>JALGAY010000007.1:0-4800000 GCA_029207805.1 Tribolium confusum | reverse complement strand
GCTATTTTCGGGATTAGATATAAATTGAAAACAAAACTCAAAACATCTTGTTTATGTACCTAAATATTTAAATACATTTTTAATTCATTATTTGAACTAATTGCTTACATAATAGAATGATTTATTATTACTCAAAAACACTAAGGCGCTTCGACATTAGGTGATATAATAGACATTTTTTGTTGTTTTCTTGTAAATTTAACGATGTAACGATGTTTCTCATTGTTTTGAATCAGTTGTGTGTCAGCTCTCGAACAGGACGCATCACAGCCGCTCAAAGCTGCGTACTTTTATTTATTATTAATTATTAAATGAAATATTGGACAAAACGGAAGAAATCGCTAGAAATCTGGATTAAAGGTAGGTCCGAAAGAAGCAGAGGGGATTCGCTACATAAGGCAGAAGAAGAAGCACCAATTTCAGGATTAAAGGTAGGTTCGAAAGAAGCAGAAGGAGGGGATTCGCCACCCAACAGTTGTGGCAGAAGAAGATGCAGTTTATGATTTTGTTAAAATTGTCAATCTAACATCGATTTTTTTAAACAAATCTTTTATGTAAGTATAGTGTGTTTTCTAAGTTTGAATTAACAGAAACCAGGCGTGCCAACGACTTCACCAACTCTTTTAAAATTTATCTATCAAACTTGTGTGTCTATTTATGTGTTTTGACAGCTGTTATAACTCAAAAACACCTCAATATTTATTTAAATTAAGTAGTATTTACAAGTTTTAAACTCTCAATCAATATTTTTTTCTTTTTAGTATAACAATGTTGGCAGAAACGTCAATCACAATTCAACGTATCCAAGAATCTCTTACATGATTTCACCCCAAATCTTATAAAGCCAATTTTAAAATGGATTTTTCAAACTTTGCAAAATCTTGAAAAGAAATATGTCAAAAACAAGTCAAACACTGAAATACAATTTTAAATTTTCCCGCGTTTTTCTATTTTAATAATTAATTTACATTAAAAAATTAAAAAAAAAGTTTTGACTACATTCTTAAATAGACTTCGAAGTGCCCTTTATGCCAACTTGAATAATAATTTAAATATCGCTCCCTAAATAAGTGAAAAAATTCCCAAAATTTATTTGCCATAAGAAGCATTAGGAACGTTGTCTTGAAGCTGATGTGTCAGATCGGTTGCATAAAAGTCTGAAAACGCCTCATTTTTAAACTCCACCTTTCAAATATTTTCATTCTCAACCAATTTTTGTGGCGCCAAATTCATATAAATTAAAATTTTTCCAAAAGGCTTAAAAATACAAATAAACATAAAACACTAAATTTATTATTAAAAAATATATACAATACCCCCATTTCATATTTGAAAGACATCACAAGCCGACTTGTATACACTATCACCCCCATGAACCCCCAGATTCTTCAAATAATTATAAAATCTGTTCCCTCTTTTCGTATTTTGTGCCGCTCGCTCAAATTCTGACCTTGCTATAGTTCTTAAGGTTGGCATATAATCAAGAGCTACCGCCCTTCTTTGTAAAAACTCGGTCGGTAACAGCGCTCCCTGTAATTTCTCTTGACACATAATCTGTTTCGAGCGCCATCTACAATAAAAAATTATTAAAAACACTAGAATTATTTAATTTAAACACGAAATACCGTCTCTCCTCTGAAACTGGTACAGATATATTAAATCCAGACTTGGTGTTTTCAAAATTTTTCTTATAAAAATTGATTCTTCCGCTTAACAAAATTTGAGCTAAATTATTTTCAAAATTTCTGTCATAATTCAAAAAATTTTGATCTAGTACCAAACTGTCTTTTTCTTTAATCCGCCATGTTGGTTCTAGACTTTCACAATGTTTGTTTTTGTCACAAATGACGTCAGCAAAAGCTAACGAATCATAACAATCGGCTAACGTTTGCAATTTCCGTTTTTCAACTTTTTTACGAACTAAATCCTCGTATTTTTCCCTTTGTAATCGACATTTTGAAAAATCAGGCAGATTTAAAATTCGCGCCAAATTCCACCAAATCATTTCAAGGTTATTACAGTGTGGCAAACTAAACAACTCGTAATTCACTAAAATCTGCTTACTACCAACACAATTATAATGAACTTGAACGTCACTAGTGTTATCTACACTCAAATCTGATAAATTCGAGTTATCATCATCGAGTTTTACAACTTCTGGAAAATCATTTGTCTCTATAACAGTTTCATTTTTGTCAAGTTGTCCCCCTGACGTGATAAAAAACTGTAATTGCAATAACGCCCGCCTGATGTCGCCTCTACTGTAACTTAGTAACTCCGCAAGTGACGTCATATCAACAAAATAACCTTCAACCACACATAAAATTTGTAACCAAACTGTCAAAATTGACGTTAATGGAAAAAAATTAAACACTTGACAATCATTTATCACTTTTTGAACACTTGAGGAAGCTTCTTCAGTCATTGTCAAGACAATTGGACGTTTACTTGTTGACATAATCTGCGAGAGGGCAGCACAAAAGCCCTCATCTTGATCAAAAACCACATCTATATCTTCAACAAGCAAAACACATTTTTTCATAATTCTTTTTTCGTTTTTAATAAAAAAAACATTTTCTTTGTGGACTTGATGTGACTGTGTCGCCTCTTGAAGTTCTTGTAGAAGACGTTTACCTGTCAAAAAATCAGTAACAGTGATACCAACGTACAAGTACCGTGATATTATAAATGATTAAAGCAAAAATAGTAGGGTGGTACGCCTGAGTAGTTGGTAGCCGTGTCATATTTGAGTCTTGTCACATTTTTAGGTTAGGTACAATATAACAATAAAGATTTTTGACAAGCTTGTCAAAATTAGGTTGATAGTACCAACAGAAAAATTCTAATCTGTTACCAACCCAACAACAAAAATTAAAATCATTTTTTGAATCTTGTTACTAACCTGTTCTTTTGCTTGAGGCATTTACTTCAAGAATATCAAAACCCAGTTCGTTACAAATAGCGTAAATAGCGGCAGTTTTGCCACTTCCTGAAGGTCCTTTCAGAATTACAGTGTTGCCAAATGTGACACTATCGCGACTGTCACTGTCGGTAATGTCAAAATCTGACTCACTGTCACTTTTTTTCTGAATTTTTGCTTTAGACCAATTTGACAACCAGTCTTTTAGAGCTGAAACACTGTTATAATTTCCAATAATGTCAGATGAGCTTTTAGGTTTGTATTTTTCAGTCCACATTGCGTATTTTTGACTATCTTCAGTTTTTACAGGAATCTGTAATTTTGAAGTTTTATCTAGAGAATTTTTCTTTTTATGGCCACGACGTTTTGGAACTTTTTCTTCTAATAAGGGGATTTTTTCAGTTTTATAACCACTTTTCTCATATAATGAATTAAATACTTTAAAAACTGGATAATTAGGATTTTGTGTTTTAATCTCTTTGATCAGTTTTTTGCAATTTTTTATTCTTTCCGGTATTATAAATTCCTCCTTAAACTTATTTCCTTTAATATTTAATAAGTTTTTAAAACAAGGTGGAATTTCGAATTCAATTTCCGGATTTATTAATTTTAAATCGACTTTCGGTAAATCCCAGAAAGTAATATCTGAGGATTTTTGTTGCACGTGACTTATTGTGGGAAAAACATCAAAATCCGCCTCTTCATTTCTAAATAAAATAGGAAAATTACAAAAAGAACTCTAGATGACGCTTTTAAGACACAAAATATCAATACTCACTGTATCTTCTCTATTTCTTTCTTCAAAGAAGACGGAATTCCACTCATTAAAAACTGTCTTCTTGCTTCAATTACTTCCGGATCTAATTTTGGTTTTGGTGCAGCTTTTAGAAAAACAGGTGCTACTTTTAGTTTCTTCTTTTTGTCTTTAGTTTTAGAACTTTTCTCTTCGTCTGAGTCAGATAATAAAAATTCGTTGTATTTTTTCGGTTTTCGGACACGTAAACTTCTTCTTCTGGTATTTTCTGAGTCATTTTCAACTTCAATAATGTCAATATCACTGTCATTTGATTGAGTGGTGACAATGGGCTGGTTGACAGTCTCATTCTCACTGTTAGGAAGTTGTGAACTGTCACTGTCATTCTCAACTGTTATCCCACTGTGATTACTTGGAGTAGGCTGTGAATTGTCACTCATATTCTCAACTGTCATCTCATTTTTAAGACTCGCAGAAGGCTGTGAATTGTCACTGTTATCCTCAACTGTCATCTCAGTTTTATCACTCGCAGAACTCTGTGGATTGTGACTGTTATCTTCAAATGTTATCTCAGTTTTATCACTTGAAATAGGCTGTGAATTATCGCTGTTATTCTCAACTGTCATCTCATTTTTAAAACTCGTAGAAGGCTGTGAATTGTCACTGTCATTCTCAACTGTCATCCCGCTTTTATCACTTGGAGTAAACTGTGAATTATCACTGTTATTCTCTGTTTTCTCATTTTTAAGACTCGCAGTAGGCTGTGAATTGTCACTGTTATTCTCAACTGTCATCTCAGTGTTATTCTCACTTTGAGTAGGCTGTGAATTCTCACTTTCATTCTCTTTCATATTCAACTTTATCTTAAATTTCCACATTTTGATAGTTCTTGGAGTCAAAACAGCCCTATTTGGGGTCTCATTCTCACTATCACTGTCAATAACAGCACATTTCCGTTTGGGTTTAACCACAATTTCGTCATCACTTTGAGTATCAATTTTGAGCATCTTCCTCAACTTCTTCTCTCGTTTCTCAAGCTTATAATTAATGCAGTTTCCAATTTCTTCATACTCTCTTTTACGTTTCGCAGCCCCTTTAGCATCTGACCAATTTTCAAGCCGACTTTTCCTTTCTTTTAACACTTTTTTACTCACAGCTTCTTCATTTGGTTCATTTACAGTTATTTCACGGCCTGGGGAGTTCCTCCCTATACTTTTATGCCGATTATTCATCATAAATTGGAACGCATTGATTTTCGGGGACGTGGAAGCCCCCACATTTGAGGGCGAACCATCTGAATTTACAACACTGTGACCGGTGTCTTTCATTTTTTTCATAAAAAACTACAATTAACAAAACCTAATTCATTAATAATTGATAAAAACACGATAAATAAGTAATTGGCGCCAAATTATTACTTTGTTGACATTTTTTCAAGTTTGAGGTTATGTCTGTGGAAGTGGCTGAGGTTACGCAACAACAATCTCCCCAAACCTAATCTAATAATGTTCAAAACTGTATTAAAACGCTGGTTTTAACTTCGAAATTCACGATCTTTCTTAAAATAAACAAATAAATACGTGTTTTATTTTAAAAAACGTGTTTTTCCCCAGTGACGTATCATGTCCTTAAGTTGGTATCTCGCCAAACTAGATGTTGCCATCTTGCTAAAAAGCATACGTCAGTCTAGTGGTGTTACGTCAAAATAAATCTTTTTCG
Organism: Tribolium confusum; assembly: GCA_029207805.1. NCBI lineage: Eukaryota > Metazoa > Arthropoda > Insecta > Coleoptera > Tenebrionidae > Tribolium > Tribolium confusum. The sequence continues at coordinate 4,794,607 of JALGAY010000007.1, read as the reverse complement.
TCCAGAAAACCTTCAAATTACCAAAAAATTGCAGTTTTTTTTACCGAATTTCAAGTTTGTGTAACGACGCAACAATGGATTTATAAATTGGATCCATAATTTACATCATGTCTTTTTTATTTACCTAAAATCGAGTGCCAAAAACATCAGGTGAGTTTTTGCCATTTTTTGCTTATTACGTCTGTTTTTCGTAATTAATTATAGTAGAAAAACACCTAATTGGGTTCATTTTACCGTACTTTAATTGGTTTCGTAATAAAAGTGTAATGTAGGGCATTTGAGGTCTCTGTCCTCAACTCCTCACACATGGCCTGATAATTACTAATTTACATAATGTGTAACAAGGGGGCACACGAGATCTCATAGAAATTTACTAGAAAAACCGTTGTTTACGGTTCGAACTTTATTACTTGAATCATTGGAACAATTCCCAGATTTTTATTTAACTTAAAAATAAGTCCGGATATTTTTATGCCTGTCAAATTGCATTCTTGTCAAAAGAAGCTAATTATATACAGTTACAGATTTATTTAATGCATTTTTATCTAAGGTTTTATCGTTTTATACCCAAATAAATCAATTAAAGTGCAAATAACCGTTTTAATTGATTCTAATTGGAAAGGTAACCTTGGGATAAGATTCGTTGATTTGTGAAAGCTGGACTTTTAAATAGCTTATTTTTGTTTATGTTTTTATTTTATTTGTTCTCACTTCTCAAGTTTTCATAATAAAATAATAAGTAAAGATTGTAGACAAGTCTCAATTAAATTATTTTTGTTTTTGTTCTGGAATTAATTATTGATAATAAGTTTGTTCCAATAAACAGTTCAAACACAGTTAAGAAGCGTTCAGAACTGTACTGAGCACGCACTCTATGGCACGCACAATAGAGATTTCGGATCACTAAAACAGTTCTGCGCACGTGCAGTTTTATTCTGATCTCTGAACAAACATTTTCTTTTGGCTTTTCTTTTTTTTTTCAATTAAATAAGTCTGCATTGTATTCATCTTCTATTTTTTCTCTTCCAGCATGATGGACTCCGAACTGTCAAACACCGACATCTGCCGTGTATGTCGTTCTGAGGGCCTTCCCGACCGCCCCCTCTTCCACCCTTGCATCTGCACTGGCAGTATAAAATGGATTCATGAAGAATGTCTCATGCAATGGATGCGTTACTCTCGCAAGGAATACTGCGAGTTGTGCAGTTATCGTTTCTCTTTCACCCCTATTTACTCCCCCGATATGCCACGTCGCCTCCCTGTGAAAGACCTAGCTGCAGGTCTTCTCTCTTCTATAGTCACTGCTATAAAATACTGGCTGCATTATACTCTTGTTGCCATTGCCTGGTTGGGAGTTGTACCTCTAACAGCATGCCGTATCTATCGCGCACTTTTCGCCGGAACTGTTGATGCGATTTTGACACTTCCATTTGAATTACTTTCAATGGAAAATCTTGCTAGTGATATTTTTCAAGGTTGTTTTGTTGTCACGTGTACATTGTTTGCATTTGCTGGATTGGTGTGGTTAAGAGAGCAGATTTTACACGGGGGAGGACCTGATTGGTTACAAAGAGAAAATGTAGGTGTGGCTGAAGATGCACCGCCTCCGATTTTAAATAATAATATACCTGAAGAAGTTGAAGAGAATAACGAACAAGGAGAGAATCAACAACAAGTTGAAAATCAAGTTGAAGGACAAGAAGAGAATGAAGTTAATGGTGGAGAAGATAATTGGATACCAATGGAATGGGATAGAGCAGCTGAAGAAATAACATGGGAGCGACTCTTAGGACTTGATGGATCGTTAATGTTTCTCGAACATGTTTTTTGGGTGATTTCGTTAAATACGTTATTTATATTGATTTTTGCATACTCGCCTTACCATATGGGATTAATGACTTTATCGCTGATTAATATGAGAGAAGCTGCTTCAGCTAGTCATTTTGAAGGTTTATTAACAACACTTGTTGGGTATTGTACTGTTGGACTTTTCTTTGTTTTTTTTCATCGAGTTGCTGGAGTTTTGGGTTTTTACAAGGCGCAACGTGTTTTAGGATTATGCTATGTGGTTGTTAAAGTATCAATGCTATCAGTTGTTGAAATGGGAATTTTACCACTTGTTTGTGGTTGGTGGCTTGATATTTGTTCTTTAGCTATGTTTGATGCTACTTTAAAAGATCGAGAAAGTAGTTTTAGTACTGCACCAGGTACTAGTATTTTTATTCATTGGTTAATTGGTATGGTTTATGTTTATTATCTTGCATCTTTTGTTCTTCTTTTACGTGAAATATTAAGACCTGGTGTTATTTGGTTTTTACGAAATTTTAATGATCCTGATTTTAGTCCAATTCAAGAAATGATTCATCTACCAATTCTAGAACATGTGAGAAAAATTTTAATTTCTGCTGTTATTTTTGGAAGTGTTGTACTTTTAATGTTATGGCTTCCAATACGAATTTTAAAAATTCTTTTACCGTCATTTCTGCCATATACAGTTTCTTTAAATAGTGAAACACAAGTTAATGAACTTTCTTTAGAATTACTTCTTTTACAAGTAATTCTTCCAGCATTACTTGAACAATCTCATACGAGAATTTGGTTGAAAGGTTTAGTTCGGAATTGGTGTCGTGCTGTTGCTTGGATTTTAAACATTCATTCTTACTTGTTGGGAAATAGTGATGGACAACAAAATCGTGAAAATCCACCAGAACCAGGAGCTGGTCTTGGTGCTGCTCATCGTGCTCTTCTTATGATGGACCGACCATCAGGTATGTATTTATTTCTAAAATAACAAGAATTGTAGTAAACCGCTCCACACTTACAGGTTTTCAACCGTACGACAGGCCATCTTTCTTCATTGCACGTCTTGTAGGTCTTCTCATCTTTGTCTGTGTGTCTTTGGTGACATTCAGTCTTGCTGCTTTGACTCTTCCTGTATGGTTAGGACGTCGTGTGATGGCGTTATGGCTTGTGGGAGCTCCTCCTCCAGGTCCACAAATCTCAGTAAGCTCAGCACAAACTGAAGTTAAAGTACATGAATTATATACAGCAGCTTGTGGATTATACTTGTGTTGGTTATCAGCACGTGCTATTACACTAGTGATGAGTTGGTTGCCTCAAGGTCGAGCTGCAATGGTAGCGAGATTAAAGCAATGGTGTGTTTTGGGTCTGAAGACTGTTATTGCAAGTACGATTCTTCTTGGAGTAATTCCATTGTTATTTGGAATGTTACTGGAGCTTGTTGTGATTGTACCATTAAGGGTACCTATTCATCAGACACCCATTTTGTTTATTTGGCAAGATTGGGCACTTGGAGTTTTGTATACAAAAATTGCGTGTGCTGTGACAATGATGGGACCGGATTGGTTCTTAAGAGCGGCGATTGAGAGAGCATATAGAGATGGTATAAGAGATATGCATTTGAGTTTTATTTTTAAACAATTGGCAGCACCTGTTATTGTCAGTTTTGGATTGGCATTAGCTGTACCGTATGTCTTAGCCTACTCGATTGTACCATTGTTTGTGAGTAGTTTACAAATGAGGAATTTAATAGCAAGAAGGCTTTATCCGTTTTTACTGCTACTGGGTGTTGTGGGTGTTGTGGTAGTTTTACAAATCAGACAATTTAAAAAATTATATGAGCATATTAAAAATGATAAGTACTTGGTGGGACAGAGATTAGTCAATTATGATCACAGGAAGGCAAAAGCACAAACGGCTAATAATTAAAGGGAGGGAAAATTTCAAATTTTTGAGGATAGGTTCATTCCTGTAAATATTATTTATTGTATATATTATTATGGAAAATATATTTTTCATTTGTTTATTTCTTGTAGTTGACCTATTTTAAATAATTATGTGATGTTAGTGCTCGACTGGGCTTTTATTTTTAAGGTTAAGTCTGTGATAAAATGCAAAAATTTTGTTTTTAAAGAAAATTTGATCAGTTTTTTATATCCGTTGTGGAAAAAAGCAACAAAGTTGGCACTAATTTCACTCTAATTCACTATTATTATGTAGTTTAAAAAGATTTTAAATTACTACCTACTTATTTTACATAATAAAGACTGTTTTTGCAACAAATAGTGTTTTTTATTCACAAAAGACTACAAATTACATTATCATTATATAAGCAGCGCGAAGACTCACCTAGTCTGCGTGGAACTCGACAAGCGATTGAACAGTGAACGGTTTATTTGATGCGACGTTATTGTATTGAATCGGCACTCGAAGTTATTACTGTGTGAATAATGAGTTATTTATTAATCAAGTTATTATTTTTGTGTATTCGTGTATATAGTAAAAGACAATAAAAGAAAAAAATTTGGAAGAAAGAGGATATGATAAACGACGATTAGAGGAGCAAAAAAAATTTTTTGGAAGAAGTTGAAAGACAAAAAATTGGTTAAAAGATGAAAAACAACAAAAGAAGGTTTTGGAAATGCAAGAAACAATTTTCAAAAAGAAGATTTTCGAAGAGTTTGTAAAACAGCGTTAGGAAAAAAGAGAATATGAGAGACAAATGCTGAGAGAAAAAGAATTGGAGAAACGATGATTAGAAGAAAAAGAAGAGCTAAAGATCGTTGTAGAATTACAAAACACGATTTTAAAGGAGATTGAAAACAACGATTTTGAAGGGAAGAAGAACAAGAAAGAGAAATGTGATAAAACAATATGAGAAACGATGATTAGAGAGTTTGAAAAACAGCATTAGGAAGGAAGAGAAAATGGGAGGTGACAGTTAAAAAAAAGAAGAATTCAAGAAACGACGATTAGAAGAAAAAGAATGTGAGAAACGATGATTAGAGGAGCAAAAGATAATTCTGGAAGAAATTAAAACACAAAACATTGATTAGAAGATAAAAACAAAAGAATGTTTTGGAAATGCAAGAAACAACAACTGTTGAAGAACACAAAAAGATTTTGGAAGAGCTTGAAAAACAGCGTTAGGAAGAAAGAGAATATGAGAGACGACAGCTAAAGAAGAAGAATTCGAGAAACGACTATTAGAAGAACTGGTACCAACTGGTAAATTGGTACAAAATTAAGAAAAATTTAACAAAAACATTTGTTTAAAGTAAATTAATATCTAATGTGTCCAAATATAGAAAAACAAACCGAAAACAAAATTTTATTAAAGTTACAGAAAACATCTTAATATCGCGTACTTCCACCTCTACTTTGAATAACCGCTGCACATCTTCGTTCTATACTCAAAATTAACGAACTTATGTCTTCTTGACTTAAGTTATTCTAAATTTCATTTAGTTGAGGACCTACCTCTTGAAGATGGACAGGAGGATGTGGAAGATTTTTTAAACGTTTGCCGAGAATGTCCCAAACATGCTCAATAGGATTCAGGTCAGGGCTTCGAGCTGGCCAATCCAAAACATTGATTTCTGCCTCATTCAAGTAATCTTTAACAATTCGGGCAGTGTGGGGTTTTGCGTTATCTTGCATTAACAAAAACTTTGGACCAATATAAGAGGCATATGGTACGACATGCTCTTCAAGAATGTCTGTTATGTAACGGTCCGCATTTATACAGCCATTATTTACAACCACTAACTCCGTGCGAGCAGGGCCGTGCCTGGGTATATGGCCGCCTGCGTGCCAGTCTGTATGGCCGCCCCCAGGATAACATTTAAAAAAACTACTTTAATTTTTAATGTTTATTATTATACACAGGGCATCAAACCGGGAAAAAAATCAGTTTTTGGTTAGCCGAAATCGAGAACGAAAAAAAATATTGGTTTTGTTCCCAAAACCGGTTTCTGAAAAGAAAAACCGGCTAAAAACCGGTTTTATGAGATTTATATGTTTGTATGAAATTTAAGAAAAAAAAATGCACAAAATAAACATTTTTTTATTTAAAATTTAAACAAAAATAATAACATGAAAAAAAGTAATTATGGTATTGGTATTATAATCACAGACAAAATTATCAAACATAAAGAACATAGGAATACGATAATTTAAAATCCTAGGTGTCGCTCAGTGACAATTTAAAATTATTTGATTTTAAAAAATCAAATCTTACGTATTATTTATTGATATTGAAAATAGTAAAGGTTTTTGGTTAATTAACCGGTTTCATAAAATTATTTCGGTTAGGTTACCGGTTAATTGGGGAAATCTTTCAATCTTTCAATTATCGCGATTGAAAGTGAAATTGCTGAATCTTCACGAAGCAATTATTAAATAAAGTACATATTAAAAGTTAATCCTACGGGATTTTTTACTGACAAAATCGTCAATTGCTTCGTGAATATTTAAAGATTCAGCAATTTCACTTTCAATCGCGATAATTGAAAGATGGCTCATACGTTCTTGCGTCATGGAAGTACGTAGGTAATTTTTTATGATTTTCAATTTAGAAAAACTACGTTCTCCAGACGCAACTGATACAGGCATGGTCAATAATAGTTTTAAGCTTGTAGATACATTTGGAAATGAGTTTTGTAAATTGTGTTTGTACAAATACTTTAGGAGTTCTTCGAGTTGTTTCCTATCTTTTATAATTATTTTCAATGAAATTAACTCTTCGTATAATTCTGCTCCGTTTATGTCGCACGATTCGCCATCCTTGAATTTATTATGAAAGTCGAAGCAACTTTTTTTTTATGTCGTCCTCTCCTATTTCAACAAATTTATATAAAAATCCGAAAGACTGTTCGAAATTGGATAATGTTTCAAATCGGGTAGTAACAGATGAAATGGCTGTATCCAATATTACATAGAAAAAATTAATTTTGAAATTTTCTTTAGCAGTTAACTGAATATCCTCATCTCCTTCATAGTCAAATTGTTTTCGCTTATGGCGTCGACGTAGATTAATTTCAACAGGAAATTCCGGTTGTATTTCAAGTGATTCACATAATTCATCAGCAATTTTCAAATACTTTTCGAAATTTTCATCATTTCTAATACTTTGGAAAAAAATTAAAATATTATTAATAGATTCAGCACATGAAGTAAGATTCCAAGAAACGGTCTGCATCATTTTACTAATAATATTTACTTTTTCTAAGATTTCGTACCATATTACTGTGGAACAAATAAATTTGTTCGATTTAATTTTCATTGCCAAACATTTAGCTTCATGTTGACCTATTGGTGTTGAACATTCTTCCGCTAGTTCTATTAGGCTGTCATAAATTTCACCTAAGTCATGACGCAGTGGTCTAATCGCCTTAATCCTTGATTCCCACCGGGTTACGCTAACTTGTTTTACTGTTAACGATTTTACATGTTTTTTTAAAATTTGCCATCGAAAAGGTGATCCGGAAAAGTAATTGTATATTGCTGACACATTACTAAAAAAATCCACAGTTGAAAAAGAAACTTTCGCTGCATCATTGACGACCAAATTTAATGTATGCGCGTTGCATGGCATAAACAAAGCTCGTGGATAATTGTCCAAAATTCGTTTCTGCAATCCAATATGTTTTCCAGCCATATTTGATCCATTATCATACCCCTGGCCTCTCATATCGTTAACATTTAATTTAAGAGAGCTTAATTTTTCAATTAAAAAGTCGTAAAAAGCTTCTCCAGTACTTTTTTGAGCTGGAGAAAAACCAACGAAATTTTCTCTCACTTCTACTTCGTCATTTTGAATATGCACATATCTCAAAATTATTGTAATTTGCTCGACATGTCCCATGTCCGGCGTACAATCCAAAATTACTGAAAAATATTTGGCGTCTTTTATTGCTGACAAAATATATTTTTGAATTTGCGCTGCAAGGATACTAATTATTTCATTTTGGAAGCGATTTCCCGCATAATGTGGCATATGGTTCTTTAAAGCAACTGATTGTTGAATGCGATTTATGTGATCTGCCATAACATCATCAAATTTTCCTATCATTTCAATTGCTTTTAGAAAATTTCCATTATTGTTTTCATACAATCTGCTCGAGCTACCTCTAAACGCTAAACCCTGTACTGCCAGAAATTGTACCACAGATATCATGCGTACGACAATTTGATACCATCGTTTTTTCTCTGCGTCATAATACCGTTGCAAATTTTTATCAATTGTAGCTTTGTTTTTTAAATTTAATTCCAAATTTTTCCAATTGGTGCAATTTCCGATATGCAGCGATGTTTTTTCATGACCCGATAAATTATCAGATGTGTGTTGCCAATCATTGAAGCCTTCATTAACTAATTTTATTTCTTGTTTGCCAAATAATTTACAACAGAAGCAAAATATGGAATCCGTTTTTGGAGAATAGATTAACCACTCACGATTAAATTTTTCACCATTTGGCATTTTTCTATAGAAATAAGTTGATGAAAATGATCTTCCCAATTCATTAATTGGATATGTAGATTGTTTATTTTGTATGGGTCCTTTTTCGATTAATATATCCAATATTTTAGTCGTAATTGTTAAAGGCCAGCAAGCTGGATCATTTAAATCCATACACATAGCAAAATATGCTTTATCAATTTCAGCGGTATCGGTATTGTATAGATCGATATCCTTATTATCTTCTGTTTCCATTTCGTCGGTACTACTAGTATTGTCATTAGCCTTTTCATTTTCGACAGATAATTCATTTTCATTTTTATCGCAAAACAAATCATCAATTGGATTTAATTGGCTACTACAACTACTTTCCGGTTCTGGCGATTTTACTAAAAACTTTGTTAATGAGCCAAACATTTTTTTAGCTTCATTTTGCTTTTCCTCTCGCTTTCTTTTATATTGCGCTCCAGACAATCTTTTCGTTTTCCTTTCAGACATTCGTAGGCCTTTAAAAATGTAAATGAGCAGTGATATTAAATTTTAGGGTAGACTTTCAATTTTGGGGCCCGGGAAATTTTGGCGTGTCTTTTTGGAGGGAAAAGGCCTTTTAATATGAAATTCTTAAATAAATATTAAAAAATATTTAATAATATAAAAAAAAATAAAAAAAAAATTAAATAATAATTAAAATAAATAATAAAATAGTGCAATTTAATATTAAATTACTTAAAATCTTCCTTAATTTATACTAAAAAATGAATATCTTTCTCATTTTGAATGCATTTATATAATAATTAAAAGTTGTTTGTTTGCATACGAGATTCTCTGTTTAAATCGCTCACAACCCGCCGATGGAAAATCAAGCATTTGAACTTGTGTAGCCGAAAGCAACTCTTTAAATTAAGCTTATGATTCCTTTTTATAATAGCAATGTTATTGTTATTAAATGGAAGAAATTTACCTGACATTGAACTAGAAAACAGTTATATGTGGTTGAATTTTCCTCTCCGTTTTCATTTTCAAAATAAATCTTGACATATTTATGTTTAAAAATATGTTTTACTTAAAAAGCTTATAAATGATTTTCTTATCGTGTCATCCTATGCGCATTAAAATATACATTAATTATAGATTTTAAGTAATTTAATATTAAATTGCGCTATTTTATTATTTATTTTAATTATTATTTAATTTTTTTTAATATTATTAAATATTTTTTAATATTTATTTAAGAATTTCATATCAAAAGGCCTTTTCCCTCCAAAAAGACCCGCCAAATTTTCCCGGGCCCCAAAAGTGAAAGTCTACCCAAATTTTACATTTTTTGTGTATTACCTTTTTCAGTCTTTGTCCCGTAAATAAACTTTTTATTAAATTTCACCACACGAACACACAACTAAAAGTTTTCAGGAATTAAGCAATTTATTTTTATTCGTTAAATTAAAGACTTTAATAATATCGGATCACACACAGGACACAAATAACGATTTATCCTCGCTAGTCTATAGACTAATACGACTAATAAGACGAATAAGACCGCTTACGCGACGCCGGTCAATTGAAAAAACTATTTCGGCTCGTCGCTCGTGCAATGTTCGAAAAAATTCGGATTCGCTGCATGACTAGGTATATAAATACTACAACGACCTAATCAGTTTTTATACATTTCTTATTTCTGAGAAACTCTTTTTGGATAGATTAGATTAGAGAAACTGTTTTTACTTCGTATCTTAATGAAAACAAACCGATTGTATTTTTGCCCAGTAAACAACTTGTAACGATTTGGCCGCCTCTTAATTTCGGCCGCCTGCGTGCGGTGCACGCAATGAACGCCCGTCAGGCACGGCCCTGCGTGCGAGCTAGTAAGGAAATACCACCCCACACCGTTACTGAGCCTCCACCAAACAATGTGGTATTCTGAATGTTACACTGTGCGTACCGGTCATTTGGTCTACGATACACACGAACACGTCTATCGCAATTGTAAAGGCAAAATTTTGACTCATTCGTAAAAAGAACAGACTCCCAATCCTCTCTTTGCCAATTTATGTGTTCTCTAGCAAATTCTAATCGGGCTCTGCGGTGTTCTGCAGTCAATGCAGGACCACGAGCAGGAATATGGGGTGTCAAATTATCCTCTTTAAGTCTTTTTCTAACAGTTTCGGTACTGATTTGAATTCTTTCTACGTCACGGAACTCAGTTTGTAGCTTCCTGGCGGTTACAAAGCGTTCCCTTAGCGCAGATATTCTTAAAAATCTATCCTGGATAGGAGTGGTTTTCCTTTTTCTTCCTTGCCCAGGTCTTCTGAGGTGACTTCCTGTCTCTCTGTACCTTTGTATCATACGCGAAACTGACGTATGAGATTCACCAAACCTTTCACCAATTCTTCTGTAGCTCCATCCTTCCTCCAACAAAACCACAGCTTGGGCGCATTCTTCTCGAGTCAAATTCCTCATAATGTTTTTATTATTGTTTCAAATGATAAAAACTACCCACAGACCGGCAAATAACAATAAACTGAAATTAGAAATGAACACAATTTAAAAATGAAGATTATTTTAAAATTTCTGCTTAAAAACTATTAAACTCAAATTTCTGACTTTAATGTCAAAACTTTTATTACAATGGGTAACTAGATTATAGCTTGATTAAACCTTCTCAACCAAAGTTGTCAAATGTACATAGTTTTAATTTTTTTACTTTATTTTCAAGTGGTGCGTTAATTTCTTGGAGCAGTGTATATGGGTCCAGTCCTCATTCAGCAAATCCATACAAAACTGCTGCGGTTTATTATGATTTTTATAATCCCTGGAATATGTAAAAAAATCCGATGAGTTATTTTCACAATCAAAGGAGAAATAAACATATTTGTGATCAGATATTGTTATCTTCTATCGTTACGTTTGGATTTATTGTGTCACTACTATAGAAATGATCGATTAAGCTCAAACACCCTACACATTCCCTTGTAGGACTACTAACCATTTGTTTTAAGTTGTATGACTACATTACTGAAATAAGACTTTTGGTTTCTCGCCTCCCATTTAAAAGATTGATAATAGATAACAGATAAAAGATTGACATTAAAATCTCCACATACAAATATTCTGAGTTCGTTTTCGTATATTGTATCTAAAGCAATGTTTAAGTTTTTATAAAAAACATTAAAATTACCAGTTGGTGAACGATAAACTGTTATAATGACTGTAGTAAATTTTGCTGTGTTAAATTTCAGTCCACATATTTCAATATCCTTTTCAACACATAAGTTATTAAAATTTATCATTGCTGTACTTAACGATTCTTTAACCCAAATTGCAACACCCCCTCCTTTGTATTGAGTTCTCGAGAAATGACTTACTAAAAATCAGGAAAATTTATCAGGTTTGTATTACCGTTGCTCCAGGTTTCAGTCAAGCATATAAATTTAACCTGTGTTTACATAATATCTTGAAAGATTTGGTCTGCTTTATCTTGATTTAAGGATCTTATATTACATAAGAGTATTTGTCCCTTGACTAAGCTGTTACTGCCGCTTGAGTCCTTTTGTGAAAAAACCTGGTTACATACGCTCCAACTGGCCATAAATCTTCCGAGATGGCTTTTTCAAAATTACTTAAATTAATGGTGACTTTAAACGAGATGTAATGTTGAGGAAATTTCGATTCTACTGGATCACATTCTGCTTCAGGGAAATGTTGCTTAACAAGTGTCTTCAGTTCATCTCTTGTCGTTGAGTGGTCCAGACGACTGACGTAGAGGAACGCTTTTTTCGGGACAACCTTTATGTTGCTTTGGTTAGCTTGTTCGATGATGCACTTTTGACTTTTATTTCGTGGCCTTTTTGTGTTGTGGGCATCTTCCCCGACGATTTGGTTGGGCAATTTTGCGGATCGCCTAATTACATCTGAGAACGAAATTTTCTCGTCCCTGTTGTACTTATTTTGAGGCTTATTGTTAGTTGATTGGGCATTGATGTTACTTCTTAAGACTTGCTTTTCTTGTTAGGATTAGTTTGTTGTAACAATAACAGCTGATGTCTGTTTTGGTTTTTTAACATCCTTTCTTATCTGCAAAGGTAGTTCGCTTTTGCCGTTCGGGATGATAACTTTTTCGTTGCTTTTGCTTTTTGTACTTATTTACTTATTTGGAAGAGAAAAGGAAGACTATAAGGGAATTCAAAGAAAAAAGTAATAAACTACATCTGATAATAAAAAAAGCAAAAGAAATATTTTGAAAACTTTGGAAAACGACTACCAGAACAACAGGAGAATATTTGACAATGCTTAAGATGCTTTTCAGGGAGATGGAGTGGAGGTGAAAAAGGAATTTGAAAGTGTTCTAGAAGTCCTTCAGGATAACTCAACGGAAGCATCCGCTTCAAAATACCTACAAGAGATTTAAATAATAATATTTATAATTTTCTGTGACGTTTGTTATATATTTTTTTGATGTGATAATAATAATAAAATAAATTGTGTTTTCTTTTAAAAATCAATTCAATTTAAATTCCAATTGTCTGAGAGCATCTGCTGATAAAGCAGTATTGTAACAGCTTGTCCCTATTATCCTCCTCATATCCAGGAAGTCTATCTATATTGAGCGTGACTGCTGCCATTAAATTTGCTTCAGTCTGGTTAAATTTTCATAAATACAGGTATAACAGCGCTTCATCATAGTCAGCTCGGTTTATAAAAAAACATCCAGGAAGCTGTAATGACCTTTGACGAGGTTTAACATACATTTTTTAATTAGTAAAAACACGATAAGCCGACATTTATAAAGGGTTGTTTGTGCAACGATGCATCAAATGTAAAAATGAGATTTTTAACAAGCATTTCGGTGATTTTTGTCACCGCTTTGGTAAATTCTGAAAAAGATGTAAGTTAGTTTTTTACAACAAAAGACTGAAAAAAATTATTTCAGAATGGTCCAGTGGGACCAATGAATTTTCATGAAATTAAAGATTGTGATCCTGTAGAAAATAAAATTGATCTTGATGTTAAAATCAACTACAAGGGGGATGAAAGTGAGAGTGTTGAAGTTTCGTTTAACTTACCTGAAGACTACGGAGAAGACCTCGAGGCATATACTTCATTTTGTATTTATCGTAATTTTTTTTATTGTACAATTTCAGGTCTATTTATCAATCGATAAATTCGAAAATGACGAATGGAAGACTGGAATTTTTGAACAGAAAAAACCTTTATTAGAATTTCTCGAATCTTTCGGTGGACGAGCTTGGAAAAATTTTAAAAATGAAGTCAAACCAAAAATTGAAACACCGAAATTACTTCCTGCCGTATTTTATTTGTCATTACTTTAATTTATTTTGTTTTATTACGAAAATTTTTAGGGTGAATACTCTTTACCCTATTTTAGGGAAACTTATCTCGATTTAGATGTGCCTCAAGTATTTTATGGCAGATTTCGAGTGACTGCTATGGCTACTAATGCAGATGAGGTTATCCTTTGTAAAGTGGTCGAAGTGACCACTTCGGAACCAACCCCCGGCTTTTAAATAAAATTTACGGTTATGTGAAATTTATTTTAAAATAAAGAGATTCTAACTTGACTTTTATGAGCTTTTCTTTCCATTATACGTATACCATCTAATAATAAAATCAAAAATGATACAATTTACTAGGTTGGTCACACTGTCGCGTCTACCCCCTCAATCAGATAAACACAAAATAATTCGTAATAATTTCGTCTTAAAACAGCTTGGCAATTTGAAATTTTAATTAATTTATTAGACGTTTATTACCTAATCTTTATTAATTTTTTTTAAATGCAGTATTACAGCAACATTTAGTTAATTAAGGATTGGCATGAGCGTCTGACATTTTAAATTGTGACAGTTTACAGTGCTTTATAACGAATGACAGTGAAATAGATGTCTCTACCAGCAATTGTGTATCAAACCACAACTGCCACGACCGCTTACTACCTGCAAAGAAATCAGCTAAAACATACGAAAATTACACTGTTAATTTATGGATCATAGGAATAAAAATAAGTTTGTTATATTCTTTTAAATTTTGACTTAATTGATTTACTTTTATTTTGTTTATGTTACTTTTATGACCAATTTACTGCAAGAACTTTACTCCAGATTGTATTTTAATTGTATTTTTGTATCTTGAGTCTTTATGCCGTACATCTTAACGAATTTTGCCGCCATATTGTCAAACACAACGTAGGTTTTTGATTTTTTGACTGTTAATAGTAGTTGTCATTGAAATAATGCTAAATAGCCAAGATTAGGGTTTTTGAGGCACACGATGTAGCCATTTTGTTTCAGAAACGCAGTTATGTTTTTAAATTTGGCGGCCTTAGTTATGACAACCAATAAACTAGCCTGATTCAATTTATTTTGGTTATGTTTTTGTTTATAAATGATTTACTTCAAGAAATAAACAAAAGAAGCTTTCGTTTTCTCTAGATTGTAGTCTTTCATCTCAGTCACACCTTAACGAATTTTGTCGCCATATTGTAAAACACAACGTAGATTTTTGGAATTTTAACTGATGATGACAGTTTTCGTCGAAATGATGCTAAATAGCTAAGATTAGGGTTTTTGAGAGACATAATGTTGCCGTTTTGTTTGAGAAACGCAGTTATATTTTTAAAATTGGCGCTTTTAGCGATGACAACTAATAAACCTAGCTTATTTGGTTTATGTTTTCGTTTATAACTCTATCTCAGTCACATCTCAATGAATTTTGCCGCCATATTGTCAAACCCAACGTTGGTTTTTTAATTTTTGACTGGTAATAGTAGTTTTCATTGAAATGATGCTATGATTAGGGTTTTTTGATACACGATGCTTGAGAAACGTTGATATATTTTTAAATTTGGCGTTTTTAGGCATGACAACCAATAAACCTACTCTGATTTACTTATATTTTGTTTTTGTTTTTGACCGATTTACTGCAAGAAATAAACAAAATAGCTTTTGTTTTCTCCAGATTGTAGATAGTTTTATTGTACTCTTTCATTTCAGTTTCATCTCAACGAATTTTGCTGTCATATTGTCAAACACAACGTAGGTTTTTTAATTTTTAACTAGTAATGACAGCTTTCCATAAAATAATTCGAAATAGTTAACATGGTTATTGAGAGACTCGATGTAGCCGTATTGTTTGAGAAACGCCGTTATATTTTTAAATTTGGCGCTGTTAGCGATGACAACTAATAAACCTAGCTTGATTTATTTTTTATAGGTTTCTATTTTTGTTTATAACCGATTTGCTGCAAGAAATAAACAAAAAAATTTTCGTTTCTTCCAGATTGTAGTTTTATTGTAGACTCACATCTCAGTCACATCTCAACGAATTTTGCCGTCATATTGTCAAACACAACGTAGATTTTTTGAAATTGTAACTGATAATAATAGTTTTGGTATAAAGGATTCTAAATAGCCAAGATTAGTTTTCTTGAGATACACGATGTAACCGTTTTGTTTAAGAAACGCTGGTAAATTTTTAAATTTGGCGCTTTTAGCTGTGACAACCAATAAACTAGCCTCACTTACTTATATTTTGTTTATGACTAATTTACTTCAAGAAATAAACAAATAAAAGTGTTCGTTTGTAGACTCCCAGTCACATCTTAACGAATTTTGCCGCCATATTGTCAAACACAACGTAGGTTTTTGAGATTTTATATAATAATAGGTTTTTCGTCGAAATTATGCTAAATAGCCATGATTAGGATTTTGGAGATACACGATGTAGCTAATTTGTTTCAGAAGCGCAGTTATATTTTAAAATTTGGCGCTTTTAGCCATGACAACCAATAAAGCTAGTCGTTCATTAATACTTGTGTTTAATTTTTTTTGTTGTACCGAATTATTTGCAAATATGGCGATTTGAATATGTTTTCAATTTAGAGGAGAGAAATCTGTTTTCTTCTGTATTTAGGTTTCTTGGTTGTCATGGCTAAAGGCGCCAAATTTAAAAATATACAAGCGTTTCTCAAACAAAACGGCTATATTATGCCCCTGACAAACTTTTGAATAAGACAATTTTGGTTATTTAGCATTAGTTGGTTGGTACTAGTGGAGTTTTTTCTGCCAGTGTCACATTTTTTAGTATAAAAATGTAACAGAAGTTAACACAAATAAAACAATTTTTAGTTATTATATAATTTATTAACAAGATAGATTTTACAATTTCCGGGAAATGATTATTAGGTAAACCTTGTTATAACATCATCTAAAAAAAAACAAAATGGAGGTCACAATTTATGTCAAACAACTTTTTTTTAATCAATAAATAAAAAAAAGCTTTAAAAGCCAGACTTGGTTTAAAATCTGCTACAAGATGCGTCTTTTCCTTTCGTTTTGCTTGCTTCTAGCAGCTCGGTTTGCCTCATCAGCTGATGTAAGTTTAATTTGTTAAAGTTGGTAGTAGTGTAAATTTTGTAGTCCGGTCCTGTCGGCCCTATAACACTCTACGAATTTAAAAAATGCGACCCTGATATTAACAAAATCGATGCTGAAATCCTGCTAGAAACAGATTCTGATGGAATTAATAGTTTGTCGGCTAGTTTTAATATACCAGATGATTATGGAGAGGAAATACAGGTAAAAAACGCGCGAAATTTAAATTTAAAAAAGCGCGGTAAATTTTAGTTTCGGGCTTCTGCTGATAAATGGGAGAATAACGAATGGCAGAAAAATGTTTGGAGTATGAATCCTGCTAGTTTTTTAAAATTTATCAGCGAAAATTTAGAAACTACATGGAAATTGTTTCGGGAAGCTGTTGAACCTAAAATGAAGGATCCGAGTAAAGTCTTTAAGGTGTGTTTGACGGTTTGTAAGAGAAGTTTTGAATTAATTTTTTGTAATTTAGGGTGAATACAAGTTGGAGAAACACCAACAAGACTGGAAAGACGTCGATTTATCACAGGTTTTATACGGCCGTTTTCTTGCAACTGTTTATTTAACAAATGGCGACGGTGAAGATTTCGCTTGTCTTCAAGTTGAACTTGAAACTTTTGAAGAATAATTTCGTTTATTTGCAATTGAGATAATTTACTGATTTACAATAAATTTTCGTAAGTGGGGTAATTTCTTTTGTTGGGGTTTCTTTCCTTATTGTATTATGTATTCGACGAAGTGGATAAGAAAAGGCGCTGTTAGCGTTGACTATGTGGACATAGGACTGACACGGCAACTTGTAGACCAACAAAGAGACATAAATATTTAAGAGAACCGCAGTTTAGAGGAGCACGTCCGGGCCAACCCATATAATTTGTAGATCCCTCGAGGGCGAACAGACTGCAGTCGGACGATGCAGATGCAATTTCGGAGGCACTGTTCTTTTTTACTCAGAGAGGTACAGAAAAGGCAAATCGATGGATTTGCGGATGAAAGAAGGAAGGAACTAATTATGCAAATGTTAAATGAGAAAAGGATATTGATTTTTGCAAAATTGAGATAAATTTCGAGTTTGTAAAAAGAACTATTTATTTTGTATCATCACGTCAGAAAGTAGGTTGGTTGCATTGTATAACCAAATTTTGGTAAATTACACGTCGTTTGCAACACTGCTCTGTCACAATTTTGATGTGATTTGGTGGAATTTTGATTGAATTTTATAAGAAATACTGAAACTGCCTTATACCTTTTGTAACAAGCTTGGGTGTAATACTGGTTACAACGTATATTTCAATATTGGTAGGACTGTTAGTGATTTTTTGATTGGTAATTGCGAAAAAAAAGTGTGACAAAGAGATCTGTTGGAGTTATTAAATTGATTATCGCGTTTTCCGAGACAAAACTAGTGCAGGAAAAACTAGTGCTTAATTTTAATAGGAAGAACTCTTTCATCTCAGTTTTCTATTTCTTCTTTAGTTCAATTTGGCTAAATCCATATCTGGTCACTACTTGATCGTACAGAAAATTTTTAATTACATTTTTTTTAGAAAATTGAACGTTCTAATAAATGTATTTTACACTTTCTTTATAGCTATTAGCGTTTAGAAGATATCAGAGGTTAAAGTTTAAAGAATTTAACAAAAATTTCTGTTTTACTTCTAAATTTTATAACTCATAGATAGATAAATATTAGAAAATGCGCAACATATAGTTTTGTAGGAAATTAAACTTTCTACAAAAAAAGTCTTATGTGGTTAATCGATTACTCT
Organism: Tribolium confusum; assembly: GCA_029207805.1. Lineage (NCBI taxonomy): Eukaryota > Metazoa > Arthropoda > Insecta > Coleoptera > Tenebrionidae > Tribolium > Tribolium confusum. The sequence continues at coordinate 4,776,191 of JALGAY010000007.1, read as the reverse complement.
AACAATTTTAAAAAAAAATGAGGCTTTAGTCTCAAATTTTGGTTTTTAAAATGCGAATACCTTCTAAGTGGTTAGAGTAATCAATTAACCACAAGAAACCATTTTTGTAGAGCGCTTAATTTTCTATAAAACTGTATATTTTGAATTTTGTATTATTTATTTATCTATGAGTTATAAAATTTAGAAGTAAAAAAAAAATTTTGTTAAATTCTTTAAATTTTGACCTCTGATATCTTCTAAACGCTAATAGCTATAAAAAATTTGTAAGATATTTTTTTTAGAGCGTTTAATTATCTACAAAAAATATAATTACATTTTTTTTCTACGATTAAGTAGTGATGAGATATCGATTTTGCCAAATAGAACTAAAGAAAAAATAGAAAACTGAGATGAGGGAGTCCTTCCTATTAAAATTAAGAGCTTATTTTTAAAAAGCATTTTTCAAAGGTGCCTGAAATCCAATTTTTCAATGTCTGAAGTTAACAAAAAACTATTCGATTTTTTTGGCCAACTCTAATATATGTAGATAGTATATTTAAAAAAAAAACTGTTTTTCTTTTAGGTTACTATTTGAAATAGTAAATTACATAACTCAATGAATCAAAAAGGAAAAAGACAGGTAGTCTGACAATATAACAGTGACATAACAGAGGACACTTTTTGAGTCTTTTCTTCTAATTTCTTAAATTTATTTATTTCTCTTTGTTTTTAGTTAGTGATTGATCAACTTGAAGGCGAGACGCAGCATATGTTGGCGTTGTAGAAATAAATAACTTTGTTTTACATTTATTTATTAATACAGTTGCGCTATATATAACATTTTTTCAGCTCTTTTGAAAAATAAAAAAACATTTTTAAAGCAAAATTTATTTGTTTTACTGGAGTGGGAGTTTAATGATAATTTTTTATTAAAATATGAGTTGCGACTAATGAAAACGCCGTATTACTGCAATTTTTAGTTAATTAAGGATTAAATTGCAGTGCATTGCAATTAAAAAAAAATTAGGTAAAAATGTCCACCAGCAATTGTGTATCAAGCCACCACTGCATAAACAGTTTATTACCTCAAAGAAACCAGTTAAAACAAAAATTCTTTATTCAATTTAACGTTCAGGATAAAATTAAGTTTGTTATATTTTTCGAATTTTGGACTTAATTGTTTTACTTTGTTTATTTTATTTTTTATGACCAATTTACTACAAGAAATAAGCAAATAAATGCTTTGTTGCATCCAGATTGTAGTTTTTTTGTAATTTCGCATCCTAAGTAGTCATGCAGTCACATCTCAATAAATTATGTCGTCATATTGTTAAACACAACGTAGGTTTTTGAATTTTTAACTAGTAATGACAGCTTTCCATAAAATAATTCGAAATAGCTAAGATTAGTGTTTTTAAGGTACACGATGTAGCTCTTTTGATTGAGAAGCGCAGTTAATTTTTAAATTTGGCGCTTTTAGCTACGACAACTAATAGACTGATTTACTTTTATTTTGTTTATGATCCACTTACTGCAATAAATAAATAAATAAATGCTTTTATTTTCTTCAGATTGTAGTTTTATTGTACTCTTTTAAATTGAGCTTTTATCTAGTTACATCTCAACGAATTTTGCTGCCATATTGTCAAACATAACGCAGGCTTTTTAAATTTTAACTGGTAGTAATCGTTTTTTAAAATTTATAACACGAAAAACTTAGATTTTGTTACTATTTTTCTGTATAAAAATTAACAGAGATAAATAATTTTACCCTCATTATTTGCACATATTTATAAATACAGTTGCGTTTTATATAACATATTTTCAGCTTCGTTAAACAATAAATAAATGTTTTTAAAGCAAATTTATTTGTTTTACTGGGGTGGGGGTTTAATGACATTGTTGGAAATTCTAATTAAAAGTAGGTCTAAAACACGCAGAGGAGATGTGATAGATATGGCAGAAGAAGAAGCATTAATGTTAGGATTAAAGGTTGGAAAGACGCAGAAGGAGGGGATTTGCCACCCATCAGATTTGACAAAAAAGGAAGGAGCTTTTAATGTTTGTTATAAACATTGTTTTTTATTTTTTAATTGTTGTGTCTTAGTTTCAGGTGTCAACAGGTAATTTAGTTTTATTTTAATTATGTTTTATATTAAATAAATAAATAACACACTGATCACGCATTTTATAAACCTCACAGTTTTTTATTATTATTTTATAAAACATTTGCTGCATTTAATTAATTTTGATGCATTTCTGAATTTTTAAAACTAGATAGATTTTACAAAATTTTCGAAAATATATTATATAAAACAAATGAATAGCACGTTTTTTTAATAAGTTTTTGTATTTTGTTTATTATACATTTCTATTATTAAGCGATAAATAATATTTTTTAAAGGATTTACTTTGTATTATTAGAAAAAAACAGGTAGTAAAGCAGGTAGGTTTGAAAGAAGCAGAAGAAGGGGATTCGCCACCCACCAGTTGCCGAAAAAAACGATGCTAAAAAATACGTTTTTAATTAAGAGTTTCTGTAAAATCTACAATTTATAAATACCAAAAATTGAAGATTATTCATTCAATTTAAAACAAAATTTTTATTTACATTTTTCTTGAATTTCACTTTTGTTCTCTCAGTTTTTAATATTTGTTTAAGTTTTAATATTTTACTTTGTTTCAGGTTTAATTATTTTTTTTTTTGGTTACTATTTTTTTTTCAGGTATTGCGGGTCTAATTGAGGGTTCAGAATCCGTAGCTGAATAGTGGATAACTACCCGAACTGTGTAAAAAATAAATATAAATAAAATACAAGAACGACATTTCGTTTTCATACAGAAACAGGTTTTTTTAAAATTTTGTGTAATCAAGATTTTAGCTTCAAGATTTTCAAGATTTTTTAAAATTTGTTATTCGTTGGCAAACATCAGAAAGACAGAATGACACTATTCTTTCTTTTCTAAAATTTTGAAAAACACAGGACGATTACAAGGTTATAATTACTTTATTAAATAATTATCGTGCCAACTCGATTTGTATAATTCGATTAACTGTGCTTTCAACTCGATTATTTACTTGAATTGTAGCTCATCTGTTTTTTTTAACTGTAACTAATATTTGAGCTTTCAGCTCTGTTAACTGTTTTATTTGTAACTTAGTTAATAGAGTTTTTAGCTCAATTGTATTTTTTTCTTCAGATATTTATAAAGTTATTAATAAATCGTTTTGGTAAAGGATCTAGAATCTGTCGTTGAATAGCGGAAAATAACGCAGACCGTGTCAAAATAAATCTAAGTAAAACACAGTACTGACATTTTGCTTTTATTAAAAAATTCTGTGTAATCAAAAGCTCAACTCCAAGATTTTCAAAATTTTTAGAAAATGTCTTTTCGTTGTCAAACATTAGAGATGCAGAAGGACTCTATTCTTACTATTCCAATATTGTGAAAGACACAGGACGATCACAAGGTCATACTTACTTTATTAAATAATTATTGTGCTAACTTGATTTGTATTATTCGATTAATTGAACTTTCAACTAGATTATTTATTTAAATTGTAGCTCAACTGTCTTTTTTTAACTGTAATTCGTATTTGAGTCTTTAGCTCGGTTAATTATTTTATTTGTAAGTTAATACAGTCTTTGTCTCATTTGTACTGAATTTCTTCAATTGAATAAACTAATTTTAGTAATTTTTAAGTAAATTATTTTACGACTTTAAAATTGCTTCAGAATTGTTTAGATGTTTTTAATAAATTTATGTAGATACTTTTCAGAATGATTACCTTTTCTTGTTGAAACATCTAGAGGCTGAAAAGTTGCTGGTTATGGAATAGAGGTGTAGTGCGACACACCCGCATTTTGAACGAGGCGTATAAAAGAATACCTGCTCTAAATCTCAGATTTTTTTATTTTTTTCTAAATCGTTTTATAGCAAATTGTGCTTAAAGTTGCTAATATTTTCCTTTAAAAATGTTTGTTTATTAAGTTTTGAAGATTTCTTTTGCTTAAGTTATTCAAAGAGCGTATTGATTCTCTCCTCCATCATAAATAAAGATAAAATTAATCAAGTCTGGGCCTTTCGTTTCGTAAAATATGTTTTTGCAGCGATTTTAATTAAAATCTGATTCGTCTTTCATATCTTGGCTATAAAACACATCAGAACAAAAAGGGAGGCAAGTAACACGTTTTTTAGGGGGTGGGGGTAATAATAAATCTTGTAGGTTTTATTAATAATTTATTTATATTTTGGTGATTGCTTACAATATAAAGTGCAGTACTATCTACTTACAACTTTGTTTTTTAATTTTTTTTCTCTACATGATTATCATAATTTTTATTTATGTACAATCTATATCCAAAAATGGCAGTTTTTGTACGCCATCTATAAAGAATTCCAGCTGCAATTATATACAGATCACGAGTTTATCGACTTGCACAAATAATTGCTTGCTATTACGTCACTTCTCGATGGTAATCTCATTATAATAACTATATTACAATATTCGCTAATCCAGGGATGATCCGATTGGGTGTTTTCGAGCGTGTGGCCTTTCGGACCTTCCCTGACCTCGTATTTACACCGTTTTCAACAATTTTAAATCTAGGTAAACTAGGAAATTGGGGAAGTTTTCACGGAAAATTACAGATTATACTCGTATGCGAAATTACATTGTTAATATTTGCTTTATTGTTAATAGGTTATCTTATTGTTGGAGGACTGGCCGTTGAGCAACTTAATTACATTTGTTAATATTTGCTCGTGTATAAGCGAGCTGTTTGCACCAATTAAACGAGGGATGAAAGAAATTTTTTTTAGTTTAAACTTGGGACGCTCACCAGGGGACACTTAATGGTTTTGGACGTAATTGCACTTTTGGGGACATAAATTTACGACTGACAGGCATTATGTCCGAGTTTGGGCTTTTTTTGGGGGTTTTTACTGTTAGCGGCGGGAGGTTGCTGGACTTACGGGGAAAAACAAACAGGACAAAACGGAAGTTTGGGGGGAAAAAATAGAGGACAACAGGGCGCAGTCAGCAGGAGTTTAAAAGGCGTGAATTAAAGCTTTGATTTGTAATAAATTATGACATTATTCAATAATAATTATTAATAAATTTTGCACAATGAAGCGGTTTTTGAAACACACCGACAAGATTTTTATAATGTTGCGATAGTAGTTTAGTAGTAGTAGTTTTGACTCAACTCGTCTGCTCATGCGCAAAATCAAGGTCACAACAAAGGTGTAATAGCTCCAAACTAGTTTAAACAGCTCCAAGCCGGTTTAAAAATTGGTTTAAACAGCTTTCCTCCAGTTTAAAGCAGTTTTTAGTTATTAAAAGCTTACCTTTTCTGTGTTACTGTGGTCCTTATTGATTCACATACCTAACTCTTTTAAAGTAGTGCAAACTGGCTTGGAAAGTGGTTTAAACAGATCTAAACTGGTTCACACAGCTCAATCAGTTCGAAGCAAAAAATTTGGGAAAAATGGTGGATGCGCCGGGTTACTTTTTATTTTTACATCAAAACATTTTCTATTATAATTTTTATTATTTTTTCTAGTGATAGATTTTTGGAATAAAGTGCAAAATTTTAGGCGGTTTGTTAAAGCATTTAGACATAGAAGCTAGCACCACGAAAATAAATCTACTAATGTTTTATAAGATATTTAATAAATCAAATATCTTACAATTTTTCGTCAAATAAACTAAACACAAAATTGCTCTTAATTGTCTTAGTTATAGTTAAAATTGTTTTTCTTATTGGCCTAAGCAAATTTGATAATTATTTAACATATAGTTTACGTAAAATAATTTTTTAATATTGAGAAAATGGTGGATGCGCCGGGGTACTTTTTAATATTTGCTATAAAAAAATTTCTATTATAAGTTTTATGAATTTTTTATTTTGGGACAAAGAATAGAAATGTAGACTGTTTATTAAGGCATTTAGACATAGATTTGGCTCGACCAAAATAATTCTACTAATTTTTTTATAAGATAGTTAATAAACCAAATATTTTTCAATTTTTGCGAATAAACTAAAAACAAAATTGTTCTCAATTGTTTTAGTTATAATTAGAATGGTTTTTTTACTGATCTAAGCAAATTTGACAATTATTTAACAAATCGTTTGCGTAAAATAAAAATTTGAATTTTAAAAAATGGTGGATGCGCCGGGTTACTCTTTAATAGAAAAGATAATTTCTATATAAATATTTTTTTTATTTATTTTGGAATTAAATTACGTCAACGCGTTCTAAAAATATCGAAATTGTAACATTGTGGTGATATAAAACCGCGTCGACATTTTAAAAATCATTCTTGAATTTTCCTTTTGCGCTTCAGCAACTCGCCGTCAGTTTTCCCTATCCGTCAGGGCGACATTTCCTTTCATTCCATCACATTTCTGCGCGAATTTTTAAAACATTGCTCGTAAAAACGCCAATCTCGTGATAAAGTATCTATTAAAGGGCGAATGTGTTTTTTTGAAAATCGCCTCGATCTTATTTTTTACGACACAATAACAAAAAACCTCGATAATTTTACGATCGACCAAATTGAATAAAAGTCATTCGTGTGGAGAATTTTTCGTAATTATAGCAAAACAAGTGTAAACAGAATAAATTTTTGCTTGTCTGACGTTTCGCAGACGATTGAGTTAACAAAATTCGGGAACAGAAGGGCAATCAATCAACGGTTCGGGTTTAATTGGAGCAAGAAGTAAAATATGAGGTGGAGTCGACGGATTTATCAAAATGTATTTACAGAAGGGAAAACAACAGTTTTGAAGCGATTAAATAAATAGCACCCATGTCAAAAAAATCCTAGTCGATTGTAAAAATTGTTTTTACGTACCGCGTTTGTTAAGAGATTGTTTATTTGATAACAAACAATCCTTAAAGCAATCTTTAACAACTCGATGTTAGAAAATTCTCGAATCGACAGTTCTTGTCGTTTTGTTGGGTGAAATAAACAGGATTTGTCAGTGTGTAATGACAGCCGTTAGGAACTACAAGTTTTCCGAGTAATTATCGGAAAAGTTTCGAATAATAAGGTTTGAAGCAACCGCGAAATAACGGTACGAGACGTAAATCTAAACGTAAACATCAAATACGTTTAAAATATTCCGTTTAATGGTTTTAAAATAATTTCCCACAGGAATTTAATTTCACTTTAAAATCAGAAGTTTGATTTAAGTTTAGGACGAGATGAAGGAAAAATACTAATTTCATTACGAAGTTTGCCAAAACCACAACACTTTTGACAGAAACTTTAACCAAATCTGAAACGATTTTGAGCCTAATTTGCTCTTTGACAAATGATAGCTTCATAAAAGTGCCCAAACCGGCGCATTTACCATTTTTACAAATTTATAAATTTATTTTGCCTTAACTAATTACTGAAATTTTGCTAAATGTAAATAAAATTTTAAGACAAGCTGTTAAACACTAAATAAAAATTAATTAAAGCAATTTTGTGTTTAATTTCTTAGAATTTTTTATAATTTGGGGCAATATTACAATTTTTTTATTTTATTTTCTTTTTGAACAAGTATCAAGTCTTGCAGTAAAATAAAAAAAATAACAAAAATTATAATATAAAGTTATTTTAAGCAAATCTTTAAAAAATAACCCGGCGCATCCACCATTTTTAATTTTTTTAAAATAATTTATTTAGCGTAAACTACGGCTTACATAGTTATTAAATTTGCACACATCAGTAAGAAAAACAATAGCAATTATAATTAAAACATTTTATAACAATTTTGTGTGTAGTTTGTTTGTAAAAATTGTAAAATATTTGATTTATTAGATATCTATAAAAAATTTGTAGAATTATTTCGGTGGCGCCAGTCTCAATGTTTAAATGCTTTAGCAAACTGTCTGAAATTTTGCACTTTGCCTCAAAATTCTATCTTTAGAAAAATTAATAATAATTATAATAGAAAATATTTTGAAGCAAAATTAAAAAATAACCCGGCGCATCCGCCATTCTTCCAAAATTTAAATTTTATTTTACACAAACGATTTGTTGAGTAGCTATCAAAGGAGATCGTTTCCATCTTATGGAAATCTAATGACCACTCAAATCAAGATTTTTTTTAATATTAATCGATAGCTCTCGAAATAAGGAACAATTGGTATCATTGCGTCAACTTTGTATTTTTTCAAATAAAGTGGCTAGATTAATTTAAACTTTAAATGACTTCTGTCACTGAGTTCATAAAACTCTCACTTGTTATTTATAAGGATTAAGTCGGTACTTGGGCCTCAGGTCAGAAACCGGCTAAATAGATATTTTTTGGTATTTACATTTTTTTCTCAATATTATCTAAAATGTCCCAAACCATAATATACCCTCCCATAGCGTTAAACCTATTGTTAAAAGTACGATATTATTACGGTCTAAACCAAGCTTTGATGATTTATAGTCTTCCAAACATTCTTACCTCTCAATTTGTCCCACTTTGCTGGCTCTCACTCTTGCCACTGCATTTTGTATTGCTGTTTTTAATTTAAGCTTTATTTAAAGAGCTACAAAGTTAACGCAATGATACCAATTGTTCCTTATTTCAAAAGCTATCGATTGATATAAAAAATCTCGATTTGAGTGGTTATTAGATTTCTATAAAATGAGAACGATCTCCTTTGCTCAGGTCAGTGAGAAAAATCGATTTTAATTATGACTAAATCAATTTTGTTTAGTTTATTCTCAAAAATCCTAAAATATTTGATTTAATAAATATCTTATGAAAAATTAGTAGATTTATTTCTGTGGCGCCAGTCTCTATGTCTAAATCCCTTAACAAACCGTCTGAAATTTTTCACCTAGTCCTAAAAATCTATCCACTGGTCATATTTCAGCCGGTGAAAACCCCACCCTCAATAACTTAAGGGATTAAAAGTGGATGTGTTTCAAGTACCGCCGTCCAGTGACAAAGTAATAACATTACGTCCGACCGGAAACCGGAAACAGCAACTCTCTAACTTTTCACTGCTACAAGTGTTATCAAATATTTATGGCGCACCAAAGCCTGCCGCGATTTCAGATAACGATGAGTAATACGCGCCATATTGAAACAGCCACTGTCAAACTATAAATTCGAGAAAGAAATCTGCTGCTTTTTGCCACTGATAACAAATGGTGACGCGATGTTAATTAACTTTAAAGCAAGAGCTTTCAAAAGATAAATTGCTCGAAAGGAATTTCTTTGAACATAATTAGAAAATTATTTATGTTTCACAATATACACTTTTAAAACAAGTTAAGAGATTTTTTTTTATCTTGTGGCGTTGTGAATACCAGGTTTGCCATGAATTTAAATTATTTCATCCCTCGCCTACTGCATATTCAAGTAACATTTCTGTTGTGACTAGATTACAAATTAAAAATTGGGACGGATTGATGGTGTAATTAACTGATTGCTTGAAAGGAGGTAGTGTAACTAGGGTTGCCAACTTTTCGATATCGAGTTAAAGATATTGTTAAACGAGTATTTAGCATTGTTTTTTAGGGAGTGAAACTATTTTAGTGACTTTAAAAAACGGCTAGATAATTATTTTATTTTTAAAATTTCAATATTTTTAGAAAGCGTTGGCGTAATTTAATTTAAAAAATAAATAAAAAATATTTATTTATATAGAATTTGTCTTCTATTATAGAGTAACCCGGCGCATCCACCATTTTTCAATTTTTTAAAATTTGTTTTACACAAACAATTTATTTAATAATTATCAAATGTGCGTAGACTTTTAAGAAAACAGTAGCTATTATAGCTAAAACAATTTTGTTTAATTTATTTTCAAAAATTCTAAAATACTTGCTTTAATAAATATTTTATAATGCTTTAATAAATATTTTATAAAAAATTAGTAGATTTATTCCTGTGGCGCCAGTCTCTACGTCTAAATGCCTTAACAAGTCGTCTAAAAATGTTTTTTTTTGTTATAAAAATTTGTCGTTAGAAAAATTAATAGAAATGATAAAAGAAAAAATTTTAATGTAATTATTACAACCTAACCCGGCGCATCCACCATTTTCCTAAATTTTAAATTTTATTTTACGCAAAGGATTTGTTAAATAATTATCAAATTTGCTTAGGTCAGTAAAAAAACTGTTCTAATTATAACTAAAACAATTGAAAACAACTTTGTTTTTAGTTTATTCGCAAAAATTGTAAAATATTTAATTTATTAAATATTTTATAAAAATTATAAGATTTATTTTTTGTCAGATTTTAGGGAGTGGGACTATTTTGGTAACTGAAAAGGACGTATAGACAATTAATTTATTTTTGAAATTAATCAATTACAAATCGGTATGTCAATTTTCTAACGCTTGCTCGCTTCTCTTTGATAAAAAAAACTAGATAAAAGGACTTGTGTCCTTTAAGTACCATGTTAATGAGTAAAGGACAGTTTATAAAATTAAAGAACTATCCTTTGAAATAAAGGACAGTTGGCAACCCTAAGTGTAGCTCTCCGTGAAAACTTCTTCTAAATCGTTCAACATTTTCAAAAATTATCACAAATTTCCACAAAACTCTTAAACAAAGGCAAGACACAAAAAAATTGCCCAAACTAATAATTCCACTAGATTCTGCAACTAAATTAATTGAAACACTAGTCTCGCACTAGGACACACAGATTTTGGCACGAGATTTAATAAGAACGACCAGTTTGAGGGTTTATGCGATTGTCTTGTAGTTTCTACATTCACTCACTGGGTATTGCGACGACTTCGCCTTCGAAAAGGGACAAAGACGGACGTGGCAGCTTTGAACACAAAGCTTTGACACGTAATAACCACCCACGAACAAAATATTTGTGTTATTCAAACAAAGCGGGATTTTTATTTGAATTTGCCGCCATTTTTAACAAAGACAAAGCCAAGAGAGGTTTTACGTGACAAAGACAGCAGCAGAAAACCGATTTTGACATTATATTAAAGACAGTCTAAAAACCTTTTGCAGGTTTTTTACAAATTTGGAATTGTTTTATATTAATTTGTTATAAACATTTGAAACTAAAAAATTGTGCTTTATAAATTTTTTTTGCTTAAAAGATTGTAATTAATAAAACAATATTATGTCTTAATAACACAATAAAAAAATCGTATGTAGATCGATTAGATCGTAAGAAAAAATTTTTTTTGTAAAATGTCATTTCTGGCAAAACGACAAACTTGTAAAATGGTATAAATAGAATGATTTGATATAAAATGACATTTCTACTACATCGTAAAATTAATATTTATTTGTAAAATATTTAGTTACTAAAATGACAGAAAAAATAAAAATTTTTGGTCTATAACATTTAATATTTATCTGTGTTTTTAAGTAAAATGACAATATTACTTGTAAAATGCCAGTTATTAGTGTAAAATAACTTTTTTTGTAAAATGACAATGTATTTATTTCACAAAATGTCAGTTCTTTGTAAAAAATTGACTTTTGCTGTCACATGTCAAACTTTTTGTAACATTTTTTGTAAAATTGCAGACTTAGCTTTAATTAACTTGAAATGTTGGTTAGGAGAATTTACACTTTTCTGTAAAATGACATCTGTCAAAATGGTAAACCTTGTGAAATTAAATAAAATATTGTTGTAAAAAATAACGGTTTTTGCTATTAACTATTATTTTGACAAATTGACTGCTTATTTTGTAAAATGTTAAAATGTCATTACTACAAATATTTAATTAAAATATTTATAACATTTTTGGCTATAAATAAATATTATTGGTAGCCAAATTATGGTTTCCTTTATAAAACACTACATTTTGTGTGTAAAATAACATTTATAAAAGTTGAGAACAAAGCTACAAAATTATGTAAAATTACATATCATTCTTAGTTAAATTTTTATTGTACAATATGGCTTAGATGTAAATTAAGAATTTTTTTCTATAAAATGGTGGTCTTTTTAATTTAACTAGAAAAAAAATTGTTTTTGTAAAATGACATTGTTTTCAAATAGAACTAATTTTTTTGTAAAATGACATTTTGAACTGTGTGTTTCTAGAGATTATTTTTTTATTTTAAAGTGACATGAATTGTAGAAATAACGCATTTTTTGTAAAATTAAAATTTTGATGGTAAAACATACTTTTATTTTTACTAATTTTATCTACAAAATAAGAGTTTTTTTGTCATTTGACAGTAATTTTGTAGAATGACATATAGCATTTTTGTAAACTGACATTTATTAAAATCTAAAAAAATAATTAGTAAATAGAACAGTTATAGCAAGTAAATTCTGTTCATCATTTTCACTTAGCCAATATAAAATATCAGTTTATGTAAAATGACATTTATTTTAAATAAAACAGCTAATTTTGTAGAAGACAATTGAAACTGTAAAATATTAGCTTTCGTAGAAAATTATGTTGTGGAATTTGCAGTAATTTTACCTCAATTTTCTGATTTGACAGCATTGATTTTAAAAATACTTTTTTACAAAATGACTGAATTTTCAGGTAAAGTTACTCTTTTAGTAGTATAATTTTGATAAATATGCAGGTCTCAGCTGTAAAATGACATATTTTTCGTAAAATTGTGACTATTTCTGAAAAATTATAAGTTTGTTGAATTATATTTTTAGAAGGACAGTTTTAGCTGTAAAATTGTAGTTTTTTGGAAAAATGACAGTAATTACCTTTAAATTGTAAAATGACATTTTTTGTAAAATTTTTCGAAATAATTATAATTCTTCTAGACAGACCTATAACACGGAAATTTAGGTAAACAATTCTGTTTGCTATGAAATGACTGTTTTGTTTATAAAATGATATTATGAGGTAAAATAGCGATTTATTTATTAGACAAAATGACAAAACGAAAATATTTGTAGATTTTAAACTTAATGTAAATATATATTTTAATTTTTATCTTAAATATTGATAAATTTAATTGTACTTTAAAGCAAATACCAAAAAATTGAATTAGTTACTCGATAAAAAAAGATTCCATTGCACAAATTTGTACTTTTGTTTAAATGTTTATACCAAATTATTACGATGACACTGAAGGCTTTCTGCTGGTACTTTTGTTACAAAATTACTCATTTAATGCTTTGTTGATTGATTTTAATATTGAACATGAACTCTCGTTTTGAAATTTCTAACTAGTGTCCACTCCCTCAATAACGCACGTGCTTAGTGCATACTAGTTCCAAATTCCATCAAAAGAGCTCTCACGCATTTACTAATTGTCAATTACGCTTAAATGTTGCTTTGATCTGATTAAAACTTGTCCGCTTTGACCTATTTGTGGTTATCTCTCAATCATTTATTAAACACACTCAATCGTAGGCGAATTCGCCATCGAAACCCTCTGGGAATCACTGAAAGGCACCGGTAGATAATAAGTGAGCATAGGGACGGACGAACCGACTGTCAGTCGACCTCATACGGTCGTTTCCCGATCGACGTGGATATATTCGACGGGTGGAGCCTTGTGTCAAGAATTTAAACTATTATCAAGAAGGCGTGGTCCAGTAAGAAGCTTCTTCTTCGCCAGCCTTCTCCTACGTCTAGCTCTCAGCCGATGCAGTGTCAAACAGACAAGCAACGCAAGAGAGGAAATAACCGCAGCAGCGGCAGCTAACGCCGCCCCTGGCAACGTTGTTAGAAGCTTACTAGTAGCCCCACATTGCGCCTCCGACTCGTCCCACCCCGATGGACAATGATCCTTACCATCGCACCATAAACTGGCACTTATACAAGCATCCAACTCGGGACACTTATGTGGACACTCTAGGTCAGTGTCGTTTCCGGCGGAGACGTTCACCGGGACTTGGAGCTGCTGCAAGAGCGACGAACGTGACCTTGAAATCTCCAGCCAACTAAACGCTGAGATTCCCGGTTCGGATCCCACCCACTCGACGAGGAAATTTGGAGGACGTTGGTGAATTGTCGCTAGCCCCTCCCCCCACCACTCCTCGCTGAACACGTGGACGGCGAGTGGGCGTGCCCCAGGTTCGGCGGGACACACCGCCCGAACGAGTTTCGGAGGTCGGCCTGAGTAAACCAAAACGCGGTTGGATGTAGGGCAGCGGTTAGGTTCTTCAAGGCGGGGCTTAAGCGGAAGAAACGCTCCCCAACTTAACAGGAAAAGGCTACGGTTGTGACGAGCTTCGATCAGCCACGGCATGCCCACACAAAGCATTTCGTTACGGTCGATTGGGGGCGTGTTGAATTGGACGTCGCCTGAAAGAGGCGGAGCTAAAGGCAGGACTTAAAACAAAGTGTTTACTTACCTCCGTAACCACGAACTCGCTGTTTTCGCGGACAGTCAGGCATTTTAACAACTTCGAAAGTTGCATGGAAGTGAAGAACGGTGAAATCTTCAGTTATGTTCATATCTTTGGCAGTGAAGTGCAATTCGAGAGTTCGAGAGGCTGATAAGAACACTAACGGTTTACTACTCAACGACGAGTTATCACAAAGACAACCGCGAGGTAACCGAACGTCTTTCCATGGAAGTTCCCAAACACTTAACTCTGTCACATGACTACTACTGTAGTGTTCACAAACTGGTCGGCCACTATGTGGGTCATTCACTGTTTCACAAGTGGGTGTTAACCCAAAAGAGGCGTTATTTACAACTAATCGGACGCGTTCACCAGGATCTGCTTCAAATCTGTACACACAATGAAGATCTTTAGCTCCGCCTCTTCCATACAAAAACACATTTCGCGGTCCAGTCAACTCTCCTAAATGATTCTTCCGAAAGATTCTATAACAAGTCTCTGATTCTTTCCCTGGCCAAGGCTCTCCTCCCAATCTCGTATCAATAAACTCATATTTTAGTTTAAAAGAGGCGGGATGAAGGGCGGTACCATCTTCAGTGTGATGTTGTAGTACTAAACTCCGTCCAGTCGATAAATAACTCTCGCCAAGTGTACATGGGCGTGTCACTCGTGTAGCATTGGTTAACGCACTGTGATCACACAACCTAGGCGGTTCGTCACATTTATCCTCCAATAGAAGTGCACCATCCCAAATCCGAAGTCTCGTTGAACACCCTCCACCTAAACTACTGTTACTAAGCAACGCATGAGCACTCTCTCCAACTAAGAGAGCTCTCTGACTGTATGAAACAAAACTAATCCAGACAAGGTCATGGGAATAACCTTGAAACTTATAAGTGCAGGTTGTGTTAGGTGGAAGGGAATGTCTAGGTGAGACGAGTCGTCCTTTTCGGCCACGCCCAGTCCAAATTTCATCACTATCTGGACTTGTTGAATTTACATCAAACTCACAACGACTTTGTCTCGAATAGTCTAATGAGTCAGAGTCAGCAAAAATCACATCAACGTCTAACTCAAACCCGCGAAGAGGAGAATGTGAAGGAGGGGAATGTAACGGTATACTAAAAGGGGAGGAGTGAAACGCTACAAGCATTTCAGGACCACGTGATACCACTTTCGGTAACCAATCTCCACCACAGTATTTTGCCAAAACCGGATCATTGGTTGAACCCCCATCATAGAAAATTAAATGATCACGTTCACCAGTACAGTCTCGCCATGCTCTAAGCGCCCTCCCTGTTTTATTTAACCCCGCCACGTTGATAGACCTCTTCATGTGCATTTTATGTGCCGCTTCTTGCCTCACAGCAATCATGGCATGCTTACATGTCGGCACAAACTTCTGGCGAAGACTCCAGTAGCACGAGACGTTCCTAGGGTACATCCCGGGGTAGTTGGGAGATTGGAGGCGGCACGGTTTGCGATAGCACTCTTCGAATTGACGAGTGCAGTAAGTCCCGGGAGCTACTTGGCCGCGTTCTAGGGGAGCGGAAGGTGAGCCGAAACGTACAACGGCTTCACGTCGAGACACGAAACGGTAGCGGAGTTGGAATTTGAAGGGAATTTGGGGTGAGCCAAAGAGTTTGACAGTTACGGTAACGGTGGAAGTTTCGCTGAAGTAGGCGGCGGGGCCAGAGGAGGTGCCACACCAAGAGCCGCCAGTGAAGGGCCGGCCAAGCTCGCTCAATTGCATGTAGCCGTCGGGGCAGCCGTCCAAAGCGGAGGCTTCGTAGCGGCCGACCTTGAACTCGTCGAAGATTATCTGAAAAAAATTAATCTGTTTTAGGAATTTCAGGCGAGCCACAAACAATGCTATAAGTTCTCTTCAAAAAATTCTAAAATGACAAATAACACAGTTAAAACTACAAATGACACAGTTAAAATTACAGTCACAGTTACCATACTGTCATGTTGTAAAATGACAATTCATTTATTTCGCAAAATTACAGTTTTTATAAAAAAAATCAGAAAAAAATGCACTTTTTGCTGTAAAATCTAGGTGTTAAGGCTTTAAAATAACAGTTAAATAACAAATTTTTTAAAACTATTTAAAATAAATATCTTTTATTAGTGAAAAATTACACTTTGCTGTAATATGACATTTCTGACAAAATGACAAGCTTGTAAAATGACATGGATAAAATGATTTTTTTATAAAATATTATTACGTTAGTAAAATGACATCTTATACACCAAAATTACAGTCTTTTGTAAGAAAACCAAAAAATATTGCGGCTTTTGCTGAAATATGCTGGAGTAAAATGACAGACTTATTTTTTTAGTGACAATTAAATGATAGACAACTTATAACCTCCCTAAAATGAAATTACCTAAACTTTAGCTAGTATAATTTACACATTTTGTAAAATGGCATATTGGCAAAATGACAAACTTTGTAAAATAACAAATAAAACGTTTTTGTAACAAAATACTAGCTTTTTCATAGTTACAAATAAATTCTGTAACTTGACTCTGTAAATTGTAAGATAAAAGCTTTTTTCTGTATTTGTTAAATTGTTTTTTCTAAAATGACAGTTTTTGTCACAAAATGTCAGTTTTCGGTAAAATCTCAGCAACTGTTTTAAAAGTGTAAAGTGATAATTTTCAGTAAAATCTTGCAAAATGTCATCTCATGTAGAATGACAGTCTTAGAAAAGGTTATTTTTCCTAAGAAATAGTTTTTCTGTTGGTAAAATGACATTCTGATTAAAAAATAAAATTTTGTTGTAAAACAACAATTTATTTATTCTACGAAATGACAGTTTTTCTAAAAAATAACAACAAACAATGACAGATTTCTTTGTAACGTGACTGTTTTTTTGTAATATGATGATTATTGTATTTTTTCTGTAGAATGATTTGTCACGGGCTCTGCCTCATGAGGTGGGGTTGACATTAAAAACAGGGTTTTAATACAAAAGGAAATTTAATGACCATCGAGATATACATATTAGATAGTGGATAGAATACTTAAGAGCTACTTACAGTGACATTCTCACACAATCGAAGGTCTGGACATATCTCACACTCCACCTAACTCAACTCTCTCCACTCTACCAACCGACTCCCGATTAACGCCACCCGCTAGTTCGCCAATCCCCCAAATGCTGAGCCAGCCATTGCCTCAACCGACGGTGATTTAGTCGATATCAGCAATAGCCCATCCGCATCGGCAGGCCTTCGACCCAGCAGGCTAACAAACTTCCGCTCCGTGACATATGCCCGACCCTTCAAGATTGTCGACCCGACAATCTGTTCTTAACCTAACCTAACCAATTCTAAATTTTTGTCCAACGTTGCCACTCATCTGTTGTCTATACTAGGAAAACACCTGTTTGTCACTGCACTACTGTCACTAGCTTCGATCAGAAGGATGCTTCCAGAACTTCTTTTGTTTGTACTACTTTGTTGGTACAATTATCTTCCGCTTCGTGACAGATTGCTTCGGTTATTTTTTTAATAAAATCTCAGTAAATGTGGTGAATTCTCAGTTATTGCCAAATTGTAAAATGGCTTTGTTTTATAATTTTTTTTTGGTTAAAATGTTGTAAAATTAGCATAATTTTGTCGACACCTTTTCTAACAAAGTACCAGTTTGAGTAAATAACCTTTTCTGGTATAAAATGACAACTATATTAGTAAAATTAGATTTTAATATAAAATATCAAATTATTTAGTTTGTAAAATAACAATTTTCTTTAAAAAAAACAGAAGAAATGCTGCGATTTTTGCTATAAACTGATAGATTATTATATGTTATGTTATAGTAATATAACAGTTTTTTCCTAAAATGACAATCACTGCTGCATAAAATTGCATAATAATCATAACAGTCTTTTATACAAAAATATGTTTATAAGAGGTATAACTCTTATAGATGCATAATGTTATTGTTATTTGTAAAATAGCTTGTCTTTGAAGATAAATTACATTTCGTTTAAAACGTTGGTGATGTTTATGACTTTTTTGTACGATTTTAACTAAATTCTCTTACCGTTCTAAAACAAAAAGTACTACTTACTTGGCAAAAGGTAAATAATCTTTACTGTCTTAAAAATAGACGTGTTAAGCAGTCAAATAATGTCCAAATGCACAAATCGTGGTGTTATTATAAGAAGTTAAAGAATTCAAGACTTTCTCAACCAAATGTTTATGCTACCACTTTACCAACTGAAATACCTTTTTAATTTGCTTTTATTTATTGTTTATATTATATTTTTGACCAAATCTTGAACGCAATTTCGTACTTATTTGTTGTTTTTTAAAATTTGGAATTTTCTCTCGATAAATTAGTTATTTTCGCCCGATTTGTCGCATTGCCTTGATCTTTGAAACGTGAAAAAATATGTATTTGTGGCCATCAATTCGGGTATCATCGGCAGGTCGTGAAACGGCTTAAATGTTAAACCGAGTGTAAAAGGCAACGACAGGGAATACAATACAAGTGGCAGTAAACAATGAAACTTCTCGGCAAATATTAACTTTCCGAACTTTAAACTTGTCTTTAGTAAAATTGGTAAGTTGGCAACAGTTCTAAGACACCACAAGGTTTTTTTTTCTAGTTATAACAAAATCTAGTTTTATTTCTCATTACGTCAAAATCGACCGCAATCTGGGGTTATTTCCGGTGAAACAGCTCCGGGGAGAGCATTAAGGAAAAGTTAGGAAACAAATTTAACGAATGTAAAGTAGGAACGATATCATTTCCAAGGGTTATTAAGCAAATAATTCAAGAGACGATGTACCTGAAACATCTTAGTGTGATTGATGATAGGTTCCCTCTCGCCCTCCAGGCGACCGTCATATAATTGTCCTGTCATTTATCAAGGATAATGGCTAGGCCATCTTTCTCCAGAGCTGTTACACGCCGCTAATTCCCTGAAATCTGTTTATGGCCAGAGGGATTCCGGACTCTTGTTTGCCAAACAAAATCTAAACCGAATTAGATTAGACAAACAAGCTAGGAAAAATAGGCGTGGCTTAAGGATGTATCAGGATTATATTTTTATCTATGACTGCTTTGATGACTGCACATTATATTAAATACTTGAGTGACGTAAAGTGACATATTACATCACTGGTGAAGTAATAAAATAAAAATCTCAATATTAATTACATGCTATTATTGTTATAAATGTTAATAACACAATTTTCACATCTATTTATAGTAGCATAGCCATTTCTGATATTTTTTTTCGATAACAGCTGTTGATGCAGTAGTTCTGTTATTTTTGTCACCCAGAATTTTTGAAGCAATTTGTTTTTATTTTCTTCTGCTGTGTATTTATACTCCTCCGCCACTGTTTTCGAGCGTTAGCCTCTATGAAGCTTTACTGTTAAAAGATTAGCTCCCAAATTAGCAAGCAACGAAGT
The DNA here is from genome assembly GCA_029207805.1 of Tribolium confusum. Lineage (NCBI taxonomy): Eukaryota > Metazoa > Arthropoda > Insecta > Coleoptera > Tenebrionidae > Tribolium > Tribolium confusum. The sequence continues at coordinate 4,756,520 of JALGAY010000007.1, read as the reverse complement.
AGATATAGCAATGTCCCGTAAATCCTGCTGGATTAGGTAACTGAGGAAAAGTAGCAATATTCTTCGGGAAAGCAGCAAATGTGTTTATACCAACAGGTAACTTTATACACCTTTGGTTTCTGTATTCTAAAAAAACCGTTCACTACCGGCGTTATTAGTGCGAAGTACAGCATATTTTCGAATTAAGTTTCTGCCACTTTATAAAAAACGTTACAAAAAATTTGGCTTGTTACAGCAATTTGGCTCTTCGATCTAATCTCAGACCGTTCTAGGGGCGTATCAAGGATTAATTTTTTAAGAGTAGATAAAAATAGTCAGGAAAGAGATTTATAAATTAGGGCGAGGCTAAGTGAGATGTAAATAAACACAAAATGCGATTGAAATTTTCGAATATAGAGCTACGTTTAGTCAATCAAGGATTCTAAGATAAATTCTTTAATTCAAACAGTGTCAGACTGGAGTAATTTATTGGGGCTGAAGGAAAAATCAGACTTGGATTCTACTCTGGAACGTAATAATAGCGATCTAGTTTCTACGTGACTTGCACTGTTTATCTTTGAAGTGTGATTATTCATTTTGTAAAAAAGTAATTTCACTCTCTCAACTATTAAAACGTTTATTTCACACAACTCCATCTGGTAGGAACATGACATGAGATAACAAACGTGTTTAAAATTCTGTTTGTTTTACAAAAAAATCTTATCATTTTTAATTTATATATTATAACGAGTATTTATAAAAAAATTGTAAAGCAATATACAAAATGTCTATCAATTTTCAGAAACATCTTTTTTGCGCATTAAATACCAATAAAAAATATAACTAAAAACTATTAAAACAACCCTCAAAAATTACAAAATGACATTTTTTCGGTTTGTGTTTTAAAAAACAATAATTTTTGTTAAAATATTTTTTTCTAGAATGACAGTTTTAAATGTAAAATTGCAGTTATTCGGTAAAATGATAGTTATTGTTCTAAAATTGTGCTTTCCAACAAATTACAGTTTTCTGTAAAAAAAAAATCTAAAACTTTTACAGACCAAGACATACTAATCACGAAAAATTTTTATGATAACAACTTTGAGAAATCCGACATCAACGAGCTCTTACAATTTGTTATTGCTGAATCAAACACATGACAAACCATTACTAAAAGTAGCTAGAAGTCTTTTCTGCTACTTCTAATTTTTTCATCTAAATCTACATACAATCTGAGACTCTTCCTAAAAAATTAGGCTTTTTTACATAACTGTTCATTCTGTAAAGTGACAGTGACTACTGTGTTTTAAATACAAATTAGCAGTTTTTCAATAAAATGACAACTACTGTTGTAAAATGACAACTTGTTTTGTAAATGACTGTTGCGTCTGTAAAATGACAAAGTATTTACTCCTCAAAATAATATCGTGTGTTTTTTTAAAAAAAACTCTAGAGTGCTTTGAAACTAAAAAACAATTGTTTTGTATGTCTGTGATTAATCGTTTACACACTTGTCAAATTGACAGATCTCATAACCTTACTTTTCGACAATTAGAACAAAAATACATTTTTATAAATATATTCATTTATTACCTACAAAAACTGTTGATAGCTACCCAAACACCTACTTTTTGTGAATGGAGAGGTTCTTCTACAATTTCATAAGGATGTTCTGTTGCCCAAATTCTCATGTTTTGTGAATTCATGTGGCCGGACAGGTAAAACCACGCTTCATCCGTAAAGGAAGTTTTTTGAAGGAGCTCATTATTATTTGCAATGTTATTTAAAAACCACTGACAATACTGCAATCTTCTAGGAAAATCTACGGGTCGTAACTCTTAAACGGCTTGGAGACCTTTAAGGGTACATATGTAAATCTTCTCGTAGTAGTTTATGACATGTACTAACAGAAAGTTCAACTTGCTGAGACAGATGTCTAATCGACGTTTTTGATCTTGCTGTAGAATCTCTTGTGCAGCATGAATAACTTCATCTGTTCGTTTAGTTGGTCTTCCACTGCCCTCTTTACGTGTAATGGCGCCAATTTCACGGAACAGATTCACACTTTGATGGAGAGTGTTTTTAAACTCTTCATACACAACAACAACGTCAGGAAAAGCTTCTCGAAACTCCTCCAGGCACGACTGAATTGAATATTTCCAAACACCGTTAACTTTCTCTCCATTTCGGAAATAACTTTCCAACAAAAAAGTCTTTTGTTCACTGGTGTACACCATGATTACAAATCAAGGAAAACACAAAATTTAGTATTGAAAAATACTGATAAATAAAATAACGAATGTTTGAAAAACTAAAACACCACGAAGGCAACCACACAAAAACACACTAAGACCAAGCCCGCTTTGGCGGGAAGAGGAGACATTTTTACGTTAGGATAATTTGTGACGGATAAAATTGCATAGTAGGCAACCAACAATACACGAATAATGTAAATAATAAAAATTTTATTGTCATGGAGGTTGTTGTATGGGGTCATGTACGACATACATAACAATGTCATGGCTTGCTACGAGTTTTTTTTTAAACGAACACACATTATTTTTTTAAACAATTAGAAAAATTGTGTTTTCTAATTTTTCCATTTTTTTTAAATTTGTTTATCTAAATCTACGTAATTTTTTTTTATCTAAATTACAGTTTTCTGTAAAAAAATAATTTGCGAGTCTTCCTGAAAATTAGTTTTTTTTGTAACACAACTAACTGCTTTTTTTTATAAAATGACAGTAACTGTTGTGTAAAATTTGTTAAAAATTAACGGTTTCTCCGCAAAATAACAATTAGTGTTGTAAAAGGACATTCTGCTTTTTGAAATAACTGTTATGTAAATGAAACAAAAAAATATTTTTGCTATACAATAAAATTTGAAATAGAATGACAGCTTTGATTTTTAATTAATATATATTTTTGCAAAATGACATTATCTGATATTCTTCACGGTATGATTCTCTAAAATATGCAAGTCTCAGCTGTAAAATGACATTTCTTCGCAAAACTGGGATTTAAAAAATTTGTTTGAGTTTTAAAAAACACTAATTTTTGTTGAATTATTTTTTCTAGAATGACAGTTTTAAATGTAAAATTGCAGTTATTCAGTAAAATGATAATTATTGTCCTAAAATTGTAAATTAACATTTATCTGTAAAAGGACATTTTTTAGTACAATTCTGCGAGATAAGTATAATTCTGCTGACAATTCTATCAAACTGCAATTTTGCCCAAACTAAAAACACATTCCTTGCTGTAAAATAACAGATTTTCTGTAACGTAAACGTTTCTCTGTAAAATAGCATTTTTTAATTAAAATAATAATTTCAGCAAAATGATAATCATTATTGAAAATTTTCTCTAGTTTCAAATTTAGCAAAAAACAGTGCTTTTTCTAATTTTCCCAATTTTTTTAAATTTTTTCAATTTGTTTATTACATCTAGAGAGTTTTTTTCTCTAAATTACAGTTTTATGTAAAAAAAACAATCTGCAACTTTTGCTGAAAAATTGTTTTTTTTGTACCACAACTGCTCTTTCTGTAAAATGACACCGACTGGTGTGTTTCAAATATAAATTTACAGTTTTTTAGTAAAATGACAACTACTGTTGTAAAATGACAATTTGTTTTTTAAAATGTCTGCTACGCCTGTAAAATGACAGAGTATTTACTCCTCAAAATAATTTTTTTTAACAATCAGAAAAAAATGCGGTTCGTGACGTAACATGTCAAATTTATTATAACATTCTTTTGTAAAATGACACACTTAGTTTATTCTAAGTGACAATTTAATGTTAAATTTCTAAAACTTTCCTGAAGAAAATTTACACATTTTACAACTTTGTAAAATGACACAAATCAAATGTTTTTGTAACAAACTGACAGCTCTTGCTGACAGTTTTACTATAAACGGCTGTCTCGATAAAATGACATTTTGTTGTAAAATGATTGTAAATTTCTCCGTAAAATGTAAAGATTCTGTTGTAAAATGACCAAAATAATTATTTATTACACTTAGAGTAAAATAAAATATTTAGATATGACATTTTTGGCTATAAATTAAAACTATTTCTGGTAAAATTACAGTTTTATCTATAAAACAGGATGTTTTTCTGTAAAATATCAGATGTTTTAAAACCTAAACCTAATGTTACATGTTTAAGTAAAATTACATTGTTATGTAGTATAAACAAATTCTGTAAATAGACCTCACTCAGCTGTAAAATAAACGCTTTTCTCTGTAAAATGCTGGTCATTCCAACTTAACTAAATAATTAACATTTTTTGTTACACGACAATAAAACTGTAAGAAACAACTGTGTCAAATTAATTTTTTGTAAAATGACACTGTCTGACTGTAATATGCCATTTTAGAAAAATTTAAATTTACTTTATAAAGATGAAAATGCTACATTCTTTGCTACAAAAAATCAGTTTGAACAAATGAGATTTTTTCTTATAAAACGACAGTTATGACTGTAGAATGGCATTTTAATGTAAAATAATAAATTACTTAGCAATTTTCTGTAAAGAATCTGCTGTAGACTGATAGATACTTAGTAATATGATCTTTCTTTCTGTAAAACTTTTAGATAACACGTTCTTATGTCAAATTACATTTTCTTCAACCTAAATATAAATTTGATTAAATAACATTGCACAATTATGACAGTCTTAACTACAAAAATAAGTTTACAATAAGTGTAACTTTTATAGAAATAAAATGACATTTTTGTCTGTAAAATAGCTTTGACTTCAAAAACAATGTGCAATGAAACAATGTCAGATATCTAAATTGCTAAATCAGCAGAGGTTGTTACAAGTATTTTCAGTTAATTTTACGACGAATTCTACTAAACCTGCTTTAAAAAATGTAGAGGAGCCCCATCTTGCTGAAAAAATTTGTTTAATAAATCGTGTTAAATCTGGATGTTAAAACGTTTTAAAGTTAATTACGTTTTTTAATAGTTCGTTTTATAAATGAACCGTTGTTATTTTTGTGAAAGTTTGTCAATTGTGCGAAATGCATGAAACTGATGGGCATGTTTCTGGTTTCCGGTTGAGAGAACTCCGGTAAAAAAATGTTCTTGTAACACAATGACAGTTCTTGCTGACACTTTTACTATAAACGACTATCTCGATAAAATGACATTTTGTTGTAAAATGATTGTAAATTTTTCCGTAAAATGTAAAGATGTTCCTGTTGTAAAATGACAATAAAAAATTATTTATGACAGTGTAGAATATAATATTTAGGTATGACATTTTTGGCTATAAATTAAAATTATTTGTGGTAAAATTACAGTTTTATCTATAAAACAGGACGTTTTTCTGTAAAATATCAGATATTTTAAAACCTCAACCCGATGTTACATGTTTAAGTAAAATTACATTGTTATGTAGTATATACAAATTCTGTAAATAGACCTCACTCAGCTGTAAAATAGACACTTTTTTCTGTAAAATGCTGGTCATTCCAACTTAACCAAATAAATTACATTTCTTGTTACACGACAATAAAACAACTGTAAAAATCAACTGTGCCAAATTATTTTTTTTTTGTAAATAGACACATGTTTGACTGTATAGTATGCCATTTAAAAAAAAATTATAAACATAAAAATGAAACACTACTTCCTACGAAATATCAGTTTAAACAAATAACAATTTTTTTCATAAAACGACAGTTACGACTGTAGAATGATATTTTAATGTAAAATAATAAATTAAATGACAATTTTCTGTAAAGCTGAATACTGATAGATTGTTTAGTAACATGATTTTTCTTTTTGTAAAAATTTTTATAAAATGACAATTACTTCTGTAAAACTAAAATTTTGTAATGTTTCTAAGATAACACATTCTTATGTAAAATTACATCTTTTTAAATCTAAATATAAAGTTGATTAAGTAAAATTGCACAAATATGACAGTCCTTACTACAAAAATAATTTTACGATAAGTGTGACTTTTATAGAAGTAAAATAACATTTTTGTCTGTAAAATAGCTTTGACTTCAAAAATAATTAGCAATAAAACAATGTCAGATATCTAAATTGCGCAATTAGCAGATGTTGTTACAAGTATTTTTAGTTTTTTTGACATTATTAAATTTTTTGTTATTAAATAATGTTATTGTGTATAATGTTATTAAATTTTATTAACATTATTTTGTTTAAAATTAGTTTAAAAGTGTTTTTATGTTTTTTATATGTTATGACTATTACCAATATAAATTACAGCTTAGCGTTACATTAATCCTGTTACTTAACAAACGTTTGTGTCAAAATTTTCTCTACCAAAAATTCAAACTACCAGTTTCACATATTTCTATTAGATCAAAATTTGATAAAATATTTTCTTCGATTATTTTTTATAAGAGAGTCAACTTAATTGCACCTAAAAAACGTTCGTCATAATCGAGTTTTGGGTAAAAATCTCTCTCTTTTTACCTGTCCGTAATTCAGATAGCTGAAACAAACTTTGACAAATGATGTTGAATTGGTAGTGAAAAAACAGAAGGGTAATTTAATCGTTGATAAAACGCTTTGGAAACAACGTAATTATGTCTCGAATTGAAGATTGAAGCGATTAAAGGTACGTCTGAAACTTTTGTGCCCTATGCACAAAGACAAATTACCGGAACGAAGATACCATTGAGAAGCAAAAGGAAATTGATTGCTCTACTTAAAAAACAAAGTGTATATCCGGTGAAACAAAAGACGCAAAGGCCATTTTGTAAAAATCTTTTAATCCGATAAACACCTCAACTTTTCATTGTCGTATTTAAACCGAAAAAATATTTTTGTGAGATTTTTTAAACTAAAAAATTCATTACGTAAAACTTTTCTAATTGTTCTTAACTCGGTTAGACTTGCTTCAATTACATTTACTTCAGTGTAAATCTCATTCAGCTCAAACAACGTCTGAAAGCTTTCCTTTCTCCAATATTTAACCAAAACTTTTTCCCCTGAAAAACACTCAATGTCGAATTTATCGTCGTCTAATTTTTTACAAAAACAAGCCAAATCTGGAATTTAGAAGACCCGATAATGCAAATCAGGCAGATACAATTAAAGGTAAAAACGGTTTAACGACTCGAGGAAAAACTCCTCGACGTTTTTATCAAATGCGTTTCGGATAAAAGGCCGCGACTCTCATCAATCAGACCGAGGGTGAAAAATGGGAGAGTATTGTCGAAGAGTCTGAACGACGGCAGAAACCAAACTTTTCCAAATTTCAGAGATTTTTCAACGGTCAAACGAGTCTTAGATTAGCTCGATTGTTTCACCACAGTTCATTGTTATTGCAGCTGAAGTGTATTATCTATTCACCGGAGTTCTATCAACCGGAAACCAGAAACATGTCCACCAGTTTCATGCATTTCGCACAATCGACAAACTTTCACAAAAATAACAACGGTTCATTTATAAAATGAACTATTAGGAAACGTAATTAACTTTAAAATATTTTAACATCCGGATTTAACACGATTTATTAAACAAATTTTTTCAGCAAGATGGGGCTCCTCTACATTTTTTAAAGCAGGTTTAGTAGAATTCGTGGTAAAATTAATTGAATGTACTTGTAACAACCTCTGCTGATTCAGCAATTTAGATATTTGACATCGTTTTATTGCAAATTGTTTTTGAAATCAAAGCTATTTTACAGACCAAAATGTCATTTTACTTCTATAAAAGTTACACTTATTATAAACTTATTTTTGTGGCTAAGACTGCCATATTTGTGCAATTTTATTTAATCAAATTTATATTTAGGTTTAGTAAAATGTTATCTAAAAGTTTTACAGAAAGAAGAATCATATTACTTAATAATCTATCAGTCTACAGCAGATTCTTTACAGAAAATTGCTAAGTCATTTATTATTTTACATTAAAATGCCATTCTACAGTCATAACTGTCGCTTTATAAGAAAAAAATACTATTTGTTCAACTGATTTTTTGTAGTAAAGAATGTCGCATTTTCATCTTTATAAAGTAAATTTAAATTTTTCTAAAATGGCATATTACAGTCAGATAGTGTGAATTTACAAAAAATTAATTTGACACAGTTGTTTTTTACAGTTTTATTGTCGTGTAACAAGAAATGTAAATTATTTAGTTAAATTGAAATGACCAGTATTTTACAGAGGAAAGCGTTTATTTTACAGATGAGTGAAGTCTATTTACAGAATTTGTTATACTACATAACAATGTAATTTTGCTTAAACATGTAACATCGGGTTGAGGATTTAAAATATCTGATATTTTACAAAAAAATGTTCTGTTTTATAGATAAAACTGTAATTTTACCAGAAATAATTTTAATTTACAGCTAAAAATGTCATATCTAAATATTTTATTTTACACTGTCATAAATAATTTTTTATTGTCATTTTACAATAGGAACATCTTTACATTTTACGGAAAAATTTACAATCATTTTACAACAAAATGTCATTTTATCGAGATAGTCGTTTATAGTAAAAGTGTCAGCAAGAACTGTCATTGTGTTACAAGAACATTTTTTTTTACCGGAGCTCTATCAACCGGAAACCAGAAACATGTCCACCAGTTTCATGCATTTCGCACAATCGACAAACTTTCACATAAATAACAACGTTTTATTTATAAAACAAACTATTAAAAAACGTAATTAACTTTAAAATGTTTTAACATCCAGATTTAACACGATTTATTAAACAAATTTTTTCAGCAAGATGGGGCTCCTCTACATTCTTTGAAGCTGGTTTAGTAGAATTTGTGGTAAAATTAACTGAATGTACTTGTAACAACCTCTGCTGATTCAGCAATTTAGATATTTGACATCGTTTCATTGCAAATTGTTTTTGAAATCAAAGCCATTTTACAGACCAAAATGTCATTTTACTTCTATAAAAGTTACACTTACTATAAACTTATTGTTGTGGTTAAGACTGCCATATTTGTGCAATTTTATTTAATCAAATTTATATTTAGGTTTAGGAAAATGTAATTTTACATAAGAACGTGTTATCTAAAAGTTTTACATAAAAAAAGATCATGTTACTAAATAATCTATCAGTATACAGCAGATTCTTTACAGAAAATTGTTAAGTCATTTATTATTTTACATTAAAATGCCATTCTGCAGTCATAACTGTCGTTTTATAAAAAAAAATCTCATTTGCTCAAACTGATTTTTTGTAGTAAAGAATGTCGCATTTTCATCTTTATAAAGTAAATTTAAATTTTTCTAAAATGACATATTACAGTCAGACATCTGTCATTTTACAAAAAAATAATTTGACACAAATGTTTTTTACAGTTTTATTGTCGTGTAACAAGAAATGTAAACTATTTAGTTAAATTGAAATGACCAGTATTTTACAGAGGAAAGCGTTTGTTTTACAGATGAGTGAGGTCTATTTACAGAATTTGTATATACTACATAACAATGTAATTTTACTTAAACATGTAACATCGGGTTGAGGATTTAAAATATCTGATATTTTACAAAAAAACGTTTTGTTTTATAGATAAAACTGTAATTTTACCACAAATAATTTTAATTTACAGCTAAAAATGTCATACCTAAATATTTTATTTTACACTAAGTGTCATAAATAATTTTTTATGGTCATTTTACAACAGGAATATCTTTACATTTTACGAAAAAATTTACAATCATTTTACAACAAAATGTCATTTTATCGAGACAGTCGTTTATAGTAAAAGTGTCAGCAAGAGCTGTCATTGTGTTACAAGAACATTTTATTTGTGTCATTTTACAAAGTTGTAAAATGTGTAAATTTTTTTCCGGAAAGTTTTAGAAATTTAACATTAAATTGTCACTTAGAAACTAAGTCTGTCAATCTACAAAAGAATGTTATAATAGATTTGACATGTTACGTCAAGAGCCGCATTTTTTTTTGATTGCTTAAAAAAATATTCTGACGAGTAAATACTCTGTCATTTTACAGACGTAACAGTCATTTTAAAAAACTAATTGTCATTTTACAATAGTAGTTGTCATTTTACTAAAAAAAACTGCGAATTTACATTTAAAACACACCAGTCAGTGTCATTTAACAGAAAGAGCAGTTGTGGTACAAAAAAATAATTATTTTAGCAAAAGTTGTAGAATTTTTTTTACAAAAAACTTTAATTTAAAGAGAGAAAACCTTCTAGATGTAATAAACAAATTGAAAAATTTTAAAAAATTGGGAAAATTAGAAAACACTGTTTTTTGTAAATTCGAAGCTAGAAAAGATTTTCAAAAATAATTATCATATTACTGAAATTGTTATTTTAAATGAAGAATGTTATTTTACAGAAAATGTTTATGTTACAAAAAATCTGTTATTTTACAGCAAGAACTGTGTTTTTACTTTGCCAAAACTATGATTCAATAGAATTGTTAGCAGAAGTATACTTATCTTGCTAAATTGTCCTAAAAATTGTTCTTTTACAGAAAAATATTATTTTACAATTTTAGGACAATAACTTTTATTTTACTAAATAACTGCAATTTTACAATTAAAAGTGTCATTCTAGAAAAAAAAAATTAACAAATATTATTGTTTTTTGGAACTCAAACAATTTTATGAAATCTCAATTTTGCGAAGAAATGTCATTTTACAGCTGCGACTGGGATATTTTAGAGAATCATACCGTTAAAAATATAAACTAATGTCATTTTGCAGAAATATATATTAATTAAAAAGCAAAGCTTTCATTTTATTTAAAATTTTATTATATGGCAATAATATTTTGTATGTTTTATTTACATAACAGTTATTTTAAAAAGCAGAAGGTCATTTTACACCACTAATTTTTATTTTACGGAAATACCGCTAATTTTTAACAAATTTTACACAACAGTTACTGTCATTTCACAAAAAGAGCAGTTAGTTGTGTTACAGAAAACTGATTTTCAGCTAGAGTCACAGATTGTTTTTTACAGAAAACTCTAATTTAGAGAAAAAAAATTATGTAGATTTAGATGGACAAATTCAAAAAATTGCAAAATTAGAAAACGCTATTTATCTGATTGTTTAAAAAATATTATTTTGTGGAGCAAATACTTTGTCATTTCACAGACGTAACAGTCATTGTAAAAAACAAATTGTTATTTTACAACCGTAGTTGTCATTTTACTAAAAAACTGCTAATTTGTATTTAAAACACAGCAGTCACTGTCACTTTACAGAAAGAATAGTTGTGTAAAAAAAGCCCAATTTTTCAGGAAGAGTCTCAGATTGTTTTTTTTTTACAGAAAAGTGTAATTTAGAGCAACAAAATAAATGAAAAAATTAGAAGAAGCAGAAAAAGACTTCTAGATATTTTCAGTAAAGATTTGTTGTGTTTGATTCAGCAATAAAAGATTGTAAGAGTTCGTTGATGTCGGGTTTCTCGAGGTTGTTATCGTGAAAAATTTTCGTGATTAGTATGTCCTGGTCCGATAAAATTATAACGCGTCTCTTGGGTAAGTCTGGGAAGGAAAAGGCAAATACGATTAGAAGACGGGAATAGGAGAAATTTGAAGAGAATTGCCAAGGGATGATCTGTTCAGTGAGATCTCAATTCTACATGTGGAGAAGGGCAAATACATAAATTGGAGAGTTGGAAATTGCTGACTGGGAATCGGTAAGGTAGATGGTGGTAAAAAAAAAATTCGGTTATAATTCTCGATCGGTATCAAATTAAACGAAACAATGCAATCCAGTGTATTGTTTGTAGTGATCAATAGAGAGCTCTGTGAAGCAAAGGCAGTGATGGATTATTGAACTTTAATTGGTTGTTATTCAGTTCAAACATATTTCTCCTTACAACCCTGGATATCATAAATTGAATTAGTGTCTGTTTATCCCAGTCCCAAACAGTTTGTCATCGACGTTTATCAATGACCATTCAAATCTGAATTCCTCTCTATTTTTATTGTTACAGATAGAAGTGGCAAAGTAATTTTTTCTCTGACACTTGACTGAAAAATAGTAAACAATGAATATTGTCGGGGGTGGGCAAACAATAGCCGCTGAAAACATGTCAGCATTTCCGGCCGCGTTTTCATCCGGAAAATCATAAAATTTTCGACGGAAAAAACCGGATAAATCACTGCTGTTGCAACAAATATTTTGCAATCAAATGATTCAGTCCGATCGAACCTAGTGCTTACAGCACCATTTCAGATGATTTATCTGATTGCGGATTATGAAACTTACCCTGATTTATTGCAAATACAAACTAATTTAAAGCGGTGCATTGTTATGAAAATCACTGAGTTTTTGGGGGCGGCGTAATTACCTGGACTATATCGCCGTGAGTTTGGCCGTTGGCGGTGAACGTGAGATGGCAAAGGAAGGGCAGGCGTGTCTCCGAGGACTTAATGACTCGCAGGTCGTACGTTTTGCCAACGTCCCCATAGTACGTCCGGTTGCACACTGGAAAAAAAATCAAAGAAAAAAAATTGATACACTGAGAGCAATTACAAGTGATTTATGATTGCCAGAATCGAAAATAATAACACAACACAAGGTAGATTTATCGACGGAAGTTGGAACGCTTTAGGGATTTATTGCTTAAATAGACTTGGACAAACTCTATTAAAACGAAATTTTTAAAGAAAAAAAATACAAATTCAAACACAAGAGCGAAGACTCTGTCTGTGTTCAAAACTATTTTTGATGTATTTTATTTTAATAGAAAATTGAGATACGAATAGATCAAACCTTTTCTTTACATAAGAAATGTATTTTTTGCGCGATTGGTTGTTTTTATCAGTTTACTGTGCCCGTTTCCACGACGGTAGGTTGCTGTTACTGGTTGCTACGTGTAACAAAACGATAAGTAATTCACTTACCGTTCAGTGAACGGTAAGCAATTAAATCTAAAAAAAACAATTTTGCGATTTATTTATTAAAATTAAATGTACACTTATTATAATTAATAGTAGTAATACCACTCGCATTTGAGTTTCTAGTGTTAATAAACAAACTTTCCGACGTAGAAGTCCCAGGTTGTTGTAATAGTCCACCAACATCGCTGTGTAAAATTTTATGAGCAAATTCAATTTTGTTTTGGAGGGAATCATCCACGTAACTCTTGGCCACCGTTGATGAACGCTACCCACCATGTCTTTTTAGTCCCAACACATCAACTCCGTTATTCGCCAAAAGTGTAGCCGATGTGCGTCGAAACGAGTGTCCAGTAAAGGGGCTTCAGGGGCTTGCAACTTTAAATACTTTGCAATTTTTGACGGCCAGCCTCCAATTGTGCCTTTTCCTGTGACTTGCCTAGTGCATTTGCCATTTCGATAGTTCAGAAATAAATGATCTGACGTTGGGTTGCTTAGTCGAATTCTTATGTATTTTCAAAGTATTTTCAAATAATGAACTGCTTCATTTTCTTTATTAATAACTGTGAACGTTCGCTGAATATTCGTTTTTGTATTTGGAATATTTACTATAAACATTTCTTCATGTTCTTCTATGTCACTCATTTTAATTTTGTACAATTCCTCTCGTCTACAAGCGCCCGATACTCCCAATATCATTGCTACCTGCAAATATATTGTTTCCTTAGAACTCAGATGTACCACCTCATTATCTACAACATACTTTTTGAATTAAAAATTGTTCGTCTGGTGCTTCATTCAAGAATTTTTCCATGTCTTCCTTCTTTGGTAAAAATTTTAGCCTTCTTAGGCCGATATCTAATATTTTTTCTCTTAAGATAAGCAATTGATGTAGCAAACTTAGAAATATCGATAGCATCATGGAGAATAATTGTACTCTTTAGCATAGAATACTCCGCCCATAAACTGTCTGCGGCCTTCAAGTGTCCACTTCTCACCGCAAAATACGCTAACAAGCTCATTTCATTTACAGAAATCTTCTTTGCTTCACGCCATTCCTTAAACAACTTGTATGTCTGTTGATATCGAGCTTTAGATTTTTCTGGAATTATTGCCGAATATCTTTCTTGCCAAGCGTCTTCTAAATCATCCGGTAGAACATCACTATCGCTCATATTTGCTTCGAAAACGGAACCACAAAACAGAACTATGTAGGAATAATTGTATCAGAAAGACAATTTTACTTGTTTGGAACAAAACCATAGCAACCATGGAACAGCCACCCAAAGTTTTCAGTTTCAATCTTCCTGATTATCACAAATGTATTGATATAAATTATTATTATTATTATTATTATTCTAGAAACTCCAATCGCACAAAAAACGTTATAAGCATGTCGAACGTTAAGGATTACCGTTCTCAGACAATAATTGGAGTCGTCGCTTTGCTCCTCCTCCAAACAATTGTCTTCGAACGCTAAGCATTCCTTACCGTTCTCCATACGTAATATACTATATTTAGACACAACAGATTAAAGTTTTTTTACTTAATGAAACGTCTACGAAATTTATTATATTTATTGACATTGTCAAAAGCGTATCTAGGACTGTTTTTAAGGGGGGGGGGGGAGAAGGGAGGTTAAGGAGGATTGAGTTTAAATTTTTTTTCCATTCTACTATAGTCGTCGCAACTCTCCGCTTGAGAGGCTCTTGGACTGGACTTTTTTTTACATCCAGCTTTTCAAGCAACAAATTAGGAACCGAATACGATAATTATTTAAAAACAAATGTTTCTACACGGTTTATTATAAACAAATAAAAATTGTTACTTGTGGTTCTTACATTCTATTAAATATTTTAAAATATACATTTTTGAAAGACGGAAACGATATTTATTGTAAATTGCTTCTTCTAATCTCAAAAATCTCTCTAATCTCTCTTCTTGTGGTAGTCGTTTTTTATTCTTATTTTTTTCTAATTATTGTTTTAAAGAAGATCTTATAGAAATCTAATGACTACTAAAATCGAGGTTTTTTATATCAGTCGATAGCTCTTGCAATAAGAAGCAATTTATATCATTGCGCCAACATTGTAGCTCTTCAAATAAAGGCTAAATTAAAGACTGAAAAATTAAAAACGAAAATGCTAAATACATTAATAAGAGTAAAAGCCAGTGAGGCCAGACAAATCTAGAGAAAAAATATTTGAAAGCGTATAAATCATCAAAGCTGGGTCTTGACCGTAATAATCTGGTAGTTTAAACAATAGACTTAACGCCATGAGAGGTGCATTACGGTTTGGAACCTTTCAGATAATATTAAGAATAGAAATCCTGAAACATCTAATTACTTGGTACTGATATTTATAACAAAACACATTTTTTTAAATAATTTTTTTAAAATCTGCTCAATACGTGAATGATCCAAAAAATCCGTTTACAATTTTTTTACATCCTGACAGAGTTTCACATTTATTTTAACTTTTAGCCTATTACAAATAGTTATGCCAATTTTCTAACGTTTGCTCGTTTCTTTTTGATAAAAAAAAAGACTAAATAAAATGACAAATTGTGTCTTTCAAGTACATGTTAAAGACTAAAAGGACAGTTTATAAAATTAAAAAACTATAATTTTATCAGATTGCCAGCACTCTTGTCATTTAAAATTTTAACAGGTCACAGTGGTTTTCAATTACAATCAAAATAAAACAAGTCAGTATAAAAAAAATGACTGTAAAATAAAAAAATCTTACGCCTCCAGAGATTGTAAAACAAGCCAGAAGCGTCTCAAAATTTTTGTTGCCAGCAAAATCTGCTAAAACCTATAAAAAAATTTATTTTTAATTTATGAATTAGAGAAACGACAAGAAGATTAGTATTTATATACCGGACACTGTTTCCGTCGCAGTTCTGCGATAATATTGGTTGATGCTGGTGGTGATATTACATCACTAAACGCTATGGTGGATAAAAGTTTTTTTTCTGAGGTATTTTGTACTATATAGGACATAGTTTTAGTCTATCAGCTCCAGTTTTTTATTAATAAGAAACTACAATTTTTATTAAAAATACCAAAATGTTTAAGATGACGTTGCTATTAAATACTATAAAATGCTCTTTTAAACGATTTTCTTAAATCAACGGCTTTAGGCCTCGGCTTTAGGCTAATTTTTTTGTAAGTTTCAACAGTAATCGGCTTTCATATGGGTATCCCACCTTCCTTGATAACGTACTTCTATTGTTCGCATGTCTTGGTGGAATCTTTCCCCTTGCTCTTCGCTATAATCGCCTAAATTTTCTGAGGATCGATCAAAATGCGAGTGCAAGTAATGAAGCTTGATACTAATGTTGCAGCGCAAGATTTTTAAATTAGATAGCATGTTCTCAACTTCTTTTAAATAGTTGACCGACTTATTATTTCTTTAGCTTTAGTCTCAAGTTCATTCATCGATCTTGTAAAATTTAGATCTTTTACAAGTTGTTTAATTTGCGGACCATTAAAGATACCCATTTTTAACTTTTCTGAGCTTATTCCTAGAAATTCGCGTGTAAGAAATGCAAAACATTTACTGTTTCTGTCGAGGGCCTTTACAAACTATTTCATAATGTTCTGTTTAGTATGTAAAAGTAGCAATATAATGCTATCTCGACTAACCAGGGACAAATAAGATTTTTTGTACCAAGCGTCAGCTTCTCGCATGCTGGCCAAACTTTCTGCGACCAATGGTGTTGTCAATCTTGGCTGTTTCATTGACACATAAAACATGGGTATTTGGTGTATCTACTCTGCTGCCTGAGAAGGAAATTGACCATTTTAAATCTACACAAATTACCCAGTTAGGATTCCAGTGAATTTTCTCTAGTACTAACAAAATTGTGTTATATTCTCCTTTCAAAGAGGTGGAATGTCCGATTGGAATAGAACTATACTTATTTCCATTATGGAGTAGAACACACTTTAAGCTTCTCTTGCTGCTGTCTATAAACAGACGCCAATCATTTGGATCATATTTTTGTCAGTTTATCTCTTTCAAGAGACCTCTGATATCGTTACAAAAACAGCAACAAATTCTTCTCTCGGATGCTGTAAAAAAAATGTGCTTGGTTTAAGTAATTTTTTTGCTTTTAAACGAGATGCCAAAACTTCTGAAGCTTCTTTCGATAAATTTAGATCTCTTACTAAATTATTTAATTCGTTTTGATCAAACAGTTGTGGGGCTGACTCAACTGTAAAATCTGGATCTTTGTCGGTATCAATTTCCATATTATATTCTGTTTCTTGGAAACTGATGGGTGATGATGGTACATTTTCTTCATCAGGGGAGTGTAGAAGAGGTCGTTGAGCAGAGTGCAGATTAGGATATGGCATGGCCACTGTCTGCGATTTTTAGAATTTATGCCGTTAGTATTTACGACATAAAAAAAGCAGTCGTCGTCGTAGTTTTAAGGTTCTCTCCATATCATTGGTGTCTTATACTTGACAGCAGTTTTGTTTCTACTGTCTCATTGATGTAAACACACGACGCATTTTTGACACACAATATGAGACACCCTCTTATCTAGATTGCACATCTCTTGTTCAATGTATCGTAAATACGTTGTTTGAACATAGTTTGAAATCGGTTTTCGAAATTTTTTGAATATATACTCACCACATATGTAACAAAAACTGTCTCGATTATTTAAACAACGTCAAGTTTAGTGTCAAGTTAACTAGATAAACCTAGTTAAACTTTAATACCTGCAGAAATGATCTAAACTGAGAGTAGTTGACAAAAAATTCAAAACTAAAGCTATCAGAAAAAAGCTAATTTTGTATTCGATAAAAGAATAGATAATAGAACCTAACTTTGCAAAAACATCGGAGGAAAAAATCAAAACTGTTTTTATTGTTGGCCAGTGTAATTCATTAATAATTTCTCTATCAACATCAACAACAGCATCTACCAATATTTTTATAAAATTGCCAAGAATGCCGCTGTTTCAGTTTAATAACTGCACTATTCAGTATATGACAATTCATCATAATGATTAATTTGTTTACTTTGAGTTTAAATTGACTTTTTAAATTTAAATTTCTACTAGTCGTAGAAAAAATAGTGTTTGCAACACGTATTTAATGGCTATTAAGACACCTCTATTAAACAAAATAATTTTAACCTTGTGTTTTAATAGGTATTTATCATTAAATGCTCGTTACATAAAATAATATTTTAGCTTTTATAAATGTAAAATTAGAGAGATAATAACTAATAAATTTGATAAGAAGCGATTCAGCTAATTGATACCACAGTGTCATTTCATATTCGCCATCTTACTTGCCAATAGTGTCAATAGTGTTTTAGCGTTTTGAAACCAAAATAGGTACGTTTATTTAACAAACTTTGTTTTTAGTCACTAGAAATTAAAGAAATTTTTTCGAATTTTTTTTTTATCATGCAATTATTCGTACTTTGTTTGCAAACCGCCATGTTCCCATAAAATTTCCTTAGATTTTTCGTTGGAAGATTTATGCCGAAATTATGGAATGCTATACAAAGAGTGCATTTTCATATGGTCGTAAATTTCCAGCAACAAAATGTTTCTTTGTTAAATATGAATTAGGATAAAACATCGGGAATTCGACATTTTTTCTGACGGAAAGTAAAAATGAAAAATGTGTATATTACAAGCTTTTTATCGCAGCTTTTCTCTGAGAAAAAAGAAAAAGGAGAAAAATAATAAATTTTCGGTTTGAATTAGTAATAGCGATCCGAAGCAGGTTTGGAAAATGCATTACTGCAGATTTTATTCCTGCTTGTAAATGAATATTCGGGAGATGTTCCGGTCGTAAAACCGGCCAAAAATCTACGGACGTTTGCAAGATGTCGAATTAAAATACCTCTGGGGATGAAAAATGGACAATGAAGTAATTGGATTTTTTATAATTGAAACAAGTTCAAAAAAAAAAATATTTTTTACAAATAATCATAACAAACTTTAACATAAAATATAATTTATCCACAATTACCTTATAATTGAAGTTTTATCTACACTTACGAACCGTATAAAGTAACACTTTATCCACTAATGAAATAATGAAATTACTTTATTTTACTTGTAAAATAATGAAAAAATACAATCTTAAATTAATCGCATTTTATTTATTATTAATATTGACATTAACATTTAGATTAATAGACATTTCGTTTTTTGTTTTATTATATTTCACTTCGTTTCCATTAATAAGAAGCTTGTAGTTGTTATCGGTTCAAGAACGAGTAGTAGTAGGAATAATGGACGTCTTCTCTAGTCAGGAACGACTTGTACCAGGAAAACCTTGGATTTTCCTTGCGATATCAAGCATATTAGATACAGAATCTTCGATAAAAGTTTCTGCTATGGCGGAGCTTCGCCACCCACCATGTCCTTTAATTGTTGTAAGTTTAGCACCTCCATTGCCAAGTAAAGTTGTTGAAGTGCGCCTTATACAATGGCCAATATAAGCTTCTGCGTTCTCTAGATTCAAAAACGAAGGAACTTTCGATAAAGTGTTAATTCCAACAGGTTGCAATGTACATTTTTGTAAAAAGAGTCTCTCAATGGATAACTTCTTCGGAAGTAAGGACATATATTTCCTACACTTCTCCACAGTGTTAATAGACAATCCTTTTTCTCTAATTGTGAATATTCGTAAAACGCCTGTTTTGGTATCTGGTATCGAAGCAGTCAGGTATGCGCCTCTGTCTTCTACATCACTGATTTTCAAATTTGTTAGCTCACAGCATCGACAGCCACAAGACACCCCCATTATTAATGCAACGTAAAATACTCTGAAATGTGTTATCTACAATGTCTATGTAATGACAGAGATTACTTTCATCATCAAATATTCTTTATCGCAAAGCCTTGTCAAAAACTCTTCCACGAGTGCTCTTTCTAATACTGCAGCTTTCTTCGGCCTGTATCTTCTTGACTGATTCTTCAGATAGGCCATGAGCTTACTACATTTTTCAATGTTTATGTTTTTATAGACCTTTATAACGGCCTTCAGCATGAAGTACTTCGACCACATAGATGAAATTGCATACCTCTTCTTTAAATTTAAGAAATACGATAGCAGAACTTCCTCATTTATTGTCATTACCCTTCGTTCTTCTTTCCATTCATTAAATTCTGAAAATACGTATTTATAATGTTCCCTGGACTTCGCAGGCAATAACTCAAGAGTCGCTTCTTCAGCTTCTTCAAGAATTCTCTCAGGAACAGTATCATTTTCTTCCATTTTCACCAACTTACACAGCGTTTTGTACAAACGGAGTCGATAAACAATCGAAAATAAATAGCAACGATTCAACAGCTCCCATGTTTCTTAGTTAATTTCAATGATTTTTAAGGTGACATCTGCTGTCAGAGTGTAATGTCAAATCATTTTTTGATGACATGAGATGAAATTTTGGCGATTCTGATTTTAAATCGCTGTAATTGTGGATAAAACGTTATATTAATTTGTGTTTTAGTCGCGTTTTATCCACTTAAGAATATTAAACCCTCGACTGCGTCTCGCGCTTAAACATTTTGGCTTGGATAAAACGCTGTCTAAAACACTTACACAATAAATAACTAGTTTCTAATCCTTCAAGACCAGTTTCTTTATTAACCGTTTTAAGCACACTGGAAGCATTTCTTTTTATTAGTAAGTTCTAGAAAAGACTTAATTGCAGTTAACTTTCAACAAAAAAACGTGTTTAAATATACAACATACTTTTCTTTTTTATGGCTAGCTGTGAGTTTTTTTAAAACAGTCTGTAGTATAAAATTGATTTAACTTAGTCCAGGGTCATATTTAGTATTTTAAAAGCATTTCGAAAACCGTTTTAAAATTAGTGTAGCGTGAGGGCATTTTGTTAAAATTAATTATAAAATAAAACTAGCTCCGGCCCATTTAAAATTCACATTCTATATTTCTCCCGAAAACATTGCATAAATCTTTCGAGTGTAATTCAATTCCAACGTTAATAATACCACAATGTGTTCATTGTGATGTTTCCCACGTACCCATTTCAAAGAAGAAAAGGTTTTGGGAATTTTCCCTTGAATAATAATTACGATGTTTCCTCCCCGTCTTTTCATTCGGTTAATTTCGTGACAAATCGCTCAAATTTCACACACTACCACAAATCCAAACTATAAATTTGAAAATTTATGAGGGAAAAACCTGAGACACACTAGGAAAAGATACTCAATTGCAAATTGGATTTTTGATTAATGGCCGGTATTGTTCCAACTTGTTGTGAACGAAAAAACGACGGTTTTATCCAGTTTCTTCTTAATTAAAGCTGACAAAACGGAAGAGTTATCGGTTTTGTACAAGTTTTACTCGTTTTACAGACAATTTTTAAACTTATCAGAGAAATTTAAATTTATCGTTCAATTTACCAGGTTTCTACATGACTAACAATATGTTTCGACTACCTGATGACAGATGGCGCTTTTATGATTAATTTACTACAAGATGGACCAGATAAAACTGTTCTAAACCGTTTTCACAAATAAAACTGTTGTTCCTAATTAAGAAATTACACAGATATTAAATTATTTAAGTTTAAATGGTTTTAAGATGGTATTTTTTGTTATTTAATTATTGATTTTCGTTTGTAATTATTTATTGTTGTCTTTTGCTTAGATAAGTACTTTTTTTAAATTTAATTTAGTATTAGAAACTTTAAAAAACATTTTTAATCTTTCTGATCGGGTTGAAACTACCCCTAATCCTTTAATACGTCCGACCGACTCGAAATCGCTCTCAATAGCAAACTTTCCTGTATGAGTCTCTTCCGTTTTAGAAAACATTTCCGTTGGATCCAATAAAAGCACTAGTTTTCCCAAATAATCCAATCCCTTTCCATTTTTTTTGTAAACATATCAAAAGCTTCAAAAATAACTAAACTAAAAACTTAATTTAACAGAAATTTACTACAAATTTCTAGTCACGTAAAGTCACCGAACTACCCCTGTTTTAGATAAAAAAACGAACTAATTTAAAGTAATGAAAAGTTCTAATTTGGAATTATGAGCAGCCGCTGTTCTGAAAAAATATTTCATGCTAGATAAAGCAACAATTCGGGCTAAATTGGCTCGAATAGTGATACCTACCCCAAATCGCTGCCGCTTATCAAAGAACTATTGTATGAGTTGCCGCCTACCTAATAATAATCATAATAAATTTCGAGATGTCGGCGATTCAGGGAAACTCTATTTTAGAAGAATGGAGGAATAGAAGAGGGGTTTTTTGACCGAGTTTTCAGCGGTTTATTGAAAATCGTCTGTTATTTGAAATGTTTGCAATCTCAAAGTTGTATTGTTTGCTGAAATGTTCAAGACAGATGTTTGCTGAAAATAACCTATCGACTTTTCAGGAGTCTGAGCAATGTCATCTTTTTCGTGACACGCGTTCGCACAAGAATATTAAGTTCAATTTTTTTAAACGGAATTTTGAAGCCTTAAAAATTTTCACAAACAAAATTAATATTTTCAAAATTAATTTGGATCACTTTTCTAGTTTTGAAATAGAACAGTATTTGAAAATTTGTGTGTATCTACATGTAGCCATCTAGGTTTGCCAACTGTCCTTTACTTCAAAGAATACTTCTTTAATTTTATAAACTATCCAATAATTTTAAATTTTTAATAGAATTTAGGAACCAAAGGAACAGTTTTTATTTGTTTATAATAATTCTTGTAGAAACATTTGCTTTTGAAATAATTATTGCCTTCAGCTCCTAAATTGTTCCTTGTAAAGCCGGATATAAAAAAAGTCTAAAAGTCTACTCACGAGAAGAGTTCTGAAGACTACAGTAAGATGTTAAAAAAGTGAAAACTCAGTCCCCTTCGAATCCTCTTCCTACTCCCTAAAAACAATCTTGAATAGACATTTAACAATGTCCTTTATTGCGATATCGAAAAGTTGGCAACCCTATTAACATCTGTCACTTGCGGCGCGAAATTTAAATCTTCACCCTTTATATAAAATAAATTTTCCAGTCAAGAAATGGCTGTTATCTGAAGAAGCTTATTGTATTAGAGTCATAAATAAGCTTTAAGAGGATTACAAGAAAAGATTATAATTCTAAGCATGACTGATAACAAGCAAACGAATCAAAAATTGCGTTTGAAACATCGCTGAAAAAGCCTATCTCTGCGATAACTTTTTCAGGTTGATTCGCTCGAAGGGTAAAATGGCCGGCAGAAAACTGAAATTCCCTCACAAAATCGTCGATCTAGACCATGAAATCAACGCAAAAATTTCGCAACATTTTTCAGGTAAGTCCACACGTCTTGTACACCTTCTGAAAAAAAATTTCAGGCGGTTTAAAACATCTCGTCCAAGTTGGGCCACAAAAAATGATAATACCGAGCGAATTCAAAGACGAGGCTGAAAAATACTATAATTTTGAATTCAGGACTGGCGATGTTATTGTCATGGGATATCCTAGATCAGGTACTGAAATTTTTTTCAGGAAAGAGACTCGAGACTAATCAGATTTCAGGAACGACAATGACTCAAGAAATGGTGTGGCTAATGCTGAACAATTTTGATCTGAAAACTGCTTTGGATAAGTCTCTGATCGCACGTGTGCCTTTACTCGAGTAAGTTTTCAGGAATTTTCAATTTTTTTTTGTAATTTAGTGACAGGTCAAGGTCACTTACGACTCCAGAAACTATTGCTGCGGTCAGTGCTACCAAACAGGGAGAAGACAAATTAAAATTGTACAGGTCCTCACTTGAGATCCTTCGGGAAAATCCTGGAAGGAGAGTCATTAAGACACACTTACATTTGAGTTTTCTGCCGCCCAATTTGTTAACTTGTGGTTGTAAAGTGAGTAAATAACTCTCAAAAAAATTTCTTTAATAATTTTTTTAGATTATTTATGTTGCTCGTAATCCAAAAGATGTTGTTGTGTCTTTGTACCATTTGCAACGTACCAGTCAAGGTCGTGAATATACGGGTGATATTGAAACATACCTCAACTATTTTATGTCTGATTATGTGAGTAGAATTTTTTGTTTTACAGGGTAAAAGAGTTTTTTTAAGAGGGTGTTTTGGTGTAGAGGCATGAATTTAAGGTGTTTTTTCGGGTGCTATAAATAAAAAACAAAAGATATTTTTATAAGCAATTTTTTGGCAAGATATTTATTAATATTTTAAGAATACATAAAAAAATAGAAAATGTCAAAAAATTAAAAACTCAAAATGTTATAAGTTGTTGAAGTAGGGAATTAAAAAAAAATGGCGCACCAAGTTTGACACGATTACAACCCTTTTAATGATCCGAAATAAAAAAATAAAAAGGATTATGAATTTAGATGAACGCTGCTATTGTACTAAGAAAAAGTAAAAAAAAAATTTTTGCTAAATTCCGGCTGTCCAGAGAAAACAAACAATTTTGTTCTATTTTTTGCCCTTTCGGAATTTTTTAAAAATGGTAAAGATTTTTATTTTGTTTTAATAAAAATTAGTACGATAGAGACATGTACTGAGAACACTCACACCAAATTTCAAGTAAATCGGTTAAGTAGAACCTGAGAAATCATAACAAATTTTTGAAAAATGTAGTTTTGAGAAAAACGTGTTTAATGTTTCGAATTCCAACGTTGTTTGTTCGATTCGTTCCGATCTGAAATAACTATAACTCTGATAATAATTAATATTTTAACAAATCTTTTTAAGGACATATTCTTGAAAAGTTAAGTTTTGAAAATACCAAAAAGAAAAATTTGATTTTTTAAAATTTGTACTTCAGAATACCCTTTTAAGTGGTTATTTTTGTAGCACTTTTTGCCCCCTATTGGACACACCTGAAGCAAGGATGGGAACAGCGAAGCTCCAAAAATGTGCATTTTATTTTTTACGAAGATTTTATTAAGGTTTGTATTTTTTATTTATTTTACTCAAAGTAAAATCAGTGAACTGAACTAGTTTTTATTTTTTTATTAAAAATTTGACAACTTTACTGGTTATGTACTGTTTTAAAAGATTTTTTACTGTAAGAAGCAACAGCATTATTAATCAAAAACACACAAACAGTTAAAAAACTTGGTAAAATTTTTTGTTTTTGAATTTTCAGAATCGCCGATCTCGTATTGTCGAAATTGCGAATTTTATAAACCAGGAAATTAGAAGCGACGAAATCGATCTATTGGAAAAGACTTTGGAGTTTGAACAGTTTAAAAAATACATGTCGAAAGGAGTCGATAAGGATATGAACACGAAAAAGGATGTCAACGATGATTTTATCAGAAAAGGAAAGATTGGAGGCTGGAAGAAGTACTTCACTGAGTCAATGAACGAAAAAATGGACAAGTGGGTGAAGGAAAATACGGCACAGATTGGAATCGCGTTCCCTTTAGAATTTTAAATTTGTCATTTTAATTGTAGATAATAAAGTGTTTTTAATTAAAGCAAATACGAGTTTTATTAAAAGTCATTTATCTTGGACGAAATTCGAAAGATGTTTGTTTCCAGTTATTTGTTGTTCAACTCTTACAAAACAGTTGGTTTTGATGAAAGTTTTGATAAGTTTTGGAATTACTTCCATCATGGATTAGGTAAGAAGAATATAAGTTTCAGAGGGTGGGATCAAATCACACTCAAGTTTTTTGTCTCACATTAAACGAAATAAAATCGGAGAAATTTTATTAAACTCCATTTAGAGAAGAATTTTACGAGTCAAAACAAAATCAACTTTATTGAGGTTTTCAAGTATGTACACTTCAAATCATAAGTGAGATTGAATCAAATCTCGACGAGGATTGGTTTTACATTTTTTTAATCTTATGACTAAAAACAAAAATTTGGTTATATTTAAGGGCGTGCAGCTGTCACAAATTTTTATTTAGCATTTTTTAGATCTATTTTTAGGGTTTTGTAATTCAAATTGTAACGGGCTATCCAGTTCGAGCTTGATAAAAGAAACTTAAAAAACACAAGATATTCGGAATGTAATGTAATTTTTATTTCATTTTAAAGATTAATTGATTAATCCTTGCCATTTTTAGTTAAACAAGATATCATTCAAATGTTCGCCACGGGACTTCTTACAGGCCTTGATCCTTTTGAGGTAATTTTCAGTGACTTTCCGGCTCATTTCGGGCGGTATCTTGGCCATTACATTACGAATATTAGTTTTCAATTCGTCAAGAGTTTGAGGATTGTTTGCGTAAACACGATCTTTCGCGTAGCCCTACAAAAAGAAATCCAAAGGCGTCAAATCGCAGGATCTTAGAGGATAATTGACATCAGCCAATAGCAAAATCACACGTTCAGGAAATTTCTTTTGCAAAAGAGCTCGATTTGCTTGTGTTTTTTTTTCTTAAACAAGAGGGGCCCGCAGCGCGAGCCGCACACCGAGGCCTACGCCCATTGTATGCAACCTCTCGAAATATCACTACTGCAGTAGCCCTGTGCCTCTGATGAAGCTCAGTACCTTGTCTGCAGGAGCCTTCTCGATAGCACTGGGCTTCAGATATCGAGAGCCCAGGTGTAAATCTCTGATGCTTGCAAAAGCAGGACAGTAGCAGAGAATATGAAGAAGAGTTTCCTCATCTTCAGTACAACCTCTGCAAATCTCGTCCTCGCTGAGTCCGATGATGTGCAGGTGTCTTTTTAATAGGCAATGTCCTGTGTACATGCCTACCACTAACTGAAGGTCTCTACGGTTGAGACGCATCAGGTTTTCACTGCATGCCTTGTCCGGTCCTTTAATAAAAAGCCTGGATTGCCGCATGCCTTCTTGAAACTGCCATTCAGAAAGATGGCGAAATTCTATCCACTTATAAAGTATGTCTTTCTGTCGTCTTTTGGTAACGCCAAGAGCCGGTTCCGCCCCGATAAAATCCATTTGTGAACCTTCTCGAGCCAGAACGTTAGCCCTCTCGTTACCCTTTAGACCACAGTGTCCCGGTACCCAACAAAGTACAACCTTTTTGTTGCACTCCGCCAGTTCCTGTAATCTGTTGTGACATTCCCAGACAAGCCTCGATGAGTACCTGCACGATTGCAGGGCCTGCAGCGAAGCCTAACAGTCGGTGCAAATGCAGATTCGCCTATTTGACAAAGCCCTCTGCATGCACTCAGTCACACAAGCGAGCAAAGCGAAGATTTCCGCTTGGAAAACGTCAACATGTTTGCCCAAAGGTATTGGAATTTTAACACCGAGCCCACATATGGATATCCCTGAGCCCGCCCCATTGGGGTGAACCGACCCATCAGTATAGCAGACTAGCCAGTCCCCCGTTCTGAAGCTGTTCATTTTTTCACACCAGTTGTCACGTGGTGGAATGTTCACAAAATACTTGTGTTTTGTGTTTTTGCAATCCTGAGGGTCATACTGTTGTCCCCCATTTCAAAAATAGAGTCCAAATTCAACATCCTAGTGGATATTGTCCGATGACTCTTCCCGGTTGCTGTTTTCCACTGATTTGTACCGCGAAGTCGTAGGAAACCCACTGCAGCAGACTCTTCCACAACAAGATGAAGTGGCCGAATCCCCACAATGAGCTCCATGGTTGCGGTCGGTGTAGTTCGGAAGGCCTCTGTAATTGTCAAGTAGGCCAAACGCTGGACCCGTGCCAAACTCTTTTTGGCCCAGGGCGCACACGATATGGTCCACCAGACAAGGGAGCCGTACGTGATCATTGGTCTGACAACATAGTTGTAGAGCAAAAGCATAAAGCGGGGTGTAAGACCCCAGGTTCTGCCAACAGCTTTTCTGCACGCCCAGAGCGTGCTCGTAGCTGTTCGCATCTTTTCTTCTACGTGTGATCTCCAGGTCAAAAGGGAGTCTAAAATAACCCCCAAATATTTAACCTTACGATCTACACGTAGCATTTCGCCGAAAAGCAGAGGGGCCACATAATGGTCTCACTGTTTTCGAGTAAAAATAACATGGCCTGTTTTTTTCGGATTTACCGATAGGCCATGGGAATTACACCATTTCTCCATTACACCATTTGCTTGTGTTACGTGACTGGTTGCTCAATCCTGCTGGAAGCACATATCGTCAAGATCATAATCTTCGATTTTCGTAAAAAAATAATCGGTTAACATGCGTCCATACGCTCCGACTTGACGGTAACGGTTCGTCCTTGGTTGTTCTCAAAAAAATACGGCCCAATCACACCAGCAGACCACAATGCGCACCAAACAGTGACTTTTTCCGGGTGTAATGGTTTCTCTACAATCAATTCTGAGCCCAAAATTTTACAGTTTTGCTTATTAACGTATCCACCAAGCGAAAAATGAGCTTCATTACTGAAGAAAATTTTGTTCGAAAAATCAGCATCGACGGCCTGTTTTTCCAACACCCAATTTGCGTATGTTCTTCGTTGTCCATGATCAGTAGGCTTTAGCTCTTGTGTCAAATGGACTTTATACGGATAAAGATGCAAATCCAGATACAAAATGCGCCATAAGGTAGGCCTAAATGTTGAGCTCGACGAGGAATTGACAAATTTGGATCTTCTTCCACACTTTCAGCTACAGAAGCGATATTTTCAGTATTGCGAATGTTTCAATAATGCACAGGCCTTACATATCAGTAACAGACCCAGTTTGTTTAAATTTATTCACTGTATTCAATATGGTTTGCTTTGTATGACGATTATGACGACCATAATCTGCTCGTAAAGCGCGAAATGTGGATACGGCAGAATCACTATTTTTATAATAAGATTTAATAAATTTAAGGCGTTGGTCGATTGTTAAATGCTCCATATTCCTAAATGGCAGAATGTCAACTAAATAAATGACAGCGTACTTGACGTTGATCTTTGACAGATGTCGGTATACAGATTTTACTTTATCAACCTCGAAATGGATAGCCCTGTATAAACAAAACTAGTAGAAAAAAATTAATAAAAATACATAACTACTGAACGTATTAAAAATTTGTAGAAGAGCTAACCTCATTATAATAAAACTCCAAAAATTAGTATGTATGTTGTGCAAGAAAAAAACAGAAAAATTTAAAAATGTAGTTTAGACAATTCTAATAGAACTGTAGAATCTAGGCCTATAAAAAATAAAAAAATTTAAAAGCAACGATGGAAAGAAAAGAAAAAAGAAATACAACTAAAACAAATGATAAAGAAAGATTTAAAAAGTTGAAAACGTCAGTTGGGAGAAACAAAATTTTAGGCAAATTTGAAAAACAATATTTGGGAAAAAAATCTTGTCTCTAATTTTATTTAGTAGAAAACAATATAAAGAAATATGTTGATTTACCAGTCGTTTAAAAAATATCTAGATTAGGTATTAAAAAATGTTTTTTGTGTATTTTTATATTTAATTAAACTTATAATTACTTCCAACAAAAAGCGTTATTATTTTGTTAAATAAAATTTTGAAGCAGCTGCTCGTGATTAACCTTTTATCTCGCTGAAATTCAGTAAACAAATACAACATTATCGCTCTTAATTCCTCTAAACTCGTGTAATTAATTCCGTGTCATTATGTCAAGGCTCCAATTTGCATAATTTCCACAAAACTCCTTCCACTACATACACAACCAAACCAAAAATCCCTTTTTCCCTGTAAAAAATCGTGAATACGGCCCTGTTCGAGATAATTGCATGACCCGATCCCAGTAACCTTCAGCTGTAAACAAACGCAAGATAATTTCTTAATTTTCGAGAAACAATGTCGCGAGTTGTGCTCGTGTTGTGCCTTCTCACAGTTTTAGTCAGAAGTGAGTTTCTGTTTGAAGAAGGCTTTGTTAAATTTACCCGCCATGGAAAGCGGCAAATTTTCAAAAACGTGACCAGTTTCGACGAGAAAACCGTGGGGAAAAACCGGAATTTTCTCATGGTTAAAGCGAGAAACCTCGAGGTGTTGTACGAGAAGTCCGTGAGGAGTTTGAAGAGCTTGCGAGAGCTTTTTCTGGTCAAGTCAGGAATTCGGAAAATTGAACCTAGGGCCTTTTACGATTTACCGAACTTATCTGTGCTTCATCTTGAAGATAACTCGATTAGAAAACTCGAAAAAGGAGTTTTTAATAACTTGCCGGTAAAAATATTGTCGTTGCATCGAAACCAAATTCGAGAAATCGCAAGTGAAGCTTTTGATAATCTACCAAATTTGGTTAAAATCAAGCTTAATAAAAACCAGTTAAAAATCTGGGACTCAAACTGGTTTAAACACTCTCCTAAACTCACAGATTTGTACTTCCGGAGGAACAGAATCAACCATCTTCCGAATTCCGCCTTCAGAAATATTAAATCACAAGAAGCGAAAATTTTTTTGAGTAAAAACAAGCTTGGCTCACTTCAGAAAGACAGCTTTTCTGGTTTACAAACCTTGAGTCAGTTGTACTTAGACAGGAACAACTTGACTCAACTTCCGGTTGAAGTTTTTGCCGATTTGAGAAGAATTGACGTCCTGTATTTAGCGAGGAATAAATTTGAACAAGTGAGAGAAGATGTTTTTAACAAAAATGTCCAAATTGGAATTTTGGATTTGTCAAGTAATTTTTTGGAGTGTGTTAGTTATAATTTAGTGGTTTTAGCTAATGTTACTATTTTGGATAAAAATGAAAAAGCGTGTGAGTGTCGAGAGAAGTTGAATGAGAGACTAAGAAACGAGGGAATTAACAAGGAAGTGGTTATTGATGATGACACTTGTGAGGACTTAGAAAATTAATTGTACAGTATTTACAAAAATTAAATATTTGTTTGTAATTTTGTTTAAATTTATTTATTGAAATTACCTAGATTTTGACTAATTGGAAGGTGAGAGGTTTTCACTGAGCTTTTTATTGCATTTGGAAACCTTGGGTTATGGCAAATCGTGTTAAAACTGCGTGTGATAACAAGATTTGTGAGATAGACATTTATTGCTTATTTTGAGTTCTCTCCCACTTTGTTTTTCTATAAAATTTGGTCACGTGACTAGTGTAAAATCCGTCCTGCTTGTATTTTTATAATTTATGCATAATTTCCACTTCTTCTGAAACAAATCCAGTCAATTAATCAAAAACAATTTTTAATTAAAGTTGAGAGGCTTTACTGAGGTATTTGGAAACTTTGAAAAACAGTCTTTTTGCTGTTTGTCATGGCAAATTGTGTTAAAACATTTGTGAGATAGACTTTCATTGCTTATTGATTTTGGTCCGAGTTCTCTCACTATCTATTTTTCTATGAAATTTGATCACGTGACTAGTGGCAGAATCCCGCCTGCTTATGTTTTTTAATTTTTTGGGATAATTTCTAATTTATGCATAATTTTAATTTGTTCTACTTCATTTCTAGAAACAAATCGAGTTAATTAAGCAAAAATTATTATTAATTAAAGATGAATGGCTTTCACTGTGCTTTTTATTGTATTTGAGAGCTTTGGAAAACAGTCCCTTTGCCGTTTGTTATCGCAAATTGTATTAAAACTGCGTACAATAACAACTTTTGTGAGATAGGCTTTTATTGCTCATTGATTTTGGTCTGAGTTTTCTCACTTTTTTTTTCTATGACATTTAGTCACCTGACTAGTGGCAAAATTCGACCAGCTTGTATTTTTTAATTTCTTAATGTATTTCTAATTTATGCTTAATTTATACCTTCACTGCTTTATTTCTAAAAACAAATCGAGTCAATTAACCAAAGACTATTGTTAATTGAAGATGGATGGTTATCAGTAGTAAGCGGAAACAAATATTTTCAAAGCAGAGCGGCACACCACTTTGTAATGAGTTATCGTGGTAAAATGCCGTTTAAACAGTGAACGCTTAAGGCGATGACAACACGATACTAAACTTGCTCTCTGTGATTGACTAACCACTCGGTGTCCGTGTGGTACATACATGCGCCCGCTAGAACGTTTATCAATGGCTCGTCGTGCTCCCCACCAAAGAAAATATTTGATTCCGCTCATTAGTTATCAGTAAGCTTTTTATTGTAATTGCAAACTTTACAAAACAGCCCATTTGCCGTTTGTTATTGTAAATCGTGTTAAAACTGCGTGTGATAACAATCTTTGTGAGAAAGACATTTATTGCTCATTGATTTTAGTCCGAGTTCTTCCACTCTCTTTTTCTATGGAATTTGTTCACGTGACTAGTGGCTAAACCCGGCTTGCTTGTGTTTTTTAATTTAGAGACGTAATTTTTGATCACTTCCTCTGCTTCATTTCTTCAAATCGGGTCAATTAACCAAAAACTATTATTAATCGAAGATGAGTGGTTTTACTGAGGTTTTTACTGTATTTGAGAACCTCAAGAAACAGCCCCTTTGTCGTTTGTCATCGCAAATTGTATTAAAACTGCTGTGATAATAACATTTGTGAGATAGACTTTTATTGCTTATTGATTTTGTTCCAAGTTCTCTCACACTCTTTTTCTATAAAATTTGGTCACGTGACTAGTGGCAAACCCGACCTGCTTGTGTTTTTAACTATTTTTAATTAAAAATGAGTGGTTTTTACTGAGCTTTTATTGTATTTGAAAACCTTGGAAAACAGCCCTTTTGCCGTTTATTATTGCAAATGGTGTTAAAACTGAGTGTGATAACAATCTTTGTGACACTGATTTTGGTCTGAGTTCTCTCACTTTTTTTTTTCTATGGAATTTGTTCACGTGACTAGTGGCAAAACATGGCTTACTTGTGTTTTGTAATTTCGAGACGTAATTTCTAATTTATGCGTAATTTCCACTTCCTTTGCTTTATTTCTATAAACAAATCGAGTCAATTAACAAAAAACTATAATTATTTGAAGATAAATGGCTTTCATTCAGCTCTCAACTTTGGAAAACAACTTTTTTGCCGTCTGTTATTGCAAATCGTGTTAAAAATTCGTGTGACTACATTCTTTGTGAGATAGACTTTCGTTGCTCATTGATTCTGGTCCGAGTTCTCTCACTCTTTTTTTCTATAAAATTTGGTCACGTGATTAGTGGCAAAACCCGATCTACTTGTGTTTTTCAATTTTTTGACGTAATTTCTAATTTATGCGTAATTTCCACTCCCTCTGCTTCATTTTTAAAGACAAGTCGAGTCAATTAACCAAAAACTATTTTTAATGGAAGTTGAGTGGTTTTACTGAGGTTTTTACTGTATTTGAAAACTTTGAGAAACAGCTTCTTTGCCGTTTGTCATCGCAAATTGTGTTAAAATTGCGTGTGGTAACAACCTATGTTGTGAGATAGACTTTCATTGCTCTTTGATTATGGTCCGAGTTTTTTCACGATCTCTTTTTCTATGAAATTTGGTCACATGACTAGTGGCAAAACCCGGCCTGCTTGTATTTTTTTAATTCGAGACGTAATTTCTAATTTATGCGTAATTTCCACTTCCTCTGCTTCATTTCTAAAAACAAATCGAGTCAATTAACGAAAAACTATGTCAATGCCAAAGCAATTAACCAAATATTACTCCTTCCTGGTATTCCGTGTGAAACCACCCAACAAACACTAATTACAGTCGTTAGTCGCACTTAACACTCTACCCAAAATGAACGTCCCAATCCTGGGCACGTTCCTGATCCTTGTGATAATTTTCCAAGTGGTACAAACCCAAAAATACCTGTTTCAAACCGCGAAAATCTCCTACAAGAGTATTAACCAAAAGCCGGTGAAAAGGCGGCAATTTCGAGCTTTGAAAAGCTTGGATCAACACATTTTTGCCTCGGCGGTTGATCTGAAAGTTGAGACTTCAAGATTGCAATTGATTGAAGGTGCGGTGAAAAGCTTGCCGCATTTGAAAGCTCTCCGCTTGAAGAATTGTGGAGTTGAGATTTTGGCACCGGGAGCTTTTAGGAATTTGCCACAAATTGAGTTGGTTCATCTGCAGGATAACGGGCTCAGGATAATTGAGAATGGAGTGTTTAATTTTTTACCGGTGAGAGAATTGTGGTTGCATAGGAACAGGATCAGGACGATACGAAGTGGAGCTTTTGATGATATGCCAAATTTGGAGGTGATTAAATTAAATAATAATTCAATTTCTTTGTGGGATAGTAACTGGTTTTTGAATACGCCAAAACTGTCACAAGTTTTTTTCCGAAAGAACCGGATTAAAGACCTACCAGCACGAGCTTTTTCTAACCTTAAAAGCAGTCATAAAGTAAATGGCGAAGAATTGGTTGATTTGAAGCTTTATTTGAGCCATAACAGGATCAGGATGATACATCCGCAAGCTTTTGACGGTCTGGACGCTTTAGATGAATTATCCTTAAACAGGAATTTGATCGAAAAAATTGACGAGAGTTTTTTTTCGCATTTTACCGAATTGAATAAGCTTGGATTAGCCTGGAATGAAATTACCGAAATTGATGAAGATGCGTTCAAGAATTTAAAAGAAATTCTGGAATTGGATCTAAGTGGGAATTTCCTCGAGTGTTTGCCTTATAAAGTCGTTGCAATTACCCGGAATATTAACGTTACCGGAATTTTCGAAATGGAGTGCGAGTGTTTGGGAAATTTGAGGGAGAAAATCACCGATAATAATCTACCAAATAAAATTTTCCGCAAAGACAGAAAATGTGATTCTGATTAAGTTCAATAAATTTAATAAAATTTGGTTTTTTATTTTTACCTGTGCAGTAAAGTGGTTCGTCGGAAATGTCGCCACAATCGTCGTTTCCATCGCAGTAGGCGTTGAGTTTGACGCACTTGCCGTTCCGGCATGGAAATTCGCTGATCCTGCAGGCCGGTCCTGGACGCGCCTCCTGCAGCAAGCCCAGCAGGAAAACAGCGGGGCATAGCCACAGCCACATCCTGAAAAAATAAAAAAGCTTTCAGAATTTATTTAAGAGAAAAAGGCGCGTTTACAAACTTTACTTTTCATTACCAACTACGAAGTCAAATTTTTTTTAATATTAATGAGTGGAATTAGGTAAGTTTAAAGGTCAAACTACTGATTGGAGTGTTTACAATTTTTGAGACAAAGCTTTAATTTATCAAGGTCACTGCATAGATAGTACAGTATGTCAGGGTAAAGCGGCACCTATCAATACAGATCGTCGCTGTAAAAGAGTATTAAAACAGGATAATAAAGGCCAAATTACGTGGATTATTATTTTTTCGTTGTTATTAAAAATATATATTTTACAGAACAATTTGTTTTTTACGTTTTGACGTTATAAAGTAGACAGAACATTTTTTTTTTTTTTTTGAAAAGAAGAACTTTACTTTTCTTACCAGTTTTTAATTAAGTTATTACTGTAATAATGTTTTTAAGCTGTTTATTCTAGTTCTAGACAAAGACTAAATTTTTTCTTTTTTGAACTGCTTCTTTATTGAATACAACATTTATTTCCATTATTAGAAGCTCTAGAAAACAGTTTACTAATTTTGAAGTAGCTTGCTAAGTTTATAACATATTTCTTATCAAGTTTTAAATATATAAGTAATATTATTGCAATTTTAAAGACTGGAAATAACATTTTCTATTAATTTTTGAATTAATAAATACAAAAATAAGGTTTTTATTAAATATTATGGACTGGAAGGTTTATTTTACTAATTTAAAAAACCGTATTTTTGTAGATTATCATAAATTTTTAGATTAATAAATACAAAAGCTACATTTATTTAAAAAATTTGTAAAACGACAACAATATTATAATAAATTAATATTATAAATTTAAATAAATTAATAAATTTTACTAATTTTATAACATGAAATAATATTTCTTATCAATTTGTAGTGAAATAAATAAAATTGTTATTGTTTTTGTAGTTTTAGAAATCGAAAGATGTATTTTATTGATGAAATATATTGAAGATGACCCAATTAATTAATGAAATATATTGCTCGAATATTTAATTTAGATTAGAACTGTACAGAAATATAAAAAAAATTGTAACTAATGAAGAAAGTTTGGAATTTATTTAATTAAAACAGTCGTAAAAAAACAAAACAAAATACGTTTTCTTAAAACAGTTGGTACTATAACAATTTAAAAAAATAAGATATTTTTCGCGTATTTAATTAAGACAGTTTTAAAAGCAAATAAATTTTTTTGACTATATTAAGACAGAAGAAATTAAAAGATGTTTTTTCGTAACTAATCAAAAAAATTGACGCATACAATTTTTTAGAAGAGTTTGGATAAATAAAAATATCTACAAATTTAAAGGTAGCCGTAATTTGTAAAAAATATTTAATTAAGACAGTCAAAAAAGGAAATATTTTATAACTCATAAAGACAGTTTGAGAGTTATAGTTAAGATAAATAAAACATATTATCTAATAAAGAGGATCGAGTCAAATTAAGTCAAATTTTAGTTTATTTAATTATGACAGTTGGGGAGCAAAAGTAGAAAGAAAATTTGGCGGTTTTAATTAAGAGAGTTTTAAGAACAGATAAAAAACAACTATATTAAAACAGATAAAATAAAAAAAAATATTTAATCAAACAGTTGAAACATAAAAAGAGCTTTATTCTGTATCGAAGACAGTTTCAAAAAACTTTTTTTTGTAAATCTAGAGGATGTCTTCCTTCTTCAGTTTTTTAAGTTTATATTCGAACATTTTCTAAATTTAAAATTACCACCAATTCTATCAAACCGCAAAATTAATTTTTTCAATAATAACCAATAATTAAAAGCCTGTCAAACATAATATAAGTACAGTTAAATATAGGGTTGCTAACTTTTCGATATCGAAATAAAGGACATTGTCAAAGACGTTAGAACTGTTTCAAAATTCTATCTTTTATGTTCAGTATTTCTATTAATGTGTTCATAAAAAAATATGTATTTTTTAATGTTTCAGGGTTTATAAGAACAAATAAGCCTTAAAACGTTAGTAGTAAAGTAACAAAAACAGTAATAAAATTTAAAAAAATAGTGTTATAAATAAGACTATTGCAAAATGTCCCGTTTATACTCAGACTTTTTTCTACATCCCGCCCGAAAGACCATACAGTTTTAAAAAGACTTTGTAAGCCGAAAAACAACTAATATAAAAAAAAGTTTTTGCAGTGTCTATAAAAAAAGTAAAATTAAACGCTTGCGAGAAATTGTCTTATTTATACAACAATAATACTAACTCTTCATCTGGCTCGAAGGACCATAAAATACATATACAGGGTGATTTTTTTATTTGCTCCCGTCTGAAACTCTCAAAATAGGCAACACATTATACTTTGCATAGATTACGTAGTTTTTTAAAATTTAATTTTCAAAGTTAAGGCATAGAGGGTTATGAATTTATGTAAACATTGTTGACAATACTTTTGACAGTACTTCCAGAGTCAATTCATTTGGATCATTTGTAACCTCATTTTGTTAAGTAAAACATGGTTTCTAATTCGAAAAAAACAGATATGTTATTAGTATTGGAAGAGTCCCAGAAAAACTACGAAGCAGCACTTCGCCTGTACGCTAGACGTTAGAAGCTAGAAGTTCAAAAATCAAAGTCAGTTTTAACATTTAATTAAAATACAATGCCTTGATCAGAACTACATTTAGTAATTGTTATAAAAAGTGTTCAAATTGTCTCCCTTCTTTTTCTTGGCACAATATTATTCTACGTTCATAATTTCTGCGAACTCTGGCTAGCATCTCAAGGGTTATGACTCTGCAAGACGCCACAATTCTTTCACGTAGCTGATTTTCATTTTCTATGGGGACGCTGTAAACTTCGTTCTTGACTTTTCCCCAAAGAAAAACCATTGTTGGTGAAAGTAGCCTCATCACTAAAGAAAACGTAAAATAAAAAGTTAGGGTCCTGTTCTAATTGATTCCTGATAAATCCATAAAATTGAAGACGACGCCCAAAATCATTTTTTCTCAAACCCTGAACTATAGTTACATGGTAAGGAAAAAATTGGTTAGCTTTTAAAATACTTAATACAGAGGTTTGACTAATCTGTAGCTGCCGTGAAATTTGTTTTTGACTTATCTGCGGGTTATTAATTAGAGCTTCTATTACTGCCGCTTCGTTGTCTGCATGTGTTACTGTACGACGTCTGTTGCTCTTCTTTTTAAACACTCCATTTTCTTTTAAATTCTTTTTAATTTTTTTAAACACATGATTACATGGCGTCCTTCTATCAGGATAACGTCTAGCGTAGAGTTGAACTGTTGCTTCGTAGTTTTTCCAGCACTCTCCCAGTACCAACAACATATCTGTTTTTTCCAAATTAGAAAAAATGTTTTTACTTAACAAAATGCGGTTACAAACGATCCGAATAAATTGACTTTGGAAGCACTGTCAAAAGTATTGTCAACAATGTTGACAATAATTCACAACCCTCTATGTCTTAATTTTGAAAATTAAATTTAAAAAAACTAGGTAATCTATGCAAAGTATAATTTGTTGCCTATTTTTAAAATTTCGGGCGGGAGCAAATAAAAAAATCACCTTGTACTTTGAGAGCCAAAAACAACGATTATTACAAAAATAAATATTTACTGCAATTTTTATAAAAGAAAAATTTAAACTGTCTTTTCCAGCTTCTAAATTCTATTAGAAAATTTAATGTACATATCTAAAATAGAAATTTTTGAGTGTTCACAGCAAAAATTATTGTAATTGCTCTGTATCTACCAAGACTTTTCTCAGTATCCGGCTCGAAGAATTGTTTCTTTATTACTCTAAACTTTTTTTGGTTTTTTACTATTCTTAACTTCTTTTTTTAGTAAACGTTTTTCTTATTTTTATTTATTTCAAATATTGTTTTCTAAATTTGCTTAAAATTTTGTTCCTTCAGGATCTTTCAATTGATGTTTTTAACTTCTTAAATCTTTCTTTATCGTTCGTTTTAGTTGTATTTTCTATTTTTTTGCTCTTAATCGTTGGTTTTATAATTTTTAAATTTTTCTATAGGCCTGGAATTTACAGTTTTTTTAAAATTGTCTAAACCACGTTTTTAAAATTTTTCTTTGTTTTTTTTTTTTGTACAACTTACACATTAATCTTTTTTTGTCATTAGGTCATCTTCTCTACAAATTTTTGTAAAATCTACTTTTACAAATTCTTCTAGAATCTACTTCTGTTTTTCTTTTTTTACTAGTCGTAATTTTCTTTATTGCTCTTTTCTTTCTATTATTAAATACCCTATTTATGTAGGTTTTATAACTCAAGTCCCGATAGAATTTTTGTTTGTTTATACGTCCTTAAAACTTATTTTAGTGACTTAAAGGACGTCAAGACAATTAATTTATTTTTGAAATCAACCAATCACATATAGGTATCTCAATTTTCTAACGCTTTCTCGTTTCTCTTTGGTAAAGAAAACTAGATAAAAGAACAAATTGTGTCTTTTAAGTATATGTCAAAGACTAAAAGACAGTTTATAAAATTAAAGGACTATATCTTAAAATGAAAGACGGTTGGCAACTCTACAGAGAGTGGTTTGTTGATAAATATTGATTTTTCTAAAAAATATTTAATTAAAACAGTCTGAGACAGTACGTCTTATAGTTAATGGTAATACTATTCGTGTACTTTGAGTTGCCGCTTCTTAAAAAACAAGGCGCAGTGTTAAAATCCCAGCTTTGTTGAGAGGACCCTTAACATTGCGATACAAATGCTAACACAAGTTAAATAACCATCTATTCCCAAGAGTAAAATCCATAACCGGCTAATTGGGGCAAGTCACGGAATCAAGTCAAAGGATTTAATTTCTAAACACCTAAATTTTATTTCTTTGATTTATGACCGCAAAGTGCCCCAGTCTCTCATTACTAAAGCCAAGTCTATTGTCTTAACCCTGTTCAAACACGCTGTGATCTTAAGAAAACCCAACAATAAGGGTTATAGTGTTTGATCTGATTTATGTCCGAATATGGCCGTCCCCCAATCTCCTTTAATCCAAAATCAATAGCTCTTTTCACAAATCTAATGTTGGCCAAACACGGAAACTAAAAAAAGCTTTTGGCCGGTAGAAAAAAAAGTTTTATCTGTGAGTTACGTCAAAGTAATATTTATGTACTTTGTTTATAATCTAGTGTCAGATATCGGATATGCTTGTCTGATCGTTTTTTCGTTGTTTGCTTTGCTATATTTTAGTTGGTTGGCAGTTTTCACTTTTAAAAGCTTCGATGTGCCTGAAACGACAAGATGAATGGCGCACCCTTTACAGAGCTTAAGATCAAATCGACACTGAGGTTAAATCATAGATGCAATCAGGAGCTTTTCAAGCAGAAATCAAAAGTTTTCTCATTTAAATTACAATTTTTCCTATACTATATATATACTTCTATATATATATACTATGTTCCCGGATCAACTTTAGAAAAAAATAAAAAATTCTTTTTCTCTGCTTGTTTTCAAAACACAAATATTTTTTTTGTTACAGAATTTTATAACAGTGACTTTTTGATTGTTATTCTGATTGCTAAATGACGTACTTTTACGCACTAGTGCCCAAAAATAAAAAATACATTTTTTATTTTATTTATTTATTATAAACATGATAAGTACAATTACTTAAGTGACTAAATTGAACATTCGAAGATTTCAGATTTCTTTCCTGAACTTCAATACAAGTGGAAAAGGTACTTGTAGACGCCACTTCAGATTTGCTATTTTTGTCACAAACTCTTCTTTTCTTTGATACAGTTTCTTCTTTTTTCATAATTTTCATCGAAATTGCGTTTTTGCTTTTAACAGTGTTTTCTATGTAACTTTCCGCAACAGAACTCGATCGCCATCCTCCATGTCTTTTGAGTAATGTAATATCTGCTCCTAAACCTGCTAAGAGTGTTGCTGAACAACAGCGAAAGCAGTGCCCGGTATATTCTTTTGCATTTAGAAGGCCGAGACATTCTGCAATTTTTTTAGGCATACCTCCAATAGTATCTATACCAACGGGTAGCGTACAGCACCTGGAATTTCTGTAAGTTAAGAAAAATTTCTGATGTTCAGTATGAGGAGGTCGAAGCTGAGCGTATTTGCGAAAAATTTCTAAGAAACTAATTCCATCTACAAATCCTTCAGTTATTGTAAATATTCGTAAAATTCTTATCTTGATGTTCGGTATCTTCACTTTAATAAAACTTGTACAATTTTCTATATCATCCACCTTCAAAAACGTAATTTCTTCTCTGCGTAATGCGCTAAAAATCCCAGTAATTAGCACAACTTTTGCCAATAAATATTTTGGATTTTTTAGGCATGTACCCACTGGCATTTCTTATTTGAAATGCAATCAAGTTTGCAAATTTTTTGATATCTACATTTTTGATAAGATATTATGCTTTTTTTTTAGTTTTAATAAATGTAGAGCTCGCATTGAAATCTGTGCAGAAAAAAGCAGAGCATTATTTAAATAGAAAACTAATAGTTTAGCTTCTTGAAAATTTTATTTCATTTTATCTTTTGTTCAATTTATTAAATAAAACTTGAGCCTAATTTAAATATTTTTTAGCAATAAAATGATATTATCTCGAGAACCGACATTCAGTATTTAGCAATGATTGGAACTAATTTTCTAGGTTTGTGGTGTCTTACTTAGCTCTTACCTAACTTGGTATGTAATCTACTCTTTTCAAATCAAAATCTTGTATATTTTTTTTCACTTAATAATTTTGATAAAAGTAATAAAGAGTAGCAGCTGCTTTGCTTACGTTTAATATATCTGAAAACTCTCTCCCGCATTTTAATTTCGTCGAAAACTCAAAGCTATTGAATTCCATCTTTTTCCCAACTTTTCCCACTTACTTATCATAATAAACCCATAAATTGCAAACATCACGTGGCAATCACGTGCCTTAATTTACTGGATTTTAAATTGTGGTGTCTGAAACAGAGCTGGCTGGTTAGCCTCCGGCATTCAACTGTTTTCCACACGCAGGTGGCAGGGATTCTCTAATTTGTGTTGGTAACAACGCGTGTTTTTGGGGTTGGTACGAGTGTGACTGTATATAATTTATTTTATGTTTATTTTGAAATGATTTTTTTTGATCGGGGATTTTGATCGATTTGTCGGCAAGAGCGAACTCTGAATGATAAGAAGGAAAAGAAGGTATTTCCTCGACGGAAATCGGTATATTACTAGCGTCACAGATGCCACTTGATATTTATAGGCATTTTTAAGAGGGCGAATCGCAACCATTTACCGCCAAGACTTGCCTTTTATAACTCACTGTTCGGTAGCAAAGGGCGGCTTATTGAATCAACCACCAAAACCCATATTACATATTTCAATCTCACAGAAGGGATTTATTCAAAAAAAACTGTTTAGAAAAATTATTAAAAACAGTTTTTTTAAAAATATTGTCGACGCAATTGGCTACGAAAACTCAATAACGGAAAATTACTAAAATAAAAAACTAAATATATTTAAAAATACATTATAATTAAAAAATTATTTAAATTCGTTTATAATTTCTTATAAATGTCTTTTTTTTTTTAAATCAAATTTTATATACAAACAATTTGTAATTTGTAAGCTGATCAATTAAAATGTAGTATTACAGCAATATTCAGTTAACTAAGTATTGTTATA
This sequence comes from Tribolium confusum, assembly GCA_029207805.1. Lineage (NCBI taxonomy): Eukaryota > Metazoa > Arthropoda > Insecta > Coleoptera > Tenebrionidae > Tribolium > Tribolium confusum. Next base: position 4,714,278 of record JALGAY010000007.1, on the reverse strand, counting down.
AACAATTTGTAACAGTTTATAGTGGTTTGAAATTAAGATAAGTAAAAACTCAGATAAAAGTACTGTAAAATAAAAAACCTAACTCTACCAGCAATTGTGCATTAAGCCACCACAGCTACAAACAGTTTATTGCCAGTAGATAAATCCACTAAAACATACAAAATTGCTTATTTTGATTTATTTAAAAAAACAAATTTCTACGATTTTGATAGATACATTATTCAATTTTAAATTCTATGTTTTCTAATAAAGATTATTATAAAAACCATCTTAAAAACCTAATCTTGATAGGGTTCGATTTATTATAGCCCAACCTCAAAACAGTATTTTTTCTTTCTGTCGGCTGAAAGCGACGTGCTTTGCCGCATTTCACTTTGAAGTTTAGCGTTAATTACTGTGGAGTTTTTGAGTTCAGGTAAAGCTCGCTTCAAAGTGACTTTCAGAAAGAAATAAAGAGCGAGGTTTTATCTTGAGTCGTGTCTAAGGTTAATCTTTCGCGAGTGGGGTTGTATCGAAAGCAAGAAAACAAAGAGTGGTGTGTTGACGTTTTAATTAATTTTTTGTGAAATGTCTGGAATAATCCAGAAGGAGAAGTAAGTAAAGGTGTTTCCGGATAATTTGAGCAATGACAAAACCAGAGGGAAATGCTCGAAAATACAGATATAATTCGCGTTTATAAATCTTGTCACGTAAAAAATCTCAAGTGGCCAATTCGTTTTAAGAAGATAAAGCAATTACAATTTTTCAAAACGTCGAGAACGAAATTAAACAAGGAACGTGCTGTGCCACGACGAATTACTCATGGCTGGAACGTACAATGCTTTACCGGACGTCCTCATCAAGATCAACTTGTCGACGAACAAATACTGAAATATCGATTATGAACGAGACGAAATTGACACAACGATGATAAATTTTCATATTTAAAAAAAAATTCTACGATGCACAAAATCAGAACGGTTTTAGAAGTAAATTTTCTATTATTACAGCAATTTTTAAGTACTTGACTAAAATAAATGAGGAAACGGATAAGAAAAACATATCATTGGGAGTTTTTGTAAATCTTTAATAAGCATTCGATAGTATTGATCACAAAGTATTATTGAACACATTACATAATTATGGATGTCGTAGGCTCAGCTATTCTTGGTTACAATCTTTCATTAGAAGCAGAAAGCAAAAAGTTATAATGCAAAACAATTCACATTCATGCATCTCAAACAGTACAGACTTCCAGCAAGGTGTTCCCCAAGAAAGCGTGCTAGGATCACTGCTATTTATAATATTTTTAAATGATATCACAGAAATCTCTAATCATTAGATGATAAACTATGCTGATGGTACAAATCTTTTATTCTCTGAGAATAACATAAATGAAATATCTTTAAGGTTGTCACCAAATTGGCTTTTATTAAAAAAGTGGCTCAATATTAACAAACTTCAGTTAAATAATAACAAAACAAAATGTATACTTCTTCAACACCTAAAGTAGTCAAACAAAGACAGTCTCATCAATCACAGTTAATAACACGAATCTAAAAGTTGTTGAATCAATTAGTTTATTAGGAGTTACAGTTACTAACAATCTAAGCTGGGACCTATATATCCAAAAACTGGGAAAGAAGCTGGGAACTACTTGTTTTCAGCTAAAAGAGCTAAGTAAGATGGTAGACAAACAAACTCTTATGGTGGTATATTAAAGATGTTTCTATTCAAGATTAAAATATAGAATAATTTTTTGGGAGTCTGCGGCAGCAGCAAATAATATTTTTGTTATTCAAAAACGAGCATTAAGAATAATCACAGGGTTAAAATGGAGAGATTCTTGCAGAGGTAGTTTTAAGCTTAATAATATGCTAACGATTACTGGGTTATACATCTATGAGAGTGTTTTGTTCATAAACATATAGATTTTTTGTTGAATCTGAGATTACGCATGAGCATAACACAAGAAATCAAAATTTTGTATATTTAATACATAATACAAATTTTTTCGAGAAAGGATGTTATTATCAATGTACACTCGACCGCAAAATTAAACAAAAATTTGATTTCAAGTAAGAAAACAAAGCAAAACAAAATTAAGAAAACTGCGAAAAGAATGGTTTCAGTAGCGAGTATTTCCTCCTCGCGCTTGAATTACAGCTCTCATTCGTCGAGGCATACTTGCAATCAAGTCTGCGATCTCATCTTAGGCTATTAACTCCCGCTCTTATTCAGCAACGCCTGATCCAGCTCAACTGTTGTATAAAACTCGCTGTAATTCTGTCTAATTCTCTTCTCCAGATTGTTCCATATGTGCTCAATGGGGTTTAGGTCAGGGCTCATGGGTGGCCACCTTAACACCTGAACATTAACGTCGTGAAGGTACTGACGCGTAATCTGGGCTGTGTGAAGGCGCGCATTGTCGTGCATTAAGAGAAACTCTTCTCTTACAAATAGCGCAAAAAGAAACACATGCTCTTGTAAACACTCTCTAATGTACCAGTTAGCGTTAATGCTACTTCTCCGCACCGTTACAAGAGCTGTATGAGCCTCCAAAAAAATCCCTCCCCATACCAATACACCTCCACCACCAAATGCTACCCTAGGCGAAAAGCAACACTGGGCATACCGTTCTCTCGGGCGTCTAAATACTCGTTGACAACGATCAGGTGAATACCTAGTGAAACGCGACTCATCCGTAAAGAGAACGGAGCCCCATTCGTCCATATTCCAATCAACATGATTTCGCGCAAATTCTAATCGCTGTCTGCAATGCTCTGCGTTCAACTTAAGATCAGTAGTAGGTGGATGTGATGTCAGATTGTTTTCCTTCAACATTTTTAAAACAGTATCAGGAGAAATCATGGTCTCATGAACATCCGCCAGTCTCCTGGCTAAAGCTGTAGCAGGAAGAGTCTTTCTCGCAGCATTTCTAATCAAAGAAATCGGTCTTCCACTTCATTTGTTACTCGTCTTCTGCTTTGTCCAGATCTTTTGGAATAGGAACCAATTGCCCTGAACCTTTGTATCGCATCGGCTACCTTGCTTTTAGGACAGCCGAACACATTTGCAATAAATCGTATGCTGAGTCCATCATTATGTAAAGCAACAGCTTGGGCAGCTTCTTCGGGATTCATTACAATATGAATCACTTCTACAACAAATCTCTTCCCCAAAAAGCCAAATTAAACAAACCAGAACCAGCTGCAGACACAAATTTGACAGACGTGTAAAACAAACGAAACCTTTCTGATTGGAAGCCGCCTAAGAAAATAGGGGTTAACCCAAAAAACTTGAATATCCTTTCTTTTAGTTGTTTTTTATGTGTAGCCATATAAAATCAATGTAGAAAGCGATTTTTTATCTAAAACATCTTAAAAAAGCAAATAGTTTTTAACCCGGCGCATCCACCATTTTAAGTTTTCCCGGCGCATCTACCATTTTTGAGTCTTCCGCAGCTTAATACTTAAAAAATAATTAAATTTCACATTTCCAATCCAATTTAGTTACAATTCAAATTAAACAATTTTTTATAAAATCTCTCATACGTTCAAAATTTAGATTTATCCGTCTCCAATTACATCAGTTTCATAATTACACCGCATCCCAATAATAAATCTCCCAGTTGGCATTTTATTGACGTTTGAAACGTTAATAATAAATTAGCTTTAATTTAAATGATGTCCAATTAAAACAATAATTGTCTAAAAAATGCAATTTCCCCTTAAAACCCCGACCTTTCCAAAATAAATAACAGTCAGGGTGTGGAATTGTTTGCGTGTTGGTTGGCAACACTCGCCTATAAAATATTTTCACGTTGGCCACATTTGTTTGCCGGCGGCTGGTCAATTAGCGGTTACGTTGATCTACAAATTTTCACCAAAGAAAATTAACACACTGTATAACGGTTATCTTTTCCAGCTTTCGTGTAATTTCCGTTGAGTGGCAACGGTTTGACGCTCTAATAGATTTAGATAAACATGTTATCTGCTAGGATTTCTTGCGCGAAGCAAGACACAATGTGAACTCTGAATATTGTTTACCCCCCGTTACAAAATAAATTAATTTGCGTGTTTTTTTTTTAATAATAAAGATCAAAGATATTGAAAAGTGTTGAGGTTGCTTGGCAACGTAATGAATAAGGGGTGGCAACGGTAAAAATCTAAGACGATTGTTTGTTTACGTTATTATGTTGGATGCTTGGAAACGGTGACTTGACAAACGACATAATGATTTGCAAAAGTACATATTTTTTGAATAAATTGAATATAAATGAAAAAATAAAGACACGACGACGAGAGGAAAACAAAACGAATTTTTTAGATCAAAGAGAAACTCGAAAGTGGAATAATTTGGAAAATTTCGGACAAAAGCGACCAATTATTTACGTAATCTGATAGTTGAGTGGGAAAAAGTCTGATAGAGGTGGGCTGATTGTTATTGTGAACGTCTGTTTTAACTTAATAGAAAAAAGGCTAAATTAAGTGTCTTTAAATACTATACTCCTGTCTTTATTGAATTTGTAACAAAATTATTCGTGATTTTTCCACAGTTTTTATTATAGATAAAAAACATTTCTTCTTGTTTCAACTGTCTTAAGTAGATAATAATTTCTTCCGAATTAATTTAAACTAAACTGCAAAATTAACTAAATATTTAATAAAACGTATTATTTCTTGTAACCCCTTAACTGTCTTATATGGGCTGATTTGAAGTTGAAATAATACCGGTAGTATCTTCGTTTTTAAGCAAAATTTAAACAATTTGAGGTTGCGATTGGTTGTTGCCATGGAAATGTATTAAAATTTGCGATACTACCGGTATTATCTCAACTTGAAATCAGCCCATTAATCATTTTGTTACTATTATAGTTAACTATTGCTTGACAATATTTAGTTAAAAAGTAAGCAGTAATTAACTGTTGCTACGTTGTAACAAAAATAATTGTTGTTTAACTAATATTTACTAATATATAACTAATGTTTTTGTTACAACAAAGTGACAATTAATTGTTGCACTATTAGCTAGATATTTACATACAAATGTGACTTTGCAATAAAAGTAATTAACTAACTGTTAATTATTATTATTTAGCAACAATATTTTTATAAAGTTATACAATATTTATATTATAATAAAAGTTACAGTTACTATAGCATTAAAAGTAACAGTTAACAATAACATTTGTTTATTTGTTGTTAAAAAGCTGAATATACTTTCATAGGAATGATGGTAACCGTTATAACTAGCTATTTCCAACTAATTAATTAATAATTTTAAGACTTTTAATTATTTTAAAAATATATACAAGATTTAGTTTAGAAGGCAATTGTTGTAAATGTTTTTTGACCGTAAAATATTATAACTATATTGTTATTACAATAAAAGTAACAGTTAATTTTTAGGTAACTAGATATATCTTTATAAAAATAACAAATACTATTTTAACTAAATTTATTAAGCATTTGATAGTTAATTGTTGGCTATAAACAATTTTTTGTTACTGTTACAGTTGATTATTGAGTATTGATTATTTATTGATGTAAAGGAAACAAATTGTTTATACATAAGTCAGAAAAAAGTTAACTATAACTTTACTATGTTTTGCTAAAAACTAAGCAACTATTAACTGCTGCTTTACCGTTTGTTTGTTCATTTAGCGTAATAAAACTAACAGTTAACGATAACAGTTTTTTTTAATTGTTAAGAAACTGAGTATACTTTTATAAAAATAAGAGTAACCGTTAATGATGTTAATATATTGATTTAACAATGATTTTTATTACTTACTGTTACAGTTAAATCTTAATTAACTACAAATATTAACGGTTAATTGTTTTTTAACTACTATTTACATGTTTTTGTTACAACAAAATAACAGTTAATTGTTTTTTACTATTTAGCTAAATATTTAGATACAAAAATAACTCAACATTAAAATTAACTGCTAATTATTATTGCTTAGCAACAATTATTTTAGTGCAAGTGATTGTAGCTTAAAAAAATATTTAAATTTTGAGTTTTAACTTTAAACTGATTTATTTAACAATTAATTAGTAATAACATTACTATTTTAACAGTTATCTAGAAACAAATGTATTATTTTAATAAAATATTAAAAACAGTAAACGTAGACGATTTACAAGTTACCAAAATGAAAGTAACGGTTATATCTGTGTAATTCACAATTTAACTAAATATATAAGATATTTGATAGTCAACTAGACAAAGTAACAGTTTGTATTAATGTAAAAGTTAATAATTAACGATTATTGGCTAGGAACTAAATTTTTAAATGTTGTTGTGACGTAAAAGTAACGGTTAATTTGTGTTACTAACAAGATATATCTTGCAATAAAAATGTTACTTCAGCAAGTTAACTACACATTAATAATTATTGTTTAACAACATTGTTTTTATATTAACAGATAAATGTGAATTTGATTTAAATATAAAATTTTCTGTTATTTAACAGTTAATTGTTTAGTAACAAGTTTTTTTAATTGTTATATGATGGTATTAAATATATATTTTGTTTATACATTTGTGCAGTTTAATATAACGGTTGTATCAATAGTTAACAATAACGGTTTACTTTTTGAGTGTAATTTTATAAGGATAATAATAACCGTTAATTGTAGCTTGTGCAACTAACTAATTGAAATAAATTTATTAAATATTTGATAGTAAAATGTTACTTAAAAAGTGGCCGTTCTTTAACTACAGATATTAACGGTTAACTGTTGTTAGATACTATTTATACGTTTTTGTTACAAAAAGAAAAAAACTAAATTTTTTAACGTAATTCAAAACAGTTTTTTGTAAATTGTATAAACGCTCAAGTTTCTAATTAATGTATTTTGTCTGCGGATTCGTATTTTGAGCTGAAATAAATTCTAGTTTCAGAAATTTGTCAGCGAGTTTTTTGTCACTCTTTTGTTATGTGTTATGTTTTATTAAAAATTTCTATAACTTTGTAATTAATTGCTAGCAGCAAAATTTATATCAAAAGACTTGTCAGAGCTTTCCTTAATTAACAGTTTATGTTCTCGAAGCCTCAGAATCTCAAGATGTAACACTTTTTTTTCTTTCTCTTTCGAACAATTCCCATGTTATATCAGTGTATTCGGACAAAAGAAATAAAATGCTCTAGAATTATCATAAATTTTAAGCGTGCACTGGGAACAATATTTCCCGCTAAAAGCTCCCGCCCTAGATTCATATCGACGTACTTTCAACTCCTCACAAAATCAACCTAAAAAAAACTTTCTCGACTTTGAAGTCTTGTTTAAGCTTCGTTTGTTAATTTCGTCAGAGCTTCTCCTTCAAGGAAAATTTAATTCAATCGAGAAAAATCACCGCAATTCAACATAAACAAATAAAAGCTTATGCGGATGGCAGGTGAACAAATATAACGGAAATGACATGACTGCTCCTGCTGGACCGGAAATTGACGTTCGGCTTGTTCATCAAATGAAAGGCGACGTTATTTCGACCAATTTTGTTACGAGCCTGACTTGTGTTACGTTCTAATTCAATCAGACCGAAAAACAGTCACAGATCAATGCATCGGCTTTGCCACGAAATAGAGCAGCGGGACCATGATTAAACAACAGATATTTTATATCAGGTGATACAAAAGTACAGCGTGATCAACAAGTAATGACTAGGTTGGTAGCATTGAAGGGTCACTTGAAATTATCTATTCAGAAAGTGTGGAAAACACTAGCGTTCGAATTTAGCAAAGTCAGCAAAAATCTGTGACGAAGCTCTTATTACAAACAGGTTTTCCTACCTATCAACACCAAATACACTAATTAATATGTTTAATAACCGAAAATAACAAGTTTTTTAAAGTTGTACAACGTCAGTTTTATTTAAAAACGCAACGCAAACGACCACATCTTCAAAAAAATCTTAAAACAAAAAAAAATATATAAAAAATTAAATTTTGTGAAGCTGTGTATTTGTATATGCCACAGTTGAAGCTCTAAAGACCCTTAAAAATTCAAAAAACTTGAGTTTTTTAATTTTTTCGTAAAAAAAAACTAAAGACAACATTTGTTATTAATTTTTATATTGCCAAAAATTCGGGGTTCTCTTGATTTAAATTTTAATAATTTATTTTTACTGTACACACAATAACAATAATAAATAAATAACACACTAATAACGTCTACGATTTAGTTTAATTACTTTGTTTCCGCAAGAATATCGCTCACTTTACTCCCTTGTCTGGTTCTCACTAAGTGACTAACTACTCGGTCAATGTCTTTACACTTTATATATTATACGTTGTTTTAAAATTTGTTCGAAAGTTTGGTGATCTTTCACCACTTGGCGAAGCGATGATTTATTCCTCTCGACCGGTCATAAGCGTGTCTGTTCACAATTTCGTAGAATTTCAAGTTTGGCGTCTTTTGTTCTTATTTTAAAAACTGTAGGCCTCATTTAAAAACTTTAATAACTTGAGATTAGCAATTTTGGTAGCAACAAGCGACATTATCAAATTTATAACAATTTTTTTCTAATTTTGCAAAAATGCAACACTCTACTAAGTCTAAAAGCCATAGGCAATACTATTTTGTCGCTTTAAGACAACATTTTTCTAATTTTGTTAACTGAAAATGATATATTAATTTTAAAACTGGAGGCTACGTTACTAGCTTTAAAAATGAAGATAATTGTTTGTATAAATTTTTAAATAGATAGATACAAAAGCAATTTTTTTGAATACTGGAAGCCGGAGGCGACAGTTTACTAATTTAATATTTTGTTAGTCAAAATTTTTTTTTTTAGAACTGGGGACCAAATATTTATCCATTTGCAGCTGTCCGTATAAGTAATGCTCATGAGCTTTGGTTAAAAATTTTCAGTAGCTCTCGATCTCGGCTTTGTTAACTCCTGCAACTCTATTTTTCAGGTGCAACAAAATCGAATAGTGCATTTGCATAGAGAGTGCATGAGCGGTGCATTTTTCCGAGTCTTAGTATTGGGTCAAGTGTAATTTTTTGTGTTTGGTTTTGTCATTTTCGGAGTGGTTCTTGGTGGATTTATTTTATTAGTCTTTTAGGAGCGATTTTTTGCGAGTTAGCTTCAGTGTTTTTGACACTAAATGAAATTTAAGGTCGGATTTGAATCGATTTTGATTAATCAAAAAATCGTGGAACGCAAACATCAGATATGTGATCGTCGAAGCTGAAACTCGGGATGAAAGATGGAGAGGGAGTGGAATTGGGGATGAGAGTCGCGGTCGATATATTCATCCTACGCAATATTCCGGATTTTGCTTTGCTTTTACACACTGAATTGTTCCCAATTTAGTTATGGGCGAGTCGAGAGAAATTCTCTATTCATTCAAAAACGGCGTGATCGAATTTATTACAGTTAATTTTTTTTCCACTGTAAAACTCTATCAATAAAAATCAATTTCGCTCCACCTTATCAGTTCTGGCAAAGTTTCGCAAATACAAAGTTGCGAGAGAAATATTTATGTGGTGTATGTCGCATAAATTCCACCTAGACGACGCTTTGATATCACACTTTTGGCTTTACATTTTCCATTTCCCATTTCACCTACGTCACCTGTTTTCCCCAAACTGGCTCATTGCTTTACTCGGAAATTTTTAAGTGTGTGTTCGATTTACAGAAAAATTTACGACGCGACCTATTATCTCTCTCTCCAAAATGAAAATTGCTTTTATGAAATATGGGAATTGGAGAAATCTGATTTAAATCACGAATCTAAACACAGTTTTCAAATTAAACTAAATATACCAACGCATTCAACATTCTCAAATCTTTAACTCGAAAACAAACAGAAACCGCTAATAATAAATCAAAAACGAGTAAATTATTTACTAAAAATTGAAAAAGAAAAAAAAAGAAAAAAGATCGTTTTGAAATACCATCTTTGTTTTTCTCTACTTAGTGTTTTTGCTACCAGCTGTAAATAGTTTTTTTGAACCAATAATGCTAACTACAAAATATCTAAAATAAATTCATCTTCACTGTCGAATTTTTTTTATATTCATGACTATGTTTGTGTTACATTTACTTTAACTTTCTTAACTGTTAATATTGATAGTTAAGTAACGGTTAACAATAACAGTAAAAATAAATTCTGTTGCTAAATGAAAATAAGTATATAATAAAATTAGATAATAATTATTGCAGAGTAACAATTAACTGTTTCTTTATCTTTTCAAAAATAAATTTTGTTGTTCACTAATTAACAATTAATTGTTAATATAACTGTTTACTAATATTATTAAAATTATTATTACTAAAAAATAATAATTAACAGTTAAATTTGTGAAGTTACACATTTGTTTCTAAATAATAAAAATTAGCAATTGTTGTAACAACAAATAGCTGTTAATATCTGTGATTAAGTAACAGCTAGCTCTACACACTTGCTAAGTGAACTTTACCTATTAAATATTTAATAAATTTACTTAATACAATTAGTGGCACAAACCACATTTATCTGTTAATATTATTTATATAAAAGTACAGTCAGTTGCTTAACAATTAATATTAACAGTAAATTGTTAATGTTAATTGCTGGTACTTTTGTTATATTAAACTGTTAAAAGTGTATAAATATAAATCCGAGACTATATATTCTGCCGTAAATTAACCGTTAAACTGACATTTTGCTAAACAATTTACAATTAAATGACACTATGTGCACAATAAAATCAGTAACATAGGTACTTATCTGTTAATATAGGTACATTGTTGTTAAACAATAATTACTATTAGTTAAGTTACTGCAGTGATTTATTTAGAGCAAGATATAACTTGTTATTAAGCGCAAAGTAACCGTAACTTTTATGTATCTAACAAATAACCGTTAAGCAATTTTTATATTAAAAAACAGTAAAAACAGTATTGCTTTGTTTAGCTAACTTTCAAATAGCTTACAAATTTAGTTAAAATACTTAATTACAGATAACCGTTATTAATAACCGTTACTTTAATTTTGATAACACGTAGGTTCCCTACGTATACTGCTTTTTAATATTATTTGCGCGATTGGTTGTTTTTATCAGTTTACTGTGCCTGTTTTCACGACGTTAGGTTGCTGTTACTGGTTGCTACATGTAACAAAACGGTAAATAATTCACCTACCGTTCAGTGAACGGTAAACAATTAAATCTAAAAAAAAACAATTTTGCGATTTATTTATTAAAATTAAATGTACAATTATCATAATTAATAGTAGTAATACCACTCGCATTTGAGTTTCTAGTGTTAATAGACAAACTTTCCGACGTAGAAGTCCCAGGTTGTTGTAATAGTCCACCAACATCGATGTGTAAAATTTTATGAGCAAATTCAATTTTGTTTTGGAGGGAATCTTCCACGTAACTCTCGGCCACCGTTAATGAACGCCACCCACCATGTCTTTTTAGTCCCAACACATCAACTCCGTTATTCGCCAAAAGTGTAGCCGATGTGCGTCGAAACGAGTGTCCAGTAAAACCTTCAGAGGCTTGCAACTTTAAATACTTTGCAATTTTTGACGGCCAGACTCCAATTGTGCCTTTTTCTGTGACTTGCCTAGTGCATTTGCCATTTCTATAGTTTAGAAATAAATGATCTGACGTTGGGTTGCTTGGTCGAATTCTTATGTATTTTTGAAGTATTTCCAAATAATAAACTGCTTTATTTTCTTTATTAATAACTGTAAACGTTCGCTGAATATTCGTTTTTGTATTTGGAATATTTACTATAAACATTTCTTCATGTTCTTCTATGTCACTCATTTTAATATTGTACAATTCCTCTCGTCTACAAGCGCCCGATACTCCCAATATCATTGCTATCTGCAAATATATTGTTTCCTTAGAACTCAGATGTACCACCTCATTATCTACAACAAACTTTGAATTAAAAATTGTTCGTCTGGTGCTTCATTCAAGAATTTTTCCATGTCTTCTTTGGTAAAAATTTTAGCTTTCTTAGGCCGATATACAATATTTTTTCTCTTAAGATAAGCAATTAATGTAGCAAACTTAGAAATATCGATAGCATCATGGAGAAAAATTGTACTCTTCAGCATAGAATACTCCGCCCATAAACTGCCTGGGGCCTTCAAGTGTCCACCTCTCACCACAAAATACGCTAACAAGCTCTTTTCATTTACAGAAATCTTCTTTGCTTCACGCCATTCCTTAAACAACTTGTATGTCTGTTCATATCGGGCTTTAGATTTTTCTGGAATTATTGCCGAACATCCTTCTTGCCAAGCGTCTTCTAAATCATCTGGTAGATCATCACTATCGCTCATATTTGCTTCGAAAACGGAACCAAAAACAGAACTATGTAGGAAAAAGACAATTTTATTTGTTTGGAACAAAACCATAGCAACCATGGAACAGCCACCCAAAGTTTTCAGTTTCAATCTTCCCGATTATCACAAATGTATTGATATAAATTATTATTATTATTATAGAAACTCAAATCGCGCAAAAAAAGTTATAAGCATGTCGAACGTTAAGGATTACCGTTCTCAGAAAATAATTAGAGTCGTCGCTTCGCTCCTCCTCCAAACAATTGTCTTCGAACGGTAAGCATTCCTTACCGTTCTCCTAACTTAATATACTATTATTAAAGTAACACTTTTGTTTTTTTATAAATAGTTACTAGCTAAGGTACTAATAAAGTAAGACTGAAATGTAACTGAATCAGAGAAGGCTGTGCCAGCGTAACTGTAACGCTTTCGATCTCAACTTAGTACTTAAAAGACAATTAACCGTCAATATCCATGGTTAAGTAACAGCTAATTCTACACATTTGCTGTCTAATCCTAACTATTAATTATTTAATAAATTTACCTAAAATAACTAGTTACACAAGCTACAATTAACGGTTATTGTCATATCTATAAAAATACAGTTAGTTGCTTAGCAATAACAGTATTGTTATTGATAACTGTTAATAAATCTGTTACATTAAACTGTAAAAATATATTAACATAAGCTAGACAGTAAATATTCTGTAGTTAATTAACTGTTAAAATAACATTTTGTTAAGCAATTAACCGTTAAATAACAATATGTGTACATTTAATTTAAATTTAATAAAAATTTAAATTGTTAATATAGATACTTCAGTTCGTTAAGCAATAATTATTAATAGTTAATTTATTAAAAAACAGTGTTGCTTTGTTTAGTTAACTGTTAAATGTTTTATTAATTTAGTTAAAAGAGTGAATTACATAACAAACCATAACCATTACTTTTATTTTGATAACTTGTAGGTCGCCAACAAATTACTGTTTTATAACAGATATCTAGATATCTCATTAACTGTTAATTACATAAAGATAAAACATTGTTTTGTTGTTAAACAACAAATAAATAATAACAATTAAAGTTTACTTAACTGTTATCGTTAATTGTTAAAATTTAATTTGTTGTATATTATTGTTTTTGAAAGCAGAGAGGATTTATCTTTCTAATATTTTAAAATATTTATTTAAGTCAAACTTACAATTAAATTTTTTGTTATTTATTACAATTATAACAACATTGTAGCTAGAAAACATTTAACAGTTAATATTTAAAAATTAACTGTTAATTTTATTGCTACATTAAATTGTTAAAATAGAGCAACAGCTAACTGTTATTTTAACAATAAAATAATAATATAATTTTTCAATAATTAACATTTAATTAATAGAGTTTATAACTGTTAAACATATTTGAAAATTAATAACAATTTGTTTTTTTTTGTTTTTTTTATGAAATGACTTAAATTTAATTTTTCCTTGTTAATCTACTGATTATTTACTGTTAAATATTGTTGCTACGCAATAAATAACTGTTAATTTTGTTAAAAAACGACACATTTACGTCCAAAATAATCTCGTTGCTATGCAACAATTAACTGTTAAAAATCACAGCTCAATTAGTATAATGTAATGTTTTTGTAACAGCGAGAAACAAGCCTCTAAAAATTTTTTTAGCAGTGTAAGCTTCTACAAAAATGTTGTTATTAAGTCTGTTTATGAAGAGAGATGTTTGTGGGTCGGCCTTGTGCGATGTGTGAGCACAAAAAGGGTGTAGTATGTGGGAATGGCCAGTAATTAAGTTCACGCCATTCCTTGTACCTAAACTTCTCTGAAATTATATTAATCCCGAGATTCATTTAGTGTTCGCTCGAAAATATTGATTTTTGATTGTGTATATATATGGCAAAAACCCCCCCTTCTTGCGCATTTACAATTCACATGAGTCTAAGCAACCCTAGTTTCTTCATTGTCAAAGTTGTGTGAAATGTAAATTCAGTGTAGCAAAAAGGTAATCCGGTCCTGTTCGGTGGTAAACCTTTGAAATAGCAACGTTTTTGAGTGTAGCACACACGTGTTATTTTCCGGTCTATCGGTCGTTCAGTGCGAGGTATGTCGAGTGTCCGATGAGGTCGTCCGTTTCCGGTCTTATGGTCACGTTCTTTTCTTTGTTCCGGAGCTTCCGGAGGTGTTAAGTTCTTTATTGTTACGACCGACTAGAGCACAGCTTTGAAGTCGTAATGTCAGCGAAATGTTTCTTTTACTTTATGTTTATGAACATACAAGTTGTCCGAATTTTTCCACACCCGAAAACTATAATCCAAGTTGACGAAATTTATGCCCCGAAACGACCGGAGTAACACACGTGCTGCCAATCTTTATTTAGGTGAAAAAACTTTTGGATTTTATGCACGAAAAACTATATTTGCGTTGAGTTTCGCTAGTCTCGAGAGACCCGTATCCTCTGCCATTATTAATGACCCAAGTAGTAACTCATTCAGGCTTAGTACATACAGAGAGTGCTGTTAATAAACGACTCGCGTAAATTACAAAATCCTGATAAAAAATATCTAAATAAATTTACATCTGCCAGAGAACTAAACCGTTCAATCCTCTTAAAGACCGCATTTACTGTACAGAGGGTTCTTTCACCCATTTTTCTTGCATTCATTTTTATCAAAAAAATTATTTACTAATGCAAAAATCTACATAATTCGATCGTATTTAAACAAATACGTAAACTCATTATTACTAAAAATGTTGTTAAATTGTATTTCTTACTATAAAAGTCAAATGATTAAATATACTTAGTAACAGTAAAAGTAACAGTTAATTATAACCGTAATACTAACAGTTACTAAAAATACTTAACGGTTAATAGTTAAACAACTAGAAATACCTTTAAAAAGAAGAAAGCTATTGTTCAGTGTTGTTGTGCAGCTAGCTATTTCTAACTAAATTACTTAATTATTTAACAGATAGTTAAACGTCACTTAAAAGCAATTTTTTTATTACTGTAACAGTTAACTTTTGCTGTCTAATTAGCTATTTTTAACCAAATTACATAATTATTTAATAGTTAATTGTTGCTTAGCTAAACTTATTATATACGTATTTGTTACATTGAAGTATAAATATTACAGTATAAATAACAGTTAATAATAAAAGTAATATAATGATAGATAAATATAACAGTTAACTGCTAATTTTTAAGCAAGTAGGTGTTATTTTTAAAAAATAAAAGTAACTGTTAAATGTTATTTTATAACTAGTTATTTGTTGAATGTTGGTCAACAATAATGCTACATTTTACTGTTACAATTTTTTGATAAATCATTGTTTATTAATTACCAGATTTTTACTTGTTTTTGTTAGAGCAAAGTAACAGTTAATTTTCATTATTCATCTTTCAAAATACAAATGGATAACTACAATAAAAGTAGCTAAAAGCTATTGTAAATTTTGCTATCCAATTTGTTATCTTAACTAAATGTATTTGACAGTTAACTATACCAAACAATATTGTTTTTATGATTGCAACAGTTAATCGTTTATTAACAGTTAGTTGTTGGTTAACAATTAAAACCTATAGGCTTTAATTGCAAGTGACTGTTAATTTGTGCTTGATTAAAGAACTGTTTTCTGACAAGTGTGTTATTGCAGTAAGATTTACTATTAGTTATTGTTTAGTAACATAGCTTTTACATTAACAATAACAGGTGAGGCTGTAACTAATCTAAATATAAATCTAATAATAATCCTTATTATTTAACAATTAATTGCTTAGCAAGTAGTCATTATAACGTTTATTGGTAGTATCACAGTTAAGTTCACTTATTTTAATTGTTAATTATAACAGTTAATTGTAATATTTAGTTGTTAATTGTTTTTTAAATTTAAATTTTAAAAAACCGTTAAGATATAATTTGTAACAGTTAGTTATTTTTTGTCAACAAGTTATTATACAAAATAATGTTTTAACTAGATGTAAGAGTTAAGTATTGTTTAGCTAAAAATTGTATCTAAAAACCAACAACAATGAAGTAACTTTTTATATTAAAATATCTATTTATTAGCAGTATCAGTTAACTTTAAAAAAAAATATAACGCAACATTATATTTCTAATGTAGTGTGTGCTTTTTAACAGTTAATAACAATAAATATTAGCTGACAACAGCTAAAAACTAATGTTACAATTGTTACATTAAATTTTTCTGTTTTATTATAGTAACAGTGTCAGTTGTATAAACCACAAATTGTATAAAATTGAAGATTTTAGAAATTATAGATAACTAACTCGTTAATGTTACAAAAAAAATAACAGTTAATTACAAACTACATACATACTTGTTTAAAATTAAGTTGTTTATTTCTAAAAGTAAACCCAAACAGTTGAGATTTAATTGATTGCTTTGCAACCGAATTTTAATGTTCACTGTTATTTTATCTAAAATGTAGATTGTTAAAATTAGATAAACTTTTCTCTGTATTATTTTTTGGTTGCGTTTTGCGTCTGTGCAATAATAGAATTCCCCACATTGCAACTATCCAAGATCAAAGCATTGCATTAGTCGTAGCATTACCCGCACATTTTATTCCGTCTTGTAACTGTCAACTCGCCTAATAAAATTTAATACGTGCTTCTCACGAAACTCGGAAAGAGAAGTAAGAGAAAAAATATATTCAAGAGAAAAATACGTTTTT
This sequence comes from Tribolium confusum, assembly GCA_029207805.1. Taxonomy (NCBI): domain Eukaryota; kingdom Metazoa; phylum Arthropoda; class Insecta; order Coleoptera; family Tenebrionidae; genus Tribolium; species Tribolium confusum. The sequence continues at coordinate 4,697,287 of JALGAY010000007.1, read as the reverse complement.
TCTTTTCTGTAATAATCTGTATTTATTAAGTTGAGTGTTTGATAAAGGAATACAAAGACAATTTGCATAAACCGTACTATAACACGCCGTTTACTAAGGTAGACATATTTGTTTTGTTTATCTACTCAGACATTATACTTCTGAAAATTAACAGAGTTGAGCAAGTTACATAATAAAACGACGCTTTTAACTAGAGGATAAAGTTGGACCGACTTGGAACTCAGCCAGCCTACCTGAGATATCAAGAAAGTACTAAAATTAATTTAGTTTTTGTTATAAATATCTATCTCTATTATCTATTTATAAATAACGCGCAATAAATTTTTAAAACGCTTGAAATTTAGTTGCGGCAACTATCCCGGCGCATCCACCATTTCTGCAACAAACTTTTTATAAAAGAATGGTAATATAAGATATAAGTTATAAGTAACTTAATTAACTGTTACATATAAACAGGTTAATTAAGTTAAATTTATATTATAATTTATTAGACTAGATTCAGAGTGATACAAAATTAATTTACTGTTTTAGCCTGGCGCATTCACCATTTTTGCAACATTTTTTTTTAAACGATATAAATTTTAAGTTAGAAAAGTTATTTAACTGTTATATTTAAGAAGTATAAATAAATAAAAATTGAATAAAATTAAGAAAAAAGTTTCAGGATTAAATAACTATTTACTGAAATAACCCGGCGCATCCACCATTTTTGCTACACTTTTTACGGTGTGAGATCTAAGTTAAAAAGCATACTTAACTGTCACAAATAGATAATTTTATTAAATAAAACGTGTATAATAGTATTAAAAACGATCCAAAGTAAAATAACGAAAATTGCCTGTAGTAACCCGGCGCATCCACCATTTTTAAAAATATATACTTTTGATGTTTAGTTTGCTCAGTTAGTCAACCATTTTTAATTGTTTTTATTTGACTTTTCGTAAGTAATAGCAAATCAATATCGTCAATTCTTGAACGTTGCGTCAAAATTAATTTCGGTAATCGTTTCAGTTCGGCGTTCGCAAGTTTAAAATCTGTTTTGAAGACTTTTATTTGAGTTGGTAATTGAAATTGTTTGCGTTACTTTGCCGATTTTAATAATTTACAACGTAATTTCGGTACGGCTTACAATCATTCGGTCTAACACGATTACCACGAAACGTAATTGCTTTAGTCAGCGTCAACACGACTAATCCATGAAAAGCCTTTCAGGTACAAATTCTAAATTACATTTTCGGAGTCACAAATCGTAAAAAGAAAAATTTAGATTTTTACAACGACGTGAATCGAGTCTTGGATACAATCAGCGTGCGGTAAACAACAGGAGTTTTTCATTATTTTTACGAGGAAAACGGAAAATTCTAAATAAACTTAATGTAGTGTGATAAACCACGAAAAGTTGGCTAATTTTAATTATTTATTGTAGTTTTAAAAGTTACAATTAACAACGCGGAACAGCTCAGGTATGCGAAAACTGAAACTTTTCTAGATTAAAATGGTTCTTAAACATCTCCATCAAGAAGTTTATGAAATGCAGCGAGTTAACTACCTTGAGGATTTCATCAAAATGGAAATATATTTTTTTTACAATTTTCCGAGTTGTTTTCGTGTGTTGTGCTTTATTTTTGTATCAAAAACGCAATAAATATCTTTCGGTTTGTTATCGGTTTGCGGCCGAAATCAATTAATATAAAAATTATAACAGTAATAGTAACAGTTAACAATAACAGTTATTAACATTTATATTAAAACTTCATACTCTCAATTTTTCTAAAACTTGCTTCATGTTGCATTAACATTAACTCAAAACTGCTTAACGACTAGATGTTCCGTTTTAAATATAACAGAAAATTGTTACAACATTAACAATTATAATTTTTTAAATAAAATACTTAACTATTAACAATAACAGTTATGTAATGCCGCTATCAAAAAGTTTGAGAAATGAAGCAACTTAATTACAATGGGACTTTTATCAAAAAAAAAAATATTGTTGACATTAGTTAATACAATACTTATAACAGTTATAATAACGTTTAGCGATACCAGTTAACTGTTAACTATCACTCTATTAAAACCTACGTTACGGATAAAAACTTCTAAAAAATTTAATTTAAGTTCTCGGCATCCACCATTTTTATATAAGTTTAAATACAAAGTTATTTTTCATTTTTTTTTTAATTTTAAGTTAATAAAATATTCAAAACTGCATAAACTCTCTTCTTTTTTCTTTTTCGCTGTCATAATCCCAGATCGGTCGGCAAACTTTCAAGTACCCTCAATAAATTCCCGTAAAAGCACGAAAAACTTAAAGACTTTTCGTGACACTTTACTGGAAGAAAATAAAACAGTTTGACAAACGTCTCTTCTCTAAATTTTTTTAAAATATTTAACAATTACCATTCTCTATGCAAAAAATGCACTAAAGCTCCAAAATCCGTCCCCCAGATGCATAAAAAAGCACACAATAGCTATATCGAATACGATTCGAATGCTATGAAAGAAAAATTGGTTTCTATTGTATTTATTTTTTTCTCCTCTTGTGTGACCTGGGTTTTTTCATTTGAATCGGCTCAGCTGGGGACTTATCGATTGAATTTTATTTTTAAAAACAGGATAATGATTTATGTGTCAAGAAATATTTAATCAGGGAGAAAAAACACAGCTTTGTGTTGCCAACATAACAAGCTGCACACTTCATTACAACCGAGACAACTCTCAATGTTATGACTGCGGATTCTTAATTATAACAAGTGGCGAAATATTGCCGTGTTTTTGAGAATTTGCCGGAAGTTATTCCGGAATCAACCGGAACTCTTGTCGAGAAACGATAAATTTACTTGATCTTGGAGATGTCGGCCGGGGATTGGCCTGATGAAAACGAGATATTTACGGCATTGCCAACACAAGAAAAATTAAAACACCAGGATGAGACATACATGAGCAAGTCGCAAAGTTATTCTAGAAAAATAGCTCGAAGATGATAGAATAAAATCATTCCTACATTTTGAAGATTGAAGATTGATTTATTAAACCGTTGTCGATATCGTTAACTGTTAATTAGTTGTAGGTTGTTATTTTATAAATGTTATTTATAAATAATAAAAGTAACAGGACTTTGCTTAAAATTAGAACAGTTAATATAAGTTTAAACAGTAGTAATGCTAACATATAACTGTTAAATACATTTAACAAGTAACTGTTATTGTTAACCGATAATTGACCGTTATAATTATTGTATAAATAAATATAAAAAAATTGGTTTAGTAAAAACATGACATTTACGGAATTTACAACAAAAAGAAAGTAACTGTTATTAAAAAAAACAGTTTTTGCTGGGTATTACTATTGTTAATGGTTAAGGCTGTTAACACTGTTGTAATACTTAACTATTTTTTTTTAAACTAAAAATAACTGTTTAACATAATTAACTGCATTTTCTATTTAATTACAAGTGTTTAAATGTAAATATTTTGTTGTTCCAGTTAACTGTCACACGAGAGTTAACTGTTAGCTGTTTAGTTTACTGTTAACAAGTAACTGTTATTGTTAACAGTTAATTAACTGTTATAATTATTGTATTAACAGATATAAGACAAGATTAGTTTAGTAAAAACATGACACTTACGGAATTTACAACACAAAAAAGTAACTGTTATTAAAAAATAACAGTTTTGCTGGGTATTACTAGTGTTAATGGTTAAGATTGTTAATACTGTTGTAATACTAAATTAATTTTTATTTAAAACCAAAAAAATTGTTTAACATAATTAACAGCATTTTCTATTTATTTACAAATGTCTAAATGTAAATATTTTGTTGTTCCAATTAACTGTCACACGAGAGTTAACTGTTAATTTTTTAGACTAACAGAAATGTTGTAAAACAGAAAATAGTAATGCTAACATATAGAACTGTTGAATACATTTAACAAGTAATTGTTATTGTTAACAGTTAATTAGCTGTTATAATTATTGTATTAACAGATATAAAACAAAATTAGTTTAATAAAAATATGGCATTTAAGGAATTTACAAAAAAAGAAAGTACTTTTATCAAAGTCGAACTAAGAGTGAAAAAAAAGGTAAAAACAAGTAACAGTTAACTGTTGAAACAAATAAAAATTTTTTATAAAAAGAATGATAAAGCCAACATGTTAGTGTAGTTACCATTAACTGTTATTAATTACTTTTAACTGTTAAATTATTTTTTAATATTAAATTAAGCTGTTGTTTTAATTTTTATTTAAACAAACGCTTTTTTACAAATTCAAATCCTAATATAAATCTAAAAATTAAATTTAGTTATGAAATTGATTTGCAATGCTTCTATCACAATTTCTTAAAATAAAGTTTTAAATAATTTATCAAAATACAAGATTTATCATCAGATTACAGCGTAAATTGATAATAAATTAGAACTTTAAACTGATTTTAAAAACAAATTATTTATTCTTTTGTCTTATATAACAAAAATCTTATCTCTAAATTATAAAACTTCTTCGAAAACTTCAAAAATAATTGTTTTTCCCGTTACAATGAAAATTTACCGAAAAAAGACAGATAAAATTAAGAGAGATGTTTGCCCCTTGGTATAAAAGCAGACAGTTTGGTGTGAGTCTCACCAATCCAACCACAATGTTTTTTCAAACAATTCTTTTAGCACTTTGTTTCGTTGGGACGTTTAGCGCTCCCAAACCAAAATCTGACGGTAAGAAAAATTTATCTTTTTTTATTTTTATAAATAATAAATGTTTAGGATGTTATCTGGACGTGGTGTACAACGCCCCAAACGCTCCTCTTGTTGTAAACTCCACTCTCAACTTCCCAACTCCAGTATCTCCAACCACAACTGAAGTCTTTTTCGCTCAAGAAGAAGTTTTTAAAATTGGTTGTCCTGGAGGATCTTTCAACTATCCTCTTATTGAAAAAGGCGAGCCGGTTTTGTGTCACCAAGACACTACAATTGCCACAGTTAAAAGTAACCAAATTCTGGATTTTCTGGACTTGACTTGTACGCTTGACCCAGCTAAACGGCCAGATCTTTTCGAAATGGTCACGAGTGATAAGTGCGAAAATAACGGCCTGATCCAGTCTATCGGGTACAGTATTGATGACGAATGGGTCGAAACGTTTCACGTGTGTTACGATCCAGTTAATTTGAGTATTTTCTACGCCAAATATATGACAGATCAATGGATGGATGATCTACCAAGCTACAATTCTAATGTTCGCAAAATCTGGTCTGGAATTTTTCCAGTTGATTTGCAAGACATTTACAGTAGTGTTAAACAAAGAGTTGAAACTTTAGGAGTGAGAGGATATATCACTGATGATGTCTATCTTGAAGGTGGTTTCTTAGCACCAGCAGAACACTTCCTGTCGGCATTTCAAAGAGACACAACTTTTGACATGGCAAATGCTCCTCTCCGCTGGAATACTGTTAATTCCGGTAACTGGAAAGCACTAGAAAACTCACTAGAATGGTTGATGACTGAAGGAAAAGATTGGGGAGAAGTTACAATGTTTGGTGGTACTCTCGGTGTTGCAGATTTGCCTGATGATAATGGAAATCCAGTTGATTTGTATCTTGTTGATGGTAAAATGTTTCCAGTTGCACGCTGGTTCTGGAAAATTATGCATTCGCCTTCGACAAGTAGTGGAGTTATATTTTTTGTTTATAATAATCCTTACGTTGCCAAACCTGTAGTTGATAAAGAATTTTTGGCAAACATTTGTGAAGAAGATGCTATTTCTGAAGTAACTTGGTTGAGTGGTGTTGATTTTGTGAATCCACATTCTGGATTTATTTATGCTTGTTATATGGATCCTTATGAAATTATTGATCCTGCAATTAATGAAGTTGTACTAAATCTGTTACAAACATCAAAAATTTCAACTGTTCCAAAATTGAATCAGAATGTGACAGAAGATGTAAAATAAGAAAAAAAACTAAATGAAAGAAAAGTAGTAATATAAGTTTTACAAAAAATTTTTAATTAAACGATATTGTAAATGTTATGAATTGTTACCTATTAATAAATACGCGTTTTAGTTTCTAGTACAAACAAAAAATTTATTTTGTAAAAAATTGTAGTTAATCGTGACAAAGAGCAGCATTTTTGATTGGCTGCACTAGTGCGCACTTGAATATTTCCAGCTCAATTTATTACATTTTTTTAAAAAAAGATGCATACACAGTTTGTGCAAACTAGTGTACTCTATAAAAAACGCTATTAGTTATTGTTATAATTAATTGATGAATTGTTAATTGCCTAAGTCTTTCATGCCTTTGCTCTATTCTCTAATAAAATTCAACAAAAATCTTATCTACAAATATCTAATTAGTTTATGAAACGCTGACAAATTGTGGGTAGCAATTATTGTTTTTAGTATTGATAAAAAGAAATTGTAAAATGTCTCCTGTTAATTTTAGTTTTTATAAAAATGCTTCTTCTAACAGATTTTTGATTACAATTTTTTTTAAATGCTTTTTGCAGTTTTTATTTTTATAAATTGTCGTTTGCAAATTTCAGTTTTTATTAAATGTCACTCAGGGCTACTAGTTTTGATAAAAAAAGTTATAAAATTTTGATGTTGATTCTGATTTTTATAAAATGCTTTTTTTGACAATCATTTTTATATTTTATGCCAACGTTACGGTTTTTGATTTTATTAAAAAAAAACTATAAAATATCTTTTATTTATTCCAATTTTTATAAAATGAGCTTTAAAATTTCACAATTTTAGTATATTTTCTACAAAAATGCGATTTCTGCTTTCTGCAGTTTCTGTTTTTATATTTAAATTTTAATAATTTAAAAAAATGCATTTAAAGTTTCTAGTTTTGACAAGAAAACTATAAAAAGTTTTTTGTTAATTTCGAGTTTTATAAAATGCCGTTTGTGGCAATCGATTCTTTAATAAAAAAATTAGAAAAGCACTATTATTGATTCCAATTACTATAAAATCTCTCTTGTGGTAATTAGATTTTATAAAATAATTTCAACAATTTTCAGTTTGTTTTGCAAAAAAACCGATTGTTGCAGTTATTATAAAATGTTTTTTACATTTTCCACTTTTATAATTTGTTGTCTGTACTCTCAGTTTTTATAAAATGACATTTATGGCTTTTGATTTTAATAATAAGTTACAAAATGTTTCTTGTTGATTTCGAGTTTTGTAAAATGCCTTTTTGGCAACCAGTTTTTATAAAATAAGCTTTACAGTTTTCAATATTTTTTTGTCAAAAGCGATTTCTATTTGCAGTTTTTATAAAATATTCTTTACATTTTTTATTTTTATAAATTGTCATCAGTGGCTTCTAGTTTTTTAAAATCACATTTACAGCTTCTGATTTTTATCAAAAATTATAAAAAGTTTTTTGATGCTTTCGATTTTTTTTAAAATGCCTTTTGTTGCAATAATTTTATATAAAATAAGCCTGGAAACAGTTTACATTATTATAAATTGTTGCTTGTGACCCCCAGTTTTTATAAAATGTCACTTACAGTTTTGGGTGTTGCTAAAAACGGCTATAAATTGTTTCTTGTTAATTTTACTTTTTATAAAATTATTTTTGTGACAGTCAATTACTACTACAAAATTAGTTTTTAATGCAATCTTTATAAAATGCCTCTTGCAGTTAAAATACTTTTCTTTCTCAGGGAGAGTTGCAATTTTTTTTAAATAAACAATCAGCGCTTATATTATTAATTATAAATAATAAAAATTTATTAAAAACTTAAAAATTACAATTTAGTTTGATTAAAAATTTTTGCAAAACTTATCTCACTAATTTCCTTCAACTCAATTTTTCGTTCCGTTTTAGATGTTTTTCTCAAATTTTGATTTATTTTTGGAAAAGCTAATACTTCTGAAGTTGGTAACAAGTTTTGTAGAACTTCATAAATTGCTGGATTTATTATTCCAGAACGATCCAAAGTACAAGCATACATGAATCCAGAATGTGGATTAATATTATCAACACCACTCAACCAAGTTGCATGAGAAATAAAATCTTCTACACAAAGATTTGCCAGAAATTCCTTATCAACTACAGGTTTAGCAACGTAAGGATTGTTATAAACAAAAAACAAAATTCCACTACTTGTAGAAGGTGAATGCATTAGTTTCCAAAACCAGCGTGCAACTGGAAACACTTTACCATCAACAAGATACAAATCGACAGGATTTCCATTATCATCAGGCAAATCTGCAACACCTAGTGTACCACTAAGCATTGTAACGTCTCCGAAATCGTTTCCTTTAGTAATCAGCCATTCAAGTGAGTCTTCCAGTGCTTTCCAATTAGCGGAATTAATAGTATTCCAGCGTAGAGGAGCATTTGCCATATCAAAAGTTGAGTCTCTTTGAAATGCCGACAAGAATTGTTCTGGAGGTGCCAGAAAACTTCCTTCAAGATAAACATCATCAGTGATGTAACCCCGAACTCCTAAATCTTCAACTCGTTGTTTAACACTACTGTAAATGTCATGTAAATCAACTGGAAAAATCCCAGACCAGATTTGGCGAACATTAGAATCGTAGCTTGGTAGATCATCCATCCATTGATCTGTCACATATTTCGCGTAGAAAATACTCAATTCAACTGGATCGTAACACACATAAAACGTTTCAACCCATTGGTCATCAATACTGTACCCGATAGACTGGATCAGGCCGTTATTTTCGCATTTATCACTTGTGACCATTTCGAAAAGATCTGGCCGTTTAGATGCGTCAAGAGTACAAGTTAAGTCTAGAAAATCCAAAATTTGGTTGCTTTTGATTGTTGAGATTGTGGTGTCTTGGTGGCACAAAACTGGCTCGCCTTTTTCAATCAGAGGATAATTAAAAGATCCTCCAGGACAACCAATATTGAAAACTTCGCCTTGAGCAAAAAATACCTCGGTTGTGGTTGGAGATACTGGGGTTGGGAAGTTGAGAGTGGAGTTTACGACGAGAGGAGCGTTTGGTGCGTTGTACACCACGTCCAGATAACATCCTAAATATCTCTTATTTAAAGACAGAAGAAGCTAAATTTGTCTTACCATCAGATTTTGGTTTGGGAGCACTAAAAGTCCCAGATACACAAAGTGCTAAAAAAATTGTTTGAAGCAACATTTTGGTTATATTATTGAGTTCTAGACAAAACTATCTGTTTTTATACTTTAGAACACTCGCCTCTCTTAATTTTATCGGTTGTTGTTTCGGTAGATTATAATTATAAAGGAGAAAACCATTGTGAAATTTTCTAAGTATGTACTTCTATAATTTAGAGATAAATTTCTTATTATACAAGTATTAGATAGAAAAATAAATAATTATTTTTAAAATCAGTGTCAAGTTTTGATTTGTTATCAGTTTACTCTGTAGTCAGATGATGAGTCAAGTATTTGATTAACTTAATCAAATGTTTGCCTCATCATTTGATTATTGATCTATTTTAAAATTAGTCCAAAAATGATCTTTACTCGTTATCTTGCCTCAAGATTAAACCTTTCTTGTAAAAAGCTGTTAATACCAAACTAAAAAACGGAAAAAGTAAAAAGCAAATTATAAAGATTGCAGTCAATAAATCGCTTCAAAACGAAACGTATTAGAAATTGTAAAACATATTTCATAAGTTAGCTGTCACAAAAGGCATTTTATAAAAATCAAAATTAACAGAAGAGATTTTGTAGCTTTTTATATCAACATCGTCATTAAGTGACGTTTTATGAATACTGGAAGTCGCAGGCAACAATTTATAGAAATAGAAACTGTGAAAGGCATTTTATAAAGATTGCAATCAATAAATTGCTTTAAAAAGACATACTGAAATTTGTAGGGCATGTTTTGTAAGAAAAGACTGTCAGAAAAAGCATTTTATAGATTTTTTATTAAAACCAAGTGCCGTCACTAATATTCTATTAAAACCAAAATTTTTTTATTAAAAATGAGAACCAAAAAGAGTATTTTATAAAGATTGCATTTAAAAACTGCTTTTTTGTCAAAAAACATTATATAAATTGTAGAGCTTATTTTATAAAAATTCAATGTAGCAAAAACATTATACAGCTTCTTTTTTATTAAAATAAAAAGACTAAAGTAACATTAAAATGAAACTGTAAGCTGTAGACAAAAATTTAAAAAATGAAAACTGCAGAAGGCATTTTATTACCAACTTGCAATGTATAAATCACCTAAAAAAAAAACATTTGAGAAAATATGAGACTCATAAAAGTCGCAGACTACAATTTATAAAAATAGAAAATGTCTGAGGCATTTTATAAAAACTGACTGTTACAAAAGGCATTTTATTGAAATCAAAATTAGCAGCAGACATTTTATAGTTTTTTTTTGTTAAAACTAGCAGCTATAGGTAAGATTTTATAAAAACTAAGAGTAAAAAAAAACAAAAAATACGTGAGAATAAAAAATATAAAAATGGAAATTGCATCGGGCATTTTATACAGATTACATTTACAAATAGTGTCTTTGTAAAATACATATTAGAAACTGTAAAGTTTAGTTTATAAAAATTGGCTGTTATAAAAGGCATTTCACAAAAATTCAAACTAAGAGAAGGCATTTTTCAGCTTTTAATAGTAAAATAAGAACCTAAAATAACATTTTTATATTCACTGAGAGTCGTAGGCAACAATTTATTAAAATAGAGATTGCAACGGGCATTTTATAAAAATGTACCTAAATAGCGCTTTTTGTAAAAAAAGGCGTTAAAAATTGTAGGAGCCGTTTTGTAAAAATTTGCTTTTTATAAAAATCGCAATCAACAGAAAACCTTTTGTAGCTTCTTTCACCAAAAATATAAGCCTTAAGTAACATTAAAAAACGATTAATAGAATGCTATGCAATTACTAAATAATTGTTTTAAATGTTTTTGACCAATTTTCTGTCTATTTATCAAAATAAATATTAATTAAAACAAATAAAAAGAAGGAAACAAATTTCTGTAAATATTTTGCTTTTTTTAAGTTTTTTGAGGTGTCACTATTCTATCACATTATCACGCTACCAAAGCTTTGTTTTTTGCAAAAATAGCATACCTGTTCTACGTGTTGATAAGCCAAATTTTTGTTTTCTAATAAGACAACCAATAGTCAAAATGTTTGAAAACTAAAAATTCAAAAGAGTTATTAAGCTGCTAAATAGACACTATTAATTTCTTAAGTCTAAGTTTTTTCCTCTTAATATTTATGCTACTTTCTGTAGGATTTGCTTGATCTTGTAGTTACTAATTTGTTGTCTTATCAGGCCGTATAAGCAGTGATAGATTTTTCTACTACACTTTTCTACTTCTAGTTAAAAAAAACCCAAATAAATAATTGTTTATTCTTTATTAAATAATTCAAAAACTATTTAAGGCAACTCATATCTGATAACAAAATTAATTAAATCATTGATAACGTACTGTTTATCTAAACTACAGGCATAAGTATACCCCGCAAAAGGATCTTTGTTATCAATCTTGTCAACCCAATTAAGATTATCAAAAACGTTTTGCCTACAGATTGTTGTATTAAAAATATCATCAACTTGTGATTTTTCAATGTATGGATTGTTATAAACAAAAAAAACTACACCAACATTAGTACTCTTCGAGAACATAATTTTCCAGTTCCATTCTGGTACCGGAAACGTTTTACCATCTCCTAGATACAAATTTACAGTTTCTGAATTTTCATTAACCAAACTTGCAACACCCAATCCTCCAGCTCGCATTGAAACATTCCCATAATCACCACCATGAGTTATCAAAAAATCTATAGAATCTCTGACATTTTTCCAATTCCCTTGGTCCACTGTGTTCCATCTAGGAACTGTATTAGCAGTGTCAAAAGTCGTGTCCTTTTCAAACGATGTCAAAAACTCGCTTGGGTGTGCCAATTGACCCACAACTAAAGTCACATTCTCAGTGATATATTTCCCAAGACCGTTTTTTTTAAATAGATTTTTCGCATTTGCTACAATATCTTCAACAAGATAATTATCAAAAGCTAAATCTGAGTTATAGAATGTGAGATTTGTGGTATTATAATTTGGATTTTTATCTAACCACTGATTCGTTACATATTTTAAAAAAACTGGCGAATACAGATTTTTACTGAAACACACCTCAATACTGATAATATCAGCACCAAACACTTTAGTAGTTAACAGATGATAAGTATCGTAGTTATAGTAACAATTTGTGGACATGTGTCACTGCTGGTCGAGAATCTTGAAAACATTTCAGTTGATTCAAATCGATAATTTGGTCACTTGTCAGACTGGAAATCATTGCATCGTGATGACAAATTGCGAGTTCTCCAGATGAAGCAATAGGGTATGATGCAGTACCATTGGGACAGCCGATATAGAAAAATTCTCCTTGCTTGAAGCTAACTTGGGTCGAATGGATTGAGATAGGAGTGGGGTACTCGAATTTTGAGTTTAGAAAAATAGGAGCATTAGGAGCGTTGTAGAAAATATCGAAAAGGCACACTTAAAACCTGGGTTAGATTATGGCAAACGAATTTGGGGTAGTTACCTGTGGTGTTGGGCGTTTGGGCTGCTGTCAGAGAGACAAAAAGGAGCAGTAAGAGAGGCATTTTAGAGAGGTACTGAAGTGAGTTTTGAGTGGATTTGAATACAGTTAAAAACAACAGGATACACTAATTGAGATAAAATAGAAAATTTTGATAAAAATCTGATAAAACGGTGTTATACAATGATTATTTCGGAGAAGTTGAATCAGTTCCGGCTTAATTTTGACAACCTTGACAATTTAAAATTTTATAAGAGATGTCTTTTTGGCTCCCAAAACTAGTAAAAAATATTGCCCTTAGCTTCAGTAAACTTAAAATTTATTAAAACAAATCGTCTATAGTTTCAAAAATCAAAAAAATAATTTCGGTATTCAAAATTAGTAAAATGTTATCTTTGACTGTAAAATGACTGCAAAAACGGTACTTTTTTCATTAATAATTAGAAAATGTCGCTTACAGCACTTAGAATTTTCTTTAAAAAGTTTCTTGTTATCTGGAAACAGCGCGCTTCAAAAAATTCTTAATTCGACGTATCTCTAAACGTTTTATGCCTTTTCTCAATTTTGCAAGCAAAATTATCGTTTCGTTTAGTTATTATTGCTCTCCGTTTTTGTTTTCAGTCTTTTTAAAAATACAAAATGAAAAAACATTAAATGCGACAGTAAAAAATCCATTACGTTTATTCTGTAGTTCATATCGTTGTAGACAAGACCCTGCCGTGTCATTTCAGAATTTTTGATATTAATAAAAGTTGTCTACTAAAAATGAAAAAAATGTGGCATTGTGTCTTGAGTAAGATCAATACTCTTCTGGCATACTCTGGAGTAAATAAAAGAGAATTCTCTAATAAGGTCTCACCGAACCGTTAAGCTCTGTATCTGTTTAAAACAAACAAAACGTAAATTTTCCTGTTGTATTCACCTAAAAATCACGATTTGAATAAAGATCGATTTACATTGGAATGTCGTGTTTGATTATGTTGTAACACGATTCTAAAGTGCCTTCTAGCTACGAAATATTCCACTCGACTGGTCACTTACATTGCTAAGATACCTGAATCAGATAACACCACTATTAAATTAAATTTGCCAAATTTAGACTTTACTTCTGTTTATCTTATTCCTCTCTCTCGAATTTTCGTTCAAAATTAGAACTGTTTGCTTCCGGCTAAATACTGCATCTTATCGATAAAATATGCAATGGATGAAACAATCACTTTAGAACATGCTGAATCAAAAGCAATGCGGATTTTATTGGATTATGTTTGTGACGGTATGAAATTGGAATTTTTATTCGATCTGTGTGGCGAGGTGTACATTACTGAATACTTTCTTCGACAAATCACAATTTAAAACGAGAGAAATAGACCGGAATTGGAGTTAACCAATCAAAAAACGATCCAGAGAAAGATTAGCCAATTAGAGCATGTAGGCGTGACTAGTGATTCCCTCAGTAGTGAAACAAGGCGTGACTAGTACCAGTTAGCCAATTGTAGTAAGTGGGCGTGTCTGATAATTGTGCCTATTGTTTGTTTTTTAATTGGATATTTTTGTCGCGATTTTCAAAGTTTACAGTGACAATTACCTGTAAACAAAGTCTTTTTTTGCTATTATGTTTCGCAAAGCTTCAATGGAAACAAGAGAAGCACACTGATAATTGATAAATAAAAATTGACCTGAATTAAAGTCAACCAATCAGAAAACAATTTAGATAGGAATTAGCCAATTAGAGCTTGTAGGCGTGGCTAGTAATTCGCTCAGGAGTGGCACAAGGCGTGGCTAGTAATTCGCTCAGTAGTGACACAAGGCGTGACCAGTACCACTTAGCTAACTAAAAAAAGTGGGCGTGTTTCTTAATTTTATCAATAGTGTTAGTAGGTGTGTCTAATGTTTGTTTTCTAATTGGTACAATTTTCTAATTTTACAGTAACAATTATCTGTAGATAAAGCGCTCTTCTTGTAGTTATGCTCTGGAGAGCTTTAACGGTGACAAGAGAAGCAAACTGTCAGAGAGAAATACACCGGAATTAAAATTAACCAATCAGAAAACGATCTAGAAAGAAATTAGCCAATTAGAGCGTGTAGGCGTGACTAGTAATTCACTTAGTAGTGACACAAGGCGTGTCCAGTTTTATATTTAACTAACTGTGCTGTAAATAGGTGAGTCTAGTAATTGTATCAGTAGTGTTAGTAAACGTGTTAACGTAATAGTGTTTGTTTTTTAATTAGTTATTGTTGGCGCAATTTTCAAAATCTACAGTAATAATTATTTGTAGACAAAGCCTTCTTTTCACTGTAAATTCGGAGAGTTTAAGCGGTAACAAAAGAAAACAAAATAGAAACAAACTGCCAAAGAAAAACAAACCGGAATTAAAGTTAACCAATCAGAAAACGATCTATAGAGAAATTAGCCAATTAGGGTTTGTAGGCATGACTAGTAATTCTCTCAGTAGTGACACAAGGCGGGACTAGTACCAGTTAGCTAATTAAAGTAAATGGGCGTGTGTGATAATTGTATTAGTAGTGTTAGTGGGCGTGTCGACTGATTTATTTCTAATTAGTTATTTTTTGTGCAATTTTAGAAATCTGTACTAACAATTATTTGTAGACAAAGTCTTCTTCTTACTGAAACTCGAGTGCCTAAACGGTAACAAGAAAGGACACAACAGAAGCAACAGAGAAAAATGAACCGGAATTAAAGTTAACCAAGCAGAAAACAATTCAAAGAGAGATTAGCCAATTAGAGCATGTAGGCGTGGCTAGTAATTTGCTCACTGGTGACACCAAGGCGTGACTAGTACCACTTGGCCAATTAAAGTAAGCGGGCGTACCTGTTAATTGTATAAGTAGTATTGGTAGGCGTGTTTAAATTTTTTTTTCTAATTCGTTACTTTTGCCGTAATTTTTGAAATCTACAGTGACAATTATCTGTAGACAAAGCATTCTTTTTGCTGTTATGCTCCAGAAGACTTAAACGGTGACAACAGCAAACACAATAGAAGCAAACTGCCAGAGAGCAATAGACCGGAATTGAATTTAACCAATCAGAAAACGTTCTACAGAGAGATTAGCCAATTAGAGCTTGTAGGTGTGACTACAGTAGTGACACAAGGCGTAACTAGTACCACTCAGCTAATTAAAGTAAGTGGGCGTGTCTGTTAATTGTATTAGTAATATTAGTAGGCTTGTTTAATATTTGTTTTCTAATTTGTTATTTTTGGCGCGATTTTCGAAATCTACAGTGACAATTATCTGTAGGCAAAGCCTTCTTTTTACTGTAAATTTGGAGAAGTTAAGCGGTAAAAAAAACAAAATAGAAACAAACTGCCAAAGAAAAACAAACCGGAATTAAAGTTAACCAATCAGAAAACGATCTATAGAGAAATTAGCCAATTAGGGTTTGTAGGCGTGACTAGTAATTCTCTCAGTAGTGACACAAGGCGGGACTAGTACCAGTTAGCTAATTAAAGTAAATGGGCGTGTGTGATAATTGTATTAGTAGTGTTAGTGGGCGTGTCGACTGATTTATTTCTAATTAGTTATTTTTTGTGCAATTTTAGAAATCTGCAGTAACAATTATCGGTAGACAAAGTCTTCTTCTTACTGAAACTCGGAGTGCCTAAACGGTAACAAGAAAGGACACAACAGAAGCAACAGAGAAAAATGAACCGGAATTAAAGTTAACCAAGCAGAAAACAATTCAAAGAGAGATTAGCCAATTAGAGCATGTAGGCGTGGCTAGTAATTTGCTCACTGGTGACACCAAGGCGTGACTAGTACCACTTGGCCAATTAAAGTAAGCGGGCGTGCCTGTTAAGTGTATAAGTAGTATTGGTAGGCGTGTTTAATATTTGTTTTCTAATTCGTTATTTTTGGCGCAATTTTCGAAATCTACAGTGACAATTTTCTGTAGACAAAGCATTTTTTTTGCTGTTATGCTCCAGAAGACTTAAACGGTGACAACAGCAAACACAATAGGAGCAAACTGCCAGAGAGCAATAGAGCAGAATTGAGTTTAACCAATCAGAAAACGTTCTGGAGAGAGATTAGCCAATTAGAGCTTGTAGGTGTGACTACAGTAGTGACACAAGGCGTAACTAGTACCACTCAGCTAATTAAAGTAAGTGGGCGTGTCTGATAATTGTATTAGTAATATTAGTAGGCTTGTTTAATATTTGTTATCTAATTTGTTATTTTTGGCGCGATTTTCGAAATCTACAGTGACAATTATCTGTAGACAAAGACTTCTTTTCGTTGTTATGCTCCGGAGAACTTAAACGGTGACAAGAGAGGACACAATAGAAGCAAATTGCCAGCAAGTGGACAATGTGCTGGCTCGACCTTTTGTTCGACTAGATTACATCAAGTTGCATTAGAGTGAATTGAAGTTGAGATGATTATAGGAAAAGTGAAGTTAGAGTAAAACCGCAAGTTTTCGATTTAAAAATTTTAATTTTCGTAAAGATAAAATTGAATAAAACTCTTTAATAAAAAATAAACAGTCGTAAGAGTTGCCTCAGGTGAACGTCATAAACCGCTTCGAGCGATCTAATTTTTCATTAAAATTTAACGTAGCTCTAAACTCGATTAATTTCCAATACTGCACATCTCCGTTATCGATTTGGTAAAGTTATACGGTAATAAGAACATTATTTTGTTCTCATCGAAACCCCGGCACGATCCAAGAAGTGGCTGAAGCTGAAACGTGCCTAATGGCTTAAAAATGTTCATGAGTTTCTCTCAGGCTATCACTTTTTTTTACTCGTTTTAAAAAAAACAATTTTGATAAGAATCGCACACTAAACACAGATTTTCTACGTCTTGAAAACGTTTTATGTAATTAGCTTGAATCAACTACACCGACAAAAATAGACAGACGGATTATCACCACATCTATAAGCTTTGACGTGCTTGAAATTAGATAGGAAATGAGAGGCACGTTCAAGGATTATTACCACCAGTGCCTAATAAGATTTTGAGCCCGATCTAACCACTTTAGGCAAATTGAGAGTTTTACAAAACTCCAATCAAATCTAACCAAAAAGAAAAACACTTTAATTAACCAATAAAACGATGGGTACTCAGCTAGGCTCAAACTAAATGGGCGAGACGTTAATTAACCAATAAGAAACGCAAAGAAAGGGAAAAGCAGCCAATAAATCTATTGCTTTTAAAGGCTAGGCGTTTCTATGCTTGCGAGGAGGGCCCATTTAGAGAGTAGGACTCGAATTACGTATAAATAGTATAATATGTACTACATAATGTCACGAAGCGGAAGTTCGTTAGCCTACTGGGTCGAAGGCCTGCCGATGCAGATGGGCTATTGCTGATATCGACTAAATCACCGTCGGTTGAGGCAATGGCTGGCTCAGCATTTGGGGGGTTGGCAAACTAGCGGGTGGCGTTAATCGGGAGTCGGTTGGTAGAGTTCGACAAAGAGAGTTGAGTTAGGTGGAGTGTGAGATATGTCCAGACCCTTCGATTGTGTGAGAATGTCACTGTAAGTAGGTCTTAAGTATTCTATCCACTATCTAATATGTATATCTCGATCGTCATTAAATTTCCTTTTGTATTAAAACCCTGTTTTTAATCGCAACCCCACCTCACGAGGCAGAGCCCGTGACAATAAAATAAAAGTAGTAGATGCAGGATTATAACAAGCTAATAAACAACAATTAATAATTAATAAGAAAACCAATAAATTCGTCGCTTTAAAAGTGAGACAGAAAGCCAGTAACTTATTTGCCTATAAAAAAAATAAGCTTTTATTTCTTGACGTAAGTGTGACAGTTATTATTATTTTAATAAGCGCTTTATAAAATAAAGGAAATAAAAAAAAGCGATGGTAATTTAAAAAAAATAAAAAAATAATTATTTTTAAAAGTTGGGCGTTTTTTTGTTTGCGAAAACCAAAAGACAACTACTATAAGTATAATAGGCGTTTTATGACGTAAAGAAAATAAATAGAAATGTAATAAAATAAACCAATTAATAACTGAGTAGTATTTAAATAAAGTGCAAAAAACCTTGTATTTAGAACAGTTAAAAAAATGTTTAATAGGCTTTAATTAAATACAAAAAGTAGGCGGAGTTGTAGTAAACCAATTAGTAACTCAGTAATGTTTAAATAAATTGAGAAAAATTAATAAGTTAGTTGCTTATAGAAACTGAGCGTTTCTCTAAGTGGGGACGATTATTAGTGCTTTAATAGGCCTTTTGTAACATAAAAAGTGGGTGGAGTTGTAATAAACCAATAAATAACTTTGTAGTGATTAGAGAACGTGAAGAGAGCCAATAAATCTACCGGTTTTAGAGACTGGGCGTTTCTTTTTTATGTAAGACTGAAGATTACAACCAATTAATAACGCAGCAGAGATTAAAGAAAGTGGGGAACCAATCAATTTGCTGCTTTTAGAGACGAGGCGTTTCTTAGCTTAGTAATTGGTTAATACTTGTTTAGGTACCAAAGTTTTGTGTTTTTTACGATTTGTATCGATCTGTCTCTGTCATTGTTTTAAATAGACACGTTCTGGTCGTAACGCCACCTACCATTTCGACAAATGAGGCGTTTTATACGCAGCTGTGTTTGTGGTGGTGTATGAATGTATCCTAAATGGTCGACAAGGTTCGTGCCAGGAAACAAATTGATAAACAGTGATTTTATCATCTGGGAAAAAAGACCAGTACTATGTGAAACTTAATTAAAACGGAGAAAATAAACAAGAAAAGTCTCTTGTGATTTTTCGATGTTATTAGTGTAACTAAGCGATGTCAGTTTGTGTTATCGCTAAAGCTAAGAAAAGAAATTAGCTATAACAGTATTTCACTTGATAACATTTCCGACTAAACAAGAATCATAAAATGCTGTTAGCGGTTAAGTAAAGCGGAAAATTTTATTTTTGAGGGAGGTATTTTAGAATGCATATAGTAGCGGCGTTAATGTGCTCGTAAAGTGACTTAAAAACTTTTTCACTGGATGATAAAATTAGCATTTTATTTCCAGTCATGAATTACACGTAGATAAACTAATAAATACGAGACGCAAATTGTGTGAATCAATAAAAATGAAATTAGAGAGAGTTTTTCCCAGTCTGTTCATTTGGTACAAGTTGTGAAATTTTCCGAATGTTTTACGATAAAGAACCAACAGATATTTAATCTGTTTTGGCATTTTAAAATGAAAATTCTTGATACGATGTTCAGTATTTGCATTTACAATTTTCCGATCATGTAACGGCATATAGCAATATTTGAACGAGTTTGATTAAATCTGTAACAAAATTTCCAGACGATTTTATTTTCTAATTTATCCAAAAATATTAAAACTCCATCACTGAACACAATTTCAAAACCATTAAACGCATTTATGACTCGAAATCTAGGCCAAGGCTTTTTTTCCTCTCACCTGATGTGTTTTTATTCGAAAATCGACCAACAATTTGTAAAACCGCAGACACAACAAACTAATTTCAAACGCAATTATTTGCGGACGCACTGATTGACAGTTGGAATTAATTGTAGAACTCAACGCCACACCTTTTTACTTAAAACTCCTCCCATTAGAAAAATTAAAAACTAATTAAGTTTCGTGTTTGTATCCACTTAAAGCCAGACTTAACCGACCTTCGGTGATATTGTTATTGCTTGTTCTTATGTAGTCGATGAGCTGTTAGGAACTTCCTCTACTGCATTAATGAAATTGCCTCTAGTTGAAACTGAGGCGAATTACGCATTAAAAATTCAACCCTTCGCTTGTTAATTTTACACGAAACGAGACAAGCTGGGAGCGCTTTGTCTCGAGAAGGATGTTTTATACATTATTGACGACCAAAAAAACAAAAAGATCACTTCAGTTTTAACACAATAAATTTATTAACCAACCAGAAATAAGTTCTAAGCATTAACGAATTACAAACAGAGGTGGAGTCGAATTAACCAATCATTATTTTGCCCCACTCTTAGTCTTAAGTGAAAGGCGGAGTTTTGCACTAAATTAACCAATCAGTAAGCAGTAAAACGAAACAAGAAGAAACGCTTTGCCTCAAAACTATATTGGCACAGTTTTAACACAATAGATTTATTAATTAATCACAAATAATTTCTTATATCACTAACGAATCACAAACAGAGGTGGAGTCAAATTAACCAATTATTAACTTGCCCCACACTTGTTTTGAATAGGAGGCGGAGTTTTGCAGTAAATTTACCAATCAGTAAACATTATAAAAAGTGTTATTAACGAACCAAAACAAGGTGAAAGCTTTTTGTTTTGAGAAGAATGTTTTATACATTATTAACAATCAAAATACAAAAAGATTAATTTAGTTTTAAAGTAATTTATTTATTAACCAATTAGAAATAATTTCTGAAATTACTGACAAATCACAAACAGAGGCCGAGTCAAATTAACCAATCATTAACTTGCCCCACTCTTGTCTTAAATAAAAGGCGGAGTTTTGCAGTAAATTAACCAATCAGTAATCAATACTAAGAGAGATTTTACACGAAATAAAACAAGCTGAGAGCTTTTTGCCCTGCGAAGGATGTTTTATACATTATTGATGCCCAAAAAATAAAAAGATTACATCAGTTCCACTATAATAAATTAAAATTTATTAACCAACCAGAAATAGTTTCTAAGATTACTAACAAATCACAAACTAAGGCGGAGTTAAATAACCAATTATTAACGTGCCCCACTCTTGTCTTATGTGGGAGGCGGAGTTTTGCAGTGAATTAACCAATCAGAATTAGTACAGAACCTGTTTTCACACAAAACAAGTCAAGCTGGAAGCGTTTTGTTTTGAGAATCATGTTTTAAACATTACTGATGTCTAAAAGACAATAAAATCACTTTAGTTTTAACACAATAAATTTATTAACCAATCAGAATTACCTTAACCAATCATTAAGTTGTCCCACTCTTCTCTTATGTAAAAGGCGGAGTTTTCCAGTGCATTAACCAATCAGTAATCAGTACATAAAGTGAGGTTAGATATGTGTCGCGTGAAACTGTCCTCGTTGTTGTCTCACCGCATCGCTAATTAGAGCTCATGCAACACGCAATTCCAATCCCCTCGAACACAATCTGGTGCTTGTACCTCCCCCTCGCTCGATCTTCGCCATATGCATGTCAAACATAAAACGCAAAAATCAATGAAGCACGTAACAGCCGATGACGACGCAAGCCGCAACTTTCTCTCTCAACGTTGTTTCCAAAAGGAGAAAATCTAGTGAGAAGCTGGTTAATCAAAGCGCATCGCATCTAATGAGAACCACACATACACGACTCGCTCTCTCTCTTTCCACTTGCTTTTATTGTATGTTTTGCATTCCGAGAGGATCAATTAGTGACGAGATGATGGGATTTTTCGGGAAAAGTTTTAAGGAAAGTTGAGGAATTTCAGAGAGAGATGCACTAGATATGTTACAGAGAACTTGTAAATATGTCGAGCTGTTTGTTGCAACAGCCAAGCGACAACAACATACGCCCAGACCTCATTAATATTTGTCACGGCGGAGGAAAGCGACGGACAACGACTGAATTATATTCTAGAACCTACAGCAAGGAGATTTTCTTAAGCGAAATTTAAACGTAAATTCAATTTTTAAGCGATTTAACCAAATTCAAATAAAATTAATAAGATTAGGTGGATTATTAAGCAGAGGCGTGCACAGGATTGCTTTTAGGGGAACTTAAAGTTTGTTTTTACATTTACATATACAAACAAAAAATATTTTTATTTTAAAATAACTGAAAACGGGTATTAAAAAATTGTCAAAATGGTGGATGCGCCGGGATAAATTTTAAAATTTTGGCAGTACGAGCAATACGAATTATTTGTAACACAATTAAAATATATATTTAAAACTTATTTAACATATATTAACAAGAAAATATTTTTATTGTGTTAAAATAACTAGAAACTTGCCTAAAATGTATCTGCAAAAATGGTGGATGCGCCGGGCTAATTTTTAATTTGTTTGGATTACCGATTGTTATCAATAATTATTAATTTTTTATTATGCTATTATCTCTCTATTATTCCCTTTTAAATACTTTGAATTAGTAATTACAAAAGCTGTAATTAATTATCTTAATTTAAAGAAAACTTTGATTCTAAAAAAATAAATATTTCGCTAAACTTCTCTTGTTTGAGTTTAGTCTTTTTGGTTTGCAAGTGTGTCTGTGGTTCTCGTAGAACATTGCATGCCCTAATTTTCCTATTGTATACATTTCGCTTGCAACCGCATTCTCGCTATCTCAATAATTTCATTTCTCGTAATTCGTTTGAGCCAAATCAATTTAAAAAAAATTTCTAGCTTGTTTATTCTACATATGCAAAGCCTTTTGCAATTCTCAACGGAGTTTCGGTCCCAACTACATGAAAGGAAACATGAAATGAGGCTGAGAGTAAATCTAAAAGGCTGATGCGTCTCTGGAGAGCACCTTCAGAAGGTTGGAGGAATTACAGATATGCACAAGGGGCATGTCTGATGCGTCTTATGATCGATTAACACATTTTTCGCAAGGGGAAAACAACGAAAATGGATTTTGAGGCTAACTAAGCGTTTACGAATAATTATCTTGGGGAGATTTAACGGCACTTTGACTCTATTAAATGACCGAGTGTGTCTCAAACACCGACTTTGGACAGCATTAATTGGGTTCGTTTTATGTCAGTCGAGGAGAGCCTTAGTGTTTACTAATGTCATTCTGAAGGCACTTATTCGAAACTGGTCTAATAAATTTTCAAGAGATGCTTACTATTCGTAGCACAACGCGAATAAATATTTAAAAGGCATTCGCGCACATAAATAAACAAAAAATTATTTTTCTCGGGTTTTATTGTTTTAGAATAAGTTGAGACGTGTCTGGAGTATATTTGCAAAAATGGTGGATGCAAGTAAATCCAAATATTTGTAACGATTAAAACAAATAATTATGTAAAATTCATTTACATTATAAACAAAAAAAACATGTTTTATTTTTAAAATACATTTGCAAAAATGGTGGATGCGCCGGGTTAGATTCTAAAATTTTGAAAATACGAGTAAAATTTGTTACTTGTAACTCTTATCTGTAATAAATATTTAAAAACCGTTTACAAATATTAACAAAAAAAATTTTTAATGTTTTAAAATAATTGAAATTGTGTCAAAATGCATTTTAAAAATGGTGGATGCGCCGGGATAAATTCTAAAATTGCAGAAATAATTTTACTCGTATTTTCAAATTTCTAGCAACAATTTAATTAATTTTTAACAATTGTGTGATTTATTATGTTTCGTTGTAAAAGTCAACACATCAAGAAAGCCTTTAAAATTTTTCTTCCCGACTTATTGTCCGCTCTGTTTGCTTGACTTTTATAAAATCAGGAGGTTATTTTTTCAAGCTCTCTGCAACAACAACCGGTTATATTTCCTCCCAAAATCATATTTTCTCTGTAAATACAGCCCTCGTATCGTATTTACCTCTAATAACCGTAAAAAAATGCCGAATAAATCAATTAAAAAAATCTCGTTCATGTTTTTGCACTTTTCTTGAAGATTATTTTGAGTGCTTTTAAGATTTGAATAAATTTCGTGTAAAAACTTGAAATATTTTCGCTTAATTTACAAACGGATGCCTTAACTAATACAAGCTTTAATTAAATATTGCTCTATACCGTTCCAATTACCATCATTAGAGCGAGTACCCTTTGAAAAGGATTATTATAGCTTTGACATGGCAGTTTATCACTCACACGAGTTCATTCCCGAAATAGGATCGCATTTTACTCTACTTTATGTAAGCCGTTTACGCCAGAATTGATATAATTTTGGTGATTTCTTAACGGGTAATCCCTGATGCGGCGAGCTAAGCCTCAAAAAGGTTTTTAAGCCGATTTATGCACCTGCATTTAAATTATTTATGTTTAACTAATTTGAAAAAAAATACTAAATTTTAGCAAAGAGAAACGTCAGACTTGATAGAAGACCGGAAAAGGAATCAGACAGTGGAAAACTGTGCAATCGCTCATCCAATTAACACCGAGTTTTCAGCCGGAAACAACGATTAGTTTTATTGCCGAAATTTCAAAACCTAACCCGGCGCATCCACCATTTTAGGCATGTCACTAGACTCCAAATTATTGTAAAATCTGAAAGAAATATTTTCTGTAAATTTCTAGCTGCAAATAATCTGCAAATATTTTTTTTATTGCCAAATTTATAAAACTTAGTCCGGTACACAAAATTTTACAATTTATCCAGGTGCATTCACTATTTTTGCAAATGCATTTAAGGAAAGGTTTCTAGTTGTTTTAGAACATTAAGAATATTTTTTATATATGTTAAACAAGTTTTATAAATATATTTTAGTATTGTTAAAAATAAATAATTTTACTGTATTGCCAGAATTTTAGAATTTAGATCGCCGCGACTTCTACTTTTGCAGATGTATTAAGGCATGTTTCTAGTTACTTTAAAATCATTAGAAATATTCTATTGTTTATCTGTAATAAACAAGTTTAGAGTTTTACTCGAATTGCAAATATTTTAGAATTGACCCGGCGCATCCACCATTTCTACAAATTATTTTTGGCATGTTTATGGTTGTTTTTAAACAATAAAAATTATTTTTTTGTTAGTTTATAAAAATAATTTTTAAATATTTCTGTGGTCGTATTACAAATAATTATTTTTACTAGTACTGCAAAAATTTTAGAATTTGGACCGCCGCAAAAATTTTTGCAGCTTTATTTAAGCATGTTTCTAGTTATTTCAAAACAATTAGAAATATTTTTGTTTATACATGTTAAACAAGTTTTAAATATTTATTATAGCTGTGTTAATTAATTTTAAACGCTTTGCAAAAAATTTTAGAATTGACCCGGCGCATTCACCATTTTTGCATATAACTTTTGGAGTTTCTGGTTATTTTAAAACAATAAAAAATATTCTTTTGTTTATATATGTAAATGATTTTTAAATAATTTCTGTAGCTATGTTCCAAATAATTAATTTTACTCGAATTGCCAAAATTTTAAAATCTAGGCCGCCGTATCTAGTATTCTTGCAGATGTATTTTGACATTTGTCTATCTAATATAAAACAGTTAGAAATGTTTTAGTGTTTTTCATGTTAAACAAGTTATATATATTTATTACAACTGTGTTACAAATAATTAGTTTAACACATTTTAAAAAAAATTGATTTAGTTAACCCGGCGCATCCACCATTTTGTAAATAAATTTTTGCATATTTCTAGTTGTTTTAAAACAATAAAAAGTGTTTTTTTGTTTACATATGTAAATGATTTTTAAACTTAGTTATAGACCGCCGCAACTTACATTTTTGCAGATGTACTTTGGCATTTTTCTGTTTAATTCAAAACAAATAGAAGTGTTTCACTGTTTTTCATGTTAAACAAATTGTAGATATTTATTATAGCTGTGTTACAAATAATTAAATTTACACACTTTGCTAAAATTTTAGAATTAACCCGGCGCATCCACCATTTTTGCAAATATATTTTGACATGTTTCTAGTTGTTTTAATATAATAAAAAGTGTTTTTTTGTTTATATATGTAAATGATTTTTAAATATTTACTAAGGTCATGTTACAAACAATTAATTTTATTTGTATTGCAAAAATTTTAAAATTTAAGTCGCTGTTGATACATTTTTTTCAGATGTATTTTGGCATGTTTCTAGTTTCTTTGAAACAATTAGATATATTTTACTGTTTATACATGTTAAACAAGTTTTATAGCTATTTATTATACAGGTCTCTTATAATGCAAATAAGTAACGATAGAAATGTTTAGCCACGAGAGCTTGCTCGAGTGGCCTAATTTTTCTTAAGTGACTTATTTGCTCTTAAGACATGAGTACAATACATAGTTTTATCCAACACCTCTCTCTGTAAGAGTTCTTTAAAAATCATCAAAACTCAAAAATTTTATATCAACAAAGATTAGTAGTAGTCTATGATTTGGTTGCCATGTTGTTGTTGTCAACAAAATTATTATTTGAGAAAAAATTTGCAAACAAACTGTTTCGGCGCTTGTAACATTGTTGGAAATGAAAAGAAGTAGTTCTCTTCCTGAAAAAATTGCGAAAGATGTTGAAGAAGTCACATCGAGTTTGCTACCCAAGAAATCCAGGGACGCTAATTACAAAGAATTGAGTGAGTTCAATAACTGGAAACAGGAAAACGATGTTTGTGGGGTAAGTGAAGACGTGCTGTTAGGTAACTTCTTCAATGCTAAAAAAAGATTCGCACTCTCTTCAATGTGGACGAAATACAGCATGTTAAAATCGACATTCAAGCTTCACGAAAATACAGATATTTCACAATATGGCAAGTTGATCGCTTTTTTGAAAAACGAATCAAAAAATTACAAGTGCAAAAATCAAAAATTCTTGAAAGAGAGCTTATTCAACAGTTTCTAGGAGAAGCACTTAATAAAAAATATTCGATGTTGAAGGTCTTGAAGATTTTGCTATTAGAGAATGAAATTTAATTTTGTTACAGTACAAATAGCACTAATTTTTGATGTGTCAGGTGGGTGTCGATGTTGTGAATTATTGAACATGTCAATCAATAACGTAGAAGATAAAGGGTCCTATATGTTGGTATATGTAGCAGATACAAAAACATATGTTTTACGTAGCTTTACGATTATGGCAGAAGGATTTGCAGTTACCTAATGTGCTAGATATTTGTAGAAAATATACGTCTCTCCGACCTAAAAAGATTTCTTACAACAGGTTGTTTTTGTGCTACAGAAATGAGAAATGCACAATACAGCCAGTGAGAATAAATAGTCTATCCAAAATACCATCAGTAGTAGCTGATTTTTTGAAATTACCAGAATCGGAGTCTTACACAGGACACAGTATGAGACTCACATCAGCGAGTTTATTGTCTAACGCTGGAGCCGATCTTGGTATTGTCCAACATCATGGCCGATAGAAGTCGACAACCGTGGCACAAGTGTATGTCAAAGAGTCAATTTTGAGCAAAATAGACATTGCTAAGAAGATACTGAGTGGAAATTCGGAAACAGAAGACAATGTTATTGTGAATACTGAAAAGCAAAAAGCAAATAAATGTGGAAACAACATTAAAGTGGCAAAAAATGAAGCAAATAAAGTTATATCTTTCAATATAAATGATAACGTAAATCTCAACTGAGATTCCTGTTTCTTATAATTGCAATTTTATGTATTGTATTTTTTGATGCTTAATAAATTGTTCTATTTTCTGTAAACTGTTCAATTATATAAAAACAGTTTCATTATTAATTCATAAAACCACTTGTGTTTTATAGACCCCATAATTCAATCAAAAACATCATTTTTATAACATTATAATAAAGAGGTGTTAGATAAAATATTTATTATAGCAGTTAATAGTTAACAAATAATTAGTTTTACTCGCTTTGCAAAAATTTTAATATTTACCCGGCGCATCCACCATTTTTGCAAATAGGTTTTGGCACGTTTTTAATTATGTTGAAACAATAAAAAAATTATTTAAGAATGTAAATTGTCAAATACTGTGTTATAAATAATTAGTTTTATTATTATTACAAAAAATACAACAATTTCATGGTTCTGAAAATCTAACCTTACAGTAGCTGCTTTTAGTTTGTAGAAAAAACGTTCTTTTTGTATTTTACTTTGTTTCAAAATTTGCTTATTTTTATTGCAACGTTGTCATTTGAAAAGACATCAAAAAAACCTTTTTTGAATTTTAATAAAACCAATTAAAGCTAATTTTATTTCGTTATTTGGTTGCCGTTGAAACTTGTTAAATAAAATTTTGTATGGCATTTCGCAGGGGCTAATCTAATAATTTCTTTTGTCACAACTGTTTCAATGAAATGTTTCTGCCACCAGTTTTACAAAATTATTAAAATTTTCACTATTTTTTTCTAAAATATATATCTACAAAATTTTTGTAATTTTCTAAGTCAAAGCTCGCATTTTTCTCGTTTCTACAAAAGTGGAGTTCACTTTAAATTTTTAGCTTTAACTAATACTTTTAAAAATTTTGTAGGTCTTTTATAAATTCTCTAAAATTTTTTTCTTTGGTTAGTTGTCGTAGCAACATCTTAAATTTGCTGTAATAGCAACCAATCACAGCTGTTAATATTGAGCCGTTGCTACAAAACCTAATTTTCGCTTTTGCCTTGCAAATATAAAAACCGCTTTATTTTCTCGCGTTAAAAATCACAATTTTCTGTTCACGCAGCTTTGTCTCGGGTCAAGGTCACTTGAATCTTCCCCTCTTCGATCAATTTCATTAATCTCCCTTCAGTTTTGGCGACACCTGCCTTCTAAAAATTTAAAAATTCGTTTCACTTTTCCTCTCTAGATTTGTCCCAATAAATGATAAATTGCCGTAGTTTGTTTCCATTTATGACATTTCTGTTATCAATAGGAAATAACCGGAGTTAAATATAGAGACTGAGGTTTGTTCCGGACATAAATAACGCCTCAAATCAAGCTATTTTCAACTTTTTGGCTTAGTGAAGTCTATAAACTGTTTTAATACTTTCAAGTTCATGCATTAACCGCTATAATTAAACAATTAGTTTGTTGGAAACTTCCCAAGATAAACACTCCTAACTTATGATCGTTTTGATCAAGCTCCGGGTCCAAAATGGCGGCAATTTCATGCGTTGTTGGGTGAAAAAAATCGAATTTTATTAACTCTGATCCAAATATTCAACAACAAAACTTACCGTAAGCGGAAGTCCTCCATTTTTGTTTGATTAGAGAGAAAGCTCCATTGAGTGTCTGAAAAAAAAATTAGCGTTCATAAATTCGATTTGGCGTTAAAGAGCTCGTGAGAGAGAAAATCAGAGAATGTCCGCTTTTCTTGCTTGATCGAGATTAATGAAATATAATAAAATGGCCAGTGCACACAATAAGTTCGGGTGAACTGGAATATGTCCGAAATGATCAATCATTTAAACGACACTCCGGATGTGCTTTCGTCGTTATTAATACTCCGGGAGGGTATTTATAACGGAATTGGATGGATGCTGAACGACTTGTCATGTGTCTGATCTGAAGAGGAAATTGGCCAGGATAGAGAGGGGCAAGTTTTTAGAATGCTTTGAAAGCATTAAAAGCTCGTAAAAGCTCCAAAATGGAGGCGCAATTGTGAGAAGATTCAGAAATATAATAACTTATATTAGAAATGTTTTTGACTCAATCTATTTTGTAAAAATTTTAGTGAAAAAGCTTGTACAAGTTTTAAAAATATGTTACGTTGTTTAGCAAGCTTTAATAAAATTGACAAAAAATTGTAATTTTAAAAAAACAGCATGTTTCAAAGGCTTTTAAAAACTCTAAAAATACGCTTAAAACTCGAGAAACTTTAATAAAATTGACAAAAAATGTAATTTTAAAAAAACAGCATGTTTCAAAGGCTTTTAAAAACTCTAAAAATACGCTTAAAACTCGAGAAATTTCTAACTATAGTTTAAGAGTTTGACTAATTTAAAAAATAGTATGACACTTGTTTAGAAAGTTTTGTTGAGAATTTGACACTACTGAAAGCTTGCAAAAGCTCTAAAATTTGTTTTTTTTATTTTAAAAAACTTTAAGACTGTCAAAACCAATTGATACATGAAGGTCCTATTTTTCAGAAATTTTGTAGACAAAACAAACTAAAAGCTTAAAGAAGCTTTAAAAGCGCGATTATTAGAATAGAAAATAAAACTAAACAGCTAAAACCATTTAAGCTTTAATTAATGTAATAAGAAAATAATATTTTTTGAAAAGTTTTGTAAAGAAACTAAAAATGTAAGTGCTTCTGCAGCTCCAAGAATTTGCTTTACAACGTTTTGAAATCGACAAATGTGATTATAAAAAAGGCGTCTGGTAGCGATAGACTAAGTTTGGTTGTAAAATAAGCTTTTTACATAGAAAGCATCGTAAAAACAAATAAAAAATATTTTTTTTAAAAAAGGTTAACACTATAAGTACTTCTCAACGTCTAAAAATATGTTTTACGATGTTTAAAAATCAACAAAAATAATTATAAAAAATTAAAGCAGCAAATAGCGTTAACCCGAGTGTGATCTTACAGAAGGCTTTTTCAAAAGTTTTGTAAAATTAATAATAAAAGATTAGAAAAGCTCTAAAACAGTAATTTGCAAATTGTAGAAGAATTTGCTAATTAGTTTTTAAGATAATTTAATAAAAATAACTAAAACAATCAAAAAGTGTAATTACTTTAATACAAAAATAATATTTTTTTAAAAATGTTTTATAAAGAAATTGACACTATAAATTCTTTTAAGGCTTTAAAAATTGGCTTACAACCTATTGAAACCAACATAATGTAATTATAGTTGAAAAGGCGGCCAGTACCGTTAGCTCAAGTGTGGTCTCTAAGTAAGCTTTTTTAAAAAAATCTATTGAAAGAGATTGAAAATTTTGAACAGATTTAAATCTGTAATTAACAAAAATTATTTATAAAACTGTAATTTAAAAAAAATAGAACTTAAAACTGAATAACTAAAACTATTAAAAACAAGATCAATTAAATAAAAAAAAATATTAAAAAGTTATAAGTATTTTTGCATTATATGTGCTATTAAATCTCCTGAAATTTGTTTTGCAATTTTTTAGAAGTCATAAATGGTTCTAGACAAATCTTCTTGCATTTTTAACTTTAGATATGAGGCTTATTATGTAATTATAAGCGGAAAAAGCGGTCAAGAACGTCAGCCTGCGTTTTGTTTTAAAGTATGTTTTGTAAATGTAAAAAACGTTTTTAGAGCCAAAAACTTTATTTAGAGAATTAGGCACTTAATATACTTAGAAAACCTACGTCAATTAAACTCGGGTTAAAGCCACTAACCGCCTTTTTTTTCATAATCATTTAGTTACATCTAGAGTTTGTTATGTACAAATAACCTTCTTTCTTTGTCAGAAATTATTGTTTTATCTTATTATACCAATAAATTTATTTATTTACTGATTTAGAATTAGAAATGCCTAAATAACCTAATTTGTAATTATCTGTTGCTAGAAGAAAATTACTCTAAGTAGACAAAGTAAACTAAGACACCTAGCTTTATCGATTTCTTGACAGAAATGTTTCAAGACTGTGCACTACAATTTTACAAATGGTTAATATTAAGCAAATGTTTAAGACATTGCGACACAGCCCCAGTAGTTTTTTTTGCAAAACATTGCAACAGTTTCGATTCCGTTTCTAATCGAACAATAATTTTACTGCAAAACAAAGATATAGTCAAGTCAAAATCATTTATTTTTTCGACCATGTTTACAATTTTTCTTAATACTAATTTCAATTATTTAAATACAAACATGGACGCTGCTGAGGCTTAACGCCTTTTTAGCGAAAGATATAAACAAGAAAAGCAAGAAAAAGAAAACTTGTTTAAATAAATAAGAAGAAAAGTTTTAATCTAAAATGGCAGTGCTACGTAGTGTCGCGTAGAAAACGCGACAAAAATAGACATGCATTACAGCAATTATAAAAATGGTTCTGATTAAAGTCCTGATTATTGACAAAATGTAAAAAATATTGTAATAGTTGCATGTGCCGTTTAAATTGTTAAATAAAAACCAAAAATCTTTTATTTCATCAACAAAACCTATATGAAAAAAAATGCAACTTTGAAATAATGTGTCACTCGATCCCACTAGCTATTTAAATTTTTTGAAAAAGAGGTTTTAAGGGATGTGGTATTAATTTTAAAACTACGATAAAATTAGGGTTTTTTAAGCTAAAATTAACTAGTTTCTGCATTTTTTAGAATCTTGGACGAAATCAGAGATTTTAAAATGTGAAAATTTTCTTTGGGACATCCTGTATATAAATTTACATTGAAGCATGTAATGTTTTGCAAAAACTAATAATTGATAGAATAGTAGCTACTCAAATATCTAATTTGGCTTGTATCCACCCTTGAGCTTAAGCATAAACAAGATTCTTTGTTGGCTAGTTGATTTGCATCGCTATCTCTGTATGCACTTTCCACAAATAACGCCCAACTTTCCTTGATAAAATTTACGACTTTCTGTTTGTGTCTTTTCTATCTTTTCGTAAAGTTCCGGACACGATAAACCTTTCCGTCCTTGAATAAAATCGCATTTTCCCTAACTTTTCTCAAAGCTCTCACATCCGCGAAATTAATTAGCAAATATTTACATCGTAATCCGCGCAAATGCAAGCTTCTAATTATAATATTTACTAAATATATACGGCTAGAGCTCCCGAAATTCCAGGACCGGATCAAGTGAACAGCCCCGGTCACGTACCGTTTACTGATTAGGGCGTAATCCAGTGTGCATGTTCATTTGCATAGCCTGCTTAATTCCAATCGATCTGTCTTGGGGTTATCGTGACCTGGCATTTGCTTATCTACCAAATTAATTTTGGTGTAAAGCAACAGGAGTTGAAAAAAAAATTCGGTATGTGATCGTCGAGAGAGGGTGTGTTTTCAATTAGGAGATTTTTGCATAAATTCGCCACTAAAAGGGATTTATGAAAGCGACACCGAGCCTCCAGGATTTGGATGGCTAATGGCTCATTATTCCGAATTTAAATAAGACGTGAAATATGAGGGGGGGAGGAACAGACGGGGGCTTACAGAGAAATTCATCTTAAAGCAAACAACACAAAGAAAAACAAAAAAACACGCAAAATACTGATAGAATTTATAGTTGCCGTAGCAACGGAACTGCTGTGGTTGCCATCGCAAAATTTAAGATGTTGCCATGGCAACCACTACTAAGTTCCTAAACTTAGAGTCTCAAGTTGTTTAAAGTCTAATTTTTTGTAATTTAAGACAGTTTCTTATACAGTTCTCAAAGCTTTCGAAAATTTTGAGCACACAATTTTAATGTTTTCAAAGTCTTTCAGATTTTTAGTTTTTTTTCTAAAAGTTTTAGAATAACATTTACAAAGCTTTTAGTATTGTAAATTTTTATAAAATTTTTAAAAAGCTGCATTTAAGTAATTCCTAGATCGATACTTTAATTGTTTATACCGATTTGTTAATTTTATATATGTTAAAATCAAAAATATACCGCTAATGTAACAATGTCATGTCAGCCTTAGATGTCTAAAAATCCTTGTTTGTAGACTTACTCAAAATTAAAACTAACGGATATTATGACATTTTTTACATTTCAAGTGTGTTAATAATCAGTGACAAAGGCAAGAGAAGTTTAGCGAAATATTTATTTTTATATAATCAAAGTTTTTTTTAAATTAAGATAATTAATTACAGATATTATAATTACTAATCTAAAGTATTTAAAAGAGGATAGTAAAAAACTAATAAAATAATAAAAAGTATATAGTTATTAATAATAATCAATATTTCAGAAATTTTAGAAATTAACCCGGCGCATTCACCATTTTTACAAATGCCTTTTAGGCAAGTTTCTAGTTATTTTAACACAATAAAAATATTTTTATGTTTATTTATGTTAAGTAAAACTTAAATATTTATTTAAATTGTGTTACAAATAATTCGTATTACGCGTATTGCCAAAATTTTAAAAAGTAGCCCGGCGTATCCACCATTTTTGCAGATGTACTTTAGACACGTTTTAAAATAAGATTTACAAAGCTTTTAATATTCTAAATTTTCATAAAACTATTAAAAAACTTTATTTAATTAATTTCTAGATCAATGCTTTAATTGTTTATACCGATTTGTTTGACATATTTTCCATCTTAAGTGTGTTAATAA
This sequence comes from Tribolium confusum, assembly GCA_029207805.1. Lineage (NCBI taxonomy): Eukaryota > Metazoa > Arthropoda > Insecta > Coleoptera > Tenebrionidae > Tribolium > Tribolium confusum. The sequence continues at coordinate 4,663,012 of JALGAY010000007.1, read as the reverse complement.
TCAGTGACAAAATTCTTGCAATTGCTGTAGTGTATGCTCATTTTTATCGCGTTTTCTAAGCGACTCCACGTAGTACCGCCATTTTAAATTAAAGATTATTTATTTATTTATTTAACCACGTTTTTTTTTCTTACTTTTCTTGTCTATATTTTTGGTTTGCAGTAAAATTGTTGCTAGATTAGAATTAAAATCGGGGCTGTTCCAGTGTGTTGCAAAAAACCCTTCTGGGGCTGTGTCGCAGTGTCTTGAGCATTTGTTTAATATTAGCTAATTGTAAAATTGTATCAGTACATAGTCTTGAAACATTTGTGGTTAGAATTCGATAAAGCTAAGAGTCTTAGTTTACTTTGTCTAATACTTTGAGTGATTTCCTTCTAGCAATAGATAATCTCAGATTAAGTTATTTGTGTATTTCTAACTCTAAGTAAAAAATAAATAAATATATAATTGTTCGATTGTTATTAATAACAAGTTGATTTTTGAGTTAGTTAACTAATGTTTTATTTTTTGATAAAATTAAGTACCTAATTTTAAAAATGTAATTTTTTTGTTTCAAAAATTCTGTCCCGGCGCCTCCATCAATTTTGTTCTCAAACTTTGTCCATTATTTGGTTAAAATTGAACTTTAATTTTTCCTTTAAGTTTAATTAAAATTTGAAAATTTCTCGCTTCCTTTCCTCAACTTTTCAACTGACCACCGCTTTGCAATTTTTTTTTCAAACGTTTCTAAATTACTAATTAAAACTTCAAAGATCGAATCTGTAAACTTTTCAACTTTTGTAAAACTCGTCTAATACATAAAATTCTGTTTGAAAACGTGTCACCTCAAATCAAATAAAAATAAAACGCGAGCAACAATTGCGGAAATTTAGAACGAGTTTGCAACAAATAAAACAGACAGACGAATAGACAAATAAAGCGAAATGAGGCCGGCCAATGGTTTGCGGTTAGAGAAAAACGGCAAAGAAACGACTCAGTGCTAAATTGCACGCTTTTAAAGGAATTTAAAAATAAATTAATTAAAAAGAATTTTGTAATAAAATATCCAACGCTAATAAAAAACGTCTTTCATATCAAATTTATTAAAAGCAGCTCTCGAACGCAATCGATTGTAAACAAAAACTAGAAATTTTTTGTGATGAAATTAAAATAACGGAAAGCGTTGTTTATGAAAAATTCCTCGACTTTTTGCAAAATTTACCTTGTCTACGAGCAATTCAAAATAACAATCAAAAAAATTCAAATAAATAGCTCTAGGAAATACAACAATGATCGTGCATCGAAGCGTAAAATTCCACGAATTTTTAATAAACTCGCTTAAAATTGATAAACTTAATAAATTGATAAACAATAAATTAATAATTTGCTTGTTGACAGTTGTATTTTTTGTATAACAAGCTTAATCGTTGAGACGTAACTATGTTAAAGTAAAAATTTGTTTTGTTACTTCAACTTAAAAAATGTATGGAAGATCTAAATTAACTATCTAATTTATCAACAACCTAATTTGCCAACAATAAATTCAACTTATTATCAATCCAAATTTCCAATAAGTTAATTTGTTAAAAATTATTACCAGATGAAACAATTGTTAGTACGCTAAAATATTAATTACTTGAGTCGTTAATAAGTTATGTTGTTAACAACTTGGGTTGTTGATGAGTTGAGTACTGATAATAAAAAGTTGATAACTTTTAACTGTTAAGAGTTTGACAACAACAGTTGTTACTACAACTTTTATAAAAAAAAATTATTAATAGGTTGAGCTGTTGATGAAATGTGTGTTAATAAGTTTGGTTTATAAATAGTTAAGTCGTTGATAAAATAAAAAGTTGATTATTTGTCGTTTGATAACATTGAAATTTATGTCAGTTATCGCTGTAAAAAAAATTAAATTAGAGCATTAAATCTGTGATGAAATTTAGGTTGTTGATAAGTTAGATTATTGATAATTTGAGTTGATAACTTGTTGATGAAATCGGTCGTTGATTGCACAGTTGGTTGATAAGTTAAGTATTATTTAAAAAAATATATAATTTGTTAGTTGACAATATTACAGTACTTGCTTTAAATTTATTTTTGCGTGCTCTATGTTTTACGTAAAAATAAAAAACATTTTTAAAATTTAAAAATAAATTATCTTGTCCAATTTTATACATTTGGCCTAATACCATTCCAGTAGCGATATCAATCTTGATAAACCCCATTCTGCCTCTCCGTAACATTTTAAATTATTAAATTCTTGTTGGATAATGGTTCCACATGACATGCAATACTCTTACATTTTCATATTCATGATCCACCGAATTTCAAATAAACCTCCGATTATCGATACATTTCCAATCTGTAATTTCGTCTTCGCGCGCTCCTTAAATTACCGATTCATTCTCTCTCAATTATAAGACGTAATTTCCAACTTAGATTAGAGAAGCAGACTAGTTCCATCTCTAATGTCGTCATCAATACAAACGGATGCTAATTATGCCCATTATATCGCACGCCTTTGTTTATGCATACGCAAACCCGTTCCATGAATATCTAATGTTTGCTAGAATTTAAATCAGGGAACGCACTGTTCTTATTGTATTATTTAAACCGGCTTTCAAGGGGCGCCAGTTTAATTTACACTTTTAGTGAAACTTTTTGTCCAAGGGGGCCGCCATTCAACGAAAATGGACGCCACTTTCTAAAGCGAAAGGTTTAACAGCCAAAAAACAGATTTCATTAAACAAAATTGATTTTACACAAAAACTAAAATTTTCTCATCACCGAAGCACTACAAAGTTCTCAATTTTTTTGCAAAATTATTGCAAATTTTGTAATTGTAAGGTTTTTTAAATTTTACAACAACAATAATTAAACAACTCGATATTCACGCAACAATAGCAGTCGCTTTAATTATATCGCTAACTTTTGCTGACTCTCACTAACTGACTGACTAACTTTTGTTCAATCATCCTTTTTATAAAATTGAGCGTTTTTCTAGAATGTGCCAGATAGTTTGTGTCTTTGGAAGCGATGACTCATTTTTTCCGATATATAAATATACGTTTTTTCTACACATTTTTCAAGTTGAAGTAGCAAAACAAAATTTTTACTTTAACATAGTTACTTCTCAACGATTAAGCTTGTTATAAAAAAATACAACTGTCAACAAGCAAATTATTAATTTGTAGTTTATCAATTTATTAACAATACTATGTATTTGTTAAAAATTATAAAACAATTAACAATAAAAAGTTAGGTTGATAAATTTGATCGTTGAAAGTTAGGTTGTTGAAGTGATCGGTTTTAGGTTGTTGATGTAATCGGTTTATTAATCAAAAATTCCAACTGTCAGCTTGCAAATTATCAATTTGCAAAGTTAGAGCGGTGATAACTGTGTAGTTGACGTGTAATTTTACCATAAGGGCGGTTGATGAGTGTTTTAGTTGAAGGGTTAAATTGTTAATAATTTCGGACGTTGCGAGTTGGGTTGTTGAGCTCGGTTATCAATAGAAAAATTACAACTGTTAACTAGCAAATTTATAATTTGCATTTCATCAAATTAACAACAAAATAACAATTTAACCTGTATATTAATAATTGTAAAATTGTTTAAAAGTTAGGATGTTGATAGCTGTGTAGTTACCGAGTAACTTTAACAGTTGGACTAAGTTATGTCTTTAAAAAATTAGATTGTTAATAAATTTGGTCGTTACGAGTTAGGTTGTTGATAAGATCAATTATTAATCAAACAATTTTGACTGTTGTGCAGTTAACGTGTTATTTTAACAAAAAGGCTGTTAATGAGTTTTTTAGTTAAAGTGTTAGATTGTTGATAATTTCGGACGTTGCAAGTTGTATCGGTTATTAATCGATAAATTACAACTGCCAGCTGGCAAATTTTTAATTTGCATTTTATTAACAAAACAACAATTTATTCTATAAATGATTTGAAAATCGTTTGAAAGTTGGGCTGTTGATAGCTGTGTGGTTACCAAGTAACAATTGAGCTGTTGATAAGTTGTGCGTTTGAAGAATTAGATTGTTGATGAATTTGGCCGTTACAAGTTAGGTTATTGATGAGACCGATTATTGATTGAAAAATTACAACAGCCAGCTCGCAAATTATTAATTTGCGAAGTTAGATTGTTGATATCTGTGTAGTTACCGCGTAACTTTAACAGTTGGGCTGTTGATAAGTTGTGCGCTTCAAGAATTAGATTGTTGATGAATTTGGTCGTTACAAGTTAGGTTGTTGATGAGACCGATTATTGATAAAAAAATTACAACAGCCAGCTCGCAAATTATTAATTTGCGAAGTTAGATTGTTGATATCTGTGTAGTTACCGCGCAACTTTAACAGTTGGGCTGTTGATAAGTTGTTCGCTTGAAAAATTAGATTGCTGATGAATTTGTTCGATACGAGTTAGGTTGTTATGAGATTGATTATTGATTAAAAAATTACACTCAACTTACCAACAACATTACAGTTTAAGCTGTTAATAATGATTATCAAGACGTTTAAATGTTAAGTTGTTAACGGTTGTGTGGTAATTAAATAATCTGATTGTTGATTAATTAAGCTATTGATGAGATAGAGTCAACATTTTACATTTTTAGGTGACAAAATGAGTTTGTTCATAATTAATAATGGTGCATGCGCCGGGTTAGCTTAAAAAATGTATTTTTTGATTATGCTAAAATGTTGTTTTATGTTGAGTAAAAATGGTGCATTTTAAAATTGGATAAATATGGCGTTACATTTAATAAATCAGTTAGATCTCGTAAAATTAAGTAAATGGAAATAAAGGAGCACTTAAAGTTGGTCGGTGTCCGTTTATTAAAGTTGAAGGCAATCGTTAGAGACATCTTTCCGAGAAAATACAAGACAATCTTAATTCTGGTGGATTTATAACGTCGCTTCATAAGAACAGTGCAAAGCTGTAAAAGTTGGAAGATGCATGTATTTTACGATTAACCGTAAAGGAGTTTTACGATTTTTAAATTTAAGAATTTAATGCGGACTGAATGAATCGTAAAATAGTGTTCAATTTAGTGTCAACAAGATGTGTTTATTTTATTTTTTTCTAACGATTTTAAAGCTCGAGTTATTAGCTGAAAAGATTTAAGTCATCTGGGAAATTTCACGACATCCCATTGATCATGCTTAAGACAATTAAAGAAAAAGGCGAGGTCAATGGCGAACTCTGTTAGGGCAGAGAAAAGTTCCTAAGCCCTTCTTCGATCCGACAGATTGATATCAAGGAATGGCTAAAGCCGACTTTCAATTAAAGTCGAGATAAATAATTACCTGTCGGTAGGGACAAACGGACCGGTTTTGTGTAATAAATAACACAGAAAAAATTCAAATTCAGTTTATTCGATTTTGATATTTTTATTAAAACAGCAATTATTCGAAATTTTATTTACGACAAAGTAATTACCTTGCAAATGTTTGGAAAAATTGGATTTTTACAGTCGGGAGGAAACTCCACTATCGGACTGATTTATTCACCAACTTAGGCTACCAGTTCTTGCATTTAGATCTGACATTAAACTAGTTATTAATTACTAATTTAAAGTTTTAATGAAGCTGAATGCAATCGCGACTTTATCTCTTCACAAAGTTTTCAACTGCACCCAACGAGAATTAAAAATATTAATATGCTAATTATAAGCGTTGAAAACACAAAAAATGTTTTGCATTTTTTTTATTTACACATTTATAACTTGTCCCACCAATGACACCAAAGTAATTGCTTTCTGTTAGACAGTTTTTTTATTTGTGTGTTAATAAGCAAAACAATATTAATTTCTTCTTATTTATACACAACAAGAACTATTTTACGATTATGTCAAATAGCAGTTTTTGTCGTACATCGTTTGGCAAAATAACAACAAGATTTGAACTCACAAAACTGTTATTTTTTTAAAACGATAATGTTTAATTTTAATTTTTATTAAATTACAACAAAATTGTCAGATTTTGACAAAATAACAGATAAAATATGTGTTTGTCGTTTATAACAGTTTTTAGTATTAAATAACCTTTCTAAGTTTTTAAACAAAAAATTTTTTGCTATAAAATAGCGGGTTTTAGAGTCAAAAACAGTTACTGTTTTTAAAATAACTAATGTTCAATTTAGAATTTTGTTGAAACAATTATTGGTCAAATGTTTATTATCAAAATAACAGTTTTTGTTAAAAGTAATTATAGAAAAAATTTATTTTCTCTATTTAATAACTGTTTTGGAATAAAATAAAAAGTTTTGCTTTAAATAATCATAGAAGTTTTTTGTTGGCGATTTTCCGTCTAAAATAAATTATAGTTATAAACAGTTTCTGAAATAAATAACGATATTTGGTCTAAAAGAAATATTTTATTTTATATTTAATATTTTCTTAAGCAGATTATTTAATTTACATTTTGTCAATTGTCAACGAAAATGACTACTTTTGTCACATTTTTTTTTGAATAACATGTATGGCTGTTTAATAATGATAAAAAATGTTTTTCTTGTGGGACCCCATGACTTACTTTTCTCCAAGTAGAAAGCTTATTATTGAAGAATGATTTTGGGTCTTTTTTTAAAGTAGCTCTTCATAAGAGCCAGTGCTAACTCTCTAATTTTATAAAACTCTAGTTTATCAAGAAGTACTCATAAGAAATGCTGTCAAATGTCTTCGATAAGTTGCATGGATGAATCTTAGTTTTTAGTTTTAGTTTTATTATTTATCAGTTTTCACACTGTTTCGTTTTTATTTTGAGCATTTTCTGCATGTTTAAAATTCTTTCGATGTCTGTTAATTTTTGGGGATACTTTTTTCTGCATGCATAGTATGCTCTCTTGCTTAAATTATCTTTTTCTACTTTACGTCGGTAACAGAGTCCGATTTGGGTGCGGTAATACCCATTTCCGCACCCAAATTGCGTGCGGTAACAGCTAGTGCAATTTACTGTTTTCGGATTGGTAACACCGTGTAACACGCTATCGTTGAAATGAAACGTTATATTTCTATCGGCGTTGAGATTACAGTAATTATATTCGAATAAATTTTGTTGCACTTGATGACCAGCAGTATTCCTCAACAAAGTGTTTTTGTGTGTGCGTGTCGCAATTAATCTATAAAATATTCGAAAGTGGGGCGGAACAAGCGGCGGTGGACATGCGACAAACTTCAGCTTTTGAGGTTAGAACAGCGTTAAAGTAAAACTTGAAACTAAAATGGAGCTTTTGGCATTTATTTTGGCCATTTACAACCCCCATAGCATTCGATAAATTACAAGTTATTTGCTAGATGAGTGTATAAATCTGCTTGACTGAATGTTTAACGATGAAATGAAAGGAGTCGCTGAGAACCGCAAATGGAGTGGGAATTTAGAGATAAATGGAGATTTTCCTTACTGTGTTAATGCCAATCGGATTATTCAATCAATAACCGAACCGGTAGGTAAAAATGAACCATTTGTGAGTTACTTACACAGAATTTTATACAAATTTGAAAACATTTTAAAGTTCAATGACTTCATTGACACTTTAATGACATTTTTATTACCAACTGTCTCGTATTAACGCAAAAGTCCCTAAAGATTAAATAATTAACTTTTTTACTTAAAAATTACGTAAAACACGTAAAGTAGAAAAAATAGCATAAAGAACTTGTTTTTTAAAGTCATTGTGGCACTCATTCTTTATAAAAACTCGCGCTCGCGCTCGTTTCATAAACTTGAATTCGTGCCACAAAGTTGACTTTTCAAAACGCGTTCTTTAATATACTATTTCGTACCTTCATTATAGTCTCCATGAACTCTAGTTTGTTTTTCAATTTTATTACATCTTTATTTTTGCTTCTAATTTTTTATTTGGCCATTTCACACTTTTTTGGTATTTTCTTTTCTGAGCATGCTTGATTAAAACAGAACCATCCTTTAATGACAATAGCGGTCTTCTGACCTAAACTTAAATTAAATTTTGAGCATGCACAAACTACAGAGACTATATCAAGGCAGAGGCGACGCACGAGTGTATCACTTTTCATTGGTTGACACGGTTACCAATCACCATGTAGCATCCGTGGGCAAAGCACGAGCGTTTGTTAATGTGTGCTTCATTGTGACTTTTAAATATCTACTTTTTTAATAAGTTTACGTAAAAAATTAATTTTAATACATTTATCCAACACCCTTTTATTATGACGTTATAAAAATGATGTTTTTGATTGAATTATGGGGTCTATAAAACACAAGTGGTTTTATGAATCAATGATAAAACTGTTTTTATATAATTGAACAGTTTAGAGAAAATAGAACAATTTATTAAACATCAAAAAATACAATACATAAAATTATAATTATAAGAAACGAAAATCTCAGATGAAATCATTTGTTGAGATTTACGTTAACATTTATATTAAAAGATATAAGTTTATTTGCTTCATTTTTTGTCACTTCAATGTTGTTTTCACATTTATTCAGATTTTGCTTTCGATATTTACAATAACATTGTCTTCTGTTTCCGAATTTCCACCCAGTATCTTCTTAACAATGTTTATTTTGCTCAAAATTTACTCTTCGACATACGCTGGTGCCACGGTTGTCGACTTTTATCGGCCATGACGTTAGACGATACCAAGATCAGCTCCAGCGTTGAACAATAAACTCGTTGATGTGCGTCTCATACTGTGTCCTGTGTAAGACTCTGATTCTGGTAATTTCAAAAAATCAGCTACTACTAATGATATTTTGGATTCACTATTTATTCCCACTGGCTGTATTGTGCATTTCTTATTTCTATAGCACAAAATCAACCTGTTGTGAAAAATATTCTTAGGTCAGAGAAACGTATATTTTCTACAATATCCAGCACATTATCTGCAAATCTTTCTTCCTTAATCGTAAAGCTACGTAAACCATATGTTTTTGTATCTGGTACAGATACGAACATATAGGATCCTTTATCTTCTACGTTATTGATTGACATGTTCAATAATTCAGACATCGACACCCACCTGACACACCACAAATTAGTGCGAGCTGTAATGCAAAAAAATTAGATTACATTCTCTAATAACAAAATCGACCTATCTTCAACATCAAATATTTTTTATTGGGTGCTTCTGCTAGAAACTGTTGAATATGCTCTTTTTCAAGAATTTTTAATTTTTTGCACTTGTAATTTTTTGATTCGTTTTTCAAAAAAGCGATCAACTTGCCATATTGTAAAATATCTGTATTTTTTTGAAGCTTTAATGTCGATCTTAACATGCTGTATTTAGTTCACATTGAAGAGGCTGCGAATCTTTTTTTGGCATTGAAGAAGTAACCTAACAGCACGTCTTTACTTACCCTACAAACATCGTTTTCCTGTTTCCAGTTATTGAAGTCACTCATTTCTTTGTAATAAGCGTCACTGGATTTCTTGGGTAGCAAACTCGATGTGACTTGTTCAACATCTTTCGCAATATTTTCAGGAAGAGAACTACTTTATTTCATTTCCAACAACGTTACAAGCGCCGAAACAGTTTGTTTGCAAAATTTTTCTCAAATAATAATTTTGTTGTCAACAACAACATAACAACCAAATTATAGACTACTACTAATCTTTGTAGATATAAAATTTTTGGGTTTTGATGATTTTTTAAGAACTCTTACAGGGAGAGGTGTTGGATAAAACTATGCATTGTACTCATGTCTTAACAGCAAATAAGTCACCTAAGAAAATTTAGGCCACTCGAGCAAGCTCTCGTGGCTAAGCATTTCATTCGTGACTTATTTGCTTTATAAGACACCTGTATAATAAATAGTTATTAGTTTATTGTTATTTATATACAACGAAAACTTGTAACACTATGAGAGGCAACTCGTTAATTTTTTTTTTTGCTTTTAACATTATGAAGGTTTCCGTATTCATTTCATCGTTCAAAAAACGTTCTTATAACAATTTTTAAAGCTAAGACAATGACAACTACCAATCACAGCCAGTTATTTTGCACGACTGCTATGGCACCGTTATTTTTCGTCTAGTAAAACTCTGGTTTTCTCGTTCTTTATTAATTCTCGTTCGTTTATTTTCGGTCATTGATTATGTACAGAAACTCCTCATCCTTGAAACCTCCTAGTTATAAATATTAATAGCTTTGTGAAGTTTAACTAGGTCTCGACTGAATCCGTGTAAAATCGTGTTTACAATATCAGTAATGCATAACGTCAGAAAGTGGCTGGTCTTTGAGACATCCCTCTTGTAAAGCCACCCTTCAACTGTTTAGCTAACGAATTCAGCCGTTACCAAGAACAACAATGTATAGTCTGTCGCTATAGCAACCGTCCTGAAACGACGAAATCCTTAAGTGACGAAAATTTTCAGTCGACGAAACAAATAATAACACTTGAATCTAATTTAAAAGTTTAATATACAATTGGGTTTAAAAGTTTGCAGCTAATTAAAGAAATGTACAAACTTTGTGCTGAATTCTGACAAAAACTGTTATCTAAAATGTCAAGTCACAGCTTTGTTGCTTTAACAATTGTAAATTGTAAGACGCAAACAAATGCGAACTAATATTTAACTAAGCACAAAGCGTACAATTTTTTTGTCTAATTAGAAGTTCTAAAAAAAAATTGCATTTGCTTATTTTCCCAATCAAAAAACTCGTCTCTAATTACCCCAAAACTCAGGTTAATAATTCATCAAAAGACGTTTTATCGATTCTTCCTCCTCCATTTTGAAGAAAGCATGGCGGTGTTTGCACCGTCGATTGTTTTGCGAATCGAACAAATCGCTTTGAAGCGAGCGAGACAGATATAACGGCGCTCGTAATTGTCTCTGTGATGTTCATTTGTTGGAGGACACGGCCTGCTATGTTTTCCTGACCGATTCGAAAAAAACTGAAAAATCACGTGATTTAATTAGTGGCCAACTATGTTTAGAGGCGGTTAGTGGCGGTAAATAAATTGAGTGGTTGCGGGTTTGTGTCGAATTTAATTTGCGACATACTTTGATACCAAAAATTTATTTTCAGGATCAGGACGAAATCCTTGATATTATTAGAGTTTGAAAGTTAATTTCGAGATTTTTCGGTTAGTTCTCTCGAATAATTTTAGTCTTAAGTCAGAGGATTATTTTAAGTGGTTTTATTTGAGGAAAAAGAATAGAAACTCAGATTCGATAAATGTAACAGTTTGCAATTTCCTAACAAGACGTCTCGTGGGACTATAGTCTTACGTGTTATATCGAGTGCCGATGTAATATTAGAAAGGAAATAGGAAACCTACAAACTAGAATACGATGAACACAAGATGCTCGCCTCCGAATATATTATACATAGCTCACAGATAAATCAAAACTTCCTGATCTAAATTAAATTTGGTTTTTTTAAATTGTCAGTAACGTGAACAAAACACTCTGTAAAGTCGTAAATTTTTGCTGACTCATGTCAAAATCAAATATTATTAGTACACAAAAACGGCTGTAAAGCAAATAACAAGACGAGAAAAAATTGTAGAAATATACTTGTGGTCAGTTATTCAATCAATTACCTGATCAATTCTCTTTTAATGGAATCTAAGAGAGAAAAAGTTTCTTATATATTTTTCTGTCTTAGGAATAAAATTATTTTGGAATTTTTTAATAAAAAAAACAAGAAAAACTTGTGGAAATATACTCAAAGCCAGTTAATCAATCAATTACCTGAAGATGACTGTTTTAATAGAATATGACCGAAACTTGAAGCAAAAACATATAAAAATCTAGAAGAAGAAAGATCTCTTATATATTTTTTTATCTTAAAAATAAAATTATTTTGGATTTTTTAATAAAAAAACAAGAAAAACTTGTAGAAATATACTCATAGCCAGTTATTAAATCAATTACCTGAAGATGACTGTTTTAATAGAATAGGACCGAAACTTGAAGCAACAACATATAAAAATCTAAGAGAAGAAAGGTCTCTTATATATTTTTCTATCTTAACAATAAAATTATTTTAGATTTTTTTAATAAAAAACAAGAAAAACTTGTATAAATATACTCATAGCCACTTATTCAATCAATTACCTGAAGATGACTGTTTTAATAGAATATGACCGAAACTTGAAGCAAAAACATATAAAAATCTAGAAGAAAAAAGGTCTCTTATATATTTTTCTATCTTAAGAATAAAATTATTTTAGATTTTTTTAATAAAAAAACAAGAAAAACTTGTAGAAATATACTCATAGCCAGTTATTAAATCAATTACCTGAAGATGACTGTTTTAATAGAATATGACCAAAACTTGAAGCAACAACATATAAAAATATAGAAAAACTAAGGTCTCTTATATATTTTTCTATCTTAAGAATAAAATTATTTTAATAAAAAAACAAGAAAAACTTGTAGAAATATACTCATAGCCAGTTATTCAATCAATTACCTGAAGATGACTGTTTTAATAGAATATGACCAAAACTTGAAGCAACAACATATAAAAATCTAGAAGAAGAAAGGTCTCTTATATATTTTTCAATCTTAAGAATGAAATTATTTTAAATTTTTTTAATAAAAAAACAAGAAAAACTTGTAGAAATATACTCATAGCCAGTTATTAAATCAATTACCTGAAGATGACTGTTTTAATAGAATATGACCAAAACTTGAAGCAACAACATATAAAAATCTAGAAGAAGAAAGGTCTCTTATATATTTTTCAATCTTAAGAATGAAATTATTTTAGATTTTTTTAATAAAAAAACAAGAAAAACTTGTAGAAATATACTCATAGCCAGTTATTAAATCAATTACCTGAAGATGACTGTTTTAATAGAATATGACCAAAACTTGAAGCAACAACATATAAAAATCTAGAAGAAGAAAGGTCTCTTATATATTTTTCAATCTTAAGAATAAAATTATTTTAGATTTTTTTAATAAAAAAACATGAAAAACTTGTAGAAATGTACTCATAGCCAGTTATTCAATCAATTACCTGAAGATGACTGTTTTAAAAGAATAGGACCGAAACTTGAAGCAACAACATATAAAAATCTAGAAGAACTAAGGTCTCTTATATATTTTTCTATCTTAAGAATAAAATTATTTTAGATTTTTTTAATAAAAAAACAAGAAAAACTTGTAGAAATGTACTCATAGCCAGTTATTCAATCAATTACTTAAAGATGACTGTTTTAATAAAATATGACCAAAACTTGAAGCAACAACATATAAAAATCTAGAAGAACTAAGGTCTCTTATATATTTTTCTAAATTAAGAATAAAATTATTTTAGATTTTTTAAATAAAAAAACAAGAAAAACTTGCAAAAATATACTCATAGCCAGTTATTAAATCAATTACCTGAAGATGACTGTTTTAATAGAATAGGACCGAAACTTGAAGCAACAACATATAAAAATCTAGAAGAAGAAACGTCTCTTATATATTTTTCTATCTTAAGAATAAAATTATTTTAGATTTTTTTAATAAAAAAACAAGAAAAACTTGTAGAAATATGCTCATAGCCAGTTATTAAATCAATTACCTGAAGATGACTGTTTTAATAGAATGTGACCGAAACTTGAAGCAACAACATATAAAAATCTAGAAGAAGAAACGTCTCTTATATATTTTTCTATCTTAAGAATAAAATTATTTTAGATTTTTTTAATAAAAAAACAAGAAAAACTTGTAGAAATATACTCATAGCCAGTTATTAAATCAATTACCTGAAGATGACTGTTTTAATAGAATAGAACCGAAACTTGAAGCAAAAACATATAAAAATCTAGAAGAAGAAACGTCTCTTATATATTTTTCTATCTTAAGAATAAAATTATTTTAGATTTTTTTAATAAAAAAACAAGAAAAACTTGTAGAAATATACTCAAAGCCAGATAATTAATCAATTACCTGAAGATTACTGTTTTAATAGAATATGACCGAAACTTGAAGCAAAAACATATAAAAATCTAAAAGAAGAAACGTCTTTTTTATATTTTCCTATCTTAAAAATAAAATTATTTTAGAAATTATTAATAAAAAACACAAAAAACTTAAAAATATACTTGTAGCCAGCTGTTGCCTGAAGAAAGTAACTGCATTGTTAGTCGTATATCTCGCATTAAAAATCTGCACTAAAGTTGCTGTTTTACACTCTCCTTAGCTATCTATGGTCTCAAGAAATGAGCCCTATTTTTATGCAAAAACTAATTTTAATGTCTCATTATACAAATAACTTTTGTTTAAATAAACTATTTAATTTGTTTAATTTTCCGAACTGTCCTCAACAATCATTACAGTAATCGTTCCGGAAATTTGAGCCGTCAATCACACATCGCTTAGCAACGAAAATTGATGACACAAACCTGTCCATCATTTATTTTTATTGTTCACTCTCTTGTTTTGATCCTCTTTAATAAAATTCTTGCTAACCTGTTGCACTCCAATTATTTTAATAAAATATTGTATTCCTCTGAGTCTGAAAAGAGTTTTGCTTTTTTCACTTCGGGTTTTAATTAACGAAACGAGCAAAGGTAGTGTGCTGTGGTTTAACCCCTTCTACTCATTTGTATTTCTGGTTGCATGCTTTAGACTAGAGGTGTAAAGATTGATTCAATATCGCATGTTAAAAACTTAAGTCAAATCGATTTGTAAGATAAGAAATTGATTTATAGTTTTGAAAAAATTGTTTAATAAATTACTAGAAATTATGACGCAAAAATCTTATAATAGCGCAACTATTTTAGCTAGAAATTTAACCTACAACCAGATTTTATAAAAATTGGCTCTTGCAAGAGACATTCTATAACAATCGGAATCAATAAAAAATATTTTATAGTTTTTTGTTAAGTATTATATGACATTTAAAAAACAATGGGAGCCGTAGGCGACACTGTATAACAGTAAAACTTTCAATAGGCATTTTATAAAAATAGTAAATTGTCTTTTTGTAAAATTGTTTTTTTTTTTTGATCAACTAGCTGTCACATAAACTTTTTAAAAAATTTCCGGTGAGCTTCAAGTCTGGAACTACTACTGACACACTCACTGTAGCACACATGCACATTAACATCTTAAAACATTACGTTCCGGAATTTTTTCTTTATTACTAAACTGTTAGTTAGTGCAAGCTGTTGAATTATGTGTATATTAACGCAGCAATGCGCTTATAATTAAATAAAAGTGGAATATTTTCCTCTTTTTAAAATTTTAATTAACGAAACTAGAAACAATGTTATTTCCTCTCGTTGTATCCATGTTTTGTTGCACAACTTTGTGAAATTTTCATTAGACGTGAAATAAATTTAGTTTGTACCAATATTTCTCAGCGAAATAAATATTTATGTAGTGGGATTCACGACGGGTGAATAAGAGCAGTCGATCTACTTTGTAATAACATCGATATTTTCTCTTTTATAAAAATAAACCTCGTAACATAAAGTTAACAAAACTCGTATTTTACGGTTCGTACCTAAACATAACTCGCCATTCACCTGTGTCACGTCATTTTAACCAATCATTAATTTTATTTTTAGATCGTAATTTGGTAATTTTCAGAGAGATTTTAACCAGATTAGATTCTCACAAACAGATGCCGCAATAACTAAAATCGGAGAGAGATTTAAAACAAAAAAAATTTAAATAAATAAATAAGCAAAACTAGGCTTGAATAAGGGCCAACCGCGTGTTATCCCTTGCCCTAAATCCCTGCCAAGGTCGTTTCTCCTCGAAATAATCGCTCTAAAGCAACGAGACGTTTATATATTAGCCTCTCGGAGTTGGCAAACTTGCGACTCCTCCAATTAATAACCCGATTCTTCCCTTGTAACAAGGCCACGACTGCAAACTCGCGGTTAATTTCATTCAGGACCCTAAAATAAATATTTTGTGGTAAGAAGGGATTTTAAAAATTTTACAAAGAATGTCTGAAGTTGCTTCCGGTGCTTTTTGAATATCTGAAAAGAGTGCTAGTGTTTCAAAAAATAAGTTTATATAAAGAATAGCAGATAAAAGTTAAGTCACTTCTGGTAGCATTAATTTTTTTTTAGAATATTAATTTTTATATGTTGTATTTTATTTTTTAATTGCTCTATATCATTTTCTAGTGGCTCACTGTACACAGTTTGTTTTAAACGACTCCACAAATAAAAGTCAATGATTGTAAGATCAGGACTTTTCGGTGGCCATAAAATGCTATTACCTCACTCTATCCAGTTATCATAGAACTCTGTACTGAGCCACTGGCGAACAATGCTGGCATAATAAGCGGGGCACCCATCGTGCTGTAAAAACATTTACATTCGGTAGTTTAACGGCCATTCATCCAGTTTATCAGCTAAAAAATTTAGCAACATTTCCAAATATAAATTGCAATTTAAATTTTAATCAAAAAAATATAGGCCAATAATGCCATAAAAAACCGCACACCACACTTTAACTTTTTTTGAATATTACCTGCGACAAAAAATCCAGAAGTTTGGATTCGTCTTGCTTCAGTACCGGCAATTGTGAGATGAAAAAGTTGATTCATCAAAGAACATATTCGTTTATAAAAATTTGAATTTTCCAAAACTCTGTAAGCCATTTCCAAACAAAAATCTAGGCGTTTGGCTTCATGATCATTTTCTAAAGTTTGCCTAAACTGCGGTTTAAATGGTAAAACTTTGTTCTTCTTGAAGATTTTTTGTAAATAAAATGTACTTCTCTCCGTTTGTATTGTCCTCCTTCTTAAAAACAACCTTGAAACATTTCTTGCGAAATGAACGGCAAGAACTAAAGCAGCATTGTCTTAATTGGACAACTTCTTAATGTTTAAAACTAAGCCCGTTTTAAGAAATTTGGTTAGCAAGTTTTTTGGAACCAGAATTTAAAATAGTATCTTTCGGGTGTTTTTGGTTAAAATTTCTGATAACAACTTGGATATACTTCTCCTTAGTTTTGTAACATTAAATTAGATAAATTTTTTGTTGTAAAATCAACATTATAGCATAAATACTATTCAAATTAGCGAAGACTTAATTTGCAGTTTTACTAAATATTTAAATATTAAAATACTGTAATTTCAATATATATGTTACATTATTTGATACTACTACCGTAGATTTACGCATGTTGAGCTAAAAACAGTGCTTGATGGCTCTCTCCTCTTTAATTAACTTGTAAATGCAAATCCTCTTGACCCTGTCCCGAGTGACTTGACCTCTGTATTTTTTTTGCTAAAAGTAAATAATCTTGTAAGAGTAGATTTGAATTTCAGTGTGTTCGTTGTAAAAATCCCTTCTTAATTGAAATTCACAATACGTACGAGAAAATCCATTAGGATTCAATTGATACAGCAGTCTTTTCTATCTAATCGATGACAAAGAAGGTTTCAATACGTCTTTCTAATTGACGTTGATAGATAAGGAAGTAAAGCTCGTTTCGCTGAAATTCGTATTAATTATAACGAGCGTATTTAATTGGTGTTTGTTGGAAACACCGGAAGGAAATCGCTGGATTCGACCTAGCCAACTACATTAATATTAAAGGGAAGAACAGGGATAGTAAATATCATACGCATTGCTTATCCGCAACATTCTCTTGCTTAACACGTCTCACTGAGGTTAATAATTTAGGACGAGCCTTCATACGTTTACGTTTTAAGTTTATGGACGTTGTAAACACGTGCGCATTTCCATGGCCATACATTCAACCAAAAGAGACGCTACACTGACGGATTGATAAATTATACAGACACACACACAAAAAAAACTTGAAGCAAACTAACTAACCCGGCGCATCCACCATTTTCAAAACAAGCATTAATATTTTTTTTCTAAGAAGCTACAGTAATTTTTGGTACATAACTATTATCTATTTACTAGTTACGTTTTACTTTTTATCATTAACTATGCAAAAAATTAAAAACTGTTTTAATATTCAAAAACAGCAACCGTGAAGAGATTTGCTAAAATCCTAGTTATAATAGAACTACTCCAAACTGAAATCAAAAAACTCCTAAACTATAAAACCTACTTTTGAAAAACAAACAAAATAATTCTAAAAGCAACAAAAGTTGAAAATTCGCAAAAACTCGCCGGGACTTATGACTAAAAACTAGAATTAACATTAGCTTTAAACGGTTATAATTTTGAAGTGTCTAACTTAGTAATATGTTATTTTAAGCATTCAAAATTACAAAAACAATATTGCGTTTGATTCTATTGTTTATTCAATTGATATAACTTTATAATAATTTAATTAATAAATTTTTAAATTTTAGAATTAGTTAAATATTGTCCGTGGCTATCAAAATTAGTAAAATGTTTTTACAACTATTCAAATTGTAATAAATAAACACAAAAACAATATTTCTAATTTTAAAACCCAAAGACAAGATTTTACTAATTTTGAACTATAAAGATATAATTTTACTAAATTTACTGACACAAAAATAATATTTTTTTCTAATTTTAGAAAACGAAGGCGACATTTTACTACTTTTAGTAACCGAAAACTTAGAAACAATTTATAAAAGCTAAAACAAAAATATAATTACAATTAACTTTTAATTTACAATTAACTATAGTTTTTACAACATTTGGTTAATTAAAATTGGCCTTTAATTGCAAATTAACTATTTAATTGTAATTATAATAAAATTTTAATTAGAAAAATTAATTACAAAAATAATGATGTCTTAGTTTCTATTAATTAAAAAATTAATAAAAATACTATTGTCTTCAGCAGTTTCTAAAATTAGTAAAATTATTTTTTTGTAAATTTTTATAGTTATGTACCTATTTAAATATTAGTAAAATGCTGCTTAAAAAAATTCTGAGCGTAATACCCTACGAATTTGACCGACTTAATTATTATTTATAGTTTGCAAAATTTACTGTATATGATTGCGCAATTTATTAATTAATTTTGTTTATTTAACACTAATAATAAGTATTTGAATTACACAAATAATTACTGATAAATGTAAAATCTGCTTAGCTTAACTTAATTAAAACAATATAAAAATTTATAAACTGTTAACCCGGCGCATCCACCATTTTTGCAATTTTTAATAGCTTAAATTGTGCTTGATTTGGCATTATTTGTTTGTTTAATACCAACAATACGTCTTTAAATTACAACAATAATCATTGTTTATTAAGCGTAAAATCTGCTTAGTATAATTTGATAAAAAATAAAAATGTATAAACTTCTAACCCGGCGCATCCACCATTTTTGTAGTTTTTTTAGAATTAAAATATGCTCAATTTGGCAAACAATTTTTTTATCTAATACTAACAATGGGTATTTAAATTACGTAAATAATTATTGTTGAATCAATATAAAATCTGTTTAATATAATTAGAAATAATGTAGAAATTTATAAACCGCTATCCCGGCGCATCCACCATTTTTGCAACCAATTTTTTTTTCTAAAACCTAAAATAAGAAAGCCAAAAATCTTTAATTAATTAAATTGAGTTTAGTTATAATTCTGCAACAAATTGGTTCAGCTTAATGCGGGTTTCCTCCCTCGATAAGTCTCTAAAATTTGGCAAATCCTTGTTTCGTCCTAATCTCGTGTGATTTGTGGTGGCCGCAATCCCACATCTTCAATTATGAATTTCCTAAAAAGAAAGATTGAAATTTTGAGGCTTAAACTCTCCCAAGCTTTTCTAGTTTTTCGCTCACGTTTCCCGTTTAAATTTTTAAATTCGGGATTATGTATACGACTGCGTGCGTACCATTCCTAGTTTCTTATTTATAATTGAAACGAGTCTTACTCATTTAGAAAATTTCGAAGCAAATTTCTCGACTGTAAATACCAGCTTAATTACGTCTGAAAAACTTTCAGGAAATTAAATTGAATTTTCGGTAAGTATTAGAAATAAATTTCGCTATTTTTGTCAGTTAGTAACACGAGTTAAGTCTGGTAGTAACTAGTTAATGTTAATTAAAGTTTAAGATTGCTGTCGGGGATAAGAGTTAAGCCGTACAAAAGTCGCAACAAGGGTTGATGTGTACTTAACGTGTGCTAGTGACACTTCTAGAAGGGTTGTTTTGTCGGATTTCGTCACAAGGCACTAAATAACGGATTAACTCCCTAAAACGATCAAACGCAAATTAATTCAATATTATAGCACACAAAAAAATTTCTATTGCATGTCGTAAAAGAGTCCTATATTTAAAATTTAAAATAAGTTGTTTGGGATTTTTCTCTTTCTCTCATGCATAAAAAATGTAAACGTTTCGAAATTGTAGTTTTGACACACCTGGGACTTGAAAAATTGTGAAATAATTTTGAATTAGAGCTGACGGTTTGCAATTGTCTGAAGCTGGTTATATTTATCATAATGTGGGTAATGGTAGGGTAATTGGATTAGCTGTGAGGTGATTATTCTAAATTTTGGAAGCAAATTGGTAAATATGGGGGAAATTCGAGGATTTTACTGACCTGGAATTGGATTACATATTTAGGGCAAAAATAAACTGTTATATACTATATTAAAATTTGAAAAATATGTAAGTTATAAAAATGCTAACGAGCCAGCAAAATAATAATCAAACACTAAGTATTAATAATAATAATAATAATAATAATAATAATAATAATAATAATAATAATAATAATAATAATAATATAATACGTTTATTGCCTATAAAGTACAGTAAAAAAAATTAAACGTACTTATCAGACTCGTCAGTGTATACATTGCAAATATGTGTGTATTCAAATAACTACACAATACAATACAAAACTAAACTACACTAAAGTCACTAGAGTTCTAAAAACTCAGATACACTATAAAATGCTTTTTCATTTAAATACTGAGATAAACGACTCGTGAATAATTTATCAGATTGAATGTTTTTTATTTCATCATTTAGTTTATTATATAAATTGACTTCCATATGCAACGGATTGTTCTGACCAATTTTCAATCTGGAAAAAGGCACGTCATATTTGCTCTTACCTCTGGTATTGTAATTATGTATATCACTTCTTTTATGTACATTATTTTTATTAATATTTTTCCTTATGTGCAGCACCGTATGATAAATATAGAGGGATGGTAGTGTCTTTATGCCTAGTCTGCGGAAAATTGGTCGACAGTGTGTTGTTCTATCTACACCCACCATACATCTTATAATTCGTTTTTGAACGACAAAGACATTATTTAAATAAGTGCTAGATCCCCAGAAAATTATACCGTAATTTAATATAGACTCTACTAAACCAAAATATAATGATTGAAGTACTTTTAGAGAAACAGTATCCTTTAATGATCTTATAAGAAAACATGTGGTACTCAATTTGTCACTTATATAGTGTAGGTGTGGTTTCCATGTCAGTTTATTCTCTATCATAAGACCTAAGAACTTTATTCTAGTCGTTTGTTCAATAGATTTGTTGCTAAGTCTTATAAGAGGACTAGAGTCTACGGTCACATTTTTTTGAACAAATTTGACAGCTTGAGTTTTTCCTACATTGAGTTGAAGTGCGTTGTTGTTGCACCACTGATTAATACTTGTGGATACCTTATTTGCTTGGTTTATTAGATTTTCAAAACTGCTGTCACTTATGATGGCATTGCTATCATCTGCATATATTATAACTTTACTAGATGAGGCAGACAGAGCAATATAGTCCGGTAAGTTATTTATATAAATAAGGAACAGTAGTGGGCCCAAAACTGATCCTTGGGGTACACCTATGTTTACAATAGCAGGATCAGAGTGATGGTTTTTTATTTTAACAATCTGTCTCCTATCATGCAAATAATTTTTTATCCAGTCATTAGGTATTCCTCGTACTCCTATAGTATTCAGTTTATTCAAAAGAACTAGATGATTAACAGAATCAAAGGCACGCGTGAGATCATAGAAAAGTCCCATAATGTGTTGCTTATTGTTTACCCTCGTATATTGTAACCAACATTTCATTAATAGCAGTCAATGTAGACCTTTTTTTTTCGAAAACCGTGCTGGTTTGGTGATAATAGGTTCCCGCATTCTAAAAATCCAACAAGACGATCACTATAGGCCGTTTCAAAAATTTTGTGCAATTGATTTTGCACCGATATAAACCCATAGCAATTAATATCTGTTTTAGATCCTTTATTTTTGTAAAGTAGCACTATTTTTGAGATCTTTAATCTATCTGGAAACGATCCAGTCAAGAACGATTGATTTAACAAATATGAAAGAGGAAAACATATTATGTCTTGGACACTTTTTATCAAATCGCCTGGTATTTCATCAACACCGGGTGTTTTTTTCGCACAAGTTCTATTGATTATGATGATTACTTCCTCTGGTGTAGTCGGTGTGAGGTAAAAACTATTCATAACGTAATTTGATTGGGAATCTGGTAAATCCTTATAATTGTGAATTTATTAGAATCTGAGAAGAATGAATTGAAATAGTTACAGAGTTCTTTAGATTCTTTTATTTTTTCTTGTTGTTCATTTATTATTTCTATATCATCAGACTTTTTCTTTCGATAACTGTTAATTATAGCCCAAGTATCTCTCATAAGATTCTCCGAATGCCGCAACCTATCATCATTATAAGTCCTTTTTCTTGAATTTACTAATGCCGTGTATACTTTTTTGAACTCTAAGAATTTTTTGTGGTACGCTGTATTATTCATTTCACTATCCAATTTTGCCATATCACACAGTTGTTTGTGTAAGTTTTTTAGTTGTGGAGTATACCACTGTTTCTCTGTTTTTCCATGTTTAATTTTAGTTGGTCGCAAAGGAAAACAAGTATTAAAATGGTGCAAGAAGGTGTCATAGAAACTATTAAACTTTTTGTTAAACTGGTTGATCTCATAAGTGTCATCCCAATTCTCCGCTTCTAGGCATATTTACCTGTCACTTACCTGTATCTACAAATAAATATTATTTTTAACCAAAAACTCGACAAGAATAACAATACACCTTTTTAATTTTTACATTTTACAGTTGATGATTGTTTTGTTGCTAGACAGTGTTTAGGAAGGTTTTATCCGGTCCCTCTTGCTAATTACATGTCTGAACACAATACCAATAGCATTTATTATAAATTTGTGTTTTAGTTTGTCCTATTTTATAATTTGCGACGTTTCTTTTTTGTTTTACGTTTTTTATTAAGAAATAATAATTAGTAAAATTTTGTTTTTAACCTATACATTTCCAAAACTAAATTTGTTTTTTAACATTGTTACTTTTGTTAGTTTAACAACGTTTTATAGTTTTTTTTATAAGCCACACGACGTAAGAGTCTTTTAAATTTTTTTCTCATTTATTAGAAACTCTCTCATATCCATTTAATCTATTTTTAAATTTAAAAAACGGCTTGAGAATGTTGAGGTTAAGTGGAGTGGTTAACGTTACCATTAATTTGCTCTATTTAATTAATTTTTAATTCACTCGGGAAAAGTTCGAGTTGATTTATTTAAGAGCGAAAACGTAATTTAAAAACCAGAAAATCATTTTTAACATATCAAAATCCATTTATTCTAAAAAAAATCGTCATTGATCCACTTTACATCAAATAAAATTTTAATCCAGCGCTTGTAATTTAAATTTTCGACCCGTTTTAATTAAATTTGGACGTTACATGTCATTGTTGGTGTAATTGTAGGAATTTTTATTAAATCATGTTGGCAACTCCTGGATTTATTAACTCTGAGATTGATATATCCAAGACAAGCATAAAACGAAGTGAGTTAGAATTTTGACAGATCTGTTACATAACCTAAAAACAAATTTGACAGTTATTTAACTCCCGCGCCATCTTGATTACGTTACGTCATGATTTCGTAATGTAAAATTCAGTTGGTCTACCATGACTTTATATATCTTGGTCGTATCTATATCCGGTCTTCGTCTTCGACTTGTCCCCATAAATATTCGTCTGGTGGCTTCTAAAATTGGGTTAGTGGGAATAACAAACGACTGTGAGATAATTAGCTCTGGTTTATTTATTGCTAAAAATTGTTCGATGCGCTTCGTATTTAACCCAATTCCGAGTTTAATCTCTCTATTTGTGTGTGAGTTTTGAATTTAAATTCTATTCTTACACCTGCCGCTGCCTTACTTCGTATAAATTTCGCGAATAATTTTAATTCAAAAGTTGGTTTAAAAAAAATAGAAAAAATTTACGAGCTAAGTTTTACCGAAGTTTTAAAAATGCAGACCTGACGCGAATCGATCATAAATTTGTAAATTAGAGATGGTTTTAAGTTCTGAGTTAAAAATGACGAGGTGTGCGAGCACACCGGAAGCGTTTTCTTTTAATCTTGATATTAATTAAAAATATCTTGAGGCAATTTGCATTTATTACGTTTCAAAGCTTTCGGAATCAATTGAATCAAAATGAATTTTAAATTAGTTTAGACTCAGACAATTTCAGAAAGAATTATTAAAAAATATTACGAAATTCGAAGATTTTCTAGATGATTGTAATTTTTTCTAAATAACAATTGAGCGAAAAAAATTAAATTTGGTAAAATGGATTTTTTTAGTAGAGCTTGTCCTCAACAAACACTTATAAATTCTTTTTAAAAAAATGTCTTTCTAAGCAATAAAATCCGAGATTTTTTACATTCTCTACCAACCTCAAAGAAAACACAAATTCTTATGTTTATAACAACTTTATTAAATCTAATCAGTCTGTGACAAATTCAATTTTTCTCTCTGTAGGGCAACAGCAGAATCCTCACTTTCTCCCCTCGTGAAAACACCACCAGATAATTACTAACATAATAATTAATCAGCGAATTCAAATCCTTGAAGCTTTTCTCATCGGCCTTTTCCACCCCCAATGCGACTCGGCCGTCCTCCCTCCTCCTCACACCCAAATGAAATACTTTCTCGTCTTGAACCACCGACATCGTCCCCAGATTGCAATTTTTCGACGGCCGGATAATAAAAGTCCCGTTCTGTTTACCCTCCAGTAGCTTTTCCGCCATTTCACGGGATACTTCTTTATGGAATTCTTCTCTATCGGTGACGTCTTCAACGACAGGGTGGGACCTGGAGCACCCGTCGATGAACAGGCGACGACATAGGTTTGTTAATACGGAGAGTGACACTCGCAAGCACCAACACATTGGAGAGTTGTGAAGAGTGCAGTGGGACTTTGTAGTGATATTTGATACGATGGGTTTTTGTTGGGAGGGCATTCACTTGGTGTGGAACATATGGGATGTTATAATTTAATTAGAAAAAAGGTTCTTAGAGAGTTTCAAGCTTTAATTATAATATCAAAAACTCAAATGTTAATAAATATTTGCGATATGTTTTCTACTGCATTAACAATTTTTTTAACTCGTTTTGCTACTACAGTTTCCTCGAACGAAAATTCTTCGAGCTTCCCTTAAAATTAAATTTGATTCAAGATTTTTTTCCGAATTTATGATATTTCGGATTCACCTCGAATATGATGCAGATGCGGTCGCCATGTGTTTGTAATGTGTTCGAGAAGTAATAATCGAAGTAGCGCTTCAGCTAATGAGGATAAGGTAGACAGCGCTTAACGTTATCCTAATATTCTGAAAGTTTCCAAGTTCAATTTTCAATTAGGCCCAAATTAACGTTCCATACTAGTGTTGACTTAAGCACTCGACGGTTGTTAAAGTAAACTTTTAATTAAAATATTTGGATAGGGGTGCATAAACACCACCTTACTACCCTCCACTTTTTTCCGAATTGAAAATTTCAGATTCAACAGACACCGTTTGATGTCTAGACACATTGCTGAAATAGTCAAATTTCAAGATTGAGAATGCATTTATTAGGGGCGGATTCAGGTTCAGGACTGTAATGGAATACTGATGGGACTGTCATTAAGGAGAAAAGCTGGTTTTAATATTTTACACTAGATTTGAAGCCGAGAAGATTACAACAAAAAATGCGGAAAACAGCTTTTAAGCCTAATTAAATGCTGAAAAAATCACAAACAGAATTTTTATAATAATAATACTTATATAAATCTTATCTACAGCTTTTGACACGACCTAACGATCACAGATCATTCAAATAATGACCGCTGACTGCGTTGCTTAACCTCATAGATTAAATATAATTTACGGAACTAGTTTTGCTAATAGCTACCTGATATTTATATAGACAGCGCTAGAAGTAAGCAAACAAAAATAATAAACAAAGATACTAAAGCCGCAAATGATAGTTTTTTAAAAGCTGTAGCTTACAGCTTTTAATTTTAATAAAACTGTTGCCTGTTTCTTTTGATTTTAATAAAACTGTCATCTACGACTCTTAATTATTATTTAAAAATAATTAAGAACCGTAGGTAACAGCTTTTTACAAAATCTTTACTAAAACGAATTGGAAGCTGCAGGTGACAGTTTTTACATATAAATTCAAAGAACAGTTTATTAAAATTTGAGAACCAAAAATAAGAGTTTCACTAAAATTAGAAGCTGCAAGTAACAGAAAGAAATCGGTAAATCCGAAGAAAACAGGCCAAGTTATTTTTGCCCGAAAACGGTGGAACCATTATGGCCCCTCTGCTTTTCAACGAACAGCTATGTGTAGATCATAAGGTTAAATATTTGGGGGTTATTTTAAACTCCCGTTTGACCTGGAGATCACACGTAGAAGAAAAGATGCGAACAGCTACGAGCACGCTCTGGGCGTGCAGAAGAGCTATTGGCAGAACCTGAGGACTTACATCCCACGTTATGCAGTGGTTCTACAACTATGTTGTCAGACCAATGATCACGTACGGCTCCCTTGTCTGGTGGACCATATCGAGTGCGTCCTGGGCCAAAAAGTGTTTGGCACGGGTCCAGCGTCCACAAGGACCTTCCGAACTACACCGACCGCAGTCATGGAGCTCATTGTGGGGATTCGGCCACTTCATTTTGTTGTGGAAGAATCTGCTGCAATGGGTTTCCTACAGCTTCGCGGTACAAATCGGGGGGAAACAGCAACCGAAAAGAGTCATCGGACAATATACACTAGGAATTTGGACCCCATTTTTGAAATGGGCGACGACAGTATGACCCCCAGGATTCCTACAAATCACAAGTATCATGTGAACATTCCACCACGTGACAACTGGTGTGAAAAAACGAGCAGCTTCAAAACGGGGGACTGGCTCGTCTGCTATACTGACGGGTCGGTTCACCCCAATGGAGCGGGCTCAGGAATATCTATATGGGCTCGGTGTTAAAATTTCAATACCTTTGGGCAAACATGTTGACGTTTTCCAAGCGGAAATCTTCGCTTTGCTCGCTTGTGTGACTGAGTGCGTGAAGAGGGCTTTGTCAAACAGGCGAATCTGTATTTGCACCGACGGTCAGGCTTCGCTGCAGGCCTTGTAATCGTGCAGGTACTCATCGAGGCTTGTCTGGGAATGTCACAACAGATTACAGGAACTGGCAGAGTACAACAAAACGGTTGTACTTTGCTGGGTACCAGGACACTGTGGTCTAACTGGTGATGAGAGGGCTAACGTTCTGACTCGAAAGGGTTCACAAATGGACTTTATCGGGGCAGAACCAGCTCTTGGCGTTACGGAAAGACACACTTTATAAGTGGATAGAATCTCGCCATCTCTCTGAATGGCAGTTTCAAGATGGCATGCGGCAATCCAGGCTTTTTATTAAAGTACCGGACAAGGCACGCAGTGAAAACCTGATGCGTCTCAATCGTAGAGACTTTCAATTAGTGGTAGGCATGTACACAGGACATTGTCTACTAAAAAAACACCTGCACGTCATCGGACTCAACGAGGACGAGATTTGCAGAAATTGTGCTGAAGATGAGGAAACTCCTCTTCATATTCTCTGTTACTGCCCTGCATTTGCAGGCATCAGAGGTTTATACCTGGGCTCTCGATATCTGAAGCCCAGTGCTATCGAGAAGGCTCCTGCAGACAAGGTACTGAGCTTCATCAGAGGCACAGGGCTACTGCAGTAGTACTATTCCGAGAGGTAGCACACAATGGGCGTAGGTCTCGGTGTGCGGCTTGCGCTTTGGGTCCCTCATGTAAAAAAAAAACAGAAAGAAACTGTCTTTTTTGGCTCTAAATTTTCAGTAAACTGTCACCTGAGACTCCTAATTTTTATGTAAAGACTAAAAATTGGAAATAAAACACCAACTAACACCAAACTTCTTTACTTGATACGACGCACGTTTCGACAACAATGTTGTCATCCTCAGGTAGGAATTAAAACTAAATTGTTTACAACCATTCTTAGCTTATATACGAATCGTGCCGGTTTCTACCAACTTCACTTCCCCCTTTTATCAACCAATGAGAAGAGAGAAGAGGTGGGGATTGGACCAAAATCGGCGTTGATCAGACGTCCTTTGTTTTTATGTATTTCTAGACTCTCCAAAGCGTCAAGAAATTTACAATTATTGATTGCCCTAATAACTCTAATTTTATTTTTGTCAATTCTGTGGTCAAAAATATGTTGGGCAACAATAGATTTTTCTAATCTATTGAATTTGAGATAAGCCATGTGTTCTTTAAATCTAATGTGAATTGATCTACGTGTTTGCCCAATATAATTTTGATTACAGTCTTTACAATTAATAACATAAATCCCCGACTTTTCTAAAGTCCCTGTTTTATCTTTAGGCTTACCGAGAAGACTTTGTAGACTTGTGCCCGAGTTGTAAACAACTTGGGAGTCTAAATTTTTGAAAATTTTGCCCAAACTTTTTGTGATTGAAAGAGCATAAGGTATTGATATAAAAGTTTTCTCTGGTTTATTTACAAAAGTCGTTTATTTAGTGTCCATTTTCTTATATTTAATTTTTCGAACTATTTTATCAATAATTCCAGTCTCAAAATCATTATACCTGGCTGCATCTTTGATAATTTTGAGCTCTTTTTTAAACCTTTCATTACTCAAGGGAAAATTAATAAGTCGATGAATTAAGAAATTAAAACTCGCCATCTTGTGTTGGGGACAATGATGGGAGTCTGCAGTCATGTACCGAAGCGTACTGGTATTTTTTCTATAAATATCAAATTCTAATCTATTATTAAATACGTTAGAAATACATAGAAACAAAAGACGTCTAATCAACGCCGATTTTGGTCCAATCCCCACCTCTTCTCTCTTCTCATTGGTTGATAAGAGGGGGAAGTGAAAGTTGGTGGAAGCCTGCACGATTAGTATATAAGCTAAGAATGGTTGTAAACAATTTTAATTCCTACCTGAGAATGACAACATTGTTGTCGAAACATGCGTCGTATCAAGTAAAGAAGTTTGGTGTTAGTGGGTGTTTTATTTTCAATTTTTATTTAAACACACTAAGAAGATCCAACAAGAAGGATGTAAAAACTGTCACCTGCAGCTCCTTCTTATTTAATAAAGAGTTTTTTTAAAAAAATTGTTATCCACGACTTTTGTAATTATTATTAAATACCTAATTATCTTCCTAAATTTTTCTGGTACTCTGTATAAAGCGAAATAAACTCAATCTAATTTTTTTATGTACAGTTCTATCAATAAATCGACATATCAGTTATTGTATTTAATTCAAATTTATAAATTACCAATCAGATTTAAATATGCAAATTGGTTTTGTAACATTAATCCATGAACCAGATTTTATAAATATAATTTGAACTAGTGCTAAAAAAATTAATGTTTTTACAAAAAATTTATTGATTGAAGCATCCCTGTCCTTCCCTAATTAATAACTTAGCGAGCCTGCAAATTGCAGAAAATTAGTGCTGAAACGCGTTCATCACCAGTAATGGTATTAAGACAGTTAAGAGTAAATGGGAGAGGCCTGAAAGTTGTAATGTCAGTGATTCATCGGTCAACTTCTAAAAGTATCCCGTATCTCCCCCAAAAACTTGCATTCAGAGAGCACAAACAGGATAGGGGCTGGATTTAAAAAAAATCGTTTAGTGCCTCTAACAAATCGATTTGTTATACTCGCGTTATAAACATTTCCAGGTGGCACCCATGTTAATTCCAGTAATAATTATTCATGTAATGTCGGCCATATCCCGACCCTCGGCCTTTAAAAATTTATAAAAGTACACTTTCCGAGTTGATTAAATGGCAAACATAAAGCAGCAACTTTTTTCTCTCGTGTCTTTTAATCACAGCGAAAAAAATTTAGCTGGAATTATTTTAAAAGCTTTTTCAAGGGTTAGATTAAACTTGTATCGGTTGGTTGAAATGTGTTGGAGTTTATCCCCGATGGCTTTTTAAGCGGAAGGAAATAAAGAAACATCTTATCTGTCTACATATCCGATTCGACGGTCGTGTTTTATTTAAATCGGGGATTTTGGCTTCAAAAGAATTTTTTTTAAAGATGAAAGTCGAATGAGAATTGAATAAGTAATAAGTTTCGAAGCTTAATTAAAGTTTATGTAGGTGTAGGTCCATTAGCAAGTTAATAAACCGAACGTTTGCTTAACTATGCCGTTTCTTTTGTTAGCGTCTTAATTAATTAATGTTAGTGAACAAATAACTTTACCAGAAGTTGCTATTGCAGACTTGTATTGCTTTTAATTAAATTTTATTACAAACTGCCAGAATTACTAATTCGAGGATTGAAACTGACGATGTCTGACACAATATTTACATTAACAAATTACTTAAAGACACACTTGAAATTAGGAAAAAAAATATATACACATCTCAAAGCTTTTCTAATTTCGAGAAACTTTACTCTATAATTATTGTTATTAACGTAGCAAACCTAGTAAATTAGGAATTATACATGTTTTTTAAGTTAACAGACAAAGTTTCCGACGTAGAAGTCCCAGGTTGTTGTAATAGTCCACCAACATCGCTGTGTAAAATTTTATGAGCAAATTCAATTTTGTTTTGGAGGGAATCTTCCACGTAACTCTCGGCCACCTTTGATGAACGCCACCCACCATGTCTTTTTAGTCCCAACACATCAACTCCGTTATTCGCCAAAAGTGTAGCCGATGTGCGTTGAAACGAATGTCCAGTAAAACCTTCAGGGGCTTGCAACTTTAAATACTTTGCAATTTTTGACGGCCAGCCTCCAATTGTGTCATTTCCTGTGACTTGCCTAGTGCATTTGCCATTTCGATAGTTCAGAAATAAATGATCTGACGTTGGGTTGCTTGGTCGAATTCTTATGTATTTTCGAAGTATTTCCAAATAATGAACTGCTTCATTTTCTTTATTAAGAACTGTGAACGTTCGCTGAATATTCGATTTTGTATTTGGAATATTTACTATAAACATTTCTTCATGTTCTTCTATGTCACTCATTTTAATATTGTATAATTCCTCTCGTCTACAAGCGCCCGATACTCTCAATATCATTGCTACCTGCAAATATATTGTTTCCTTAGAACTCAGATGTACCACCTCATCATCTACAACATACCTTTTGAATTAAAAATTGTTCGTCTGGTGCTTCATTCAAGAATTTTTCCATGTCTTCTTTGGTAAAAATCTTAGCCTTCTTAGGCCGATATCTAATATTTTTTCTCTTAAGATAAGCAATTAATGTAGCAAACTTAGAAATATCGATAGCATCATGGAGAAAAATTGTACTCTTCACCATAGAATACTCCGCCCATAAACTGCCTGGGGCCTTGAAGTGTCCACTTCTCACCACAAAATACGCTAACAAGCTCTTTTCATTTACAGAAATCTTCTTTGCTTCACGCCATTCCTTAAACAACTTGTATGTCTGTTCATATCGGGCTTTAGATTTTTCTGGAATTATTGCCGAACATCCTTCTTGCCAAGCGTCTTCTAAATCATCCGGTATATCATCAATATCGCTCATATTTGCTTCGAAAACGAAACCACAAAGCAGAACTATGTAGGAATGATTGTATCAAAAAGACAATTTTACTTGTTTGGAACAAAACCATAGCAACCATGGAACAGCCACCCAAAGTTTTCAGTTTTAATCTTCCCGATTATCACAAATGTATTGATATAAATTATTATTATTATTATTCTAGAAACACCAATCGCGCAAAAAACGTTATAAGCATGTCGAACGTTAAGGATTACCGTTCTCAGACAATAATTGGAGTCGTCGCTTCGCTCTTCCTCCAAACAATTGTGTCTTCGAACGGTAAGCATTCCTTACCGTTCTCCATACTTAATATACTATTTCTGGTGAGTCTAATAAAAGCAAATTGCAGGCGAGCCGCGAACAGAGTTTTATGTTTTTCTGCTCAAAATTCTAGAAAGTAATTATACTGAGTGTATCAGAAATGATAGTCAAAAATTCAACCAGTGATAATGTCATCAAAAGAAACAACTTTTCTATATATCATTTTTGCAAAAAATGCGAAAAATTTTGAATTTTGTGACAGTCTCTTATCTTTAAAAATTTTCTTCAAAATTATAACTGGCATCGTTGCTTTTTTAACAAAACCCTGTACAATCAGCTAAATTAATTTTTAAAATTTGAATTTATCAAAATAAAAGAATTACTAAATTATTAGTTTTTCTGACAAATCATATTTTAAAAATTGTTATAACTGTCACTTTATTTTTAATAATTTTGAGGGGAGAAAGACAATGGTGTCCCAAAACAACAAATTGAAAACCCAACTCTTTTTTTTAGAATATTAATTATTTGTTTCTTAAAATAGATGAATTTTAAAAGATAACCCTTACCAAAAAAATGTCATTTTTTGAAAAAAATATTTTAATTAACTTGAGTCTTCTAAATACATTTCTAGACTCAGATCTGAGATCAAAGCAGAAATGACGATTTTAAAAACAAATTCTTGAAAGTAAAAAACAATTTTTTCAATTTCCAATTTTTTTTCTCGAAAACAAAAAAAGATATAAGACTGGAAGTTTTACGGATCGATAGAGCTGTTTAAAATCCATAAATTTTATAAATTTCATACAACAAATGCGGTTTGTTTTAAAATTATGAGAGGAGGAGAACGCTGGTGTCCCAAAACATTAAATTAGAAACTGGACTCTCTTTTTTTTAAAATTTTTAAATATTTTTGACTTTTTTACGTCATTTTATGGTAAATATATGTAATTATGACATTAAATATAATTTTTCCAGTAATTTTAAATTAATTTAAATTTTTTTTAAAAATTGACGATTTAAACAAAAAAAAATTATTTAAATTTAAAAAAAAATTATCTCAGCTAACTTGTGTCTTTTGAATTTACTTCTGAACTTAGATCTAAAATCGAAGTAGAATTGACGACTCTAGAGACAAATTCATAAAAGTGAAAAACTATTTTTTCAATTAAATTTTTTTTTCTCGAAAACCAAAACAGACACAAAAATGAGATTTTTACAAGCAGATAGAGCGGTTTAAAATCTATACATTTGGTTAATTTTATAAAGCAAATGCAGTTTGTTTCAAAATTATGAGAGAAGGAAGACGATGGTGTCCCAAAACAACAAATTGGAAACCAAACTTTTTTTAAAAAAAATTTAATCATTTCTGACCTTTTTACGTTATTTTATGACACATATTTGTTATCAAAACATCAAAGACAATTTTTTCGGCAATTTTCAGCTATTTTTAAAAAAATTTGAAAAATCGACAAATTTTCAATTTGAAATTTTTTTCTCGAAAACGCGAGAAGATATAAGACAGGAGTTTTTATAAATCGATAAAACGGTTTAAAATCAATTCAGTAAATTATAGTATCTAGTTGTGCTCGCAAATGTTCCAACTGTTTTGAGCAGGATTTAGTGCACACGCTTTTGCGACCGTTTTGGTATTTTATTGCCAAAAAAGCCAGTCTTTAGTGTAAGTACAGATTATACAAATTACTTTTTTAATTATTTAAACTTTTTTACTAGTTTTATTCGCTGAGCATTTTTTACTAAATTTTTTTTCGCTTTTTGATGCTACGATTTTTCTGCTGTGATTTCGTGCATACAATTCGACTTTTCTGATATTTGAGCGGTCAAAATCTTGACACTAAAGCATAAAAAGGTTTGTTTAAAAAATATAAGAGTATCTTTATGTAAAATTATAAATAAATAAAAAGCAAAAAAACATTTTATTAACAAACCGTACTTACTACTTAAATTTTTAGTAGCAGAGCTTTTTAATAATTACTTTACTCGCCTGCAGCTTGTTTTGTAAGCTGCAGCTGCTTTTATTAATGTTATTACAATAAATAATGTGTTTCTAAAGTTTTAGAGCGTTTTTCTAGATGTTGCATTTATCACCCGGGTACTTTTACCACTGAATTACAAAGAAAAACAACTATTTTTTATTAAATTGGTCTTTAGTTTTATTCATTTATTTATTAAACCTTCTTTTATACAATGTTATACTGTGATTTATTTAATATAAACTTGTTTTTAAATTTTTTTAAAAATATTTGACCCGGCGCCTCCACCATTTTTTCAAATAAACATTTATTTAAAAGCACAATTTTTTCAATAAATAAACAATTTTTGTTGATTAAGCACATCAATTATATATTAGTTATTGACCTGTTTTGTTTACAACATTCTTATAAACAATGTTTGTACAATAACTCATTTAATAATGTTTAGTTTTCAAACTTTTTAATAAATATTTGACCCGGCGCCTCCACCATTTTTGCAAATAAAAATTTAATTAAAGCGCAATTCTATCAAGAATTAAACAATTTTTAGTTGATTAAGCACATTAATTATTTTTCATTATATTTACAAAAACAACAAATTTTCTGTTTACTGTAATTAAATAAACAATACGTGTTCACTTGTTTTAACATTTTTTTTTGTTTAATTAAATACATTCTATATTTAATTTGTAGTTTATTTTCTAGTAAAATCACAATAAACAGGTTTTTTATATTAAATAAATATACAACAGTTTTTTAAATTTATTTTTTTTTTATTTCTTTTATTTACCTCAAAATGAACAAAATTGTCTTTTCTACAAAGTCAATATTAACCGAGTCAAGAAAAGCAAATATTAAAATTTTCTTTTGTCAATTTTTTCACTTTTTGAGATAATTACAATACCAACACTTCTTAAATAATTCTTTCTAAAAAAAATTTAAATCAGATTTTTTTCCTTAGACCGAAATAACGATCTCTTGAATAAATAATTATTAAGTTATCCAAACACAACTCCGTCCAATTAAAAATGAATTTCGTTCAGAATTCGTACAGTTTCGCTGTTAAAATCCGTCATTTTCCTCCACGGTTCCGCTCCGTAATTCCACTACTTACCTCTAGAAACTCGCTTTTTTCCAGTCTGTCAGTACAATCACTCCACTGCAATCACTGCACTCAAGGTCATGATCACGTGCTAGTCACGTGTGCACTTATAATTAAGCGCTTTCCGGACCTACGTTCGATCAGTGGCGTACCAAAGCGTGCATACGGTACGCACACACACCGGACTTACGGCGAGCTTTCCGGACCCGATTCCGGACTTGACTGCGGCTCCGGGTTGTCGAAAGCCTGCCAGGAACCGCCCGCTTGCGCAACGCCATCGATTTTGCTGGACCAACCTGGCCTACTAGATGTATTATACATGACCCACTCGAACCGACGACTTATCTGACGAACTTCAAGCGAATAATGAGACGACAATATTTCTCACGAAATTAACCGAAAAAATGCAAAAGGAATATATACGGGGTGGGTTGAATAAATGTTACGTCATTTCGACGAAAATCTCGACAGAATTTTAATTAAAACTGGGGAAATTGACGTTACATCTGTCAGCAACAATTTCAATTTTTTTTAGTTATTTTAGCAAACTTTGTTTCAATATAGATTCATAATTGTACGAGTATTATTATATAAATTATTTACGAAAATTTAGTTGTAAAACTAGCCGAAGGCGAGTGAGTAATTTGCATAACTCAATACTGTTCAATATTGTACTTTTTCTAAAATTTTAGATAATAATTTACATATTATATTATTTGCAAAACGAGTCAAAAGTAAATTCTGAAAAGCGCATCAATGTTACATTTGATAATTCTACAACTTTGATAGCTCTAGCTTTTGATTTCTATTTTCTATTAAAACATTTTGTTTCTCCTGTCTCTAACAGGAGATTGCGAGTTCGAACTTCGCTACTGACTATTTTAAGCAAAGTTTTTAAGAGTTTTTTTCAATTGGTAGGTAAATGCTTAAATAATAACTTCTAATCTTTTCTTAAAAACACAATAGATCTAGAGTTTTAATGTAGAGCTTTAAGTTAAATAAAATGATAGAAAACTTAGTGGCAACACCTTTTCTGTACACTTTTCCACTCTCTTTCTTCTTTCTTTTTTTGGTATACTGTTTATTTAGCAAATTCAAATTTTCAGTTATTAAGTACTTGTATTAATCGACCGACTATCATTAGTTGCAGTCAAAAAAACAAACATTTTTTCTACTTAACATTAAATACTTCTGACTTATTAAACATCGTTTTTCGTATTTTTTTTAAATCTTTTTTAATTCCGCCCCAATTAAAAAAGTTTTTAATTCTGTTTCTAGTTGTTAGAACAGTAATCAAATTTGTTTCTTTATTTTTTTCCGATTTCCTACAACTGGATCCAAAAAAATCTTTTCTAACATATTTTCTTTTTCTTCTACATTTTTACATTGCTTTTTTTCTTTATCTAGCTGCCGTTCTTCAACTTTTTTTACAATTTTTATAGTTTTTTTTGCCAATCGTTAGTCTATAAATTTTACTAGAAACCTCCCTTTTGCTTATCACATAAAAGCTTTCTTTGCTTTTTTTGTAATAGTTCTAATTGATGTTTTTCAACTTCTACAGTTTTGCTTAGCTCTTCTCTTTTAAATCTTTTACTGATCATACTTGGTTACATTCTGCTAGAAACTTTTTTTTTTCTGGAATTATATGATTTTTTCCAGGCGACGTCCTTTAACATATCTAAAAAAATTTATCTTTTTTCTTTTAGCAAACGTTTTTAGAGTTTTTTACATTGTTTTTTTTCTCTTTACCAAACGTTATTTTGCAAACGTTTCTTCATCTGCTAGACGGCACTTTTCATACTCTGCTAGAATTTCGTTTACTATTTATGAATTTTTTTTTCTTTAATCAAAGTATTTTGTTTTTTTTTTGATAAAAGTTCTCTAAGAGAAATTAAATATCTTTCTTTATTTTGTTTTGTGATTTACTTAAGTCAAATCTAAGAAAATTTGTTTTGTT
The DNA here is from genome assembly GCA_029207805.1 of Tribolium confusum. Lineage (NCBI taxonomy): Eukaryota > Metazoa > Arthropoda > Insecta > Coleoptera > Tenebrionidae > Tribolium > Tribolium confusum. Next base: position 4,625,972 of record JALGAY010000007.1, on the reverse strand, counting down.
TGTACATTGCTTTTCCTTTTTATCTAGTCGATGTTTTTTGTTTTTTCCTAAAATTTTTTGTAGTCTTTTTCCACTCCTCGAATCTCAAATTTCTCTAAAAGCTCATCAAGAGTATTTTTTTATATTTTTTAATAAATTATATCGACGTTTTCTAACTACAATTTATTTACTTCTCTTTTCTGCCAATCGTTGCTTCTCACAATTTTTCAAAAACTTGTCTAAAATTATTTTTTTTTTCAGTTGACGACTTTCAATATGTTCTAGAATTTTTTGTTCTCCTTTTTCTTCTAACCAACGTTTTTATAGTTTTTTACTTTTTTCTTTAACCAAACGTCATTTTTCAAAGTTTTCTTAATATTCCAAACGCTATTTTCGAACTCTTCTAGAATTTTCTCTAGTTTTTCTAGAACATTTATTAATTCTTTTTTTTTCTTGTAACTGAAGTATTTTGTCGTTTTGATAAAGATTCTCGAATTGAAATCAAATCTGTTTCTTTATTCTTTTATTTTATTCTGTATACTGCAGTTCTGTAAAAAAATTTTTTTTAGATTCTTACATAAATCTTTTTTTTAATATAGCCGATGTTTTAAATTTTTTTCTGAGAATTTTTGTACTACCTTTCCTACTCGTCGATTCTCAAATTTTTCTAGGAACTCATCTAGAGTTTTTTTGCTTAGTTCTAGTAAATTATATCAACGTTTTTATATCATACTTCTACATTTTTTTTTGCTTTTTTTCTACCAATCGTGGCTTCTCAATATCTTTTAAAAACTTTTTTTGTTTTTTTTTTCGAATTATCGTCTTCCAGTATATGACTTTCAACATGTTCCACAAATTTTCGTTTTTCTTTTTCTTCTAGCCAACCTCTTTAGATTTTCCTACATTTTTTGTCTATCAAACGTCATTTTACAAAATTTTCTTATTCTTCCAAACGCCGTTTATCCTACTCTTCTAAAATTACCTCTAGTTCTTCTAGAATTTTTATTAATTCTAATTATTCTTTTAACTGATGTACCCATTCTGTCTTTTTGATGAAGGTTCTTAAAAAGTAATAGAATCTAGTAACAGAATCGATTGAGCTAAATCTAAAAAAATTTCTTCTAATTTTTTTTTCGTTTAATATTTATAGTGTTCTTCATCTAGCCAATATTTCTTTTCCTAGATTTTTGTGGTTCTTTTTCTATTCGTCGAATCTCAAATTTCTCAACAAGCTCATATAGAGTCTTTTTTGTGCGTTTATTTTAATAGGAAAGACTCTCTCTTCGCAGTTTTTCATTTTTTTTTTTTTTTCAGTTTCATATGACAAAATCCATATCTCGTCACTACTTGGTCGTACAGAATTTTTTTTATACATTTTTGTAGGAAATTGAATGCTCTAAAAAAGTATCCTGCAATTTTTTTTATAGCTCTTACCGTTTAGAAGATATCAGAGGTCAAAGTTTGAAAAATTTAACAAAAATTTCTTTTTTACTTCTAAATTTTGTAACTCGTGGATAAATAAATATTACAAAGTGCGCAACATACGGTTTTGTAGGAAATTAAATGCTCTACAAAAAAAAATGGTTTGTGGTTAATCGATTACTTCATACCATTTTTAAAAAAATGGGGATTTAGTATCAAATTTTGGTTTTTAAAATGCGAATATCTTCTAAATGGTTAGAATAATCAATTAACCACAAGAGACCTTTTTTATAGAGCGTTTAATTTTCTACAAGGTTATATATTGCGCATTTTATAATATTCATTTATCTCTGAGTTATAAAATTTAGAAGTAAAAAAGAAATTTTTGTTAAATTCTTTAAACTTTGACCTCCGATATCTTCTAAATGGTAAAAGATATAAAAAAATTATAAGATAACTTTTTTGTAGAGCGTTTAATTTCCTACAAAAAATGTAAATAAAAATTTTTTGTACAATCAAGGAATAACGAGATATGGATTTTACCATATGGAACTGAAAAAAAAATGTGAAACTGCGATGATGGAGTCTTTCCTTTTAAAATTAAGAGCTCATCTTGAAAAAGCATTTTTTAAAGATGCCTAGAAATCAATTTTTCAGTGTCGGAAATTAAAAAAAAATAGTCTATTTTTTTGGCCCACCCTAATCTTTATAGACTAATTTCAAGTCGAGATATTTCCGGTAGTAACGCAAATTTTAATACTTTTCCATGACAACAACCAATCACAACTCCGAATTCTTTTAGGATTCCATAGAAACAAAGGTACTACTGGTATTATCTCAATTTGAAATTAGCGCATTAGATTCTTACATTGCTCTTCTTTTTTATGTAGCGTATAATTTTAATTTTTTTCCTAGAATTTTCTGTGGTCCTTTTTCCACTCGTTAATTTTTAGATCTTTCGATCATCTGGTAGTAATATAGTAGCCGACTATTAGTCAAGTACTGTGTTAATCATTAGTAGCTCTCGATAGAACTGTTCTTCTCTTTCTCATGGCTAGCTGCGAGTTTTTTGTTATCAGACAGTTCGTATTTTTCCGGTAGTAAATATTTTCTGTTTTTTCCTCTTGAAAGCAATGTAGTATTTTTCAATCTCCAGCCAAGTGTCACTGGTTGTTTACACCTATCTGTGCTCGAGCATCTCGTAAAATTTTCCAGGTATAAAATCGAGCGAGTGTTAAGATAGGACTTGAATGTTCTTGACTACTCATCCATTTTACGAAAGTGTCGAGACAAGGATGTGGACTAGGTTTGCTCTAGCACGTTTCACTTGTATAGGTTATCGAGGATCGGATGATGATAAAAAAGGTGTCGCGTCAGAACTACTCGCTTCCATTGGGTCACACATAGAAAATATTGCTGGACTGCGATAAAATTTTACGACCTGTCCGAAAACACATTATACAAGATGCGATTTCCGCACGGTTTTACCGGAATTACTTCAGAGGTATTTCTTAATTTTCTAGACGGTTTACAACCGGAAAAAACTCACTCAAATACAATTTAAAACAAAGAAAAATTTAAAGAAATTGCGAAAATTCACTCTAATCTAGCGGTAAATAACCGTCTCGGTATTCTTGTTTATGATTCAATAAAATTGCTTTATTATTTACTTTCTGGGTGTTAATACAACCAATTCCTTTTATATCTCACCAAAGTACCAATAAAAACCTACCTAACAGAGAAAATAATACCGATTAGAGTCTCAATAACAAATAACTATTAAATTATCTTATAGCATACTTCAGGATCAAGATTGATTACTCTCAATACTCAAACACATCTTTTCCATACAATAAAAAAAAATGATAGAGTAACTCAAGAGACCGTCTGTGTGTCAATTTTTGATGGCAAAGTTCAACTTCTGGGAGACCTTTGATTATTGAGGTTGCGGAAGTGAAGGAAGTTTTCCGGGACTGTTTCCGGAAGGAAGATAAATGAGGGAGAGTAATACAATGGTTAAACTTGCAAAAATACTGCTTTATATCTTTTCTAGTACAAAAAAAATAATCCCACATATTTAGTTTGAGAGAAACACATTTCTTAATTTATTCTAAATTATTTTAAATTTAAACATACTAGAAGCTGGGTATGATACATAACAAGAGAAGCTTTAGAGTTGAGTAGTTCGACTTAGCGAAAAATAATAATTATTACAAACGGAACAAAGTGCTTAATCAAGGCGATAGAAATGTATTTTTATGTTGTTAGATTAGTATAAATTATTTTTCTGTGGAATTTTAGAAATGACAACGTTGGAAGCAAAAGAAAAACAAAACAAAATTCTAAAATATGTTGAAAACATTGAGAAGCGACGGTTAGTAGAAAAGAGAAGCAAAAAAAAATTGTAAAAGTTTCAGAACGTAGTTAAAATTTGCTGAAAAAAATTCTAGGTAAACTTCTAGAGAAGTTTCAGAATCAAAGAGAGGAAAAACAATCACATAAAAATCTAGAAACAAATAAAAAAAGATCAGATAAAAAAAGAGCAGTGTAAGAATGTATAAACAAAAAGAAATTTCTAGACAAAATTTTCTTGGATTCAACATTCAACTGCAGTAAGTCAGACAAAACAAATAAAAAGAACAAATTCAATTTCTACTCGAAGACCTCCATCGAAAAGACAAAATACTTCGGTTAAAAGAGAATGAAGAATCAATAAAAATTCTAGAAAAACTAGAGAAAATTCTGGACAATACGGCGACTGGGAGCCTTATTAACAAGCCTTTGCAAAACGACATTTCATAGAAAAAATAAACACAAAATGCAGAATAAGTCTAAAAATGTTGGCTGGGAAAAAAGAAGAACAAAGAATTCTAGAACATGTTGAAAACTGTCAACTGAAACAAAATTGAAAAAAGAACGTTTGGTAGGGAAAAAAAACAAAAAAATTGTCGAAAAATCTAAAAACGCTGGCTAGAAAAAAAATCAAAGAAAGATTCAGAAAGTTTCTAACAAAATGTAAGCAGAGATGATTGGTAAAAAACTGAAAAAAAAAAATTGTAAAATTTGTAAACATCGATTAGAACTATTGAAAGATAAAGAAAAACGAGGAAAGCTTATAGATGCTAAGCAAAAAAAGATCTCTAGAAAACATTGTAGATTGACGATTTGTTGAGTAAAACAACCATAAAAATTCTGGAAAAAGTTACAAAACAGCAGTTAGACAAAGAAGAATCTAGAAGAAAAAAATTGAAAAGATTTTTCTCTGCCAAATGTAGAAAATTGAACAAAAAAAAATAAGAAAACAGATTTGATTACTGTTCGTGCAACAAATGATCAAAAGATTAAAAGAATAAAAAAGGATTAATAAATATTCTAGAAAAACTAAAAAAAATCTAAAAACGAAACCTGAAAAACATAACTAAAAAAAATATTTGTAAAAATTTTGAAACAAAAAACAAGAACGATTCTAGAAGTTGAAAGACGTCTGCTGAGAGAAGAAAAGACACAAAAAAGATTCTAGAACAACAAAAAAAATTCTAGAAAAATTTAAAATGATGAATTAATTAATGTTTAAATTTAAAAAAAACAATAAAATCTAAAGAGAAAGTTTTTAAAAGAGATTTTCTAGGTTCAACGGCTGGAAATTAGGCAAGAAGAATAAAAGAAGGGTCAATTAAAATTGCGAGTAAAACGTTTCTGTTTTTAAAACAGACAGAAGATGTCTGTGAAAAAAATTTAAATCAGAACTCTTTTCCGTCTTCTGTGTCCATTTTGTCCCACATTCCTCTAATCCGCCTTGGGAGTAAATTAAGGGTTTTGTGAGCTTTTTTACTCTATCAGAAAATTAGAATAGCTTTTGTTTAGTAACCGAAAGTAATTATTTGGTGTTCTCAACCTGATAATTGCTTTTAATTCAAATTTTCTTGAGTCGCTTAAGCGAAATAAAGCGCACGTAAGAAACGAAATTGTTTCAAGAATTTTTTTCAATATCAGCAAAAAATAAATAGATTTTAATAGTTTCACAAGTAACACACACTTTTGTAGCAAATAACTTATTTTGTAAAAACAATTAAAATCAAATTTTCCGCTAAAAATAGATTGTATTATTGAACACCAGATGACGCCCTTGTAATTTCTTGTTAAGTAATCCAGTATCCTGAATAACTTATTAATTTACGAAAAATACACAAAAATACACGATAAATTTTATTTAAATTAACGTGAATTCTATGTGGTATTAAAAATATATCAACGAAACACACAATTTTGCGTTGTGTGTTAACATAGCTTAAATAAATTATTTATTACCATTTGTTAGGAAATCCAGTATCCTGAAAATTTCGGCGTTACCTAACCTCACTTTTTTGTTCACAAACAGAAAACACCTCTTTGCGATTTAAAAAATTATAATAGCGTCATTTTAACACAGTTATGTTATAACAAAGGCTTAGAAGCGGAAATAAAGCAGTGAAATTCGGTAATTACAAATTCATTAACCAAACTTTCTAGTGGAATTGATTCTCTAATGTTGGCAACGTAAAAAAATCGGCGGGCTTTGACTTTTGTTTATAACCTCACTTTTTGAAAATGCCTGAAAACACTGAAAGACTTTCGTTAAACTACGAGAATTTATCAGAAAAATGGTCTCGTGCAACCCCCAATTACAACAAACAGTACTGCAACATCTACCTTACCCGTTTAAAAGAAATGACTGCGTTGCTGGAAGCCAATATCGAGAAAAAATGGGGTAAGAAGTACCCCGTTTGTAAATTACATAAACTATCGGAGGAAAACTACACGAAATGTGTTGTAATTGGTACAATATTCAAGAACCAGAAGCTGAAACCTTCAATTCTCAAACAACTTGCTGAAAGTAACCAGTTAGTGCCTCAACCTATTGTTACACATTTTACAGATAAATCTGACGAGCTTTTTATTGAAGATGAGTTGCAGCGGTACCTTATAGTTAGTAAGTGTCTCAACTTACCGAAATTCTGTTTAACACTCTGATTTAGGTTGCCTCTCCTGTGATAACTTGGTAACCGGCATTTCATGTGCTCTTCTGGGCACTGCGGACGATAAAGGCCGGTTTATCGCCGAAGACTACACTTATGCCGACTTCCGGCCGCAAATCCCGCGCCCCATTTTCGAAAACCCCGCTTTTGTGGTGTTTATCAGTGGCCTCGACCTTATAAACAGCACAAATTTTGCTGTAAACCTCCAATTATTCACATTCTGGCTTTCAGGTCTCTGTGACTTAGCTTCCTACGACCCCTCGAAAATATCCCGTGTTATAATCGCCGGAAATTGTATTAGAAACAAGCCAGAAGAGCACAAACCCTCCATTTCTATGCTATCACGACGTCCTGAATCCTGTGAAACAATCGACGCTGTTACTATCCTTGATAAGTTTCTACACCAATTAGGACAAAACATCGATGTTGATATTATGCCAGGAGAGAATGATCCTTCTAATCATATTCTACCACAAAAACCAATGCATTTCTGTATGTTTCCAAAGTCTGGGGTTTACAAGTCGGTAAATCAGGTTTCTAATCCGTATTTTTGCTCAATTGGGGGTGTAAGAATCATGGGGACCTCAGGACAACCTGTGAAGGATGTCATGAGGTATAGTGAAATCACAGATCCTTTGGAAGTTTTAGAGAGTTGTCTTCAGTGGAATCATTTAGCCCCCACAGCTCCTGATACTTTAGGATGTTACCCGTTTTATGAAAATGATCCTTTTATTATCGAGGAGTGTCCTCATGTGTTTTTTGCTGGGAATCAGGACGAATTTGCCGCCAGAGAGTGTACAGGTAACTGTAATACCGACCTGATTGGAGGCGGCGATTTAATGGGATTTTTTCAGGACCAGAAGGACAAAAAGTAATGCTGATTAGTGTCCCACAGTTTAGTGATAGTCTGCAGGCTTGTATTTTGAATCTCAAGACGTTGGATTGCCAATCTGTGAGTTTTCAAGTGGTTTAATTTTTTGTATTTATTTAATAAATTTTTTATTGGAAATTTTATATACAAACTGTCCTAAAAAGCAAGTCCCACAGTTAATTATGCTCTGTGGTGTATCCTTCTTTCCTTAAATGCGAAAATCGACTTTTTTGTACTAAAAATTGTTGCGCCATCTAGAATTGAAAAGCTTGAAACTGCTATTTCACGAATTGCCTACTAGGTGTCTCTCGTTATTTTAAATTTCAAAAATAAAATTTTTTGTCCTTTTAAAATTAAATAAGACAAGAAATAACAAATAATTAATAAAAAAATGTGTAAAAAATATATTTTTTTAATATTTCAGTGCACTTGGATAATTATAATAAATAAAAAAACAGGTTTCTGTAAAACTATTTATTTAAAAAATTGCATTAATTAGAAAATACAAAATTCTCAAATTATCATATCAGTCAGGTACAAATCAACCACCAATCATCATTCTCTCAATTTCTAATCTACTATCACAGTATTAAAGCTAAAGTCTTAATCGGCGCACTAAAATAAAATATATACTGTGAACGAAAAAAAAATCCAACACTAAACAAAATCAAATTGCACCGATCACCAAGGCCTCCACATGGCCTTCTTAGCTTGGGGCGAAACCGGCGGTGAGTAAGCCCTGGCGACGCAATCCATCTGCCTGACGCAGGCCCCCAGGTGTTGGAGAAGCTTCCGTCCGGCGACGGCATCCACAGGTTCCGCCGGCGTCGCTAAATACTGCGACACTTCCTGCGCGCACTGGGTAAAACCGGCACGGAACCGGTCGGCGTATCCTTCGGCGGGGAGCACCAGCTGGTGTTGGCGCTTGAGGCCGTGGAGGTGGCGCACGGTGAGCTCCAGGATGTCGGCCTTCTCCAGCTTGGAGACGTTCTCGCCCTCGCTCTGCAGCGCCGTCACCATGAGCTCCTTGAGCTCGTCGAGGCAGCGGTTGATGCGGGCGCGCCGTTTGCGCTCGAGCATCGGCTTCATGACCTTGCGGTACTGGTAAGTCCGGGAGATCGGCTCGTCGGTGATGGTGTACGGTGTGGGAGACATGGTTAGACACTATACACACAGCGAACACTCAGAGAGAAATGAGGCGATGGATGCCGATGGTGGTTTTATATGGGATGGATGGTGGGGGGCTCAAGGGTGGATTGTCGCATGCATGGGAATTTTTAAGGGACAATAGGCGAATGGGGTGCTCGTCACGAGGGTATTGTGCAAGTAAAGGAATGCAAGAGAGTCAAGAAATAAAAGGATTTTTTTTTTAAATTTATTTCTGATGTGATTATTGCAAAAATAATAATAATTAATAAAATAATAAAAGTACCCAAATAAGTTTCTTAAAAACGCAAATAAAAAAACTTTTTTTTATTTGCTTAGAAACTCACTTAAATAATAATAATAATAAATAATAGAGAGTGACCAAAAAATAAAATATTGTCTTCCCAAAAAAATTTAAATAATCTAGTTAGGTTTGTATCTCAAAAAAAAAAACAAATAACGAATTTATCTTTATAAAAATACACTGATCATAAAAAAAATAATTTGAAAATTGTTTAGAATAGTTTATAAAAGAAACAGTGCCATAAACAAATATACAGAGTGGCTCAGAAATAAAATTGCAAATTACACTGAGGGAAGAGTACTTAATCTATAAAAAATTAAATTAACTGCAAAACTAGCTTTATGTAACAAGGATTTATAGTTAAAAAAGAGATTATACAGCTTTGTGTCAGTAAAAAATAAAACAATTCTTAAAATTACTTCCAAATGATTTTAGGGACATCTGTATATCCAAAGATTTCCCAATTCAGGGAGCCAAAAAAATCAAAATTATTTAAATTGCAAATTGCAAAATTATGTTTAATAACGTTATAATTCAATTGTAAAAATTACATAAATTATTTTGTTATTATTTTTAATTATTTATTTAGTCGGTACTGGTTTCGGCTTATCTTATTTAAACCATCTTCAGGTGACCTAATTTGTAGTATTAGGTCAGCTGAAGATGGCTTAAGATAAGCCGAAACTCATTCTGTCTCAATAAATAATTAAAAATCGTATTTTTATTTTTACCCTTAAAATTATTTAAATGAATTAGTTAATTATTATTTCTTTTATTTTCTTTCTATCTTATTAGTCTTTATTACTAGATCTTCTGAAACTATTTCAAATTTGTTTTTTCACTTCAAAAACGTTTATTGAAAATATCTAAATTATCAATTTTTTAAAGATTTTCTCGTTTTGTTCTTTCTTTTCCAGTTGTTGGTTCTCAAGTTTTTTATTCTTTTTTTTTTAAGTTTTTCTGAAGCTTCTTTATGTTCGTTTTCTGTATTCCTTTTCCACTGATTATTGGTTTCTAAATTCATTCAGAATATTTTTGTTTTTTTAGTATTTGTCTTTGTTTTTTTATTTTAAATGTCGTTTTTGTAGTTTTTTGTTTTGTTTTTGTAATCTTCTTAATTTTCAAATTTTTCTATGATATTGTTATGTTCTGTTGGTATTTTTCCTTGTTCTTCTAATTCTAAACGTAGTTTTTTGTTATCCTTTTCGTTTTAATCGATTTTTCTTTTTTTAAGCAACGCTTTTTTATCTTTATGTTCAACTTCCTGTATAGTAATAAATATATTTTTTATTTAAATTTGAAATTTTGACATTATTAAAGTGTGTTCCTCTAGTTAAAGTTTTACTTTTTACCCTAGGCTGAGAAGTGTTTACTTTTCAGCCTAGTCTTCAGTTCATTAGACAAAATAAAATTAAAAATCGTAATAAAACGTTTCTTGAAATTAGACTATTGATAAAAGCAAATCAGAGCCGAAGTAATTTTTTCTTAGATTTTCTAAGCAAATTGGTCACGTGGTTTTAGATCATTTCTGAACTGTATATGAGACACAGATTTCGTTAAATAAGGTTGTTCAGGGACAATCACGAAGTTTGTTTATAAATTAAAAAATTGGTTTTGTTTGTTTATTTCTATAATCATTTATTTATTTTGTTTTATTAAGTGTTAAAGATAAATTGAAGTGGCCGCCAATGAAATGAAACTTATAAGAGCTTATCTAGAGATTTTCACTGGTTTTGCTTCATTCGAACGCAAATGTCTTCCACAACATTTTCAGGAAGGGTAAAAGGTCAATCAGGTTTTGTTTTTGCAACATTATCTCTATTTAAAAGACGTTCCAAAATATGCATGTTGTACTGTTTAAATATAATGCAATCTACAACCACCGTGGGATAAATTTGTTAAAATTGAGTATAACGTTGAGTCTAAAGAATGTTGCCAACTGTTAATTACATTGTAGACTCCATTTTTGAAGTACGCCATTACAATAAAAACTTTATTAAGATCTACTAATCAATCTTTTGAAATGTCAAATTAAATTTGAAGTTTGGTCAGAATAGCCAATTTTAAGTGAGATTTCAATGCTGCCAACAGTGCCAACTCAATCAGTACTTGTTGATCACGTTATATAATTTAAAAAAACATAAAAATGGCGTACTTGTAGTAAAATATCTATATTTGAATGCTATAAAATCAATTTTGTTCTAAATTTTTGTGTCATTTTCTTTAACCCAAAATATTTCTTTTTAATTTATGAATTTCTTATAATTTTATCTTGTCTTAATTAAGTCGATATTTGCAAACGTCTCGTTACGAACCCGTTCTTATCAGTGTACACACGTTAATTGCTTAGTTATTAAAACGGAAGAAGAAATTCGATTCTATATATATATCGTGAGAACGTCTCGCCAGTGTTGATTTCACATAATTTCCTTTAAATTTCCAAATCCGGTCCTGTCGATCCTTGATTTTTGATTGCACAGATATTTCTCATAAAATTTTTGTTGCACCTTAATTACTTGGAAGAGTTTCGTGACTCGAAGATGATGGATTTTTACAGCATCCGAAGCGACTACCGTGAGAAAGACGAAAAAAATTATAACTACACGATTCGGTTTTCTGATCGTTTCCGGCGGCCTTTAATTATTTTAAACGTGCGGATGGCTCCTGGAAGTCAATTAGCGGCATGGGCGCTACCATAAATCCAGCCACCCCCAATCGGAATTATTATCGGCCGCAAATTGACACACGACCTCCCCAATAAATTTTTTTTTACAAGACGCTCTGATATAGGATATCTTTGTCTAGCCAGGTGCTATTCTAAGGCATCTGTATATCGCTCGTGGGAACGTTCATGGGTTAGACGTCCCACGAGAGGGTCCGTCAAGTGAGCTGTGCGGCTCGTGTTTTGTTTCCATGGATAGGCACGATACTGGCGCAAGCCGGACGAACGACAAACGCGTTTCCTCAAGGGAGGCCACAAAGGTCCTTTATTGACGGAATTTTTAAAGACATGTGCCGGAATTTGGCCGTTAAAAGGTCCCAATAAATTTTTTTAATTAATTTTCGGATTTATTTTTAAGAAACAAACTCAAATTTATAGCAAAAGTTTTTTTTACTGAACCATCTGTGTTAAGCAATTTATTATTAGATAGAAAATGAATCTATTAAAAAAGAAAACTGTCATGGTTTTTAAAACTCAAAGCCAACTATATTTTTTAAAAAGACACTATTTTTGACCTACCCTGTATGTGTTAATTTTATCTATAAAAAACTGCCAAATTGCCATATTTACCTCTAATCAAAGTGGTTTTGTAAGGGTGAAAAAAATTCTTGTTCCGCCCCGCAATTAAAATAACAATTTTTGTTATAATTAAAATGACATTTACTTCTAAAATTACAACTTATATATTCTACAATGATCCTTGGATCTTGTTGTAAAATGACCGATTTTTTTTCTAACATTACTGTTCATTCTGTAAATCTGTAATAAAATGACAGTAACTGCTGTAAAATGACATTTACCTTTCTATAAAATTAGCTTAATAAAAATTTCAGTTAAATAATGAATCTTAATCTCTAAAATGACAGTTTTAGCTATAGAAATTGATACACTTTTGGCAAATAATCAGAACTAGATTAAAATGACAGTAATCATGTTATAATAATATTCTACACTTGTAAAATGACAATTTATTTGTTACACAATATAACAGTTTCCTGAAAAAAATTGGAAAAAATGCGGTTCTTGCTATAAAATGGCAGATTATTTTCTAATATGACTTTTTTTTCTATAAAATGACAATCACTGCTGTAAAATGACAAATTTTGTTAAATTTTGTAAAGTGAACATAATGCTGTAGACAGCCGTACAATCCAACAAAATAGCAGTTTTGACAAATAACAGTTTTGTTATAAAATGACATTTACTTTTCTATAAAATTATGATTATTGACAGTTTTTAATATAATATTGCACGTTTTTGGTAAAATGACAGTTATTGTTGTAACAAAACAATATTTTTCTACAAAATGACATGACTTTTTACTGTAAAATGACAAAACTATCTGCAAACTGATAGTCACTGCTGTAAAATGAAATTTACCAATAAAATAATAATTATTTCACAATATAACAGTTTTCTGAAAAAAGAACCGAAAAAATGTGGTTCTTGCTGTAAAATGACAATTCTAACATAATTGATTTTTCATAAAATGTCAATCACTGCTGTAAAATGACAAATGTGGCTAAATTTTGTAAAGTGATTATAATTCTGTTAACAGAGCTATAATCTGACAAATTAGCAATTTTTGTTACAAAATGACATTTACTTCTAGAATTACTTGTTCTTCAATAAGGCCACTGAAGTAAATTGAAGAAAAAAGAAAAAATCTAGGCTCTTGTTGTAAAATGATCAATTTTTTTCTAAAATGACTGTTCTTTCTGTAATAAAATGACAGTAGCTGATGTAAAATTACATTCGCTATTTTTACAAAATTATGATCGTTGTAAATATAAATATATAAATAAAATAAATGTATAAAAAGTCATAAATACATATGACTTATATAATTCTCTCTAAGTTGAAAAATAAAAGTTGGCTTGGTTTTTTTAAATTCACTGCTCCAAGAAATTAACGCACCACTTGAAAATAAAGTAAAAAAATTAAAAGTATGTACATTTGACAACTTTGGTTGAGAAGGTTTAATCAAGCTATAATCTAGTTACCCATTGTAATAAAAGTTTTGACATTAAAGTCAGAAATTTGAGTTTAATAGTTTTTTAAGCAAAAATTTTAAAATAATTTTCATTTTTAAATTGTGTTAATTTGTAATTTTGTTTTATTGTTATTTGAATTTGCCGTTCTGTGGATAGTTTTTATCATTTGAAACAATAATAAAAACATTATGAGGAACTTGACTCGAGAAGAATGCGCCCAAGCTGTGGTTTTGTTGGAGGAAGGATGGAGCTACAGAAGAATTGGTGAAAGGTTTGGTATCTCTCATACGTCAGTTTCGCGTATGATACAAAGGTACAAAGAGACAGAAAGTCACCTCAGAAGACCTGGGCAAGGAAGAAAAAGGAAAACCACTCCTTTCCAGGATAGATTTTTAAGAATATCTGCGCTAAGGGAACGCTTTCTAACCGCCAGGAAGCTACAAACTGAGTTCCGTGACGTAGAAGGAATTCAAATCAGTACCGAAACTGTTAGAAAAAGACTTAAGGAGGGTAATTTAACACCCCATATTCCTGCTCGTGATCCTGCATTGACTGCAGAACACCGCAGAGCCCGATTAGAATTTGCTAGAGACCACATAAATTGGCAAAGAGAGGATTGGGAGTCTGTTCTTTTTACGGATGAGTCAAAATTTTGTCTTTACAATTGCGATAGACGTGTTCGTGTATCGTAGACCAAATGACCGGTACGCACAGTGTAACATTCAGAATACCACATTGTTTGGTGGAGGCTCAGTAGTGGTTTGGGGTGGTATTTCCTTACAAGCTCGCACGGAGTTAGTGGTTGTAAATAATAGCTCTATAAATGCGGACCGTTACATAACAGACATTCTTGAAGAGCATGTCGTACCATATGCCCCTTATATTGGTCCAAATTTTTTGTTAATGCAAGATAACGCAAAACCCCACACTGCCCGAATTGTTAAAGATTACTTGAATGAGGCAGAAATCGATGTTTTGGTTTGGCCAGCTCGAAGCCCTGACCTGAATCCTATTGAGCATGTTTGGGACATTCTCGGGAAACATTTAAAAAATCTTCCACATCCTCCTGTCCATCTTCAAGAGGTAGGTCCTCAACTAAATAAAATTTGGAATGACTTAAATCAAGAAGACATAAGTTCGTTAATTTTGAGTATGGAACGAAGATGTGCAGCGGTTATTCAAGGTAGAGGTGGAAATACGCGATATTAAGATGTTTTTTGTAACTTTTATAACGGCGTAACTTTAATAGAATTTTGTTTTTAGTTTGTTTTTCTATATTTGGACACATTAGATATTAATTTTCTTTAAACAAATGTTTTTGTTATATTTTTCTTAATTTTGTACCAATTGGTGGAATACAGGTTTCAATTTTCAAAAAAATTCAAGTGGTGCGTTAATTTATTGGGGCAGTGTATTTGTACGAAAATGACCCCACTTTTACCAAGAAAGTATGCTTCCATCAAATTTACGTTTTTTAAGGACGTATTAAGATTATAATGTTTTATATTTGGGCCACTCTGTATTAACATACTTGCACAAGCTGTAATACGCTCACGATTTTTTTGTTTCAGTATTACACTCAACCTATAATTATTTGTTACAATGCATAATTCTGGTGTAAAGATGATTACCAACCTTAAAAACAACTTTACACTGTAATTATAAAACATAATAATAAAGCCCAATTACGCACACTTCGTATTTTCGTAATGATGTAAGTGTTGTGAATTAATAACGGCAATTTTTCACTCGATTTAATTTTATCTGAAACAAAAAAAAAGTTTTTTGAATTTTTCTTTAATAATTCATTTAAATAACAACAAAGGAAAAACGTGTGAAAGTATAAAAAAGCTACTGATCGTGCCTGATTTCACTTAATCATAAATTTATTTTATAACAGATGATGGTTTTAAAGTGGTTGAGCTTTTTATTGAGTTTCTCTCGTCAAGTGATGATTTGCAAGTTTAACCAATTAACGATTAGATGTAATTATTCAAAGTAGATTGATTTTTTACAAATATTTATTTAATAAACGTTTTTATGGTAGAAGCAATTTCCGGTATTTTTTTAAATTTAAATTCAAAAAAACTCAAGTTAACGTATAATTGGTTGCATATACAAGATTTTTTAGGTTTACACAGTGGCCCATTAAAACTCGTATAGTTGGAAATAATTAATTTTATCTCACAGCAGCAGAAAAAGAATTTTTTTGTGATTTATGGCTTGAGCACTACTAGAAACGTTTTTTCGTAAAAAATGTTATTTTACAATTTTAAATTCTAAATTTAATCAAAAAACTATCATTTTGTGGAATAAATAAATTGTTATTTTACAACAAATTGTCATTTTTTTTAATTTTGTCTGTCAATAACTACAATTTACATCAAAATGACATTTTATAATTTTACAACAATAACGGTTATTTTACTGAAAAACTGCAATTTTACAGCTAAAACTGTCATTCTAGAAACAAAAATATGATTTTATTAAAATGATTATGATTTTACGAAAAAGGGTATACAGTTGACTTCAAAAAAATCCTGAAATGAAATTTGACCTAACATGTCAATTTTTGTCTACATTTCTGACACATTTTTGACACATAAGTGCAGTTTTTTAACCTAAATTCTTAAAGGCCGTTTCAAAATATGTATAAAAATTTAATAATCTGACAGAATTTCTTTTGACAGTTTCCGGTTTTTTTTGAAGCAAACTGTATCATCATTTAACAGCCCCGAATGTCATTTTACTAATAAAGCAGTAACTATAAAAAAATCTGCAACAAAAGTCGCTGTTTTATCATATTTTTTTTCAGAAAATTGTTATTTTGTAACAAATAAATTGTCATTTTACAAATAAACATTAATTTACCGACACAACTATATTACAGAAGAAATTAAATTTTACCTAAAAGTTGTTATTTTACAATTTTACATCAATCACTATCATTTCAGAAAAGAATTTACAGGAAATAGAAATAATCATAACTACTCGACTCAATATTGTGAAAATTTTCTTACTCCGCTACATCGCTTAAACAAGACCCAGCAATCTGCAAATTACATTAGCATCAAGTTGTTTAACTGTTTACCGGAAAATTTTTAAACTTCAAATTAAAACTTTGCTGTTGGAGCATTGCTACTACAGTACTGAGGAATTTATGAAGCAACTCGATAGCTTGTAAGTTTACAATGATTTTATAAGTTGTCGAAGTGTTGAGTGAATTCCTCACAAAATTTATTATATTCATAAGGTATTCATATTTATATGCTATATTGTTTTACTGACGTGTGTAAAATACTAATGTATTCTAAACACCAAATAAATTATTATTATTTTTATTATTATTATTATTATTATTATTATTATTGTGTCAAATAACTGCAATTTTACTGCTAAACATATTATTTTATTAAAATGATTATGATTTTACAAAAAAGTATTAACTGTCATTTTACAAAAAGAACAGTCACAAGTTGCTATTTTTATAATTTTTTTAGAAAACTGTCATATTGTGTAGCAAATAAATTGTCAGTTTACAATTTTACAACTATGTACTATCTTTGTATCAATAAAAAACTGCAAATTTATAGCTAAGAATGTCATTCTAGAGAAAAAATATCAGTTTAATGAAATGATTATGATTTTACAACGGACTAACGGAGGATATGTCATTTTACAGCATTAATTGTCATTTTACAAAATGAACAGTCACGATAAAATAAAATATTCATTTTGTAACAAAAGTCGCTATTTTTCTAATTATTTTTTTTTTAGAAAACTGTCATATTGTGTAACTAATAAATTGTCATTTTACAATTTTACAACTATGTACTATTTTTGAATCAATAAAAAACTGCAAATTTATAGCTAAACATGTCATTCTAGAGAAAAAAAATATCGGTTTAATGAAATGATTATGATTTTATAACGGAAGATATGTCATTTTAGATCATTAAGTGTCATTTTACAAAATGAACAGTCACGATGTAATAAAATTCTTATTTGTATTTCTCAACAAAAGCCCTGGTTTTTCTGATTTTTTTTTAAAAACTGTCATATTGTGCAACAAATAAATTGTTATTTTATAATTTTACAACAATAACTATTTTTGTACCAATAAAAATCTGCAATTTTTATTAGTTTTTCAAAATAGTTTTACAAATTTATTAGTTTTTACAACTAAAACTATAATTCTAGAGAAAAAATATCATATTAATTAATAAACTGATTATGATTTTACAAAAGGGGATATGTCATTTTACAGCAACGATTGCCATTTCGCAAAAATAACATAATAAAATAAAATTCATTTTACCAAATTAGTATTACGTTAAAATTTACGTTTGCTTTTTATAATTTTATAGCAATATTAGTTATCTTAAAAAAACACTTTGGGGTGTTCCTTTACAGAAAGAACAATTAACTTTAATAAAATGTCATTTTCCAAGAAACGTAATTTTTTTAGTTAACAAAACAGGTCTTAAATACAGTATAGAACACGAAGATTTAAAGCACTCTTATGAAAGCCCACAAAGGGCACATATTGCATTGCACAAATTTTCAAATCAAGATAACTATGATCTAAAAAACAAATGACATTCTTAACATTGTTCGGTGAAACAATAAAAATTGAGTTGTATGCTATAATATTTTAGAATTTAAATTTTACCAACGTATATATGTAGTTATTTTTAGAAAAATTCAAAGTTTATCATACGGGGGTGTTTTTGTCTGGGTCTAGGGCTCCTCAAGAGTTATTGCTTTGGTTTTTATGGTTCACTAATCGAGGTTTATGATAAAATCAAGTAGGGTGTTAAAAAGTTTATAGTTTCAAGGGTTCTATTAGTTTTTTATTATATAAGAAATTTTTCCATTCAGAGTAAGCCATGATTTGCAGTGTAACTTTATTCAGATACAAGATGTCAATATTGTCAATAATAATAAATGTCTAAAGTTACAGTGCAAATCATTGTTAACTGAAAATGGTAGTGGCTAAGGTTACAGGTTACAGTGCCAAATCGTGGCTAACTCAAAATAGAAAAATTTTTTAAATTTTTTTTAAAAATTATCAGTATTTTTACAAAAATAATACAGAATGGACCAAAACTGAAATAATATTTTCCGAAATTTTAAAAAATCAAGCTAGCCTTGCATGTCAGAACCAAATTCCACTTCATTTTCTAATAGACCCATCTTGTAGGTATCTAAACTGGCCATTATCTCTAATAAAATCTCGAAATTCCATCCGATATAAGGATCTCTTTTAGATAACAAAAAAAACAGCATTTGCAAAAAATTCTCCGTGGTCTATTATCACGTCCTCCATGCCGAATCGCCATTAAATTTCCACGGCATGCTAGATGAATCAAAGCAATCATCGTCGACAGAGACGGAACACACCATTCAATCAGTTAACGGAAGCGGTAATCAAGGCGGCCGCGTATTGAACACGGCCTGCTTGATTCTCACGCTGCACGAGCCCCACGCCTACTAGATCCGGAATTTCCACGAGGGATGTCGCAGTCATAATAATGTGTGGGCGAATTCGCGGATTGGTTACGAGACGAGTGATATCGCGACCGTGTGAACCTAACCTTGAGAAAAAAACACAGATTTTTTGGCAGTGTGGTGGCCAGGGGCGTCTCTAATCTTACGGCCACCGGGGTGCAAAGGCCTGAATGCCGCCCCTATTTTCGTATTTTTTACCAAAAAATCTTATTTTTTTTTTATTTTTAAATTGTTTTTGTCACTCTATTCTACAGTTTTAATTTCTAATATTTATTAATATTTTAATTACGAATTAATTCTCATTTAGTTTTGATAACGCGGATTTGAAAGAATGTCAAGGTTTTTATCAAAAAAAATTTTTTCTTGAGAATTGTTATAAATTATTTGTTTTGCTGGAATTTTACAACTTTTCAATAAATTAAAAGTTTAGCATTAATAATTCAGAAATTCTCTGTCTGTTACAAACTATAATAATTTTAAATTTAGTTTAAATACCATTCTGTTTTTTACATTCGTTTTCTGCTAGTTCTTACTTCTCTTTCTGTTCTATTTTTATTCTATTTCAGTTCCAGTAGTTTAACTTATTGATTTAATGCAATTCTATTTTTTAGTTTCTTTTTGGTTCCAGTTTTATTCTAGGAGTAGTTCTCTGTCATTTTTTACTTATATTCTAAATATTTTTCTTGGTCAAATTTTGTTTTAGTGTCACTAATAATTTTTGTATATTGCTAGTTCTGGTTTAGTTCTTTTAAAAAATTATTTTTTTATTATTTCAAAATCTAAATAAATATTACACCGGTGATTTTGTTTTAATTTTTTATACTTTTTTCGTATTATAACAACTATTCTGTAATTAGACAAGCAAATTTTCTAAATTTTACTATTTACTTCCGCTCTTCCTCTATTTTGGCTTTGTTTTAGTTTTATTGTAATTTTATTATATAAGTTTATGTTTGTTTTGTTTTTGTTTTGAGTTTTATTCTTTGTTTATTATTTTACTTATATTTTTTCTCAATCAGATTTTAATTTAAATTTCGTCTTTATTCTAATTGTAGTTTCATTCTAATTTCTTTATCTTCTTTATTTTTAACTATCCTAGTTTTTGTACTAGCTTTATTTCTAGTTCTATGCGATTTGTGGTGGCTTTATTGCCTATATCGAATTTTGTTTTTCAGTTTTATTTTAGGATTATACTTTTTAATGTTTTTATTATTATCTAATTGGCTTTACAGTTCTACATAAGGTAATAACAAACAAACAAAAAGCAAAAATTTACACAAATATCAAAAAATATATAAAAAAAATTCTTCTCTATTCTTCTTCTGGCACACGAATTTTTTTCATCCTATTTTCTCTTCTCCATTTTCGTTTAGAACGTTTATCCTTCCACACTCACACATTCTTAACTCTGCACACTCTGACAAACAATGCTCTATCGTCTTCTTTTCTTCTCAACATAATATACACATTCTTTCTTAATCTTCTGTCCAAAACTCATTTTCCCTTTCTTCATTCCCTCATCTGAATCTTGCAACCATTTTTTTATTTTTACTCTTTATTTTATGTAGATATTTTGGTAGTTCAAAGTAACAATTAGGGCATATTTGGGATTGTACCTTGATTCTTCTATACCCGCAATTCTTTCCTGTTTATCTATGTCAGCATCTCTTTGTTTTAGTTCTTCTTCCATTGTTTTTCTTCCTTGTCTCATTCTTTCAATTTCTGCACACGCATACTCCTTTTTCTCATAGTAGTCATCTCGTTCTATCCACCTAACATTTCCATTTGCTCTTTTAATTTCAGCCCAGCATTGTCGCAGTATTTTGCATTCTTGTCGCATTCTTTTTTCCTCGATTCTACTCTCAACTTTTCTCTCTTACTTTCTTCTCTTACTATGTACTCTAACGTTTGTTTATTAAAACCTAAAACCCATTTTATATACTTTTCTTGCACATGCTTAATTTCTTCATATTCCTTCCATCCCCATACTTCTGCTCCATACATTACGATGCTTTTCACCAAACTGTCAAACATCATTATTCTTCTTTTAAAATTTTTACCAAATTTACGTTCTTCCAAACTCCAGACACCTTCCATTACTTTGTTTGCTTTTTTGACTACTTCCTTTATTTGTCCTTTGTCTGTCATACTACTATTTAATACATATCCTAAATATTTCAAGTCTTTCACTTGTTCTATATTTTTTCTTTCCCATTTCCATTCATCTTCTTTTTTGATTCTTACTTTTTTTCCAAACACCATCATTTTTGTTTTATCAACATTAACTTGGAGTTTTTTGTTTCTTACATATTTTTCCATAATTTTTATCATTTCTTTCATTTCACTCTTGCTCTTGCTACAATTACTAAATCATCTGCAAACGCCAGGGACCACACTTTCTCTCTGCCTACAACTATCTCTCCTACTTGCGCTCTACTTAAAACTTCATCCACATCTCCCATATATGCTAAGAATATTTATTGCAGGGGCTTAATGGACAGCCTTGTCTTACACCTTTATTTGTCCAAAAACATTCACTTACTTCTTCGCCCACTTTTACTTGGTTAATAGTTTCCTCGTAAATTTCCTCCATCTTGCTTACCAATCACTTACACACCCCTTTCTCTCTATGATACTGCCATAATGTTTCCCTATCCTCACTGTCAAAAGCTTTTTTGAAGTTCATGAATAATGCATACACACGTCCTTCCGCCTTGTCTATTTCTTTCTTCGCCAGATGTCTCAAAATGTACATTTTGTTGTAGTTTTAATCTAGTTTTATTTTTATTCTAGTATCTTTCTGCACTTTTTGGCTAGTATTATTTTAATTCTTCATATTCTATGTAGTTTCAAAACTTTTTTAACTATTTTCTAGTTTTATTCTAGTACATTTTTGCAATTTTAACCTAAATAGTTCTACTTTAGATCATGCTCTTCTATTTATTTATGAGTAGTTTTATGTTACTTTTATTCGGTTCTAGTTATATTTTTATTAATCTTTTTAATTTTCTTTTTTTTTCATAATCTATCTAAGTTTCTTACTGATACATTCATTTTTGAAAGTAGTTCCATTTTAGTTTTCTATTGTTTTCTTAGTTTCCGTGTAATTATGTGATTAGTTTTGTACTAGTTCTAGTGTGTTCTAGTTTTATTCTACCTTTAAGCAAGTTTTGCCATTATTTAGTTCTATTTTACTTAATCTATTTATGTGTTACACTAATTTTCTAATAAACTATCTACTAATAAAATAAACTTAGTTTTATTCTAGTTTTCTTGTAGCTATAGTTTTCTAGTACATTTTTACATTTTCTATTTAGTTACAATGTAATTCTTCTGTTTTAATCTATACTGTTCTAGTTTTATTCTAGTTTCGTACTAGTTTTGTTTCAGTCTTAGTTTGCTGTTTTATTTCTACTCTCCTTGTTTTAATTTACTACATAATATACCGAAATTTATTTTTATTATGTTAGTTTATCGCTGTCATTAAATGCTGTTTTAGTTTTATTCTAGTTCTTTTGTAGTTATAGTTTTCTTGTTCATTTTTTACATAAATGGTTCTACATCTGCTTTAAGTTTTCCATATTCTCCTTAGTTACAGAGTAATTCTACTGTTTCAGTTTGTACTGCTCTAGTTTTATTCTAGTTTTGTACTAGTTCTTTAGTCCGCCATTTTTCAAATGATAATAGAACTGTCATTGATTATTATCTTCCCGAATTAGAAAAATAAATTTCTGATAATAATAAAACACTTATTATTAGAATATGAGTAGTATTATTTGATTTTTTCTTATTTTTATGCGTCTCTAGTGCCGAAACTGTTAGAGATATAAATACAAGCGAACTTTATTATAAAAAAAAGATTTTCTCGAACTTGGAGCCGCTCCTGAGTGTGTCAAGTAAATTTTCGTAGTGGCACCGATTAAATCACCCTCATCCTTGACGCGCCCACCGTCCGATTAATCAAATCCTCCGGTAAAAGGCCAATGGAGCGAAGCACCTGTCCTCTTTTCCCACGGTTTACACCGGAAGTCCAATTAACCGCAGCCACCTCTTCGCTCCAACATGAAAACATTACCGTATGATTATCGTGGCGGGCATTTTGGCCGCTCGCCTTGCGGCACCTAATTGCCCTTGCTAATTCCAGCAAGTCCTTGCTAAGGACACATGCATACTATCATGTTCGAACGCAGGAAATTACATACAATACACAATCATTTGAAAACAATACGAATGCGAGTTGATATGCGAGAGATGGAGGCGTTTATCTACGCACAGAAATGCTTTTTTTCAGGAGGATTTATGAATGAAAATGAATGAAAGGTGATTAAGTGAATTGGGCGCCGCCGCTGTCTTTTTTTTTTCTTTCTTTCTTTCAGATGAAATTATAGACATGAGATGGATTAGGTGAGAGAGAGTTCGAACGGTTCGTGATTTTGATTCCAATGAGATAATGGTTTAGTGACTAACTACGTAATCAGACTGATTCGACAGAGACGGACTCGGGAAATTTTTCAGGAGCATAACTGTTTCATTTGTTAGTCAAAACTAAAATTGGAAGAGAACTAGAACAAAGTTGATTTAGGAACTTCGTTTAAATAGAACTATTTATATTTAGAATCAGAAAAAAAACAAACTAGAAATAGAACTAGAATAGAACTACAACTAAATTAAATTAAAATGATAACAAACTTGTTTAGAAAACAACTACAATGGAATTTTAACAGAAATAAACTAAATGGTTTTTACATGATTTTAAAATAAAACTAAAGTTAGTGGAGAACTAGAAAAAAATTAAAACAGAACTAACTAAACTAGAATCATGCTTAAATAAGAAATTCTTGGTTCAGAAAATATAGATTTAGTATATTACGTACTAAAGTAGACTCAACAGAACACAACTAAAACATGACATGAAACTAGTTTAACTAGAACCTAAATCAGTAGCGAACTGAGACAAAATTACTTATGGAAAACTAAAATAGAACCAATTAAGTAATAGTTTAAAAATGTACTAGAATAAAACTATAAAATTATAAAAGAACTAGAACAAACCTGAAATAGAATTTTATGAAAATAATAAACTAACACAGATTTACATAAAACTACAAAAGAACTGAAACAAAAATTAAAAACTAGAGAGAACTAAAAAAAAATTAGTGGACTACTGAACAGAACTAAGAAATGACATGAAACTAGATTAACAGAAAATTAAAACAACTAGGAAACTGAGACAAAATTATTTAGAGAATTAGGTAAAAAGTCTAGAAATGACTAGAATAAAACTACAAAAAACTAGAACGAAACTGAAATAAGATTTAATTGCAATAATAAGCTAACATAAATAATAATCAGAACACGAACTAGCACGAGACGTAAAAAGAATTAGTGCATTTGGAATAAAACTGAAACTGTTTCATTTGTTTGTCAAAACTAAAATTGGAAGAGAACTAGAATAAATTTGACTCTAGGTACTCTAAAGAATTTGGTTTAAGTACAAGATTTTTTTTAAATATTGTAAGACTAAAAACAGAACTGAAACAGAACTAGAACCAAATTAGAATAGAATGAAAACAAACCTGCTTAGAATAAAAAAGAAAAATACAACTAGAATTAAATTTTAACATAATTAAACTAAATGGTACTAGATTAAAAAAACTCGAAATGTCTTAAAATAAAACTAGAACTAGAAAAAAAACTGAAACACAATTGACTATACCAGAATTATGCTTAAATAAGAAATTCTTGGTTTAGAAAATCCAGATTGACTATGTTAGGAACTAGAGTAGACTGAATAGAACAGAACTAAAACATTATTTGAAACTAGATTAACTAGGAACTAGAACAGTATAAAAATGTGCCATTATCTATGGATTTACACTGTAACTTAACAGAAGATAAAAAACTTAAAAAACCAGGTATGTAAAAGGTTCAGAAATGTATTAGTAAAAACTAAAACTACAAGAGAACTAGAATGAAATAGCATTTGATAAAAGCGATAAACTAACATAATAAAAAAAATCTTGCTACATTATGTAAAAAGTAAACAGAGCAAAGCAGAAACTGAAACAAAAATTAGAACAGTATAGATTGAGACAGTAGAATTACATGTTACTAAATAGAAGACGAAAAACTTAAATTAAATATAGAACCATTGATGAAACAGCTAGAAATGTATCTACTAGAAAACTATAACTACAAGAGAACTAGAACAAAACTAAAACAGCATTTGATGAAAGCGATAAACTAATGTAATAATAATAAATTTTAGTATATTATCTACTAGAGTAAACTGAGCAGAGCAGAACTGAAACAGTGAATTGAGATTGAAACAAAACTAGAACAGTACAGATTAAAACAGTAGAATTGTACTGTTAGTAAGTAGAAAATGAAAAATTTAAACCAGATGTAAAACCACTTATGTAAAAAGTCTAGACATGTACTAGGAAACTGATACAAGAGAACTAAAATAAAACTAAAACGGCATTTAATGAAAGCGATAAACTAATATACTAAAAGTATATTAGTAGTAGAGTAAACCAAGCAGAGCAGAACTAAAAGGGCGAACTGAGATTGAAACAAAACTAGTCCGAAACTAAAATAAAACTAGAACAGTACAGATTAAAACAGTAGAATTATACTGTATAACAGTAGAAAACTGTAACTACAAAAGAACTAGAATAAAACTAAAACAGCTTAAACTGAGCAAAGCGAAACTAAAACAGCGAACTAAAACTAGAATAAAACTAGAACAGTACAGATTAAAACAGTAGAATTATACTGTAAATAAATAGAGTATGAAAAACTTAAAGCAGGCGTAGAACCACTAATGTAAAATGTCCAGAAATGTACTAGGAAACTACAACTACAAGAGAACTAGAATAAAACTAAAACAGTTATTTGATAAAAGCAGAAATCTAATATTATAAAAATCAATTTTGGTATATTATCTACTAGAGTAAAGTGAGCAAAGCAAAACTAAAACAGCGAACTGAAATTGAAACAAAACAAGAAAAGAACTAGAATAAAACTAGAACAGTACAAATTGAAACAGTAGAAAAACTAAGTAAAAAAAACTATAAAGAGTAACAAAAAATAAAATAAAATTTAAACAGATCAGAACTGAAACAAAGTTACAGAATTACACGGAAACTAAACAAAAAATGAACAATTGAAGAACTATTAAAAAAAATAGAAATATACTGGAATTAAACTATCACGACAAGAGAACAATTAGAGAATTAGACAATAAAAATAAAAGTAATAATATATGTAGAATTAGTATAGTATGCACTACAGAAGACAAAGTAGAAATAGCATACAGCTAGAATAAAACTAGAATAGAACAGAACTAATATAAAACTGCTAACAAAACTATATTGAAGCTAGATAGACTTCCTCTATCAAGAAGATAGAAAGATGAAGTGGTAAAAAGTCTAGAAATGTACTAGAATACTATAATTATACCTACAAGAAAACTAAAATAAAACTGAAACAGAATTTATTAAAAATATAAAACCACTGTAGATCGTTAGTTAAAACAGAAACTAGCATAAGACTGTAATAGAACTAGAACAAATAATAGAAACTAGAACAAAACTAAAACTAAAACGAAATGAAAAATTTAACAAAAATTAGGTTTAAGAAATATAGAATTAGTATAGTATATGTTAGAATAAATTGACTTTATAGAATTAAGTAAGCAGAACTAGCATGAAATTAGAATAAAACTAGAACAGAACTGATGTAAAAATGTACAATTAAAGAATTAAAGTAGAAGATGAAATTATAAAAGAAGAAAGACAGAGACAAAACAAAATAATTATAGAATAAAGCTAGAAAAGGAATAAAACTAAAACAGTACTAGGCAAAAAATGCTAAAAAGTACTAGTAAAGTAAAGAAGCAAAGAAATAATGTAAAAATAAAAAACTGAATTAAGAATTTAGAATTAGAATAAAGATGATAATTAAATTAAAAGTTGATTGAGTTGAAATAGAACTAAAACAAAAAATAAAATTATGTAGAAGCAAGACAGAACTGGAAGTAAAACAAAAATAACTAGTAAAACAGAAACAAAAAGTGACAAACATCGAACTAAAATAAAAAATAGGTTAGAGACAAAAATATCATAAACTAGAAAAAGAAAAAGCACAAAGAAACTCGCAGAACAAAACTGGAACTAGATTGGTATAAACTAGTTTCTACAAACTAGAATTAGACGAGAACAGAAACAAAAGTAGGAACTACCACAATACTAGAAAAAAACTAAAACAAAATTAAAATTGAAAAAAAATAAAGGTAAAGACCGTTAAATTTGTATTTTATTAATTTGAAACTAGAAAAAGACTAAGGCAAAGATTAAAATATGATAGAGATATTAATATTGAACAAATTTTGTTAAAAAAAAAAGAAATTGAAACTAAACTTGATGATTTTTTTTTAAAAGCCACCAATATATTTCTATGTCTCTTATCCCTTGACCATTCATCTCCGACCCTTTTGCCCTTTCTTTATAAAGAAGTTTCCGGCTCGTGTCTTTGAATTAATATCTTGGAGCTATTAGTCTCCCACATTTTTTCTTCTCCGCAGATAAAATCAGATATCAATCCTTGCAAAATGCCCTCTTTGATGAAAATTTGTCGATTTTCCTCGTCTAAAGTAATCTGGCTCCGTCCCTGTTTGGTATTGGGCCCTCCTCCTTAGCAGTGTTAGCACGTGTTGCGGGCGGCAGGTGCGAGTCGCACGCGGTAGCATGACCCCCTATAGCCCCCCACATGCCGTCACAGAAGCGTGGGAACGGCTTCTCTCTTAGCTTCCCAAAACAGCGATCGAGTGAGCGAGCACCATGCTAAGCTGACCTCGTGCACGTCATATTCTCTCGCCGGCCGCCCATTACCCATCTCTCTTCTCCTAATACCCCACGTATACGAGTTTCTCACTTAGAGGCTAAATGCGGTCTCGTGCCTCTGCTCGATTTTCGTGTTAGATTAGGTCATAGAACGTCTCGGATTAGATTGGCGCAATAATTACAACCAGCAGCGCATAAAAAACAGACAAACAAGATTTCTTTTAATTATGTATTTAGAATTGCCAAACGTTCTTTAATTCAAAGGATAGTCCTTTAATTTTATAAATTGTTCTTTAGTCTTTAACATGTACTTAAAGGACACAATTTGTCCTTTTATCTAGTTTTTTTTTACAAAGAGAAACGAGCAAGCGTTAGAAAATTGATATATCTATTTGTGTTTGGTTGATTTCAAAAATAAATTAATTGTCTAGACGTCCTTTTAAGTCACCAAAATAAATTTTAAGTACGTATAAACAAACAAAAGTTTTATCCAGGCTTGAATGATGAAACCTACGTAGAGTATTTAATGGTAGAGAAAAAAAAAACAATAAGAAAAATTGCGACATGTGGAAAAAGAAGAACAGAAGTAGATCCTAGAAGAATTTGAAAAAGTAGATTCTACAAAAATTTGTAGAAAAGAATGACAGAAAAAACTCTGAAGATTAATATGTTTGTTGTAAAAAAAAAACAGAAAAACTATAAAAACGTAGTTTTGACAATTTTAAAAGAACTGTAGATTCTACGCCTATATAAAAAAATAAAAATTATAAAACCAACGAGGGGAAGAGAATAAGAAGAAATACAACTGAAACAAGCGATAAAGAAAGATTTAAAAAGTTGAAAACGTCAATTGGGAGGTTCTGGAAGAACAAAATTCTAGATTTGAAAGAATATTTGGAAAATAAGAATAAGACAAAGAACTACTAAAGAAAAATAAGAAAAATTAAGAATAGTTAAAAGCAAAAAAAATTCTAGATTAATATACCTACTGAGATACTGAGAAAAGTCTTGGCAGATACGAAGCAATAACAATAATTTTTGCTTCAAACATCTAAAAATCTCTATTTTTGTTATTTATATTAATGGTGTTAATGGAATTTCGGAGCTGGAGAAAACAGTTTGTACTTATTCTTTTTTTTATAAAAATTGCAGTAAATATTTGTTTTTGTAATAATCGTCGTCTTTAGCCTACAAAATGTATATATTTCATGGTCCTTCGAGCCAAATCAAGAGAAATGTTTTATTATTAGTATAAAATAGACAAACAACTCGTAAAAATAGAAAGGCGTCATATAAAAAAAGAATTTTAAAAAAACTTAAATCTAGTAAGGTATCTTCGAAGAATTCTATATATGAGAAAAACTCTTTTTTAAAAGAAATAATTTAATGCTAGTTTTAAACTTGGTAAGGGACAGATTCCTTGTTGTTATAGGGAGTTTATTAAAAATTTTGGA
This sequence comes from Tribolium confusum, assembly GCA_029207805.1. Classification (NCBI taxonomy): domain Eukaryota; kingdom Metazoa; phylum Arthropoda; class Insecta; order Coleoptera; family Tenebrionidae; genus Tribolium; species Tribolium confusum. The sequence continues at coordinate 4,596,708 of JALGAY010000007.1, read as the reverse complement.
TCCCAAAAGGAGATGCTGAATGGACTTTTTTTAGTCTATGAAAGTTAATATGAATATTCTTTTGGTCTCTTAAGTTGAGAATATGGAGTTCTCCCCGTTTAGTTAACTCTTCAATGTGTGTCTTAACATATAGTAAACAAGAAAGAATATACAAACATGGAAGTGTAAGAATTTTGATTTGGGAAAAGTAATACCTACAATCCTTCTGATACTTTAAACCAGCAATTATTCTTACAGCTTTTCTCTGCATTTTAAATAATCGTTCTGAAGCAAAAGAATCTCCCCAAACCAAAATTCCGTAACTTAAACGCGAGTGAATATACGCGTAGTAAAGGGAAATTAAATTTTTTTTAGAAACAAAGTTGCTCAAGGATTTTAACAAAAAGGTATTTTTTGCAAAATGACTGATAATATAATCAACATGAAAATGCAATATAAGATGCACATCCAAACGAAGACTTAGAAAGTTGACAGATTCTTGGGTGACAAAATCGAGAGGAATCTGTTTTAAAGAAAAGTAAAATGTAATTGTCTTAGAGTCATTTAGAAATAAATTATTAGACGCAAACCATTAAGATAAGGAAGTTTGTATTTGCGATAGATCATTTTTTAAGACATTAATGTCATTATTATTTTTAAATAAAGAAGTATCATCGGCAAACAAAATAATATTTTCGTTGGGAAAAACCTTATTAATATCATTAATGTACAATAAAAAAATAACGGGACCTAAAACAGAACCCTGAGGAAACCATCTAATATCTAGATTTTAAATAAGACATTAATAAATTTTTTGCGCGATTGGTTGTTTTTATCAGTTTACTGTGCCTGTTTCCACGACGGTAGGTTGCTGTTACTGGTTGCTACGTATAACAAAACGGTAAGTAATTCACTTACCGTTCAGTGAACGGTAAGCAATTAAATCTAAAAAAACAATTTTGCGATTTATTTATTAAAATTAAATGTACAATTATTATAATTAATAGTAGTAATACCACTCGCATTTGAGTTTCTAGTGTTAATAGACAAACTTTCCGACGTAGAAGTCCCAGGTTGTTGTAATAGTCCACCAACATCGCTATGTAAAATTTTATGAGCAAATTCAATTTTGTTTTGGAGGGAATTTTCCACGTAACTCTCGGCCACCGTTGATGAACGCCACCCACCATGTCTTTTTAGTCCCAACACATCAACTCCGTTATTCGCCAAAAGTGTAGCCGATGTGCGTCGAAACGAGTGTCTAGTAAAACCTTCAGGGGCTTGCAACTTTAAATACTTTGCAATTTTTGACGGCTAGCCTCTAATTGTGCCTTTTCCTGTGACTCGCCTAGTGCATTTGCCATTTCGATAGTTCAAAAATAAATGATCTGACGTTGGGTTGCTTGGTCGAATTCTTATGTACTTTCGAAGTATTTCCAAATAATGAACTGCTTCATTTTCTTTATTAATAACTGTGAACGTTCGCTGAATATTCGTTTTTGTATTTGGAATATTTACTATAAACATTTCTTCATGTTCTTCTATGTCACTCATTTTAATATTGTACAATTCCTCTCGTCTACAAGCGCCCGATACTCCCAATATCATTGCTACCTGCAAATATATTGTTTCCTTAGAACTCAGATGTACCACCTCGTCATCTACAACATACCTTTTGAATTAAAAATTGTTCGTTTGGTGCTTCATTCAAGAATTTTTCCATGTCTTCTTTGGTAAAAATTTTAGCCTTCTTAGGCCGATATCCAATATTTTTTCTCTTAAGATAAGCAATTAATGTAACAAACTTAGAAATATCGATAGCATCATGGAGAAAATTGTACTCTTTAGCATAGAATACTCCGCCCATAAGCTGCCTGGGGCCTTCAAGTGTCCACTTCTCACCACAAAATACAGAGCTAACAAGCTCTTTTCATTTACAGAAATCTTCTTTGCTTCACGCCATTCCTTAAACAACTTGTATGTCTGTTCATATCGGGCTTTAAATTTTTCTGGAATTATTGCCGAACATCCTTCTTGCCAAGCGTCTTCTAAATCATCCGGTAGATCATCACCATCGCTCATATTTGCTTCGAAAACGGAACCACAAAACAGAACTATGTAGGAATGATTGTATCAAAAAGACAATTTTACTTGTTTGGAACAAAACCATAGCAACCATGGAACAGCCACCCAAAGTTTTCAGTTTCAATCTTCCCGATTATCACAAATGTATTGATATAAATTATTATTACTATTCTAGAAACTCTAATCGCGCAAAAAACGTTATAAGCATGTCGAACGTTAAGGATTACCGTTCTCAGACAATAATTGGAGTCGTCGCTTCGCTCCTCCTCCAAACAATTGTCTTCGAACGGTAAGCATTCCTTACTGTTCTCCATACTTAATATACCATAAAGCATTTTTTGAAAATTTATAGTTGGTAAGAATTTTTTCAATAGTTTGAAATGAAACAGAGTCAAACGCTTTGGTTAGGTCACAAAAAGTTATCCCGCAATAAGAATGTTTTTCAAATGCTTTATTGATATAGGAAATTAGTTTAGAGATAGCTAAAGTTGTTGATTTGTTTTTTTTTTAAACCAAACTGACCAGCAGTAAACAGATTATTTGATTCAAAATGCGATAAAATTTGTGCCTGCAGTGCTGGTTCAAAAATTTTACTCAAGACCGGTGCTATTGAAATTAGACGATAATTGTTTAGTTTATTTTGATCACCCTTTTTAAATAAGGGAAGAATTTTAATTTTTTTTAAGACTTCAGGATATATCCTTGATCTAATACATTCATTCAAAAGAGCTGTTAAAGCATAAATAATTATATGTTGCATGGACTTGACTATTTTATAATTAAGGTGATGAACATCTAGAGTAGAAGTGTTTTTAAGACCAGAGATACTATCTCGAACTTGATTAAAAGTCATTTTAGTAAAAGTGAAGCTAGGAAAAGGAACAGAATTAAGATTTGAAAAAGAAGGCAAAAAGAATTTGTTTTGTCGGAAGAAATTTTATTAGAGACATGTTCTGCAATACTAGAAAATTATATATTGAATGCCTCAGAAGATAAAGGAGGGGAGAAAGAGTTAACATTGTTGCTTTGTAAATTATTAATAAGTTTCCACATTTAATTTTGAAACTATATCTAGAACTGCCGAATCTTGTGTTATTTTATAAAAAAAATCAAGAATGTCAGCGAATCGCGTAAGGCTTGTAAATCCTTTGTAAATCAATTTACAGATTGTCGATTTTTTGAATCAGAAATTAAGGTTGAGGGAAAGTTACGTTTAGCGGACGAAGACAGTAAATAAACAAAGTTGTTAATTTTTTCATTAATAATTAGGTTATCATTATTAATAAATAACCATATAAAATTATACAGACCAATTACAATAATTTTCGCTTTAAACACTCAAAAATCTCTATTTTAGTTATTTATATTAAAGTTTTTAATAGCATTTACGAGCTGGAAAAGACAGTTTGTACTCTTTTCTTCTAAAAATTGCAATAAATATTTATTTTTGTAATAATCGTCGTCTTTAGCTTCTAAATTCTATATATTTTATGGTCCTTCGAGCCAGATGAAGAGAAACTGTTAATTCTTGACAATTCCGACATTCCTGGCTAATAATATCACTGACAGTACGACAGCCGAATTTACCTAAGAAACACTTAAAATGTTTTTGTTTTGTTATAGCACTCTTTACAACTTTTTTAAATAAACACTTGTTATTACATGTCTGTGGATTGGGAAAAAATTAAATAAATGCAAATAAATTTCACAGTCTACTTAGATTTTGTAAAAACAGCAAGAAAGTGGTATAATTTGCTGTTTATTAGATGAATTGAAAGCGTGCGAAAATCTTAACTTGGGATTTTATTGCTTGAATTTCTAATAAATGTCGGATTTTAATACAAGTGTTTAAATACGTAATGTCTTATTATTAGAAGAGAAAGGGACAAGCTTTGACGTTTTAAATTGCTCTAATATTACTTCAAAAATATTGTTATCTTTATTTTGTACTAATTTTGTGGAGAAAATATAATAAATAATCACGACTGACAGTTTTTAATTAAAAACAATCTAAACATAAATAATTTGTGTAATTGAAAGCAAAAGCAGATGAAGTGTTGGTTATATCTGTATTTTTGTACTTTTTTATTGTTCTTACATATTCACGAATTCTGGTTTCAATCCTTCGTCCTGCTGATGTAAAGAAGGAATTTGTTGTTGAAAGAACGAAAATATGAGACGGATTAGAATGAAACAACTGAAATTGTAAAAAATTTATAATAACAGAACACGATTTGTCATAACTAAAACAGAAACAGCTATTATAGCATTAGAATGGAACTAGAAATAGAACTTTGAGTATCACAATTAGAATAAAATTAAGAACTTATTCAAACACTGGAATAGCTATGGAATTGGAGTAAATCATAACCAAAATAAATAAAATACATTGAAATGAAACTAAAAACTTAAATAGAACTGAAACAAAGCTCTGCTAGAATTAGATTAGAACTAACAATTTAAATTCCAAGCATTGTTTTAAATTTTATCTTTCTAGAAGCTTTATTTACACTGCTCCAAAAAATTAACGCACTACTTGAAAATAAAGTAAAAAAATTAAAACTATGTACATTTGACAACTTTGGTTGAGAAGGTTTAGAAATTTTAAAATAATTTTCATTTTTAAATTGTGATAATTTGTAATTTCGTTTTATTGTTATTTGAATTTGCCGTTCTGTGGATAGTTTTTATCATTTGAAACAATAATAAAAACATTATGAGGAATTTGACTCGAGAAGAATGCGCCCAAGCTGTGGTTTTGTTGGAGGAAGTATGGAGCTACAGTAGAATTGGTGAAAGGTTTGGTGTATCTCATACGTCAGTTTCGCGTATGATACAAAGGTACAGAGAGACAGGAAGTCACCTCAGAAGACCTGGCCAAGGAAGAAAAAGAAAAACCACTCCTATCCAGGATAGATTTTTAAGAATATCTGCGCTAAGGGAACGCTTTGTAACCGCCAGAAAGCTACAAACTGGGTTCCGTGACGTAAAAGGAATTCAAATCAGTACCGAAAACTGTTAGAAAAAGACTTAAGGAGGATAATTTAACACCCCATATTCCTGCTCGTGGTCCTGCATTGACTGCAGAAAACCGCAGAGCCCGATTAGAATTTGCTAGAGAGCACATAAATTGGCAAAGAGAGGATTGGGAGTTTGTTCTTTTTACGGATGAGTCAAAATTTTGCCTTTACAATTGCGATAGACGTGTTCGTGTGTATCGTAGACCAAATGAGCGGTACGCACAGTGTAACATTCAGAATACCACATTGTTTAGTGGAGGCTCAGTAATGGTTTGGGGTGGTATTTCCTTACAAGCTCGCACGGAGTTAGTGGTTGTAAATAATGACACTCTATAAATGCGGACCGTTACATAACAGACATTCTTAAAGAGCATGTCGTACCATATGCCCCTTATATTGGTCCAAATTTTTTGTTAATGCAAGATAACGCAAAACCCCACACTGCCCGAATTGTTAAAGATTACTTGAATGAGGCAGAAATCAATGTTTTGGATTGGCCAGTTCGAAGCCCTGACCTGAATCCTATTGAGCATGTTTGGGACATTCTCGGGAAACGTTTAAAAAATCTTCCATATCCTCCTGTCCATCTTCAAGAGGTAGGTCCTCAACTAAATGAAATTTGAAATAACTTAAATCAAGAAGACATAAGTTCGTTAATTTTGAGTATGGAACGAAGATGTGCAGCGGTTATTCAAAGTAGAGGTGGAACTACGCGATATTAAGATGTTTTCTGTAACATTTATTACGGCGTAACTTTAATAAAATTTTGTTTTCGGTTTGTTTTTTTATATTTGGACACACACATTAGATATTAATTTACTTTAAACAAATGTTTTTGTTAAATTATTCTTAATTTTGTACCAATTGGTGGAATACATGCAGACATGCCGAACAACTTTCGGTTTATCAGATATTAAAGATGTTTTAACAGGAGTTCCTCAAGGATCGGTGTTAGGCCCACTTCTTTTTTCTATTTTTATTTCAGATATTCAGTACGCAACTAAATTTTGCAAAATACATCTATTTGCAGATGATATTCAACTCTACCTAAGCTTTAACCCTCTAGAAATACGAAATATTGAAAATATAATTAACAGTGACCTTAATGAAATATATAATTGGACCCAATGTAATTCACTATATTTAAATGCAACTAAATGTAAGAACATACTTTTTGGAACAACGAATAAAGCAGAAAATCTAAAACACACCGTTCGAATTAATAATGTAGAAATTCCTTCCCAAAGTACAGTCAAAAATCTTGGTATTACTATGGATTCACAACTCAATTTTACTAATCATGTTTCCCAGTTATCTAAACATTGTTATTTTAAATTTAAGCAACTTACACAGTTTAAAGAGTTTTTAAATCAAAAGACTAAACTAATTTTAATTAACTCACTAGTTTTATCCAATCTGCATTACTGTGATATTGTTTATGGCCCGCGCCTAACTGAAAGTAATAAACAAAAACTTCAAAAAATTCAAAACTACTGTTTACGATTTGTGATTAGTATACCTCACTTTGCACATGTTACTCCCTACCTAAGATCTTTAGGATTGCTTAAATTGAATGAGCAACGCTTTGTTCATTATTTGTGTTTTTGTTTCAAATTACTAAAGTTAAAAATTCCTGATTATTTGTATGTTAAATTAATCAAACGCTGTGAAACACACTTTAGAAATTTACGATTTGTTGAAAAGCATTTTCACTTTCCAGCACACAAGACTACTTTATTTCAGACGTCTTTTTCATATATTGTACCATATATATTATTAAGTAACTGCTCTGATCTTTTAACAGTTGACACTTCCGTATATTTAAAAAAAAAATGTAAAAAACTAATTTTGTCGCAAAAACTTTCTGCAATTGATCTTAGCAAATTTTAATCTGTTGTATTATTTTGTGTTATGTTTATTGTAAGTATATTTATTAGTATTTTATTATGTTTTAACTATTTCTCTAGGTTAAATTATAAAATCAGATTTGTGTCTGCCATTTAACCTTTTGTACATTTTTGTTTTAATGTGCAATAAACTTTATTATTATTATTATTATTATTATTACATGTTGCAATTTTCAAAAAAATTCAAGTGGTGCGTTAATTTATTGGAGCATTTCTTTCTTTTTATATTTCTTTCAATATTTCTTTCTTTTCGTCCAGTAGATAGCACATTTTCATGTTTTTCATTTTCTATTAGAATCTTTTTTGTTTTTCCGAAATGTTACTTTGACTTTCTATTTCTTCTCAACGTAGTTTCTGTTATTATTCTTTCTTTTTCAATAGTAATTTAAAAAAAAAATTAATTTTGGTTTAGCACTTCTTTCTTTTTTAACCTTGTTTTTTGTTTTTGTTTTTTTTTTTTTAATTTTTAGATATCCTTTCTCTTCCAATTCTCCTGTTTTAAGGCTCCTTTGGAATCGTTTTTTTAGAGGTTTCTTTTTAATTCGTCGATTTTTCAGCTTATATTAAGACTTCTATTGTTTTTCTCGAAACTTTCTCTGTTATTATTTTAGCTGATGTTTTTCAGTTTTTTCCAAAATTTATTGTTGCTCTTTTTTACTAATCGTCGTCTCTCTGTTATTTTTCCTTCTAAACGTAGTTTTTTAAGTTTATGTAAAAGCTTTCTTTGTTGAGCTTTCTTTTCTAACCGTTGTTTTTAAGAAGCTCTTCCAGATTTTTCTCTGTTTATTCGTTTCTTTGAATTAGAAAATTATTTTCTAATAATTCAAATTATTCGTCTATTTTAGAGTTTTTTTAAGTTTTTTTTTATTACTTTGCCAATTGTTATTTTTCAAATTTTTTTTTCTAAGCTTCTAAAGTCTTCTTTTGTTTTTTGAAATCTTTTTTTGTTCTGTTTTTTTAACGTAGTTTTTTATTTGTCTTCTTAATTATTTAATTTTTATTTATTTATTTTGTTTTTAAGTCTTTTAGTACCGTTTTCTCTAAAAAAATTTTAGTAGCTTTTCTTTCTCTTTATTAAAACTTGTCTAAAAACTTTAGTAGTTTTTCTGTTGTTTTGGTCTACCAAACTCAATTTTTTTCCTCAAAAGTCTTTTTTTTACAAAATCTTTTTTGTTTTTTCAAAATATTACTTTGTTTTTCTAAAAAGTTATTTGCTTGCCTTCCTCTTCCAATCGTAGCTTTTTCAAGAAATTTGTAGTTTCTCTATAGTCTTCTATCTTCTCCTTTCCCTTTAAATCGTCAGTTTTTTAGTTTTTTTATATTATTCTTTTTTTCATCTTTTTTTAAAATCGTCGTTTTTTAAACCGTTTTTTCTAGAATTGTTTTAACTTTTTTTTCTCTTCATTTTGATATTTTCAGAAACTTTTTTAGTGTTCTTAGAACTTTCTTATATTTTTTCTGAATTTTCTTTATGCTTTTCTCTACCAATCGTTTTTTTTTAATTCTTTTTTATTCTAATCGCCGCATTTTAACCATTTTCAGAATTTTTTTTCTGTTTTTTTTAAATTCTTTTACTAAAACTATTTTTTTTCTTTTTCACCTTTCGTTTATTTTTAATTTTTTTTATTAAAGTTGTTTTTCTAATTTTTTTCTTTTTGCTAATCGTTGTTTTTAGAGCTCGTTTTTTGTTATTATAAAATTTTTTGTGCTCAACTTTCTTTTCTAATAGTGATTTTTTAAGCTTTTCTAAAACCTCGCTTTAGTTTTTCAGTTATCTTTCAGTTTTATTTTCTAGAATTTGCTATTGCTTTGTGCTTACCAATCATCATTTCTCAGTTCTCTTTTCTTTCAAAGACTCTTCTAGAATCTTCTGAAACTTTTTTTCTTGTTTTTCCAAAAAAATTTTTTGTTTTTTCAAAATGAGCATTTGTCAAACTTTTCTTTTTTCTCATAGATTTTTTTTTCAAGTATTTTTAGCATTATTTAGCGGTCTTATTTAAAGCATTATAAAAGGAGAAAAAACAACCAGCCTTTCTGCTAATATATGTATAATAAAATTAAAATAAATCTAGAATTAAAATTTAAAATCTAATTTGTTAAAATAGAACTAGAATTACTAGAATAGAACAGGAAAAACTAAAACAAAATTTCAGAATCAACTAAATCAAAAATAAAAGTTAAACGAAACTAAAACATAGAAAGTAAGATATAACTAGAAAAACAAAACAATTATAAAATTATAAAATCAAACAGAATTGAAATAAAAATTAAAGATAACTAAAAATTAAAATTAAAAAATTAAAAAAACTCGAAATAATTTTGGAATGGCAAGGCTTTTCTCTCTATAAACTCGATGTATTTTGTGTTGCCTATTTACGCCACATTTAACAAAAAATAAATTAATTTTTTCGCCATTAATTACCAATAAATCCTTCCAGTTTCAATTAGTTTCATCTTTTTCTTACCATTACTGTCCACCGACCGTAAACAATTTTTTTCCTCGAACGTCACAGCAGTGCATAAAATAAATCTCGTTGTCAATCTAAATTTTTAATTACAAATCGTTGAATCCCATTGTAATTCCCATAATTCAAATTTTTTTTCCCGACTGTGAGATAACCATCGCAGTGTGCTTTGAGCCATCACCCGTCAAGTATTGCCCTCTGGCGACTTGCTCCTTCAACTAAGTTCTTTCACGGCCGTCTGCGTCCGTAATGAAATTCGTTTAGATACGATTTTACGCTCGGAGAAAATGTTTTTTGTTCGATGAACAGTTACACAATGATTTTTCATTGATGATAAATTCATTTCGGGGAGAGAAAAAAAGGAGCTATTGATTCGGCCAAGATGGTAATTTTGATTTGAACAAGCGTTCGCATTAATTAAGATAATTGGATAATTGGTTATTTTTGAACGGATAAAGCGAAATTATAGAGCGTTTTCAGGACTCGAAAGTGACTTATTACTAGAGCAGCTGGGTTTCTGATTAATTATAGAGAACAACAGATGAAAGATTTTGCAATAAAATATTTTGCGCGCTTGAATTATTAGATGAGAACTAATTTAATCAAAAATTGAGATGTGTGTGGTCTTTGAAATTATAATAGGGCCGGAGCACAAACTCGACCACAATCACCAAATTTACTTAAATATATTTCGCCTCCGGCACTAAAAAATTGGTAAAATATTGCCTCCAGCGTCTAAAATTACTAAAAGTCGTTTATAGCTCACAAAATCATAAAACTATGACCTCCATGGCTATTAATTTGAAAGTTTATAAAAATATTTTTTTGCTTCTAAATGTGTCGCCTCTGGCGCCTAGAATTTACAGAAAATTTCGCTGTATTCTATCTGTAAAAAAAATTCCTTAAAACTAGTAAAATATTGGTTACAGTTATAGATGACAATGCTTTTCTTTTTCCAAGACTTGGTTTCTAAAATTAGTAAAATTTTGCTTTAGATTTTCAAAATTAATAACGTTATTTTCAGCTGCTAAGATAGAAAAAAATTTCAGAGTTATCGCTATTAATTAAAAAACATTCAAAATGTCGCTTTCAGCTTCTAAAATTGCTCAATATCAACTTCAGTTTCTAAAATTAGTAAAATGGTGTCTAATTAGAACTAGACATTTTGCCAATGATTATGAAAATTAGTAATATTTAGTGTGTAACAATTAGTAGTTAAAATACTAATTAAAGATCTGGTAATAAGTGTCGTTTTCGGCTCCCATATTAATATTAATTTTAGTTTACAAAATTAGTAAAACAGCTCTTTTGGTACCAAAAATTGTCTTTACAGTTATAGCAATTAATAAGAAATGTTATTTTTAGTATTTTGTTTTTCCAAGCTTTTTTGGCCTGACTTATCTTTTTTTAATCTTTGTTTTAAGTTTTTTACAATTGCTTTTAGCTCATCTTTTTCTTCATTCAAGTTCTTTTTTCAATCTCTTCAAGAATCTTTCTTTGCTTTTGTCAACTTTTTCTAGAATCTTTTGTTGTTGTTTTTGTTGTTTACCATTTCTCAAAAATTTTCTAATTTTTAGACGCCATTTTTCAATATCTTCTAGAATGTTTTTATTCTTATTTTAAAATCTTTTTTTTATTGTTGCGGAATCCCAGTTTTTTCATCGTTTTCTTGTAGATGTAGTGCTTCTTTTTTTACATTCGTCGTTTTTAACACTTTCTACCATTTTTTCTTTGTTCTTCTAGAATTAATATACAAAATGTCGCTTTCAGCTTCTAAAATTGCTCAATATTAATTTCAGTTTCCAAAACTAGTAAAATGGCATTTTCGGTACCGAAAATTGTCTTTACAGTTACAACAATTAATAAGAAATGTTATTTTTTAGTATTCTGTTTTTTCAAGCATTTTTGGTTAGATTTATCTTTTTTTAATCTTTGTTTTTAAGTTTTTTACAATCTTTGTTTTTTAGCTCATCTTTTTCTTTATTCAAGTCTTCAAAGAATCTTTCTTTGCTTTTGTCAACTTCTTCTAGAATCTTTTGTTGCTGAGCACCATTTCTCAATAATCTCTTTATTTTCAAACGCCATTTTTCAAGATCTTCTAGATTTTTTAAAATTTTTTTCTATTGTTGCGACTTTCTAATTTTTCATCGTTTTCTTCTAGATGTAGTGCTATTTTACATTCGTCGTTTTTAACACTTTGTATCATTTTTTTTTATTCTTCTAGAATTAATTTCGTTTTCTTTTGTTTTACAGTCGTCGTTTGAAGCTTCATTAAATTTTGTTATTTTTTTAAATTATGATTTGTTGATTTTTTCTTTTAATCCTTGTTTTCCAAGCTTCTTTATAATTTTTTTTAACTACTTATAAACACTTTTATTAATTCTTTGTTTATTATGCTTTTCTAGAATCACCTTTTGCTCTTTTTTTCATTCAACCGAAATTTTTTTTAGTTTTAATATTTATTGGTTTTTTCTTTCGTTCCAAATCATCTTTTTCTTATCTCAATTTTTAACAGTCTTGTCTCTAACACTCTTGTGTCTTAAACCTTTCTTTGCTTTTGTCAACTTCTAGAACCTTTTATTGCTGTCCACCATACCTCAAAAATTTTCTTATTTTCAAACGTCATTTTTATTAAGATTTTCTAGAATTTTTATATATATTTTTTTAAATTTTTTTCTATTGTTGCGAAATCTTAGTTTTTTCATCGATTTCTTCTAGATGTAGTGCCTTTTTTACATTCTTTATTCTTCGAGAGTTAATTTTGGTTTTCTTTTGTTTCACAGTCGTCGTTTGAAGCTTTATTAAATTTAGTTATTTTTTTAAATCATGATTTGTTGATTTTTTCTTTTATTCCTTGTTCTCCAAGCTTCTTTATGATTTTTTTATAACACTTTTCTTAATTTTTGTTTTTTATGTTTTTCTAGAACTATTGTTGTTTTTCTAGAATTTTTTTAACCATTTTTTTTTAATTTATTTGTTTCTTCTTTTGTTTCAAATCATCTTTTTTTCATCTCAATTTTTAATATTCTTTTTTTGATACTAGCCTTTTTGACTTGGTTTATCTTTGTTTAACCGTTGTTTTTAAATTTTTTAAAATTACTTTTTCTAGAGTATACTTTGACACTTCTTTCTCTTCATTTAAGCTCTTCTCTCAACGTTTTCTAAAAAAATTTTTGCTTTCTTTTTTAATTTTTTGTAGAATTTTTTGTTGTTATTCACAATTTCCACAATTCTCCTTTTTTAAAAAAGTTTTTTAGAAATTTTTTGTAATTGTTTCAAAGATATTTTTCTATTGTAGAATCTTAGTTTTTATTCTTTTTTTGTAGACGTTTTTTTTTAATTTTTTTTGTTGTGTTTAATTTTTGATACAGTTATCTTTCGTTTTTCTAGAATAATTTTTAGCTTTTTTTCTTTTGTAGTCGTTCTTTTTGAAGCTTCATACTGACATGTCTCTTATTCTTCTAAAATCGTAATTTGTTCATCTTTCTCTTTCGATCGCTGTTTTACAAGCTTTTCTAAAACTGTTTTTTAAACTCTATTCTTCTCTTTACTTCTTTCTTTTTCTTGTTTTTTTAGAACTTTTTTGTTTTACTAAAAATTATTTGCTCTTCTTTTTCTTCCAACAAAATTATTTCAGTTCTAAATTTATTGTTTTTTCCTGTCTCTTTAAATTGTTGTTTTTTTTTTAAATTAGTGAAATTGCTAGTACCAAAAATTGAAGAAAAAAATGTCACTTTTTTGTCTTTATAGTTATAAAAAATAATAAGAAACATTATTCGTCAGTCTCTTTTTTATCTAAGCTTTTTTGGCTTGCCTCATCTTTATTTATAACCGTCGTTTACAAGTTTTTTAAAATCTTTTTTTCTTTCTCTTTATTTAAGTTCTTTTTTGAATTTTTTCTAGAATCATTTGTAACTGTCCACCATTTTCCAAAGTCTTCTTTTTCTTTAAGATCTTCCAAAATCTTCTTCTATTCTTTTTCTAAAATCTTTTTTTATTTCTGCAAAATCTTAGCTTTTTATCGTTTTCTTTTAGACGTAGTTTTTTTATTTTTATTTTTTGTCTTTAACACATCTTCAGCTTTTCTTTCTCTTTTAGTCGTTGTCTTTGAAGTTTTATTAAGTCGTTTGTTATTGTTCTAAAATCTTAATTTGTGTACCTCTCTTTTTGAGACGTTGTTTTTTAAACCTTTCCAGAGTCGTTATCCAAGTTTTTTCAAACGACTTTTTTATTATTTTTTCTACAATTTTTAGTTTTTCCTTATTTTTTCTCTCCCTTCCTCTTTCAAAAATGGTACTTTTTGTATCTTTGCTGTCTTTAATTAAAAAACTGTTAGGAATTGTCACTTTCGGCACTAATTATTTTAAAACACTGCTACCCTATCAATTTCTCTTGAGGGTAGCAAATAAAGGCGCCACTGCTCTTCCTCTCTCCCTATTTTTCCCACAGCTTTGCGCTTCCCCATCAAATCCCAAACAATGATACAGCACGTGCCCTAACTTCCTACTTCCGATATCTCATTGGCCAAAATCACCCCTCAGTTAAAATGTTATAAATAATGGGGTAATTCGTACAAAGTTTCAGTCGTTGTCGGAGATTGTTTGGTGTAAGTGCTTGCGAAATTTCTAACACGTGTTAGAAGTGCTGGAAATTATCTTGTCAGTTCGTCTAATTAAAATAAATTAGGAAAATTACTTATTAGCCTGAGGATTTCAGAAATGATTTGTAAGTTTTTCGAAAAGTATTTTTTTAATTAAAATGTGTCTTTAAGTGAGTCGTTAACTGAATAATTTATTCATAAAGTGTCAAGAGCAAGGTATTTATTTATCGTTACATGAACGTCAAACCGGAGAGAAAAATTTGTAATAAAATCTGAAATTTTTGCATTAATAAATAATAACAAGTTGGTAATTATATGATGCTGTCAGATGCGGGTTTGCAGTATATTAGGTGTGATTGCAATTGAATCGTTTTATAGAATTTTTCACGTAGAAAATTATAGGCTAGAGGGAAAAATATGTTGTAAGACCTGTTTAAGACGATATGCTATAGAAAATTTATGTGTAAAATGTTGCAGGAAATTTAATCAGAAATAACGTGTCTACATAAAAAATATTTAAGAAGGGTTTGGTAAATTTAATAACAAACATTTAATTAATAATTTATGATTTTTTAATAAAATTAGTCGACCAAAAAGTTTAATACAAATCTTGTGCGTTTTACAGTGTTTAATTATTAGAATACCCCGCTGAGTGACGTGTTTTAAATTACTATTGTTCAAACTCTTCTAGAATATTTTTTCTTTTCCAGAATCTTTATTTTCTCTTCTAGAGTTTTTTGTTTTTTTTTTACCTCTTCTAAAATATTTTTTGCTCATCTTTATTTTCTTTTAGACAACGTTTTGCCGTTTTTTTTTTCGCAATTTTTCTTGCTTTTTTGACTAACCTTCTTTCTCTTTTCGTTATCCCAAAAAATTTTTTGGTTCATGCTTATATAACAGTCCACACCTTTCAACTTTTTTTTATTTTTTTTTGTACTATCGTCGTTTTTCAAATTCATCTAAAAGCTTTTTGTTTTTTTTTTCCTTTTAATTGTCGTTCTTTATGTACGTACTTTTTTTATTTTATAAACTCTTTTAGTTTTTCTTTTTTTTTTGTAAGTTGTTTTTAATAAATTTGAGTATTTTATGTAACACATTAATTTACAGAATAACTCTTACATACACAACTACAACTCTCAAAAATTAAACAACAGAATATCACACTTCTATCGTTCTGATAATCGACGTTCTGTAACAATGGTATATTCGAAGAACTGGTTTAGAATTGTAAAATTATGTAACCATATTAGAAAAGAATAAAAAAAACAACAAAACTTGAAAAGTTGAAAATAAAAAATTGAAAAAAAAAACTAGAACAGAAACAAGATTAAATGTTGACTTATTACATACTAAAAAATAAAGTTAATTGTCGTTCTTTAACTTATGCTAGAATTTTTTGTAATTTTACAATGTTACTTAGATTCTTCTTCCTCTTTTTTTTATTTCGTCTTGTTTTTTTTTCAGAAAGAACTTTTGTTCTATTAGGAACTTCTAGCCAGCATCTTTTAATTTCTTCTAAAATCATCTGTTGCTCTTTTTATAGTCATTTCTTAATAAAAAAAATTCAACCTAAAACAGTTTTTCAGGCTCTTATAAAATATTTTTCTGCTCTTCTTTCAGTTTCTTTCTTGTTATTCTAAAATCTTGCTTTGTTTTTTCTTATTCTACATATACTTTTTTTTGTTGTTTTTTTCTTTGTTTTGCTGGAATCTTTTATTACTCTTCTTTTTCTCTTAAACGTCGGTTCTAACATTTTTCTAGATATTTTTTCTAGAATCTTCTTTCGTTTTTTGCACTAATTGTTGTTTCTCAAATTGTTCTAATTCTAGTCGCTGTTGTTCAAGCTCTTCTAAAATCTTTTTTTGTTCTAACTGACAGCTCTCTACTTTTTTCTAGAATATTGTTGTTTCTCAATCTTCTTTTAACTTTTTTTAAATTTTTTTATTACTTATTTTTTTCTCTTCTAAGCGACATTCCTCAATGTTTTGTAAAACTTTCTGTTACAAAATCTTTGTTTATACTTTAAGAAACGTTTTAGTTCTTCTAAATCTTTACCTTTTTTTGGTTTTTCAACTTTTTCTGCTGCTGCTTTTCTTTCTCTACAAATCGTTGCTTCACAAATTCTTCTATTTTCAGACGCAGTTGTTCAAGCTTTTTTGTCAAAGATTTTTTGTTTTTCTAAAATTTAAACTTTTTCTGCTGCTGCTTTTCTTCCTCTACAAATCGTTGTTTTTCAAATTCTTCTATTTTATAAACGCCGTTGTCCAAACTCTTCTGAAATCTTTTTGTATTTTTACCAGATTTTTTTTGTTCTAAACCAGGCTTTTCCACTTTTTCTAGGATTGTGTTTTGCTCTATTAACTGTTGTTTCTCAATTTTCTTATAACTTATTTTGTTATTTTTTTAAAGTTTTTATTGCTTATCTTCTTTTTCTTCTAACAGACATTTTTCAATGTTTTTTAAAATTTTCTGTTAGTTCTTTTGCTCTTCTCCTTCTACCAATCGTTGTTTCTCAAATTCTTCTCTTTCCACACGCCGCGCCGGTTGATTAAGCTTTTCTGAAATCTTTTTCTGTTCTCACAGAATCTTTTTTTGTTCCAACCAGCGTTTTCCTGCTATTGCGTTTTGCTCTTTTTCTATTAACTATTGTTTCTCAATTTTCTTTTAATTAATTTACTTATATTTGGCTTAATTTATTATTTATATAATTTTTAAACAACAAAAACAAAAACCAAAACAGATTTTAGAAGAACAAGAAAGGTTCTACAATGATGTGAGAAACAAGATTAAGTAGAAAACAAACAAGAAATTTAAAAAAAAACTTAAATGCGCCCAAAGAATATAAAGAGCAATAAAATGTTCTTAAAGAAAGGAAGTATCTACAAAAATTTGAGAAACAATAATTGATCCAAAAACAAAGCACAAAATAAAATTCTAGAAAAAGTAAAAAGACGTTAGCTGAAAGAAAGAAAACAGAAGAAGGTTCTAGAAGAGCAAAGAAATATTCTAAAAGGACAGAAAATTTTTGAGAAGAGATTGAAGAATAAAAAAACAAAAATTCTTTAGAAGAACAAAAATGGATTATTCTGTATGAATTACTAAATTAGAAATTGATTAATTGGTTTCAAAATTTTCGTTTTTGACATTTAAAAATTCAGATCAACTTTCACTCATATTTAATCTAGTAAATTTCGTTTTTCTCCAAATTTTCTCCCTTAAATTTCCCTTTTTTTGTCCTTGATCTCGCTCCCAAACCCCGTTACTCTCTCAAAAAAATCTCCGTAACACGGTAGCTTAATTGTGAGTCTAGATAAATGATTACAAAACACCTGTCTCGAGTTCTCACGGTCGCTCTCTCATCCCAACCTCCGAAAAAACCGGCCAAAATTGCGTCACAGCTTCTTGAGGGGTGAGTTTTTTAAGAGGGTGGTTCCCACATACGCACAATGGAAATTAACCTGTCGGGAATCTCGACACACCTGTGCTTCGGTAAGATGCTCTGATTGTAAAAATTTGAATTAATTAATTAATCGCAGTCGACTGCTTAATATTCAGCTCGTCAGTTGTTTTGCAGCAGGAGGCGCCGACCGGCACCGACCTGCTACGATCAGGACGTGGGAAAATCGAGCAGGTGTATGCTTTTGCGACTTCTTTACTGTTTTAACTGTCATCAAGAAGGCTAATCCAAATTTTTGAGGCGGGCTTAATTTCGGCAATTAGTCAGCATGTAAATGGCTGGGGAAAAAATTGAGCAATTTTCGGGACAGATGCGGGGGGAAATTGCGAAAATTATGTAACAAATTGAATTGTTTTTGATTTTATCTGAAACAGGATGAAGAAATTTACATGAGTGAGTGTTAAAATCACTAAAGGATATTATTTTTAACCTTTTGGGAATTTCTTATACAACACTGTTATTATCCTTGTTTGGTCCTGACCATTTTTGGAGCTTCCGTTTTTTATGGGTAAAGTGGTATTATATAAATCTTGAGACTTTACACCTGTACCCCCATTTCCAAATCAGTTTTTCAATTTATAATAATTAATTCTTCATTTATTTTATTTACGTTTCTGAAATAATTAAATCTTGAAAGCTGATTCTGTGTGAAAGGATGTGAACCAATTAAAAATCATCTCGGAAATACACTCACACAAATAAACAATCTCAAATACAAAACACTTTTTTTTAATTTTATTTTAAAACAAAAATATTAGGATTATTCTCTTGTCATTTTACAATTTTTAATAACAATTTTTAGGACACTGAAACTGCAAAAAATCTTTCAGATTTTTTTTAAAACTTCTTGTTGATTTTCCTGTGAATCTTGTTTTTCAAATTCTTCTAGAAACTTTTTTGTTCTTCTTAAATTTGTTTTGGTTTGTGTTTTTCTTCTAGTCAACTTCCTTCAACATTTTTTAGAGAGAATAACGAAGGTTTGGGAGCGAAATCAATAACAAAAAAAAAGAAAATTTGGAAAAGAAAATTGGTAGAATCAAAAGATAACTGGGAGTTGTAGGCAAAAGTTTTATTAAAATTAGGGGCCGCAGGCGACATTAAATAATAAACATTAAAGAACACTTTCTAAAAGCTAGAATCTACTAACAAGTCTAGTTTTATTCTAAGATGCGTTCAATATTTCTTGTGGTCGTAGGCGGCTGTGGTTTTCTCTTTCTAGCATGTACGTAGTGCCGTTGATAAGTTCATACCTACACGTATGTACACAAACGAGGTTTGACAGCTGTCAAGTAATAATGTTTGCAATGTTAACCAAGACATACGTTCTTTTTGACTATTGCAATTCATAGCCTACTTGACCACAAGAATTATTGAACGCATGATAGTTTTGTGTTTCTACAAGGCTATCCATTTCGAGGTTGATAAAGTAAAATCTGTATACCGACATCTGTCAAAGATAAACGTCAAGTACGCTGTCATTTATTTAGTTGACATTCTGCCATTTAGGAATATGGAGCATTTAACAATCGACCAACGCGTTAAATTTATAAATTTTATTATAAAAACAGTGATTCTGCCGTATCCACATTTCGCGCTTTACGAGCAGATTATGGTCGTCATAATCGTCCTACAAAGCAAACCATATTGAATACAGTGAATAAATTTGAACAAACTGGATCTGTGACTGATATTGTAAGGCTTGTGCATCATCAAAACATTCGCAATGCTGAAAATATCGCTTCTGTAACTAAAAGTGTGGAAGAAGATCCAAATTTGTCAATTCCTCGTCGAGCTCAACATTTAGGCCTATCTTATGGCTCATTATGGCGCACTTTACATCTGGATTTGCATCTTCATCCGCATAAAATCCATTTGACACAAGAGCTAAAGCCTGCTAATCATGGACAACAAAGAACATACGCAAATTGGGTGTTGGAAAAACAGGCCGTCGATGCTGATTTTTCGAACAAAATTTTCTTCAGTGATGAAGCTCATTTTTCGCTTGGTGGATACGTTAATAAGCAAAACTGTAGAATTTGGGGCTAAGAAAATCCACAATTAATTGTAGAGAAGCCATTACACCCGGAAAATGTCACTGTTTGGTGCGCGTTGTGGTCATTGGGCCGTATTTTTTTGAGAACAGCCAAGGACGAACTGTTACCGTCTATTCTGAGCGCTGTGGCCGCATGTTAACCGATTATTTTTTTACGAAAATTGAAGATTATGATCTTGACGATATGTGGTTCCAGCAGGATGGAGCAACCAGTCACGTAACACAAGCAAATCGAGCTCTTTTGCAAGAGAAATTTTCTGGACGTGTGATTTTGCGATTGGCTGATGTCAATTGGCCTCCAAGATCCTGCGATTTGTCGCCTTTAGATTTCTTTTTGTGGAACTACGCGAAAGATCGTGTTTACGCAAACAATCCTCAAACTCTTGACGAATTGAATACTAATATTCGTAATGTAATAGCCGAGATACTGTCCGAAATGTGCCGGAAAGTCATTGAAAATTACCTCAAAAGGATCAAGGCCTGTAAGAAGTCCCGTGGAGGACATTTCAATGATATCTTGTTTAACTAAAAATGGCAAGGATCCATCTTTAAAACGAAATAAAAATTACATTACATTCCGAATATTTTGTGTTTTTTTTTTAAGTTTACTTTATCAAGCTCGAATTGGATAGCCCGTTAGGTATGTCTACTTTTATTTTTTCGAAGAACACTAGTTCTAGTTTTTAGTTTAATTCTATTTCTGTACTTTCTATTCTATTATATATTTCTGTACTACTTTTTCGTTCTATTTAATTATCTAGTCTTCTACACTTCTAAGTTTTTCTAGATCTTCTCTACTTTATTTACTTGTTCTTTTCATTATTTCTGTTTTTATTAAATTGTGTTCTGTCCTAATTTTTTCTATAAGTGGCCCAAGATAAAATAAGCCGCGAGATGCGCAGATCAAGAAGTGAGGCAACCAATTGTGCATTCTAGACAAATGAGAGCTTATATAAGAGGGAGCGAGAAGGAGAGTCTGACTATTGCGCATTGCACAAAATCTCGCGGTCCCTCCTATCTTTATTCGACGGTATTTACTACAGTAAAATGCAGTTATAACGACGCGTTTTGTCAAATTATATTAAGAACTGCCTTAATTTATTTCAAAAACAAAAAAAAACTGGAAAAACTTAATTAAATTTTTTTAGAACTTACTGTCTTTCAGCATACTAAAACTGAAAAAAATATTTATAATTTAACAAGATCAGAAACGTCTGATAGCTTTATTTGCTCGAGTAAATCAGTTCTAATTATAAAAAAACTGATAAATGAGCTTTTAATAAATCCTGAGAAGTGATTATCCTTCAAGACCACAATAAGCTTATTTTTTCATTTTTCTTAGAATATTTCATTGCTCTTTACGTTCTTATGGGCGTTTTTCAGTTTTTTTTTGGAATTTCTTATTGGCTTCTACTGAATTTTGGTTTTCATATTCTTCTAAAATCTGTTTTGATTTTGTTTTTTTTTATTCATTTTTTTTAACATTTTTTAGAGAGAATAACGAGATTTGGAAGCGATATTAAGGACAAAAAAGGGGCTCTCACTCTTATCAATGAATTCTGCATTGCAGTTTTTGATTTTTTAATCTTTGATTTAGTCTTTATTTGAAGAGCTACAAAATTGACGCAATGATACCAATTGCTTTTTATTTCAAGGGCTATCGATTGATACAAATAAATTTAGATTTGAGTGTTTATTAGATTTCCATAAGATGGGAATGATCTTTTAAAAATTGAAACTTTTTTCAGAATTTTGATAAGCGTTTCAGTGAGCTGAAAAATCTGAATTTTTAAACGATTGTGGTGTTGGTTAAGGAGCATGTTATGAGATAATTTTTGAAAATAAAAAATTAGGAATCGTAAATCTTTTTTTTATATAAAAACAGGTGCTACATAATAGAAAAGAATTTTGATTAGAAGAATAGTTTCAATTACTGTCTATTTCAGGCAAGGTTAGAAGAAACCGAATATCTCTAGATATAATCAAACAGGATATAACGAATTAGCTTAGTTAATAGTTTTATATCGAAGGAGCATTAATAACCCAAACCCATTTTGTCATTCTGATACTTGATACTTACCAAAATAAAAAATGAAAACCCCATTTAGGCATTTATGTTAATTGATTGTGATTTATAAATTCGAAAAAAGCTTTATAATTTCGTGAATAACAATAGTTTAAGGAGAGTCAACACAAAGATAGACGTATAAAAACCCGTAATTTATCTCATCCTTGAAGTCCTTGCATAAGAACCTAACGACTTAAAATTCGAAATAAAAATAATCGCTTTAATACCATCTTGATGATGCTTTCATAAATTCCATTTGTCTTCGTTCATCACACGCTATGAAAAGAAACACCCAAGCTTGTTCTCTGACGGTCATTTAAAATAGCTGCTACTGGTATTACCTCCGGACTCATCAACCCAAAAAAATTACCCAAACAAAAAACCAAACAAGAATTATCCTGATTGAGTCCGAGAAGAATGCTTTAATGTCTCCTAATATCGCATGACGAATTTTTGATTTGCTCGAGGAGGTAATTTAGGAAATTACCATCAATGGGTTAGTGATGGCTGATTTCGAGTTAAATAAAATGTCCGTTATCCTTTTTGGGTATCGGCACCCCCGCTGCACGTGTGTGTGTACGGAGATGCATACGCCAGGTGCTTTCTTGGTGTGGGAACTGTGATCGTTGTAAGTTTCCCAGGCTCAGAAAGCACCTGCCACCCTCTATGTAGCATTGGGTCGTTCGTGTGGCGCGAACATCCAAGGATGGCAAGCGTGCGTTACGCACTACCAACGGGGGAGGGGGCGGCGTGTGGATGGCGTGTGTAACAACCAACAACAATACCAAATAACAGAGCTTTACAAGGTTTTCAAAATTTACAAAAATTTAAAAATAAACTAATTGTGATCTTGAAGGATAATCACTTCTCAGGATTCAATAAAAGCTCATTTATATTTTTTTTATAATTAGAACTGATTTAGTCGACCATATAAAGCTTCAGCTTTTTCTGATCTTGTCAAATTAGAAATATTTTTTTCAGTTTCGGTTTGCTGGAATACAGTAAGTTCTAAAAAAAAATTTATAATATTTTTCCAGTTGTTTTGTTTTATTTTTTCTACGTTATAGGTATGTATCTTATAAATAACAGAGATTAAATAAAAATATGAAAAATATAATAAGTATTTAATTTAAAATAATAATAATAATACTAAAAAAATAAAATGGCAGATTTATTAGTTTATAATTTGCTCATTATTTGTCTTTGATTTCTCTTCTAACCCTGCCTTATTCTCTCTAAAAAAATGTTCAAAAAAGTTGGAAAAACCAAAACAAATTTTAGAAGAACAAAAAAGTATCTAGAAGACTAACAAGAAATTATAAAAAAACTAAAAGACGTCCATAAGAACAAAAAAAAGCAATAAAATATTCTAAAAACAAAAAACAAGAACGTAGGTATCTACAAAAATTTAAGGAACAATAATTGATACAACAAACGAAGAACAATATAAAATTCTAGAAGAAATATAGAGATATTGTCTGGAAGAAAAAACAAGAGAAGGTTCTGGAAGAGCAAAGAAAGATTCTGGAAGAATAGGAAGAGATTTTAGAAGAGCTTGAATAATCGTTACTATTTATAAATTAAATTCTATTATGCCTAGGAAAATTAATTTAAAACACGACACGCAGGGGAGTGTTTTTACAATTGAGCTTTGTAAAATAGTTAATACACAAGTATTGTAAAAAAATTATAATAATAAATGTTAATGCGTTTGGTAATTAGTTTTAAAATTATCTTTTTTGATATTTACAAATTTAGACCAACTTTTACTCAAAATATACTTTTGTTTTTTTTAAACGATTTTCTAAAATCTTGGTTATTTTCCATAAAATATGTCAAAAAAGTTGATTAGAAGACAAGCATAAAGTAAAATAGTTTTTAGAAGAAAAAGAAAGTTTCTAGAAATATTTAAATACAAGATTCAGTGAAAGACCAACAAGAAATCTGCTAGCAGTTATGTTTTTTTTAATAAATTTACTTAGTTTAATTTTATTTTTGGATTTTATGCTAAATTACAAATAACTTTTATACAGGTTGTTTTCGTTTATCTGTTATCAGTTTTGCTTTGTGGCGCTTTTTTTGAATTTTTGGAATGCAGTGGTCTGTCTAAAAATTCGTACTTTCTAAATGCTTCCACACAAGTTAAAGTAAGTAACGCTGTTTGATTTCTGACTGTTTGCCGCATCTTTTAAGTGTTTACTCAACAATCTGCTCAGTGGCATGTGCAAACTGCGATTTTTTAAACATGACAAATTAAAAATGTTAAAAACTCTTTTTTTTTCAAATGGCACCTTTTATTTATTATTGTACCAATCAAAAGATCTTTTGACAAGCTTTCCATCAATATGAGGTTTGTATAGTCTAGTGTAAAATTCTAAATTGTTATCCTACATTAACTAAATTTCGATAAACTTTTTGGTTTTGGATAATAAAAATCGAGTGGGCTTCTGTCGTTGTTACAATCTGTAAATTTTATTGTGAAGATTGTAAGTCCCACAATGAAATTTTACTCGTCAAGAACTCATTAACATGGTACACAATCTTAGTGATGCGGATCGTAATATTTTATTGGCTCAAAGACTCTACAAAAAAAATACCCAAATGCACGACTGCCGCAAAGTGCTGCATTTAAAAACTTGAAGGATAGATTTGATGCTACAGGAAGCGTTACGTACCAGAAAAAAGAAGTATTAGCACGAAAAATAGACGAAAACCTGAAATTGGAAGTTCTTTTAATGTTACAAGAAAATCCAGAATTGAGTTGCAGAGAAATTGAGGCACAAACTGACAAATCGCGAACCAGTATTAATCGAATTACCTTAAAACACAAGTTTCATCTCTACCACCTTGAGCTACATCAGAAACTGTTTAGAGATGATTTTCAAAATCGAGTAAATTTTTGTGAAATTATAGATAATTTGATTAATAACGACTGGAACTTTATGCACACAATTTTATTTAGTGATGAAGCAACATTTAAGAGTAACGGATCTGTTAATCGACACAACATGCATTACTATGCGACTGAAAGCCCTCATTGGATGTAGACAATTGATTATCAAAATAGATGGTCGTTGAATGTCTGGGGCGGAATTCTTGAGGACCAGGTGATCGGTCTGTTCTTTTTTGATGATGCTTTAAATGGGGTAAGATATCGAGAATTCCTTCAAAATGATCTGTCACTTCTGATGGAAAATCTGAATTTGCATACGCGAGGGATCATGTGGCTACAGCAGGATCGAGCCCCTGTACATTATCGACAATTTTTAAACAAAACTTTTCCAAATCGTTGGATAGGCAGAGGAGGAGCAATCAGTTGACCTGCTCGTTCTCCCGACTTTACTCCGATTGATTTCTTCCTTTTGGGATTTGTGAAAGATAAGGTGTATAAACCGAGATCAACAACTGCGGAGAATATAAAACATAAAATACATGATACATTCCTTTTAATAAATGCAGATATGCTAAGTCGTGTTAGACTACCGTTGAGACAGTGTGTATAATTTTTTATTTTAAAACTGAAAAGCTTGAAAGCTCTTTTACATGAAATAATAATCTTTTTGTGGTAGGTATCTTCGTTGTGTATCAAATTAAACATTCACTAAGCCCAAATATTCAAAAGCTCTATCACAAAACTGTAAAAACGTTTCAAAATTTGAAAATAGCTTCAGCGAAGCAAAAAATATTTTTAAAAAATTACAGAAAATTTTTCAGGATGCTGAAACTAAAAAAACTAAAATTTGAAAAAGGTTGTTATAGATTTGTTTGATCTGAGATTAATAAACAAAATGGTACAAAAGCTTTTAAAGTTAAAATTGTAATTTTTTTAATTTTAAAAAGCGATGAGCTTTAAAAGTCTGTGACATAAATAAACAAAATAAGTGTTAACAAAAGACTTTCTCGAACTGTTTTAAGCCAAATTTTCAGCACACCAAACCTAAAAAAGCTTTGTACCGTTATCTCAATATAATTTCTAATTTTCCCCGAAAACGGCTCCTTTTCACAAAAGTCCGTTGCACCTCGCTCGCGTGTCTCCCGAGAGAGAAAATCTCGCTTGTTGCGCACGCCGCGCGCGTGTTTAGCGCGCGCTGGAACCCCGTCCTCCGGTATAAAACTCACCCATCGCACATGTCGGGCACACACTCTTCCAAAAGCTTTCGAAGTGCGTCATGTGCCTCAGTAGAGAGATCGTCGCAAAGCTCAAGTCGCCGCGGAAGCGCCATCTCCGCGAGGTAAGTGACTTCGACGCCGGCACAGAACACAAACCTTCATTGAGCTTTCATTTTCAGCCAGTCAAGCCGAGACTATCCCGGAAAATCGTCGCCAGTGCACGGGTCAACCTCAACCGCTACTGGCACAAGTTCGAGGAGGTCGCCAAGAGGCGAAACTTTGATAACGAAATCAACGAGAATCTGGCTAATGAAATCCGGGAGTTGGGTAACTAAGGCCGGAGTTGACTGTGATTTATTAACTGTGATAATTAGGGGTAGGTTTGTGATAAATGCAGCTTTTATTCCGGGTTTTTTCATGTATATAAGCACAGTTTTGACACATCTTAATTTTGCTCAAGCTTTAATTTAAGTGCCTTTTCGGTTCGTTTCAGCTTTAATTTTAGTCTGTGATAAATAGAGCTTTATTAAAATCTCTAGATTAAGAAGTTTTTTTTTTTCAGAAAAATAGGCCGAATAGTGTCAATTTTGTACATAATGCATGCTTTTTTAGTTTAAAATTTGAATTACATAATCAAAATTTAGTTAAGTTAGTTAGTTCGCACTAGAATTTTTTTTTGCACACTCACTTTAGCTTTTTTGAGTTAGTTTAATAAAAGCTCTAAAGCTATGTGATAAGTGTTTTTTGACTGCTTTAATTTGTATAATTTTGTACATTTTTCTGTGATATCAGCTTGATATGATTTCTGAAATGTATTTTTTAAAAATTTTAGGTTATTTTTAGATTTTTTTAGGAATAAATATGTGTACACATATCTTTAGGCATAATTAGTTTTGAGTTACTTTACTAATTTAAGACTTAGTTATGTTCTTTTGTATTACATTTTTTTTTTTAAATAAATAATTTTTTAAGAGAATATTTTTTTTTTAATTTTTAACAACCAACAAATCTCTGAGAGCTTTTACCAGTTATTTATTCAACAAGTTAACATTCCAAAGCTTGATTTTGGAGAGTACACAGGTGCTGTATTGTGTATCTCACCCCTCAGATAAACAACCTGTAGATGAGGGGCGGATTTGAAGTGTAACGGATTACAGAGGGGGAGAAGCACTGAATGCCAGAAGTTACAAAAAGCAGACTTAACTAGGGTTGCCAACCGTTCTTTATTTCAAAGGATCGTTCTTTAATTTTATAAACTGTCTTTTAGTTTTTAACTTGTACTTAAAGGACACAATTTGTCCTTTTATCTAGTTTTTTTTACCAAAGAGAAAGGGGCAAACGTTAGAAAATTGACATATCTATTTGTAATTGGTTGATTTCAAAAATAAATTATTGTTTAGGCGTTTTTTTAAGTCGCCAAAATAAATTTTGAGTACTTATAAAAAAACAAAAGTTCTATACAGATTTGAGTTCTGAAACCTACGGAAATAGGGTATTTAATGGTAGAGAAGATAGAACAATAAGAAGAATTACAAAAAAATCGGAAGATTAAAATATATGTTGTACAGGAAAAAAAAAAGAAAAATTTTAAGAACGTAGTTTAGACAATTCTAGAATAACTATAGATTCTAGGTCTATAGGAAAAAATAAACAATTACAAAAGCAACGATTAAAAAAGAAGAAGAAGGAAATACAACTAAAACAAACGATAAAGAAAGATTTAAAAAGTTGAAAACGTCAATTGGAAGGTTCCTGGAGGAACAAAATTTTAGTTAAATTTGAAAAACAATATTTAGAAAATAGTAAGAATAAGAAAAACGACTTCTGAAAAAAAGAAAAGTTAAGAATAGTAAAAAACTAAGAAAAATTCTTGATTAATAAAAAAATAATTTTTCGAACCGAATTTCGAAAAAATTCTTGATAGATAGATACAGAGCAATTACAATAATTCTCGCTTCAAATACCCAAAAATCTCTATTTCAGTTATCTATATTAAGGTTTTTAATAGAATTTAGGAGCTGGAGAAGACAGTTTCTAATCTTTTTTTTTTATAAAAATTGCAGTAAATATTTATTTTTATAATAATCTTCACGTTTGGCTTCTAAAGTGTATATACTTTATGGCTTTTTGAGCCAGATAAAAAGAAATGCTTTATTATTACTATGGGAAGGACAATTTCTGGCGAGCGTTTAACTTTACTTTTTTTATAAACATTGCGGAAACATTTTTTTATATTAGTAGAGTCCGTACACTTTCAGAACAGCATGTTGGGTCATCAAAATCTGTCAGCAAACGACACTAAACAGAATGACCAAGAATGACGAACGCCGCTGACCTTTCGCTGACCGCGTGCCGCTTAGCTTCCTTCCCTTCAATTTGCAAATGGGATTGGCCCGACACTATTTTGTCATCTGCACACTTTTATTGGTGTGCTGTTCTGAAAGTGTACGGACTCTATATTCTTCGAGTGGGATGTAGAAAAAAAGTTTGAGTATAAACAGGACATTTTCAACACCTATGGGCTGATTTCAAGTTAAGATTATACCGGTAGTATCTTCGTTTCCACGGAAAATTAAACAAATTTGGGGCTCTGATTCGTTGTTGTCATAGAAAAGTATTAAAATTTGCGATACTACCGGTATTATCTCAACTTGAAATCAGCTCACTAGTCTATTTATGGCATTATTTTTTTTGTTGCTTTATTAACGTTTCAGGGCTTATTAGTCTATATAAACCCTAAAACATTAAAAAAGACATAATTTTTCATAAACAAATAAACGGAAATACCCAACGTAAAACAGAATATTGGGACATTTTTTTTTATATAAAAATTTGAAAATTTGATGGTTCTTCGAGCAAGATATTAAAGAAAAGTCTGAGATTAGAAAAAGCAATTAACAATAATTCTCGTTTTCGTCTCTTAAAATGTATATATTAAAATTTTTAATAGAATTTAAGAACCAAAAGAAACAATTAGTTATTGAAATAATTATCGCCTTCGGCTCCCAAATTGTTCCTTGAAAAGCCGGATGTAGAAAAAAGTCCAAGAGCCTACCCAAGAAAAAAGTTTTAAAAACTACAGAATGATGGTGAAAAGCTGTTATAAAGTGTTCTTTAATGTTTATTTTTTAATGTCGTTTTTTATGTTTTTTCTTTCTCGCTTTTTCTCAAATAAGCTCTCATTTGTCTAGGCTGTACAATTGGTTGTTTCACTTCTTGATCTGCGCATCTCGCGGCTTATTTTATCTTGGGTCACTTATAGAAAAAATTAGAACAGAACGCAAATTAATAAAAACAGAAATAATGAAAAGAACAAGTAAATAAAGTAGAGAAGATCTAAAAAAACTTAGAAGCGTAGAAGAGAGAATTAAATTGAATGGAAAAGTAATACAGAAATAGAACTAGAATTAAACCAAAAACTAGAACTAGTGTTTCTAAAATTAAGATAATAATGAAACAAATTCGAAAAAATGAAAATAGACACAACTAGTAAGACATAACTAGAATAAATCTAGCTTTTATAAAGTGTTCTTTAATGTTTATTTTTTAATGTCGCCTCCGGCTTATATTTTTAATAAAAATTTTGCTTCCAACTCCCAATTTTTACGAAAGTATCGCCTGTAATTTCAAGTTTTTATTTAAAAATAAGCAAAAGTAGGAAACAGTTTCTAAGGCTAAAAGATTTTCCATTATAAAAATTGGGAGTTGTAGGCGACAGTTTAATTAAAACGGAGAAAGAATGGATTAATATTTTTGTCACGAATTTCGGGTTTTCTCCCTCAATAACGCACATATTTACTACTTCAAAATTTAATTTAAAACTAC
This sequence comes from Tribolium confusum, assembly GCA_029207805.1. Taxonomy (NCBI): domain Eukaryota; kingdom Metazoa; phylum Arthropoda; class Insecta; order Coleoptera; family Tenebrionidae; genus Tribolium; species Tribolium confusum. The sequence continues at coordinate 4,567,139 of JALGAY010000007.1, read as the reverse complement.
TTTGAGAAAAGTTGTAGAAATTACCAAAGTCGTACCTCATGACATCGTTGGTCAAAAATTTACTCTACTATAAACACTCCGCTGCACGTCGTGCTGTAAAACTTATGTTTTTAGTTACTATAATTAGTTTAAATATTACACAACTTTTTGGGTCAAATAATATAATAAAAGTAGCCTAACTAAAATAAAAATTTTATTTTTTCTACATTATATGTATTTTATAAATAACAGAGATTAAATAAAAATATTTAAAAAATTAAAAGTATTTAATTTTAAATAATAATAATAAAAAAATTAGTTTATGATTTGTCTCTTATTTGTTTAGATTTCTCTTCTAAACCTACGTTGTTCTCTCTAAAAAAATGTTTAAAGAAGTTCAGTTAAAACAAATTTTAGAAGAACAATAAAGAATCTAGAAAAATTAAAATACAAGATTCAGTAAAAGACTAACAAGAAATTATAAAAAAGAACCTAAAAGACGTCCATAAGAACAAAAAAGCAATTAAATATTTTAAAAACAAAACATAGGTATCTATAAAAATTTAAATAACATTATTTGATATAATAAACAAGGAACAATATAAAATTCTAGAAGAAATATACAGAGCAATTAAAATTACTTTCCCTTCAAACACCCAAAAATCTCTATTTTAGTTATCTATATTAAAGTTTTTAATAGAATTTAGAAGCTGGAGAAGACAGTTTGTACTCTTTATTTATAAAAATTGCAGTAATTATTTATTTCTGTAATAATCGTCGCCTTGGACTTTCAAAGTGTATTATTGATGAAAGGTCTTATTGTTATTATAAAAAAACTATTTCTCGAGCCTTTAATTTGACTTTTTTTATAAACATTGCAGAAACATTTTTTAAATTAGTTGTTTTTCGGCTCAAAAATGTGTTTAAAACAGTATGATCCTTCGAGAAAAATATTGAAAAAAGTCTGAGATTTCCGTTTTTCAAAAATGTATGTTTTATAATTTTTAATAGAGTTTACGAACCAAAGATAACAGCTTTTATTTGTTTATAATAAACTTTGTAAAAACATTTCTTTTTGTAATAATTATCGCTTTCGGCTCCTGACTTGTTGCTTGAAAAACCGGTTGTAAAAAAAATTCCAAGAGCCTACTCAAAAGAAGTGTTCTAAAGACTATAGTAAGATCCCATTCCCTAAGAAACAATCCTAAATACGCCTTTGACAATGTCCTTTATCACATTATCGAAAAATTGGCAATCTTAGAGTTAAGAACTCATATTTTTATCCCAGAAAATTGGTATAACACTCTTTTTTATTTATTATACTGAAAGCGTTTATTTAAATTTTGTGGCATGGAGCGTGATTAGAATTTGCTTTAAAAGGAAAACACCCACGAAATTCGTTAAATAAATTATTTTAAATACAAATCCGAAGACAGCATTAAGAAATTATCAAATAGCATTAGCTTAATTAACTCTTATGTTACCATTTTTGGAGACAGGACCTATCAACGCCTACCTGCAACAGATGGCAAAGGAAAAAATTGATTTCAAGCGAGTGGTAACGGTTAGAAAATTTTTTAATTGCGATTAGTAATTCTTCGACTATTTTAGAACAAAAAAAAATGGAAATTAATTTAATTAGAATGTTTTTGGAAATATTACAAGGTTTTTTGTTTTTTTGGATTAAATTCTTAGAAGGTTTTGACCGGCTTGAGTGGGCTTTGATAACGTAAATGATTTACGAATTTAATAAAGAGTGAGTGGTCACAGTGACTTAAAAAACAGTTTTTTTTATTTGCGTTTTTTACATTATTTTTACTATTTTATACTGTTGATATAGATAATATAATCAAGAGAGATAAATATACGATAATTTTTAGAATGCGGTTTATAGCGAGCAAGCAAGACCTCGAGTGGTTTATACACTATTTTTTTAGATTTTTTTATTAAAATAAACTGTAATTTACATTTCTGTATTTTGTCTTGACGACGGGAGCAGATATTCCTAGCAACGGGAAAAACATTTCTCTTCTTATTTCTACTCTTTGAAGCGCAAAACTCTTATTATTATTCTTTCTTAAAATTGCCTTGTTTTTTAAATTTTTTACCGGGTAAGATGTTTAGAATTTTTTTACTATTTTGTTCTACTTTTTTTATTTTACCATTTTTCTCTTTCTACAAATTTGCCATAAAATTGAGTTTACAAAGTGTGTTTTTCAATATACAATTAAAATGTTGTAGTCAAACTCATAAATGAGTAGCTTGTGGACACAGTTTAGAAAGGTTTTATCCGTTCCTTCGAGCAGTAAACCAAACAGAAAATGCCATAATAGCATGTTACTTGTAGTTTATTATAGATTTATGTATTTTAAATTTTTTTTTTATTTTTTTTACAGTTTTACAGGTTTTCAAAGTTTTTTTAATAAGCCGTTGTCATTTTGACATTTTTTAAGTACATTTTGACAAGTTGATAATTTTTTTCTTAAACAAGATACAAACAATTTTTTCTTCTCGTTTTTGTTTTGACAAAATTTTTTATCAAATTAAAATTTAGTTATTATTTCAAAATAATTAGAGTAAATTTATTTATTTCTTTTATTTTTTATTTTATTTTATAAAAAACTTAATTTAATCTGAATGTAATTACAAATCAAATTATATATTTTTTGCAAAACCAGTTGAAGCATAAAATTGATAACAATCGCTAAACCCGCCACGTGATTGATTACTATAATTATCATACTTCAAGTTAATTAAACAATGTCAGAAATAATTAGAAGTCTATAATTGCAACAAGTTGCGAGTCGTTACATATTCCCATTGACACAATTTTTTTCGTGGCCGGAAATACCGTTAAAAGGAATTTCTAGTCAAAAATCACCCCATTTTTAGGGTAAGTGGCCAATTAAGTAGGAATTTTTTGCTTGGCGTGCACACGTGTAGGAGTGTCAAATGGTTTTCCTGGCGGCTGTGCTTTCAAAATCAATGATTAATAATATAATTGGACTGTAAAAAAATATCGATTATCGTGTCTCGGCCCTTGAGGCAAGCACTTAGCAATATCAATCGATCTTGAAATTAAATGTTTGGTTATAATTGCAGGAGCCGTAAATAAACGACAATAGCCAAGGGCTCGAGTTTGTATACAATATAACGACATAATAGCAGTCTAACAATTGGTTAACCATTTAAAGACTTTTGGGCGGCTATTGTTCGATCACGTGTTGGAGTTTTCAGAGTTAGAATGTGAAGGATAAGTGCTTAGTGAGGCTGGAAGGTTACAGTCTGATTTGGTAATACGAGACTGAGATGTAGCTTTAGAAAATTGATGAATTTCGACAAAAGACGTGAATTATTGAGGACTACTTACGTATTTGAAGCTTGGATTTTTTTAAATGGACGTTATTTGTCTACTGGCACCATACGAAGCTTTTATTACAGCTTAAATAGAGACATGGTGTCACGCAAAATGCAAAACAAATATAAACATGGGAACATCAGCAGATGGAACAAAATAACGGAAAAGTGACCAAAAAGTCTTCTACTATTATTAGTGCAGAAAAGTAAAACAAAAAAAAAACAACACTAAGAAATCAGAAATTTTCTGACAGATAAATATTAAATTAACGATAATAAAACTAAAAGAAGAAGCAAATGAAGTTTCTTCTTATTTGACAGGTTTAAAAAGCTAATTTCTGATCTGTTAGTATCTCTATTTTCTATGTACATCTTACTTCTTTCTGTTTCTCATTTACATTACGTCAAAATGTTGGTTTTTTATTCCAAACACACAACATATCTACATGAAAATGAAGAAATTAAGAGAAAAAAGATATAAAACTAGAATAAGAGAAAGAGATCAAGAAGATAAATTCTATGTCACACATTACGAGCTTAAAAAAAAGAAGAAAAAGGAGTTTTACAAAAGGAAACTAAAGAATACTGCAGATATTGGTAAAAACGAACGACGTATCAATAGAAATTAGTAGAAACAATTTAAAAAAAAGGAAGTGAGAAAGACAATTATTAGAAAACTATTTTTTTTACTATTGTTTCATCTGTTTTTGCTTGTTCAAAATACATTTTTTTGTAAAATATTTCTAAATACCTAAATTTTTCTTTATTTTCTTCTTTTTTCTTTCCGTTTACTCTCGGTCTTTACTTCTACTTCTTTCTCTAATTCTTTAAACATTGTTTCTTTATATATTTATTCTGTTGCTGTTTGTTTTATAATCTTTTTGTCTTCGTTCGGTCTCTTTTCCTTTGGTAGATTTATCATTTTTACATAACGACATTTTTTTTTAATTTTTCTTTAAAAGAATAATAAGAATATAAAAGAAAAAGAAGTTTTACAAAAGAAAACTAAGAATACAATCTTTAAAAAACGAAGGACATTAGTTCTGACAATAGAGATTATTAGATACATTGGTAAAGAAATTAATGTAAGAAAGACAATAATTAAAAAGAGATTTAAGAAATTAGTAAATAAAAACTAACAGAAAGCTAAAGAGAATAAAAAATAAGAAAAAATTAGAGCAGAACAAGTTATCAAGTATGAGAACAAATAAAAGAAACACGATAGTCATGGTAACAAGTGAGAAATATAAAAATAAAATAGAATAATAGAACAGGAATAAGAAAGACTATAAAAAAATTCTATTAATATCTATGCTAACAAAATCTTTCAAAGAAATCTTTACAAAAAAAAGCAAAAGAAGATGCATAAAGTTTTTTAACTTAATATAAATTGGAAAGACGAAGGTATAAAATTTACAATAGAAATGAAGTTTGGGAAGAAAACTAACTTTATTAATTTTATAACTGAGAGAAATAAAGAAATGAAAATTATTCAAAATTTAGAAAGTTAACTATCATTGATGAAAATCAAAAAACTAAAGAAGAAGATTATAAAACTAGTAAATATTAAATTAAGCACTACTATATATCAACACTTTTATATTCTTGCTGTCTATATTCCTCCCGCCACATCGTTCAACGACTACGACACTTTTCTCGATCTTTTTAACGGCTTAATTGAATTGCACCAAGAGAATATCATTTTTATAGGTAACTTTAATACACCCCAGTATAATAGTAATCTAAATAACAACTTTGTTTTTTCACTTAGAAACTTCGTATCATTTCATGATCTTAAACGATACAATACAATATTTAATAATCACAATAGCATGCTGGATTTTCTATTTGCTAAGTTTCTTTATCAGATTGACAAATCAGATATTTCTCTCGTTCCTGAAGATAGTTTTCATCCTACACTTAAATTCTACTTTAAAGCTCAATCCCATAAACCAGATACGTTTTCTTTTAATGACAAGGTAATTTCCTATAATTTCAAAAAGGCAGACTTTCCTCGTCTATATGAACTATTACTCAACATTGACTGGTCAGATTTGGAAAAATCAAACGACGTAAACTTATCCTGCGATATTTTGTAGAACACCCTACAGCAAGTTTTCGATCTGTGTGTTCCAAAAATATCTCTCAGAAATAAGAAAAATTCTAATTTTCTTTTTTGGTACGATATGGAAATCATCAAATGTCTTCGCAAAAAGTCGGCTTTATTAAAAAGATTTCGTAAATTTTATTGTCAGAATTCGTATGAACAATTTAAAATTTTACGATCAAAAACCAAGCAACTTATTGAAAACGCATATTCTAATTATATTTCTTCAATGGAATCAACTATCTCTGAAGATCCGAGAAAGTTTTGGACATTTGTTCGGTCAAAGAAAAACAAGTCTCGCATCCCAGGCACCATGTTGGTAAATTTGGAAGCAGTTTCCAACCCCAGTAGTATAGTAAATCACTTTGCTGAATTTTTTAAGAGCGTTTATATACCAAGTTCATGTTCTAATCATTCCAATGTTCTTGGCGACAAGTTTCTCGAAACAATAAACATCAGAAGTATACCCGAAAGTGAAATTGTAACGGAACTGAAACATGTAAAAGCTACCCTAACATCGGGCTGTGATGGTATTCCAGGTTTTTTACTTAAGGACTGTGCGTACGTATTTGCAAAACCTCTTTGTCATATTTTCAATTTAATACTGAAATCTTCTACTTTTCCTACAATTTGGAAGGTAGCGCAAGTTTGCCCAATACTCAAAAATGGTAATCTTAACATAATACCGAACTATCGACCTATTTCTATTTTGTGTAATTTTTCAAAAGTATTTGAATCGATTATTTTCACTCATATTTATTCTTGCGTTAATAATTACATCTCTCCCTGTCAACATGGTTTCATGAAAAAACGATCCACGATTACAAATTTAGCCTGTTTTACACAGTACATTGCAGATGCTCTTGACAAACGAAAATAAGTAGACGCCATTTATACGGATTTTCAGAAAGCATTCGATCAAATGGATCATCATATACTTTTGAATAAACTTGATAGCTTCGGTTTTCTGGTTCTTTGCTTTCGTTAATGCAATCATATCTTTTCGACAGGAAACAACAGGTTAAATATCGCAATTACCTATCTGAGATGTACACTCTAACTTCCGGGGTCCCACAAGGGTCAAATCTTGGTCCCCTTCTGTTTCTTCTTTTCATAAACGATATTACTCTTTCGTTGAACTCTTGTCATAAGTTGTTATTTGCCGACGACTTAAAATTGTACTTGGAACTTAATTCTATCGACGACTGTAGAACTCTGCAAAGTAATCTCGACGCACTGTATAACTGGTGTAAGAGAAATCATCTGCAACTAAATCTGTCTAAATGCAATGTGATATCTTTCACGAAAAAGCACCATCCAATCGAATTCTCTTACAACATAGCATCATATGATTTAAACCGGGCCCTTACTGTTAAAGACCTGGCCATTATCTTCGACGCAGAACTTACTTTTAACGACCATATTGCTGATATTATATGCAAAGCTTATAGATTGTATGGTTTCATATATAGAAACTGCAAAAATTTTTCTAACGTTCGGCCATTGACTATTTTATTTTACGCTTTGGTACGGTCTAGATTAGAATACGGATCGTTGATTTGGTATCCTATCTACAATACCTATATCTTACAGATTGAAAAATACAACGAAAGTTTTTAAAGTTCTTATCATTTTTAGTGGACTGCGTCTATCCTAAAAGAGACATTGATCAAGGTCTTCTATTAATTAAATTCAATTTTACTTCCTTACAAACTGACGGATTTACTATGCATTAAAATTTCTTTATAATTTAACTCACAACCGGATTAATCGCAGGATTATTAAGCAAAAAAAAAACAATTTCCATTTTAAAAAACAATTTATAATCTTGTCATTACCATTCCAAAACAAGTTTTTTTGCCAAATCTAATTTAATTACGTCCAATTTACACTAATTACAAGTTTCTGAAACAGTAGCACGATTTTTCCTCGAATTTAATGAATTTTTTCGAGTCAGTTTCATCTGTCAAAAAATTATTTCGGCAATTAAGAGTCTCTAATTATATCTGACATTGCTAATTATACCACCCAAACAGGCTTATTGGCTTATTCATCACGTGATGCTCTGCTTCAAGTGTTTTTGCAGCAAAATGTAATAAAATCAAAATAGAAAAATTAGAAATAAAGATTTCCGTTTGGCTTTTTTATTTTCATTTCTAAGAAAGTAATTTTTTTAAAAGAAAAGGTTCTTTAGTAGATCTTCACCTGTTGACAGTGTTTAATGCATTGCCTGATTATTGTAATTTTCCTCTTCTATCAAACTGTGTGGTCTGTTGGCCGCTCTTCAATTAAAAATTTTAACACTTCTTCAATTATTAAATCCAAGAAATCCATGTGTTAAAAATTTTTACTACCATAATCTGAAAAAATTAGCATTTCCAAGCATTAATTAGCAATTCTTTCGTCTGAAATTTCAACGAAGCTTGACACAAGAAAGATTATTTATTATTATATCAGCATTCTTTAACCTGCTCCTAATCTGTTTTAAGATGGCAGAATTATTAATGATGAGCTATTTTATCTGAAGAATTTCAGACATTACAATACCTAAAAAAATTCAAAAAACACCTGTGTTACAATTGCGATTTTTTAAATTAATTTTCAAGTGTCCTCGTTATCGTCCTGATTACAGTTATATTGATTTTGGGTCAGATCTCAGGAATTTTTTCTCTTTGAAAGCCTTCTTCAACCCCCTTGCAATATTGTGTTTGAAATCGCACAGACCGGCAGTAAATGTGTTATATTATATTATTATAAAGAAATAATTTCTTTACGGTTAAATGGTTAGCGAGCAAAAGCTTGAATAAAATGTAGGAGAAATTGTAAGAGATTGTATCTTAAGATTTGGACAATGGCAAGCCCGAGCCAAAAATCTATTCAATGTTTTCTATTGAGGGCCAATGTTTGGTTAGCTGTCGGTCGGTCGAGCACAATACCGCCCTTGCCTTTTATAACTCCCAAGATGGGATGAATACTGATAAGATTTTTCAGATCAAAATCTCGGAGCAGATGTTGGAGATACAAGACGAGATCTCAGAGATAAGATTTTTCGGTACAGTCTGATCTGCCACGATCTTAATTAAAGACTCTTATCTCGAACATAATTAACAAATCACTCAAAAGCCGGCCCTAATCCGGCCCTTTTAAACCCATATGTATTTACTAATATTTACCACATGGCAACCATCAACAAATATTTACCGAAAGGCCATCATTACGCCCAAAAACTCTTACTGGATCGGATGTCTCACCCAAAAATTTATCTTGGCGTCTGGAATTTTCCAGATTGAGTTACTTAAACGAAAACACGTGTTATTATATAAACACGTGTTTGACGAATATGTGAAGAATGATGAACAACAAACGGCCTTTTCAGGAGAGGTGGGGCAGGGATTAATTGCTGAAGTAATTTTTTTGACAGGAGGAGTTACTGAAAAGACGTAATTGGATCATCTTTCATTTTACCATTTCTGTTTACTTTGTCAACAGTGCTGTTTACTCAAACTCGACTATTTGGCAAACAATTTTTCTCAAGGAACCACTTGCGGACCACTTCTTTTAATCTAATAACATGTTTTTGCAAAAATAATTGAAGCAAGTCATCATGTATTGTTGTCAGTGTCTTTAGTAACCTAATTTTAGCAATTAGACAATAAACATCTCTTCTAGCTTTTGAAATTAGTAAAATTACGTAAAAATTTTTATTGAAGAGCGGTTCACAGAACACAAAGCTTAATAGAGATTAATTGATTGAGAGAAATTACAATAATTAGGCAATGTTGTAAACACTGCGAACAGCCGACTATTTGGTAAAAAATCATCAAGAAATCCCTTTTAAACCTCTTTTTTTTCTTCTGAAAAAATTACATTTTTGAAACTGAAGATTAAAAAAGTCAAACAGGAGTCGTTATCTTTTATTTCTGATTTTTCGATTTTTGTTTACTTTGTCAACAACTGTGTTTGCTTAGACTTGACTATTTGACAAACAATTTCTCGCAAGGAACCACTTGCAGACCTCTTCTTTTAATCTAATTGCAAAAACACTTGAGGCAGGGCATCCCGTGATTAATAAATTAATAAACCTGATTAGTATTAGGTTTATAATTAATAAACCTAATTAGCAATGTCAGTAATAATTAGAGATTTTTAATTGCCGAAATAATTTTTTGACAGATGAAATTGGTTCGAAAATTTTTATTTTTGACCAAAAATCGTGTTACTGTTTCAGAAATTTGTAATTAGCGTAAATTGGGGTAATTAAATTAGATTTAGCATCCTGTTTGGAATGATAATGACAAGGTTATAAATGGTTTTTAAAAATAAGAATAAAAGATTGTTTTTGTAATTTATGTTTGCTGAATAAGTTTCTTATTTAATTTTATTTCATCTATTTATTTTCTACTTTTTTTCCTTCTCTTTTCATTTCTAACACCTGTAAAATGTTTGCCTTAACGATTTAATCATCATTTCATCTCTCTTATTAATTTATATTGCCTCTAAAATTTTCTATTTTCTTTTTTTCCTTTTGTTCCAATATTGTCTATTGACTATCGGAGGTTTATTATGAGTGTATTTTTAGGTTTATATGTTTTCTCCTTTTTTTAATATTTTTTCTTTTTAGTAATTTTTTTCTGCATATAATTACATCTGTTTTAAATACTACAACCACTTTTTCTGCCTCTCTTGTTTCTTTTTTTTACCTTTTTCTTTACTTTTTTAACTACCATCTTTATGTTATGTCTATATTTCTTCGTTATTTTATTATCTCGTTCTTTGTTTTTTTTTCTGTTTTTAAAACTGCTTTCTTAACGTAAATTAACCGAAATTAAATTAGATTTGGTAAAAATATCTGTTTTGGAATGGTAATGACAATATTTATTCTATATACCGGGTGTAAACGAAATTAGGCTCACCCCATTTTTTAATAGTATTTTTTAAAATAGAAAAACGAAACTTAGGAAACTTATTATGTTAGAAAATCTCCATTAATTGAATAAAAAATAAACTTTTTATCACTTCCGGTTTTACCGGAAACGACCGTAACTTTGGATTTTTAAATAGAACACTATACATATGTTTGTATTTTTGGAATCTACAATAAATTCTGAGTGTAATAAACTACTTTTTATAACTCTTCAAAAAATAAATTTATTTTTTTGTAATTTTTGCTTTTTTATCTAGAAAGCTGTGATGGTTAAAAAATAGTTTTAAATAATGTAAGCAATCATTAAAAAATAAAAGCTGTATTATAAATGCTCTAGATTAGAAAATACAAGACTTTTAATTAAATGAAATTATTTTTTCCGGCTTAACTATTTTTTTTTTTCAAATGGAACAATAGGGCTCATCCGACTCTTTAAATTTATTTTTTTTGTGAATTTAAAGATATCAAAATTTAAAAAATCCATTTACCACTTTTTGTAATATTTACAAAAACAATTTAGAGAAAAACTCTGAAAATGTTTGCTGAAAAAAAATTTAAGCAAGCTGTGCACTAACGTCAAAATTTGACTAAAGTAACAGTTTGAGCTTAAGGGCCGTATTTTTCATTTTGTTGTCTGTGTAAACATATTCTCAAAATGCCAGTGTATTCAAAAAATGAAAGAGTTGATATGCTGCTTGTTTATGGAGAGAGTAGGAAAAATTCTGTTCAAGCAGCAATGGTTTATCGAAATCGGTTTCCCAACAGACGTTACCCATCGCGTCATTATTTTAGCAACCTTGTGAAAAAATTTAGAGAAGGGCCTGATTACGTTGAAGAAAATTTTATTGTCGATGAAGACACAGAGATTGCTGTTTTGGCGTGGGTAAATATGCACCCAACTAAATCTTTGCGAGAAATTGCCACGGACTGCGATATAAGTCATCAGTCAGTATGGAAGATTTTAAAAAAACATAGATACCGTTCTTTTAAATACAGTTTACACCAACATCTCCATGAAAACGATGATGAAAGACGATTGAATTACTGTAACTTTTTTTTGGAGCAAATGGGTGAAGATCCATTGTTTTCTAGTTGCATCTTTTATACTAATTAGAGCCGTTTCACTAATGGCGTTTTTAACAGAAAAAATACACGTTACTGGGCTCAAAGAAATCCCCATCTTTTAGGAGAAAATAATTTTCAAGAGCGTTTTGGTTTTAATGTTTGGATGGGTATTGTTGGAAAACGACTTATTGGACCCAATATTTTTGATAGACATCTGACTGGACAAAGATATTTAGAGTTACTCCAAAACATAATAATAATAATAATAATAATAATAATAATAATAATAATAATAAGTTTATTACCACATAAGTTTTACAAAAACATTGGTATTGTCACATGAATAATATTAAATTTAGAAAATAGAATAAACAATAGTTAAAAGTTAAAAAGTACATAGTAAAGAAATACATAAGAAAAAAAAAACTTAATTAACAGACTGCAGTTAGATATGTAATTATTGACCGCGCGTTAGATATTCTTGCAAGCTATAGAACACATTTTCAGTAAGAAACAGCTGAAGGCTTTTTTTAAATTTTATTTTTGATGCAATTGTCACAATGTCCGTAGGTAAAGAATTATACAATTTAATGCAGTTAAAATAAGGGCTATTTTCAAAATGTTTAGTATGATGGATTGGCACAAAAACGAAATAGAAGAATTTAAAGACGACTTACCAGTAAATGTGTTTGGAAGACTATACTATCAGCAAGATGGAGCACCATCTCACAATTATAGACCAGTCGTTGAATATCTGAACTACAATTTTGAAAATATTTGGATTGGTACTGATGGTCCTGTTAGGTGGCCCGCTAGATCTCCTGACCTAACCCCGCTAGATTTTTTTTTTTTTTTTTTGAGGTCATTAAAAATTAAGTATACAGAATTCCTGTCAAGATCGTTAAGATCTAGAAGCCAGATTGAGACACAGTATTGCACAAATTACTGCTGAACAATTGCAAAACGTTATCACAGAAACTATAAATCGCGTTCAAAAATGTTAGGAAGAAAACGGAGGACATTAAGAACATTTGATGTAACAATAAAATTTTCATTAAGAAATTTTTTAATTCCATAATTAATTAATTTAATAATAATAGCACCAATGTGTATTATAAAATTTCTTTTCATAATAAATGAGTTACGACGTAATAAACCATTACGTCGGTTACATTTTCTATTTTTTTTAAAATTATTTTTGTAAATATTACAAAAAGTGGTGAATGGATTTTTTAAATTTTGGTATCTTTAAATTTACAAAAAAAAAATGAATTTAAAGAGTCGGATGAGCCACTATTGTTCCATTTAAAAAAAAAATAGTTTAGCCGGAAAAACTAATTTCATTTAATTAAAAAAAGTCTTGTATTTTCTAATCTAGAGCATTTATAATACAGCTTTTATTTTTTAATGGTTGCTTATATTATTTATAACTATTTTTTAACCATCACAGCTTTCTATATAAAAAAAACAAAAATTACAAAAAAAAAATTTATTTTTCGAAAGTTATAAAAAGTAGTCTATTACACTCAGAATTTAATGTAGATTCCAAAAATACAAAAATATGTATAGTGTTCTATTTAAAAATCCAAAGTTACGGTTGTTTCCGGTAAAACCGGAAGTGATAAAAAGTTTTTATTTTTTATTAATAATAATAATAATAAACTTTATTTCTCATGATAATATAAATTATGTAGGAATTGTCAAATCAAGAAAACAATACAAAAAATCCTTACAAAATTTAAACAATACAATTAAAATTTACACTCTAAAAATTCATCTACATTATAAAAACAATGAGTTAGCAAAAGTTGCTTTAACTTATGTTTAAAACTATAAAATATTCTTGTATTTTTTAAATTGTGGGGTAATTTATTAAAGATGCGCAGACCTACATAATTTGGGGAATTATGTGGGATATTAGTTTTTGCGCACGGTACATAAAAATTATTTATTTGACGCGTCGCATGATCACTGTGTGACTTAATACTAACAAATTTTGTTTTATTTTTAAATACATAGAAACATAGTTCTAAGATATAAATGCACGCCAATGGTAGAATATTATATTCTTTAAAATACGGTCTACAACTTTGGCGCATAGAAATTTTTGCTATACAACGAATAATACTTTTTTGTGCTATAAGAACACTTTTGCACAATGTAGAATTGCCCCAAAGACAGACACCATACCTTAATAAAGAGTCGACTTTTGCATAATAAATTTTAGCAAGTTGAAAATCGTCTAAAACCTCACGAAGATTTATAAAAATAAACTTTAACGAATGTAATTTGGAAACCAGACTTGAGCAATGACTTTTCCAATTAAGATTTTCGTCTATATGTATGCCAAGACAACTCACACTCCCTTGGGTATTGGTCACGTTCACCCCACCACATGAAATCTCAATATTTTCAGTTTTTTTCTGATAATTGTGAATTCTTATAATATTGGTTTTTTTATGATTAAAATATAAATCTCTTTCATTGAAAAATTGAGAAACCTTACCCAATACATCAGAACATTTTTTGATTAAAGTCGGAGTATTTTTTTCCTTAATTATTAAAGATAAATCGTCAGCATATAATGCATAGTCGCAGTCTAAATCACAATGGCTAGTCTGATTTATATATAAGATGAAAAAAATGGATCCTAAGATTGACCCTTGAGGTACTCCCATTTTTATGTTAAGATTTGTCGATTTAACTTCACGAATGATACCATCTTCATCTCTTGCTTTTAGAGATACAAACTGTTTACGTCCTTCCAAAAATGATTTTATCCAATTCAAAGGCGCGCCTCGAATACCATACGAATTTAGAATTAGAAGTAACTTATTGTGATTTACACAATCAAAAGCTCTACTCATGTCGCAAAAAACAACAAAAGGAGTCTCATTTGCGTCCAATGAGCTAATAATGTTTTCATATAAGGAAAGCATAGCTGTAATTGTAGATTTGTTTTCCCGAAAACCGTGCTGGTTCTTTATTAATACATTATTTTTAATTAAGAATGTTTGCAGTCGAGGTAGAAATGCATATTCAAAAATTTTTGGAAATGAGGTGGGGACTGTTACGGATCGATAGTTTTCTAGTGAATTACGATCATTTTTTTTAAATATTGGAGTAACTTTACCTGTCTTTTATATATTAGGAAAATTGTCGGTCTGGAATGATAAATTTATAATAAATGTAAGTGGTCTTATTATTAAATAGAGAATTCTTTTTAAAATAAAAACAGGAATGTCATCAGCACCCGCTGACTTTTTGTTTTTTAATTTATTGTTAATTTAACAACTCCTCCTCTGCAAAAGGAAGTAAAAACATTGAGTTTGGATTAGGTTTAATATCGTTTTTGAAAGAACATTTAGGTATTTCTTTAATTAGGTCAGAAGCAGCGTTAATAAAAAAACTATTAAATTCGGAAGCTACCAGTAACTAATTTTTAATTATATTGTTATCTTTTCTAATTATTACATTCTCGTATTTTTTAGATTTATTTGTTAAGTCAGAGACGACTTTCCATACTTCTTTCGTAGTGTTATCTGAATTAAAAATCCGATTTTGATAATATGTTTTTTTCTTCTGCTTTAAAAGAATGTTGTGCCGTTTTTTCGCAAGTATGTAGTCATGCTCAAATATTGGGTAAGTTTTCTTAATAAAAAAAGATCTTTTAATTTATTACATGAAGTTTGTGTTTCATCATCGATCCACCGTTTTATTTTTTGCTTATAATATTGTTTTTTTAAGGGAAAATAAATATGGAAATACTGTAAAATTACTTGATAGAAGTAATTAAAAGAGTCATTAACTGTCGGGATGGTGTACAATTGTGACCAATCCTCGGAGTATAGAGCACTTTCAAAAAGTCCAATATTTTGCTCATTGAAGCTTCTTGTCTCGTAACCTAACCCCGATGATTGCGAAACTGGTACATTAAATTGAACAAATACTGATCGGTGATCTGCTAATTCAGTTAATGGAGATTTTCTAACATAATAAGTTTCCTAAGTTTCGTTTTTCTATTTTAAAAAATACTATTAAAAAATGGGGTGAGCCTAATTTCGTTTACACCCGGTATATATAATTATTAATTCTATAATAATCTCGTAATTTTTTTCTTTTTTTTTCTCTCTTGTTTTTTTTTCTACTTCTTTTTTTACTTCTTAAGAAATTCTCAAGAAATCTAACCCAGACCTTTTTTTTTCTTCTGAAAGAATTACATTTTTGAAAATAAAAATTAAAAAACCAAAACGGAAACGTTTTTTTATTTCTGATTTTACTTTTTTTGTTTATTTTTTCAAAAACAATGTTTGCTTAAACTTGACTATTTGGTAAGAAATTTCTTACAGGTAAACCCTTTGGGACCTCTCCTGTGAACCTAATTACATTTATTATTTTGCAAAATCACTTGAGGCAGGGCATCACGTGATTAATAAGATAATAATCCTAATTGCTGGTTTAATTAACAATGTCAGAAATAATTAAACGTTCTTAATTGCCGAAGTATTTTTTTGACAGATGAAACTGACCCGAAAAAATGAATTAATTTGAAGAAAAACTTCTGTTTTAAGTACCTGTAATTAGGATAGATTTTACGTAATTAAATTAACTTCAGCAAAAAAACTTGTTTTGGAATGATAATAATAAAGTTATTAATAATTTCTTAAATTGAAAATAAACTATTTTTATTTATTTTTGTTCTATAAAGAAGAGAGTTTTATCGGTTTTACGAAAATTGTAACACTAGTCAAATCTAAAATTTCAAAATTATAGTAACATGACATCCAAATTAACTCTTCGCTTTTTCGATCTACAATTTTCTAAAATTACGTTTTTGGATTTGATTCAAAATTAGTAAAATGTTGTTTCTAGCTTTCAAAATTAATAAAATCTTGTCTAATCGCTTTAATTTCCTTTTATTATTTTTAGTAAAATGTCGTCAATGCCATTTAAAATTACAATGATTTTAAATTTAATAATTGCCGCCTAAGACAATAAACAATTAAACATTAACAAATAATTTGTTGAAATTGGTGCAAATTTTTTCAGGAAGTTTTCTCCACATTTGATAGTTTTTTTAAACAGTCTCTCGTTGTTTTATTGTCTCAACTAAAAAGCCACCCTGTATATCCTGCTGACTCACGCTTATTTTCGTTGAAATTTCTTTTTTTCCGTGATTAAACCTTGTCCAACCGTCGCAAATTTGTCCACAAACCGCAATACTAATCTCCCATTTCCGGTAAACCGAAAGCGCAAAATTGCGAAATCCGTCAAACGAATCATTTCGCACGTGCAAAAATTTTTAAGAGAAACGTTAAATTCGTTCCGGATTCCGTAATCCTCAAGAAGAGAAGCTATAAAAAAGAAACTGTTCCTTTTACCCGATTTCAATAAATCTATTGAGGATTCGCAGTGTTGCGCATCGAATCGCTCCGACTATTATCCAATCTCTTATTAGAGGTATTTCTCGAGCAGCTGTAAAAGTGAAAATGCTAAGGACCAGGAAGAATGTTTTGTTGGTGAGGATAAAGCGTGGAAATTTGACGGAAAATTCGAAATTCGTTGCGTGAAATCCGGACGATAAGTGCAACTTGAGATGATTTAAATTGTCGCTAAATTAGACGCAAGAAACTAGAAAAATAGTATATTAAGAAACTAGTTTTATAAAGACAAATTTACAAATTTTTTCTATTTTGCTCTTTTTGTCTTATTTCATAAATCGATTTTTGAAATTTTGGAATTTTTATAACATTGTCTGTTGTTTCTTTTTGTAATTATAAAATTTTCAGTTTTAGCTTTTTCTTAATTCTTCTTAAATCTTTGATTGCTTATTGAAGAAATCGTTTTATTGAGAGCTGAAATGATACGAGGTGAATAATAAAGAGTTTTTCAGTAAATTTTGAAACTTGAAATCGTCTGAAAATGTAGAAATCTTTCGACTGAAAACTGAAATTTTCTTTTGTCTGTATTGTGTGAAAAAATGTCCGAATGATTGCGTTCTGATACTCTGAAAATGAGCCAAAAATCGATTTTGGCCAACAAGCCTGCTCATTACATGTCCATTGATGTAAATTCACGCCGAATTAACCGGCCATTTTCACGGCCAGTTTCGGTTTAGTGCCGTAAGAAAAAGCACAAAAGCTCAAAAAGCCAACTTCTAAAAGAATATATTGTACGTGCCAATGAACAAAAGGCTCCTTTAAATCAGAAATGTGTTTTCATAAGAGTCGAAAATTCGATTCGGATGAATGAGATTTTACAGAAGAAGCGGTTCAGAAAAAGGAAACCAACACGTGGTCTAAATTTAGACAAATATTTATTAAGATGCTAATGACATGACATAGGAGCTTTTTGAAATATTTTACAAAATTTCGATTTTATCTCTGTTTATTTTAATTTGACCCAAACCGTCTTTAAAAATCTATTATCTGCCTGACAAAATATCAGATCAGATTCTTTTCGCTCAAATGAACTTTTTAAAATCGAAATACACAAACACAAACATATCGTATAATCTGGGGGTCTCTTCAAATATTGCACAAATATTACCGAAAATATTATGTTACTGCATTTATGAACCTTTTGTCCAGTTAGATAAACACATGTCAAAGAAAAAAAAAATCCTGAGTGCACTTTACATTGACAAGAAATTCCCGAAATCAGGTAAATATTGAATCTATTCAAGGGTACCCAAATATTTAGATAAGATTCGTTGATCTAAAATTCGATAAACAAATCGAATTTGAAAATTTTAAACAGGGCTGAAAATCAATGACACCCTTGTAGGTCACGGTTAGAGTCTTTGTTCGATTCGTAAAAGTCAAGAAAGAATGATCGAGGCTTGACAAAGGGCAGAACTGGGGCTAGACTGGGCTTTCAAATCACACACATGCGGGGCGGTTTTTGAGAATCTTTAAGTTATAAATTACCGCTTTTAAAATGTTGGGGTTTTGTCAACACGTGTGAAGGGCGAGTTTCTCGAAAGGCGATACCTGGAAGGGACTTGACGTTTCCTGAGCAATTAATAAGAATTTAAATTAATTATCGAGAGAGGAAGCGAGAGAATAAAGCGGTTTTTCAGCTGGAATAAGCCGATATCACAAGGTTTTAAGTCATATTAATTCAAAGCTTATTGAAGATTATTAATTGCAACATTTTAGTATGTTTTATTATTATTATAAATACATAACTACATAAAAAAATGGTCATTTTTTTTATTTCAGGCTGAAGAAACAAAAAAAAATTTACTCTAAAGTTCCTGATTTTGTTTAATTTAGTTGAGAGATTTTAATATTTTTGGAAATTGTTCTTTTGTCAATTTTGTCTAAAAAAATATCTGATTTCATAACTTTTTAAACTTCACTTTTTAACTATGTACAAATCTTAAAATGTTTATTATTCCAAATAACAAATTATTAAAAAAGACTGCTTTAACCTGAAATTAATTTTTGTTTCTTTTTTGAATTACAAAAATTAGTACAAATAATATTTCCTAGTATTTAGTACATTTATTTACAATTTAAATTACAATTATATTTTCTGAAATACACTCGATACTTTCTGAATTACGTTTAGAAAAGACATCATTTCCAATTGTAATTTAAATAATAATTTAGAAAAGGTAATTGTACTTTACAATATATAAGTGTAATTCACATTAATCAATAGAAATTTTCGATTGTAATTTATTCGGAAATTGTTATTTGTAATCTAGTAGAGAGCATTAAAAATTATTTTATTACGTAATAATTATAAATTAGATCAGTAAATAGTATTTTACAATATTCAAGCGTAATAATTTTTTTTGCAATTGTAATTTATAATTATGAATTGTAAATGTAGTAGATAAAGTAAATTAGTATAATTAGTATTTTCTAAATATTCTGAAAAACATTTGCTTTATCTAAATTACAACCAACACAATTTGATAAAAAAAAGTGAAATACAATTTATATTTTCTGAAATGCAATTGTTTTTTTTAAATTACGATTTAAAAAGACACTATTTTTAGTTCTAATTTAATAATCTAAGTTGTAATTTAGATTAATCGATTATATTACAAAATACTTTAGTTTAATCAATTGTAATTCAAAAAAAGAATAAATGTAATTTGGATTAGTCAACTGTGAGTGAGAATTTTCAAGTGTTATTGTAATTTATCCAGAAATCAATAATTGTAATCTGGTAATGGGCATTACAATTAATTTTATTTTATAATAATTGTAACTAAGTTAATAGTATTTCAAAATGTTCAAATGTAATTGTAATTTATAATTATGAATTACATAAATGTAATTTATAATTACGTATCATAGTTTAGTTAATAAAATAGTAAAAAAATTTAGATTTTTTTTCAAATAATTATACTAAAGAAAAACAATTATAGTCTGAACTTATTTTTTTTATAAATTACAAACAATATAAATATTTTAAATTTTAATTACAACTAGTATTTTCTAGATATTCTTAAAAAACTTTTAATTTATTTAAATTACAACTGATAGAATTTGATAACAATTTGAATTACAATTTATATTTTCTGAAATAAACTTTTTTTTATGAATTACAATTAAAAAAGTCACTAATTTCGGTTGTAATTCAATGACTTTTTAGTAACCAGAAGTGACATTTTACTAATTTTAAATTACAAATTTAGTAATTACAGAAGCGGAAGAAATATATGCAATTTTTATTTAGAAATTAGAAGCATGATTTTACAAATATTGAGAGCTAAAATCGACATTTTTAGAAATTAGTCGCAAGATTTTGCTTTTTTGCTGTAAGCCAGACATGATATTTTAGTAATTTTAAAAACTGTGTTTACATGTTTACATCAAATTAAAACAATATTTTACTAATTTTAAAAACCACGAGCAGTATTATACTAATTTAGAAAACAGAGGCGAGATTTCAATAATTTAGAAATTTCAGAGATGTATTTTATAAATTTTTGAGACTAGAAAGAATATTTTTTTAGTTTTCTAATATAATAATTGCAAAAATGATGTTATTTTTGTAATTTTTAGGAGCCAGATACAACATTTTACTAATTTTATAAGCTAAGAGCAATGTTTTTACGTTTTTTAAATAAAAAAATATACAAAATAAATATTTTTCCGAATTTTAGGAGCTGAAACTATATTTTACTAAGTTCGGAAGCCAGAAGAGACATTTTACTAATTCTGAAACATGTACTTGTATAATTTCAACAAATTTTCAAAATCAATAAATAGAGCGAAATTGTTTTTGTAATTTTAGAAGTTGGAAAGAACATTTCGCCATATTTGAATGTCAAAAACAAAATTTTGTAATTTTTTTAAGTCTTAATTTTAGAGATTGTCCAGATTTTTATTTATTTTTTTGAACTACATTTCAACATCTACTTTTAACATTCTATTCCAATTTTGAGATACAAAAATGAAATTATTATGAGAATTCTTTAAAAAAACAATTAAATAACGCATATAATTTCCATAGCGACGTGGCATTATCGCGATGCATTCCTAATACGAATAGTCATTTTTTTTTGTAATTTCTCTGTGAAAGTTCTGAATGAAATTCTCAAGAACATCTAAACCAATTATTTTGCACTCTAGAGCTTTTTTCAGAGAACATATGGTATGTACTAATAAACCAGTCATAGTTTTCCATTTTAATTAATCATCCTGACTAGATAAATCAGATCGGTATGCAAAAAATTCTGCTTTATGTTATTATAATCAAACATATTTTTTTTCGCGTAAAAAACTATTCTGTAGAGGAAAATTTCGAATCCTTGGCCTAAAATCTAGCTAAACAAAAAATTTTATGACTTTTTTATTTTATTTAAATTTGATTTCCTGAATTAATTAATAAATTAATTAATCAAGAATCAATAGAAGTAAATTAAAATTCCTTTTTTTAACGCTATAGAATCAGATTAAATAATCAATTGTTTATTTTGTTCTCTTGCATAAGAATTTCTGACACCACAATTTGTTTTTTTAATTTTTTTTTTTTGTTGGTTTTGTATCGCTTTCATCCGTACAATTTATATTTTCTGATATGAACTTTTTTTATGAATTACAATTAAAAAAGTCACCAATTTCGGTTGTAATTCAATGACTTTTTAGTAAGCGGAAGTGACATTTTACTAATTTTAAATTACCAATTTAGTAATTACAGAAACGGAAGAAATATATGCAATTTTTATTTAGAATTTAGAAGCATGGTTTTACAAATATTGGGAGCTAAAATCGACATTTTACTAACTGTAGAAATCATCAAACGTAATATTTTACTAATTTTAAAACACAGAGATGTAATGTCACTAATTTTAGAAATTACTCGCAAGATTTTGCTTTTTTGCTGTAAGCCAGACTTGATATTTTAGTAATTTTAAAACTGAAGGCGATGTTTACATCATATTAAAACAATATTTTACTAATTTAGAAAAGAGAGGCGAGATTTCAATAAGTTAGAAGTTTCAGAGATGTATTTTATAAATTTTTGAGACTAAAAAAAATATTTTTTTAGTTTTCTAATATAATAATTGCAAAAATGATGTTATTTTTGTAATTTTTAGAAGCCAGATACAATTTTACTAATTTTATATGCTAACAGCAATGTTTTTTACGTTTTTTAAATAAAAAAATATACAAAATCAATATTTTTTCTAATTTTAGGAACTGGAAACTATATTTTACTAAGTTCGGAAGCCAGAAGACACATTTTACTAATTCTGAAACATGTACTTGTATAATTTCAACAAATTTTCAAAATCAAAAAGTAGAGCGAAATTGTTTTTGTAATTTTAGAAGTTGGAAAGAACATTTCGCCATATTTGAATGTCAAAAACAATATTATATTAATTTGTTTAAGTCTCAATTTTAGAGACTGTTTAGATTTTTATTTATTTTTTTTGAACTACATTTCAACATCTACTTTTAACATTCTATTCCAATTTTGAGACACAAAAGTGAAATTATTATGAGAATTCTTTAAAAAAACAATTAAATAACGCATATAATTTCCATAGCGACGTGGCATTATCGCGATGCATTCCTAATACGAATAGTCATTTTTTTTTTTTAATTTCTCTGTGAAAGTTCTGAATGAAATTCTCAAGAACATCTAAACCAATTATTTTGCACTTTAGAGCTTTTTTCAGAGAACATATGGTATATACTAATAAACCAGTCATAGTTTTCCATTTTAATTAATTATCCTGACTAGATAAATCAGATCGGTATGCAAAAAAAATCTGCTTTAGGTTATTATAATCAAACATATTTTTTTTTTGCGTAAAAAACTGTTCTGTAGAGGAAAATTTCGAATCCTTGGCCTAAAATTTTATGACTTTTTTATTTTATTTAAATTTGATTTCCTGAATTAATTAATAAATTAATTAATCAAGAATCAATAGAAGTAAATTAAAATTCCTTTTTTAACACTATAGAATCAGATTAAATAATTAATTGTTTATTTTGTTCTCTTGCATAAGAATTTCTGACACCACAAATTGTTTTTTTAATTTTTTTTCTTGGTTTTGTATCGCTTTCATCCGATTGTTCTGTGAGCATAAAATGGCGGAAGCCGAAAACAAATAGGCATGAAACAATATTACACGCTTTTTAATCCTCCAGAAGCGGCCACTAGATTACCGAGTTCAGGTTAACCGTGAACGAAATAATAATAGAACTAAGATGGTATATCTTCGAGGCTTAACTGTCACAAAAGACGTCTTTGTATTGTCTGCCCCCTACACAAGAAACGAAACTAGTATAATAGGACCAAATAGGCAAATCACTTTACGCTATACTAACCACCTATAGATTCATTGTGGCCTTATCCGGGCGTTTGTTATTACAAATGTTTGCTGGAATAATCCAGGATTACGTGAGGTGAAATAAATCGAAAAAAATTTATAAAAAATGTAATTCGATCCCAGTGGCCATTGTACACAACGCCTACTCGATGAAATAATTGCCAATTTCCTACTTATTACCCCGCTTTCTACACCGATTAGAATCTCTGATCAAGATTTGCGAAAATCAGGACCAATACAGGAAATACGGAAACCTGTAATTTGCGGCACCAATTACGTTACAAATAGGGTTGCCAGCCGCCTTTGATAAACTGTCTTTTAGGTAGATACAGAGCAATTACAATAATTTTCGCTACAAACACCCAAAAATCTCTATTTCAGTTATCTATATTAAAGTTTTTAATAGAATTTAGGAGCTGGAGAAGACAGTTTGCACTCTTTTTTTATAAAAATTGCAGTAAATATTTATTTTTGTAATAATCGTCGCTTTTCGCTCCCAAAGTGTATATATTTTATGGTCCTTCGAGTCGGATGAAGAGAAACTTATTGCTAGTATAAAAAAGACAATTTCCCGCTAGCGTTTAATTTTACTTTTTTATAAACACTGCAGAAACATTCTTTTATATTAGTTGTTTTTCGGCTCACAAAGTGTGTTTAAAACTGTATGATCCTTCGAGCAGGATGTAGAAAAAAGTCTGAGTATGAACAGGACATTTTGCAATAGTTCTTTTTATGAGACTCTTGTTTTTAGACTTTTATTTTTGTTTTTCTTACTTTACTACTAACGTTTCAGGGCTTATTAGCCCTTATAAACCCTGAAACATTAAAAAAGACATATTTTTTTATAAACAAATAAATGGAAATATTAAATTGAAAAAAGTCTTAGATTAGAAGAGGTAATTTACAATAATCCACGTTTCCGTCTTTCAAAAAGGTATTTTTTAAAATTTTTAATAGAATTTAGGAGCCAAAGATAACAGTTTTAATTTGTTTATAATAAACCTTGTAGAAACATTTGTTTTTGGAATAATTATCGCCTTCGGCTCCTAAATTGTTGCTTGAAAATCCTGATGTAAAAAGAGCCTGCCCAAGAGAAGAGTTCTTAAGACTATAGAAAGATGGTAAAAATCAGTTCGTCCCTCCTTAAAAAAACAATCCTAAATACGTCTTTGACGATGTCCTTCGAAAAGTTCGCACCCCTAGTTAGGTAATTTCAAAAAATATAAATTTTACATCCCTTGTTGAGTCAAGTGAAGCATCGTGTTCTCTCTACCTGTGCAACCCCGAAAATAAGGGTTTGATACCTGGCCGTAATTAATGTCCTTGAATTCGGCATTTTTTTAACGTAATTAACTCAAGGTCTTTAAATCACAGACAAGTTGAGACTTGTGAGTCACATCTTACAGCTGCTGAACGAAAAAAAGACGAATAAGTTAATAGGTCGTGAAGAAATCTCTCTCGAGAGAGAACAGAGAGATAATATACCTGAGCGAGAGCGTGCAAATATTTGAGCTAAGAACCAAACGAGATGCCCAAACATGAATCGATAAATAAAAACAGAATAATGGCTTTGTTACCAGCCATGGAACGGTCAGATTAGATTAGAGTGTTTGGAGATTTAAGGGATTTTTTATTGTTGCCGTAAATTTTTAAATACACTAAATATTTACGGATTTATAAATAGAAAAACAATTTTTATTTTACTTCGGAGCAAATGAGAAATGTGACAGTTAGAGGGCGCTGCTCACTTTTACAATCAGTTCGTATTTAACATTAATTTTAAAAACTTTTTTTATTAAAAATTTAAATTTTATAACAGAATGCAAGACGGTTTGACATAAAAAAAAGTGTCTTATTTACAATGCCAAAAATAGAATTGTTTAAATTAATAAATAACAGATTTGGGTGTATAATAATGAAGCTCTGTCTGCTTTGATAACTGCATGTTATATTGAATATTTGAGTGAAGTAAAGTGACATATTACTTCACTAGTGAAATAATAAAATAATAATTCATTCTATAAAATAATTTGTTTTAATTTCAAACTCAGTCTTAATTATATGCTATTATTGTTATAAATATTAATAACACAATTTTCACATCTATTTATAGTAGGACAAGCCATTTCTGATACATTTTTTTCGATAACAGCAAGTTCTAACTGTTGTAGTATTTTTGTCACCCAAAATTTTTGAAGCAATTTGTTTTTTATTTTTTTCTGTCGTGTCAATATACCCTTCCGCCACTGTATTCGAGCTTCAGCCTTTAGAACGTTTTAATGTTAAAAAATCAGCTCCCGAATTAGCAAGCAACGAAGTAGATGAGAGACTATAACAATGTCCCGTAAATTCTACTGGATTAGGTAACTGAAGAAAAGTAGCAATATTCTTGGGGAAAGCAGCAAATGTGTTTATACCAACAGGTAACTTTATACACCTCTGGTTTCTGTATCCTAAAAAACGGGGAAAGCAGCAAATGTGTTTATACCAACAGGTAACTTTATACACCTCTGGTTTCTGTATCCTAAAAAAACCGTCTACTACTAGAGTTATTAAAGGGAAGTGTAGCATATTTTCGAATTAATTCTCACATGTTTCCTCCATCAATTCCGTCTGACGTAATAGTAGGACAAGCCATTTCTGATACATTTTTTTCGATAACAGCAAGTTCTAACTGTTGTAGTATTTTTGTCACCCAAAATTTTTGAAGCAATTTGTTTTTTATTTTTTTCTGTCGTGTCAATATACCCTTCCGCCACTGTATTCGAGCTTCAGCCTTTAGAACGTTTTAATGTTAAAAAATCAGCTCCCGAATTAGCAAGCAACGAAGTAGATGAGAGACTATAACAATGTCCCGTAAATTCTGCTGGATTAGGTAACTGAAGAAAAGTAGCAATATTCTTGGGAAAAGCAGCAAATGTGTTTATACCAACAGGTAATACACATCTGGTTTCTGTATCCTAAAAAATCGTCCACTACTGGCGTTATTAAAGGGAAGTGTAGCATATTTTCGAATTAATTCTCACATGTTTCCTCCATCAATTCCGCCTGACGTAATAAAAAATTCTCTGGATATTTTTGTTTTAGTGTTTGGTATTAGAACATGGAAGCATTGTTTTTGATCTTTGACATTTTCCAAAAGCATGTTGGTAAGTTCTTGGATCCTTCCAGGTCTACCAACTCCAATAATTAAAGCAACCTTGAAATTAACATTACTCAGTAAGAATAATCTATGCATAAAAAGGGTACAATATCTTCATTAAAAAAATATATATCATTATTTGTTTTTTGTAAAAATTTGCTAATATCTTATTTAGTAAATATTTGCGATTTTTTAGCACGATATCATTCAGATTTTCTTTTCAGAAAGGCGATTAGGTGCACGTATTTGCTAATGTCAACATCCTTCTTCATTTTTATTATTGTTCTAATCATAGAATAAAAAGCCCAGACACTCGATGATTTATACTGTTTTGATAAATGATCAAAATATGCAAGTAGAACCCTCTCATGCGTAATATTTTTAACATTTTTTTGTCGCACCATGAACTGAACCGTTGAAAAGCCATCTCGTACTTTCCTTTAACTTCTCTGGCACCAAGCAAGAAGCAGCATTTGTCTCCGCTTCTTCGATGCCAGAAGGTAAACTTTCTGAGTCACTCATGTTTACAATTTTCTAAGTTTTACCATAAAGAACAATTTTTACTGATTATCTTACTGAACATATCTATAGGTCACCTTACTTTTGATTTAAAA
The DNA here is from genome assembly GCA_029207805.1 of Tribolium confusum. Taxonomy (NCBI): domain Eukaryota; kingdom Metazoa; phylum Arthropoda; class Insecta; order Coleoptera; family Tenebrionidae; genus Tribolium; species Tribolium confusum. The sequence goes on along the minus strand of JALGAY010000007.1, from coordinate 4,540,145 downwards.
AAATAGGAGATATCGGCAGCATTAAATTTTTGATTTTCTGAATTTTATGCAGTCTTAGATAAAGTTTTGTATATCAGACGTAGGCTAGAGCACATTACAGTAACTCGTGTGTTACCGTACTCGGGCTAACGCCTTTATTATCTGTAATCTGCACACTCGTTGTGTAATGAGCTTTTATCCCACTAATACTAGATTTAAATAACTATTCTAACACCACTAGACCAAATCTTTTCGTTATTTTTAAATATTGATATAGTGAGACGTAATTTTACAAATTTTAGAAGCAGGAAGCAACGTTTTATTAATTTAGGAGACCAAATTCAACATTTTGCTAATTTTAAAAGCTGTAGGTGATATTATTTACCTCTTTTAGATAATGAAATATTTAAAAATAATATTTTTATCTAATTTTGACAGTCAGAGGCGACATTTCAATGATTATAACAAACAAAAAAACAACATTTTACTAATTTTATAAATCAGAAAGAACATTTTATAAATTTTTCGAATATTTTGATCTACTTTTTTTAATTTTACAAACGTCAGTTTTGTCTTAGCCTACTTTAATTCCACGACTTTTAAATCTCTTTAGATCTCTCGTTATATAGGAAATGTCAAATTTGAATTTAGTGCTACTTCAAAACGGCTTTTTTATTTCTTTTAATTACACAATGCCTAACTAAGAGACACATAATTTTTCCTAATAATCTTATCTCTAAAAATCTTAAAAAATGTGTTCTAAGTTCTAAATCAGCAAACTAATTTCTCTAAAAATCTTAGCTTCTCTGAAAATTTTTCAGGATTGCATCAGACTAGAAATTGGTATCAATGCGGGTATAATCCCCAAACAATTAAATAAATAAATTCTCAATAGCAGAGTTAACAAAGCATCGAACACATTTCTTGAATTTGAAGTCAGGCAAAAAAGGGCTACCTCGTGATTCACGTCGTATTATGCGGGTGCTTTGCTTTTTCAGTTCTTTTGTCAGATTTTGTAAAGAACTGTTTTGCACAATCTTGCAAGTCGAGACAAGTTTCGACGACTCTCTTAAAAAAAATCAGTGAAAGCATATTTAAATCGAATAACAAAACCGAGATAATCACTCAATTATCCTCTTACATAATTTAACCAACTGGAGCGTATTAACGATCCTTAAATCCTGAAATCCTCCTCAAATTTCACCAAATATTTTTTGCTTAAAAAAAACCTAAATCCCCGCTTTGAAAAAACTGTGAACAATCTCGTATTACGGTGTTGTGCCACTCTGAACGGCATATTAGCACACACAATCTTTTGTCCGCATTCAATTTCCAACCCTTTTGATAAAAGGGCGAATTCTTACAACCCTTTATATGTAAGCAGCAAGTGGAGCTAATTTTAAACTCTTTCCCGTTAAGTGCCACTTGCTACGGTAACCCTAAACCATTATGAGGGCTTAGAACCGTTAACAGAGGACAAAGAAATTAATTAGGGGAAAGGATTTTAGCACTGATGGGGCTGTTTACATAAAAAACAAAGATTTGGGTCAGGAGATCAGGAGAATAAGACACACTGGGTTTATATTAGTACTACTGCATTCAGTGGCGCAATAAAGGCACTTACCAGGGGCGCAATCAAAATCTAGATTTTTTATAGTGTTCAGCTGCAAAAAAAATATCGGCTTCAACGAGATAGAAAATTCGTAAAATGTCGTCTCCGAGTTGTAAAATTTCAAAAAGAATATCGTCTTTGCTCTTATTAATTTTAAAACTAAAACTAAATTATAAAAAAAAATTTACTTTTATATATTATTTTTAATTTAAGAAAAATAAAAAAACAGTTTTAGTTTCTACAATTAGTAAAAAAAAAATATTTTTGGTTTCTAAAATTACAAAAACAGTATCGCCTTTACTACTACTCATTTAAATATTGAAGAAAAACACCGCCCCCATATTTTAAAATTAGTAAATTGTTGCTTCTTACTTTCAAAATTAGTAAATTGTCGTTTCCTTACCTAAAATTTCTAAAAATGTCACTCTCGTATTCAATAAATAAAAAAACTAAATAAAACTTATCTACCTAACTTTTAAAATTAGTAAAATTTAGCTTTTGACATTGAAATTTACTATTAACAAGTTTTTTTTTATTTTAAAGATACAAAACAATGTCGCTTTTGCCTATATTGACTTAAACATTAATAAAATATTTTCTCCAGTTTATAATTTGTATTTTCGTATTTTTAAATTTCTAAAATATTACGTTTGTTTTTTAAAATTAGTAAAATATTTTCTCTTGCTTCAAAAATTAGAAAAAAATGTTTCTTTTGTATATATTTCTTGCACATTACATCAAACTTACAACCTTAGTAAAATTATTGTCTCTTGTTTTTAAATTAGTAAAATAACTTTTATTAATAACCCTTTTTTCAAAATTAACAAAATGTCATGTCTGGCTTCCAAAATAAATTTAAAAATCAATACGAAATATTACCTAATCAAACATCTAAAATTAATAGAATTACTTTAGCTGTAGCCTTGCTTTTGGCTTCGTAAATTAGTAAAACATTGTTTTCTGTTTTTAAATTTTTAAATTTATGTCTCTGTACCTATATTAACATTAGTAAATTGTTGTCTCTGGCTTCCAAAATTAAGAAATTGTTGTTTTCGGTATTCAAAATTGAAAAAATTGTCACGCAATGTCAATTGTTTACATAAAAATTTAATAAAATTATTAATTCAGCTTATAAAATTAGTAAAATTTTATCTTTAACTACCAGATCAGTAAAATGTTTCTTTCTATTTCTAAAATTACAAAAATAATGTAGCCTTTTTCTATTTATTTAAAAATTTAATAAAATATTGTCTCTCTGGTTTCTAAAATTAACAAAATTGTATTTCCGTATTTTAAAATTACTAAAATGTCTCTTCTAAGCCTCTAAGATTAGTAAAACGTCTCTTCAGTTTATATAAATTTTCTCCGCTTCTAAAATTAGAAAAAGTACATCATAGTATTTAGAAAATTAATAAAATGTCAACGACCTCTAAAATTGGTAAAATAATGCTTTCTTGTATGTTGTAATTACTGAAATGTCACTTCCGACTGCCAAAATTAGATAAAAATGTTATTTTTGTATATTTATTTATTTAAAAAAGTCAAAAACATGACTTGCTGTTTATAAAGCTTTTCAAAATTACTAAAATGTTGCGACCGGACTAACCTTTTTATCTCTGTACTTCAAAATTAGTAAAATATCGTTTTTAACTGCTTTAATCGAATTTGGTAGATTTTGAATCTCTTGTATTTTCAGAACGAAGAATGGGACCTTTTTGAGACCAAATAGAAGCCCACTATCATGGCAAAATTTGATTTTCAAAAATGCCAGTTCTTTGCCTGGTATTACTGAAATTGTTTATAATACAACGCTGTCTGATTTATTGTTATTTTTTGTTATTATTAAGAAATAAATACGTAAACGAAATTTTTTTGTTTTTTCCAAAATTTTAATTTTTACTGCTTTAGCTATTTATTGACACAAATGCAATGTTATTGACATTTAGGGCTGGCAACATAACATAGCGAAAGTACCCTTTGTCATTAACGAATAGGAGTACCAACCTGACGGCACTTTAACAACTGACTATAGAAAAAAAACTTTGTCTATAATAGTAACAATTCGTATATAAATCAGCCAAATTGAAGTCAGCTCAACCCTAATAATATTGAGTCAGGTCAGGTGAATCAATTTTTTAAAAAATGCTGGCTTTTTTCTATTTCTTTGATATATTTTAATTGTTTTAGGGGTTTGATTTGAGATAAGTGAGGAATTAGATTGTGTTGAGAAATTTCCTTAAAGCTCGTTGTTTTATCGATGTAGAGTTTTAAATCTCAGCAGCAGGTGCAGGTGATTTAAAAATGTCGGCCATATTCGTAGTCATTTTTTTGTTGAAGAGCAGCCGGTAATCACCGCTCATTCTTATTAGACTCTTATAAGCTCTCTTCAGTAAGAATACATTAACGATTTATTATCGCCATAAAACGAAATCTTCCCCTTAAAATATTTTCCATACAAAATTCCTGTATGTTTGTTACTCTTCCAGGTAAAATTCCACGCAACCCTTGAGTGACCATCGCAGTTTTCGGGTTGAATAAAGGGTCATCTGACAAAAGTAAAAGGATACGAGGGTGTACAAAGCAAAAATCTTTGAAAAACACCCCTGCACGTTAACCATCTGCCTTTGGATGTGTGGGAACCTCTCTCAGCTCGCGATTCTCACGATTCCACACCCCACACATGCTCTCCATCTCGTTCCAACACCTGGTGGTACCCATCGAGGCGTTTCGCTCGCCCGAAAACCGCACACCTGTCCCTATCCTCGACTCTCATAGGTCCAGGGTTCGGGCCCCTAAGGGTCCCTGACGTCACTCGCACGCTATATAAGACCACACTCCACCTCCCAACATCATTATCGTTCGAAATGAGCTTCGACAACACCACCAACGACAACCGCTTCAACGCGAAAAAAGCCCGCACTGCGATGCACCAGCTCAAAAAAATCATCTCTACGATACTGAAAAAACCCAAAAACACCTACAGAAAAACGCCACAGCCTGAGTACGACGAGGTGGACGACAACATCGCCAACGAGCTTCTTGAAAACGAAATTTTTGAAGAGATTGATTCCTGTGAAGAGTTTGCAGCAGTCCAGGTCTACAATAATGGTCATCTGGATATTGTTCCTATCTTCCGGGGTCAAAGGTACATCCCTGTTCATTTTGCAAGGACAGAAGCTGGGACCTTTTTCTGGACTTCAATGGTTGGACCTGATTGTGATCTCAATCTTCAAGGGGACAAAAATGCCATCACCAATTACCAACAACCTGAACTACAAGTTCCTGCATACCGATGGGCTCAAGCCTAGTGATCCAGTGGCCTGTGATTGACCTTTTGCAACCTGTGATTCTACCTTTTGCAATTTTTTTATAATTGTGATGGCAGCTTTAATTTTTTTTTTGTATTTGTATAAATGTCTTCCAATTAGATTATAAGATATTTTTTATTGAAATAAATATTTTTTTCCCTATTTTTTGAGTTTTAATCACAATCTTTAAATCTGGTCAGGTAACTGAGAAGTTGACCAGACAAGTTGTTAACAGGTTGAAAGCTATAAATACCTGACAAATCACCTGACTGGTTTTATTACCTACCTGTTTGAAAAGGTTCGAGATTGTTTTGTCTCGTGCCAAAGCTGGAGGAGAGAACCAGAGGTTCTAAAAGAGTTACAGGTAAGTTTATTCAAATATCTACCTGTCTAAACCTGCAAAAACTTGTTATAACTCGTCGAGAACAGGTCACTCCTATACAAAAAAATTTGATTTCTATAAGTGTGTAAAAAAATGGATTGCTCGTAATAGCTAAAAACATAGAATTACATTATTTTTTTTTAAAAGATTGTAATGAGAAAACTATAAATAATCTTGGAATAACTTCGCCATAAACAATTTTTTTAAATTTCTCTTATAAACCATCTAATTTTTCAGTCTCCTCACATTAAAACCTCACATAAACGCATGTATAAACCACAGTCATTAAATCCACGTACAACGGAAATTATAAATTAATTTATAGCCACTCTATCCACTATTTATGCTTTTATGTATTCAGCAAATGTAGAATTTCCCATTTACCTGTTTTATTAGCAATTCTACCTGTTGCTGTCTAGCGTTTCGCCCCCCTAGGTGGGCTAAAATTCATAAAATCGTGTCATTGTTTCGGATGCTCATCATCATTTAAAGCCCCCGATCAGGTCAATTTCCCGTCGCTCGGGGCGATTCACGTGCACTCGAACTTTTGGGGTGTAAAAAAGGCAACACTCAGGTGGGCGGCCCCGAACGGACACAATACAGGATGTGGATGATTAGATACGGTCAGAGATGGGACCAGGTATGCCGGAATTTTTAATCTAACGACCGGTAATGAAATATTCATTGGAATTTCAGACAAACGGACCCTTTCTGCGAGAAAAACACGAAGAGTATGGATTATGTAAGAATGGACAGGCACCAGGTGGGGCATTGACGAGGTTTTGAAGATTTGGCAAGTCATAGGACATAGGTACTCAAATAAAAAAAAGAAAACGAGAAAACTATTGGTTGTGTTTGCTAAAATAATAATAGGGCATATTTTAATTTTGAAAATACAATAAAAACTAATTTGTTAAAATCGAGATTACAAATAATTTATTACAATAAAAAACAGTTCTATTACGTTAGAAATTTTTTGCACTTTTATAGAACATTTTAGAGCTTATCGAACTGATAAGCTATAATTTTGTGATACTAAACCTTTGCATCTTTGTCTTAACCTGATCTTTGTAGTCTTATTTAACTTTTTATTTATTTAAAACATTAAACATCTTTAAGAGTGTGTAAATTTCTACTTTTATATTCTGTACAGTCCTTCTAACTACATTTTCTTATTGTTTCTATTGTTTTTTCTCTAATTTTCTGTAATTTTTTATGTATTATTTACTTATTTTGTTTACTTGTTTTCAAAATTAGCTTTTATAAACAATTTTAAAGTGTCTTTTAATATTTTATTGTGTCAATTTTAGCTCTTTGGAAAAAACATAAAAAGCGCAATTTTTTAAATTTCAAATTGTGTTCTTTTAATAAATAAGTCAACTAGCTCTAACTACTTTTTGTTAGTTTATTTTTAAATTTTTTATGTCTTTTATAGCACTGTTTTTCTTGCTTTTTACCTAGATTATTTTTAAAATACGTTTTACTATCTGAATTCTTTGTTTCTTTTTTGTTCTTTTATTAATTGCTACTAACATTATTCTATCATCATTTTCTCAGTTTTTAGTTAACCGTTGTTCTCTGTGTCTTTTATTATTGTTTATCTTAATTATATATTTTGCTTTATTTGTTGTTTATTAACTTTTTGAATCAAAATCTCGTTTATTTTTTGCCAAAACTTTATTTTCGAAATTTTTATCACAAATATCGAGTGATTAATAAAATATGCTTTCAGAGCAAGCAATGAATTTTATTGTGACTTTAATTACCTCTAAGCTATCAGTAAAACATCAGAAGATGAAATCAGAAGAATGTCCGTTTCAAAATAATTGCCACCTCTGATTAAATTCTAGCTTTTTTATTTTCTGTGGTTGCCAATTTGAAATGAACCATATTGTTATTGTTTAGTGTTATTATTATTTTATATTAATCTTTACACATTTAATTGTCTGTTTTTAATATTTATTGTAATACAATTTTTTGTAAAAACAAAATTTTGTTATATTGGCGCCAAATTCAAATCGCTTTGTTTTTGTTTGTGTTCACTTTCGTTTATGGTTGTTATCTTGTGAATAATCGAAAGTCGTATTTAATGAGGGCATAAATAACGTCAAATTGTCACATAATGCGATATGAAAAATCCTGCAAAAAGCCAGCACCTGAAAATCACATTTAATTAGGAATCGAAAACGAGGGGGGAAAAGATGGCAGGAGATATCAAGTTGAAGAATGCATGCGTGATTCACAGGCGACTTGATACGCACATCTGCCTTTATTCCCACGATTTGAGAACACGTGTTTATTCAAGGACCGAAGCGAGCTATGCTCGTGTCTTGCTTTTAACACAAATTTATAGATGCGTTTAAAGCAAATTAATTTGTAAATGAATTTTTTTGAGAGAGATTCGAGTTATGAATAACTTCGATCGAACATTAACATATTAATTAGAAATCACGTGACTTGTAGTATTATTATAAAAGGGCTAATAAGCTCTGAAACGTCAATAGTAAAGTAACAAAAACAAAAATAAAAGTCTAAAAAAAGAGTGTCATGAATAGGACTATTGCAAAATGTACTGTCTACACTCAGATTTTTTCTACATCCGGCTCCAAGGACTATACAGTTTTAAACACACTTTTTGAGTCGAAAAACAACTTATATAAAAAAATGTTTTTGGCTCAAATGACTATAAGACCTTAACACTTTGAGAGCCAAAGTCGACGATTATTACAAAAATAAATATTTACTGCAATTTTTATAAAAAAATAGTACAAGCTGTCTTCTTCAGCTCCTAACTTCTATTAAAAACTTTAAAATAGATAACTAAAAAAGAGATTTTTGGGTGTTTGAAGCGAAAATTATTGTAATTGCTTTTTAGCTCCAAGGCTTTTCTCAATATCCGGTTTGAAGGATTATTCTTTTATTAATTAAACTACAATTTTTCCAGGTTTTTACTATTTTTAACTTTTTTTTTTTTTTTCATTTAGCAGTCGTTTATCTTATTTTTAGTTTTTTCTAAATATTCTCAATAATAAATATTCTCTAGGACCTTCAATTGATGTTTTCAACTTCTTAAATCTTTTTTATCGTTTGTTTTAGTTGTATTTTCTTCATCTTCTCTTCCAATCGTTGATTTTGTAATTCTTTATTTTTTATAGACCTAGAATCTACAGTTCTTTTAGAATTGTCTAAACTATTTCTTTTTTTATCATTAGGTCATCTTTTCTACAAATTTTCAAATAATCTACTTTATAAAATTTTTCTAGAATCTACTTCTGCTTTTCTTTTTCCACCAGTCGTAGTTCTCCTTGTTCTTTTCTCTCTACCATTAAATACCCTATTTATGTAGGTTTTATAACTCAAGTCTGGATAGAACTTTTGTTTGTTTATACGCTCTTAAAGTTTATTTTTGCGCGATTGGTTGTTTTTATCAGTTTACTACGACGGTAGGTTGCTGTTATTGGTGCTACGTGTAACAAAACGGTAAGTAATTCACTTACCGTTCAGTAAACGGTAAGCAATTAAATCTAAAAAAAAAACAATTTTGCGATTTATTTACCACTCGCATTTCTAGTGTTAATAGACAAACTTTCCGACGTAGAAGTCCCAGGTTGTTGTAATAGTCCACCAACATCGCTATGTAAAATTTTATGAGCAAATTCAATTTTGTTTTGGAGGGAATCTTCCACCTAACACTCGGCTACCGTTGATGAACGCCACCCACCATGTCTTTTTAGTCCCAACACATCAAATCCGTTATTCGCCAAAAGTGTAGCCGATGTGCGTCGAAACGAGTGTCCAGTAAAACATTCAGGGGCTTGCAACTTTAAATACTTTGCAATTTTTGACGGCCAGCCTCTAATTGTGCCTTTTCCTGTGACTTACCTAGTGCATTTGCCATTTCGATAGTTCAGAAATAAATGATCTGACGTTGAGTTGCTTGGTCGAATTCTTATGTATTTTCGAAGTATTTTCAAATAATGAACTGCTTCATTTTCTTTATTTAATAACTGTGAACGTTCGCTGAATATTCGTTTTTGTATTTGGAATATTTACTATAAACATTTCTTCATGTTCTTCTATGTCACTCATTTTAATATTGTACAATTCCTCTCGTCTACAAGCGCCCGATACTCCCAATATCATTGCTACCTGCAAATATATTGTTTCCTTAGAACTCAGATGTACCACCTCATCATCTACTCTACAACATACCTTTTCAATTAAAAATTGTTCGTCTGGTGCTTCATTCAAGAATTTTTCCATGTCTTCTTTGGTAAAAATTTTAGCCTTCTTAGGCCGATATCAATATTTTTTCTCTTAAGATAAGCAATTAATGTAGCAAACTTAGAAATATCGATAGCATCATGGAGAAAAATTGTACTCTTCAGCATAGAATACTCCGCCCATAAACTGCCTGGGGCCTTCAAGTTTCCACTTCTCACCACAAAATACGCTAACAAGCTCTTTTCATTTACAGAAATCTTCTTTGCTTCACGCCATTCCTTAAACAACTTGTATGTCTGTTTATATCGGGCTTTAGATTTTTCTGGAATTATTGCCGAACATCCTTCTTGCCAAGCGTCTTCTAAATCATCCGGTAGATCATCACTATCGCTCATATTTGCTTCGAAAACGGAACCACAAAACAGAACTATGTAGGAATGATTGTATCAAAAAGACAATTTTACTTGTTTGGAACAAAACCATAGCCACCTAAAGTTCTCAGTTTCAATCTTTCCGATTATCACAAATGTAACGTTAAGGATTACCTTTCTCAGACAATAATTGGAGTCGTCGCTTCCCTCCTCCTCCAAACAATTGTCTTCGAACGGTAAGCATTCCTTACCGTTCTCCATACTTAATATACTATTGCCATTTTTTACGTATGTGTTTTTTCAAAGTGTTTAAATTTTTTTACAATTTTCTGCTTCTTTATTGTTTTTTTTTTCTTTCTCTAATCTATCATTTGTATGTAACAGTTTTTGTATATTTTTTTTTTTATTTATACTTTCTTTTTCTCAGATGTTACTTCAGTTACTTTCTATGCCTTTTCTTTGTAGTATTCTTTTTTTTAAAATTTATCTTTTTTTTGTTTTTTTTTGTTGTTGTCATTTTTATTATATTTTCGACTTTTTTTGATTGCGTCTTTAATTTCTGTCGTTTTATTGTTGTATCTACTTCCTGATGTTAATTATTTGTTACGTTTACTTTTTTTTTCTCATTTTTTAATTTTTATAATGTTCTATATTTATTTATGCTCTTTTGTATCATTTTTCTGGAATCTTTTGAAGTAAAGAACGGTTAAAGCGGAATGGAATTCACTTTCTGTGGAATTTTAACCAGGAGGGTCCAACTATATGCAATATGACACATGTTTACGTGCACACATTTTTTCAAAATACCGTTTCGTGATGATGGTGTGAGAAATCGAAACATGTGGTCGGGATGTATTTATTTACATAAAAGGGCGAACCATCTGCTATTTCGAATTTTTTTACTAATTATTAAGGAAAAGATTTTAGGGTTTTTTATTTGTGATGTTGGAACAGTTAGATTTTATGCCGTTATTTGCATCTTCTTTTGTTACTAGATTATTGAGAGTTTTTTCAAAATTACAGCTTACCAAATGGTAAAAAAAATAGATTATTCAATTCGTGAAACGGTTTAGTGATTTTCTCACGATCTTACAACTTAATCATGTTTCCGACCCGATAAATTAGTTCACTGCACAATAATAAATACACCGGAAGTTGTAATTATCTTATTAATTAATCTAGTAATTAATTATATAAGTTAAAATTGTTATCAATTATTGGAAATAAAAAAAAATATCGATTACAATCAAAAATTTTAATTTCCGGTCAAAAAATACAAAGTCAGCGAATCAAAGCAGTGAGAGGACTTTTGCAAACGTTTTGGATGATTTGAGATGAGTGAAAGTTTAATCAAGGTATTGCACAACCCAAAAGACACTTTTTTTTCAAACACCCGTTAGAATTTATTTTTATTGTGTTATACAAGTGTTCTATTAACTGTTTTTCAGAACTCTGTATAATTTTTTAAAATTAGTGAATAATTTGACACTAGGATACTTATTACAGGCCCAATTATTTTTGAGTCAACAATAGTTTTAATAAAAATGCAACATTTTTTATGCTGGTTTATTTGAACACTCGTTATTTTCAGAATCAATAAATATACGAAACTGCAGAAGAGTGGTACCGAGTTGTTATCAGAAAATTCAACCAAAAATACCCGGAAATTACTATTTTAAATTTCAGGGTAAAAAAACAAATTCCTTAAAACGGGCTCGGTTTTAAACATTAATGAGTCAAAGAAGTTGTTTAATGAAGACGATGCTGCTTCAGTTCTTGCCCTTCATTTTGCAAGAGAAGCTTTAAGGTTGTCTTTAAGAAGACGAGCAATACAAACTGAGATAAGTAAATCTTATTTAGAAAGAATCTTCAACGAGAACAAAATTTCACTATTTAAACTGCAATTTAGGCAAACTTTAATGGTGATAAAGCTAAACGTCTGGATTTTTGTTTTAAATGACCTACAAAGTTTTGGAAAATTAAAATTTTTATAAACTAATTATGTTCTCTGATGAATTAACCATTTTACCTAACGGAGTCGTTTAATCTCAACATTGCCGGTTCTGGAGTGAGACGAATTCAAATTTCAGGATATCTTAGCGCAGTCAATATTTTAAAAAAAGTCTTGTACTGTGGCATTATTGGTCCATATTTTTTTAATCAAAATTTAAACCGTAATTCATATTTGGAAATGTTGCAAAATTTTTAGCTGATAAACTGGATGATTTGCCGTTAAACTACCGCATAAAAATGTTTTTCCAGCACGATGAGTGCCCTGCTCATTATGCCAGCATTGTTTACCAGTGGCTCAACAGAGTTCCATGATAACTAGACAGGGAAAGATTGTAGCATTTTATGGCCATCAAGAAGTCCTAATTTCACAATAATGAACATTAATTTCACAACCTGTGGAGTCGTTTAAAACAAATTGTGTACAGTGACTACACAATAATGTAGAGCAATTATAAAATAAGATACAAAATGGAGTCCAGTTCTTATCAATCTTAGAAATAAGACAGAGTTTATATAACTTTATATGAATAGAAAATTAATAGTTTAGTCTGTGTTTATGATGGTCAAGTCAACAATGGTTGTAACAATAAATTAGACCAAATATTTTTGAGCTTACTGTATATAATTTTAACAGTAAAACCAGCACCTTTTGAGACTGTATATTTAAATTCTCGTTATATTGCATAATGGCTGAATAAAGAGCTCAATGCTGCGAATAAAGGACAAAAATTCCATTATTACAAAACTTTTTTTTTGCAGTAGCTATTTATGTAATAAATACATAATGTAGGTCTTTATTGTACATATTCGCGGAGTGAACGAATTAAAAAATACTAATTATATCCGAAGATTTATATACGTCTGTAATAATTTAAGAGTAATTATTTCGCGAGAAAAATTCTTAACTGAAATTATGTTGACCGTGGTTGGCTATAAAAAATAAAACCTCAAATCGTGTTCTTGACTTCTGAGAAAAAGATCAACAGGAAATTAGACTAATTAAGCTGAATCTGAAAATATTTTAGCAGGAAATTATCTTAAGCAATCACAGGATGTTAGCCTTCATCATTTTGGAGATTTTGATTGGTTGTTTTATTAATGATGTAATTCTAATACTTTCAATATACTCTAAAGCAATAAATTTCGTGTTTTATCCTTTTTCTGTTTCCTTTGTATGTAAGAAGATTAAAGACTCTGGGAGAGCTTTCCGAAAAAAAAAATGAAATGAAGGAGAACAACATGTCAGAAATCAGCAAACCTTGGCAAGAAAAACGAACTTTTTAAAGGTCATCCTGTGCCCAGGTGCACGCTCTAATTGCTCCCATGATTTACGCGACATTAACTCTTGTAAATTTCCTCTGAAAATTGATCACTCTGTATAGTAGTTCGCCTCAAGGCTGGAACGAGTGGTCCATGACGCGTGACGACCTCTGACCCGGCCCCAGGCCGGCACGGGTCAAATCTCACCGGCGGGAATTGTTTACACTTTACCACGACGGAATTTTAATTCTTTTGTCTTGCAATGAACGGTTTTATTGATCTGTCGGCTAATCCCTGACCTGAATTTTCAGCAACCCTTCAGGGTGAAAAGTTCAGTGCGTAGGTCAGATTCCGGCCGTGACCTAACCTGTATTAAACTGGGGTGGAAATTTAGGGGTTGCTCGATGTCACGGACGTGTCCTTAAACATCCGGGCGCGTTCCAATTCGGGACAAGGTTGAGCCGCAAGGTCCTATCCATTCAGGGGTAATCACGTGCTGGCCTCCCCTCTGACATTTCAATTGCGGCGATTTCAAACAATTGAAACGAAATTTTTACTACACTATTTGAACAACTGGAGAATTGCTGATATATTTAAGAAGATATGAATATGTTTATATGACCACCCCTAAATTAGAGAAAAAAGTTTGTTTGTTGTAGAAATACATCTTGACCAAATTTAAAAATTTTTTATTCAATAAAAAATTTTTATTGAATAAAAAAAATATATTATTAATTAATTATTAAAATATATATATTATATATTATTTATATTATATATTATTTTATATATTATTATTAAAATATATAAAAAACAAATAAAATAAATATATTTTTATTTCTTTTTTGTTTTTTTAGAATTTTTCTCGTTTTTTTTCCATAAATGTATCAAATTTTATTTGGGTAAACCTTCTCTCGTGCTAAATCTTGTTATTTTAGGATAGTATAGTATAGAACGTGAAGATTGTTAAATTAATAGAGCCGAAACAAGTATGTCAATTAATAAAAACAAAGAATTTAAAAGAAAAGTATCTAGAATTTTTTTGCGTAGATGTCGCCACTGAAACTAAAAAACCTCGCATATTATAAATATTTTCATTTCGTGTAAACGTTCTCTCGTGCTAAATCTGGTCATTTTGTTCTTGGAAATCCTTGTATGGCCATCAATTAAACTTGTCTCGTCCAATTAGTGACATTCACGATAAGTCTTTTTGTTATAGCCTTCGCGTGCCTGCTGCCTACCTATCGCCTTTTAATAATGGCTTGCGTATGGATAATAAGTAGCAAAGTGTGATTGTTTGAGAAGGAAGAGAGTCAAGGGAGAACAAACCGTGGGAAAGAACCAAGTGGACACGCTCCAAGAGACCGGAATGCGGCGGCCACGGCCTGTTTGCTCCTCGTAATCGGTGAGCGGTTACACGCGTGCTGGGCACGGGATACGACTGATCAATGATTAGAAAATATCACACACTCACAAAAAAAAGCAACAGAGATAATCAAAATTTGGCAAAAGAGGGCGCACTTTCCCCGAAATTGCACTATTGTATAACAGAGGGCGCGAGGGTGTAATTGATACGCACACCTGTCAGTGCGTACTACGGTTGCCACCATTCTTTATTTCAAAGAGTTTTAATTTTATAAACTGTCTTTTAGTCTTTAAGATGTACTTAAAAGACACAATTTGTTTCTTTATCTAGTTTTTTTCACCAAAGAAATGAGCAAGCGTTAGAAAATTGATAGATCTATTTGTGTTTGGTTGATTTTAAAAATAAATTAATTGTCTAGACGTCCTTTTAAGTCACCAAAATAAATTTTAAGTACGTATAAACAAAAAAAAAGTTTTATCCAGACTTGAGTTATGAAACCTATGGAAATAAGGTATTTAGATATTTAGTGGAAGAAGAACAACAGAAGTAGATTCTAGAAGAATTTGAAAAAAATTTTAGAAACATTTGTAATAATAATAATTATTATTTGTGTTTATACATATACAATATTTACACACGTCATATAAAAAAATGAAAAAAATAGTATATTAAGTATGGAGAACGGTAAGGAATGCTTACCGTTCGAAGACAATTGTTTGGAGGAGAAAGGAAGCGACGACTCCAATTATTGTCTGAGAACGGTAATCCTTAACGTTCGACATGCTTATAACGTTTTTTGCGCGATTGGAGTTTCTAGAATAATAATAATAATAATAATTTATATCAATACATTTGTGATAATCGGGAAGATTGAAACTGAAAACTTTGGGTGGCTGTTCCATGGTTGCTATGGTTTTGTTCCAAACAAGTAAAATTGTCTTTTTGATACAATCATTCCTACATAGTTCTGTTTTGTGGTTCCGTTTTCGAAGCAAATATGAGCGATAGTGATGATCTACCGGATGATTTAGAAGACGCTTGACAAGAAGGATGTTCGGCAATAATTCCAGAAAAATCTAAAGCCCGATATGAACAGACATACAAGTTGTTTAAGGAATGACGTGAAGCAACGAAGATTTTTGTAAATGAAAAGAGCTTGTTAGCGTATTTTGTTGTGAGAAGTGGACACTTGAAGGCCCCAGGCAGTTTATGGGCGGAGTATTCTATGCTGAAGAGTACAATTTTTCTCCATGATGCTATCGATATTTCTAAGTTTGCTACATTAATTGCTTATCTTAAGAGCAAAAATATTAGATATCGGTCTAAGAAGGCTAAAATTTTTACCAAAGAATACATGGAAAATTTTTTGAATGAAGCACCAGACGAACAATTTTTAATTCAAAAGGTATGTTGTAGATGATGAGGTGGTACATCTGAGTTCTAAGGAAACAATATATTTGCAGGTAGCAATGATATTGGGAGTATCGGGCGCTTGTAGACGAGAGGAATTGTACAATATTAAAATGAGTGACATAGAAGAACATGAAGAAATGTTTATAGTAAATATTCCAAATACAAAAAAGAATATTCAGCGAACGTTCACAGTTATTAATAAAGAAAATGAAGCAGTTCATTATTTGGAAATACTTCGAAAATACATTAGAATTCGACCAGGCAACCCGACGTCAGATCATTTATTTCTGAACTATTGAAATGTCAAATGCACTAGGCAAGTCACAGGAAAAGGCACAATTGGAGGCTGGCCGTCAAAAATTGCAAAGTATTTAAAGTTGCAAGCCCCTGAAGGTTTTACTGGACACTCGTTTCGACGCACATCGGCTACACTTTTGGCGAATAACGGAGTTGATGTGTTGGGACTAAAATGACATGGTGGGTAGCGTTCATCAACGGTGGCCGAGAGTTACGTGGAAGATTCCCTCCAAAACAAAATTGAATTTGCTCATAAAATTTTACACAGCAATGTTGGTGGACTATTACAACAACCTGGGACTTCTACGTCGGAAAGTTTGTCTATTAACACTAGAAACTCAAATGCGAGTGGTATTACTACTATTAATTATAATAATTGTACATTTAATTTTAATAAATAAATCGCAAAATTGTTTTTTTTAGATTTAATTGCTTACCGTTCACTGAACGGTAAGTGAATTACTTACCGTTTTGTTACACGTAGCAACCAGTAACAGCAACCTACCGTCGTGGAAACAGGCACAGTAAACTGATAAAAACAACCAATCGCGCAATAAATAAATAAAATTAAAG
Organism: Tribolium confusum; assembly: GCA_029207805.1. NCBI lineage: Eukaryota > Metazoa > Arthropoda > Insecta > Coleoptera > Tenebrionidae > Tribolium > Tribolium confusum. Next base: position 4,523,347 of record JALGAY010000007.1, on the reverse strand, counting down.
AAAACATTAGACTAATAAATTAAATAAGCTATCTTCAAGGAATTCTATATACGAGTAGAAACTCTTCTTTAAAAGAAATGATTTAATACAAGTCTTAAACTTGGTAAGGAGCCAAGTAATGAAGTAATGAAAGTTAATATGATTATTTTCTTGGTCTCTTAAGTTGAGAATATGGAGTTCTCCCCGTTTAGTAAACTCTTCAATGTGTGTCTTAACATATAGCAAACATGATAGTATATACACACATGGAAGTGTAAGAATTTTCAATTGAGAAAAGTAATACCTACGATCTTCCTGATACTTTAAATCAGCAATTATTCTCATAGCTCTTCTCTGCATTTTAAATTTCATTTGGAAGCAAAAAAATGTCTTCAAACCAAAAGTCCGTAACTTAAACGTGAGTGGATATACGTAATAAACAGAAATTAAAATATTTTAGAAACAAAGTTGCTCAAGGATTTTAACAAAAAGGTATTTTTTGCAAAATGACTGATACTATAATCAACATGAAAATGCAATATAAGATGCACATCCAAACGAAGACCTAGAAAGTTGACAGATTCTTGGGTGACAAAATCGAGAGGAATCTGTTTTAAAGAAAAGTAAAATGTAATTGTCTGAGAGTCATTTAGAAATAAGTTGTTAGACGCAAACCATTGAGATGGGGAAGTTTGTATTAGCGATAGATCATTTTTTAAGACATTAATGTCATTATTATTTTTAAATAAAGAGGTTTCATCAGCAAACAAAATAGTATTTTCGTTGTGAAAAGCTTTATTAATATCATTAATGAACAATAAGAAAATAACGGGCCCCAAGACAGAACCTTGAGGAACACCATGTTTTACTGTTAGCCAGGAAGAGTTATCATTCAAATACGAAACCATTTGATACCTAGGTTTTAAATAAGATATTAATAAATTCAAAGTATTTTTTGAAAATTTATAGTTGGTAAGAATTTTTTCAATAGTTTAAAATGAAACGCAATCAAACGCTGTGGTTAGGTCACAAAAATAACCCCACAATAAGAATTCTCTTCAAATGTTTTGTTAATAAAGAAAATTATTTTAGAGATAGCTGAAAATGTTGATTTGTTTTTTCTAAAACCAAACTGACCAGCAGTTAACAGATTATTTGATTCAAAATGCGATAAAATTTGTTCCTGCAGTGCTTGTTCAAAAATTTTACTCAAGACCGGTATTATTGAAATTGGACGATGATTATTTAGTTCATTTTGATCACCCTTTTTAAATAAGAAAAGAATTTTAGATTTTTTTAAACCTTCAGGATATATCCCTGATCTAATACATTCATTCAAAAGGGCTGTTAAAGGATAAATAATTATATGTTGTATGGACTTGATTATTTTATAATTAAGGTGATGAACATCTAAAGTAGAAGTGTTTTTAAGACCAGGAGATAATATCTTGGACTTGTTTAAAAGTCAATTCAGTAAAAGTGAAGCTAGGAAAAGGAACAGAATTAAGATTTGGAGAAGAAGACAAAGAGTACGAAAAATATGCTTTGTGGAAGAAATTTTATTAGTAATATTTTCTGCAATACTAGAGAAGTATATGTTGAATGCCTCAACAGAAAAAAGAAGGGAGGAAGAGTTAACATTTTTGCTTTGTAAATTATTAATAAGTTTCCACATTGCTTGAGGACTATTTTTTGCTTTATTAGCAAATCTGTCAAACGCATTCTGTTTTGCTTCTTTAATTTTGAAACGATAGTGAGTTTTTAAACGTTTTAGTCTATCTAGAACTGTCGAATTTTGTGTTATTTTATGATAGAAAATCAAGAATATCAGAGAATCGCGTAAGGCTTAGTAAATCCTTAGTAAACCAATTTACAGATTGTCGACTTTTTGAGTAAGAAATTAACCTTGGAGAAAATTACGTATAGCAGACAAAGACAGTAGATAAACAAAGTTGTTAAATTTTTCATCAATAGTTAGGTTATCATTATTAATAAATGACCAATCAAAAGTTTGAATTTAATTATAAAAGTGACATAATGTTTGAGGAGTAACAGAATAAATAGTTTTCTTTTGCTCTGGATGTTAATCAAAACACAAATTGACTTCAAAAATAATACTAGAATGATTTAAATTTATATTCAATTGCACATATTTCTATTTATAAGTGTACAATGTCTTTTCTTTCAAAGAAGAGTTTAAACAAATTTACTTGCACAAAGGTAGCAACACCTCCATAAATATATAATGATCTACAATAAGAAGTTAAACATTTATAATCTTTTATATGTATTATGATAGTGTCAGCTTTAGGAGAAGACAACCAATCTTCTGAAAAACATAAAACAGAAAAAACAAATGTTACAAACACATTGAAAGTTTAAATAGAAAACTGAAAAACTTAAATATTGTATGTTGATACATCTGCAGGTAGAAAATTTTGTTCTTTACGAGGAAGAAAATATTTGTCCACATACGTGTTAGCAGGCCAGAAGTCGGGATCTCTTAGTTTTGTTTAATATTTTTTTGAAGCTTTCATTGTAAAAGTGCTTTAGATAGACTTACGATTTAAGTGCGAAGGTTTTTCGACAAGAAAATCAGCTTTGTCATCCACTTCTTTCAAAACTTCAACAATGTCGTCAACGTTTTGATTAGGTTGTAAATTTGAAAGGTAAATGTAACAGTACCTTTCGAGAGGCATTAATTTGGTTAATTGTACGGAGTAAAATCCAGAAAATAGAGCAGAAAAGACGACCTAATGTCTTAATGACAAAAAGACAAAAAGAATATTAATATGTATGTTGTACAAGAATGGAAAAACAAAGACAAATGCAGAAACATTTGTTTTTGGAATAATTATCGCTTTCGGCTCCTAAATTGTTGCATGAAAAGCCGGATGTAACAAAAAGTCTAAGAGAAGAGTCCTAAAGACTATAGTAAGATGAAAAATAAGCAAAAATGTCTGTCCAAAAAGCACTGTCCTTTATTTCTATATCGAAAAGTTGGAAATTCTAGTGCGTACCGCCTCTGGCTTGATTAGATTTTCGCAGTGACATTCCTCAGTTACACCTGTTTACAGCCGAAAAAAATTGAATTGTCGTCATAATCAACTAATTTATGGAAATTGGTAGCAAGTTTTTTTTTTGGGTAAAATTTGCGTAATATCACAAAGTGAGCACAGGAAACAATTACTCATTTCTTATTACAGATATTTGTCGTTGGATTTTTAATAAAGCGAATCAAATGAATGCTAATGTCAGGCAATTACTGCAATAAAGTGGCGCCATTAATTCAAAAAATTTACAAAAAGTCATTTCCATGTAATTTAGAGCAGACACATTGTGTGTAATTCAACAAGGAAATTTCTTTGTTTTCACAGAAAATAATTTATTCTTTTACAGAAAATACAACACGATTTTGATTTAGATTTTATGTTAATTGAACGGAAACCACGAATAAAATATCGAGCATCAGGAGTTCAAGGTGGAGTGAAACAAGGAGTGCCCGAATGATTTATTCTTTTGTTTTAAAACAGAAAAAAACTGCAATATTTTCGGTATTTGCCAAATCTTGAATTTATAATTTTTAACCTAATGTCACGGCCATTGCAATTTTTTTATTGTCATTCATCCGGGTCAATTTTCGCAAGAAAATAAAAATCATTGCAGTAAACTTCCTTGACTTGAAGGCACGAACCAATTAAATAATTATAAAGAATGGAGTTTGAGAGAGTCGACCATCGTGGTTCAATCACGGGCGCTGATGGAAAGATCACGGGTCATCCTTGTATATATAATTACACGAATTACTTGACTTTCACTGTTATTATATCTATTACGAGCTTCCGGTGACGTTGTGGTCACGAGGTTCTCACGGATCTGACTCTTATTGCTTCCGTCTGATCAACGGATAATCACAAAAGACCAGCAGGATTACAAAAACGGTCAAGTGCGGGCTGGGTATCTGCCCCGAGGAGTTTCTGCAATTATAAAATGAATAAACGTTCATAAATACAAGTTACTTTATAATTATTTATTAAGTTTTAACCATATTTGTTTGAGATAACTAAACAAGGAATGAATAACACGATATTTTATGTCGAAGAAAAAATCTTGTATATAACTGTTTTGCTTTTTGTAGTTATACTTTCGCTTAGTAATTGCAACAAACAATTCTACACTAACATTTCAGAAAGTAATAATCAAAAGAGTAGTGTAATTTGCATCTGTTAAAATTGACTTGGTTACCTGGGTCTATACTATACTATTTTCTACTTTGCGTCTGTAGTAGATACCGATTTGGATGTCGTATTAGGAAATTCACCACCCAAATTGCTATCATTATTCCTCAGCAGGGTGTTTTTGTGTGTGTGTCGCAATTAACCTATAAAACATTCGAAAATGGGGTGAACAAGCGACGATTACAATGAGGTAACTTCAACTTCTTTTTGAGGTAAGAACAGCTTTAAAATGAAACATCTTTTAGTCACTATTTTGACGATTTATAACCCTCATAGCGTTTAATAATGTACAAGTTATTTGCTAGATGAGTATATAGCACTGTTTGGTCTGAAATAGCGATAAGAGAAATCGCTGAAAATTGCAATTAGTTTGGTAATTTAAGAATAATTTTACAATGTTTTTGGAGATTTTTCTTACTGTGTTTATGTCAATTGGAGTCTTCAATCAATAATTGACACTGTAGGTAAAAAACAACCTTTTTTGAGTTACTTACACAGAATTTCGAACAAAGGAGATCGCTCCCATCTTATGGAATTCTAATGACTGATAGCTCTTGAAATAAATAGCACAAAGTAGAAAAAATAGCATAAAGAACTCATGTCTCAAGTCATTGTGGCACTCATTCTTTATAAAAACTCGCGCTTTCTGCTCGTTTTATAAACTTGAATTCGTGCCACAAAGTTGACTTTTCAAAACGCCTTCTTTAATATACTATTTTACGCACTTGATTACAGATTTCTGTAAATTTAAAAATTCTGTTTTTTAGGCTTTTTAGTCAAACATTTTCTATTTTGAAAGAATAGTTCAATAAAATCAAAGTAAATATTTAACAGGAAGTTTCAGTAAACCAAATTTATTTTTCTAATTAGATCTGATCCTGAATACAACAAATTTATTCTATATTTACCAAGATATTACCTTTTTGTAAACCCAAATATTTGTTTAAGTTTTTAGAACATTTAATTGTTTGCTTTGTTGAGATTTTTGCCTAAAACACACTTCCTAAAAGAGACATTAGCTAATCGCTTGAATATAATTATTTTTTTAATTTAAACATTGCTTTGTTAATTAAATGCTAATAGTGTTATAACTCAAGCTGTTTTATTTGGTATCAAATATTTAAATAGAAGAGAAAATTGAAAAATTCTTTAAGCAGAATTAAATTAATTTTTTATAATCAATTTGCGTCACCGAATTCAAAAATAAAAATTCGATTTTAACGAGGTTTTTAAGCGAATTGGGGCGTAATTCCTGGCCGAAAATTCATATTTCTTGGATAATATTTCAGGTTCGGATTACCCAAATCATGTCGTAACGGTTTTTTCATAATTTAAAAAAGGTTTCTGATACAGTAGGATTTCAGAGATGAAATTACATCCGTCATAAAGGTGAATATTCATAATTAATTTTCAGAAAATTCTTGAAATTTTAAATTTTTCAGTATTTACGTAAATTCAAATTTCTTACTACAAAATTACAGTAATTTTTTTTTTACTGAAAAAAGTTTTTTTACACAATTATAACAATTTCATTTCATTTCATGTGCGTAAAAGCATATTTCACACACTGGTAAGCGTAAAAATCAGTTTCTAATTGAGATTGTTAAAAAAAATTGAGCGATATGGTTGAGAAGGGGTCAATGTTACCCACCATCCCAATTACCCTTAATGAGTGCAGCTGCGTTTCGAAAGCGAAAAACGCAACGTATATCTAAGGGTGAATCTGTAGGTATTTAAGATGATTTTGTGAGGTGCCCTCGTTTCCCACGGTTTGGGAACGCGTTGACCATATGTCGTTCGTATGCCGCATATAATGGGGAACGTACGGCCCTGCATCTTGGGGTAAGAAGTGATAATTGAAGAAAAGGTGGTGTTCTCACCGTGGGAACGAAGGATCGAAGTGTGGAAGGAGCGTGGACCGCACAAGACTCTCAGAAATTTGAATCGAACCCTAACAAATAGTCCTGTAGGAATATTTTTTATATCCACTTTTTTAAAGAATATTTCTCTTCATCTGGCTAGAAGGGCCATAAAATATATACAATTTCGGAGCCAAAAGCGACGATTATTACAAAAATAAATTTTTACTGCAATTTTTACAGAAAAAGAGCAGAAACTGTCTTCTCTAGCTTCTAAATTCTATTAAAATCTTTAATATAGATAACTAAAATAGAGGTTTTTGAGTGTTTGAAGCGAAAATTATTGTAATAGCTCTTTATTCACCAAGAATATTTTTAGTATCCGGTTCGAAGGATTATTTTTTCATTAATCTAGAATTTTCCTTGGTTTTTTGCTATTCTTAACTTTTCTTTTTTCTTATTCTTATTTTTTACAAATATTGTTTTTCAAATTTGCTTAGAATTATGTTCATTCAGGACCTTCCAATTGACGTTTTTAACTTCTTAAATTTTCTTTTATTGTTTGTTTTACTTGTATTTTCTTTTTCTATTTTTCTATTTCTCAATTACAAATAGGTATCTCAATTTTCTAACGCTTGCTTGTTCCTTTTTGGTTAAAAAACTAGATAAAAGGACAAATTGTGTCCTTTAAGTGCATGTTAAAGATTAAAAGACAGTTTATTAAATTAAAAACTATCCTTTGAAATAAAGGACGATTGGCAACCCTAATTAACCTGTCCAAATTTGCACCCTAACCTAAGATATTCCAAACCGGATTTCCACAGCTGAAATCCGTGCTTCATTCATTTAATTCAAATTGATTGTGTGCATTAATCTAAAAACCGTAAACACAACCACGCAACTTGATGGTCTTATAATCGCCCCGTCTTTTTCCCCCCCATTTCGGTCACGTTTTCGACAGCTCTCTCGCACACTTCCTGTCTTCTGTGGGAAAACGAGGCAGGTGTTAACTTGCATCGGAATTTTTTATATCTATCCTTGACTTTTAAGCAGAAATTTTGTAGTAATGCCCGTGGGCTTTTAATGATGATAAAAACTATGCAAAAATCTGTGCCCCCTACTGGCCGGAAATGCGCCCCTTTCTCTCTCTTTAGATCAAAACAAGTCTTGAGCACGTGCTAGGCAAGCGTTCCCACGGTAGTTCTTTGCCCCCTTTGTCCCCCTTCGACATCAAAACAAGCGTGAGCAACTCAATGATGATTATACGGCCTACTACTGCCGACCAGTTCGTGCTCAACATAATAACAAATAACTATTATTTTGCATGTTGTACATTCCGTTGCCCACTCCTACATTTTTTTTTACGTTTGGAAAAGGGGGGCACCGATTAATTATTCGCAATCGACAATTAAATAGTTTGACACGTGACTAGTAGAGTTGTCTACTTCAAAGGACAGTTCTTTAATTTTATAAACTCTCTGTTAGTCTTTAAGATGTACTTAAAGGACACAATTTGTCCTTTTATCTAGTTTTTTTTTACTAAAGAGAAACAAGTAATCGTTAGAAAATTGATATACCTATTTGTAATTGGTTGATTTTAAAAATAAATTAATTGTCTAGACGTTCTTTGAAGTCGTCAAAAAAAATTTTTTGTTACAGCGTTTTATAACAGTGACTTTTTGATTGTCATTCTGATTGCTAAATGACGTATTTTTACGCACTAGTGTGTAAAAGTAACATACTTTTAAGCACTAGTGCTTAAAAATAAAAAATACATTTTTTATTTTATTTATTTATTATAAACATGAAAAGTACAATTACTTAAGTGACTAAATTGAACATTTGAAGATTTCAGATTTCTTTTCTGAACTTCAATACAAGTGGAAACAGTACTTGTAGACGCCACTTCATATTTGCTATTTTTGTCACAGATTCTTCTTTTCTTTGATACAGTTTCAACTACCAAATTTCCTGTATGTTTTCTTGTAAATTTTCTTAGATATTTCGGGCACTAGCGTGGCTAGTGCAGCTTCCGCAGCATTTTCAATGTCGGAATCAAATTCAGAATCGCTCATTTTAGTGTTCTTTTATCACCGAACTTAAACACACAACCCAAATTGACAGTCTGTAATTTTATAAGAACAGTAAACAAGGAAATTTACATCTGTAGCAACCTGCCGTCTGCCTACTGTACAATGTGAATGTTCGATTGAATTAATTATTTTTGAAAAAAAATCTGTTATAAAACGCTGTAACAAAAAATCTTGAATGTAATAAGCTTTTTGTTTTTGACTCCTGGATTCTTCTCCTCACTCCCTAAAAAACAATTCTAGATAGTCTTTTGAGAATGTCTTTTATTTCAATATCGAAAAGTTGACAATCCTAATGACCTCGAGCATCAAGCAATGTCAATTTGTTGAGAATCTGGGGACTTCTTTGAGAAATGTCCGTTATCTTCGGAATGCCTCAAGTTTCTTAATCAGCTCTGGTCGAGAATTTAAATTCCCATATTGTGCTATAATCACCCGATTTTTATTTTTTCTCGTCGATTAATTAGCGCGTGAAAGTGCAATGGAACCATTACAAAATGAATCTACTAATGTCCGAGTAAAAAAGCAGAACCGGGAGTATTAATTCAACTTTTTTTTTATTTTTCCATTATTATAATTATGCCTCGGACTGCATCTGCGGATTTTCTCACATATGATTAAAGGAATCTTGAACCGTGTCACGGCTGATTATGCAAATGTCAAAACTTTTGCTAATCTAGTTCCTGATTTGGGGAATTTTTTAAGAGACTAAATCGGGACCAAAGTGGAGACATGCGGGTCGCAATTACCATAATTCGGTTTTATGGCCACTATTAAATTCATGACAAGCCAATTTCACGTAATTGTTGCCGAATTATTGACGAAATAAATCACAGATGGCACTAATCAATTTTTGAAATTTTTATACCCAAATTTGGAAGATGAGTACAGTAGGACACATATTCAATGCTTCGTAAAGATTGTTATAGACAAAATTTTTGTTTTAGAATCACAAAGGTTTCTTGTTTTTGCTATTTTTCTAATTTTCAAACTAAAAGAAATAGTAAAAATGTAAAAACGTTGTACAGGTTTTTGTGTAGAAACTGATGTAATCATCACATAGAAAGTGATGATGTAAATAGCTTTAGTTATAATTATAACGTTTTTTTAGAAAAAAATTGAGATGATTTCGAGTTTCTTTTCTGAAAATGGAAACAAAATATTTACTTCTTTTTAAATTTTATTTTAAGAGACATTAAGTAGTGCAAAAAATATCTACTTAAATCTGTCATTTCGTTCCCTTGAGCATTAAATGTGCATCTCACTGTACAAGCATCCACTCCATTTTTTTTAATTTTTTTGGATAATTGAAGGTTCTGTGCAAATTGCACTAGACTTTTCTTTGAATTCGGCCAATATCTTTGCATTTCAACAGTTGCAAATTGCTTCTGACCACATTTTTACCAAAGATGTCAGCTGGTCGTCACGTGATAATGAAGTGAAAATTAGCTCACTTAAGTGCAATTAGAGACGTTTATGGAAATCGACGAAAAAACCCTAATTTGTCGAAATTTTCCGAGATAAGATAGGAAAACAGGCTTTTATTGTTATGGTTTTCCAAGGTTTACTAGACTGGTCTCGTGAACAAAACACAAATTAATTGATGGATTTTTTATCGCATTTTTATGTTCTGTTTTGACATTAGTTTAGAAAAAAACAAGCTAGCCAGGTGCCAATCTTAAAAAAATTGAATAAAGATTCGGGAAAATGATTTTTAGCCGTCTTATGGGCTGATTTCAAGTTGAGATAATACCGGTAGTTTCGCAAATTTTAATACTTTTCCATGGCAACAACCAATCACAACAACAAATTTTATTAATTTTCCATGGAAACGAAGATACTACCGGTATTATCTCAACTTGAAATCAGCCCATTAAGCACATAAATAATTGCAAATAAAAAAAAATATTTTAAATTTATTTATATTTTATTTAAAAAGTCATTTAACAACAATTGAATACAACATATGTTTAAATTCATTCTTTATTTATAAAATGTCTTTTTTTCCTAGTTAGTATTTTTTTAACTTTTCTAGAAGTTTCTTTTTTAAAAGTAGTTTTCATTTTTTTTTCAGAATCTTCTATTGTTCTGTTTTTTCTATCCAGATGATGATTTTCAGCATCATCTAGAATTTTTTGTTGTGTTTTTAGAAACTTTTTTAATCCGTTTAGAATCTGCCTTTCTTCTTGTTTTGATTCCGATAGATGGTTTCTAGCTATTTCTAAAACTTTCTTTTGCTATAGTTGCTCGATTTGGTTTTGTTTTTCTATAATTTCTTGTTTTATTTAAATTTTTTGGCGTTTTTTAAAACATTCTAGAAGCTTCTTTTTTCAATCGTAGTGTTAAGTTTTTCTTTTAGAGTATTTTTTATTCTTTTAGTTTTTTTTCTAATTTTACTGTATTTACTGTAGTAGTTTTTATTTTCTTTTCTTTTAGAATCTTCTTCTTTTCTTCTAAAATCTTCTATTGTTCTGCTTTTTTTATTCAGACGACGTTTTTCAGCTTCTTCTAAAAATTTTTATTGTGTTTTTTTAGTTATTAGTGTTTCTCAATTTTTTTTAGAAACTTTTTTAATCCATTTAGAATCTCCCTTTCTTCATGTTTTTGTTTGCTCTGGTTGCTGGAATTGGTTTAGTTTTTCTATAATCTTCATTTTTGTTTCTTCTTCTATAATTGTTTTATTTAATTTTTTTTGGGTTTTTTTAAAACATTTTAGAAGCTTCGTCTTTTCGTTCAATCGCAATTTTAAGTTCTTTTCTTTTAGAATATTTCTCTACTCTTCTAGATGTTTTTCTGTTTTTTCAAAAAAATTTCTTAATTTTTCTTCTTCCTTTAGACGTAGCTTTTGTTATTTCTTATTTTTTTAATGATTCTTTTTTAGTCTCTCAAACACTGTTTATTTTTTTCAAAAAATTTTGATTGTTTTTCTCAACTTTATATAAAGCTTATGTTTTAAAATCTTTCATTGCTCTTTTTTGTCTACCCAACGTCTTTTACTTCTTTCTAGAATTTTTTGTTAAATTTCTCTTTTTTTGTAATCAACGTTTTTAATCTTTTTTACTATTTTTTGTATTTGTTTTCCAAACAATCGTTGTTTTTTAATTTTTTTTAGAAATTTTTTTCTACTTCTAGTATTTTCTTTTCCTCTTCTTTTTGTTTTAATCAACGGTTTTCAACTATTTGTAGAATTTACTTTTGTACTACTTTTTCTATTGTTTTTCAAATTCTTCCACAAGCTTATTTTGTTTTTCTATAATCTTTATTTGTTCTTTTTCTATATATATATTTTGTGTTATTTAAAATTAATTGTTCTTTCAGTTGGCGTAATTTTAGATGTTTTAGAAGCTTCTTAGAGTCCCAGTTTTTAATTTCTTTTTCTTAGAATGTTTATTCAAAATTTTCTTTAATTTTTCTCTTTCTTTTAGAGGTGGTTTTTGTTGTTTTTCGTTTTTATACAGTAATCTTTTTTAAGTCTCTCACGGATTGATTCAGCTTCTTTTTTTCAACTTTATATAACAACAACTTCTTTTGTTTTAAACTCTTTCATTACCCTTTTTTTTAGTCAATGTCTTGCACTATCTTCCAGAATTCTTAGCTGAATTTTTCTAGAAAGTAGAAACCTCTTGTATTAATTTAGAATCAGTTTTATATTTTTTATCCTTCAAATCGACGTTCTTAATTTTATTAAAATATTTTCTTTGTTTTTCTTTTTCTAACAATCGTTGTTTTCCAAATTTTTGTAGAAGCTTGTTTTGCTTTTTATAATCTTTCTTTATTCTTCTCTCTTTTTCTATAGAATTTTTCTAGAAGCCTTTTCTTTTTTTGTAGGAGTCGTTGAGTTTTAATTTCATCTTTTCACTTTAAAATTAGTCCTTCTTATACTATTTTTGAGTTTCTTTTTCTGTTATTATAATCTGTTTCCAAGTTTCTTTAGAATCGTATTTTTACTTCCAAAATACTTTTTTGCTTATCTTTCTTTTTATGCTAATTTATTACTATTTTTCAAGATTAACTGTAAAGTTTCAGCTATTATCTTATTTTAGTAGTCTTATAATTTATTATCTTAAATTCGTAAGTAAGATATCTTGCACTATCTTGATAACAAATGCTATTTCGGCAGCTAAAATAACAAATATTTAAAGAAATAAAAATAGATATTTTTTAGCAATTATCTGAAGTTATCTAGACTAGAATAAAAATTATTTTAGACTATCTTGCAGTAATTTCGATAAGGCATTGTTGGAAAGAAGCTACCAATCACAGCGCAATTTGCTGGAATTTTCCGAGATAGCATATCGCGACTCTCTTGTATTTTATTGCTATTGTTTTTCAAGATTATCTAGATTTTTATATCTATTAAAATTTTAGATATTATCTGATCTTATTTTAGTCTTATAATTTAGTATCTTAAATTTGTAAGTTATCTTGCACTATCTTGATACGAAATGTTATCTTAGTGGCTGAAATAAGAGCCAAAAACAGATATCAAAATTCATTTATAGCAATTATCTAAGGGTATCTAGACTGTCCTATTTTACTGCGATTTATTTAATAATTAGAAAGTAAATTAATAAAAATTACGAAAAATTATCTTAAGTTATCTTGCAAAAATTTCGATAAGTCACCTTTGAAGATAAGCTACCAATCACAGCGCAATTTGGTGGAATTTCCGGAGATAGCATATCGCGACTCTCTTTTATTTTATTGCTATTGTTCTCCAAGCTGTTTAGATTTCTAAATCAGTCGAAAAATTTTGGCAAATTGCTCTGATTTAACGCATTTTTAAGCCTTATCTCGGGCTATCGATAAGTCACCTCGTCGAGAATAAAAAGCTAATTGGTGCTCGAGTTAATAACGCATTTTAACAATAGCCGGCACAAGCTAATAGTGTCCGAGTAAGACAGCTTATCTGGTGTTGATCCAGTCGGTGAGAGACAGAATATCGTCGTCGTCCATCCACGCACCCAGCACGAGCCCACGAGTGGAAGCGAGACTCCATGGAGGAGGACAGCACGAGGGCAGCTGCACGCGCTTGGCTTGCCACAGGTGGCCTAAGTGTGGGAACGAGCTAGCTTCTGAGTTTCCCACGCTCGGAGTCGGCTTGCGACTCACACCTGGGGCGGCTATAAAAGTCCGCCCTACCATTGCTCCAGCTCATTCTTGTTTGAGAGTGCGTTGAGAGTGAACCACAGAGTGTAGTAATGTCGTACGAGATGCTTTCCGTCGAGGAGCCCCAGCCCATCTCCCGGACCTATCAGTACCGCAAGGTCATGAAGCCGATGCTCGAACGCAAACGGCGCGCCCGCATCAACCGCTGTCTCGACGAGCTGAAGGAACTCATGGTGACGGCGCTTCAAAGCGAAGGCGAGAACGTCTCCAAGCTGGAAAAGGCCGACATCCTGGAGCTGACCGTCCGCCACCTTCATAAACTCCGCAGACAGCAGCGTCTGGCTGCCAACCCCGTGGTGGACGCCGACCGGTTCCGTGCTGGTTACACCCACTGTGCTAACGAGGTCTCTAGGTGTTTGGCGTCGATTCCGCACGTGGATGTCCAGCTGGGAACTAAGCTGATGACGCACCTGGGGCACCGGCTCAACGAAATGGATAAAGTGGCGCCGCTGGTGATCCATGTTACGGGACCGTACACGCCGCCGGGTTCGCCCGTTCCGGAGCTTTACGCTATGCCACTGACGCCGGCCTCTTCCACGTCCTCCAGGTCCTCCAGGTCTCCCAAACCGATGGATTGCACCACCACAGGACTGTTAAAAGTTGCGCAAAAAACGGAAGATGTATGGAGGCCGTGGTGAAGAAAAAACTCTTGTAAATAGCTAAGAAACGTCTCACAACGTCTTTCACCAGTTGCTCAATTGCTTTAAGTTAGGGTTAGGAACGATCTCTTTCGTATGAAAGCTTTAAATTGTTTAGAATTAGATTTTTGTGATATTTATTTGTTGGTACCTGTGATTTTGTATAAAGGCTTGATTAATCAAAATATTTGGTGGCCTTAAGGTTTTTATTGTATTGCAAGCATTACTGTGATACATATTTGTATTTTTGATATGAAAATAATAAATACGACTGTTATTGAAATTGAATTTTTGAATTTTTTTTTTCGCGCCAAAGTAACACGTGACTGACGTTAAGTCACTCACAGATATATCAGTAGACAGAATCATGTCTACAACATAATAAGCTTGTTGAGAAATGGATTAAATCAATTGCAAGTCCAATTAGATTCTAATAGGATTAACAATCTCAATCTGATTTATAAATTGAAGGAATAATTGTTTTAAATTGGTTTAAAGCACCATCTGTTAAAATATTTTTAAATTTGGCAGCGACATCTGTGAATTTACAACACAACTACGCGTAAATTATTACAGGTTTCTGCTTTTTTGCAGATTTCTGTAGCAGATGTGTTAAATATTGGATAGATAACGCCACAATTTTTTTTAAAAATTTAATTTTTGGAATATTTTCAAAAAAAAAAAAAAAAAATAAATTAAATTCGGCGTTTTATAGCTGGCAAAATAATGTCATAAACATATTTACAATTTATAAATAAAAATAAGAACAATTGTGTAGTAAAACTTATAATCTAAGATTATTTCAGGGATGACCCAATAAAAAAATATTTACTAAAAATAATTTTATTTTTTTTTTTAAAGAAACTGAAAAAAATATTATATAAAACAGTAGTTTAAAATCAACAATTACAAACAAACTGACAAAAAGAGAAAAAGTGTCTTTTGTTAGGTCACTGAGACCAACTTTGTTGTTAATAAATTTAATGTTAAAATTCTTTGAAATAAACTTTAATAAAATTATTAATAAATAAATTTAAAAGAGCATAATATACGAATTTTATGATCGGCTATGTTATCTTATGGGCTGATTTCAAGTTGAGATAATACCGGTAGTATCTTCGTTTCCATGGAAAATTAATAAAATTTGTTATTGTGATTGGTTGTTGCCATGGAAAAGTATTAAAATTTGCAATACTACCGGTATTATCTCAACTTGAAATCAGCCCATTAGAAACTAACTTTTACTATAGCTTTATTATATTATTTTTATCATCCAATTATAATTCGTTTCGGATAGTCGGCTAATTGCTGTCAAAACAAATGTTGCTCGAAAATGTAATTTATTTATAGTTGGTTTAAAATAACTTACTTGGTTTTAAACCTCGACTCGTGTAAGATGAAAAATTCGCGTAATTATTTTAAACAGTATTGCTCAGTTACTAGTATTCATGGATTTCAATATTTTGGAGAGAACAGATCACTTTTCGAAAAGTAAGTCAAAAAGAGAAATTTTGAGATTGCTAAAAAACTGTTTCAGAATTTGGTGGTGTCTAATTTTTGTTATCTGTTTTACTGGATGTTCAGTAATGATTTATAAAATTTATGAAAAATATGAAACAAGTCCCGTTATTGTTAGTTTTGCAACAAAAGAAACTCCGATTTATAAAATACCATTTCCTGCAGTTACGCTTTGTCCTGAAGTGAAATCTGACAAAGAAAAATTTAATTTAGATCAAATTTTCCAGAAAAGAAATTTTACACAAACAGAGTAACTTCTATTTTTTAAAAAAAACAAAAATTTTTGTTTTTTTTGTAGAAAAAAATATTTTCAGGATTTATCTCTATTTTGTGATGACATAGAAGATTTTAAAGAAATTTTACTCAACGAAACTTTAGATGATTTCAGTGATAACATTTTTGAGAGACTTGATGAGGCAAAAAAATTATTTTGATTAAAATTTTTTACTAAAAAAATTGTTTTAGATAAAACCGGATTTTATGTTTTTCGATTGTAAATTTTTAGGTGAAAAATCAGCGCCCTGTGAAAAATTATTTACACCAATTTTTACCGATGAAGGTGTTTGTTACACTTTTAATATTTTAGATCGAAGCCACATATTTTCTGATAGAGTGTAAGCTACTTATTATATTTATTTATTTCTACTATATTTACGAATAATTTAATAAATAAGTAACTCGATCTTCACACCGTAATATCTACGATTGCTTTGCTTCGATAAACCGCTCACTTTTCAATCGTTTGGCCGATTTTTACTAACTGCCTGGTCATTCTCTTCGCGTCGTTTATATAACAATACATTTTTCTAGTATTTATTCAGAAGTTTTCTCAAAATTACTCGTTATAGTTTCTGAAAACGTCCGGCATCTCTGGACTACTTGTTCCAATATTAGATACCAAAATATCTCTATTACAGCACCCATTATAAAAACTACCATAAAATCCCCAACGACACCCAATTATGGAACATGGAACGTGGTTATTTCGATAACACAAAGCTGTGGATTTATCCTTGGAGAGCTTTATATTCAGGAGCAAATCACGGCTTAACTCTTCACTTAGCAACAAGAGACCAGGATTTAGATTTCCGATGTAAAGGAATACAAGGATTTAAAGTATTTTTTAATCTAAAAAAGCACCAGTTTTACATAAAAAAATTTCAGGTTGTTTTGCACAGTCCTGTCAGATTACCTCGCCTGAAACAGGAATTTATCCGAATTCCTCTAAACCACGCCGTCGTGGTTTCAGTTCAACCCGTAATGATCGAAACTTCCCAAGCTGTGAAAAACTTCGATTCTGAAAAACGCCTGTGTTACTTCCCGACTGAAAGAAACCTGAAATTTTTCAGAAGTTACTCGCAACAGAACTGCCATTTGGAGTGTTTGACAAATATTACGCTAGATTTATGTCACTGCGTCTCGATTTTTATGCCAAGTATTTTCAGGAATTGGGGGATTTGGTTTACAGTTTGTTTTTCAGGAGAAAACGGTACGAAAATTTGCGGAATCGGGAAAAACTCGTGTGTGAAACGAGCAGAACAGGTGATGCATTTAGGGGAAGTTTCAGAGGTTTTTCAGGATTTTCAGTTCGATGATGTAAGGTGTGATTGTCTGCCACTTTGTACAGATTTGAGTTATAATTATCAAATGTCGCAAATACAGTGGGATTGGAAGGAGACGGTTAAAACAATGGAAAATCAGTTTGATAAAGAAATGTAAAAAATTGCAAATTATGATTTTATTGTATTTCTATTTTTTCAGGTTACACTTATCAAGTCTGAGGATTTATTTTAAATTTAATCATTTTATAACGTCACAGAGGCAGGAATTATACGGGCCTACTGATTTTATTGCGAATTTTGGTGGCTTACTAGGGCTTTTTATGGGATTCTCGCTTTTGTCTCTAGCTGAAATTGTGTATTTTTTGACAATAAGAATTTGCTGTAATATTAGAATGTACAGGAATTGGAGAGGAACTAGTGAAGAAGAAGAATAATTTTTTTTTAATTGTAGCTAAATAAAAACAAAATTTTGTTTTACATTTTTTTTAGTTGTTTCTTAACTCAGTAATACATCCAAAATAAGATGTGTTTCAAAACTATTGTCATCAAAGCAGGCTTTGGTTTTTAGGACGTATGTCTGGGTAATTTAAACTACATATTTATTTGGGTTTTAAGCCTACTGCTAAAAAAACCTACTGTTAAATGGAAAACCGTTGCAGCACATCAAACAAGATGTGCTACATGACCTCCATTCTGTTCGCCGCACACTCTTGCTCGTGTTTTCAGAGAAGCGACCGCGTTCTCTAACAGATTGGGTGAATTGATTATCTCCTCTAACTTGAGGGATGTTCTTTCATGTAGATCGTCTAAGCCCACAATAGGAGTATTAAAAATTGAGCTTTTCACATATGACCACAAGAAAAAGTCACATGGAGTCAAATCACATATCACTAGCGTATTCAAACTGATCACTCTCTTATCGAAAAATTCACAAATAAAATTGAGATTATCCCGAGTGGTGTGAATACGCGCACCGTCTTGCTGGAAATATCTTTGCTGCAGTTCGTCATTCAGCAGCTGCTCCATGAAGGGAGTGAGGATTTCAAGACGGTATTTTTGACATGGTAATATTCCTACAACATTTTTATTCTTATAGTTGTTTTCTTTAAAAAATGTAACAATAATTACCTTCGAAAAATATGGGTCTAATAAGACGAGGTTTGCTTATTGCAGCCCACACGCCAATTTTCTGCGAGTGCAACAAACCGCTCTACATCCTCATATTCTGTGAGTTAACATAGCCGGAAAGATAAAACCAAGCCTAGTCGGTGAAAAATGTTTTTTCCAGTGCTTTGTCATTGTTAGCAAGATTCTGCATAAACCACTGGCTTTATGCCTGTTTCTGTGGCAATTCTTGATGGGGCTGCAGCCTATACGGATGCATATCGAGGTCCGTTTTCAAAATCCGCCAACAAGTGCTATGAGACAAGTCTACCTGTTGTCGCAGATGACGAACCGAAGTGCTAGGCTCCTAATATTCCTTACAGCCTCCACATTTGCTTCGGTTCTTACTTGTGGTCTGCCTCGACCTGCATTGTAATTCACACTTCCTGTTTCCCTGTACAAACCCCCAACACGGCGCAGTTTTCGACTGAAATGGTCGAAGTGGACAGCCAATTCAAAAAACTCTTCCTGAAAATCCTCAAATGCGGCGTTTATCGAGTAAACCCACTGTTGGTCGATTCTCTGACCATTTCTGAAGTATGCTTCTAACATGAAGCGCTTCTGTTGCTTGTTGAATGTCATCTTGTTCTTTTAAACCACCAATTTTCCAACTAAACTGAGAAAATTAACCGAAAATGCAGCGAAGTATAAAATTAGCAGGTCAACACAATCAACACAAACAGAACATAACCTCACGTCACATAATTTATTTTTAATTTATTTCAGAATTAGGCTTAAATCAACCTAAGGCATGACTTTTCTTGCTTCTCACTTTTCAATAGCACTCTGGATGACAATAGTTTTGAAACACGTGATATTTGTTTGAAAGTAAAAAAAAAACAATAAACAAAGTACATAAAAAACTGGTGACAATTCATAAATTTCGTTGAAGCCTTCTTGAAAACTTATAAGGTTTTAAAAGTCAAGACTTCTCAACAAAACTTTAGACATGTGGAAGTGTGTAATTGAAAGAAGACTATTCACTTAGCTAGACTAAAAATAAATTTTAATGCCAGTTTACTTATTTCCTATCAATAGTTTTAAAGAAAATTATTTTTTTTCTGATTTATTTCAAACAGTAAAAACTGCTGGATTTGAGCCAAAACTATTTTATCTTAATACCAATTTGTATACAATGTATTCATTGTTTTAGAAAACTGTAAAATTAGTTAATTTTTAAATTCGCACTCAATTAAAACATCTCTTAATTAAGTCAGACTCTAATTATCTCTATTTATTTTTATTTTAGAAGTTTATTATTATCTGAACACAATTTTCCGGATACTGAAATCATAACAAACTATTTTCGGTCATAATCATAAACAATTTTTTTTTAGTACTTTCAGTATAAAAGTTTGAAGAGATGATTTAGAGTAGTCAGTTTGTAAACTCGTTAAAATGAATTCTCACAAAAATCAAAATTTTAAAAAATATCTTAAAGAATATTGTGAAGTGACAAGCATTCATGGATTTAAATATTTCGGAGAAAATAGATCAATTTTTGAAAAGTAATTTTTCGAGAATTTGGTGGTAAAATTGACGACAATCATTTTGAAAACGCAGTGCAGTGGCGTTTTAGCGGTCCAAAAACTTTACTGCGCATGCTCACTTTAGTTTTAAACCGTTCTAAATTGTTGTTGAAACAAACCTGCAAGCTGTCTCATAACAATCCGATCTTTTTAAGAAAGTTTTGCACCGTTTAGCGGCTAGAGAGCGCCAAAGTTTTACCAATTTCGTCAGATTTCTCTAAAGCACTCTGTGTATTTTTTACTACGCATGCTCACTTTAATTTTAACATGTTCTAAATTGTTTCTAAAACAACCCTGTAAGCTTTTCCTCAGCAATCTGATTTTTTTAAGACTAGTTTTGCACGGTTTAGCGGCTAGAGGTCGCTAATATTTTACCAATTCTGTCAGGCCAGATTAGATCTGATCAGGTCAGGTTAGATTTTAAAGTGTTGCAAAAACAAACCTGCAAGCTGTCTTATAACAATCTGATTTTTTAAAGACAAGTTTTGCACGGTTTAGCGGCTAAAGATCGCTAAAATTCTGCTAGGTGTCTCTGAGACTCTTTTTGTATTTATTTTTTTAGGTTGTGGTGGGCATTAACATTTCTATTTTGCCTTTCTGGCTGTTGTATCATGATTTACACAATTTATGAAAAATATGAAAAAAGTCCGGTGATTGTTACTTTTGCCACAAAAGAAACTTCAATTTATGAAATACCTTTTCCTGCTGTTACAATTTGTCCTCAAATTAAAAGCGATAAAACAAAATTTAATTTTGAAGAAGTTCTAAAAAAAGGACAAAACAGCACAAAAGAAGAGTAAAAATTGTTTACAAATTTTAAAAAATTTAATTTTGGATTTTAGAAAACTGCATTTAGAATATATTTCGTTGCTTTGCAACAATCTCCATTTAGATCGACATTTTAACAACGAAACTTTCGGACAAGACATTCTAAATATTATTGACCAGGTCAGTATTAACTATTTTTGAAATTAAATAAAAACTGTTTTAGGTAAAACCAAATTTTTTGGATCATATTCATAATTGTAGTTTTATGGGGAAAAAATTAAATTGTCGAAATATATTAATTCCGGTTATAACCGACGAAGGCGTTTGTTACTCTTTTAATATTTTAGATCGAAAACAAATTTTTAGTGATTTAGCGTGAGTAAAATTTTTTTTATCTATATTTTATTAAAATCATGTTATTGCCCGTTTGACTTATTTTCTTATCTTTGTGATTCTCTACAATATTTTTTATTTTTCTAGCGTTGTGCTCTCTTTTCTTCTTTTTGCAATTTTTTTATTTTGCTCCTTGTTTTTTTTTTATTTTTTTAGCATATTTCTTCTTGCTTCTTTCTGTTTTCAAAAGTCTACAATTCTTATCGTTTTCTCATTGTTTTTTGTTTCTTGATTTGTTCTCTTATTGCTTGTTTAATTCGTTTTTTTATTAGATACATTTGAATTCTCTTTTATTGTTCTAGTAGTTTTTTGTTGTTGTTAATTTTCTTCTATTGCTGTTACATATTTAAAAATTATAACAAATTTTAAAAAATTTTTAGAATCAATTTTAAGAATTATCACGTGACTAATGAAAGCTCCCAAACTTGGACTTTCGAAACCGGATATACCAACATAACCAAACTTGATATCTACCCTCGACGAGCCTTACTCCCTGGAGCTTCAAACGGCCTTATTCTTCACCTCGAAACTTTCAAAAAAAATCTCGACTACTCCTGCAAAACCATCCAAGGATTTAAAGTAATTACCAAACCTTGTAGTAATTTAATTTAATTCGAATTTGAGGTAATTCTTCATGCCCCAATGCGAATGCCACGACTCCAATCCGAATTTTTCCGCCTTGATTTAGACGAGTCAGTCGTGGCTGCAGTCCAGCCCCAAATGATAAGCACTTCCTCCTCAGTGAAAAGCTACAAAATCGAAAAACGCGACTGTGTTTTCCCCTCGGAACGAAACCTGAAATTTTTCAGGTTTTACAGTCAGCTGAATTGCCAGCTTGAGTGTTTGACGAATTTTACTGAAAAACACTGTAACTGTGTTGCTTTGTTCATGCCAAGTATGTCGGTCTTCCTGAAAATTTGTTGCAAAAATTCGGTTTCAGGAGAGAATTATACGAAATTGTGCGGATCAGGAAAGTACGAGTGTCTGAAAAACGCTGAAAAGTCGTTGTTGAGAAGGGAATTAGATGAGAAGTTTGGCGTTGGAGGCAGTCAGAGAGAGACTGACTGTAACTGTATGCCGCTCTGTACTGATTTGAGTTATTTTACCCAAATTTCTCAAACGAAGTTAAATTCAAAAAAAATTAGTTCTGAGTAAGAGACTATTTGGTTAAACAAAAGAATGATTTCGTTGTTTTTAGAGTACATTTATCGAGTTTAAATGTTTATTTTAAATTTAATCACTTTATAACGTCTGAGAGAAACGAGCTTTATGGTCCAACAGATTTTTTGGCAAATTTTGGAGGACTTCTAGGACTGTTTACAGGATTTTCGATTTTGTCCTTAATGGAAATTATTTATTTTCTTACTTTACGTATTTGTTGCAATATTAAAATGTATAACAAATGGACAGGAGTTAACAAACAATAACTAAAACGTTTCTATTTTGAATTCTAATTTTAATTATTTTGTTTTTTATGTCGGCGTTTTTTTGTTCTTTTTTATATTCTTGTTGTTGTCTTTCAAGTTTTGTCAAAGACTTTTTTTAGTTTTTGCTATTCGTTTCTTTCAATAGTAGTCTTTCTTTAATTGTTTAAATTTTTTTGGAGATTAGATGTGTTGTCTGATTTTTATAAACATTTTTGCGCGATCGGTTGTTTTTATCAGTTTACTGTGCCTGTTTCCACGACGGTAAGTTGCTGTTACTGGTTGCTACGTGTAACAAAACGGTAAGTAATTCACTTACCGTTCAGTGAACGGTAAGCAATTAAATCTTAAAAAAACAATTTTGAGATTTATTTATTAAAATTAAATGTACAATTATTATAATTAATAGTAGTAATACCACTCGCATTTGAGTTTCTAGTGTTAATAGACAAACTTTCCGACGTAGAAGTCCCAGGTTGATGTAATAGTCCACCAACATCGCTGTGTAAAATTTTATGAGCAAATTCAATTTTGTTTTGGAGGAAATCTTCCACATAACTCTCGGCCACCGTTGATGAACGCTATGTCTTTTTAGTTCCAACACATCAACTCCGTTATTCGCCAAAAGTGTAGCCGATGTGCGTCGAAACGAGTGTCCAGTAAAACCTTCAGGAGCTTGCAACTTTAAATACTTTGCAATTTTTGACGGACAGCCTCCAATTGTGCCTTTTTCTGTGACTTGCCTAGTGCATTTGCCATTTCGATAGTTCAGAAATAAATGATCTGACGTTGGGTTGCTTGGTCGAATTCTTATGTATTTTCGAAGTATTTCCAAATAATGAACTGCTTCATTTTCTTTATTAATAACTGTGAACGTTCGCTGAATATTCGTTTTTGTATTTGGAATATTTACTATAAACATTTCTTCACGTTCTTCTATGTCACTTATTTCAATATTGTACAATTCCTCTCATCTACAAGCGCCCGATACTCCCAATGTCATTGCTACCTGCAAATATATTGTTTCCTTAGAACTCAGATGTACCACCTCATCATCTACAACATACCTTTTGAATTAAAAATTGTTCGTCTGATGCTTCATTCAAGGATTTTTCCATGTCTTCTTTGGTAAAAATTTTAGCCTTCTTAGGTCGATATCCAATATTTTTTCTCTTAAGATAAGCAATTAATGTAGCAAACTTAGAAATATCGATAGCATCATGGAGAAAAATTGTACTCTTCAGCATAGAATACTCCGCCCATAAACTGCCTGCGGCCTTCAAGTGTCCACTTCTCACCACAAAATACGCTAACAAGCTCTTTTCATTTACAGAAATCTTCTTTGCTTCACGCCATTCCTTAAACAACTTGTATGTCTGTTCATGTCGAGCTTTAGATTTTTCTGGAATTATTGCCAAACATCCTTCTTGCCAAGCGTCTTCTAAATCATCCGGTAGATCATCACTATCGCTCATATTTGCTTCGAAAACGGAACCACAAAACAGAACTATGTAGGAATGATTGTATCAAAAAGACAATTTTATTTGTTTGGAACAAAACCATAGCAACCATGGAACAGCCACCCAAAGTTTTCAGTTTCAATCATCCCGATTATCACAAATGTATTGATATAAATTATTATTATTATTATTCTAGAAACTCCAATCGCGCAAAAAACGTTATAAGCATGTCGAACGTTAAGGATTACCGTTCTCAGACAATAATTGGAGTCGTCGCTTCCTTTCTCCTCCAAACAATTGTCTTCGAACGGTAAGCATTCCTTACCGTTCTCCATACTTAATATACTATTTCTTTAACTTATTGATTTTAATTTTTTTTTGTTGAAAAACTCAAATATAAAAGGAAAACGACGAGTTAACAATTAAAAAAAAACAACGAAAAATTCTAGAAGAAATGACGAAATAAAGACTCAAAAAACAAAAAAATCTGGAAGATCTTACATATCCATTTTTAAAAGAAATAAATTTTTGTTACTTTTGTAAATTATTTACTTGCTCATTGTACATATTTATTCTAATATTAAGACGTATAACATATGAACATTAATACACATTTAAATTTATTTAATTTGAGTCAATTAATTTTTCAGCACTTGAGGGTTTTGGCTTCTGTTCAAAAATTCAGTGATGATAAATGAGCGAGTGTTGGATTGAAGGAGAGCTGAAAAATGAGATTCGAATCAGACGAAATTTACTTTATTGCTTGGCAAAGTTTAAATAATAATTTCTCTACGTAAAATGAAGGCAACACCCAGTTTTCTAATTAACAATCTAAAAATAAAAAATTGTTTAAAAAAAATCAGAACTATTAAAATTAAACTGAAACAATTTTTGTCAAAAAAAAACTAATTTCTGACTTGTTTTATATCAAAATAAACCAAAAAAATTAATAAAAAAATTAATGGAAAATTTGTTATTTCTATTTTCAGGTTTTCAGTCATTCTCTTAATTAAAGTTTTATTCTCTCAATTATTAGATTAATTTTTAAAATGTTAATTATCGTAATTAAAATTTTATTTTTATTAATTACTCCCAAAGCAAATTAATTAACCTGAAACCCTTATAATTTTATCAGTGTGTATTTACTCTTTGTAGCCACTGATACTCTAAAAAAATGAAAAATAAATTTGGAAAAAAATTGTTAACGTATTTCAGAGAATATTGCAGTTGCACTAGTGTTCACGGCTTTCAGTATTTAGGCGAAAAACGAACACTTTTTGAAAAGTAAGTTAAACTCCTGAAAAAAACTCCTAAAATTTTTTTTTAGGATTTGGTGGTCCATTATTTTCGTAATCTGTCTCTCCACTTGCATTTTCACAATTTTCATGGTTTACAAAAAATGGGAACAAAGTCCTGTTATTGTAAGCTTCGCAAATCGAGGAACCCCAATTTACAAAATACCATTTCCTGCTGTTACAATTTGTCCTGAAACTAAAACAAATCGCGAAATTTTTAATTACTCCCAGGTTTTGCATCGACAAGTGTTTTACAGGAATCTGACTGAAACTGAGTAAAACCGTCCTGAAAATACGTAACTCGCCACTGAAAATTTTTTTCAGGGCTATTTACCACGATTACATGCTACTTATCTGCGATGAAATGTTTCCGTTTCCAGTGACAAACGAATCAACGTTCAGCGATGATTTTTATGACACAATTAGGAAAATCAGTCCCGAATTAAGACTGCGGAATTGTAAAAATCAGGGAAAGAAATTCGAATGTACAGAGAACTTTAAACCAATTTTTACAGAAGAGGGTATTTGTTACAGTTATAATATGCTTGACCGGACCGAAATTTTCAGAGAAAATGTGTAAGTTTTTTTTCCACACTGTGTGTTAAAAATACGACAATTTTACCGCATTCCGTTACGAAATGTTAGTTTTTACAACCACTTTTAGCATGTCATAACATAATTACATAACCAGCTACGTAATAAATTTTGTTACAGCACTAGTTAGATAATTACAAATAAAACTAAATTAATTAATTTTTTACTTGTTTTTTAAAAATTTATATAATTTTGGTTTCTATTCCATCTAGATCTATCAACTTTTTTTGTATTTCTAAAAAAGCATCTAAAATTGCATAATTATTTTTGTCAAAATTATTTTTTATAAATTTATTAAATTACAATATTAAATTATAAAAAATAATTTTATAAAAACTAATTTGCAGGATCCACTATCAAGATTTTCACAGATTTCCAATCTCCGGCAATTGGAGTATCGAATCCGGATACAAGCAAAACTCCGGACTATGGACCCACCCCCAACGCGCCTTACTAGCCGGAGCCAAAACCGGTTTCTCTCTCCTCCTCTACGACTTTGAAAAAAACCTGGATTACGTGTGCAAATCAGGCCAGCAAGGATTCAAAATTCTGGTGCATTCTCCTGCTAGTTTTCCGACTCCCTCACAGGAGTATTTCCGGGTTCCACTCGACCAGTCAATTCTTGCCGAAATTCAACCAACAATGATCAACACCTCGGATTCAGTCAGAGCTTATGATAAAAATCGGCGCCGTTGCTATTTCCAGACTGAACGCTATTTACAGTATTTCAGGATTTATAATAAGGTGAATTGCGAGATTGAGTGTTTGGCGAATTTTACCTTAGATTATTGTGGATGTGTGAATTTTTTTATGCCGAGGGATAACACCACGGAGATTTGTAGTTCGGCGAATTTGGATTGTATGCAAGAAGCTGAAAGTGAGTCTTAATTAGAAAAAAATCTGAAATCGTTTGTAAAATAAAATACTGGAAGTGAAAATAGTCTGTAAAGAAGTACTTTTACGTACTCGTACGTCAAAATCAATAATTATTCGGAAAGTAGACAGAAGAAATAGCAGTAATTGTTGGCTGCTTAAGATTATATATAAAATCTTGCTTTTTACAGTCAGATGGTTTAATTTTTTTTGTCAATTTTAGACACTCTACATCTCAAGCATTTAAAAGGTAAATTAGAAAGAAAAAAGAAGAAGAAATCGTCTGAAGATTGTGACTGTTTGCCGCTCTGTACTGATCTTAGTTACAACGTTGAGACGTCCCAAAGTGACTGGAACTGGCAGATGGTTTTCACAGGACTTGGATTAAAACCAGAAAATGAGTAAATATTTTTTTTCAAAAATTACTATTTCTATTAAAAGTTTTCTTTTACTAGTGATCATATTTCGTCTCTAACAATTTATTTTAAATCAAATGATTTTATAACGTCAGTCAGGAATGAACTGTATGGCCCTATGGATTTCGTGGCAAATTTTGGAGGACTTCTAGGACTGTTTACCGGATTTTCTATTTTGTCCTTGATGGAAATTTTGTATTTTTTGACTGTTAGAATCTTGTGTAATAAGGTTTTGTACAAGAAATGGGCTGGAAAGGATTCGTAATTTGATTGAAATGTAATTCTGGTCTTAATAAAACATTTTTTAAAAAAGGATTTGCTTTTTTTTACACTAGAACAACCTTAAATTAAAACAAAAATTTATACCTCAACCCCAAATTTTTGGCGTGTTAAACTTTCAGTTTTTATAGCGCTAAATTAATTAAAAAAAATTTTTTGGTCTCGTGACAAAAAAAAGACAATTCACAGCTGCAACAGCTTCATATTTGCTTAGTCTTTCTAAATAAAAATAAAGCATAGTAAAAAAACTTTTAGACTTTATAACTAGGCATAAGTCAGACTGTTTACCACTTTGATTTTAGCCTAGTTCTAATAGTTTTCAAACATTTTTATTTTTCTAGAATTTTGTTGCAGTTACCAATGTATAGTTTAAGTGTACTACTAAATAGTACTATTGTCTAGCAACTAGTCTAGTTCTAGCTCTATTGTTGCCTACGTTTAATATAGATTTTAAAATGTTTTGTTTTTGTATGTATTAGTCTAATTTTGTTTAGTCAGATTAATTGCAATAATATGTTACTGATATTACAGTTTAATAACTATTTTAGTTTTATTTCTATTTTTGACTAATTTATATATTGCCTTATTAAAAAATCTAATCTAAGAGACTAATGGGCTGATTTCAAATTCAGATAAAACCGGTAGTATCTTCGTTTCCATGGAAAAATAAACAAATTCGGGGCTGTGATTCGCTGTTGTCATGGAAAAGTATTAAAATTTGCGATACTACCGGTATTATCTCAACTTGAAATCAGCCCATTAGACTTTATAAATAGGCATAGATTTTTTACCTAGTATTACATCTCAATTTTAGCTATATTTTTTCTTATTTTCTTTCTAAAAAACTTAATGTAAAAAACTTAGATTGTATAATTAAGTACTAGTCAGCTTGTTAAATAACTGATTTTTGCTTAGTTCAAGTAATTTTTAGAAATAGATTGTCTAGTTCTAACTTGGTTTAGCCTAGTTCTAAAACAATTTTAAAAATATTTTATTTTTCTATGTGCTAGTCTAACTTTTGTTTATTTACATTAATTTACATTCTAATAATAACCTCGTGTTTATGCCATATAAAGGGTTTTTCAATAAGGATGGGTTGATGTTGGCACCCTGTGGCGGCCATGTTTTTTTGGTAGTGTCTGTGTAATCTGGTGTTTATTTTTCAGTCACTGATGGCCAAATTACCATGGCAAATTACACAATTGAGCAACACGTCCAAATGATAAAACTTTATTATCAAAATGACTTTTCGTTAGTTCGAACATTGCGCTCGTTGTGCTCATTTTATGGAAGACACGGTGGTCCTTCAAAATCGACTCTGCAGCGTTTGGTGACCAAATTTGAAACAACGGGTTCGGTATAAACAATCAGCCAACACTCCGTCGTCAGAGAAATGCTAGATCGGCCGAAAATATTGCTGCCGTACGTGACAGTGTATAGCAAAACCCGAGGCAGTCAATTCCGCGTCGTGCACAAGAACTCGGTCTTTCGCAGACATCAGTTTGGCGAATTTTGCGTCGAGATTTGGGATTATACCGGTACAAAATCCAATTGACTCAGGAGCTTAAAGTTAATGACCATAGACAACGCCGTTTGTTCGCTGATTGGGCTTCGAACCGTTTAGAAGAAGACCCCACATTTGTTCGAAAAATCATCTTTAGTGACGAGGCCCATTTTTGGATGAATGGCTACGTTAACACTCAAAATTGCCGTATATGGGACGACGCTAACCCACACGAGGTTCAGCAAGTTACAATGCTTCTACAAAAAGTTACTGTTCGGTGCGGATTTTGGGCCGGCGGCGTCATTGGTCCATACTTTTTTGAAAATGACGTTGGTGAGGCCTTCACCGTCAACGGCGAGCGCTACAGAACGATGCTAACAGATTTCTTTTGCCCTAAATTAAACGATATGGAGGTAGACGACATGTGGTTCCAGCAGGACGGGGCTACGTGCCATACAGCAGACGCCACGCTGGACGTTTTGCACGAAAGATTTGAGGGCAAAGTTATTTCTCGCAAAGGTGACGTGAATTGGCCACCAAGATCGTGCGATTTGACCCTGCTAGATTTTTTTTGTGGGGTCGTCTCAAGCCGCAATCGACCGATGCCCTTAAAGTCATTATCACCAATACCATTGGTCAAATTCAGCTAGATCTATGCGAACGAGTCATTTAAAATTGGTCCACTCGGATCCATGCCACAGTCAGAAGTCGCGGCGAACATTTGAATGATGTTATGTTCCATAAATAAAGGCATGCATGAACCTTTCATATAAAAAAAGATTTTTTTAAATACCTCACACACAGCTTGTTTAATTCCATTTTAACATCGACTTATCCTTATTGAAAAACCCTTTATTTCAGCTTAATTTATCCTAGTTTTTTAGTTTTCAAAGTCTTTATTGCCTAATTGGCTTTACAGTCCTACAAAAACATAAGTTAACAACAAACAAATAAAAAGCAAAAATTTTACATAAATTATCAAAAAAAAATTCTTCTCCAATCTTCCTCTGGCACACGTAACTTCGTTTATCCATTCTTTCCCTTTTCCATTTTCACTTAGAAATTTTATCCTTTCATACTCACACATTCTTAACTCTACCCACTTTGACAAACAATGCTCTATCGTCTTCCTTTCTTCTCTACATAATCTGAATATTCTTCCCTAATCTTCTCTCCAAAACTCATTTTCCCCTTCTTCACTCTTCATTTATTTTTATTTTTCATTTTATTTAGATATTTTGGTAGTTTGACGGTAACAATTAGGGCATATTTGGAACTGTATTTTGATTTTTTTATACTCTCAATTTTTTTCTGTTTATCTATGTCAGTATTTCTTTGTTTTAGTTTTTCTTCCATTGTTCTTCCTCCTTCTCTCATTTTTTCAATTTCAGCACACGCATACCCTTTTTTCTCATAGTAGTCAGCTCGTCCTATCTACATAACATTACCGTTTGCTCTTTTAATTTCAGTCCAGCATTGTCCCAGTATTTTGCATTCTTGTCGCGTTCTTAAATTTTCTTCGAATCTCACCACTCTTTTTCCTGTTTCTACTCTCAACTTTTCTCTCTTACTTTCTTCCTTTGGGTACCCTGGCGTTCGTTTATTTAACCCTAAAACCCATGTTATATATGTTTCTTAAACTCGCTTAATTTCTTCATATTCCTTCCATCTCCATACATTACGATGCTTTTCACCAAACTGTCAAATATCATCATTCTTCTTTTAAAATTTTCACCAAATTTACGTTCTCTCAAACTCCAGGCACTTCCCATTACTTTGTTAGCTTTTTTGACTACTTCCTTTATTTGTCTTTTGTCTGTCATACTGCTATTTAATACATATCCCAAATATTTCAACTCTTTTATTTGTTCTATATTTTTTCCTTCCCATTTTCATTCATCTCCTTTTTCGATTCTTACTTTTTTTCCAAACACCACCCTTTTTGTTTTATCTACATTAACTTGGAGCAAATTATTCTAGTTTTTAAGAAAAAAATTGAACTACAAAGTTAGACTATACAACTAGGTATAAGTCAGATTAAAAAACTCTTCGATTTTTGCCTAGTTCTATAAGTTTTCAGAATTTTTTATCTCTATTGAATTTACTTTAAATTTTATTTTCACTTAGTCATAATGTTTAGTTTAAGTGTATTAATAATGTTGCTGTTTAGCAACTAGTCTAGTTCTAGCTCTGTTGTTGCCTAGATTTTATATAATTAAAAAAAATTGTTTAGCAGATTCTGTATTAACCCGATTTTTTTCTAGTCATAGTTTATTCTAGCAGCTGTGCCTAGTTAGTTTTAATCTAGTATTTAGAAAACTGTCACTTGTCTGATTTAAGTAAAAGTTTAAAAGTCTAATAACTATCTTAGTTTTAGTTCAATTTTTGCCCTCTTAATAATAATTTTTAAATCTTTTCTTATCTGTCAGACTGTTGTATTAGCATAACGTTTTTCAATTATACAGGGTGCCCCACCGAAAAGGGCATACCCCCTGTAACTTTTTTATTTATTAGTCGATCTAAATAAAATTTAGAACATAAGCATTAATATGTACGGTCTACATTTTGCTGTTAAAATATTTTTTTTATGATGTACCAATTTTGCACTCGAAAGAATAAAATTATAAAATCGCACAAAATTTCTTCAAAATGCATATTATTATAATGCTATAACTTAAAATACTGTAATGACAAATTTTGTTTTAATACAAATCATTTAGAATTCCTCTAATTGGTTCTTAAAGAACACAGAAAAAAATCTTTTTTTGTGAGAAATATTGTCATCCATGAAACGGTGTTGTCAGATTGTAAATTAAGAGTTACCTGAAAAAAATATGTGAATTTGTCACTTTGACAATTATTGAAAAAAATCGAAAAATGTCTAATCACGAAAGACGTGAAATAATTTTAGTGTACGGTGAATGCCGCAGAAACCTATTAGCAACCAACAGGATTCTACAAGAGCGCTTTCCGGAAGTAGGCTACACATTGAAAAAAATTCGTAAAGTTGTAACCGAACAACTGGGTTATTTGAGAACACCAGCTCAGTAGTAAAACCCAAACGTGTCTACTTTCCCGCAAGACATAATCAAGCATTGGTGCAAGTTGTAAAAGATGCCGTACAGGAAGATCCTAACATTAGAACTGGAACTATAGCACGAAGACACAATATGAGCAAAAGCTTTGTGCAAAGAATTTTAAAGTGTAATAAATTCCACCCATATAAAATTGCACTGCATCAAGAATTGCGTCCTACTGATTTTGAGTTTAGAATGCTTTTCTGTCAACAAATGATTAATATTTTAGAAGAAAACAATAACTTTACTGATTATGTGCTATTCTCGGACGAAGCAACGTTTAAAAGTAATGGGCTTGTTATAGGCATAATATGCATTATTGGGTAATATAAAATCCACGATGGTTGCGCCAAATAGATAATCAAAGGATATGGTCTTTAAATGTTTGGGGCGGTATTTTGGGTCAACATGTAATCGGTCCATTTTTCTTCGATAGAAATTTAAATGGTGACATGTAGCTACGTCTTTTAAAAAGAAAATGTTTTGTTAAACATAATAGGACAACTTGTGTTCATGCATGATGGGGCGCCGCCACATTTCTCGAGACGGGTTCGGCGATATTTAGACCGACACTTGCCTGATAGGTGGATAGGACGTGGAGGACCTGTTCACTGGCCAGCTCGTTCTCCAGACTTAACGCCTTGCGATTTTTTTCTCTGGGGTGTTGTAAACGAAAAGATGTACAAAACAGCTTCCACGACAATAGAGAATATGAAAGAGCGAATAAGAGAAGCGTTTGCTGCCATATCACCCGAAACTCTTGTTAGAGTAAAACAAAATTTTAGACGACGATTATTTTGCTGCTTACAAAAAAATGGAAATGTGTTTGAACATTTAATGTGTAAGTCTAAGACGTTCGTTGTCAAAACGTTATTAACTATTCTTTTTATTTCAGAAATTTTTCGATATTTATAGTTTACTTTATGCACCCAACACGAATTTTTTCCTTTCCTACTCAATAATGCAGGCTGTAATTCCTGATGCAATAAAATCTTAAAGAAATTAATTCTATAGTGCTGTTGCTAATGTTAGGATCTTCGTGTACAACATCTCCTACAACTTGCATCAATTTTTGATTATGTCTTACGGTAAAGAGGGGCACATTTGGGTTTTACCATTGAAACTAACATATTCAAATAGTCCAACAACTTTACCGATCTTTTTCAAGCTGTAGAATACTTCTGTAAAGTGGTCTTCTAGAACTCTCTGGTCGTGACTTAAGCTTCTAGAAGTTGTTTCTTGAAATAAATTATTACGTTGCGTTACAGAAATAAAGTGTTTCCACAAAAAATGTTTTATTGGTGACAACTACAGAAACGTATCAGAAACGTTTAACCTGCCAAAAGTCGTAACAAAAGAGCTGCAGGCATTAGAAATTCTAGGCTAAAATTATTTTACGGTTTTTGGGATTAGACACTTTTCGATTTTTTCAATTGTCACACTGACAAATTCACTGACGTTTTATTTATATTCAGGTTACTCTCAATTTACAATCTGACAACACCGTTTCATGGATGACAATATTTCTCACAAAAAAACGAATTTTTTCCGTGTTCTTTAAGAACCAATTAGAGGAATTTTAAATGATTTGTGTTAAAACAAAGTTTGTCATTACAGTATTTTGAGTTATAGCATTATAATAATATGCATTTTTAAGAAATTTTGTGCGATTTCATAATTTTATTCTTTCGAGTGCAAAATTGGAACATCATAAAAAAAATATTTTAACAGCAAAATGTAGACCGTTCATATTAATGCTTATGTTCTAAATTTTATTTAGATCGACTAATAAATAAAAAACTTACAGGGGGTATGCCCTTTTCGGTGGGGCACCCTGTATTTCTAAGAGCAGTGCCTAGTTTAAATGCATTACTAGTATTTTTCTTTTTTAACGAATCTAATTTTAGTGAGTAAGAAATTTTTATTGTCTATTATGAATAATGTTTAAAGTAACTTAAAGAAAACTTAGGTTTTGGGTTTAACAATAATTAATATATATATTTACTACATTTTACAATGATATTTCGAAGACATACTGTCTTAACTCTGTCTCCAAAAAGGTTTTTTTTACTCACAATGTGAGGTAGTTTGATAGCCGGTGGTTTGATTGAATTTATACGGAGATAAAGCAGCACCAGTGGCAAATGCTATGTACTAAAAAATGTATAAATTTATTTCCAACTGTTTTGAGCAGTGTACTTTCAAAATTTTGTTAAACCATCTTCTGATATAACACATTGCTTTCTAATCACTGATTTAGCATATAGTTATCAACAATTTGATAGAATTAAAAAAATTTAATAATTTATTTAGATTTTATATATCCTTTTTAATTTGAGAAATTTAGGAAAATAATTAGATGTAGGTACAGTAAATTATACATATTATAGATTTCCCACTAGACTCGGCTATCACATGCGATATTTTTCCCAATTCTTTTTTTAATTAGTAACAATTTCTCACCGCTTTTGAACACAACCAAAATGGAAAAACCGTTTTTCAAAAACCTCAAAATCTACTTTCAGGAGTACTGCAACCGGACAAGTGTCCACGGTTTTCAGTATTTTGGTGAAAAAAGACGAACCATCTTCGAAAGGTATTTATTTATTTTAGAACCGTTCTAGATATCTCTCATTAAAAATTGATTTCAGAATTTGGTGGCTCATTATGTTTGTTGCTTGCCTTACAGCTTGCGTTATTTCAATTTATGCTGTTTATAACAAATGGGAAAGAAGCCCAGTTATTGTAAATTTCGCAAATCGAGGAACACCTATTTACGAAATTCCATTTCCAGCTGTTACGATTTGTCCTGAAACAAAGGCTGATAAAAATAAATTTAATTACACGAATTTGTTGCATAAAATTGAAGACAATGTCAAGTTAACACCAGAGGAGTAATTTTTTTTAATTAATAAATAATTACAGAATAATTGTGTTGTTTCAGACGAGTCAAATTTGAGTATATGGCTCTGATTTGCTACTTTAATGAAGACTTGACTTATGAATTTAATGAAACTTTTTCTGATAATTTTTTTGAAGTGATTGATGAGATTAAACCGGATTTTCTAATCCGGGATTGTAATTTTTTACAACAGAAACTTGACTGTAAAACTAATCTTCGACCAATACTAACCGAAGACGGAGTTTGTTACACGTATAATATGCTTAACCGAGATATAATTTACAAGAATGATGTGTAAGTGCGTGTGATATATACTATTTTTTGCTCAGTCAGTTCTATACACTTTCTACTAACTCGGTCATTGTCTCCGCCGGCTTATATAACGATACGTTCTTCTAGCAATCTTAGTTTAGGCGAAACGATGACTCAGCTTTCTCGTATCTTGTCAATAACCGAATATTTCTCAGAATTACGCTCAATAGTGTGATTCATATTCTGAAAATGTTTGATTAGATTTGTTTAATTTTTTAGGGTACATTTTAGAAACTACCACCAATTCTCTGAAAACACATCTGACTGGAATTTACAAAATGGTTACAACCCAAGTGCTGGGTTAGAGACTTATCCGTTTCGCGCATACCTTTCTGGCATTAACAATGGTTTTAAATTTAAAATAGTAACACCTAAACACAATTTAGATTATGTGTGTAAAGGATCTCTTCAAGGATACAAAGTCCTTCTGCATACTCCAATGACGATACCTCAACCGGGTCAAAAATATTTTCGAATTCCACTTGATCAAAGTGTTGTAGGAGCTGTTCAACCAGTCATGATTACAACTTCTGACGTCATCAAAAATTACAATCCGCAAAGACGCAAATGTTATTTTGCTGAGGAACGCCAACTGCGGTATTTCAAGGAGTACACTTCCTCGAATTGCAAATTTGAGTGTCTAACAAACTATACTTTACAAATTTGCGGTTGTGTCAATTTTTTTATGCCAAGTTGGTACACCTCACTCAAAAATAAATGTTCTAAAAGTGTGTTTCAGGGAATAATGAAACGAGAATTTGTGGAACAGGAAATATAAGTTGTATGAAAGACGCTGAAAGTATTTTTTTTAATCAAATATCTGCACACTTTTTCCTAGCCAAATGTTTTTTTAGTGTACATGCACCTTACCGACTTATCAGTAAAAGTCGAACGTAATTTTGAATTTGTAACCAACGAGACACAATTCTGTGACTGTTTACCTGTCTGTTCCGACTTGACTTACGAAGTTGAGACGTCACAAACTGATTGGGAGTGGGAAAAATGGATAGAAGCTGAAAGAAAAAACATTACTGATATCAATGAGTTAAGTCAAAATACTCGTGAAATGTAGTAATTTACTGTTTTAGTGCGCACGTTTCATCTCTGACTTTATTTTTCAAGTCGGATAATTTTATCACGTCTGAGAGGAACGAACTGTATGGCCCGACCGATTTTTTGGCGAATTTTGGAGGACTTTTGGGACTGTTTACTGGATTTTCTGTATTGTCGCTGCTTGAAATCTTGTATTTCTTAACTGTCAGAATTTGCTGTAATGTCAGATTGTATGGACAGTGGTCAGGGAAAGAGAGTGACTAATTAATTAGGCATTAGGCTAAGATTGAAGCTATTGGCGACAACTAGACTAGTAATTTATTTAAACTAAAGTGTGTTTCATTATAAATATATAAAAATAAATTTAAATAAGTGTTTTTTGATTAACCTGTATTTAATTTAGATTTGCACTAAAACTAGACTAAAAATAGGCTAGAATTCAAAACGTAAAATCTATAACTAGACTAAAACTAGACTATAACTCAAAATATAAAACCTGCAACTAGACTAAAGCTGATTTAAAAAAAATCAAAAATTATTAATAACTAGACTAGAACAAAATTAAAATTACGTTAGAAATATAATTAACTAAGCTATACCTAACTAAATTAAAACAAAATTTAAATATAAACAAACTAAATAAAATTAAACGAAAAGTTAAGGAAGTTAGATAAGAAAAGTTAAATAAATTGTAATTAACTAAGTAAATTTTTAAAACTTAAAAGCTAGACACTAAAATAAAAACAAACTTAATATACAAAACTAAACTAAATTAAACTAAAATTGCACTAAATTAGATTAAATTATTATTTATTAATTTTATATTAAAACTAGGCATAAAACAAGGTAGAACTAGACTAGTTACTAGACAGAAATACTTAAACTAGACTTGGTTACAATAAATACAATTCAGAAAATAATAAACCAATACAAAAATTTAAAGTAAACTAGTTACTAGATAGTAACTAGGCATTGTCACAATAACTATGATTTAACAAAAGTTAGGCCAATACAAAAGTTTACAGAAATAATTTTTTTTAAGTAGGCATCAATTTGGCTACAACTAGACTAGTTTCTAGATAGTAATACACCTTAATTAGGCTTTACTGTAATAATTATGACTAAGCATAAATTGGGCTAAAACAATATGTTACAAATGTAAAAAGTTTTAAAAACGGGATTAAAATTAGGCAGAACGCGAGCTTAAATTAAATTAGTTATTAGGCAGAAATACTAGAAAATTAATTATAGTCCAAAATACACGCGTAGGGGGGAGGTTAAAATCTAGGAATGTTGTGCAGCGTTTTGATTTTAACTAAGAAGTACAGCGATTGAAATTTAAAAAATTATTTTTGAGTCCAAATGCAAATGTAAAGCAATATATATGTATAAGAAGTGATATAGAAAATATTTTCAAGTACAAATAAATTTCCATTTTTTTATTTATTTTTTAAAATTAAATAATTTTTTTAAGAAATAGCTATTGGACTTTATGAGGTACCCCTATAAAAAAACCGCATCATTCTAGCTTTATTTAAACTTTTTCAAAATTTTTTGTAATTTTGGGGGCGGCTGGGGGCCGTATGGGGCGTGGTACAGAGCAACTGATATTTTATTTGTTTATTAAACGTTCATGTCTATATGTTAAAAAAAATATTTTAAAAATCCGAGAATTTTTTTGCTTGAAAACCCATCTCAAGTTCCCAAATTTTAGTGAGGGGGGGGGGGGAAGAAAACTTTTTTATTTATGGCCCTAAAAATCTGAAATTTGGGAAATACAAAAATAGATTATTTAAAAATTTTTGGCTCTGACATAATATTTATACGGCATCTAGTTTCCGAGAACTGTAGACGTTTATTGTCCATTCTGTGTAGCCTAAACCGTACTGCGCATGCGCAAACTTTTTGTAAAATATTAAATTTAAGACATGGCCGCAACTTCTTTTTGGGGTCACTTATTTTCAATTTAATATTTAGGAGTCCAAATGAATTTTTAAAAATTTTTTTGTTTTTTTTGGTTCTTGTTTTATTTTTTTTTCATCCCCCTTTGAAGTTAAAAAATTTTTTTTTAAGTTTTGGGTATGGGACCTTATAGGGTACCCCTATAAAAAAAACCGCATCATTCTAGCTTTATTTAAAGATTTTTAAAATTTTTGGTAACTTTGGGGGCGGCTGGGGGTCGTATGGGGGGTGGTACAGAACAACTAATAATTTATTTTTTTATTTCAAATAAATGTCTACACGATACAAAAAAAAATTTGAAAATCGGAAAAAATTTTTTGCCCCAAATCCATCTCACGATCCCGAATAGACAGGGGGGGGGGGGACGAAAACTTTTTTATTTATGGCTCTAAAAATCTGAAATTTTGGGGATACAAAATATAGATTTTTTAAACATTTTTGGCTTTAACAGAATTTCTCTACAACATCTAGTTACCGAGTTCTATAGACGTTTATTGTCCAGATTGCACAGCCTAAACGGCACTACGCATGTAGAAAATTTTTGTAGAATATCAAATTTAAAACATGTCCGGAGCTTTATGTGAGGGTCTAAATTTTTTCATTTAAATATAAAAGTAAAAAAAAATTTTTAAAATATAAAAATGTGTTTTTTTCAACTTTCACCCTTTTTTTTGAGAGGGAGGGGGTAAATTTGAAGAAACGAAATTGTCAAATTCGTAATGCCCGGTTCAAAATACGTAGGAATAAGTGACTCTTTTTTCTGTGTGGGATGTCGTTTTCCATCTCAAGTTCCCTATTAGTAGAAAATTTAGAAATTTTAAAAGAGAGAAAAAGAAAATTCTCTCTTTTAATATATTAAATTTTTTTTCTAAATTCCATATTTAGAAAAATTAGGACAAAATTTAATTTTAAAACATATTAAAAAAAAATTAGACTAAAACTAAATTGACATTAGTCTAAAACTAAGCTAAATACTAAAGCTAGAAAACTAGGCATTTGCTTTAAATAACCTACATTAAAACTATATTAATATTAAACTATAATTATGTTTTTTATAAAATAAAATTAAAATTAGACTAAATACTAAAACACAAACTAGACTTTGAGAAACAAAACTACCATACATTAGACGAGAAAGTAATTGTAGTTTAAATTATGTTTAAAATAGACTAAGAAATATTAGACTACATATAATAATTTCAATCAAAAATAAAATCAGTGTAAAACTATGATAGAACTAGGCAAGAAGCAAATTAGTCATTGCTACAATAAATATGTCTAAACTGTGTTCAACTGGAATAAAATTATGCAAAAAAAAATTCTAAAGCCAATATTACAACTCGGTAAAAAGAATCTAGATTTGTACTAGATACTAGCCAGTAATACTAATAAAACACGAACAAAAAATTTAGAAAAAAAAGCTGGAAAAACCGTGTTTGAAAGAAAAAAAATCTGAAAAATGACGATTAAAAAAGGAAAACAACAATTTAAAAAGTTTGCAAAGAAAAAGAAGGTTTAAAAAAAGAGAAGTTATTAGAAGAGTTTGAAAAACACAATTGTTAAAAAAAAACAAAAAAAAAATCTATAAGAAATTGAAAGATCTCGCCTGGAAAAAAGCATAAAAGATTCTACAAAAACAAAAAAAATTTTTAGAAGAATTTAAGAAATGATAATTAGCAGAAAAAGAAGACCACTACAAATACACATTTTCGAGATTTCTATCGTCTTAGTTTTAATTTTTTTTTTTGTAATAATAATAATAGAATTAATTGTTTTATTGTAAATGAAGTTACAGAAAATTATTAGAATCAAAAGTAGAAATAAAAGTATGTTCAGACCAAGATCAACAACTAATTAGTTAAATAACATTTCCACCAATTTCTAGTTTAATCCACATTTTTAGCGATTATCCCAAATTTAATTTGGCCAATTTGTTTAATGCTTGTTTAGATAATAAAAACATGATCTTTCGTGATCAAAACCCGCCCAATTAATTCTATGCTCACACCTAAAACCCCATTAACACACATTTAAACACGCTGTTTATAATTTACCTGTTATTGACTTGTTTGTTTACAATGGAAATAGAGAAACCTAAAAACACATTTTGGAAAAATTTCCGAACCTATTTTAGAGAGTATTGCAACTGTACTAGTATTCACGGATTTCGGTATTTCGGTGAGAAACGAACAATTTTCGAAAGGTAAGCAAACTTTTGTTTTTATTTTTTATAATAAAAAAAATTAATTGCTAGAGTTTGGTGGATTATTGTTTTCCTGATCTGTCTTACTGCGTGCATTTTCTCGATTTATGGAGTTTATAAAAAGTGGGAGGGAAGTCCGGTTATTGTGAATTTCGCAAATCAAGGAACTCCAATTTATAAAATTCCATTTCCGGCTGTTACGATTTGTCCAGAGTCAAAATCAATGCAAAATGTTTTCAGTTATACGAGGATTATGCAGAAGAAGTTACGGAAAGAAAATGTTACGACAGATCAGTAAGTTAACCGAATTTAAAAATGTGATCAGCACGAAATAAAATAGTAGAAAGGAGTATTCGCTCAATGGCTTAGACTCACATAAAAATAACCAAGAGAGAGACAGAGAAAAACAAATTTTAATTAATATCAGGGCTTCTTAAGTTTTTTTTTTTCACAAACGGCGTTTTTTCAGCTCTTTTTCATTTTATCAATTTTTTTAAGTAAAATTTATAGTTGTTTCTGCAAAACTCCTTGTTTAACATTTTCTTCTACTTGATGTCTTTCTAATTCTTCTAGAATTTTATTTTTTATGTTTTTATTATCAATACTGTTTTACTTTTTTAGATCTTTGAAAATGAAATGCTGGCGGCGTTTTTCTGCTTTTTATTTTACCTTGTTTTCAGTTTTAGTTCTAAATTTACTATACTAGAATTAATACTATAATTTACAATAAACTCTAGTATTCTTTTACATTTAGTAACAACTAATTATTAGTTAGTTATAGTATTTTTACAAATGTAAAGTTGTTTTAAAATAGTTATATTACAGTTTACTGATTAAATATCAGTTTTAGTTATAGTACTGTTTACACAGTTTTACATCTATTGTTTCTATAGTCTAGTTTTAGTATTTTAGACTAGTTTTAGTGTACATTAGTTGTTTAGTAAATTGAAGCAGTTTACTGCTTATTTCTCTCTCTACCTCTCAGTTTTCATCAACATAACCTCTCATTCATAAAGCGGTTGAGTCGCAGAGTGAATAGTCCTGCATATTATTATAAGGTCAGATCGAAATGTAACTAAATAGAGCAGCCTGTGCCTATTATTATTAAATAATCAAGGTTAGGCTAACACAGCCTGCTCGCTTCAGTTATATTTCGACCTCACGTTAGTTTATGATAATATATATTAATAAAAAATTTTCAGAAGCACCAAATTTGAATATATGTCTTTTTTATGCAAGTACCACGACAAGATAAACTACTCAAATCCTAATACTTTCCCTGAGGACTTTTTCAACGTCATAAATTCAGTAAATCCACCTCTGCTTAAATGGAACTGCTTGTATCTCGGAGAGAAAATTGATTGTAGCAGAATGTTTACCAAAATTTTGACAGATGAAGGCATTTGCTACACTTTTAATATGATAGATCGCAGTGATATCTACCGCGATTCTGTGTAAATATTTTTTTCTAAAACAATTTTTAAATAGAACTAGAAAAAAATTCCAGAATTCAATACAAAGACTACCAACGTTCCTTCTACAAAACTTCTGAATGGTCAGTCGACCATGGCTACACTCCAAACGCTAAATTCTCGGCTTACCCTCGCCGAGCTCTATTTTCAGGTGCCTCAAATGGACTTACCTTCAATCTGATAACGCCCAAAATCTACATAGATTATGCCTGTAGATCGAATTCGCT
Organism: Tribolium confusum; assembly: GCA_029207805.1. Classification (NCBI taxonomy): domain Eukaryota; kingdom Metazoa; phylum Arthropoda; class Insecta; order Coleoptera; family Tenebrionidae; genus Tribolium; species Tribolium confusum. Next base: position 4,481,387 of record JALGAY010000007.1, on the reverse strand, counting down.
TCAAGGGTATAAAGTGATTCTTCACTCTCCTATGAGGATTCCACGACCAAGTCAGCAGTACTTTCGAGTACCATTGGATCAGAGTGTTGTAGGTGCTGTACAACCTGTTATGATTAGTACTTCTGATAGAGTGCAGATGTATGATCCTAGAAGGCGGGGATGCTTCTTTCCAGCAGAAAGATTTTTGAAATTTTTCAAAATTTATACTTCGCTTAATTGCAAATTGGAGTGTTTGACGAATTATACCTTGAAGAGCTGTGGTTGTGTCAATTTTTTTATGCCAAGTAAGTAAAACAAGCAGAAAGACTAGATCTAGAGCTAGATATATTATAGAAAGTAAAAACTAAAGTTAAATTTGCTTTAAATTAGACTTACAGTTTGTCTGAAATTTAAAAAAAATTAACTACCAATATATGTAGTCTAGTACTAGAAACTAGAACTATATTAGGAAAAATATAACTAATCAAATTTTATAAGTAGAAATTAGACTACAAGAGACTAGAAAAAAAAACTAAATAAAAGCAATGCTTTTCTATTTGAAACTAAAACTACATATGCAAATACTAGAATTATAGTAGAACTGTAAAACTATATTAAAACTAAAAAAATAACGTATCGAAGTATAATTATACTAGAATTAGTACTGAAGCTAACCTAGTAAATTATTGTACCATAATAAGACTAATAACTAGTCTAGAAATTAATAAAACTATTTCAAAAACGCTTCAGTTAGTCAAAAAGTATCTATTTAAGCTACTACAGCTATTTTAAGCTACAAATACTTAACTGAAACTATACATGCAGGTACTAGAACTAAATTAGAACTTTATTACAATTAACAAACAATGTAAAACGTAAACTAAAAAACCTGCTTAAACTAGTCTACAGATAAATTTAAATTAAAGCAAAAGTAGATTAGAAGCTTATACTAAAACTAGTACTAAAGCTAGCCTAGTAAACTGTACTACAACAAGGCTAATAACTAGTCTAAAAATTAATTGAACTACTTCAAAAGCACTTGAGTTAGTCTTAAGCTACTAGAACTATTCTAGCTACTCTTAACTACAAATAGGTACTCTAACTGAAACTATAAAACATTAGAACTACATCAAAACTATATTACAATTAAAAAACAATTATAACTAATGCAAATGTAAATTAGAAACTTGTACTAGAACAAAGACTAAAGCTAACCTAGTAATCTGTATTTTAAAAATTAATATAACTACTTTAAGAACATTTCAGTTAGTATAAAGCTACTTGGATTACTCTAGCTACACTAAGTTACAAATACTCGAACTAAAACTATATATGCAGGTACTAGAACTACATTACAACTATATTACAATTAAAAAACAATGTAAAATAAATTTAAAAAAGCTGCTTAAACTAGTTTTAAGATCAAATATAATTAAAGCAAATGTAAATTCAAAGCTCATACTAGAACTAGTATTAAAGTTAGTTTAGTTATCTGTACTATAATAGGGCTAATAACTAGTCTAAAAATTAATAAAACTGCTTCAAAAACACTTGAGTAGGTCTAAAGCTTCTCGAACTATAGATAAATTAAGATTAAAGCAAAAACAGATTAGAAGCTCATACTGGAATTAGTACTACAATTAATCTAGTAGATTGTACTATAACTAGATTAATATCTAGTCTAAAAGTTGGATAAAATTGTTTCAAGAATAGTATTTTTTAGGAGAAAACGGTACCAAAATTTGTGGCACTGGCAAAATCGCTTGCATGAGAGACGCTGAAAGTAAGTCTAAAAAAAAATTCTTTTAGAACAATCTAAACAATATGTTTTTCAGGATTTTTACAGACTAAAGATTTATACTTAAAACTATCCGAAACTAAAACACCAAGCAAATGTAACTGTCTTCCGATTTGTACTGACACAACTTACGAAGTTGAAACAACTCAGACTGACTGGAACTGGCAGATGTCTTACATAGCACACGGAATTCCATGGCCTAACGAGTATTTTTTTTCTAATTTATTCTTAAAACTTGTTTTTCTTTCTTTTAGCTCGCATCTATCCTCCCTGACTATATTCTTTAAATCTGACAGTTTTATAACATCAGAACGGAACGAACTGTATGGCCCTATCGATTTTTTAGCGAATTTCGGCGGCCTTCTCGGCCTTTTTACCGGCTTTTCTGTACTATCCCTCATGGAGATTCTGTATTTTCTTTCAGTGAGGCTAATTTGCAATAATCGACTGTATGGATTTTGGGCTGGGCCTGATAATTAATTCGAAAATTACACTTTAAATCACAACAAATAATTTTTTTCGTCGGCCTTTTCGGCTTTTTTACCGGTTTTTCTGTATTATTCTTTATAATTTTTTTTATTTCCTTTCATTGAAGTTAATTTGCAGTAATCGATTGTATAGATTTTGAGCTAAGTCTGATTATTAATTAGAAAATTGCTTTTTGATTTGCAACTAATTTAGTTTTCGGCTGCCTTTCGGTCTTTTTACTTTTATTATTATTATTCTGTATTATTTTTTTAAGAAATTTTGTACTTTTTTTAGCAAAACTAATTTGCAATAATCGACTATATAGATTTTGGGCTGGGCCTGATAAGTAATCAGAAAATTTTACTTTAAATCGCTGCAAATTAATTTACTTTTTAGTGGCTTTTTCGGCCTTTTTACCGCTTTTTTTGTACAATTTCTCACAGAGATTTGGTAGTTTTTTTTAGAGAGACTAATTTGCAATATTCGTATAGATTTTGAGTTGAGTCTAATAATTAATTAAAAAATGGCTTTTTGAGTCGCAACAAATTAAATTTTTTTTCGGCTGTGTTTTCTGTTTTTTACCGGTCTTTTTGTATTAATTTTTATAAAGATTTTGTATTTCTTTTAGTAAGGCTAATTTGCAATAATCGACTGTATAGATTTTTGAACTGAGCCTGATAATTAATTAGAAAATTGCACTTTAATTCGCAACTAATTAATTTTCCCTTCGGCTGCCTTTTCGGCCTTTTATCAGTTTTATTCTTGTATTATTCTTCATAGAGATGTTGTATTTCTTTGCAGTAAGACTAATTTTGCAATAATCGACTGAATTGATTTAGGGCTCAGCTTAATTATTAATTAGAAAATTGCTTTTTGAGTTGAAACTAATTATTTTACTTTTGGCTGCCTTTTTGGCTTTTTGCCGGTTTTTCTGTATTTTTCTTTATGGAATTCTGTATTTCCATTTAGTAAAGCTAATTTGCAATAATCGGCTGTATGGATTTTGGCCTGGGCTTAATACCTAATTAATTAGAAAATTGCTCTTTAAAACGCAAATAATCATAATTTCTTTTCGGCCGCTTTATCGGTTGTTTTACCGCTTTTTCTGTACTATCTTTCATAGAAATTCTGTATTTTCTTTCAATAAGACTAATTTGTAATAATCGATTGTATGGATTTTGAGCTAAGCCTGATTATCAATTAGAAAATTGCTCTTAAGTCGTCACTAATTAATTTAATTTTCAGCTGCTTTTTCGGTCTTTTTACAGGTTTTTCTGTATTATTCTTTAGGCAATTTTGTACTTTCTTTTAGCAAAACTAATTTGCAATAATCGACTGTATGGATTTTGGGCTGAGCCTAATTATTAATTTGAAAATTGCACTTTAAATCGCTGCAAATTAATTTTTCTCTCGGCGGCTTTTTCGGCCTTTTTACTCCTTTTTCTCTACTATAATTTCTCATAGAAATTTTGTATTTCCTTTCAGTTAGACTAATTTGCAATAAAATCGACTGTATGGATTTTGGGCTAGGCATGATAATTAATTAGAAATTGCACTTTGAATCGCAACTGATCATTTTTTTTATTAAATATAGCTATCACACACACGCGAAAATAAATGTCCTTGCATTTACTCACTCTGTTGTGATGATTCGGCCAGAAATGAAGCAAAAAAACAGTTCAAATAATTTGTTTAAATATTTTAAAGAGTACAATGAAGTCACTGGAATTCATGGCTTGAGATACATCACTGAAAAGAGATCGACTTTCGAAAAGTATCTGTGAGTACTTGTTTTAGCAACAAATTATTTTTTTTCGTTTCAGAATTTTTTGGACTAATGTAGTGTTAGTTTCGCTTGCTTGTTGTCTCTATATGATTTACGAAATTTTACTAAAATATCATAAAAGTCCTGTTGTTGTGAGTTTCTCAACTGAGGATACTCCAGTTTATGAATTTCCATTTCCCTCAGTCACAGTTTGTCCCGAATCAAAATACTCCTCAAAAAGTTTTAATTACACCGAAATTTATTTTTTAATAAATCAAGATAAAGAAATTCACAAAACAAACAAAACAAAGTAAGCAAAATTTTTTTTAAATTAAAGTGAAGTCTATTTTTTCAAATTTTTTTAGTTTGCGTTATTTTAACTACATCAACCAGTTATGTCAGCAAAATTTTAATTTTTCTGGTGGTGAGGATTTCCTTGATGAAGATTTTTACCAACATATTTTAAAGGTTTGTTCTTTATATAAATACCAAAATTATTTTAATACTCTTGTAATTAGTTGGCACCTGAAATCGAAATGGAATGTGATTTTATGGGCGAAACCTATGACTGCAAAAATATTTTTACTCCAATTTTAACCGATCAAGGAATTTGCTACTCTTTTAATATTTTAGATCGAAGCCAAATTTTTAGAGACCACGTGTAAGTATTTAAAACTACTAAATAAACTAAGATATAGAATAAGAATAAAAAATAAACTAAAAACAACTAAAAGAAAGACTAACTGAGGTAAGTTTTAATTTGTTTATAAAATACACACAGAAATGTAGACAAAAAATTAGGAGTGACTTACCAAAACAGAAATAAACTAAAACTATCTAAAAATATAAACTAACTAAGTTAAATTTTACAGAAATATAGACTAAAACTAATTAGAAGCATAGACTTACCAAGACTGTACTAACGAACTGTAACTAACTACATCTAGTTTTTGCTAAAACTAAGCTAACACTAGCTTAAATCCTAATCTATTTATAGCTTAATTAAAACTTAATAAATCAATTAAAAAAAGTATAAAAAAGTTAATAAACTAAACTAGAACTAGAACAAGTTGTTGACTGAAATTATAGTAAAATTAAACTACTGATTATACCAAAAGAAAATTAAAATTAAACTAGATAGTATTTAATACTTACTTTTTAATGTATTTGTTGCCTAATACATAGGTCACAACAACAAAACAAAAAGCAAAAATTTACACAAACTATCAAAAATATGAAAAAAATAAATAAATAAATAAAAATTTAATTCTTCTCTATTTTTCTTCTGGCAACTTCTTTCATCCATTCTTTCTCTTCTCCATTTTCGCTTAGAACTTTTATCTTTCCATACTTACACATTCTTAATTCCGCACAGTGACAAACAATGCTCTATCGTCTCCCTTTCTTCTCTACATAATCTGCACATTCTTTCCCAATTTTCTCTCTAAAACTTATTTTTCCTTTCTTTATTCCAGCATCTTAATCTTGCAACAATTTTTTTATTTTTACTTTTCATTTTAGGAGATATTTTGGTAGTTCGATGGTAACAATTAGGGCATATTTTGAATTGTACCTTGATTCTTTTATACCCGCAATTCTTTCCTGTTTATCTATGTCAGCATCTCTTTGTTTTAGTTTTTCTTCCATTGTTCTTCCTCTTTCTCTCATTCTTTCAATTTCTGCACACGCATACCTCTTTTTCTCATAGAAGTCATCTCGTTCTATTCACCTAACATTACTATTTGCTCTTTCAATTCCAGCCCTGCATTGTCGCAGTATTTTGCATTCTTGTCGCATTCTTAAATTTTTCTCGAATCTCACCGCTCTTTTTCCTGTTTCTACTCTCAACTATTCTCTCTTACTTTCTTCTCTTACTACGTACTCTAACGTTTGTTTATTTAAACCTAAAACCCATTTAAATACTTTCCTTGCACACGCTCATTTTTTTTATATTCCCTCCATCCCCATACTTCTGCTTCATACATTACAATGCTTTTCACCAAACTGTCAAACATCATTATTCTTCTTTTAAAATTTTCACTAAATTTACGTTCATCCAAACTCCAAACACTTTTCATTACTTTGTTTGCTTTTTTGACTACTTCCTTTATTTGTCCTTTGTCTGTCATGTTACTATTTAATACATATCCCAATTATTTCAACTCTTTTATTTGTTCTATATTTTTTTCTTCCCATTTTCATTCCTCTTCATTTTTGATTCTTACTTTCTTTCCAAACACCATCATTTTTGTTTTATCTACATTAACTTGGAGTTTTTGTTTCTTACATATCTTTTCATAACTTTTATCATTTCTTTCATTTCACTCTTGCTCTTTGCTACAATTACTAAATCATCTGCAAATGCCAGGGACCACACTTTCTCTCTGCCTACAACTATCCTTCCTACTTGCGCTCTACTTAAAACTTCACCCACATCTCTCATATATGCTAAGAATAGTGCAGGACTTAATGGACAGCCTTGTCTTACATCTTTATTTGTCCAAAAACATTCACTTGCTTTTTCGCCTACTTTTACTTGGTTTCCTCGTAAATTTCCTCCATCTTGCTTACACACTTACACACCCCTTTCTCTCTATGATACTGCCATAATGTTTCCCTATCCTCACTGTCAAAAGCTTTTTTGAAGTCCATGAACAATGCATAGATACGTCCTCCCGCCTTGTCTATTTCTTTCTTCGCCAGATGTCTCAAAATGTACACATTGTCCATGGCTTCCCTTTTCTGAAACCTGCTTCTCCATCTGGTAACATACTTTTTTCATCCATTTCCTTTCTCAATCTTTCCTCTAAAACCATATATTTTGTAGATCGTATTAAGTAAGAATATGCCACGGTAGTTTTGGTCTTTATCCCCTTTTTTATGTATTGGTACAATTAACCCTTTTCTCTACTCCATAGGAAAGCCTCTTCCCATCCACACTGTATTTAGCACTTTCCATACTCTTTCCCATAGCTTTTTTTGTACTAAACAACAGCGCTTCATTTGAAATTCTATCTTCTCCGAGTGCTTTCTTTTTGTTTAACCTAAACCTAAAGATAGTACTTAATAAAAAGTTTAAAATAATATTAAATTAAAAGTAGCGTAAAAATCGAACTAAACTAAGACTACCTAACTAAACTACACAACTAAAAGTTAAGAATAAAAATACACACTTAAACTATAACAGTTAAACTAAAATAAAAATAGTATTAAACTAATACAAAGCAAAAAAAAATTGAAGAGTAACCGAAATTTTATCAGCAAGTAGAGCAATTAGACTAATTAAGATAAAAATACAACAAAACTAAAATAAAATTAGTACTAAGCAAAACAAGCTACAAATAAATTAAACTAACTGTAACTATAAAAAACTATCTAAAATTAATTAAAACAAATATATTATATAGTTTAAAATAAAACTAATATTAACCTAGACTAAAGCGTTAAACAAAAATTAAACTAAAACTTAATTAAAACACTACAATTATAAATTAGAAGAATTCTCCAACTAGAACTAAAAGTAGACCAAAACTTAGAAGTAAGACTTAAATACTAATTTATGTCTTCTAAATTTATTTAAATTAGAACTTAATTTCTAATTAGTTATAAATTAAATTCTAATTAAAGAATAAGTTAGTGGTCTAGTTTTAACCAAAACTAAATCAAAAACACTAAATTATAGAAAATGTGTTAATTAGTAAATTAGAACTTCTGAAACAAGAATTATAGTAGGTAGTACTATAATTATAGTATATATAATTTTAAAATGCAATCTGCATCTAGTCTAGAACAAGATTAAACTCTACCAGGAATAAATTACAATTTAAAACAAACTTAACTTGCAAAAAGTGACTAGCTGAAAAACTAGAAGTAGTTAGACACAACACGAACTAAGCTGGAACATGACTGCTACTAGAAAAAAACTATTGTAGAATTAGAAGACTAGCTAGATTAGAAATAGTCTACAACTGACTGAAACTATGTTTAAGACTAAGTTCTAAGCTAGAAGTAGACTAAAACTAGCTAGAAGCAGAACTAAACTAACTATACTAACTTAATTACTTTAAGCTTACATTAAATTACAAACAAATAAATAAATAATAAAAAGTAAACAAAATTAGAAGTAAAACTACATTACTTACTAAATTAAAATTGTTTTAGTTTGTCTGCAAAGGTTCTAATTTTTAACTTTTTGGTAACTTTTGAAAATTTCTGCAATTTTTGAATGGCTTTAATTTCTGAACAAATCAAGCGATTTTATAAATTTTAGCAGCATTTAAAAGAGCGTTTGATTGACTGTCGATTCTATATAATTTTAAGTAAGTTTTTTTCTAGAATTTTTACCTTTCTGGTAACTTTTACAAGAAAACTCATTTAAAAATTTTTTTTACATTTTTGAATAATTACCAATAAGCTAAACTAAAACTCTGTTACCAACTAACCAATTCTTCTATTTTTAGGGTCCAATACGCCAATTTTTACCACGTCTTAAACAACTCGGAAAACTTCAACGCTGATTCCGGTTACAATACCGGCGCCGGTATTGACACCTATCCTCGCCGAGCCTTAATGTCAGGTGCTCAAAATTCCCTCGACGTCTATTTAAAAAGTAACAGCAACGACACTGACTACCTTTGCAGTGGGTTCATGCAAGGATTTCGGGTAAAACACTCACTCAATCTCTTTAAAACAGTGTTGTACTCATGAAGTGTAACAGCTATTTTTCGGTGATTCTTTCCCGTACCGAAGTGTTTTTTATTTCAGACTCTCACAAGAAAATAGTTAAAATTCGGTTAAACCTTTAGTCGATTGTGGGAAAAAACTAACTTTGGACTTTACATTTCTGTTGTTAAAAATCGTCCAATCGTTCTTACCAACTAATTAATTAATAAATAAAAATCTCGTCAAAATTATTTTTTCTTAAAATGTTGGTTTTGTTTGTTAGAAAAAATGATTTACTTAGCTACTTCGGAAAGAAATTTCTCGTGTGAGCAGCACTCTTTTCGCTCGTGCTGTAAACTCATGCAGCAAATTTATTTTCCCGAATTCGTTACGTAAACAACTATTTTCAGATTCTGATCCACAACCCATGGGTCGTGCCACGACTCACCCAAAACTACTTCCGTGTACCCCTCGACAAATCAGTTTCTGCAGCTATAACGCCCCAATTAATTCTAACTTCTGATTACGTTAAAAAATTCTCTCCAGAATCCCGAGAATGTTACTTAACTGATGAGAGATCCCTCCGGAATTTTAAGGTCTACACGCAGTCAAACTGTTTTTTTGAATGTTTGACAAACTACACTTTAAAAAAATGCGGTTGTGTCAATTATTTTATGCCAAGTAATTTTATAATTTAATTACTAATTTGAAGATTATGTAATTAATTTATAGGAGATAATACAACTCGAGTTTGTGGTAGCGGAAACGTTGATTGCATGAAATCAGCCGAAAGTACGTGTCTAATTTTTGAATTAATTTAATTTATGTTAATTTCAGACGAGATTAGAATTAAAGATTTTGGTGAAAAAAATTCAGGGAAGAGAATTTGTGACTGTAAGCCGACTTGTACTTCACTAACTTATGGAGTTGAGTCCTCGCACAGTGATTTCTATTGGAGAGAGTTTTTTAAAATTCGGAAACTCTCAGAGAGCAAAATTGACTGGAAAGAAGCCTGTCCTCAGTAATTAGAAAATTAAATTAGTAATTAACGTAAGACAAATTTTAGAGATCACTGGTCAGTCTTGTCGATTTATTTCAAATCTGAGCAATTCATGACTTTGGAAAGGAACGAGTTGTATGGAGTTTGTGACTTGATAGCAAATCTTGGAGGACTTCTAGGACTTTTCACAGGATTCTCGTTAATAACTCTTGTTGAAATTATTTATTTTTTGACTTTACGAATTTGGTGTAATTATAAATTGTTTGGAAATTGGTCGGGTCAAAGTTAAACTCTAATAAAGTTTGTTTATCTCAGACAAACAATTAAGCGTTATTCAAACTTCCTAAATCTAATCAATCAATTTCAGATTTCTTTCAGTCTTTTCAGCTTTCTGAACACATCAATCACTAAAATGAAATTAGAGAAGCTTACATTCAAGCAAAAATTTCAAAAATACTTTGAAGAATACTGTTCAGCTACGAGTATTCACGGCTTTAAGTATCTCAACGAAAAGCGGTCAAAAATCGAGAAGTGAGTTAAATTTTTTTGAAACAATTTTTAATTATTTTTTTTAGAACAATCTGGTCTTGTATGTTGCTAATTCTATTAAGTGGTTGCATGTATATGATTTATAATGTTTTACACAAGTATTTAAGTTGTCCTGTTGTTGTTAGTTTTTCAACTAAGGACACTCCTTTGTATCAGATTCCTTTTCCTGCAGTTACGATTTGTCCAGAATCAAAATATTCAAGAAAGGAATTTAATTACAGTAAGGTTTATTTTGAGATAATGAAGGGAAAGGAAATTAACGAAACTGAGTAAGTCTGACAACTAGAACTAGACTAAACTAAATCTCTAAACTAGAACTAGACGAAAACTGGGAAAAAAACTAGACTTGAGTTATAAAATAAAACAAAACTAATACAAAATTAGATCTAAAAATAGACAAAACTAGTACTAAGCTTAAAGATGACTTAAATCTGAGAATTAAAACTAAAAAACTGGAAAAAACTTGGTTTAAAAAAGATAAAATTACACAAAAACTAGTACAAAATTAAACCTAAAAATAGACTAAAACTAAACTAGTATTAATCTTAAACATGACTTAACTATTAATTTAGTTATACTTAAAATTAAGTATAACTAAATTTAAGTTAAAGTAGCATAAAAGTTGATAAAAACTAGACTCGAAATAGTCTACAGTCTACAGCAACTAAATTAAATACAGTAAAATTTATTTTGGGGTAATAAGATAAAAAAATTAAGAAAACAGAGTAACTGGTAGTAACTGAAAACTACACACACCAGAAAAATCTAGGGATATTGATAATTTTTCTAAATAATATGAGTTTAAAATGTTTTCAAATGAATTGGGGTTTGTCACCACAAATTTATGAAATTCAACAAAATAAACAAGTATTTATACTCCAAAAATGTTATAAAATATGAATAATAATAATAATAAAAAAATATGTACCTATTTTTTAAAATTGTCTTTATAAACAAATAATAAAAAATTAATAATTTGTGTGACGCAAGAGGTTATTAATTACAACTCTGCATCGTCGTGGCATACTTATGATGAGATTGTCGATATCTTCTTGGGGAATTTCTTGACACGCTGCGTTTGGAGTTGCAAATAACTGTTGACGATTTTCTCGCGGTAATCCCATATGTTGAACTCTTCTTTGGAGCGCATCCCAAAAGTGCTCAATTGGGTTCAAGTCGGGGGATTGCGCTGGCCACGGCAAAACAGAAATTTCGTTCTCCTCCATAAAGTTGATCACCACTCGAGTAGTGTGTAGGCGGGCATTATCATGCATAAATATAAAATTTTCTCCGTAGTTTTCAGCATAAGGCATCACAACAGAGTGGAGAATAAGATCCCTGTATCGAATTGCGCTTAAGAATGGTTCCATCCAAACGAGGTCAGTACTTCGGCGATTTGTATTCCTCTCCACACCACGATTATTCCACCGAGGTGAGAAAGGACTTCTTGAACATGTTGCAAGCGATTTATACCACCAGGCTCTCTCCAAACACGGATTCTCCTTGAATCCGAGGAGATTCCAAATCGGGACTCGTCGCAAAACAAAACATAAGCCCATTGCTGCCAATCTCAAACATCATGTTCTCGAGCCCATAGAAGACAAGCTCCACGATTGCCTCGTGTTAGGGCTACAACTCTCATGGATCTTCAGGAAAACAAATTGCCTTCCAGCAACCGATTTCGAATTGTATCTAGTCCAACAGTGACTTGGTGCACTTGTTGTAATTGTATTGCCAACTCAGGTGCTGTAATTGTAGCATTTCTGCGAGCAGTCAAACGCAGAAATCTGTCCTTAATTGGGGTTGTTATGCGATGTCGGCCTGTGTGGCGTTCAGTTACATCACCTGTCTCACGGTAACGTCCGTGCAACCGGGAAATCCACTTTGTGAGGTACCCAAAGAACGCGCTACTTCACTTTGAGTGGTACCTGATTCGAGCATCCCTATTGCCCTATTCATTTCGTCACGATTTAAATGTCTTCGTACCATGATGTTTTTACACTTATTCGAAACGACTAAAGCCAATAAAACATGAATTCTGATAATTTTACTCTCTTTATCAGAACTCAGTAGTCTGTCCAACTCAGAACTCTCTGTCCAACGCGTTAAATAGCGTACAAGCAACAAAATAATTATAAAAACTGCTTTAGGTAAAGTCAATTAGTACGTAGATATTTAATAAGTATCTATTAACAATAGAAAAAAATATATAAACTGATTAAATTGACATATTAAGCAATATCCCTAGACTTTTCTGGTGTGTGTAGAAGTAGACCAATCTAATACTCTAAAGTTTTAAACTATAACTAGAAAAAACTGGAAAAAACTAGACTTAAGAAGGATAAAATTAGACGATAACTATTCTGGTATCAGAGAAGAAAATTAAACTAGACTTGAGCAACTTAATTAGAACTAATTAGACTAAAACTAACGGCTAGATGAAACTTAGACAGTAGAAAAACTAAAAAAATTTGCAAAACTAGATTTTGATAAAGATGTAACATATCTAGTGCTAGTATTAAAGAAAAATTAACTAAAACTACTCTAAAATTAATATTTAAATTAGAAATAGACTAGTACAAAATTAAGCGTAAAAATAGACTAAGATCAGACTAGCACTAAACTTAGACACGACTATATAAACTAATTAAATATAAAATTAGTTAAACAGCAGTAAAAAAATTTAAGCTAAACCAGAACTAATTATAATAATAAATTACATCTAAACAGACAGCTAAAATTTAACTAAAATAAAAAAAATATTTAAGACTAGAATTAGACTAGTTAATTTAGTTCTGCTTGCTTAGTCTAAGCGTTATCTAGCTGTACTTAGTTACAAATTGTAGTTTAATTTTAGCATACCTAGTTATTGTCTGATTAGTACCAATTAAGTTGCTTTAGTCTAGTTTAATTTTTTTCTCCGATACTAGAATCGTTCTCGTCCATTTTTATCCTACTCAAGTCTAGTTTTTTGTAGTTTTAGTCTAGTTCTACTTTAGTCTAATTTTAAAAAACATAGAAACTAAACTTCAACATAACTATAAAGAAACTTAGAGTAAAAGTAGACTATAACTAGACTAGAAATAGTCTACAACCAATTCTAAAAGTAAACGAATTCTAACCAAACTACAACTTGACTGTGATAAAAGTATAAATAAACTATAACTACTATTAAACAAAAAGTAAGCAAAAGCTGTAAGAAATAGTTTAATTAAATTAAAACTAGTCTAAACTAAAAACTAGGTATTTTAAAAAATATTTATTTTATCTGAACTAGAATAGGCTTTGTCTAAAATAAAACTAGTTAAACAAAAACAGAATTAACGTAGAACATTAGAAGAATAAAACTAAAACTAGAAAATGTCTAACTACGATTAGATCAAATTTAAACTACCTAAAACCAAATATAATTTAGTTAAAATTAATAAAAAAATATAATAAACAATGTAAGTTAAACAATTAAATAAATTAAAACTATAACTACATTGCAAAAATTTGTCTATAATTAAACTTAGTTAAACTAGAATTTTCTAAATATTTGGTAAACTAGAACTAGTATTAAACGAAAACTAAACTAAGTAACTACACGAATGGGCTGATTTCAAGTTGAGATAATACCGGTAGTATCGCAAATTTTAATACTTTTCCATGACAACAGCGAATCACAACCTTGAATTTGTTTATTTTTTCATGGAAACGAAGATACTACCGGTATTATCTTATACTTGAAATCAGCCCCTAAAAGTGTTTTTAAAATGTAAATTGTACTTAACTAAACTAGAAGAAAACTAAGCTAAATAGTAGACTAAAACTAAACTAGACATAACTAAATAACTATAAAATTGAGTCACTAGAAAACTAGAAGTGGGCTATACAACAAGACTGGGACTAAATAAGATTAGAAAAACAAAATTAAATTTAGTTTAAAAATATACTAGAGACTATTTTAGTCTATTTTTAAACTAAATAACGAATCACACAAATTAAACTTAACTAAAAATAAAAAACTTTAGTACAATAAAATAAATATAAAAAATTACAATAATTACACGGAAGATAGGTTACAACTATAACAACAAAAATACATAACTAATGGGCTGATTTCAAGTTGAGAGTTGAGAGTTGAGATAATACCGGTAGTATCTTCGTTTCTAGGTAAAATTAAAAGAATTTGAGGCTGAGATTGGTTGTTTCCATAGAATAGTATTAAAATTTGCGATACTACTATCTCAACTTGAAATCAACCCAATAAACTAAATAAAAAGTACAAAATTTGACAATAACTAATATATGGTTATAGCAAAATTAACAAATGTTATTTGATAAGCTCGAATTATGTATATTACATAAAACCACAAAGTACAACTAGACTAAGACAAAAAGTAGTCTAAAACTAGACTAAAACATGACTTTAACAACAAAAGGTGGGTTCGGGTTTGTCACTCCGAGTGCACCTACTCTGTCTTTGTTTGTTTCATTCAAGACAGATAAATCCGTCGCATTATTTGAATTCAGGATTTACTAATTTAAAGACTGTTTTTATGACAACGTACGGTCTTTCTGCTCCATCTAATAACTGAATGCACAAAGAATGTGTGTAGTTTTGGGTACAGTGTCAAAAAGCATTAAGTTTTGGTCACCGGATAAAGATATTGATATATAGACTCAATGAAGTAGATAAGGAAAAAGACGGTGCACTCGGAGTGGCAAAACCGAACGCAGCTATATAGTGTTTTAGTAAAAATTAATTAAAGCTATTTAAATAAACTGATCGAAAAACAAGACAGAACTTAAATTAACTAGAAGTTATTTTAAATAAGCTATTATTTTAGATTAAAACACTTCTATTATTTGACACTTCTCTGCGACCCGGACCTTGACATCCGAAAAAAAGCAAATAAAACCGTTGACGACCAATTTTTCGAAATTCTAGACCAAGTAAGCTTCTATTTTAATTTCTCGGCTTTCTAAAACTGTGATTCTAGATGAAACTCGATCAAGAAACAATGTTTCATTTTTGCAATTTTATGGGAAATTACTATGACTGTGACAAGCTGTTTACCCCAATTTTGATCGACCAAGGAGTTTGCTACTGTTTTAATAATTTAGATCGAGAAGATTTATTTAGAGATCACGTGTAAGTCACAAATTTCATTTTGACTAAAGCCAAAGACCAAAGCTTGCTCTGAATCAGCAAATTTACAGATTCCTTTATGCCGACTACTACAAAGTGCCCAACAACACCGGAAATGTTTACAATACTGAAAAAGGCTACAATACAAATGCCGGTGTTGAGACACATCCAAAAAGGGCTCTAATGTCTGGTGCTGATAATTCTCTTACAGTTTTCTTTAATTACTACAGTGCAGATACAGATTTTATCTGTAATAACTTTCTGCAAGGATTTCGGGTACTTCTCATTTCAGTTCTTTCTGTTTTTACAATTTCAGAAATTCAAGGTCTTGATACATAACCCATGGGACGTTCCACGTCTCACCAAACACTACTTCCGGATTCCTCTTGGTAAAGTTGTAGTGACAGCAATTGAACCAGAAATGGTTAAAACCTCAAAAGAAGTCCGGAAATTCGCACCTGAAAAACGGAAGTGTTATATGCAAAATGAGCGGCCGTTGAAACACTTCAAAAATTATTCACAACCGAATTGTTATCTTGAATGTTTGTCTAATTATACTTTGGAAAAGTGTGGTTGTGTTCAGTTTTTTATGCCGAGTAAGTACCTAATTTAAAATTAGTAATTAATTAGATAATTATAGGAGATAACAAGACCGCTATTTGTGGTAGTGGGAGTGCCAATTGCTTGATGCAAGCTGAAGGTTAACCGAATTTTTAAAAATACATACCTTAAATATCTCAATTAAATTAAATTTCAGGAGGGCTTAAGCTGAAAGATCTGGAATTTAAAATTTCAGGAGAAACTTTCTGTGACTGTAAACCTTCATGTACTAATCTCAGATTTAATATAGAGACATCTCAGAGTGATTTTTATCATAGAGAATACTTTGAAGCACATTTAAATATGAAAATTAAAGACGATGGGTAGAAAACTCGAAATTTTGATTTTGGGATTTTTCAGATATTTTTTCAGGTCACACTGGTCAGTTTTACAGATTTATTTTAAAGATGAGCAGTTTATAACTTTGGAAAGAAATGAACTGTATGGAACTACTGATCTGATTGCGAGTTTTGGAGGCCTTTTGGGGTTGTTTATCGGATTTTCGTTACTGTCACTGGCTGAAATTATTTATTTTTGTACGGTTAGGGTTATGTGTAATTTGAGGTTGTATGGAAAGTGGTCAGGTCCTGTGCACTAAATCCCAAAATATACTTTATCTAAATCATTGTATTTTTTTATTTTACAAAATTGTTAAAAAAGAAGTTTTTATAAAAACCTAAAAATGGGCTTTTTACCATCAAATGAAAGCGTCATTATTAGGCATTTTACAAACTTAAAATAAATATAATGTTTTTACTATAAAAATTTGAAGACGTAAAAAGCCTTTTTTAGAAATTGGAGGCTACAGTGTGAGGCATTTTATAAGTTTAGAAACCGTAAAAGAACTGTTATAAAAAAAATTATAAAGTTTAAAACTGCAAGCAACCATTTTGGATTTTTTTTTAATATAAAAAGAGAAACAGCGAGCAAAAATCTATAAGAAAAGGCATATTTTACAAAAAATTAAACCAGAGGGCATTTACATTTTATATAAAACTACAGCTACAGATGTCGTTTTGTAAAAATTGTAAAAGCAAACAGGTTTTACGATAAAAATTTGAAGCAGTAAAAGGCATTTTTAAAAATTGAAAGCTACATTATTAGGTATTTTATAAAATTAGAAACCGTAAAAAGGCTATAATAAAAACAATTGGAAAAATATAAATTTACAGATGGCATTTTACAAGTGACATTTTACAAGAATTTCGATAAAAAATTTGTTATTTTGGACAAGAAAATAATAAGATTTAAAAATGGAAACTGGAGAAAATGCATTTTATAAAAAAATAAACCAACAGGCATAGATATATTATATATATATTTTTATGAACTAAGCATTTATAAAAACAAAACTGCAAAAAGACATTTTAACGAGATTGTAACAAGCAGGAACCACGTATACCACCAAGTATCAAAATTTTTTTACTATTAATTAGATCCAAAATGCATTTATAATAAAAACACAAAAATTGCATAAATCTAAAGCAAGCTTTATTTTGCCAAAAAGCAAGATTACACATCTGAGGGGCCAGACCACAGGCCGTACAATTTCTCATTACAAAATACTCGCAGAGTACAAAAATAAATAATTTCAGCTAAAGTAATAAGCGAAAAGCCGGTAAAAAGTCCAAGAAGGCCCCCAAAATTTGAGATTAGATCCGAAATTCCATATAATTCATTGCGTTCCGTCGTTGTAAATTGCTCATCTTTAAAGTAGATTTGCAAAATTGACCACTGAAATCTGAAAAAAAAAAATAAAATTCTAAAACCATTTTTTTAAGTATTACTCGTCAAAAGGAAAATTTTTGACTTCAGGATGTATCAAAAAAAAGTCTTTGTAATAAAAATTACTGTGAGAAGTCTCAATGTTATATCTTAAATTTGTACAAGTCGGTTTGCAATCACAAAAAGACTGTCCTAAGATTCTTTTTTCCAAATCTTTTATTTTTAACTCATCTGAAAATTATAAAAACTGCTTAACCCACCCAAAAATTGTTTTTTTGTTACCTTCAGCTTCCATTGTACAGTCACTGTATCCCTCACCACAAATCGGAGTACTCTCATCTCCTAAAACCACTTTTAGTAACTGAAATCTCATAACTCGGATTTTTACTTGGCATAAAAAATTGAACACAACCACATTTTTGCAAAGTGTAATTAGTTAGACACTCCAATAGACAATTTGGTTGTGAATACTGCTGAAAGTGTCTAAGATAACGCTCATTTCTCATGAAACATTTTCGTTTTTCAGGACGGAATCTTCTCACAGCTTCTGAGGTTTTAATAAGGTCGGGTTCGACAGCAGCCATTACAACTTTACCATGAGGGACACGGAAATAATATTCGGAAACTCGGGGAACGTCCCAAGCGTTATGAATTAAAACCTAGAAATTCTGAGAGTAGAAATTTTTTTAAAAAATTGAATTATACCCGATATCCCTGAAGAAAACTGTTGCAGGCTACATCATTGTTAGATTGACGATGCATAAGCACAGCCATAAAAGCACTATCAGATCCTGCTTTCAGTGCTCGGCGAGGATACGTCTGAATTCCTGAATTGTCCTTGTAGCCGATTTCAGGATCAAAAAAATTGTCAGACTTGTTGGAAACTTTGTAATATTCTTTATAGTGATAACTGAAATTTTAAGTCACGTTTTTGGACAACAGTTGGTAGTACTTTACTTACACATGATTTCGGAAAATTTCAGATCGATCAAAGATATTAAAAGAGTAACAGATTCCTTCATCTATAAAAATTGGAGTAAAAACATCTAAACACTCAAGTTCGCCATTAAAAAATCCACAGAGAAAGAGTGTTTCATTTGTATCAATTTTTATCTGTGAAAAAATCCCCCAAAAATTTTATTTCATGAAAATTTTGAGAAACTTACATCATCTATGGCTTTGAAAAAATTATTGTCAAAAGTTCTATTATTGTAGGTTATAGTTTCTACACCTGTAAAGCTTGAACAGACTACATTTACATAATCAAATGTTGTTCCCCTGAAAAAAAAATTGTTTCTGAAAATTATATATTATTATTATTATTATTATTACTCTTCATTTGTTATTTGTTTCTTCTCTTGTAATTTTAAATAAATATCAGTATGATTATATTTTTCTTTTGAAAATTTTAATTCAGGACAAATTGTTACAGCAGGAAATGGAATTTCATAAAGTGGTGTATCTTCAGTAGCAAAACTTACAACAACCGGACTCTTATCATACTTATCAAAAATTTCATAAATCATATACAAGCAGCCTCCTAAAGAAATAAGCAAAATAATTGTCCAAATAATCCTGAAAAAAAAATTCAGCATTAGTTAATGTATCTATACTTAACTTTTCAAATCCTGAACGTTTCTCTATCACATATCTCAGTCCATGAATTCCAGTCACTTCAGTGTACTCCCGAAAATACTTCCGTAAATGATGCCAAAAATTTTTATCTTTGTTGGTTATAACTCTGGGTGTGATTTCGTCTGGCTCGTTCATGGTTAAATAATCGGTGGGTGTCTAGTCGTAATAGGAACAGACTGAATGCGAAAACAAGGCCACCAAGGTCAACATTTTCAAATCGAAAAAAAAATCCTAAATGGATTCACTACGCAGCATTCACTCACGGTTGAGGTCTATTATTGTGTGCATCTAAATTTATGACATGACGTACATGTGTTCTTGAACGGTTTAATGACAGAAAATCGATTTTAAGGGAAGGTTTGCAAAAGTTGAAGTAAACAACGTGCGTTAAGATATTGATTTAGTACTAGACTGTGGTCAGTTATGACCGAATTGTCTGGGAAATTTTAAAGTCAAAGAAACTAAAACTAGAGAGAAAATATTGTTGATTTAGTGTAGGTTTATTTCCAGAGCTATATCAATATGATTAAATTTTTTAAAAAATTTGAGAGTTACAAGAAGAGTTTTTCTGTATACGACTCTAACCAGATTGTCATATTATATTTAAAACAGCTTAATTTAGGAACAAATCCAAATTAATTTTTATACAATTTCAAGTTATAACAGATTCTAAGTGTTAAAAAATATTTTTTTTCAATTGTTGAAATCAAAGAATAACTCATAAACAATACAAAAACACCTCTAATATTTGCTATAAAATCTGAAACTCCATACATTTCATTTCTTTCAGTCGCTATAACTTGATCAACTTTGAAACAGACAGAGAGTAACGGATAGGAATGCCTGAAAATATCTTTTTTTAAAATAGAAAACAGTAATTAGAGAAATACATTTCAGGATTGTCAAAAGTATTTGAAGTGATTTTCAGATCAAGATATTCTTTTAGGTAATAATGACTGCTTGAAATGTTATAATTGTAATTCAGACTTAAACAAGACGGTTTACAGTTGCATTCATTTGTTTCACTTCCGGTTATATGATCTTCCATTTTCTGAAATTTTAATTTTTCTGAAAATAAATTTAAATACAAATTTTGACTCAAAACAAATTTCTTCTTTCGACTTTTCTCACACAATCATGACTTGACATGCTACAAATTTCCGTATTTTGAAATCCTGAAAATGTCCTTATTTATGATAAAAATAAATTTGTAATTCTCTCACTTAGCATAAAATATCAAACACACACACACACACACACACAAGTTTTTGAAGTATAGCTTGTCAAACACTCAAAAACACAATTTTGCTGCGAATAAATCCTGAAATATTTCAGCGGACGTTCATGATTCAAAAAACAGTTTCTTTTTTCAGGATAATAGTTTTTTACAGCTGCTGAAGTCTGGACTAGTTTTGGTTCAATTGAAGCTGTGATGATTTGATTTAAAGGAAGGCAGAAACAGGGTTTGCTGAGACGAGGAATTTCAGCTGGATTATGTAGCAGAACCTGAAATTTGTTTTGCCATTTAAAAACAGGATTAAGAGACACTTACACGATATTCTTGATAATACTTGTTACATAAAAAATCAGTATTGGTTTGGACGTAATGAAAATTAATTTGTAACGAGTTATCAGCTCCTGATAATAAAGCTCGAGATGGATAAGTATGAACGTCTGAAGTTGAATAACCTGAGTCCATGTGGTACTTCAAAGGATCAGATGTGACGTTTAAAGTTTTTATAAAAGAAACTAAAACTTTTTGTTATTTAAAAAACTGTTTTACTACTTACACTTTTTCTCTAAACATGTCTTTTCTGTCAAGGATATTAAAAGAGTAGCAAATGCCTTGATCTGTAAAAATTGGAGTGAATAAAAAGGAACAGTCAAGTGAGGTGCCCATATAAGTACAGGTTGAAAACTCCTTAGGCTTGAACTATTATTAATTTAATTTAATTACTTTAGAAAAAATTAATTAAATACCTGATATATCACATGAAAGAAATCACTTCCAACAGTTTTGCTACTATTTTTCAAAAAGAAATTTTGTTCTAAATCATTACAAACCAAGCTTACATAATAAAATTGTGCATCCTTTTGTAAAAAAAATAATTTAACTAATTTTTCAAAGCTTTATACTTACTCAGAATTGTTTAGTTCTTTTCTTGAAAAAGCCCGTATGTAAGCATCTGAATAATTAAACTTATCTTCTGAACATTTCGTTTCAGGACAAATCGTGACTGCAGGAAATGAAATTTCAAAAATTGAAGTGTTTTTTGTACTGAAAGACACAACAACTGGACTATTTTCATACTTCTCAACAATTTCATTTATCATATAAAGACAGCCAGAGAATGACAACCAAATTACAACAATACAAAACCATTTTTCAGTCTTCGATCTTTTTTCAGCAAGGTATGAAACGCCATGAAGTCCTGTCTTTTTAGTATATTCCTGAAAATAACCACTAAGTCTTTGCCAAAAACTCATCTCGACTGAAACTCTTTACAAATCACTGATAAGAAATAAAAACACAAAAATTGCATTAATCTAATCTGAAAGCTCTATTTTGCCAAAAAGCAAGATTACAAATCTGAGGGGCCTGACCACAAGCCGTACAATCTTTGATTACAGAATATTCGAAGTGTACAGAAATAAATAATTTCAGCTAATGTAATAAGAGTGAAACCGGTGAAAAGTCCAAGAAGGCCTCCAAAATTTGAGATTAGGTCTGAAATTTCGTAGAGTTCGTTGCGTTCCATTGTTGTAAATTGTTCGTCCTTGAAGTAAATTTGCAAAACTGACCATTGTGACCTGAAAAATTATTTTAGAAAAATTCTAAAATTGTTACAGTTTTACCCGTCATCCGAAATATTTTTATCAGGTTGAATAACAAAAAACTCTTTAAAATAGAAATTGCTATGAGATGTTTCTATATGGTATTTCAGATTTGTACAAGACGGTTTGCAATCACAGTAGGACTTTCCCAAAATTTTATTTTCTAATTCTTTCATTTTTAATTCGTCTGAAAATTTCAGGAAAATACTGAGAAATTAAAAAATATATTTGATTTACTTTCAGCATTTAATGTACATTCGTTATGTCTCACACTACAAATTGAAGTATTTTCATCTCCTGAAAAATATCTACAGTTTTTATTTTTTTAATTTTATTTACTACTTGGCATAAAAATCGAAACACAGTCACATTTCTCCAGAGTATAATTCGTCAAACATTCCAACAAACAATTCGGTTGTAAATAATATTTAAAGTGTCTCAAGCAACGCTCATTTCCTTTATAACAGTTCTTTTTTTCAGGCATTAATTTCCAGACATTTTCTGACGTTTTTATATGAACTAGTTCAACAGCAACCATCACGACTTTATTAAACGGAACCCGAAAATAATTCTCTGAGCTTATCAAAACTTAAAAACATTTCAGCAATTTTTAAATCCAAATTTCTTACCCGAAATTCTCGCAAGAACGTGTTCCAAGCAATATCAGTATTGGAGTGGTTAAACCTGAACAAAACCTGAAATGGGCTGTCTGATTCTGATTTCATGGCTCTTCTAGAGTAAGTGTAAACACCCAACTTTTGTACGTAGCCAGTTTCAAAATCTAAAAAAAATTGCGAATTAGATATGAGATTTCGTAGAGTTTGTTGCGTTTTTTATGATTTTTTTTGCCCCTTTATGTACTTTCAAAAATATTGAACTCAAAATATACAACCAACATTATCGAAAATGACATTCGAAGTTATAAATCATTCTAAAATATTGCAAATAGTTTCTTCAAACTAACCACAAGTCGAATAAATATTTCCAATATCTCTAAAAATTGAATTGCTATTTAAAAACCGTTCAAGACTATCATAACATTAGTCCACTTGTGTTAGACACCATGACACAACCAGAAGATATCAAATCTGACAAAAATAAAAATTTTCGTCAAAATTTGCGAAAATATTTTCAGGGATATACTGAAATGACTGGAATACATGGACTGAGTTATCTGATAGAGAAACGCTCTAAATTTGAAAAGTTAAGTATGAATTCAATTAGATTGTTTACCTGATTTTTTTTTCAGGATTATTTGGATAATTATTTTATCGATTTCTGTAGGAGGTTGTTTATATATGATTTATAAAATTTTTGAAAAATATGATAAGAGTCCTGTTGTTGTTAATTTTGCAACTGAAGACACTCCACTTTATGAAATTCCATTTCCTGCAATAACCATTTGTCCAGAATCAAAATTTTCAAGAGATGTATTTAATTATACTGAAATTTATTTAAAAATACGAGAAAACCAACAAATACATCCCGACAGGTAAAATCTAATTAAAAATATTTAAAATGACATTTTAATTTTTGCAGGAGGCAAACATTTGATTATTTGAGTGTAATTTGTTCCGGCTTGGCTGTTTCAGAAACTGAAATTCATAATAACAAATTTTTTGACAATAATTTCTTTAAAACCATTGATAAAGTAAGATTTCAATTTTTTTATTTTTAAACAGTTGTTTTTTCAGATTAAACTTCAAGAAGATGAATTACTCCAATTTTGTGAATTTTTCAATTTTGAATTTGACTGTTCCGACTTTTTTACTCCTGTTTTTATAGATGAAGGAATTTGTTACTCTTTTAATATCCTTGACCGGACTGAAATTTTCCGAAATCATGTGTAAGTATAACCGACTCTCTAAATTTCACCTGAAATTTCAGTTATAACTACGGTAACTACTACAAGGTTTCTAACAAATCTGAAAATTTCTTCGATCCTGAAACCGGCTATAAACATAACTCGGGCGTTTATACTTACCCCAGAAGAGCTCTGAAATCAGGATCTGACAGCGCGTTTCAGGTTTTGTTCAGGTTTAATCAGTCTAACACTGATGTTGCTTGTAACACGTTTTTGCAAGGATTTCGGGTGAGAAGTTTGCTTTTGAAAATTGCTGAAATTTGTTTAGGTTTTGATTCATAATGCATGGGATGTACCACGAGCTTCAGAGAATTATTTTCGCGTTCCGTTCAATAAAGTCGTGATGGTTGCTGTTGAACCAGTTCATATTAAAACGTCAGAGGAAGTCAGGAAATTCAGGCCTGAAAAAAGGAAGTGTTATATGGGAAATGAGCGTTATCTGAGACACTTTAAATATTATTCACAACCGAATTGTTTGTTGGAGTGTTTGACGAATTATACTCTGGAGAAATGTGACTGTGTTCCGTTTTTTATGCCAAGTAGTAAATAAAATTAAAAAAATAAAAACTGTAGATATTTTTCAGGAGATGAAAATACTTCAATTTGTAGTGTGAGACATAACGAATGTACATTAAATGCTGAACGTAAATCAAATATATTTTTTAATTACTCAGTACTTTCCTGAAATTTTCAGACGAATTAAAAATGAAAGAATTAGAAAATAAAATTTTGGGAAAGTCTTACTGTGATTGCAAACCGTCTTGTACAAATCTGAAGTACCACATAGAAACATCTCATAGTAATTTCTATTTTAAAGAGTTTTTTGCTATTCAACCTGATAAAAATATTTCGGATGACGGGTAAAACTGTAACAATTTTAGAATTTTTCTAAAATAATTTATCAGGTCACAGTGGTCAGTTTTACAAATTTACTTTAAGGACGAACAATTTACAACAATGGAACGCAACGAACTCTACGGAATTTCAGACCTAATCTCAAATTTTGGAGGCCTTCTTGGACTTTTCACCGGTTTCTCTCTTATTACATTAGCTGAAATTATTTATTTCTGTACACTTCGAATATTTTGTAATCAAAGATTGTACGGCTTGTGGTCAGGCCCCTCAGATTTGTAATCTTGCTTTTTGACAAAATAGAGCTTTCAGATTAGATTAATGCAATTTTTGTGTTTTTATTTCTTATCAGTGATTTGTAAAGAGTTTCAGTCAAGATGAGTTTTTGGCAAAGACTTAGTGGTTATTTTCAGGAATATACTAAAAAGACAGGACTTCATGGCGTTTCATACCTTGCTGAAAAAAGATCGAAGACTGAAAAATGGTTTTGGATTCTTGTAATTTGTTTGTCATTCTCTGGCTGTCTTTATATGATAAGTGAAATTGTTGAAAAGTATGAAAATAGTCCAGTTGTTGTGTCTTTCAGTACAAAAGGCACTTCAATTTTTGAAATTCCATTTCCTGCAGTCACGATTTGTCCTGAAACGAAATGTTCAGAAGATAAGTTTAATTATTCAGATGCCTACATACGGGCTTTTTCAGGAAAAGAACTAAACAATTCTGAGTAAGTATAAAGCTTTGAAAAATTAGTTAAATTATTTTTTTTTACAAAAGGATGCACAATTTTATTTATGTTAGCTTGGTTTGTAATGATTTAGAACAAAATTTCTTTTTGAAAAATAGTAGCAATACTGTTGGAAGTGATTTCTTTGATGTGATATATCAGGTATTTAATTAATTTTTTCTAAAGTAATTAAATTAAATTAATAATAGTTCAAGCCTAAGGAGTTTTCAACTTGTACTTATATGGGCACCTCACTTGACTGTTCCTTTTTATTCACTCCAATTTTTACAGATCAAGGCATTTGCTACTCTTTTAATATCCTTGACAGAAAAGACATGTTTAGAGAAAAAGTGTAAGTAGTAAAACGGATTTTTAAATAACAAAAAATTTTAGTTTTTTTTATAAAAACTTTCAAAACGTCACATCTGATCCTTTGAGGTACCACATGGACTCAGGTTATTCAACTTCAGACGTTCATATTTATCCATCTCGAGCTTTATTATCAGGAGCTGATAACTCGTTACAAATTAATTTTCATCACGTCCAAACCAATACTGATTTTTTATGTAACAAGTATTATCAAGGATATCGTGTAAGTGTCTCTTAATCCTGTTTTCAAACGGCAAAACAAATTTCAGATTCTGCTGCATAATCCTGCTGAAATTCCTCGTCTCAGCAAATCTTGGTTCCGCCTTCCTTTAAATCAAATCGTTACAGCTTCAATTGAACCAAAACTAGTCCAAACTTCAGAAGCTGTAAAAAACTATAATCCTGAAAAAAGAAACTGTTTTTTGGAACATGAACGTTCTTTGAAATATTTCAGGATTTATTCGCAACAAAATTGTGTTTTTGAGTGTTTGACGAATTATACTTTAAAAAATTGTGGATGTGTTCGATATTTTATGCCAAGTGAGAAAATTACAAATTTATTTTTATCAAAAATATGAACATTTTCAGGATTTGAAAATACCGAAATTTGTGGCATATCAAGTCATGATTGTGTGAGAAATGTCAAAAGTAAAAATTTGTTTCAAGTCAAAATTTGTATTTAAATTTATTTTCAGAAGAATTAAAAATTCAAGAAATAACCGGAAGTGAAACAAATAAATGCAACTGTAAACCGTCATGTTCAAGTCTGAATTACAATTACGACATTTCAAGCAGTCATTACTATCTAAAAGAATATCTTGACCTGAACAACACTTCAGATATTTTTGACAATCCAGACATGTATTTCCCTAATTACTGTTTTCTGTTTTAAAAAAAATATTTTCAGGCATTTCTTTTCGTTACTTTCTGTTTATTTCAAAGTTGATCAATTTATAGCAACTGAAAGGAATGAATTGTACGGAGTTTCAGATTTTATAGCAAATATTGGAGGTCTATTTGGATTGTTTATGGGCTATTCTTTAATTTCAACAATTGAAATAATTTATTTTTTGACACTTAGAATCTATTATAACTTAAAGTTGTACAAAAATTGGTTTGGATTTGTTTCTAAATAAAATTGTTCTGAATTATGAATGAAGCTTTTTGATAATCTGGTTAGAATCGTATGGGTTTTTTCTGTTTAATTAATACAAAATGTTATTACGACTTTTACAACAAATTTTAGTTGTTTAACATGACAGAGAAAAAGATCTGAAACTGAAAAACACTGTTGTAGAGAGCAAAAAAAACAAAACCTATTTTGGTCTTTTGGCATCAAATTTTTGTCCTAACTTGTCTTCAAAATTTTTTTTATTCTAACAAACTAATTACAGATGATAATTAAACAAAACTGTTTATTATACTTTATCAAAATTAAGCTTTGACAAGTACCATATGGTTAAAACACGACACATTATCAACCATTTATTCTAGATTTTTGGCATTAATTTAAGAAGATTGTGTAGGTAACAATGGAAAAACTTTCAGAATCAAAACCGAAACCAAAATTTTACTTTCTGAAAAAATACCTGAAAGAATACAATGAAACAACAGGAGTTCACGGCCTCAGATACCTCACTGAAAATAGATCAACTGCTGAAAAGTACGTAAGACTATAGCTTCTCTCAATAAAATTTTTTTCAGGATTTTTTGGATTTTGTCTCTGCTTCTATCGCTCTCTGGTTGTCTCTACATGATTTCTGAAATTTGGACTAAATACCAGACAAATCCAGTTATTGTAACTTTCGCTACTAGAGACACCCCAATTCATGAAATTCCGTTTCCTGCAGTCACAATTTGTCCTGAAGCTAAAACCGATACAAACAAATTTAATTATACTCAAATTTGGCTTAAGTATTTTCTGTATAACTTGACAGATACAGAGTGAGATTCTCAATTTTGTAACAATACAAAAATTGTTTTTCTTTTTTCAGACAGAGAAATTTATATTATGTTAATGTTGTGTGTCCTAGCAGTTTTATCAATGTTGGAGACAAAATTTTCAGTGAAAACTTTTACGACGTTATTGATGAAGTATAAAGAAAAATTGTTGTGTCTAATTGTTGTTATTTTCTTGTAGCTTAAACCTACCAAAGGTATGACCTGTACCTTTCTTGATTACCAATCAGATGATAAATGTTTTGATCTTATTCCAATTATAACAGATGCGGGAATTTGCTATTCTTTTAATTTAATTGATCGAGATGAGATTTTTCGACCAAAACTGTAAATAAAAAAAAATAATTCTGAAAAACTGTAGTTTTGGGTTTCAGTTTTCACTACAAAAATTATCACAAAACAAATTTTTCTTCACAGAATTATAGCGGCGAATTTGGTTATTCTAAAACAGCAGGAATTAATACTTATCCTCGCAGAGCAATAAGTGCAGGAGCTGACAGATCGCTAACTATTTATCTTACTCACAATATTGTTGATAATGATTGCATTTGTAACCAGTTTTTACAAGGCTTTAGAGTATTTTTCAGGAAAAAAAAATTGTTCAGTAGTAATCTCAAATTTCAGGTTTCGGTTCACAATCCTCTTGATTTACCAAGAATGTCAAAATATTATTTCCAAGTTCCTCTTAATAAATATGTCAAAGCTGCTGTAAAACCAGAAAAAATTGCTATTTCAGAAAATGTCAAAAAACTCTCTCCTGAAAAAAGAAATTGTTACTTAGAGACAGAAAGACCGCTGAAATTTTTTAAAATTTATACACAGTCGAATTGCTTACTTGAATGTCTCACAAATTTTACTTTAGAAGCTTGTGGATGTGTTAGCTATTTCATGCCAAGTATTTGATTAATTTACTCCTGAAATTTTTTTTTACAAAAGACCTTTTTCAGGATTTAATGGTACAAAGATTTGTGGTTCTGGTCAAAGTATTTGTGTTACAAAAGCTGAAAGTCTGTTTTGTTTTGGTAAACACAAAAATTAAAGTCTTTAATTTCAGACGATCTAACTCTGAAAAAAGTCGGGGAGAAACTTTCAGGAATTCAAGGACGTGATTCCTGCGACTGTAAACCTTCATGTACTGATATTGACTACAACGTTGAAGTTTCAGAAACAAATTTTCTGTTGCAAAAATACAACCCAACTAAGTAATATTTTTGCTAAAAAATAACTCTTCTAATTTTTTTTTAAGGGGTGATTATTCAATTTTGTCGATTTACTTCAAATCGGAGCAGTTTATGTCAATCCAACGCAACGAACTTTACGGAAAATCTGATCTAATCTCAAATTTCGGCGGCCTCCTCGGCCTTTTCACCGGCTTTTCTCTGATTTCCTTCATTGAGATAATCTATTTTCTAAGCTTGAGAATCTTCTACAATTTCAGATTGTACGGCCACTGGTGGGGCATAAACCATTAAATTTGTAAAATTAATGAATCAAATATAGGTCACACCTTAATTAATTCCATTTTGTTGACACAATTTGCATACCTAATATACAGTTTCATTCACTTTCAGTCCCCTGAGCGCGGAGTTCCTATCTGAAAATCACGCATTAATGAAATTAAAACATTTTAGCACTTCAGGCCGAAAAGATGGACAAGGAAATAGCTGAAGTGTCGTTTTTTAAAAAAGTGCGGAATTATTTTAGAGAGTATTGTGTGTGTACGAGTATTCACGGATTTAGATATTTTGGAGAGAAGAGGACCATTTTTGAAAGGTAATAATTAACAAAAACTAAATTTAAATTTATATTGCAGAATAATTAGCGAAGCTTCAACAGTTCTACTCTACTTATTTATTAAAATTTTTAATTTTTTATATTATATACAGAGTGTCATAAGTCCAAGTTCAAAACAATCTATATAAAATATTTTCAAAATCTATAAAATTCTCTTTTAAAATGCTTCTAGTTTTATGCAAATTTATCTTGATTTACAAAATTTATCTAAAACAAATTCTACATCTAGATACGCATTAATTTTAAAAGAGATTAATTTAAGTCTGTCAATGCAATAAAACAACTCGCTATTTTTTTTTGATAACAATTTACATCTATAGATATATAATACAAGAAGCCTTCTTAATCTATAAATCTACAAGACGCACATTGTTAATCCTTGTAGATCTACAGAAATTACTTAATATAAACTTTTTACATCTACAAGCATCTAAATTTTTAAGACAGTAAGTATAACAAATCTGCCAAAGTAATAATAAAAAAACTTTCATTTTTTGTATTGACAAATCTAAATAAAGATTTGTCTAGTTCTATAAAAATTTACACAAACAAATAAAACATTAACAAAAAAAAATTAAATATTTACAAAAAGCACAACTTTAATATTTGTAGATTTAAAGAATTTTTCAAAATTAATCTAGTTCTTTGTAAATTTATCCTGTTTTATAAAATTTACCAAAAAAAAAATCTACATCTAGGTACATGCGTTTAAATCTTTGAAACAATAAATCTAAATTTGCTAATGTTTAAATAAAAAAAACTGTCTTATTTTTACATTTAAAACTGTCAGGTTGCCTGACCTGACCTGACCTGACCTGGCCTGGCCTGACCTGGCTTGACCTGGCCTAACCTGACCTGACCTGACCTGACCTGGCTCAAAGCCCAACAATCATTCACACACTTACAAATAATTTTTTTTAGGGTTTGGTGGTTTATCAATTTTGTGATTTGTCTGGCTGCTTGCATTTACTTCATCTACGTCGTTTACAAAAAATGGGATACCAGTCCCGTAATTGTAACTTTTGCAACCCGAGGGACTCCAATTTTTGACATTCCCTTCCCTTCAGTTACAGTCTGTCCTGAATCTAAATCAGTTCAGAGTATTTTTAACTATACAAGAGTGCTACATATGAAAGGAGACGGCAAAAATCTGTCAGAATCTGAGTATTGCTTCATCAAAAAAAAATTTGTTCTTTTGTATATTTTTTTTTCAGTAATACACAATTTGATTATTTATCTTTATTATGCGACAAACGAGACGAGGATTTCTACACGTCATACACTAGTGACAAATCTACATTTCCAGACGATTTTTTCGAAATTATTGATAAGATAAAACCGGAATTTAAGATTCAAAATTGTCGGTATATGGGTCAACAGATCAAATGTAGTTCTCTTTTTGTCCCAATTCTCACTGATGAAGGTATCTGCTACAGCTTCAATATCCTCGACCGCAGTGAAATCTTCAACGAGAACGTGTAAGTCCTTAAAGTTTTCTGTCTTAATTTAAAAAAATTAGAGTCCATTTTGGGTCCTACCACAAAGTCCAGAAATCACGGAAATGGACCATGAAAGACGGCTACACCCAAGACGCCGGTATTTACAACGTCTACCCAAAACGAGCTCTGTATTCTGGTGCCACCAACGGCCTCTCTTTCAATATTTTAACATCTAAGGAAGACCTAGATTATGCCTGCAAGCCCTCTCTTCAAGGCTACAGAGTCTTGCTGCATACTCCTATTAGATTACCTCGACCCAGTCAGCAGTATTTTCAAGTTCCTTTAGATCAGAGAATCGTGGGGGCTATACATCCGGTTATGATAACGACATCAGAGTCAGTAAAAAAATTTCGGCCGGAAAAAAGAGAGTGTTATTTTCCGACTGACCGCAAATTGAAATATTTTAAAATTTATTCTTCATTGAATTGTCTGATGGAGTGTTTGACGAATTTTACATTAGAGTCGTGTGATTGTGTCAATTTTTTTATGCCAAGTAAGTTCAATTTGAATACATAATAATAATACATAATATTAATAATAGTAAGATATAATAATGTATTTATTATGTACTAATCTAGATATGCAATAAATTCTCAAAATTTGCCAAATCACTGTAAACAGTTGTTTTCAATACACAATAAAAAACATAATAATACATAAAAACAGTAATTTTGTGCTCTTCTAGAATTATTCTTTTAGCTCTTTGTTCTTTTCGCAAAAAAAATTCTTGATAATACATAATAAGTACACAAATATATTTGACAAAAATACATAATAATAACACAACTACCTATTTAATAGTGTCATAATTTCAATTTTTTATGTCAAATTGTAGAAAGAAGTAATTTTAATTATTATGTATTTATTGTGTTTAGATATAAATACATAAATAAATTACTTTTTTATGTTACAGACGTAATTAAATTTAAACAATTTGTTATGTGTATAATTTTTTTGTGTTTGCTGTTTACACACATAATAATAATACATAATAAATACACAACTACAAAATTCTGATTTCTTTTTTAGGAGAAAACGGAACAAAAATTTGTGGCACTGCCAGCATTGAATGTATGCAATGGGCTGAAGGTAGGTATATTCTTGTTAATTTATTTATTTATTTATTAAATAAACTAACGTATTTTAGCTGTTCTCCAAGCACAACATCTCAAAAGTCAATTAAACCAAACAAAAGCTCGAAAAACCATATCATACGATGTAGATTGCAAATGTCTACCAATCTGCGATGACCTCACTTATGGAATAGATGTGTCTCAAAACAACTGGAATTGGGAACAACAAAAAGCTGCAAATAGGTATCAAGATTATAACAATGAAAAGTAATTTTTCTATTTACAAAAAATAGAAAAAAAAACTCAATAATTTAAATTTTAGGGCACACATGTCATCCATAACAATCTATTTCGACACTAACAGTTTTATAAGATCTGAGAGAAACGAACTGTATGGACCTACAGACTTTCTGGCGAATTTCGGCGGACTTTTGGGACTTTTTACCGGATTTTCGATTCTTTCTCTACTTGAAATTATCTATTTTATGTCGGTTAGAATGTTCTGTAATTGTTATTTGTACGGACGTTGGGCAGGTCCTGAAATATAATTGTGTTCAAATTATAAATGTCTTGTAATGCACTGAATAATAAATACAGATCACGATTAATTCAATCTTTTGTTGTTTTAATTACATTTATTTCTAAGTATAGATTTATGTAGGTAAATAATAATTACATAATACATACTTCTTTTATGTTATGGCAAAAACACATAATTTTTATATTAAGTAAGCTAGATATAGATACATAATAAACACACAGATATAAACACAAATATATTTTCTTAAATCTAAGTAGTTTATTTATTATACATAATAACTACAAAGTAAATATCTATATTTGTTTATTTTATGCAAATCAATTCTATCTAAAACATAATAAGAACACAATTTTAGATTAATATTTTGTACACATACAGGTGATTTTTTTATTTGCTCCCGCCTGAAACTTTCAAAATAGGCAACACATTATACTTTGCAGATTACGTAGTTTTTTAAAATTTAATTTTTAAAGTTAAGACATAGAGGGTTATGAATTAATGTAAACATTGTTGACAATACTTTTGACAGTACTTCCAGAGTCAGTTCATTTGGATCATTTGTTGCCACATTTTGTTAGGTAAAACATGGTTTCTAATTCGGAAAAAACAGATATGTTATTAGTACTGGAAGAGTCCCAGAAAAACTACGAAGCAGCAGTTTGCCTGAACGCTAGACATTATGAGTTCAAAAATCAAAGTCAGTTTCAACATTTAATTAAAATACAACGCCTTGATCAAAACTACATTTAGTAATTGTTATAAAAAGTGTTCAAATTGTCTCCCTTCTTTTTCTTGGCACAATATTATTCTACGTTCATAATTTCTGCGAACTCTGGCTAGCATCTCAGGGGTTATGGCTCTGCAAGACGCCACAATTCTTTCACGTAGCTGATTTTCATTTTCTATGGGGACGCTGTAAACTTCGTTCTTGACTTTTCCTCCCAAAAAAAAGTCTAGAGGTGTCAAGTCAGAACTCCTTGGAGGCCAAGCATGCTGGGCATGTCTAGCAATAACGTTAGGTCCAAAAGCTCGTGTCAAATAATTTCGAACATCTCTTTAATAATGTGGAGGGGCTCCGTCATTTTGAAACCAAATACCTTGTCGTATATTCAACTCGACGTCTTCTAAGAGTTCAGGAAGATTATTCCTCAAGAAATTTAAATATATTTTACCATTTAAATTTTGTTCAAAAAAATACGGACCGATAATATGATTGCCAACTATCCCGCACCATACATTAACTTTAAATACCCTTTGAAATCTTGACTCTTCAAACCAATCAGGATTTTGTTGAGAGTAATAATGTGAATTGTGTCTGTTCATGCAACCATTGTTGGTGAAGGTAGCCTCATCAGTAAACAAAACGTAAAATAAAAAGTTAGGGTCCTGTTCTAATTGATTCCTGATAAATCCACAAAATTGAAGACAACGCCCAAAATCATTTTCCCTCAAACCCTGAACTATTACATGGTAAGAAAAAAATTGGTTAGCTTTTTAAATACTAAATACAGAGGTTTGACTAATCTGTAGCTGCCGTGAAATTTGTCTTTGACTTATCTGGGGGTTATTAGTTACAGCTTCTATTACTGCCGCTTCGTTGTCCGCCTGTGTTACTGTACGACGTCTGTTGCTCTTTTTTTTAAACACTCCATTTTCTCTTAAATTCTTTTCAATTTTTCTTAACACATGATTACATGGCGTCCTTCTATCGGGATAACGTCTAGCGTAGAGTCGAACTGCTGCTTCGTAGTTTTTCTGACACTCTCCCAGTACCAATAACATATCCGTTGTTTCCGAATTAAAAAACATGTTTCTACTTAACAAAATGCGGCTACAAATGACCCGAATAAATTGACTTTGAGAGCACTGTCAACAGTATTGTCAACAATGTTGACAATAATTCACAACCCTCTATGTCTTAATTTTGAAAATTAAATTTTAAAAAACTACGTAATCTATGCAATGTATAATGTGTTGCTTATTTTTAAAATTTCGGGCGAGAGCAAATAAAAAATCACCCTGTATACATAATTAAAATCAAATATTTTGTGTAATATACGATAATACAATTTATCTATTATGTACGATTTTCAATATGCAATAAATTCTATTGTGTTTTCTAAATTGCAATAAACAATTGTTTTCCATACATAATATACAACTAAATACAAAATTAATTAAAATAATCACACAATAATTTTGTTTCTCCTGTTTCTACATAAACCTAAATATAAAATAAATACATAAAATCGTCTAATGTTAATGTAAAATACATTTTATTTATAATAAATACACAACTTAATAAGGCTTTTAATTGTTTATTTAAATGTGTAAGAAATGATTATAAAAAAAACTAACTTTTTAAACATAATAAACACATAATAAATAAATTGCCTTCTATCGACTCGGATCTTTGTAAAATGCCTTTTGTAACAGCTAATTTTTCTAGAATGTGCTCTACAATTTCTAGTATATTAAAATGTCTCTTACAGTTTTTATTTTTGTAAATTGTTGCCAATGGCTTCTGGTTTTTATAAAATATTATCTACAGATTATGATTTTGATAAATAAAAACTATAAATATAATGTGATTTTTGATATCAATTTAAAAATGTTTAAAAAAAATTATAAATATAAATATTATAAATACCTTTTATTGTGACAGCTATTTTTTATAAAGTAGGTCGTACAACTTCTAACTTGCTCAGTTTTTTTAAATTTTACAAATTCTAATATAATTTTCTACAAAAAAATAAATTTTGAATGCGATTTTTATCAAATGCTGTTTTCCTAAAATTATGACTTATGTGGCTTTTGATTTTTATAAACTGTCACCTACGGTATCTGATTTTAATATAAAAAGGATTATATATCTCGTGTTGATTCCAATTTTTATAAAATGCTTCTTGTAACAATAATTTTTATAAAATAAATCCTTACACTTTCTGAAAAGTTTTTTACGAAAAGGCAATTTTTGATTGTAATTTTATAAAATGCCCGCAATTTCCAGTTTTATAAATTTTTCAAAATTTTGGCTGAGGCAACTGATTTTGACAAAAAAAAGTACAAATAAAATGCCACCTGTTGATTCTCATTTTTATAAAATGCCTCATAACAGCATTTTTGTAAAATGCCTTATAAGAGCATTTTTATAAAATGCTTCTTATAGTTTTTATTTTTATAAATGGTCGCTTATAGCTTTCAGCTTTTGATGAAATAATTTGTCTCCTGGTGATGTCGATTTTTATATCTATTAAATGCCTTTTATTGTGTCAAACAATTTTTATAAAATGCCTGTAACCGCCAATCTTTTGACTTTTATAAAATTTGGTCTAAAATTTTTAGTTTATTAAAATCCCTCTTATAATTTCCACTTTTATAAATTGTCGTTTATGTTTACCAGTTTTTATAAAAAAACTTATAACTATTGACTTTATAAAAAGAAGGCTACACAATGCCTCCTGTTGCGTTCTATTTTTATAAAATGTCTCTTATAACAACCGGTTTTGATAAAACCTGGTCTACAATTTCTAGTATATTAAAATGCTTCTTGCAGTTCTTATTATTATAAATGGTCGTCTATAGTTCTCAGTTTTTATAAAGTTTCGCTGATGGCTATTATTTTTTAGAGAGTATTGTCTGTGCACAAGTATTTACAGATTCAGATATTTTGGAGAGAAACGAACTGTTTTTGAAAGGTTAAATGCAATATCCTAGACCGCAAAGAGATTTTCAGCAGAAACATGTACGTCCTCACTCTTTGATTGTAGTTTTCCAGTTTAACCCAGATTTCAACAAAAAAGTATTTTTTTCTGCTTACTTATTTAGTTAAAAATTTTAAGACAAACAGCTTTATAAGATCTGAGACAAACGAGTTGTATAGTCCTAGAGATTTCCAGGCGAATTACGGTACTTTTTACAGGATTTTCTATTTCAGCAAATAAATTTTAGCCAATTATTATAGATTGTTTTCTATTCAGAAATTCAATACTCTCTCCGAACCTCACCGTCTAATTAACTCATTTGCTTGATGCGTTTTTGTTTACACACGTAAACAGGATAAAGCCAGAGAGTTTCAGTCTCTGGAGAACATCCTTAGAATGGACGAGCATAAAACGAAAAACTCGTTTTGTAAAAATGTGAGGAATTATTTTAGAGAGTACTGCACCTGTTCTAGTATTCACGGATTTAAGTATTTTGGAGAAAAAAGAACTCATTTTGAAAGGTATTTCTGAAAAATTAATTTCAAGGATAATTGTTTTTTACAGGATTTGGTGGTTCGTTATTTTTGGTATGGCACTTTCTGTTTGCTCAATTTCAATTTACGCCGTTTATAAAAAATGGGATACGAGTCCTGTGATTGTTACTTTTGCCACAAGAGGAACTCCAATGTATAGTATACCATTTCCTGCTGTTACAGTATGTCCTGAATCAAAATCAATCCAAAATTTATTTAATTTTACAAGAATTTTACAAAAAAAAGAAGACAGAATTGGTTTATCAGATCTCGAGTAATTTTCAGCCTGAAAAAAAATTATCCTTCTTATAATTTTTTTCAGGAATACACAATTTGAATACATGTCATTGATTTGCACATATCGCGACTTATCCTTAAATTACACAAACAATTTTACATTTCCTGAAAATTTCTTTGACGTCATTCATAACGTAAAACCAAATTTTAAAATTCAGGATTGTCACTACATGGGAAAACCTGTTTCCTGCAAAAATTTATTTACCCCAATTATCACAGATGAAGGAATCTGTTACAGTTTTAATATCCTTGACAAAACTGAAATTTTCCACAAGAATGTGTAAGTCATATTTACGTAAAAATTCCTGAAAGAAAAAATCCTGTAGGATTCACTACCGTGATTACCACCACGTCCGCCGCAACTCCCATGACTGGACCATGGAATATGGGTACACTGAATACGCGGGTATGGACGCCTACCCCCGTAGAGCCCTTCTTTCAGGCGCTACCAATGGTCTCTTGTTTAACATTTTAACCTCGAAGGAAGACCTTGATTACGCTTGTAAGAACTCGCTTCAAGGATATCGAGTCCTTTTGCATACTCCGATGAGGATTCCAAGACCGAGTCAGGATTTTTTCCGGATACCGCTTGATCAAAGTGTTGTTGCAGCTGTTCAACCGGAAATGATTACAACATCTGAAGCTGTCAAGATTTATAGTCCTGAAAGACGCGAATGCTTTTTTCCTGCTGAAAGAAACCTGAAATATTTTCGGATTTATACGAGTCTGAATTGTATGATGGAGTGTCTCACGAATTACACACTGGCGATTTGTGGATGCGTCAATTTTTTTATGCCAAGTAAATGTTGATTCATCAACTATAAATCAACCTAAATTGTACTGAAAATTCAGTTGGAATCAACAGTAAATCAATTTTAAATTAACTTTCAGAATAATAGCTGGTTTAACTGAGCTAAAGTAAATCCAAAATCAAATTAATTTTATGAATTCAATTTAAATCAACCTAATTTAATCAACAAGTTAATCAACCTAAATTCAAAACAGTTTACTTTTTAAATCAACCAAAATTTTAACTTAAATTTGTCTAAATCAACACAAATTTAACTCTAGTCAAGTAGAAATCATTCAACTAAAAATTAACTTTTTTATTTTAAATCAACTTTAAATAAATCAACTTTATAAATCGATTTCAAAATCATTTTAAAACATCTCTAAATCAACTTCAAATGTCAATCTTAAGAGCTATAATAATCAAACTTTTAATCAATTTATAATTAATTTTAAATTAACTTAAAATAAAGCTAAAATTATAACATAAAAAATCAACTTTAAATCGATGTTATGTTATTCTTATATCAACTTAAATTGCAGTTGAATCAGTTTAAAATTAACTTTATAATAATTAATCTATTAATTATATATTAGTTTTTAATTGTGGTAATAATTATTCTTGTAATTACCCTAAAATCAACATTACTTCAACTTTAAATCAACGTTAAATCTATCGAAATTAACTTAAAATTTAAACACATTAAATCAACTTAAAATTAATCTAAAATTAATCAAATAATCAACTTTATAACACTTTAAATCTCTAAATCAATTTAAAGATATTTTAATAGGAAATCAACTTTAAAATATTCATCAACTCAAATTAATCTAAGCTTAAAAATAAAATTAGCCTACGTTTAATCTTTCACTAATCTTAACTCTGTATCAACTTAAAATTAGTTTCACAAATCAACTTTATATCAACCTAAAATCAACTCAACATTTTTTCTCAAATTTTAGGGGAGAAGGGAACAAAACTGTGTGGTACAGGCAGGATAGACTGTATGCGTTTTGCTGAATGTATTTCAAAAAAACTGCAAGAATTTTGATTAATTTTGAAATTTCTAGCCGCCTTACAAATGAAACACTTAAGCAAGCTTCTCGATAAACCTGAACACAACATAAATGAAACAGAAAAAAACAAATTCGACTGCAATTGTTTACCAGTCTGTGCTGATTTATCCTACGACGTCGAAACGTCTCAAACAAATTGGGAGTGGGTAAAACAGAAATCTGCTGATCGAAGCAAACACAAGAATTGCAGTGTTGAGAGGTAACAATCAACTTTAAAAAAATTGTATTTTTATGTATTGAATATTTTAGGAATCACATGTCGTCCCTGACTGTATTTTTCAAATCGAACAGTTTTATAAGATCTGAGAGAAACGAACTGTATGGCCCTACAGATTTTCTGGCAAATTTTGGAGGCCTCCTTGGCCTGTTTACAGGATTCTCGATTTTGTCTCTAATGGAGATTATTTATTTTTTATCGGTTCGGATTATTTGTAATTTGAAATTGTACGGATTTTGGGCAGGACCCCAAACTTAAAGAAATAAAAATTATTGATTATTTGTAAAAAAAAGTTTTTATTAAGACCAGCTATTCACAATCACAAAAATTAAAATTATCTGATAAATGTACGCAAAAGTACGGAATTGGAATTTTTGTTTTCTTTTTTGACATTATTTTCCCGTGTAGGTGAGACTCCAAAAAAATTCCAAATGCATAAATTCTCATCAGCACTTGCAGACGCTGCAACAAAAATAGATACAATAGTATATTAGAACACAAGAGCCGTAAGCATAAGTGCTAACAACCTCGAAATCTTATATACTATTTTATCAACTACTTGATAAGAAAAAATTGTTATTACAACAATTACAACTCGCGTTTACCGCCCTAGAGAACGTGAAAAGCGTTGTTTCTGTAATAATTATTCCATGGGTAGTAATTGTTGCTTACTGTTACTATTAGTGTAGTAGGTACTTACATAGCAGATAGTTAAAAAATATTTTTAAAAACTTATAAACCAACCTAAAACTTTGCCGCCATTGCCCCATAAAAGGTACGGAATTGGACCATCATGAATATGCAATTCTTCCACAATTGTTAAAATATCAGAAAAAACAGTTATAATACCATTACCTACATTACTATCTCTGTCCTGTCGGACATAATAACTTGCCTGAAAAAAAAATTGAGATATAATAATTGTCTGGAAACTGCTGTGTTGCCAAACTTCCACTTCAAAAATTTTTTTTTATACATACAACAAGCTCACCGCTGATTGGATTAAAACTCAAACAATCGACAGTCGAATTCTTGAACGCAAATTTCTCCTTAGCTATTGATTTCCGTGTATTCACATTCATAATCATCACGTGACCTTCAAGAACCACGTGACCAATAGCAAGCAGAAAACTCTTCCAGGGGTGCCAAGCTAACGCCTACAAATCAACTTAAAGAAAGTAAAATTTCAACAATTAACTAACCCTCACAACTGTAGTTAGCAGGATCCTGAAATGGCCTTCCAAAGCCGGAAGCTTCCATACAATCACATTCTTATCTACGCCACTTGTAGCAACGTATTTTTTATTACTCACTATATTTATAATTGCACCATTGTGGGCATTTGGGACCTCCATTAATAATTTTAAACTCGAATTGTACATTTTTAAAACACCTTTATCACAACCAGTGATTAATGTGTTGTTCAGCCAATCAAAACACCGGACTTCACATGCAGGAAAACAACAGAATGTTTCAAAAGTTATCTGGAAACAACATTTGACAGTTAACTAAAAAAAGTACTAAATACGGCAACAAAACTGCCATCCTCACGTGAGAATTAATCTTAATCTCACCTGATAATGATAGCTTTGTTGTTGTTTTCTTGTATTATTTGAGACACTAAGAAAAGTTGTTACCAACTAATAAACTCAAAAAGGCACACTAATAAACACGACAACAAAGCTGTCATTCTCAGGTGAGAATCAGTCTTATTTCTTACCTGAAAATGACAGCTCTGTTGTCGCGTTTAGTGGTGTCCATTTTTTTTATATTCGAGATACTAAAAAAAGTTCTTACCAATCAATAAAACAATAGTAGCACACTAATGAACATGACAACAACGCTGTCATCCTCAGGTGAGAATCAATCTTAATTTTCACTTGAAGATAACAGCTTTGTTGTTGTTATTTTCTTGTTTTATTTAAGACACTAAGAAGAGTTGTTACCAACCAACAAAACAATAAAAGCACACTAATTAAGACTAATTCTCACCTGAGGCTGTTAGCTTTGTTGTCGTTGTTTTCTTGTTTTATTAAGAAGAGTTGTTACCAACCAATAAAACAAAAAAAGCACATCAATAAATACAACAAAAGCTGTCATCTTCAGGTGAGAATCGTCCTTAATTCTCATCTAAGAATGACAGCCTTATTGTCGTTGTTTTCTTGTTTTGCTTAAGACACTAATTAAGAGGAGTTGTTACGAACCTTCCTGGCTAAAATATCCCAAATTCCAAGTCGGTTTGGAAAAAGTCCAACCGCAAATTCCGTCCCTGTGTTTTTCCACTTGACACAGTTTTGTACTCTTTTCCCTGTAGATGTAGTAGCGCGTAAAAAATCCGAATGGGGGCACCACATGTGGACCTCACTTTCGAAAATCGTAGCTAGATAATTTTGAGAGCTCCAGTCACAAACATGGTGGCCTAGAAAATCTTCAAAGTTACTCGAAATAGCAGTTTTTGGACGTACAAATATTTGAGTCGAAATTCGGCATGTCTAAGATCATTTCAGGTGGGCCGATAACCGGTTTTTTTCGAGGTTTAACCGGCCACGTTTCGCTGATTTTCGGTTTATTCGGTTGGAATTTTTTTGGCGGGAAGAAATTTAAAACTCGCGGTTCGTAAGGGAGTAAAACGGATTTTAGGGCGTTGATGTAGTTGGTTTGGTTGTATCGGATTTTGGCGTAATTTATAAAACCGGTGTCTCTGTTTGGATCTGTTATATCTAATTCGGGAAGAAGTTCATTTGGGGTTAGGTTAAGAGGGATATTGAAGCGATGAGGGACAAATCTGTCGTTGTTTACTTTCTACAAAAATGTATTAAGAAAATTAAAAAACGTAGTTGCACTTACCGAACTATACATATTTAAGGTTTTACAATAAAATTAAAATTTTTACACATATCAACATAAAATAAAACAAATCGGTTCTTAAATAAGATAATTTTTTTCTAAGACTTTTTTAAAATTTGTGTCTTATCATAAAAATTTACATTTTTAGCCAATATAATCGCTTAAAAATATTTTTGCTACATTAGGAAATATTAATAGAACGTTTCTTATTTTGTTATATTTTTTTTGTCTTTACAATTTACTTAAATAAATTTTTTAGGCATGTACTATTGGCTGCATATATTATGCACTTGAAAACACTAATAAATAGAAAGTAAAATCTATATACTTACCATGTTTCTCAACAAAATTTCTAAAATTTCGTTAAACTTGATAAAGTGACAAACTTGTTAATAACAAAATAAATTTATTTACATAATTTAAAATATAAAATTTAAAATCTTTCAACTCTTTCTAAAAAAAATTTTGTTTGTTTTGTACTGGTTGTCTCTCGAATTTTTTTTTAACATTGCTCTGTTTAGTTCTTCTAAAATCTTTTATTGCCATTCAAAAACTTTTGTAGAGTTTTCTCTTTCAAACCTGTCTCAACCTCTTCTACAATTTTCTGTTGGTGTTGTCCATGTTCTACCACTCGTTGATTCACAAAGTTTTCTAAAAAAAAATTTAGTTTTTTTTCTTCCAGCCAGCAACGACAGCTTTTAGCTATTTCTAAAACTATCTTTTGCTTTTCTTTTTCTAGCAATTCGTATTTTCTTCTTTCTAGAAACACCGCGCTTTTTAACAAATCTTTAACTATTTTTTTAAATCTTTCTTTTGCTCTTCTTTTTCTAGCAATTAGTGTTTTCTTCTTGCTACAAACACTGTGCAGTTTATTTTCTAGAATTTTGTTTACTTTTTATACTTTCTACTATTTCTTTCTGTCAAAATTTAGTTTTGTTTTTTTTTTTTCTAAAAAAGTTTTGCTACGTAACTAAGCTTCAGCAAAATTATAATATAATAACAACTTTATTTCCAACAGGAAAACCCATTTACAGGAAATATACAATAAAAGCTAAAGTTACCAACAATAATAATCAAACATATACAAGTTTAAATACTATAATACAATACTAAAACTGTTATATTAATAAAAATTAAAAAGAATCAATTGCACAATTTAAAATACATTTTATTGAGTCATGGTTTAGATCACAGGTACTACTCAATTTGTTACATAGCGAAGACATGAGTGAAATGGGAGACCTAATCCCTACATTTGACCGACTAGCAGTTGTATAAAAGGTACGAGGCCTGACGACAATTAAACTGCGGGACATAGAATCATAGACGACCTAAGAGATAACTGCAATCAATCCGGTTGTGAGTTAAATTATAAAGAAATTTTAATGCATAGCAAATCCGTCGAGTTTCTAAGGAAGTAAAATTGAATTTAATTAATAGAAGACCTTGATCAATTTCTCTTTCAGGATAGACGCCGTCCACTAAAAATGATAAGAACTTTCGTTGTATTTTTCCAATCTGTAAGATATAGGTATTGTAGATAGGATACCAAATCAACGATCCGTATTCTAATCTAGACCGTACCAAAGCGTAAAATAAAATAGTCAATGGCCGAACGTTAGAAAAATTTTTGCAGCTTCTATATATGAAACCATACAATCAATAAGCTTTACATATAATATCAGCAATATGGTCGTTAAAAGTAAGTTCTGCGTCGAAGATAATGGCCAGGTCTTTAACAGTAAGGGCTCGGTTTAAATCACATGATGCTATGTTGTAAGAGAATTCGATTGGATGGTGCTTTTTTAGATTTAGTTGCAGATGATTTCTCTTACACCAGTTATACAGTACGTCGAAATTACTTTGCAGAGTTCTACAGTCGTCGATAGAATTAATTTCCAAGTACAATTTTAAGTCGTCGGCAAATAACAACTTATGACAAGAGTTCAACGAAAGAGTAATATCGTTTATAAAAAGAAGAAACAGAAGGGAACCAAGATTTGACCCTTGTGGGACCCCGGAAGTTGGAGTGTATAGTTCCCTCAAATTTATCTGGTCCCGACTTCTAAATCCCGTAATAAACCAAACAACGGTCATTGTTGAATCTAATGGTAAGCTAATTTTCAGTGCTTAGATATTTTAATTTATGATTGTTTGGAGGATCAACACTTACAACATCTGAATACCTGAGGCATCGGCAGGGACCGTAAAATTTCCGATAAGTAGAATTTACATAAATTGATTCCAATTGTTGAAAATAAATTTCTTGATTATATAAAAATTCAATATTAATAATATCGATTAATATTAATAAAAAACAAAATTTTTCGTAATAAATTTAATCTTCAAATACACTGTCAT
This sequence comes from Tribolium confusum, assembly GCA_029207805.1. NCBI lineage: Eukaryota > Metazoa > Arthropoda > Insecta > Coleoptera > Tenebrionidae > Tribolium > Tribolium confusum. The sequence continues at coordinate 4,436,737 of JALGAY010000007.1, read as the reverse complement.
CACTATCTTCATTTAAATTTATAATAAATTCTGTTTTCAAACTTGCGGTATTCATTTTCAATTTTTATTATTTTTTTACGGATTTTTCCCAAGTCTTTTTACAAATTTTTTCTATTTCATTTTTTATTACATCAACTACCCTACTGTTTCTGTCAAAACACTTATTATTTTTTCGTACAGCCCTTTTTAGCTGCCCCCATACTAATTCAATCGGATTAAAAATAGGGCAGCCTCACAACAGTGTGCCCTAATTCTTTTGCTTTTTCGTCGACAAAATATTTTTTTAAAAAATTCTTAGTTCGAAGTACCTCTAAAAGTTGTTTTTTGGAGTACGATCCTTCATAAAAAAAGATCATTTTTTGATAAAAAAGTTTGAATGTCTTCTTTCCGGCTTCCGGTATTGGGAAGTTTTTCTAGTTGCCTAGAATGATAAGAGACATTGTCCAACACAATTACACTATTTGGTGATAATTTTGGGAGTAAGGTGTTCTCCCACCAATTTTCAAAAAGTTCTGCCCTCATGTCTTCGTGATAATCAAGTTTGCAGTGTTTTATTTTTTTGCCAGATAATAATAGTGCATCCTTAACCCAACCATTTTCCGAAAATTGTCAGTCTTTGGCCCCTAGATGGTGGGACTTTCAGGCGGCATTTCTGACTTCTATCAACCCAACCACGACAAACCGTGTCGTGACTATCGAACCATGTTTCGTCTAAATAAAATATTTCTTTGTTTTCATTTCTAAATTGTTGTATTTTTTGCAAATATTTATGACGCCATCTTCGCAATCGCAGACTTTCCATTATACATAATCTTTTATTAACCTTTTTAAAGCAAAATCCAATTTTTTTCAGAAACGTTCTCAACGTTGTTATCGTTGTTGCAATCGTGGGAACTTCTTTTTCTTCATACATTTCATAAACCGTTCTTCTTATAATGTCACTGTGCAGATGTTCGTCTAATTTTCGAAATTTACCAAAGTCTTTTCGTTTTTTTCTAGTTTGTATTCCAACTTTAATTAAACGGCTTAATGTTGTTTTGGAAGTTTCCGTTAAAAGAAGAGTTTCTTTAAAGGCAGTCGTAAAGTCTTTAGTTTGTCTTAAGCCTATAACAAAAAAATATAATCAAAGAACTAATGTAAAGAATTTTTGCTTAACATGAAATACATCTAAAATCACTTGTTTAGTATCGGCCCTTAAAAACTTTATTTTTCTACGAGGTCCACCAACGTCAATTTCTTCTTCACTACTTGTGGAAGATAACGAAGACGAAGATGAAGAAACAACATGAATTAGCAGTTCATTCACAGTTTCACTTTCCCAAGGTCTCCACATTTTGGAAAAAAACAAAAAATTTTCTTTCAGGAACTAAATTTATATTTAAATTATTATAAAATAAATTTTATTCAAAATTAATTCTTACCAAGAAATACCATATAACAAAGTACTTAGTAGTCTTAAAAAAGACTGATTTTTAAAAACGTGCAATCACCACACAAGAATACTAGAACAGAGCAAAGAAACGATGCAATTGCAGTGGAAACAAAATCCAAACTGTTTTCTTTATCTTAAAATATTTTGTAAATTTTTAGAACTGATAGCAAAACAACCCTTTTGTTGGTAAACGAAAACAGCCTCTCGTTACCTCTGCATTGGGATCAATGTTGTGTAGTTTAAAAATTTAATTATTTTAACAAGAATTAGAAAGTTATGCCAGGTAGACAGGTCCAATCGTCAACTGAACATAAATATTTTCCGACTAATTGAAACTTTGTCATAGATTCTTTATTCTTTATTTCTTTCCATTTGCTTTCATTTTATTATAGGAATTATTATTAACAATTATCATTGTTAATTTTAACTTGTAACTTTTTAATTGAAATTAATATTAAATTTTTATATAATCAACAAATTTATTTTTAACAATTAATCAATTTATGTACATTTTACTTATCGCAAATTTTACGGTCCCTGCCGATGCCTCAGGTAGTCAGCTATTCCGTCCAGATGTTGTAAGTGTCGATCATGGAGGAATAAATAAATAAGTCTTATTTATTTATTTATTCCTCCATGCTTTGACCGAACAAATGTCCAAAACTTTTTCAGATCTTCAGAGATAGTTGATTCCATTGAAAAAATATAATTAGAATATGCTTTTTCAATAAGTTGCTTGGTTCTTGATCGCAAAATTTTAAATTGTTCATACAAATTCTGACAATGAAATTTACGAAATCTTTTTAATAAAACCGACTTTTTGCAAAGACATTTGATGATTTCTATATCGTACCAAGATGGAAAATTAGAATTTTTCTTATTTCTAAGAGATATTTTTAGAACACACAGTTCGAAAACTTGCTGTAGGGTGCTGTACAAAATATCGCAGGATAAGTTTACGTCGTTTGTTTTTTCCAAATCTGACCAGTCAATGTTGAGTAGTAGTTCATATAGACGAGGAAAGTCTGCCTTTTTGAAATTATAGGAAATTACCTTGTCATTAAAAGAAAACGTATCTGGTTTACGGGGTTTAGCTTTAAAGTAGAATTTAAGTGTAGGATGAAAACTATCTTCAGGAACGAGAGAAATATCTGATTTGTGAATCTGACAAAGAAACTTAGCAAACAGAAAATCCAGCATGCTATTGTGATTATTAAATATTGTATTGTATTGCTTAAGATCATGAAATGATACGAAGATTCTAAGTGAAAAAACAAAGTTGTTATTTAGATTACTACTATACTGAGGTGTATTAAGTCACATATAAAAATGATATTCTCTTGGTGCAATTCAATTAAGCCGTTAAGAAGATCGAGAAAAGTGTCGTAGACGTTGAACTTAATTATAAAAAAAAAACAATAAAAGAAACTATTATTTTAACAAAAAGTAATGAAGCTATGAGAGTAAATAAAACAGCTTTGAATACATATTTTTTTTAATTGGCAAAAACTTATATGTAAATGTACTACCTGGATCAATAATTTCAGGTTTCTGAACCGGTTGTTAATTATTCCCGCCCCTAATTACTCTCCCTCTGGTATTTTTATCTGATTAAAACTTCACATTTATTTTTATATTTTTGCAAAATAAAATTTCCACACTTTTGGTAAGCCTTCAAAATGAGTGTTAACGATATTGAGAACTCTGGTAAAAATGCTAAAAAACGAAATTTTCGAAAAAACATCCAAAATTATTTTACGGAATACACCGAAAATACCGGAATCCACGGCATGAAATACATAGGAGAACAAAACAGGACAATAACAGAAAAGTGAGTAAAAATCCGAATTTTTTGTTTAACCAAATCAGGATTTTTTGGCTCATTTCACTCTCGATTGCTCTCTACTTCTGCATTTCTCTGATTATTCGGACCTACCATAAATGGGAGACTTCGCCTGTGATTGTGAGTTTCGCAACAAAAGAAACACCAATTTGGCAAATTCCGTTTCCTGCTGTCACGATTTGTCCCGAAACGAAAATTCTACCAACAATTTTACATAATACAATAAAAGATAACACAAGAAAATCAACAGAAACGTAAGTAAAAAAAAAGTAAAAAAATTGTAATGAGATTTATTATAGAGAGAAAAATTTGGCATACATTTCGTTTCTGTGTCCTGGTTATAAATCAAATTTTGATCAAAAAATCAATGCAAATGATTTGTTCAATTTTTTTGAAAATGTTGCTCCAAAATTTTATGAAAATATTTTTGACTGTTTTTATATGGGAGACAAATATGAGTGCTCTGATTTTTTTACTCCGATTATTACAGATGAAGGTCTGTGTTATTCTTTTAATTTACTAAACCGAGATGATATTCTTAGAGACACTGTGTAAGTTTTTTTTTAAATAATTTTACAAAATATAATATAAATTTTTTTTAGAATTCACTATAAAAATTTTCATTCAATTTTTAAAAATAAAACCGAATGGTCTCTAGAATACGGTTATGAGAAGTCAGCTGATAAAAACACCTATCCTAAACGAGCCCTCCATGCTGGAGCTTTATTCGATTTTGAACTAAAATTAAAAACTTTTGATGAGGAATTAGATTTTACTTGTGGAAATTCTATTCAAGGATACAAGGTTAATGTCATTTTATTTTATAACAAGCGTTTTTACCCTTAGTGAAAATATTCTCTTGATTTTAAAAGCTTTCTAAATATTTCTATTGCTTTTTTTATTTCTAGTTGTAGTGTTTTATGTTTTATTTTAATTTCTTTATACTTTTCTTCCAGCATCTTCTTTTATTTTTTTTTTGTTCATTATTTCTTTCCAATCGTTGTTTTTGAAGTTTTTTAAATCGTTTTTTGTTTTTCTAAAACCTTTCTTTAGCTCTTCTTTCTCTTCTAATCATCGTTTCTTAATTTTTTTTTTAATGTCGACTTTTACATTCATTTTCTTTCTCCTTTTCTCTTTCAAAATCTTTTTTGTTCTTCCAAAATGGTTTTTTGCATTTTTAGCAACTTTTTTGGTTTTATTTTTTTCTTCTAACCAACATCCTTTAACTTCTTTTAAAATAAATCTTTTGCTCCTCTAATCGTCATTTTTTATATTTTTTTTCCAAATGCCGTTTATCGAGCTCTTTCAAAATCATTTTCAGTTCTTTCAGAATTATTTCATGCATTTGTAGACTTTTTTTGTTCTTCTTTTTCTTCTAAAGTTTTAGAAGATTTATAACATTTAGATCTCTTCCGAGATCTTTCAAAAATTTTTTATGTTTTTTATCATCTTCGAGTCTTTGTTTTTTTATTTCTTCTAAAACTTTCTGTTTATATTTAAGATCCAAATTCATCACCCTGCAATGTTGCCACGCGTCAAGCAACAACATTTCCGAATTCCTTTAAACCAAGCCCTCATCGCTGCAATAATGCCAACCATGATGACAACATCTGAAGCAATCAAGTCTTACCAACCTGACCGAAGACAGTGTTTCTTTCCCTCTGAAAGAAGTCTCAAATACTTCAAGATTTACACTCAACAGAACTGCCAAATTGAGTGCAAAACTAACTACACTTTAAAGATGTGTGGTTGCGTCGATTTTTATATGCCAAGTAGATATTCTTTATTCATTTAAGATGTATATATTTTTTTTTTCAGGAGTAGAAAAAACGCAGATTTGTGGACCATCTCTGAAAGCTTGTATGGTTGAAGCTGAAGGTTGCTGAAAATTTTGTTATTTTCTGGTAATAAAGTGAGTTTTTAGATGTTTTGTTATCAGAAGGAATTAATTCGAATATAAGACACCACAAAGGCTTGCCTCCTGAAAAAACAAAATTTTATGAAATTATAGAAAACTGTAATTGTATGCCGGAGTGTACCTCGATGACTTATATTGTTGAAAATTCGCAATCTGAATGGGACTGGATGAGGAAATACGGATATGAAACCAATTCATCTAAAATTAATAACAAAAAGTAATTTTCATTTTTATAAAAAAAATTGTTTTTAAATAATTTTTCAGGATTCACATGTCGTATTTACAAGTTTTTTTCAAAGGAAATCAGTTTATTACATCTGAAAGAAACGAATTATATGGTCCAACAGATTTTTTAGCTAATTTTGGAGGACTTTTAGGACTGTTTACAGGATTTACAATGTTGTCTTTAATCGAAATTTTTTATTATGTCACTTTAAGAATTTTTTGTAATATTAGACTGTATGGGAGGAGGTTCTGGTCTGGAAAATGTGAATAAAAACATAATTTGTATTTTAAAAGCACAAGTAAATGATTTCTTGCATTCTACTAATAATGTAATTTTATTTATTTATTTTTTAATTTTAAAATATATCCTATTGATTTACATTTTTATAAAATGCCTTTACAGTTTTAATTTTTATAAAATCGCTTATGCGACAACTAATTTTTATAAAAGAAGTCCTACAATTTTAAATTTGCCTGTGTGATTTCCACTTTTTTAAACTTGAATTTTTTTGAAAATTGAAACATGTATTCGACCAATTGGTACAAAATTAAGAAAAATTTAACAAAAACATTTGTTTAAAGTAAATTAATATCTAATGTGTCCAAATATAGAAAAACAAACCGAAAACAAAATTTTATTAAAGTTACAGAAAACATCTTAATATCGCGTATTTCCACCTCTACTTTGAATAACCGCTGCACATCTTCGTTCATACTCAAAATTAACGAACTTATGTCTTCTTGATTTAAGTTATTCCAAATTTCATTTAGTTGAGGACCTACCTCTTGAAGATGGACAGGAGGATGTGGAAGATTTTTTAAACGTTTCCCGAGAATGTCCCAAACATGCTCAATATGATTCTGGTCAGGGCTTCGAATTGGCCAATCCAAAACATTGATTTCTGCCTCATTCAAGTAATCTTTAACAATTCGAGCAGTGTGGGGTTTTGCGTTAACTTGCATTAACAAAAAATTTAAACCAATATAAGGGGCATATGGTACGACATGCTCTTCAAGAATGTCTGTTATGTAACGGTCCGCATTTATAGAGCCATTATTTACAACCACTAACTCCGTGCGAGCTTGTAAAGAAATACCACCCCAAACCATTACTGAGCCTCCACCAAACAATGTGGTATTCCGAATGTTACACTGTGCGTACCGCTCATTTGGTCTACGATACACACGAACACGTCTATCGCAATTGTAAAGGCAAAATTTTGACTCATCCGTGAAAAGAACAGACTCCCAATCCTCCCTTTGCCAATTTATGTGCTCTCTAGCAAATTCTAATCGGGCTCTGCGGTGTTCTGCAGTCAATGCAGGACAACGAGCAGGAATATGGGGCGTTAAATTATCCTTCTTAAGTCTTTTTCTAACAGTTTCGGTACTGATTTGAATTCCTTCTACGTTACGGAACTCAGTTTGTAGCTTCCTGGCGGTTATAAAGCGTTTCCTTAGCGCAGATATTCTTAAAAATCTATTCTGGATTTCAGGATAGGAGTGGTTTTCCTTTTTCTTCCTTGCCTAGGTCTTCTAAGGTGACTTCATGTCTTTCTGTACCTTTGTATCATACGCGAAACTGACGTATGAGATACACCAAACCTTTCACCAATTCTTCTGTAGCTCCATCCTTCCTCCAACAAAACCACAGCTTGGGCGCATTCTTCTCGAATCAAATTCCTCATAATGTTTTTATTATTGTTTAAAATGATAAAAACTATCCACAGAACGGCAAATCCAAATAACAATAAAACGAAATTACAAATTAACACAATTTAAAAATAAAAAGTATTTTAAAATTTCTGCTTAAAAAACTATTAAACTCAAATTTCTGACTTTAATGTCAAAACTTTTATTACAATGGCTAACTAGATTATAGCTTGATTAAACCTTCTCAATCAAAGTTGTCAAATGTACATAGTTTTAATTTTTTTACTTTATTTTCTAGTGGTGCGTTAATTTCTTGGAGCAGTGTATATTTTACTACAAAGGCAACTTTTGATTTCGTTCTTTGTAATATTGCCTTTGTTATAAATTGACTCTTGTATGGTTTCTAATTTTTATAAAATAAATTTTGGTTTTAATATAAAAAGGCAAGAACATGTCTCCTGCTGATTCCTACTTTTTATAAAATGCCTCTTGTTAATTCGAATTTTATAAAATGCCTTTTATGACAGTCAAGTTTTCTATAACGTGGTCTACAGTTTTAGTATATTAACATGCTTCTTACGGTTTCTATTTTTATAATATTGTTTTTGTAATAGCTTATTTTTATAAAAAAAGTTCTACAACTTCTAATTTGCCCATGTAAGTCCAACTTTTTTTAATAAACCTCAGGATTTCTAATATATTTTACTACAAAAAGGAACTTTTGATTGCGATCTTTATAAAATGCCTTTTGTCATAAATTGACACATGTGTGGCTTCTAGTTTTTATAAAATGGCACCTACGGTTTTTCGTTTTTATATAATAAATGCTAGAAAATGTCTTCTGATGACATCCATTTTTATAAAATGCCTTTTGTGACAGTCAGGTTTTCTATGACGTGGTCTACAGTTTTAGTATATTAACATGCTCCTTACGGTTTCTATTTTTATAAAATCGTTTTTGTGACAGCTAATTTCTATAAAAAAAGGCCACAATTTCTAATTTTTTTTGTGATTTCTCCCTTTTTTAATAAACCTCATAATTTCTAATATATTTTACCACAAAAAGCGCGTTTTGATTTTGTTCTTAGTAAAATGCCCTTTTTTATAAATTGATGTTTATGTGGCTTCTCATTTTTATAAAATGTTTTCTACGGATTTTGGTTTTAATATAAAAAAAAAACAAGAAAATGTCTCCTGTTAATTCCCATTTTTATAAAACTCTTTTTGTAACAGCAATTTTTATAAAACGAGTCATACACTTTTTGATAAGATTCTTTATAAAACATCTATTAATTGCAATCTTTATAAAATGCCTCCAGTTTCAACTTTTATAAACTGTTGCCTATGCCTCCCATTTTTAACAAAATTTTTATCTATGTTTTCTGGTATTGATAAAAAATGCAATAAATCAAATGCCCTCTGTTGATTTTAATTTTTATAAAATGGCGTTGTTGGTTTCATTTTTACAAATTGTCGTCTAGGGCACCATGTTTTTATAAAATGTCAACGATTGCTTCTTGTTTTTATAAAAATAGTATATTAAGTATGGAGAACGGTAAGGAATGCTTACCGTTCGAAAACAATTGTTTGGAGGAGGAGCGAAGCGACGACTCCAATTATTGTCTGAGAACGGTAATCCTTAACGTTCGACATGCTTATAACGTTTTTTTGCGCGATTGGAGTTTCTAGAATAATAATAATAATAATAATTTATATCAATACATTTGTGATAATCGGGAAGATTGAAACTGAAAACTTTGGGTGGCTGTTCCATGGTTGCTATGGTTTTGTTCCAAACAAGTAAAATTGTCTTTTTGATACAATCATTCTTACATAGTTCTGTTTTGTGGTTCCGTTTTCAAGCAAATATGAGCGATAGTGATGATCTACCGGATGATTTAGAAGACGCTTGGCAAGAAGGATGTTCGGCAATAATTCTAGAAAAATCTAAAGCCCGATATGAACAGATATACAAGTTGTTTAAGGAATGGCGTGAAGCAAAGAAGATTTCTGTAAATGAAAAGAGCTTGTTAGCGTATTTTGTGGTGAGAAGTGGACACTTGAAGGCCCCAGGCAGTTTATGGGCGGAGTATTCTATGCTGAAGAGTACAATTTTTCTCCATGATGCTATCGATATTTCTAAGTTTGCTACATTAATTGCTTATTTTAAGAGAAAAAATATTGGATATCGGCCTAAGAAGGCTAAAATTTTTACCAAAGAAGACATGGAAAAATTCTTGAATGAAGCATCAGACGAACAATTTTTAATTCAAAAGGTATGTTGTAGATGATGAGGTGGTACATCTGAGTTCTAAGGAAACAATATATTTGCAGGTAGCAATGATATTGGGAGTATCGGGCGCTTGTAGACGAGAGGAATTGTACAATATTAAAATGAGTGACATAGAAGAACATGAAGAAATGTTTATAGTAAATATTCCAAATACAAAAACGAATATTCAGCGAACGTTCACAGTTATTAATAAAAAAAATGAAGCAGTTCATTATTTGGAAATACTTCGAAAATACATAAGAATTCGACCAAGCAACCCAACGTCAGATCATTTATTTCTGAACTATCGAAATGGCATATGCACTAGGCAAGTCACAGGAAAAGGCACAATTGGAAGCTGGCCGTCAAAAATTGCAAAGTATTTAAAGTTGCAAGCCCCTGAAGGTTTTACTGGACACTCGTTTCGACGCACATCGGCTACACTTTTGGCGAATAACGGAGTTGATGTGTTGGGACTAAAAAGACATGGTGGGTGGCGTTCATCAACGGTGGCCGAGAGTTACGTGGAAGATTCCCTCCAAAACAAAATTGAATTTGCTCATAAAATTTTAGACAGCGATGTTGGTGGACTATTACAACAACCTGGGACTTCTACGTCGGAAAGTTTGTCTATTAACACTAGAAACTCAAATGCGAGTGGTATTACTACTATTAATTATAATAATTGTACATTTAATTTTAATAAATAAATCGCGAAATTGTTTTTTTTTAGATTTAATTGCTTACCGTTCACTGAACGGTAAGTGAATTACTTACCGTTTCGTTACACGTAGCAACCAGGAACAGCAACCTACCGTCGTGGAAACAGGCACAGTAAACTGATAAAAACAACCAATCGCGCAAAAAAGCTATAAATAAAATGTTTTTTGTTGATTCGGATTTTATAAAACGCTTTTTGTGCCAGCCAATTTTTATAAAATGTGGTTTCCAATTTCTAGCATACATATTAAAATTCTCTTTTCCTCCAAACTAGTTTCGATTTTAAAAAATTGTTGTTTATAGATCTCAGTTTTTATAAAATTCTGCTTATGACTTATGGTTTTGATAAAAAAAGGCTATAAATAATTGCCTTTTATTATGACAGCTCTTTTCTTTAATTAGGTCTGCAGTTTCTAATATTTTTTATACAAAAAGGCGATTTTTACTGGATTCTTAATAAAATGCCCACTGCAGATTCTATTTTTATAAAATGACTTCTAGTTGTATAAAAAAAACTTCAAATTTTAATAAATAAAAGCTATATAATGTTTCCTGTCGATTCTGATTTTTATAAAATGCCTCTTATAACAGTTAATTGTTACAAAATATCGTCTACAAATTCTAGTATTTCAAAGTGCCATTTGTAATTTCCATTTAAAAAAAATTGTTATTTATTACTTCCAGTTTTTAGACAATATAACTATGGTTTCTTGTTTTCATACAAAATAAATAAAATAATTTTTTCAATAAAAGTTTTTATTTAAAAAATATTATTTATATATTTTTTATTGTCTAGAGACTTGAATAACCGGAAAAACAAAAGTTTATATCACGCAATAAAACTGAATTTATTTCAATAAACATTTTTTTAATAAGACTTCATTTCAAAGAAAACAATAAAAAATTAATAAATTTGAAAACATTTTAAATTTGAGATATTTTAATAAATGTCAGGGCCATCTTGGTTCATCTTTCTTACGTAAAATACTCGTCTATTATCTAGACAGTCACCCACAAATAAATAAAATAAGTTGTTTTTTCCAAAAACTCTTTCTTGTTATCCTTCATTAAACAAATTTTTTTTGTCATTAATTTGTTCAAAATCCCTACAATTATTGCTTCATTTGTTTTCTGTAACAAATAACGCACCCTCTGGGGTTTTCTTCGTCACAATAATTAGTATCGCATCATTCAAAAAATATAAACTAGTCCCCAAACACTGGGTGTGCTTTCATTACCTTGTAATGAACGTAAACAGCTTATTATTTACAAATATTTACAAGAGGGTTAAAGGCGTGGGACAGACATGCAAAATATAAAACAGATAAACATATTTCCATTTGGTGCATTTTACAATGATCGCTAGTCCGAAAACAAGCAGCTCGAAGGACCCCGAAAGGGGACCTCTCGCGAATTCTGACAAAATCAAAAAGAGAAAATATCCCGGGTTTCGGAAAAACATCTACGATTATTTTACGGAATTTTCGAGCAATACAGGAATACACGGGTTTAAGTATATGGGAGAGCAGGAGAGATCCGTAATTGAGAAGTACTTTATTTCCGAAAAAAAATTTTTTGTTAAAGTGAGTTTCTAGATTTTATTGGTTGGTTCTTTTTTGTATTTCGTTGTATATTTGTGTGAGTTTAATTATCCAAACTTGGATTAAATGGGATCAATCTCCGGTACTGGTAAGTTTTGCCCAAAGTCCTACACCGGTGTGGCAGGTACCATTTCCTGCAATTACAATTTGTTCGGAAACAAAAGCTCGACAAAGAGTTTATAATTTTACCGATTATTATCACAAAGTTATCGATCAGTTGACAACAGGAGAAGGGAATTTGACTCAAGAAGAGTAAGATAATTTTGAGAAAAAATAATTAAATTGAATTTTTTTTTCAGACTTCAGAAATTTTCAGATAGTTCTCTTATCTGTGACAATCATTTGTACCAAAGTGGGAATAAAACAACAAGTTTTGAAACAATTGACAACTTAATGAAAGTAAGATTTTTTTAAATTTTTGATAAGAAAACAATGTCTTTTTGAAAATAGATTGCACCACCATTTGAGGAAGTTTTCTTCAGTTGTAAATGGACAAGTCTGAATGAAACTTGTAGTAATTTTTTCTCGCCAATGTTAACAGAAGATGGAATTTGTTTCACTTTTAATATGTTGGACAGGAGCGAATTATTTACAAACGAAGTGTAAGTACTGTTTTCTAGACATTTTTGATATATAAAACTCTCACTTACCCGACCTGACCGACAAAATTAGTAAAACGTTTCTTCTGGTTCCGTAAATTACAAACAATGTCACTCTTCTACATTATTTTAAACTTAAAAAAAGTAAAAAACATTACTTTCAGCATCTTCAATTAGTAAAATGTTGTCTTCGGTTTCCAAAATTACTTATAACTTACTTCCGGTTTCTGAAATTACAAGACAATATCACTTTTTCAAATTTAAAAATTAGAAAAAAATATTGTTTTGTTATTTTAAAATTAGAAGAGTCTCGCCTCTTGCAACCAAAACTAGTAAAATGTAGTTTCCGGTACTCAAAATTGAAAAAAAATATTATATTTAATTTATATTTCTATATTTAATCTCTAAATTTATTAAAATTTTGCCCTCGACATCCATAATTTGTAAATTGTGCTTTTCTACTACAAATATTACAAAAGCAATACAGCTTTATTAATTTTATTATTTTAAAGAATATTACCACCGGTTTCTAAAATTTATAAAAAGCTATATCTCCTTGTTTTGAAATCAGCAAAATGTCTCTTTCAGCTTTCAAAATTACTAAAATATTGCTTCTGGTTAAAAAACCAACCCTCCGGCTTTTAAAATCAATACAATGTCGCCTCTACTTTCCAAAAATAACAAAACAAGGTCGCTTTTGCAAATTATTGTTAAAAAATAAAACAACTGTGTTCAAAATTAGTAAAGTTTATTTCTGAAGTTTTAAAAACTTGTAAAATATTGCTTCTGGCTTCTAAATAAGTTAAATCTTGCCTCTGGTTTCCAAAATTAGTAAAATGTTGCTTTATTGTATTTTACAATTACCAAAATGTCGCCTTTGACTCCCAAAACCAAAAAAAAATGTTATTATTACTTACTCATTCAAAGAAAGTTTAAAAATGTTTTCTCCGGTTTCTAAAATTAATAAAATGTTAATTTTAGCTTCCAAAATTACAAAAATGTAATGAACCAACCTTTTTTTTTTCATTCAAAATTTTGCTACAAATTCATTTTATAAAAATTAAAAATTTTCTTTTGTTTTTTATGTTGGTGTTTTTCTTATTTTTCTTCTTCTTCTGCTACTTGTTTTCAAATTTTTTTAAATAATTTTTTTTAAAGCAATTCTTTTCTTTTTTTAAAAAAAAATATTTTTTGTTCTATTAGAATCTACCTCTCTTCTTTTCATTTCAATCATAGATTTATCAGATTTTCTAGAATTATTTATCATTATCCTTTTAAACAAAGTTTTTTTTCTTTAGTCGTCGCCGTGGTTTTAAATTTTTCTAAATATTCTGTTTATATGTTTTTTTAAAGTTAGTTTAATATATTTTTAACAATTTTTTTAAAGTTGTTTTTCAAATTATTTTTAAATATTCTTTTGTTTTTATAGAATCTATTATTGTACTTTTTTTTTCTAAATACATATAGCATTTTTCTGTTTCTTTTAATTGTAGTTTTCATTTTTCTTTTTTATCATCAATTTTTTTTCTCAGTCGATTTTGTTTGTTTGTAGAACGTGTGAAGCTAGAGGGCGCCAAAATTAAAATGTAATTCGTTTTTAGAGTAGATGAAGTCGATTATTAATAATTACTTGTTTAACCTTCCTGGAGTAGATGAAGCCATTTATTAATTTCAGATATTTTTGAGTATTTTCTCTAAATTTTCCAATTTTTTAAAGCTACCTGCATGGCGACTACATGGGCCACGAAAAGCGCTCAGAAGGCTGGACTCTCGAAACCGGTTACCCGAAAACAGCCGGAAAAGACACTTTCCCTCGTCGAGCAATGTCCGCAGGAGCTAAAGCCGGTCTCTTCCTCCTTCTGCGAGCCTACGAGCAAGACTTAGACTACGTCTGTCGCGGTCCAGTCCAAGGCTTCAAAGTCCTGCTGCATCATCCTGCTGAAGTCCCAAGAGTCGGAACACAGTATTTCCGGGCCCCTCTCAACCAGGAAATTGTAGTTGCAGTCAAGCCCGATATGATGACAACATCTCAAGGCTTGAGAAACTATGACCCCCATAGAAGACAGTGTTTCTTCGCTGAAGAACGACATCTGCAATTTTTTCAGAATTATACGCAGCAGAATTGTCAAGTGGAATGTGTGGCAAATTTTACTTTGGCTAGATGTGGATGTGTGGCCTATCATATGCCACGTAATTTGAATTATTTTTGAGAATTTTAACTGAAAAAAATTTGTTTTCAGATGCTGAATCGACGAAAATTTGTGGATCTGGCTCCAATATGTGTATTTTTGAAGCAGAACGTGAGTCAAAAATCCACCAAATATTTTTTTAATTACATTTGTTTATTTATTTTGATTAATTTCTAATATTAACGCCATGAATTATTATTTTTGGGCGGAGTCAAGTGACCTCCCCGCACTTAATGCGTTTGATTGGTTGCAATAAAGATGTGGTGGGAAATGTACGCGACTCATTGCTTATTTACTATTGGTTATGACGTTTCTAAAGTCGCTTATTATTGAATTATGCTGGCAACTAGGCGTGGCTGAATTTTTGCAGTCATAAGAAATTTCATTTCGACTTTTAACTCTGATGATTCTAATAATTTTTTTTAGAGGAATTGCTAACTCGTGAAGTCGAATCCGGCATCTCCCGTTATGACAACGAGGAAAACCTGGATTTACCAACAAATTGTGACTGTCTCCCTGCTTGTACTTCAATAACCTACAATGCTGAAACCTCTCAAGCTGATTTCAACTGGCCGAAAGTTTTTCAAGCATTTAAAGCAAATTTCAGCGAATTTCCTGGGTACATTTTCAGGAATTTTAAGATTTTTTAACTTCGAATTTATTTCAGGATTCAAATGACAAGATTAACAATTTTTTTCAAGGACATGCAATTTATAACATCTGAACGAAACGAGCTCTACGGCCAGACAGATTTTTTGGCTAATTGTGGTGGTCTTTTGGGGTTGTTTACTGGATTTTCATTTTTGTCAATTATCGAAATTGTGTATTTCTTGTCGTTGAGATTGATGTGTAATGTGAGGAAACACGGAGTTCATTTTTGGTCCGGCTCAAAGGATTTGTTGAGTGACGATGCGTATCTGCACAAGCATAACAATTAAAACAAAAAAAATATATAAAATCTGTCAAAAAAAAATTTCAACACTTAGGTATTGTTAAAATGCACTATAGCTGTTTTGCAATAAATTTTTGTCTCGGAAAATGTTTCTTGCTTTATCAATAAAATGTCTTATTGTAACATATTTTGCTTTATTTTCCTCAACATAATGTAATACTAGATTACGTATCAAGGTAGAAAACACTGAGTAGTTTGTTACTCGAGATGCGAAGCAGTGAGTAAACCAGTAATTTTTGGAATTCTAAAAGTAATGATGAAGTTACTAATCCTGATAAAAGACAAATCAAGTCTAAAATATCAGCAAAATTAATTAAAATAAAATTGTTTTTTTAATTCGTAGATACTCTCTACGTTTTTATATTTCTATAAACTAATCAAATCAGTTTAGAATTTTAATTTAAAAAATTATTTTCTTTTATTAGTTATTTGACTAGTCAGCTACAACTAAGCAAACTATTCTCTCTTTTATATCTCCTCTGTTTTTTGTTTAAAAACCTTTGCTTGCCTTGAAATTAGACTGAAAGCAGGTGTTACAAAAAAATTAAACAAATTAAAAGCATTAGAAGTGAGCACCAAAATGGATAAAACCGCTTGAAGCAAAGAAAATTTCCGCTAAATACAATAAAAAAAATCTAGTTTTTTTATTACAATAATTAAAATTTATTAGGTATTAGTTAAAAGGTTGGAGATACCGGAATTGATACATCATTGCAAAATAAATAAAAAAAATCTATTACACACATAATAATTTTAATTTGTTAATAGACTCCTAATTACAAAAATTTTTTCACGACTTTAACTCTAAGCTGATAATTATCTCCAATTCAAATTAGCAAATAATTGAAAACAAATAAGAAGTAATCCAAAATATTCAACAAAAAAAAAATTATAATTTGTTTAAAACCGCATCCAAAAGTTCAAGGACAAAATTAAAATATAATCAGGTTTGATTCCTCTTCGTAATTCTTCAGTAGAGCTTTACTATTTCTAAGATGACAATCGTAGGGTAATAATAACAAAATTAAAAATTATAAATAACTAAAAATTGTTTTAAGAATTTGTGGCGGCAGTGAAAGAGGTGACCTCGAATTGAGCAATAAACAAAATTACGGCAAGAATGAAGAAGGAAAAAGAAGATACAGTTGTGTACAAAATTTAAAAAATTATGTGGTGGAATTTTGTAACAATGGGACAATACATGGGATACGGTATTTCGGGGAATACCGGACCTGGATTGAAAAGTAAGTTTTCAAAAAAAAAATTCTTTGCCAAAATTATTTTATTTATGGTCAATTTTGAATAAAATTTTGTATTCAACTCAAAAGAAAATGCTTATTATTCACTCAAAAAAATTATCCACCTATTACTTCAATAAAAACTGTTTATTTAAAAAAAAACTCTAGATGGCTTTGATAACGTATGTTTAATTAAATTAATTATTAATTATTATTGTATTTACCCTTCTGACATTAAAAATCTGCTTGAAAAATCGTAAAATGTGTAGGAGCCCCATTTTGCTGAAAATATTTGTTGAAGAAATCGTGTCAAACTGCATGTTTGTTAAAACTAAAATATCAAAGCTTCCTGCGAGTTTTTTTATTAAACAGTTGTAATAATAAACAATCACTAATTTACAAAAATTTAGATTGTGGTGGGCGATCAGTATATGCTTGTCACTCTACTTCTGTATAACTCTAATTATACAAAGTTATATAAAATGGGAGACTTCGCCTGTCATTGTGAGTTTTGCAACAAAAGAAACAGCTGTTTGGCAAATTCCGTTTCCGGCTGTCACTATTTGCCCGGAGTCGAAAACCAGAACTTCCGTCTTTAACTACACTTACTACTTGCATAAAAAACGAGCAAAGGAGCCACTAACTGAAGAAGAGTAAGTCAAAAATATTTATATTTTAAACTGACAAACAAACTTGTTTTGTTATTAACAAAATGCAAATAATAAATAATATTTATTATACTGTTGCACTGTTTTTTAATTTATTTACAAAAATTAAAATCTAATTAAAATCTAATTAAAATTTGATCTGTACAGTTAAAAATTTGGCGCAATGATACGAAATAATAATTTTTTAAAAACTTTCAAAAAAATTTAATTTTAATGGCTTTATGAAACAATCTCTTTTACCAAGTCTACAACTGACCAATTATGACAAATTTAATCAAAATGTCATTTCAGAGAACGTAAATTTGGTTACATGTCATTTTTATGCGACAAAAAATTTGACATAGAATACAACTCAGGGAAATTCACCGATGACGAAATCCTCGAATTTTTCGAAGAAGTCCAACCAAAATTTCTCGAAGATTCGTTCGATTGCAAATTTCTAGGATTTAATTTCAACTGCTCCGAGTTATTTGTACCAGTTTTGACAGATGACGGTATTTGCTACACTTTTAATATAGTTGATCGTACACAGCTTCTCAGTGACATAGTGTAAGTTGTACCAACCTCTACTGATAAAAAAATAAGAAGGATGGACGTCTTCTAGCGGTGGTGTTTGGAACTAGTAGACACGTGCGTTATTGAGGGATAAAAAATAAATGTTGAATTTAAGAGATAAAAATAGCAGAATACATATAAAGAAGAAAAAAACAATAAATAAGAAAGATAAAATAAGATTTTCTTTGCGTTACGTGGCCATTAGTTTTAAATTCCACCACTAGAGCGTACTAGAATCACTAAAAAAAATTTCAGAGTCCACTATAAAAATTTCCACAAAACCCAAGTCTCCTCCGACTGGAATTTAGAGCACGGCTATGCGCCAACAGCCGGCATTGACGCCTACCCCCGACGGGCCCTCCGTGCAGGAATTCCCTACGCCCTCGAGATTAAAATGGCGGTCCACGTAGATGATTTGGACTACACTTGTGGCACTTCAGTTAAAGGCTTCAAGGTCCAAATTGCACATCCACAGAGAATGCCGCGAGTAAGACAGCAGCACTTTATTGTTCCTCTGGAACGGGTTGCCAAAGCGGGAATAGCGCCGGATATGATGACGACGTCAGATGAAGTCAAGCAGTACAAGGCCAAAAAAAGGAACTGTCATTTTCCCTCTGAAAGAGGGTTGAAGTATTTCAAGAAGTACAGTCAGAATAATTGCGCGATTGAGTGCTGGGCGAATTTTACTCTAAGCCATTGTGGGTGTGTCCCATTTTATGTTCCAAGTATTGGGCTTGAAACTTAAGGGTACTGGTCGTGACTTCATCCCATGTAAATTTTACCACACAACGACGGTTTATAACGTTTCTTAAACAAAAACTAAAATTGGGATTTTACTAGTTTTGAAACCAGAAGCTTCACGAAGATCTAATTTTGGCACTTTTTGAAACTGAAGACAATATTTTTTTTCAATTTTTAAATCAATAATGGCAAAAGAAACATTGTTTTTACTAATTTTAAAACTTTATTTTTTGTTAATTTTTTTGAAGATAAAGACTATAAAAAATCTAGATGCTGCTTATCCCCCTAGTAAATTTTTTTTTATATAATAGTGAGTCACGACCAGTACTCTTAATTTTCCAAAACTCCCTAAATATTTTTTTTAGGGGAGAAAAGTACTCCTTTGTGTGGGGGCGGCAGCTTACACTGCCTTGAAGAAGCCCAAAGTTAGTTCTTTTAGAAATTGGTAATAACAATTTTACAATTTTCTTCTTTTTAGAAAAGCAATTTTACGGCAGCATTCAGAAAAAACTTGATGCTCTAAGCGGCAAAAAAGTCGCGAGTGACATACCAGATTGTCACTGCTACCCTATTTGTACCTCCATGTATTATGATATTGAGAATACCCAAGCAACTTGGGATTGGAGAACCACATACAAGCATAATAAACATTCCCGGATAGATATCAATGATAAGAAGTAAAAACAAAATATTGACATTTATTTAAAATTATTTTTTTAAGTCATTCTAGGAAAAGAATGTCGAAGCTTCAGGTGTTTTTCAAAGGAAATCAGTTTATCTATTCGGAGAGAAATGAACTGTATGGATCTACAGATTTGTTGGCTAATATTGGAGGTCTGCTTGGGTTGTTTGTCGGATTTTCGGCCTTGTCTTTAGTTGAAATTATTTATTATTTGACTTTGAGGATTATTTGTAACGTTGTTATGTTTGGGAGAAGAAATTGGTCAGGGACTGTAGACTAAAAAAGAAATAAATACAATAAAAATACCTTCATTTTTACTTTATTTATTTTTGTTTGAGTTACTAAAAATTTTTGTTTAAAAAGTGTCAAAGCACTAATCAGGATTAAAAGTAGGTTCAAAGAAAGCAGAAAGAGAGAATTCGCCACCCATCAAGCAAAAAAAAGATGCCAATAAAATAGGTCGTAAATTAAGACTTTCTGTTCGTAAAGAACTACAGTTCATGACTTCTAAAAATTTGTAATTTCTACTTTAATTTAGAAATTTTTGAATTAATATTTTTAGTTGTTTTAGGTCTTTCTTTTCTGCAATTTTACTTTTGCTGTTTCAAGTTTTAATATTTTTTTTATTCCGTTATTTTTCACGTTCTTTTAGAACCTACTTTGTTCTTCTAAAATCTACTTTTTGTAATTTCTTTCTAAACATAGTTTTTCCTTTTTTTTTTTTTAAGTCAATCATCGGTTTTAAAATTTGATAAAAAATTCATAAAAAACATAGTCTCTACTGAGACGCATTTGCTCCATAAGGTAACGCATTAACTTGTGAAGATTATCATCCCTTTAACGCTCTACCGTATAGGTGGTTTTAATTATGGTTTATTTTGGAGGATGTAGAAGCCAGGAACTCTTGAATATTAAGATTGGTGATATTGATGATAGAGGTTCGGTTATAGTTGTTAATATTCCAGAAAGTAAAACAGATACAATCAATTTACAATTGTGGAAGAAATGACATTTTCTGCATTGTCTCTGGTGAGAAAGTATATATCTCTACGTCCCTCAGGTCAACAGAGATTTTTCCTAACGTATCGAGACAAGCGTTGTACGGTTCAGCCCGTTGGGAAAAATACAATCGCAAAGGTTCCAACCAAAGTTGCCAGTTTCTTGGATTTACCAAATGCAGAAGCTTACACGGGGCATTGTCTACGCCGGACTTCTGCTACTGCCTTAGTTAATAGAGGCAAGTATGACGAGACTCAAGAGACACGGCGGATGGCGGAGTTCGACTGTAGCAGAAGGATATTTGGCTGAAAGCATAGAATTAAACAAAACGACAAAAATCTTAGCTGGTGTATCGGATGAAAGAAGTGCGGTATCAATGTTTGACTGTAGTCATACATGCACTAGCAGCATTTCAATGGAAAAATCGTTTAATTGTAGTGACACGGAAAACAATTTTAGTGGTAGATTTGAGAACTGTAGCTTTGTTTTTGTTACTTCTTCTGAATCTACATTGGAGGGAATTAAGAATTCATAATTGCCTGCTATAATTCCCACGGAAGTTATGAATCTCTTTAGAGTTACCGTAACTAAGGTTATATTTGGCTATATTGATTAAGTAGGAAATAAAGTTATTAAAATGTTGCCTTTAGATGCAAAAATTAGTAAAATGTGTCTCAGAAATTCAAAAAAATTTATCACTTTCTTTAAATATTTTAAAAATTATTAAGAAATATATAATATATTCCCCCGACATTTCAAATTATAAAATTAGGAAGTCACCAAATTTCAAAATTAATAAAAAAATGATTTTTTGCGCGATTGGTTGTTTTTATCAGTTTACTGTGCCTGTTTCTACAACGGTAGGTTGCTGTTACTGGTTGCTACGTGTAACAAAACGGTAAGTAATTCACTTACCGTTCAGTGAACGGTAAGCAATTAAATTTAAAAAAAAACAATTTTGCGATTTATTTATTCAAATTAAATGTACAATTATTATAATTAATAGTAGTAATACCACTCGCATTTGAGTTTCTAGTGTTAATAGACAAACTTTCCGACGTAGAAGTCCCAAGTTGTTGTAATAGTCCACCAACCACCAACATCTCTGTGTAAAATTTTATGAGCAAATTCAATTTTGTTTTGGAGGGAATCTTCCACGTAACTCTCGGCCACCGTTGATGAACGCCACCCACCATGTCTTTTTAGTCCCAACACATCAACCCCGTTATTCGCCAAAAGTGTAGCCGATGTGCTTCGAAACGAGTGTCCAGTAAAACCTTCAGGGGCTTGCAACTTTAAATACTTTGCAATGTTTGACGGCCAGCCTCTAATTGTGCCTTTTCCTGTGACTTGCCTAGTGCATTTGCCATTTCGATAGTTCAGAAATAAATGATCTGACGTTGGGTTGCTTGGTCGAATTCTTATGTATTTTCGAAGTATTTCCAAATAATGAACTGCTTCATTTTCTTTATTAATAACTGTGAACGTTCGCTGAATATTCGATTTTGTATTTGGAATATTTACTATAAACATTTCTTCATGTTCTTCTATGTCACTCATTTTAATATTGTATAATTTTTCTCGTCTACAAGCGCCCGATACTCCCAATATCATTGCTACCTGCAAATATATTGTTTCCTTAGAACTCAGATGTACCACCTCATCTTCTACAACATACCTTTTGAATTAAAAATTGTTCGTTTGGTTCTTCATTCAAGAATTTTTCCATGTCTTCTTTGGTAAAAATCTTAGCCTTCTTAGGCCGATATCTAATATTTTTTCTCTTAAGATAAGCAATTAATGTAGCAAACTTAGAAATATCGATAGCATCATGGAGAAAAATTGTACTCTTCAGCATAGAATACTCCGCCCATAAACTGCCTGGGGCCTTGAAGTGTCCACTTCTCACCACAAAATACGCTAACAAGCTCTTTTCATTTACAGAAATCTTCTTTGCTTTACGCCATTCCTTAAACAACTTGTATGTCTGTTCATATCGGGCTTTAGATTTTTCTGGAATTATTGCCGAACATCCTTCTTGCCAAGCGTCTTCTAAATCATCCGGTAGATCATTACTATGGCTCATATTTGCTTCGAAAACGGAACCACAAAGCAGAACTATGTAGGAATGATTGTATCAAAAAGACAATTTTACTTGTTTGGAACAAAACCATAGCAACCATGGAACAGCCACCCAAAGTTTTCAGTTTCAATCTTCCCGATTATCACGAATGTATTGATATAAATTATTATTATTATTATTCTAGAAACTCCAATCGCGCAAAAAACGTTATAAGCATGTCGAACGTTAAGGATTACCGTTCTCAGACAATAATTGGAATCGTCGCTTCGCTCCTCCTCCAAACAATTGTCTTCGAACGGTACGCATTCCTTACCGTTCTCCATACTTAATATACTATTGTCTCAGGCCTTAAAACTGTCTTGAGAAAAAAAATTCTTTTTTTGTTATTAATTTCCAACATGAAAAAAAATGTCGGGTCCGGCTCCCTAAATTTGATAAAAAAATGCCACTTTTGCAGCTCTAAAGTTGTGAAAATATTGCCTCTGGCTTTCAAAATTAGTAAAATTTTGGCTCCATTTCCCAAATTACCAAAAATTTTTTTAATTTTTAAACTGATAGAAGATATAGTCGTCGGCTTGTAAAACTAGTACAATTACGTCTACAAATTTCAAAATTAGTAAAATTTTTTGCTGTTGTGGACCCCAAACTTATTTCGGGTTTCTACAATTAGAAAAAATATTGTTTTCTTTGTTTCCCACTTTAAAAAATTTTATATAAAATATTGCTTTCATCAGCTCCATTAAAATATTACTTCTAGCTTTTGAAATTAGTAAAATGTTATCTTAAAGTCCCGAAAATACAAAAAAGTAGCATTTTTATTGATTTAAAAATTATTTAAAAATATATCCCTCTGACTTCTCAAATTATAACATTATATTAGACATTCTACTTACAATGTAAAAATGCAACCAGTTAAACACTGTTGTAGAAAGCCGGTTGCATATATGTTTTATTTTAATTTAAAAATTATATTGTGTGTTTAATTAAAAAAAAAAACTCTAGAGTGCTTTGAAACTAAAAAACAATTGTTTTGTATGTCTGTGATTACACAAGTGTCAAAATGAAAAATCTCATAACCTCACTTTTCGACAATTAAAACAAAAATACATTTTAAATAAAATAAAGAATGTTTGAAAAACAAAAACACCACGAAGGCCACCACAGGAAAACACACTAAGACCAAGCTCGCTTTGGCGGGAAGAGAAGATTTTCTTAGGTTATGATTAAGATAATTTGTGAAGGGTAAAATGGCATAGCAGGCAACCAACAATACATGGATAATTTAAATAATAAAAATTTTGTTTTTGTATGGCGTCATGTACGACATACTTAAAAATGTCATGGCTTGCTACGAGTTTGTTTTTTTAAACTCACATTATTTTATTACCTAATACATATTAGTATTATTAGTCTATACTAAATTTTTTTATAGAGATAACACTAATTTTTCTAAAAATAAATTAAAAATCACATTTCTGATAAATTCTTTATTAAAAAATGTTACACTTAGTTTCTAAAATACTTATTATTTACAATAAAATGCGTCATACAAATGCATCAGTCTACAAGTTGTTAATACTTATTTAAAAATTGCAGCTTTCTGTAAAAACTGTTGTCTCCTTAAAATTCTTTCTTCCTCCAATCTTTTCTTTTCTTCTTGTTCTTCCCGAATTTCACTTTCGAATTTGCTCCTTTTTGTCAGTTCTTGAATCTAAATAAAAATGTATTAATTTTTCCAAATTTCAAAATATTAGTTACCTTAGCTTCGAAAAATTCTTTAGCCCCATTAACCCCCACTTTCTCAACATCAACTTCGGTTAACTTCGCTAATTGTGCAAGTCCTGAATTTTCCTCAAGTTCCCCAGCTCGGGCTTTTCTGTAAACTAGGAGAAACTCCCTGAAGGAGAGTCTCCCATCGTCGTCTTCGTCTACTTCCTTGATCATTGCCTTAAGGCCTACGTGTGTCTGTGGAGCTCCTAGGACTTCCATCATTCTTTTAAGCTCATTGAGACTCAAAAATCCGTCTTTGTTGGTATTGAACCTGTAATGAATTTATTTTTAGGTGATTTTGAAAGTGGGAGATCAGAAAAAAAAATGTTTGGGTTAAAAATAAAATACCGCTGCTGAGATTGCTATTCAATGGATAAGAAGGTCAATTGGATGATATAAATGTTTTTGCTAATTGATCAAAGCCTTGAAACAGTTTTGTCGCTTTATGGTTTTGTAAATAACAATCTTATATAATACTAGTTACAAAAAATTGTTTATATGTTATTGACTGGGAAAAAAATCCGTTCACTTCCTTAAATGCATTTTGCGAAATTAAACAACAATAGTGTATTATTTTAATAAATTTTAATTTGTAATTACTTCATGAATTAATTAGTTGCAGGCGGATGTGTATGTAGTCTGTTTATGCTGTGGTCTTATTTTAGAAGTTGTTGATATCCAGATATCATAAACACATTTCCTTCCTTTATGTACTTTCGTCATTATCTTTTGGGAGAACTTTGTAAACTATTAACAGTTGGTTTAAGATAAATATTGATTTTTGGGGCCACTTTAAAATTTTTCACTCTTGTTATCTAATGAGGTAAATAAACCCGTTTTTATTTTCCTTGAATATCTTGTTTTTTTGCTTGTAATTACATATTTTGATATTTAAAACAAAAAAAAACAAGTACAAAGAAATTTTCCTTCTTAATTTTTGTTTTAATTTTAGACCAATTTCTTGAAATGAATTTATTTCAGCAGATTTAAAGTAGAGGGTCAAGTTTTGCGTAAAGAAATTTTTTGTTGGCATTTTTATTATGTTTTTTATTCGCAACATTTTTTAATATCACACAAAAGTTGCAAGCAAATCGTCAAAAATTAAAAAAAAAATAGATTTTTTGATTTTGGAGGACAAATGAAAGTCAATTTTTACCAAAAAGAAAGTTTCAGAAAATAGGTTTGTAGAGAATTTTATTAACTACAACTTTTGTTTGAAACATTTTTGGATTTCATCCGTAGATTCTAAGCAAATTAATAAAAATTAAAAAAATGTTTTTTTTGACATTTAGGAGACAATTATGAGGTTAATTTTGAACACTAAAAAAATTCGTAGAGAGTAGTTTGTAGAGAATTTTATTAGCTACAATTGTTCTATAAAACATTTTTTTATATCACCTATAGATTCTGATCAAACTGACAAAAAATCAAAAAAATCTTTTTTTTATCTTTAGTAGACAACTGGAAAGTTAGTTTTAAACCTAAAAAAAAAATTGTAAAAAAAATTTGTAGAGAATTTCATTGGCTACAACTTTTGTCTAAAACATTTTTGATATAACTTATAGATTCTGAGAAAATTAGAAAAAATTCCAAAAAATAGGTTTCTTGACACTTAGGAGGCAATTGAAGCGTTTATTTTTAACCTAGAAAAAATTTTGTAAAAAATAAAATTGTAGAGTATTTCATTAGCTACAACTTTTGTCTAAAGCATTTTTTGGTATCACTCATAGATTATGAGAAAATTTAAAAAAATTCCAAAAAGTAGGTTTCTTGACACTTAAAAGGCAATTGAAGCGGCAATTTTTATCCTATAAAAAATTTTGTAGAAAGTAAAATTGTAAAGTATTTTAATGGCTACAACTTTTGAAAACATTTTTTGATATCACCTATAGATTCTGAGAAAATTAAAAAAAATTCCAAAAAATAGATTTCTTGACACTTAGGAGGCAATTAAAGCGTTAATTTTTACCCTAAAGAAAATTTTGTAGAAAGTAAAATTGTAGAGAATTTTATTGGCTGCAATTTTTGTTTGAAAATTTTTTTGGTATCACTCATAGATTCTGAGAAAATTGAAAAAAATTCCAAAAAATAGGTTTCTTGACACTTAAGAGACAATTGAAGCGTCAATTTTCACCCTAGAAAAAATTTTGTGGAAAGTAAAATTGTAGAGAATTTTATTGGCTACAACTTTTGTTTAAAAAATTTTTTGATATCACTTATAGATTCTGAGAAAATTTAAAAAAAATCCAAAAAATAGATTTCTTGACACTTAAGAGACAATTGAAGCGTCAATTTTCACCCTAGAGAAAATTTTGTAGAGAGCAAAATTGTAGAAAATTTTATTGGCTATAACTTTTGTTTAAAAATTTCTTTGATTTCACTCATAAATTCTGAAAAAATTGAAAAAAAATCAAAAAAATAGGTTTCTTGACACTTAAGAGGCAATTGAAGCGTCAATTTTTATCCCATAAAAAATTTTGTAGAAACATTTTTTGTCTGAAACATTTTTTGATATCACTTATAGATTCTGAGAAAATTAGAAAAAAATCCAAAAAATAGTTTTCTTGACACTTAAGAGGCAATTGAAGCGTTAATTTTTACCCTAGAGAAAATTTTGTACAAAGTAAAATTGTAAAGAATTTTATTGGCTACAACTTTTGTTTGAAATTTTTTTTGATATCACTCATAGATTTTGAGCAAACTAACATAATTCCAAAAAAATCTTTTTTAAGTCTTTTGAGTTTAATAATTGAAAGATCAGTTTATTATTATTATATTTTTATTATTATTTTAGTTTTTTGTTCAAAACAATAACTTTAACTATGGTTGTATTTAAGTAAAAAACAAATATTTTAGTAAAATACTAACGTGAGATCGCAATGTAACTGAATCAGAGCAAGCCGTGGAAGTGAGTAGTAACATTAGACACATCATTACAGTTACGCTAGCACAGCCTGCTCTAATTAAGTTACATTTCAATCTCACCTTACTATTATTATTTAATAAAATTTGGATTGACATGACAGATGTGACATCTGAAATGACTGATAAATATTTTGTAAACAATCAATTTTTATTTTTAACAAAAATTTAAATTGTTCAATAATAATTTTCCTCACTACTATGGCTCCACTTTCCCAAAATAGTCCTTGGCTATATAATAATTTTTGAAAAAGTAACCAAGACAACGAGTTAGAGATCTTCTCTTTCAAAATTTTTTAAGAAATTTAGAATTTGATAGTTATTTAAAAGCCAAATAAAAAATAATTTTTGAAAAATAAGGCAATACAGCATTTCATGTAATAAATATATCTTTTTTGACATTACAAAGTAACATTAAAATCATTTGTTTTTTTATTTAATTTTTCCGCCAATAAATTGAGTCAAAATCATGTTGACCAATCAGAATTCAGTGTATTTCCTACTAGTAAGCCACAATATGGCGCATGAATTAATACTAGATGCTGATTGGCCAATACTACGTTGCATCTACTGTATCTTTCCTTCATTTCCATAATAAACAAATATTTTAATAAAACGCTTTATTATTATTAGCGTGACAGATGTCACATCTGGAATGACTGATAAATATTTAGTAAATAAATTAATTTTTACTTTTAATATAAAAATTGATTGAACGATATTTTGCTTGACTACTATGGCCCCACCTTTTTATTCTTGCCTTGGCAATAAATTAACTGTTATTTAAAGTTATGTCCACAAAAGACATATTAGAGGTCTTCGCATTCTGTTTTTTTTTTAAATTAAAAATTTTATAGTAATTTCAAAAACAAGAAAAAATGTTTTTTAAAATTAACCAATTT
Source organism: Tribolium confusum (assembly GCA_029207805.1). NCBI lineage: Eukaryota > Metazoa > Arthropoda > Insecta > Coleoptera > Tenebrionidae > Tribolium > Tribolium confusum. The sequence goes on along the minus strand of JALGAY010000007.1, from coordinate 4,408,773 downwards.
TTATTTAAAAAAATACGTAGCAAATGTCTTTTTTTTGTTTTTTAATGTTACGGTTCCACCTTTTTTCTTTTCATCTTGGTTCAGGTACATTCTCTAACCCCTAATCGATTTCTGTCAAATTGACGTAATTGACAGGTCAGGTTAGCTCATTAATTTTTTAATTAATTTTTATTTTTTTTTAGTGATTTTTTCGCTAAACAGTTGTTTTTATAAATTATAAATCTAAAATAATCTAGTTGAAGACTTAATTTCAATTTTGAATTTAGAAAAATCCACAGATAAGATTAGTTTAATCAATAATTACTTTCCCGGAATTAACTAAAAAAAACAGTTTATTTATAACAAAATTCGCGTCAGTGTCACCGCTTCCACCTCTCCCCTCTCGCCTTGGCTCTCAATTCACTACGTGTACTCCACCGGTTCGATATCGCTCCTCGCCACGTTTCGTCGTGGACGTATTCATCAGTCACCGCGAAATGCCTCTTTCGCAATGTCAAATCTCTCGATTTTCCTTCTCGTAGTCCTCGCCGCCCCCATAACGCCCACCCCCGACTCATGTTTCTGCCAATTGAGCGGCCGTATCGACGAGTGCACGTGCAACATCGATACAGTTGACCATTTCAACAATATTAAAATCTATCCACGACTACGCAGTCTCCTCCGCAAGGACTACTTCCGCTATTTCAAGGTCAATTTGCGACGGGAGTGTCCTTTCTGGCACGACGATGGAGAGTGTGCCATACGGTACTGTCACGTCCAGCCTTGCGGGGAAGTACCCATCGGGATCAAGGGGGTTCTTCCAGGGAAATGCGACCAGGAGAATGCCGATTTGGATTATTTAAACAAGACTTTAAGTACGAAAATCACAAAAGATCTGGTTTTGTGGACGGAATACGATGATAATGTTGATCAATTTTGTGTCCTTGATGAGAATGATAAAGATGCAGAGTACGTTGATCTGCTTTTAAATCCGGAGAGATATACCGGATATAAAGGAACATCAGCAAACCGAATTTGGAATTCGATTTATTTGGAAAATTGTTTCCGGCCGAAAACCTTTTATAGTCTGTATATTCCAAGTTCAATGCTTGATAATATGTGTTTGGAGGAAAGAGTTTATTATCGAGCGATTTCTGGTCTACATACGAGTATAAATATTCATTTGTGTGCTAATTATTTATTATCAAATTCAAACGGATTAAGTCTGACTAATCCGAAAGGAGAATGGGGACCGAATTTAAAAGAGTTCCAGAGACGTTTTTCACCAGAAACGACAAATGGAGAAGGACCGAATTGGCTCAGAAATCTCTATTTTGTATATTTGGTGGAGCTTAGGGCTTTGGCGAAAGCAGCACCATATTTGGAACAGGAAAAATTCTACACAGGTAAAAAAATTTGAATTTACCGCCTGATGCTGTCAAACGGCCATTTTGAACTGTTTCTGTGCTTTACCTGACTTGTCCTTGAACTGTCAAAATTAACGTAGCTTTCCAAAGGGGTGCGCTTCGGGCGCTTGAAATCCGATGCGCTTTGAATCCGAGAAGATTGAATTATTACTAATTCCCGCCAGATAATTGACAGTTCTAGAGTCGGCCAACAAAATAGCTGAAAACTTTTTCGAACAAGTATGTCAGTTATTTATGTTGGGCTACTTTAGAACTGTCAATTTTCTGGCGGGAAAAAGAGAAAATTCAATCTTCTCGGATTCAAAGCGCATCGGATTTCAAACGCCCGAAGAGCACCCTTCCAAAGTAGAGCTGCCTGTCAAAAACTAAACTTTGTCGGACATTTTTTCTTAAAAACACTCCAAATTCAAAAATTTGGTTCACAATTTTATTTAGAGCTTTTTGCACTGTCAAATTCAAATTTTCCGCCTAAAATTTTTAAACGCCATTGTTCTAGTTTTTGAAATTTCAAAATTTCACCGTATCAAAACGAGATTTAACCGTCAAATCCAAAAATTTTAGCCTTGAACTCTCTCCGTTTCTTTTTTGATATTTACTGTCAAAATTCTGTTATTCATTTTGAACAAATGCAGAAAATTTCTGGCACAATTTAAAATTGAACTGTCAAAATTTAGAAAACATTTTAAATTATGTATTTTTTGACATTGATATAACCTCAAAATTGGTGTCAAATTGTCAAATTTAAATTTCCTGCTCAAATTTTCTTGTTTTTGTAATATCAACAGCGTCAAAACTATTATTAAATCGCGGTCATGAATTTAGTCATTATAATTCATATTACAATTCATAGGTATGAATTTACGTCATTATAAAAATCATAATAAAAACACAATTTTACAATTAATCAAGTTAGTTAGACATCTTATTTAGTGTCAAAAATAGGATTTTCAACTGTCAATTCTAACATTTTGTCCTTGAACTGTCCTATTTCTACTTTTTTGACATTTAATGTGTAACAAAATTTAACAGATTATTATCAGCTGTCAAAGTAATTTTTCAAAAAAAAGTTTAAATAACATCTTTTTACTTTGATCTTTCATCTGTCAAAATTATATTTTCAGTGTTATTAGTCATTTTTAATTTCGTTAAATTTGACATTAAAGTAACGTCAAAATGGCTTGTTTTACTCTCAAACTTATATTTCCCCGGCAAAAGTTGTAGCTCACCTGTCAAAATTTAGTTTTTTTGAGTCTGTTTTTTATTATTTCACAGATTAGTTTTATGTGTCATGATGTCATAATATGTCATAAGAGTTTTTTAAACTGTAAAATTTTAAAACGGAAATTAAATTATCTCTCCAAACTTTAAAATTAGTAATTGTCGCCTCCAGCTCCCAGTATTAAAGGAAATCTTTTTATAAATTTAAAAATTGGTAAAAAATATAATTTTCGTCTTCTACAATTTGTAAAATTACGGCTTTAGATATCGAAAATAGTAAAATGTTGCCTCCAACTTCAAATGATGTAAAAGATTACAAAAAATATTATCTTTGGCTCCTAAAACTAGTAAAAGTCGCCTCCAGACTCCAGACACCTCCAGTAAAAATGCTGTTTTGGTATTTGATTGTAATTTATTAATATAAAAATTTGTAAAAAACGTAACCTTCAACTTTTAAATTAGTAAAATATTGTCTCCGAACAACAATTTTGGTAAAAATGTCGTTAACAGTTTTAGTAATTTTAAAATTTGAAAAGAATGTTGCTTCCAGCTACTAAAATTATTAAAAAATCGCCTCCGGCTCCCTTTTTGTATTTTTAAATCAAAAATTAGTAAAAATGTTACCTCCGGCTTCTAAACTTGGTAAAATTTTGCCTCTAATTTCTGAAATTAGTAAAATATTATCTCCGACTTCTAAAATTACATTAACAGTGTTGCCTTTTATTTTTATTGATACAAAAATTCATAATAATATAGCTTCTAAAGTAATTAATAACATTTTGTTTTCAAACTTTAAAATTAGTAACTGTCGCCTCCGGCTTCCAGTATTAAAAAATCTCACTTTTCTATTTGTAAATTTAAAAATTAGTAAAAAAGGCTGTGTTCAGCTTTTAAATTAGTAAAATATTGCCTCCGATGTTGCTACATGGATCTGTCAAAATTTCACAAGAACAAAGTTGCTGATTCCAAACCTTCAGCTGATTTTATTATAATTTCAAGGCCACAACAAGACCATAAATCACTTTTTGATACTAAAAAGTAATCTCAATTTTTTTTCTGCGTGTCGCTGTTACATTATCTGTTATTTAAACATATTTTGGGCAAAACTTTTCGAAAAATTATGTTTTTCCCCTTTTTTGTTTAATTTTCTTGTCAAAAACTCATTAACGGCCATTTTGAAATCGCAAGTTTGTCATATTTTCCACCAAAAACCTTCAAACGAACATTTTGAACTGTCAAAATTAAGGTATTTTTGACAATTAGACGCCAGAAATCTACAACAGTTGCCCTAAGTGTAAAATCTAAAAAAGAATAATTCTGAACTGACTAATTTCTAATCTTTTGACACTTTTTCATTTTGTACTTATTTCAAACTTGTGACCTTGAACTTTTTTCAAAATGACAGTATTTCAAGGCCACAACTGTCAATTTTTGGCTAACGTAACCTCAAAAACGCTCTTTTTTGCTTATTACAATTGCCTTTTCCGTTATGAAACATATTTTTCTATGAAATTTGCAAAAAAAAATCCAAACAATCTACCATTTTGAATTTAATTTCCCGCCATTTTAAAATATAGTTTTTTGAAATTTTCCCGCCAAAAATAGTTTTTTTTTTGTTAAATAGGCAACGAAATGGAGGACCACGACACCCAAATGGCCGTTAAAGACCTTCTTTCATTCGTCCAACAATTTCCCAACCATTTTGACGAATCCTCCATGTTTACCGGAAGTGAACAAGCCAAACGTCTCAAAAAAGAATTCAAGGAACACTTCCGGAACGTGACCCGAATTATGGATTGTGTGGGTTGTGATAAGTGCAAATTGTGGGGTAAACTACAAACAAAGGGGTTAGGAACAGCTTTGAAAATTCTATTCTCAAAAAATTTTAATCAGAAGAAGTTATTTAGGTTACAAAGAGAAGAAATCGTTGCGTTATTTAATGCTTTTGGACGGTTGTCTACAAGTATTTATAAATTAGATGATTTCAGACAAATGTTATTACAGAAAGGACATGATGAGTTTTAGAAAAAAAAAAAGAAAAAAAAAACAGTATTGTAAAATAAAAACTGTGATTGTTAGGAAAAATATTGTATGTGTTACGTGACATCACGCTTAAATTTAAGTCGAGTTTTGTTACAGTTTATTTTTTGAATTATTTACAAAATAAAAATTTACAGAAAAAATGAATTTTTGTGACAGAAACCTAACCTATATTTTCGTTTTTTTTTCTTGAGAAACACACGAGAAACATAGGATTTAAAGTTTTTGAAAACTGTGCCCAAAAACACTAACAAATGGACCGGTTATCCAAAATCCATCAAATTTTGGGAGGAAACTGATAAAAAATTAAATTAAACGAGGAATTCGGAATTTTTTGAAGTCTGCAGCCTCAAAAACAACAAAACAGTAACTCACTGTAAATGTAAAAAACATTTTTTTTCAGCTTGTAAATTAGTAAAATCTTGCTTCTGGCTTCTAAAATTGTGAAAACAAAATTAGTAAACTGTAGCTTTCGGCCCCTAATATTGAAAAAATGCTAGTTTTCTATTTATTCATTAGAAAAATCAGTATATAATATAATTTTCGTCTTCTGAAATTAGTAAATTTCCAGCTACGGATAATAAGATTAGTAAAATGAAGCCACCGGCCTCGAATATTGTAGTAAAAATAATTTTTGGGTTTCAAAATTTGTAAAATATAGTCTCCGACTTCTAACCCAAGAAAAAAATTCCCGTTTTGTGTATTTATTAATTTAAAAATTAGTACAAAAATATAATTTTCGATTTAAACAATTAGTAAAATTACATCAGCGAGTTTAAAAATTAGCAAAATATAGCCTACGGCTAAATAAATTAGAAATAAAATTTAAAAAAAATATTTTTGGCTTCTAAAAATAGTACAGGTCGCTTTTTCCGGATTTTAAAATTAGTAAAATATAGTCTCCGGTTTCCGAAACTAGAAAAAAAGGCCGTTTTCTTATATATTAATTTAAAAATTAGTAAAACATATAATTTTCGGGTTACAACAGTCAGTAAAATTACGTCTGCGAGTTTAAAAATTAATAAAATGTTACCTCCGGCTCCAAATATTTGGAATAAAATTGAAAAAATCTCTGGCTTCTAAAACCAGTAAAGGTTGCCTTCTTCGCCTATTAAAATTAGTAAAATTATGTCTAAGAATTTCAAAATGTGTGACATATGGTCTTCGGCTTCTAACACTAGAAAAAATTACCGTTCATGTATTTGTTAATTTAAAAATTAGTATAAATTATAATTTTCAGCTTAAACAAATTAGTAAAATTTTGTTTCCAGCTTTTTAATTAGTAAAATATTGCCTTCGACCACTAATATAGGTAATATCTTATTTTCGGCTTCTAAAATTAGTAAATTATCGTCTACGGCTTCTAGAATTGGAAAAATTCTAAAATTAGTAAAATCTTGCCTCCGACTTCTAAAATTACAATAACAATGTTGCCTTTTGTCTTCAATGATTCAAAAAATGTTAAGATATACAGTTCAGTTTAAAAAATTAGTTAAATTATCTCTCTGAATGTGAAAAACTGACGCCTCCAGCTCCTTGTTTTAAAAAAAATATATTGATTTTGTAATTACTAATTCAAAAATTAGAGCAAAATATTTTTTTTTTTTGGCCTATAAAATTAGTAAATTATCGTCTACGGCTTCGTGAATTAGTAAAATTACGTCCCCGGATATTAAAATGTGTAAAATACTCCTTCCAGTTCCTAAAATTATAAAAAAATGCCGTTTTTGTATTATAAATTTACAAAATAGCAAAAAACACCGTCTTCAGCTTTTAAATTAGTAAAATAATGTCTCCGACCACAAATATTGGTAAAAGCTGTTACCTCTAGCTTCTAAAATTAGTTAAATTATCTTTCTGATTTAAAAATTAGTAAACTGTTGCCTGTTACTTCCACAAAGGAAAATGGGGGAGGTTTTGCTGCTGAAGCACTCCCTCCCCTAAAGTCGGTCGGCCATTTTGAATTTACTAGAACTTCTTATCGCTTTGAAATGTAGTAAGTACATACATATATACAAAAATAGAAAAATCAAAAATATTATTACGATGTGGTTATCGAAACGAGGCGCAAGCCGTGCAATACAATTTAAAATTAATAAAAAAAATTTGCGATTTCACTCAAAGTACTTAGACATCTCCCTTTTTGACCTATTTTAACTCCCAGAATAACTTTCTGTTTACTTTCAAGTGTCATCTGTAAAATACAAAAATAATAAACAAACAGAATTTCTCTCATAATTAATGTTTATAAAATCGAATTAATCAAGGAAATTCTTCCGAACTCGTGACTCAATCAGTATACACAACCTAATAAAAAAACAATCATCTGGTGATTCAAGAAATGTGATTACTACTCGATAAACACTTCAAAATAAACAACAAAACTTGTTACGTATAGAAAGTTTTTTTTTACCACAAGGAAAAGCCTTTCACTGAAAATATCGGCGCGGCGTGATTGAAGATGCGACTTTTACTTGTAATTTTTTTTTAGTAAATCAAGTGAAAAGAGACCGTAAATGGTTAATTACTGCTAAGTGCATAATCGTGTTATTGTACAAGTGCAAAGTCTTTTATCTAATTAGGGACAAAAAGAGGCATTTACCGCACCGGTAATCAATAGGGAAAAGAAGGTCACTGTATTAATAGCATGACCTTTCTGGATTGAAAATAGATCAATATATCGTGCAGAAATTAATTTATGAGTGCAATTATTCACTGTTACTACATGTCTTGCATATTTCAAGCCAGTTCTTATCACTTGATGACTCAGACCTTGGGACTTATGGTAATGCAAAACAGTCAGTCTATCTGTGTCAGCAAATTTTTTTTTGTGATTTGCGTCAATGGTATTTGTTATTAACAACAGTGCCGGACTAGGGGATTTTCCTCAAAAAATTATTTTTGTGATAAGAACTTGTTTATTGGTGGATATCTCAAAAAGTACTTATTGTAGAACAGAAATAAATATAGATTCAGAATCCGCAGAGATTTTTACATCAGAAAACATAAATTCTAAGATCAATGGTGATCAGGGTTACCAAAAAAAAATTTGAAAAACACTTTGGTGAAAAATTTTTTGTATATTGATTGAAATCTCAAAAATACAAGTCTCAGAACTGAATTAATGACAAATTTAAAATGTCCGAACAATTTTGTGTCACACAGAATATATTTCAAGGTCATGATATAGCTCTATAACTGCCAAAAAAATTTTATTTAAAATATATTGGTCTGATATTTGAGAAACCATCGAATATTGGTCGATATCTCAGAAAATAACTGTCATGGAACAGAAATAGATACAGATTCAGAATCCTCAGAGATTTTTGCATTAGACAACATATACTTTAAGATGTATTGATGATCAGGGTTGCCAACAAATGTTTTTGAAAAACACTTCTGTGAAGAAATTTTTGTATATAGATTTGATATCTCAAAAAGTACAAATCTCAGAAGTGAATTAGTGACAGGTTTAAAATGCTCCAGCAATTTTGGGTCACACTAATTACCTTTCGAGGTTATTAAATAGCTATCTGTCACTATTTTTATTTAAATAATGCAAATATTCGGCCTGATATTTGAGAAATAATAGAATACTGGTCGATAACTCAAAAAATACTTATCACAGAACAGAAATAGATACAGATTTAGAATCCTCAAAGATTTTTGCATCAGAAAACATATATTCTAAGCTATCATTTAGTAATCAGGGTTGCCAAAAGAAATTTTTGAGAAACACTTTCGTGAAAAATTTTTTTGTATACCGATTGATATCTCAAAAAATACAAATCTCAGAATTGAATTAGTAACAGTTTCAAAATGTTCTAGGAATTTTGTGTCACATAAAATACATTTCAAGGTCATTACATAGCTATAACTATCAAAGTTTTTATTTAAAATATAAATGATCTGATTGATATTTGAAAAAGTATTGAATATTGGTCGATATCTCAAAAAATACTTATCCTAGAGCAGAAATAAATACAGATTCAGAATCCTCAGAGATTTTTGCATCAGAAGGCGTATATTTTAAGATATTCTGATGATGAGGGTTGCCAAAAGATATTTTTGAAAAACAGTTTTGTGAAGGAATTTTTGTATATAGATTTATATCTCAGAAAGTACAAATCTCAGGAGTGAATTAATGACAGGCTTAAAATACTCCAGCAATTTTGGGTCACACTAATTACATTTCAAGGTTATTACTTAGCTATCTATCACGATTTTTATTTAGATAATGCAACTATTCTGCCTGATATTTGAGAAGTGATAGAATATTGGTTGATATCTCAAAAAGTACTTATCATAGAAGTGAAATAAATACAGATTCAGAAACCTCAAAGATTTCTACATTAGAGAACCTCTGATCCAAAACATTTTGGTAGTCAGGGTTGCCAACAGATATTTTTAAAAAATGCTTTGTGATAATTACTTTTGTATTAGATATCTCAGAAAATACTCATCATAAACAAAAAAAAGTGATTTTGGAGATGTTCAGAGATTTTTTAGGTCCAAAGACATATATTTTGAGATGATTTGATGATCAGGGTTGTCAACAATAAATATTTGTGAAAAACACTTTTGTGATGAAAACTTTGTCGTGAGATATCTCAAAAAGTACTTATAATAGAACAACATTAAAAAGTGGCTCAGAATCTTTAGAGATTTCTAAATCAAAAGACATATATTTTAAAATAATTTGGTAATCAGAGTTGCCAACAGATATTTTTAAACACTTTTGTGATATGTAGATGTATATCTCAAAAAGTACTTATTATAGAGCAAAAATAATAATTGATTCAGAATCTTCAACTATCTCATAGTCAAAAAACATATTTTTTAAGATAATTTGACAATCATGGTTGCCAATAGATATTTCTAAACACTTTTGTGATGAAAATTTTCTATATTGGTGGATATCTCAAAAAATATTATCAGAGAACAAAAATAAGAAATATTTCAGAATTTTCAGATACTTCTAAAACAAAAGACATATATTTTAGGATAATTTGATAATCAGGGTTGCCAACAGATATTTTTAAACAGTTTTGGGATAAAATTCTTGTACGCCAGTGCATATCTCAAAAAGTATTTATCACAGAACAAAAATAAAAAGTGATTTAGAATCCTTAAAGATTTTATAGTCAAAGGCCGAACATTTGAAGATAATTTAATAATCAGGGTTGCCAACAGATATTTTTGAAACACACATTTGTGATAAAAATTTTGTACATTGATTGGTATCTCAAAAAATATGTCTCAGAACTAATTTTGTAATAGATTTAAAATGTTTCAGCAAACTAAATAAATTTCAAGGTCATTGTGTAGCTAACTGTCATGATTTTTCTGTAAATAATACAATTAATCTATCTTAAATTTGAGAAATAATAGACTGTTGAGTGATATCTCAAAAATTACTTATTATAGAACAAAAATAGATACAGATTCAGAATCTTCACTTCTTCAGAGATTTTTGCATAAGAAAATATATATTTTATTTTAACATATTTTGTTGACCAGAGATGCCAACCGAGAAAAATTTTTAAAACAATTTTCTGATAAAAATTTTGTATGTCCGTCGATATCTCAAAAGTTTCAGAATTTTGAAAAAAAAAGTTTTTCAACATGCTGTTTGTTCTTTTCAGGTAATTTAAATATTAAATTACCCTAACTGAAATTCATGCAAATATACAAACATTTTTTTTAAATGTTTATAGTTTTGCGACTTGCTTCTATACTTTTTTGTAAAAAATAAAATTGTTGTTGAAGCTAGGGATCCCCAATATACCGGTAAATTCCCAGTAAAGCCCTGTCAGTCCGGTACTGATTAAAAAAAAACAATTTCTTGTGATAGTGATAACCTTGGCAGAAATAGTGGATTTAATATAAAAAATGCGCTCTTCACGTGTTATTTGTTGACTTAATCAGATAACAGACTCACTTTTTGAAGGTGCTCTCGTACTGTTTGATTTCTTTTCTCGAAAATTCGTGAAATTCGGTGTAGATGTTGACCACCCTATAGTTAACTTTGACTTCATCTCCGTTATCTAAAGCATCGTTGATTTCTTGCCGTCTGATAAGGACTGAATTTAATTCGGCATCTGCAGGCATTTTCACAGAAAATTTACAAAACACACAAAAATTTTACATAAAAACGTCAAAAACTGACAAAATCACTTCGACAACACTGAAAACAAGAATCAGAGTGAGATTTTAAATATTAGAATGGGACGCTTGCGCTGTGACTGTGATTCTACCTCCACTACTTTACAAATTTAGAATTTCTAATTTCGGGCCGAGTGAACCAATATTTGCCGATTTTGATTAAAAACATTTTTCTAATTTGATTAGATAAAAGCAAAAATTCGCGATTTCAGGTAATCAATTTAGAAAAAATTCGGGAATTTCGTTTCGTCACTTTCTCCAATGAAGCGATAATTAAAATCGAGAGTGTTTCGATTTATTTGTAAAATTGTCAGGTTTTTTTCGATACTTTCATTCAATTAGGAATGCAAGTAATTCTATCAGTTTCGCTTTCTGTTATCAGTGATTTAGAATTTCCCTTTACTCAATTTCCCGTCTATTTATAGATTTTTTCGATCAAATATTTATTTTTCCCGGCTTGGATATCAATTCAGTTGCGTGTGATGATTCATAAATTCGCAAAACGGAAGGAAGTAGGGTGATATATCATTTAGTGCAATGAAAATTAGTTTAGATTATGACACAAGATTTAACTACATTTATTCATCGAATAAAGTGGCTCAAAATTTATTTCCTTTGACACATACTACCCCTATTTACCAGCTCTTTGTCTACAAAATACACACAAGAACATGAGTAATAATAATTAGTAGCTCATTAATTAATCATCATTAATGATTTATTAAAAAAAAATGTTTGTAATTTTTTGATATTAATAAGATTTAAATTGATTTTTACTTTTCGAGTTGTTTTATGCTGATAATTTGTATTTTAAATTTGTTTGGGGTCAATGAAAAAAACACTGTAGTCAACTCGTATTTTAATGACTAATTATAATCCCGAAAATTAAAAAGACACTTAATTTTTTAAACAGTTTCAATTGTTAATTTTATTAACATTTTTATTTGTTCAATAACTATTAAAATTAGAGAAAAATTAACAATCTTTATCTAGATTTAGAAATTGACAAAAAGGAACAAATTAAAAACAAAATTTGGAAAAAACAAAAAGAAAAAAGGTAAGAGAAAAAAACAATTTTGAGGAAGCAACAGTCTCTGCAGAAAGCTGTAATTTTTAAATAAGTATTAACAACTTGTAGACTGATAAATTTTATTGTAAATTATTTAGAGAATTTAACCAGTTTTGTGTATTTTTTCAATCATCTTCAGGAAAATCAAAGCTATATTATACACTGCTCCAAGAAATTAACGCACCACTTGAAAATAAAGTAAAAAAATTAAAAATATGTTACATTTGACAACTTTGGTTGAGAAGGTTTAATCAAGCTATAATCTAGTTACCCATTGTAATAAAAGTTTTGACATTAAAGTTAGAAATTTGAGTTTAATAGTTTTTTAAGCAGAAATTTTAAAATGATTTTCATTTTTAAATTGTGTTAATTTGTAATTTCGTTTTATTGTTATTTGAATTTGCCGTTCTGTGGATAGTTTTTATCATTTGAAACAATAATAAAAACATTATGAGGAATTTGACTCGAGAAGAATGCGCCCAAGCTGTGGTTTTGTTGGACGAAGGATGGAGCTACAGAAGAATTGGTGAAAGGTTTGGTGTATCTCATACGTTAGTTTCGCGTACGATACAAAGGTACAGAGAGACAGGAAGTCACCTCAGAAGACCTGGCCAAGGAAGAAAAAGGAAAACCACTCCTATCCAGGATAGATTTTTAAGAATATCTGCGCTAAGGGAACGCTTTGTAACCGCCAGGAAGCTACAAACTGAGCTCCGTGACGTAGAAGGAATTCAAATCAGTACCGAAACTGTTAAAAAAAGAGTTAAGGAGGATAATTTAACACCCCATATTCCTGCTCGTGGTCCTGCATTGACTGCAGAACACCGCAGAGCCCGATTAGAATTTGCTAGAGAGCACATAAATTGGCAAAGAGAGGATTGGGAGTCTGTTCTTTTTACGGATGAGTCAAAATTTTGCCTTTACAATTGCGATAGACGTGTTCGTGTGTATCGTAGACCAAATGAGCGGTACGCACAGTGTAACATTCAGAATACCACATTGTTTGGTGAAGGCTCAGTAATGGTTTGGGGTGGTATTTCCTTACAAGCTCGCACGGAGTTAGTGGTTGTAAATAATGGCTCTATATATGCGGACCGTTATATATCAGACATTCTTGAAGAGCATGTCGTACCATATGTTCCTTATATTGGTCCAAATTTTTTGTTAATGCAAGATAACGCAAAACCCCACACTGCCCGAATTGTTAAAGATTACTTGAATGAGGCAGAAATCAATGTTTTGGATTGGCCAGCTCGAAGCCCTGACCTGAATCCTATTGAGCATGTTTGGGACATTCTCGGGAAACGTTTAAAAAATCTTCCACATCCTCCTGTCCATCTTCAAGAGGTAGGTCCTCAACTAAATGAAATTTGGAATAACTTAAATCAAGAAGACATAAGTTCGTTGATTTCGAGTATGGAACGAAGATGTGCAGCGGTTATTCAAAGTAGAGGTGGAAATACGCGATATTAAGATGTTTTCTGTAACTTTTATAACGGCGTAACTTTAATAAAATTTTGTTTTCGGTTTGTTTTTCTATATTTGGACACATTAGATATTAATTTACTTTAAACAATTGTTTTTGTTAAATTTTTCTTAATTTTGTACCAATTGGTCGAATACATGTTTCAATTTTCAAAAAAATTCAAGTGGTGCGTTAATTTATTAGAGCAGTGTATTTGTCCAATTGTGATTTTATCAAAAGTTGTCGTTTTTAATTTGAGACTTGAACGATAAATTAGAGAAGAACAAGCAATTCTGATTTTCATTTTTATAAAAGATATTTATAAAGTAAGCCAATGGAAAGAAAAAACTTGTAAGAATCACAACACTGTTAGTGCTAGAGCGTAAAAAAAGGCATTCCTAACCAAAATTTCTGTTTGTTCTTCATAGAATTTCAGGAGTTTGTTTACGAAATAAGGCTGTAGTAATCTAGAAACTGTTTTAACTTTTTCTAGGAAAGAAAAACACACTTACTCTAATGCTAGTTCAGTAAGTAGTACAGTACACCGTAAAACATGTATTTCCGTCCGAATAACTTAAATAAAAATCTTTGTAATGACGGTTTTATTCTTTTTGTTTCTTGTTTCCATAAATTTTCAATTTTGTTGCCAAGTTTTTGCGATTTGAATTTTTTAAGTAGAGCGTAGAAGACATCTTTGGTAAGTTCTTTTTTCCATCCTATTACGAAAAGTGGTAATTCCCAACTGTTTAGTGTTAGAAAATGGGGGTGTGAAGCATTTACCAGAAGAAGAAATGAAAAAGAAAGTTGTGATTTTTGTGATTTCTGTTAATTTTAATCTAGGAAGTTATAATTAATTTTAAATATAAGTATTAATAAGTAAGTAGTAATAAGTTGCAGTTTGTTTATTATACAATTTAGGTACTTTGGAGGGTAGCTTTTGTGTAAGGGAAACGCTAATGTAAAATTCTATTTTATTCAAAAATTAACAATTTAAATGGAAAAATAAAATTGCAGACTGATTTGTTACTGTTTTATTAATTTCTGTAAAATTTCGCGAAATTTACGGTCACAAATAACTCGATATTATAAAAATACATAGGTACAACTGAAGTAGATTCTCAAAAGTCACTCTAATTTTTTCATTATTTTTCCGATAAAAGAAAAGGTGAAAAGAAACTTGCAATAGAAATAAAATTGGCACACCCTATATATAAACTAAGACTTGCAATAGAAATAAAATTGGGACATCCTGCATATAAACAGAGACTTTATAAAATGTAAACAGTTTTTTTTTGTGATTGCGTAAAATGTTGACAAAAGATTTTTGACCTGACCTTTTAATTCAAAATAATGTAGCCGTTTAAAACAATGTTTAGTCCCATTTGTTTAAATACAATTAATTATTGTCTATTTGGCGCTATTTTTGCCAAATATGAAATGAAAACAAAACTCGAAACATATTATTTCTGTACCTAAATATTTAAATACATTTTTAATTTATTATTTGAACTAACTGCTTACATAATACGATGATTTATTACTCAAAAACACAAAGGTGCTTCGACATTCGGTGATATAATTGACATTTTTTGTTGTTTTCTTGTAAATTTATCTTCTTTCTTTTTGTTTAGTGAATCAGTCGTGTGTCAGCTCTCGAACAGGACGCATCACAGCTGCTCAAAGCTGCGTACTTTTATTTATAATTAATTATTTAAAGAAATATGGGACAAAACAGGAAACATGCTGGAAATCTGGATTAAAGGTAGGTCCGAAAGAAGCAGAGGGGACTCGCCACATAAGGCAGAAGAAGAAGCACCAATTTCAGGATTAAGGGTAGGTTCGGAAGAAACAGAAGGAGGGGATTCGCCACCCAACAGTTGTGGCAGAAAAAGATGCTTTAAGTAAGTCTATATGTACAGTTCATGACTTTGTTAAAATTGTTGACTTCTGTTTTAATTTATAATTTTTTATTCAAAATTTTAAGTGTCATTTCACATCGATTTTTTTTAAATTCATCTTTTATGTAGGTATAGTGTATTTTCTAAGTTAGAATTAACAGAAACCACGCGTTCCAAGCACTTCCGACTATTCAACGATTCTAAAATTTATCTGTCAAAAATATGTGTCTATTTATGTGTTTTGACAGCTGTTCTAACTCAAAAAGACTTAACACCTCAATATTTATTTACATTAAAGTAGTATTTACAAGTTTTAAACTCTCAATCAGTATTTTTTTTTCTTGGTATTACAATGTTGGCAGAAACGTCACTGACAACTCAACATATCCAAGAATTTCTCATACATGATTTCACACGAAATCTTATAAAGCCACCTCCGAAATTTATTTTTCAAACTTTGCAAAATCTTAAAAAGAAATATGTTAAAAACCAGTCAAATACTGAAATACAATTTTAAATTTTCCCGCGTTTTAATTTTAATAACTGTTAATTTACATAAAACAATCGAAAAAAAAATAGTTTTGACTACATTCTTAAATACATTTTAAAGTGCATTTTATGGCACCTTAAATAATAATTAAAATATCGTTCGCTAAATAAGTAAAAAAAATTCTCAAAATTTATTTGCCATAACAAGCATCAAGAACGTTGTCCTGAAGCTGATGTGAGGATTGCATATAAGTCTGAAAACACCTTATTAGGCCTAGATTAAGAAAAGTCAGTGTGTTAATTCCCCAATTTTATAGCTACACTGCAATTTCGTGCATTTTTTTAAATTATCTTCAAAAAAATTGAGACATGTGGAGCTTATGCAACCAGTTAAACACGAAACGATTTTATGTACACTGGTTCAGTCAGAAAGTCCAGCGTCCAGTACCCTGAAAGACTCAGATCTGTCAAGGTGCTGGGTGCTGTCAAATATCAGTTTCTAAAACGTCAAATATCATCCAAAAATTTTATTAACGGTTTTTTTCGGTAAATTAGGCTTACATAAGGAAAAAACAGTGCCTTTACACCCCAATTTCACCTAAATTGCCTAATTTCATAAAGTATTGAGTGAAAATCTCTTTTCTTTTCGCAAAATTGTGCAATCTGAAAACCTGCCCTTTTCTCAGAAAAAAATGAGCCCTTACACCAAAAGCATCATTTAGGGCCTAGATTAGGAAAAATCAGTGTCTTAACTCCCCAATTTCATCTAAATTTGCGTAATTTCAAGTGGTGAGTCAGAATCTCTTCGTTTTCACAAAGTTGTGCAATCTCAAAACCGCCCCTTTTCCCAGATAAAAAATGGACCCCAACGCTGAAAGCATCATCGAGGCCTTTTACAAAATCTCCGGCGAAACTGTCAGAGAGAAATACTCGAATTTCTACAAAATCCTCAACGAAAATCACTTCCTAAAAAATCACCCGACAACCCTTGACTACATCACAAGCCAACTTATCCCTTCCAGCCACATTCAGAGGATTTTCCGGACGGATTTCCTGATTTATTTCCACTGCTTCAAGGACTTGTACCTAGATTTCCAAAAAGGGGACGATATCACCCTCAGTAAATTATCAAAACAGGAATGGTTCTACGAGACTGTTTTTACCCAAATAGGGGCTGTTAATCTCATCGAGAAATTACCCGAAATGTCGTACTCACTCAAAGTGAAGTTTCTCAGAAGAATTCCTATAAGTGAAGAGACAGCTGATGGAATATTTGAGGCAGTTTTAGAGAGATACGGTATTTTTTTCGCCACTATTTTACTTCCCAAATGTTCAGAAGGCAAAATTCGCACGACTTTACTAAAACGTCCCATCAAACTCACAACAAACGAACTAAAAACGATTTACAACAAAGATCCTGACTTGATTTGTGTTTATCTCGAGGAGAGAGTCAAACACGAAAAAGGCACAAATTTCATGAATAAACACCCAATTTTGATTTTTATCGCACAAAATAATCCTGAAATGTTCTCGATTTTATTCAAAAAATACAAATTTGAGCTCACACTAGGTCACAGAACCACGAAAAATTACATAAAAGCACAAAGAACTGAAGTTTTGTGTAAAATTAAACAGTTTATGGGAATTTTAAATTCAGAAGTTGCTGTACGTAATTTAGGGTCTCATTTGAAGTTTATTCTTTTCGAAAATGATAAAAATTCAGAACCATTTTGGATAAAATTACTCAAATTTTATCCAAAAAATCAGCAGTTTGAAGTATTTCACTCAGTTTATAACATTAATCATTATAAAAAATTTGATTCAAGTGTTGTTACTGAAAAAACACTTGAGTTGGTACCACTGGTAAATCGGTGTGATTATGCTAAAATTTTACTAGAAAAAACAGGGGATCTTAAGTTTTTGGAGTTTGTTGCACCTGAATATTTTACTAGAGTGTTTAAACAGAAAATAAATTATTTAGGAGTTTATGGACGGGCTAATCATATTAGTTACGGACTCAAATGTTGTGTAAATAATAAAGATCTAAATACTTTATTAAACATTTTAAATATGATTTGTTATCGGTTAAAAAATGACGATGAAAAAATTCGTTTTAGCTGTTATAATGTCATTGATAGCAATCCTGATATTCTCGATAAATTTACAGAAAGTCATTGGGAGGCTCTTTATAACATTATGGAGATTTCTAAAACCCAAGGCGAATGGGTCGGTTGTTTAAGTGTTGTTTTTCAAAAACATGCAATTTATCTTGTTAAAAACAAAAAAAGTCTGAGAAAACTTTGTAGTACTGATCCTGATTTATTTTATCACATTTTTGAACTCAGATTTAAATATCCCGATGTTTATAAAGCTGTTCTACTTGAATTTCTCGAAATTGGACATTCTAAACCTGAAAATTCTTTAGATGCCGCAAAATACGATTGTTCAATCATTGCCGGTTGTAAATTATACAATGAAAAACATAAACCAAAAATTAATATTTGGTCACACAAACGAATTTTTGAATCTGTCAAAAACGTTTTGTCTGATGAAACTTGCACATATATTGATTATTGGACCAAGACCGGCATTGAGTATTTTATTTGTCAAAAATCAGAGGATTTAGAAGAGTTAAAAAAATTATATTTTGGAAAATTAAACCTCTTTGACGAGATAACAGGTCTGTTGTGGTTTTTAAAGCACGAGCCGCGAATTTTAGCCGAGAATTTTAATACGTTTTTAGAGAATTTCTCTAAATTTAATACAGAACGAGCTCAAGTTTGGAGATTAGTTAAAAAATACAATAATTTAGGTTTAGATAAAGACACAATTGAGTTTTGTAAAAATAAATTGAAAGAGGCAGAGTTTAGCAATGTTTTTGAAGTTAGAAAATTCGTTAAGGTTTTTGCGATTTTGGCGCCGTCTGAAACCTATTTAAATTTTTTAAATTCGATTGATACAAAAACGAAAAATTTGGAATTGGTTCAGAGCCAGTTGTTGCAATTTGCGCATTATACAAGCTGTCCCGAAACTCTGCTTCCTGTAGCATTAAAGTTTGCTCAAAATGATCATTTAAGAGACTCACTTGCGCCCTTATACAGTTGTTTTTATAAAATTCCCGAGGACGAAGCGCGAGTTTTTTTCAAAAAATTGGTGGATAAATATCCGTTTGCGTTAAGGAAGCATGTTGTATATTTAGGCTGTGTTATATCTGATTTTATTTCGGCTTGTTCTTTTATACAAGCCGTTCCTGGTTGTGAAGTAGGTGCAATGAAATTTTTTGCAAAAAATCCAGTAGAACGAGTGTGGCTTATTATTGAAGCGAAAATTCAAAAATTGACTGAATCCGAATTAGAAATTTTGAAATTAATGTTGAATGTTGGGGTACCTCATGGCTATAAAGATCGATTTTTTAGATGTGTTTGGAAAGTTTTGAGTGATTTTGAAAATGTCGAAATTAAAAAATATATGATTTCGGGAATTGATCGAAGTTTTGTTTTGGAATTTGATCCTGAATTTGCGTTGAAACTAATCAAAGAGTTTGCTTTTACAGATGAAAGTACCAACAGCAGTGTTGCCAACTTGTTGATTTTTGTAAAAAGTGAGAAGAAATTTAATTTGATTGAAGAAATTCTAATTCAGTTTAAATCTAATAGATGGAATTCTGAGAAACGTACAGCTCGAAAAGTTTTACTCAAATTTGTTGAAACACTTTTTCTAAATTTTATGCAAGCGGAAAATACAGATCAAAATTTCGGTAAGGAATTTTCAGTTATTTTCAATAAGGTTTTTAAATTTTCTGAAGCTTTTGATGAAAATATTTTAATCTTATCAATGTCTCTCAAAAATCAATCTATTGAAGATTCTGCAAAATTTATCACCGATATAAAATATACAGCTACTACAGAATGTAATATAATGGGTGTTATATTTCTAAGTGAATTACTTAAAAATCAAGTTTTACCACAGATTTTTAAAACCGACAGTGAGATTATTAAATTATGTCATCATATATTAGAGATACAAAATTTTTTTGACGACTTTTGTTTAGTACTTAAGTTATTGCCAAGAGAAATACCAGAAAGGAAAGAAGATTATTTATTTTACAATAATATTGTAAAACAAGCGAACGAACAAAGTAGCACCGAAGTCGAATTGTTGCTTAATTCGTTTTTAAAAAAATAAACAAAGCAAGCCATATTTACATAACTCAAATTGCCAACTGTAAAAAAATACTTTTTTACGATAAATTTGTATGAAATAACCGCAATGATATAAATAGGCTGTGTTTTTGTTGTTGTGAAGTTGGCAACACCCATTTTGTTGGTAACCTAATTAGTATTAAGTTTTTAAAAATTCCGTAAATTAATTTGTAGGGTTGCAACATTATATTTTTCACTGAAAAAGTTAGTGACTTTTTGTGTTACACGGTTGGCAGCATTGATTTTAATGAAAAATCATGTCACCAACGTAAATTTGCGTTTCAAAAGTTGATACCACCTTCCATTATTTGAAACCCAAATTATTCAGTGTTGCCAACCTTAAAAAAATTATGCTAAACGGGGTGATAACAGAAGTAGGCTGTGTTTTTGTTGTTGTGAGGTTAGCAACCTCCATTTTGTTGCCAACCTAATTAGTATTAAATTTTTAGAAAGTTGAATAACTTGATTTGTACAGAATTGCCAGATATTTATATTTTTTTACTGCAAAAGTTAGTGACTTTTTGTTACACAGTTGGTAGCATTGATTTTAATGAAAAATCATGTTACCAACGTAAACTTACTTAAAGTTGGTACCTTTGATCATTTGAAACACAAATTATTTAGTGTTGCCAACCTTAAATAATTACGTTTTTTCGCATTAAAAAAAAAATAATGCTGAAAGGGGCAATTATAGAAGTAAGTTGTGTTTTTGTTATTGTGAGGTTGGTGGCAACCTCCATTTTGTTGCCAACCTAATTAGTATTAAGTTTTTAAAATGTTTAACTTGATTTCTACAGTGTTGCCACATCATATTTATATTTTTTTACTGAAAAAGCTAATGACTATGTTACACAGTTGGTAGCATTGATGAAAAGCTATTGTTACCAGCCTTAAAACATAAATTATTCGCTGTTACCAACATAAATGGTACTTTTTTTTATTTAAAATTGTTGTAAAACAGTAAAGACAGTTGTTTTTTTGTTGTTTAGAGGTTGGGAATTCTGGTTTTGTTGCCAACCTTATTTAGTATTATTTTAAAAATGGCAATAATTCAAGCACGCTGAGATTCTTTAATATATTAACTTGGTTTATTCAGTCTTGCCAACTATAACAGTATTTATTTTTTTGACTGAATGTTTGTGGTTAGTTTCTTGCTGTGGTTGTCCGCACTGTCTTTGTTACCAACTTACATTGAATAAAAATCAAATTTTCTATTGGTAATTATGATTAGTTAAATTATTCGGTGTTGCCAACTCTAAAAACTTTTTTTGTACTTTGTTTACTAGCTGTTTGTGTTTATAGTAGGAATAAGGTTTTATTTTTGTTACGTGGTTGGGAACTATGGAAAAATTCTTGTTACCAACATACGATTTAAAGATTTTTTTGACGTGTCAATTAGTTTTTCTTATTTTATTCTTTGGTTCTTCTTTTATTCTTCAAGTTGGTAACTTGAAATTATTCCGTGTTGCCAACCTTAGATTGTTTAAATAATATAGAAGTCAACAAAGTAGGCTTTGTTATGTAATTGGCAGTGTTGATATGCATTGCCAACCTAAAACTACAGCTGAAAAAGTTCCTTTCTTTACATAAATAGAATGCTATTGTATTTTTTAATAAAATTTTGATTAAATATAGGATATTTTGTCCATTTGAGCCTTTCGAGGAGTGAACAAGTCTTTAAACAATGTCCATTAGAAATCCCTCTCGGAATTCCTTGAAATAAATACATATTTGGAGCTTTTTGTTTACATATTGCGCATGTGCAAATTGTTTGCGCATGCGCAAATCAAGCAAAATCGTTAGGAATTCCCTGGAAATCCCTAAATCTAATAGGAAATCCACGTAAAAACATGGGAAATCCTGATGTTTATACAACAGTACTTCCTGTCCACTCCTCGAAGCCTTTATTTCCTACCAAAACAGAGGATAGGAGTTATTAATACTCTTTATTACTTGTTTGGTATTTATATTTTAAACGTTTTTATAGTTTAAGCCTACATTAAAATGACAATCTTTACTGCTCCGTATAAGAATGTTCCAACTCTTCGGTTTTGTGCACTTCCAGTTGTCCATCCTTAAGCAAAAACCCATGTTTTCCATCAACAACAACATTAACAACTTCGCCTTCACCATCAGGATAAATGTACTCAACAAACTCTGTTCCTTCGTAATTATGATCCTCGTTTTCCTCTGTACTTACAATCGAAAAATTCGCTGCATTTATCAACTCGTCATTAGCTTCGCCTACATATCTATAAAATCCCCAAATCCACAACTGATTCTCCATACATTTAATATACCCCAAAACTTTTGTAAAAAAATGATTTATATTAATTTTCGGATGGTTCTCTATAAACTGCCAAGCTCGTATCACATTTTTCTTTTGTGAGACACTTAAATCTCTTGCAAATGTACGTTTCGAAGGAGCCGTGTTAGCAGTTCCTAGAAAAGCCTCCAATTCAATCAGTTTTTCAACGACTGAAACTATATTAATTTGTTGTTTTTGCATTTTGCCTTTGGAGAGCATTAAAAAGTCTCGAAGCTTCTTAAAAGGGGCAATTACATTCTCATTAATGCGATTCTCAAGCCTGTGGACACAAAATAAATCAGGAGTGACTCGATTAATCCATTGTTCTTTGATGTAGTCAAAAATAGGAGCTGTTAATTCAGCTTGTCCCATTTCTGATGCTTGCAATTCTATGTTATTTAAACCATCAAGGATTGTATTAACAGGAAGTAGAGGTAGCATTAAAAGCATGTGATAGATATTCCGGAAACAGGAATTTGTTTCAAGCTCACGTGATAAATTCAAGGAACAGATCTTTTTATAGATGTTTTGGGTGTAGTAGAAGACAGAGCCACCTATATGTGAATCTGAGTAAGTTTCTCCTAAAGAATAGTATATTGTTGCTTCGTAATCTGTTACAATCTCTTCTGGTCTTAGTTTAGGAGCTAAATAGTCTCTCAAGTATGTAAAAACAGTTTTATAAATTTCTGGTGTTTTTTCATTGACAATTGCATACATAATTGGATAATACTGGAAACACTCAAACTTAATTCTTCTTTTCTTTATATAAATAGGTGCAGGGGCATACCGTTCATTATCAGTAACCCAAACTAAAACTGTTATTAAATGATATTTGAAATGTTCAGTTGTATCAATTTTATATGATGAATCAACATACATTATTTTACTTTCAGAAATTTCTTCAATTGTTTCACAATTTGCAAAAATCACAGCTTTACCTCCTGTTCCTGTTTCAAGTCTCTCCTGATAAAACTGTTTATGTCCTTGTGTAAAATGTAATTTCTGAAACTCATCATTCTCAATTTGATCATAAAACTGATCAAATGAAAAAATCGGTGGTGATTTTAAGTTCATCTGTTGGCAACAAATTTGATTAATTACAGTTTTCAGTGGTACCAACTCTTTCATTTCAGGATTTTTTGCACAAAACTCTTCATAAACACTTCGGAAATTCAGTGTTTTATCACTTTGCATTTTTCGACGCATTAGATGTAAAAAAATCTGTTTGCGACGTTCTTCAGGTGAAGGTGGGGAGTGGTTGTGGGGGATCTTCACATTTACTTTAGTATCGAAAACGCCAGGTTCGACCATTGTTTGTTCAGCTGTTGCTCGACATTTACCAAGAAGACATTTCAGGAATCTGTAACAAAGTGATTTAGTTAGCGAGAGGTCCTGTACACTTCAGGAATTATGAATCACACTGTAGCATAGAATTCCGAGTTTGTTATATAAGCAGGCGAGCCGACAAGCGGTTAAAATGGCAACAATCGTAGTTATTACTGTGTGAAAATCGAGTTTTAATTGTGTATATAGTAGAAATGAATTTAAATTAAGAGTTTCAGTATTACCTGACACTTCCTTTGCATAATCTGTATTCAAAAACATATTCATCAACTAAACAAAACAAATCTGAGGTGTCTCCATCAATTTGTGTCGCTTCAAAAACTCCAATTCTTGCTTGATTCACACTAACTTTAATTCCTTTAGGTAATTTCACTTCATCAGTGCCTACTTTAACAACAGTTGTGTTTATCTGCTCTTCATGAATCTCATTTTCGTCATCACTTTGTATCTGAATGATAATATTATCAGCACTTTTCATTTCATCTGTTAATTTCCCTTCTAGTGCTTTCATTAATTCAGCTTCAACGTATTCGAATTTCTTATCAATTTCAGTTTTTTTCTCAACTTTTCGTGGTTTAGGTGATTTAGATGCTTGAATAGATTTTTTAACATCTTCAGGACAAAATTTCTTTGCTTGAACCATTTGGGTTTCGTGAATTTTACGTTTTTCGGATAATCGGATTGTTTCACGTTGTTTCTGGTCACTGGCGATACAAGTATTGCGAAAATTATAGTAACTCGAGATTTTTTCGTGACATTCTGGACAGATTAGTTTAGAGAGACGGTCGCCTTTTGCTATTCGCACTGATGGAATACAACTCGTTATGGCATGGGCGATTGTTACGTTTACCTCCAAACAATTGTCATAAAGAAGGTCATAAACGTTTATGGTGGCTTCATTCATGGACATACAAAGTCTACAAGCTTTAAAAGAAATTAAATTTTTGATAAAAATATTTTTTAGATGTTTGTACCTGATTCATGATCCAGTCTTGGTCTACCAAAAGCGTCATGATTAGCTGAAAATTAACAGAAAAATAATTATATATCTGAAGAAAGCTGAAGGAGAGGACTCGCCACCCATCAGTTGTAGCAAAAAGTGCCACAAAAGTGGGTCTTTAGCTACTACAAGACTTTTGATTTTTATATTTGTAACTTATTTAGGCTAGTACATGCAAAATTGTTGATTTCTGCTTTAATTTAGAACTTTTTCGAATTACAGTTTCCTTTTCTGGAACCTCAAGACAACGTTCCTAGTGCTTTTTATGGCGAATAAATCTTCAGAATTTTTTTCACTTATTTAGCGAACGATATTTAAATTATTATTTAAAGTGGCATAAAGTGCAGTTCGTAGTCTATTTAAGAATGTAGTCAAAACTAAATTTCTTTCAACTGTTTTATATAAATTAATAATTATTAAAATAAAAACGCGGGAAAATTTAAAATTGTATTTCAGTGTTTGACTTGTTTTGGAAAGTTTGAAAAATAAATTCCAGAGATGGTTTTATAACATTTGGGCTGAAATCATGTATAAATAAAATTGGTACATTCTGTATATAAACTGAGACTTGCAATAGAAATAACAATGGGACATGCTGTATATAAACTGAAACTTTAAAAAATGTAAACACTTTTTTTGTGATTGCGTAAAATGTTGACAAGAAATTTTTGACGTCACCTTTTAATTAGTAATAACGTAGCTGTTTAAACAATGTTTAGTTTCATTTGTTTAAATAAAATTAATTATTGAATTTTCGGTGCTATTTTCGTGATTAGATATAACTGAAAACAAAATTCCAAACATCTTGTTTCTGTACCTAAATAATTAAATACATTTTTATTATATTATTTGAACTATCTGATTACCTAATACGATGAATCAGTACTCAAAGACACAAAGGCGCTTCGACATTCGGTGATATAATAGACATTTTTTGTT
Organism: Tribolium confusum; assembly: GCA_029207805.1. Classification (NCBI taxonomy): domain Eukaryota; kingdom Metazoa; phylum Arthropoda; class Insecta; order Coleoptera; family Tenebrionidae; genus Tribolium; species Tribolium confusum. The sequence continues at coordinate 4,383,230 of JALGAY010000007.1, read as the reverse complement.
GTTTTTTTGTAAATTTATCAATATCTCTCTTTGTTTTGAATCAGTTGTGTGCCAGCTCTCGAACAGGACGCATCACAGCTGCTCAAACCTGTGTACTTTTATTTATTATTAATTATTTAAAGAAATATAGGACGAAACAGGAAACATCGCTGGAAATCTGGATTAAAGGTAGGTCCGAAAGAAGCAGAGGGAACTCGCCACATAAGGCAGAAGAAGAAGCATCAATTTCAGGATTAAAGGTAGGTTCGAAAGAAGCAGAAGGAGGGGATTCGCCACCCAACAGTTGTGGCAGAAGAAGATGCTTTAAATAAGTCTTTATGTACAGTTCATGATTTTGTTAAAATTGTTGACCTCTGTTTTAATTTATAATTTTTTATTCAAAATTTTGAGTGTCATTTCACATCGATTTTTTTTTAAATGCATCTTTTATGTAGGTATAGTGTATTGGATATTGTTTCATATTTAATAATTTTTTGGAAATTGTCATTTCGTTTGCAAAATCGAGACATTTTGTTTATCTTGCTGTAATTTTGTTAATTTATGACTCACTGCAACCAATTTGAACCAAATTGGCAACGTTGCAACTTTTGGGGTACTTTAGTGATTCAGTGCAGCCAACTTAAACTAAATTGGCAACATTGGAGTTTTTTGGGTATTTTAGTGAGTCAGTGCAGCCAACTTAGCTACATAACGCGCCTTAATTTACGACTTACGTCTTGCTTTTGATTGGATTTTTACAGTTGCTGAAGTTTGTGGTTTTTGACTTGCACTACCTAAAAAAAAATATTACAATCTCTGATTATTCACAAAAGACAGTTTCTTACTTGTTTCCGGTTGTGGTGAAGGTTCCTTTTTCAATATTTTTGTTGGAACAGGTAATTCCTCCAGGACAGTTTCAAGTGAAGTATCTATGAACATTTATGAAAGAAATAAACAAAAAAATAAACATTGTTACTTTTTTTACCTGTAGTTCGGTCTATCACATCTCCACTATCACCAAAATGGTCCAAACACACAAAACTATTTCCTGTTGGTACAAAATCTGGTATTTCTAAAGCTTCTAACCATTGTTTTTGTAATTCGGTTTGTTTGGGAAACGGTATTCCGGTCGTTGCGGTATTTTTACAATTCGGTACAACGCATCTTTCTATATTTTCTTCCATGTTTGATCGTTAATTAGAACTATTGGGATTTCTGCGTATTTTTTGAATTTCTTTCAAGCACAGAGGATAATTTTACACAAAATTATGATAATTTGCAATAAATTGATGTTTTAGAGCGTATTTGATTGCTTTATGTAATCACAAAACTCACAAACGCTTGCTGGAAACGAAGCGTCATTGATTTTAAGGTTAGGAAAATCGCCATCTACAGTGAGGTCTAGGAACTACTCTACTCATTAGAACTACAGTTTTAAATTTCGAATTTTTTCTTTTAATTTTATTTTATTTTAATTATTCTTGAAACTACAGAGATTTAATCAAAAATTTATGATTAAAATAGATTCCAATTTTTATAAAACTCACACCTACGATTCCTAATTTTAGTGAAATTAGTGCTTGAGGCTTCCAATTTCTATAAAATTTTTAAATAAAGCTTCTTTAAGAATAATTAGGAACCACAATGAAAGTTTTTTTCAAATTATAAACCTTAATATTTAGTCTTTGTAAAAATTAGGAGCCGGAGGCGACAATTCATGACCTTTACTATGACGTCACAAACGTGGTCAAAGTGATATAGCAAAAAAAAATCTGTTAAAGAGGATTAAAAACGTATTAAATAAAAATAAGTTTCACGAATTTATGTTCATTACATCACAAGTTATGTCACAAACCTAATTATCTACTCCTAATGAATGTTATTTAGTCACAAAATAAACTATAATTCAGGCAGTTCTAAAAAAAAAAAAAATAGAATCTAATTGCACTCAAAGATATGTTTCTTATTACGTCACTAGTTATGTAATGAAGACAATTACTTTAAATTAACTAAGTTAAATAGTTAATAATAATTGGAAGCCGAAGACGATAGTTAGAAAAAACTAAAACACATATTTTTACGATGTTTTTAAAAGCATTTATTACATCACTAGTTGCGTAATGAGCTAACTTTATAATTCGAGCACTCGTAAATTAGCATATTAAGTATCAAGAACGGTAAGAACATTTTGACAATCGAAGGCAGTTTATTGTTTGGAGAAACAACGAAGCGAGAACTCCATTTATTGTTTACGATTGATAAAATGTTCTACACGTTTCGTGATGCTTATGAAATTTTTTAAACAATTGATTTTTATTAAGAAAAAATGTATTTAATTTAATTTTGAGTGAATTTTAAGAAGATATATTTTTATTTAAATTAATTTTGAGTTAATTTTGCTTACCGTTTTAGAACAGTAACTAATAGATTTGTTCAAACAGAGCTTTAGAACCAGTTCAGAACACTTCCGAACTGAACTGAGCATGCGCTACAAGAATTTCGACTGCTAAAATGTCACTGCGCATGTGCAGTACAATTCTGAAGCGTTCTCATTTGTTATTGGAACAAACTTAATGGTTATCGCCGAAATTAAGTTGGTAACAAGTAAATTAAATACTTAACGACGTTATTGTACAAAAACAGACGTAGTAAATGAACAAATAGAGTTTAATTGTACAAAAAAAATCTGTTTAAAACAAAAAAAAAGTTGACTGCCGAAACCCGGGATTGAACCGGGGACCTTTAGATCTTCAGTCTAACGCTCTCCCAACTGAGCTATTTCGGCTTGCCGTTATATATTTTTTTCTAATATTTAAACTACATTAAGTTTATTATTTATAAAATTTTAAATTCGTCCTTGGAATTTATCATTTGTTGGTAAATACTTAAAAACAGACACTAAATTAGCGTTCTATTATATTTTATCAAGATAAAAAAACAATTATCAATTGTCCATAGAAAATAACAAAGCAAAACGCAAAGCTTTTTATTTATTATTAAATACTGATAAGTGATAACATTATTATAACAAAGAATTGTATTTGTTACTCTAAAATGAATTTTTGACAAAACAGTAACTTGTTGAAATAATTTTTTTGAAATTAATTTTTTTGGCGCCATTTTTCAAATTTTTTGACAAAAAAAACTCCAAATTTTCCAGTTTTGTAACTAAAAAAATCAATTAAATCCTATTAATTAATCTCAGAAACTAAACAAACGAATTAATTAATATAAAATATGTAAAACTGTGGGTTTTCCCCAAATTATTATATATTTTTTTTTTACTAAATATTAGATTTTATAATTATTATCAAATTATCTGATTGTCAAAGATATAAATAAAGCAGAAACAAATCGAAACTCATTCAAACTTCATCCTTTCAAAATTAATAAGTAGTCTATTTAAAAAAATCAGTGATGTCAGCCCGCAATCCCGTTACCGCCAACATCGTAAAATTTAAATCCCTAGGTACGTATTTTGACAAAAAATCCAAATACCCGGAGCACCACCCCCCAACTCCCACTAAAAATATAGGTTATGTAATACTCCCCAGACGCCGCCACTCAAGCCACCCTCAAGCTCGCCGTCACCAGCCGCCAACGCGCCTACTGCCCCTACAGCAAATTCCAGGTGGGTGCGGCCGTCCTTTGCCAGAACGGCACGACCTACGGGGGCTGCAACGTCGAAAATTCCGCATACACGGTGGGAATCTGCGCCGAACGCACCGCCCTCTCCAAGGCTATCAGCGAAGGCGCCCCTAGCAACTCCTTCACGGCGGTGGCCGTCATCGGCGACCAGAAGGAGTGCTACACGACGCCTTGTGGCGCCTGCAGACAGTTTATAAGTGAATTTGGGAACCTCAAAGTATACTGCTCCAAGCCGGAACTTGAAGATGTCTTTGTGACAGATGTCAAAGAACTCTTGCCGTACCAATTTGAATTTGAGGTTGGCAAAAAATGAAATAACTAAGTTTAGGTTGGTAACACATTGACATTTGTGGGCAATAAAACAAGTTTTTAACACGTTTTATTTCTTTTAAGTAAGTAGATTATACAAAAACTAATTCACCAAAATGGACACCAACCAATATAACACTGTGATAAATTCTCATTACTTGTCGCTTGTTGAATTAACAAATCTACCTGTTTCGGAATTGTTAGTGGTTCTTCAGTTGCAAAATCATTTCCTGTTAATTTATCCCTAACTCTATTTATAATAATAACAGCTCTTGCATTAACTTCATGTTGAGGTTCATTATCATCGGTGATAATTGTCTCCCGTTTAGGAACACTTAAAGATTCAGATAAGTCCTGTTTTTGGGAACAGGACGTCGACATTGAATCATTATTCATAGGTAAATTGCGGACTTCAATATCCATTAATCGCCAATTAAGAAGCGGATCATAAACAAAAGCTTCAAGGACAGCCATTAGACTATCCTTATTCCTGTGAAGCATCGACATAACCGATTCACAAGTCCTCCTGTATGTTCCTTCAATTCCTGTAACTTCCATTGCGTTTATTAACATTCTGGTTAAGCGGAAAGGTATTTTTTCCGGGAATTTTTCCCGAGTCATTGCTACTTCAAAACAATCACCGAAATCAATATGAAGGATCTTGCCACTCAGTCTGTCCAACATTAAATTCGAAGGGTGACGATCCCCAAGACCTAAGATATAACCAACCATTGACATAACAGCAAGAGAACGAGTGTAATTCGTCCTTCTGTCAAACCACACTTCAGATGAAGGACTTTTCAACCAGAGAAGTCTCGCCAAGTCGTCACCATGAGTATGCTCAAGAGCGTGCTCAAAAACTTCCATTTTTTGCATCACTGTTAAATGATCATAATCTGGTGCCATTCTCAACATAATTCGATGCTCAATATTCAACAGAATCTTCTTTTTCTCCCGGTAATCCCGAATTAAAGTATGGAGAGTATCACAATGTGGTAACCATCCAATTAAACCCGAATTTGTACTTAAAGGAATTACTGCATATCTTTGAATTGTCAAATTCCTTCTGAACGTATCAGGATCTTTCATTAATAAAGTATTAACCAATCCAAATAACTGCATAACACGTTCGTCTTGTCGTAAATCCTCGTGACCTTTCAATAGAAACATGTAATCCTTTCCATTACTGCCCCGAATTACTAATTTTCGTGGCCGCTGTTTAGATGTAATGACCTTGAAGAGAGAGAATTAAACTAGGGGAAACACAGGATTTGATACAAACCTCAAGTGATCGGTTGAAGTTGGCAATACGGACAACAGGTTGTCCAGGACTGTAACTTCCAGGTACTGCCAACTCTAAATCTTGACAAACTAGTAAATTCGGAGAGACGTACTGCAGTTCAAGAGACGTTAATTGAGGTAATTGGCGGGAAATCCGACGGAAAACGTGATAATACAAGTCCCAGGCTTGATTCAAATCTCTGATGTTACTCGAAAGCTGAAAAAAATTGATTTTTGTCAAAAGCTGGTAATGTCAGAAGCGGGATATTACTCATAATAAGTTTGAAAGCTAAAGAAAAAATTGATTTTTTTAAGTTAGTAATATCAGGAGTGGGATAGATCTCATATTTTACTGATAAAAAGTTCAAAATAAGGGTAACTAGTAATAATACAAGGTAATTGACGGGAAATCCGGCGGGAAAACGTGATACTACAAGTCCCAGGCTTGATTCAAATCTCTGATGTTAGTCGAAAGATGAAAAAAATCATTTTTTTTTAAGTTGGTAATGTCAGCAGTGGGATGTGTCTCATAAAAAGTTCAAAATTGGCTCGAAAGCTAAAAAAAATTGATTTTTTTTTCAGTTAGTAATATCAGTAGTGGGATAGATTTCATATTTTGTTAATAAAAAGTACAAAATAAAGGTAACTAGTGATGATACAAGGTAATTGGTGGGAAATCCGGCGGAAAACGTAATAATACAAGTCCCAGGCTTGATTCAAATCTCTGATGTTACTCAAAAACTGGAAAAAAATAAATTTTTTTAAAAGTTGGTAATATCAGGAGTGGGATATTTCTCATAAACAGTTCAGAATATGCCCGAAAACTGAAAAAAAATTTTTTTTTTTTAGTTAGTAATATCAGGAGTGGGATAGATCTCATATTTTATTGATAAAAAATTGGGAAGACTAGTGATGTAACAACCATTACCTTGTATCTCTGACACCACTCCTGTGCCTCATTCAAATCCCGTCCATACGTTTGATTAAAACTCGTCTCTTTTAAAGTCTGAGGTCCTCTTTCCATCATTGCATGTAACGGTTCAAGTATCCTTAACATTCCTTTAACATTTCTCTCTCCAAAATACAATCTTGATGCCTCTTCAAGACCTTCATGCCAAATTTCATGCCATAAAATTGCAACTCTGATCAATTCTTCTGATGCTGTCATTGCTTGATTGACTAAAGTTGGTGAATGTTCACTCATTGATTTCAATATACTATTAGCAGCGTTTCGACGTCTGATTGAATTACTTTTAGTTGCGACAGTAAGAGGATATACTAAAGCTTGAGGATGGGTTTTACCAATATCAACCAATAGATGATTAATTAATTTCGATACTAGCGCTGTGGTGTCAATACGCGCAATTAATTGTGGTATAACTTGTAGCCACGTGTTTTTCTCAACCAATCGAATGCCTTCAACAATTGCGTCATAAACTTCCGGCCAATCACCGTAATCGAACCAAAGTGTTAACAGACGTAACGTGTCTTGTAATGAACTACCTTTTGACAAGTTTATTGACCTAAAATATCCGGTTAGAATGAGAAAAAAACGGTTATAACTAGTTTACTTGAAAAATCCTTGAACTGCAAGAACTGTATAATGTGTCTTTTCTTCTTGTCTTGTGTAATATAAAACTGTTTCAAAATTCATATATGCCCAAGCATGCCATGCTTTATACCATTGTGGGTCATGATCAGTTGCTTGTTTATAACATTTTAAAATAAACGGTATAGATGTTTCATTTATACCTTCCAAAACCTCTTGCCACGCTCCTAATTTTAAATAACATCTTGCTAACAAACGTTTCTTTTCTTCTATTGTTACATCATCAGTAGGTTCACACTGAGAATACTCAGCAACAAATTGTGATAATTTCTGATAAGCTTTTTGTTTTTCTTGAGTCACCCATAAGTGTTTAGTATAGGCTAATGTCACGTGAGGTTGATTTTTAGGAAGGGGCATATCAGGACGGTCACTTGGGTCATACCCCAATAACATAACTAGAGTTTTTTGTGATAACATCTAAGAAAAAAAAAACAAAAATTAATGATAATTTAAATTTAGGTTGTATAAACGTTCATCAAAATTGATGAGCCATTAATTTCGTTTATACCACCAGTTATGAAAAAAATTCAAGGTCACATACTAGTGATCCACTCTTGCGACATAATGAAGCATACTTCACCCACGTTCTTTTGTCTTCTTGTGGTGTTAAAACAAGTGAATGTACTTGAATAATACGTTGCCAATCTTCAACTAATTTTTGACCAGATTGTAATCGCTGCCACCACATAGCTTTAAGTGTTGGTCTACGTTCTGGGACTAATCTATATTGCATTACTTCTTCTAATTCAGATAACATTTGTACCATAACCATGGCACCATAAGCTCTTTGGTATGATTCACCAGCCATTGCGGTTAATTCATTATCGAGTAAGTCACGAGCTGAATCGATAAATCTTTGGGCCTAAAGCAGGACACACGTGTGTCATACACTATTTTTTGTTGCACCTATAGAATGTAATAAAATGTTCAGAAATTTTTTTCATTGAAAAAAAAAAATACCCAAACTTGCCTTGCCATTTTATTTGGGAAACACATGTAGATTTTTAAATTTGGCGCCTTAAAAAACGTCAAAAAAAAACCGCAGTAACAAAATTCTACCACCAATCGGTTGAACAGCTGATGGTAACACAAATAGTTTTTTTTTAAATTAATGTAAATGGCAGCCAAATTTAAAGATATATCAGTGTTTCTTTAAAAGTTATTCGAGGTCAAAATTGAAATTAGAGTAAATTTCAATTATTTTTAGGGTACTAGAGTAAACTAAAGTACTTACAGTTTCATATTCTTCCTTATGTATCGCCAAAATAGCCCTATAGAAGGCCCCCTCTTGCGTATCCCTCGGAATAACATCCACATAAGTCTTCATTGCCCTATAATCATGCAATCCAAACGACGACGCTGCTGCTAACCGACTCGCTTTCTGCTTATTATCATCACTCAACAAACTAAAATTCTTCTCAACAACTTGATGCAACTCTCCCCATTCTCCTAACGCCTCTAAACACCTCATCATCCCTAAACAAGCCTCCTGATCCTTATTATCAACCTCTAATTTCTCAGTATACAACCTTAAAGCCTTCTCCCAATTATGCAATTTCTCATACCATCTAACCTGCACTTGCATTTCTCTCTGCATAACATACTGCAACAATCCCTCAGCTGCTTCCTTCTGTTGCAACTTATTATTAATCGAAATTAAAGCTTCAACAACCTGACTACTAGCTCCTCTCTGAAACTCCTCTTCTTTATAATGCAATGCTTTAGCATAGGCACGACAATGCATCGCATGGTGCCCTAAAATATGACTATCAAGAGGTAAAGGACCCTTATCACAGTGCTCCATAAACTCAGCTAAATTTAAAATTGTTTGAGTTATCTCCGGAACGTCTGGAACAGTCAAAGCTTGTTCCAGACAATTTATCAGTTCTTTTTGCATGGGTTCTGATAATTCAGACCAGCAGCTGACAAAAGCAGCATTGAATAAATCACGTGGTAGTTGAGAATACGTCTGTGCTAGAGTGAGACAGGAGCGGAGAGCTGGGATTGGTGATTGTTTTAAAAGTTCGATACTGAGTCTGCGTAACCATTCTAACCAATCATCTTTCGACACGCGTCTGACAGGTGTCCAAGCTTGTTGAAGGTTAGATTCTGATACTTTCAATCTTTGGATCATACCACTATCAGCAGGCATTGCAGGATCACGATTTCGTGTGATTTTAGATCGAGGAACTGGAAAATCTACATCTTCAGCTAGAGTTGTTTCATTTTGAATTTTTGATACTAAACTATCAAATTTACTGTGTTGAATCTTATGTTTAGTCATGACTTTCTGAATCAAAGGCACAAAAATCGTAAATTTACGTCCTAATTGCTGCATAAGTGAACACAAAGTCTCAATTGCTGTCAATCGCAGTTCAGGACAATTATCAATTGTTCTAACAAGAGGATGAATAATCCGAGAAATAAAATCAGAAAAATCTATAATCTCAGCGAGTTGATCAATAGTCTCAAGCGCTTTTTTTGACACTATAATTGGGCATTCTTGAGCGTCAAAAAGACGCACAATTGGTGGTAATATCAGATGCATATACTCATCTAAATTATTACCGAAATTATGCAAAGCCTCCAATAGTTTAATTGTATAAAGACGTTCTTTTGACGTATCGTGATTTAAAACACGTAAAATATGTGGTAACATTTTTGGTAAATAAACTTTGAATTCCGCGCCTAAAGCTACAGCAATATGCTCAACCAAAAGAATCAAAGTTCCTTGAATTGTACTGTTTGGTGTCCAAAATTCTTTAATAAGAAGACAAATATCGTCGAGGTAATTACGAATATGTTGTTTTACAATGTAAATCAGTTGGGCCAACTGTTGGAAAAGAAATTCCTTGAAATTGACGTCAGCTGAAACAAAATAAAAATCCCTAAGTAAGTCGTAACACTCCTAAAAACAAAAAAAGTGAAGTTAGCTAGTTGCGAGGTTGCAACTATAGCACTATCTTTATCATTCATCTCGTTCTAATGTACACAAATCGTATGGTATAGTTTAACTGGTTGCATATACATAGATTACAAACTTCTTATGCCACACCCACTTTACATGACGGATCCGGTCACTAGTCAATTCACTTTGAGCTAACTTCTCTTTAATTGTCCTTCAGTGCTAAGGGTGCGCTTCGGGCGCTTGAAATCCGATGCGCTTTGAATTTTATCTTTTTCCCGCCAGAAAATTGACAGTTCTAAAGTCGGCCAACAAAATAACTGATATAGTTTTTTGAAGAAGTATATCAGTTATTTTGTTGGCCGACTCTAGAACTGTCAGTTTTCTGGGAGGAAAAAGGAAAAATTCAATCTTCTCGGATTCAAAACGCATCGGATTTCAAACGCCCGAAGCGCACCCAGTGCTAAATAGTGTTTCTTTGTTGTTATCAACAGTAAAATAATAAATTCCCTATTGGTTACTTCTTTAAAAAATAACTATAAATACCTGTTCGAACTACATGTAGTAAACTAGGCAAAACTTGTGATATATACGGCACACACTTAATTCCTAAACTTTTAAAAATAAAAGTCACTGCTTGCACCACCATTGTATGATGTTGAGCTAACGTAGGATCTTTAATAATTCTCATTAAAGTAGCTATTGCAATAGCTAAATAGTACTCTTCTAAAGTACTTGAACTCATATTAACTAACATCTCACTCGATGTTAAATCAGCATTCAAGTCCTCCCCCTTATCAGTCATTGGGATCAAAACAGGAGCTTCTGGATAATAATCAATTTCTCCACGATTGATTTTATGTTTATAAGGATCAAGAGCTCCTAAAAGTCCTAAAACCCGAATTGTTTCTCTTCGAATGTATGACTGTTGTTCAGTTTTAAGAAAATTAAGAAGTACATCAAGAAGAACAGGGTATTGGGTGTATGGTTGAATCACATGACCTGTCACTCCAACAAGTTGTCCAAGAGTACATAAAGCTGCACCACGTTTTTCAGGTGCTGAAGCATCACCTAACATTTCAAGAAGAATTCCCATCAGTTCTTTCATCCATTCTTGGAGTTCTGTACCGCCGCTTGAAACTTCAGCAAGGTCCCCGATTGTAAGCAGGACAGAGAGAACAACACCAGGGTTAGGTTCGGGATCACGAAGCTTAGGCACGAGAACCTAGAACGTGAAAAAATCCGTGTGGTTATCCCACAATATTAAAATCTTCTTTACCTTTAAAATCGGCTCCATATACGGCCTGATCATCCTTGGCGCACTAACCACCAAATGATCCAACATCCTCGCTCCCTGCTCCTTATTCCTGCCACTTCCTGAATGCTCCAATTCTGATAATAACTGCACCAGTGTTTTCCTCAAACTTGGCATAACATAAGCCGGATTCATCGCACTTAATCTCCCGATTGTAAACAAGGCAACTTCCCGAATCTCAAACATCTCATCTTGAAGCGCCACAAAAAGTGCACTTAACGATTCAGCTTGAGCGAGATGTCCATCAAAAGTCCTATCCAGCGAAATTAAAACGCCGTATCTCACGTTTGGATCAGTATCAGTCAAGCCCACACTCAATAACCGGTGTAAAACCGCAGCGACAGTCTTAGTTACCGTCTCCGAGGAGGTTTTAGCAGTTGAATGTATAGCGTGTCTGAGTAACCGGCACGTGGTTCGTACTGCTTCCAGACGAATTTCGCTGTTATCGTGGACTAGGAAATGGTTAGCGCAGCGGTGGACAAAAGGGAGTAATCTCTGGCCTTCAAAATCGAAAGTTCCGAGAGTTTTAAGTGCAAGGACTATGATTTGAACGTCGTTGACTTCGGGAATTGCAAGACTCATTACTGTTCCAGTGAGATGACGTGGCATTCCTGGATGAACTAGAGGTTTATTTAAGAGAATATAACTGAGCATTTTGAGAAGACCTAAACTGATTTTTTCTTTATGTTCAGGGACTTTTCTCGATAATTCACGAAGGCAGATTGTTAGAGATGCGGTAAGACCGGTTGTTAACATCGGTTCTAGTAAGTTAGGTACGTCCATTTTGGTGTGATCTTTAAGAGCATGTGCGAGGAAAGTAACACAGTTGAAGATAGATGAATCAATTGCGGTTCGTTTTCGTCCTAAAATATCCCCACGAGGTAAATACATTCTAATAATTTCCATAATTTTCTCAATGTAGTTCTCAATATGATCCTCAACAGCAATCGCAATTAGTCCAATAGTCACAAACGCTTTAGCTCGTTCTTTTTCCCGACTTTTCAAAATATTAAAAATGTGATTCATTACAGGACTTAAGTGTTGCTTTACGAAATTTTCACGATCAAAAGCTGCCAATCTTGGAAGAATTGTTAGAAAAGTTTGTTGAATATGTGATGATCTTGAGAGTCTCTGTGCCAAAACATCTAAACAGATATAATCAAATTTCTCAGCAACTAGTTGTCGGCAAATTTGTGACTCTATAATTGCGATTTGGGAAGGCGCTAAGGACACAGCTTGGTACTGTGGGACACGTCGACTCACAGAAAAAACAAATCTCGATTTTGTGAAATTAAAACTTGTTTCTACTGTTTGTTTAGTGTCGGTGCGTTCAAGAAGAGACTTGCAACGTCGTTCCCAATCAGCATTTGAGCATCTGACAAGCTCGTTGAGGATGAGAAGAAAGCCATGAACACGTTCTTCTTTCATACGTTCACCTCGTTCCACCGAAAGCATCTTCACGGACTCGTCGTAGCATTGCTTGTACCTAAAAAATATGTACACAAATAATAGCAGCTATAGTGTATAATTGGTTGTATAACACTAAACCAAACCGAAAATCAACAAATTCTCGTGACTTGGTTATTGTCCTGTTGCAATACTTACCATTGGGGCCTCTGATTTTGCTTTGCCGTCTCTCGTTGGGCTGTAACCACCAAAGCTGCCCTCAAAGCTTCAACTGCACTTTCCCTAATTGCAGATTTAGGGTCCTGAATAGCGAAAAAAATCAATTCAAAAAACTGTGAGACATGTTGGTAGAAATAGGTTGGCATTGTTAAAGCTAATTCTTTCAAGACTAGAACAGCAGCTTGGCGTTTCCCCTACAAAAACCTCTTAGTAAAAACTCTTGAAATTTGTATTAGTACTTCAATTCGGTCTCCACTGAGCCACTCGAAGGCTCTTTTCACCTCAAATTCCACATATTCTGAAGCTTTAGATCCTGAGACTAATGCCAGTCTTCCCATGGTTTTAGCAACAGATTCCATAACACTGACATCGCTTGAAGGTAATAAATTTCGTAGATAATTAGCGAAACGCGATATCCGTGTTGTCATGTTCCCGAAATCGACCCCAATCAAGCAAACTGCAAGAAATCATGAAATTCTGGAATTTGGTACTAGGTCCTAACCTATAGCTAAAATTCCGCCCTTTTTCTCATTGGGGTCATTACTAGACACCATTTCGAAAATATGATGGTTGAATTCATCCAAAAAGTTTGTTATTTCGTCGGGGGTGGCTTCCCGGAGTTCGCTTTTGACGTACAAACTTAATTCTCGGGCTGTCTTTTGCCGGATGTCAGGGTTGCGGGATTTCAACCCCGCAACGAACTGTTGCATTGCTAAAGTAGACATTTTTGTGAATTTTAGGACCACATTTTAAGTGTTTAACGTATAAAACTCTTATCACACTCAGGGTGCCTCCATTTTGACAAGTGACATACAGGATGAGACCCCATTTTGAAGGTTACCTAACCTACAAAAATACAATGTTTTTTATTGAATTTTAAGCCAGAATTGTGTTTTTCTGGTTCTAGGAAACTTACATAATACAATCAAAGCGTTAATTTGTTCACAACTCCTTAAAATCGGTTGGAAAACGTAAATAAACCTTTAGGGAATTTCGTTTTGGCACTAAATTTTGACGTTAGTGATTTTTAGCTGCTGCCAACTTCTCTTACGTGTGTCAAACTTGTCAAAGGTTTACAAAAATGGTAAGTTTTGAAAAAATCTGATTTTTTAGGGCTCATCCTATGTTTTTATAACTTTTTTAAAACGAAAATAGTCGTAATGGATCGATATTTTTATTATTCAATCGTTTTTTTGTTTGTTCAACTCATAAAAACATTTTTTTTTCGAATTGAGGTTATGTATTACCTTCTATTTTTTGACTAAAAATTTTTTTTTGTAGGCCAAGCGTACCAAAAAGGTCGGAATTGTAGGGAAATACGGTACCCGTTATGGGGCCTCCCTCCGTAAAATGGTTAAAAAAATGGAAATTACCCAACACAGCAAATATTCTTGCAGTTTTTGTGGAAAGGTAGGTTACTACCATTAAATTTTTTAATATCTAATTTCTTGTTGGATCTTCTTGGTGTGTAGAATGAAACGTAATAATACCCAACAACACCAAACAATTTATACTTTGCACGACGCTCGTTTTGACAACAAAGTAAAATTGTTTAGTGTTATTGGGTGTTTTTACGTTTCTTTCTGTAAAGACACGTCATTCATACAGTGTTTTATTCCATATCTCTTTAAAAATGTTTTAATTTTATTCTAGGATGCAATGAAAAGGAGTTGTGTAGGAATTTGGTCCTGTAAGAGGTGCAAACGTGTTGTAGCAGGAGGCGCTTGGGTCTATTCAACAACAGCAGCATCATCTCTCAGGTCAGCAGTTCGCCGCCTTAGAGAAGTTAAGGAACAGTAATTTTTCTAATTAATAAATATTAAAAAAAGGTAAACTTGTTTCGTTATAACAAAACCCAATAACTGATTTCGTTGTACTTTATTTCGGTAAAAATTACATATAAAAATCACAATTTATACAAATAAATAGTCAAATAAGAGTATTATAGAAGGCTTGAAGTGCCCACAAGTGCTGCCATCTGAAATGGCACAACAACCAATCACAGTGCTTGATTTGTCATTGTTACTAGGACAACTACCAATGAGACTGCTTGATTTTTTATATATACCACAAGTACTGCCATCTTGCTTTGCACAGAAAAAATCAGTCTAATAAGGCACTAGAGGAACTCTCGAAATTCTGGACACGTCGAACTGTCACTATTATTAAAACTCTCAGAATTGCTTTGATATTTTCGCGAATTTTTCGATCTTCTTGATCTCCGGCTTTGATGTGACTCCCTTCCTGACCTTGAGAGTCTCTTCTCCTGTTCCTTCTCTACTTCACTCTCACTACTGCTCAATTCCTCGATATGCAACCCCCCTTGTCTCAACGATTTCATCACCAGCTGATCACTCAAATCCAAATTCGTATTACTCAAAACTACGTTATATCTATTCTCTGAGACGGTTACTGAGACATTCTCGTCTTCACTTCCACTTCTTACATTAGGGTTATACGGAATAACTAATTTACCATTTGATAACAATTTACTGATATGTTGCCCATCCAATCCGGCATTTCCAGCCCTGCGCTTCAAATTCGGTTCGAGACTTTTGACTCCACAAAGTCTTAAAGTGTCCATCAGGTGCGAGTCTAAACTCGCACTACTCTCCCGTTTGTGCCCCATTTTAGAGTCTCTTCTGAAGTCTTGCCTTCGTCGTGTCCTTCTGTGTCTCCTATTCACCTTTCTGGTGGCTTTCAATTCACTTATCTGAACTGACAATTGACTGTCACCGGAATTACACCGACTTTCAATGCTCACGTGTCTCACAGACACGTGACTGACCTCTGAGTCAATCGAGTGGTTGTTGCTCGAGTACCCCACCTCCTCGACGATAGCCCCCCGCCGGTTGAGAAGTCTCGGGAGGTTCACCGCCCAAGCTGTGCTAAAACTGTCGCTAACAGCACTGTTTAGGTCGAAATGTAGCCCTACAGGGTCGGTGTAGTTCTGGCACTCTATCGAAATGCGTCCTCCTTGGTTAAATTTCTCCCGTTTGTCGAAAATCTGGGCTATGATTTTGTGCTTTTGGAGCTTCATGGGTTCTTCGATTTCGCATCGAAATTTTCTGCAAAATAATGAACTAAATTGGGATTAGTTTGAGGGGGGTTGAGGGTAATTACTTGCGGATGTAGCGGGTCCAGCTGTGGAGGGTGGCACTACACCACACCCAGGAAGCCATGGCGATGCCAGCACCGAATACTGCCAGGAGTTGGAGCTGGAGCATAGCGACACTTGGGCGGGATTCTTGCTTACAGTGAGAGAAATCGGAGCTCAGACTTGTTAGTTTACATCTGAAAACAAAATATGAACTGGTCTAAACTGTGTTAAACTATTTAGAGTTGAGCAAAAATGGCTGAAAATAGTATGAAATCAAAAATTATACACCTTTTACTAAAGTGAACTAGGTTCAACTTATGTGAACTGTGATAAACCGGAGTTTTTTGTGGAATTTTACAAATTTAAACTAAGTAAACTGGATGAAAATGGGGTGAACCGCGTTAGTCTGGCTCAAAATGTCTAAATTTGGGCAAAAATAAACCAAAACAGTGTTTAAAAAATATAATATAAATTTAAACTAAAGTAAACTGAGTTCAAATTGTGTTAAACTAGCCACAAATTGAACTTAAACTGTACAAAATAGTGTTTTGTCTTAAGATTTTACAAAATTAAACTGAACTGAACTAGATTTAACGTGTGTAAACTGCCTCAAGTGTTTAAAGACAAAACAAACTCATTTAAACTGCAATGAACTGTGTTCAACTTACAAAATGTAGCTCTGAAGGCTCAAACTCCACGCCTCCGAGTTGACAAACACATATCCATGATAAATAAACGTAATAATGCAGAAAACAATCATAAACAATGTAAATACCCCCATCCTAACAATATTCGATCGTATTTTCCGGCTTGAGTGCTCCGAAATAATCTCTCTGCTGTCAATTTTGACTTTAACAAGAAGTATAAGTCCTCTGACTATAATATACCCAGCAACAATCATCGTTACTGCTAATGGTGCCAACAAGAGTCCAGCTCTTGCAGCAAAATTAAAAATTCCAACAAAACAAATTCCTGTCACATAATCCCCATCGATTTCTCCAACTGCCATTGTCGTTATCGTGAACATCAGAGGCAAACTCCACGCAATTAAATGGAAATACACTCGTTTCTTATCCACTCTTTCCTGTATCTTTCCCAAAGCTTGCACACAGCTCATGTGCCACGTGTAGCTGAAAAGGACAAACCAGACCATACCAGCGATTAGAAAATAGTACACCAGGACGAAAACGATCACGCAGGAGAGGTTTTCAGTGGCACTGGGTTCAGATTTTCTCAATGTTCCGTCTTTTTTACAAACTATGTCTTCATGAGTGTCCTGACTGAGAAACTGGATGAACCAGCCACTGTACGAAATGAAGAAGCAGATATTCATGTAGAAGATTGTCAAGGCGGGGTATTTGTTAGCAGTGGTCCAGTCGATTATGAAAGTGATTACAGTGAAGAGGTTGAAGAAGCCACAAACAAGGACGCAATAACCGATAAGTTTGTGGATCTGGTAGTGCTCGTTTTCGGTGTATAGGGAGTCTTTACATCGGAGGCCACATTCTTCAACATCTAAAGAAAAGAAATTGTTAATCAGAGGGGTTGGTTTTGGTACGGGGTGAGATAACAACCAAGCACTGCGGTTTTGGTGTATTGTTGGTTGTCTACTTCAGAATAAAGCTTCATTATAACACTCTATATAGGGCTATAATGGAATACTTACCTGGATAAAACCAGTTCTGATTAATAGTTTTAACTAGTGGTTCCATACAGAACCCTGTAATATTAAATCTCAGTTCTTGTACATCATTTTTACAGTTTGAAGAGAAGATTCTTTCATCATCACAGTTCAAAAACTTGGGAAAAACTGAACTGTTATAGAACATTTTACATGGCTTCAATGTCAATTGACACATCTCCTTCGAGGGCAAATCAACTTTCCCATTTTCACATTTTGGCATATACAAAGCGCACAAAAAGGGCTGTATCACCGCCCAACATTTCGGTATATACCTCAAGTACTTATAATAGTGCAACTTCTCTTGCACCTTCTCCTGCGAGCTCAAATCAGTGAGCTCCAGCGAGGTGGAGAAATAGGGTAGTTTCATCCCCATGCAAGTGGTGTAGTTCAAAACTTGGCATTTTGCCGGTTTCTGGCAGTACTTCTTAAAGTGTCGGTCGTACCGCGGCCCTTCCCGGTCACTGTGCCTCACGATCTCGTTCAACTGAGTGGAATTCACATCGGGGAGCTCCTGTTCGCACACCACAGCCCCCACACATAGAAAAAATGCAAGGAGAAGGCGCATTTTGGGGCTCACTGCATCGCACCGCACGTGTTGTTGTTTGGCTTGGGAGGAGCGACTGAGATAAAAATAGAAGGTTTAGTGAGGAAAACGGAGACGGACGGACCACCCACCAGGAAGCACAAGACGGAGAAGAGGGGGGTTGAAGACCTCACGCATCAAGGTCACAGGTTTAAAAATACAAAGAAAGTTGGGTTCGATGAGTGGAGGCTTTCACGACGTGCAAATTATATCTAATTAGCTTAAAGGAGGTTTGTATTAGGTGACAAAAAGCAATTAAATGCATTTTTGGAATTTTATGACTTAAGTCATGGCGACTTAAGTATTAAATAACTTAGAGCTGAATTAGCATTTTAATTACTCCAATTTGTGATTTAAAGCATGAATTGTGTGATTTTAAACAGAAATAAAAAGAAATTAACAAAAAACAAGTGTTTTATTTACATTTTTTGGGGTTATGTATTAATTGACACTAGTAACAATTCATACCAACATAAATTTCAAATTATAATAATTTCAACACGTTTATCACGTCTTATTAAAGGTAATATAATTCATGACTCGTTATAATCCCATATTTGTGCAAATTCTTTATCAAATTGTTTAAATTTTATTTAAATTAGTCATTTTGCGTCACGTGACCTGGGCGAAAAGTCCCTAAACAGCTGTCATCTGTCACTGAACTGTCATTCTAATGTCATCAATTGGGCGACGTTGACAGGCGGTCTTAAACCTTTAATTTGTTTGTAATTAATTATATTTTCTTCGTTTTGTGTTAATTTTCGCAATGGTGAGTGTTTGTAGTATAAAATAATGTGACTGTCCCACTTTTGTGGTGTTTTTTCTGGTGTCACACCCATGTTGTTTTTGGGGCTTTTAGGGGGAGCAACAATTCGACTGTGCCCTCGATTTGATGCGCCGTTTGCCGCCCCAAGAAATAGAAAAAAATTTAGGCGATTTGATCGATTTAGTACCGAGTTTATGTGAAGATTTGTTATCAAGTGTTGACCAGCCGTTGAAAATAGCGAGAGATAAGGAAACAGGTCGGGATTATTTATTATGTGATTATAACAGAGACGGGGACTCGTATCGGTCCCCGTGGTCTAACACGTATTACCCGCCCTTGGAAGACGGCTCTATGCCGTCAGAGAGGCTGCGGAAGCTTGAAATCGACGCGAATGACGCGTTTGATCAGTACAGGGATATGTACTACGAAGGGGGCGTTTCGTCGGTGTATTTCTGGGATTTGGAGCACGGGTTTGCTGGTGTCATTTTAATTAAAAAGACTGGGGATGGGAGTAAGAAAATTAAGGGTTGTTGGGACTCTATCCATGTCGTTGAGGTGCAGGAGAAGAGTTCGGGGAGGACTTCACACTATAAAATGACTTCCACTGCCATGTTGTGGCTCCAAACGAACAAACCTGGGTCTGGAACAATGAATTTAGGAGGGAGTCTTACACGTCAAGTGAGTTTTGTTTTTCACTCCCCCCTGAAACTCCCTTCTTGTATATTTTTTGTAGATTGAACAAGACGCGTCTGTCAATGAAGCCAATCCCCACATTGCCAATATTGGTCGAATGGTTGAAGATATGGAGAATAAAATCCGGAACACTTTGAGTGAAATTTATTTCAGTAAAACTAAGGATATAGTTAATAGTTTACGGTCAGTGCAGCCACTCTCTGAAAGTATGCAACAGCAAGCGCTCAAACAAGACTTGGCTGCAGCCCTACAACGCAGACAGAACAAATCAGATAACTGATGCCAGAATTTCGAAATTTATCAATGATTTTGTACATGCACTATATTTAAAGAAAATCGCTTCATTATTGGCTCAGTCTAAGTGGGGCCTATGTTCATTCAATTGCATTCTAGAATAAATTTTTAAAATAATTTTATTTTAGTTTAAACCGGAATTACAACTACTTTTGCTACTGTTACTAAAAGTTGTTCAACACTAAGTCCTACATTTTTGATATCTTTTGAAACTGAACACCATAACTCGCCATGATGGGGCTCTGCTGCTAGACACCTCTGTTTTACATCCTCTTGTTGATCAGGTGTACCATGAAGTTGCTCAAAACGGTACCAATAAGCCCAAGCATCTCCGTAATCTGAATCTATTTTCAAAGTCCTTTGGAACCATTCCCTGCATTTTCCTATTTTGCGCTCTGACCAGAACAACTTACTTACTGCCAACAGGACATGAGGGTCATGTTCACATTTCTTTAAAGCGTCAACCTAAAGAAAAAAAACAGTGAATGAGTAATATTTGAGTGACTTCTGAGCTATTAAGCAACAGTTCAGAACTGTACTGAGCATGTGCAATAGAGATTTCAGTCCAATTCTTCTGAACTTAATATACCAAAATTAAAGTCTTACCGAACGTGTTTTTCTTTGTGGTCTAGCTTCCATGAAAATAGATTCAGCCCATAATGGACCAGAAGTTGGACATTCTTGGAGGGCTTTAGCCATCATAGCATTGGCTATATCCTTCATGCCAGCTCTCATTTCAATTCTGATTGCTTCAAGCCACAGCTGGTCATTTTTGGGATTTTTTAGACGAGCTTTTTCCAAAACTGAACGAGCTTTTATCAATAAACCTCGCTTCTCCTCGAGTCTTGATAATAAAATCCAAAGCGGAATCGAATTCGGACATTTTTTAATCTAAAAATTGAATTTAAAAAATGAGCAAGTGGTTGAAATATAGAAAAGCTTAAAAAGATTTTTAAAATTAGGCTATAAAAAGCTGCAATTAAAGTAATGAACTAAATAAACCTGTTTAATGTGGAAAAACACGAATCTTGTTTGAAAAGGCGGTTAGTAGCATCAGCTCGAGTTTAGTCTTAAATTAGAATACTTTTTGACAATTTTTTATAAATTTGACTACACAGACACAGACTATAAAAAGGTCTTACCGCTGTATTGTAGACATCAAACGCCTTTGACATCTCATTCTCCTGTTCACATATTTGCCCTGTCATCATCCACAACTTGGCAAAATCCGGAAACACCTTCAAAGCCTCATCTAGTAATTTCTGTGCTGCTTTCAAATCATTCAAACTCCATTCCAATTTGGCACTCTTCATCATAACCCTTGGTGTAGGTGCTGACCCTCTTGCTTTCGCCAATAACCTTCTAGCTCTCTCATACTCTCTATTTTCCGACTCTAGTTTAACAGCAGCAAGCCAAATCTCTTCACTGTTCGGATTAGCCTGGAAAGCCAAAGCTAGGATACCCCGAGCTGCAGGAACATCCCCAGCTAACCACTTGCTCTTCGCTCCCATAAGCCACAAAATCTCGCTTTTGGGACAATGTGCAACTGCTCGTTGAAGAAGACCTTCGAGACTTTCACGAGTTCCGTGACTTTTCTCTAAGTGAGCTGCCCGTAACCAGATGGATTTTTTTCCAGGGAAAGTGGCTAGAGCGTGGTTGTAGACTGTACGAGCGCATTCGTAGGCTTTCTCAGAGATGCAATTTTCGGCGTCTTCAATCCAGGTGTGCTTCTGGTCTTCAGGCTCGACTCCGTGGCTGAGAAAAAAAATTGTTTCTACAGTGTACACATGATGTTTTAACAATCTTACCTGATTATAGCCTTGACTATAGCACGACAGCAGTGGACGTGTCCTCCTTTTTCACTCTCTATTGCTTCTTTAAACCAGTGCTCTCGATTAATTTCGACTCCATTAGCACTCAGTGAAGTAATAGCTCTTTCGATGATTTTTTCTACCATAGCATGATTTCCATTAGCTTCTTCTAGTTTAGCTGCAGTTGTCCAAATTTGTTTATCAGTCGGGATATTCTCACGGGCTTTATTTAAGACTTTTCTGGCATTTTCATACGATTCTAATCTGGCAAGAGCCAACCACAATTCAACAGCAGTAGGACAACACTCCACAGCTCTGGATAACAAAATCCTGGCATCTTCAGGATTCTCTAACTCAACTGCAGCTTTCCATAACCGAACTGAGTTCGGGATGTGCTCTAATGCTTTCCTGTAAACTCTTCTCTTTGCTTTCGTTTCAACTTCAACATCTGCAGCCTTAATCCAGATTCGGACTGACGTAGGAATATGCCTTGCAGCTTGAGCTATTACAGCTTTTGCAGTATCGGCAGGATTAAGCCTTGCTGCTTCAAGCCATAAATCCTCACTCTGTGGATTAACTTCACACCCTTTCATTATTAAATTCCTAGCTGCTTGCACTTTCCCTGTGACTTCTTCAAGCCGTGCACTGGCAATCCAAGCAGGAGGGTGGTTGGGGTTAGTCTCTCGAACACTTTTCAGCAACAAACGCGCCTTTTTAATATCGTTTATGTCGCCTCCATACGTCGGAATCATCGATTGGAGATCGGTGAGGTATCCCTTGGGATCGACGACAGTTTGACCGGTTACAGAGTCACTCACTTGGGAGAGTTTCACGTTCATGAGGGTATTCCTAGCCTGGCCGATTTTACGTAAATCCATGTCGCCTGTAGGAGTGAGCATTCCAGGCGTTGCAACTCCTGGAACCATACTAGCAAGACCTGAACTGGGATCGATTGTTGTGGTGCTTTCGCCCCCGAGATTACGAGCAAGGACACTGTCTGGCAATGGGGTGAATTTCTCAGCACGGGGATTGCGCTGTTTGCGGTTTCTGGCGTCACCCACGTCAGGAACACTACGCCATTCCTCGTCGGAGACGTTCTGCAGGTCGCGTTTTAGGTCAGAGAATTGTTGCTGGATTTTAGGTCTAAAAAACAGAAAAAAAGTTAACTGGATTTGTCTTTCTGGACTTTTGAAACGGACCTTTCCTGTCGGTATTTCTCCAGTTCCTCTCTCAATCTTTTCTCTCTGTATTCCTTTCTTTTCTCGTCCATTCTCTTATCAATGGCTTCATAAATAGCATCAGCTTCTGCATCGTCCTTATCATAAGGATCCTTAGAGAAAAGTGAGCCCCCATAGCCACTAAACTCGTCATAATTTGAGTCATTCAAGTCTTCTTCTTCCTACAAAAAATTGTAATAAAAAACAGGATAGAAATTACTTAACCCACTTACCTCTTTCTCCTCTTCTTCCTCTTTCTTTTTTGTTCGCTTTGCAGCAGGTGGAGCATGTCGGTCATCCCTAAAACCCCAATAATCACACAAAAACACAAAATTCGTAATACTTACGAAACATCATTGGCGTCTCGTGCAGGTCCGATATCAGACCGTGTGGTAAACCCTGTAGCCCTAAAATAGCCGAAATTAGTTCAGTTAGGGGCACAAACAGCCCTCTTACCCTCTGCCGACTCCAGCGACGTAACCCAAAGGTGCAGGCACCCCCAGAAAGTGTTTTTTGTTGCGATTTACCAAAGCCTGTGGGGGGGCTGACATATTCATCTTGAATTCACACAAAAATCCGCAGTTTTCTCGAAATGATAAACAAAACGCGAAACTAACCTCAAATTCGTACGTCAAAAAACGTTTGACATGTGACATCTGACATTTGTGTGTCAACATAACCTCAAATTTATTTTAGCGAAAATTCAAAATTTATGATGTTTTTGTGATTTCTATACTGTGTTTTATCTCTTGAATTCACACAAAAAGCCGTAATTTTCTCGAAATTATTAACAAAACGCGAAACTAACCTCAAATTTGTACGTCAAAATCGTTTGACAAGTGACATTTGTGTCAACATAACCTCAAAATTATTTTTGCGAAAATTCAAATTTTATTCAAAGTTTATGATGTTTTTGTGTTTCTTTGTGCTTGTTGCAATGAGTTTTTGTGTTGGAGAAGCTACATTAACGCCGAAACAACGCAAATCTGATAATAAGTTTGGAAACATTAAAAGGGGGCCCCAGAATATCACTGTCTTTGACCGGCATTTAGTCTCTGATAGTACCAGTATTAGGGAGATTTTACAGAATTATCAGGGCTACTTTAGAGAGATTGATCATTATCAATTTGATGGACTTGTTTTGGGATACGTGACTCCTGTATTTTCAAATTTTTTTAGAATTTTTTTTAAGAGACAAATTTCAGTGGAATGGTGAGGGTTACGACATTGCTAAAATATTCGGGAACAAATTTACTCATATTAGTCCAGTTTGGTTTGAAATTAAGAGACTTAAATCAAAATTTAAATTAATGGGAACCCAAGACATTGATAAGGTATGGATGGTTCATGTCAGAAATGCAGGAAGAGAAAGGAAACTTAAAAGTACGACTTGACTGTTCAGTTATCTTAAATTAAATTCAGTTGTTCCTAGAATTTTATTCAGTAATTTAAACCAGAAAGAAATCAATGCCCTATTTAGCCCACCCGAGCTCGAACATTTGATAAAAAAACTGATAGGGGTCGCAAAAACCAACAGTTTCAACGGCTACGTTATCGAGATTTGGCCCCAACTCCAGGTCGAGATGAGCTACAACCCTCTGCTGAACTTCGTCAAAGCTGTAGCAGACGCCTTTACTTTGGAAGGCCTAGACACAATTTTGGTAATTCCGCCTCGAAGGGGGCGCAATCTTCCGTTTTCAGACGATCATTTTAACGAATTATACGACCACGTGACGGCTTTCTCCCTCATGTCTTACGATTATTCAAACCCCCGACGTCCAGGCCCTAATGCTCCACTGGCGTGGATCGAGGATTCAGTGAGGACAATCGCCCCAAATGAGAAAAAAAGGGCGAAAATCTTGACCGGACTTAATTTCTATGGAAATCAGTACTCGGAAAGTGGGGGCAAGGCGATTATTGGACACGAGTATATAAGGAAACTCGAGGAGAAATTAAAAACGGCGGGATTGGTGTATGATGCGCAGACAGGGGAGCATTACATAGAATTTGAGTAATTAAAAAAAAGTGAGGTGGATTAGTTTTTATTTATTTTTTTAGGGAATCAAATGGCAAACATTTGCTTTTTTATCCCACTCTTTACTCAATTAGTAAAAGGGTTGAGTTGTGTAAACAATTGGGGACTGGAATTTCGATTTGGGAGTTGGGTCAAGGACTGCATTATTTTTACGATTTGTTGTAATTTTTTTGGTTAATATATATTTGAAACGTTGTGATTTGTGTTATTAAAAAGACGATTGTTGGTGTTGCTTAGCAACTGGGGGATTTTTGTTACAGTCAGGCCAACTGCTGATAATAAAATTTCTTAAAAAAGGGGGACTCTAAAATCAAAATGTCCTTAATCGAAGATAAATTCTCCAAAAAAATACTTAATTTATACAATTACAAAGAAAAAATATATTTTTAAACTTTTAATTTATATCTGATCAGAGAATCTGATAAATGCATAAAAAATCCCCTAAAAAAGTTTGACCCCTTTTTTCTCTATAAAATACCCTAAGTTTAGGGAAAAATTATTAGAGTTGGCAACACTTAGTTGAGTATAAATATTATTCGCGAGTATAATGTTCACGGCGCCCCCTAGAGCATATTTAAGGTACTAAAAAAAATTTTGGCGCCCTCAACGGTTATTAATTTCGCAAATTACTGTTTTTATTTTTTTATTTTTATTGTAAATTTACGCTTTTGGCGTGTTTTTTACTTGTTGTTTCATTGCTAAAAATTCAGCCAACTGCTGAAAATAAAACTCCCATTTTTTTCGTGTTTTTTATTTCCTAAATAAATAATTACAACAAACACCCCTATTATATTCAAATAAACAAAAATAATTTAAGCAGCTTCGACTTCTTCGAAATTGCGCATTCCCATCATGGATTGTGGTCCTTGAATAACTTTATAGATCAAAGCCCAATTGAGTTTAGCCGGAATAAAACTAAAAAAATATTTTTTTAAAAGAAATTAATAATTATTATTTACTTTTTAATCGGAAGAACAAATCGCGAGAAAGCCGGCATTGTGACATAAACTTCCTCTCTCCTAATAGCTGTAATTATCCTTTTTGCAACATCCTTCGGTTCCAACATACTCATATTTCGCGGTTTGCAACCATCAAACATTCCTGTATTTATGAAATAAGGGCACACTAATGTCATTTTAATATTGTGGTGTCCATGTGTCTGCAATAATTACTGTTTATCAGGAAAAAATATTTTTTTTACTTACTTTCAGCTCAATTAGAAGACTTTCATGAAAACCAATCGTTGCATGTTTTGAGGCACTGTAATCTGTGCATTTGTATGTCCCCAATAGTCCTGTGAGACTCCCAATTGTGACAATATGGCCTTTTCCGGTTTTAATCATATTAGGGAGGAACGCTTTCGTTGTCTAAAATCTCAACTAGAAGCCCTAAATTCTCTAAAATTCTAACTTACCCAATAATGTGATAAAATATTCACTTTAAATGTCTTTTCTATCATGTAATCAGGAATTTCGAGAAATGTTTGACCACAAACAATTCCAGCATTATTTATAAGGATATCAATAGGGCCTATATCAGATTTTACAATTTCGGCATATTTATAAACGTTTTCGCGGTCAGTCACATCTACTGGATAAGTGTGAACCTTAAAACCTTCCGATTCGATCCTTTCTTGGACTTTTTCCAGAGCTAAAATTATTTAAATTTGAGTTTGGCGCCAAAAAACTTTTTTTTTTAATTAGCAGATTTACAAAAGAAATAGTAAACAAATCGGCGGCTAACATTATCTAGTGTTATTCTATACTAAATATTTTACAAGTTTAATCTCGTATAAACTATGTTTAACTAGTGTGAACTACATTAAATCACGCCAAAAAATGTAATAAACCCGACTAAATTTACTCTTCGCAGATCAACATAGAGATCCTGTGTAAAACAAAATTCTAAATTCACCAATTTAGACTGAAATAAACTGTGATAAACTAGCGTGAACTGTGTCCAACTGGCCGTAAATAGAATCAATACACTACGTAAAACTAATTAATTTAAATTGCGCTTGATTAGCTTAAATTAGATTAAAAATGTGACAAGAGACGTTGCTACTCTAAACTGTAATACAATGCGTTAATTTGGAGCAGAAAATAACGAAACCTTTTCTGAAAATGTAGTTTAAATACTTAAACTAAAGTAAACTGTGTTCAACTTTTGAGTTTACCACTGAATAAACTTAAAATTAGTGAAATTAAACTGCAATGAATTGTGTTAAACTGGCGTAAACCATGTTTAACTGACCCTAACTAAACTGAAATAAACTGCAAAACAAACAAAATAATGTTTATTCGTTCTAGAAATAAATGAAATTAACTTGAACTGTATTAAACTACCTATCTAGAATTGAACTAGTAATCGAATAACGTTTAGTTTTGATATTTTACTAGATTAAATTAAAGTCAACTGAGTTAAACTACGTCAAAGTTGATTAAATTGAACCGGGTATTGATAGTTTAAATTTTACACTTTAATATACGTTAAACTGTTTTAAACTACCTAAACTATTTTAAACTGGTCCTAAATAGATTAGATATGTGTTTGTAGATTGTTACAACTACAAAAACTAATGAAAAATAAATTTAACTCTGATCAATTTAAACCACAGTTCACTGTGTTGAACTGTGTAAATTAGGTTCAATTGGCCTTAAATGGAATTTACGTTAAAACGGAATAAAATGATCTAAACTAATAAACCACTTTAACTAAAGTACCTATAAAACTAAATAAATTTTAGTACGCAAGTACAAGCTTTAAAATAATAAATTTAAACTACAATAAAATATAGTGAACAAAGTTCAACTGGCCTTAAACGAGACCTTTGTTTGTGGATGAGTAGTTAAGAAATAAACCAGTTTAATTTTTATTGGTTTATTGCAGTTCACGCTAGTGATTATAAACTATGGTAAACTTAATAAAAGTTAAAGTAGCTTAAGTAGTGGTTAGTATACGAGTTTATAAATTTAAACTTACGTAAACTGTGTTTAGCTAGTGTAAACTGTGTTAAACGAGCCCATAATATTTAGTGGTTGTAAAAATAAGTTGAACTAGCTTAAATGGTAATATATTAACTTTAATTAAAGCAGAAAAAAATTGTAAACGAGTATAAACTGTTAATGCAGTTTAAAATGTGTTGAACTAACCTGAACGAGGTTCAACTGAGCGTAGTTGAAATAATTCCGTGGCTAAATAGAGCCCCTGACATGTTCAGTATTAAATTATGCGAGTATTAACTAAAATAAACTACGTTCAGCTATATGAACTGCAATAAACTGTGATGCATTGTAGTAAAAAAAAACTAACATACAAAATGTTATAAATTTTTGGTAAATTTAGTAGCTACAAAAATGAATAAACTAAGTTTAATTATAACAGATTAACTTAAATTCAAGTAGTAAACAGAATCAATCCAAAATAATTGCCGCAAATTCTAAATTAATAAATTAAACCTGTAATGAACTGAGTTAAACTGGCGTAAACAAAGTTCAACTAGTTCTAAATAAAATCCAGATTTATAAGTGTGTCGTTTAGACTAAAATAAACTGTGTTTAATTAATGTGAACTGTGTTAAACGCGCTTATAATATTTAGTGGTTACAAGAATAGATTGAACTAGCTTAAACTGTAATAAACTAACTTTAATTGAAGCAAAAAAAGTTCGTAAACAAGTATAAACTGTCACTGTAATTTAAACTGGGCTAAATTGTAATAAACTAACATGAACTAGGTTCAACTAAATTGGGCGTAATTTAAATAATTCCTTGACTAATTATTAAATTAAATTTTGTAAATTTTAAGTAATGGAAACTACGTTTAGTTATATAAACTGTAATAAACTATAATAAATTGTATTAAAAAATTAAATAAATTAGTGTACAAGATGTTACAAATCTTATTTTGTTAATTTAATAGTCACAAAACTTAACGAACTACGTTCAACTATAACAAACTAGCTTTAATTGAAGTAGTAAACCAAATAAATCCGAGAAAATAGCCACTAACCCAAAATAAATAAAGTAAACCTTCAATGAACTGAGTTAAACAGACGTAAACAAAGTTTAACTGGTCCTAAATAAAATCCAGGTTTATGCACAAGTAGTTAGAAACAAAATAAACCAATTTAAAGTGTTGTAAAGAAGCATGAACTGAGTTAAACGGCTGAAAGTTCACTAAAAAATGGCGTAATAATGTTCAGTACGAAATAAATTTGAGTAAGCAAAGACAGCTCACAATTAACTACAATAAACTAGAGTGAACAAAGTTTAATTGGTCTTAAATGAAACCTGCGTTTATGCACAAGTAATTAGAAACAAAATAAACCAATTTAAAGTGTAGTAAACAAGCATGAACTGAGTTAAACGGCCGAAAGCTTACTGAAAAATGGCGTAATAATGTTCAGTACGAAATAAATTTGAGTAAGCAAAGACAGCTCACAATTAACTACAATAAACTACAGTGAACAAAGTTTAATTGGTCTTAAATGAAACCTGCGTTTATGCACAAGTAGTTAGAAACAAAATAAACCAATTTAAAGTGTTGTAAACAAGCATGAACTGAGTTAAGCGGCCGAAAGCTTACTGAAAAATGGCGTAATAATGTTCAGTACGAAATAAATTTGAGTAAGCAAAGACAGCTCACAATTAACTACAATAAACTAGAGTGAACAAAGTTTAATTGGTCTTAAATGAAACCTACGTTTATGCACAAGTAGTTAGAAACAAAATAAACCAATTTAAAGTGTTGTAAACAAGCATGAACTGACTTAAGCGGCTGAAAGTTCACTGAAAAATGGCATAATAATGTTTAGTTAAAGAGTTTATACTAAAATAAATTGTGCTTAACTAGCGTGAACTGCATTAAACTAGGCCAAAATAGAATCTGCGTTTGTAGATGAGTAGTTTAAAAGCAAATAAACTTCTCTGTATTTTTATAAATTACGTTAAATTGAAACAAATAACAACATAATGTATGTTTGTGGTGTTTAGTGGTTGCAACGACAAATTAAACTGTGATAAACTAGCTTTAATTGCAGTATCAGACAACAATAATGTGTTTATACACTAGTAAAGCTTGAAATCGTCCGATTCGAATTTTTTTTAGTCAAAAACTAAGAATGTTAAAGCAGGTGTTGGTACCTACTAATAATAAAATTTTGAAAATTTTGAAACCGTTACAGAAGGGCAGTAAAATTACCTACATTTGATTAATAAAAAATTGTTTATTTTCATAAATTTAGATGTTATAAGAAACGATCTCGCCCTACTTTCTACACTTTCGCTCAATTTTTACTTTCTTTACCTTTTTCATTATTGTCCCAAATGACAACTCGTGCCTTTGCTCTGGCTAATCTCACGGCTAATTCTTGTCCCACACCCCCTGCACCCCCAGTCACCAAAACAATTTTTCCTCTTAGGGTTTTCTGTCGTCGGAAAATCGGTGGAGTCACCGTCAAAACCAGAGATTCACAAATATAGTAAACCGCCAGCCAACTCAAAACGATTAATTCGATAACTCGGGTTATAACAGCAAGGGACGTTTTTCGAATCCATTCCAAAAAGGCCAAAGTTGCTCTAATAAAAAAAAAATCCGGTATTCAAAATTTTCAGAAAATTAGAATTTGACTGGAGAAATTATTATTAACACTGCGTTAATGGGTTTACTCCCGACTGCTTCAGAAAGCAGCATTCCAAAATTGGGCCCTAACCCGAAATTTATACCAGTTCTTAGAAAAATAGTGTCACAAATTGAAAACTTTGACAAAAAGGTATTTTCTTGATTAATTTACTACTCTAGTCAAATTCCCATTTTCTGGTAAAAAATACCTGGTAGTGCGTTTTATGTATGGGTGCATTCTAACACTGTTCACGTACTGGGATTATGTTAACCGTTCGCGACGCGGTTTGAATTTGAAATGCCGGTGTTAGTGAGAATCTTTCCTTGGCAATAATATCTCAGTCAGGAGGTCGCTGGAGAAAATGTGGTTTGTTGACCTGCCCAAACCTTTCTCTTGCAGATCTTTCAAGACCTAAAAATAGGCAAGGGCTTGGGGGGTCAAAATAATTTGTTAAACAGATTTTTTCGGTTAAATTTAGACACGACGATTTTTTCGTTTTGTGCGTTTTGTCCAGTTGTAAAGTACAGTTTTGTACAAGAATAATGGTGATAATGTGGTTACGGTCCGTAATTTGTAATAAAAGAGAGTTTTGTTTGCTTAGAAAATGCTCATCTAATGAGTTTGATGCCTTTCAAATAAGCATTTCGAGTTTAAAGACATGCCTCAAACAATAACAAAGTATTTTAGGTCAAGAAGCTTTAAAAAAAAATTAATAAAACAAAATGGCTTTTTCTAATTAAAAAAATTGTTTATTGTAAAGTCATGTTTTCTAACTTTATTATCGATTTACAGAGAATTTGTTTTATTTATAATATAACACACTCAAGGCTATGTGAATGTCATTTACAATTATTTTATCTAGTCGTTTTCAACTTTTGTTTTAGAAATTTTTTTTAATTGAAAAGACTCTTTACTAAAGTAAGATTCAAGACTTTCACTTTGAATTTTCTTTTGAGAGATATCCTATAGCAAGTTTCGTTGTTAAAATTGTCTTTTTCGACCTACTGTCCTCATTAAATAAGTAACTGTCGTACTTTCTGCAAATAGATTTAATTAGACAAAATTTAAATTATTGTAACAGTAACTAGGATATTTTTTGTATAATAATTAATTTAATTTACTGGAAAAAAAAATGTTCATTTAAACGGAACTTAAACATCACGTATTAATCACGCTATTAATTATTACAGTAATGTTAGACAGTAATTATATTTATTTTTATAGATTTTTTTTAGCAACAGTTTTTTACTTAATTTTAGTAATTTCAGATTTAAATGTTCTCAAAATTTAAATTAAATTAACCATTGTGACTTAAGCGGCGCGAAAACAATGACAGGCATTTTGTGTAGAATCTGACAAGCGATTGAAGAGTGAGAAGTTTATCAAAAGCAACGGCGATCGTAGTTGTTACTGTGTGAATATCAAATTATTTTTGTGTGTACCTAATCCTTTATAAAGTAAAAATAATGATTGTTGTTAATCCAACTCATTAAATTTAAAAAACTCCGAATTTGTCCAGCGTTGCACTAGTCTCAAGAGTGGGATTTGCAGAATTTAGACAGAAATCTGCATAATTCAGAAATTTATTTATTGTTGAGACAATTCGAATGAAACGACTTGAAAAAGAAGAATAAAAAATTCTAGAAGAAATGGAAAAACAAAAACTCAAAAACGATGGAAAACATAAGAAAATTCTGAAAGATTTCGGAAAACTACTTAAAAGAAAAATAAAAACAAAAGAAAGTTTTGAAAATGCAAAAAACAATTATGGAAGAACAAAAAAGGTTTTGAAAAAGCTTGATAAACGGCGGGCGTTTGGAAGAAAAGAATATGAAAAACGAGAATTAAAGAACCAAAAAGATTCTTAAAGAAATTGAAAAAAAAATCAGTTAAAGGGTAATGAATATCAAAAAAAGATGATTTTGGAAGAAAAATAATAAAAGAGACGACAATTATAAAAAAAAATTATATAAAAAATTCAAAAAACAATTAGAAAAAAGGATGAGTTATAAAAAAAGTTTTAGAAGCACACAACACTAAACGAGCTTAAAAAACAACTTGATTAGAAAGGAAAAAATACAAAAAAAAATTGTTATCACCTGTATTGTTATTTTATCCAATACATAGTTTGTTTATGCAAATTTAAAACAAATGTTTTTGGTAAATTTCGATTTGATATAACTCAAATCTGACCAGTTATTCTATACATTAATAAGCAGAAATTATTATTATTTAGAACTTTAATCGAGTTGTGTTGAAATTAATTTTTACAAAGTAAGTAGAGCAATAATTTTCTTATTAACTCTGAATTTACTGCAATTATGCTAATAAGTAATAAGTGACCTTTAGAATAAATTCTTGCTATAAATAAATAAAATATTGTACCCTCGGAAATATATGGGCTGATTATTAGTTTATATAGAAAATTTGTATTTTGCCCCTAGCAAGAGATTAAAAAATAAATAAATTGCAATTGATTGTAACTTAAAAAACTTTCTTTATTCAAAAATATACGGTTTTTTTGTTATTACAGCAATGTTTTTTTGTCACTGACTTCTTTTGTTTTTTAATTTATGTATTTGTAAAAAAATAATTACATCAAATTTAGTATTTATTGTAATTGTATATGACGATCCATCTTATTACGACTTGATAAATGTAAATCAATTATGACATGGCCCATTTATTTCTCAGACTAGTATACTTAAGCCGGCCCATATACAGAATGATTTTTTATCTGTTCCCGCCCGAATCTCCAAAAATAGGCAACACGTTATACAGACGAAAAGTAAGTTAATTAATTAAATAATGTGGCAAAAAATAATCTAAATAAATTGACTCTAGAAGCACTGCTTAAGGTATTGTCAACAATATTGACATTAATTCTCAACTCTTTATGCCCTAATTTTAAAATTAAAATTTTTAAAGTATAATGTGTTGCCTATTTTTGGAGTTTCGGACGGAAACAGATAAAATAATTCCCTATATTGCTGAGCGTAGTATACTTGTTTCCAAAAAATACTGTTTTTATTTAAAAATAAAATTAGATAATGTGATACAGAAATGTATAAAGCTCATATGAAATAAATTTTTATAAAAGAATTTGGAATGTAACTTAGTTAAAAATGTATACAGCGGTGTATAACTGGTTGCATAACCACAATTTTTTTTGTAATTACTAAATTAATAATTATTTCAAATTTTTGCATCTATAATAAGACAGTTACGAAAAAAACACACAAATCAAAAGCCAGTTCTTGATTTTATTAAATAAATTTATTTGCGCAATCATACAAATATGTTAAAAATAAACATAACCATATGACAGGCAATTTACTTCTTGCTTGCCAAGATTATACCATCATATTTCTGTTGGAACCACTTCATGGCATCCTCTTTTGTCAAACGATGCGGGAACCCAACTTTCCCTTGTTTCCTCCTTCTATGGGCAACATTAAACCCGGGACGTCCCAAAACTACGTAAAAATCTAATCCGTAGATACCAATACTTGGGTCATATTTAATTCCAAGATCGATGTGTTCCTGGATACCAAATCCGAAATTCCCAGAAGCTAAAACACTTATTCAAAGCCTGATTTTATACAGTTACTACCAAAATCCTCACCGGAGAAATTGTCACGTCTCAACTCGTATTCACGGACTTTTAAACCCCTTTCCAGAATTTCCTCAGCTTTAGCCCCCCTGACTGTACAATGCACAGCAATTTTTTCATTACGTCTTATACCAAAAGACCTGACAGTGTATCTAGCTTTGGAAAATACGGGCTGTTGTCCAGTTAATTGTTCTAACACCTAAAAACGCCCAAAAGTAGAAAGAAAATCGAGAAATTGGGGGCTCAATGGGTACCTTAGCAGCACGAGTCAATCTATCACCAGACTCTCCAACACAGATATTTAAACATAATTTTCGGATGTGAAGATCCCTCATACAGTTCTTCGACTTATCCTTCACCTCCTTTTTCTCTTTTTTAGCAACCGGCTGAAAAAAAATCAGAAAAATTATTTTTGAGGTTATGTTAACCCAATCACACATAAACACAAATTTTGAGTGAATAAACACGTAATTTAGATAAAATTGCATAAAAAAGTGAGTTTTAAACAAGAAAACAGGTGTTTTAATTGATAAACAATGAAATAAACCAATTTTTCATCACATGTCACTAGGCACAAAAAATCACAAAAATACACTGAAATTCAGCTAAAACCCACTTTTTGTAATAGAAAAACCCGAATTTTAGTTAAATTTATGAATTACACGACCCGATGATGCAAGATTTTATAAAATAGTTGATAAAAACTGGAAAACATACCGCCATTGCGATCAGAGAAAGTTGAAAAGAGAGCCGGTAAAACAGGTTCCTGTAATGACAATATGGCAGCACCTGTCTGTTGCTATAGTAACCGGCGGTAAATTTGAAATTGTCAACAATATTGTTTAATCAATTTGAGAAATGGACGAAGAGGAATTAACCGACGGTGAAGAATACGAGCCTCAAGTGACGTCGAAAAATGCCACTGAACGTATAGCAGCGCGTCGTTTGCGAATTCAGCG
Organism: Tribolium confusum; assembly: GCA_029207805.1. Lineage (NCBI taxonomy): Eukaryota > Metazoa > Arthropoda > Insecta > Coleoptera > Tenebrionidae > Tribolium > Tribolium confusum. The sequence continues at coordinate 4,348,181 of JALGAY010000007.1, read as the reverse complement.
CCGGGTCGAGGCTTTACGCAAGTATTTTTGAATTTTTTTGTGTTTTTCTGTAATTAAATTAGGGCGAAAGAGGCAGCGGACGCGGCTCGTGAAAATGCGGCCCGCGAAGAAGTCAGGAAGACGGTTATTGAGCGCCAGGTGGAGAAAAGTATAGCGCTTTTGGAAAAGCTGGTGCTTGAAGGAGATGAGTACGTTACGAATGTCAGAATTGCGACTGAAGCGAGGGAAACGGACCGGCGGGAAAGGGAGGGACTCGGCAAGGAAAAACTGCTGAAGGAGCTGGAAGATGAGGCGCAGGATGCGGCAGCGAAATTCACGGAAATTGCGAATAAATGGAGCGGGATTTTGAAGTACAACGATCCGTTGCATATTAACGAGGATATTACGAGTCAGAAAGAAAAGTGCGATGAGCTTATCAGACAGAAAGATGATATTATTGCAGAGTTGAGGGAGAAATTGAGGAAAGCGGAAATTGATTTTGCAGTAGATCAAAGGAAACAAGTCGATGATGTTAATTCAATAGCTCGGAGAATTGAAAATCAAGTAAATTAACTGTTTTTGTGTCTAATTTTATTTAAATAATAAATAATTTTGGAATGGTATATGCAACTAATAATACGCAACAGTATTGTTAGTTGCCTACTTATCGAAATTTTTTAGGTTTGTGTATTGTAAGTTGACTAGTTATCAAAAATTTTCAGGCGTGTGTATTGCTAGTTGCATACTTTCCTTCTTTTTTCAGATTATAGCGATGCGAAAATCTTATCGTCAAGAGCTGAAAATGATTGAAGATGTGATTTTATCCGAAAGACAACTTATGATTGACGCAAGTAATAAAAAATGGGAAGATTTATATAAAAAACGTGATTTAGAAGAGAAAGCAAATTCTGATTTACGATCTGAAGACTACTGGACTTTCGTGAAAGAAATGGATGATTTAGTCCGTGATTTTCACGAGTTATATCGCGAAACTATGATAAAACTCGAAAATGACTGTGATGAGCTTCAGCGTGAAATGGAACGGATTAAAACTGACGCAATTATGAATGGTGAAAAGCTCGATTATAACTACCAAATCCTGAAAAAACGTGAAGACGAAAATTTGATAATTCGTTCACAGCAAAAACGCCGAATTAATAAACTTCAGGACATTATTAACTCTCTCCGAAAGAAAAACAATGAATATCATAGTCAGACAAGTCAGCAAATTGAAAAGCTCACAATTGAGATTAAAAAACTCAGTCAGAATATCCTCGATGTTGAGAAGAAAGCCGATCATATCGCGTTGGTTAATAATGAAAAGTTTCGGAAAATCTGGGATATGAATAAAGAGAGAGCTGATCAACTGTATAGAAGGATTTTGGATATTGATAAGACACTTTTTGAGCAACAGTTAGGTCTGATTTGGTATGAACCAGATGAGAAGCCGCCGCCGAATACGTTAGAAAGTTTTGTTTCGACAGCACCTGGAAGTGTTACTGCTGCTGATTCGAAAAAATCTAAAGCCGTGTCGCAGGTTAATGGTGATGCTGAGGTAGAGAGTGGAGATGAGGATAATCCGTATTATAAAAGGACGATGAAGCATATTTTGAATTTGATTGGCGACAAGACTGGGTTTTTGGTTGAAGATGAGCTGAATGTTATTCTTGAACCGTATTTAGAACAGGAAAAGACGCTTGTTAAAGTTAATAATGTTTTTGCGGTAAGTAAAAGACAGATTTAGGGAAGCAAATTGCTCTACAAAAACACAAAAATTAAAAAATATTATTTTATTAATAAATCTTTTTTGAATTTTAGATATTCTTTCTTAAAACTATCTTCTAAATCTAAACCAATAAATTGGTCAAAGATTTTTTTCTGTTCTGTATGTATCGGCGTTTTCCTTTTTTCGAATTATTATTTCAAATATTTTATTCAAATCTAGCACCTGTTTTTCAGTTTTTTTTTAAATTTTGTTCCATTTTTTGGAGCCTTTTGTTTTTATAAACTTAGTTTTGCTGTTTTCTAACCACAGTTTTTTTATTTGTCTATTTTTATGTTTAATTTTACTCTTTTCCTTCTGATAAAAATTACAAATTTTCTTTGTTACTTTTCTTGTAAACATTTATTTTCTGTTTAGCATTTTTATAGTCGTTTTAAATTATTTTAGAGACATAAATAATTTGTTTGTGTCGATTACAGATTTTTTTGCTAATTATTGTTTTTATCAAATTATGATTTCTAAAACATTTGCTTTATTTTATTAATAAAACGCTTTCTATTGAAAACAGATTACAAACTGTAAAATATTTCGAAATTTTTCTCTTGCTTTTTTATCGCTAGCAGGCCTTGGAAATTTAAAATAGCAAATTTTGATTGGCTTATCTCGAGTATTAACCAATTATAAATAATATTTTTAGCGCTTACTAGTCTCTTTGTTAAAAAAACAAACCATAAAAAAGAAAAATACGTAGAAAAATACTTTCAAAAATATTTATTTGTTTTTTTTCTTTTTTGCTTGTTCGCTTTGATTTTTATTTATTTTTTTAGTCGTCTATTTCAAGTTTTTTTCTTTGCAATTGTAATTTTTCTGGTTTTTCTAAGCTTGTGTCTCACGCTCTTCTTGAATACTGTTTTTTAAACTACCAATGTTTTTTAAAACATTGTTTAACCTATGTCTTTAAAAGTTATTTTCCTTTGTTTTTAATCGTCCATTATTATTTTTTTTATTTTTTTTACTATTATAATGTAATTATAAATCTTTTAATTGTAGTTTTTTGTTATTCATCTTCTTTTAATAGTCGATATTTTAATTTTTCTATACGTTTTTTTACAATTTTTCTGTTGTTTATTTATGAACTACATTTTGTTCTTCCTTTATTCAAATTTTTTACAATCTTTATTTTAAATACTTTTTGTTTCTCTTTGTATTTCGTATCTTATTTGCATATTTTCTTTTGTATTTGCAGTATGTTTCTTTTTTTTTATTCTAGTGCTTCAAATGTTTTTGGATTTTTTTTGTAGCAATTTTACAAGTTATTCTAACATTTTTTTTTGCAATCGTAGTTTTTTTTACAGCTGATTTTAAAAAATTGTAGTGTATGTTTTTGTTTCAATATTTTTCTAAAGCTTTTACTGTTTTTTTTTTCAAATTGTAGTTTTATGTTTTTTCTCCCGAGGGTTGTTTTTTAAGTTTTTACAGAAAATTGTGTTGTCTTTCTAGCAAACATGATTTTTTTTGTTTTATAATTGCAGTTTTATGTTATTCTTTTTTTTAGTAGTCGATTTTAAGTTTGTTTTATATATTCTTTTACGATTTTTTGATGTTTTTTTTCTAAACGTAGTTTTCTTGTTTTCTCTTTTGCCAGATCTTATAGAATTTGTACTTCAAATACTTTTTTTTACTTTTAAGACGTTTTGAATTTGTTTTTGTTTTTTTAGCGTGTTTCTTTTTTCTATTCTGTTTCAATTTTTTTTTGTAGTCGGTTCACAAGTTATTCTAACACTACTTTTGTTTTTTTGCAATCTTTGTTTTTGTTTTTGTTTTAATTAGTTGATTTTAAAGTAAAAGTATTTATTCGTTCTTTTAAAACGTTTTTTATTCTTTTTGTGTAGATGTAGTATATTTGAGTATTTTTTTTCTAGAACTAATTTTTTCTTCAAATTATTGTTTAAGATTTTATAGAATATTGTGTTTTTTTCTAGAATTTACGATTTATTTATTTTTTAAATATGGTTGTTCTTTGCTTTTTAATTGTACTTTTTTGTGTTTTTTAATAGCCAAATTTTAATCTTTTTTATATTTCTTTTTACAAACCTTTTTAGTTGGTTTTCTTCTAAACGTAATTTTCTTCTTTTTCTCTCTTCCTACCTTTTTGAATATGCATTCTAAATACTTTTTGTTTTTTTTATACTACTACAATGTTTTTATTGAAAACATCTGTCTGTTTATAGAATTTTTTGTATTTTTTAATGTTTCTTCTTTGTCTTCCTGTATTTCATTTTTTTTTAAATTTTGTACCTACTTGTTTTGACAAGTTTTTCTAGTTGTTCTTTAATTGTTTTTTTAATAATAAAGTTTATTTACGGCAAGTTTTTGACAACAAATAATAATTTCTTGTTTTATAATATACTAATATAATAACTGTTATTTTTTAAGTGTTTTTATTTTTTATTGTTTTGTTTTGTTTAGTTTTTCTAGAGTCTACTATTGTTTATTATTTCTTCTAAAAACAAAATTTTTCTTTGTCTTCTAATAGTTGCTATTCTTATTCTTCTTTTCCAGATTCTTTTTTTTATTAGCCATAGTCGTCGTTTTTCTTTCAACTGTGTATTTTTTTCTAATTATTGTTATATTTTTTTAAAAAAAAAGATCGTTTTTTTGTCGGATCTACTACTGTTTCTTTTTTTAAAAACACAGTTTTTCTTTCTTGTATTAAACTAGCAAGTTTTTAAATTATTCTATTATAATTCTTTTATCTTTTTCTCTAAACACAAATATTTTTGTCTGTTTTTATGCTTTTCTTTCTCATATCTATCATTTTTCAGATTTTTTTCTTTTAATTAATAAGTCGATTTTCAAGTTTTTTATAATTTACGTTTGAATCTTTTAGTATATTTTCTTGTTTCTTTATTTTTAAACGCATTTTTTTTTAAATAATTTGTTTTTTCTCTTTGTTCTTCTAGAATGTTTCTAGAATTTTACTTCTGACACCTATGCAATATGTTTTAAAAAATCTACTTTAGGTTAGAAACTCAATATAAACACAGTTTATTCTAGTTTATTGCAGTTCATTTTACGTCTAAAACAATCCAAATTAAATTCCAGGCACTCAACATTAAGGAAAGGAGCGATATTGATGTCCTTCTGGAATATTTTCTTCCTTACATGTATTGTCCTATTTGTAATGTAACTTCAGAAAAATCCGGAAATATCGAAGATGAAACATTAGTGAACGTTCATGAAATGGATCCTTTGGCAGTTTCAGAACTTACAGGAGCTTCTGTTGGTAATAAAAAATAATAATAAAAAAGTTACTAAAATAATAAACAAAGTTGTTGATAAAAACGATTAATAATTGAGAATTCGAGACTGTTTAAAACAAGAACGAGCATTAGCAAGTGAATAAAATTATTAATTGTTTATAAAATTTCGTATTTAAAGAAATCATTTATTAATGATTGCATTAATAAACGATTTTCTTCCGAAAATCATGCATAAGTAAGTGTTGATAATAATGACCAGTCAACAATTTTTTTTCTGATTTTTTTAATTTTATTTAAGAGCCTAAAGAAAGTACAGCTGATTCAGAAGAAATTTTGCAAGTACTATCAGAAATTGATCAAAATCAGGGAGGAACTATGATAGAAGTAGGCCCTTTAACTGTAACATTATTCGACGAGAATTTAAAAGGGGAGTGTAAAGGACCGGATTTAGGCGATCGTAAAGAGTAATTTATTTATTTATCTATTTATTTTTAAAGAATAAAGAAGTAAATACAATTTTCAGTATGAGAGAGCAAGACAGTCGAAAATCAATGGGAGATACTGATTTTGGAACGACTATACCATGCCAATACAATCATCCTTTAGTAATGAGTTCGGTTTATGTCTTAAAGGCTTTAAAGGACTTTTTAGCGGTATATCATGTGGCACAACCAGGGTTACCAACAATGCAATCAAGATTGACGTATAAACGGAGTACAGTGTCTCGATTAATGGCTGAAAGCGATATTGAAGGGTACTGGAAAAACTATACAACTGTTTTTCCAAAAGAAAGGGAGCAGTTGTGGGATAGTCTTTTAGAAGGGCTTAAAAAGTATCATAATTTATTAAAAGGTTTGTAACAAGCGGGCAAAAAAAATTATAATTTAGGTAGGCGTTGGAATTTTAGACACATTTTAATATATACCAAATTCTTGTTTTTGTTTTTTGTAGTAGTTTTTTATTTTTTTTTAGTTCACGTCAGTTTTTAGTCTTTGCTAGATTTTGACAATTTTTAACAGTTTTTTTTGACAGCTTCTGTTGCAATATGTTACAACCAAAAACGCTGATTTATTTATTTTTTACAGTATTTTTCAGTTTTATTAGTTTTTTTAGTTGTCAGTTTTTCTTACTGTTTTCAGTTTTATTTCTAAATTTTTTTTTCTGCATTTTTTTTATTTTTTTTGTTTTGTTTAATTCTTGGTAGTTCTTGCCAGCTTGTGCTAGTTTCTCAAAATATTTTTAGTTTCATTTGTTCTTGCTGTTTCTTGGTAGCTAATGCCAGTTTCTTTTCTACTTTTTTTAAAATTATTGTTAGTTTCTTTGATGTTTCGCTACAGTTTTTGACAGTTTTTAACACTGTCAGATGCTCTTGACTGTTTTTGACAAATTTTTAACACAGTTTTGGAACTAAAAGTGCCCGTTTTTTATGTTATTTTTAATTGTTTTTTTTCTTTTTAGTATATCTCAGTTTTTTCTTATTTTTTTTAGTTTTTGTTTTCATTTTTTTTCCAGCTTTTTTCGTTTTTTCTTAGATTCTTTTAGTTGGTTTTTATCAGTATTTAACAGTTTCTGTTGCCGTTAAAAGTATCTGACAGGGTTTAATTACAATTTTCTAATTAAAAACATTAGTTTTTTTTATTTTATAAATATTGCTTAACAGACGCTTTTAATTATTTTCGTTCTCAGTTTTTTTTGTTAGTTTTTTAGTGTCTTTTTCAGTTTTTCTCAAACTTTATTTTTAATTTTTTTTTATTGTTTCTTAGTTCGTTTTAGTTCTTATTTCTTTTTTATTCTTCCTCTTCAGTCTCTTTTACTTTGTAATAGTTCTTGCTAGTTTTCAAGAGGTTTTTTAAATACGCTAGTTTATTTTTCTATTCAGTTTAGCTTTTCTTACTTCTTCTCAGTCTTTCAGAGTCTTATTTTATAATTTATTTCAATTTTCTATTTTTTCAGTTTATCTCAAACTTTTTTGTCTTAGATTTTTAGTTCTTGTTTTCAGTTTTTTTCTTTTAGTTTCTATTTTAGTTTTTTCTAGCTTCTTTTTTTTATTTTTTAATTTCTTTCGGCCTATATTAGTTTTTGACAGTTTGTGTTAGTTTCTGTCTGTTTTTTATTCTTTAGATTCTTGCAGTTTCGTCTGTTTTCAGTAGTTGCTGGTAGTTTTCGTTAGCTTTTTCACTTTTTTTTTTATTTTGATCATTTATTTTAGTTTCTGATAGGTTTTTAATAGAATTTTAGAACCAAAAACACTAGCTTATTGCTATTCTATTCAGCTTTTTTTAGGGTTTTTTCAGTCGTTTTTGACTTTTTAAGCTCTTTTTATTAGTTTTTTTTCAGATTTTTTATTATTTCTTTTTTTTTTCAGTTTGTTTCAAAAACGTGTTTCAGTTTTTTATTTTAATTCTTTTTAGTTTTTCTTTTTATTTGTTCTCAATTTCTTCTCTCAGTGAGTCTCAGGTTTTTGTTTTATTTTTTTCTTTTTTTAAGTTTTACCCAGTTTTGCTTTCACAAATCTCAGTTCTTCTTCTTAATTTTTTTCAGTTTCTGCTAGTTTTTGGTTTTTCTTGATAATTGATGACAATTCTCGCCAGTTTTTTCTACTTTTTCTGAATTATTATTAGTTCCTTGTAGTTTCTGCCAGTTTTTAACAGTTTCCGGTGTATTTGACATTTTGGAACCGAAGGCGTCAAGTTTCTTCTACTGTTCTTATTTGTTTTCTGGTTTTCTTTTCAATTATTTATTTTTATTAGTTTATTTTAGACTTTTTTAGTTCTTATTCTTTTTCTGTTTTCAGTTCTCAGTTTTGTTTGGTTTTTTAGTTCTTGATAGTTCTTGTTAGAAATTTTTTACAGTTCTTGCTTTTTTGTTGTACTGTTTCTTAATTTTTGTCAGTTTTTGCTAGTTTTTAAAGGTTCTTAACAGTTTCTTTTTGTTTTTGACAGTTTCTGACAGGTTTTTAATGCAACATTTATTCAAGTTTTTTAATCCTTTTTGTCAGTTTTTCCAAATTTTTTTTTAGTTGATTTTTTTAATTTTTCTTCTCCTTCTACATTTTTTTAGTCTTTTTTAGATTTTGCTTGTTTTTACCAGCATGTTGTAGTTTCTTACAATTTTCTTAGTTTTATTCGGTTCTTACTTTTTCTTGGTAGTTGCGGTCAATTCTTGATAGATTTTTTATTTTTTCTCAATTATTATTAGTTCTTTTTAAGTTTCGTTAGTTTTTGACAGTTTCTTACAGTGTTCGGTGTTTTTAACAGTTTTTGACAGATGTTAATACTGTCACGACCCGGGACAGTTTTTTTTCTTAAATACCTATTGTTTAACAATTGCTCTCAGTTACATTCAGTTCTTTTCAGTGTCTTTTTCAGTCTTTAGTTTTCTAACTTTTTTTTGTTTTTTTTCAGTATCTTTTTTCAGTTTTTCTGAGACCTTTTTCTTAGTTTTTTCAGTTTTTTAGTTTGTCTTTTTTTTACAATTTTACCAGCTTCATTCTCTTCTTTTTAATTCCGTTTAGTTTTTGATAGTTTATTTTTTTAGTTGGTGTCAGTTTTTTTCAGTTTCTGCTACTGTCTGGTAGTTTGTGCTAGTTTTTTACTGGCGTTTCTAGATTAATTGTCGTTTCATTTTTTGTCACGTGACTAGAGGCAAAAACTTCGATTTGTGATTCGTGTCTGAAGTTCCGTGCCTACCTAAATCCCCTGTTTTTTTTCTGGTCTCACGTTATATTTTATTTTGATTTTAGATCGCAAATTAACAAGTGAAGAGGTGGTGAGACTACGTAAACAGAATTTTGAATTGCGTCGAGTTTTTGCAAATTACATCGATAAGCAAGACATACCTTACTAAATTGTAATTTTGGTGACAGTAAAAAAATAAAAAACAGTTCCAATTAAATGAAAGTATCGATTTCATACGAGCGATGGTATCAGAAGGTCTCCAACGGTCAGTAAATAAACCGTTTTATTGACAAAAACCTTAACTCAAAACGACCGGCCGGTCTAATTCATCGCCAAACATTGAGGGACAAGTCAACCTTTTGGGTGGTTTGTCTTATCGCACCTTATCTCTGATTGATAACAACCGGATGAACGGCCATCCCACCCAAGTCGATAAGAGCAAGCTACTAAGAGACGGATTTTTTTCTCGATGGGAAATAGTGTTAAAAATTGACGAGTTTTATGGCCGGACTTTGACAGGAACTAATAAATGGTATTTTACAGGAAACGATTAAATATTGTGCAAATGACACGACGAGGAACAAAATCAATATTTGGAAATGGACGTGAGAAAATGGGGAAAAGTTATAATATTAAACAAAATTTCGCAAAATATCTAATAGAACTAACAGGGATTTTAATGTTTTACTGTTGGCACCTTAAGTGACACAATTATAATGACACGGAAAAATATTTTAGTCTGCTTATATTGCTGTCTAAAATGCGGAAAATGTTGTACCAACTTTAAAATAAAAAATACTAGGTTTTTTTGACCAACTTAACAACACAAAAAACCCTAATTTGTTGTTTGTTTTTTTATAACCGTGGAGGGAGGAATAACTGGAAAGAATCATTTATCCCACCACGGTTATAACAAATAATCAGTTATTAACCTGGCATTTGCTATAAATCTATTTTCAGGCAACTTTAAGACACAAAAATTACTAAATTTTGTTTGAATAAAACATGGCTTTCTTTATTATACCAACTTTAAGACACAAAAGCTTTAAATACTTTACAACAAGCTTTCGATAATTAGTCCCTGTTCCTGTTATAAAAAAATACTTACCAACTTTAAAAAACGAAAATCACTAAATTTTTCAAAAATTTTTTAAAATGGACGTGAGAAAATGAAGAACAATAATAATATTAAACAAAATTTCGAGAAATGTATAGTGCGTTTACGGCAAAAAAGGAACTAACAGGGATTTTAATGTTTTACTGTTGAAACATTAAGTAATACAATATTACACGGAAAAACACTTTAGTCTGCTTATATTGCCGTTTAAAATGCACAAAATGTCGTACCAACTTTATTAAAATGAAAAATAATATGCTTTTCTACCAACTTAACGACACAAAAGACCCTAATTTGTTGTTTATGTTGTTATAAACAACAAATCAGTTGATTTGTAAATTTCGTGAAATGTATAATACGTTCACGGCAATTAAAGAAACCAACAGGGATTTTAATGTTTTACTGTTGGTATCTCAAGTAATACAATACACAGGAAAACACAATTAATACACAAAAAAACATTTTAGTCTGCTTATATTGGCGTTTAATATGCGCAAAATGTCGTACCAACTTGAAAATAAAAAATACCAGACTTTTTGACCAACTTAACGACACAAAAAACCCTAGTTTGTTGTTTGTTTTGTTATAAAAAATATACAGTTAAACTGACGTTTGCTATTCTAATCTACTTTCAGGCAACTTCAAGACACAAAAATTACTAAATTTTGTTTAGCTAAAACTTGGCTTTTTGGATTATACAGAGTACCAACTTTAAAACGCAAAAGCTTTAAATATTTTACAAGCTTTCGATAATTTTTTTCCTGATATATAAAACAGATTAAAAAACTTTTTATAATTGCTTACCAACTTCAAAACACCAAAATCACTAAATTTTTCTAAATATTTAGAAATAGATAATACAATATTTGGAAATGGACGTGAAAAAATGGGAAAAAGTAATATGTAATATTAAAAAAAAAATCGCGAAATGTATAGTGCGTTTACGGCAAAAAAAGAAACCAACAGGGATTTTAATGTTTTACTGTTGGTACATTAAGTGATACAATAATAACGAAAAAACAATTTAGTTTGTTTATATTACCGTCTAAAATGTGCAAAATGTCGCACCAACTTTAACGTGAAAAGTGACAAGCTTTTCTGCCAACTTAAAAACACAAAAAACCTTAATTTAGATGTTTATATTGTCGTAAAAAATAATTTGTTAAACTGACGTTTGTTATTCTATTTTCAGGAAACTTCAAGACACAAAAATTACTAAATTTTGTTTGGCTAAAACTTGGCTTCTAAGATTATACGAAGTACCAACGTTAAGACACAAAATATTTTACAAAAAGCATTCGATAATTTTATTTAAATATTGCAAAATTTAAATCGCAAAAAGCAGCAAGTTTGTGTTAACGTAAAACTATTTAAATAGCTTTTTATAAATGCTCACCAACTTGAAAACACTAAAACCACCAAATAATTATTAAGAAATATAAATTTGACATGAGAAAAAATGGCTGACTAAGATTTTTAACGTTTAATGACATGTTAATTACATAAAACCGGTAACTCAACCTCAACTTTGTATACTTTGACACGCACCATTTGTATATCACGTGACTGTAGTACGAAAAAATACCACAAGGGGGCATATACCACCAACATTGAAGTGCAAAAAACACTGCTCTAGTTACAAAAATTAGTTTAGCATATGTTCTAGAACTTGTCACCAACACAACAACACAAAAATCACTAAATGTTTGTTTAGTTTAGTAAGGAAAAAAAACAGTAAATTAGACACACAGTTGTGTAAATAGATAAACCTCATTTACATCAATTTTAAAACTTAAAAAACTTAATTTTAAGACTCAAAAAGCACTATTTTACTTACCAACAGCAGTCAAATATAGAGTTTATAAATTCGTATACCAACTTTAAAACACAAAAATCACTAAACCAGTTTTCTTACATTTAATAAAAAAATTAGTAAATTTGATAGTTGTTCAGGTTTATAAATTATTATTATTTACAACTGTAAGGCACAAAAGACGAAGAAGCTGCTGAAAAAAATTTTGTAAAATCTCACCAACTTAAAGGTACAAAAATCACTAAATAACTAGTGTTTAATTCAGAAATTGTCACCAAATTTGAAACACAAAAAGCACCAAATCTGTTACGAGAAAGTGTTTTAAAAGGCTGTTTTTAAAGTTTTACCAACCTTAAAATACAAAAATAATAATATTATTATGAATGACATTATTAAAAATTTTAATTGGCTTTACTATTAAAAACAGTAAATTTAAAAAATTTGAAAGTTATTTAATTTTTAAATAAAAGTTTCTTAAAATTTGAAGACGCAAATATAAAGTTTTTACCATCGTCAAAACACTAAATAAACTACTAAATAAGTTACCAACTTTAAGACATAAAATCCACTAAATATCAATTGTTTAAATTAAAAAATATCACTTAACCAATATCTCGATTAAAAACAACTCAGTTAATTAGCCACTTGTTTGAATCAAATAAACTTTCATTTGTTTCCATTGCTGCCAACCGTATAACCGATATAACCGTATAACTTCGATTCTCGTAAAATTCAATCGATTCTTCGATTATTAATAGGCGTAAAGCTTCTCATTGAATAAATAATTAACCGTTTCACACTATTCTCGTTTTTTCTCAGTTATTAAGGTTGATTAAAAGTGAATACAATGCGTGATTTTCGATTGAAAAATTTGCATTGTTTGGGTTGAATGGGTGCGTGTAATAAAAATGACAATCGCGTCCGGCCATATATGCACTATACATCGAGAAAATAACAAAGAAGAATGCTTCTCAGACAAGACCACATGAACAAAAAAGGACAATCGCAACCCACTTCGTTATAATATAATGACGGACCGTGAGTTGGTAACATCAAAGGAGTCTGTGAAATATTTCCCATCAACAGACTCTGATCAAGAATGTTCAATTCAAGCAAGTTTTCCATCGACCAATCGTATCTTAAGGCGTGTTTTATTAAAGCACTGCCTACTGATATGTTCTTATGTAATTTGTAATTGTTTAAACATATATTATTTTGGTGATGGAAAAGTTTTATGGTGTAACAAAAACATGGCGAAATTTTTATTATGTAACACAAAAATTCTATTTTTTTTATGAGTCTGGTAGCATCAAACCCTTATAAATTCAGTTCAGATGCGTGTAAACATATTCCACTGTGTAGGTATTCGGTATTTGGAACAGGTATTTTTGTTTATCGGTATTGGTGTATGTGTATACAGGTGTTAAAACATTTCAAACATGATAGCTCAACAAGAAATATTAATTAATACCATTTCGGATGATTTATAGACCTATTACAATCCAATTTAGAACACACAAAAATTGTATAACTACTGTTTGACAAATTTGAAATTTTGGCACAATTCTACTGTCTAAAAACTGTTTATACAATAGAAAAAAATATTTTTCTTTTACTTCCATACCTACTCTAATTAATTTATTACTTGCAAATTACCTGTACTTTAATAAGGTACAAATTTTTTATTAAAACAACATTTGACCAATGAGCGATTTAAATATTTATCAGATTGACATGGACTTTTGGCATTTAAAATTGTGACAGGTCGAAGTGGTTTTCAATTACAATCAACAGAAAACGCGTTAGTATAGAAGAAAGTGACTGTGAAATGGAAAATCTTACGCTTTCAGAAATTATAGAACAAGCCAGAAGCGCCACAAAGTCTTTGCTGCTGGCACTAAATCTTATAAAATTTATTTTCAATTTATAAATTGGAGAAACGATAATAAAGTTAGCATTTATATACCGGACACTGCTTTCGTCGCAGTTCTGCGACAATATTGGTTGATGCTGGTAGTAATATTACATCACTAAAACGCCACTGTTAGTGAAAGTTCACCTCAGTGAACATAAAGCAAACATTTTGAAATAGATTGAATATAATTCGACCAATAATTTATTAATAATTGCTCTACCAACATCAAGAACAACATCTGTCAATATTGTTACAAGACTGCAAAGATGCAGCAGTGGCAGTTTAATAACTGCACTATTCAGAATATTCATAACTCATCAAAAAGACTAATTTGTTTACTTTGTGTTAAAATTGACTTTTTTGCAGTGCTTTTAGTGGCTTTTAAAACACCTGTGTTTACTAAAACACGAGCGTTAGCGAGTGTCGTAATAGTTATCATTAAATGCTCGTTTTATAAAATACTATTTAAAGCAGCAAAAAGCTACAATAATTGCCCTAATTTAGATAAAATCCAATATTTTAAGACTTGCAATTTTTTTTAGAAAAATTCTAAAACACTGAAACTGTTGTCTTTTAAATTGATAACAAAATCTGTTGTCAAAAATTAAAAATTGATAATACAGACTGTCTCTAAAATATGTAGTTTATACAAGAAATGAAATTATAAAGATCTCTAAAATATATAGTCAAAATACCAAAAAATAATTTTTTAGAAAATATTATCTACAAAACTAGTTTAAACATGTACCTAGGAGCCAGTAATAAACATAAAAAACTTTTTCTACTTTACGTCGGTAACAGAGTCTGATTTGGGTGCGGTAATAGCCAATTCCGCACCCAAATTGCGTGCGCCAAGTACTAATGCAATTTACTGTTTTCGGTTTGGTAACACTGGGTAACACGCTGTCGCTGGAATAAAACGTCACGGTCACGTTTCCGTCGGCGATGAGATTACAGTAATTTCATTCAAATAAATTTTGTTGCACTTGATGACCAACAGTATTCCTCAACAAAGTGTTTTTGTGTGTGTGTGTGTGTCGCAATTAATCTATAAAATATTTGAAAATAGGGTGGACACTGAACAACGGTGGTAGATGTCACAAACTTTTCTTTTGAGGTTAGAACAGCGTTAAAGTGAAACTTGAAACTAAAATGGAGCTTTTGGCCTTTATTTTGACCATTTACAACCCCCATAGCATTTACAAGTTATTTGCTAGATGAGTGTATAAATCTGCTTGACTGAAATAACGATGAAATGAAAGGAGTCGCTGAGAACCGCAAATGGAGTGGGAATTTAGAGATAAACGGAGATTTTCCTTACTGTATTAATGCCAATTGGATTATTTAATCAATAACCGATACGGTAGGTAAAAAAGAACCATTTGTGAGTTACTTACACAGAATTTTAGACAAATTTGAAAACATTTCAAAGTTCAATGACTTCATTGACACTTTAGTGACATTTTTATTACCAACTGTTTCGTATTAACGCAAAAGTTCCTAAAGATTAAATAATTAACTTTTTTACTTAAAAATTACGTAAAACACGTAAAGTAGAAAAAATAACATAAAGAACTTGTTTTTTAAAGTCGTTGTGGCACTCATTCTTTATAAAAACTCGCGCTCGCGCTCGTTTTATAAACTTGAATTCGTGCCACAAAGATGACTTTTCAAAACGCGCTCTTTAATATACTATTATAACCTTATAACTGTCAGTGATAGTTGTCATAAGTGTGATTACAAAACTATTTTATAAAACTAGTTCAAAACCTTTAGCCCTGCAGCCTGCAGTAGATATTTGATAATGTGTAGTCTGCATAAAAGCGTTGCCTTGTCGAAGTTGCCTCCGTTAGATATTCATGCTACCTAAACTTTTTTATTGTACAATATAATCAAAAAAATTATATACTATTAGGCTGTAAACCACTTTTTGTCAATGTAAATTATGTGGTAAGAAACAAAGCTATAGTCTATAGTCTTCTAAAAATTTTTTTTGATGATAACATACAGTGCTCCACAATTGAAATGAAACATTTTAAAATATTAACAAAGTTTAAAGTCTTGTAACACCTGGAAAAATTTATTAATTGAGATGATCTTTTCATTCTGGGTAGCTCATTTCTTATACTTTAAGATGCCTAACAGAGCGTTATTTGTAAATTTGTTGTTTTAGTTATACAGGATGTCAAAGACAAGCCTTGCAAAAAACGAAAAGTTTAGTCTGCTCCCATTTTAGCAAACAAATTTTTGCATTTTTTTAATGGGTTCCAGAAGAGCGCTGGATTAAGCCATCGATACAGTTTTACAGATTTTGAGCTACTCTTACAAATTAAAGCAATAATTTTTTAAATTGATGTAAAATTTTACCTCTTTTTGAATTATTCTAAAGATAAAACTTCAAACCTGAATTTCGAAAAGCAGCGGAAGACATACTGTTAACATTTTGTGTAAAAAAAAACTTCCGAAATTTACCAAATTTTTAAACAGCTCCAAATTTTAGTTTGATAAAAGACGGATAAGAATTTAAACGTGTATTTAGACACTTAGCTTGTTTTTTGTACCTCAACATCCTTGTAGCTTTATTTCACTTAGTATTGGTCGGTGATTACCTCCGATTCTTAAAAGCATATTTTTTGGAAAAAATTGAAGCTTTTTCTAACTTAAACAGCTCGTTACCACGATACGGACGCTACTGTTAGCTATCCACGATTCTATCATTGTAAACAAGCCGTTTAGATGAGCAATAGTTTTAATTTTCTTTTAAAAACATAGCTTCAAATATCGTAACGGGCTATCCAATTCGAGCTTGATAAAGTAAACTTAAAAAAAACACAAAATATTCGGAATGCAATGTAATTTTTATTTCATTTTAAAGATTGATCCTTGCCATTTTTAGTTAAACAAGATATCATTTAAATGTCCTCCACGGGACTTCTTACAGGCCTTGATCCTTTTGAGGTAATTTTCAATGACTTTCTGGCGGTATCTCGGCCATTACATTACGAATATTAGTTTTCAATTCGTCAAGAGTTTGAGGATTGTTTGCGTAAACACGATCTTTTGCGTTGCCCTACAAAAAGAAATCCAAAGGCGTCAAATCGCAGGATCTTGGAGGCCAATTGACATCAGCCAATCGCGAAATCACACGTTCAGGAAATTTCTCTTGTAAAAGAGCTCGATTTGCTTGTGTTACGTGACTGGTTGCTCCATCCTGCTGGAACCACATATCGTCAAGATCATAATCTTTAATTTTCGTAAAAAAATAATCGGTTAACATGCGGCCACAGCGCTCAGAATTGACGGTAACAGTTCGTCCTTGGCTGTTCTCAAAAAAATACGGCCCAATGACCACAATGCGCACCAAACAGTGACATTTTCCGGGTGTAATGGCTTCTCTACAAACAATTGTAGATTTTCTGAGCTCAAAATTCTACAGTTTTGCTTATTAACGTATCCACCAAGCGAAAAATAAGCTTCATCACTGAAGAAAATCTTGTTCGAAAAATCAGCATCGACGGCCTGTTTTTCCAACACCCAATTTGCGTATGTTCTTCGTTGTCCATGATCAGCAGGCTTTAGCTTTTGTGTCAAATGGACTTTATACAGATGAAGATGCAAATCTATATACAAAATGCGCCATAATGAGCCATAAGATAGGCCTAAATGTTGATCTCGACAAAGAATTGTTAAATTTGGATCTTCTTCCACACTTTCAGCTACAGAAGCATTGCGAATGTTTCGATAATGCACAGGCCTTACAATATCAGTAACAGATCCAGTTTGTTCAAATTTACTCACTGTATTCAATATGGTTTGCTTTGTAGGACGATTATGACGACCATACTCTGCTCGTAAAGCGCGAAATGTGGATACGGCAGAATCACTATTTTTATAATAAGATTTAATAATTTTAACGCGTTGGTCGATTGTTAAATGCTCCAAATTCTCAAATGGCAGAATGTCAACTAAATAAATGACAGCATACTTGACGTTTATCTTTGACAGATGTCGGTATACAGATTTTTACTTTATCAACCTCGAAATGGATAGTCCTGTATTTAAACACCAACTTATACCGAGTAAACTAATGCTACAAGAGTCTTGAGATTTAAAACGCAAGATAAGTTTCAGAATACGTTTAAATTTTTATCCTTCTTTTATCAAACTAAAATTCGGAGCTGTTTAAAAATTTGGTCATCTTCAGGTTTTTTTCTAAACAAAATGTTAACAGTATGTCTACCGTTGTTTTGTGAGATTTAAATTTAAACTTTTATCTTTAGAATAATTCAAAAAGAGGTAAAATTTTACATCAATTAACTAAATTATTACTTGATGCTCAAAAAACAGTTTTTTTGGATGATTGCTTTAATTTATAAGTGTAACTTAAAATCTGTAAAACTGTATTAAGGGCTTAATCTACCGCTCTTCCAAGACCTATTAAAAAAATGCAATTTTTTTTTGTTAAAATGGGAGCAGTTTAAACTTTTCGTTTTTTGCAGAGCCTATCTTTGACATTCAGTATAACTTAAACTACAAATTTACAAAAAACGTTTTATTAAACATCTTAAAGTATAAGAGATGTGCTACCCAGAAAAAAAATCGTCTCAATTAATTAATTTTTCCAGGAATTACAAGACTTTAAACTTTGTTAAAATTTTGGGGTGTTCCATTTCAATTCTTGAGCACTGTATTCTATTATATATTTTTACTTTTGTGATTCTATTTGAATTTTATTTAAATATGAATTTATTTTGGTGACTTTAAAAGACGTCTAGACATTTAATTTATTTTTGAAAAAATAGTTACGTCAATTTTTTAAGGGTTGCTCGTTTCTTTTTGATGAAAAAAAATCTAGATAAAAGAACAAATTGTATTCTTTAAGTACATGTTAAATATTAAAAGACAGTTTGTAAAATGAAAAAACTATTTTTTGAAATAAAGCACGGTTGGCAACTCTAGTAGTCGTTCTACATCAGTTTAGCTCTATGGGTTTGGGTAGTGAGCATCGCTTGCGTTCGTCGCGTGGGAACTGCACAGTAGTGTCTGCATCCGCGCCCCCCTGTGCCCCCCTAAATAAAAACGGCGCTTTTCCCGGTCCGGAAGAAGGACGGATGCTTAATGCCGGCTACTGTTTGGTGCTACCGCGTATTGGCTACTGTTTGACGCTTGCGCAATGTTAAAACAGTAGCAGCAATGGCCGCCACCAGCCGCCACAAAAATCCGGACCGTGACCTCCGAGGGCGAGCCGCGACCGCTACTACAGCTCCCTGGGGGCTTTCCCAGCATTCCACCTACAGGGCCCGGGGGAGCTCCCAGCGCCAGACAACGATTATTATATTATATGCGCAAGCGATAAGACAGGGAGGATAATATGAGCTACGAAATTTTTTTTTTTTCGAAATTTATACAGTAATTAACACCAAGACAACTCATTAACTCGAGGGTAACCCCAGGTCAAGGCGCGCGCTTTGGAAATAACTACATCACTTTTTGACAGATTTAAATTTGAAGGAAAAAGTTCTGGGTTCTTGCTGATGCAAAGAGTTGGAGACGATCGCGTGGGCTACAAAATCTCTTCCTGAATCTTTGTAGGTGTGTGTCTTAGCGTGTGTGGCCGCAGTGAACTAACCACCGCCGTAGATGGACCCAGCAACACATGGGAAAAATATCTACTTGATGGTAGGCATTAAAGACAGGACTTGGGAACGACAAAAACGTTTATTTAGCACACTTAAAGCAAACATTTGAAATTGACACCAAAAATGACTGATTCAAACCGGCAACTGTACAAAATAAAACAATCGATTATGCGTAATTCAGCCATAAAATAGTGAGACAGTAAATTTGGCAACTTTCACTCAAAATTTAAACAAATGCAGCACTATTTGGCATCTGATTTTAAGAAAATTGTTGTATTACTTTAAAACTGTCAAAAATTAAAAAGATGCAAAATGTTTTACACATTACACTACCTACAAAAAACATTTTTTTCTGATTTGCGTCTGTAACAGACTTAGCGATTTGGGTGTCGTATTAGCCAATTCATCACCTAAATTGCGTGCGTAAAGTACTAATGCAATTTACTTTTTTGGATTGGTGACACGTCTTTGCTGAGATGATACGTCATCAGTGCTGTTTCAGCGTTTATGTCAGCGTTGAGATTATAATAATTTTATTCGAATAAATTTTGTTGCACTTGACGACCAGTATTCTCCACCAAGATGTTTTTGTGTGTGTGTCGCAATTAATCTATAAAACATTCAAAAATGTGGTGGAAAAGCAGCGTTTACAATAAGGTAACTTCAACTTTCTTTTTGGGGTTAGAACAACAAATTTAAAATGAAACAGCTTTTAGCCACTATTTTGCACACGATTCACAACCCCACAGCGTTTGATAATTTACAAGTTATTTGCTAGATGAGTATATGTAGCACTGCTTGATCTTAAATAACAATGAGTTGTCAAGTTAATTGGTTTTGAAACAATTATCGCCTCCAACTCCTAAATTGTTGCTTAAAAAGCCGGATGTAAAAAAAGTCCAAAAGCCTACTCAAGAGAAGAGTTCTAAAGACTTTATTAAGATGGTCTTCCCACTTTCTAAAAACAATCCTAGATACGTCTTTGACGCCCTTAGATACTCTTTTATCGCAATTTGGCAACTCTAACGTCTACCAAAAAAAATATCGCTAGAACGAAATTTGGCCTCCAGGTCCTGGAAATGTCTCACACAGTGACTGTGTGTGTGGTTAGTCATGACGAGTTTTGTCGAGATATAATAAATAGCTTTCTTATCAGTATTTGCGGTTGTGTAGCGGCACTTTTCGTCACAAAAAGACCGATTTTTTTTTCACTGGAAATGTGTTGCTAGCTGATAAATAGCTACACCCACTTGACAAATTGAGACTAATTTTAGAAATTTATTACAGCTAGTTTACGAGAAAATGCGTTTTAACTGTTTGCATGGTGTTATATACCTGCCGTTAAATATTGTGACACTTAATTAACATAAATATTTACTTAAATTAATGGAAATCCTGACCTTTTGTTTGAAGAGATTCAAGATTTGGCAATTTCGTAAAGAAATAGCAAAAAATTTTATTTTTTAAACTTTTTTTTTCTTACGTAATGTAACAATAACAAACCTTGAACAATCAAAAATATAGCGCAAATTTAATATACAAAATAAAATAATTTATTATTATCAGATTTGTTTAGTTAATGTTTTTTATTCGAAATGACTCATTCAGGTATTAGTAAATTTGTTATTCTATTAGAAATTTTTGTTGTTGTTGAAGTTTTTGCGAAAAATAATTTCTATTCTAATTTTTGCATATTTTATGAATTTTTTTCTAATCGATTTAGGTAGATTTGAATAGTAGGCGGTGGAATATAAAATTTCATTGATTTTTACTGTTTTCAACAGTATTTTCTCGTATTTATTTCAACCAAATATATTTAATTTTAATTAGAAACGTAATTACGTACTTAAATTAATTTCTGATTTTTTTTAATATTTAGATACAGAGTGTTCCAGAAAAATGTTTCTATCAGAGCAAAATAAACAACTGTCTAAATGCAATCCTTCAATAAAACTGTTTTTAGTAATTTTAGTTATTTTTCACCCAGAATTCCTATTCTCTACAAGTCTCGTTATAATTCTGTAGAGAATTTGCTGTACAAGCTGTCCCAAAAATTTTGCACTAAGCAAAAGCAAATTTATTTAAATCAAATTGATAATAATTTAGTCAAATTTTTAATGTTTAAATCAGTCTATTAACCATAACTCTCAATAAAGCACGTGTTTACTACATTTGGTAACTCTAGACTCTATAATTGACAATAAATTTTGTTTTGGGGATAAGAGCGTTTCTGGAGAGAAGAGGCTAGAGGATTGAAGCTCTAGTTCTCAATTAGTAGAAAAATAAAAACATAATGGTAAATTACAGAAGAACGAAATAAGATTAAATAAAAACTTAAAAAACGTCGTTAAAGAGATGTAAAAACAGTTTTTTTAGATAAAGTTGAAAAACGACGACTTGTAAGAAAGAAAAATTAAAAACAATAGTAAATTTATATTATCTGAAGGAAAAGGACAATAACAATTTAAAAAAAAAACAGAATAATGCATAGTAAAAAGGAGCATTAAAATTTAGCTTAAAAAAGTTTTTGGAAAAAGAAAAAAAAAAGATTTTAGAAAAACAAGAAGAAAGACAAATAAAAAGTAAAAAAAACAGTAGATATCTAGAAGAACGATTACATAAAAACTTATAAAACGTCGTTTAGAAGGTGTAAAAACAACACAAAAATTAGATAAAATTTAAAAACGGCTTGAAAAAAAGAAAAATAAAGACAGTAGTAATTATCTGATCCAAAAAAAAACAATAACAACTTTTAAAAAAAGACAGAATTACGACTAATAAAAAAAATTTGAAAAATTTTAGCAAAGAAAAACTATTAGAAAGAAAAATCGGAAAAACAAGAAATACGACGAGTAAAAAACTAAGAATAACAATGAAAATTACAGTAGCAGAAAAAAAAATAAAAGTAGTTTTTTAGAAGAGCAAAAAAGGATTAAATAGAAACTTTAAAAATGTCGTTTAGAAAGTGTTGTGAAACAAAAAATTTTTGAATAAATATGTAAAACGACTACTTGTGAGAAAGAAAAATAAAAACAATAGTAACTGACTAAAAAACAGACCATAATAATTTAAAAAACAATACAGAATTACGACTTGTAACAAAAAAAAAGGTTTTTAGAAAAAGAACAAATAAAATATTCTTGAAAAACAAGAAAAACGATGAATAAAAGAGAAGGGACAGTTAGGATAACAAAAAAGAAAAACTTTTAGACAAACGAAAAAGTATAAAGGATATTTGTAAAAATGAAAAATAAAGATTATAGTGACTATCTAAAAAAAAACATTAAAATTTTAATAAAACATAAAAATAACATTGAAAATTAGCATAAAAAGGTTTTTAGAAATATAAAATAAAAAAGGTTCTCGCAAAACAAAAAACGTTAAATAAAAGAGAAGAGAGAACCAGGAGGTCTAAAGTAGCAAATAAAAAAAGCAGAAGTAGATTTCTAGAATAACAAAAAAAAAAACATAAAAAACATCGTTTTGAAGATGTTCTAAAAATACAAAAAAAATAGATTAAGTTTAAAAGCAACGTCTTGTAAGAAAGAAAAATAGAAACAATTGATAAAACTATCTTAAGAAAAGAGACAATAAAGATTTAAAGAAAGGACACAGAATTACAACTAGTAAATAATAACATTAGAAATTAGAGTAAAAAAGGAATTAAAAATAAAAAAAAAGATTCTAGAAAAACAAGAAAAACGTTGAATAAAAAATAAGAAAAAACAAAGAGAGTTAGAGTAGTAAATAAGAAGAGCAGAAGTGAATTTCTAAAAAACGAAAAAATAAATAAGAACATAAAAACATTGTTTTAAAGATATAAAAATAAAAAAAAGTTAAAAAGCAACGTCTTGTATGAAGAAAAAATGGAAAAATTGTTGAAACTGTCTAAAAAAAACAATAAAGATTTAAAAAGAAGACACAGAACTACGACTCGTAAAAAATAATATTGAAAATTAGCACCACAAATTTTTAGAAAATGAAAAAAGACAAAAAATTTTTGATAAAAAAGTAGCAAAAAAATAAAAACAAAAGTTAATTATTAGAGAAAAACGTTGTACAAAATTATACATAAAATTTAAAAGACAGTAGAAGAAAAAAAATAGAAAGATTCTAGAAAATTATAAAAAACAACGAGTAAAAGAAAAGAAATAACAAAAAAATTTAGGAATAGTAGAAATAAAAAACAAAAGTAGATTATTGAAGAAAAACGTTGTAAAAAATTATATAAAATTTGAAAAAGGTATAAAAACTTGAGTTTAAATTTTTTTTGACAAAATGTCACAATTATTACAGCACAATTGTAAACAGGGTAGACTATTTATTTCTATTGTATTTATATTTTTTTAAAATTTTGGTTTAAAATTATTCGAAATGAGCAAAAATAGCCTCAATAGTTCTTTTTGAGGTCACCTTTGTTAGAAAATAAAATCACCAATGAGGGCACTACGTTCATTATAAGATTATATAACGTGTGATCAAAAAAAAAGTATGAATTTTAAAAATTTTTAGAATGTTTGAATGGTAGCTTTATTTTTGTTTGAACCAAATTATTTTTTTAGGATTTATATTGGTATTTCTAGAGTCTCAAGAGAAACATTACTTTCCATTTTATTTTAATTTTATTAATACATTGTTTTTGTTTAAGTAGCTTAATAATTTTTCTGCTCACTCGTTATAACCAATTAAAAATTCGCAAAGAAACCAATTTCCACGCTTATTCAAAATAATGGTTACGATGCGGTTTTACTTTCTTAACAGTCCCACAATAATTCCATTCAGCAAACCACAAATAAATCAAAAACTGTCACAAAGCCCCAATTTTCTCCCAATCTTTTTCTGGTAAAAATCTGTAATTAATCCGTTTGAAAAACTCAATCAAATCCCCCAATTTCCTTAATGTCTCTCACCATAAGGCTGTTTTTAATTCAGCAAACGTTTGACTTCTGGTTTAACCATCTCTGCACTCTCTCTGCGCCTTATTTCATCTTGTGTTACGGTGTCTCGTCCGGTAGGTTGGCCTTAGTAAGGTGCAGAAGGGGGACAGAGGGGCACGAGGGAGCCCTGAGCTACACACTACTGCTAGGATCATTGGGCTACCATCTCTAGTTTGGTACAGAAGCAAAACTTAGAAGAGCAACTCCCGTCTCAGTGTCTTCTTCTCGACGATTTTCTAAGGTCAGTAGAAAAACGTTTTTTATGTAGTGTCGTGTACAGCGCGCCGTTTAATTGGCTTCGCGGTACCCAGTAGCGATTGTTCCTGCTACCGTATACCAATAAAACAACTCATATTATCCCCACCCGGAGTTGATTTAACCAGTAGCGATCGGCGGGGTGGCCGCACAACCGGTAGCTAACTGGAGCAAAGAATCCGGGATTTTACGGCGGGCATAGACCGGATTTTTGCGGGTTTTCGAAAGGCGGGATGCGACGGCGAGGAGTGCGGGCGGTGGAGTGAAATTGCGACGGATTTTTTTCGGGATGTGGGTATGTGGTAGCGGACTATTTAGTCATGGGTTTCGGAAGACAAAATTGGAAATGAGAGAAAACGTCTGGAATGATAAATAACAAACTAATTTACCAGATTAAGCTTCCAGAATTTTAAAGTCCCTTATATATATTAGTAGAAAAAGAAATTGTCTGTATTTGTGCGGAATTAATTTGGTTAAATTATTATTTTCGATATGAACATCAAAAAACCATTTTTTAAATTCCAAAAAAATTAATTTGTGTCAAACGAAATTTAAGCCAAAATTTTATATATTTTTTTAATATCTTTGTATTGTTGTCAGATACAATATTGACTAAAAAATACATTTTTAGTCTTATTTTATTTGTTTAATTATTAGTTTTTTTAAAGAAATCAAAACTCAATGAACTTTATTTTGTCGACAAAATTAAAAAACAAAAATCACACAAAATGAGCTATTATATTAAAATTAAAATTATTAAAAAATATACTAACACACGGCCTAATTTAGATTCACCATAAAAAATATTTTTGAAAATTTTGTTTATACAGAGTGTTTGAAAAAGGTCAGATTCTACCTTCTATTGTGCTAAATGTTTCTGCTCGTTTTCTTAAAACCACGACCAAAATTTGCAAAATTTTACAAAAATTAGAACCTTTTTTTAGTAGCTAATACGTAATTGTTACTTTCAATTTGACTTTAGGGTTTATTGTTACCAACAAACGTTGTACTATAAAGCAATTGTTTTTTAGTAAATTTTACTAAACTCACGTAATTTTGATTTATTGTAACCGTCACTACGTAGTAACGTTCTGAAAACGTAGAGTTTCAGTTACTGCAAATGTTACTTTGGGTGTTTGTTCTTTATCTTTAAATACTTATTGTCATTCATTTTAGTCTGTCATTATTGCAAAAATTACTAAAAAAGTACTTTAAAATGGCATAAGCAAAGGACAATAATAAAATGTTTTTTGACTAAAGTTGACTTAAAAATTTGACACAGTGGCTACTCTACTAACAGATTTTATTATTTTAGGTTTTCAAAATGCGTATTAAAATTTAAAAAATTTGAAAATAGATTCAAAATTTTAAATTTAAATACATATTACACGTCTATACATCTAAAGATTTTTTTTATTAAAGTTTGTTTAAATAAAGAGTAAATTTAATAAAACACACGTTGATAATTAATGTAAAACATATTTTTTATATGTTTATTAAAAATAATATATAGCTGTCTACTAAAAATTGTAAAAAATATAGTTATGGTAACATTAAATTACTTCGTGGTTGAGATTGTTATATTTTGGGTTTGTTGACCAGATTTTGTTTTAAGTAAGTTGTTATTACCGTTCTTGTTTTATATCAAAGTAATATTTACTTTAAAGTAACTTCCTAAAGTGACAGTGACCAAAATCTTGCATAACAAATTACTAAAAATTTTTTAGCGTTACTACAAGTCGTGTAAAACTCAAGCATTTTTAGTCAAATTATAAATGATCTAGTAAAACCCAAGTTATTTCAGTTTTGGCGAATTTTCAGTTTTAAGTGAAAATAACTTATAGAAAATTGTTTTTCGTGAAATCTTCTTTATAATCATTATTTTAAACAACTATTTCGCAAACGTTTTTTACAGTAATTTTGATTGTTTCTAATACTAAGAAAAAACCGTTTAAAGTAGTCACAACTTTAGAAAATTACAGTTAGAAAACAGCATTTTTAAAAAGCTGTATGCACATCAAAAAAGTTATAAAAAATTTTGAAAATCACTTAATGGTTCTAGAAACCATAAGAGTTTACCTAGTCTAATTTTTGAAACACTCTGTATTATTAAATTATTGTTATTGTTGAATAAAAAACTAGTTAATAACATAATTTTAAATACAAAAAATAATGGCAATGGCACATAAACCCAACTCCAGAACAAAAAAATGTTTTTACAAGTTAGTTTTGGTTAAAATAAATTGTGACTTTAAATATTACATTTTATTTTTTAGTAAATATAATACAACATTTGGTGTATAGTTGACAGTTGCAAAAGTAACGTAACGAGTGAGAGAAAAAAAAATTTAGCTAGGTGTTGAAAGTACTTGAAATTTCTAAAGTAAATTATTTTTTGTTTATACATTTTGTGTAAATACAGTGTGTTCTATAATATAACCTATCAAGAGTGCTGTAGAATTGCTGTCAAACTTCCTTGAAATAAGCAATTTGTTTTAAAAGTTTCACAATTCACATTAAAACAGTTTAAAATGTCTTTCATTTGCCGTTTATTGTTTTCAAAAATATTTTATAATATATTTTGTTCTGAGTGTTTTATTTTTTAATAATTGCGTTTTTAAAGTAACTGAAACAGAAAAGTCTAAAGGTGCTAAATCTGGTAACTAAAGTGGCTCTTTTTCTCGACTAGGAAAGAACTGTTGTAAGTTGCAAATCCTTAGGTTTGGCAATATATCCATTTCTACCCGTTATTTTAGTAAGTCTAGAATTAACATTTAAGTAGGTACTTATTTAGTGTCTTCGAGTAAACTCAAAAAGTTTCTAAAATATAATAAATCGCACAATCAAAATTGACGATGCTCGAGAGAGCAAGTGAGTCCAGATTGATAAATAACTCTTAAACAGTTTGAAATACGTTCACAAAGATTAAAGATTCTGCAATCCGCAAAATCCATGCCACACGAAACCTAGATAATATTGCACAGTAGAAAATTTAATACAGATTATTAATAGATTAAAATTTGTTAATGAAATATAAAATAATTAGACTTGTATTACTTATTCGGTAAATTACTCAATTACTCAATTCGTCTTCGACTCGTTCTGCTTTACCAAAGTGAATAAGGTTTCTATAACTGTATAAAATAATAACAGATGACGTTATAACTCTCATTACCTTTCTGTTTCAAGCTTAAGCGATAGATGTCACATTGTTTTTTTGCAAAAAACAACTACAGATAGCGCCAAAACTTAAAAATATTTGATTTAAATTTGAGTTTTATAAGCAAAGCGAAAGATGATGCACTTCAGCAAAATTTAGTGAATTATAACGTAGAACCAAAAAAAATATAAGTAAACACAGGAAAACATTATATTAATAAGATAAAGCTTTCTACAGATAGGTATTATAACCACAGAAATGCAATCAAAGTTAAGTATAAAATTAAAAAATACAGTAAAAACTTGTTGTAACGACTGTGGATGTAATATCACTACTTTTAAGTGTTTAATGTGTTGGCACTGCTTTTAACGAGTTTCTACTGTAATAACTAGAAATTGCGGCAATTTGAGGTTGTTATAAATAGGTTTTACTGTAGAATAGTAACACCTACATTTATTATAATCAAAGAAATACAATTAAAGTTAAGTGTAAAATATAAAATACAATGGAAACTCGTTATAAAGATTGTAGATGTAATATCAATATTTTAAAGTGTTAAATTTACACCGTTTTTAACGAGGTTTTACTGTAATAACTAGAAATTGTGGCAGTTTAAGGTTGTTATAACTGGTTTTACTGTAGAATAGTAACAGGTACATTTGTTTCTGTATTAATATAACGTCAGAGCAATAAAACTCGATCCGTGGGTAGATATGGGACGAATAACATTGTTTAGTGCGTAAAAAACATAATTTTAGAAAAACTTATTAATCCGGATCTGTTATTAAAAAAATAATACAATTTTAGTATATTTAAAATCGATGTTTTTTTGATATTTATGATTCATAAGTGTTGAAATAAAAAACCACTCGGTTTTATTTATAAAAGTGATACTAACACAGCAATGAGTTTTATAATTTTTCTTACTACACTGTTATAAGAAATATGCTAAATTTTTAATTTTTGTGTTTCTACAATAATAAATTTGCCGACTTGTTTTTCAATTTACTCTCTTTTTTAGTTATTTATGTCTAATAGGGGAGTATTACAGAAGTGATACAAGCAATTTATAAAAAAAATTAGCAAAACGGTTAAAACTTTGTTATTAAATTCAACACTGGTTGTCAGCTGATTATGACGTCACTAGATTGTGCTTAAATCGTAAAACATTTATGTTTTTTGGGATTTCTGGTATTTCGTTTTGATTAATTAATTGTATTTAAGGATGTAGTTGATGTTAGAATACTGTACAACGTTATAAAAATACGTCATTTATGATTCACAAGTGTTGAAATAAAAAGCCGCTCGGTTTTACTTGTCAAAGTGTTTAGATCCTACCTTTTCGTGATTTCTACTATATCTTTCCTTGTTTTGATTAATTGTATTTAAGGATGTATCTCCCGATAAAGAGGATCTTCTAAAAATAAACTTTCTTATTTATTGCGGTTGAAACCACACCGATAATAATCGTATATTTTTTGTTTGAGTCAGAGAGTGAGCCTGAAAATTACCTTGTATGAATCAGTTTTTCTCTCGCGATATCTCCAGCCTCCGGCTCTTCAAAATTAAAATTCATTAATCTTAAAACCGACGTAATAAAATTATTCATCGTTGATCCTTGTTTGCTAAAAATTTGTTTATTATTGTTAAATTCCAGTAGCTCTGACGCAACGAAAATAAATAAATCTGGGAACATTCCCAGATGTTTCTCTCCGAAAATAAATAAATTCTCGTTTTGATATTTTTTAATGTCGGTCGCAGTAGGCCGGCGCACAAAATTCCAAGACAATTTATCATAGAGATCGTCCATCATCGTAAAGAGCAGGGCCTTTCTATAACAATAAGCAGTCAACACCGCCTTCTTTGATTCCCTTTCGAATGTTATCCGACAGATCGAAATGCCATCCTTGTCTTACGAAAGTCGAGAAACAAGGAGCGGGACGTTTGCAAGTCATCTACTTATTAACATAAAGTAATTGTTGTCATTCCTTTTGACACATTCTTCGGGATGTTGTTTATTGTTCATTGAGAGCTTGGCACTTTTTCGAAACGATATGAAAAAAGTACAGAAAATGCGTTATGTAACTGTCTATACAAAATTTTTATAGAAATGTAGGTACACTCGACAACAAAAGTTATAGCTAGGGTTGCCAATTTTTCAATATCCAAACAAAAGACATTTTAAAAGCTTATCTGAGATTGTTTTTTAGAGAGTTTTTTTACCATCTTAATATAGTTTTTAAAACTTTTTTCTTGGGTAGGTTTTTGGACTTTTTTATATATGGTTTTTTAAGAAACAATTTAGGAGATGAAGGCGATAGGCCATAGTTAATTCAAAATCAAATGTTTATACAAGGTTTATTATAAACAAATAAAATCTGTTCTTTTATATACATTTCTGAAAGATAGAAACGAAAATTATTGTAAATTGCCTCTTCTAATTTCAGACTTTTTTCAATATCTTATTCCCAAAATTCTACGATTTATCTTCGGTATTTTCGTTTATTTGTTGTTAACAATCTTAAATACAATTAATTAATCAGAACAAAGAGAGAAATAACAGAAATCCCGAAAAAACAAAAAATGTTTTACGAATTAAGCAGGATCTAGTGACGTCATAACCAGCTGTCAAGCAGTGTTGAGTCTAATAACAAGTATTTCAAACCGTTTTGCTAATTTTTTTTATAAATTGCTGAGTACCACTTCTGTAATAATCTCTGTACGACATAAATAAGTAAAAAAGGAAGTAAACTGAAAAATAAGTAGGTGAATTTATCATTGTTGAAACACAAAAATTGTAAATTTAGCATATTACTTATAACAGTATTGTTAGAAAAATTATAAAAACTTATTGCAGTGCTAGTATCACTGTTATCAGTAAAACCGAGTGGTTCTTTATTTCAACACTTATGAATCATAAATATTAAGAAAACACCGATTTTAGGTATGCTAAAATGGTATTATTTTTTATTTTTGCCAAGTAACAGAGCCGGATTAACAAGTTTTTTAAAAATTATACTTTACTCACGAAACTATGTAATTCGCTGCATATCTACCTGCGGATTGAGTTTTATTGCTCTCGTGTTATATTAATACAAAAACAAATGTACGTGTTACTATTCTACAGTAAAAACTAGTTATAGCAACCTCAAACTGCCACAATTTCTAGTTATTACAGTAGAAATTTGTTAAAAGCGGTGTCAATTTAACTCTTTAAAATATTGATATTACATTCACAGTTGTTATAACGAGTTTTTACTGTATTTTATAATTTTATACTTAACTTTGATTAGATTGCTTTTGTTATAATATCTCGAGAAAGCTTTATTTTATTAACATAATGTTTTTCAGTGTTTACTTATTTATTTATTTATTGTTCTTACGTTATAATTCGCAAAATACTACAAAATGGCGCCACTTTTTTTTTTTTTTTAAAAAAACACAAATTTAAATAGACTTAAATCATATGTTTTTAAGTTTTGGCGCCATTTGTAGTTGTTTTTTGCAAAATTTTGCTAATATTTTGCTCGAAGAATCACCAATTTTTAACACAATTTGTATATTAAAATAAAAAAAATTAGAAAGATTCTTAAAATTCTACGTTTTATGTTCGGTATTTTTGTTTATTTGTTTATAAAAAATTATGTTTTTTTAATGTTTCAGACTTAATAAGAACTAACAAGTCTTGAAACGTTAGTAGTAAAGTAACAAAAACAAAAATAAAAGTCTAAATAATTAGAACTATTGCAAAATGTTCCGTCTATACTCAGATTTTTTCTGCATCCGGCTCGAAGGACCACACAGTTTTAAACACACTTTATGAGCCAAATAGCAACTAATATAAAAAAATGTTTCTGCAGTATTTATAAAAAAAGTAAAATTAAACGCTTGCAAGAAATTATTGTTTTTCATACTAACAATAAGACGTTTCTGTTTATCTGGCTCGAAAGACCATAAATATATACACTTTTGGAGCTGAAGGCGGCGATTATTACAAAAATAAGTATTTAAACTAATTTTTATAAAAAAAGGTACAAACTGATTTCTTCAGTTCCTAAATTTTATTAAAAACTTTAATATAGATAACTAAAATAGAGATTTTTGGATGTTTAATACAAAAATTATTGTAATTGCTCTGTATCTACCAAGACTTTTCTCAGTATCCGGCTCGAAGGACTATTCTCTTATTAATCTCGAATTTTTCTTGGTTTTTTACAATCAGTTTTTTTTCTTTACTAGTCGTTTTTCTTATTTTTATTTTTTCCCAAATATTGTTTTCTAAATTTGCCTACAATTTTGTTTTTTCAGAACCTCCCAATTGACGTTTTCAACTTCTCAAATCTTTTTTTATCGTTTGTTTTAGTTGTACTTTCTTCTTCTTCTCTTCCAATTATTAGTTTTGTGATTCTTTATTTTTTTTATAGCCGTAAAATCTACAGTTTTTCTATAATTATCTAAACTACGTTTTCAATGTTTTTCATTGTTTTTTTTCTTGTACAACATACATAATAATCTTCTGAGTTTTTTTTGTTATTACGTCATCTTTTCTACAAATTTTTATAAAAACTACTTTTTCAAATTCTTCTAGAATCTACTTCTGTTCTTCTTTTTTCATTAGTTGTAATTTTCTTTATTTTTCTTTTCTCTCTACTTTTAAATACCTTATTTACGTAGATTTCATAACTCAAGTATGGATAAAACTTTTGTTTGTTTAGACGTACTTAAAATTTATTTGGTGACTAAAAAGACGTCTAGACAATTAATTTATTTTTGAAATCAACCAATTACAAACAGGTGCGCCAATTTTCTAACACTTGCTTGTTTCTTTTTGGTAAAAAATACTAGATAAAAGGACAAATTGTGTCCCTTAATTACATTTTAAATACAAAAAGACAGTTTATAAAATTAAAGAACTATCCTAATTATAGCAGGCCAGACATTTCAGTTTCTAAGCCGCCATTAACCTAAAAATCTTCTCTATTTTGCATCTGAACAAAACTCTTACTCTATGAATATGTAATAATTGTAAATTTATTTAAATTAATGACAAGTTTAATTATTATGTTTATGTCAAAGTTAACATTTTATTTTGAAATATTTACATAAATAATCCGACCGCAACATTTTACTTTCTGTCTTTTAAACTTTTACAAATAGCTACAGGGAGATTATGTACGCATTGATGACCTATTATTATCATTCTTGTTACTAGAGTGCTACTTTTGATGTTTTTTTTTTATACGGATTTAATTTAGGGTCATTTGGTACCGTAAAAACGGTAACACACGATAATTATGTGAAGTCCTGCAGGGCTACCAATACGCGGAAAGAATAAACAAAACGTGCTGTTTTCAGGTCACGAAATGGGTCGGGTTGATGCGAGTGCGGAAAAGAAATTATTTCCTTATACAAACCATTTTTTTTTAATTTAATTTTTGACATTTTAGTATTTAATCATTCAATAAGTTTTTTATTTACTCAAATATTTTTCTTTTGTATCGTTTCACAACTTTTTTATTTTACCATTCTACTTCTCAGATATTTTACTGTTTTATTATTCTATTTTTTTTTAGTTTTGCAACATAATTACATTACTATTCAGATATTTAGTTTTTTAATTATTTTTTATTTTACCTGTTTCTGTTTTTAAATTTCTATTTTTTATTTTTTTTACTTTGCAATTTTACACAACTCCGCGATTTAGCGTTTTATTATTGTAGTATATAACTAGTAAAACCAGTTTATTTTTTTTATTTGGCATATTCCAATTATTCTATTTTATTATTTTTATTTTATTATTTAACATTAAATTTGGTTATTTTATAATTTAATAATCAACTACCATTTTATACCATTTTTATGTATCTTCTAACAGTTTTTATTTTCACATTTAACAGTTTTACTATTTTATTATTCGTATATTTAGCATTTTATACTATTTTTCTAGTTGCTGTTGTACTAATAAATCGTTTTAAAATTTAATGATTTTACCAATTTTTAACTGTGACATTTTATAATTTCTTTTGTTTTTATTTTAACCATTTTTCTATTTTAACATTAAATCTGGTTATTCCATCAGTCAGTCATCAATCACTATTATTCTAGTGCCCCATTTATTTACTATTTTTTACTATAAACTCTTTAATTGTAACATTTTTTTTATTTTTTTACTGTGTCATTTTACAATTTTAATGTTTTACAATTTAACACTAAATTTACTTGTCTAACATTCAGTCATCAACAGTTATCCATCATTTCATACATACCACTGTTTTAGTGTAATTTAACATTTTAATTAAAAGGTTGGTAACATCATAAAAATGGTAAAAATATTAGTTAGTAAAACTGTAAAATTCTACCAAAAAAAATGTAAAAGATGTCATAACAGCAGATGATAATTTAAATGTCAAGTGAACTTGACATTTAAGGCTGTTAACACTTGCAGTAATTTTAAGATTTCTTTTGTTTCTGTTAACTGAGTAAAAGTTTTATAAAATTAACAATGTCAAAATTGACATATCGAGCTGTAAAAACAGCAAACCATTTTTCCATTTTATGAATTTGCTATTTATTTTGTCAGTTAGCATTTAATATCATTTTTAGTGTGTTTTTTAACAGTTTCACTATAACCGTTTCATCAATTAATGGTTTTGTTAATTTCTTACTGTAAAATTTTACAATTTTACAATTTCATTATTTAGTCATTTTACTTTTTAACATTTACTACTTTAATGTACATTTTAACAGTTTTACTCTGTAACGGTTAACAACTAAATAATTTTACCATTTTTATAACCTTTTTAATTGTACTTTTTAACAGTTTTACTGTAAATAAATACTGTTTAACCGTTTTATCAATAATTAACAATTTTATCAATTTTTTTCTGAGATATTTTACAATTTCACGGTTTTACCGTTTAAAAACTTTTTTAACACTTAACCTATTTGTTATTTTACTGTTTATTCTGGTAAAAGCTGTAAGTGGTTAAACGGTTTATTCATAAAACTGTAAAAAAGTCCATTAGAAAAATGGTACAAAGTAATATACAGTTTTTCTGATGTACCATTTTACAGTTTACTAGTAAACCGTTTTACTATTTATTTTAGAATTTTGTCACTATTTTAAAACCTAGGTAAATATTTTACCATTGAACATCTGTTATTTTGACATTTAGTCTTCAATTATTATTTTATAACCTTTTTCTAGTGTACTTTTTTACATTTTAATAAAATGACTAAATTGTAAAATAGAAAAATTACAAAATGACATACAGAAAATTAGTAAAATAAGTGGTAAGACAGTTAACTTGTAAAACTGTAAAATATCTCTAAATAGTTAGAAGCTGTAGTTGGAAGTATTAATATACCTAAGATGTATAAAATAATATAACAGTTGCAAATGTCAATTTAAAAATTAAGTAAACTTGACATTTAAGGCTGTTTACATCTGCGGTAAGTTTAAGATTTTCGCTATTTTTATTAACTGACTAAAAGTCTTACAAAATTAACTATTTAACATAGTCAAAGATGACAAATTGTTCTGTAAAAACAGTAAATCATTTCACTGTGGCATTTTACAATTTTACTATTTTATCGGGTAACTGTTATCATAATTGCCCAATTTTTAGTTGCATGTTTTTACAGTTTTACTAAATAACCGTTTAAGTATATTTAAATAAAATGGTTAAAATGTAAAATATTAAGATTGAAAACTGACAGAAAAAGTTAGTAAAATAAGTGGTTAAACGGTTAACTAGTAAAACTGTAAAATATCATTTAGTGAATTAGAATTATAAACATATTTAAAATATATAAAATATTATTACAGCCGCAGATGTCACTTTAAATGTAAAATAAGTTTGACATTTAAGGCTGTTTTTGTTGACTGATTAAATGTTTTATAAAATTGACAGTTTGACATTTACAAAACTAACAAATCTATTTGTAAAAACAGTAAACTAGTTTACTGTGTCATTTTACAGTTTCACAATTTTATTGTGCAATTTTTTACAGTTTTATTATCTATTTCACAATTTATTTAAGTCAGTAAAGCGTTTCATCATTTTACCATTTTACTTAGTAGTATTTCTAATTCGTTTTAATAATAATTGTTGAATTATTCTAGTGCAGAAACTACTCGTTTTCCTCCATGTCAAGTAACCCTCAATTTCCGCGCCTATCTTAAATTTTCTCTGTAAAACTATAAAATATTTATATAGAGTTAGAAGTATAAACATATTTAAAATGAATGAAATGTCACAACAGTGGCGGATGTCACTTTGAACGTTAAATAAACTTGACATTTAAGGCTGTTTTTGTTTAAACAGTAAAGCCATTTTACTGTGGCATTTTACATTTTTACTATTTTAATAAGCGATCATTATCATGATTAATTAATTTTTTGGTTGTAGATTTGTACAGTTTTACTAGACTTAAATATTAAAATTAAAAACTGACAGAGAAAATTAGTAAAATAAATGGTAAAACGATTAACTAGTAAAATTGTAAAATATATATACCTAAAAAGTTAAAAGTGTAAACGTATTTAAAATAAATAAAATATTATTACAGCCGCAGATGTCACTTTAAATGTAATATAAACTTGACATTTAAAACTGTTTCTGTTAACTGATTGAATGTTTTATGATAGTGACAATTCGACATTGTTAAAATTAACAAATTGATCTGTAAAAACAGAAAACCATTTTATGTGTCATTTTACAGTTTCACAACTTTATTGTGGAATTTTTTACAGTTTTATTATATTTTTCACAATTTATTTATTTGAGTCATTAAAGCGTTTTATCAAATTTGTTTTATAACAATTTTTGAATTATTCCAGTACAGAAGATAAAAAAATGTCACAACAGCTGCAGATGTCACTTTGAATGTTAAATAAACTTGACATTTAAGACTGTTTCTGTTAACTGACTGAATATTTTATGAAAGCGACAATTTGACAATGTTAAAATTAACAAATCGGTCTGTAAAAACAACGAACCATTTTTCAGTGTCATTTTACAGTTTTACGATTTTATTGTGGAATTTTTTACAGTTTTACTATATTTTTCACAATTTATTTATTTGAGCCATTAAAGCGTTTCATCATTTTACCATTTTATTCAGTAGTTATTATGAATTTCTCATTTGTTTTAGTAATAATTCTTGAATTATTCAAGTGCAGAAACTACTCCTTTTCCTCCTTGTCTAGTAACCCCCAATTCCCGCCCCGATCGCAAATTTCCTCACTGAATCCTCGGCGTAGTGAGGGCAGTGGCTAACCTTTCACCGTTGATTCCTCGCTCCCGACGCACAGTACTCCATCATCAGGAGCTCTCGCGCCTCGTGTAACACTCCGCCTCTGTTTCAGGATCAGCGTCGTCATCGCAATCCCGGATTACCTCATTCCAGATAAGAGCTGATCACGATGTTTGCGATAATCCAGATTGAGAACGACGTTAGTGGGCGCGAGTTCCGCCGAAAAATGCGCCCCAAATACGAATTCATCTGCAAGTACTGCCAGAGGAAGTTCACCAAGTCCTACAATTTGATGATCCATGAACGCACCCACAAGAGCCCTGAATTAACCTTCAGCTGCGAGGTCTGCGGCAGGGGCTTCAAGCGTCAGGATAACCTCAAACAGCACAGGTAAAAAAAATATCTAAACGAGGAGAGGCCCCACGTTTTGTATATATTTAACGAGTGTTGGTATTTTAGATGTAATCAATGCATATGGCGGTAAAGGGCTCCTGACAGATGGGTAATTCCGGCCCTGTTCTTCTTTTATTGCAATGTAAGACTTTAACACACTGGTTTTATTACTAAAAAAACTCTACTTTGGGGCCTTTACTAATGCTTTTTTAATACAAAAAAAATTTTTCTGTTTTTTTGGTGATTGTAAAAAACGAAATTGTTACTTTTCAGGACAATACATTACTCGACAGCACCGGCCTACAGTTGTTTTTCCAGATTTTAAAAAATAAAAACATCACAATTTTTTTTTCCTATAATTCAGTATTCACTAATGTTATTGCAAATGTATATATTTATTTAAACAAAAAATATGTAGTGTTTTAAGTTAAGTAAGTTACAATTATTTATCTGTTCTTTTTCCTTAATTAGAGCCAGACTGTATCTAGTCTAAAAAAATTTTTTTACAATTAAATTGTCATCAGTTAAGTGCAATTATGTACAGTTAAAATTTGCTTTATTTTAGTTATAGTTATAACGTACTAAACATTGTAAATCCTGAGTTATTTTTGTTAAAGCAAAAATTTCATCAGAAATGCTTTTAGTGTTGTCCCAAGCCTGCAATAAGTTAAGTTCTCCTAGCTTTTATATTTATTAACTAGAGCTTTACTGAAATAAATTTCTGAAAAAAATATGTGTTTTATTACCTTCTATATATACTGAAACTGTTTATTACAACAAAACTTTGCAGTTAGCTAATTTATAAGTCAGTCAGTCAGTCAGTCAGCTGCTACCAGCAGCAGGAAGAAGAGTATTTCAAAATTCTAACAAAAATCTAATTTATAACAGTCGGCCAGTCAGTCAGCTACTACCAGCAGCACAAAAAAAATATCTAAAAATACAAACAAAAATTTTTTTGGTTTGACAGGTTGTTAAGTGATTTACCAAAAAATTTTTTTGAATTTTTCTTCTGAAATTATTTTCTGGACTGAAAATTTGTTTTTTGTTTTGGTGTTTCCCATGAAAAATCCGGAAATCTCGAGGCAAAATCGGTGGTTGGCTTATTGCACGCAAGGAGGCAGTACAGTAGCCGCCAGAATCAGCTTTCACCGTTATTATGTTTTTGTGCGATCGTGTATAACAAGAGTTTAGTCGATCACACGGTGCAATTTAGCTAGTTAAAGGCTGATGGGAATATCGTTATTAGCAGCGATTAGGGTTTTGCTGGGTGTTATTATGGAGTGGCTGGAGGCGGTCGAAATCCAGGATTTGGGAAAATTTAATATCCGGGTGACATCAGAAATAGCCGGAATTTTCTTATCTTGTCTCAAATATTGACACGTTTTATTTTATTTTTTGGAATAATTAAAACACTCCTTGATGTGAATCAGGGTTGGGAGAATTTGGAATGTGAGTCGTCGTGTGATGAAAGTGATGGGGATTTTTTCTGGGTGTTGGCAATGGGTTTCTTTTTATTGTTTTGACAATGATTATTTTATTTGAGAGTGGGAGGATGAGAGAAAAATCGAAATTATAATCGATGATGGTTATGTCGGGATTGCCGACTACGTGGATAGGATATAAGCGGACAGAGGCGGCTCGTGGAATAGCAAAAAAGAAAAGAGACGTGTCCAGAGTGGCTTGGTATTTTAATATCAATTATAACAAATTTTAGGGGGCTCTAATTTAGCTTAATTTTTGTTTAACTGTCTGCTTAAATTCAAAGTCAAATTCAGTTTCTGTTATCCAAATAAAGCAATTATCATTTTCTAAATAATTATCAACTCAACAATTTATATTTAATAAAAATAAGAGCAAAAAGCAAACAAAAAATTTAAACTAATTTCTTGAGAATTAAGACAATGCAGGTAAGTCAAAATTTTGTAAAATGAACTTTCGGTTTAAATTAGAAAAAAATAGTCCGATAGTACAGTCTGTTTTTTTACCATATACAAACTAATAATAGCTGGAAATTTGAAATACGCATTTCTGATTGGTTGATTTCCATAACTACTAACCGATTATAAATAGATGGTTTAAATTTGCAACTTTTACTAGTTTATCTCTGGTAAAAAACAGACTTTAGTTACTCTAGAATTACCTGATTACATTATTTTATTATATATTTTTGAAATAACATTTTCGACATTTTGAAAGTAAAAATATGTCAAAAGTAGACTAAAGTGGTGCCAAACTTTAAGATATGCAGATTTTTGAGAGCATAAAAGCATTTCAAACATCTAAATTTTTAAAAAATATTTTTTTGTTGTTTCTAAAATTATTCTAAAAACTTGTTTAACATTTCTATTAATTGTTTTTTTTAGAATGTTCTTTGAGTTTCCCAAATATTTTTGTCTATTTTTTTTTTTTTTGATGGTAGTTTCTTACTTATTTTTGGTTTGTCGCATTCTATGCACTTTTAGAATTGTATTGTCTCATTTTCTTGTATTTTTTTTATTTTTTTTAATATTCTTTTTTTAAATTTTTGTAAAAATTTTATTTGTTTCCCTAGATTTTTGTGGTATTTCTAAAAAAATTTTTTTTTTTTAGCTGACGTCTTTTAATTTTTTTTGTCATTTTTGTTTTATAGGTGATTAGCTATTTGTTGCCAAATTATCAATTGCTTTTTCTATTGTTTTTCAAGTTCTTCTATAATTATGTTTTCTTATTCTAAATTTTTTGTTTGTTTTTATTTTAGATGACGTTTTTTAACATCTTATTCTTATAAAACTTTTGTTTTTCATTTCTATCAATCAGTTTTTTACATTTACATTTCTTTAAAACATTTTTAATTTTTTAAATTTTTTCTACAATTTTTTTTTTGTTCTTTTATCCAGCTAACATCATTCAACTACCACTGGTATTACACTGTTTTTTTTTTATATTCTTCTATAATCCTCTTTTGCTTTTCATTTTTTTTTATTTGACGTTTTTTAATTTCTTATTCTTATAAAATTTTGCTGAACTTTTCGTTCTACCAATTACTTTTGTTACATTTTTTTTTTTAAAAACTTTTTCTGTTTCTCTAATTTATTTTAAAAGTTTTGTTTTCTTCTAGCTGACGTTCTTACAGTTTTACTAAATAACTTTTTAAGTATATTTAAATAAAATGGTTAAAATGTAAAATATTAAAATTAAAAACTGACAGAAAAAATTAGTAAAATAAATGGTAAAACGGTTAACTAGTAAAACTGTAAAATATCTATACCTAAAAAGTTAAAAGTATAAACATATTTAAAATAATAAAATATTATTACAGCCGCAGATGTCACTTTAAATGTAAAATAAATTTGACATTTAAGGCTGTTTTTGTTGACTGAATAAATGTTTTATAAAATTGACAATTTGACATTTACAAAATTAACAAGTCTATTTGTAAAATCAGTAAACTAGTTTACTGTGTCATTTTACAGTTTCACAATTTTATTGTGCAATTTTTTACAGTTTTACTATCTATTTCACAATTTATTTGAGTCAGTAAAGCGTTTCATCATTTTACCATTTTACTTAGTACTATTTCTAATTCGTTTTAATAATAATTGTTGAATTATTCTAGTGCAGAAACTACTTGTTTTCCTTCATGTCAAGTAACCCTCAATTTCCGCGCCTATCTTAAATTTTCTCTGTAAAACTATAAAATATTTATAAAGAGTTAGAAGTATAAACATATTTAAAATGAATAAGATGTCATAACAGTGGCGGATGTCACGTTGAACGTTAAATAAACTTGACATTTAAGGCTGTTTTTGTTTAAACAGTAAAGCCATTTTACTGTGGCATTTTACATTTTTACTATTTTAATGGGCGATCATTATCATAATTAATTAATTTTTTGGTTGTAGATTTGTACAGTTTTACTAGACTTAAATATTAAAATTAAAAACTGACAGAGAAAATTAGTAAAATAAATGGTAAAACAATTAACTAGTAAAACTTAAAATATCTATACCTAAAAAGTTAAAAGTATAAACATATTTAAAATAAATAAAATATTATTACAGCCGCAGATGTCACTTTAAATGTAAAATAAACTTGACATTTAAAACTGTTTCTGTTAACAGATTGAATGTTTTATGATAGTGACAATTTGACATTGTTAAAATTAACAAATTGATCTGTAAAAACAGAAAACCATTTTATGTGTCATTTTACAGTTTCACAACTTTATTGTGGAATTTTTTACAGTTTTATTATATTTTTCACAATTTATTTATTTGAGTCATTAAAGCGTTTTATCATTTTACCATTTTACTCATTTCTTTTATCCAGCTAACATCATTCAACTACCAAAATTATAAATCGGTTATTACACTGTTTTTTTTATATTCTTCTATAATCTTCTTTTGCTTTTCAATTTTTTTTATTTGGCGTTTTTTAATTTTTTATTCTTATAAAATTTTGCTGAATTTTTCGTTCTACCAATTACTTTTGTTACATTTTTTTAAAAAACTTTTTTTTGTTTCTCTAATTTATTTTAAAAGTTTTGTTTTCTTCTAGCTGACGTTTTTAACTTTCTCTACACTTTACTTTTATTTACTTTTTACTCTTATTTAAGTTTTTTTATAATTTTTTCCGCTTTTCTAATTTTTTGTTTATTTTTAGAAATTTTAATTTTGGTAAATTATTTTTTACATTTTTTTAAAATCTTTTTTATTTCTCTAGATTTTTGTTGTATTTCTAAAATTTCTTTTTTTTGGCTGTTTTTTAATTTTTTCTACAATTAACTTTTGTTTGTTTTTAGCTGACATTTTTCAATTACCAAATTATCAAATGCTTTTAAACTGTTTTTAAAATTTTTTTTAATTTTTTTTGCTTTTCTAAAAATTTTTGCTATTATGTTTCTTTCATTTTCAATTTTTTTTCTTACCAATTTTTTTGACTTTTTTTGTTTTTCTAGAGTTTTATTGTATTTCTAGAACTTCTTTGTTCTAATTTTTCTTCTAGCCAATGTTTTTTAACTTTTTCTAAAATTTACTTTTGTTTTCTTAGC
Organism: Tribolium confusum; assembly: GCA_029207805.1. Lineage (NCBI taxonomy): Eukaryota > Metazoa > Arthropoda > Insecta > Coleoptera > Tenebrionidae > Tribolium > Tribolium confusum. The sequence goes on along the minus strand of JALGAY010000007.1, from coordinate 4,306,023 downwards.
TGACATCTTTCAACTTTCAAAATTTTTAATTGCTCCTTCTTCTATTTTTCGAATTCTTTTATTTATTTATTTTTTTTTGGTTTTTTATTTATATAATTGACGTCTTTTACTTCTAAAATCCTTGGTTTTTAGAAGATTTTCTATAAACTTTTTCTGTTTTTTTTTTAATTTTTTTTTTTGCTTTTTTAAAACCTTATTAATTACTTTTTTTTGCTCTTTTGTTTTACTACTCCTGGTTTTTATAAATTATTCTTTTTCTTTCAAATATCGTAAGTAGTTCAAATATCTTTTTTAGCTCAACTTTTTTGTTTTTTTTAATAGCCTTTTTTCAAGAGTAAACAAGTCTGAGTACTTCTATTTTCACAGACCGTAGTCAGACTAAAAATTCTGTTTAAATTTTTTGAAATTTTAACTTCCAACACATTTTTTATCGGTTTAACGGATTAGCTTTTAATTAGAACAAATTATTTATACGAATAACTCAACAATAACATTTACTAAGTAAACACGAATGCTGGAATTTTAAATCACTACGCTACTCCATCGGAGTAGCGCAATGTTACGCCATCTAATATAAATATTAATGGACTGATTTCAAGTTGAGATAATACCGGTAGTATCTTTGTTTCTAAGCAAAATTTAAACAATTCGAGGTTGTGATTGGTTGTTGCTAAGGAAAAGTATTAAAATTTGCGATACTACCGGTATTATCTTAACTTGAAATCAGCTCAGTAGTATAGTAAAGTTACGGAGTTGCCTATAGCAACTCAAGTTACACCGGCGTAAATCTGATTTAGAATTAGGCTCTAAGTAAATAACACACTTTTATCGTTTCGATTATCACTCAGAGAAATTTTTAGCTACTCAACTCTTTTCTTTTTTTTAGAGGTGTTTGCTATAGTTAGATGCTATCGAGTACAAGAAATACTTTGTGTTCGCAGAGAGTTGTTTCCATCTTGTGTCACCAATCACGTAATTGTATTTTTATCAGAAAATAAAAATATAACAAAGATAATAAATTGTCATAACAAAGCAGCTGTTACTACCTATTAATGTGTTAAACTTAAAGTGTTAAATATTTTACTTTCTGCCCTAGAGATTAGAAATGTTATTTATTCGTCTATTAAAAAAATATATAACTGTTTTTAAAATGCGATAGAAAGATGATTTTTCGCTCTAGAGAGGGTTGATTTTAACCACGCTGTATTTATCAACTAGACGATGAAAACTTTGTCCGCGGAGTACCTGTTTTGTTCTTTTGTGAATCAAATAAAAGCTAAAATAGCAATTTAGCTAGGTATCCTGCAGATATCTTCGTGAGATGACGTTTACAATCACTAGACCCTTTGTAACAAACTTCTTGATCAAATAAGTAAATGCTTTAAGAACGAAAATTTGCTGAATCAGAGCAAACTTAAGTCTGTTATATTTTTGTTTAAAACCATTGTCCTTACTGTATTTCTTGTAATATGATTGCTTTCCGACACTTTTTAATTTGTTTTTCTCACATTTCTCTTTCTGAATGCAAGCTTTTGTCCGCGGAGTAGCTGTTAATGACTGAATAAGAGCTAGAGAAAAAATTTTGTTGTCTGAAAATTCTTTCTACTTATCAGATATCTCTGTGAAATGGCATTTACAATTACCAGAGCGTTTATAACAAAGTTTTTAATTAAATAAGTAAATATTTTGAGATCAAAAATTTGCTGAATTAGAGCAAACTCAGGTCTGTTATATTTTTGTTCAAAATTAGCTCTAATTTAGCACATTACCGTTTCACTACATTTCTTGTAATGTGATTGCTTTTCGATTCTTTTTAATTTTTTCTCTTCTCATTTTTCTCTTACTGAACAAGCTTTTGTTCGCAGAGTAGCTGTCTTGTTGCGATAGCGACGGAATAGGAGCTAAAGAAGCAGTTTTATAATGCATGAAGAAGCTCTCAAATACTCGCTACCTACCAGATATCTCCGTGAGAAGGCACTTATAATCTCTAGCCGTTTTTGACAAACTTTTAGATTAAATAATCAGATACTTTAAAAATAAAAATTTGCTGAATTAGATCAAACTCTGGTCTGTTATATTTTGTTCGAAATCAGCTCTAATTCAGCACATTTTCGTTCTCATTGTATTTCTTGTGAAGTGATTGTTTTCTGATATTTTTTTTATTTTTTTTCCTTGCTTTTTTCCCCCTCACTGCACGCCAATGCCATCAGCATGTGACGTAGTAATCCGTGAAGCTTCGTTCGGATGAATGGAACGAGATGAGTGATTCGATCGCCTCCGGGCGGCAGCACTGTTGTGAACCGGGCGCACGCTAGATTCTCACACCCGCACGCTTTCTCTCTTCTCTCTTTTCCTTAGCACATCACACACACACACACGAACCGCCATCGTGCCGCCCCCGACTCGACTTTCCGCGGGGGCGGCAGTATTTCCGGTTGAAAATCGCGCGCCGCTTATCCCGGGCGAAAGGTCGCAACGTGATGGGAACTGGAACATTGCCGGAAGATAATTCGGGACTAGCAAGATGCTCCAGGCCCGGAGTGGAATATTAGCGAAAAACGCGGAACTGATCCGGTGATGATTCCGGGTCGTGAACACGCAACTACTTGAGGATTTTTTTTACAACACGATGGGGATTTTTTCACGGTTTGTTGTGGTTATTAGGGAATTTAGTTGAGCGGAAAAGAATGTTGGTAGTTATAGAAAGGTATTAAATGGACCTGCTGCGAGTTGATGATGCATATATAGGATAAAATGAGCAGCAAAAAAAAATTATACTGTCATTGTATTTTATTAAAAAATAATAATAATAAATAAAATAAAACTAATAATTGTAATATTAGTATCTAGCATAATGCAGTCACAGATTTAATTCGTAAAAAAAACGATTTTTTAACATCTGCTCTTTTGTTTTGCTCTAGCTGGTTAGATATCTATCTATTTTGTTTATTAAAATAGCTATTAATGTAATAAGTTGCAAAAAGAAAGCCTTTTAAGCATGCAACGTAAATATTAGACTAAAGATTTTTTGTTACTGCCTTTTATAACAGATCTTTCTTTCAAAAATAATAATTTTAATCGAACATTTACATTGTCAATTTGAGCGCTGTGTTTAAGTTTTGTGATAAAGGAACACAAAAACGAGCGATTCTGAATTTGATTCCGACATTAAAAGTGTTGTGAAAGCTGAACTAGCCACGCTAGTGTCTGAAAAATTTAAGAAAATTTACAAGAAAACATACTAGAAAATTTGCTAGTTGATGTGAGAAGAAAGTAGTTGTGGAGGTTGGTTATGTTGGTGGCCGAGCGAGAGCCTAAGAGATAACATTGTTATCCGCCAACATTATTATACCAACTCTCGCTACCTTCCAGCATTATTTGTTAGATGGCACAATGTGTCTGTCTATACGACTAATAGTTTCTAACCTCTGAATAACAACTGATTGCTGCATTTAATTTTTTTGTTGTTAGAGCTTAGTTTTATTTTTTTGAAAAGTTCTGACGTGATATTTTTGACCAGTCTGGAAAGACCTAATATTCGAAAATCTGCATAAGTATATAAACATAAATAATTGTTTTATTAACAATTTTATTTACTACTTAGCTCTGTGTACCACAATACTACGCAAAATTTGTTTGTGGCGTTACTTCGTAACGAAATAGACGGAATTTTAAAATTTAGCTTTTGATTTTTTTATTTTGAATATTATTAAACGCTCGCTGTATAGAATTAACTATTTTTATTATAATTAAGTTTTCGGTATAGCGCCTCATCTGCAATTTGTTGTTGATAGACTCACTCCTTCTTCTGCCATAAAATTTAAAATTTCTTCTAGTTTATAATGTTGCTCATTATAATTTGAAACTTATATACTATATTGTCACGGGCTCTGCCTCGTGAGGTGGGGTTGAGATTAAATACAGGGTTTTAATACAAAAGGAAATTTAATAATGTTTGCAAAGTTTACATGATACGGAAATCCAGTTATACATAATACAATAAAGTTACTTTGACATTCTCACACAATCGAAGAGTCTAGACATATTTCACACTCCACCTAACTCAATTCTCTTCGTTGAACTCTCCCAACCGACTCCCGATTAACGCCACCCGCTAGTTCGCCAATCTCCCAAATGCTGAGCCAGCTATTGCCTCAACCGACGGTGATTTAGTCGATATCAGCAGTAGCTCATCCGCATCGGCAGGCCTTCGACCTAGCAGGCTAACGAACTTCCGCTAATTCTAATAACTGTCTAACTAACTTTATATAGTGTCTAACTATATAAACTATCTTGCAACTATAGCAACAGCAGATTTAAATTTTATAACCGTGGGTTACTACACAAAAAAGTTAAAACTGTATTGTTAGTTGCTTGCATAAGTTTATTGCTAATTTTGCAATTTATACATTTTAACCGGGTTAAAGAGCTGTAAGGACATCAAAAGTGCACAGATATTGACGTATTTTTTATCAGTTTGGAAAAACCTAAAATTTGGTTTTGTTGTTTTGAGAGACTTCTCTCTTACAGTTTGTAGTTAAGCAAGAGTTTAATTCTAGTTTTGTACTTACAAACATCAAGCTAAAAAAATGCAGTGATATCTAATCGTTTTGTAGTTATAGAAACTGCAAGTTTCAGAAAATTTGTAATTCTAAGTATTGTCTATATTACTGTTTTGTGTTTTTACAAAATTTATTGTAGAAGTAATTGACTTAAAAAAGGGACAAGAAACAGCTTAGAATATGCTTCTCTTAGATTAGACTGTTCACGTTGCTTATGCGTTTCTTCACAGTCTAAGCTTTGTTTTCATCTTAAAAAGTTAGAAACAGTGCACTAACTTGTTTTTTAAAGTTTTGTATTAAGTGTAAAACTTGAACTTTATATGACAATTTTTAGTCTGTTTGTCTAGGTTTTTTTGTTCTTAAAACTTAAAAATTAGGTCTTAAATACAGTGGAAGCTCTTACAAGCGAATACCAACAGTTATAATTTTTTTTTCTACTACTTATAGAAACTGTTCAGTTATAAAAAGATCGGTATATAGTAAATTAAATTCAAAAAAATTGTTTAATTATAAAAAAGAGAGAGAGATAAAGAGAAGAAAAAAAAAAGAAAGATTCGTTTGTAAAAACTGTTCTCAAAGAGAGATTTTACTGAATATCACACAAAAAAATCTAAAAATTGGCAATTTTATTTCTAATTTTAATTAATTTACCAATTCTAATTAAAACATATATATGCAACCAGTTATATATAATAACATTTAACTAGTTGTATAATTTAGCTAAATTAATTTAAAGTAAATTAAAAATCTTATTTTTTATGTATTATAAAGCAAATAAATAAAAAAGTAGATAATTCTATAAGACTACAGTCTGAAATTAACAAAGATCTTCTCTTTTTGTGCAGACTGTATCGTTACTTATGTTTCTGTTTACTGATTATTATCTGATCCATGTTTAGCTGTGTAAATCAGGTTTAGTACTTTAAATATCACCAAGAAATAGTTTAATGTACAGTGTAAATTTGGCTTTGATTTTCAGGTTAAGTCCTGTCAACTTGACATTTCAAAATTACAAGTTGAAACACATTAATTTCAAGTTGATTTAACACTACAGCAATTGAAATGAACTTAAATTCAATGAATTTATCAAACAACACAACTTTAGGACAAATTGTTTGATAGAATAGGTAACAAGTGTTTGTTTAAAAAAGGTATTAAAAGTGTCATGACAAAACAAAAACATTTTAAAGGATTTCTTAGCTAAATTCGGCTGCCGTACTGTTAGTAATAATTGTTAGAAATGTCAGAATTGTTACATAATGTCAGATTAATGCCCTGAAATCTATTTTACGAAATAAATTTATAAAGTCAGTGATTTGTAAAACTTTTTGTAAATAATTATTTATTAACTCGGAACACATTTCCAGTGCAATATTAGCTGATTTTAAAGTGTTAACATTCTGTGAACAAAATTACTAACTCTTCTTGAATGACTTTGTTCTGTGTTCCATCGAATAGATCCACTCGTTTTCAACTGTTTAGTACTTTGGAAGTAACTTTCGACTAAAAACCATTTGTGTTCTGAATTGTAATCAGACATTGCGACAAAATAACAATTAACTAGACTCAATAACAAACAAGACTGAAACTAAAACTTAAAACGAACAAAAATTGAAAACAAAAAAATAAAATGACTCGAAATCTTGTAAACACGCTCTTAAAAATAATTAAAACGAATTATTTATTTATAATGTTTTTCGTAAATACAATGAATGCAGTTCCGACATATATTTTTCGTTAGATTTTCTTCTATCAGAATCTCATTTGTGGTCTAAATTTTTTATATAGAATTAAATAATTAGAATATTCTTTTTATATGTTTTTCGAAATGCATTTTGGGATCGGCCGATCGCTCTATAAATCAGTCGGTGACAATAAAGCATTGACATTTGTCCCGTCTGACCCTCCAGAGATGTCGTGACTGTCACACCCCCATGCCCCATTGTCCTCCCGCCCACCGCACGCCTATGCATCCATATCGGAAATATGCATCCTTTTATAAAATCGCTTCTCACATATTTTCTATAACATTTTGATAAATCGTGCTACTTGAAAGTGCGCCACATTGAAATCATACGATAAATTATCGACTTGTTATTTAAATACCAGTAGTATGTGGACGTTTATACCGTAATTATTTACGTAAATATCGTAAAAGCAGTCGTCAAATGCGTTACTTTGTAAATCATTTCGGTTATATTAAAATTGTTCGAGGATTTAATTGATCGTATTTTATTTAAAGACATCCTCTTTAACGGCCGTTTTATTACAGACTTATACTAAATTTTACGTAGGACACGCTTTACCAACACAGACTTATAAATAAAATAAAAAAGAAAAAAACAGATCATTAAAATTTAAATTTGCCGCCGTTATAGGTACATGTCGCCACCAGATGGCACATAAATTTTAAAATACAAATTAGAAATATTTTATAAACTAGAAAAAAATAAATTTATAGCAGATGAATTCTAATATAAGTATAGTTACAAAGTTTGTCTAATAATCACAGTCAAAATTAATTAAAATACAATAAACATTAAAAACACATGCTTCTTTTTTCTACTTCTAACTCTAATTGGTTTATGTATTAGTTGCAAATTACCTGTACTTTAATAATGTTTATTATGATACAAATTTTTTATTAAGCTACAAATTGTGACCAATAAAATCGATGTACTACAGCAAGATCAAGATATTTATCAGATTGCCATGGACACTTATGACAGGGCGCAATGATTTTAAATTACAATCATCAGAAAACAAGTTACTATGAAAGAAAGTAACAGTGAAATAAAAAATCTTAGCTTCCAGAGATTGTTGAGCAAGCAGAAGAGCCATAAAGTCTTTGTTGCCGGCAAAATCTGCTGAATTAGAGAGACGACAATAAGGTTAGCATTTATATACCGGACACTGTTTCCGTCACAGTTCTGCGACAATATTGGTTGATGCTGGTGGTGATATTACATCACTAAAACGTCACGGTGGGTGGAAGTCCACTACAGTGGCCGAAAGTTATATAAAAAATTTTGAATTTGAATATAATTAGACTAAAAATTTATTAATAATTGCTTCATCAACAGCATGCGCTAATGTTGTTATAGGACTGCCAAGAATGCCGCAGTTGCAGTTTAATAATTGCACTATTGTGTTTGGCTTCATTTCGTGAGTTTTAGTTTAATAAATTTTTTAAATATTTTTTTTTTATTATGACTGGTATACGAAGAAGTAGTATATGCAATACTCATTTAATGGCTGTTAAGATACTTGTATTTATTACGACACTTGCTAACACTCGTGTCGTAATTTTTATACTGGTGTCCTAATAGCTATTATTAAATGCTCGTTGCATATAGTATATTAAAGAACGCGTTTTGAAAAGTCAATTTTGTGGCACGAATTTAAGTTTATAAAACGAACGCTCGCGCGAGTTTTTATAAAGAACCAGTGCCACAATGACTTTAAAAAACGAGTTCTTTATGCTATTTTTTCTACTTTGCAGGTTTTACGTGTTTTTTAAGTAAAAAAGTTAATTATTTAATCTTTAGGGACTTTTGCGTTAATACGAGACAGTTGGTAATAAATGTCATTGCAGTGTCAACAAGGTCATTGAACGAGGTCATCGGTTATTGATTGAATACTCCAATTAACATTAACACAGTAAAAAAATCTTCAAAAACTTCGTAAAATTATTTCTAAATTACCACACTAATTACGGTTCTTAGCGACTCCTTTTATCGTTATTTTAGACCAAGCAGTGATATACCCTCGTCTGGCAAATAACTTGTAAATTATCAAATGCTGTGGGTGTTGTAAATCACCAAATAAAGACCAAAGCTTCGTTTTAGTTTCAAGTTTTATCTTAAAACTGTTAGTTCTAACCTCACTTTTTCACTGCCGCTATTCTGCCCGACCTATTTTTGAATATTTTATAGGTTAATTGTGACACACACACACACAAACACTTTGTTGCGGAATACTGCTGGTCGTCAAGTGCAACAAAATTTATTCGAATACAATTATTATAATCTCAACGCTGACATAAACGTGACGTTTTATTCCAGCGACAGCGTGTTACCCAGTGTTATCAATCCGAAAACAGTAAACTGCATTAGTACTTGGCGCACGCAATTTGGGTGCAGAATTGGCTATTACCGCACTCAAATCGGACTGTGTTACCGACGTAAAGTAGATAAAATACTTTTTCACACCTACTTATAGTAAGGACAAGGCATTTCTGATACATTTTTTCGATAACAGCTCGATGCACTAGTTCTAACTGTTAATATACTACTCCGCCACTTTATTTGAGCGCCAGCCCCCACGGCGCTTTACTGTTAAAAGAATTCGAGAGCTGGAATTAGCAAGCAACAAAGTAAATGAGCGCCTATAACAATGTTCTGTAAATCCTGCTGGATTAGGTAACTAAAGAAAGCAGTATTCTTGGGAAAAGCAGCAAATGTGTTTATACCAACCGGTAACTTTATACACCTCTGGTTTCTGTATCCTAAAAAACCGTCTACTACTAGCGTTATTAAGACCAAGTGCAGCATATTTTTGAATTAATTCTTACATGTTGACTTCATCAGTTCGACCTGACGTAATAAAAATTCTCTGAATATTTTTTGTTTTAGTGTTTGCTATTATGGCAACAATGTTGCCATAGAGCTTACTGGACATATCCATAAGTCACCTTACTTTTGATGTAAAAAATAGGAGTTATCGGCAGCATTACATTTTCGATCTTCTTATTTTTTTGGCAGTCATAGATAAAGTTTTGTATATCATTTTGCTAAAGCACATTACAGTAACTCGTGTGTTACAGATACTCGGGCTAACGCCTTCGTTATCTGTAATCTACACACTCGTTGTGTAATGATGCTTCTATTCCATTAATAATATAAACAACTATTAAATCTTCTATTCTTATAAAATTGTATATTTTTTTAATACATAACTTGCATTTCTAAAAATATTTTTTTAAATTATCAAACTAAAGTTAGCTAAATTTTTAGATTTTAATGTAGAGATATCAATGTTAGGACAAGCGATCGAGTAACTATTTTTTTAGAATTTTTTTTACAATAGCTTTGATTAGAAATTTATACTTTACTTCCGTACAAAAGAAAAAATTCTTTTATAATCATTCTAAAATTATTGGGTTCGTCGCTTCCTCGCCCAACCTTTAAAAAATCTCCCAATTTATGCAAAACTCGGGTTTTCTAATTAGAAGCTTCCTATTGTCATCTGACAGGCATTAGGTACGGTTTCGGAATTTTAAGTTGTTTTTGACACATTTCATTTCAGTAGCTCACTCTAAACAACAATATTCACCATCTTTTGACATAAAATGAGGTGTGCAGGTAGTCATTTCGAAACCATGAATGATCTCAACCATTGTCGGCCCGTCGCTCTCTCAAAATAACCCATTTCCAGCTTTCTAAGCTCTATTTTGATTGAAAACCACCAGAATTTCAAGATTTCATGGTACGTGCCTTTTGATGTTTATTATTAAAAATGACAATGTTTCTAAAGAGTGATTTAGGGGTTGTATTTCAGCCGCATTTGTTATGCTTTCTTTTCCCTGACCGAATTCAGGCCACAAGCTTTTGTGATTTTACTTCAGGAAGCTACTTTCTGATTATTTTATGACTCTAAACAAATTGTAAATGCAATCAAAGAACACATAAATAATTTTGACAATTTTTTTGTGAGAGAGGGCCCCCCCAATTAGGCTAACCACCGGTTTGTTACTCTGTTGCTATTTCCTTGGTAAGCCGCAACGATTTCAAACAGCCACTTAATAATACGGTAGCAGTAAAGTCGTCTTTTCCGTTTCGGTATAAAAAAAGATTTTTCTTTGTTCTAAGTAGCTCAGATGTCAAAGATGAAAAATCTCATTTGGGGTATATTAATAGTGTTTGGGTTTTACCACGCCTATGCGATAATGAACCCATTACCGTATTCGGATGCTCACGTTCTTGCCTAAGCTAATTACGTGCGATTTCACAATACAACAACTTTTTCTGGTAGTTAAAATTAATTGTGAGGCTGTAAAAGTTTATTTCCAATAATAGAGCGTCAGAATTGAAACAAAGCTTTATTGTAGGCGTTTTATTTTAGTCGTAAAACTATAAAATTTATTTTTGGAGAGACAACACGGAACTGATGCTTTAGTTTTACTACAAAACAAAAGAAACTAACGAAATGGTAAAAATAGGTTTTATTTAAAATTTAGATTTTTTTATAATTATTTAAATAATTAATACAGTAAATTTGACTGTTGAGTTACCTGTTAGGTCCTTCAGGCGTTGTGTTATAATAAACATTTATGAAAATCTCAAATTTTTAATAACTCGAACTACTTCACTGTATATGATTGCATGTAAGCGTTTATTTTCGACATCAGCTGATCACAAATTAAGCGCAATTGCTTTGTTCTAGAAATTTACTTTAGAGCAATTCTCGTGGCAAGATCATGATTCAAATTGCTAAAAGCTAATTACCGAATACAGATTCTTCGATTATCAGCGTTCTAAGTCACGGAGAATTTTTTTTTGTGTGTTATATTATTAGAAGACCTACCAATATTTTTTTTTAGAAATTTTTTAGTGCATTATTTGTAAATCTCTTTATCTTACAATGTAATTTACATTAACAAAAAGTATTTCACAGTTTTCTGGAGAGTATTTTTTATTATATCGTATAGTTTTGCAAAAAAAAAACTTGATAAAGGTTGCTTCGAGTAGTTATTCTCTACACATGCGCATACAAGTAAACTAACTTTCAGGTTTAAGCTTATCAAGTCTAACAGTCTGTGCTAGAACCTGATAACTATAAATTTAACATTTCAAGATGGTTGTACTGTTTTCTACACTGTTTATAATTCTAAAGCGCAATCTTTAATATCATTTTTAACGTCTAAAATATGTTTGCAATACTTTATCAGTTACTTCAGATATTCAAATGATTTCATGTTACTAACACTTACTGTTTTTCAGAAATAACCGACAATTCTGGATGTGTGTCTTCTCAGAGTTTCATCAAATATGTTAAAATCCGGAAATTAATAGAAACAAGATTTTGGTTTAGAAGCGTCAACAGGGGTCATTTTAGCGTTCACCATTTTAAATAAACGCTTTAAAAATGAACATATTGTTGTTAGAAGGTAGAATCAGCTCTTAAATTTTTGTATAATTTCAATTTTTAACAGAAAAGCTAAAATTTTGTTACATTAAAATGTAATTATTTCTAACGACCAACAATTCTGGTTATGTGTTTTAACAGAGTTTCATCAAAAATAAAAAAAATAAAGTTTTGACTTTTAAATTAAAGCTTTAATTGTGTTTTATTTAAAAAATAAAATTTTAATTTTTATGTAGAAACTTTAGTAAGAGAGTAGCAACAAAGCGACTAACCCAACAAATTCAAAAAACTAATTGTATCTTCAATTTTATTTTAATTAGGGCAATTATTAGCCGTTTGTTGTTTGAAATAGTATTTTATGCAACGTACATTTAATGATTAAAATGCGAGTATCTTAACAGCCATTAAATGCGTATTGCATACATTATTTTTCCTACAACCACTCATAATAGAAATTTATTAACAAAATTTATTAAACTTGAACTCACGAAATAAAATAGAACAAAACAAAGTAAACAAATATTTTTTTTTGATAAATTGTCATATTCTATATAGTCCAGTTATAAAACTACAACTGTAGCATTCTTGGCAGAACTATAACAATAGTGGAAGATGCTGTTGTTGATGGAGCAATTATTGATGAAATATTGCTTTAATTATATTCAGTCAAATTCAAATTTTTTGCTTTATGTCCACTTTATTTTAAACTGATTCTTCTCTATAACTTGCGCTCACTGTAGTAGGCTTTCATCACCCGTGACGTGTTAGTAATTTAATATCACTACTAGCATCAACTAATATTGTCGCAGAACTGCAACGGAAACAGTGTCCGGTATATAAATATTAACTATATTGTCGTCTCTCCAATTTATAAGTTGAGAATAATTTTTTTTTATGGGTTTTAGCAGATTTTGCCGCCAATAAAGACTTTGTGCCGCTTCTTGCTTGTTCTACAATTTCTGTAAGCGCAAGATTTTTTGTTTTACACTCAATTTCTTTCATACTGACTCATTTTCAGTTGATTGTAACTGAAAACCACTGCGACCTGTCACAATTTTAAATAAATCAAATAAATATTTAAATTTGGCTGTAGTACATCGTTCTTATTGGTCAAATTTGTATTATAATGAACATTAATAAAGTAATAAACCAATTTAAGTATGTGAGTAAAAAAAATTGTTTTAAATTTGTTTATTGTTTCTTTGCTGAAAATTCAAAGAGATGTCGCTCTCTGTAATCTTCTAAATGAATTTTTCTCGTAAATTGATTATTAACTTATCTGCTTCGTCACTTTTTGATATATCAATTAAAAAGTTTAGCGATGATTGAGCTAATTTAATCGCCTACCGCATTCAAGTCTAATTAAGTGCCTCTAAATCTGATTCGTTTGATTAATATACGTTCTACTGAAATTAATTAGTCTGAGTCAAAAACTTAACTAACTAGAAACAATCACCCTGTATACCAAAAATTTTCAACACAAACTAAATTAATATTTTTAATAGGTTTATTAATGAGATAATCAATAAGGTAATCAAGTAGTCCCCAACATTCTGAGTTAATTTGTTTGAAAACTCTTCATTATCAAGACCGTGACTTGACGTTTCTTGAATTAAAGGCACGTTCACAATGTTCTAACCTTCACTATTTCACAAAACTTTTAATTTTACATGAAATATCTCATTTCAGCCACATTCTAATTTATTCTGTCTTAAATTTGGATTTTCTCAGGCGGAAAAAACGCTTTTTTCAGGAGTTTTCAGCTGAATTTCAGCAGAATAAGAGTGTGAAAGAGCTTTAGGAGTTAACGTCTTGATTGAACAAAATCTTTAATTTAAGTATTAAGTAGTCAATTTACGCTGTTGGTGAGCGGTTTTGTTAAGTGAATAATAATTGGGGGGTATTATCTGGAAATTCAAAGACCCACAGGCGAGGTGAAGGCAGGACCGGCTTTAAATCGGATTTAATCAGGCTTATACATATTTTTTATCATGAGTTAGGTCAAGTCAAACAAGTAAATTTTAAAATAAGTAAAAACACTGTAAAATTGTTTTTTTTTATTTAGCTAATTATAGTCATATTCTTGGCAGGTATGCTAGTGTCGAGGTGATCAAGTAATTTTTCAGTAAATAAAGGTAAGACGACATGTGAAATTAAATCGAAAAATTAAAGAGAAATTTAAAGCTAGTTTAATACTTTTACAACAAAAATTTTGACGACTTAAGTTGTTAAAATTATTTTGAGTATAAAACAAAAAATAATCATAAAAAAAACATTCTACGGTACATTAAAACAAGTCAAAAATAGCATAATAAGTAAATGTGATAACAGAAAAAGAAGTGTTTTAAAGAACTATAACAAGCAAAAAATTAATAAGTTAGAAAAAAACAAACTACAAATTAAAAAAAATTATAAAAAACAAAAAGAAACGATAAAAAAATTGCAACAACAAAAGTATGTAAAACAGATGACAATTGATCAGTGTTTCAAAAAAAATATTCTAAAAAATTTAAAATAAAAAAGGTTCTGCATTTATTGGCTTTTATTAAAAATTATAAATTTAGTTGTGAGATTTATTATAATTTGAAGACTTTTTAAATTACAGAAAAGTTATAAATTAATAGAAAAAAATTTGAAAAACTAACATGATGAGATACGTTAGCTTAATAAAAAGTAACAGCGAATCTGTAAAAATTAAGTTGGAGAATAGCAATTATAAGCTTAGATAAAAAAAAGCAAAAATAAACACAAAATACAAATTGTAGAAGAAGAATAAAAAGTAGAAAAAACAAAAGTAAAATGAAATTAGGTGAATTTCTTGCCAAAAATGACGTTAAGTGCTTTAAAAAAATATATAAAAAAAGTAAAAATAAAGTTTTAAAGCTAATAAACTTTATATTTAAAAACAAAAAAATGTAAAAAAATAAAAACTGCACATAATTTTGCTAATATATAAAAGAGAGGTAAAGACACAGAAGAATAACACAAAAACAAAAAAATAACTAAATGTTTTAAACAATGAATAAAAAAAAGTAAAAAACAAAATATATACTGAGACGTTTTTTATTTTTTTGTATTTGCAGATTTAAGGCTGAAAACGTCTCTTTTTTGCATTTATCAGTTTTTACTGTTTGTTATTTATTATTTTAAATCTTAAATTTGGTTGTTTAATTTGGAGACTTTTTATGATAAAGAAAAGTTACTTTTAAATTGTTAAATCTAAGCATGAAAACTAGTACGACTTAGAAATAGCACAAAACATATTGATTATAATAGTAACAGAACAACAGAGAATGTTTAATTAATAAGAAAATAGACATCAAAGTAAAAAAAAGAGAAACAAGTACAAAATAGAAATTTCAGTAGAAGAAGGCCAAATAGAAGAAGAGCACACTTTAAAAATACTAAAATATTTATAAATAAAAGTGTAAATTTGTGGTCAAAGGAAATAATTTATTAATGAATTATATTTTACTACTTTTTGATTTAAACACTTGAGTATAATTGGATTTTTGTAGTTGATCTTGAAGTTTTGTTTAAAATTGAGCTTGCTCACATCCAATTTTTTTTTCAACTTTTGGCACTAAAAAATTGGTATCTATGCATTTTCAAAAAATGCTTTTTAAAGATGAGCTTTTAATTTTAATAGAAAGGACATCCTCATTTTAGTTTTCTATTTTTTTTTAGTTTTATTTGGTAAAATCTATATCTTGTCACTACTTGATCGTAAAAAAAATTTTATTTACATTTTTTGTAGGAAATTAAACGCTCTAAAAAAGGTATCTTACAATTTTTTTATAGCTATTAGCGTTTAGAAGATATCAGAGGTCAAAGTTTGAAAAATTTAATAAAAAAATTTTTTTAACTTCTAAATTTTATAACTCGTAGATAAATAAATATTAAAAAATGCAAAATATACATTATTATAAAAAATTAAACGTTCTACAGAAAAGGTCTCTTGTGGTTAATCGATTACTCCAACCACTTAGAAGATATTCGCATTTAAAAAACCAAAATTTAAGACTAAGTTTTCATTTTTTTTTCAAATGGTTGGAGTAATCGATTAACTACATAAGACTTTTTTTGTAGAGCGTTTAATTTCCTACAAAACCATATGTTGCGCATTTTATAATATTTATTTATCTGCGAGTTATAAAATTCAGAATTAAAAAAGAAATTTTTGTTAAATTCTTTAAACTTTGACCTCTGATATCTTCTAAATGGTAAGAGATATAAAAAAATTGTATGATACCTTTTTTAAAGCATTCAATTTTCTACAAAAAATGTAAATAATTTTTTTTCTTACAATTAAGTAGTGACGAGATATGGATTTTGCCAAATAGAACTAAAAAAAATAGAAAACTGAGATGAAAGAGTCCTTCCTATTAAAAATAAGAGCTCATCTTTAAAAAACCTTTTTTTTTAAATGCCTAGGTACTCATTTTTTAGTGTGGAAAGTTAAAGTTGGCCCACCTTAGTATGTACATAATACTACAAAGATATTAAAAAAGAGAAAAAAATGTAATCACTAAAAGAAAAAGATAATGCAAGATAAAATGTTTCGAATGATAAAAAAGAAAAAATCTAAGAAATACTGTGGCATTACCGTTTTTTTATGTCAGACTTGTTTAAAATGAAATTATGTTTTTTACATAATTTAACATTGTAAATATGGTTGTGCGATTTCTTATAATTTCAAAATTAAAGAAAATTTTTGCTTAAGCAAAAAGAATACATTTAAAACAGCGTTTTCAAACAATTAAATCTGTGTGCTATACAGGAGTTTATCTAACACGTCAGTAAATTTTAGAATCAGTGATGTTGTAATAAATTTGGCAGAATCCATTGGTCCGGGTATCTAGTTTCGATTGAATCAATTCTGAAAGAATTTCGTTGTCCAATTATGGTGTTGTATATCTTTGTATTTGGTGTGTCGGTAAATTTCAAGGGTTTCGCTTTCTCCTTGTGTTTTTGTGCACGTGTTATAAAGACGTGTATCAATTCTGGTCATGGGCGACGACTATAAATGTCGTCACCGAGTCCATGCGACCACACGCGCGAACATATAAAAATATCCGAGCGATGTATCTCGGACCTTTACAACTTAACTGGCCCTTGTCGTCTGTCCAAACAGAGTAATGTCATCCGTCTAACTCGTCTCTTCAGCGAGTCTTTGCGTCTCACGTTTCTGAAACAATCGCCACCTTGATGATGGCGGCGCGCCGGCCGAAACATTTTAACACCTAACAATACTCCTCTCGATCGAAGAAATTTCAACAATCAATCATCGGCAGAATGCGCGGAATTCGTACACCTGCCACAGGTAATCACATAATCAAATACAAGGCTAACTCGATAACAATACGGGCATTTAGGCGAGCGTGTGTCCCGCGGCTTGAGAGGACCACAATGCCCCTTAATGGACCGACTTCACACTGTTTTAGAAATGTGCCCATTCATTCAAATACGACCATGCCCATTGTTTACGACTAAATGCTATACATTGACGACCTATAGGCACTTTTCGGGAATTTTACCGAAGACCCCCGACGAATTTCAATAGGTGCCGCTATCAAAAAAATATATTCAACACAAAGAGATTCTATGATCTGTTATAAAGACATTATTCACAGAGATGTACTTAAACAAAATCATATTAAATCAAAATCTGAGTTTGCCTCTTGTCCTAATGTGGATATCTCTAAGTTAAAATAGTATATTAAAAAACGCGTTTTGAAAAGTCATCTTTTGTGGTACGAATTTAAGTTTATAGAACGAGCGCTAAGCGCGAGTTTTTATAATGAATAAGA
This sequence comes from Tribolium confusum, assembly GCA_029207805.1. Classification (NCBI taxonomy): domain Eukaryota; kingdom Metazoa; phylum Arthropoda; class Insecta; order Coleoptera; family Tenebrionidae; genus Tribolium; species Tribolium confusum. Next base: position 4,288,505 of record JALGAY010000007.1, on the reverse strand, counting down.
ACGACTTCAGAAACGAGTTCTTTACACCATCTTTTCTACTTTGGACGTTTTACGTAATTTTTAATTAAAAAAGTATTTAAGGTTTGAGGTCTTGAGTTAATACAAGATAGATTGTAATAAATATTATGAAAGAGTCAAATATAGTATATTAAGTATGGAGAACGGTAAGCAATGCTTATCGTTCGAAGACAATTGTTTGGAGGAGGAGCGAAGCGACGACTCCAATTATTGTCTGAGAACGGTAATCCTTAACGTTCGACATGCTTATAACGTTTTTTGCGCGATTGGAGTTCCTAGAATAATAATAATAATAATTTATATCATTACATTTGTGATGATCGGGAAGATTGAAACTGAAAACTTTGGGTGGCTGTTCCATGGTTGCTATGGTTTTGTTCCAAACAAGTAAAATTGTCTTTTTGATACAATCATTCCTACATAGTTCTGTTTTGTGGTTCCGTTTTCGAAGCAAATATGAGCGATAGTGATGATCTACCGGATGATTTAGAAGACGCTTGGCAAGAAAGATGTTCGGCAATAATTCCAGAAAAATCTAAAGCCCGATATGAACAGACATACAAGTTGTTTAAGGAATGGCGTGAAGCAAAGAAGATTTCTGTAAATGAAAAGAGCTTGTTAGCGTATTTTGTGGTGAGAAGTGGACACTTGAAGGCCCCAGGCAGTTTATGGGAGGAGTATTCTATGCTGAAGAGTACAATTTTTCTCCATGATGCTATCGATATTTCTAAGATTGCTACATTAATTGCTTATCTTAAGAGAAAAAATATGGGATATCGGCCTAAGAAGGCTAAAATTTTTACCAAAGAAGACATGGAAAAATTCTTGAATGAAGCACCAGATGAAGTGGTACATCTGAGCTCTAAGGAAACAATATATTTGCAGGTAGCAATGATATTGGAAGTATCGGGCGCTTGTAGACGAGAGGAATTGTACAATATTAAAATGAGTGACATAGAAGACATGAAGAAATGTTTATAGTAAATATTCCAAATACAAAAACGAATATTCAGCAAACGTTCACAGTTATTAATAAAGAAAATGAAGCAGTTCATTATTTGGAAATACTTCGAAAATACATAAGAATTCGACCAAGCAACCCAACGTCAGATCATTTATTTCTGAACTATCGAAATGGCAAATGCACTAGGCAAGTCACAGGAAAAGGTACAATTAGAGGCTGGCCGTCAAACATTGCAAAGTATTTAAAATTGCAAGCCCCTGAAGGTTTTACTGGACACGCGTTTCGACGCACATCGGCTACACTTTTGGCAAATAACGGGGTCGATGTGTTGGGACTAAAAAAACATGGTGGGTGGCGTTCATCAACGATGGCCGAGAGTTACGTGGAAGATTCCCTCCAAAACAAAATTGAATTTGCTCATAAAATTTTACACAGCGATGTTGGTGGACTATTACAACAACTTGGGACTTCTACGTCGGAAAGTTTGTCTATTAACACTAGAAACTCAAATGCGAGTGGTATTACTACTATTGATTATAATAATTGTACATTTAATTTTAATAAATAAATTGCAAAACTGTTTTTTTTATATTTAATTGCTTACCGTTCACTGAACGGTAAGTGAATTACTTACCGTTTTGTTACACGTAGCAACCAATAACAGCAACCTACCGTCGTGGAAACAGACACAGTAAACTGATAAAAACAACCAGTCGCGCAAAAAAAGTGTTTTCAAATATGTTCAAAAAATTTAAGTAACTTACAAATGGTTCTTTTTTACTTACCGGTTATTGATAAAACACAGTAAAAAAATCTCTAAAAACATTGTAACATTATTTTTAAATTGCCAAATTAATTGCAATTCTCAGCGGTTTCCCTCATCGTTATTTCAGACTAAGCTGTGCTATATACTCATCTAGCAAATACTTGTAAATTATCAAACGCTATGGGAGTTGTAAATCGTCAAAATAGTGGCTGAAAACTGTTTCACTTTAAAGCTGTTTTAACCTAAAGAAGAAAGTTGAAGTTACCTCATTGTAACCGCCGCTTGTTCACCTTATTTTTGAATGTTTTATAGGTTAGTTGCAATAAACACACACAAAACAGGTGAGGAATATTGGTCATTAAGTGCAACAAGATTTATTCAAATAAAATTATTATAATCACAACGATGAAATGTGACAAATGATGTTTCATTCAAGGAAAATCGTGTTACCAACACAAAAAAAGTAAATTGTACTAATACGCAATTTGGGTGCTGTCTTGGCATTGGTTAATACGACACCCAAATCGGTCTCTGGTACAGACGCAAACTAGAAAAACTCTTATTTTAAGCAAAATTTTAAAATTTTTGAGTTTATTTATCAAGAGACTAAGCTAACAAACTCAACAATTTTTTAATTGTGGCCGTTTTATTTTGCTCTAAGTCGCTATTTTTTGAAATTAATGCAATACTAGAGTAACTTTTTCTCTATTTCAAAACAAGTTATATTATATAAATCGCACATCCAAATTTGCGATGTTCAAACATGTAAAAAGAACGTTTTACTTTAAAATAGACATTACAAAAGAGTAACTACAAAAATCTAATTATATTTAAGTGTTTGGATCATTAACAGTTGCAGTTAAAAATTAGTAAAAAATAATTTACTAATAAATTGTTTCTTTTGGTCAATAATTTAAATATTCTCTTTCTAAATATTTTAGTATTTTTAAAGTTTTTTTCTTATAATTAGTTTTTTTTTGTATTTGTATTTTGTGCTTCTTCTTCTTTTTTTACTTTTGAAGCTTATATAATTCTTCAAAATACTTTGATCTCTACTTTCTCATTAATTTAACTGTTTCTGTTAATGTATTACCATTATTTAATTCAAAAAATCTCTAAATTACAACAAAATGCACAACTAAAAAGATATAAAATAATAAATAAAAGCTGCTTTAGTCTTTAAACAGTATGACATGAGCAAAATGCGGTGAGTATTTTGCAATTTACAAATACAAAAAATAAAACAACAATAAACATTATAAACAATAAAACATTTATCATTTATTATTCTTTTGTTGTTTCTACAGTTTTCTTATTTTTCTCTTTATATATTGACAAAATTGTGTACAGTTTTCATTCTCTTTATATTTTTCTGTCTTTAAATATATATTTTATTCGCTTTGATATCTTTGTAGATTTTTTAACAATAGAAGACGAATCAAAAATAACTTGAAAACGACTTTTGAAAAAAAACTAAAAAATTTGTAAAATGCCAGTTTTTGGAAAAAAAAATGTAAAATAGAGTTTTAGAAGTCGGTTAAATAAGTCGGTTAAAATAAAAAAAAAGAAACAAAAAAAGTTTTAAAAGACTTTGAAAGAACAGAAGATAATTTTAGAAGAGCTTGAAAACGACATTTCAGAAAAAAGTAGAAGGTAAAAACTGACAATTAGTAGAAAGAAAATAGCAATAAAAATCTAGAAGTTAAAAATGTTTTTTTTAAAAAAGGAGGTTGTCAAGAAGCAGAATAAAATTTTGTTAAATTTTCAAAAACTGCGTTTAGATAAAAAATTAAAAAACCACCACGAAAAACAAAAGAATGGAAAAACAAAGACAGATTTTGAAAGAAAAAAGACGATTCTAAAACAACGTTTAAAAGACAAAAACAGAGAAATTTGAGAAACGACAATTTGTGAAAAAAGAAAAGTAAAGTAAAAGTTTGAAAGTCTGTTAAATACGTTATTTAAAAAAAAAATTTTAAAAATTCTAGAAAAATTTTGAAAATAACATTTAGAAGAAAAAACAAAATAAAAAATCTACCAGAAGTCTAGAAGAAAAAAAGAAGGTTCTGGAACAGCAAAAAAAAATATTTAATCTCAAACACTGCGTTTAAAAAATATTAAGAAATAACGACGAATAAAAAAAGCTTAAATTCTGGAAGAACAAAAAATTATTGAATAACGACTTTTGAAGAAAACCTAAAAATTTGAGAGACGACAACTCGTGGAAAAGAAAAAGTAAAATAAAATTAAGAAAGTTGGTTAAATACGTTGATAAAAAATACAAAAAAAAATTGGAATATCAAAATGATAGAAAAAATTTTTTTCACTTTGATAAAAAAGCGAAATGTGAAAATGACAATTAAAAAAAGAAAAATCTAAAAAAGATGTAGAAGAAAAAAAGGAGGTTTTGAAACAGCAGAAGAAAATTTTATTCGATCTCACCAAAACTGCGTTTAAAAAAAATATTAAACAACGACAAAAATAAGAAGAAGAGCTCAAATTTTGGAAGAAAAAAACTATTTCTAAGGAGCTTAAACAACGATTTTTGAAAAAAAAACGAAAAATTTGAATAACAATTCGTAGAAGAGGAAAAGTAAGATAAAATTTTTGAAGTAGGTTAAATACATTAGTTAAGAGGAAAAATTAAAACAGTTTCTAGAAGAATAAGAAAAAATATTTGGGAGAACAACAAAATATATAATTCGAAAAAGCTTTGAAAACCACATTTAGAAAAACAATGAAATGTATGAAATAACATTTGGTAGAAAGAGAATAGCAAAAGAAAATCCTAAAAGTCAAAAAACATCAGCTATATAAAAGAAAACAAAAGAAGGTTACAGAAAAATTCTTAAAGCACTTAACAAAAGCGACAAATTTATACCTTTTGTTAGAAGTAACATCTAAACCGGCATTAGAACAGCTCTCTTGAAGATGCGTTAGGCCGACAATTCCATACCAAAAAACTATTTTTTTTTAAGACGCAATGGTCATATTTTTGGGTTGTTTTTTGTCGCATCTTAATAAACCAAGTAATTCCAATTTACATGCAATAAAAACGCACGATTTAAGATCATATTTATTTTATTGCACTGAGAAAATCTTCTGCTGCTTTTGAGCAATCGACAATTGCGTTACAAACACAAAAATAAAAATAAAAATCTGTACATTATGTGTAAATTGCTGCAATACTTATGTTTTTGACTGTACTCTCGCATATTTGAAATATTTCCCAGTGAGCATCGATGTTATTGATACACGAATTACAATCAGATATCGCGTATTGAGATGAAGACAGCTTTCTCGATTAGTGATTCAATCTCAGTAGGTACATAATTGGTAAAGAGCTAAAGATGGTATCGTTCACTTTCTTCCTGCGGACTCTAACAGATTAACTTAATCTAATAAGCGGAACCCCCGCCCTGTGATAAATTATATTCAACGGGTGGAAATGATAGTGGTGTTTTAGCACTCTTATTTCACCCAGAGAACCCAATCATCTATTTTTACAAGTCAAAAAATCCCCAACCAAAAAAAAAGAGAAGCTTAAACCTATCATTAACTAGCACAAGAAAAAATTTATTCAATAATTATTCAACACATGTTAGACGTAATGAGACAAGATAAGCACCTGTATGAAGTCATTTTATTGTTACAAACTTTTAGTACATTTATAAAAATGTAATTATATGTAATTATCTGTAATTTCGTGAAATTATCAGCGACTTGTTGTCATAAATTAATCAATAATTTAAAGCTTTGTTTAAATTAAGTTTTTAAAACATGTAACAATTTTAATACAAGGCTACCAACATTGCAAAAACAATTTATATCTCACTTGAACTTTCCCACCGGTAGTTATTTCCTCGATTGCTAATCAATCGATTAATCACGTTTGTGAGAAACTGAAAGTGTACGAGATACATGAACTTGATTCACTTTCACCTAATTCATGAAAAAGCTTCACTTTCACTCAAAAGCTCGACTTAATTTAGCGTGTAAACTAGTGACGCCTATTGTGTTTAGGAAATTAATGACCAAACTCGAGTCTGAGACTTTTTCGATCACCGCGTAATTAGAGAAATACGGGTTTGATCTTTGACCAGAGCTTCGGCTATGACCCGGTTCGCACACGGAGATGACTATGATGGATTGTGTTTACTTATTATTACACTCCTAACCGGAATTATTACAAGTAGTGGAATTGCGGCATCATAAATCAGATTTTTCAGCGAAAAAGGGAAAAGTGGGTTTGGTGCCTGATCTAACGTTGATATCTCCAATTTAATAACTCACATTTTTATTGTTTCCAGCAAAATTTTAATACGTCTTTAATATGCTAATAAAAAATCATCATATTTTTATTAAACACACAAAAAAAATTGCAAGAATTTAACATTTAAGCTAGAACTTTTATTATTAACTATTTTTGGCCTTTTCAATACTTTCAAAAAACAAAATTGCTTTATTTTACGTTTTTGGTGCTTTTTATTAAAGACGTTAATGAAAGTTAAAACAATAAGCGACAAACTTTTCAATTTTAGTAAAGAAAACATGGATTTTGCGGTTTGCAGAACGCTCAAAATATGTACATATTTGTTTTCCTAAACACTGTCTTTTTTAAACTAACTTTTTTAAATTTTGGTGTGCTATTTATTATAAAGCACACGTTATTTTATTTGGTTTAAAATGGTTAATAATGGTCGCTAAGATTTTACGTTAACCAAAAGATTTTAGTAATTTTTATTAACTTCTGTTTCTCAATTTTTGTTTTCAGTTGTTTTGATAACAAATCAAATTTTTTACTAAGTTTTTTTGACTATTTTAACCACTGTTTAACTACACTGCTCCAATAAATTAACGCACCACTTGAATTTTTTTAAAAATTGAAACATGTATTCGACCAATTGGTACAAAATTAAGAAAAATTTAATAAAAACATTTGTTTAAAGTAAATTAATATCTAATGTGTGTGTCCAAATATAGTAAATCAAACCGAAAACAAAATTTTATTAAAGTTACGCCGTTATGAAATTTCAGAAAACATCTTAATATCGCGTATTTCCACCTCTACTTTGAATAACCGCTGCACATCTTCGTTCCATACTCAAAATTAACGAACTTATGTCATCTTGATTTAAGTTATTTCAAATTTCATTTAGTTGAGGACCTACCTCTTGAAGATGGACAGGAGGATGTGGAAGATTTTTTAAACGTTTCCCGAAAATGTCCCAAACATGCTCAATAGGATTCAGGTCAGGGCTTCGAGTTGGCCAATCCAAAACATTGGTTTTTGCCTCATTCAAGTAATCTTTAACAATTCGGGCAGTGTGGGGTTTTGCGTTATCTTGCGTTAACAAAAAATTTGGACCAATATAAGGGGCATATGGTACGACATGCTCTTCAAGAATGTCTGTTATGTAACGGTCCGCATTTATAGAGCCATCATTTACAACCACTAACTCCCTGCGAGCTTGTAAGGAAATACCACCCCAAACCATTACTGAGCCTCCACCAAACAATGTGGTATTCTGAATGTTACACTGTGCGTACCGCTCATTTGGTCTACGATACACACGAACACGTCTATCGCAATTGTAAACACAAAATTTTGACTCATCCGTAAAAAGAACAGACTCCCAATCCTCTTTTTGCCAATTTATGTGCTCCCTCAAATTCTAATCGGGCTCTGCGGTGTTCTGCAGTCAATGCAGGACCACGAGCAGGAATATGGGGTGTTAAATTATCTTCCTTAAGTCTTTTTCTAGCAGTTTCGGTACTGATTTGAATTCCTTCTACGTCACGGAACTCAGTTTGTGGCGGTTACAAAGCGTTCCCTTAGCTCAAATATTCTTAAAAATCTATCCTGGATAGAAGTGGTTTTCCTTTTTCTTCCTTGCCTAGGTCTTCTGAGGTGACTTCCTGTCTCTCTGTACCTTTGTATTATACGCAAAACTGACGTATGAGATACACCAAACCTTTCACCAATTCTTCTGTAGCTCCATCCTTCCTCCAACAAAACCACAGCTTGGGCGCATTCTTCTCGAGTCAAATTCCTCATAATGTTTTTATTATTGTTACAAATGATAAGAACTATCCACAGAACGGCAAATTCAAATAACAATAAAACGAAATTACAAATTAACACAATTTAAAAATAAAAATTATTTTAAAATTTCTGCTTAAAAAACTATTAGACTCAAATTTCTGATTTTAATGTCAAAACTTTTATTACAATGGGTAACTAGATTATAGCTTGATTAAACCTTCTCAACCAAAGTTGTCAAATGTACATAGTTTTAATTTTTTTACTTTATTTTCAAGTGGTGCGTTAATTTCTTGGAGCAGTGTATTTTAACTATTAACTAAAAAAAAATTTCAAATTTTTATTTAAATCCGTTTTTATTAGGCTTTTTTAAAACTTCATTAAGCTTTCAGCAAACTTTTAACGATTAAAACTCTAAAAAATGTTTTTAATAGCTACAGTAAAAAAAATGTAAAAAATAAATATACTACAACGTGATTAGCAAGTACTTATTGGGTTGGAAGCATTGAAATATCAAAAAATTGGCTGTGACTATTCGACTCAATACATGTCCAATTTTAACAATTTTAACAAATTTACCCCGAAGTAATTACAGATTTTCTTGTACTTTGTTCAGGTTGCTAAACGTTTTTTAAACACAGACATTGTTGCAAAAGCAAAACCTGATTGACCATCTTATTGTACTCTTATTAAAGATGTTGATAAAACATTTTTGTTTAAATAGAGCAAAACTCACCAAAATCTTTGAAGAAGTTTTTATTGCAAGTGGGTTTACTTTTTATTAACTCTGTATACACTAATAAAACTAACAAAAATGCGTTTTTGGTTAGAGCTACTTATCTCCAAGTTAAAAGCTTAAATTTTATTCAAGGTACCCAGCAACTTAGCACAATCAAATTCTGTGACTTTTTCAGGTTTTTCAGGAACTATTTTTGTGCACAGTGTTTTCATTAAACTCAAGATAATCTATGGTTAAAAATGACAAAAGAATAAAACATTTTTGTTATTTTTTTCTTTTTCACTCAATTAATACGTTTTTATTTAACATTTTTGTAGCTTCAACCGTTTGCACAGTGTTTTCAAATAAATCCAGCGCCTTGCCAATCTTAAACTCTCAATTTTTTTTTGTTATTATTAGAAATGTATTAACTAGTCATCGGCTACCCAGATTAGCCGACTAATCAGCCACTTTTCTAGTCAGTAAGTAGTCAGCAAAAATCATCGAGCAGTTAACGTTAAATTTCATTAAAAAAAATTTAAAAAATTGTTAAAAGTTACATAATTGTTATTAACACGAATTCTCTTAAAACTGTTATATAACTACATTTTTTAGGTACTTTAAGAGCCACTTTTGCTCTCAGTGCTATAATACAAATAGAATAATAAAAAACCATTTAAACTATTAATAATTATAGAAGAATTGTGCTTACACTTTTGTGTTTACAATTATAACCCTTGTAATAGAGACTAAAATTAATCGCTGCACAGATAGCTACCCTCATAAACAAAAAAAATGTTTTTGTGTTTATAATAAGCACAAAACTTATTAGCCGTACTAGAATAGTAGCTTTAATTTTGGTTAAAAGTTAAAATTTATTATTTAAAATTAATATAACTACACAAACAAAATTAAATTAATTAATACAGTAAACGTCAGGTTACTTCGTTGTTTTGTCTACTGCTTGCACTTTACCTTCTGTCTTGTCTCGTTGTCATTTGTTTGATTGACTCCTGGGGGTCAGTCTATCTCTACATATAATAGTTAATACACTTTCTAAATATCATCTAATAATTTATTTGAAGAGTTTCGAATCTTCCCGAAACTTTGCTTACGATGATTCACCGTAAAAATAAAATAAACAAAATTGTTAAAAAACTCAAATTTGTGGAAATTACAGGTAGATATAATTGAGCCCACTATTCGCTAACTAGTCGACTGGTTTGAAGGTAAAAGTAGTAGTCTAATTGGCTCAAACTCTAATCTGGAAATAACTATTTTAAAAGCGTGACGATCCATCCATTTATATAATTTCTATAAATGATAAATCATTTAATGAGTTATTTAAAGCGTTCTGAATATTCCCGAAACTTCGCTCACGATGACTCATCTTAACAATAGAATAGCAGCATTAAGTATAGCAAGATTGCTAAAAGTCTCAAAAATTGGGGAAACTATAGGTAGATTTAATTGAGTCAACTATTCGCGAACTAGTCGGCTGCTTTAAAAGTAAGTACAGCCCAACAAATCTAGCTTGAGCTCTGAGATCTCGATGCGCAGTGGACAAATTCCCCTACTACCAATTCTTGTTACGTTTTTAATGTATTTATTAAGAAAGAGACTTTAAGAAAACTAATAAGCTAATAAGCAAAAAACCCATCAATTTATTACTTTTTTCAGATTACCGTATAAAGTAACACTTTATCCACTAGTGGAATAATGAAATCATTTTATTCCACTGGTAGAATAATAAAAAAATACAATCTTAAATCACTCGCATTCTATTTATTATTAATATTGACATTAACATTTAAATTAGTAGACATTTCGTTTTTTGTTTTATCATATTTCACTTTGTTTCTATTAATAAGAAGCTTGTAATTGTTTTTGGTTCCAAAACAAATAGTAGTTGTAGGAAGAATAGACGTCTTCTCTAGTAAGGAACGATTAGTACCAGGAGAACCTTGGATTTCCTTGCGATATCAAGCTTATTAGATACAGAATCTTATAAGTTTCTGCTATGGCAGAGCTCCTCCACCCATCATGTCGTTTAATTGTTATAAAATTAGCATCTCTAATGGCAAGTAAAGTTGTTAAAGTGCGCTTCATACAATGGCCGGTATAAGCTTCTGCGTTCGCCCGATTCAAAAACGAAGCAACTTTAGAAGGAACTTTTGATAAAGTGTTAATTCTAACAGGTTTCAATGTACATTTTTGATTAGCGTATTGTAAAAAAATCTCTCAATGGATAACTTCTTCGGACGTAAGGACATGTATTTCCTACACTTCTCTACAGTGTTGATAGAAAATCATTCTTCTATAATTGTGAATTTTCGTGAAACGTTCGTCTTAGTATCTGGTATCGAAACAATCAGGTATGCGCCCTTGTCTTCTACATCACTGATTTTCAAATTTGTCAGCTCACAGCATCGACAGCCACCAGACACTCCCATTATTAATGCAACCTAAAATATTCCAAAATTTATTATCTACAATGTCTATGTAATGACAGAGATTAGCTTGATCATCAAATATTCTTTATCGCAAGCCCTTGTCAAAAACTCTTTCACGTGTGCTCTTTCTAACACTGCAGCTTTCTTTGGTCTGTATCCTCTTAACTGATTCTTCAGATAGGCCACGAGCTTACTATATTTTCTAATGTCTATGTTTTTATAGACCTTTATAGCGGCCTTCAGCATGGAGTACTTCGACCACATAGATGAAATTGCATATCTCTTCTTCAAATTTAAGAAATACAATAGAAGAACTTTCTCATTTATTGTCATTACCTTCCGTTTTTCTTTTCATTTATTAAATTCTGAAAATACTTTTTCATAATGTTCCCTGGACATCGCAGGCAATAACTGGCGAGTCGCTTCTTCAGCTTCCTCAAGAGTTGTCTCAGGAACATTATCACTTTTTTCCATTTTCACCAACTTGCACAGCGTTTTGTACAAATGGAGTCGATAAACAATCGAAAATAAATAGCAACAATTCAACACCTCTCATGTTTTTTAAATTTTTTTAAATTTCAATAATTTTAGAGATGACATCCGCTGTAAGAGTTTATTTTTTTATGATATGAGATGAAATTTTGACGTTTTTGATTTTAAATCGCTGTAATTGTGGATAAAACGTTATATTGGATTCGTGGTTTAGTCGCGTTTTATCTACTTAAGAATATTAAACGCTCGACTGCGTCTCGCGCTTAAAAACATTCTTGCGTGGATAAAATGCTGTCTAGAACACTTATACAATAAATAGCTATTCTGATATTTTCAGGTGTTTTCAGTTTTTCAGGTGGCTAAATAATAATATTATTGTTTCTGTTGTTAAAAAATTTTTAAAATTTTTTGTTTCGTTTTTAATGTATTTATTAAGAAAGAGACTCATCCATTTTTTATTTTTTTTTAGATTAAAATTGAAGAAGTAATTGTAAAAATTGTAATTTTGTTCTAAAATTAATTTAAAATTCCTGTCTTCACATAATGTTTTAATTAGTTTTGCTTGGAGACTTCAATGAGCGTTCAAAGCAAATAAGCGACGAACTCAGTTTTTCTAGGTTTTTTTTTTGGCTTTTTAGTTGTTAAAAAAATGTTTTATTGACAATCGACATTATTTTAAATATTTATCTAACTTTAAGTCACAATTTTCAGTAAAACAATCAAACAAAGGCATTAGTTTAGTTCGTCGTTTGTCTAGCATTGATATCTCCCGGTTCTAGTAAAAAAATCTTCTTGATTGATGCTAAGTGGTTTATGTCATTTACGTTTGAACCATGTGTTGGAAGTTACTGTACCATAAATTGAATTTACGAGTTCACGATTCGCACCATGCTTAACCTTAAAAGTCAAATCAAATGGCAAATTATACACAGGGTGACTCACAATTACTTATCATTTTTCCCCTTTTGACTTTTTTCTGTTTTTGCGATAAGTCGGGGTTGTCCGCGTGTGTGGCAGTGCTTTATGGACATTCCCCTTGCCATGATTTAAAGCCGCAATGTTCTTATGTTCGGCCCACGCTCGGCATCTCTTCGCCTTTATTTATAGCTAAGTTTAGTTGTTTTAAAATTGTCGACGCAACCTCTCATCCCAGCCTACCTTTCCCGAAAATCATCCCAAGTAGCGATAGAATCGCCGCAGATAAACTCGGTCAGAGGTTAGTGTAATACGAAACGACACGACTCACCCAAAGATTCCTCGCATTTGCCGACCATCTCTTTGTCCCAAGACCCAACGAAATGAAAACTCACTTTTGGAGACGATATTTACGATCGACGTTTATCTGATAACAGAGAGAGAGGTGTCAGACGCGCGGGTGGGATGCTGTATTTAACGTTTTATCGACGTTACGTCTTATCTAATAGGGGAAAGGTGTTTGGAATTAGGCGACAGATAAACAAATGTGTTATTTTACGGGTACTAATTGACCAACCAAAGATAACCAACTCACAACCAATCAATTTGATACACCAAACACAAAACATTTCTAAAACACCAACAACTAATTCATTACAAGATTAATTGCTATCATGGTTGCTAAGCAATGGATCTTGTTACCTAAGCAATGAATTTTAGTTGCTAGGCAACAATAATTCAATTGTTTGTAGTTGCTAAGCAACGACTTTTGTTACCTTGACAACATGTATTGTTGATTTGGTTGCTAAGCAACATTAATAAACTTGTATTATCTACTTTTTTTGTTTGTTGTAATAATTTAAAAATTTATTGCTTTGACTAATTCGTGTCGATTTAATTTGATTTTTTTCTGCAATTATGTAAATTCGGTTATGATTTATTTGTGAAAAATATATATAATTTTAATAAATATTATGAGCGGAGTGCAAAAAAAATTTTGATATTAAAATGATAAATATTCCGGTGCTTGAATACAATAAATCATTACAACTACGGCCTTAACATTAATATAACTGCTTTAATGCACTGTTGAAGCTAAATTACCTCGCCTTCGTAGATTATTCTTTACTTAAAGAGCATTTTACGTCGCTTATTTTGTTATTTAGGTGCGAAATGAGGTGAAGAATTGATTTACGTGATTTTTTTTAGTCATTCACACTAATAACTAACAATACTTAAATTTGTTTAAAGTATTAAGACAGAAATTTTCGTGGTTTTAATAGATTTGTTACAGTAAAAACAGTTGCTGACAGAAGTTAGTCAGTTCATAAAAATGCTTCAGAAGTAGAGAGTAAAACTCAGAAACAATGACTTGAAATTCAAATCTTCCTCGATTACCAACATTGTAGAGAAAAAACTAAGTTGGCAATCCTCCTACCTGTTAGATAGTGGTGATGACGCTGCAATTGAAACTCACACACATAATAGTAACTGTCACAGATGCTAAAATACAGTGAAACCACTTAAAAAACTTTTGCTGCTAACATTTGTGTTTTTTTTTCAACTTTAAGTAGAAATTTCTACACTAAATGAAAGACTTGCAGTGTTTGTATAGATTTTCAACAGATATTTTAACAATTAACATTACTAAATTTACTTTTAAATTGTTATTGATATTATACTAACTTTAATTTTGTCTAATAAAGATGTTCCAATCGAGCAACAACATCGAGAAGCTGTATGCCGGTTTTGGGGTATTTGCCCCTCATCAGCACAGCGCACCTCGGAGCATTGTGCTTGATTAGAACCGGTGGAAGAACTCGCTTATAGACAGCCATCTAACAAAGACTACGCTTAGAAATACGCTGTATTGATAAGGAACAAATATCCTGAAACTGATATACAGCTTCTTGACGTTGTTGCTCAATTGGAATTCCTTATGCTAGTTCTGGTTTGAAATGCTATTCAGTGTGTTGCTAGTTGCGCGATTAGGTGATGTAATTAAATGTCGGTCGAAGCTTTAGTCCGCGAAGTAGTTGTTTTTGCTTAATCATGGAGGTTGGTTATGTTGATGGCCAAGTGAGAGTCAAAGTAGTAACTTTGTTACCCGCCAAGATTATTATACTGACTCTCTCTACCTTTCAGTAGTCTTTGTTAGATGGCATACTGTGTCTGTCTATACAAGTAATAAATAAATAAATCAATCAATAAAAAAATAGGTTACAATGAGCAGATAATAGTACTTAAAATAAACGAGTAAAAATTACAAATAATTTGTTTAAGAGTGTTAATCTTTACAAGCATAGTGTATGACTTTCTTGGAGACGCAGTTAAATGTTTACGCTGCCACAATATTCTTAAATTCCAAGAAAATGAGAATTGAGATATGTTAAGCTTTTCTCTATCAAATATTTCTACTACTTTAGTTTTTAGAAGTTTTGTGTAGTCCTCTAATTGTAGCTATTTGATGTAGTAGGGAAAGGTCAAGTTAGTAAGCTAACAATAGATTCTAATTTACTTTTATTATTTAAAGTCTTCGTTTATTAGGAATGTTTGAAGAAGACAGAAGAATAAAAATAGAAAAAAGGAGATAAAGGTGAAGAAAATTTAACATACCCTATAAACAGTAAAAATCTGGTAACAAAAGTAACCACAATCAAAAACTCATAAAACTGTTTTATTTACTCTTCTCAAAACTTTTTTTGTCAAATATTTTTGCTACCAATTTTTAATAGTTTACTTGAATTTGCTTTCAATTGTTGCAAAAAACACATTGTAATTAAAATTACTAGTATGATATTATAAAAAAAAAATTTGAAGAGTGTTTAATGTTTTTTTCTACTTTACGTCGGTAACAGAGTCCGATTTGGGTGCGGTAATAGCCAATTCCGGACCCAAATTGCGTGCGGTAACAGCTAGTGCAATTTACTGTTTTCGGATTGGTAACACCGTGTAACACGCTATCGCTGAAATAAAACGTCATGTTTCTGTCGGCGATGAGATTACAGTAATTATATTCGAATAAATTTTGTTGCACTTGATGACCAGCAGTATTCCTCAACAAAATGTTTGTGTGTGTGTGTGTGTGTGTGTGTGTGTGTGTGTGTGTGTGTGTGTGTGTCGCAATTAATGTATAAAATATTTGAAAATAAGGTGGACACTGGACAGCGGTGGTAGACGTCACAAACTTTTCTTTTGAGGTTAGAACAGCGTTAAATTAAAACTTGCAACTAAAATGGAGCTTTTGGTCTTTATTTTGAGCATTTACAACCCCCATAGCATTAGATAATTTACAAGTTATTTGCTAGATGAGTGTATAAATATGCTTGATTGAAATAACGATGAAATGAAAGGAGTCGCTGAGAACCGCAAATGGTGTGGGAATTTAGAGATAAATGGAGATTTTCCTTACTGTATTAATGCCAATTGGATTATCAATCAATAACCGATACGGTAGGTAAAAAAGAACTATTTGTGAGTTACTTACACAGAATTTTAGACAAATTTGAAAACATTTCAAAGTTCAATGACTTCATTGACACTTTAGTGACATTTTTATTACCAACTGTCTCGTATTAAAGCAAAAGTCCCTAAAAATTAAATAATTAACTTTTTTACTTAAAAATTACGTAAAACACGTAAAGTAGAAAAAATAGCATAAAGAAGTTGTTTTTTAAAGTCATTGTGGCACTCATTCTTTATAAAAACTCGCGCTCGCGCTCGTTTTATAAACTTGAATTTGTGCCACAAAGATGACTTTTCAAAACGCGTTCTTTAATATACTATTACCATTATAAAAAAATAAATTATAGCATTCTAAAAAATATATTTTTTTAGAAATCTTTACAAACGTCTTAAGAAACAAACAAATGTTACCAAAAAAATAAATCTTGATAATAAAATTAAAAAATTGCTGTAATAATATTGCTGTAATTATAACAAAATTTCCTGTCAAAGCTTTCTCTACTAAATGTTTATGCTGTTAACTCAAATAATAAAACGAATCTTTATGTAAAGATTAGAAGTTAGACAGCAACTATTCGTATACTGTTAAAAATCTTTTATATCAAAGTATTTTCTACTCTAAATTTTTGGTTGTTTTAAGTTTAAGTTTCGCAATAAATTTATTTGCTTATACATAACGTGACTTTCTTTACTTTAGTCTATGTAAATTTTAATTAAGTAATTGTGTTAGAACTTATTACTCACATTAAAAAAATATTATAGCTGATTTTTTTTAATATTCGTGTAATATATGCATTTATTTAAAATTTGTTTGTAGTTATAGTTTAGAAAGGTTTTATCTGGTCCTTTTTTTAGTAAGCTAAGCACAAAATGTCTTAACAACTAAACTGTTGGCTAATTTTTTAGATTTCTACCAAACGTAAGATTATTATACTACATAAACAAAAGCAGTTGCGGACAGATCTTTGTTATTGTAGCAAATTTTGTCTAATATTTGTGTAATGCGCGTATTTATTTATTTACGAATTTACAAATTTTGGTTTAATATAAAATTACACAATGAAATTCTAAAGAGCTAAAGGTCCTAAATTTTGCATAAATATTGACGTAGATATATACAGACGTCTAACCTAAATGTACCGTTAAATATCGTTTATTGTTCTAGAAGCTGCAAGTCTCAGAAAATTCTTAATTCTGTATCTTTTACTAAATTTTCTAGTTTTATAAGTAAAATAGCGACACATATTTGTTGAATGTTGTAAAGATGCTGTTTCTTGAAGGTGAAGGTACATACTTCTCTTAGAAATTCGTAAGCACATGTTTTATAAATTTAAAAGCCTGTGTTTCCTATGTGCCGTTACGTTAATTTATAAGTCATTTTAACAGATTTTTTTTGTGTTTATTGCTAGGTTTTTTTAACAATTTTAGATTAGTATTTAAAATAAATGAATTGTATGAGAAGATTCGAGAAAAACACATTTCGTACATTATATATTTAGAAACAAAAGCAGTTGTCGACAAGAGTAAGTAAAAATAAAAAATTAAGCCACTAAATTTTTTGACACAACAAAAGAGAAAGCTTGTCTATTATTGTTGTAGCAACAAATTAAATTTCTGCAAAAAACATTTAAATCACAAATTATTAATTTTGAGATGCTATTATCAGCAACTGACAAAAAATTTATTGAGAAATTATTTTTGAAATTTGAGACACTGAAAGGTCTTTTCAATTTAAGCAAATTAGTTATTTTTCTGAATTTGTTTTTGGAGATTTTAACGAAGTGGGATGATTAAGCGACGAACCCAATTTCTGAAAAATAGTTTAAAGCAGAAAATAACAACTTTGGTTTGGTATAATGAGCAATTGATAAGAAATCTGTCAAAAAATCGTCCTTGTATAATCAAATTTTTACGTATTGATGCACCGACACGATTTTATTTACTCCCCGATCATTCTCGAATGAAATTAAGTGTAAAAATGAAAGCCTGACGACAGATACGGCTTGTTAATAACCCACCGACCGAAAGAAACTCTCCACAAGATTAAAAATGATTATCAAAATACTACGTCATGTCAACTTAAATATTTCTCCCATCGGATGCACAACGAATTAACCAACTCCGATGAAGTTATTTACCCAAGCGTCAAGAAATCAAGACAGGTTATACCTACCGGATAATTCCGGGGGGTTTTGTCACAAAACCCATCGATTTCTCCCTTTGATAACACACCCACATTGTGGATGGGAACGCAAAAATAATTAGAGAATGGCGGCCGTCAAAACTCACTTACCGACGGTATAACACCTCAAGAGCCCGATACCCCCTGCTGGTAGGCTTATAGCAGCCCTAATGAAGCAGCGAACCCGTCGTTAAATGAACAAAAAATGCCTCACTCAGTCATTACGTGTGTCGAGAAAGCACAACGCCGACTATAGACCTGTCAAGAAGCTCTTTCTTCCTGAATTCGTCTCTTTTATTGGAGGACGGGAATTTTTACGGTTATGACGGGCCAATTAATGCAGGATTGTTTTAATTTAAACACTAAAATATAACACCGCAGGAATCCAATTCGAGGAAGGATTACAATTCGAATTTAGGTTCTTCGCTTGATATGTTTAAATTTCTAAAAATTTGAGACATTAAACTACGAGTTAAAGTCTAAAAATCTAGCTCTAAACTTAGAAAATAATATGTACATTATTTTTTGGAGATTTCAATGAAACAATAGACAGCAATTTAAAATATAAAAATGTAGCTTAAAATTTATAAAATAACAAAAAAAAATGAAAATTTTAATAAGATAATAGAAAACAAAATAAAATTTTGCTTAAAATTTCTAAAATAATAAATTTTGAAGACTTAGTGAGACAAATATAGACAGCAATTTAGAGTCTAAAAATTTAGCTCAAACCTAATCAAACAATAAATTTTTTTAAAGACTTAGAATAAAACAATAGAAGCCACATTAAAGTCTAAAAATTTAGCTCAAAAGTTATAAAATATTAGACTATTTTTTAGAAACTTTAATAAAACAGTAGACAGCGAGTTGAATTTTCAAAATTCAGTTCAAAACTTATAAAATATAGAATTTTTTTAATAACTATTTATTGTACAAGTGTCTTATAAGGCAAATAAGTCACGAAAGAAATGTTTAGCCACGAGAGCTTGCTCGAGTGGTCTAATTTTTCTTAAGTAACTTATTCATCTTCAACGCCAAAAAAATATTCGCAACCTCTTCAATGTGGACGAAATACAGCATGTTAAGATCGACATTAAAGCTTCACGAAAATACAGATATTTCACAATATGGCAAGTTGATCGCTTTTTTGAAAAAATTACAAGTGCAAAAAATCAAAAATACTTGAAATATTCAACAGTTTCTAGCAGAAGCACCCAATAAAAAATATTTGATGTTAAAGGTAGGTCGATTTTGTTATTAGAGAATGAAATCTAATTTTTATACATTACAGGTCGCACTAATTTTTGGTGTGTCAGGTGGGTGTCGATGTTGTGAATTATTGAACATGTCAGTCAATAACGTAGAAGATAAAGGATCCTTTACCTGCAGATACAAAAACATATGTTTCACGTAGCATTACGATTATGGAAGACGGATTTGCAGTTAATGTGCTGAATTTTTGTAGAAAATATATATGTCTCTCCGACCTAAGAATATTTCTCAAGCAGGTTGTTTTTGTGCTATAGAAATAAGAAATGCACAATACAGCCATTGGGAATAAATATTTTATCCAAAATACTATCAGTAGTAGCTGGTTTTTTAAAATTACCAGAATCAGGGTCTTACACAGGATACAGTATGAGACGTACATCAGCTAGTTTATTGTCCAACGCTGGAGTCGATCTTGGTATGGTCCACCGTCATAGCCGATGGAAGTCGACAACCGTGGCACAAGCGTATGTCCAAGAGTCAATTTTGAGCAATATAGACATTGCTAAGAAGATACTGGGTAGAAATTCGGAAACAGAAGGCAATGTTATTGTGAAAACTGAGAAGCAAAAATCGAATGAATGTGGAAACAACATTGAAGTGACAAAAAATAAAGCAAATAAAGTTATATCTTTTAATATAAATGTTAACGTAAATCTCAACAAATGATTTCATCTGAGATTCCTGTTTCTTATGATTGTAATTTTATGTATTGTATTTTTCGACGTTCAATAAATTTTACTATTTTCTGTAAACTGTTCAATTATATAAAAACAGTTTTATTATTGATTCATAAAACCACTTGTGTTTTATAGACCCCATAATTCAATCAAAAACATCATTTTTGCGCGATTGGTTGTTTTTATCAGTTTACTGTGCCTGTTTCCACGACGGTAGGTTGCTGTTCCTGGTTGCTACGTGTAACGAAACGGTAAGTAATTCACTTACCGTTCAGTGAACGGTAAGCAATTACATCTAAAAAAAAAACAATTTTGCGATTTATTTATTAAAATTAAATGTACAATTATTATAATTAATAGTAGTAATACCATTCGCATTTGAGTTTCTAGTGTTAATAGACAAACTTTCCGACGTAGAAGTCCCAGGTTGTTGTAATAGTCCACCAACATCGCTGTGTAAAATTTTATGAGCAAATTCAATTTTGTTTTGGAGGGAATCTTCCACGTAACTCTCGGCCACCGTTGATAAACGCCACCCACCATGTCTTTTTAGTCCCAACACATCAACTCCGTTATTCGCCAAAAGTGTAGCCGATGTGCGTCGAAACGAGTGTCCAGTAAAACCTTCAGGGGCTTGCAACTTTAAATACTTTGCAATTTTTGACGGCCAGCCTCCAATTGTGCCTTTTCCTGTGACTTGCCTAGTGCATTTGCCATTTCGATAGTTCAGAAATAAATGATCTGACGTTGTATTCATGTAAATGTAATGTAGATATCTGACGAAGTATTTCTAAATAAAGAACTGCTTCATTTTCTTTATTAATAATTGTGAACGTTCGCTAAATATTCGTTATTGTATTTGAAATATTTACTATAAACATTTCTTCATGTTCTTCTATGTCACTCATTTTAATATTGTACAATTCCTCTCGTCTACAAGCGCCCGATACTCCCAATATCATTGTTACCTGCAAATATATTGTTTCCTTAGAACTCAGATGTACCACCTCATCATCTACAACATACCTTTTGAATTAAAAATTGTTCGTCTGGTGCTTCATTCAAGAATTTTTCCATGTCTTCTTTGGTAAAAATTTTAGCCTTCTTAGGCCGATATCCAATATGTTTTCTTTTAAGATGAGCAATTAATGTAGCAAACTTAGAAATATCGATAGCATCATGGAGAAAAATTGTACTCTTCAGCATAGAATACTCCGCCCATAAACTGTCTGGGGCCTTCAAGTGTCCACTTCTCACCACAAAATACGCTAACAAGCTCTTTTTATTTACAGAAATCTTCTTTGCTTCACGCCATTTCTTAAACAACTTGTATGTCTGTTCATATCAGGCTTTAGATTTTTCTGGAATTATTGCCGAACATCCTTCTTGCCAAGCGTCTTCTAAATCATCCGGTAGATCATCACTATCGCTCATATTTGCTTCGAAAACGGAACCACAAAACAGAACTATGTAGGAATGATTGTATCAAAAAGACAATTTTACTTGTTTGGAACAAAACCATAGCAACCATGGAACAGCCACCCAAAGTTTTCAGTTTCAATCTTCCCGATTATCACAAATGTATTGATATAAATTATTATTATTATTATTCTAGAAACTCCAATCGCGCAAAAAACGTTATAAGCATGTCGAACGTTAGGGATTACCGTTCTCAGACAATAATTAATCGCTTCGCTCCTCCTCCAAACAATTGTCTTCGGTAAGCATTTCTTACCGTTCTCCATACTTAATATACTATTTTATAACGTTATAATAAAGAGGTGTTTAATGAGACAGTAAATGACAAGTTAAAGTCTAAAAATTTAACTCAAACCTTATAAAATTTTAGATTATTTTTTTGAGTCTTATGGGCTGATTTCAAGTTGATATGAGATAATACCGGTTGTATTTTCGTTTCTAAGCAACATTTAAACAATTCAAGGTTGTGATTGGTTGTTGCCATAGAAAAGTATTAAAAGTTGCGATACTACTGGTATTATCTCAACTTAAAATCAGCCCATGAGAGAATAGACAACAAATTAAAGTCTATTTAAAAATGTAGCTTAAATATTTTTTTGGAGGCTTTATAAGATAGTAAGCAACAAACTCAAATACAGGTCTGGTAAGATTCTCCTTTCCGCCGTGGTAATAAATTTCCTTTAAATTTTAATTTGGTGTAATGTATTAAAATTCATTGATAAATTTTCGCATATAGCACCGTTATTATTCCCCGCCGACATATTTATAGCTTGCTGTAAACTCTCGAAAATTAAAATTTCACAAATTGAAAATCAATTCGATTTTGCATGAAATTTGCATAGTTAATACCGACTTTAGGTAGGTAGGTAGGTGTAAAAAAATCTCGTTCAGACAACGCCCACTATATAAACACGTTGCTGATTCACCAATAAACAAATTTTTTACCTAATTTTAAATTTTCATCCCTCATAAATTTCGATTTTTAATTACTAAATCAAAATTTCAAATAAATAATGAAATTTTTAATTGTACTCAGTAGGAGTCAACGATATATCACATCATTTGAAAGATCTGAAAACATAAACTCTTCTCAGTAAATGACGGCTTTCTAAACTCTTTTGTGGGAGAAGACACACGGCTCTAACTCAAAATTAGTTTCTCGATTTATTTCGGTCTCTCTACTAATTATTTTTTATGTGGGGGTGATTATAACGAGACAAATAAAAACACTAGATTTTTTCAGTTTGGTTAAGGATTTTAAAGATACACAAATGAGCCGGAAAACACTTTGGTTCATGTAAATATAGGGAAGTAGACACTAAGCGAGTTGTTATTTCGATAAACAAAGAATTAAACAGTGTTTAAGTAAAGACAAACCTCACCTAAATAATAAAGCAAAAACCTAAATGAGGTATTAAACATAATTTGCAAATTATGATAAATCAAGCGACTAAAGCAAGTTAGCATAAATCAATGTCATTGCAGTATTTCTAATTAGATAAATTAGATCATAAATTCTTAAAAAAATTTTTTGAAGATTATCAAAATTTGGTGATTAAAGTAACGAATACAATAAGTAAAAAATTATTTATTTTTTTAATATTAAAGAAACGTTCTTTTAATAAATTGCCTATTAGGCATTCTAGCCAAAAATTGTTGCTTTCTGTTTTAAACAATTTTTCAAGAATTGTGTTCGTTTTGCTTAGCTTGATTACTTAATTTTATTTGAAATTCTTTAATTAAGAATTAAAAGACTTATTCTGAGTGTAAAAACTCAAAAAAATTTACAAATTTCCTAAAAAATATTTCTGAAATATTTTAAATTAATTTTTATATAAACTGTTTTGAGAAACAATTTTTCAGATTTTTAGCAATTTTTTTAGAAATTGAATTTGTCGATTAAAATCTAAAATTTAAAAATTTATCTAATACCAAAGAAAATTTACTAATTTTCCCTTAAAATTTTCTAAAGTGCTTCAAATTAATTTTTATAGAAACAGTACTAGAGAGACAATTTTTTGTCATATTTCTTATCATTCGCTCATGATAAACACTCAGAGTTTTTATTTTCTGCTTTAAACAGTTTTTCAGAAATTAGGTTTATTGATTAATCACTAAATTTTGTTAAAATCTCTAAACAAAATATTTAAAAATTTATATAAAATCGTAGAGAATTTACTAATTTACACTGAAAAAACACGAAATGTCTTAAATTAATTTTGAAGAAAACTGTATAAAAAACAATTTTTAACAGATTTTTTACACTGGTTAACACATACTTTTTTCCTGAGATATTTTGTACTATATAGTATATAGGACATATCAAAAGCACTAATTACGAAAAAAATACTAGTTTCAGTCTATCAGCTGCAGTTTTTTTTTAATAAGAAATTATAATTTTTATTAAAAATACCAAAATGTTTAAAGATGTCGTTGTTATTAAATACTATGAAATGCCCTTTTATACGATTTTCTTGAATGAGCTGCTTCAGGTTGATTCCTTTGTAAGTTCCAACAATAATCAGCCATCATATGGGTATCCCACCTTCCTTGATAACGTACTTCCATTGTTCATATGACTTGGTGGAATCTTTCGCCTTGCTCTTGGCTATAATCGCCTAAATTTTTTGGGAATCGATCAAAATGCGAGTGCAAGTAATGAAGCTTGATATTAATGTTGCAGCGCAAGTTTTTTAAATTAGATAGCATGTTCTCAACTAACTCTAAATAGTTGGTAGACTTATTATTTCCGAGAAAATTTTTCATTACTAAAACAAATGCTCCCAAGCTTAAGCCTCTCGTTCATTCATCGACCTTGTGAAATTGGGATCTTTTACAAGTTGTCTAATTTGCGGACCATCAAAAATACCAACTTTTAACATTTCGGTGCTTATTTCTGGAAATTTGAGTATAAGAAATGCAAAACATTCACCGTTTCTGTTGAGGGCTTTTACAAACTGTTTTATAATGCTTAGTTTAATATGTAAAAGTGACACTATAATGCGATCTCAAATTACTAAGGGCAAGTTAATAACGTTTTTTGTACCAAGCGTCAGATTCTCGCGTACTGGTCAAACTTTCTGCAACCAATGGTGTTGTCTACGTCGGCTGTCTCATAGACACATAAAACTGCTGCCTGAGAAGAAAATTGATCATTTTTAGATCTACACAAATTACCCAGTTATGATCCCGGTACTTAATTTTGTCCAGTACTAACGAAATTGTGTTATATTCTTCTTTCATAGAGGTGGAATGTCCGATTGGAATAGAACTATACTTATTTCCATTATAGAGTAGAACACACTTCAAGCTTCTCTTGTTACTGTCTATAAACAGACGCCAATCATTTGGATCATATTTTTGGCAGCTCATCTCTTTCAAGAGACTTCTGATATCGTTACAAAAAACCAAGTCATGTTCGCTGGAAAAAAACGGCAACAAATCCTTCTCTCCGGTACGGTAAAAAGAAATTTTTGTGCTTGGTTTGAGTAATTTTTTTTCTTTTAAACGAGATGCCAAAACTTCTGAAGCTTCTTTTGATAAATTTAGATCTCTTACTAAATCATTTAATTCGTTTTGATCAAACAGTTGTGGGGCTGACTCAACTCTAAAATCTGGATTCTTGTCTGTATCAATTTCCATATTATAATCTGTTTCTTTGGAACTGGTGGGTGATGATGGTACATTTTCTTGATTAGAGGAATGTAGAAGAAATCGTTGAGCAGAGTGTAAGTTAGGATAAGGCCACTGACTGCAATTTTTAGAATTAATGCCGTTAATAATTACGACACAAAAATAGCAGTCGTCGTGGTAGTTTTGAGGTTCTCTCCATATCATTGGTGTCTTATATTTGATAGCAGTTTTGTTTCCACTGTCCTATTGATGTAAACACACAACGCATTTTTAACACACAATATGAGGCACCCTTTTCTTATCTAGATTGCATATCTCTTGTTCAAAATATCGTAAATACGTTGTTTTAACAAAGTTTGAGATCGGTTTTCGAAATTTTTTGAATATATACTTGCCACATATGTAGCAAAAACTGTCTCGTTCATTTAAACAACGTCTACGAATCGTAGACATACCGAAAATTAGCAAATAACCAATTCTGTGTCAAGTTAAACCATAATACTTGCACAAACGATTTAAACTGAGGGTAGTTGACAAAAAACTAAAGCTATCAGAAAAAAGTTAATTTTGTATTCGATAAAAGAATAGATAGTAGAACCTAACTGTGCAAAAACATCGGAGGAAAAAATCAAAACTATTTTTATTGTTGGCCAGTGTTATCAGTTGCTTATTGTATAAGCCCAGAGTTGTTATTTTCTGACTGAAACAATTTTTCAGGTATTAAGTTCGTTTCTTAATCACTAGATTTTGTTGAAATCTCTAAACAAAAAATTTAAATATTTAACTATAACTAAAGAGAATTTACTAATTTAATGTGCAAAGAACTCTCCAAAATTGTTTTTTTTTTGTTTTGTAGAAATTTTATTAGAGAGACAATGTTTTGACAAATATTTAATTCAGATGTGTTCTCTTTAAACATTTTTTCAGGAACTAAATTTGTCTGATAGAATCTGAAGGAAAAAATTTTAAAAAAATATAAAATTTTTCATTTATCAATTCTTATAATAGTCCTGTAAAAATTGTTGTTATTTAGCAAAATTTTAGTTTAAATTTACTCGATTTGTATAATTTGTGTTTTACAAGTTTTTATTGAAAACTTCAATAATTTTTCTGTATAAGCGACTAACTCAAGTCGTAATAAATAATATTTATTTAGACAATTAACTTATAATTTATTTTTGTATCTTGCTGTCTCAATCTAATAAATATTCTTTTCAGGAGACTTCAGTAGACATTACAACTCACCTGGCGCTAGTTAAAATGTAAAATAGGTCGATAATTCAGTACCTCATAAAGTCCTACAAGGCTTCTCTTTCCAGTTGCGCTCTGAAAAAAAAATATGACTATTTATGAAAATAAGTTTCTATTTGTAATTATACTAGAGCCATTTATGTATCGTAAATAATCCTTAATGGTCAGTCTGGTAGCTTTAATAAAAGGAATCTGTTTGAAATAGTAAAATATACATATTAATATAGAGATTTTATATTTCAGGCTTTCAGGAATTTACGACAGTAGTCGCATACCGATTTTGAAAAAAAATCCTTAAACCGATTTTCAGCTATCCGTCGGATCGCGACGTGTTTGATCCTCTCCAATATTGAACAAAGGAACAAATACGAAATTTCGAATAATTTTTTCCAGTGAAAAAAACATGTGCGACGTGTAGACAATTTCAGGAAACAAATGATAGTGTCCGATGAAATGATGGCGGTCCATTGAGTACACGGAGGTCAAAGGTGAGCGAGCATGTTGCTGGCTCCCCGGGCCCCTCGTCGGCAACGCTGATTTGTCATGCCCCTCCTGAAGCCGGCCCACGCATCTGCATTGCTTTCAATGAATGTGTCGGGACACGACGCGGGTCAATCGACTCGATGGGAAACGATTTTTAGACCAAATCAATGGGCGAGAAACTAACCTGAAAAACTGAAAAATTTAGGTTAGCTGCTTAGCGCTGAAATTCTACTCAAATTTCAGAAATCGATTTTTTTTAGAAGTTATCTATACAGTTCCAACACATTTTTAACACCTAATTTGCAAAAAAATATTTTTTATGGAAGATTTCAGCAGTAAACGATAAACTCAAAATTTTCAGATTTTCGGGTTTTTGAGTTTTTCTTTTACAATTTCAAATAAACGTTTTAAAATAATAGAATTTAATTAGAAACTGTAAAAATTAACTTATTACAAAATAATTTTGAGGCAAAATATTGTTTTTATTGAAATAAATTTGGAGACTTCAACAACAAGCGACGAACCCAAAATTTGAATTTTTTCAGTTTTGTTGCTTGTTTCAAGAAAAAACGTTTATGAAATTATTGAAACAAATTAGAATTTATGTAAATAAGTTTATTACAAAATGATTTATAAGTAAAACAAATGCTTTTCCTAAAAAAAAAATTAGAGACTTCAACAACAAGCCAAAATTTTGATTTTTTTAGTTTTGTTGTCTATTTCTGAAACAAACGTTTATAAAATTATTAAAACAAATTAGAATTTATGTAAATAAGTTTATTACAAAATGGTTTATAAGCAAAACAAAAATTAAAAAAAAATGGAGACTTTAACAAGCGACGAACCCAAAATTTTAATTTTTTAGTTTTGTTGCTAATTTGGGCAAGAACTGTTTTTAAATTTATTGAAACAAATTAGAAATATGTAAATAAGTTTATTACAAAATAATTTTTTTAAAAAACATAGTTTTTCCTGAAAAAAAAATTGGAGAATTTAACGGCAAGCGCCGAACCTAGAATAAATTTCTGATAAAAATCTGAAATCGTAAATATTGTTGGCCAATTCGTCTTTCACACTTACCGGAACCATCTTGGACCTAATTGGGTCTAGTTTGTCCCAAACCGGGCAGGTGTGCCACTGTAATAAATTCAAAAATAGCCTCATAGATACAAAAATGGGTTTATTTCGGGTTCAACGTCTGATAAACCCCCTCTGTTTTATGGAGTTGGCCATAAGCACCTAATAAAATCCGCAAAAAAACCAATCAACAATCACAAAAAGGCAGAACGCTGTAGCATTTTTATCGAGGCGAGCAGCTTTTAAAAGTCCATTAAGCGTTGGTTTATAAAGGATACAAATGACAATGGTCGGAGCGACGACAACATTAGAGAGCGCTGTTTCGGTTAAGAAATCACCAGGGGGGCCTGTCACTGCGCGATGGGGGGGACCTGACCCCCCCGCTGCCTCCGGTCCCGGATTAAGGGCCGCTTTTCGCTTTAATTATATTTATTTCGAGTCTATGATAGGCCGGAATTTATTCCGAGCAATGCTAATTCTATTGTTAAGCAGGACCAATAAAGATCGAGACAGATGTGCGGTTTTTTTTTTAATCCGGTTGGTATATTTGTTTGATGGAAGTGTAACAACGCGAGAGGATTTTTCTGACAGGAGCAGGAGCAAATTATACGGTAGAGTTTAATGAGGATTAGATTGAGAGGCGACTTCTGAAAGGGAAAGGATAATCACTGGGAAAAGACTAACGGAAATAAGTACGTGACAAAATTTGACATTTGTTGGTTTAAGGATTGTAAATAGTGAGAAATGTGCAGTTTTGAAGGTTAAAACAGTTTACAAAATGTTGGATTTGTCGCCTAGTGACTCAAAAAATCAGTTAACAATATGATATTATTGAAATTTTTACAAGAAGCAACAAGCTTTCAAATCCCTAGAATTTTATTTAAACTATTCAAAATGTAATTAAACTAATTAGATTAAATTAAACTATTTAAATATAATTTAGACATAATTTAAAAAATAGAATGATCTTGCTTAAAAACACCTGTTCTGAAACTATTTCAATCTGAAAAAACTGTTTTAAAACAACAAAATTTTTAAAATACATTTTTTAGACAATTTTAACA
Organism: Tribolium confusum; assembly: GCA_029207805.1. Lineage (NCBI taxonomy): Eukaryota > Metazoa > Arthropoda > Insecta > Coleoptera > Tenebrionidae > Tribolium > Tribolium confusum. Next base: position 4,259,553 of record JALGAY010000007.1, on the reverse strand, counting down.
TTTAAACAATAGTTTAAAGTACTATTTCTGTAGAATTAGACAATTGTACAGTCTAACTAGTAGTTAGAAAACGTGCTATAGAAACGTAACTTATAGAATCTTTAAGAACTACTGAATTTGTAGAATAGGGCTATTTTGTAAGCAATTGTAAAATATGCTGTATAGTTATTTTACAGATTATTTGAAAAATAAAGTAAGCTTGTTTTAAAACAACTGCTTTTATACTGAACAATCTGTAATCTGTAACAATTGTTCTAAAATAACTAAATCTTTAAAATAATTTTTTTTAGAAAATTTTATTATTAAGCAATAGTTCAGAGTACTATTTCTGTAAAATAAAACTATTTTACAGTCTAATTTATGATCAGAACAAGTGTGCTGTAGAAACATAACATGTAAAATCATAAGAAACTACTTAATATTTTAAAAAGATTTTGTTATAAACAATTGTAAAGAAAGTTGTAAAACTCGACTATTTTACAGCTTAATTAAAAAAGTAAGTAAGCTTGCTATAAAAACCATAAACAACTAATCTGGAACAAATAAATCATCGAAATAAGGCTTTCTTAGACAATTTTATTGTTCGCACAATAGTTTAAAAGCTCTATTTCTGTAAAATTAAACTATTTTACAGTTTATTTGGTAAACAAAATAAGTTTGCTGTAAAAACATAACCTTAAATCTTTCAAAACAAATAAACTTTAATTTACTATGTTACAAACAATTGTAAAATAAGCTGTTTTAAAGCTCGTTTACAGAATGAAGTAAGCTCTTTATAAAACAATTGTCTTGAAACTGAATTAACCAGAAACAACTGCTCTAAAACAACTGAATCATTAAAATATTTTTTTTTAGACAATTTATTATTTAAGCAATAGATTAGAGTACTATTTCTGTAAAATAAGACTATTTTATAGTCCAACTAGTAATCAGAACTACGCGCTGCAGAAAAGATTATTTAAAAAATTGAGTAAGCTTGTTATAAAATTTAATCATAACAACAGAATCTTTGAAATATAGCTTTCTTAAGCAATTCTATCGTTTGCACAATTAGAAGTACTATTTCTGTAAAATAAAACTATTTTACAGTTTATTTGGTAAACAATAGCAAGTTGCAACCATTTTCGGAATTGCGGGTGCATGTCGGCGTGAGGAATTGGCTCACATGACAGTGGACGACATAGAAAATTTAGGTTCTGCGTTATTGATGAAAATTCCAAGTAACAAAACCATATAAACTCCGATCATTCACTGTAACAGGAAAATACCTAAAATATTATAGTAAATATGCATGTCTTCGTTTAAGAGATATAAGTGACAGGCGATTTTTTTTACGATACCAAAACAGAAAATGTGTCAAGCAGGTTGTTGGCATACATAAATTTGGTTCTGTACCACAAAAAATTGCGACATATTTAGATCTTCCCAGTTCTAAGGAATTTACAGGACACTGTTTTTGAAAGACCTCTGCTACATTGCTGGTAGATGCTGGAGGCTGGGGGATACGTGGATAATTCTTTAAGGAATAAACTAGAAACTGCTTGTAAAATTCTCGATTTTGAAGAAATAGAACAAGAGAGAGATAACAAGATGCAAAACTATATTTGACAGAAGCACCAACAAACTTAAATGAGTTTCACTACAGGCGACATGTAACAGAAACATTACAGAGACAGAAGATATTAATAATTCTGCCGTAGGAGTGATCAGTTTAACTCACCCTATTATATTCCAAAATTGCACCAATTGAATATACGTTTAATATTGTTAGCAAGTAGTTAATTTATTGTTAAATTTATCTTTAACAAAGATTTAATAAATAATTAACCAACTATTGACATTTAAAAATATTTTTCGGCTTTGTACGAAAAATAACGTTACTTAACAACCATGACTTTTAACAAAAAAAAGGGTTTTTCGTTCAAATTTTCAAACCAAAAAATTTCATCTTTTAATGCAATCGAATAAAAAATAAGTTGTTTTACAGTTCATTAATGGGCTAATTTCAAGTTGAGATAATACTGGTAGAGTCCGTACACTTTCAGAACAGCATGTTGGGTTATCAAAATCTGTCAGCGAACGACACTAAACAGAATGACCAAGAATGACGAACGCCGCTGATCTTTTGCTGACCACGTGTCCCTTAGATTTCTCTCCTTCAATTTGGAAATAAGACTGGCCTGACATTATTTTGTCATCTGCACACTTTTATTGGTGTGCTGTTCTGAAAGTGTACGGACTCTAGTATCTTTATTTTCTTGAAAATTTAAAAAATTTCGTTGTTGTTATTGGTTGTTGGTTGGGAAACGTATTAAAATTTGCGATATTACCGGTAGTATCTCAACTTGAAATCAGCCCATTAGAGAATAAAATAACTGAGCAAATCTGCTAAACTTTTGAAAAATTTTATGTACAACTAAGAAACATGCTGTAAAGTAAAACTATTTTACGGTTTATTTGGTTAACAAGATGAAGGGCTAAAACCAAAATTAGTAAATATTTAAGAACAATAGAAAAGTACAAAAACACAGATGTACTCAAAATTTCTTCTTCTTTTGCTTTTCTTAATAAAATGTTTATTTATAATCTCAACTAGATAACTTTCTATATTATTAATTAAATGTTTTTTAAATAATTTTGATGTCAAATCTTTAAAAAAAAAAATTTTTGTGCTAATTTTAGGTTGAGATACCATTCATAAATTTTTTTATGAAAACGGAGATTCTACCAGTATTACCATTACCTCCTCAATTTGAAATCAGCCCATTAAGCGGCTAAAATTCATCTTCCTTTTGTTAATTTTACAAATTGCAACTACTTATTTAATTATTTATTTAATGCCAAATCTATCAACATCAGCATCATTTTTTTTTTGATTTGAGACTTTTTAGGATAAGTTTTCCGTCGGATGTTGGACAAATTTCAAAATTTTAAAACATTTTTTTTCCGAAAATTTATTTTTAATTATACATTTTTATATTTTAAAAACTTAATAACATATTATTATTTTTTATGTAATCTGTTTCTGATTTCATAATTCTGATTATCTCTGTGAAATGCAAATTAGGGGTTTGCTGTTATTAAGTTTCCTACCTGTGTTTCACCGCTGAAGGGCTTTTTCACGTCAGAAAAGCTCGCGGTTTTTTGATTGTATAAAATTTGTCACGTCTTGCAAAACAAGTTTGTACAAGTTTGAATGAAAAACAAATATTCTTCTAATTAATAACAAAAAATCTTGTTTTACAAAATGATATTATAAATAAGTTTTTCGTTTTTAATTGGCTTTAAACTATCCTCTTTATTATTCATTAAGCTAAAAGAGCTTCTTATTCAATGAGAGCTTTGTATATTATGCAAATAAAATTGCTTTTCTGTGTCTCACTGAAATAATTTTTTTCTCAAAGAGAGACTGGTTTGTGTTTATCGACAATTCGGTTGATAAAAGTGCATCAAAAAGTTGTCTCGAATCGAGTAAAGAATCCGTAATAAATCTCTTTTACACTAAGTTAAGTCGACCGTATGTATCGGTGTCAAAGTTTTATTGTGGCCATCTCTTCAATTTATCAGTTTAACACCTCTATTTACTCGGCGCGTTGCGAGAGTTGTAGACATCATGTGGGGTCCCATTTTTAAGCTGGATTGCACTTACCAGGTGCGATGAATTAGACGTAAGGGCCGGATTAATATCATAAAGACCTACTCGAGATGATTAAAAGGGACTCAACGTGGGTGGGCTAACAATTTTGCAAATAAATAAATTCAGAACAAGAAAGTTGGGTTCGTCTATTACCGTCTAAATAAAAATTTTAGCAAACAAATATTTTTTATAAATATATTTTTCTACTTTGCGTTAACAATATTGTTATTGTTAAACGCAAAACAGTAACTTTTTCATTGGTTATGTTGGCACCGTAAGCGTAAAAATTGCGTCTACCGCCTACACAATAGAAATGATATGGAATTGTTTATAAAATCATAAGCGAACTGTCGAAAATATTGAAGCAAAATATCAGTTAATTAGTAAATCAGTTGAAAATTTTGATAAACTTGACAGATGTCATTACTTCATTAGTGCCAACCAAATTTGTCAAAAATCCCAAGTTGTGATAATTTTTCAAAAGAGACTTTTAGAATGCTTCTTTTGCAACGCAAAGTAAAAAAAATAGTATATTACACTTCTTTCATAAGACGACTTGTGGCACTCATTCTATTTGAGCACTCCTCGCTTCGCTCGTTGTGCTCAAAACTCATTCGTGTCACAATAATCGTCTTATCAAACACGTATAATAATGTACTATTTTATTATTATTACTGTGCAATAAGACTATCTTATAGCTTATCTAGAAACTGGAGTTTACTTCTTAAAATATAACCTAACATGTTTTAAAATAGAGAAGAGAAATAGAATTGAAAAATTTCTCTACGACTCAACTTTTAAGAGAATAGTTATATTTTAAAAGTTTTATTATTTCAAACCGTTTTAGGTTATGTTTTAACAGCAAGCTAAACCCAGCTACTAAATAAACTGTAAAATAGTCTTATTTTACAGCTTGTGTCTCAACTATTTATAGTACTATTTTAAAGATTTAGTTGTTTTCAAAAATTTTTGAATTATGTTTTTACAGCAAGCTTATTCTCTTAACCAAATAAACTGTAAAATATTTTTATTTTACAAAAATAGTACTCTAAACTATTGATTAAATAATAAAATTCTCTAAAAAAATAGTTTTAATGATTTTGTTATTTTAGAACTGTTGTTACAGGTTAATTAAGTTTAAAGGCAGTTGTTTCAAAGCAAGTTTACTTCATTCTCTAAATGATCTGTAAAATAATTTCGCAGCTCGTACCTCTATTCTACAGGCTTTTCATAAATGATTGTAACATCGTAGGTAGCTATGGAGATTTTTGATATCACAAATATTCATTGTAACATTGGAAAATGGTTTCTGGAGTTACTCATTTGTCTAATAATAATTATAATAATAGCTAAAGTCTCTGTCTTTAAAAAACAAAATATTTTTTATTATTTCCACAGCCGCCTACGTCCTTACAATCATTTATGAAAACCTGTTAGAAATGCAGTATTTCTCAAAAATTTTTAAGTTGGGTTTCTACAGCACGCTTGCTCTGATTATCAACAAGACTGTAAAATAATCTTATTTTACAGAAATAGTAGCCTTATTTTACAGAAAACTATGCGAAAAACAAATGGTTTAAAAAGGTTTTATTTTAAAGGTTTTAGAACAGTTGGTTTAAACTATGTTTTTATAGTATTATTAGTACTATTTACAAAATAATTTTTAAAATACACACATCAAAAGAATCTAGAGAAAGGGAACAGATATGTATGATAAGAAATTTTAATAAAATATGTACAAAATTTATACGAATTATTAAGAGTTTTATTTTTTCAACAAAATCTTACAACAAAGAAACGAAAATCTCAAAAAAAATAAAAACAAATTCTAAAAAAAAATTGAAAAATTATATTTTTATAAATCAATAGAAAATAAAAATTAATAAGTTGTGTGCCCTCCTCGACTATTAATTACTGCCCTACACCTGTTGGGCATATTTAAAATTAAATTGTCTATCTCCTGAAACTGTATAGAGCGCCATTCTTCTCTGAGGCATTCTGTAAGCTGCTCTCTTGTTTCTAAAAAGACATTATGCCGTAAAAGACGTCTGCCCATCATATCCCATATGTGTTCAATGGGATTTAAATCAGGTGACTGGGCAGGCCATGGTAAAACGTTGATTTCGTTGTTGGTCAAAAACTCGCGTATCACCTCAGCCGAATGTGGACGAGCATTGTCGTGCATCAGTATAAAATTTTCTCCCATTTCTTCAGCAAATGGAAGAACAACAGGTTGGAGAATATGGTCTCAATAGCCCACCGCATTTAAATTGCCATCTACAGAAACGAGCTGCGTTCTTCCACCAATGGTGATACCAGAGCCCAAACCATCATCGTACCTCCTTGGTAAATGGAGACCTCTTGAGCGGTTGCCAGCCGTTCTGCGCTTCCAGGTCGCCTCCAGACTTTTGTTCGTCTAGTGTCTGGACGTAAACCAAACCTAGATTCATCCGTAAACAAAACTCTGGCCCATTCTTCCCGTTGCCAGTTCACGTGTTCTTGCGCCCACTGTAATCTGATTGCCCGATTTCCTCGAGATAATTTAGGCACTCTTAAAGAACGTCTAGCATTTAGACCAGCTTCATGAAGTCGGTTTCTAACAGTTTGGTCATTTCGAATTACCAGTTCTGTAGATGTTATGCTGCGATTCCTTAAAGCTTGTAACCAGAGAAATCGGTCTTCAATAGCATTTGTTTTTCTTGTACGTCCTGTATGTCGTTCTTTGACGTCATCAGTTTGCTGATATCTCAACCAAAGTTGATTAACAACACTTTTGCTGATGTTGAGAGCGTCACCTACTGCTCGTTGGGACAAACCCCTTTGGAGCATTCCAATAACACGCAACTGGATATCACGGTTTAAATGATGTCTTTCCATCTTTACCCGACCTCATACTGAATAAAATGCAAAGAAATTTTACCATTATCATAATTTAAACCCGATAGTAAAAGTGATGTTTTTAGTCCCACTGAATAAAAATCATTTTAATAGCGTTTCTAATCTCAAAAATTTTCGTCAACCGAAAGTTAGCACTAGAAGTAGATAGACATATGCTTAATTAAAACTTTTGCTTAAAAAATACTCGTTAAAACGATGTACGATATTTTGTTTTTACATTATTAAGCTTGTCCCCTAGATTTTTTTGATGTGTGTAATTTTATTTTATAGAAATAGTACTTCTAATTGTGCAAACGATAGAATTGCTTAAGAAAGCTATATTTCAAAGATTCTGTTGTTTTGACTAAATCTTATAGCAAGCTTACTCAATTTTTTAAATAACCTGTAAAATAGTCGTATTTTACAGCTTGTTTTACCTTGTTTTACAGATGTTTATAAAATAGTTTTATTCTAAAATTTCAGTAGTATACTTAAAGATTCTATATGTTATTTTTCTGCAGCGCGTAGTTCTGATTACTAGTTGGACTATAAAATAGTCTTATTTTACAGAAATAGTACTCTAATCTATTGCTAAAGTAATAAAATTGTCTAAAAAAAATATTTTAAAGATTCAGTTGTTTTAGAGCAGTTGTTTCGGGTTAATTCAGTTTCAAGACAATTGTTTTATAGCGAGCTTACTTCATTCTCTAAATGAGCTTTAAAACAGCTTATTTTACAATTGTTTGTAACATAGTAAATTAAAGTTTATTTGTTTTTAAAAATTTTAGATTAAGTTTTTTCAGCAAACTTACTTTGTTTACCAAATAAACTGTAAAATAGTTTAGTTTTACAGAAATAGTACATTTAAACTATTGTGCGAACAATAAAATTGTCTAAGAAAAGTTTATTTCGATGATTCAGTTGTTCCAAATCAATTGTTTATAATAATTTTTATAGCAATACTTTCTTACCCACTGCTTTGAATAAGCTGTAAAATAGTTGTATTTTACAGCTTGTTTTAGAGTTGTTTATAGAATAGCTCTATTTTAAAATTTCAGTAGTACTAGTTGGACTATAACAAAATTTTATTTTACAGAAATAGTACCCTGATCTATTGCTTAAATAATAAAATTGACTAAAAAAATTGTTTCAAAAATTGGGCTGTTTTGAAGCAGTTGTTTCGGGTTAATTCAGTTTCAAAACAATTGTTTTATAGCGAGCTTTTATAAGCCGTAAAACTGCTTTTACAAATGTTTTAAAAAATAATTATTAAAAAAAATGTTCTTGCTTAATTGCTAAGAATAGCATGTGATTGTTTGCTTATTTTTTTTTACTTTAAACGTTCTTTAAAACTTTTCAATCTACGTTTATCAGCTTCTTTATTTATCGGTTTATTTGTTCTTCACTTAGAGATTTTCTTCCTTTTCTTGTCTTTCAGTCGTTCTTGGTTTTTAGTTTTTTTGTCGCCTAGAATTTTACATTTAAAGCTGTGTTTTTTAAGTTTTCTAAAATGTTCTTTTAGAACATTTTTGTAGTACTTTCTTGAAAATGTTTTTTTTATCTATTAATTTTTCTTTTGTTTGATAGTCGCAAAATTTCTTATTCTTCTTTCTTTTTAAGTCATTTTTTATTAAACAGCAGAATCTGTCTAAATTCTTCTAGAATTTTCCAAACAACAAATTTTTCAAGTTCTTCTACTATTTTCATCTACCTTTCTAGCTTTTGGATCTTCTAAAAAATTTTTGCTTTTATTTTTTCTTTGCTAGTCGTAGGTTACATATTTTTTTACTTAAGTCGTTTTTTATTAAATTACAGAATCTAGAATCTTCTAAAAAACACAATTTGTAAGTGTTTTGTACTGTCTTTTTTTGTTTTTCTAAGATTTTTTTATTTGTTAGTCGTAGATTCTTTTATTCTTCTTTCTCCTCAAGTTGTTTTTTATCAATTGCAAAATCTGTTTTAGTTTTTTTAGAAACTTAGAAAACAACACGTTTTTCAAGTTTTTTTACTCTCATCTTACGTTTCTTCAGAATTTTTTTGTTTTCTAGTCGCAGATTTTTGTTCTTCCTTTGTTTATTTTTGTTTTTCTGTTATCTGTTTGTTTTGTTATTTGATAAATTTGTTTATCTAGAATCTTCTAAACAACACGTTTTTCAAGTACTTCTACTGTTTTTTCGTTTTGATAGAATTTTTCTTGATTTTTTATATTGTTTGTTATTTCCAAATTTTTTATGCCTTTTTTTCTTTAAGTCCTTTTTAATCAAATTGCAAAATTTGTTATAGTTTTTTTAAAACTATCTAAACGACACGTTTTTCAGATTTTTGAAAACTCTTTTTTGCTTTTCTAGAATGCTTCTTCGTTTTTTCTTTTTTTTATTAATAGAAAACTATTTTTCATTAATTTTATATACCAAAATTGTTTTATACATTTTTCTTAAAGGGCCATAAAATTTCTAGTTATAATATCACAAAAGAGTGAGAATAAATTGAAAATACATGTTAAAGAAAAATTATATTTAAAAAATTAAAAATTAATTAAAAATGTACTAAAAATTAGGGGCTTTTTTAGTTTTTTGACCAGAATTTCCCAAGAACATCTTCAAGATTGCTGCATTTCAAAAAGAGATTTAATTTTTTTTTACTGGGGTAAGGGAAAGAAAAAAGGTTGCTGAAGAAGGTGTTAATTTCTGTAGCCTCTTCCGCCTGGATACTCTTTAGATAGGTATACAGGGTGAAGTCAAAATCAACAATAAAAAATTGTTACAAAAAAAATTCCTGAAAGAATCAAATTCAGCAAAATTTCAGCCACTTTATTTACAATTTTTGAAAATTCTCGATACAAAATAATGTTTCTTTGCTTGTATTCGCTGTATATCACTCTCTAAGTACTTCACGAGTCCCTCCCATCCCCATAAATCCCCTTTCTTAAGCTCGCATACCGCTAATAAATCCTCCTTCTTTCCACAATTCATGTTCAGCAGGAAATATCCGCTTTCATCGGTTCCATCTGACAAGATTTACTCTAACCTCTCCGCCATACCTTATGCAAATTAATCACAACACTCAAAATCCACATTTCATTTATTATCATTTCTATCTATATACAACAACCTATATAAACAACAAATCACTTTTTGTCCTTGCTCATAATCGAGTCTATACTGAAAGTAGCAGTAGGGGCGGTGGAAGTCGCCGCCGCCGTGCCGAGATTGTGTGTGAGACTGTGCCGCCGCAGGTCGCAATTCCTGCGGAAGACTTTGCCGCAGGCGGAGCAGTTGTACGGCTTGATGTCGGTGTGGGTCAAAAGATGGGTCTTCAGATTTGACCTTTGGTTGAAGGAGCGGGAACAGACGGGGCACTTGTGCGGGGACTCCTCCATGTGAAGGATTTTATGGACGGCCAAGGTCCGGCTCTGGCAGAAGCCTTTGCCGCATTCCGTGCACTTGAAGGGCTTCTCCTTGCTGTGGATGTACCTGAAAATAAAAAAAGTGGGATAAGTTTATCGCTTGTACTGCCATTGAAATCTCCAATCGGGTTCGTTTCTTGTTATTAAAATCTCTATTTTTTTGTAATTAAAACAATTTTCAAGCTTTTTATGTTTTAAAAAATACACTTTAGAATTTAGAGTATTATTAGCTAAAAAACTGTTTTTTTCAAAAAAAATTTTTAAGAGATTTTAATGATAAAATAAGCGACGAACCCAAAAAATTTCTAATTAGGTTCTTTACTTATTTTCTCTAATTTCTTTAGTAATTAAAACAGTTTTCAAGTTTTTATATTTATAAGAATACAGTTTAAAATATTATTAGCTAAAAAACTGTCTTTAAAAAAAATTTTTTTAAAAGATTTCAATAATAACATAAGCGAGGAACCCAAAAAATTTCTAATTAGGTTTGTTGCTTATTTTCTCTAATTTCGTTAGCAACTAAAACAGTTTTCAGACTTTTATATTTTTAAGAATACAGTTTACGATATAATTAGCTAAAAAAGTGTTTTTTTCAGAAACAATTTTTAGCTGATTTTATTGATAACGTAAGCGAGAAACTCAAAAAATCTTTAATTAGATTTGTCGCTTATTTTCTCTTATTTTTTTAATATTTAAAACAGTTTTCAAGTTTTTATATTAAAAAAAAAACAGTTTAAGATATAATTAGCTAAAAAACTGTTTTTTTCAGAAACAATTTTCAGGAAATTTTAATAATAACATAATCGAGAAATCTAAAAAATCTCTAATTAGGTTTGTCGCTTATTTTCTCTTATTTCTTTAGTAATTAAAACAGTTTTTAAATTTTTATATTTTTAAGAATACAGTTTACAATATAATTAGCTAAAAACTGTTTTTTTCAGAAACAATTTTCAGGAGATTTTAATAATAACATAAGCAAGAAATCCAAAAAATCTCTAATTAGGTTTGCCGCTTATTTTCTCTTATTTCGTTAGTAATTGAAACAGTTTTCAAGTTTTTATATTAAAAAAAAACAGTTTAGGATATAATTAGCTAAAAAACTGTTTTTTTCAAAAACAATTTTCAGGAGATTTTAATAATAACATAAGCGAGAAATCCAAAAAATCTCTAATTAGGTTTGCCGCTTATTTTCTCTTATTTCGTTAGTAATTGAAACAGTTTTCAAGTTTTTATATTAAAAAAAAACAGTTTAGGATATAATTAGCTAAAAAACTGTTTTTTTCAAAAACAATTTTCAGGAGATTTTAATAATAACATAAGCGAGAAATCCAAAAAATCTCTAATTAGGTTTGCCGCTTATTTTCTCTTATTTCGTTAGTAATTGAAACAGTTTTCAAGTTTTTATATTAAAAAAAAACAGTTTAGGATATAATTAGCTAAAAAACTGTTTTTTTCAGAAACAATTTTCAGGAGATTTTAATAATAACATAAGCGAGAAATCCAAAAAATCTCTAATTAGGTTTGCCGCTTATTTTCTCTTATTTCGTTAGTAATTGAAACAGTTTTCAAGTTTTTATATTAAAAAAAAACAGTTTAGGATATAATTAGCTAAAAAACTGTTTTTTTCAGAAACAATTTTCAGGAGATTTTAATAATAACATATGCGAGAAATCCAAAAAATCTCTAATTAGGTTTGCCGCTTATTTTCTCTTATTTTGTTAGTAATTGAAACAGTTTTCAAGTTTTTATATTAAAAAAAAACAGTTTAGGATATAATTAGCTAAAAAACTGTTTTTTTCAGAAACAATTTTCAGGAGATTTTAATAATAACATAAGCGAGAAATCCAAAAAATCTCTAATTAGGTTCGTCGCTTATTTTCTCTTATTTCTTTAGTAATTAAAACAGTTTTTAAATTTTTATATTTTTAAGAATACAGTTTACAATATAATTAGCTAAAAACTGTTTTTTTCAGAAACAATTTTCAGGAGATTTTAATAATAACATAAGCGAGAAATCCAAAAAATCTCTAATTAGGTTTGCCGCTTATTTTCTCTTATTTCGTTAGTAATTGAAACAGTTTTCAAGTTTTTATATTAAAAAAAAACAGTTTAGGATATAATTAGCTAAAAAACTGTTTTTTTCAGAAACAATTTTCAAGAGATTTTAATAATAACATAAGCGAGAAATCCAAAAAATCTCTAATTAGGTTTGTCGCTTATTTTCTCTTATTTCTTTAGTAATTAAAACAGTTTTCAAGTTTTTATATTTAAAAAAAACAGTTTAGGATATAATTAGCTAAAAAACTGTTTTTTTCAAAAACAATTTTCAGGAGATTTTAATGATAACATAAGCGAGAAATCCAAAAAATCTCTAATTAGCGTTGTCGCTTATTTTCTCTTATTTCTATAGTAATTAAAACAGTTTTCAAGCTTTTATATTTAAAAAAAAACAGTTTAGGATATAATTAGCTAAAAAACTGTTTTTTCAAAAACAATTTTCAGGAGATTTTAATAATAACATAAGCGAGAAATCCAAAAAATCTCTAATTAAGTTCGTCGCTTATTTTCTCTTATTTTTTAGTAATTAAAACAGTTTTCAAGCTTTTATATATAAAAAAACAGTTTAGAATATAATTAGCTAAAAAAACTGTTTTTTTCAGAAACAATTTTCAGGAGATTTTAATAATAACATAAGCGAGAAATCCAAAAAATCTCTAATTAGGTTTGCCGCTTATTTTCTCTTATTTCGTTAGTAATTGAAACAGTTTTCAAGTTTTTATATTAAAAAAAAACAGTTTAGGATATAATTAGCTAAAAAACTGTTTTTTTCAGAAACAATTTTCAGGAGATTTTAATAATAACATATGCGAGAAATCCAAAAAATCTCTAATTAGGTTTGCCGCTTATTTTCTCTTATTTTGTTAGTAATTGAAACAGTTTTCAAGTTTTTATATTAAAAAAAAACAGTTTAGGATATAATTAGCTAAAAAACTGTTTTTTTCAGAAACAATTTTCAGGAGATTTTAATAATAACATAAGCGAGAAATCCAAAAAATCTCTAATTAGGTTCGTCGCTTATTTTCTCTTATTTCTTTAGTAATTAAAACAGTTTTTAAATTTTTATATTTTTAAGAATACAGTTTACAATATAATTAGCTAAAAACTGTTTTTTTCAGAAACAATTTTCAGGAGATTTTAATAATAACATAAGCGAGAAATCCAAAAAATCTCTAATTAGGTTTGCCGCTTATTTTCTCTTATTTCGTTAGTAATTGAAACAGTTTTCAAGTTTTTATATTAAAAAAAAACAGTTTAGGATATAATTAGCTAAAAAACTGTTTTTTTCAGAAACAATTTTCAAGAGATTTTAATAATAACATAAGCGAGAAATCCAAAAAATCTCTAATTAGGTTTGTCGCTTATTTTCTCTTATTTCTTTAGTAATTAAAACAGTTTTCAAGTTTTTATATTTAAAAAAAACAGTTTAGGATATAATTAGCTAAAAAACTGTTTTTTTCAAAAACAATTTTCAGGAGATTTTAATGATAACATAAGCGAGAAATCCAAAAAATCTCTAATTAGCGTTGTCGCTTATTTTCTCTTATTTCTATAGTAATTAAAACAGTTTTCAAGCTTTTATATTTAAAAAAAAACAGTTTAGGATATAATTAGCTAAAAAACTGTTTTTTCAAAAACAATTTTCAGGAGATTTTAATAATAACATAAGCGAGAAATCCAAAAAATCTCTAATTAAGTTCGTCGCTTATTTTCTCTTATTTTTTAGTAATTAAAACAGTTTTCAAGCTTTTATATATAAAAAAACAGTTTAGAATATAATTAGCTAAAAAAACTGTTTTTTTTCAGAAACAATTTTCAGGAGATTTTAATAATAACATAAGCGAGAAATCCAAAAAATCTCTAATTAGGTTCGTCGCTTATTTTCTCTTATTTGTTTAATAATTAAAACAGTTTTTAAGCTTTTATATTAAAAAAAAACAGTTTAGGATATTATTAGCTAAAAATTGTCTTTTAAAAAAAATTCAGGAAATTTTAATGATAATATAAGCAAAGAACCCAAAAAATCTCTAATTTGGTTCGTCGCTTATTATTGAAAAATTTATTTTCTTGTAATTAAAATAATTTTTAAGTGTCTAATGTTTTTAAAAATGCAGTTTGGGGCATTTTTAGTTAGAAAACTGCTTTATTAAAAAAAATTGTAAAAGATTTTAATAAAAACAGAAGCAAGGAACCTAAAAAATCTTTAATTATGTTCGTCGCTTGTTATTAAAATCTCTATTTTTTCGTAATTAAACCAATTTTTAATAATTTTAGGTTTTATATAAATATAGTTTAGAATATAATTAACAAAAAAACTATCTTTTTAGAGAAATTTTTAGGATATTTTAATACTAGCCTAAGCAACGAAACCAAAACATTATAAAATGCAATTTGTGGTTATCTTAAAACCAGAAATTTTCTATTGTTATTAACAACGTTGTTGAGAGTCTTGAAAGAACATAAACTGTCTATCTTTAGTATTCACATTAACTACATTCCTACATTTCTAACTACTTCTTCGGAATAAAACCATTCATAATAATTTCAAAAATTACTATTTCTTGTTTCAGTATATCAGAGATATATTTTCAATTACAGACTACCTAAAAACTAAGATTTTTTGACCTCAAGCACCAGCTAATTTAAATGTAAAAGTCATCAAATTCTTCTTTGTTAATGCCACCAAAGCAATTTCAGCTGGAATTCAAAAAAAAGAGATAAATGTTTCTTGATTTAATTTAACAATTTTCTGCTGTTGTTTGCTTAAAAAGTTGCTCGTAAAGCATCAGACTTGTGTGGGTTGTTGAGAAATAACTTATTCAAAAGCTTCAGCGAATCGTTGAAATATTTATAATGTGTTTAAAAAAAAAGAAACAAACGCGTATCACTATAAATGTAAAATTTTAAAATATCTCTTCGATTATTGCCGATAAGCTAAGCTTGTAGATGTTGAAGTTTAATAGTCAGTTAAGTATCGAAGCTTATAGCAAGCCGTCGGCAATCGCATGTAAGCGATGCTTGTTGGCCGGTTCTTTGCCACTCAATAAAATTATTATCGGAAGGATCAGGTGCGAACAGATAAAGGTGTTTGTTTGGGAGAGGTATAGGGCCTTTCTCACGATTTTATCATGCAATTTTTGCCTGAAATTTGTGAAAATGAGGTTCTTAACTGTACTTAAGCAACTTAGGTCTTACATTTCTGTTATAAAATTAAATTAATAACTATTTTTATCAAGAATTTAATTGGAGACTTCAACAGTAAGCGACGAACCCAAAAATTTAATTTGGAGACATTCAATCTAACAACAATTAAAATTGTACTTAATTAATTTAACTTAATTAAATTAGAAATATAACAAGCATCAACAAAGTTTTGTATTTTTTTTACCTTTTTGATGTTTTTACTTTTATTTTGTTGTAGATTCTCTATTCAGTAGATTATAATATCTACGTAGCTTATCAGTTTTACAGAATTATTAGAATTTGTCGCTTGTAATCTCCGAAATTCTAACAAAAAAACAATTCTAAAAATCTGTATTCTGTAACTGATTCTCTATTCTTTTTTAATATTTTTTTTAATAAATGATTTTAAAGATTTTCATTCTGTAATTAATTCTTCAGTACCTTTTTTAGTAAAAACCTTATCAATTTTAAATTTTTTTGGTGTAATTTAGAATTTTTTTAATCAGTCGACTATAAATTTTACAAAAAAAGTCTTAAAAAAAATCTAATTTGTATCAGATTGTATACTCAATTTTTTACTCAGTAATATTTTAAATAAGTTGTTTATCAATTTTACAGAAAAAACAAGATTTGTCGGTTATTGTTATTACTAAATTTTGTATTCTTTTGTAAAATTTGAAGCAGTTTAAAGATCTCTATTCTGTAATTAATTTTTTAATTATTATTTTTTGAATAAAATGTTTATCAATTTTACAGAAAAAAATGAGATTTGTGTTGCTTGTTATTATCAAACTTCTCAACTAATTTTTAATTAGATAAATTTGAGAAACTATATTCTGTAATTAATTTTTTTTAATAAATTGCTTATCAATTTTACAAAAAAAATAATGTTTGTCGTCTATTATCATCAAGTCTTCAATTTGTTTTTATTTAAACAATTTCAAAAATTTCTATTTTGTAATTCACTGTCTATCCAAAATCTTTTTTAAAATTAAATAAGTTTGAAAAATATTTTCTCGAAATTATTTTTTATTTAAATTATTTTTAATAACTCGCTTATTTATTTTACAGAATAAAATTCGTCGTTTGTTATTATAATAAAGTCTCCAATTATTTTTTTATTTAAACAATTTTGATCAGTATTTTAAAATTACTTTATTATTCAGCATTTTTTTAATAAGTTGCTTATCAATTTTACAGAAAAAATAAACTTCGTTGTTTGTTAGTATTAAAAAACTTCTATATTTTTTTATAAACAATTTTAAAATTGTGTTTTCTAATTAATTCTCTAGTCAGAACTTTTTCGTAAATCGCTTATCACTTTTACAGAGAAAAATTAAATTCGTCGCTTGTTATCATTAAAATTCCTAATTAGTTTTTTATTTAAACTATATCAAAGATCTGTATTTTGTAATTTAGCATTTTAATAAGACTTTGTTATCACAGATAACTTCCTAATTTATTTTTTATTTATACAATAATTAAAAATCTGTATTCTGTTATTACGTTTCTATTCAGCATTTTTGTTATAAAGTCGCTTATCAATTTTATGGAAAAAATGAATTTATCGCTTGTTATCAGTTTGTCAACTATTTTGAAAATCTTTGTTTTCTAATTAATGTTTTATTTATTTTTTTATTTTTAATAAATCGCTTATTAATTTTACTAAAAAAAAGAATTTAAAATTAAAACTTATTTCAATATATCTAAATAAAAATTTAATTCACACACCCTGTATATGTACCTTTATTCTTATATATTTCTTACTGATTTTTAATTAAAATAACTTATATTTTTAAATAAATTTAAGACCTTTATTTCGTCAGATTCCGTCGCTTATTGTTAAAATCTCCAAATTAAACAATAAAATAAGGATTTTTCTAATATTTAACTATTTTAGTCGCTTATCAATTTACAAAACAAAACAATATTTGTTGTTTATCTAAACTATATTATAAAGCTGTTTGTTTTGTAAAAAAAATATTTTTTTATTGTCTTTAAATTAACTTGAAAGCTCGTGATTAACTCCGATTTTTGGGCTCGCCGCTTATTGTTAAAATCTCCAAATTAAACAATAAAATAAGGATTTTTCTAATATTTAACTATTTTAGTCGCTTATCAATTTACAAAACAAAACAATATTTGTTGTTTATCTAAACCGTATTATAAAGCTGTTTGTTTTGTAAAAAAAATATTTTTTTATTGTCTTTAAATTAACTTGAAAGCTCGTGATTAACTCCGATTTTTGGGCTCGCCGCTTATTGCTAAAATCTCCAAATTAAACAATAAAATCTAAGTACATTTTTAATGATTTAATTATTTTAATTGTTTATTAATTTTATAGAAAAAATAAAGTTTGTCGCTTGTTATTGTTAAAATCTCTAATCCAATTTTAATTATAAAGCTTTCTATTCTGTAAAACACTATTTCTTCAACCGATTTATTGTTTTTTTCAAAAATATATAAAAATTTTCTAAAACAAACTCCCTGTATAGACATTATTTGTACCTAATTCTAATAATTATTCAATTTTTTTTTAAATTAATTTGAAAACTCTCATTTGGTAAGTTATTAGGTTCGTCGCTTATTATCGTTAAAATCTCTTTTCGAGATGTTTCTATTTTGTAAAAAAGAACTAATTAAAACACTCTGTATATATTTTGTTCTATATTTATGATGATTTACTAATTATTTATTTTTGAAATGTTACTATTCTTTTTACCTATGATCTCTGAGATGATCCTGTCTTCTGAAAGCCTTCCCACAGATATCACACGAGTAGGGCCTTTCGTCCGTATGCGTCCTCTCATGAATCAACAAATTATAACTTTTCGTAAATTGTCGATTACAAAATTTACAAATAAACTGTTTTTTCGGCCTCGCCGCCCCCTTCTTCGGGGTCGTCTGCGCGACTTGCGCCGGCGGCGAGCCACTCTGAAACGGCGAATTCATAATCAGACTCGGATAGCTCGTGTCGACCTGGGGCAGGTCGTCCAGCAGCGCCAGATCCTCCTCCACCTCCTCGGCGAGGTCCACGTCCTCGGTGAGACTGGCGTCGGGCTCGTCGGCGATTTTCGCCGAGCTGGTGGCGATCTTAAGAATGTCTATGCGGTTGGAGTTGAGCTGCTGGAGGGTGAGGTAGGACTCGAGCGCTTGCAAGTTGAGGGCGGCGGCGGCGGCCGAATTGGCGGGCAGGAGCGCCGCCTGCTGCAGGGAGGTCATCATGGCGCTCTGCAACGACAAGGCCACGTTGTGGATGGAGCGGTGCAGGTTCTCCTGCAGCATTGCCGTTGCGAGGGTGAGAGACGGACGGTCGGCTGGGGGCGGCGCGTCGTCGGCGGTGGAGGACGTCTGCATCGTCACGAACACTAAGTGCGCATTTTTAGACGGCTCGCGCGCGCACAGGCTTAAGCTGTAGACAAACGACTAAGCAACAAGCGAACTACCAGCCGGTGACTTAAACGGGAACGCCATCTGGCGGATTTAACACCAATTCACTTCCAGTTTATCAATTTTTTTCAACACTTGGCTAAATTACTGAAAATTTTACATTCAAAGATTGGATTCGTCGCTTATTATTGAAGTCATCAAATTTTTTTATAATTAAAATTAATTTTAATTTAGAAAATGTTGAAAACATCAATAACAAGCGACGAACCCAATTTATCTTTTTACATTTATTATAAATAAATAATTATTGCTTAAAACTGCTTAATATTGACTTAAATAACTTACTTTTGTATTATTAATATAAATGTTGCGTAAAAATTGCTTTAATTAAAAAATAAGTTGGAGACTTCAATAGCAAGCGACGAACCCAAAATTTTTAATTTCTTAAATTTGTTATAAAATAGATAATTATTGCTTAAAACTACTTAATTTTTAAATCAAATAGATTAATTTTGCATTACTAATACAAGTGTAGCTTTAAATCTGTCTTTATAAACAAATAACTTGGAGACTTCAACAGCAAGCGACGAACCCAAAAATTTTATTTTGTTAAATTTGTTACAAAATAATTAATTATTGTTTAAAATATTTAATTTTTAATTTAAATGTAACTTTAAAATGTTTTTAATAAAATAAATAACTTAGAGACTTCAATAACAAGCGACGAACCCAAAATTTTTGAATTGAGTGGGTTCGTCGCTTATTGTTGAAGTCTCCACGAAATTGCTTAATAAAACAAATTTTTAAGCAATTATTAAGTTTCTACCACCAAAAATTAAGTTGATTAAGTTTGGTTTAAGTACCATTTGGTGTTTCTTCTTGTAAAAAAAAATTTCTCCTTTCTTTGAAATCTTTTATTTTGAGAAGTTTCTGGAAGTCGTCAAAGTGATTTATCTCCGTGATATGACGGACATTTATCGGGCACTTTATTAGGCTTCGAGGATTTACATTAATTCAGTCATCCTTTGCGATTTTATGGCCTACTTGGGTTATCTACACGTCGTGGGAGATGCTTTATGAAGATGGGTTTCCAGATGGGACAAAAGAAAAAAATGCTTTTTTTGATTTTTATTTTTTGATGCGTGTTTATTAGGAAAAGGATAAGTCGCACGTGTCGAAATAACGAGCCTACTTAAATCACGGCACCCCTTGATGAGTGCTGTTGACAATTGAATGTGTTCAAGTTTGTTCACGCTGATCGCGAGTTATGCGCGTGAGCGTACCGGAATGTGAGAACGTTTAATAAATATGAATTATAAGACGAATAATACAAGAGTTAAATACAAATCGGAAAATTTATGTAGCTGCAAGATTTTATCAAAATATTGCAATTATCGAAAAGAAAAAACTTATTTCGTGCTTATAAAAGAGAAAAACGTGACGAAATTAAGCTAAAACTACAGATTTTTTTATTTTATTCAACACCTCTTTATTATGACGTTATAAAAATGATGTTTTTGATTGAATTATGGGGTCTATAAAACACAAGTGGTTTTATGAATCAATGATAAAACTGTTTTTATATAATTGAACAGTTTACAGAAAATAGAACAATTCATTGAACATCAAAAAATACCATACATAAAATTACAATCATAAGAAACAGGAATCTCAGATGAAATCATTTGTTGAGATTTACGTTAACATTTCTATTAAAAGATATAACTTTATTTGCTTTATTTTTTGTCACTTCAATGTTGTTTCCACATTCATTCGATTTTTGCTTCTCAGTATTCACAATAACATTGCCTTTTGTTTCTGAATTTTCACTCAGTATCTTCTTAGCAATGTCTATTTTGCTCAAAATTGACTCTTAGACATACGCTTGTGCCACGGTTGTCGATTTCTATTCGGCATAACGTTAGACCATACCAAGATCGGCTCCAGTGTTGGACAATAAACTCGCTGATGTGCGTCTCATACTGTGTCCTGTGTAAAACTCTGATTCTGGTAATTTCAAAAAATTAGCTACTGTTGATGATATTTTGGATAGACTATTTATTTCCACTGGGTGTATTGTGCATTTCTCATTTCTATAGCACAAAAACAACCTGTTGTAAGAAATATTCTTAGGTCGAAGAGACATATATTCATTACAAATATCTAGCACATTAACTGCAAATTCTTCTTCCATAATCGTAAAGCTTCGTGAAACATATGTTTTTGTATCTGGTACAGATACCAACATATAGGATCCTTTATCTTCTACGTTATTGATTGACATGTTCAATAATTCACAACATCGACCCCACCTGACACGTGACACACCAAAAATTAGTGCGACCTGTAATGTAAAAATTAGATTTTATTCTCTAATAACAAAATCAACCTACCTTCAACATCAAATATTTTTTATTGAGTGCTTCTGCTAGAAACTGTTGAATATGTTCTATTTCAAAAGTTTTTGATTTTTTGCACTTGTAATTTTTTGATTAGTTTTTCAAACAAGCGATCAATTTGCCATATTGTGAAATATCTGTTTTCGTGAAGCTTTAATGTCGATTTTAACATGCTGTATTTCGTTCACATTGAAGAGGCTGCTAATCTTTTTTTTGGCATTGAAGAAGTAACCCAACAGCACGTCTTCACTTACCCCACAAACATCGTTTTCCTGTTTCCAGTTATTGAACTCACTCAATTCTTTGTAATAAGCGTCCCTGGATTTTTTGGGTAGCAAACTCGATGTGACTTCTTCAACATCTTTCGCAATTTTTTCAGGAAGAGAACTACTTCTTTTCATTTTCAACAATGTTACAAGCGCCGAAACAGTTAGTTTGCAAAATTTTTCTCAAATAATAATTTTGTTGTCAACAACAACATGGCAACGAAATTATAGACTACTACTAATCTTTGTTGTTATAGAATTTTTGAGTTTTGATGATTTTTTAAGAACTCTTACAGAGAGAGGTGTTGGATAAAACTATGTATTGTACTCACGTTTTAACAGCAAATAAGTCACTTAAGAAAAATTAGGCTACTCGAGCAAGCTTTCGCGGCTAAACATTTCTTTCGTGACTTATTTGCTTTATAAGACACTTGTATAATAAATAGCTATTATTTTGGGTTCTAAGGGGCTGATTTCAAGTATAAGATAATACCGGTAGTATCTTCGTTTCCATGGAAAAATAAACAAATTCGAGGTTGTCATTCGCTGTTGTCATGGAAAAGTATTAAAATTTGCGATATTACTGGTATTATCTCAACTTGAAATCAGCCCATTAGTCTCTAAGTTATTTTTTAGCAGAAACAATTTTTAAACAACATCTATTTTAGTAATTCAAAGCTAAGTTATTTAAGTCGAAAATTAAGTAGTTTTTACTAATAATTATGTATTTTAACAATTAAAAAATTTTTTTTTAGGTTTGTCGCTTGTTGTTGAAGTGTCCAAGTTATATTTTTAATAAAAACAATTTCAAAGCTACATTTATTTTAGCAATGCAAAACTAACTTATATAAATTAAAAATTAAGTACTTTTAAGTAATAATTAATTATTTTATAACAAATTTAAAAATTTTGGGTTCGTCGCTTGCTATTGAAGTCTCTAATCTGCTCTAATTAAGTCAAAATTTAGCAGTTTTAAGCAATAATTATTTATTTATAACAAATATAAAAGAAAAATTAAGTTTCGTTGTTTGTTGTTGAAGTCTCCACTTTATTAAAAACAAAATAATACTTAATTATAAAAAAAATTGGGAACTTCAAGAATAAGCGACGAATTTACTTAATTCAAAATTTTTGAATTCATCGCTTGTTGTTAAAGTCTCCAAGGAATTTTTAATAAAAACAGTTTTTAAGCTTTATTTGTGTTAGCAATGCAAAACTAACTTTATCAAGTCAAAAATTACGTAGCTTTAAGCTATCATTATCAATTTAGAAAATTTTAAATTCTAAAATTTTTGGGTTGCCACTTGCTGTTGAAGTCTTCAAGTTATTTTTTTTATAAAAAAAATTTTAAGTTGTAGTTATATTTGTAACACAAAACTTCTTTTTTATTCAACCGAACTTTTTCTACATTTTGTAGTATTTTTTTTTGTTTTCTTACCAATCGACATTTTTCAAATTTCTCTAGAAACTAATTTAGTTTTTCTAGATTCTATTATTCTAAAATCTGTTTCGTTTCTCTTAAAAAAAATTTCATTCTTGATGTGAGAAATTGCTGTAATTCTTTTTTTCCAAAGGCATAGAATTAAGGATCATTTATGTATAGAAAAGATGGATGACTTAGTGGCGGCCGGTGATTTTATTAAAACTCTGTATTTTGAAAATAGAGCATGGAATCCAAATTCTGTTATAATACATTACTACTGAAACCAAACTAAGAACAACTGCTACAAAAAAAAATAATGAAAATTTGTGAAATTTGATTTTTAAAAATGGTGGGCCTCACCTGGTTATTTTCGAAACGACTTATGTTAGACCAGTGCCAATTTTTTTCAGCATTATGAAACAAATTAATGACTAGTTTATTTAAGTTTTGTTCAAAATTTTAAATTTAAGAAAAAGATATAAGGTAATGAAATTTTAGAGAAAAAATATTTTTCGAAAATTAAATTTCAAATACTCATAACTTTTTCTATAATTAAAATTTTGGAAAAAACTAAAAAAACCTAGTCATTAATTTGTCTCATAATGCTGAAAAAAAAACGCCACCGCTCTAATATAACCCGATTCGGAAATACTATTTTTAAAAATCAAATTTCGCAAATTTTGATCAATTTTTTTTTGTAGCAGTTGCCCTCTTAGTGTGGTTTCAATAATAATCATTTATAACAGAATTTGGATCCCATGCTCCATTTTTAAAATACAGAGTTTTAAAAAATCACCGGCCGCCACTGGGTTGACTTTGTGTCTCCAGTTTCCTGGTGGATCGCATCTTTATTTTTTAGTTTAGTTTTTTGCTTTTGTATTTTTGTATCTGTATTTTCTAGTTGTTTGCTTTAAGTAAAAGCAAATAAGAGGAGAGAGATGTAAAACGAAAAGAAACTTAAAAAATATTTTTGAAACACCCCTTTTTAGTTCCCAGCAAGTTTTTTCTTTTAGTGTCTTTTTAAGACAATTAAGAAAAAAATGATAAGATAAAAAACAAAAGAAAATCCAAATAATCTCCCTGAAAAACTTTTTTTAAATCTATTCTGCGTGATAGAACGATCTATCAGCGAGTTCTTCCTGCAGCTCCTGTTAGTGATTTTTAGGTTTTGGGTGTTTTTATTTTCTGTATAAAAAACGCGTTTGCGTTTAACAATAATGACACTAAATTTTCATTATACCACGCAAAACAGTACCTTTTTTATTGGTTATGTTGGCACCGTAAGCGTAAAAATTACGTCTATCGCCTACACAATGGAGATGATATGAAATAGTTGATAAAATCATAAGCGAGCTGTCGAAAATATCAGTTAATTAGTAAATCAGTTGAAAACCTTAATAAACTTGACAGATGTCATTACATCATTAGTGCCAACCAAATTTGTCAAAAATCCTAAGTTGTGATAATTTTTCAAAAGAGACTTTTAGAATTTTGCAACGGAAAGTAGAAAAAATAGTATATTACACTCGTTCATAAGACGACTTGTAACACTCATTCTATTTGAGCACTCCTCGCTTCGC
This sequence comes from Tribolium confusum, assembly GCA_029207805.1. Classification (NCBI taxonomy): domain Eukaryota; kingdom Metazoa; phylum Arthropoda; class Insecta; order Coleoptera; family Tenebrionidae; genus Tribolium; species Tribolium confusum. Next base: position 4,235,334 of record JALGAY010000007.1, on the reverse strand, counting down.
TCGTCATGCTCAAAACTCATTCGTGTCACAATAATCGTTTTATGAAACACGTATATTAATGTACTATTTTCTCTCAGTGTTTCTACTTACAGATTTTATGAAAACCTACTTTTGTTTTTTTCAGAGTTTCTATTTTTTGTTCTAAGAATAAAACCAGCTTTTATTTCAAATTAATTAAGATTTTTTACACTTCTTTCAGGCACAGATGCTCGATCTCATCCAAAGAGAAGCATTGAAGCATTAAAATCATCCGATTCGTTTTAATCGAAGTGTGAAACTCGTAAAATTTACAGCCTTGGTCTTTCAAGTAGTTATATTGATACTTAAACACTACAAAACATTTTCAAGGATTTTTTCCTTTTGTGTCCTTGCCGTAAATAACAACCACTCTATATTTTATAACTCGCTGAGTTATAATCACCCGAAAATAATTTATACTTCCCTCTAAAAAAATTTCCGAAATATAAATAAAAATTCTTTTCGGTTTCCGATAGGTTGTTCGATGAGAGTTCACCACCCATGGCTCTCAGCATGTGGCGCTGCTGTTGCTTAATTCTGTTAAAAAGAGCATCTGCAAAGGGTGCTATACTTTATAGCAAAGAGTGCGGCGAGAAATAAATCACTAGTACGCGACCTCTAATGAAAAATGTACTCCAGTGTAAGTTTCACGGGCACACCACCTGCTAGCAGGGTAATAAGGTCTGCAGGAGGCCTCCCCGACTTCGCTACCAACATCCATCAATTACGATTACTAAATGTACAAAACGGGCCGAAAACTAACACACCAGAGGGAAATATCAAGTGTTACTTCGCTCTAGATTGATATGGAATTTTGTTAAAACAAGACGGTATTGAAAAGGCAGGTCGTAACTCAAATTTTGAGTACATAACCTTAAATTAAAGTTTTTTTTTTAAGTTTTTGTTTTGTCTACTATTTCTCATAATTACAAATCAGCTGTTCTCACGGCTTCACATTTTTTATATCGCTGAAATAATTCGGTTAGTGTTATTAATCTCTAAATATCTGACAGTTCTGACACTGTCTGTTGCAGAAGCTGATTTCACTAATAACATACCTCACAAATTGCTTTTATTTTATTTTAAGCACTGTTAGGGGCTGATTTCAAGTTGAGATAATACCGGTAGTATCGCAAATTTTAACACTTTTCCATGGCAACAACCAATCAAAACAACAAACTTTATTAACTTCTATGAAAACGAAGATACTACCGGTATTATCTCAACTTAAAATCAGCGCATAAAGCGTTTTTTACCTGTGCACTTAATATTTTCGTGGGGTCAAATATTGGTTTTGCTCTCGTGGGTATATCCTGCTGAAAAAATAGGCAGACGACAGAGAACGGGTTCTGGAGAAGGTTTAATATGACGACAAATTGGAAGAGGAGCATAGATCATGGGATAGATAAATTAGGTGTGAAATATGAGGCGAGGTATTGTAGAGAGGATTAACATCCTACGGTGATTCCAATGGAAATTATGACTCATGGGTGTGAAAACATTTTTGCTAAAGGTGTACAATTGTTGCATTTATCGCAGGTGAAGTAGACACACAACAAATAATATAAAAAAAAATTGAAAAAAGATTGCAAAAGCTGTTTTTATTTAAGTGTTTTCAACAGGATGTAAAGCGACTAACTCAAATTTTTGTTACATTCTTTAAGTTGTAATAATTTTTAAAATAAGTTTCTTATTACTATTATTTAAATAATAGAAACTTAAATACAGTTACTTACTTTTTATTTTTAAACTGCGAATATTCTTAAAATAATTTTTAGTAAATTTAAAAAAAAAGACGCAATAAGAAGCAAGAAACTCAAAAATTGTGTTTATTATTGCTTAAAGTTATTTAATTTATGACTTAAATAAGAAAAAAATAGTATAAAAAAGTCGGATAAATAAAAAAGAGCTAGAAAAATAAAAAAGTTTGAAAAAAAAGTTATAGAACCACGACTGAAATAGAAAGAAAAATTTGAAACATAACGATTGATAAAAATAAAAAAATAATTAAAAATTTTAGATAAATTTTAAACGAAAAACTGCAAAGAAAAATGGTACAGCAAGAGCAACACATTATTGTAAAAAAACAAAAAAAAAATTAGAAAAACTTAAAAACGGCTTTCAAAATAAGAACATTTAAAAGACAATTGTCAAAACAAAAAATTTTTTTAGAAAAATTTAACGGTTATTAATAGAAAAAAAATTTAAAATATATAGATAAAAATGAAAGACATTACTTGAATAAAAAAAAAATTATAGAAAATCGAAAAAAATTTGTAGACTGTCAGAAGCAAAAAAGATAGGCAAAAAACAAAAGACAGTTTAAAAAGCTTAAAAATCGCGATTGTAAATAAAATAAAAACAAAGATTAGACTAAATAAATTAAACAAATTTAAAAGCAATTAAAAAACAAAAAACTACGAATAGAAAAAAAACTTCTAAAGAAAGTCGGAAAACAGCAAAAAACAGGATAAAATTATTTGACGGTTTTACAAAATGCTTGAAGTATGTATTTGTAAAAACCCAGCATAAAAAATAAAAATTAAAAAAAAAGAAAAATTAAATTTAAGAAAAGAAAAAAAAGTGAAACATTCTTTTAAAAAACAATAAGAAAAAGTTAAAAGACAACAATTTAAAAGCAAAGACAAACAAAACTAATATTTTAAAAAAAGTGGAATAAAAAAATCTAAAAAAAAACACAAAGATATCTTAAAAAAACACAAGAATAAAGTTTTTGAAGCACTGAGCTTGGAAAAGAAGTATATGAAACTTCCACAAATTCGACATCGCTTAATAGATGTAGAGTAAGATGGAACATGCGTGACAGTGGAGAAAAAGCTCAGTATAAAGTTCTATGAAATGGGATGTCTAATCAATGGTAGTTTCTCAATAAGCGTATAGGAACATGCAGCAAAAACTTATCTAAAACATCAGGACAACAAATAATACCATTTAAAACTTTGTAAATAAATATAGAATTAAAAAATGTTCGTCTATCAGAAAGTGGCAAAAGACCTAGGTACTCTAATATGTTTTTATAGTTGCTCGAATCATATAAAATATTAAAATTAAAACACAAAAATTTAACAAACCATTTTTGAACTTTTTTTAATCTACTGACGTGAACATTATAGAAAGAACATCTAATAATGGTACAATATTCTAGTTGGAAACAAATAAAAGAACAATAAAGGATAAGAAAAATACATAGATTAAAAAAATCAGAACATACACGAGTCACAAATCCTAACATCTTGCTTGCCTTGTTAACTACGTTATCAAAATGAGAGTGATACGATAAATAACAATCTACATTTACACCATGATCTCGAAAATTAGAGACATATTCCAATATATATATGACTACATAAAATATACGAGAAGGTTTCGAGACTTTATTTACGACTGAATCTCATTGCTTTACATTTCTCTGTATTTAATTCTAACTTATTATTAATACACCACAATTTAAATGCATTGAGATCAGTTTGAAGCAAAAGAGAATCATTTTTATATGATATTTTAATTCAATCGTCTTAATTCAATTGTGTTTGGAATACGCTTTATCCGTAAAGAAAGTTTTTTGAAAGAGTTCATTATTATTTGGAATGTAATTAAAAAACCACTAACAATACTGCAATCTTCTAGGGAAATTTACAGGTCGTAATTTTTGAACGGTTTGGAGACGATAAGGGTACATTATGTAAATCTTTTCGTAGGAGTTTATGACATGTATTAACCAAAAGTTCAACTTGCTGGGACAGATGTCTAATCGACGTTTTTGAATCCTGCTGTAGAATCTCTTGTGCAGCATGAATAACTTCTTCTGTTTGTTTAGTTGGTCTTCCACTGCCTTCTTTACGTGTAACGGACCCAGTATCTCAAAACAGGTTCACACTTCGGTAAGTGTTTTTAAACTCTTCATACACAACAACAACATCAGGAAAAGCTTCTCGAAACTCTTCTGGATACGGGTAAATTGAATATTTTCAAACATCGTTAACTTTCTCTCCATTTCGAAAATAACTTTTCAACAAAAAAGCCTTTTGTTTACTGGTGTACACCATGATTACAAATCAAAAATCACACAAAATTTAGTATTGAAAAATACTGATAAATAAAATAAAGAATGTTTGAAAAACAAAAACACCACGAAGGCAACCACAGAAAAACACACCAAGACCAAGCTCGCTTTGGCGGGAAGAGAAGATATTCTTAGGTTGTGGTTAAGATAATTTGTGAAAGGTAAAATGGCATAGCAAACAACCAACAATGCATAGATAATGTAAATAAAAATTTTGTTGTTGTATGGAGTCATGTACGACATACGTAAAAATGTCATGGCTTGCCACGAGTTTTTTTTAAATAAACACACATTATGATCGCAGCCAAGATAATAAGGAATCACGAGTACCAAAATTTTGTAGCTTAAGAATTAGAAGATCGATATTTACTCGATCGAAAGCTTTCGTAAAGTCAGTGTAGATACAATCTGTAACACAGTCATGCTCCAAGTTGTTAATTACATACTCATTAAACATCAATAAATTTATTGTTGTAAATTGCCCTTTAAAAAAACCGTGTTGCTCATTGATTATGACATTTTTTGCTAAAAATTTTAAACTATTTATTACAATAAAATCAAAAACTTTAGCTATAGATAAAGTAACACTTACAGCTCTGTAATTGGAAGCATCAGAACGATTTCCTTTTTTGTAAATTGGTGTAACATACGATATTTTTTTATATATCAGGTAATTTAGAAGATTTTAGAGACTTATTAAACAAGATTTGTAGCGAAATACATAGATTTTCTGCACATTTTTTTATAAACAAAGAAGGCAACCCATCGGGTTCAGAATTTACTGAAGAACTTAACGTGATTAATTTACTTAAAATGTCCTTCGCGATAATATGAATATTACCAATATCAATTAAATTCTGCAGTTGTAAAGAAAACAACAAATTATTATTATTATTATTGGCAATATTGTAAATCGACTCAAAGTGGTTTGCAAATAAATTGGCGATAGATTCAGGAGTCTCCGCTTGAATCTCATCTAGGAACATATTATGAGGAATACCTTCAGTTATTCGTTTCGAATTAACAAATTTCCAAAAAATTTTATTGTCTGTTATAACATTCTGTTCTATAGTATAAATATATTGTTTTCTAGTGTATTCACAATATATAGCTATAGTTAAAGATATTTATAATAAATGGATCATCTAGACGGCTTTGAGAAAGAATTTGAGTTTGTCCCAATGACTACGCAGAAGCGTTTCTATGGATTCCGGTAAGAGGTGTTGTCTTCGGTGATGTTGAAACTGTTTAAATTCTTCTACGATGTGTTGAACAGTGAGAGGAACAGTACACCAAGTGCAGAGTGGTTTTTGTCACCGGTGACAAAATAGCAATGTGTTAGACGAGTGTGTCCTAGTCTCAGTCGAGATAATATGATTTGTGACTGCCTATCAGATGGTAAGGTCATAGATTCTGTGGATTTAATGTTCTTAAGAAATCTGGAACTTGAAGACTCCACAGATCGTCATAAAGAGTAAATCTTTGATTTAAGTTTAACACGAAAGTCACTGTATAAATTGAGGAACTAGAGAGTAGCTTCAACTGGTGTTGATGGCAGCTTTTGCAAGCGTGTCTGCTTTTTCGTTGCCTGTGATTCTTACATGAGAGGAAGTGTACATAAATGTTAGAGTCTTGCCAGTTTGTAGAAAAACCGATCTGTATTCTGCAATTTGTTAGACGATGGGGTTAGATGCATAAAGATTTTGTATGGCGGCCAAGGCACTAAGAAAATCTGTGCTGATAACTAGATGGGTGTCCTGGCTTGCATATTTGACTGCTTCATAGATAGCTGCAAGTTCGGCACAAAAAATGCTGCAAGTTGTCGAAAGCTTGATTTGTTTTTGAAAAGATGAGGAGAATACTGCAGCCCCTACTCCATTTAAAGACTTGGATCCGTCGGTAATTATAAATAGAGCTTCTTGGTGTTGGTTGTGTCGCTAATGGTATTCTTGAAATAAAATTTCTGGTTGGGTGTCGGTATGGTCCAAGGAGGAGTTAAACTTTTGGGATGATAAAGGAAAGGGTCAAAACCTACATGGGATGAAAGGAGATAATAACGTTGGCATATGGGAGTACCACATTTATCAGTGTGGTTTTCGTAAAAAAAGAGCAGAGTATAGATTTGTAAAAAGAAGATCCAAATTTGGATGGTTTAGCTGCATTGCTATGTTTGTAGCATATTGAAGAAGCAGTTGTTGGCGTCTATACTGCGGTGGAAGTTGCCGGGTGATTTTTTGACTTTATACTCAATAAAATTTTTAATAATTGAATAAAAAGAATAGATGCATTCATTAAGATCCTATATACAGTATTTAAAAATTGCCAGTCGATTTCTTTTAAGCATGTGTTAAGCATGAAATTCTAGATAAGAATGATCCTTAATATCACTGAGTGTAAGTAAATTAATATCACAGATAAGAATATTCACGGCCAGATGATGCTCATCCTCAGGTACAAGAGAATTACATTTGTCAAAAATTAAACGAGTATTGCTAAAACCTAAATTTATGATAACATGATTGTTGTTTAAAATATTATTATACTGACATAAGCCATTTAAAGCAAAGGTATCACAGACAGTTTTTTCAATCACAGACGTTACATTATGAGGGATTAAATAATCACAGTCTTCATCACAATTCCATGTTAAATTAGGTAAATTGTAATAACTCAAAATACAAATTTTTGCAACGGGATAATCTGCAACTAAAGAAGTGACTTAACTTACATGATTTTGATAAACTTCTAAACTAGAGTTTAGTGGAAAATATACACTTCCGAAAATCACTTGAAGATTGTTAAAAGAAAGAACCCACACCTCTATTTTTTGTTGGACGTCTAGTTGTTATTGAAAAGACGGAATGTCATTCATTACCGCAATTAATACGCTACCAGCTCTTGTCTTTTTGGTATCTTCAAATAATCTGTCTCTTCTGTACTAAGTATAGTTCTCAAACCGCGCACATTTTGATAGTAAATTGAAAAAACCTAATGTCTAATAAGATTAGAGAAGACTTTTATTGTTATTATAGAAGCTGACATTACTCTCTTCTCAAGCTTGGTAGAAGCAAAAACTAAATTTGTGGCGTGTCTAATTTTGGCTTTATATAAGCAAGCGATAGGTCAGCTATTAAGCAGTATGTAGTACAATTCAACTTAGCAAAGTATTACAGGCAAATCAACGACGATTATTCAAGACGATAAAAATAACATACTTATCTTTTTGTATTTTTATCAATTTATTCTCATGTAGAATTTTATAAATATTAAAAAATGCATATTTTATGTAAATTTATGAAAAGCAATAAATTTCTCTTAAAAAGCTTCCAAACTGAATGTAGTACATTATTTAAATAAAATGTAAATTTGAGTCAATTTGACGTAATCTTCAGTTTCTGATTGTCTTTATCTGTTGTCAACTGGTTTTTACCACAAATTTAAAATTCAAATTTTCTTTTCTAAAATCATTCAGTAAAGCACAAATTTAAGATTTTTATTTGTAATCGCTTTTAACATTTTCAACATTTCAATATCAACCGCTGCGAAATGACAGAATGAAATATAATTATTTCTCTTTAAAAAAAATCTAAACCTTCCCATTATTTTCGAATCTCATTTCGCTAAATAAAAAAAATAATTCTTCATATATAGTTAGCATTGATATGAATTGGATGTTCTCTACATGATTTGGTTGTCTTTGTTGGTTGTGGTGTTATAGAAGAGAGGAATCGCGTGTTGAGATCATAAAGGATATGATCTTGTTCATAGGAGATAATGAGATCTCCGCGGTGGCGCGCACTCTTGTAATTGAGCAATTCATTACGAAAGTTAAGAGAGTGATGGGGTTAGGCTTGGGGCTACCGGCCCGCAGCCCCCACTGGGTCTCGTTTGTACCAATCGACCCCATTGCAGGGGGCCCACATCAACCTACCAACTACATAAAGACAATTAATCTGATGAGTTTCGGTCATTTGCCGAGATATTACAACAACGGGGGCAAGATTTAACTAGAAAAAAATACTCGATCTCTGTTTAAGAATTTCTAGAAGAGCTTGAGAGCTGTAAAATACCGTAAAAACGAAAATAAACCGATTTAAAGCAACAGGCTCTGTTTTGTTAATTTATTTTCAATTAGAAACAAATTATTTAGTTAATAACCTAATTTACACAAGTCTTAAGGATTATACAAGTTGGTAACACACTTTTATCAAGTTGAATAATCGTCGCTGATGAGCTTGTGACAATTGTTATGTTTTTTACTACAAACTATTCGGTGACTGACCTATTGCTCGCTTATATAGAGCCACTATTTACGAATTTAAGCGTTACTGAAAAATTATAGCTTTTGTTTCTACTAATTTTGAGAATAAAGTAGAGTCAGCTTCTAGATCGCACGAGCCCAATTTCGTTCTTCTTTATTTTTTTCTTATTTTTAAGACTTTTTTATCTTCTTCTAGAAACTTTATTTGTTTTTTGATAGACGTTAGTGTTGTTTGTTTTTGCTTTTACTCCGTTGTCTTTTAACCATTTTTAAAAATGACTTTGCTTTTCTACAAATATTTGTTTTTTTCTTAGAAAATTTTTGTTTTTTCTTAATCTTACTTCATTTTTTAATTTTTTTTTTCCTGTTCCAATTGTATTTTTTTTAACTTTGAGTAACTCGGCTTTTTTTTCTAGTCAAAGATTTTGTTTTTTATATTTACAATCGCCATTTGCAAGCTTTTTATAATATCTTTTGTTTTTTCTCTTCTATTGTTTGTTCTTCAAGTTTTTGTTTTGTTTATTGCTCTTTAACAATCTTCTTTAATTTTTTTCGCTCTTAATAGTCTGGTTTTTCATCGTTTTTCAAATTTTTTTAGAAGTTTTTTTATTCGAAATTTTTTAGAAATCTTGAATAGTCGTCGTTGATTTGCCTCTAATAACAACTGCTGCGTTTTGAAAAGCCAAATGTGTTTATAACTGTCCTACAGCTTGCTTAGATACAAGCCAAGATTAGACACGGTTTATTGACTTCTCCAAAGTCTGACAGTTCTGTTGCTGGCTATTGCAGCAGCCGATTGTACTAACGACGTACTTTACAAATTGCTTTTATTTCCAAAGCACTCTTGAGTATTTTTTTACTTGAACACTTGATACATTTGGTGTAATAAGTTTGCACCGGTAAATTCATCTCCTACTTTGTTAGCAGATTTAAAAGTTTTAAAAGAAATTTTGTTGAGTTAAAATTTGATTTTGTAATTTGGAGGTGACCCGAAAAGCAATTTATTAATATGTCTGTCATAAATCGTTTTTCGGTCGGTGGAATTCGTTTAAAATGTTATCTGTTTGAAGTCGGGGTGTGTCATCGCTTCCCGGGGAGCGCATCTCCTTGAAGCTGGCCATTTCCGCGATGATTAATTTACAATTTAATTAAATCCCGTCCTCGAATTCTCTAAATTAATCGTACCTTTGGTTTTACAATGACACGCCGTTCGTATTGTTGCCCCCCTTGGTGCGCTACCTCTCAAGAATTCATATTTCCGATCATCGATTTTGACGATAAAGATCTACATTTTTTCCATGAACCTCGACGTCCATCATTTATATTTCGTCTGGTGGCTGGTGGATGTATTTTTTTTTTTGGTTGGTAGCTTTGCGTAAATCGCACAACAGCCCACGTTAGCGAATAAAAATTACAAGAATGGCCGAGAGCATGCCTAAACACGATATCGCAGTTAACGACCAAAGCATTTGTCATATAGTTGGTATTTTACACGTGCTATTGCTTCTTAACATGCAAACGTATGGACATCTCTATACATGATTTGATTTTATAACGCGAAATATTTACACACCGACACGACGTACACACATCATGACACCTACCCCGCAGCTACATTACGGCCATACGCCGACATATTAAATTTTATTACACATTTTTAACACAACGAGAGAGAGATACTAACGATACGGGTTTAATTACGAACCACTACCGATTAAAATATTATTATACGAGTGCATGCGGAAACACAAACACGAAAAGAATCTTTATAAACCAACTAAATTACAATTACAGACAGTTACAGATAAAACGTTTATTACACAATACTTTTGAGAAAGCAAAAGTAAACTTTATTCACAAGTGAGATAATGTATTACTCAGGTATTTAAAAGAACGTATATTAAAACATTTTTTAATATAAACACTACAATAATTTATTTTACAGCAACATATAACGCTCATTATACAATGATTTTGAGTGAATAAAATATTTTTTTACTTTGCGTCTGTAATAAAGCTTAATACGATACCGATTTGGGTGTCGTCTTAGCCAATTCAGCACTTATTTGCGTGCTAAAAAGTACTAGTGCTATTTATTTTTTTTTGCGTTGGTATTGGTAAAATCTTGCTTCGGAGAATATAAATAAAACGTCATAAATATATATGTTTATATGTCAGTATTATAAGATTATAATAATTTTATTTAAACAAATTTTGTTGCACTTGATGACGAGTAATCTCTCATCAAGGTGTTTTTATGTGTGTTAGAATTAACCTATGAAACATTTGAACAGTAAGGTGGACAAGTCGCTTGAACAATGAGATAACTTTAACTTTTTTAAGGTTAGACGCTTACGGCTTTCAGTCACTACTTACAACCTCAACAGCGTTTGATAATTTACAAATTATTTGCTAGATGAGTATATAGCATTGCTTGGTCTAAAATAACAATGAGAGAAATTGTATAAATTTCGCAATTTAGTAATTTAAAAAATGTTTTTAAAAATTTTTTGCAAAAATTCGTATTAAATCTGACCACAGCGAAAAAATGTCAGAAAAATCCCGAATATTTCGAAAGCTAAAAAACATATGTGCTATTGGTTTTAAAAACAATACAGAAACACGAAGACATTTTTTTACAATTTTGAAAGCTAAAGACAACATTTCACCATTTTTGAAGCTACAGAAGCTACGTCTTATTAATTTTTAAATCAGTAAAAACAAAGGTAACATTGTTTTTGTAATTTTACAAACTTCAGGTAGAATTTTACCAATTTTTTAATTCAGAAACGTAATGTTACTAATTTTGAAATCCACAGAATGTTTTTCATTACGTAAACAGAGTTTTCGTAATTTTAAAGATGCGAAAATTTGCTTTATTTATTCTAAAATCTAGTTGGTTATTACTGTCCTAATTCACAACAATCTCAAATTTTTTTGCAATTTTAAAAATCAAAAATTAACTTTCACTAGTTTTGAAAGCTAGAGGCGAGATTTTACTAATTTTAAAAACGGCAAAAACATGTTTAAATAACTTTGAAAATAATAGAGACACTACAAATTAGTAGCTACACTATGTTTGTAATTTTGAGAGCCTAGAGTAGCACTTTACTAATTATTATAAGAGGCAAAAGTCACATTTTACTAATTTTGAAATTTAAGAACGTGATTTTGCTAGTTTTAAAACTCAAAAATATGTGTGTTATTAATTTTTAAATTAATAGAAGCAAACAAGAAAACATTTTTTTATAATTTTAAAAGCTGTAAGCCGTATTTTATTAATTCTAAAAGCAGAAGCAACATTTTAATTAATTTAAAATTTGGAAACGTACATTTACTAATTTTATAAACCGCAAGAGCTACGATTTACTAATTTTTAAATTAATAACAACAAAAACTACATTGTTTTTGTAATTTTACAAACTTCAGGTAAAAATTTACCAATTTTTTAATTCAGAAACGTAATGTTACTAATTTTGAAATCCATAGAATATTTTTCATTACGAAAAATAGAGTTTTCGTAATTTTAAAGATGCGAAAATTTGCTTTATTTATTTTAAAATCTAGTTAGTTATTACTGTCCTAATTCACAACAATCTCAAATTTTTTTGCAATTTTAAAAATCAAAAATTAACTTTCACTAGTTTTTAAAGCTAGAGGCGAGATTTTACTAATTTTAAAAACGGCAAAAACATGTTTAAATAAATTTTAAAATAATAGAGACACTACAAATTAGTAGCTACACTAGGTTTGTAATTTTGAGAGCCTAGAGTAGCATTTTACTAGTTATTATAAGAGGCAAAAGTCACATTTTACTAATTTTGAAATTTAAGAACGTGATTTTGCTAGTTTTAAAACTCAAAAATATGTGTGTTATTAATTTTTAAATTAATAGAAGCAAACAAGAAAACATTTTTTTATAATTTTAAAAGCTGTAAGCCGTATTTTATTAATTCTAAAAGCAGAAGCAACATTTTAATTAATTTAAAATTTGGAAACGTACATTTACTAATTTTATAAACCGCAAGAGCTACGATTTACTAATTTTTAAATTAATAACAACAAAAACTACATTGTTTTTGTAATTTTACAAACTTCAGGTAAAAATTTACCAATTTTTTAATTCAGAAACGTAATGTTACTAATTTTGAAATCCATAGAATATTTTTCATTACGAAAAATAGAGTTTTCGTAATTTTAAAGATGCGAAAATTTGCTTTATTTATTTTAAAATCTAGTTAGTTATTACTGTCCTAATTCACAACAATCTCAAATTTTTTTGCAATTTTAAAAATCAAAAATTAACTTTCACTAGTTTTTAAAGCTAGAGGCGAGATTTTACTAATTTTAAAAACGGCGAAAACATGTTTAAATAAATTTTAAAATAATAGAGACACTACAAATTAGTAGCTACACTAGGTTTGTAATTTTGAGAGCCTAGAGTAGCATTTTACTAGTTATTATAAGAGGCAAAAGTCACATTTTACTAATTTTGAAATTTAAGAACGTGGTTTTGCTAGTTTTAAAACTCAAAAATATGTGTGTTATTAATTTTTAAATTAATAGAAGCAAACAAGAAAACATTTTTTTATAATTTTAAAAGCTGTAAGCCATATTTTATTAATTCTAAAGGCAAAAGCAACATTTTAATTAATTTAAAATTCGGAAACGTACATTTACTAATTTTATAAACCGCAAAAGCTACGATTTTTTAATTTTTAAATTAATAAAAACAAGCTCTACATTGTTTTTGTAATTTTACAAATCTCACATAAATAATTAAAAGAAAAATGTAATCTAGAAACGTAGTTTTACTAATTCTGGAAGCCATAGACTGTTTTCCATAAAAAATAATATTATTTTTGTAATTTTAAAGATGCGAAAATCCACTTTATTTATTTTGAAATTCAGTTAGTTGTTGTTACTGTTCAAACTTCCAACAATTCTCATTTTTTTGCAATTTTGAAAACCAGAAATAAACTTTTGCTAGTTTTTAAAGCTAGAAACAATAATTTGCTAATTTTGAAATAAGAAAGCGTAATTTTACTAATTTTATAAACCCCAAAAAATATGTTTAATGAACTTATAAATTATAATTTATAATTTGTTTTTAATTTTAAAAGTGAAGGGTAATATTTTACTAATTATAGAAATGGGGAGCCACATTTTACTAATTTTGAAATTTAAAGACGTGATTTTGCTAATTTTGAAAGCTACAAAAATGTATTTTATTAAAAATAACATTGTTTTTATAATTTTGATATAAAGGCATACACAATACAAATGTTGCATTTTAAAATTGTTATAATTAAATATTTTTTTGAGAAATGATATTCGGACGAATTTTAATGGTTAATTTTATAATTTTATTATAAAAAAAAATAACATAGATATAAACAGTAGAAATCAGAGACAAAAAAATATAGAAGTAAAGAAATCAAAAATAAACATAAAAAAAGCTGAAGAAACGAAACAGATGTCTGACATTTTGAAATAATTTGGGTCAAAATGAAAACATAAAATCCGAGCTAATTCCTCCGGTCCATTAGTTCTACTACTGTAGAAACGGTCCTAATCGTTGAAAAATTCGTCGGTTCCACCTTCATAAAGTGCGGTTGATTCGGTTTTGGCTTAGTTCGTTCCCCAAAATCATTTATTATCAACAAATGTCAGTCCCTCAGCCCCCCTGGTGTTACGTAAAGTTGCCATCTTTTCGGTAATCCCACTGTCTTTAATTCGAATTTATTTTGTTTGTTTAAATTTGTGATTTCGGACAAAAGCTCCGTGTAATAACATCCATAAAGTGTTCCGCGCCGGATTACCATAAAAAAATAATAATGACGATTCTCGAGTCGAAAGGCCGCCTCATAAATAATCCACATTTCATTAAACGTGTCATTTTAACAAAGTAGGCCTTTTGTGGGCTTTCTTTTCGGTTCCCAGGATTTTTGTTTGAATTTGAAAATCAGCAGTCGAAACACTCACACCTGTTGCAATTCTCATCCCTTGATATTTTTTTTTTTAGGTTGGCTTTAATCGATGTGTCATTTTTTCGAGGAGCGGCTGTCAGAGCCTACTTGACCGTGACTAGGCTAATGGTGTTGAACATCATTGTCCTCTTCCTTTTAGACTTAAATGCCGCTTTACAACGACACAATAAACCCATTGTATTCATTCTATACCAGCGACTTGTAATATTACCAACCCCAACCAAAATAACACAAAGTTTTCTTAAACTGTTAAACATAAAATTCCTGAAAAAACAGAAGTGAAAATTTATTTAAATTAGTTTGTCTTTCTTTTTTTCCTCTCTTTTTCTTTAGATCGTTTACGAAAATTGGTACCATTTGGAAGGGTATTTTTACGACCTGAATTAACATCTGAATGGACATAATTTACTTCTCTTAATGATACATTTTTCGAAATTTTATTGAGTGGTACCCAGGCGCCTCCCAAATTCCTTTTCGAAATTTTATTCAAACAATAAAAAAATTCTTAATTACTCCCGCCTTGGTAAAAAAAAATTCTTGACGGGCGTTCTCTCAGCCACTGGTTAATTACATAGGGGACCCAAAACGATTTTCACTCATCGAACTGACAGATAATTGCCCTCGCTTTTAAAATATATAGTACGTCATTTGTAGGTTTCAACAAAGAAGTAATTTTTTTGAAAAATCGTTCATTTGTTTTAAATTCGGGCGTTTTTTTCTTGTTTATTTGTGAGAAGGGAGAGAAAATAAACGTCTGGTGGTCATTGGGAACTCGCAGCGGGGGACCGCGCCGACCCTCCGGCGTTTTGTAATATATGGAGGCCAGGCTGGCCAACTTTAATAGCTTACTGGAAAATTTAAGCGACATGACGGTGCACGAATTGTTTTTCACTAAAAACACCCAGACGGAGACAAATTGTTACGACCTAATTAAAAACAGGTAGATCACACCAAAGATCTTGTTAAAACTAACGGAGATCAGTTCCAAACAAAAAAAGAAAATTTAGAAATTCTATATACAAAAATTGACAAAATAATTTCTTTTATTATTAGTTTTTTTTTAATAATAACGGAAGATCAAAAAGTAGAATCAATGCAAACTTAGACAAAAATAAGCTAGATCTGTTTTTATTATACGATAAATTTAAAGCTTTTGTTTTAGTTAGATTTTAATGTCTTTATTACCTAATTGGCTTTACAGTCCTACATAAAGTAACAATAAACACACAAAAAGCAAAAATTTACACAAATTATTAAAATATGTATATATAAAAAATTATTCTTTATTTTTCTTCTAGCGCACGTAACTTCTTTTGTCTATTCTTTTCCTTCTCCATTTTTGCTTAGAACTTTTATCTTTTCATACTCACACATTCTTAACTCTACACACTCTGACAAACAATGCTCTATCGTCACCTTTTTTTCTCTACATAATTTGCACATTCTTTTCCAATCTTCTCTCTAAAACTCATTTTCCCTTTCTTCATTCCCGCATCTGAATCTTGCAACCATTTTTTTATTTTTACTTTTTATTTTATGTAGATATTTTGGTAGTTTGATGGTAACAATTAGGGCATATTTGAAATTGTACCTTGATTTTTTTATACTCGCATTTCTTTCCTGTTTATCTATGTCAGCATCTCTTTGTTTTAGTTTTTCTTTCATTGTCGCAGTATTTTGCATTCTTGTCGCATTCTTAAATTTTCCTCGAATCTCACCGCTCTTTTTTCTGTTTCCACTCTCAACTTTTTTCTCTTACTTTCTTTTCTTACTATGTACTCTGGCGTTTGTTGATTTAAACCTAAAACCCATTTTATATACTTTTCTTGCACACGCTCAATTTCCTCATATTCCTTCCATCCCCATACTTCTACTCCATACATTACGATGCTTTTTACCAAACTGTCAAACATAATCATTCTTTTTTTAAAATTTTCACCAAATTTACGTTTTCCCAAACTCCAGCCACTTTCCATTATTTTGTTTGTTTTTTGGACTACGTCCTTTATTTGTCTTTTGTCTGTTATACTACTATTTAATGCATATCCCAAATATTTTAACTCTTTCACTTCTTCTATATTTTTTCCTTCCCATTTATATTCATCTTCTTTTTCGATTCTTACTTTCTTTCCAAACACCATCATTTTTATTTTATCTACATTAACTTGGAGTTTTTGTTTCTTACATATCTTTCTATAATTTTTATCATTTCTTTTATGTCACTCTTGTTTTTTGCTACAATTACTATATCATCTGCAAACGCCAGGAACCACACTTTCGCTCCGTCTACAACTATTCCTCCTACTTACGCTCTACTTAAAACTTCATCCACATCTCCCATATATGCTAAGAATAGTGCAGGACTTAATGGACAGCCTTGTCTTACACCTTTATTTGTCCGAAAACATTTACTTACTTCTTCGCCTACTTTTACTTGGTTAATAGTTTCCTCGTAAATTTCTTCCATCTTGCTTACCAACCACTTACACACTCCTTTCTTTCTAAAATACTGTCATAATTTTTCTTTATTCACACTGTCAAAATCTTTTTTGAAGTCCATGAACAATGCATACATACGTCATCCCGCTTTGTGTACTTCTTTCTTCGCCAGATGTCTCAAAATGTATACATTATCCATGCCTCCCCTTCCTTTTCTGAAGCCTGCTTGTCCATCTGGTAACATACTTTTTTCGTCCATTTTTTTTCTCAATCGTTTCTTTAGAACCATCGCATATATTTTGTAGATCGTATTAAGCAAAGATATGCTACGGTAGTTTTCAGTTTGATCTTTATCCCTTTTATATGTATTGGTACAATTAACCCTTTTCTCCTCTCCATAGCAAAGCCTCCTCTTATTCACACTGTATTGAACACTTCCCATATTCTTTCCCATAGCTTTTCTGTACCAAACAACAGCGCTTCATTTAGAATTCCATTTTCTCCGGGTGCTTTCTTTTTCTTTAACCTAAACATTTGTTTCTCAATTTTTTTTTTAGAAAAATTGTTTATTTTGACTTGAAAATCTTCATGTCTTGACAAAATGCTTTTATTGTTACTTCCACCTAAAACCTCTATAAAGTGTTCCCTCCATCTATCCATACTTATATTCTCACTTATTTTGTCTTTTCTTTTTCTTTCTTTGTTTATAAATTTTTATACTTCTGCTTCTGTTTTTATTTTTTTACTTTTCTATATTCTTCTTTACTTTGTTGCATTTTTCTCAATTTACACTTTGCTTTGTACTTTTTTCTTGCGTCTGGATACTCTGCTTTTGTAGCTATCCCTTTTTTTCATTTTTTAAATTTACTGCATGCTTTTTTCTTTAGTTTGCCGCATTTCTTATTCCACCATTTATTTCTTCTTGTTTTTTGATACATTTTTTCTTTGGTCGTTGCTGCTTTCATTTTACTAACTAGGTCTTTATACATACTATCAATGTCTAAACCTCAAAAGTTTTCTTTATTTATTTGTTGTCTGTATTTTTCAATTGTATCTTTGTTCCATTTTGTACTTATTTAAATTTAATTTTTTTCTTTTTTTCTTCTAAGTTTTCTCGCTTTCTTGAGTTTTTTTATCGTGATTTCTAAGCTAGATAAGCTAAAATAAGCTAGATCTGTTTTTCTTATACGATAAATTTAAAACTTCTTTATTAAAAATTTAAAGTTGATAAAAAGCAGAACGGTAAAACATAAGAACAAGTGTCTAATTTACAATGTCAAAAACAATTTTTTTTTGTAAATAAATAACAAATTTAAATGTGTAATACTAAAGCTCTGTTTTTAACAAAACAATTTTTTTGAAGTTTGATATTTTAATCAATTTTTTTAATTATTTTTCTTACATTTTATAAACACTACTGTACCAAAAAATATTGCAATTAATTTTTGATCAAGTTATGTGTCTTAAAAATGTTTTTTAAACGATGCTAATTTAATAAAATTTAACCGCAAGGCATAAAGTAATTTAACAAATAAAATACATTTGAGAAAAACGAAAATAGTACTTTAAAAACTTGTAATAACTATAAATTTCTCATGTCTATGTTTTTATCACTAAATATTCTCTCTACTTCATTTTTTAAATTTTTTTTGTTTTTACTACTTTTTTAATTGTTGAGCTGCTACTTGTATTTCATTTTTCTATATAGTCTTTTAATTTTCTAATACTTCTAACACTATAACTTGTTAATTTTTTTTATTTGGTCATGGGTTTTCTTATGCTTAAGTTCTTCATCTTCTAAAACTTTGTATTTTTTGGTTTAATACTAATTTTATTATTCCGTATTTTCTTCATTTTTTGCTCATTGTTTTATGTTTTTCTAATACTTTAATTTCCTTGCTTTTTTTACATATTTTTTCATTCTTTTATTCATTTCTTTATTTCTAATTTATTCTTTCTTTAAAAAATAAAAACAGTTTTAGAAGTTTTGGAAAAACGACTATTGCAAAAAAGAAAACGAACAAAAAATGGTTTTAGAAAAGTAAACAAAATCTGGAAAAACAAGTTTTTTTAAAAAAAGAACTTGAACACCACAGCTCAGAGATTAATAAAAATAAAGAAACAATTTTTTTCAAGAACAAAATTAATTATAAAATAAAATAAAAAATGATGATTGGAAGCAAAAACGTGTAAAAAAACTCTAATAAAACAAAAATTCAAAAAAAAATTCTGAATGAACTAAAGTTGATTTTAAAAGAGCAAGAAAAACAAGGATTGAAACACAAGGATGAGCAAAAATAAAAGAATAAAAAACGATTTTTAGAAGATTTAAAAATGGCGACTATAAAAAACAAGAAAATTACATCTAGAAGACAAGGACGAATTGTTGAAGTTTCTGGAAATTATAAATGAACCTAGAAAAAGTAAACCTAAAAACCATTTAGAAAAACTAGATAATATTTTGCAATTTAACAGTTTGCAAAATACTTTGAACAAAGAGAATTTAAAAATGAAAACAGAGCTTAAAAAAAGCTTCTGAAAGCTTAAAAAATTGAAAAAAGTTAGAAAACCAGAAACCGAAACTAAAGTAAAAAGCGTGGATAATATGGTTTATCCGATCGAACTTTTGAATTATTTCTCATTGTGACCACATCATCATATTTTGTATTTTTTTACTCAAATACTTAAATTTACTAATTTTGGATGTCAAGATTCTAATTCTCAATCTTCTACTACTTAATTATCTGTATATCTAATACTCTGATTTATAAATTGTTATATTTCTGCATTTTTTAATTGTTAATATTTTAGTTTTAGTGTTTCTTACCAGATTTCTGGTTAACCAATTTTTTAGTTAAAATTTGGATTATAATTTGGAATTTTTTTCTTGTTTTTGATATTCTAATTCCCTAATTTTAAATTTACTATTCTCAGATAAAAGATTCTTTAATTTTGGTTTTGCCTTTTTTCAATTTTTGTAGTTTTCTAATTTTTGTTTTTTTTAAATCTTTATTTGTAAACTTGGTAGATTGATATGTTTTGTTGTTAATTCTGTTTTTTTTAATTCTTTTTTTCTCTGATATCTTTTATTTTTTTCTTTTTTCTGAATTATACTTATTTTACATTAAATTACAATTGAAAAAGTTATATTTTTAAGCAAAATTAAGTACAATTAAAAAAACAGTTTAATTCAGCTTGGAGAGACGCAAAATTCGATAATTTTTTTGTAATTTGGTCACGTTTTGTCTCATTAAAAATGCTTGTAAAAGAAAAAAACTGTGTGTTTTCGCTGGTATTCGTGACTTAATTACGGTTTCAGGGCCGTCTGAAAATCTTAATATCCATTAAATTTTTCCGGTGTAATATATTGCAAGAGGAACGCTGATGATGGTTGGTACCCCCTGTCGCGCCGAGAAGCTCCTAATTGGCATATTCTCTGGTGGAGAGAATGCGGCGTTCCCCATTTAATGACCAAAAAATTACCCAACAATTCCCTCTTCTAGTTTTATTAATCACAACCCAGACAGCTTCTGATTGGTTTTGATGCCTTCCGAGGAAATTGCCAGATTCCTGCAGTGTCTAAAACTAATAATAATTGTTCTCTACGGCCAGCTACTCACACTGAGCTAGCCCTCATCGCTCATCAATTTTCATTTAGAAATTACCTAAACTGGAACAAAATTCCCAATTCGAGAACGTGCCGGAATTTCGGTTTTTTTACCATCACATTCCCGAAACTCCGTCACGACCTACCTTATGATGGTCCGTGCTTGACCCAACCTGCCCAATCTATCGATATTATCCACCTAATAATCATCGTATTTCCCATTGTTTGCCATTAAACACTACCAACAGACTGAAATCCAACCGCAACAACAAACCCATGCCTTCCAATACATACAGATACCATTATGGGCAAAACTTTAGACGTATGGTAGGATTACACGTACCACGTGTTTCGAAACGTGTAATTATCCCGGACCCAAAGGCTCTTTTCGGATTTGTTCTCACGCTTAAACTCACAGAATTAGTCATATGGTTGCTAACCTAAATACCGGATTTAAACTAGCAAATAATTTTTTTTCTCGGGATTAATTAATTCGAATTTAAGTGCGCCTATTAAGCCTCAAGAGACGTTAATTGATCTCTATTGTCCATATAATTAAATCAGTCCAGTAATTAAATTAATTATCATTTTAAAACCACCATTTAAACTGGTGTGATCTGCTATTATAACTCAAAATTTAGCTCAAAGGCAAATCAAAAACTAGTGGCAAAAATGCAAAATTTTAGTTTATACAAGAAATACTAATGATAAGTACCTAGCTGTTGTCTATTCAAGATAAAGATGTAGATAATTTTTAAAATACAAATTGTTTTTTTTGAGGCTTTTTAAATTATTGTTGTCTTTTTTTGTAAGTATTTTTGCAATTTTTTAAAAATTTTTAGCTAGTAATAATTTTTTTATACAAATGTCGATGGTTTTTAAAACACTTTAAAGCTTTATTTAACAAGGTCTGGTATATTTTTAAATTTGGCGCTTTTTGTCATGACAACCTATAAACCTAAATAGAGAAAGAAGCTGTCTCATCTAAACACTTTTTGAAACATTTTAGAGGCACTAAAACAGATTATACAATTAAATAAAAAGCAACGAAAGAAAAACCTGAACTACAGCTAACACGAAAAAAAGATTAAAAAAGTATAAAAAAAACGAGAAAAACGTCGCTTAAAAGTTGTAAAAACAAAAAAAATAGACGAAGTTAAGAAAAAATGACTTGTTAGAGAGAAGAAAAAAAATACAGAGGATTACGACTAGTAAAAAAAATTCTGAAAAATTTTAGAATAAAACAAAGTTTATACAAAAAGAAAAAACTCTAGAAAGATAAGAAAGAGAAAAAAACAAAAAAAATTACGAATAGTAGAAAATGAAGAACCGCAGTTGATTCTACAAGAAAAAGACTTTACAAAAATTTGGAATAAGTCGACATACAGATAAAAAAAAATAGAAAACCTAATACGTACAAAAAACAAAGTAAAAAAACAAATACATTTTAGGAAACCTTGAAGATTAAAAAAATTAAAATAAAACTGAACATGACAGGCTACTTAAAAAAATAAAGAAAGCATTAAGAAGTTGAAAATTAGAAAATTTTAAAGAAACAAAAAAATGAATTCTAGACGAATTTGTTTTTTAATTCGCCTGGAATCATTTTTGTTCTACTAAAATTTTCCAATTTTCAACTTCTTAAAGCTCTCTTAAGTCTTAATGTTTACAAAATTAGAGAAACAAAAAACAAAAATGAAGAGCATAAAAAGTTAAAACTTGTAGAAAAAATAAAAAACTAGAATAATAAAAAAATGGTTTTTTAAGGCGAATACTAAGAAAACTTCAGGTATAGACAAAAACTCTAGAAAAATAGAAAACGACGAATAAAAGACAAAAAACAAGAAGAATTACAAATAGTAGAAAAGAATAAACAGCAGTAAGTTCTAGAAATCAGAAATTTTACGAAAAATTAAAAAAACCCGAGAAAAGAAAAAACCGCAATAGATTCTAGAAAACAAAAATTTTACAAAAATTAAAAAATAAGATATACAAACAAAAAAAAATGGGAAAGAGTGCTAAATTCAGTGTGGATGGGAGAAGGCTTTCCTATGGAGTGGAAAAAAGGGTTAATAGTACCAATACATAAAAAAAGGGATAAAGACTAAACTGAAAACTACTGTGGCATATCCTTACTTAATACAATCTACAAAATATATGCGATGGTTCTAGAGAAAATATTGAGAAAGGAAATGGACGAGAAAAGTATGTTGCCAGACGGACAAACAGGTTTCAGAAAAGGAAGGAGAACGATGGACAATGTGTACATTTTAAGACGTCTGACGAAGAAAGAAATAAACAAGAAGGGAGGACGCATGTATTCATGAACTTCAAAAAAGCTTTTGACAGTGTGGATAAAGAAGAATTATGACAGTACCTTAGAAAGAAAGGAGTGTGTAAGTGGTTGGTAAGTAAGATGGAAGAAATTTACAAGAAAACTATTAATCAAGTAAAAGTGGGCGAAGAAGTAAGTGACTGTTTTTGAACAAATAAAGGTGTAAGACAAGGCTGTCCATTAAGTCCTGCACTATTCTTAGCATGTATGGGAGATGTGGATAAAGTTTTAAGTAGAGCGCAAGTAGGAGGGATAGTTGTAGGCAGAGAGAAAGTGTGGTCCCTGGCGTTTGCAGATGATTTAGTAATTGTAGCAAAGAGCAAGAGTGAAATGAAAGAAATGATAAAAGTTATGGAAAGATATGAAAGAAACAAAAAACTCCAAGTTAATGTAGATAAAACGAAAATGATGGTGTTTGGAAAGAAAGTAAGAATCGAAAAAGAAGATGAATGGAAATAGGAAAGAAAAAATATTGAACAAGTAAAAGAGTTGAAATATTTAGGATATGTATTAAATAGTAGTATGACAGACAAAGTAGGTACAGATAAAGGAAGTAGTCAAAAAGGAAAACAAAGTAATGGGGAGTGTCTGGAGTTTAAGAGAACGTAAATTTAGTGAAAATTTTATAAGAAGAATGATGATGCTTGAACAGTTTGGTGAAAAGCATCGTAATGTATAGAGCAAAAGTATGGGGATAAACAATTAATTAAACAAACAAACGCTAGGGTACATAGTATGAGAAGAAAGTAAGAGAAAAAAGTTGAAAGTAGAAACAGGAAAAAGAGCGGTGAGATTCGAGGAAAATTTAAGAATGCGACAAGAATGCAAAGTACTGCAACAACGCTGGGCTGAAATTAAAAGGGCATATGGAAATGTTAGGTGGATAGAACGAGATGACTACTATGAGAAAAAGGAGTATCCGTGTGCTGAAATTGAAAGAATGAGAGAAGGAGGAAGAACAATGGAGGAAGAACTATAACAAAGAGATGCTGACATAGATAAACAGGAAAGAATTGCGGGTATAAAAGAATCAAGGTACAATTTTAAATATGTCTTATTTGTTACCACCAAACTGCCAAAATATCTAAATAAAATGAAAAGTAAATATAAAAAAATGATTGCAAGATTCAGATGCGGGAATAAAGAAAGGGAAAATGAGTTCTGGAGAAAAGATTGGGAAAGAATGTGCAGATTATGTAGAGAAGAAAAGGAGACGATTAGAGCATGTTTGTCAGAGTTTGTAGAGTTAAGAATGTGTGAGTATGGAAGGATAAAAGTTCTAAGCAAAAATGGAGAAGAAAAAGACTGGATGAAAGAAATTACGTGTACCAGAAGAAGAATGAAGCAAAATTAAATTTTTCTTTTTTTTTGTTTTTCATATTTTTTGATAATTTGTGTAAATTTTTGCTTTTTGTTTGTTGGTGGTTACCTTATGTAGGACTGTAAAGCCAATTAGGCAATAAAGACATATTTGTAGTAGAGTTTTTTAAACAGTGTTAAAACATTTTAGAAAAAAAAAACATCTGACTAAAATCGTAACTAATGAAAACAATAGACAAATTTTTAGTCAATTTCCGCTTCGCGTCAAAAAAATGCAAAATTTCTAGTTGATTTCATAAAGTTTTTTTTAAAATTATTTTTTAAAGTTATAAATAATCTTCAAGCCCTAAATAAATTTGTCGATGTGGTAAACCGATATCAGCGTTAATCTAAATCTGTGTCTGTGCCATCGGCACCTGTCAGTGTCTTGGTAAACAGGCTTTGACTTTATCTGTGCCCCCATCAGGCCGGAATAATTAAATGTGTTCAACATTATGACTTGGTCCATATCACAGCCTGTCAATGTGCGACCTTCAATGCATTTAATCCTTTAGGTAAGAACCCGTGAGAAATTCTCAACGAAACGTTTACTTATCGAATTAAAACGTCTTCAAATCGCGGTTAAAAACAGACAAATGACTACTGTGGAAGAAGCATTTTGGCTTAATTTCGTCCGGCCTCCTATTAAAATCTAATCAGTGCTTCACGCTCGGAAATTCTGACTGACCGTTAAAAAAAAAGAAATTTCTTGATGTCTAGGATTGTTTTGAATAAATTTGCCAAAGGAAAATGCATACAAAATGTTATAAATAATTCATTTCGATTGGATAAAGTGGTGGTGCCGCTTCGTCGAGTGTGATACAATTTGTCAAGGTGACAACGCTTCTGTTCAAAATCCCCCACTATTTATAAGATTGTCAACGGAAATTATTTATTGGCCTGTTTTACATATTTCCAGGATAAAGGAACGAAGCACTACAGTTGAATTACCACAAGTGTAAGAAAATAATTTATTTCTCTAAAATTATATTACACATTTACAGAAAATCGAGAAGAAATGTCAAAAATTGTCAAATTATAATCAAAATATGTCTAAACATAGAACCTCATAACATAGAACAATTCAAACTTCAGTTCTTCTCTCTGGTTTAATTGAGACAAAACAAAGAAGATATCGACAACATCAAAAATCTAACCGAAAAAGACAAAAGATTCTTTTTATTGTTTGAGCTCTCCCAAATCTACATAAAACAAATGAACGCAGATTGAAGAACAGAGTTCAAGCTGTCAATGTTGTCCAAAATTTTTAACTTTTTGGGCTTATTCTGACTACAAACCAGCAATTTTAACTTCAGTTCTTCTCACTGGTTTAATTAAAACAAAAACGATATTAACAACATTAAAAATCTAACCAAAAAAGACAGAAGATGTACCCAAGACAAGTCCAGAACAGAACTCCTTTTATTGTTTGAGCTCCCGCAGATGCACTACAGAACAAAAAAACAGCAGATTGAAGAACAGAGTTGTACCAAGCTTTCAATATGACACAGTTTTAAGACTTTTTTCTACTGTTTATGAACCAATTCTCAAATTTTTTTGACTTTTTGAGCTTATCTTGACTACAAACTAGCAATCCTAACTTCAAGTTTTCTTACTAGTTTCATTGAGACAAAAACAAAAACAATATCCACATCAAAAATCTAACCAAAAAGGACTGAAGATGTACCCAAGACAAGTCCAAAACAGCGCTCTTTTTATTGTTTGAGCTTTTACAAAGACACTACAAAACAAAAGAACAGCAGATTGAAGAACAGAGTTGTACCAAGCTTCTAATCTTGTCAGAAAATTTTAACTTTTTGGGCTTATCCTGACTACAAATCAGCAATTCTACCTTCAGTTCTTCTCACTAATTTATTAAAACAGAAACGATATCAACAACATCAAAAATATAACCAAAAAAGACAGAAGATGTTCCCAAGACAAGTCTAAAACATCACTCTTTTTTTGTTTGAGCTCCCGCAGATGCACTACAGAACAAAAAAACAGCAGATTGAAGAACAGAGTTGTACCAAGCCTTCAATGTGATATAGTTTTGAGACTTCTTTCTACTGCTTTTTCGCAACCCAGTTGGGAGTACTTTTTGACTTTTTGGGCTTATCCACGTAGTCGCTTTCTTCTAGAAATATTTTACTTTCTGTAATTCTTCATTTTTGGTTGATTGAGTCAATTTCTGATAATCTGCAAGTCAGAAGTTTTTTCAAATACTTGCTGATTTAGGTTAGGAGTGTAGTTTTGATTACAAACAAGATAAGACTTCAACTGTTTTTCATCTACCTATTTCATCGGCTAGGTTTGCTTCATCTACTAGAATTAACAACACTTGGTTTTGTGATATCAACGTAGCCCACATATTAATCAAAAATAAAGCTCTAGACCTGATTTTTGTTTAATTACAGTATGTTAAAAGTGAAGCTTATTTTGGCTAGCTTCTTACTTATTTTCTCTGTATAACGTCTATGTCACAGCAGTTATTTGTGACTTTTTTTAGAAACGTCTGAGAGGTAGTGCAGAAGAGTTATTACTGACTGAATACAAGATTTCGAGATTATAAGAAAAAGAAGAGCTAAAGAGGCTGTTAGAGAAACATAAAACGATTTTAAAAAACTTATTAGAGCTTAAAGAACTTAAAAAATAATACTTAAGAAGAAAGAACATAAAAACCGGAAGGAAATGGTGGAAGAAAAAAGAAAGACTATAAGAAAATTTAAAAAAAATCTACAACTCACAATAAAAGAAAGGCAAAAAAAATTAAGAAAGCTTTAGAAATCGACCACCAGAAAAACAGGTAAATGTATATTTTTTTAAATTTAACACTAGACAAAATGCTTTTCAGTGAGACGTACCAGAGGTAAAAAAATTTTGAAAATTTTTTAGAAGTTTAGAGAAAAAGATTAAAATAGGACTTAAAGTTCTATTTTAATAAATGAAGATCTCGACAAAAAAACAGTGAGAAAAACAAGGATTAAGAAACTGAAAGTAGAGTAAATTACGAGAAATAAACTAGCATTACAACGAATAAAATTTCCGATATTTATAGTACAGATGACAATTTAAAATAGCTGCAGAAATGTTCGCAATGTTATCAATCAATAAAAAATGTTATCAATGTTATGAAATGTTAATCTTTCAGAGAAGAGTACTAATATAAACTAGTCTAAAAAAATTCTGAACACTTCTGGAATTATGAGTCACATTATAGCGCATAATTATAAAAAATGTAGTCACTGCCATTAACTAGATATGAGCAATCTGAGTCATTGTTTTGGCTAAATAAAAATTTTGGTGTAAATTTTCAAATAATTGCTAGAAAGACGCATCGGCATGTAAGGCCATTGAGGTCTTTGAGCAGTCCAATTTATGCTTGTTGTTAAACTCTCAGTGTCTATAAAAATTCTCAGGTTCTTGATTCTTTAGATCAAATATTTAGAAAACTAAAGATATGGTCCTTTACTTTGGATTTACACTTTGTTCTGTCTCTTCATCTTCTAGTTCTTAGTCCTGTTTTTAATATTTTTTTGGTAATCAGTTGTTTTTGATTCTTGTTACTTAGTCTTCCCATCTGATTCTCTGTGATTTAACTACTCTTATTACATCAGTATTTTTGTATAATATCTTTAATTCTTTACTTGTTCTTCTAATCCAAGTCTCTACTACTTTTTTTGTCTATTAATTTTTTCCAATTTATAGACATGTTAAACTTGTAACGCCCATTGAAATTAAACTCTTGGTTCTTCAGACCAGCCCAAATGTTAAAAAACGAAAGATGGTGGTCTTCTCTTCTGCTTTCTACTTTGCTTTTGGTTAGTCTCTTTATCTGTTAAGTTCTATTTCTCTTTCTAATGTTCTTATTAGTAATCTGATTTTTTTTATTCTTCTTATCAGATTTATTTTTCTGATTCTTTGTGATTTAACTACTGTTATTGTATTTGTGTCTTTGTAAAATATTCATGATTTTTTGTTTGTTCTTTTAATCCAAGTCTCTTCTACTTTTTCTCTCCATAAAATTTCTTTAGAATTTTTTTTCTATTTACAGAAAAAAAGAGTGTTCTTGTTTTCTCACTGTTCAACCGTAAAATGGGTTTTACCACCGGTGAGATAGTTTTGTAGACATAAAGTTTTGTTGCTTTTGCTACGTCTTTTAAGCAATGCATAGAAGCTTTTTTTTCTAGCTACTATTCTTGCTTTTATCTCTCCTGCATTTTTTGTTTTTTTTTTCTATTACACTTTCTAAATAGACAAATCTCTTAATTCTTTTGAATTTGTCGTATTTCTCTCTTTCGTTAACTTCTAGATATCTGTCTTCCTTGAATACTTCATCTTCTCATATCAAAAATTTAGTTTTTCTTTATTAATTTTTTCCACGTTTATAATAAGCCTTCTTGTTACTCTTGATAGTTTTTCTTCGGTTCTTGTTATAAATGTTACGTCATCTGCAATTGCAAGACATTAATGTTGTCTCAATATTTTTTCTAGGGCGATTATAAACAATTTCTAAGAAAGCAAGTATTCCTGTCTTAAGCTGTCTTTCTGTTTATTATACAGTAGTGTTGCTATTATCTCATATACAATATTCAGTAACACTATTCTTTTCTATATTTTCTATTTTTCCAGCGTTGTGCTCTCTTTTCTTCTTTTCGCAATTTTTTTTGTATTTAGCTCTTTGTTTTTTTTATATTCTTTTTAGCTGTTCTCCGTATTTTCTTCTAGCATCTTTTCGTTGCTGTGTCTGTCTTCTATTTAAGTCTACAATCTTTATCTTTTATTTTTTTAGTTTTTTCTATAATTTGCTCTCTAATTGCTTGTTTAATTAGTTTCTCTAATTCTCTTATTTTTCTTCTATTATTCTAGAAGTTTCTTGTTGTTGTTGGTTTTCTTCTATCTATCTTTTATCTATAAATCAATCAATATTTCTAATAGCACAATTAGAAATTTGTGAATCGACCTTTTGAATCTTATTATTTCCCAACCATAATTCCTCTACCTGTACCCATATATAAATTTTGACCGACAGCTCCCCGTTTCATCTATTTGTTATTTTTAATGTGACAGCTTTTAATGATTAATACCCAAAATTTGCCACACTTTGATTTATTTTAAACCTCTTAAAATCCCCGACTTAACTCTTGAAAATCTCGTCGTAGTCGAACTTTATCCTCTTGAGTGATTACGTATCGTCTGCTACCATCTGAAATATTTCGGGAAATATTTGTGGCATGTTGTGGCAAGTCTGTATGGAGATGTCTCTTTTAAAGCAGCTACTTCTCACCAGGAGTTCCGAATATGAATTAAATCAATGTTGAAGAGAAGAATCGAGGCCATCTGCAAAACGATAATGAGAGTCAGAAAACGGTTAACATCATCTTCAGAGCGAGTTCCCACGATCCGATACTCCTACATACCCTGGAGGAGAGTGTTAGACACGCGCGACCAAAAACCACGCCAGATAGCTCTGTCTTACTTCGCACGTACCATCATGGGTCGTGGTATTTCGTAAATGTTATCGAGAGAGAGGTGTTATTCTCGCCAAAAGACGGACTTTCATTTTTTTCGGAGGAATTAATGATTTTCGGAGGAATTTCGATCGCCATCATTCAAAGATTAGATACGGATTTTGGGATTTTGAGAAAAATAGGTACAACCACCTGTTGATGACATTTCTAATCGAAAAACGATTTTGAATTTATGACAGTTGAAAACTATAAAGACGGGAATTTTTTTAAGGAGAGTCATAAATTTTTGGAGGATTTTAAAATCGTGTTTTATTTCAATCCACTGTCATAATAAGAAGTTATTTATTTTTTGTGCTTCTGGCGACGAAATTTTAGACAACTACTATATTATAAACCTGTCATTGGTTCTTTTTTAAAAAAAATTTTTGCATCTTTGCCACCAGTGTTTTCATTTGCCTTTAAGCTAAGACCTGGGATATAATAGTAGAGTATCATTCACACTCTAAATGGTGGTTTTATAATTATAATTAATTTAATTACTAGATTGATGAACTCTTCCACTAGTTATAAGGTTGTCAATTCTATTCTAAACGTTTTAACCAATAACAGGTGCCAATATTCAGATTTTAGGCCAATCGGTGAATTACAAAAATACCGAAAAAACGACTAGTAGAAATTAGCGTTTTTTTAACATTTTTTTAACGAGAACTAGTACTAATTAAAATTTATAAAATTACTTTAATAACACCCTGTAGGGGAAAGGCGGGCAAAATGGGGTACCTAAGACCTCTACAAGAAAAATTTGCATATTTATAAGAACATCAGGTTGTTTAATTATTAAGAGGATGCCTACACATCATAAATAAAATAAAGAATTTTTTTCACAACACTAATAGAACATGAAAAATAATAAAAAATAACAACTCTCATGATACCCCATTTTACCCTCCACGTAGGGCAAAATAGGGTATAGCAAAAATAAAGCAAAATAGACCAAAACCTCCTCATCGTCTTCTTCATCAATTCTGGCACATAAATTATGTGCCCATCGCTTGCATTTAGAGCAAGCAATCCAACTTTTAGAAGACACAGAATAAAGATCTCCACAATAAAAGCATTCTGCGTCCCCGTCACTAGTGTCTTGACTATCGCTTGAGGAATCACACTTTTTAATACGTTTGGTTTTTTTAATGATTATTTTCCCTTTGTTTTTTTCAGTTTTCTCTACCACTTCAATTTTTCTTTTTACTCTCTCAACCCTTGGTGTTTTTTTGTTCTTACTTTTTTCTAAAGACGCTTCTAACTCTTCTTTATAAAGAGTAGAAGTTAATACAGCGGTTTTTCCTTTTATAAGAGAATTTCGTTAAGTTGTTTGATTGACTTGAGAAGCAGGAACGACAGCTATTGGGCTTGATATCGGAAATGCTAAACTGTTAGATTTAGACGTGTCTGGCTGAGGCCTGAGGATGAGTGTCGTATCCCTTTCTAGTGTTTTTTCCCCAAATGAAACAACAGCTTTCGAAGTTGAGGGCACTGCATCGGAAAACGTAGAATCATTATTTTTTAGACGGTGTAACTCATCGTCAGTTTGAGAGACATCACAATTCTGTTGAGGTATTTTTTTGAGTTTTCAATTTCGGTTGTTGCCGATTGCAAAAAATCTGCATCACAAAAAACATCTGGATCTACGAGCCACACCCCTGTTTTTTTAGAGCCATTTATTGCTGTTGTCATTGTAGCTGTCCTTACGGCACTAAATAATGCAGAAAACTGGTAAAATGTTACTACACGTCCAGGATTGGTTCTCATCCATTTTCTTATTTCATCTTTGTAGTAAGTGCTCAGCGGCTGCATAAACGAAACGTCCAGAGCTTGCAACCGATAAGTTGTCTGAAGAGGGTAACACAAAAGAAGTACACCGTTGTCTCTTGCATAATTTATTAGTTCTAAGTTCTTGGTGTGCAAAGAATGTCCGTCTAAAAGTAGAAGCACGGGTAAATCTTTTGAAGATTTTGAAAATATAACAAATTTCTTAAACCATTTAAAAAATAGTTCCTTGTCCATCCACCCTTTTTGATTTAACTCCACCCAACCCTCAGGCACCAGCCCATCCAAGAACCCTTGCTGCATTCTTTTACGGGGGAAAATCAGCATCGGAGGCATGTAGGCACTTGCTGCTGAAAAGCATATCTCAGCAGTTACGAACTCGCCACGTTCTCCGGAGTTAAAGCGCCCACTTGTCTTTTACTCTTTACTGCTATTATTTTAGAAGCTCCTTTAGGATTTACCGTGATTCTAGTTTCGTCGACGTTGTATATTCTATCTGCTGTAATATGGTGCTTTTCAACTAACTCTACCAGAAGAGTGAAAAACTGTGAAACAACTACTTTATTAAATCCCCTGGCCCTCATTCCTGAGGCTGCTTCTGGTTTTCTTATTGATAGTTCTGGGTGTCTTTTAAAAACCCTGCATCCAACCTTTTCCAGCAATTCGTCTTGTTTTGTTGAATGGATGATCGACACCATTTAATTCGGCCAACTGAAAAGCAAGCCTTCTGCATTCATACATTTTTAAATCAAATAATCGTTCTTTTATATTCTTCAAGTAGCAAGTGACCTCCTGTTCCTGTCCTTGAATGAAAACTGGCTTGTAATTGCTCAAAGTTTTTGAAATGATCATATTTGGATCGTTTCTTTGTTTTTTAACGAATCGCTCAAGAGTAGTTTGAGAAACGTTAAACTGAACAGACGCCCGATAATATCCCATTTCGCCTTTGATTACAGCTTTAACAGCTTCTTCCATTGACTCAGTAGACCAGCTCTGTCTTTGGGTGGTGACACGTTTGTATTTGAACACCATCTGAAAAGAAAAAAATATTTTAAGTTAGGGCAGAATAGGGTACCCCATTTTACCATACCCGCACTTTACCCGTCTTGCCCGCTTTGCACTATTCTTAGGTTAAGCGTAGAAACAAGTCCAAAATGTTGTTAATTTGAACAACCAGTATGACATGTGAAGCTCAAGACTCTACAGTTTGTGATAGAGGGAACAAAATTTTATTTAAAAGTTGCCAAATGTTACTTACCTTGCTTTACATTACCACAAGAAATTCCAACTTCCATTCAGCTGTCTCTCAAACATCACACTTATGGCAATTATCCAAATATAAATTACGGTTTAAATTTTGATCAAAAAAATATTTTCAGTCTTATTTGTTTCGCGATCTTAATCAGCCTTTTTGTTACTCTTGGTAGATGTCTTTTGGTTCTTGTTATAATTGTTACGTGGTCTGCAAATGCAGGAAATTAATGTTGTTAATGGAAAAATAGACTTTGTCTATAATATATATTGCTTTGTTAATATTTATTTCTAAGGCGATTATAAACAATGTCGAAGAAAGAAGATTTCCTGCTTTAAGCCATCAAACACTTCAAACTTTTGTCACGGGCTCTCCCTCGTGAGGTGGGGTTGAGATTAAAAACAGGGTTTTAATACAAAAGGAAATTTAATAATGTTTGCAAAGTATGGTACATGATACGGAAATCCAGTTATACATAATACAATAAGGCTACTTACATTGACATTCTCACACAATCGAAGGGTCTAGACATATCTCACACTCCACCTAACTCAACTCTCTCCGTTGAACCCTACCAACCGACTCCCCGATTAACGCCACCCGCTAGTTCGCCAACCCCCCCAAATGCTGAGCCAGCTATTGCCTCAACCGACGGTGATTTAGTCGATATCAGCAATAGCCCATCCGCATCGGCAGGCCTTCGACCTAGCAGGCTAACGAACTTCCGCTTCGTGACACTTTTTTGACAGTTTTTCGTTAATCCGAATTTTATTTGTGGTTTTCTTTAATGTCATTCCTACTAATCTCACTATTTTATCAAGTGTTTTAAGGTCTTTTAATGCTTGGTATAATTGCTTTCTATTTATGCTGTCTTGGCTGTTTTGAAGCCGATAAAATGCAAATATTTTTCCAATTTTTGTTGGTGACTTTTTCTTGTATCTATTGTAATAAAAATATTTGGTCTACTATGTATTTTTTTTCTAAAACCACACTAGTATTATCCTACAACTTTTTCTATGTGGTTTTTTAATTTATTATTCAGTTATGTTGTCATTATCAGCAACGCTATTCTTTTATAATGTTCACATCTTGTCTTGTCATTTTTTTTATGGATTAAACATAGTATTATTGTACTTTATGCTTGCAGCATTTGTTCTTTTATTTATACATTTTTAATTAAAACATATAATATGTTGTCATTGTTTATACTTCATACTTTATCATATCTCTTTTTATGCTGTCTTCTCCTGGGCTCTTGTTGTTTTTCTATAATTTTTATAATTTTATCATATGTGGGAAGTTTTTCTTCTCTTTCTTCTTGTCCGTTTCTCTTGTTACCTTCTTCTCTAAGTGTTATTCTTTTGGTCAACGATTTGCGTAAAACTTCTTCAAAATATTAGGCCCATTTTACTGTTACTTCTTCTTCGCTTTTTACTAAGTGTAAAATTTATCTCGACAAAATATGATTTTAAGGTGAAATCCTTGTTTTATTATCTTGCATCTTGGTTAGAAGTTTCTTATTTATTTATTTTTGTAATTTCTTTAATATCTTATCTTCTTATATTTATTTTATTTTTCAAGCGTTGTGCTTTTCTTCTTTTTCCTGTAAATTTTTTTGTGTTTTGCTTTTTGTTTTTTATATTTTTTCTAGCTGTTTTGTGTATTTTCTTCTAGCATTTTTTCTAGCTGTGTTTTTCTTTTGTTCGTAAAGTCTACAATCTTAATCGTACCAGTGTTTTATTTTCCTTTACTCTTGTCTTTAATTCCCTCTCTGATTGTTTGTTGAATTAGTTTCTTTATTGCCTCCCACTTCATTTTTATTGTTCTAATAGTTTACTCTGTTTTATAGGTTTTTTTCTATTGCTGTTATATACCGGGTGTAAACGAAATTAGGCTCACCCCATTTTTAAATAGTATTTTTTTAAATATTAAAACGAAACTTAGGAAACCTATTATGTTAGAAAATCTCCATTAATTGAATAAAAAATAAACTTTTTATCACTTCCGGTTTTACCGGAAACGACCGTAACTTTGGATTTTTAAATAGAACACTATACATATTTTTGTTTTTTTGGAATCTACATTAAATTCTGAGTGTAATAGACTACTTTTTATAACTTTTCGAAAAATAAATTTATTTTTTTTGTAATTTTTGTTTTTTTATCTAGTAAGCTGTGATGGTTAAAAAATAGTTTTAAATAATGTAAGCAACCATTAAAAATTAAAAGCTGTATTATAAATGCTCTAGATTAGAAAATACAAGACTTTTAATTAAATGAAATTAGTTTTTCCGGCTTAACTATTTTTTTTCAAATGGAACAATAGTGGCTCATCCGACTCTTTAAATTCATTTTTTTTTTGTGAATCTAAAAATACCAAAATTTAAAAAATCCATTTACCACTTTTTGTAATATTTACAAAAACAATTTAAAAAAAAAATAGAAAATGTAACCGACGTAATGGTTTATTACGTCGTAACTCATTTATTGTGAAAAAAAATTTTATAATACACATTGGTGCTATTATTATTAGATTAATTAAATATGGAATTAAAAAAGTTTTCGATGAAAATTTTATTGTCACAGCAAATGTTCGAAATGTCCTCCGTTTTCTTCCTGACATTTTTGAACGCGATTTATAGTTTCTGTGATAACGTTTTGCAATTGTTCAGCAGTAATTTGTGCAATACTGTGTCTCAATCTGGCTTCTAGATCTTAACGATCTTAACAGGAATTCTGTATACTTCATTTTTAATATGACCCCACAAAAAAAAATCTAGCGGGGTTAGGTCAGGAGATCTAGCGGGCCACCTAACAGGGCCATTAGTACCAATCCAACTATTTTCAAAATTGTGGTTCAGATATTCAACGACTGGTCTATAATTGTGAGATGGTGCTCCATTTTGCTGATAATATAATCTTCCAAACACATTTACTGGTAAGTCGTCTATAAATTCTTCTATTTCGTTTTGGAGTAACTCTAAATATCTTTGTCCAGTCAGATGTCCATCAAAAATAATGGGTCCAATAAGTCGTTGTCCAACAATACCCATCCAAACATTAAAACCAAAACGCTCTTGAAAATTATTTTGTCTTAAAAGATGGGGATTTCTTTGAGCCCAGTAACGTATACTGACTGATGACTTATATCGCAGTCCGTGGCAATTTCTCGCAAAGATTTAGTTGGGTGCATATTTACCCACGCCAAAACAGTAATCTCTGTGTCTTCATCGACAATAAAATTTTTTTCAACGTAATCAGGCCCTTCTCTAAATTTTTTCACAAGATTGCTAAAATAATGACGTGATGGGTGACGTCTGTTGGGATACCGATTTCGATAAACCATTGCTGCTTGAACAGAATTTTTCCTACACTCTCCATAAACAAGCAGCATATCAACTCTTTCATTTTTTGAATACACTGGCATTTTGAGAATATGTTTACATAGACAACAAAATGAAAAATACGGCCGTTAAGCTTAAACTGTTACTTTAGTCAAATTTTGACGTTAGTGCACAGCTTGCTTAAATTTTTTTTCAGTAAACATTTTCGGAGTTTTTCTCTAAATTGTTTTTGTAAATATTACAAAAAGTGGTAAATGGATTTTTTAAATTTTGGTATTTTTAGATTCACAAAAAAAAAATGAATTTAAAGAGTCGGATGAGCCACTATTGTTCCATTTGAAAAAAAATAGTTAAGCCGGAAAAACTAATTTCATTTAATTAAAAGTCTTGTATTTTCTAATCTAGAGCATTTATAACACAGCTTTTATTTTTTAATGGTTGCTTATATTATTTAAAACTATTTTTTAACCATCACAGCTTTCTAGATAAAAAAACAAAAATTACAAAAAAAATAAATTTATTTTTCGAAAAGTTATAAAAAGTAGTCTATTACACTCAGAATTAAAT
The DNA here is from genome assembly GCA_029207805.1 of Tribolium confusum. NCBI lineage: Eukaryota > Metazoa > Arthropoda > Insecta > Coleoptera > Tenebrionidae > Tribolium > Tribolium confusum. The sequence goes on along the minus strand of JALGAY010000007.1, from coordinate 4,198,781 downwards.
GTAGATTCCAAAAATACAAAAATATGTATAGTGTTCTATTTAAAAATCCAAAGTTACGGTCGTTTCCGGTAAAACCGAAAGTGATAAAAAGTTTATTTTTTATTCAATTAATGGAGATTTTTTAACATAATAAGTTTCCTAAGTTTCGTATTTCTATTTTAAAAAATACTATTTAAAAATAGGGTGAGCCTAATTTCGTTTACACCCGGTATATTTTTTTTGTTGATAAAAACGTAATATAGAAACTTTCAAAAAACATAGAGAAAAAGTAGATTGTATAAATAGTGCTTTACAAAATTTTAGTGTTTCTTAAATAAATCAATATTTCTAGTAACGCAATTAGAAACTTTTAAACTGACCTTATCTTATTATCTTCTTTTTTTTTCTGTAATATCTGTAGTATCTTCTTATTGTAGTATTATTAGTAGAAGAAAAAGAATAACCGGAGAAAAGAATATGAAAAGCAAAGACAGATAAAGTGTTGGATATATCTGCATTTTTGTACTTTTCTATTGTTTTTACATTTTTCCGAAATCTCGTTTTAATTTTTTGTGTTGTTTGATCTATATAAACTGCATTATAATCATTACAAGATAACTTGTAGACTTTTGAATAATGCAAAAATGGCATTTGATTCTTTATCGCGTACCAGACAAGTCGAAAGACTACTTTTAGACTTAAAAGCAACATTTATAAATAATATTATTTTAGATATTTAAGTAAAATTGTTTTTATAAAATACTGTAGTGTTACTCTGGTGTGGTATTACCCTAATTGTAGACAGTTCTATTTTTTTTTTGAATTGTTATATTTTGTTTATTTAAATTTCGAAATGAAGAAATAAAGTTAATTTGTGTGCGTATTGCTTACGTAATTTTTCGTTTTGAGAATCCCCCGTCGATTTAAAAGTCATCGCATGTCGGTGTTTGTTGACAGAGCGACTTGCGACAGACCCCCTTTGGTTTTCGATGCTCCAGAGGAGGCCCTCTCCCAGCACGCGTTCCGGCGCCCCCATATTTCTCGTTGCGCATGTTCGTCTTGACACTGGCGACAGCATCCAATATTGTCCATAATTCATAAAACACCGAGCCTCCCAATTCTAAAGTTTTTCTCTCATCTGAAAAATTCGGATCGTGCATATCAAAGCGTGGGTGGATATCGGTTGCTTTCGGGCGAATTCGTGAAGCTTTAGGGCAGGTGTGCGACCTGTTGGTGACCTCTCACCTCTTCTCATCATTGCTGTGCCTTCTTAGACACAATACCGCGACTTAACGAACGATCATCTTCTTTCACGAACATTTTGGAGGTCATTCAAAACAATGACTTTTTACTAATAAAAAACTTTTTTTCCGGGACGAAATGAGTAATTTGCATAAGACGTGACAAATTGCGAGACAACACAGACAAAGAAATTGAGGAGATTAGGGTTATGGGGTATATACAGGGGGTGCGAGAATATGGGTTGGGACGCCCACATACGAGGATCAAATAAGCTAGTCACGTATTCAGATTTTTTTTAAGACTTCGATGCCTGTAATTTGTAGGAAAATACACAAATAAATTGCCGAAGCTGTAATTTTCCTGTACTATTAAATTAAAGACGAGTTGACAAGCTGTAATAGGCTTTCTAATTTGTAAAAATATTAATAAAACATCTATTTAAATAAATGTCTTTTACTGAAAAAACAAAAAAAAAATATAAGAAAGATTATAAAAACAGCAAAACAAGAAAAATGTTAATTAAAAACAAAAAAATTGATTTATTAAACAAAAAAATCTAAAAAATAAGAAATACACAAAAAAAACAAATAGAAAAAATACTTTTAACTAGATGATAATTAGAAAAAGAAAACAAAGAAAAGTAGTAAGCACTAGGGTGAGCCAAAAAAATTAAATATTTTTTTTAATTTTTGACACTAAAAAATTATTTTCTAGACACCTTTAAAAAATGCTTTATAAAAATAAGCTCTTAATTTTAATAGGAAGGACTCCCTTATTTTAGTTTTCTATTTTTTCTTTAGTTCTATTTGGCAAAATCTCGTCACTACTTAATCATACAGAAAAAGTTTATTTACATTTTTTATAGGAAATTTAACTCTCCAAAAAAGGTATTTTACAATTTTTTTATAACTTTTACCGTTTAGAAGATATCAGAAGTTAAAGTTTGAAGAATTTAACACAAATTTCTTTTTTACTTCTAAATTTTATAACTTGTAGATAAATAAATATTAGACAATGCGCAACATATAGTTTTGTAGGAAATTAAACGCTCTACAGAAAAAGTCTTTTGTGGTTAATTGATTACTCCAACCATTTCAAAAAAAATTGAGGATTTAGTCTTAAATTTTTAAAATGCGAATATCTTCTAAGTGGTTAAAGTAATCGATTAACCACAAGAAACCTTTCTTGTAGAGCGTTTAATTTCCTATAAAACTGTATATTTTGCATTTTCTAATATTTATTTATCTACGAGTTATAAAAATAAGAAGTAAATTTTTTTTGTTAAATTCTTCAAACTTTGACCTCTGATATATTCTAAACGTTAATAGCTATAAAAAAATTAAAAAACATGTTTTTTAAAGCGTTTAGTTTTCTACAAAAAATGTAAATAAAATTTTTCTGTACGATAAAGTAGTGACGAGATATAGATTTTGTCAAATTTACTATCCTGGAAGAGCTTTATTTGGACATTTACAAAATGTATAATTGTATATGTCTCTTCAAAAAGATATAAAAATAAATAAATTTATGCTTAAATGCTAGAATAACAAATGTGCAAAAATGGTTATAGAAAAACATAAAACAGAATCGGCATTACACGAAATAGCTACCTTTTGAAATCTGCCTAACTCTAGTGAATATACAGGTCATTGTTTCTGACGTACAACAACCACTTTATTGGTGGATGATAAAGATGACATTTCGGCTTTAAAAACACATGAAGGTTAGCAAGCCACGACTGTCGCAGAGAGTTATATAGAAGATTATATAGAACAGGTATGAAAGTCCTAGCACCTATAAATAATATTAATAATACCTTATCTAGTACATTAGATAACTTAAAGAACGAAAATTTTAGTAATACTATTGAAGAAACTCCCAGTACTATGCATTTTGCGACTCCAAATATTAAAAACATTGCAACAAAAGAAGCAGAAATCACGAGTGCCTTAAAATTTAAAAATTGTAATTTTATTGTGTTTATTTTTTTATGCTTTTTGCTTAAAGATAAAATAGTATACAGGGAGAGTCTGCTAAAAGTATTATCTCATCTTTTCTTAAAAACTAATTAAGACACCAACTTCAAAGTTTGCCATTAAAAACTTTGTGTATTGTGCTAAGCAAGTAAATTTTTTCAAAATTTTTCTAATGTTATTTCTAATAAATATCAATTTGTACACATTGTACAGTAGGCATACCGCAGGTTGCTATGGATGTAAATTTTGTTGTTTACTGTTATTTAACAGACTGTCAACTTGGGTTCTGTGTTTAGATTCTGTGATAAAGAAACACAAAAATGAGCGATTCTGAATTTGAATCCGACATTGAAAATGCTGCGAAAGCTGCACTAGCCACAATAGTGACCAAAAAAAGTATTAAAGTAATAGTATATTGATTATGGAAAACGGTAAGGAATGCTTACCGTTCGAAGGCAATTGTTTGAGAACGGTAATCCTTAACGTTCGACATGCTTATAACGTTTTTTGCACGATTGGAGTTTCTAGAATAATAATAATTTATATCAATACATTTGTGATAATCGGGAAGATTAAAACTGAAAACTTTGGGTGGCTGTTCCATGGTTACTATAGTTTTCTTCCAAACAAGTAAAATTGTCTTTTTAATACAATCATTCCTACATAGTTCTGTTTTGTGGTTCCGTTTTTGAAGCAAATATGAGCGATAGTGATGATCTACCGGATGATTTAGAAGACGCTTGGCAAGAAGAATGTTCGGCAATAATTCCAGAAAAATCTAAATTCCGATATGAACAGACATACAAGTTGTTTAAGGAATGGCGTGAAGCAAAAAAGATTTCTATAAATGAAAAGAGCTTGTTAGCGTATTTTGTGGTGAGAAGTGGACACTTGAAGGCCCCAGGCAGTTTATGGGCGGAGTATTCTATGCTGAAGAGTACAATTTTTCTCCATGATGCTATCGATATTTCTAAGTTTGCTACATTAATTGCTTATCTTAAAAGAAAAAATATTGGATATCGGCTTAAGAAGGCTAAAATTTTTACCAAAGAAGACATGGAAAAATTCTTGAATGAAGCAACAGACGAACAATTTTTAATTCAAAAGGTATGTTTAGATGATGAGGTGGTACATCTGAGTTCTAAGGAAACAATATATTTGCAGGTAGCAATGATATTGGGAGTATCGGGCGCTTGTAGACGAGAGGAATTGTACAATATTAAAATGAGTGACATAGAAGAACATGAAGAAATGTTTATAGTAAATATTCTAAATACAAAAACGAATATTCAGCGAACGTTCACAGTTATTAATAAAGAAAATGAAGCAGTTCATTATTTGGAAATACTTTGAAAATACATAAGAATTCGACCAAGCAACCCAACGTCAGATCATTTATTTCTAAACTATCGAAATGGCAAATGCACTAGGCAAGTCACAGGAAAAGGCACAATTGGAGGATGGCCGTCAAAAATTGCAAAGTATTTAAAGTTGCAAGCCCCTGAAGGTTTTACTGGACACTCGTTTCGACGCACATCGGCTACACTTTTGGCGAATAACGGAGTTGATGTGTTGGGGCTAAAAAGACATGGTGGGTGGCGTTCATCAACGGTGGCCGAGAGTTACGTGGAAGATTCCCTCCAAAACAAAATTGAATTTGCTCATAAAATTTTACACAGCGATGTTGGTGGACTATTACAACAACCTGGGACTTCTACGTCGGAAAGTTTGTCTATTAACACTGGAAACTCCAATGCGAGTGGTATTACTACTATTAATTATAATAATTGTACATTTAAATTTAATAAATAAATCGCAAAATTGTTTTTTTTTAAGATTTAATTGCTTACCGTCTACTGAACGGTAAGTGAATTACTTACCGTTTTGTTACACGTAGCAACCAGTAACAGCAACCTACCGTCATGGAAACAGGCACAGTAAACTGATAAAACAACCAATCGCGCAAAATGGTACTTTTGGCCTATTTTTCGAAATTATCTTTCATGTATAAGCCGTCTACTTTATGGAGTACCTACTCAATGCTAACAACCATGATATATCTTAACAAGAATGTAGATATAAAAAAAATTACAAACTTGATTGCATTTCTAAAAACAAATGCCAGTGGATACAGGGCTAAAAAATCCAAAATATTTACCAAGCAAGAGATAGAACGTTTCATGAAAACAGCTGATGACAAAGTTGTGCTAATTACTGGAATTTTTGGCGCGTTACGCAGAGAAGAAATTACGTTTTTAAAGGTGGAAGATATAAAAGATTGTACAAGTTTCATTAAAGTAACAATACCGAACACCAAGACAAAAATTTTACGAATGTTTACAGTAACTGAAAGAATTTATAAATAGAATTAGTTTCTTGGAAATTTTACACAAATACGCACAGCTTCGACCTTCTCATACTGAACATCACAGATTCTTCTTAACCCATAGAAATTCCAGATGCTGTACGCTACCCGTTAGTGTAAATTCTTTGAGAGGTATGTCTAAAAAAATTGCAGAATATTTCGGCTTTCTAAATGCAAAAGAATATACCGGGCACTGCTTTCGCCGTTGTTCAGCAACACTCTTAGCAGATTCAGGAGCAGATATTACATTACTCAAAGGACATGGAGGATGGCAGTCGAGTTCTGTTGCGGACAGTTACAAAGAAAACTCTCAAAGTTTTCAAAACTCAAAGAAAAAAATGAAGAAACTGTATCAAAGAAAAGAAGAATCTGTGAAGAAAATAGCAAATCTGAAGTGGCGTCTACAAGTACCGTTTCCACTTGTATTGAAGTTCAGGAAATAAATCTAAAATCTTCGAATGTTTAATTTAGTCACCTAAGTAATTGTACTTTTCATATTTATAATAAATAAATAAAATAAAAAATGTATTTTTTATTTTTGAACACTAGTGCCTAAAAGTGTGTCAATTTTACGCACTAGTGCGTACAAGTACGTCATTTAGCAATCAGAATGATAATCAATAAATCACTGTTATAAAATGCTGTAACAAAAAGTAATTTGTGTTTTGAGGGTTTGAAAACAAGGAGGGCACTTCAACAAGAGTAAAATTTTTAGAGAAATCTAAAATAAAAAATTATTTCTTCTTTTAAAGTCAATTCAATGAATATAGACATACTGTATAAGTGTATATAATAATACTACAATAATTGTTTTACATTTGCAATAAAAATTGTTCTTGAATTTTTTCAGAATCTTTAAAAATTCTCAATTCAGTAAATTTAGTTAATAACAATTTATCTTTGTTTGGTTATTTCGGTGATTAAAGTTGTTTTAATCGCGCAATAATGTTGGTATTTGTAATGGTCATTAGCTGCTCAGATTTTCCCAGGAATATTCGAAAGCAAAATGTTAATGTTGGTAAACATGATGTGTGGGACCTGGCCGTGAGTAAATTAGCGGTGAGCGGGCCGTCGCTCCCGGCGAAAATGATTTGGCTAGGGCCGCACTTAACATTTCTTGAAATATGTGATGCTTTTGCCGGGAGGCTGCCGGGATTAGAGCAGCACCCACCTGTTTGCGTGCCTCTCAAACCTTTTCCAACAATTGAAAATTATGATGTAAGAGTTTTTGGCTAATTCAACACGAAATAAGACAGGAATGAACAAGTTGAGGATTTTTTTCGTGAAGGTGATGTAAGGAATTGAATCATCTGATAAGTGCTTAGGTACAAATTTCTTGTGAGAAATTTACATAAATTATTAAAAGATTGTAATCTGAGGAATCATCTATCATTCGTCAATCTAGAGAGCTTGGAGGAATATTTTCTGGAGAAAGAATTTTCTGGTAAGTATCAAGTGAACATACAAATGGAAAAAAAATTTTGAGAATTTTTATTGTTTTAGGATTTATTTTTCTATTTTAATATAAAAACTGTTTTAAAAATTAATAGTTCTTCGAGCAAGATACTGAAAAAAGTCTGAGATTATAAGAGGCAATTTACAATAATTCTCGTTTCTGTCTTTCAAAAATAAATATTTTAAAATTTTTAATAGAATTTAGGAGCCAAAATTGGCTTCTAAATTGTTGTTTGAAACAATGTTAGATACGTCTTTACCAATGTTTTTTATTTCGATATCGAAAAGTTGGTATCTCTTGTTATAATTTATTTTTGAAAATTTTGCAAAATTAATTGTTGCTAACCTCAAATTCGCCACTGCTTTATTTTCTAAAATATAGCTATTATTCAGTGAAACCATTTCAGTTTATATTTTGGCAACAAACATCAATTTAGTAATAATTTTTAGCCGTCGGCGGCCTTCTTTTTAATTGTCAAAATGGCAACCACATAGATAGAAAGGGAGTAGAATTAGGAAGGCCTGTGGCGCCAAGGCTGCAACCGCGTAAATCCAAAACCCCCAATTATCCGACGCACACATAGGCGGCACACCACGACACAGTTTTATACATTTTAGTAAATTGCTGGTTAGACTGACTGTCCGTCCGTCCCACAACTCCGACCACAATAATATCACAGTTACCTTCTTTCTTTTCCATTCGCTATATTATGATAGAACAGCGGTTTGCCTTTTGCACCTCACCGCAAAACTAACCACAGGTTAAAAAACCAAAAACTAGACGGCAATTATGGGGGGCCCAAAGATTTAATCAACTACATTGTCATTAAAAGGGCATTTTTACAGAGGTTTTTCCTAAACTAGTTTTTTTGGGGAATTCTATTATTACAATGTTTCTAATAACATTATAAAACAAGAATTTATTTTATTTAAAGTTGGCAATAAAACAAAAAAAATTTAGGTTAAAAGAGAGATAATTCTGTTATTATATACGACGTATGTATTAAATAAAATTAGGTAATTTAGTTATTTAGTATTGGCAATAAGAGAAAAACGTTTTTTACACGATTGCAACCAATCAAAATGAAAGAGAGGGAGAGAAAAAATTTTGGGAAAAAAAATTTTTGTTATTGCAACGTTTGTTTTAAATAAACTTGGTGAATTTAGTTATTTAATGTTGGCAATAAGAGAGAATTCTGTTATTACAATATTTCTAATAAAATAATAAAACAGAGAAATTTGGTTATTTAATGTTTGCAATAAAAAAATGGGGTTAGGGGAGAGAATAATTCTGTTATTACAACGTTTGTGTTAAATAAACTTGGTGGATTTAGTTGTTTAATGTTGGCAATAAGAGAAAAAACGTTTTTTCACACGATTGGATTTGATCAAAGTGTGAGAGAGATGCAGAGATGTACAAAAAAAATTTTTACAAGGAATCGCTGTCGGCTCCGGGCCTATACTTAAGTGTCTCCATAGGCGTTACCCGAGAGGGACGCGCGAAGGCGGCGCCCTCTAGCCAGACCTGAGGCGCCCTCTGTACCTGATAATTTCACTGTTTATGTGGGTGGAGTGCGACCAACTGATTATAAAATCATCCCACAGATTTTCTTCCCAGACTTTAAATGTATAATTGAGGTGGATGCCAAATTGGCCATCTCACATAAAGGGATAATCAATTGTTGAATCGGCCAACACCCAAAAATAAAATAAAAATGAAATAACTCTATATCGAGCTTTTCTATGGAATTAGTTTTAACAAAAAAGTTACTAAAAGTTACTAAGTAACGTTTAATTTCATTTAGTACCAACTTTGCAAAAAGTCACTAAATGTTTGTCACGGTGATAACTGAAACAGCATTGCCAACTTTGACACAAAATGTCACCAATAATAATAATTCCGAATGACTCTTTATAATTGTTACAAAAAATTAAACAACAAAATATTCTAGAGGAAATATAAAAACAAAGACTCAAAAGCAATGAAAAACAAAAAAATCTAGAAAATCTCAGAAAACTACTTTTAAAGAAATAACCAAAAAAGAATTCTGAAAGAACAAAAAAAGCTTTTGACAGAGCTTGATAAACGGCGTTTAGAAAACAAAAAATAGTAAAACAAAAGAAAATTTTGAAATTTAAAAAACGTCGGTAAAAAAATAAAGAACAATAAAAGAAGGTTTTTGAAATGCAAAAAAATAGTTCTAAAAAAACAAAAAAAAATTTAAAAAGGTCGGCAGATAGAAGAGAAAGCGTTTTAAAAGATCAGAAGCAGAAAAGATCTAGAAAAACTTGAACAGCAGTTGGAAAAAACAGGAAAGAAGATGTTTCTACAAAATTCAAAAAACTACAATTAGAAAGACAGAAAAGCAGTAGACAACATATCTGTAAAAACGTCAGCAGATAGAGATAAGCGTTCTAGTGTAACAGACGGAGTTAAACAACAACATTTTAAAGAAACAGAAAACAGAATACGTTTTAAGAAAGACTTGAAAAATACGATTAAAAAATAAAGAGAGCAATGAAAGATTGCAGACAAACAAAATGAACACAACGATCAGAAGATAAAAACCAAAAATATAAAAAAATATGATTTCTAAGAAGCTTAAAAAGCAACAAAAAAAAGAAGCAAGACAACTGGATATTTCTAAAAAAGAAAAATTTTGGTACAAAAAACAAAAAAAAATAATAGAAAAAGAAAAAAAAGAAGCTACGGCTATAACGCCCTAAAGTATATTAAAGTTTGTCAAAAACTAAGAAAAAAAATAGTTAAAAGACAGCGGATAGGAAAAACAGCGTTTTAAAAGAACAGAAGAAGATTCAAGAAGAGTTTAAACAACAGCATTTTAATCAGAAAACAAATGTTTCTAGACAGACTTGAAAACACCGATTAGAAAAAAATGAGAATAATAAAACATTGTAGACAAACATAAAATAGAAGAGTTTAAAACACTAAAATTAGAAAAAAAAGTCAGAAAAAATCCAGAAGATTAAAATTAAACTTTTAAGAAGCTTAAAAAGTAACAATGAGAACAGAAGAAAATACAATAAAAACTAGAAATCCTTTAAAGAAAAATAAAAACAAAAGACTCTAATTAAAAGACTAGAAAAAAAAAGTTTTAAAATAACAAAAAAAGATTTTAGAAAAGCCTAAACAACATCAGTTGAGAGAAACAGAAAACAAGAAGTTTCTACTAAAAATTTGTAAAACGGCGATTAGAAAAACACAAAAGCAATGAATAATTCTATCAATAAAAACATCAGCGGATAAAAAAATTCTAGAAGAGCATTAACAGCATTTTGAAGAAACAGAAAACAGAAAATTCTAGAAAGACTTAAAAACTGCGATGAGGAGAATAAGAGAGCAATGGAAAAATTGAAAAACTTGAAAAGAAAAACAATTTTTTTTAGAAAAACATAATTTAATTTTTTATTTTTTAATTTAAATTAGAAAAGCAAAAAAAAAATAAAAACTACGACTAAAAGTTTGTCAAAAACAAAGAAAAACACTATAATTAAAAGATGTCCTCGGATAGAAAATAAAACTTTTTAAAAAAAGAAAAAGATTGTAGAAAAGCTTAAACAGAAATTAAAAAAAAAGAACTGCGATTGAAAAACAAAAGAACAATAAACAATTCTATCTCTAAAAACATCGGTGGATAGAAAAATGAATGTTCTACAAAAACAAAAACAAAAATCTAGAAAGACTTGAAAACTACGATGAGAAAAAAAGAAAAGCAAGAGAAGATTGTAGACATACAAAAATAAAAGAGCTTAAAATACGACGATTAAAAGAAAAAGACACAAAAAAATCTAGAAAAACAAAATATAATTTTTAGAAGATTAAAAAGCAACGATTAGAAAAGCAAAAAAAATGAAAACGACAATAAGCTTTTGAAAAACTAAAATAAATACTAGTTAAAAAATGTAGACAAATAGAAAAAAAGGTTTTAGAAAAAAGAAATAGATTGTAGACAAACAAAAAAACTACGATTAAAAGTGTGCAAAAATTAAGAAAAATTCTAGTTAAAAGATGTCAGCAGATAAGAAAAGAAGCGTTTTAGAAGAACAAGAAAAGATTGTAGAAAAGCTTGGACAAAAGTTGAAAACAACGGAAAACAAGAAGTTTCTATAAAAACTTCTAATACAGCGATTGGAAAAACAAAAGAACAATAAACGATTCTATTTCTAAAAACATCGGTAGATAGAAAAATAAGTGTTCTAAAAAAACAAAAAAATCTAGAAAGCCACAGCATTTTAAAGAAACAAAAAAAAGTTTCTAGAAAAATTTAAAAAATACGATTGGAAAAATAGAAGAGCAATGAAAGATTGTAAACAAACAAAAATAAATAGCTTAAAACACGACGATTAAAAAAGAAAAATTCTAGAAGATCAAAATATAATTTTTAAAAAGTTTAAAAAGCAATGATTAGAAAAGCAAAAGAAATAAATGATAACAACTAGAAGTTTTTGAAAAATTAAAAAAACACTAGTTAAAAGATATCGACAGATAAAAAAAATTTTTTAGAAGAACAGAAAAAGGTTGTAAAAAAGATTAAACAAAAGCTAAAAAATAAAACAGAAAATAAGAAGTTTCTTTTAAAAAAACATCAATTGGAAAAACAAGAGAATAACTCTATATTAGAAGAGCAAGAGAGAGATTATATCTCTAAAAACATCGTGGGATAGCAATATAAGCGTTCTAAAAGAATACAAAAATTCTAAAAAAGCTTAAACAGCATTTTAAAAAACAAAAAAAGTTTTTAAAATGACATGAAAACTACAATTGAAAAAATAGGAGAACAATAAAAAATTATAGCTAAACAAAAAATAAAAGAGCTGGAAACATGACGATTAGAAGAGAAAGACAAAGAAAAATTCTAGAAAAACAAAATATGATTTTTAAGATGTTTAAAAAGCAACGATTAGAAAAGCAAAAAAATACAAACTAATAGTTTTTGAAAAGCTAAAAAATTATTAAAATTGAAAAACGGCAATTGGAAAAACAAGAGAATAATTCTATATTAGAAAAGCAAGATAAGAATTTTATCTCTAAAAACATCGGGAAATAGAAATATAAGCATTCTAAAAGAAGAAATAAAGTTCTAGAAGGATTTGAACAAAAGCATTTTAAAAAAACAAAAAAAAGTTTTTAGAAAGACTTAAAAATTACGATTAAGAAAATAGAAGAGCAATTAAAGATTGTGAACAAACAAAAAATAAAAAAGCGTGAAACACCACGAGAGAAAGAAAAATTCTAGAACAAAAATTATGATTTTTGAGAAGCTTAAAAAGCAACGATTTTTAAGACAAGAAAAAAGCAGAAAAAAATAAATATTTTTAAAAGAAAAACAAGAACATAAAAATTTAGGAAACACAATGACAGTAGAAACTACAACTAGAAGTTTGTCAAAAACTAAGAAAAATTCTTGTTAAAAGATTTTGGCAGATAGAAAAGAGATAGAATATAAAAGAAAAAGGAGATTTTAGAAGAGCTTAAAGAACAGCATTTGGAAGAAACAGAAAACAAAAAATTTCTAGAAAATTTACTTTTATGCCGAAATTTATTTGTATAATCTTTATAAAACATTTTAAAATGTAAAAATTTGTAAAATAAATAAAATAAAAATTTTTTTGGTATTTTATCTTGACCCCACACGTGGAAATCCTTGATAATTTTTACTTCGCCCCTTCTTGTTGATTTCTCTTTTTCTCTCAGTGTTAATTCGAGCGATTATCGTAAAATTATTGGTCTGTAATTCACCAACCCTGAGACTGTAAAAAAATGTTTTCTTCGAAAATTTAATCGTCTGTGTGCAATTAGAAAAAAATCCAACCATTTCCTATCTATCACAGATTGACAGGCGCAAATCAAGCTCGCATTTAAAAACTAATCGTCTCGAAAATAACAATCCCCAAACAATTACAATTCCACCAACAATAGGTCGATTAAACAATTAAATGCAATTTGTAGAAAATAAGTTACACGCGATTTTTAGCTGTCAGTTGATGGTAAGATTGATGGATCAAGCGATCGTTGGTAAATCACTCGAAGGTGGGTTTTTTTTTCTTTACCATGAGAAAATTAACCGTAAATGGCGCTTTATTTGAGGTTTAAGCCGGTGATTGACAGCTCCCGAACACGAGTTATTTATGTGGTTTCCAGGTGAAATATTGACCACCAAACGTCAGCTGGAAATGTTTATTACAGAGAGAGGGCTTTGCGGTTTTTCGGACGTGATAATTCTCTTTTTTTATTTCAAGAAGAAAGAATTGTCGCAGTACAAAAGATCAACGAATTAAATTTGAATGTTTATGGGGCGAGGTAGAGATGTTTCGGTTATCTACCGGAGCGGAATTGAATGACAAAACTTGGAAGTGGTGCCTGTAGATGGCGGGAGCTGGTGGATAAACAGTTTGGGAGAAAGGCAGCCAACGATCGATAGCTGAAACCCAAAATTCATTTCTATTTCATTCATTTTTTATTCCAAATTTAACACTACCTTAGATTATTACCTGAAAGTTATAAAATTCCTGAAAAAATATTTTTGGTTTTCTTTTATCACAATTATTTTTGTTAATTAATTTAATTAGAATTATTTTAGTTTTAATTTTAATTAAATTTCACAAAATTTACGTAAATTTCTAATTAAAAAGTACATCTAAGTCTATTTCTTTAGTAAATACAGTAGTGCTCGGTTATAACGAACCCAATTACAGTAAAACATCTCTTATATTTTATATAAAAAAATATTTTATTTGTTAACTAGAATTACTAAACTACTAGACTAGAACTAACGACTTTTCCAATTTTTATTAAAAAAAATAATTAAACAAGCAATGACAACATTGTAGTATCTTCAGAAACGGTAAAAAAACCAAAAAAAAATTTATAGCAATTATTTTACATTTTTTGTTAATTTTGAATCTTTTTTTATTTAAAGAAACAGGCATAAGTGTCACTAATGGCCCTCGAAAAATTAAAAGCTTTTTTATTTTTTTTAATTATGCTTTTAATAATACATAAATAACAATTTTTTTTAAATTGTAGTATTTTTTATTTTTGTTTTCATATTTTTGTTAGTCAATTTTCTTTTTTTTTGTGTTTAAATATTTAATAAATTACTTTTTTTAGTAAAAGTTGTTAATATTTTAAGATAAGAAAGCCTAAAAAAGCTTATTTTGACACAAAAAATGATGACAATGAAAATCTAAACTAAGAAAGAATGATTATTATTATTTCTAATCTAGAAAAATTCAGCTGGAAGAAGAAGAAAAACAGTAGAAAGTTTTAAAAACATATAGAAAGAATTTAAACATTGTATAAAGTTAAAAGAAGAGCAATAAAAAATTCTAGACAAAAAATTATTGAGACAGTTTGAAAAACCAAGAAAAGAAAATTCGAGAAGAACAAAATATAATTCTAAAAAATTTTAAAAGACTTTAAAAAGTTAATAAAGAGATTTTAGAAGAGCTTGAGTCTCAGCATTTGGGAGAAACAGAAAACAAAAATTTTTTAGAGAAACTTAAAGAACGACGATTGGAAAAAGAAGAGCAACGAAAGACAAACATAAAAACTACCTTAGTTTTGAAGAAAAATAAGAACAAAAAAGGATTTAAAAATAACAAAGAAGGATTCTAAGATAGAGTAACATTTGAAAAAAAAAACAGAAAACAAAAGTTTAAAAAACGACAATTAGAAAATAGAAGAGCAATAAAAGATTCTAGATAAACAAAAAATAAAAGAGCTTAAAACACAGAGATTGGAAGAGAAAAACAAACAAAAGCAAATTTTAGAAAAACAAAATATAATTTTAAGAAAATTTAAAACGCAACGATTAAAAAATAAAAGTAAAAAAACTAAATATCTTTAGAAGAAAAAGAAAAACAAAAAATTAAAAAAAAACTTCTGAAAAAAATGGTAGCTACAACTAAGGTGAGATCGAAATGTAACTGAATCAGAGCAGGCTGTGCCAGCTAACTGCAATAATGTGTCTAATGTTAATACCCACTTCCACAGCTTGCTCTGATTCAGTTACATTTTGATCTCAGGTTATAATCTGTAAAAGATTCTAGAAGAACTTGAACATTTGGGAAAAAATCAGAAAACAAGAAGTTTCTAGAAAAATTTGAAAAACAACTATTAAAAAAAGAAAAGAAGAATGAGAGACTCTAGAGTCTAGACAAACAAAAAGAGAAACAAGCTGAAAAATTATTTAGAAGAATAAAATATGATTTTTAAGAAGCTTAAATAGTAACAATTAAAAAAAACAAACAGAAATTGTAAAAGAAACAAATTACGACTATAACCTGTAGACGTTTGTCAAGAATTTAATTTAATCTAAAAAAATCTAGATAAAAAACGTCGGCAGAAAGAAGAAAAAACGTTTTAGAAGAACAAGAAGAGATTCTAGAAAAGCGTAAACAACAGCAGTTAGAAATAACAAAAAACAATTTTTTTTAGAAAAACTTGTAAAAGTTTGTCAAGAATTAATAAAGATTTTAGTTGAAAGACGTCTACAAGTAGAAAAAATAGGGTCCTAGAAGATCAAAAAAAGATACCAGAAGAGCTTCTACAACAGTGTTTAGAATAAACAGAAAACAAAATGTTTAAAACGATTAGAAGAAAAAGACAAACAATAAAAAATTTATTATTCTAAAAGAGCTTTAAAAGCAATGATAAAAAAACGAAGACAAATTCAGGGAAAACAAAAAAATTCTAAGAGAAAGACAAAAATTTAAAACTACGACTATGACCCATAGAAGTTATTTAATCCGTCAAGAATTAAGAAAAATTCTAGTTAAAAAGCGTTGACGAATAGAAAAAAAAGTTTTAGAAGAATAGAAGAAGATGTTACAAGAGCTTCTACAATAGCGTTTAGAAAAAGCATAAAGCAGAAATTTTTAAGAAAATTTAAAAAACGACAATTAGAAAATAAAAAAAGCGATGCAAAACTTTTGGCAAACAAAAAATAAAAGGGCTTGAAACACAATAATTAGAAATGAAAGACAAGCAAAGAAGAGTTTTAGAACAACAAAATACGATTTTAAAAAAGCAAAAACAAGTAAATATCTTTAGAAGAAAAATAAGACAAAAAAAATAAATAAGAAAAAACAAAAAATTCCGAAAGAAAAAATAAAAACTGACTATAACCTGTAGAAATTTGTCAAAAATTAAAAAAAGTTCTAGTTAAAAGACATCGGCTAATAAGAAAAAGCGTTCTAGAAGAACAGAAAAATATTTTAGATAAGTTCTAACAACGGCGTTTGAAAGAAACAGAAAGCAAAAAGATTTTTAAAAAACGACGTTTGAAATAAAAAGAAATGCAAAACTCTAGAAAAACAAAGAAATTTAAATACTTTTTTTTAAATAAAGAGATTAAAAAATGCGGATTTTGAAATTGTTTCAAAAACATGCCTGGAGAAGAGAAACAAGCAAAGAAAAACAAGTACAAAAAAGCTCAAAAAACTACGATTAAACAAGGAATAAGAATAGAAGATCTACACATCTAAAACAAAAAAATAAAAAACTGGAAGATTCTAAAAAATAAATAAAGATTGAAGAAAGAAGAAGATACTGGACAAAAATTGCAGCTAAAAGAGATCAGAATACGTTTTTATCAATTTGAAAAAAAAAAAACAAAATTGAAACAAATTTTTGAAAATTAAACAAGATCGAGAAACAAGATTTAGGAACCAAAATATAGGAACTAGTAGGTTCTATCCTACTAATTATTTTAGCTACCTCTACCTACCTCTCTTGTTTATTTACAACTTCAATTTATACATTTTTTTTTACCTAAATTACTTTTCACAGCTATTCCAAAATAGTTATTCCGTATAGGACTTTCATTTTAAAAAAATAAATCAGACTTTAGTAGTATTCACTATAACAAAGTTACAAAAACTAAATAGGACTTTAGATACGTTTATTCTGATTGATTTTGAATCAAATTTTTTTTCTTACCCACCTGTCCGAAATTTTGAAAGTCATAAAACCGTATTGGACCCAACATAAATTTTCTTGACTACACAGCCTCAAGGTCCACCAATAATGTCTTATTTTCCATTTACAATCCAAACAACATTAAAGATGTTTTTCTGCCTCTCATCATAAAATAAAACAATCATAAATTTGTTAACACTTTTATTACCCCATTCTAATCAATAAATCATTATTTTAATTAAAAAATAATTTCTATTGAATCAGTTAAACAAACACCTTTCAACACGCGTATTTACCCGTATTAAATTTCATAACACTCTTATCTCTCTCCCTCTTAAAAAAAACCTCTCAACCTCATTTGAAATAAATATTTATTTACACAAAATACAATAATAAATTATATACACGGTAACTAAATCCTCAGTCTTTCCAAAATCAGAGGTAGAACATCTTTGGCCTAACAAAAACAAACTAAAAATTTATCTCTTCATTATATCTTCAATAGAGAACCCCAGCTTGACTTTCGTCCCGCTCTTCTTGGTCAAATCCAGACAGGTCGTAGCAGTCTGAACCTCTTCGATTTTAGGGCCGCAATGACGCGCCTCATGCGCCTTAAGATCGTTAAAATTTGCAAAAAACTGGGCACACATAGTACACTCCAGTGGGCGCTCGTTATGGGTCAAAAGGTGCGTTTTCAGATTTGACCTCTGGTTGAACGACCGAGAGCAGACCGGGCATTTATGAGGGGACTCCTCCATGTGAAGAATCTTATGGACGGCCAAAGTCCGGCTCTGGCAAAAACCTTTGCCGCATTCCGTACACTTGAAGGGCTTCTCCTTACTGTGGATATACCTAAAGTCACCAAAAAAATTTTAGACATAAAAATTTTTGTTTCCGAGTGTTTTTTTTACCTGTGGTCCCGAAGATGGTCCTGTCGACGAAACGCCTTGCCACAGATATCACACGAGTAGGGCCTTTCATCCGTATGAGTCCTCTCATGTATCAACAAATTATAACTTTTCGTAAATTGTCTGTTACAATATTTGCAGATAAATTGTCGTTTGGGCTTGACCTTCCCTGGTAATAATTTCGGTTGAAGAGGCCCTCGTGGGGTCTTGTACCCTTGAAATTGTAATTTTGCGTGGTATAAAGCCGCGTTTTGCAGATATTGATTCATGACTGCTGTATTGTAGTAATAAGGGCTGAAACCGTCCCTGTACCACTCGCAATACCCTCCTGGTGGCGGTGATGGGTACGTTGGTGTATGTGGTGGTGTAAGTAGTGGTGATGTACTGTCAGCTTCTTGCTTGACTTCACGTAAAAATCCTGTTGAATTTTTTTATTAGAGTATTGGGAGTAACGGGTGGAAAATCCGACTTACCAGGCTTGTATTCGTATCCGTTCATTTTTTGTAACTGTCACTGCAACACTCGATGTAAGACTGATCGTGGTGGTCCTGGGTCGGGGTTAGTGGTTGATGGTGGGGGACTCCCGGTTTTTCGATGGGTCCGCCTTGGTAATTAGATGTGAGTTTGGTGATTCGTTGGTGGTGGGCTTGCGCAAAGGGTGGGAAAGGGTAATTGCTACTGGATAAATATATCGATGTTTGGTAATAAATAGCGGAAAAGATCAAAGAGCGGTGGCTTTGATCCAGATGATAATTGGAGCGGTATGAGTGGATTTGAGGCGGAATGCTTTGATTCAGACGGTTTGTCGCACTTTCTTATCGAATTATTACGAAAAGAAATTTGAAAAATTCGGGAGAACACTAAGATATCGATATAAAGTTGCTTTATTGTTTCACAATTATTGCTGATGACAGGGTTTTTCAATTATTATTCATTTCTGGATAAATAGATGACTGAATTGTTTGATCTATTAAAAAAAAATCGGTACAATTATCTATTATCACTTGAAAGCTTATACTTGTAATTATATCAGAGTTCTAAGTCAACAAAGTGGGTTCAAGTGAGCTATTGCTCCTATTCTGACTTCTAAACTCTATTTTCACTATTTTTATTGTAACAAATAAGCTACAAAAAACGTTTTATCAAGTGTTCTCTATGACAATTTATTAAAAGAAATTAAAAAAAAATTAAAAGAATTTTACAGATTGTTCATAAAAAAAACTCGTAGCTAGCCAGGAGAAAAAAGAGAAGTCTATCGTCTCTTACACATTTATTAAAACAGTTAGTTAACTCTACTACTAATAATAATTGCTCAATTAATACATCCCTTAATTATCGAAAATTTTAATTTTTTTCTCGTTTAAGAGACGAAAATTCAACACAAATTGCTGAAATTAATCAAATCCTGATGAGAAAGAAAGCGTTTTCAACAATTTTTAGATAATTAATAATATTTTTGATAACAATGTGCTTGATAACATCGAGAAGTGACATTTCTAAAACTGAAATTTTAATTTTGACAGGTAAATAAACAAAGTTATCAGAGACATCCAAAACAACTGGTTTACAGTTTCACAGCACTCTAAAATATTTTTTATGAACACATGGTATAACTGTAACAATGTAACTACAGAAAATAGTTTTAATCATTAACAGACTATAACAAGTGGTCCAAAACATTTGTCATCGCATAGCCAATTTTTTAATATTTTTTTAATTTGTGAAGGTTCTCAGTTTTGCTCAGTTCTGCCTCTGTTTTGTTCAATTTCGTTCAGTTTTTTTAGTTCTATTCGGTTTTGCCGTTTATTCTTAGTTCTTTTCAATTCTGTTCTGTTTATCTCAGTTACTTTATATATTTTTTTGATTTTTTTATTTTCAGCTTATTTTAGTTTTTTACACCTATTCTTAGTTTTTCTGTAACAGTTCCCCATAATTTTTGGTAGTTTTTAATTCTTACAAAGCATTTACAGTTATTCTTAGCTCTTCTCAGTTTTCTCCAGCTTAGTTTTGACCAATTATCACCCAAATTTTAGCAGTTTCTGCTAGTTTTTGTCAGCTGCTACTGGATATCATTACTTTTGACTATTTCAGTCAGCTTTTGTCTAATTTTTTTAGTGTATTTTACTGGTTTTGACGGTTTTTTATAGTTTTTATCTGTGTCTGACGGTCTTTTATAATAATTTCAGTTCAGTCATTTTATTATAACTCAGGTTTAACCATGTTTTGTATACTCAGGTTGAGCCATTCTATCTATACTCAGATTATTCAGGTTGAGTCACTTTATTAACATCCAGATTATTTTACTAATTTTTTAGAGTTATTTAACTCTTCTTCTCATTTATTTTTTTTTATTTCTTACAGTTCTCATATTTTCTCAGTTTCTAGTCTCGTTCAATTTCAGATAGTTCTTTTGACTTCTTTGTAGTTTTGTTCTATTCTGTTCAGTTTTTTCTAATTTTGTTTACTTTCGTTTAATTGTTTTTAGTTGTTTTTATTAATTCTTTTCAAAATTGTTTAGTTGAAATCTATTTTCCTCATGTATTTTCTATTTCCCTACTCAGTTCTTCTCAGTTATTCTTAAAATTGAACAAAATATAGAATACAGGTTTTCAGTTGAGCCAATTTTTTAATATTTTCTTCGTTTAATTTCGCTCAGTGTTATTTAGTTTTGCTCAGCTATTTTTAGTTCTTTTTAATTCTGTTCTGTGATTTCAGTTACTTTATATTTTTCTCGTCGTTCTTTTTTATTTTTGGCTTATTTTGGTTTCTCATAGCTATACCTACTTAGTTTCTCTCAGTTATTGTAATAGTTCCTCACAATTCCTGGTAGTTTTTACTTTTTCAAACTTTTTACAGTTATTCTTAGCTTTTTTCAGTTCTCATCAGGTTAATTTCGACTAGTTTTTGCCAGATTTTAGTAGTTCCTGTTACTTATTTATTTATCAATTTTTATATTTATTTATCTGTTTTTATTTATTTTTATCAGTTTTTTGACTGCTTTTCAAAGTTTTTGATAAATTTTGTTGTTTTTTACTATAACTTAGTTTGAGCCATTTTTTTTTTATACTCAGGTTAAGTCATTTTATCTATACTTAGATTATTCGGCTTGAGTAATGTTATTAACATCCAGGTTAGTTTGCTAATTTTTTATAGTAATTTGGCACTTTTTGTCTCTTAAAAATTTGGTTTTCGACAGTTTTCAGTTTCGCTCAGTTTTCAGTCTCGTTCAATTTTATTTATTTTCAGTTCTTTGTAGTTTTGTTCTATTGTGTTCAGTTCTTTCAAATTTCGTTTACTTTCGTTTCGTTGTTATTATCAATTTCTTTCAAAATAATTTAGATGTAATCTATTTTTCTTATTTATTTTCAATTCCTCTCAGCTTCTCTCAGTACTCATTTCTTCTTAGTTATTCTTAAAATTAAATAAATTGTATCACACAGCTTGTTTATTTGAGCCATTTTTTTCTATTTTTTATTTTAGTTTGTGAAAGTTCTCAGTTTTGCTCAGTTCTTGTTTTGTTTTGTTCAATTTCGCTCAGTTTTATTCTATTTTACAGCTCGTTTTAGTTTTTTACAGCTATGTATTCTTAGTTTCTTTTAGTTTAGTTTCGACCAGTTAGTTCCTTCTAGTTTTGTCAGTTTTTACTAGATATCATTATTTTTGAAAATTTTAGTCAATTCTCGTCTATATTTATCAGTTTTTTTGTCTAGTTTTTGATAGTTTTTCTCAGTTACTGACGGTCTATTATAATAATTCTAGTTGAATCATTTTATTATAACTCAGGTTAAGCCATGTTTTGTATACTCAGGTTGAGCCATTCTATCTATACTCAGATTATTCAGGTTAAGTCACTTTATTAACGTCCGGATTATTTTACCAGTTTTTTATAGTAATTTAACTCTTTTTGTTATTAAAAAAATTAGTTTCCGACAGTCTTCAGATTCGCTCAGTTTCCAGTCTCATTCAATTTCAGATAGTTCTTTTCACTTCTTTGTAGTTTTGTTCTATTTTGTTCAGTTTTTTCTAGTTCTGTTTACTTTCGTTCAATTGTTTTAGTTGTTTTCATCAATTGTTCTCATCAAAATTGTTTAGTTGTTTTTTTTTTATATAACATTATATTCTTCTCAGCTTTTCTCAGTAGTTCTTCTCAGTTAGGTATCCTTTAAATAGAACTAGATGTAGAATACAAATAATTCAGTTGAGCCAATTTTTTAATATTTTTTTTAGTTTGTGAGAGTTTTCAGTTATACACAGTTCTTTTCTATTTCGTTTAATTTCTCTCAATTTTCTTCAATTTTGCTCAGTTATACTTAGTTTCTTTTAATTCTGTTCTGTTTATCTCAATTACTTTATATATTTCTTTTGTAATTTTTCATTTTACCGCTTATACTAGTTTTTCACAGTTATTTTTAGATTTTTTTTAGTTCAGTTTTGACCGGTTCTTACCGGATTTTTGCATTTCTTGCTAGTTTTTGTCAGTTCTTACAGGATATTATTACTTTTGAAAATTTTAGTTAATTTTTGCTTATTTTTATCATTTTTTAACTGGTTTTGGGGGTTTTTGATAGTTTTTGTCAGTTTCAGAAGATATGTTATAATAATTCTGTCCAGGTTAGTTTGCTAATTTTTTATAGTAATTTGAAACTTTTTGTTTTTAAAAAAAATTGATTTTTGACAGTTTTCAGTTTCCAGTTTCGTTCGATTTCACTTAGTTCTTCTCAGTTCTTTGTAGTTTTGTTCTGTTTTGTTCAGTTCTTTCTAGTTTTGTTTACTTTTGCTCCGTTGTTTTTTATTAATTCTTTTCAAAATAATTTAGATGTTTTCTATATTTCTCATTTATTTTCTGTTCCTCTCAGCTTCTCTCAGTATTCAGTTCTTTTCATTTCTTTATCTTAAAATCAAATAAAATGTATCACAGTATCACACGGGTTGTTCATTTGAGCCATTTTTTTTATTTTAGTTTGTGGGAGTTTTTAGTTTTGCGCAGTTCTTCTCTGTTTTATTCAATTTCTCTGTTTTTTTTAGTTCTATTCAATTTTGCTCAGTTATTCTTATTTTTATCAATTGTGTTCTGTTTATCTCAGTTCCTTTGTATTTTTTGTCGTTCTTTTTTATTTTCATCTTGTTTCAGTTTCTCACAACTATTTTTAGTTTCTCTCATTTATTCTTCAATTACTTACAGCTGCCTAGTAGATTTTAGTTTGTTCAAACTTTCTACAGTTATTTTTAGCTCATGTTTTTTTTAGTTCTTACTGGATATCAAAACTTTGTTCTATTTCAGTCAGTTTTTGTCTATTCTTATTGTTTTTTGACTGTTTTTGAGAGTTTTGTCACTTTCTAACGGTTTTTTATAATAATTCTACTTGAATCATTTTATTTTAACTCAGGTTAAGTTATTTTATTAATTTCCAGTTTATTTTACTAATTTTTTATAGAGATTTAACACATTTTGTCATTCAAATATTATTGTTTTCTACAGTTTTTAGTTTTGCTTAGTTTTCTTTGACATTTAATTTCGCTCAGATTTCAGTTTTGTTCAATTTTGCTCAGTCTTTTTCAGTTATTGTTAGTTTTCTCAAAATTATTTAATTGTTTTTTATTTTTCTCAAATATTTTTTGTTCTTCTTAGTTCTTTGATCTCAGTTTTTTGTATTCTACAGTTCTACCAATTTTTTATTTCTCTTACTTTCCGTAAGTTTTAATTTTTTAATTGTCAACATTGTTTAATGTTTCTCTTTGTTTAATATTGTAGTTTGTTTTTAAGGATATTATTTACAATTAGGAGTCGAATTTTGCCTTAAATACCTATTAAAGATCTACAATTATTCTAAAAATAAAAATCTGTGTTTAGAATTTTTACCAGAAATTGGTTTAAATTAGGAAAACCCCTCCAAAAATTAAAATAGTTTCCCTTTCCGGTCTTAATTTGCTAAAACGTATCAAATATCAAAAATTTTAAGCTACTGTCTCCACTTCCTGGCTAATTTGTGAACCAATCCGTCAGAAATTCAATCCAAAATCTGTTCCAATTTAAAAACTCTCTAATAACCGAACAGTAAACAGCAACTTAGACCCCTATTGACTCAAATAAGGTCACAGCAAACACCGTCGGCCGAAAGTGAAATAGGGGAGCTTCAAAGCTTGCCGACTACCTCCTACCTAGCTTGAAATAGACCTAATCACTAATCCTGTTAAATATGCAAATTTTATTTTACTGCCACTATCTTGAAAAGTGCAACCGATTTTTACCTAGAAATATCTGTAGCGTGTCAGAAATTTTTTTGAGGGCCTGATGGTTAGCAGACACTTAATTAGATCAGGTTTCGGGTTACCAACACGTGCGTTTTAGCCACAGGAAGTTATCTGGTCAAGAGCTGATTCTAGCTTTTTAAAAAATGTAATTTATGCTCTAAATAAGACAGTGGTGGTTTTCACCTGCGCGATTTAAATTTTTGATTGATGATTTCCTAAAGCAAACAATAACCAGAGTCAAAAAAAATCATTTTAAGGGGTGATAATTTACTGACAACTCCCGTCGGCGGCCACTTCCAACTCCCAGACACCAGCCATGTGTTACAAGTGCTTGACACTTATCAACCCTCTGAAAAATTCTCATTGCAACGGTTTGGGGTGGTATTACACGCGCCCTTAAACAAATACTAGCAAAGGTGTGTTATCATTGCTACTATATATCCAGTGATAGCGGTACGTTTGAAGTAGCTTTGAAGAGACCGCGTGATTTTCGCTGGAGAAAAGTCGTTGAAAGGGGCAGGTGTGAACCGCATTGTCTTAGAAAATTAACTATCCGCAAGCGAAATCCGCAGCTTGCTCTGAATTATTCATTTTTTAGAGAGGGTGGACCACCTGTTCTACCTGAGGAAATCCCACTTTTGGGAAACAATAGGTCGAGCAGTTTAGCCGGAAATAATATTTGCCTTCTAATAGGTTTGACGTCGGGTATTTGCAAAATATTGATTTTTTTTTCGGGTAAATAAGATAGAAGCACGTTCAACTGCTGTTTGCTTGGGATTATCACAGTCGTTTAATTTTTTTTTCCGGGGATAATTGAAGGCTTTAGGGCTTACGTGAAGGAGGAACATGTGGGAGCTGATCGATTTATCATGGATATACAGATGGCTCTAAAATATAAATAAACAACAGTTTTTGGAATTTTCAGAGTGTGTGGACAGAAAAATTAGACGAACTGATACGTTTTTGGCACTTGAAGATTTCGAGATAATTTTTTAGAAAATACAAACTGACAAAAACGAGGGATATTTGAGTCGGATTTAGAGTAATGTGCTTAAAATAAATATTATCAAGTTGTAGTATCTCAAGTGGAAGTTATTGAAAAAATGTTTTGCCTAGAAATCGGTTTCATTTATTTATCCCATGAGTAATGAAACGAGTCAAGTGTTTGACCTCACAGTGAATACGATTTTTAGAATGTTGTGAATGACGTATGTAATTTAAATTTTACTCCAAAACTGTTCAAAAATTATAAAATCGACATATTGTATAAAATGTTTTCTGTAAGTACAATATTATATAACTATGTGTTATTTATGATTCATAAGTGTTGAAATAAAGAGCCAGTTTGCGGTTCAATTTGGAAATAGTGACAATAACACTAGAACAAATTTCCAGAATTTTTCTAACCATAGATAATATGCCGAGTTTTAAATTTTTTTGTTGTTACTATAACAGTTTTTTTCTTTATTTTTTGTTTTACTTATTTATGTTTTACAGAAGCTGTATAATATATGTATGTAGCAACAGCTATTTTGAACGATTTATCCTAACTAGATGCAATTATTTTTGTAAAAAAGAGTGAGCAAAACGGTCTAAAATATGTACTTGTTATAGGTATTAACACTGATCTTATCTAATTGCAGTTTTTTTATTTCTATTTTTAAAACAAAATAATAACTAAAAAACTGCTTTAATTGTTTAATTTTAAACAAAGATTTTATTAGATTTCTTGTTTAATTTTATATCTAGAAAACATCTGATTTAGAAAGCTCTGACACTATTGGTAAAAACCGGCAAGGATTTGTAAAAACTAAAAAAACTGGTATAAAAACTAAGAAGAATTGTTAAGAAATTAAAAAAGCTGAAAAGAGCTAAAAAAAACTGATAAGAAAAATTGTAATTGAATTGAGAAAAACCAAAAAGTTGTAAGAACAACTCAAAGGAACTAAAAAAAAATTAGAAAGGCTGAGGGGAACTGAAAACTTCTAGGAATTGTGAGGAGCTGTAAAATATTGTATTATAACTAAAAAACAAAAAAAATTAGAGGGGTACTTAAAAAAATAGAGAACAAAGACTGCGAATAATTAAGAAAAACTAGGAATATAACTGTGACAAACTGAAAAAAGCTGGGAATATAAAAGAAGTGGAGAAAACAGAAAACAACTAAAAAAAAAGGGTTTGGAAACAGTAACAAAATTGAAAAGAACTTAATTGAAAAATCTGAGCGTAACACAACGAAATTGAGAATTGTCTGAAACTAAATAAATTGGCAAAATACTCAAAGTACTATAAAAAATTAACAAAATGGTTTAACCTGAGTTATAATAAAATGACTCAACCCAAATTTTGGGTATAGAAACCGTCAGAAACATCCAAAAAAACAATCATAAACTGACAAGACCAGCTAAAAATTAGTCAAAAAAATAAAAACTGACAAAATTATTCAAATTATGTACTTATAAAAATATATACCTATCTAGCTTTTCTATAAGTGTAATATATTTTTTTATTGTAATATTAATAATTGAAACCTTAATCAATGTAACAATAATTAGTAATTTTGTTTAAACAAAAAGGAACAATAAAAAGTGATCAAAAACTGTTAAAGTTGGCCAGAAATAGTCAAAATTATTGATAAAAACAGTGAAAGTCAGTTAAAAACAGTCAAAATCAGTTAAAACTAATAAGAACTAACTAATAAGCAGAAACTCGTAAAAGGCTGATAAAAATCGGTAAAAACTCGTAAAAATAAAAAAACTGGTATAAAAAACTGAAAAGAATTGTTAGAAAATTAAAAGAACTAAAAAAAAACTAAGACAAACTAATAAGAATAATTGGAATTAAATTGAGAGAAACCAAAAGCAGTAAGAAGATGTGAAAGAAACTAAAAAAAAATTAAAAAACTGAAAAAATCGAAAAATTTCTAAAAATTGTGAGGAGCTGTAAAAAATTGTAACTGAGAAAAACTGAAACGAACTAAAAGAAACAAAAAACCAAAAATAAACAAAAAAAACTGGAGAGATACTGAGAAAAATAGATAAGAATTAAGATAAGCTAAGACTGAGAATAACTGAGAAAGACTAGGAATATATCTCCGATAAACTAAAAAAAGTTGGAAATATAAAAGAAGTGGAGAAAACAAAAAACAAAAAAAAAGCTTGAAATAAACAAACAAAGTTGAAAAAGACTAATATAATTGAAAAATCTGAGCAAAACACAACGAAATCGAAATTGAGAACTAAATAAAACTAAAAAAAATAGCAGAACAGTCAAGGTACTATAAAAAATTAACAAAATAGTTTAACCTGGGTTATAATAAAATTACTCAACCCGAATTTTAGGTATAGAAGCCGTCAGAAACATCCAAACAAATAATCATAAACTGACAAGACTAGCTAAAAATTAGTCAAACAAATAAAAACTGACAAAGTTATTTAAATTACTTATAAAAAATATATCTAGGCTTTGTATTATTTTAAGAATTTTTTTCAGTGTAACATTTATGAAATGAAACTCTAATCAATGTTTAAAAAAACAGCAACAATACAAAGTGATTAAAAACTGTTTATTTTGACCGGAAACAGTCTAAATTATTAATCAAAAGCAATGAAAATCAGTTTAAAACAGCCAAATCAGTCAAAACTAATAAGAACTGACAAAAACAAGCAGAAACTTGTAAAAAGCTGGTAAGAAATGGCAAGAACTCGTAAAAACTATAAAAACTAGTATAAAAACTGAAAAGAATTGTTTAGAAATCAAGATGAACTAAAAATTTTACTAAAATGTAATAAAAAACTGATAAGAGAAACTATAAAAAACTCGGAGAAACTGAAAAGAGCTGATGAAAAGAATTGTGAGAAACTGAGAGAAACAAAAAAAAGCAAGAAGTTCTGAAAGAAACCAAGAAAAACTGAGAGGAACTAAAAAAAACCTTGACTAAGAATATCTGAGACAAAATGTAACAAACTGAAAAAAATTGAAAATATAAAAGAGCTAAAAAAACAGAAAGCAACTGAGAAATCCATAAATGCATTAAAAGAACTAATCAAAGTCGAATAAAAATTAAAAAAAGTAAACGTAAAGAATGAAATCAATAAAAACTAGGACGAGTTACTAGAAACAAAAAAAACACAAAAAAATGGCTTAACGAAAATAACATGATCAGTGAGATGAAATATAAGCCACTTCTGTCATGACAATGTAACTCATTCAAATTTGTTTTTGCAAAATTGTCAAGTTTGGGGATTTAAATTTATGTAGAACTGCCTCTAGTTCTGTAAAAAATTTTTTTAACATTATCATTAAAATATGAGAAGATATTGCTTGATTTCTATAAAAACTAATTTTGTTGCTATTGTTTGACGGTCAGATACTTCAGAAAATCTTGCATCAAAATTCTTAAAAATGGATTAATAATATTGTTTTAAGTTCTGATTAGAAGTTGTTTTATAGAATTCAGCATATTTATTAAATTAAATCGTTTAATTTTTTCAAAATTGCGGGTCTTAGATTAATACAAATCTAAATTTGGTATTCAATTTATTTTGAAAACATAA
This sequence comes from Tribolium confusum, assembly GCA_029207805.1. Classification (NCBI taxonomy): domain Eukaryota; kingdom Metazoa; phylum Arthropoda; class Insecta; order Coleoptera; family Tenebrionidae; genus Tribolium; species Tribolium confusum. The sequence continues at coordinate 4,170,105 of JALGAY010000007.1, read as the reverse complement.
ATTTAAGTATCAGTTTATATAAAAACGGTGAAACTACATTTAAAACACTTTTTTTTAATTTTATCTAAAAAACGTGTTTTTTAATACAGTTTCTTTGAACAGTAGTTAAATCTTCCCAACACTGGAATTCCATCCCTTCATTCCTAAGATAATTTTAATGTGTGTCTGGCGGAAACCAAAAAAACTGATAATCTTCTTCTTGGTAGAGATAAGGCCCATATTTACTCCAATTTTTCGTGATGAAAGTCACACGATTTTTATCGCCTTAAAACCACTTGACAAAAAACTAAGGGTTCACAAAACCAAGTAAACACAACCATTTGTCATCCCAAATCCTCGCTAAATATTGTTTCAATTGAAAGCTAAACAAACGTGACAGTTATTGCAACGAATCAAGCTCAAAATACACACTGATTTCGCTATAATTAAAACACTTTCTCTCACAAGACCGAGGAAAGTAAAATTTCAGGTATAAATAAGGGCGCACGACGAGCTTTGACTTCTGCCGACTTTACAATCGGTAGCGGCTCAAAGAAGTGTTATAAATTCATAAAGTTTTATTTTTGGAAGTCCCAACTGACCCAAATTGCAATTTTGGCCTAGTTTATTACCGGGAATTTTTCGGCAAGTATTTGTTGCTAACATACACAAAGAGAAAAATTTTCTTCATTTATAAATAAACAAAAGACACGAAAAAAAATTGTAAAAAAAACTAGGAAAAAATCTGTTTGAGTTGTAAAAAATTAAAATATTTGTTCTTAACAAAGAGAAAGAGAAATTTTTTTACATTTATAAATATCAGATATAAAAAATTGTTAGAAAAAAATTAAGAAGAAGCTATTTGAGTTGTAAAAAAATAAAAAACATAAACTGCCACTGAACTACCCTTTTCTCGCCATAAAAAGAGTTATAAAACGAAGGCTAAATATTTTTGTAAACAGTTAGAAGGAGCAGTTACGGTCTTGAAACCCTTTTTAAAATGCCGTAAACGACAAACGGATTTTTTGTCCCTTTAGAACAGCTACACATCGCACAAACTAGAAAGGAAGGGTAGTTTACACTTTCAAGGTTGGCAAACATTAACTGTAAACTGCAATAATTAATTAATTTTTAATCATATATTCAAAAATTAAAGCTTTTAACATTATTTAAAATTATTTTAAAATAAAAATCTATTAGATTTAACCCTATCAAGGATATATTACTATAATTATTTCTGTCAGTTCGTAGTTTCAGCCAGTTCCTGTCAAATTCTAGCTAGTTCCTGCCAGATCCCTTACACTAGTTTCATTATTATCTCAGTTCTTTACAGTTTCAGATAATAATTATTCACATTTCTATAATAGTTTTGAGTTTCTAGCTTTTCTTACCGTTTATTATTAGTTTCTTTTGGTTTTTGGCAAATAATTTGAGTTATTTGACTGCTCTTGATTATTTTTTGGTAGTTTTTTGTCGGTTTCTGACAATTTTTGACAGTTACTAATGCTCTATTAGATATAATTCTTTTTGAGTCATTTTATCTATACTAAAGTTATTCAGGTTGAGTCATTTTTTTATATTCAAGTTATTTTACAAATTTTTATAGAGATTTCACATTTTTTTTTTCGTTTTTTTAGGTTTGCTCAGTTTTCTCAACTTTAATTTCTTTTATTTTGCTCAATTTATTCTAGTTTTGTTTACTTCTTTTCGTTGTTTTAGTTATTGCTAATTCTTAAATTCTTCTTCATTTTTCGTTCTATATTTTTTTGGAACTAATTAATTTAGTCTAACAATAAGCTAATTTCTTCAAAATAAATGAGAGTTAGAACCAAATTTTGTAACATATTTTTTTACTTATTCTAGTTTATTTTTTTTTAATATATTTTTTAGTTTGTGTATACTCAATTGGATCATTTTATCTATACTCAAGTTATTCAGGTTGAGTCATTTTATTTGTATTCAGATTAATTTGACAATTTTTTTTAGTTTTTGTCTTCTCAGTTTCGTCAGTTTCTTCTCTGTTTTGATTAGTTTTGTTAAGTTTATTCAGTTTTTTTAGTTTCATTTATTTTTGCTAAGTTTTTTCTAGTTATGTTTACTTTTACCATTTATTTTAGTTGTCAATTATTTTTAATTTTTTTAAACTCTTTTTTTTAGTCATACATAACCTATAGTTTCTAAGTTTTTAAAAACTTTTATTTTACCTAGCAAGTAATATATTATAAAAAAGATTTTAAAATTTTAAAATAAATATGTTTTTCAAGTTGGTATAATGCACAAAACGACAACTTGTTTGTTTTGATTTAGTTACGATTTTCAATAATATTTAATTGTTATTAACGCTTTATTCAAACATTTTAGTAGGTATACCTTATATTGCACAGTAAATAATTTTAGGACCGTTTTGTTTTTTAATGTTGGTAGCAAACGAAACGTCATCTGCTGTCATTAATCAAATTTCTGTTATCATTTACGATCTTGAAACCAATTTCGCATTGTTCCTGCCCTTAATTTACATACTCAAATATGAATTTCTATCAGTATCAACAAATCTCAACAATCGAATCAAGTAACCTTTGACTGGCTTGAAATCTCATTAAATACGAGATATCTTTCAATCTCGTTTAGTCGTTCAGACTGTGATTGTGCAATGTATTGATTGTAATATAAAATGTCACAATCTAATTGCAAAAGATGCTGATCGTGTAGGCGGTACTCTAGCAGCCATTTGCATGCGGAGCGGCAGCCATTACACCTCGGATCAAAGCATGCCCTGAAACAAAACAAGCGTACTGTATCAAAATCCGGTAACTAGATTTAGGACCGGTGGATGAGTTTTCCTCGCTTCTACAGCGTTTTACCCTGAAGCGATTCAAACTCGTATTATGGGGAAATCCGAGTGGTGCGTTTAGATGAGAGCTGATGGAGAGAATTTGAATAAAAATTGGAAATTGGAAAAGTTTCGATAGGCAAGAGGGTGAACACAGAGAGGGAGGGACGGTGTTTTGTGTAATAAATTTTTTTTTCTATATAATGTACCTAACAAGTTGTTTTATTAAAAAACAAATTTAATTGAAACACTTACTAAATGTTTTCTGTATCTTGGTACATAATATACTATTTTTAGTGTTGAAATTGTCTCAAAACTGCAAAAAAAAAGAATTAAAAATTAAAAAAAGAATTGGTTTCAGCCAACCTTCTAAAACCAAACATTTTTAAATTAACAAGACTCTTTTTTTGAAATTATAAATAATAATGCTGTCAACCTGAAGACTTAAACAGTTCTAAATCGGGTTGTCTCAACGTGAGTACACAAAACATAGCTCAACCTAAGTTAAAATAAAATGACTCAACTAGAATTATTATAACAGATCTTCAAAAACTAACAAAAACTATCAGAAACAGCCAAAACCAGTCTTAAAAAAACAATAAAAATAGAGCTGGTAGAAACTAAAAGAAACATAAAACACATAAAAACATAAAAAATTATAAAAAAATACAGATCTTGTCTAATTTTGTGTGTTACCAACCTTAAAGAATATTCTACATTTCGGTATATATTATACTTATTCTTAGTGCTGCACTTGTTTCAAAACTACAAAAAAAATTAATTGAAACTCAGTTAATGGCAGTTGACGTTTCATTTACAACCAACCTTCTAAAACTAAACACTCCTAAATTAAGAAGGCTTTCTTTTTAGAAATGAGGTTATTTCTACCGGTCACTCACTACGATTTTTAGGGATTTCTACCTAAAATTGAGAGGTTGGCAACGACACCTAACCTGTTAAATTTTTCGGTCTAGGGGGAAATATGGGAAGCACGAATTATGGGGTGCGCAGTAGACCCTTTATTAACTAATAATTACAGTCATGTACCTAATGCTACCAACCTAAAAAATTAAAGAGTTTTAAATCGTGTTGTCAACTTTTTTAATGTAGCTGTTATTTCATAAAAATAAAATTTTTAAAATTACAGTTTTTGGCTAATTTTGTGTTCGACCAACCTTAAAGAATATTCTACATCTTGATGTATAATATACTTATTTTCAGTATTGCATTTATCCAAAAACTGCAAAAGAATTAATTAAAATTCAATTAATGACAGTTGAAGTTTCGTTTGTAGCCAACCTTCTAAAATTAAACAATCCTAAATTAACAAAACCTTCTTCTTAGAATTGAAGTTATTTATTAACTAATGATTACAGTTATACACTCAATGCTACCAACCTAAAAACTTAAACAATTCTAAATAGTTCATTGAAACCAAATTAATGATAGTTGACATTTCGTTTACAGCCAACCATCTAAAGCCAAACATCCTAAATAAAAAAGACGTTCTTCTCTAGGAATTGAAGTTATTCATTAACTAATGATAACACTTATGTACCCAGTGCTATCAACCTAAAAACTTGAACAATTCCAAATAATGATCGTCATCTTTATTTAATGTATCTATTATTTTATAAGAATAAAATTTTAAAAAATACAGCTATTCTCTAATTTTGTATGTTACCAACCTTAAAGAACTAAAATGTCAAAAATATTCTAGTCAGAGTTGTCGTTTTAGGCGATGTCAATCTTGTAAATCAAGAATACACATACTTCAGTCCGCTTTTTTATAGTCTTTTAGAAAAATAATATTATTATAAACACCTGTAAATGTTTTAAAATTCAGAAAATAAAAAAAATAAGTTGGTGGTAACAGTTGACATTATACAAGCTACCAACTTAATAAATAATAAAAATTACTGTATTTTGTAATTGATTAAAAGCGCCAAAAACAGTAGAAGTAAGTAACAGGTAACAGATGACACTTTTGACGTTCCGTTAGATACCAACCATACAAAACAAAATGGTTCTAAAAAGTAAACATTTAAAACTAAAAAACGTCCACATTTTCTATTTATTTTGAAATGAGAACTTTGGGTTTTCGACATATTATTTCGTAAATGACAAATTTTCTTTAAATAAAAAAAATAAAAAAACATTAGGTTGGATCTACAGTATAGGGGTGGGCGATTTTCATTTTAAATAGTCGATAATTGATTATTCAAGTTAATGGATTATTTCGATTAATCAATTTTCCCGAGTAATCGATTTTTCCAATTTTAGATCAATCGATTATTCCGATTATCGATTATCGAGTATTATTTATTGAAAAAAGAATGATGATGTTTGACAGTTTGATGAAAAGCATCGTAATGTATGGAGTAGAAGTATGGGGATGGAAGGAATATGAGGAAATTGAGCGTGTGCAAGAAAAGTATATAAAAAGGTTTTAGGTTTAAATCAACAAACGCCAGAGTACATAGTAAGAAAAGAAAGTAAGAGAGAAAAGTTGAGAGTGGAAACGGGAAAAAGAGCGGTGAGAGTCGAGAAAAATTTAAGAATGCGACAAGAATGCAAAATACTGCGACAATGCTGGGCTAAAATTAAAAGAGCAAGTGGAAATGTCAGATGGATAGAACGAGAGGACTACTATGAGAAAAAGGGGTATGCGTGTGTAGAAATTGAAAGAATGAGAGAAGAAGAAAGAAAAATGGAAGAAGAACTAAAACAAAGAGATGCTGACATAGATAAACAGGAAAGAATTGCGGGTATAAAAGAATCAAGGTATAATCCCAAATATGCCCTGATTGCTACCACCGAACTGCCAAAATATTTAGATAAAATGAAAAGTAAAAATCAAAAAATGGTTGCAAGATTCAGATGCGGGAATGAAGAAAGGAAAAATGAGTTTTGGAAAAAAGATTGGGAAAGAATGTGCAGACTATGTAGAGAATAACGGGAGACGTTAAAACATTGTTTGTCAGAGTGTGCAGAGTTAAAAATATGTGAGTATGGAAGGATAAAATTCCTAAGCGAAAATGGAGAAGGGAAAGAATGGATGAAAGAAGTCACGTGTGCCAGGAGAAGAATGGAGAAGAATTAAAATTTTTATTTATATATTTAGTTTGTCATATTTTTGATAATTTGTGTTAATTTTCGCTTTTGGTTTGTTTGTTGTACCTAAGAAGGACTGTAAAGCCAATTAGGCAATAAAGACATTTAAGTAGTAAGTAGACTATTATTTATTACATTGATTAATTAATCCTTATTAATTGATTTAAGTATTTGGAATAAACATTTTAAAATTATAAAATTTGGATCCTACTACCTTACAAGCATTAAATAATCAATTATTGCTGAATTAATTAATCGTTTAATCGAATTTTTTACTCGATTAATCAATTATTTTGTCCAGTCCTACTACAGTCAGCTATGACGTCAAAATTAATTTAGACAAAAAAAACCAAAAAGATATCTTTGCAATTCTAATTCGGCAGGTTATCTTACAGAAGAGTCAATATTTAGTTTTCCTAATAAGAGTCTCAGTTCGGTTGAAAGTATCGAATTTCAATTTCGTTAAAATAAATAAAATACTGAGTATTTAGTCTTTTTTATTCGACAATAACAACAAACCTATTTTGTGCAGTGTGTTAAAATCCTTGCAATAACAAAGATACTGTCTTCGTGTCGTGTTTTATGTAAACCTATTTAAAGGAAAATAGCTTCGAATCGACCATGAAACACATTTACCTTCCCTCAAAAGCTTCCAAGACCTCCCAGCCCTGAAATTATGAATCTTGTAAATATTTCTCTCAACTGTCATCCCAACTAATGCCTACTTAAGCACATTGTCGTCTCTTCCGTTCGCCCTTGGCCCGAATTGCCTATTTGATTCTTTTATTACTCTCACTTTTCTTATTTATGACTTTTCCACGCGCCAAACCCCCCAATTTCCAAGTAACTGTCGCTTTTCTGACCCCTTGTCCGACCCTGGAATTTGTCACAGGCTTTGTTTACATTTAGTCAAGGCCTGAAATACCGTAAATCTCTCGAAAGCTCCCCAAAGTGTTTGATGATAACGAGTACAAAATTATTGAATTATTACAATTATGATACGGATTGTTTTCGATAAATTGCAAAGCTGTGTCGTAGCCTTTCCGACATATGGTTGCGATAAGGAGCTTAGTCCTAATTTTGACTGTATACAACATTTCTCTATTAGGAGGCTAATTTATGTGCATTGGATTTTGTTGCACAGATAAATTTTATTATTCTGTGTGGGACGATATCACACCTCTAAATCAACTTAAATTTAACATTTATTATCATGCTACCTAGTATATGACAAAAGAGAGAAAAAAATTTTTTTTTCATAGACATGGAGTTATCTTACAGTATCTGGTATCATTTTATAAATAACAATAAACTTCAACCATTAATAATTACAATGTATAATCTTTATTACTTACCACACTTATATACATAATGGTACAACACATTACTATTAAATCATTTACTGTATACGTATGGTAAGTCATAAAAGAGATAAGTTTATATTGCTTTTTATTACACACCGATTCTAATATAAAAACACAAAAAAATATTCAAGTGGATTCACAGAACATACTTAATAAAACAGAAGAACATGACCGTAATGCATTTAGATTTTTTTCTACTGAACTATTTCAAAATTCCTGTTGTAAAAATTAAAATTTTTGATTTTTCTAAGAAGTCTAGGTACTGATCATAAATTTGGAGAAAAGTAGCCTGCTATAACTACCTAATGGTGTACTAAATACAAAAATACAAAAGTTTATGATTTTATGGACGCACAATTTTCAGTCATAACTAACCTTTCAGTCGGTATACTGAAATATTTTGAACTGAATGATTTATAACCAGACAAATTCAATGAAAGCTTCTTTTTTTTTCAAATTGGGGTGTTTTAATATAATTGATAAATGAAATAAAATTTTTCAAAGTCGGATTGCGTCTTTCCCTCTTCAATACAACCATTTTTAATTGAGAAATAGCCATTTTAAACTTAAAAAATACTGAAATAGTTTCTATTGTTTGTTATTTTAATTCAGTTTTTAATAAAGCGATTTTTTCAATTAATAACCAGAATTTAACATTTTAAAATTACTGTGAAAAACAACATTAGATTCAATTAAGAATAAAAATAAAACTAAAAATTTAATAATTACAAAAGCAGATAAAAAAATTGTATAGTTATATTTAAAATGAAACCAACATTGCAACAAATTTTAAACTTTTAGTATATTTTTTTAAATTTGTTTCAGTATTATTTTTTTTAATACAAATATTAAGAATTTGGTCTTGTATATGACAGTATTTCTTTTTATTCACTTTGAAATCATTTTAAGAAAAAAATTTCTCTTTTATATTTCACCGCTTTGACCTGGTTTGTGACCTCACAGTTTCTACATCCAAGCTTTGATGCAACCACTATTTGCAAAAAAAGATAATAAAATTCTAAAAATCTTTCTCCTACAGATGCAATACCTCTATAGATCTGCTATAGTAAAGAGATCTATAGAATTAATACTTACAGTAGATCTACAGGTACTATATAGTAACAGATTCTATGTACTATACCTATTACCTACTAGAGGATTCTATAGAATCTGCTATAGTAGAGAGATCTATAGAGTTAAGTCTAATGACAAGTATTTTGACGGTTTTGCTCACTTTTTTTTCAAATGTACTGCTCCAAGAAATTAACGCACTACTGAAAAAAGTTAAAAAATTAAAACTATGTACATTTGACAACTTTGGTTGAGAAGGTTTAATCAAGCTATAATCTAGTTACCCATTGTAATAAAAGTTTTGACATTAAAGTCAGAAGTTTGAGTTTAATAGTTTTTTAAGCAGAAATTTTAAAATAATTTTCATTTTTAAATTGTGTTAATTTGTAATTGCGTTTTATTGTTATTTGAATTTGCCGTTCTGTGGATAGTTTTTATTATTTGAAACAATAATGAAAACATTATGAGGAATTTGACTCGAGAAGAATGCGCCCAAGCTGTGGTTTTGTTGGAGTAAGGATGGAGCTACAGAAGAATTGGTGAAAGGTTTGGTGTATCTTATACGTCAGTTTCGCGTACGATACAAAGGTACAGAGAGACAGGAAGTCACCTCAGAAGACCTGGGCAAAAAAGAAAAAGAAAAACCACTCCTATCCAGGATAGATTTTTAAGAATATCTGCGCTAAGGGAACGCTTTGTAACCGCCAGGAAGCTACAAACTAAGTTCCGTGACGTAGAAGGAATTCAAATCAGTACCGAAACTGTTAGAAAAAGACTTAAGGAGGATAATTTAACACCCCATATTCCTGCTCGTGGTCCTGCGTTGACTGCAGAACACCGCAGAGCCCGATTAAAATTTGCTAGAAAGCACATAAATTGGCAAAGAGAGGATTGGGAGTCTGTTCTTTTTACGGATGAGTCAAAATTTTGCCTTTACAATTGCGATGTGTATCGTAGACCAAATGAGCGGTACGCACAGTGTAACATTCAGAATACCACATTGTTTGGTGGAGGCTCAGTAATGGTTTGGGGTGGTATTTCCTTACAAGCTCGCACAGAGTTAGTGCTTGTAAATAATGGCTCTATAAATGCGAACCGTTACATAACAGACATTCTTGAAGAGCATGTAGTACCATATGCCCCTTATATTGGTCCAAATTTTTTGTTAATGCAAGATAACGCAAAACCCCACACTGCCCGAATTGTTAAAGATTACTTGAATGAGGCAGAAATCAATGTTTTGGATTGGCCAGCTCGAAGCCCTGACCTAGCATGTTTGGGACATTCTCGGGAAACGTTTAAAAAATCTTCCACATCCTCCTGTCCATCTTCAAGAGGTAGGTCCTCAACTAAATGAAATTTGAAATAACTTAAATCAAGAAGACATAAGTTCGTTAATTTTGAGTATGGAACGAAGATGTGCAGCGGTTATTCAAAGTAGAGATGGAAATACGCGATATTAAGATGTTTTCTGTAACTTTTATAACGGCGTAACTTTAATAAAATTTTGTTTTCGGTTTGTTTTTTGTATATTTGGACACATTAGATATTAATTTACTTTAAACAAATGTTTTTGTTAAATTTTTCTTAATTTTGTACCAATTGGTCGAATACATGTTTCAATTTTCAAAAAAATTCAAGTGGTGCGTTAATTTATTGGAGCAGTATTAGTTGCTTTGAAGCATTAAATGTATGTAGATGAAAATCAAGACGTCACAAATTTTTATGTATATTTTTGTTTACAATGTTGGCAACGTCTGAAACGTCAACTGTGATTTTATTATTACCAAATTAGTTTTCTAATAATTAAGTTTAGTTTTTTGACGTTTCAATACAGTTATATCAATACCAAAATAGTACATTATTATACGTATTTCATAAGACGATTATTGTGACACGAATGAGTTTTGAGCACGACGAGCGAAGCGAGGAGTGCTCAAATAAAATGAGTGTCACAAGTCGTCTTATGAATCGAGTGTAATCTACTATTTTTTCTACTTTGCGTGGCAAAAAAGCATTCAAAAAGTCTCTTTTGAAAAATTATCACAACTTGAGATTTTTGACAAATTTGGTTGGCACTAATAAAGTAATGACATCTGTCAATTAAGGTTTTCAACTGATTTACTAATTAACTGATATTTTGCTTCAATATTTTCGACAGTTCGCTTATGATTTTATCAACTATTCCATATCATCTCCATTGCGTAGGCGGTAGACGTAATTTTTACGCTTACGGTGCCAACATAGCCAATAAAAAAGTTACTGTTTTGCGTGCTATAATGAAAATTTAGTGTCATTATTGTTAAACGCAAACGGTTGTTAACGCAAAGTAGAAAAAGAGTATTTTTCGCATTTTATTCTATTTTATGAGGTGACAGCTACATTAAAAAGAGTTAACAACACGATTTAGAACTGTTTAAGTTTTTAGGTTGGTAGCATTAGATACATAACTGTAATTATTAGGTATTAAATAACCTTATTTTTAAAAAGAAAGCCTTCTTAATTTAGGAGTGTTTAGTTTTAGAAGGTTGGCTGCAAATGCAACGTCAACTCTCATTACCTAAATGAGTTTGATTAAAAGTTTTTTTGCTGTTTTGAGACAACTGCAATACTAAAAATAAGTATATTATCTACCAAAGTGTAGAATATTTTTTAAAGTTAAATTAGCAGAATACAAAATTATACAAAAGCTGTATTTTTTTTATTTTTGTAAAGTGACAGCAACATTAAATAAAAATGATTATGACTATTTAGAACTTTTTGATTTTTCAGGTTGGTAGCACTCGGTATATAACGGTAATAATTAGTTAATAAATAACCTCAATTCTAAGAAGAAGTTATGAGTGCGCTTCGGGCGTTTGAAATCCGATGCGCTTTGAATCCGAGAAGATTGAATTTTATCTGTTTCCCGCCAAAAATTGACAGTTCTAGAGTCGACCAACAAGATAATTGATGAACTTCTTCGAAAAACTATATCAGTTATTTTGTTGGTCGACTCTAGAACTGTCAATTTTCTAGCGGGAAAAAGAAAAAATTCAATCTTCTCGGATTCAAAGCGCATCGGATTTCAAACGCCCGAAGCTCATCCGAAGTTATTGTTAATTTAGGAGTATATAGTTTTCGAAGGTTGGCTGCAAATGAACCTTCAACTCTCATTAATTGAGATTCAATTATTTTCTTTATAGTTTTGAGACTATTGTAATTAAAATAAGTACATTAATTGTACTTATTTAAATGCAAATGTAATATACATCTTACAACAATTTTCAACAATAAAATATGAAAACGTCATGTTCAATAATTTTTGTTATTACTGTAATAAAATTAAATTATGTTTTAATTTGTTATATTTTTTGTGCAAACGCATAGTTAAATACTTTGTTGCATAAACTTTTAGACATGTCTATTCTATTATTTATTGTTATACAGATAGAAACAATGTTTCAAAAATGCAACAGACTATAGTTTATATTTTGTAGTTGTTGACATAAACATAAATTATTTAAAACAACATTATATAACAATTATGTTTTAATATTTTTATGTCAGACATTTGTTATTTTTAACAATTTAATTTTTCAATGAACACATTTCAAATTCATTCTGCCAGGCAGGTCAGATTAAAGACACAAACCTTCTCTCTTATTGTGACGTAACGTAGGTCCCTTTTTGTTGTTTTTTTATATTTTACTAAATTATCAATTTGTGTTTTGTTTTATTGTTAGTTAGTCTCGTGAATAGACTCACAACAGTTCTTACACAAAACAGAATATTTGTATTTATTGTTTTATTAAATGGCATATACCGGTTACCGGTTTTGTTCAAATTATTTTTACATTCTATTATTTAAACACTTTTTAATAAACAATCTTACTATTTGTATCTGCTATTTTGTAAAAATAAATTTACGTGTTTCAATGCGTGTTAAAATTTTTTTTTTTAAATTTGATACAAGGACTTACTGTATAAATTCAAAATTATAATTTATATTTATATAAAAAAAAAACTTTTACCGTCATTAATATTTAATATACTATTGAGTTGAATAATATAAACTGTGTGTGTCTGATTTTATAGGTCAGGTGAGTTAAGTTAATTTCTGAATAGATTTTGAAAATGTTTTTGAAGTTTTTCAGATTTTAGTGATTCTAAAAATTCTTGTTGTTTAAATCGTTTCTCTTTAAGTCGATTTTCGTCTTTTATTGTAATAAAAAGCCGCTGAAATTTATTTCCGACCAACTACTGTGTAAAATGTATAAATAACGATTGGAAACACGAACCTCTCCTCCCTGTTTTGGTGAGGACAAAAGCTCCCAAAATTTATATCTCCCGATCATGCAGCTTTCGAAATTCCCGAATCATATTTTTGAACTCGAAAACAAACAAAAGCTCGTGTTTACATGAACACTCGACACTTGACCTCCGTCCTAAACATAAAACGTCTGCACTGAAATTAGGATGCGTAAAATACGGCCACTTTATGGGTAGCTCAATAATTATTTTCTCACACGATTTATTGCTTCGAGTTGAAAAAAAAATAACAAAAAAATTCCTGAATTTAGTGTCTCTCTTTTAACAACAAACAAAACGGTTTTTACTGCTCTCTTTTCGTTTGCTACTAAGAAACGGAATAAAAATCTGACAAAGGGTGACCTCGACGGGGTTGGATGGAGTCTTGCGAAGAGAACATGGAAAAATATTTTCGATCTATATAAAAGTAATAAATAGTATTACCACCCATATTAAAAAAAATACTGATGTAGATGTCCTACCGGATATACCGGGTTTAAAAAAAATAAAAATAAAACAGTAAATTTATCTATAAATTCTTATTTATATTCAGAGTATTTTTAAAATTACTTTATAAATTTTAACAGGTGATTATCCTTGTTTAGGTTGCTAAATAACCAAAATTGTCTTATATAAATATTAATAGTTTTTGGGATATACATTCTAGAACTGTTTTCTAGAAAAGCGACTTATGTTACGTCACAATATCATATCACTTTTGTGTCTTTAATAATAATTGAATTAAAGGTAGGTATTATATAAATTACTGCAAAAATAATTTGACTTGCCTGACAGAATAAATTTAAAATGTGTGTATTTGATAATTAATTTGTTAAAAACAACGAATGTCTGACATAAAAATATTAAATCATAATTGTTACATAATGTGGTTTTAAATAATTCATGTCTATTGTTAACAACTACAAAATATAAACTCTAGTCTGTTGCATTTTAGAAACATTGTTTCTGTCTTTATAATAATAAATAATAGAATAAACGTGTCTAAACAAAGTTTATGCAACAAAGTATTTAACTATATACATTTGCACAAAAATCGTAACAAATTAAAACATAATTTAATTTTATTACAGTAATAAAAAAAATATTTGAAAATAAACGTTTTCATATTTTATTGTTGAAAATTGTTGTGAAATGTTTATTATATTGACAATTAGATATCTCGCTTTAGATTATGTCATAATATTGAAATACAAAATCTGTTACTTTATTTAAATGACTTTGGTCAATCTAAATATAAAAGCAGTGGAGTTTTTCAATACGTGCTTGTCGAAAGCAAACGAGAGACTTTACAATACTTTATCTATAGCTACTTTGATAATTGCATATTATAATAAATATTTGAGTAGAGTATTAAAATAAAATCTACTCTATAAAATAATTCGGTTTAATTTTAAACTCAATCTTAATTAACATGCTATTATTGTTATAAATATTAATAACACAATTTTCACACCTACTTATAGTAGGACAAGGCATTTCTGATACTTTTTTTTTATAACAACTGTTATGCAGTAGTTTTAACTGTTAATATACCACTCCGCCACCATATTCGAGCACCAGCCCTCATGATGCTTTACTGTTAAAAGATCAGCTCCCGAATTAGCAAGCAACAAAGTAGATGAGCGTCTATAACAAAGTTCCGTAAATCCTGTTGGATTAGGTAACTGAAAAAAATTAGCAACATTTTTGAGAAAAGCAGCAAATGTGTTTATACCAACAGGAAACTTTATACACTTCTGGTTTCTGTATCCTAAAAAAACCGTCACTGCTGGCGTTATTAAGGCGAAGTGCAGCATATTTTCGAATTAATTCTAACATGTTGACTTCATTAATTCTGGCTGACGTTATAAAAAATTTTCTGGATATTTTTGTTTTAGTGTTTGGTATTAGAACATGGAAGTATTATTCCTGATTTTTGACATCTTCCAAATTTCAAAAGCATGTTGGTGAGTTCTTAGATCCTACAAGCTTCACCAACACCAATAATTAAAGCAACCTTAAAATTAACATTACTTAGTAAGAATAATTTATACATAAAAAGGGCACAGTACCTTAATTAACAAAAATTTATCATTTGTTTCTTGTGAATATTTGCTAATATCTTGTTTAGTAAAAATGTTGCGATTTTGTATCACGAGATCCTTCAGATTTTCTTTTCAGAAAGGCGATTCAATGCACGCATTTACTGATGTCAACATTCTTCTTCATTTTCATTATTTTTCTAATCGTAGAATAAAAAACCCAGAGACTCGATGATTTATACTGTTTTAATAAATGATCAAAATATGCAAGTAGAATCTTCTCATGCATAATATTTTTTTACATTTTTCTTGTCGCATCATGAACTGAACCGTTGAAAAGCCATCTCGTACTTTTCTTTGGATTTCTCTGGCACCAAGCAAAAAGTAGCACTTGTCGTCGCTTTTTCGATATCAGAAGGTAAACTTTCTGAGTCACTCAGTTTACAATTTTCTTATTTTTACCACAAAGCATAATTTTCATTGATTATCTCAAAATGGCGAGCTTTATTTGAAAAATTGTAAGCGGTTGCCAAAGTGCTTACTGAACATATCCACGGATTACCTTATTTTTGATGTAAAAAAATAGGAGTGATTAATTTTCTTATTTTTTAATTTTTTTGATTTTCTTAATTTTTTGCAGTCATAAATAAAGTTTGGATATCATACGTGAGCTAGAGCACATTATAGTAACTCGTGTGTTACAAATACTCGAGCTAACGCCCTCGTTCTCTGTAATTTACACACTCGTTGTGTAATAATGCTTCTATCCCACTAATAATATAAATAACTATTAAACCAGAAAATGTTATGAAAGACTATTCACTCAACTGACAAGGTAAACAACACTTATAAATTTGGCACTCAATGAGTAGCTCTATTCAGTTAAACAATCGCAGACGACAATTTTGTGTAAATTGAGGCCGCAGACAACAATTTTTATAAATTTTAAGAATCCCAGACAATAGTTTAGGTAAAACTAAAATATTGAAGCCGCTGGCGACAGTTTTATTAAAATTAGAAGTTGGACGTTTGAGAAGACAATTTTATAAAAATTTAAAGCCGCAGGCGACAGTTTTTATACATTTATTACATTTTGTGAATCTCTGAAAATAGTTTAGGTTAAATATGTAGCCGCATATGACAGTTTAATAATAATTAAATAATTAAAACTTACAGATGTTAGTTAATAATTATTAATTAGTTAATTACAATTAACTAAAGATTTACTAATTTTATCAGACGCCAAATATGATATATGCATTTCTATTTTTTTTTAATTAAAAACAAGAATGTTATTGTAATTTTTGGTACTGGAAAGCGATATTTTAGTAGTTATGAAAGCCAGAGAATAATTTTGAATTTTGGAAAAGCCGAAAGTGACTGTATATTAATTTTAAATTTAAAAAAAAATATTGAAAAAGCTTTACTGTTTGAATTTAAATAGTTTTAGCATATTTCTGTTAAATTTTGATTTTTATTAAATAATTGGTGTATTAATCGATTGTCAATATTATTAGTAACAGTCCACCGACTATTATTGATAACAGTCGACCGACTACAGCTGGTACCAGTTGCCCGACCATTATAAGCAGCGGTCGACCGACTTTATAAGTATTAGTCGACCGACTATTATTAAAGAACGTCGACATAATTTTTCTTTTTATGGCTAGCTGCGAGTTTTTTTTTAATGTACATTGCATATTTACTATTCTCTAAACCAATCCAACGGTTGAAAGTAGTGTTTCATTGCTAGTTTACTAGTCCCTATTCAGCCCTGATTCTCGTCAGTGTAGCCAACCTAATTTGGGTTAATTCCCCATAGTTGATGCATGCAGCTGCAATTAAAAGCTATAATAAGTAGCATTATAATAAATAAAAAATATTTTTTTCTAAAGTTTCGAAGCAAAATCACTCATGCTAATCAGTAAAGTCAGTCTGTCTCACAGTCTTATCCCTTTTTGTAATAAAACTTTTCAACGCAAGTGAAGATTCACATTCTTACTGCTATCTCTTTCTACATCATGGCCTAAAATGCAACGAACATAAAACGTATTGTATTAAGAATGTCACACTTTTCTATCTTCTGTCTTTCTTTCTATCTTCACACTATTCTTTAATACCTAAAAAAATTAAATTTTGGGTATAATTCCTTGTACTGAGTTCTGTTCCAGCAACAAAGTTTTCTGAAATTTAATTCCCAAAATTACAATATTTTTGTTATTTAAATGTTTTGTTTGTGTTCTGTCAAATGTCAAATTCACACGAAGCTATACGTCGTAGATTGAGGCATACTCTAATAATTTTATTACAAAAGGGGACAAGTCTATGAGACAGTCTTTAATAAAAATCTGATTACAACAACATTCTATTATAGAATTCACAAAATTATTGAAACCATATACTGACGATGTCAATTACTGAGAAGTACCTAATTGTATTATTTACACACAATTTGAGCTACAGTATTAACCTTCCAAAATAAATCGTAAAAACATAAGTAGAATTCATTTATTAATCCTTACATTCATTAGGCATGTATTATCTGTAACAAAGTTCTAAAAAAATAAGAAATTATATTTGTTTTTTGCTCAATCCGTATTTAGATTTAATGTGATAAAGTGCTTGAAAATTTTGGATTAACTGAAAAACAAATTGCTTCAATTGAATAATATAATGTTTGAGTGAGTCTTTTAATATTTTTTAAAAAATGTTAAGCAAAGCTTTTTTCAAATGATGTATATTATATATTTTTTTAAGAATGTGTAGGTACAATTTAAATATTTTTTGAAGAATATTAGTTCAACTAGTCTAAGTGTGAACTAAATGCTTAAATTATTTCGAAACAACAAAGTCTTGTCAACATTTCCTAACGTTGTTGTGGCGCTGCGAATTTTTTTATGCATTTCTGTTACAAATTGTTCGGAAGAAAGATCATTTTTGACACTTAACCGTATAAAAATTTTCTTAGAAGTCTATTAAGGCAGCAGAAACTGATATATCTTTCACTTTTGGCAATTGAGTCAGATTTGGTTAAAAATTGTAATTTTGATGAAGTCATAAAAGCATTTTCTTCTATGAAGTCTCGGAAAATTAAATTTTAGTGTTTATATTTGTAATTTTCTAATTTTTTGATTTAATAAATACTTGTGTTTACTTTTTTACTTAAAAACAATAAAGTATAATAATATAAAATAAAAAAAGCGGCACTCTTTTTTCTATAAATTATTTTTTTAAGAAAAGGGGGGGCGCAGCGTAAGATTACCCTAAGGGCGCTAACAACTGTAATCCGGCCCTCTAAACAAATACAGAAAAAAATTAAAAAATGCAGAAAAATTTTGAGAAAAATCTAAATTTTTAAAATTTTAAATTGTGCAACAAAATTGCGTTTTCGAAACGCGTTCTTTAATATGCTATCTGGTTCTTGATATAGGTAAACAAAGTTAAGGAACCATTTCTACAGTATCTACTTAACGTTTAAGTTAAATAAAAAATAATTTTTTGGTGGTTTGAAAACAAACAGGTCAAATCACAAAGATGAATTTTCTGAGAAATCAAAATTCAAAATTTTTTTCATTTTTACAATCAATCCGGGAATATACTTTATAAAAAATCGAAAAGTTGGCAATCCTAGACATCGAACAATTTTGGACAGGTGGCAGCAATGGAGACTTAATAAATTTTTCCAATCAGTTCTGCAAACATCGTAAATTCGCCTCGTTAATAGAATAACTCGTTAAGTGTCGTTTCCTGGAGGACATAAAGCTTTAATCAAAGCCTGTGGCAGCTAATAAGGAGTCAAATATTGCCAATCTGCAGGAGTTTATTTTGTTTGCCGAACATGACGACAACAATGGAACTTTCAGGGTAATAATAGCAGCCCTAAACTGAGGCAAAAACAATATTTGAACAGAAAATGGCGCCAGACAATGTTACCAACAATTAGGAAACAAAACTGCCACCTAGACAAATTCCACTAAAGCTTAAAGTTCAGTAGAGAGACTCAAGGTGGCGTCTTGGACTCTTCAGGTAACCTGCTTCACCTGTATTACCAACTTACGAAAGCTTAATGTAGAGGGCAGCACGGAAAATAATTTTTGAAAATTTCAAAAACATTTTGACTGAATTAAAATAAATCTGAGTAGAAATTTAAGAAACTTGCCTTACAGAAAACTGTTTTTTTTTCTCTTAATCTGGATAAGTTAGAAGTACCATGATGGTACATTTGAATTAAAATCAAGCTGCGCTGCGCTGGTATATTGTCTTTTTGTCGTGAAACGTTGAAGAATGCGAGCACTGCTCTATCCTTCTCGTACCAATGGTTCTTTTCCGTCCCATGACTCTGATGAGGATAAAAAATAAGAACCGGTACCAGTACGCAACGTTGCCACATTTCTGAACCCATGAAATACCAGCAATTGGGTTGGTTTTAATTAGAATTTTTGTGGAAATTATGTAATGAGTTTTTTGAAGTTTCGTTGAGAGCAGAATATTCGGGTCGTCCCTACCCCTCACCAATAATTTCCAGTCACAATAATTTTAAATTACAAGGCGGCATCTAATCGCTGATACAATGTACGAACGAGAGGTCATTACAAACACAATAGAACTGGAGTCGTATTTTAATTTTGGCTTAATAGTTTTCGGGCGAAATTGATGGGTGGACCAACAAAGGAGTGGATAAGAAACAAAGTTGCACTAGATTTATTTCAAGCATTTTTTAATTGAATTTTTTCGGATATCATTAAGTCGGTTTTATAAAGTTGTCGTTAAATCAAGTTTGAGATGAAGAGAATGAGGAATTTCGGGCGCTTTTCATACTTGACATAACTTTACACTAATAGATGAGGTAAAAATGTGGACTGGACTTTTATTATTTCAAAGAAATTTTACTCTAAAATTAATTGCAAATTTTTCGTTTTTTAGTTTTTTTTTTGCTAATTTCATTTTAAAACTCTCTTTTTTTATCTTCTATGATTTCTTGTTTTATTCATTTTTTAAAAAAGAATAAGACACATTCAAATTTTTCAAAAATCTGTTTTTTAATCGAAAACATAAAGTTTTAACAGAAATAAAAACAAAATTCTTGATTTGTATATAACAATAGAAAAATAAAATAAAAATTACTACTGTATAACTCAAAATTAAGTAATTTTGTTTTGTTTTTTTAATTTCTACTTTAAGAATTTTTTTTCTTTTTCCAGCTTTTTACGTTAAATAAATTCTTGTTATTTTTATTTTTAAAAGAAGAATAAGAAACACATTCGGATTTCTATAAAATCTGCTGTTTCTTTTATTCGAAAACAAATTTGTAACAGAAATAAAATTAGGAACAAAAAAAAACTCGATTCTTATATAAGAACTTTTCGATTTTAATATATTTGTTGTTTTGCTTTTCTAATTTCTATTAAAACATCTTTCTTCTCTGTTTTTTAAGTAACATAATTACGTATTGTATGTATTCTTTAAACAAGATTTAAAATATTATTAGATTTCTATTAAGTCAGATTTTTTTTAACCGAAAACATAAATTTTGTCAGAAATCAGAAATCTATCGTCGATTTATATCTAACAATAAAAAAAATAAAATAAAAATTAGAATTGTACAACTGAAAATTCAGAAAATCTAGAAATTAGAAAAAAGAACTATGTAGATAAAGATGACTCTCTTGTGCAGTGCGGTCAGTAAAAAAATAAATAAATAAATAAAAAGAATGAAAGTAAAATGTATTTTATTACAAATTATGATAATCCAGAATATGAAATTAAAATAAAATAGTAGCAGATGTAAATATTCATAAAGATTCAGAAACAAACAAAATTAAACTAAGAAGAAAAAAATTGTAAATAATAAAATTGATAAGAATAAAATAAAACCAGAAAAAAAATGATTTCAAAAGAAAATACATAAAATGAGAAAATAAGTAAAATCCAAATTGTAGCAGTTCAGAATAATAAAATGAGAACAAAATTGACTAGATCCAGATATAAATCTTCTAAAAAACTTCTAGTTACAAACAGAAAAAAATAAAAATAAATTCAAAATAATATAGAATAAGAAATTTGAATAGAAATTATGAAAAATCAGAAAATAAATTAAAATAGCAAGATAGAATAGATCTAGATGTAAATCTCGTAAAAATTTAAAAGCAAACAAATTAAAAATAAACAGGTTAAAAGGAAAAAATTTGTATAGTAATACAGTAAAATTATAATTGGTAGAAATCAAACAGAATCAGAAGACATCACTTCTAATACTTCTAGATTACAAATTAAAAAACTAAAAATTAATTTGAAAGAAGATAGAGTAGAATAAAAACAAAATAGAATAGAAATAGTTAGAAAAAAATTTAGAGCTAAACAAAACAAAACTAAGTAGAATAAGGAAAAAAAAGTAATAAAACTGAATCAGAAGAATATACTTTTAAATTACAACTAAAAGAAAATATAGAATAAAATGAAAATAAAATTTGAATAAAAATAAACAAAATAGAATAGATCTAGATGTAAATTTCGTAAAGATGTGAAAGAAAACAAATTAAAAGTAAACGGATTAGAGAAAAAGAATTTGTATGGTAACAGAATAAAATTGTAATTGGTAAAAATTAAATAGAATTAAAAAACAATACTTCAGCAAGTTACAAATAGAAAAAAATAAGATGAATTCGAAGAAAAATAGAATATAAAATTGATTTGAGAACAGAAATAAAATAAAATTTTTTAATGTTTAGAAGCAAAAAGAACAAAACACTTCTTGATTATAAATAAACAAAAAATTAATAAATTTGAAACTAAAAATCAAATATAAAATTAGTTTGTTTAAAATAAAATGGGAGTAGAACAGAATCAGTTGTGAATATTTGGAAAAATTTAGAAAACTAGATTTATACAAAATACAATAGAATTCTATTTCTAGATTCTAAATAAGTTAGAAAAATATATAAATTATTGCAAAACTGTATAGAATAAGAAATAAACTTGAATTCAAATTGTGTTTACTCAAAATACGATAAACGAGTAAAAAATAACTAAAAAAAATTGTATATCATAAAAGAGACTTGTCAAGAATATAATAAATAATTACTTCTAAATTAGAAATAAAAAAAATTTAGGAAACAAATCAAAACTAAATAAAATAAAAAATCTATTCAAATTTTCATCTAGCGAATTCTAGAATTATTAAATTAGAAGAATGCAGACTAAAATCGTATTTGAATACTTGTTAAAAAATTTAAGAAACAAACAGATCAAAACCTGATAGAATAAAAACAGCAAAGAGAATGAGTTAGAATTGGTAAGAATAAATTTAAAACAATGTGGAAAAAAACCAGACGTGAATACTCCTATAAATTTAGAAGCAAATAAAATTATAATAGAAGATAGAATCAAAAAAGAAAACTCGTAGAATAAAAATAGAAAAAAGAAAAAATATTCGTGGAATTAATGAAACCAAACTAAATAAAAAAAGAATAGATTTAGGTTAAAAAAAAAAATGAAATTGTGTAAAATCAAAATAAAACAGAATTTTAATAATAATAATTAATTAAAACAAAATTTTGAAGAAAGTAGAATCAAGTTTGACCAGAATCAAAATAAACTAAGATTAAAACAGAATCAGAAGTAAAAGAATAAAATTTTTGTAGAATAAATATAAAAAGAAGCAAACAAAAACAGAATAAAAAGAGAAAACGTGTAGATTTAAATTAGAAAATTTAAAAATTTAAATGGATTAGATTTTAATACGACCAGAATAAAATAGAATTTAAAGAGTTTTGTTTAAAAAACTAAAAGAAATTAAAATAAAATTTGTTGCATTGTAAAAACCGGTTATAACAACTCTGATATGAACAATATAACAAACAAATTTTAATAAACAATAGGTACATAAAAAATAAAGTAAATAGAATTATAATTGACTATAGACACTAGGGTGGGCCAAAAAAATCGTTTATTTTTTTTAACTTCCGACACTAAAAAATCGATTCTTAGGCACCTTTAAAAAATAATTTTTCAAGATGAGCTCTTAATTTTAATAGGAAAGACTCCCTCCCTCATCGCAGTTTTCCATTTTTTTTTCAGTTCCATATGGTAAAATCCATATCTCGTTATTGCTTAATTGTACAGAAAATTTGTATTTACATTTTTTGTAGAAAATTAAACGTTCTACAAAAAAGGTATCTTACAATTTTTTTATATCTCTTACCATTTAGAAGATATCGGAGGTCAAATTTTGAAGTATTTAACAAAAATTCCTTTTCCACTTCTAAATTTTATAACTCAGAGATAAATAAATATTATAAAATGCACAATATATGCCCTTGTAGAAAATTAAACGCTCTATAAAAAAGGTCTCTTGTGGTTAATTGATTATTCTAACCATTTAGAAGATATTCGCATTTTAAAAACCAAAATTTGATAGTAAGTAAATCCCCATTTTTTATTAAATGATTGAAGTAATCGAATAATTACAAACGACTTTTATTGAAGAACGTTTAATTTCCTACAAAACCGTATGTTGCGCACTTTATAATATATATTTATCTACGAGTTATAAGATTTAGAAATAAAAAAGAAATTTTTGCTGAATTCTTCAAACTTTGACCTTTGATATCTTCTAAACGGTTAAAGTTATAAAAAAATTGTAAAATACCTTTTTAGAGAGTTAAATTTCCTACAAAAAATGTAAATAAATTTTTTCTGTACGATCAAGTAGTCACGAGATATAGATTTTACCATGCGGAACTGAAAAAAATGGAAAACTGCGATGAGGGAGTCTTTCCTATTAAAATTAAAAGCTCATCTTAAAAAAGAATTTTATATAAGTGCCAAGGAACCAATATTTCAGTGTCTTAATTTAAAAAAAAAATAATAAATTTTTTTGGCCCACCTTAATAGACACTAAAGAGACTAAAAATTTAATAAAAAAATACGTGCAGAATAGAATAACTATAAAATAGTAAGAAAAATAAAAATGCAAATTTTATTTATCTCTTCAGATTCAGAATAGGCAGGGACGTATTTAATATCGGTTCAATGGGGCCCCAGTACCAGTACGAGCCTCTATTAAGTGACACATAAAACATATTTAAAAAAAATAAATTGAATTAGAACCAAAATTACAATGAAAATTAGAAACAATAAAAACAAATAAAAAATCGAAAAAGACATAAAAAAACAAAATTAAATTGTATTTTTCACCTACCTTTAACGAAAATATCACAGCTGCTTTGAAATTGTCATTTTCCTCTTTAGGGCAGAAAATTGTTTTTTATGTGGAAACTGTTGCTACGCTCAGACAAATAAACACAGTTTGGGGGCTGCTAATGCCTACTTTCTGCCTTTGCAACGTAATGTAATAATATTGAAACACAAAATAAAAAAAGTACACAAAATCAAAAATAAATAAATTCAGAACTAAATTAATTACATAAATTTAAAAAAAAAGATTTGTTTCTCTTTCATAAAAAAAGCTAAGACTTAAAAGTCTTCTTGAATTTATAAAACCTGCTTTCGAGAATTCAAAAAAATCCAATCACGTTCTAATAACCCAATAAATCATTCCTTGAAACAGATCACGTAATTAAATTTCCACCACGTCGTCCATAATTAATGAATTCTTTAAATCTCGAATGACATCATAAAACTAATTCTGATTACATTGCAAGTGCCATTTATATTCATGAGTGTAAATAAAATATCTACCCCATGCGGCGAAAGCCGTCCCAACAATCACCCCTTAACTACCATATAATGTCCCCAATTAGCATAGCAGCTTGCTAAAAGCAGGTGCCCCAAATTTCGGGTGCAAACTGCTAGATGCAGGTGCTACACCCACAATTTCCCACACGATTTGCTACCGAAGGAGTGTCTTGTGTCGCCCTAACAAGTGACAAGCTAATTGTAGAACAATGCTTTTCCTGCTGACACTCGTCAGTCTTTGATTTGCATTAGGCTTGGTCGGATTTGATTTTGAAAATTTTATCATCAAGAGATGGGAGGAAAACGAGATGAACGACCGCTTTGAAAAGAAGACCCATTACTTTTCATTAGACTTGACAATCTCGACCACTTTCAACGTTTTTTATGAATTAAATCCGGCTGGGATTGGACATTCCACAACAGAGAAAGACGAAACATTTACATAAAATACTTTATTCAAGATTTATCATTTATACAGGATTTACTTAAGCTAAATTTAACAAATTCTAAAACTTAGAACTAAAGACACGTTTACAATCACTTAAAGTCACAATTAGACCACGTTAATTACGAAAATTTGGACAAATTTTGACCAGAAAAAGCCGAAATCACTCTGAAACAATTCTAGTGAATTTCTCAAAATTTAACATTAATATAATTTTGTTTTTTACACAAAAGAAAAAACAGATTCTACTATATAAAAATTATATTGAAATTTTTATACAAGTGTCCCAGAAAGACGTTTCCATAGGAGCGTTTTATCCCAACTTATATACCAGGTTGCATCGTTTAGGACCTAGAAGGCCCAAAATTTGTTTTTTATTAATAAACAATATTTTTTATAGAATTTAGCACAAATGTCTTGCTATTTATAATATACATTCTATTGCCAATATTTTCTTTTTATTGTATTCAGCCTTACCCTTCAAATTTAGTTTATATTTTTTTTAGACGTCATTCTATTGTCCTAATTTATTTTCTGTTTTACAGCTGCGTCATTTCTAAAGATTTTTTGTCTCTTGTAAAATTTTCCTATCTTCTCTAGTTTTCGAGTAAAAAAATATAAATTCTATTGCTAATATTTTCTTTTTATTTTATTTAGACTAACCCTCTAAATTTTGGTTTATATTTTTTTTGTACGTCATTCTATTAACCTGATTTATTTTTTGTTTTATAGCTGCGTCATTTCTAAATATTTTTTGTCTCTTTTAAAATTTTTCTATCTTCGCTGAATTTCGAGTAAAAAAATATACATTCTATTGCCAATATTCTCGTTTATTTTATTCAGGCTTACCTTTCAAATTTTGGTTTATAATTTTTTTGTACGTCATTTTATTGTCTTAATTTATTTTTTATTTTAAAGCTGCGTCATTTCTGAATATTTTTTGTCTTTTGTAAAATTTTCGTATTTTTGCTAGTTTTTAAATAAAAAAATATTTTAAGTAGTCATGTCACAATTACCTCGGCTATACAAGTTTAGCGCTTTAAAATTGAAATAAAAAAAAAGTTTTTTGTCAAAATATCTAGTCTTGACTGTAGTTTATCTGTACTAAATTCCATTAAAATCGGTGAATAAATTAAAAAGTTATTAACAAAAAACAAATTTTAATTTCTAATTTTGGCGCCCTCTAGGTCCTAAACCGGGCAACAATTCGCATCAAATCGGTTTATTTTAACCTCAAAAATCTTAGGTTAACTTATAGAAACATTTTTCGAAAAAACCTTGAATAAATTATATAATAATCTGTCAATTTTACATTCACAAAATGATTAAATGCACACAGAAGATTATTATAGTGACAATGGCCTTGAATTTATTTAATAAAAGTGGAGTGGTAAGCCTGATTTCCCTAAACCAGTTTCGACCAGAGAAGTAGAGGTGAGGAGAAGGCTGATAGACTAATTTGAGTAGGCGACGAATGAAACACAACCACTTTAATAGAGATATAACAACAGAAAAAGAATTCTTTATTCTACAAATAAAACTTCTTAGTAGCAAAGCTGGTACTGTGACGTCACTAGCTATTTTCAAAAAGTACCAATAGCAGTATAAAACAGAGACCTAAGTTGGCACACCGATTCAAAATGGCCGCAAATTTTTTATATTGTGAGTTAGATAACGGACTTTTTTCTATTTCTCTTCTAATAAATTGTATTTTGCCTTTTTTATCAATTTTAATCTTATTTGCAAGTGATTCTTCTCTTTTTTGTTTTTGAAATTTCTTTGCAACTTTCTGAATCGATTTCTACCGCTAGCAGTCTTCCTACTCTAATTCTCTGGTTGAGACAAATAACAGAATCAAGGACAGTCAATAAAGTGGTTTATGATTACTTTGTGACTTAAAAAGTCATTAAATTTTTGTTTTACATAAATATACAACATCTGGAATAAGTTAAATATTTTGTGAACGTAAATTTGCATTTTGTTTAAATCTGGCGCCACAAATTTTGTTGTGGTAGTAGTAAAACCGTTAAAAATTGCGTCTGATAATTGCAGTTTTTGACGCTTCTCTATTATTTTCTGATAAAACTGTCGCCTCCGGCTCTCAATTTTTTATTAAACTGTTGCTTGTACTGAGAGAAAAAAATTGGTAAAATAGGTGCAAAAATAAAAATATTGGTTACAAAAACGAAAAACTGTTTTTGCTAAAAACACCAAGCAAGATTTGGTTTCCTTAGTCAATTTCTTTATTGATGAAGGTATTAGCAAATCTTTTCTCTCAGAGTACGGCTTAAGATATTTCTTTTTTGATAAATATATCATAAAGAGGGTTTAAGAGCATAAGTAAATTTTAAAAAACAAAAGCATTGAGCAAAATAATTTTGGAAGTTTTGAGACTCACTGAGTCAATTTTTAAGCAATAATTAAGCAAAATTAAGTCTGTGATACGTAATTAGGCTAATTTTTAAGTTAGTTTAAGTGATTGTAAACACAGCTTAAATTGTGAAAACCTCAAGTACGAGATCGGTTGTAGGTATTTACTATTTAGTACAGAGGGAGACATGATCTCATCAAGTCGCCAATAACTTAAAAGTTTGTACCGTTACAAAGTTTTTACAAAATACTTAAATTACACATTTATACCAGTCAAAAAGTTCAAAAAAACTGACCGGTCTACTCTAAAAGTCGCGTAAAATTAGCCGACATTTAGCCATTTTGTACAATTACGAATTTTCACATCAAAATCGTAATCAGTAATCCAAAAAACAACGCTATATTAAATTTCGCCATTTTGAATTTACAAATTTTCACGCAAAAATCGTAATCAACTAATTTGCCGCACCTACATAGTCTGTTATATACACATCACATATTTACAATTACCTCCTCATAATATCCTCTATCGTAAATCCAGTCTTTTTCGGTGGCGGCGGCGGAGGCGGCGGCTCCCTTTTCTCCTCCTTCTTCATCGATAAATCACTCGCGCCGCTTGGCCCCGCCTCTGGCACTACCATCTGTCCCATCGGTTGCACCAGCCGCAGCCTTCCGTAGTCGTCTCCCAGGTGCCTCTTCCTGAAATTCTCCAGGAAGCTGTGATCCAGCGCGCCACTTGTGACAGTCGCCGGCTTAGGCGCATGCAGGTCTCTCCGGATCTGCAGCTGGGGGTGGTGCTCCGGCTCCTTCTCGGGCCGGTCCTCCTGCCCCGGGTCGATCTCCGGGTCCTCCTCCAGCTCCTCTTCGTCGTCGACGTCGACTCTGGCCCGCTCCGAGGCCGGCCGCATGGTGTACCCTCCGGAGGCGTCGTGGCACTGCGTGCGTTCAGCTGCCTCCTCAGCGGCTGCGAAATCTAACCCGTCCGCCGGGACGTCCCCTACGGCGTGGGTGAGAGCGTGCCGCCGCAGGTCGCAGTTACGTCGGAAGACTTTCCCGCAGGAGTTGCACTCGTAGGGCTTGTGGTCGGTGTGGGTCAACAGATGGGTCTTCAGGTTCGACCTTTGGTTGAAGGAGCGGGAACAGACGGGACATTTATGGGGGGATTCCTCCATGTGGAGGATTTTGTGGACGGCAAGAGTCCGACTCTGGCAGAAACCTTTGCCGCATTCGCCGCATTTGAACGGTTTTTCTTTGCTGTGGATGTATCTGGAAAAAGAAAAAAATGGCGTTACTTCAGCCATTTGCATAGTTATGGTCGGAGAGATGGTATGCGCTGGTACATGGGATGAGATCCATTTAAACGATAAAAATCTCGCGTGCCGGAGAGAGGTTAAGTGATGGCTGGAGTAATTACCGGAATTAAAAACCAGAAATGTCAGGGATTTTTTTTTGTTTTTTTAGGTTGGTATTCGAATTGTTGGAATGACTTTTCTTGTGTCAAACAATTGCACAAAAAATGCACCAGGAATGTCAGGGTTTTTTATAATTGGTTTTTTAAGGTTGGTTGACACGAATTTTTTTCTTAGGTTGGTACTATAAATGCTAGGTGCTTTTAGAATGTCTTACTTAGGTTGGTATCAAGTTGGAAAACCATTTTTCTTATTTTTTAAGTTGGTATTAAGGATGCACTGTACACTGTAAAATTTAATAATAAAAATATTTACGTATTTAAAGCATTAATACACATCGTGATCAATAAATACTGATTAGGTTGGCAACACAAACTTTATTATCAGAGATCTATCAAACCTGAATATAGAAATCAAAATTAAAAGCCAGAAATGTCAGTGTTTTTTTCTTTTTGGAGTTGGTATTGAAATTGTTGGAATATCGTTTTGGTGTACAAACATTTTTTTACTTAGACTGGTAAATAATGGCAGGGAATTTTAGATTTTATCATTTAGGTTGGTATCAAGTCAATGCCTTAGGTTTTTTCGGTTGGTATTAATGCCGTTTTTTCCCCCTAAACCTCCTCCTCTCTTCTCCGTTCCTTTGATCCAGCGTAACCCTTTTCGATGTCGGCCTCGTCTCGCCGTCGAAAATAAATCAAAACGAATTAAAATATAAAGCCCATAATTTCAGGTTATATGCATAAACGAGATAAAATTTCGCCGTTAGCTATCATCTGTCTTTCAGTGGTACCAACTAAAAAAATGGTCCGTTCCAAAACCCTCCACCTGTTAATTGAACAACACTATCATAAATATCATCACAGCTCCGGGCTGATTTCGAAAATTTCGACCGGACTATCAAAACCCGGAAAATCGTGTCATAGCGAGAGTAAAATGGCGGCAGCTGTACATTATCCGGTTAGCCTTGGACGGCCAAAGACCCAAATAGTGCAGGTGTGAATGAAGTTTCGCCATTTTTACTCTCCCCGGACTCCCGGAGGATTAAATCCGGAATGTGGCGTGATCCGGTTAATACGCAAAGGAATGTCGTGAGTACAGTCGCGGCGATAAGTAATGACACGTTACGCAATGTTCACGGCCGACTTGATTTTCTGAACGAGATAAAAGAGGATATTGGCGTTTACATCTTTTTAATTAGGTGCACATATGGCAAGAGTTTTAGTTTTTTTAAGTTGGTAGAAGCGGTCATAACTTAATTTAAGTGACAGAAATGTGAGAGAGCAATTGGAGAACTTGTTTCACAGCTAATGGACCGGAATAAATTGATCCACACCAAAAGGGTTGCCAACTAACTGTCACGTCAATAAAAAACCGACATTTTATTTTACCAAACCAAAAGTCAAAAGTGTCGCCAACTTAACTATCACGTGATCTTAAAAAAATGGCGGATTTTTCTTTTTCGATTAGAATATTTTTGGAAACATATAATTCAGAAGCAGGAAGTGTTCTTCCGTTTCTCGTTAAGATCTTTGATTTGGTTAGCTTCCGTGGTTGTTAAATGTGGTGTATCCATAACCTTAACGTAATTAAAATGTTAATTAGTTAAATTGAGTGCATCTTAATCATAAATAATTCAAGATTTAGGTCGGAAATCAAAAATCGATCGACTTAGTATACAAGATTATGTATAAAGTCGTCCAGAGAAAGAGAGATAACTCGAGGCGGAGTCGTCGAACTCGTTATTTTGACGCACGAATGATTTCGAATGATAAAATTCTTCTGGTCGATGTTAGAACGGCCTACTACGGGAGCGTACAGTAAATGTAGTGGAAGTAATTATGAGGTACTGGAAGTTTTAATTGGAAGATGCCACCAATGAAGTTTCAAAAAAAACTACGGAATTTTTTCGAACTGTTTTTAAGTTGGTACGAAAAGAAAAACGACAGTTTTGTTATTAACTATGAAAATCCAATATGGCGGATACAAAATCTAATTTAAACAAAATTTTGCTTTGTTGTTTTAACTTTTGTTTATAACATCAACCACAATTTGATAAAAATAATAAAATTATAGTATTTCAAACACAAATAATTAACAATCTCATGTTTGTAAGGTTATTTGTTTTAGAAACTTTTGTTTTTTGTTATAATGTATTTACTAAATTACAATTTGCTGTTTGCGAATTACAAATGACGATTTCTGATTGTTATTTAGTCTGATCTGCATCTGTTTCTTTTTAAATTACATTTAATTAATCTAAATTACAATAATTGGGTCATTTTAGAACCAAAAGTCATAAAATTAAATCAGGTTTAGACAAGAACGATTTGTAATTTAGAAAATTATTGCACTAAATTACAATAAATGATTTGTGAATTACAACTGACGTTACAGATTAATCTGAACTACATTTGTGGTTTTCTAAGTTACAATTGCCATATTCTGTAATATAATTGACTAAAATGAATTACAAATCAGACTGTCTAAATTACAACTAAAAATTTTGCTTTTACAAAGTGTAATTCAAAAAGAAACATAATAATGAAATATATTTCTAAATACATCAATTGTAATTTGCTTCATCAAATGTTTTTTAGCAAGTATTAATTGTAATACAAAAAATCTTGAATAAAAAAATTTAATTCAGATAAATATTTAAGTATTTAAATAATATTATTTTATCTGCTAAATTACAATTGACATTTTCTGAAATAGAGTTGTTTAATCAGAAATACATTAGTTCCTTTCTGAATTACAATTGACTAATATGAATGACAATTTATAATTACAAGTCATATTGACTGAGTTACAACTGAAAAATGGTTATTGTAATTCAGAAAAAACAAGCAATTTTCAGAATATATCAGTTGTAATTTAGATTAATCAAATAAATTTCAGAAAGTAGATATTACTGTAATTCAGAAAAATTATTAAATGTAACAACAAACTCATTATTTTACCTGCTAAATTACAATATTTGATTTTTAAATTACAACAAACTACTTCTAAAATACAGTTGATTGGTTTTAACTACATCTGTTTCTTTTTGAATTGCAATTGATGTATTCTAAAATACAAAATTACAAGTCAAACTGACTGAATTACAACTGGAAAATTGGTTGTAATTCGGAAACAAACAAGTAATTTTGAAGAACATATCTGTTGCAGTTTAAATTAATTAATTGTATTTCAGAAAGTAATTATTGTAATTTACGAAAGTAGCAAATGTAATTAAAAAACTCATTATTAACTCACTGATTTGTGAATTACAATAGACGATTGCTTAAATACAGTTGATTGGTTTAAAATACATCTGCTTTTTTCTATATTACAAATAATTACTCTGAATTACAATTAACTAATTTGTATTCCAGTTGTATCGTAATTTAGATCAGTCAATTGCATTTCAGAATATATCACTTGTAATATAAATTAAGAGTTTTATTTCAGGAAATTATAGTAATTCATAAAAAAAAAACATTTAAATGACATTATTGTAATTTTCAAAATCTTTCATTTTGACATATTAACCGTTTCGTTTTCTTTTAATGTTTTGAAATTATCACTTTAGGTTAGTGTTAGGGATTTTGTGGTGTTAGGGTTGGTATTACATTAAATGTCATTTTATTATAAAAACAACAAGTTTTTTTATTCAAATTTTTTTATTCATGGCCGTCTTGTAAACAAATTTTTGATTTAATTTATGTAAAAAACAACTTCAGTATATATTTTCTCAGTTTATTAAAACCGACTTAATTACTTGATCATAATAAAACAATTATCGGTCGTATAATCTTGCAATTTTAAATGCAACTCGTAATGGGAGAGTTATTTCACTTAAAACTGTTGTTTTTAATTAAATATTCGTGACTTGTTATCTACTTTTTTATCTTTAGATAGATAATTATTGTAACACTTGCTTTATTATCTTTACTCATATTTTATAGAAACGACAATATTTTAGGTTAGGATTTTTCAAAAATGTGGTGCCAACATTGTATAAACAAAACAAAATTTAGTAACTTTTATTATTAGTAGTTGGTGAGGTGAGTAAAAATCAAAATTTTGAGGTTAAATCAGTAACAAAAACTTGTTTTAAAATTAAAAACTCGTGTTGTTCTAGATTTTAACCAACATTTTTGAGTATTTTATCTTAAAACTGTTTTTTTTGGTGAATTTGATCTGGTAAAGCAATAATAATCGAAATTTATGAATCCTTTCAAAAGACATTCCATCGCATTAACCGTTTCTCCATATAAATTACCAATATTAGCTCACTCTCGTCACCAAATTCCTGAACTTTCTGAAATTACCTATCAGAAAATCGCTAATTGCCTCATAAAGCAATAAAATCCCCCAAAGAAATCCGTGTGAAGTCAGTTGGCTAGCCTGATTGGTGCAGGTGTATTGATTTTTTCCCTAGAATAGATCCACCGGATTTAATTAAACCTCATCTTATTACGCTGCAATATAATCATGTCTTTTTTTCCTCTTCGGTCGAAGCTGTACGTATTTTATATCCCGCGGAGTGCTCTAGTAATTTCAAAAGATGGATCTAGAACCAGTTTGGTGCCTCAGGGGTACCAACTGTGAGACAAGGATGTTTACAAAACGTGCAACACAACTCATAAAACGCGTCGAGGTCTCTCTACGATTTTAATCGAATTATATAAAGGACTTTTGGGACAACTGTACACACCCTTTTTACCTGGACCCATCCCCTAGAGATGATTAATGAAGAAAATTTTGATTTTTTTAAGAAAATTTTAAGTCATTATCGCGATGGTCAAAGCAATTATAACAAAAATTGTTGAGAAATGTTGATTCAAGGACACCGACTTGAAAAATCTTGATTGCTTGTAATTACTTTTAATCGGCGATCAATTTATTCAATAATTGGGGAGATCGAAAAAATGATGGACGTTTAAAAGGCGTAATTATAGGGAATTTCAAGACCAAAATATTAAATAGGCGAGTTTCTCATTTTTCAGAAACAACAAGTGGGCATAAATGTGGTAGCTGTAATAAACTAAATAAATAACGGGTGATTAACTAAATTCCTGATTGGGTAGACCGTGCCTAGTATCACGCAATGTCTCAAAAGACCAGAAAATTTTTAATTTAGAAGTTGGAGACGACAGTTATAATAAAAAAATGTTTCTGTACTATTTATAATTTTTTTTTTAATAGTGCTGCATGTTCGGATTAGTTAATTGTAATTCAGAATAATTATTTGTAATTCATAAAGAAGCAAATGTAATTCAAATCAATCAACTGTATTTAAGCAATCGTCTATTGTAATTCACAAATCAGTGAGTTAATAATGAGTTTTTTAATTACATTTGATATTTTTGTGAATTACAATGATTACTTTCTGAAATACAATTAATTAATTTAAACTGCAACAGATATGTTCTTCAAAATTACTTGTTTGTTTCCGAATTACAACCAATTTTCCAGTTGTAATTCAGTCAGTTTGACTTGTAATTCTGTATTTTAGAATACATCAATTGCAATTCAAAAAGAAACAGATGTAGTTAAAACCAATCAACTGTATTTTAGAAGTAGTTGGTTGTAATTTAAAAATCAAATATTGTAATTTAGCAGGTAAAATAATGAGTTTGTTGTTACATTTAATAATTTTTTTGAATTACAGTAATATCTACTCTCTGAAATTTATTTGATTAATCTAAATTACAACTGATATATTCCGAAAATTGTTTGTTTCTTTCTAAATTACAACAACCATTTTTCAGTTGTAACTCAGTCAATATGACTTGTAATTATAAATTGTCATTCAAATTAGTCAATTGTAATTCAGAAAGGAACTAATGTATTTCTGATTAAACAACTCTATTTCAGAAAACGTCAATTGTAATTTAGCAGATAAAATAATATTATTTAAATACTTAAATATTTATCTGAATTAAATTTTTTTATTCAAGATTTTTTGAATTACAATTAATACTTGCTAAAAAACATTTGATGAAGCAAATTACAATTGATGTATTCAGAAATATATTTCATTATTATGTTTATTTTTGAATTACACTTTGTAAAAACAAAATTTTTAGTTGTAATTTAGACAGTCTGATTTGTAATTCATTTTAGTCAATTATATTACAGAATATGGCAATTGTAACTTAGAAAACCACAAATGTAGTTCAGATTAATCTGTAACGTCAGTTGTAATTCACAAATCATTTATTGTAATTTAGTGCAATAATTTTCTAAATTACAAATCGTTTTTGTCTAAACCTGATTTAATTTTATGACTTTTGGTTCTAAAATGACCCAATTATTGTAATTTAGATTAATTAAATGTAATTTAAAAAGAAACAGATGCAGATCAGACTAAATAACAATCAGAAATCGTCATTTGTAATTCGCAAACAGTAAATTGTAATTTAGTAAATACATTATAACAAAAAACAAAAGTTTCTAAAACAAATAACCTTACAAACATGAGATTGTTAATTATTTGTGTTTGAAATACTATAATTTTATTATTTTTATCAAATTGTGGTTGATGTTATAAACAAAAGTTAAAACAACAAAGCAAAATTTTGTTAAAATTAGATTATTAATAATTCAAATCAATCAACTGTATTTTAGCAATCGTCAATTGTAATTCACAAATCAGTGAGTTAATAATGAGTTTTTTAATTACATTTGCTACTTTCGTAAATTACAATAATTACTTTCTGAAATACAATTAATTAATTTAAACAGCAACAGATATGTCCTCAAAATTACTTGTTGGTCTCCGTGTTACAACCATTTTTTCAGTTTTAATTCAATTTGACTTGTAATTCTGTGTTTCAGAATGCAACAATTGTAATTCAAAAAGGAACAGATGCAGTTTAAACCAATCAACTGTATTTCAGAAGTGGTTTGTTGTAATTCAAAAACTATATATTGTAATTTAGCAGGTAAAATAATCTGTTTCTGGTTACATTTAATAATTTTTCTAAATTACAATCATAACTATTTCCTGAAAATCAATTTATTAATGTAAATTACAACTACTACTTGTTTCTTTCTGAATTACAATGACCATTTCCAGTTGTAACTCAGTCAATATGACTTGTAATTATAAATTGTCATTCAAAGAAATCAATTGTAATTCAGAAAGAAACTAATGTAGTTCTGATTAAACAACTGTATTTCAGAAATTATCAATTGTAATTTATAAAAAATACTATCAGTTGTAATTCATTTCAGTATCTTATTAATAAATTTAATTAAAAAGCAGTAATTAGTTATTATCGAAACATTTTTGAATAACAAATTTTATTTTTTAAATTCAGATATATTATGAATTACAACTGGCTGATTTGAATTACAATTTAAAAGTTCTGAAATATAGGTATTTGTTTTTTCTGAATTACATCTTTTTCTATTTGTAATTTAATTAATATTGCAGAATACATATATCAATTGTAATTTTAATTAAACGATTGTAATTCAAAAAGAAACAGATGAAGTTAGATTTAATTAACTGTTTTTCAAAAAGCGTTTATTGTAATTCAAAAATCATCAATTATTGTAATTCGCAGATAAAATACGTAATAGATATTATCGTTTTATTTAAATATTTATAATTAAAAAGCACTTTTTATTCTATTTTTTCTGAATTATATTTAAAATTACAAATGCCGTTGTTTGAATTACAATTAGTACTTTCTAAATTAAAAAAATAGTTAATGTAAATTATTAAATCACAAATTTATTTGAACACCCGCTACAAATTCTAAAATAATAATAATAATATAAAAAAATAAACAAATTTGTAATTTGTTATGATTATTTAATTTTATCTACAGGAAACAAACAATTTTCAAGTAGTCTATTGTCATTTCCTGTTTATATAATTTTGTTTAAATATTCCAAACTCTTAAATAATTTATTTATTAATTTAAATTCAACTAGCTACTAAATAATTTAAATAATAAAAATATTTTTTCTTAAATATAGTGCGAGCAGAAAAAAAATTAATTCAGGTTGGCATTCTTTAAATATTGGGTGTAACTTTAGACACATAACCTCAAAACTTTTTTATTTTATTTTTTACTTCGACAAATTTGATATAAATAAATAATCAGTTTTTACCTGTGATCCCGCAGATGATCTTGCCGCCGAAACGCCTTCCCGCAGATATCACACGAATATGGCCTTTCATCCGTATGCGTCCTTTCATGAATCAACAAATTATAACTTTTCGTAAATTGTCGATTACAAAATTTACAAATAAATTGTTTTTTCGGCCTCGACGCTCTTCCAGGCGCCCTCAACAGCCTCCTATCTAGATGCGCATGCATTTGTGGCGGTCCCGGCTGAAACAAGCCGCCCCCACTCGGAAACGCAAACGAGGCACTTCCCGGATTATTCGGCAAAAATCCGGGATACCCCTGCGAGGAACTCGACGATTCTAAAAGACCTGGCGGCGGTCCAGGCCGGTGGGGTAACATAAGAGCGGCGGCATGTGCGGCTGCAACGCACGCCGCCCCCTCACGCTGCATCTGAAGCTCTTTTTTCTTGTCGTTCATCATGACCATGAGCTCGAAACTTGTGGATTTGCGGAGGTATAAGGGGGAGGTGGTGTCGGGTGGTTTGTTAGAGTCGGGACGCT
Source organism: Tribolium confusum (assembly GCA_029207805.1). NCBI lineage: Eukaryota > Metazoa > Arthropoda > Insecta > Coleoptera > Tenebrionidae > Tribolium > Tribolium confusum. The sequence continues at coordinate 4,132,860 of JALGAY010000007.1, read as the reverse complement.
CATCGAGGAGGAGAGGGTGCATGTCGGTGGGGTACAGCATCGGGTGCATGTTACGGGAGGGCACCACGGGGACAAACGCGGAGGATTCACGGTGGTGGCTCATGGGGGCTGGGAGGGGCAATTGCGGGTGGTAGGGGAGTTGGGGGGAGTCGTACGAACGGCTCCCGGAGGAACTACGGGGGTACTCGCGACGCGAGAGGGCCAAGGGGCGGTCGTCGGATTGAGATGTGGCGGTTGTGTCGGCCATTTTGCCTGGAAAAAAAAAATGAAAAATTAGGTAACTACAAGACTGAAAATGAGATTTTCTTAATGGCGCCGGGAGGGGAAGCAATTATTTTAAAAATGTTACAAACGGCGGCAAAAAAAGAAGCTTGCTGACAATAACATAACATCCCCACCCTCTTAAAACGTACTTTTTGTGAGAGGAAATTACAAATTTTGTAATTGCAAATGGCGACGAGAGGAGAAGCTGGTTATTTCAGCATTTCCAATACATTTTTGGAGGGGAAATTACATATATTTTTAATGATTGCAGTGGTTTCTAGAGGGGAAGTAACAATTTTAAGAATTTTGCAAATGGCGACGAGAGGGGAAGCTAGTTATCATGACATTATCATTCACTTAAATTCAATTATTTTTGTAATGAGGCTATGAAGAAAGAATTTTCTTTTATAAAACTCATATATACTCTTTTTAATTTTATTAAACAGCAGATAGTCGTTATATTTTTCTAAAATTTGAAAATTACGCTTTAAGTCCTTCCTCTATAATATAGATAATTTCAAAAAACTTTAGAGGGATAATACAAATTTAGTAATTGTGAATGACAACGAGAGCAGAAGCTTGATATTATAACGTTTCTTCTTAACTTGTATATAATTTCTATAATGGCGGATTGAGGGGAGGTTTAGTAGCGTATCTCTTGAATTGTTTTCTTTTAATTGATATATAGTAGGTACTAAAAAAATTAAATGACAGTAATAATCTCTGGAGGAAGGCCCAAATGTGGCTTCTACCCCTACCCCTCTTTAAAAATCGCAATGGCTGCTAGAGGGGAAGCAACAATTTTGTTTATAAATTTTTTAAATGACAACCCCCCCTCATTTCCGGTAATGGCGTTTTAAGGGGAGGCTATAAGAAATTCTCTCGCTTGTATTTTTTCTGGAGCTTCTTTGACCGTTCATCACAAGGCTAAATCCAGCTTTTGTTTATTTAAGAGGGACTGTTTGTCTTACTATTATACCTCAGTGTTGACTTTCACATTCTAAGAACTTGTAGTTTTTTTGTATTTATTTTAGACATATTTTTGATTTTGAGACCAAATAAAATTGAAAAAACTCAAGCAATTAAGTCATCTCTGAGAGATTTATTGTGCATGCAACTATAATTAAACCTCCCATCTTGATAATTAGTTTAGAAAAAAACCAATTAATACAAATTCTCACGATTTCAAATAGAAATACTCAGAAATTGAATAACGTTTTGCGGTCAATGCAAAAATAGATAAAAATTCTGTAAATCCCCAGAGAAAATCGAAATTTATTACTCACCATCACAGTTTTAAATTAGAACATTGACTTAGTTCTAATCTTTGCGGTTTGGTTATCACAGTTTTAAAAAAAATTAAAAACGTTTACTAATCTTGTAAGATAAATTTCGTAAACCTTGTACCCAAAAATTTATGCAAAATTCGCCTTTTAAATGTGGGTGTTAAATGCAGAATCAATTATGATAATTGCTTTTCTGACACGAAATTTTGATTTTTTGGTAGCTTAACAAAATGCTAATTTCCGGGTCCTCTAAAATTAAGCAACAAACGAAATTGTGTTGGTGATTTCAACACGTAAAAATTTGAAAGGTTTTTGATACAATAAAGCGATGTTATTTGAATAGAAAACCAAATTTAGGATGACCTTATTTACTTTCAGAGCTTGTCTTAGGAATTCAGCCGGATTAAAGTAATTACAGGTGTTCGTGTGTGAGCTTTAATGCAGTTCTTATCCTCAACTGGCATTAATAACGCATTCCTAAGAGAATCAGAGAATTTAAAATGGCCGCGAGAGGGGCAATTGTGCGAATGGCGGCAAGAGGGGAGGCAAAAAATTGTGCGAATGGCGACAAGAAAGGAAGCAATTATTTCGGCAATTGTGTTAATGGCGGCAAGAGGGGAAGCTTGATCTAACACCCCCTCTGGTTGCGTTTTTAATGGCGCCGTGAGGGGAGGTAAAATGCCTCTCATAAAAGTGTCACTACTAACAAGCAGTTATTGCCTATTTTACAGTCCTTCTGTTTAAAAGATTATTACAAATGCCCGCGAGAGGGGTTATTTTGCGAATAGAAGCAAGAGGAGAAGCAACAATTTCGGTAATTGTGTGTAGGGTTGCCAACCGTCCTTTATTTCTTTTATTTAAAAGAATAATCTTTTAATTTTATAAACTGTCCTTTAATCTTTAACAAGTACTTAAAGAACACAATCTGTCCTTCTATCTTGTTTTTTTTTACCAAAGAAAAACGAGTAAGCGTTCAAGAAAGTTATGTCTGAACGTAATTTTCTTAGAAAAAAAACTTTCATAACCAGATTAAAATATTAATTTTAACCGAATTAACACAACTGGTTTTATCTAATTTCATTTATAAGTTTTTTTTTTTTTGTTATCTGAAAATTAGAAGAAATAAGAATGATGTAAATATAGAAGATAAATGTAGAAGATACGTGGACCAGAAGAAAAGTAATACTAGATGACAAAACACACTAAACAGAAGAAATGAAAAAGAAAGAAAAATACCAGAAAAAAAAAGAACTAAAAATTGAAAAGACACATTAGAGAAAGCGGCCAAAATAAAGGTGTGTAAACAATACGTAAATCAAAAGAAATTTAAGAGAACAGAACAACAAATAGTAGATTATAGCAGACACAAGACAAGAATGCCTAAAAAAAAGAATAAATCCACGTAAAGAAAACAGCATGTATTAAAAATATAGAATAAAAAAAAAACGTAATGGTAGAAGCAATAAATATCAAGAAAGCAATAAACAGTGACTATAAAAGACAGAACAGAAAGAAATAGAAGAAAAGGAAAATAGAATCTGATGAACAGTAAAAAAGAAATACAACAGTACCAGAAGACAAAAAGCGGCAAAATAGGATACATATAGACGTATAGCAACAGAAGTAATAAGAAACAGATGAAACTGAAATCCAGAAAAGACAAAAAATAAAAAAAAGAGAAAAAAGACATTGGACAAAAGTACCAGTACAAAAAAAAACAAAAGAAAATTTTAAAAACACAGTTTAGACAATTCCAAAAAAAACTGTAGATTCTAGGTCTCTAGAAAAAAATAAGGAACCACAAAAGTAACGATTGGAAGGAAAAAAAAACAAAATACAGGTAAAACAAACGAGGAAGATTTAAGAAGTTGAAAATTAAAAAGTCCTGGATGAACAAAATTCAAGGCGAATTTAAAAACAATATTGGAAAAAAATTAATATAAGAAAAACGTTTACTAAAAAAAAGAAAAGTTAAGAATAGTAAAAAACCAAGAAAAATTTTAGGGTAATAGAAAATAATAGAAAAACAATCCTTCGAGCCGGATACTGAAAAAAGTCTGAGATTAGAAGAGGCAATTTACAATAACTCTCGTTTCCGTCTTTCAAAAAATGTATATTTTAAAATTTTTAATAAAATTTAGGAACCAAAGATAAGAGCTTTTATTTGTTTATAATAAACCTTGTAGAAACATTGTTTTTATAATAATTATCGCCTTCAGTTCCTAAATTGTTGCTTAACAATGTACTTTATTTCGATATCGGAAAGTTGGCAACCCTAATTGTGCGAATGGCGTCAAGAGGGGAAGCTTGAGCAAGCACCCCCTTTCATTGTATTATTAATAGCGCCGTGAGAGGTGGTAAAATGCCAAGAAGCTTGATCTAACATCCCCTCTCAATAAATTATTAATGGCGCCGCGAGGGGAAGTAAAAAGCCCCTTCTAAAAGTGTCACTACTAATAAGAGAGGAAGCAGTTGTGCGAATGGCGGCAAGAGGGGAAACTTAATCAAGCACCCCCTCTCCCAGAATTATTAATGCCGCCGTAAGGGGAGGCAAAATGCCTCTCATAAAAGTGTCACTACTAATAAGAGAGGAAGCAATTGTGCGAATGGCGGCAAGAGGGGAAACTTAATCAAACATCCCCTCTCTCTGAATTATTAATGCCGCTGTAAGGGGAGGCAAAATGCCCCTTCCAAAAGTGTCACTACTAGTAAGAGAAGAAGCCATTGTGCGAATGGCGGCAAGAGGGGAAATATAATCAAGCACCCCCTCTCCCTGAATTATTAATGCCGCTGTAAAGGAAGGAAAAATGCCCCTCATAAAAGTGTCACTACTAATAAGAGAGGAAGCAATTGTGCGAATGGCGGCAAGAGGGGAAACTTAATCAAACATCCCCTCTCTCTGAATTATTAATGCCGCTGTAAGGGGAGGCAAAATGCCCCTTCCAAAAGTGTCACTACTAGTAAGAGAAGAAGCCATTGTGCGAATGGCGGCAAGAGGGGAAACTTAATCAAGCATCCCCTCTCACTGAATTATTAATGCCGCTGTAAAGGGAGGTAAAATGCCCCTCATAAAAGTGTCACTACTAATAATAGAGGAAGCAATTGTGCGAATGGCGGCAAGAGGGAAAACATAATCAAGCGCCCCCTCTCCCTGAATTATTAATGCCGCCGTAAGGGGAGGCAAAATGCCCCTCATATAAGTGTCACTACTAATAAGAGGGGAAGCAATTGTGAAAATGGCGGCAAGAGGGGAAACTTAATCAAGCACCCCCCTCTCCCTGAATTGTTAATGCCGTCGTAAGGGGAGGTAAAATGCCCCTCATAAAGGTGTCACTACTAATAAGCAGTTATTGCCTATTTTCAGACCTTCTGTTTGCTACCTGAAGAAAATTATTTTAGGTGAGTTTGCGGTTTGTCTCAAGAATTTGTTCTACTTTCTTTAAATAAAAAATAACATTTATCTAATAGATGTTGAAAGGTGAACACCCTTTCGCTTATTGTCCACGACTTTTTCTAAAATAAAATCGTGAATTGCCTGTGGCGCCAAAAAATTAGAACAATAAATATAAAAAATGAAAGCAACATTATAAAATCAGATCAAGTAGCTATATGTAAATTATAAATAAAGTATCAAATGACAGATGACTTGCCTCCATGACCTCGCAAAAATGCAAAAACGGCAATTAATTCAAAAGAAATAAAGCGCGCTGTGTAAACAAGATGGCGGCGAAGTTTTTGAAGCGCACGTGGCAACAACGCACTATAGCCTACTTATCTGAGATAAGAAACAAATATTAAAAAAAATTTAAGCCACTTCTTTTATGGTAAATCAACAGAGATTAAAGAGTGAAGATCAGGAGGCGGATTGCGTAAAAAAAAAATTTCAAAATTTTCAAAATTTGCAGTGTAGAATCTCACCAGAAGTGTAGTAGCAGGTCCGTAATAAATCACATTGCACTTGTCACAGTGAAACCACAGGATAATGTCACATTTTTGTGTAAAATCTATTGTTCGCGAGTAAGAAAGGTCCTTCTTTGTGTTGGTAAAAACGGTTGCAGGTAGTCGCGTCTGACTCTGATCTCGACTAAGGAACGGTCGGCTTTGGTCAGGTTCACCTGTTGGAAGGGGGCTCCGTGTTGAAGTTACAGTAGTAGAAGGCCTCGCCACTACGGCAGCGGTGGCGCATTCAACTGTTCTATGTTCGGCCGCCGTGCGGGCCCTCTTTGCCCCCCCACGATACGGGCCTGTAGGCGGATTAATGAATACGGTGAGAATTTTAAAAGGGGTGCTAAAATTGTGTGTTTTGTCGGTCTCTTTCATCTCGGATGCATCAGAATAAATAAAATGGGTTTTATCGCGATTTTATCACATTACCTAAATAATAAAAAAAATGTTTAATCAAATCTGAATCTAAATTAATAACAGAGAAAAGGTGTGGTGAGATTTGTCATGTCTTAATAGATGAAAAATTATTCTTTTCTTGATCAATAAAACACATCTGACATTTGATTTCCGTTTAGGTAAATTTTTACTCATTAGGAATAATCGAACTAGATCCAATTTAAATTTTAACTTGTTTTTTTTTTAAACAGGTGGATTGTTAGTTTGCTAATTTTAGACATCTGTTATTTTACAAACAGATGGAAAATTGAAACTTTATTTAATTATTGTAAAAAATAAATTGTTAGAAGTTGTCTTAATAAATTCTAATTAACAAAATACGGATTTATCATTTCAAAATCTAAATTTTGTGTTTATCTAGTTACAAGAAAGATAATTATGAGAATATTAATTGACCGAGTCCTGCTAACCAATGGTGTCTCAGATAGACATCAAAAATTTTTTTAAAAATTATTTAGTAGAAAAACATAACCACTGCTTTGTTTGTCTAATCTTTTTCAAATTTTGTTCATTAAAATGCAGGTATACAAATTGTAGAAAAGATATAACACCGATAAAAAAAATAAAAATAAAATTTGTAGCGCCATCTGCGAAGCATTCGTAAAACACTGCTTTTACAGGTAACTACAAGTCGTTAATTCTGTAAAACGACAATATAGAAACCTGTAATTTTATAAAATTTTAAATAAAAACTGATTTGCTTTATAAAAGTGCTTTTAATGGAATATACTAAGTTTATGACGAAGCAGCAAAAAATTATAAATTAGTAGTTTTAATAAATTTACAAAAATTAATAAATAATAGCGCCATCTATACATATTGTGTAAAACTTCTGAGTTTTTCTAAAATCTGTCTAGGCTGTACTGTGTAGAAAACTTTTACTATCTTTAAGGCGGAATTCATTTAAAAATTGGAGATATTTTTTCAAAATAATAGAAAGACTTGATCTATACTCCATTCTTTATCTTAATACTCTTGTCTGTCTCTGTTCAACGCTTAATCTATGTGACATAGCAACATACACAACAATGTATTAAAAAAAGAAAGACAAAATTTTTGTTGAAAATATGGCTTCAGTATTATACTCCCAAATGGGTTATTTATCTACCAAAAAAAAAAATGTTTTTGGGATTGTTAGTTCTCACCAACCTGCTCTTGTTATGAACTTTTTTAATTCAAAAAAGCTTTGAAATTACCGTAAAATAAAAACCGACTTAAAACCAATTTTAAAGTGTGAAAATATACTGAAAAAACTTTAAATAAAAAATTTGTAACAAAATTGACTTTTCGCACTTTATTTGACGTTTAGTAACAACATTAAAAGTAATATTTTTCTGTTTTTAACAGCTTTACCACCCATACAATATAAAAAGTACTACATTTTTTGTAAATTTTTATATTTTGACCAATTTTGAAGTGCCAAAACATACTGAAAAAAAATTTAATTAAAAATTAGTAAAATATACGTAGCAAAATTGACATTTCGAAATTAATTTGACGTCTTACATAATACCAACATAAAAATATTTATTTGATGTTTTTAATTGCCAACAATAAGATATAAAAAATACTAAATATTTTGTAAATTTTTGGTATTTTCGGCAATATTAAAGTGCAAAAACATATATCCAACGTTTCAGTTACTACCAACTGTAAAACATAAAAAGTACTACATTTTTAAACTATTTTAAAGTGCAAAAATATACTGAAAAGAATTTAATTTAAAAATTAGGAATTTTTATATAGCAAAATTGACATTTGAAAATTTATTTGGGTGCGCTTCGGGCATTTGTAATTTGATGCGCTTTGAATCTGAGAAGATTGAATTTCATCATTTTCCCACCAGAAAATTGACAGTTCTAGAGTCGCTCAACAAAAATAACTGACATACTTGTTCGAAAAAGTTACCAGTTATTTCGTTGGCCGACTTTAAAACTGTCAATTTTCTGGCGGGAAAAAAATGAAATTCAATCTTCTCGGATTCAAAGAGCATTGGATTTCAAGCGCCCGAAGCGCACCCATTTATTTGACGTTTTAAGTATAGTACCAACATAAAAATTGTTTATTTGATGTTATTAATTACTTTTTCTACTTTACGTCGGTAACAGAGTCCAATTTGGGTGCGGTAATAGCCATATCCGCACCCAAATTGCGTGCGGTAACAGCTAGTGCAATTTAGTGTTTTCGGATTGGTAACACCGTGTAACACGCTATCGCTGAAATGAAACGTTACGTTTCTGTCGACGTTGAGATTACAGTAATTATATTCGAATAAATTTTGTTGCACTTGATGACCAACAGTATTCTTCAACAAAGTGTTTTCGTGTGTGCGTGTCGCAATTAATCTATAAAATATTCGAAAGTGGGGCGGAACAAGCGGCCGGGCCGTGGACATGCGACAAACTTCAGCTTTTGAGGTTAGAACAGCGTTAAAGTGAAACTTGAAACTAAAATGGAGCTTTTGGCCTTTATTTTGAACATTTACAACCCCCATAGCATTCGATAATTTACAAGTTATTTGCTAGATGAGTGTATAAATCTGCTTGACTGAATGCTTAACGATGAAATGAAAGGAGTCGCTGAGAACCGCAAATGGAGTGGGAATTTAGAGATAAATGGAGATTTTCCTTACTGTGTTAATGCCAATTGGATTATTCAATCAATAACCGATACGGTAGGTAAAAAAAACCATTTGTGAGTTACTTACACAGAATTTTAGACAAATTTGAAAACATTTCAAAGTTCAATGACTTCATTGACACTTTAGTGACATTTTTATTACCAACTATCTCGTATTAACGCAAAAGTTCCTAAAAATTAAATAATTAACTTTTTTAGTTAAAAATTACGTAAAACACGTAAAGTAGAAAAAATAGCATAAAGAACTTGTTTTTAAAGTCATTGTGGCACTCATTCTTTATAAAAACTCGCGCTCGCGCTCGTTTTATAAACTTGAATTCGTGCCACAAAGTTGACTTTTCAAAACGCGTTCTTTAATATACTATTACCAACTATAAAATATGAAAAGCACAACATTATTTTGTAAATCTTTAAAAATTTGACCAATTTTGAAGAGCAAAAATCAATATTTCCCGTTTTAGTTACTACCAATTGTAAACAAGAAAAAGTACTACATTTTTTACTAATTTTAAAGTAAAAAAACATACTAAAAAATTATGTTACATAATACCAACATGAAAAATATTTATTTGACGTCTTTAATTACTTTACCAACTATAAAATATAAAAAATACTAAATTTTTTGGTGTTTTGAACAATATCAATGTGCAAAAACATATATCTGATGTTTTAGTTACTACCAACTGTAAAACATAAAAGTTACTACATTTTTTAAACCATTTCAAAGTGAAAAAAGTTTTATATTAAAAATTAAGAAATTTTATATTGCAAAATTGAAATTTCGAAATTTATTTGACGTTCTAAGTAGTACCAACATTAAAAATGTTTATTTGATGTTTTTAATTACTCTACCAACTATAAGATATAAAAAGTACTACATTTTTTGTAAATTTTTAAAAATTTGAATAATTTTGAACTGCAAAACATATGTTTGACGTTTTAATTACTACCAACTGTAAAACAAAAAACAGTACTATATTTTTTATAAATTCTGAAGTAAAAAAACATACTAAAAAATTTTAAATTTAAAATTAGTAAAATATATGTAGCAAAATTGACATTTAAAAATTAATTTGACGTGTTACATAATACCAACATAAAAAATATTTATTTTTTACATTCTTAATTACTTTACCAACTATAGAATATAAAAAGTACTACATTTTCTGTAATTTTTTTTTATTTTGAACAAAAATTGAAGTGCAAAAACATATATCTACCGTTTTATTTACTACCAACTGTAAAACATAAAAAGTACCACATATTTTAATTAAACCATTTTAAAGTGCAAAAACATACTGAAAAAATTTTTAATCATTAATTAATTTGACGTTTATTAAAATATTAATTTGACGTTCTAAATAGTACCAACATTAAAAATGTGTATTTAATGTTTTTATTTTTATTGTTTTTACCAACTATAAAACATAAAAATTAATACATTTTTACAAATTTTAAAGTGCAAAAGAGTACTAAAAAAAATTAAATTAAAAATTAGCAAATTTTATAAAGCAAAATTTACATTTTAAAATTTATTTAATGTTTTAAACAGTACCAACATTAAAAATATTTATTTATTGTTCTTAATTACTTTACCAACTGTGAAATATAAAAAGTACTACATTTTTTGTAATTCTTTTATATTTTAACCAGTGTTGAAGTAAAAAAACTTACTTTTGACGTTTCAACTACTACCAACAGTAAAACATAAAAAGTGCTACGTTTTTTACTAATTATAAAATAAAAAAAAATACTAAAAAAATTCTATATTAAAAATTGAGAAGTTTTATGGAAAAAAAAGACTTTTTGAAATAATTTTGATTTAAATGGTACCAACATTAAAAATAATGGGTGTTTGTTTAAAAAAAAAACTGGTAGCAAGCCATGACATTTTTACGTATGTCGTACATAACATCATACAACAACAAAATTTTTAATATTTAAATTATCCATGTATTGTTGGTTGCTTCCTATGCCATTTTACCCTTCACAAATTATCTTAACCATAACCTAAGAATATCTTCTTTTCCCGCCAAAAGGAGCTTAGATTTGGTGTGTTTTTTTCTGGTTGCTTTTGTGGTATTTTTGTTTTTCAAACATTCTTTATTTTATTTAAAATGTATTTTTGTTTTAATAATTTGTCGAAAAGTGAGGTTATAACATCTTTCATTTTGTCAAGTGTGTAAAAAATTAATCACAGTCATGTAAAACAATTGTTTTTTAGTTTCAAAGCCCTCTAGAGTTTTTTTTAATTAAACACACAATATTTATTTATTGTTTTTAATTATTTTACCAACCGTGAAATATAAAAAGTACTACATATTTTGCAATTCTTTTATATTTGAACCAGTGTTAAAATAAAAAAAAAAACATATGTTTGACGTTTCAGTTACTACCAACAGTGAAACATAAAAAGCACTACATTTATACCAATATATTTAAAGTACATAAACATACTTGCCTATGGCGTAAACAAATAAATCAAATTTATTTTTTAAAAAATAAACAATAAAAAAATACATAAAACTTACGTTTATAAATTACAACAAACCTGTAAAAAATTAAAAACTGTTATTATAACCTAATATTACACTAATGTCATTCCTTTTTCTGAAGTCAAAATTTAAAAAAAGTCGCAAATATTCTTGTATTTAATAAAGTTATAACCTATGTTTGTGTTTAACATTTAAATTACCAGAAAAGTAATAACAGAATTTGGTCCTTCGAGCCGGATTAACAAACAATTTTATTTAAAACTTGTAGAAATGTTTGGAAATGTTTTCTGCTAATAGAAATTACTACAAATAATAAAACAAAACAAAAATTTGTTAAATCATAATTTTGAATCTGCATTTTGCATTGGATTTTGGTACATTACAATTGGAGAGTTATAAAGTGGATTTATTTCATTATTCATTTTAATCATTTCTTGATTTTTAACAAATGCTTCATACTCTTTTTTATCCAGATAAATATTTCTTGCTTTCCAGAGTAATATAAACAAAATTCCAGCCCCAAGCAAAACCGCAATAATCACACTTCCAACAATTGTTGCAGCTATTGGTTTATAACACTGAGGTTCCATTGCAATGATTTTCACTGTATTATTTCTAACACTCGAAATTTTAAAATAAATTTCACAATTTTCACCATTATCACTCGTATATCTCTCTACACAACTTCTCTCTTCTTCGGGTAAATTCTTCACTGTTTCAACCAAAACAGTGTTGCCTTTCCTCACTAGATTTTTGAGTTTTTTTTGAAAAATTTCCCCGACTGATGATTTGTACTCTTCACAAAATTTGTTACAGAAATCACAAATTTGGCACCACTGACCTGAATGGCCCTCTTCACACTCGCATCTGTCACATTTACATTTACCATTTTCGCTGCAAATTTTACCATTTCTAGTACAGCTTTCCACGGACTCGAAACAACTACAGTCAGAACCACTGTAATTGTCATTACATATACACTGTCCATTGTTGTGACAGCTACCATGTCCACTACAAATTTTTCTGTTTTTATCCATAGGACAGACTTGCTGACATATACTTCCAGTATAAGGAGGATAACAATGACATTTACTACAAATACAGTCTCCACTACAAAAAATTATTTTGGATCAGAAGTGAAATTACAGAAATTGGAAGCTTACTTTCCGGAACAAGTGGTGAAAAGCTTGCCGTTTTCGCCTAACCGACATTTATTTAAATCGTTTTCACAACGTTCAGAGCACGTTAATCCAGTCCTGGAAAGGAAATAAGTAGATTTTGAAAATAAATACAGTTTTCTGTTTTACCAGCCATCTTCACAAGTACAATTACCGCAGTTTACAGTACCGTGCTTGCCGCATTGATAATCTGGTTTTTTAGCTGAAGGACAGTTGCAATTGCAACCAGCAAATTTTAGATTTATACTAATTTTGTCGTAAATGCTGCTTTCTTCAATGAAGATTTCCTTCTACGAAAAGACAGTTCTAAATTAAGAAGTTAAATCCCAAATTCGCGGTTTCCTAAGTAATTATTTAAGACGATAGAAGTGTGTTATTGGCTGTTATTTATGAGTTATTTTGTTGAAAGAAGAAAAACAGGAGAAAATTTTGGAACAGATTAAAAAAATCTCAAAATTTCAAAACCTGTTTTGTTATAAATGCCGTTTTTTTAAGCTCTCCTATGATTAATTTCTGCTTTTATTTATCCAGACAAAGCAGCAAAAGATTTTGGAGTAGTTTGGAAGAAAAAGAAAAATTTATAAGAAGACAGTCGGTGAAAATATAAAAACAAAAGAAAATTGTAGAAGAAGTAGAAAGACATCGGTTAAAAAAAGGAAAAAGATTTTAGACAAGCAAATAAAAATTCTGGAGAAACAAAAGATAATTATAGAAGATAAAAAAAATTGAATTTGAGAAACAAGTTTGATAGAAAAAACAAAATTTAAAAAGTAGTAAAAAAAGCAAAAGCAAATTCTACAATAACAATTATTATTAATACAATAATTATTAATAAAAAAATTTAAGCAATTTGGAAAACATCAAAAGATTTTAGAAACATTAAAAAAAACAGAGAGGTTCTAGAAAAGCTTAAAAAAGTAGAAAGATCGATTGGAAGAAGAAAAAACAAAAAAAAATCAGCTAGAACAAGGAAATACTTTGGAAAAACAGAAGATATTTGGAAAAACATAAAATATGAGACACAACGTTTAGTAGAAGAAGAAAAACGTAAAAAATGGTGTAAATTTATAGAAAAAAATTGTACAAGAACAAGAAAAAGCGTCAAAAAATTTTGAGAGAAAACATGGAATGTTTCTGAAAAGCTTGGAAAAGTAGAATGAAGTTTAATAAAAAAAATAGCAAAAGCAAGGAAAAATTTTGCAAAACAGAAGATATATAAAAAATTTTTGGGCAAACGACATTTGGAAAAAACACAAAATTTAAGACATAAACTTTTGGTAAAAAATGTAAATTTTAAAAAATTGGTGAAAAAAATCGAAAAAATTCTAGAAGAACAAGTTTCTAAAAGATCTTAAAAAAAAGAAAAACCTTGATTGGAAAAGAAAAACTAAAGAAACTACAAGAAGAGCAAGAAGAGATTTTAGAAAAACAAAAGATGATTGTAAAAGAGCTTTAGAAAAACGGCATTTAAAAAAACAGTAGAATTTAAGATACAATGTTTAATAAATAAAAAAAATTAAAAGTCGTATAAAAAATGGTAAAAAAAATTTTAGAACACAAAAAAATGAATTTAAAAAACAACGTTTAGTAGAAGAAGGAAAATTTAAAACGTACTATAAATAATAAAAAATAATTCTATAAAAACAAAAATTAAAAAAAAAATAATTTAGAGATAACTTTAATATCAGAAGATAGTAGAAAAATTTGAGAAATAAAGAAAGTTTCTAAAAAAAATAATAAACGATGATTAAATATTGTGGATAAAAAAAATGAAAAAAAAATAAATCAAAAGAAGCTTGTAGAAAATTTACAAAGATTTTTTTGGAAAAATTTCTTAGAAATGAAGTAGAAACTTGAAGCAATGCTTGTAGAAGTTAGATTTTTATATAATAAAATTATAGAGATAATTAAAGAACGTCGGTTCAAAAAAAATAAAGAACAAAAAAAATAAAACCAAGTTTAAAAGCAAAAGAAGGATTTAGAAAACGACATTTGGTGAAAAAATAAGAGCAAAATAAAATTAAAAAAGTATAATAATTTTAATTGTAAGGAAAAGAAGCACAAAATATTTTGAAATAGATTTTGAAAAATTGAAAAACGGCGTTTATAAGAGAAAAATAGAATTTGAAAAACGACAATTGGTAGAAAAAAAGTAATTTAATAATTACCTACTAGAAAACGAAAAGCAAAACAAATTCTAAAAAAAGTAAAAAGCAACAAAATAGCAACAAAAGATTTTAGAAAAATTCTAAAAACGGCTACTCATTGAAATACTTCAAAAGAACAAAGATAGTTTTGGCAAAATGCTATTAGAGAGAAAATAGATTTAAAGAAGATTTTAGACGATTTTAAAAAAGTTTAAAAAATAACAATCAAAGAAAATAAGAAACAAATAAATATTAACTGGAAAAAATAAGAAAAGAAAAGTAGAATTTTCCAGCAGAACAACGATGACTGAAAAAGAAAGTAAAGCTAAAGAAGATTTAAGAAGAACAAAAAGCGAGTTTAAAAAAGTTTACAAAACAATAATCGAAGAAAAAAAAATACAATACTGTTAACAAAATTTAAATCTAAAGAGTCCTTGAAGGTTTGTTGTTAGCTAACGTTACTAAATAACAATTTAAGCCTTGATCCTTATTATTTACTTACCGAATTATCATCCATACATTCGAGTAGTTCTAACTGAATTTTGAAGCTTATAACCTTTCCAACTTGGGCATTTTCACACATCGCACTTTTTTCCCAAATTGAGTTATCATAACAATCCGAAAAAAAGTCAATTTTGAGTCCTGGAATATCAGAAATATTTACAAAAAGATGAACTAAGCGGGCAAACGAATTATATCCTTCTTCAACTAATTCGAGTACATTCGTTGAATCTTCTTCTAACTGTCCAACGAAAATTGTATTATTTAACCCTTTCTTCATTTCCATGTAATAATCATGAGAGTTAGAACTTGCGGCTATAATAAGGTTAGTTTTTTTCAATTTTAAGTTATGAAAAATTTCTTCGAGAGAAGGATAGTCGTAGTGGTCCTTCGAGACGTAATTACCGTCAGGATCCATCAGACATTTATCGTCAGAAATTTTTTTCACGTATCCTGCAAGAAGACCATCTCCTGCAAGATGCATCAGTCCTTCAGTTGCAATAACAACAAGTTTTCGTGATTTATCAATCCAGTTAAATAAAGGACCACAGTTTAAAATCTGCATTAAAGCGGCCAAACCACCCTCAGGATCGTCATTGTTCCCAGAAAGACTACTCTCAGAAACCTTCAAAATTCGGTTATGTTAAAAAGATAACTCAGTAGTTTAAAACTAACTTCCTGAATAAACTCCTGAACATTTTTTGTGAAGTTAAGTTTGTGTTTGAAAAGATAACCCTTTTCGCAGACTTGTGAATCCTGCTTGCAGGGATTTTCGTAGTCTTCAGGAGAAGTCTGGTAGAAAGGCATTTCAGGGTTATCTATGTAAGAACCGAAAGCAATTTGGTGGTTTTCGGTTAAATTAACCAACAACTCGGTTAGGTTACTTCCAAGAGTTTTGATCAAATTTAGAGTGCCTTCCATGCTTTTAGTAAGATCCATGAGATAATAAAGATCGAGAGGATAATTTTTTGCAGGTTTGTATTTTACAGTTAGATTAACCGGTTGGCCTAGAAGAGTTATTTATAACTACAAAATTTAGTTTATTATATAAAAAAAAAACTAACCAAGCCTTAAAGTGACATTAAATTTTTTTGGAATAAGTTGAACTGCTGAATTTACGTCATTATTGAGGACATCTTGAAATTTTAAATCTTCTTCTTTTTCAATGGTCGTTTCGTAATTTGGTTCGAGATATTCTGGATTGCATTTGTGGTTTTGAGTGTCTTTTGTAATGCAGCGGGGGACATCAAAATACTGAAAATTAAAACAAATTTATAAATATAAAAACTTAAAAAACGACATGTGAAAAAGAAACGGAACAACATACGATTCGAAGTAAAAGAAAAACAGAGAAAGATTCTGTAAGAACAAAAAAAAAGCTTCTGAAAAGATTAAAAAAAAAACGATTAAAACAAAATGAAAGACTAAAAAGTGTCTAAAACAACAAAAAACGATTCAAATAGAGCTTACGATTAAAAAAGAAAGCAGAAAAGGTAGTGTAGATTCTAGAAAAAGCGTAAAACACAAAAACTCTAAGAGAAGAAAAAGAAAAACTGCGTCTAAAAAAACAAAGGATGATTCTAGAAGAAACAAAAGAACAGTCGTAAGAAAAAAAGAAAGAACAAAAAACAAAATGTCTTAAAAATAAAGAGCATTCTAGAAGATAGAATAGATTTTGAAGCAAAGCTTTTGAAAGTTAATAAAAATCTGACAAAAAAGGTTTGAAAAATATAAAAATGAGTCCAATTGCGAGATTCAAACCAGCGGCACAATAAAAAATCTAATTACACTAATAATATAAAAAATACTAAACACTAAAACATGCAAATTAGAATAAAAGCGTTTCAAAATTTGCTCTTAAAAGTGGCGTCACCTGTGCAGAGAATTCTGCCAAAGCTAAAGAAATTCAGTAACAATTCAAAATAAGAAAAAAATTAACAGTGATGTTTGGTGGACAAAAACAAAACAAAATTGTAGAAAAAATTTCAAGACGGCTGCTTAAAAAAAAAGAAGAATGAAACAAGATTTTAAGATATCTTGAACAACGGCGGTTGGAAAAAATTGGTCTGTAAAATAGATCAAAAAAAAAAGTTTAAAAAAATAAAAAGAGGAAGAGCAAAAGCAAACTCTTAAAAAATAAAGAAAAAGTTTTGGTAGAATTTAAGAAACTGTGTTTGCTGAAAAAAAGCAACTAGAGATTCTAAAAAAAATTGTTGGCCGAAAGAAAATCTTGGTAACCGACGATTAAAAAAAAAATAAAAAAAAAGAAATAAAGATTATTGCAAAGCAAACAACGATTGAAATAAAAAGTTATGCTAAGAAAGATTCTAAACTGATAAAAAGCTTAAAAAAACGACGATTAAACACAAAGAAACAGAAGTAAAACAGATTCTAGAAAAACAAAAAGTAATTCTAAAAAAATTTAAAAACCAAAGACTGAAAAACAATGAAATAACAAAAAACCACGTGTAAAAAAAACTAAAAAAAAATTGAACCTAAAAGAACAGTCGTAAAAAATAAAAAAAAACACGAATATTTATTCAAATATGTTTGAAAAACGACGATTGTAATAGAAAAAAAAACTAAAAAAATTCTAAACCAAAAAAAACCGATTTGGATAGAGCTTAAAAACAAGGATCAGAAAAGAAAAAGCAAGGCTAAACAAATTCTAAAAGAATAAAATAACAATTTTAATGAAGTTTGAAAAACAAAGACTAGAAAGCAAAAAACAACAAGAAAGTTTTTCTTCTACGTTTAAAA
The DNA here is from genome assembly GCA_029207805.1 of Tribolium confusum. Lineage (NCBI taxonomy): Eukaryota > Metazoa > Arthropoda > Insecta > Coleoptera > Tenebrionidae > Tribolium > Tribolium confusum. Next base: position 4,115,188 of record JALGAY010000007.1, on the reverse strand, counting down.
GAAAAACAAATAAACTTAAAATTAAAAATAATAATAAAATAAAAAAAAAACTAATCCTTAGAAAAAAAATATAATAAAAATGAAAACGAATATAATAAGAAAATATATTACTAATCAAAATATTAAAAAAAAATTTTCAAAGTGCCTTTGAGAGTAACGCAAATTTTCAAGAGCAAAACTAACGAGATTTAAGAAAAATTTAGAAACAGAGACATTTTGTAGAAATAAGCAAAAAAATTTTTTAAATAAGTTCAAAAACTGATACTTGAACAAAATGATTAGATTTTAAACAGACTTAAACAACGACGATTGGTAAAAGAAAAAGAGCAAACAAAAATTAGAGAAAACTTTGTAAACCGTCGGTTAAAAGAAAAACAAGAGTAAAGACAAATTAAAAAGTTTTTAGAAAAATTTTAGAAATGGTGATTGCTGAAAAAGCGGCAAAAAATAAAGAGCTTGGAAATTTCTAGAAGAAGAAAGACAACTTTAAATAGAACTTATTAAACAAAAATTGCAAAAAATGTAAGAGCAAAAAAATCTACATCAAAAAGAAAAAAGAAAATACTTAGATATATAAAAGAACATTTGAAAAACAAATTTAAAAAAATTCTGTAACAAGAAATGATAATTTAGGCAAAGTAAACGACAATTGAAATAAAAAAAAACCAACAAAAAAGATTTTAAAATAACAAAAAACAATTTTAAAAGAGCTTAAAAAATTATGACAGAGAAATAAAAAAAGCTACGTCTAGAAGGAAAAGAAGAAGTAATAATAGTTAAAAAAAAAGTTTGTTTACAACAAAATATAGTATTTGTACTTTCCTATAAGATAACACTAGTTGATAACACTAGCGATCAATACTCGTCTCATATGAAAACTACAAATGGTATAATTAATCCGTTCATCAATTTTTTTGGTAATGATAAAGTCGATAACTCTTAATATAATCTTTAAATTAAGTTTTTACTTACATTACTATCATAACACCAAAAACAACAAGGATGCTTCCGGACACAACTTTTACAATTTTCTTGTTCGGCACAACTTAGCATAATTTCAGTTTCATTACAGTTTCTTTGCGTTTTCACAAACGAAGAAAAATATAATAAAATCAAAAAAACTAAAAACATGCTGTTAAAACAAAGGTTTTTACGTGGTACTTTAATTCGTAATATTTATTTTTTTACAAATTTCTTTCAAAAAGTACCTACCTATAATCATTTTTTACATAAAATACCTCCGTTTCAACTATTATTATCTGTAGCTGTTATCTCCAAGCTTATTCAAATCTTGCCTTATCAAAGTATTTTTACTTTAGTCACGAAAACGTAGACATTTAGTCATAATTTCACCTATAAATTCAGTTGATTGTAGCCAATCTATTAACACTCTACCTACTAAGAGGTAATTTTGTTACTCATAACTATATATACAAACATACAAGATAAATAACACTGTAATCTACCCTTTTGTCAATTTTTTCAATGTTGTCGGTTATATTTTGAGGATGTACATATGACACATACTTTTTAATGTAAAATTATTAAAACAGCAAATTACAAAACCCTAAAAAAGAAAGAAATTAAATTGTATGGCGTCAAGTCGCAGAAGAAACTATACATTTATTAAAGCAATGTTATCGTAATTGTGTAATTTCTAAAAATTTTTAAGTTATTGAGCTTTCCAAATATTGTAGCAGCAGTTATTTAGGTGTATTTGACATATTTTTTGTTATCGATATTCTTTATTAGTTCTATTTACTTTAGATAAGGATAACCTGAACAAATCGAAGTACTGAGACACTATATAACATCTAAACGGTATTAAAAAAAAGAACAATATATTTTAAAATATTTATTAATATCACAATGTACAATATTCTCAATTTTTTATCAGTTTTATACATTTTATAACAAACTGGTCAAATTTCAGAAACAACTAAATAAAAAATAGTTTAGTTAATTAAAACTTAATTGTAAAAAATAGAATCACGTCTAATTACTAAACCGGTGACTGTAATAAAATAACTTATACATATTTCCTTAAATAGAAGAAAACCTTTCACAGAAACGAAATTATAAAAACAACAAAATCACTAAAGATTTTTTCCACTAATTCCCTCACGTTTGTCTAACGTAGCTAAAGAATTTTTCATAATATCAGATTTGGTTGTAAAATCACTTTTGTCTATTATTTGCACTGGAGGATGGTGATGGGGGGCCGCATCTGGCACCAAACCGCGCAGAAACATCGACACACAAGCCCAAGGAAACAAACTGCAAAAAAAAACACTAAATTTATTTAGTGCTGTTTCGTATTTTAATATTGGCAGTATCGGAAATGTCAAATAGGCTATATAAACTCTAATTTGTTTTTAAAATGCTCTAGATTTTAATTTAAAAAAATATTTATTAAAGTGTATACACTGTTATAAACAAAATAATTTTTTAAAAAAAAATAGAAATAGAAAAAAATTCTATTATATTTTACAGTTGGTATGATGATGGTAAAACGCCTGATAATGTTTTAGCACTTTAACAATGGTCAAAATATGAAAAATCTACAAAAAATGTAGTACTTTTTATATTTTACAGTTGGTACTATTTGAAACGTCAAATACATTTCGAAATGTCAATTTTGCAACATAAAAATTCCTAAAAATGTGGGACTTTTTTCGTTTTACTATTGGTAGTACTTAAAACGTTAAAAAAACATTTCTAAACGCAAATTTTGTAATACAAATTTTAAATATTTATTAAATTAAAATGACAGTGTTTTTATTGCCAACCTTGCCGGTCGATCGCCCCCCAAACTAATTACTTATTTCACACGATTTCTTAACCCATTGTGCAAGTCGCTCCGCTTTCCCCTACTCACAATTTAAATATAATCCCAATTTTAAAAATCCCAGGTATCATCACAACAATTTCTTCCTTCCTAAGTCCTTCCACAATCCTGTCAGCAACGTCATTGGATTTCAATGTTGGCAGAAACCTCGAATTGACATTGTCAAACATTCCAGTCGACTGGATAAAATAGGGACAAACAACTGTAGTTTTGACTCCGTTAACTCCTTGAGCTTCTAGTTCTACCCTTAAAGCTTCATCAAAGCCTACAGCGGCGTATTTCGAAGAACAGTAATCTACTAATTTGTTTATACCAACAAAACCGGCCATTGAGGCTATTGTGACAATATGACCGCGGTTTTTTTCGATCATGTGAGGAAGGAACGCTTTAACTGTCTGAAATAAATAACAACGAGATTAAGAAAATCTGAAGCTCGCACTGTGACTGAAATTACAGTAATTATAAAGCTCTAACTATTCAAAAATAGATTTTCTATCTAAGTAAGATCTGGTCGTTTTGAGGGTCATTTGTGATACTCTCACCTCAATTTACCAAAAATAAATTTTTGATTTTAGTCACAGCAGCCAAATTTTTGCATTGTAAGCTTCGACTATTCAGAAAAAAAATTCTATCTAAGTAAGTTTTGGCCGTTTTGAGATCATTTGTAATGCTCTCACCTGAATTTGCCAAAAATAAATTTATAATTTTAGTCACAGTGGCCAAATTTTGACTTACCCAAAAGTGTGCTAAAACATTGACATCAAAAGTGCGTTTAATCAGATGATCTGGAGTGTCTAGAAGGAGATTTCCGGATACAATTCCCGCATTATTAATAAGGATTGTGACCTGTAAAAGTCCGGTTAATTATGTTGGGGGGTTAAGAGGACGTTTACGTACTTCGCCCACTTGTTGTCGTGTCGTGTTTGCTATTTTATACACGTCTTCTTTATTTGCAAGGTCACATTTGAAGCCATAAGCAATTCCACCGATGCCTTTAACAAGCTCGACGGTCTCTTCAACGGCTTGAAAAAAATTGGTTTAGTTAGTTTTTTGTGAATTCAAGTTCTAATCCGGTTTGGAATTATTCAAAAAATTGGAACTGGGCGTAGAAGCGTTCACCGAGAGGAAATTAGTGAAAAAAGTGAGAGGGAGAGGCATAATCGAGAGCATTTTCAAGCAATATATATATATTGAAATTAGAAATTTGATAAACTTTATAAAAACAAAATTTAAAATGTAGTAAAAATATAATAAAAATAGAAATAGTAAAGAAGTAAATAAAAGTAAGAAAAGTATCAAACAGAAAATTACGTATAAAATAAAAAAGTAGGTAACAGGATTAAAACTGTACATACAGTAAGAACAAAATTGTTATAAAAGTTAATACAAATCTAAATATAAGAATAAAATAATAATAATAATAATTAAAACAGAAGTAGTATACGATAAAAAATAATAAAGATAAAAACAAAGAACGAGGGTAATAAAATGAAAGCTAAAACTAAAAACAAAAACAAAAATATTACAATTTTAACAAAATTAAATAAAAAAATTAGATAATAAGATCGTAACTGGAATTAAAAATAGTAAAAAAATTAAAATTAAAACAAAAATAAAACTTTTTTCTGTTGACTTATTATCTTCATTATCGTTTTCATTAACATTCTATTCTTATTTTTGTTTATTTTTTTTTACCTTTCTGTATAATTTATTGTTTATCTTCCCTTATTATTGTTGTTTAATGAGTAACGTCATTGTCAAGGACATTCCGTAACAACATATTAAAATTATAAATATGATAAAAGTCAAAAAAAGTAAAAATAAAAGTAATAAAAAATGTATAACAAACATATAAAAACGAAAATTAAAATATGAAACAAAAAACATAAGAAAAATGAAAATGGTTCACAAAATTAAAACTGAGTATAAAAATTAGAACAAAAATAAAAATGTGAATAAAAAAATATATAACAATTAAAACAAGAGTAAATAGTAAATACAATAAAAAATTGAAATAATAATAATAGTAATAGCAATACGAGTTGAAACATAAAATACAATTAAAAAAAATGCTATAAAAAAATAAGAAAAGTAGAAGAGAAAACTAAAAGCCCAAATAAAATTAAAACCGAAACAGAAACAAAAATGCTGTAAAACCGCAACGATTCTAAAGTTGGCTGCTTGCGTTTTTTACAAATTTTGCTAAACGTGTGGTTGGCAACCTTGAACTCAACAGCCAGACATTTCGAATTAATTTATTTAAAAAAAAACTAAAATAAAATTGAAAAAAAGTTAATTAACTTGACCTCAAAATACTAATCGATCTTTAGCTTCAATTATTTTTTTTTCTCGTAAATGAGAGTAGAAAAAGAGGAAATGATTAGAAATTGTGCTACTCTTCAAAAAAATTATAAAAAAACTTGTTTTTTATTTTAATTAAATTAAATTAATTAGCTTCAGGTTTAAATAATAGAGAACTAAAATTTTTGTTTTCCCATGTTGCTAATACCAGAAATTAGCAACAATGCAATGATATAAAGATAATAAATCAACAAAAAAAGATTGAAAAAAAGTGAAAAAACTCACGAAGTTGTTGCTGAAAAAAAAATTGCGGGTCTTGTTTGCTAAAAAAGTATTTTTAAGTAAAATTAAATCTTTTTGGTTTTTTCTTTTCAAATAAACACTAAAAAAATTTTTTTCAAAATTTAATAAGTTCTTGAGGTCTTTACTGATGGCTTATTATTTTTGAGAGATCTGTTCACAAATTGAAATATAAATAATATAATAATATAAAATATAAACCACAAATAGAAAGACTAGAAGAATTTGAATTTTGAGAAACGTTGTTTAAATTCTAAAAAAGTTTAAAGGTAGCTGCTGATAACAAAGAAAAAGAAGAAGAAGAAGAAAAAGAATAATTCTAAAAAGCTTAATCAATAGCATTCAGAAAAAATAGAAAAATTTGAGAACGACGATTGATAAAAAAAGCAGACAAAAAAAAATTAAAAGATGTTGATAGCCGAAAAAAAACAGTTTCGTAAAAGAAATGATAATGAAATAACAACGAGAAAAACTACGTCTGAAAGGCAAAAAAGAAGAGAAAAAAATTCTACATTAACAAAATAGATTTTTGAAAAAGTTCAAAAAAGACGATTGGAAGACTAAAAAAGTAAAACTAAAAAATTGGGTAACAACAAATGATGATTTAAAAAAGCAAAAAAAAATTCTAAAAAATGTTAAATGCCGAAAAACATGAAATTGAAAAAAGATTTCAAAAAGAACAAAAAAGGTTTAAAAAAAGCTTGAAAACGATGAAACGATGATAATAAAAGAAATGAGAACAAAAACAAAAAAAAATATTTGCATACACAAAATAGGTTTTTAAAAGAGGTTAAAAAATACAAATAGAAAAGAAGATAAAATTAAAGAAAATTCTAAAACACCAAAGTAAAACAAATTAAAAAATCTGCTGATAGCAAAAAAGAAGAAAAATAAAATAAAATTTTAAAAAGCTTAATCAATCAATGGCACTTTGAAGAAAAGAAGAATTTGAGAAACAGCGATTGGTAAAAAATGAAAAGCAATTTTTTTTTAAATATGTAGATTTTGAAAACCGGAAAAATAAAAAGAGGTTTTTATAAAAACAAAAAGTTACAAGAAAAACTAGATAACGACGATAATAAAATAACAACGAAAAAAACTACGTCTGGAAGCAAGAAAACAATAGATAATATTCTACATAAACAAAATAAGTTTCTAAAAGAGTTTAAAAAGGACGTTTGGAAAAGAAAGTAAATCTAAAAAAATGTATAACAACAAATGATGATTTGGAAAAGCAAAAGAAAATTCTAAAAGATGCTAAGTCAAAAAAAAAAAATAAGTTTCAACAAGAACAAAAAAGTTTTAAGAAGAGTTTAAAAACAACGATTAGGAAAAAATAAAAGCGAGATAAACTACGTCTAGAAGAGATAGAAGAACAAAAAAATTTCTGCATAAACAAAATTTGTTTCTAAAAGACATTAAAAATATAATTAGAAGAGAAAGTAAAAGTAATAGAGATTCTAAAGAAAAAAAGTTCCTAAAAAAACAAAAAGTTTCTAAAGGAGCTTAATAACAACTTAAAAAAAAATAACAACGAGAAAAAATATGTCTGAAAGAAAGAGAAGAATAGAAATAAATTCTACATAAACAAAATAGGTTTATAAAAAAGTTTAAAAAGGACGTTTGGAAAAAAAAGTAAAACTAAAAAAAATGTATAACAACAAATGATGATTTAGAAAAGCAAAAAAATTTTAAAAAATGTTAAAAGCAGGAAAAAAAAATAAATAAAATTTCAAGAAAAATAAATAAGTGTTAAGAAGAGCTTAAAAACGACGATTAGAAAAGAAATAAAAGCGAGAAAAACTACGATTAGAAGAAATAGAAAAACAAAACAAAAAATCTGCATAAACAAAATAGGTTTCTAAAAGAGGTTAAAAAAGACGATTGAAAGAGAAAGTAAAACTAAAAGGATTGTATAACAACAAATAATTTGGAAAAACAAAAAAAAATCTAAAAGTGTTAAAAGCCGGAAAAAAGAAGATAAAAATGATTTAAAAAAAACAAAAAAGTTTTAAGTAGAGCTTGAAAACAACGACTAGAAAAGAAATAAGAGCGAGAAAAAGTACGTTTAGAAAAAATAGAAAAACAAAGAAAAAACTGCATAAACAAAAAAGGGTTCTAAAAGAGGTTAAAAAAGACAAGAAAGAAGAGAAAGTAAAACTAAAAAAATTCCTTAATAACAAAATCACGCGATTTAAAAAATCTTTAAAAAAGAAGTTTCTAAAAGAACAAAAACTTTCTAGAAGAGAGCTCCATAACGACGATTTAAAATAAAGTAATAACAAAAAAAAACTACGTCTGAAAGGAAGAAAAAAATAGAAAAAATTCTATATAAACAAAGTAGAGTTCTAAAAGAGTTTAAAAAAATGCTTGAAAAAGAAAGTAAAATAAAAAAAGATTCTAAAACAACAAAATCTTTTTGAAAATAAAAAAATCTTTAAATGAATAAAGCTTTATTTACTTGTATCGTCAATTAATAAAAGGCAATTACGTTATTTGAACTTGAAACTAATTATTTGTTTGTTAACTAAATTTTCACAAGCTAATGATGCATAAAAAATACTTTTTAGATTTAATGTTTTGTTTTTTGCAATAAAAAACTTCAAATTAATTATTATTGAATCCTTAGGTATAAAAATTTAAAATTAGAAAGTTGAATAGGTGTATAATTACTCACGAAACTGCTAATTTGTTTTTATATCGATTTATATCTTGTGTTATCCTTCATTTTCACCTTCAAGCATCGATTAAAATTCATTACCACGTTCTATAAACTAATGACACATTTTTTAGGTCAAATTTACCTGACGTTACGTGTTTTTTAATGTGAGAAAAATCAATTTTTTTTATAAATAAATACTTAATTTATTCAAATTGCGAGAGATTTAAGTCGTGACTAACAGCTTCACACTCGTAAATTTTCTCGCTAAAAGAAAATATGTAAAATGTACCCTCAAGGTTCACTTTCTTCTTTTGTTAGTGGAAATTTAAACAAATTTCAAAAAGAGCAATAAACTATTACGATTTAGATCGTAAATGCGGAAAACGAAAAATTGAGATTTCATCTTTTTCATAATTTATAACCCGAGGCTGATAAACCTACTTGTGAGAACTGAGAACCAGTCGTGATTAGTTAATCCTTCGATTAGAAATGTTACCTAAGGTCACAAATCGACCACTGACCTTTGATAACGTGTCTTAACATAAAATTTGTTTAGTTGGAAAAGTCGCTTTATTTTTATCTAAAAAGGAAAAGTTCGGTGAGATTACTCAAATCGGATTTTTTTAAACAAAGAAAAGCAATTTACACAAGATAGGTTGTTCCTTGAATCGGTTGAGAAATTATTTAAATATTTGTGAATTTACATACCTAATAAATAATTTATTTCAGATTTATTAAAGCAAAAAATTAATTATTCATGAAGTGCTAAACAAGATAAAATAAAAATCAGATATTTAAAACGGAATTTATAATTTTTAATGTTTGTCATTGAGCAAAAAAAAATGAGAGGAACTGAGGAAGAGAGCAGGTATAATAACTGTAAGAAGTTATTTCGCAAAGCATGGATTCTGCGGTTTGCGGAACGCGACATTTTTGAACATTAAGAACAATTTTGGTTGTGCGATTTGTTATATTTTGAAAACAAGTTTGTTCTTAATTAACAAGCATAAATATTAATTTAGTTTTATTTGAAACAACAAAAAAAAAATTGACGTTTGTGAGAAAAAAGTAAAAAAAATCTTAGAAAAAATTGGAAGAGTTCGACTGAAAAAAAAAGAGCAAAGAGAGATTCTAGAAGAATTTGATAAACGATGATTAGTGGAAAAAGAGCAAATAAAATTTTAGAAGTTGAAGAAAGTTAGATGGAAGAAAAAGAAAAACAAAAAGATTTTTAGAAAAATAAGAAAAGCGACTGATAAAAAAAACAACAAAAAATTCTAGAAAGAATTGAAAAACCTCGCTTAAAAAAGCAATAATAAAAGAAGATTTTAGAAAAAAACTTTTTTCTAAATAAGCACAAGAAGTTACTAAAAAACGACGATTTAAAGACAAAGAAAAGCAAAAAATATATAGCAAAATAAAAAAATTCTAGAAGAACACAAAAACAACGATTATATATAAAAAAAAGTTAAGACAAATTGTAGAAGATCAAAAAACATGCGAAAAGAGTTTGGAAAGCGAAAATTAAAAAACAATAAACAAGAAAAAATCTAGGAGAAAAAAAGACAAAGAAAGTTTTTAGAGAAAAAAAGAACATGAAAACTGAAAGTAAAAGATAATCAAAAAAAACTCTTAAAAAAATTGGCATACAACAGAATTTTGACAGTTTACAAAATGTTTTAAAGAAAAATATTCTATAAATCTTAAAAAGAATATTAACGCAACAAAGAAACAAGAAAAACTACCTATACTTAGAAGGAAAGGGAAAAACCGAAAAATTCTAGATATACAAGAAAGTTTCTGAGAAACTTAAAAAACGACAATTAGAAGAGAAAGAATAGCAAAGAAAAATTATTCTAGAAATGTAAAAACCGACTGAAAGAAAAAACACTTTAATCTAGAGGAAAAAAACTTTATCTAGAAGAAAAAGGATTAAGAAAGATTCTGCAGGAAGAATAAAAATATAGAGACGAAAAGTAAAAGAAGAATAAAAAAAGCACTTAGAAAAAATTAAAAAAACTAGATTAGAGAGCAAGGCTAAAAAACATTCTATAAGAACATAAAATAATTTTAAAAAAACTTAAAAACAATGATTATAAAAAAAACTAAAACAAATTCTACAAAATCAAAAAACATGCTAAAAAAGTTTGAAAAGCGAAAACTAAAAAACAATAAATAAAAGAATTTAGAAAAAAAAAAGAAAGACAAAGAAAGATTTTGGAAGAAAAAAGAAAACATAACAACTGAAAAAAAAATTTAAAAAAATAGCTCTAGAAAAAATTAGCATACAACAGAAATTGAACAGAAATTTTCTTTAGAACTCAAAAAGAATTTTAACGCAAAAAAACAAGAAAAACTACCTATACCTAAAAAAAAAGAAAAAAACAAGAATATTCTAGAAAAACAAAAAGGTTTCTAAAAAACTTGAAAAACTATAATTGGAAGAGAAAGAAGAGCAAAAAAATCCTAAAGGGCTTGGAAAACTAAGATTGGATAAGAAAGATTTCGAAACAATAAAAAATTACTTTGAAAATGTTGTAAAAACCGACTGAAAGAGGAAGAAGGACTAAAACAAATTCTAAAAAACCGAAAACCGAAACTTAAAGGAGTTTGAAAAGGAATAAACAAGAAAATACTTTATTTAGAAGAAAAAAGATTAAGAAAAATTCTGGAGGAAGAAGAAAGACATGGAGACTAAAAGTAAAAGAAGAATAAAAGAAGCATTTAGAAGAAACCAAAAAACGACAAGTAAATTAGACAGTTTGAGGCAGTTTGAAGCAGAATAATGGAAAGATCGCATCCGTCTATTTGGCATACAAAAAATTGCACGCAAGCTGTTGCAAGACATTGAGAAAAAAAGAATTTACAAAATAACAATTGAGAAAAAAATTCTAGAATTGGAAGGACGACTGAAAAAAATGAGAACAAAAAAAAATACTTAAAAAAAGGAAAAAACAAAGAAAGATTCTGGAAAAGCAAAAAGGTTCTTAAAAAAAATAAAAAACGATGATTGTAAAAGAAAAAAGAGCTAAAAAGATTCTAGAACAACAAAAAAAATTAAAACAAAAATGAAGATCAAAATAATAATAAAAATAATAAATAAAACAAAAATATATAAATGTAGATACTTTATACTTCATTTATAAAGGTATAAAGGTACAAACTGTCTTTTATTCCATGCAAAAATTACGAAATTAATTTTTTTATACCATTTATAGAAAATTACATGTATACAGGTTTTACTTGTCGAGGTTCGCCTCTATAATAGATAAAACTGGCAGTTCGTGTTTTTTCAAATTTTTGTTATTAAACATGTTTGCCAACCTTGAACTCATCAAGCAGACATTTTGAATTAATTTGTTAAAAAAATGACAAATTAACTTAATAAACTTGACCTCTAAATGCTAATCGATCTTTAGATAAAAGAAAAAAATGAAGTAAAAATGAGACAGAGAATAGAAAGGACATCAAAAATAAGAACAACTAAACAAAATTAAAAAATAATAAAAATTTATTTTGATTGGTAAACTGCGTTTGGTTAGAGGAAACACTCTATGCTGAAATGCGTTCAGAAAATTTTGAATTGCGTTCAATTAAAACAAGTTATTTTTTAGTCAAAGAAGAAAAAACTAAATTGTTAATGTCAAATATTTTTTTAAGTAATTTGGAATTTATAAAAATAAGAAAAATGATATGAAAATATCATAAAATGCAAACAACAAATATATAAATATAAAATTAAAAAAATGAATAATAAAAATAACAATAAAATTATTTGAATATTAATTAGTATAAAATCTACATAATAAATTATTTATTTCGTATTAATACTAAGAAATTAATTTTTCATAAAGTGTTAAACAAAACAATAAAAAACGATCAGATTTCTTAAATAATTTATGTTGTTTTTCCTGTCTTTCACGACAATTTTATAAAAAATTTAAATTACAGCTTTCTTGTCCCTTTTTCTCCCTTAAATTATAATTTCGCTAATAACACAGGATATTGTAATTGTGTACAATCAAAGAAACGGAAAATGTCACCATAATTGCTCAACCTTGCTACCCTCATTGCTATGCAACGTTCTTTAGTTTTGTTGGTATAGAGTGTCTAGAAATGCTTGATTCTATATTGCAATAGAGAAAATTAACATTTTGGACCTTCAGAGATAAGAAAAAACGCATTTTTTTTAAGAATGCGTCGAGCCGATCGTTTTGATAAAAATTGTACACACTTTTTGGTCCAAAAACCCTTATTAAATCCCTCATAAACAAGTTTGCTACAATAATAAAATTCAAGCGTTTTTAGACAAATTATATCTTGCTAAAACAACCTTTTTAAACTTATAAAACTGAAACCTCTTTGTGAAAGTTAATGACTGAAAGTTTTTCTCTAATTTTGTCCAATTTTTTTCAAAAATATGTGTACTCATCTTAGACAATCACGTCATTAAAATTTTGTTTGCAATTTGCTGATTTATTCACCATATCACGACCTGAAAGTCTTACTTAAGCTGAAATTAGCATTTTCTGGTCTGATAATTATCTAAATCATTTTTTTATTTTTAATCTAATTTTTTACCTTTGATATTGACGTCCCACAAGACGACTACCGCTTCCAGCCTGGCCAATCTCAAGGCTAGCAGCCTGCCTAGTCCCCCGCCGCCCCCTGTGATAACAACCACCTCGCCTTTTAATTTTTTATAATGTTGGTACGAGGCTGGAAGCAGGGCCGTAATCACAGATTTTACAATAACGACCAGACACAGCAGCAAGAATCCCACGACGTCCACCAGGGAACGCAGAATGTCCCTTTTTGCCATTTTTCGGCGCTTTTTGACTAGATCGGCATTTTCGTGGACCAATCTGGGAAAAAAAGAAATGGAATTTGGTTCTACAAGATAGTTATATAACGAAATGAAGAAATGCACTCGGATTTGGCCTAGTTTTGCTGCATTTTGAAATGTTGATGCAACAGCAACAAGAGGAAGAGTCGGGTTTTTTGAAAATTTTGTCTTTTTTTTTAATTAATTGCGGTTATAGATGTGGTTATGTAAGTGATACAGATTGAAATAATAGCCGAGTTTGCTAAATCGTCTGAATAGTAATAGAAATTCATGTTAAACAATTATAATTTTATTACCGCGAAACCTGCTTTCGAACGCAAGAGATGACCCTGACAGAAACGGTATAATTGTTATGACCTTGAAAAGTATCAACGAAAATGAAATTAGTAATTAGTGTAGAGTCATTTTATTAGAGAAAAATTTTGAAAGTAAAAAAATAGGTACAAGGTCCTCTCTTCTCATAATTTATTTATTAGGTTTTTGATACGTATTTCGACCATATTTCAATAAATTGACTGAAGTTTTCAATAAATTATGATCAAAACTAATAGCAAAAATTTCTGCCTTTAAACTGAAATTTTTGTAAAAATTTTCAATAACAAAAACAAGAAAGATTTGTAATAATATACACGTAGCCAGCTGTTTAAAAAATTCCTTGAAGATGACCATGAAATATGTACCAAAAACATAAAAAATTCTGAGAAAAAAGACTTTTTATATATTTTTCTATCTTAAGAATAAAATTATTTTGGAATTTTTTAAGAAAAAAGCAGGAAAAACTTGTAGAAACATACTCATAGCCAGTTGTTCAAGCAATCGCCTGAAGATGACTGTTTTAATAGAATATGACCGAAACTTGAAGCAAAAACATATAAAAATCTAAAAGAAAAAACGTCTCTTATATATTTTTCTATCTTAAAAATAAAATTATTTTGGAAGTTTTTAATAAAAAAACAAGAAAAACTTGTTAAAATATACTCATAGCCAGTTATTCAATCAATTGCCTGAAGATGACTGTTTAATAGAATGTGACCAAAACTTGTAGCAGAAACATATAGAAATCTGAGAGAAAAAAGGCTTCTGATATATTTTTCTATCATAGGAATAAAATTATTTTGGAATTTTTTAATAAAAAAGCAGGAAAAACTTGTAGAAACATACTCATAGCCAGTTGATCAAGCAATTGCCTGAAGATGACTGTTTTAATAGAATATGACCGAAACTTGTAGCAGAAACATATAGAAATCTGAGAGAATGAAGGCTTCTGATATATTTTTCTATCTTAGAAATAAAATTATTTTAGAATTTTTTAATAAAAAAGCAGGAAAAACTTGTAGAAACATACTCATAGCCAGTTGTTCAAGCAATTGCCTGAAGATGACTGTTTTAATAGAATATGATCGAAACTTGTAGCAGAAACATATAGAAATTTGAGAGAAAAAAAGCTTCTTATATATTTTTCTATCTTAAGAATAAAATTATTTTTAAATTTTTTAATAAAAAAACAAGAAAAACTTGTAGAAACATACTCATAGCCAGTTGTTCAAGCAATTGCCTGAAGATGACTGTTTTAATAGAATATGACCGAAACTTGTAGCAAAAACATATAGAAATCTGAGAGAAAAAAGGCTTCTGATATATTTCTCTATCTTAGAAATAAAATTATTTTGGAATTTTCTAATAAAAAAACAGAAAAACTTGTAGAAATATATTCCTAGCCACCTGTTCAATCAGTTGCCTTAAGACGACTGTTTTAATCAAATATGGCCGAAACTTGTAGCAAAACATAAAAAATTTTGAGAGAAAAAACCTTTTATATTTGTCTACTTTAAAAGTAAAATTAAAATTTATAATTAAACATATTTTTTTAATAAGAAAAACTACTACTATATTCATATCTAGTTATTTGTTGACTGATAAAATTGTTTGTTATTACTTATTTCTCACCAAAAATCTTTCCAAATATTTGATTTAAATTTAATTCAAAATTATTTTTTATTATTACTTGATAAGAATTGTAAACTATGTAAAGGTCACAATTAATAAAAAAAAATTCTAATTTCTATCATTTCTGTTATTGTTAGTCATTGTAGGCCCACTTTTTAATAAAACTCGGGCTTCGCTGCTCGTAGCACAAACTAAAGTCTCTATAACACGTTCTTTAATATACTTTTTTAAATTATGTAACGAAGTAATATATTAAACCACAAGAAAAAAAATTGTCATAACCAGCTCGAAGCTATGATTCAAATAAAACTAAGAGCTGCTAATGCCAGTATGACGTAGCACAAAAAAAATCGCATTTTTTCTTAAAAACTTGGTAAAAAAAACAAAGTAGAAAAAGTTATGCAAAAAACTTGTTCAATTAGTTAGTGTAATTACTGTAATTCCACTTTTTTATAAAACTCGCTCTTCGCTGCTCATTCCACAAAACTGGCTTTATAAAATTTGTGGTTTAATATACTATTTCAAGCTTTGTAACAAATAGTATAATACGACGCAAGAGTACAAGTGTAAGCAGCTTTTATACCTGTGCGACATACAACTCATTTTTATCTACATCTAAATAAAAAAACATAAAACCAAAAATAATGACAATTTTCATATAATTAAATGAGAAATGCCAAAGTGGCATGAAATTTTTGCTTTAGAGCGAAAAATGACACTTTCTATTTTATTTTTAGAGCTGCTACATTAATTTTCGTTAAAAGTAGATGGCTTTTATTTATTGATAATGCATTTTTCTGTTCTAATTAGTCAAATAAAATGTTGAAAAATGTCAAAAGTAACAATACAATAAATGTTAAATTTAAATTGACAGTTTTGTCAAAAATTTTGAGTTTTCTCCCTCAATCACGCACGTGTCACCATTAATTTAAAAAAGAATAAGTTTTTATAATTTAACAGTTGATGATGTAACCACACTAAGCCTGCCAGATGTCCGATCAATATTTTCTTGTTTAACTATTAATAAATTAACCTAACGTGATAAAATTATAATTTTTTGATACTACCAACCTAACAAATCTTAAATCTCTTGTCAAATTTTGATATTTTATTAATTTCATTTCGATTGCGACCATTTAATTTACAAAATAAAAATTGAAGGAATTTCAGGATTACCAACAGATTCAAAAATTGTGTTGTTGTATTTCAGTTTTTAGGTTATTTTTTCTTACTTTTTTAAAAAAAGTGTGTTTCATGACGTTTAATAGAAATAGGTTATAATTACACGACGTTTTGTTTTTATTAAATTTAAAAGTTCCTCAGGGTTTAAATCCGCGATTCTTTCTTAAAAATAGCTGTAGTAAATTGTAGTCTCTAACAACAACTATTTTAAATTAAGAATTACAAATTGAAGCCTTGATGAAGGTTTAAAATGTAATAAAATCGAAACGTCGGCAATAATCTAATTTGTGTTTTTAAGTCGTTATAAAATTGAAACTGTTTGTAAACCACAAAATCAAAAATTTTAATTTTATAACACCTATTTTTTACTTCGAATTATTCCAAATCTTTTAGTATTTAACAACAAAAAATTATCAAAAAATTTGTATTTTGATGGTGTGTGTTTATTTATTTAGTTTTTAAATTGTAAATAATCCGAATCTGTATAAAATATTAATAATTTTCCGCTTGTTAAACACGAATTAAACAAAACCAAAAATGGTCCTTCGAGCTATTCAAATCCGAAATTTTCCAGTCTAGACACACACACAGAAAAACAAAGGACAATTTAGTATTTCTCAATGTTTGTTGAATCCTAATTGCCTTATTAAAACACACGTCTCAATCTAATTTCCTAATTAAGCCATTCAGTCGCCACTAACGGAATTTGGCGGCAAAATTCTAATTCGAAACTTTTCCACAAGACAAAATCCAGATTTATGAAAGGTACGTTACGGCTATTATCCTTGACATCCTTCGTGTGTTATCTAACACGAATTACACTACAAAATACCAGCGAAACTGCAAGTGAATGTACTCGGTCCAGTTATTATTTCATCGATCACTTTTGACATAACCACCAAAAAATTTTTTTAATTCGCAAAATTCCAAAAAAAAAATTTTTGTATTGTTATTATTGTTTTGTTCTGACCTGTGTTTTGTGTTTGTTTTAATCCATTATGATTCCATAAATTATTTCGTTTTCGTGTGTTGCAAGAACTGTATAAGACTAGATGTTCGCGGTCGTTTCACATTCACTAGAGTTTAGAAACTGGTGGTAATCCAGCTGTAAACAAAAGTATTTGATGTTGGTGGTCAATGGAAGGCGTCGGGGCGCGCAGCGTCTGCGCATGATCAAGTGCAGAGGGTCAGAGTGTACCTCTCCCCTACTATCGATTATTATGTATAAGTATATTATCCAATTTTAAATTGAATTAAGTAACACAAAAACACTCGATTTTGTTTATTTAGCCTCATTAATTGAGCTTTTCCTAGAGACAAAATAATTAGCAAAAAATTTTGATTTTTTTGGAAAAAAAAATATTTTGCTGTGGCATACTATAAGTTTTGTACTGTACAGCTGCTTCTATCAAAAAAGTGATCAAACACTGTTAAATTGACACAGATTTAAGCAGATAGAGATATCTATTACTATTAGTCCCCGGAGTAGTTGTTTGTACCTAAATAATAATCACTAATTGCTGTAAGGAGTACTGAAACTCGAACCTAGTAACAGAAACGTTTGCTAAGAGCACAGTCAACATCTAGATATTTTTTATCGTCTTCAGCTTTAAAAAAAATTACAAAAAAATATCTTCTCTAGCTTATAAAATTAGTAAAATGTCGTTTCTAGCAGAAAAAATCAGTAAAATATTGTTTTTAGTACTAATTAAGTTTAAAAAAATATGACTCTTATATATAGAAACTAAATTAATAAAAACTGTCATATCTGATTTTTAAGATTAGTAAAATGTCGCTTTTAGCTTCTAAAATTAGTAAAATGTTGTTTCCAGTACTAATTAATCAAAAAAAAACACTTTTGTATTTACAAAATTAAAATTTTAAAAGTGTCACATTTGGCTTATAAAATTACTAAAATGTCACTTTCAGTTTATAAAATTAGTAAAATGATAGTTTCTGCTTCCAGATTTCTACTTTTATTGATTTAAAAATTAAAAATATCGTCTCCGGTTTTTGCAATTTAATAAAATTTTATCTCTGTATTCCAAAATTAGTAAATTTATTGTCTCTGGGTTTTAAAATTAATAATATGTGTCTACCAAAATTACTAAAATGCCGTTTTCAGTACTGATAATCAAAAAAAAATTGACACTTTTTTATTTACTAGATTAAAAAAGTAAAAACTGTTATATCTAGTTTTTAAAATTAGTAAAATGTTTCTTCTGCTTCTAGATTTAGTACTTTATTGATTTAAAAACTAAAATAATTGTCTCCGGTTACTCAAATTAGTAAAATTTTGTCTCTGTATTGCAGAATTAGTAAATCATTGTCTCTGACTTTTAAAATTAGTAAAATATTGTCCCTGAGAATCAGAATTAATGAAACGTTGTTTCCAGCACTGTTTAATCAAAAAAATATTGATATTCTTCTATTTACTGAATTAAAAAAATAAAAAAAGGTTACATCTGGTTTTTAAAATTAGTAAAATATTGTTTTTGGCTTCCAAAATTAGTATAATGTTGCTTTCTGCTTTTAGATTTATATCTTTAACAATTTAAAAACTAAAAATATAGTCTCTAATTTCTCAAATTAGTAAAATTTTGTTTTCGTATT
This sequence comes from Tribolium confusum, assembly GCA_029207805.1. Classification (NCBI taxonomy): domain Eukaryota; kingdom Metazoa; phylum Arthropoda; class Insecta; order Coleoptera; family Tenebrionidae; genus Tribolium; species Tribolium confusum. Next base: position 4,096,489 of record JALGAY010000007.1, on the reverse strand, counting down.
GTAAAATTAGTAAAATTTTGTTTTTGTATTGTAAAATTAGTAAATTATTGTCTCTGGCTTATAAAATTAGTAAAGTATCGACTCTAGTTCTTAAACTTAGGGAAAATATTGCTTTTAATTTATACAATTAATTACAAAAAAAATGTCATCAATATCTTTATATTTCTTCTGCTTCTAGAAGATCTAGAAAAACAATAAAGAAATGACGAAAAATAGATTCTTCAATCAAAAACATTAAAAAATTAACAAAAAAACAATAAAGAAACAAAAAAGCACAAAGAAAAAAAACTACCACAAAAAACAAAAGATAAAAAATTGTAAAAAAAAGAATAATTTAGAAAAACTTGAAAAACGTAGTTTAAAAAATTTTAGAAAAACAACTAAATATTGCAAGCAACTGAAAGGATATAGAATTAGATAAACAACGACGACTGAAAGAAAAGAGAAATATGAAACACTACAACTAGAAGAAAAAGAAGAACAAAAGTAAATTTTAGAAGAATTTAAAAAATGTAGTGTGGAAGGTTTCAAAAAAACAATAAAAAGTTTAGACAAAATTAAAATAGGAAAACGAAAATTGGAAATGTAGAACAAAGAAAATTTTGACTAGTAGGCCCAAAAAAATTTATAGCAATACAAAAATTAAAAAATTATGTGTAGTTAAAAAAACAGTGATAAATTCTCAAAATTAACAAAGTTTTTAGAATAACAAAACAAAAAAGATTTGAGAAAAACAATGACTAACCGAAAACAAAAGACAAGAAAAAAAATTTAAAAAAAAATTAAAAAGATACAGAAAAAAGAAGAAAAAATATTACGAAAAAAAAAACAAAAGAACATTCTAGCTTAAAGACATAAACAATGTAGTTACTTTAAAAACTAGTACATACATCTAAAAAAAAGATCAATTTGAAAAGTCTGAAAAAAAGAAAAAAAAAAGAAATAGTACAACTAGAAAAAAAATAATTTAAGTAAATTTTAAAATAATTTGAATAAAATTTAGAATAACCAAAAAGATTTTAAACGAAGTTGAAAAAGACGACTTAAAAAGTAGAACCATAAAAATTGTGTCTACGCTATAAACATACTATAACAATAAAAAATACAGTAAAAAATTGTAAAATTAAGTTACTTTTGTAATAAACACAAAAAAATTCTAGAAAAACAAAAATAACAATCAATAAAAAAGAAAGAAAGACAGGAATTACGACTAGAATAAAAGAAAAAGAAAAAAGTAAATAAATTCAAGAAGAATTTGTAAAAAAGTCGGCACAAAAAACAGAGAAAAAAACTATTACAAAAAAACACTTTAAAAAAACAAAAGAACATTCTAGCTTAAAAACCTAAAAATCGTACTTATTTCAAGCACTAGTACAATGTAATGCAATAAATCTTGTCCGTCACTTTTCTGTTCTTTTAAAAAAGTCTATGTAGCCCACCCTTTACAGACATTATGATTGACATTTCTGACAGTTTGTTTAAATCAAACTTGAAATTTCAAATTTTTAGCGAATATACAATGGCACCGGTTTCGCATTTTAATAAGGCCAGGATAATAACGTTTGCCCAAACTGGTATGTCCCATGCACAAATTTCAACCGAATTGGGCATACCGAGGACTACGGTATCATTTATTTTGCGAACATGGAGACAACGTGGTTAGATTGAACTACAACCCGGTTCAGGAAAACGCCGCATATCTACGGGTGAAGAAGATGAAATCCTGGTAAATGTTTTAAGGAACAGCCCTTTCACCACCGCTGTAGAAGCGGCTGCAATTAGTGCTTTTCCGGGGTCTGCTACAACTGCTCGTCGGCGAATTAAAGAAAGTGAGCTCTCAAATCATGCAGCAGCTCGAAAAATTAAACTCACAGCCCGTCATATGGAAGCACGCATGGGATTCGCGTTAGAACATCTCGTTCAAGAAGATAACTTTTGGAGTCGGATGATTTTTTCAGACGAAAAGGTGTTTCAATCTTGTAAAAATGGACGTCTACGAGTATATCGGCCAAGAAACACCAGATACGACTCTAAATATGTTCAGGTTGAAGAAAATAGTGGCCGCTTTTCTGTGAATTTGTGGGCATGGATATCGGCGGGTAGTCCTGGAATAATGCTCCATATCAAAGAGCGGCTAACGAGCGATGTTTATATTAGGATTTTGGAAAACGTGATGCTACCTTCAGTGTCACAATTCTTTCCGAATTTAAATTTTATATTTTAGCAGGATAACTGCCCTGTTCACACAGCACGTAGGGTAGCAGAATGGTTCCAAACTCATAATATAAAGACCTTTGAGTGGCCGAGTCGTAGTCCCGACTTGAACCCAATCGAAAATATGTGGGGACTCTTAGTCCGAAATTTAAGAAACCAGCGCCAGCGGTTGGTATTTCGAAGCAGGGAAGATTTGTTAGCTGCAATTGTAAATGCATGGAATGCGCTACCCCAGAATTATTATGCAAACTTATGTTTATCACTGCCGACCAGGTTGAGAAGGCTTATAGAGGTTAATGGGGCTCCTATTAAATATTAGATAGCAGTTTTTATTAAGAATAATAGTGTTTGTTGTTGTTATTTGTTTAATTCTGTTTATTAATTTTCTGCATTTACACAATTTTTGTATAATAAATTAAAACCTTTCTTGCGTTTTGAAAAAATATAAAGACACGGAAAATTCGTGTCTTAGTAAAATAGATCAGAAACTATTTAAAAGTCTTTTCATTTATTGACGTAATTAATCTCTTTCGACCAATTGCTTCAATTGTGTTCCAAAGATTTTATGCTGTTCCCATAAACCGATTCTAATTTTTCAAAACAGTTCTTACTTCTTTGTAGTTACACATGCATTTTGAATCTTATTTTGAAGATACTAGCAAATGCAATTACTGACTGTGACGTTACTTTAATAAAAAATTTTCTTTGCTACATTTTTTAAATAATTTTTTGACATGTTAAAAAAATTCGTTGACAAATGTAGTAAGAGTGAGGTTAGCAGTCCTACAGAGTGTTTACACCTTACGTCAAGTCAGTGACGTTGACGGACAAGATTTATTGCATACAACTGTACATCTAGAAAAAAAAACGCCGATAACGAAAAATTTAAGAAGAAATTACAAAACGTCGATTTTAAGATTCTGAAAGAAGAACTGAAAGAAAACAAAAAACAAGAAAAACCACCACAAAAAAAACAGAAGTTAAGACTAGTAAAAAACAAAAAAAAATTAATATAAAACAATAGTATATTGTGCACCTTAGCTAGAAAGAGGCAGTTTCCAAGCCGAAAGAAGAGATGAGCCACTTCCTGAGGCTTGGAAAACCTCTTTATTGATGAGGTGCACACACTATTTTTTATCCTACTCAAAATAAAAAACTTTTAACGGTAAAATAAGCTGACGGACATGTGACCTAACCTCAATATGTTTCGTAATAATTTGACTGTAATAACAAGAAGTCGACAGAGTTTTTATATTTTTACCTGATTGTTGTTAAACATGTTGTATGTTGAAGCAGTTACTGTGTAAAAATCACATTTTGCCAACAAATACCATAGCTGATGGAAAATTTGAAATTGGAAGGTGTCAAATTCAGATAATTTGACCGACACTAATTACGTCGATTACAGCCAAAATATCTCAGTATTAGAGTATAGATTACAGTACGGATGGTAATGAATTACTATTATTTTTTCTCTTCTTTAAATATTTTGAGGTTATGTGTCGTGACAAACCAGACTTTTGAATTTCAATTCTTTAACCTGATTTTCGTCTTTCGTATTTACAGCACTTGTAATTTCTTGTTTTAGATCTCGTATTCCAACAGTAGAAACCACATTATTACGTAGATTTAAAAAGAACTTGAGACTTCAGTTGACGTCCCTAGGGAAACAAGAGCGATTTTTTGACCTGTTAAGAGGTTAAAATTAACTAACTTTGAAGTCGAGTAGGATAAAAATAGTATATTAAAAAAACGCGTTTTGAAAACGCGTGAAAAAACGCGTGAAAAGTCAACTTTGTGGCACGAATTCAAGTTTATGAAACGAGTGCGAGCGCGAGTTTTTATAAAGAATGAGTGCTACAATGACTTTAAAAAACAAGTTCTTTATGCTATTTTTTCTACTTTACGTGTTTTACGTAATTTTTAAGTAAAAAAGTAAATTAATTAATCTTTAGGGACTTTTGCGTTAATACGAGACAGTTGGTAATAAAAATGTCACTAAAGTGTCAATGAAGTCATTGAACTTTGAAATGTTTTCAAATTTGTCAAAAATTCTGTGTAAGTAACTCACAAATAGTTCTTTTTTACCTACCGTATCGGTTATTGATTGAATAATCCAATTGGCATTAACACAGTAAGGAAAATTTCCATTTATCTCTAAATTCCCACTCCATTTGCGGTTCTCAGCGACTCCTTTCATTTCATCGTTAAGCATTCAGTCAAGCAAATTTATACACTCATCTAGCAAATAACTTGTAAATTATCGAATGCTATGGGGGTTGTAAATGCTCAAAATAAAGGCCAAAAGCTCTATTTTAGTTTCAAGTTTCACTTTAACGCTGTTCTAACCTCAAAAGCTAAAGTTTGTCGCATGTCCACCGCCGCTTGTTCCGCCCCACTTTCAAATATTTTATAGATTAAATGCGACACGCACACACAAAAACACTTTGTTGAGGAATACTGCTGGTCATCAAGTGCAACAAAATTTTTTCGAATGTAATTACTGTAATCTCAACGCCGACAGAAACGTAACGTTTCATTTCAGCGATAGCGTGTTACACGGTGTTACCAATCCGAAAACACTAAATTGCACTAGCTGTTACCGCACGCAATTTGGGTGCGGAAATGGCTATTACCGCACCCAAATCGGACTCTGTTACCGACGTAAAGTAGAAAAAGAATGTTATGGTTTTTCCAGCCGGATGTAGAAAAATTTATCGTAATTAAAGATAACAGTTTTTTTTTAATATTTTTTTTTTCTTTATAACATTTGTCACTTTCGTCTTTCACATTGCATTAAATAATAGATAGTTCTTCAAAAAAAAAAAAAAAATGGGAATAAATTTTTGAATAACAACACCAATTACAGCCAGTTTTTCACAAAAAGTTCATTTCAAGGTTATGTAAAAGCTGTATCCAAAATTCAAGTTAATAAACAAGTTTTTTTGAAAAAAAATAGCAAAAGAATAAATTTTGGTGATAACATTTGAGGGCATTCATAATTAATTTATGCACTTAATATTCAAGGTGGCAAAACCCGAATTATTTATCAAAAAAAAAGTAAAAATTTTGTAAAATCCTTTCACACCGAAGCTAATTAATGCCACTTGTTTAAATAATTTAAAAAAATTATCCAATTACTGCTGCATTGTACCTACTAAATCATCGAGTATTTCAACATTAAAAGAGGATTTTCAATTTTCATTAGCTGCAGCTGTCTATTTGCTAAACATTAGTCTAACAATTGTTTGCAGATTTCAAAATGGAACTGCGAAACGCATAATCAAATATTTGAATGAGATCATAGAAGTACTTGAAACTAAAACGTAATTAAATTAAAGAGGACAAAAAAATCATTTTATTGTTGTTGTTTCAACTTTGAACAAAGTACAAAAACTGTTAATTATATTTATGTTAATTATACAAACATGTCATAAATTTTTGTAACAATTTATAAAAACAAGAAAAAGGTTTTACAATAATGACACATTTATTAACAATACGAAAACAACAAATTATTTAAATATTATATAACAAAGATATAAAATCTGAAAACGAGAATTTTATTGTGTTTTTCCTAAATAAAACGTTCATCTCTCGCAATCTGAACTTTCACATTTTTAATTATTTTATTGTTAGAAGAAATATTTTCAGCTAGAATTGACAAAACAGGTTTAATATTAACGAATGTTGGCAAAAAGAGAACTTCAATTTTAGTACTTCCTCTAAATCGTTTAATAATAGCTGTAATGGCGCCATAATTAAACAACTCTAACCCCACCTACATTTTTATAATTTTTATAAGAGTGACTTCAGGGAGGATTAATTAGAAATGTGACAAATAAACAAATAAAGTTGTTTTTAATGTAAAAACTGTAAATATTTAGCTACAATAGACCAAACAGGTTTACTATCATCACAATAACGACATGAAATAGTTATTTATATTATTAGTGGGATAGAAGCATCATTACACAACGAGCGTGTAAATTACAGATAGCGAGGGCGTTAGCCCGAGTATCTCTAACACACGAGTTACTGTAATGTGCTCTAGCTTACGTATGATATACAAAACTGTATCTATGACTGCAAAAAATTAAGAAAATCGAAAATTTAATGCTGCCGATAAATATTTTTTTACATCAAAAGTAAGGTGACCTGGATATGTTCAGTAAGCACTATGGCAAGTGCTTACAATTTTTCAAACAAAGCTTGCCATTTTGAGATAATCAGTAAAAATTGTGCTTTGTGGTAAAAATAAGAAAATTGTAAACATAAATAACTCAGAAAGTTTACCTTCTGATATCGAAGAAGCGGCGACAAATCCTGTTTTTTGCTTGGTGCCAAAGAAGTTAAAAAAAGAGTATGAGATGGCTTTTCAACGGTTCAGTTTATGGTGCGACGAAAATAATATTAAAAATAATGTGTGTTCGTTTAAAAAAAAACTCGTAGCAAGCCATGACATTGTTACGTATGTCGTACATGACCTCATACAACAACAAAATTTTTATTATTTACATTATTCGTGTATTGTTGGTTGCCTACTATGCTATTTTATCCGTCACAAATTATCCTAACCTAAAAATGTCTTCTCTTCCCGCCAAAGCGAGCTTGGTTTTGGTGTGTTTTTGTGTGGTTGCCTTCGTGGTGTTTTTGTTTTTCAAACATTCTTTATTTTATTTATCAGTATTTTTCAACACTAAATTTTGTGTTTTCCTTGATTTGTAATCATGGTGTACACCAGTGAACACCAGCTTTTTTGTTGGAAATTTATTTCCGAAATGGAGAGAAAGTTAACGGTGTTTGGAAATATTCAATTCAGCCGTGCCTGGAGGAGTTTCGAGAAGCTTTTCCTGACGTTGTTGTTGTGTGTGAAGAGTTTAAAAACACTCTCCACCGAAGTGTGAACCTGTTTCGTAAAACTGGGTCTGTTACACGTAAAGAGGGCAGTAGAAGACCAACTAAACGAACAGAAGAAGTTATTCATGCTGCACAAGAGATACTACAGCACGATCCATAAACGTCGATTGAACATTTGTCTCAGCAAGTTGAATTTCTGTTAGTACATGTCATAAACTCCTACGAGAAGATTTACATAATGTACCCTTATCGTCTCCAGGCCGTTCAAGAGTTACGACCCGTAGATTTTCCTAGAAGATTGCAGTATTGTCAGTGGTTTTTAAATATCATTGCAAATAATAATGAACTTCTTCAAAAAACTTTCTTTACGGATAAAGCGTGGTTTTACATGTCCGGCTACATGAATTCACAAAACATGAGAATTTGAGCAACAGAACATCCTAATGAAATTGTAGAAGAACCTCTCCATTTACAAAAAGTAGGTGTTTGTAGCTCATTTCTTATAATGTGTGTTCGTTAAAAAAAAAACTCGTAGCAAGCCATGACATTGTTACGTATGTCGTACGTGACCCCATACAACAACTTGATGAAATTAATGAAAATTTGGTTGAACTGCATAATGTGATAAATAATGTTCGAAGACAATATGCTTTATGTGTTCAACATCAAGGAAGACATTTTCAACAGTTTTTGTAGGTAATAAATGAATATTTTTATAAAAATGTATTTTTGTTTTAATTGTCGAAAAGTAAGGTTATGAGATCTGTCAGTTTGACAAGTGTGTAAACGATTAATCACAGACATACAAAACAATTGTTTTTTAGTTTCAAAGCACTCTAGAGTTTTTTTTAAAAAAACACACGATATTACGCATGAGAAGGTTCTACTTGCATATTTTGATTATTTATCAAAACAGTATAAATCATCGAGTCTCTGGATTTCTATTCTATTATTAAAACAATAATGAAAATGTAGAAAAATGTTGCCATCGAAAAGAAAATCTGAAAAATATCGAGCTAAAAAATCGCAAATTGTCACTAAACAAGATATTAGCAAATTTTTACAAGAAGCAAATGATGATAAATTTTTGATAATAAAAGTACTGTACCCTTTTTAAGCATAAATTATTCTTACTAAATAATGTTAATTTTGAGGTTGCTTTAATTATTGGAGTTGGTAGAGCTTGTAGGATCCAAAAACTTTTGGAAGATATCAAAAATCAAAAACAATGCTTCCATGTTCTAATACCAAACACTAAAACAAAAATATTCAGAGAATTTTTTATTACGTCAGGTGTAATTGATGTAGTCAACATGATACTGTACTTCACCCTAATAACGCCTGTAGTAGACGGTTTTTTTAGAATACAGAAACCAAAGGTGTATAAAATTACCTTTTGGTATAAACACATGTACTGGTTTCCTTAAGATTATTGCTACTTTTCTTCAGTTACTTAATCCAGCAGGATTTATGGGACATTGTTATAGACGCTCATTTACTTCGTTGCTTGCTAATTCGAGAGCTGATCTTTTAACAGTAATGTGTCATTAGGGCTGGCACTCGAATACAGTGGCAGAAGGGTATATAGACACGGCAGGACAAAATAAAAAACAAATTGCTTCAAAAATTTTGGGTGACAAAAATACTACAACAGTTAGAACTTGCTGTTATCAAAAAAAAAATTAGAAATGGCTTGTCCTACTATAAATAGATGTGAAAATTGTGTTATTATTATTTATAACAATAACAACAGGTAATTAAGATTAATTTTACAATTAAAACGAAATATTTTAAAGAGTGGATTTTTATTATATTACTTCACTAGTGAAGTAATATGTCACTTTAGTTCACTCAAATATTCAATATAATATGCAGCTATCAAGGCAGTCATAGATAAAAGACTATTATTTTAGTACTTTCTCTGAATCGTTTATTAACTGTTGTAATGGCGTCATAAGGGGAAGAAAGCAACCCCACCTACATTTTTCTAATAATTGTAATGGCGACGTCAGGGAGGGTTATTTAATTTCAAATATATCTAATAATAATATACTCAAATTTTGTTAAAAACTCCAATAAAAAAACAAAAGAAAGTTGCATTTAATGCAAGAACTGTAAACATTTATATTGTTGATGCCTTTATAAAAACGCTAATGACTTAGCAATCAACAATAAAGAGTAGGTATCTTTTATGTAATGACACACTGCAGAAAATTAACGAGTAGTTGAGTAAAATTAAAAATCCATTTAGAAATGACGTAGCATTATTTTCAATTAAGACTATAATTTTACTGTCAAAATGTAAATTTGTTTTAGATAATTTTTTATGTTGAATTATGTAGAATAGAATATCAAAAAGCGTCATTACTTGACCTTCAAACAACAATCAAACAACTATAATTTAAACTAATTGTTTTATTTAGTATTAGTGACAAAATCAAATTTTTAAAAGCAAAAAAATGCGGCAGTTTTTCGTTTGAAATAAAAAAAATTAAAATGGTTCTTGAATGTTAACAGCAGCAAAAAAAAACAAAAAAATCTTAAAAAAATAATTTAAAAGTTGTCTATTTAACAATAATATATCACATTTTGTCAATATTAATACAAATAATATATTTACTTAAAATAAATTATTTTAGTATAGACAATCCACTGTATTGTTTTTATTTTATTTGACCCAGAATTTTGTGTAAAGTAATATACTTAATAAATGTTTTTTGACTTTGTAAAAACAAAAGAAATAAAATAATGTCTATACATAAAAAACGAATTGTATTAATGTGTTGTATGCAACCAGTAATTCATGTAGTAAAAAGATTTAAACTACATCATATAAAAATTGAAGTAGTGAGACTTTTTGATAGAGAATGACGTCTGTTAAAAATTTTTAAACTGTATTTTTATATCCCAAAAACTTTTTAATAAGAAGCGTATTCAAAAGAAAAAACAGGGACTGCATCAGCGTTGAAAAACGACAACATAAAAAGAAAGAAAAAGTAGGAGAATTGTGACTAGTAGAAAAAAAACATAAACAATTGTGAAAAATAAAGTAAAAAACTATAAGTAGTAAAAACAACAAATAAAAGAGAACAAGAAAAACAAAGAAAAGTTTTAACAAATATTATAGATAAACTCGAAAAACGTATTTTTAAAAATTCGAAAAAAACAACTAAAAATTTTAAATGGCTCAAAAAAAACTACCAGAAAAAAGCAATATAAATAAGATTATAAAGGAATATTAAAGGAACTTAAAAAACAACGTTTGGTAAAAACGAAAAACAAAAAAATGGTCCTTCGAGTCGGATAATAAAACAAGTTTAGATATATATAGAGCAATTTACAATAATTCTTGCATTCTATTTACAATAGTGAATGTTTTATTAAAATTTTTAGTAGAATTTGAAAATCGAAGACAACAGTTTTTTTTTTTCAGAAGAAAGACAACGCTATAGAAGCTATAAAAACATTCTAAACAAAATTAAGACTCAAATTTAAAAAAATTAAAGTAAAAGATAATTTTTACATTTTTTTAAATTAATAACTACAAAGACGACTTTTTAAAATTCGGTAATATTATTTTACAAATTTGAATATGTAATTTTGCTAATTTTGGAGATGGTGGAGATAGAAAGTTAGATAAAAAAAAACGATTTTGTTTTTGTTATTTTAGACACAGTAAGCAATATTTTACTAATTTTGAAAGCAAGAAGCACGAAGACATTTTATATAAATTTTATCAATTTTAAAGCTGTTTTTTCCAATTTTTAAAACCGAAAGCAACATTTTGCTAATTATAGAAGCCTAAGTTAATAGTCAAAGCCGAAAGCGATATATTTATCTATTTTTAAATTAATAAATATACAAAAGTAATAATTTTCCAAATTTGATAGCCGGAGGCAACATTTGAGTGCCAGATGCAACAGAGCAATTATATTTTATTAATTCTAGTAGTCACAGTTGATTTTGTACTAATTTAGAACGCAAAAACGATATTTTACTAAGAAAAATAATAGTTTACTAATTTTGTAATACAGAGAGAAAATTTTACTAATTTAAAAAAGCAGAAACGATATTTTAAGTTTTTAAATAGAAAAAGGTATAAATCTAAAAGCAGAAAGCAATATCCTATTGATTTTAAAAGCCAAAAACAATATTTTACTAATTTTAAAATCCAGAAATAACAGTTTTTACTTTTTTGATTTACTAAATACAAAAGTGTCATATTTTTTGACTAATCGGTGATAAAAACCACATTTTACTGATTTTAGTTTCCGGAGACTACATTTTACTAATTTTAAAAACCAGAAAAAAGTAATTTACTAATTTTGCAATACAGCGACAAAATTGTACTAAGTTAAAAAAACCTGAAGCGATATTTTTAGTTTTTGTTTAAATCAATAAAAGTAAAAATTCAGAAGCAGAAAGCAGTATTTTATTAATTTTAGAACCCAAAAGCGATATTTTAATTATTTTTTGCGCGATTGGTTGTTTTTATCAGTTTACTGTGCCTGTTTCCACGACGGTAGGTTGCTGTTACTGGTTGCTACGTGTAACAAAACGGTAAGTAATTCACTTACCGTTCAGTGAACGGTAAGCAATTAAATCTAAAAAAAAACAATTTTGCGATTTATTTATTAAAATTAAATGTACAATTATTATAATTAATAGTAATAATACCACTCGCATTTGAGTTTCTAGTGTTAATAGACAAACTTTCCGACGTAGAACTCCCAGGTTGTTGTAATACTCCACCAACATCGCTGTAAAAAATTTTATGAGCAAATTCAATTTTGTTTTGGAGGGAATCTTCCACGTAACTCTCGGCCACCGTTGATGAACGCCACCCACCATGTCTTTTTAGTCCCAACACATCAACTCCGTTATTCGCCAAAAGTGTAGCCGATGTGCGTCCAAACAAGTGTCCAGTAAAACCTTCAGGAGCTTGCAACTTTAAATACTTTGCAATTTTTGACGGCCAGCCTCCAAAAAAGCCTTTTCCTGTGCCTTTTCCTGTGACTTGCCTAGTGCATTTGCCATTTCGGTAGTTCATAAATAAATGATCTGACGTTGCGTTGCTTGGTCGAATTCTTATGTATTTTCGAAGTATTTCCAAATAATGAACTGCCTCATTTTCTTTATTAATAACTGTGAACGTTCGCTGAATATTCGTTTTTGTATTTGGAATATTTACTATAAACATTTCTTCATGTTCTTCTATGTCACTCATTTTAATATTGTACAATTCCTCTCGTCTACAAGCGCCCGATACCTACTCCCAATATCATTGCTACCTGCAAATATATTGTTTTCTTAGAACTCAGATGTACCACCTCATCATCTACAACATACCTTTTGAATTAAAAATTGTTCGTCTGGTGCTTCATTCAAGAATTTTTCCATGTCTTCTTTGGTAAAAATTTTAGCCTTCTTAGGCCGATATTCAATATTTTTTCTCTTAAGATAAGCAATTAATGTAGCAAACTTAGAAATATCGATAGCATCATGGAGAAAAATTGTACTCTTCAGCATAGAATACTCCGCCCATAAACTGCCTGGGACCTTCAAGTGTCCACTTCTTACCACAAAATACGCTAACAAGCTCTTTTCATTTACAAAAATCTTCTTTGCTTCACGCCATTCCTTAGACAACTTGTATGTCTGTTCATATCGGGCTTTAGATTTTTCTGGAATTATTGCCGAACATCCTTCTTGCCAAGCGTCTTCTAAATCATCCGGTAGATCATCACCATCGCTCAGATTTGCTTCGAAAACGGAACCACAAAACAGAACTATGTAGAAATGATTGTATCAAAAAGACAATTTTACTTGTTTGGAACAAAACCATAGCAACCATGGAACAGCCACCCAAAGTTTTCAGTTTCAATCTTCCCGATTATCACAAATGTATTGATATAAATTATTATTATTATTATTCTAGAAACTCCAATCGCGCAAAAAACGTTATAAGCATGTCGAACGTTAAGGATTACCGTTCTCAGACAATAATTGGAGTCGTCGCTTCGCTCTTCCTCCAAACAATTGTCTTCGAACGGTAAGCATTTCTTATCGTTCTCTATACTTAATATACTATTATAAAACAGATAAAGCTGTTTTTACTTTTTTAATATAGTAAATACAACAGTGTGTTTTTTTATTATTATTAAGCGGTGCTGGAAATGACGTATTACTGATTTTGATTGCCAAAGACTACATTTTACTAATATTAGAAACCTGAAACAATAATTTACTATTTTTGCATACAGAGACAAGATTTTACTAATTTACGAAATGGGATAAGAGTTTTTAGTTTTTAAATCAATAACGGAATTCATCTAGAAGTAGAAAGCAACATTTTATTGATTTTAAAAACCAAAAACAACATTTTACTAATTTTATATTTAATTTAACAGATTGACAGTTATGTCAAGTCGATCCATTCATTTCATTTAGGGTCACTTGATATATTTAAGGGTAGCGCCAACTCTCTATCTCTCTCTTGGACCTCTCTTTTAATTTGAACCCAAGCTATACTAAACTAATTACCAATGTAGGCAACATAATAAACCAAAATCCCTAGAAATGCATTCAAAACTATTTCTATCTTTGTTTCATTCATGCGTGTAATAGCTATCTCTTTTAAATTAAACCCACGTCTAGTGAATTCCATTGGCGCTACCCGTATGTAAAGTGACCCTAATTTCATTGCCACTATAAGTGCCCTAGGCACAAGGAAATAGAAACTGTAATTATAGGTGTGAAACTTAGATAAAAACGTTTTTGTTAAATTATTTTAAATTTGGCTGATAGACTAGTTTTAACAATTAAATAAAATTAATATTTTGTGTTTATTTTAAATGAAAATTGATTTATCTGATTGTGTGCTAAGAATTTTTTTTATTTAGTAACTTTACAGGTTTCTACAATTCGTCAGATAGTGCCATCTAGCGATTCTTTTCATTTTTTCCATCTGCACGCTTTTTAGCCAATGAAATGACTTTATCAAACTGTCAAAACTTTAAAATATAATAGTCAAGTGACCATCTTGTCACCTGACGTTTCCTTTTGTCAAATTGTGGTAATAAAACCTTTCCTAAACCCCAACTGATCTTTCCCTCCACAGTCATGCCAATGCTTCTCCAAAGTGGCTTACCAGGAGTTCGTGTCGGGCAGCAATCTGTTCACAGCCGATATTTATTCGGTAAGTCCTTTTCCCAGTTTTCACCTCCCTTATTTAAGTCCCCCAACTTGCAGTTCGTAAAATCCTGTAATAATCTCGTGGTGAGTCCCTTCGCTGCCGAACTGCTCCTCGGCTTCGCCTCGACCGGCGCTAGGAACAAGACCAGTCAAGAGATCGCGATTGCGCTTCACTCTCCATATAACAGTCGAGACGCCGAAGCCGCCTGTAAAACGATTTTACCGCACTTGACCAAAAACGAAAACTGTAAATTGAATCTCGGAACGAAAATCTACGTCAATAAGAGTCTAAGTATAAAAAAAGATTTTAGAAATGGCGGAAAGAAATTTCTTGCAGAAATTGAAAATATTAATTTTGTTAATCCTGGAGATGTGGTGAAAATTATAAATGACTGGATACGGAAAATCACAAATGATAAAATCCAAGATTTAATTGAATTAACTGTATTATCACCTGATATAAAAATGGTTTTGATAAGTGGAGCTTTTTTTCAAGGAAAGTGGTTACAACCGTTTCATTATACAGAATGTCAAAATTTTTTTAAATCAAAAAATGAAGTGGTTAAAGTAGAAATGATGGAAAACACAGGAAGTTACAATTATTATGAAAGTCAAACAATTGGGGCTAAATTTCTTGAATTACGGTTCATTGATGAGAGTATTGCAATGGTTATAGTATTACCAAATGACAGAGAAGGATTAGATGAAATTGAAAACCATTCTCATGAAATTTTTTTACATAACAATTCTTTTACTCTTGAACAAATCAAAATTAGTTTACCCAAATTCAAAATCGAGTCTTTAATCGATTTTAAACCAATTTTACAATACGTAAGTTTCTTAACCTCAAAAATTATTTTTCTAGTGTAAGATTTAGTTAGGAATGCAGAAAGCCTTTGAAATTGAAGCTGAATTTGATGGAATTTTTAGTAGTAAATCTGCTGAAGCGTTTATTGATTTAGTTTTACAAAAATGTGTTATTGAAGTAAGCGAGAATGGACTTGAAATACCTCCTCATAATAGTCCAGGTTAGGAAAGACAGAATTACACTGTACAAAAATTAGTGTCGGCCATTTTGAAACACGTTCGAAGACAAAGTGAAGTTAGCTAGGTTATGTATTAAAATCAGCTCTAACTTCTAGTTTATACCAATCTAAAAAATATAAATCTCAAAGTTAAAACATGACAACAATGGAATCAACTTAAATCAACAAAGCCGCTTTGTGGTTATGTCCGTTTTATGTTGTCAGTCACGTGATACTTCACTTTGTTTGTCCTCCAGAATGATGGGGATTGCACATGAAATGCCCGAATCCTATTCCGTTTTGAGGTTATTTCTTTTTTATTTTTTTTTTAGAGAAAAGAAAAAGTAGTTTGTTGCTTCCAATGAACGCCAAATTGTTTACTGTTGATCACCCTTTTATGTTTTTTATTAAATTTAAAGATTTGGTTATTTTGACTGGAAGAGTGGTGACGCCGGTGATGTGTTAATAAAAGATATTTTTAAGGTTATAATTGTAGGTAATTTTTGAAATAAAACAATTTAATTGGCGTATTTTTTTGTAAAATATTTTTTTCACTTTGTATATATAGAAGCGTATAAAAGCGTATAAAAAACATGTTAAAGAGAGAAAGAAAATAATCAAGGAATAAAGCTGTAGGAGGACGGCAAATGAAAGAGAAAGTAAAAACAAGAAAAGTTCTAAAAAAGCTGCAACAATGACAAGTTGAAAAAAGAAAAAAAAATTTAAAAAGCACAATTAGTGGAAAACGAAAAGCAAAAAGATTCTAGAAGTTAAAAGACGTTGACTGAAAAAAAAAACAAAAAAAAATTGTTAAAAAAAAAAGAATCAACTAACACAGATGTAGGAGGAGGATGTCGAATAGAAGAAAAAGTAAAACTTAAAGAAGTTCTAGAAGAGCAAAGAAATATTCTAGAAAAGCTTTAAAAAAAGAAAATTTTAAGAAACTAGAATCAGTAAAAAAAGCAAGAAAAATTCTAGAAATTAGAAGACGTGGACTGAAACAAACAAAACCAAAAAAAATTTGTTGAAAGAAAAAAATCAAGATATAAAGTTGTAGAAGAAAGATGTTGAATAGAAAAAAAAGTAAAACCAAAGAAAATTTTAGAAGGACAAAGAAATCTTCTAGAAAAGCTTCAGTAAAAAGCTTTAAATAAAAAAAAGAAAGTAGAAAACCAGAATAGTAAAAAAAAAAAGCAAGAAAAATTCCAGAAGTTAGAAGACGTCGACTGAATCTAGCAGAGCCAAAAAAAAGTGTTGAAAGAAAAAAAATCAAAAAATAAAGTTGTAGAAGAAAGATGTCGAATGGAAGAAAAAGTAAAATCAAAAGAAAGTTCTAGAAGAACAAAAAAATATTCTAGAAAAGTTTCATCAACAAAACTTTAAATAAAAAAAATTTAAGAAACCAGAATTAGAAGAAAAAGAAAAGCAAAAAAAATTCTAGAAGTTAGAAGACGTCGACTGAAAGAAAAAAAGCAAAAATTTTTTATAAAAGCAAATAAGTTTCTTGAAAAATTTGAGAAACAATAAAACAATAAAAATCATATAATTCCATAAATAAATACGATGACGTCAAAATTACGAACATTAGTCATTATTTTAAACTCGCCCTATATATAAACCGAATAGTCGAATACATAATAGCTTAAACATAAAAGATAATTAATAATGATTTATTGTGTGACAGCTGTCAGTTTTTTGCCCAATAACTGCTTAAATTGTTATAACAGGTAAAAAGCTGTCAATTGTATTATATTTTATTTAAGCTGTTGTGCAATTGACTAATATACATAAAGTGTAAAAAAAATGACAGCTGTCACAATAAATCATAAATTATATTATTTTATTGTCAAGCTATTATGTAATCGACATGTATATAAAGCCGAGCGGTTCATTAAATATTCAGTTTTCTGTTTCACTTCGAGAGAGTAACATCGACACTGACTCGGTCGGCGTGTACATTAAAGTGTTTGGTGTGATTGGGTGCACTTTTCGAATTAGAATAAAGTAATTTCGTAAAATGATAAAGTACTGTAGCAAAAAAACGTTGTGTACCACGTGTGCAAAATCTTGTAACATGCTTATTCTACGACAGTCACTTTTTTTGAGATGACGTTTGAATTTCCCGCGTGGGTAAATATCAAAATGGCGGCCATCTACTACTCTTGTAAGTATTCTCTCCAGTTTATTTCTCTGTCATGTTTCAGTGCTACAAACCGAAATTTTTACCAAATCAAAATCCCAACCAAAAAAAGGCTTTAAAATCTGTTTTTTTGGGTTAAAAGAACAAAGACATTTACAGAAAATATTACGTAATATATTTAAGAATTGCACAACCACAACAAATATAACTTAACATTAATAATATACAATGAGCAAAATCAACTGCAACTCTTGAATTGGTTTGATTATTAATAATAATAAAATTATCTTACATTATATTTACACATAAAAGATGCAGACTGCGTCATGGTACTGAACTATCCCAGCGTTTTTGTACAAAAATCGTATTTAGATGTTTTGTTGCAAGAGCCTCCCTAGACATTCCTAATTCCTAATTTTAAGTTAAGTGTCTTTGAAGAGACTTGCAAGGCAATTTTGTGTTAGTTCACATATCAAATTATATCACTTGGGTTGGTAGCTGATATGTGATTGAAATAAACAAAAAAAGTCCTTAATAATATACTATCTACGTATATTGAACCCTTTGGTTCCATCTGGTCCTTTTGGCAACCGAATTACATTATCTAAGTCACTTGAACGAGCCTTACACGGCACTATACTAATCCTGAAACCCACAATTAGCAAAAAACCACCAAAAACACTTCTATACTTTTCATCTTCAGCTTTTTCTGTCTCTCCTAAAATCCTAAGTCTAGCCTCTGCATACTCCTGTTTTCTCTGTTGTAACGTCTTTTTCGGTTGGAATATTTTCGAGTCGTTGGTGTTTTGCGGTTCTTTCGATGGACGTTTAAGGATTTTAACGGTGGGCTCAGGAGGCACATATTGAGTTCTTAAGGCGTCGTCTCCAGTCAACAGGATTTTTATGGGCACCGAGTTTATGCCATTACTGGAACTTTAAAAGTGAAAAACACAATTAGACAACTTGGGTAATCACCTTTTGGCCTCCAGACACTTACTCGGAGGGATAATTGACTTAAACTTCTTCTCTAATACCTAAAATCAGGCGACTTAGTGGGGATAACCTCAATTGTAAGTAATAACAGAAAAACGTAAAAATGGGTTTTTGTGATAAAGTAGTGTTTTTTGTAACAATTTATAGAAAAATAAGGGGGTTATTACATCAGTCTCCTCGATTTCTTCCCAACTTTCTAATACCTCGACTTCTTGTTGCTTGGTAGCCATGTTTTTGAAATGTCAAAAATTTGGGGATTTTTGAACTATCCCTAACACGACCTTGAAAAACAAAAATTTGAAAACTTTCTTAAGAAAACCAAAAATGTAAAACCAAATTCTTGTAGATGAGTGGCGTGTTTAGTGACAATTGATAAAAACTAAAAGGATTATTACAGCAGCTCCTCAATTTGGTTTCCAACTTTCTAATTTTTTATTGCTGGAAGCCATGGTTTTCAAATTTAAAAAATTCAAAATTTTCTTTCTTAAATAAACAAAAAATGTAGAGACTTTTGATAGTTGAGAGGCATTTTTTGTAACAATTAAAAAAATAAGAGAGTTATTAGAGTTATGGATTGTTTCCCAACTTTCTAATTGTTATTGTTGGAAGCCATGATTTTCAAATGTCAAAAATTCAAAATTTTCTTTTTCAAATAGTAGATAGTTGAGTGGCATTTTTTGTAACAGTTAATAAAAAATAAGAGATTTGTTGGAGCAGTTTCTTCGATTTCTTCGTGATGCCTTATCAAAAATTTGTTTTTTTTTTGAATTGTCACTAAAACGACCTTGAAATTGAAAATTTTTATTTCTTAAAAAACATATCTATAATACCAAAAATATTCACAGAATCAGTTACAACAACTTCACTTTCGTTCTTATTTTCTTCTAGAGTATTCCTCGACCCCACACTGTGCCTCCCATTAATTAAAATTTTTTCAGCTTCTTTTTCTAAACTAATTAACACCATTTGTTTATTAATAATAGGTACAACTAGATTAAAATTACTAATTTTCTTATTAATTTTCTCGACTGTTTCCCTCCGTTTATCTACAATATCGTCCCACAAACTTTTATCCTTAGAACTCAAAGGATAAGGCCCTAAATAGGACCTTTCTGTTAAAAGACACTTTTTTAAATCTTGTACCTCCTCTCGTATTTCTTTCTGTAAAGTGATCCACTCAGGCGTGAAACCGTTATCAATTAGAACCTCATTTAGCTTGTGAGTCACAAAATCCACATAAGGATTGCGATTTTGATGACTTGGAAGAGGCTTCCCCGATCCTGATAGATTACTAAACTCGCCACGAGACATCGATTCTTGAATTAAATCCTCAACAAGACGATCCAAGCCATACTTTGTCTTAATATTATGCTTCTGAGACTTGTTTTTATCCAACAGAGCGCCCTCCTCAGCCCCCACTTTTGCAATTCTGTGCTTCAGGACGTTTTCAGCGGCGTGCATTGCACGGATTTTTGTGTACTGTTTTTGGCGCTGAAAGGGGTTGCCTATACCTACCCCATCGTAGCTTAAGTACTGCCGGTGTTGGGGCGCAGTATGCTAAAAAAAATATTTTAAAGTGTGAATTTACGAGAAATTAAATACTTTTATATCTTGTTCCTCGATTTTGACTTCATCAGAGACTCCCCAACGTTCCCGAGATTTCTTATCAATTAACAAACGAAATGCCTTATCAATCTTTAAAAAAAATATTTAAGTAAAAAAAATTATAAAATGAAATTTACTTCTGAAAATTTGTTAGCGTCAGCTTCTTCAGTGCCACTATCTGGGTGAAAACGTTTTACAAGTTTTAAATAAGCCGCCCGGATTTTTTCCTGGTCACTGTCTTCAGAAATTCCCAAAATTTTGAAGCATCTCTTCAAAAAAAAATAATAATAATAATGTTTTTTACAGTGAAACTTCGATCATTTGAACCTCAGTAAGTTGAAAAGTCGTAGTTCGTGTTATCGAGGTTCTCCTGAATTTAAAATTTAATTGTACCTTATATTCTGACAATTTTGTAAAACTGCTGTAATTCATGCAAAATACAGTTGTCTGTAGACGCTCAATCCTTAAAAACACCGCCATTCTGAAAAAAAAAGTTTTTATGTATAGTTGGTTGCCTACACTACATTGAAAAATTGCTCAAATCTTTAAAATCTTTACAAATTTTTTAAAATTCTTAGAAATTATTAGAAACTGTAGAAAACCTTAAAAATCTTAGAAAACTTTAGTAACTCCTAAGAAAATTCCAAAAAATTTTATAAATCCTAAAGATATTGAAAAAAAATTAGAAATCTTTATGAAGAATCTTTAGAAATTCTTGTGTATAGTTAATTTGCACATGCGCAAACAATGACAAACTGCTCGCGCATGCGCAGTCTAAGCAAAATATTTAGAAATTTCACAAAAGTCCTTAAAAAATCCCTTGGAAATCTCTACAAATCCTATATAAATGCCCAAATCCTCAAATTGTACACCCTGTGTCCACCCCTTGTAAAAAACAAAATTTGCGCACTCACCCCGTGTATATTTCTAACCAGCAGTCCCAAATCAAAAATCCCTATTAGTGACATAACAGTAATAAAATTTGAAAGCAAATTAAATCCAAATCAGTGACAATCATCCAAATTACGCTATTTTGTATCAAATTAGGCCACGAGCTGCTCCCAATTCAATTATCTGTCGACGTAATCACATAAAAATTCAGTTAACTGTAAAATTTTTAGCATCACTGACGTCAACAACGTAGATCTGTCAAAATGGCGGAGAAGAAGAAAGGAAAGAAACGTAAAGAGGTAAATTTGATTTGTTTTAGTGTTAAATTCGGTGTTTGCAATAAATAATTTAGTAAAAAACGTGTCGTGTGGTTATCTAATCGATAACACATCCGGTTAGTGATAACCTCAAATTGTGGTTTGTTTCAAGGGGGCTTTTGGTAATTAGGTGACGTTGCTTTAATTTTTTTTTCTCTCAATTGTTGCCGCTCTCTACGTAACACAGTTTTCCCCAACGTCATAGAAATTATTTTTTTAATTGTGACACGTCACTTGAATTTCATAAAAACACACTGACCTGAATCAGCTGACGATGAGGCCCCATAAAGTCCAAAAAAGTGTCTTTTATAACCGAAAAACCGTTTTTACGTTGTTACAAAATGACGTTTGGTAATTTTGGGTTGGCAACATTTGACATTTTTGACGTTTTTAGGAGTATGTTGCTCCCGGTGAAGAAGTTGCAGATAAACCTTCAAAAGAAGAATTTGTCATCGCGAAATGGATGCGCAAAAATGTTCCAATTAAAAAGACGAAATTTTTGAACCACAATGTTGAATATTTCACAGGTATTTTCAGTTTTTTGTATGACATAAAAATTTGTATTTGAATTTCTAGCCAAAAGAGCAGTTGATGCACTTTTGGAATCAAAATGGGCCCAAAATGATGAGCCTCTGTTTAAAACACGAGAAGATATCGTCGATTATCTTCATTTAATGCTTGAACACAAGTTTTATCACAGAGCTAGAAAGGTGCCAGTTTCGGAACAAGAACTTAAAGGGAAGAAAAAGGAAAAAAAGAGTGATTCTGATGATAAGGAAAAAAGTAAAGAAAAGGAAAAAGGAACGGATGCTGAAAGTAGTGTCGTTGAAGGAAAGGATAAGGAACAGCAGGTGAGAAATTCAAAATGGCGGACATTGCCAACCTTTATTTTTATTTTCTTGGGTTGGCAATAAATTGGTTAAATAAAGCACAAATTGTTATTTACAAATTATTCTGCAAGTTTTTTCTAGATATGATAGATTTTCTATCTTATTTCATGCTCCTCACTTAAGAGAAAATTGCGAATTTTTTTAGACGAATTAAGTGAGGTTATGTTTTAAAAACTCAAAAATTCTTCAATAAATTAACGAAGAATAGTGTTTAAAACCTGAAATCGGACATTTCTTAACTGAAATTAGTTATATTACTACCAACTGCTTGAGTTAAAGTAGGATTCCGCGCTTTTTACAAATTGTAAATCGTCTACAATTGGCAACTGAGACGTCCGGTGAGGGCGCCACTTGCGCACCATTCGGCTGATTTATTAAAGAGTGGCTTGTTGTCGAAATTTCGTCTCTAAAAAAATTTTTTACGGCACTTTTAAATAAGTAATATATATATAATAAGTTGTTTTATATTTAACAATTTTAAGTTTTTGTGTACACTCAATTGTTTTTTAAAATAACAAAACGAGTAACAGGGTTCTTTGCATAATAAGTCTTGAATTTTTTTTCCCCGAAAACTAGCCAGAGAAAGAGAAGAGGAAGAAAAAGATTCGTCTTGAGATGCATAACGATCAAAGATTTGTAGACGGAATGGACGCATATGTATGGATTTACGATCCAATTCCTTTCCATTACTGGATTTTCGGTACTTTGCTAGTATTGGGTGCTATTGGTGTGTGTTTATTCCCGTTATGGCCACCATCTGTTAGGTAACTCTCGTCTCGGATTTTTTTCTCTTGTAAATTGTTGAATTTAGGCTTGGTGTGTACTACTTGAGTGTCGCTGCTGCCGGCTTTTTGGTAACAATTATCGTTTTGGCTGTGATTCGCCTTATAATATTCTGTTTGATCTGGGTGTGTACTATGGGAAAACACCATCTCTGGATTCTTCCAAATTTGACCGAAGATGTAGGATTTTTTGCTTCGTTTTGGCCGCTTTATACAGTGAGTGAAATTTTTAGTCTTGTGACAATTTTAGGAAAAAATAGGTTTCAGTATGAATATAAAGGGGGTGAATCTCAGAAGAAAGAAAAAGTTAAGAAAAAGAAAAAGGAGAAAGATTCAGATGGGGAACAGGAAGATGAGAAGAAGATAGAAGAGAAGAAAGTTGAAGAAAAGTAAGTGATTAAATATAGAGATTTAGGAGATTGATTTTTATTTTAGAAGTAGCGGGATTGTCAACGAGGGTGGGACTCAGGTTGAGACTCTAGGAGCATCAGAAACTGAAAGTGAGTCGAGTCAGAGGTCGAGTACAGGAAAAGATTTTGAAATTGTTGATCAGGACGAGTTGGAATCTTAGTTAAATAGAAATCGCACATTTCCGGTTTGACTTGTGTTTAATTATTTTGGGGGTGAATCAGAGTTTAGTTTGGTTTTTAAGTGATCAAAGAGTTTCTTTTCCTATTAGAACGTCATGCATTTATTTTTTGTTTATCATGTTGACTTGGGAAATTAAATTTTTTCATTAGTGTTTTTTTTTTTGGTGCTAATGACCTCTATTTATTATTATTTTTAAATACATCAATGCATTTAGACAATTTAATCTATTACCAAGTGTTTTCATATAATTATATTATTGATATACAGAATAAAGAATATTGTATATAATTAACAAAACAGATTTTTTTACAAATTATTCATCACTTTCCTCAACATTTGGTTACATAAGGCGGCGTAAGGGTTCAGTTCTACCAACTTAAATACAATTATTAAAATTTTCCTAAAATAAAAAATGTTTTTTTACCTGACTTTTTGCAAATTGATTTCCCATTCGAGCCGCAATTTCAAAATCCTGTTTTGCTAATTCAAATTTTGATTCTTTGCGGTAGAGAACACCTCGTTGGCATAGTGCTTGAGATAAGGTCTTTTTTTGGCCGTCTTCAGCCAATTCGATTGCTTTTGTTAAATCATCAAAAGCCTCTGCAAAGTATTCAAATGTCATACAATGTTTTTTTTTACACCTGCACCATAAAATCAGAAATAACTATTATACAGGTTGGCCCCAAAGCACGTTTCTAAAGAGCAATCTAAGTTTTTTTAAAGCCAAAATAGAGCTATTACCACACCTTGACTGCCTTTTTTTGTTTCCTACAGTTTAATGGTTTTATCTAAGAGAACGCTACTTTTTTAAAGATTTCGCTATATCGGACAAAATATCTCTCATTTGTAGTAATCCCTGTATTTTGGCTTCAAAAAAGTCAGACACATCTTAAATTCTCAGCGTGTTTTAATCCTCTTTTTTCGCACGATTGTGACAAAGATAATAATTACCTTTGAATTTTTTCTGAAATTGATAAACGTGTGCCCTATTATTATAAATAGAGGCTCTACAGGGTGTTATTTCGAGTGCTTGAGTCAGAATTTTGACAGCTTGGTCAAATTTACCATTTTCGGCCATTTCCACAGCTTCAATTTCCATTTTTTTGGTCTTTTGGATATCAGGAGTGTCTTCTTCAACATCTGCGTATTTAAAAAAAAATCAATGTTGGTAACAAATGAAACGTCATTTTTTTTGATTCACTCACCTTGCAATTTGGCCGCTTCCAAAGCATCACTTAGGGGTAAATTCGGGTACAAAACCGAATTCAAAATCGCAGTATCATGCTCACTCAACTCAGTCATTTTCGCAACTCATTCCAACACGGAAAATCTCACAAATAAAACAAACAAAATCAAGTAAAACTAGTTTATTTACATTTTTAAAGGTCACAATCACAGCTTCCAGACTAATTTATTATCATCACCAATCCTAACTTTTCCTTTAGCTACCCATTCGAGAGCCCTCGGGAATGCCTTATGTTCCGCCGTTTTGATCCTCTCAACTAGACTCTCTTCTGTATCGTCCAATTCTATGGGAACTGCTTCCTGTGTGATAATATGTCCGCCATCTACAGTAGCATCCACGAAATGTACAGTACAACCACTTATCCGGACACCAGCTTCCAAGGCTTGTTTCTGCGCATGTGTGCCCTTGAACAAGGGTAAAAGGGCAGGGTGGATATTTATAAGTTTGCCATGCCATTTCGTCGTAAATTCTCCTGTTAAAATTCTCATGAAGCCCGCAAGACATATTATTTCAACACCGGCATAGATTAATTCGTTATGGAGGGCATTATCAAAATCAACTCGGTTTGGATATGCCTTATGACTTATAACCTTGGTTGGGATACCAGCACGCTCAGCGCGTTTTAAGCCCTCAACGTTATCTTTATTTGAGATAACTAAAACGATTTCAGCACCTAAATCTGCCGTTTGGGTACCATCAATTAAGGCTTGTAAGTTGGTACCACTGCCGGAAATTAACACACCAACACGTTTTTTGGAAGAGATTTGATTTATAAGACTTGGAACGAAAGGTTTCATACGGAATTCCATTGTTTTTGAGAAGTTTTTCACGATTACTTGTTCTAGAAAAAAAGTATTGTGTAACACGGGTTTTTATAAACTTACTTTTTTACCGTCAGTTTTTTTAATAATTGAGCCAATTTTGACAGCTCCGTGTGACGCAACTAATTTAGTAATTTCCGTTTCGTCTTTTTTATCAACAACTAGAATTCCTCCAATTCCGCAATTGAAAGTCCTGAGCATTTCAGCCTGATTTACACCACCTAAATCTCAAATGTCAAAAAACGCTACTTGACTTAGTGATTTTTCTTACCTGCAGTTGCCAACCATGCAAAAACTTGTGGAATTTCCCATTTTTCTGCATCTAATTCAACTCCGAGATTATCCGGTAAAATCCGGGGAATATTTTCAGTCAAACCACCCCCGGTTATATGTGCAAAAGCCTTAACTTTTCCGGTTTTCACAGCCGGTATTACAGATTTCACATAGATTTGTGTTGGTGTTAAAAATTCCTCCCCGAAACTTTTACCAGTTTTACTGAAAGGAGCTCGATCTCTGTATGAAACTCCTGCAAGTTTCATAATTTTCCGAACTAAACTGAAACCATTGCTGTGAACCCCCGATGAAGGCAAGGCAATGATGACGTCACCAGGTTGAATTGATTGAATTCGCGGCATTAATTGATCGCGTTCAACAGCCCCAACAGCAAAACCGGCAACGTCGTATTCGCCAGGGGGGTACATATCAGGCATTTCGGCTGTTTCTCCTCCTGAAATGACATTCAAAATGGCCGTAACGTACAAAATGGCGGATTACTAACCAATCAAGGAGCATCCTGCTTGTCTACAGCCTTCTGCAACGCCACTGACGACTTCTTTGGCAACTTTAACGTCTAAATTGCCACATGCGAAGTAATCTAGGAAAAATAATGGCTCTGCTCCGTGTGCTAAAACGTCGTTAACACACATAGCAACAAGATCAATTCCGATAGTATCGTGAATTCCGATGATTTGAGCAATTTTAAGTTTAGTACCAACGCCATCTGTCCCTGAGACTAGTAAGGGGTCTTTATAACCGGCAGCTTTAGTGTCAAATAACCCCCCAAATCCCCCTAAACTCCCCATAACACCAGAACGGTTGGTAGACTTGGCTAAGGGTTTGATATGTGAAACTAGATCATTTCCGGCTGTTATATCAACTCCACTTGCTTTATACGTCAATTTGCCACTGTGTAAAATCGCCCTAAGAGAAATTTTTTTTATTACAATTACAGTTGGTAACACTAAACTCACCTCGCGATGCCTTTCTGCGCAATATCTCTCCGGTATTGTTTTCCATCGAATTGTATGACGTCACAAGCCTTAGTAGCTTGAGCTGCAGCTAAGGCTAATTGTGGTGCTAACGCTACACAGATTAAAACTCGGCCACCATTGGTTACTAAACTTTCCTTAAGGGCGGTTCCACAGTGAAAGACGACGTGATTGGTCCGTACATTGACGTCATCAATCCTTGTGATCACCTGACCCTTACTTGAAGTTTCCGGGTATCCTCGTGAAGCCATAACAACACCAACTGCATGAAGTCCTTGTTTCCAGCTAAGCTCGACTTTATCTAAACTTCCAGAACAACAGTGTGACATAATCGTAAATAAATCTGAATCAAGCATCGGAAGAATAACTTCAGTTTCAGGATCACCAAAGCGGGCATTAAATTCGAGAACTTTAGGTCCAGAGGGCGTTAGCATCAAGCCTGCGTAGAGAACACCAACAAATTTAATTTTGTCTTTTTGAAAACCTTCAATTGTCCTTTGAAGGATATTTTTCTCGACGAATTTCAATTGGTCGAAATCAAGGAGAGGACAAGGGCAATAAGCTCCCATGCCGCCAGTGTTAGGACCTTGGTCATTGTCGAAGATACGTTTGTGGTCTTGGGCTGGTAGCATTGGTTTGACAGTTTTACCATCACAGAAGGCCAGAACTGAGACTTCTTCGCCTTGGAGGAGCTCTTCAATGACGACGGTTTCACCAGCTGAACCGAATTTTTGCTGGGTGAGGATTTCGTCAACGGCAGCACAGGCTTCTTGCTTGGAGGCGGCAACCACCACGCCTTTACCAGCCGCCAAACCGCTAGCTTTCACAACCAAAGCAGGGAAGTCGGCACTGAAATTTAAGTTGTGTAAGTCAGGGGTTGTTGCCAACCGAAAGGTGCAATGGTCCACTGACTGGTTATTTTTGAAAAACAAAAAAGGTTTCTAGAAGAACTAGAAAAACGATAATTGAAAGAGCAATGGAAGGTTCTAGAAGAAAACAGAACAAGAAAAACTACATTTAGAGAAAAAAGAACCAAGGAAAATTCTGAAGAAAGAGAAGAAAATATTAAACTGAAGAGGAGAAAGAAAAGAAGCTTTTGATCTAAATAAAAACGAGAAGGATAAAAACATTTTTCTAAAGAGTTTGAAAAAAGGGTTGGAAGAGAAAGAAGACTCTAGAAGAATCGAAGACAGTTCTAAGAAAGCTTGAAAAACGCCGAATGGTAAGGAAAGCAAAACAACAAAAACTACGTTTTCAAAAAAAGAACCAAGGAATATTCAGAAAATAAAGAAGAAAATAAAAAAACTGTGCAAAAGGAAAAGCAAAAGAAGCTTTGTCTAAATAAAAAGGAGAAGTACCAAAAAGGGTTTTCAAGAGAGTTTGAAAAAACGATTGGAAGATAAAGAAGAGAGCTAAAGAAAATTCTAGAAGAACAGAAGACGGTTCTAAAGCAGCTTGAAAAACGACGATTGAAAGGAAAGCAAAACAAAAAAACTACGCTTCCAACGAAAGAACCAAGGAAGATTCTGGAAAAAGAGATGATAAAAACAGTGCTAAAGGAAAAACAAAAGAAGCTTTGTCTAAATAAAAAGAAGAAGAACCAAAGAAGTTATCAAGAAAGTTTGAAAAAACGATTAGAAAATAAAGAAGAGAGCTAAAGAAAACTCTAGAAGAACAGAAGACGGTTTTCAAGCAGTTTGAAAAACTACAATTGGAAAAGAAAGCAAAACAAAAAAAAAACTACTTTTCCAAAAAAACAACCAAGGAAGATTCTGGAAAAAGAGAAGGAAATAAAAAACTGGGACTGGAAGAAAAGGAGAAACAACGATTGGCAGAGGGAGAAAAGCTAAGGAAAATTCTAGAAGAACAACTGGCAAGTCCTGAACGGCTCTAAAGTGTGTTTTATTGCTTAGTCAATAAAAATGCTGATATATTGCCTAGACAATGAAATAAACTCCTTTTTTAGAAGAATTTAGGAAAGGAAAAGTGGTGGGACGGAAAAGAAATTCAACGAAGATTTTAGAAGAACTAGAAAAACGATAATTGAAAGAGAACAACGAGGAATGGAAGATTCTAGAAGAGCAAAAAATTTTTGAGAAAACCACAATTGGAAGAGAGAGAAGAGCTAAGAAAAACTCTAGAAAAACAGAAAATAGTTACGAAACAGCTTGAAAAATGAGAATTGGAAAAAAAAGCAGGACAAGAAGAAGTAAAAAAGAAAGGGAAGAAAAGAAAAAACTGCGACTGGAAGAAAAGGAGAAACAAAAGAAGCTTCTTCTAAAGAGGAAAACTAGAATAACAAAAAGTAGTTTTCAAAAGAGTTTGAAAAAACAACATTTGGAAAAGAGAGAAAAGCTAAGAAAAATGTAGAGGACCAGCTGTAAAATCCTGAACGGCTTTAAAGTGTCTGTTTTACTGCTTAGTCAATAAAAATGCTGAGATATTGCCTAGATAATAAATGTGTAATTAAACAGCTTATAAACCAGTTTTACATTAGCAAAATTGATGGACCATTGCGACGTGAAACACATTTACCTATTGATGAAATTTTTGGCTTCTGTTGCATTTTTGAAGGACTTCCATCGTGCTGTGGGTATTCCATGCTTGTCCATGAAGGCTTTCGCCCAATCTTTATCGGCTTCAATCCTCGCTGCATTTTTCTCTGGTCCGAAAACCGGAATTCCATCTTTTGATAAAGCATCAACGATTCCATTGGCTAAAGGATCTTCAGGTCCCACAACAACCAATGAGATTTGATTATCTTTACAAAATTGTGACACTTCCTAAAATTCCGGGTGTTAAGAGGAAAAATCCGGTATTACCTAACCTCACCTTGAAGTCCTTGATATTAATGGTGACGTTTTTGGTTTTGGCCACCTGTTGAATGGCGTAGCTTCCGGGGGCGGCGAAAATTGCCTTAACATGGGGACTTTGCGCGATTTTCCATGAAATGGCGTGTTCGCGGCCGCCACTGCCTATAACGAGCACGTTTTTCGACATTTTACAACGGATAAAATGGTGTTGTTGCTGGTGGAAGAAATGTTTTGTGAAATTGTGAAAGCGTCAATTGCTCGAAGGACCAATGGGGAAGCGAGGAGCGATAACCCTAAGGACCCCCTCTGGGCGGGTTGAGTTGGTTATTATTACTTATTAATGATAATGAGAGGGGTTAAGGTCATCTAGACAAATAACGTGGGTTGTGAAAAATAAACTTATTTTTCATTTGATATGGGTTACAACAGAGGCAGATTCGAGAAATAAAAAAAATATTTGATTAAATGTTTCTTAATAACCATCTAAGATTATCTACTTTTGTAATAAATACTCCAATTTTAATTATTTCAAAATTTACATGGATTTTTTTTTATAATGTAATACAACATGATGGACAATTAACAAGCTTTGATACGTCCTGACGTTATTATTATTTTTTTAAATTTTATTTTAACCACATAATTCCGTAACGTAATGAAATGTTCCAATATTTATTGCATATTGCATCACATTATATCAAGTGATTAAAAAAAACTAAAGTAGGCAACAAGTTTGACGAATCAAATAACGTCACGAGATAGGCAACTCATTGTCAGTAGCTTCCAGATAACTAGGATTGCCAACTTTCTAAAACTGAAATAAGGAACGTCCTCAAAACAATTTTTTTTTGGACAAGCCTTTTCTCTTAAAATGCTAAAATTTATAAGAAAGAAAAATATTAAAACCTGAAAGAGATAAATCAAATTTTTATGTCAAAAAATTATAAATTAAAGCAGAGATCAACAGTTTCAACATAAAAGATTACATATAAATAAACAAAAAGTCCGCATTGTGGTACCTTCTGCCACAACTGGTAAGTGGCGAATCCTCTTCTTCTGCTTTTTTCGGACCTACTTTTAATCCGGATTTTCAGTAATGTTCTTGGACCTGGACCTCCCAACCTCAATAAACAATTAGGTGTTTTGACATGACGTCATACGGCAGCTTCAGGACAACATTCCTTATGCTTTTTATGGCCAATAAATTTTGAGAATTTTTTTTACTTATTTAGCGAGCGATATTTAAATTATTATTCAAGGTGCCATAAAGTGCACTTCGGAGTCTATTTAAGAATGTAGTCAAAACTATTTTTTTTCGATTG
Organism: Tribolium confusum; assembly: GCA_029207805.1. Lineage (NCBI taxonomy): Eukaryota > Metazoa > Arthropoda > Insecta > Coleoptera > Tenebrionidae > Tribolium > Tribolium confusum. The sequence continues at coordinate 4,065,517 of JALGAY010000007.1, read as the reverse complement.
TTTTATGTAAATTAATAATTATTAAAATAAAAACGCGGGAAAATTTAAAATTGTGTTTCAGTGTTTGACTTGTTTTGACATATTTCTTTTCAAGATTTTGGAGAGTTTGAAAAATGAATTCTAGAGGTGGCTTTGTAACAATTGAACTGAAATCATGTATAAATAAAATTGGTACACCCCGTATATAAAATGAGACTTTAAAAAATGTAAACACTTTTTTTGTGATTGCGTAAAATGTTGACAAAAGATTTTTGACCTCACCTTTCAAATAGTAATAACGAGACCGATTAAAACAATATTTAGTCTCATTTGTTTAAATAAAATTAATTATTGCCTTTTCGGTGCTATTTTCGTGATTAGATATAAATTGAAAACAAAACTCGAAACATCTTGTTTATGTACCTGAATATTTAAATACATTTTTAATTTATTATTTGAACTAATTGTTTACATAATACGATGATTTATTACCCAAAAACACAAAGGCGCTTCGACATTCGGTGATATAATAGACATTTTTTGTTGTCTTTTGTAAATTTATAGTTATTTCTCATTGTTTTGAATCAGTTGTGTGCCAGCTCTCGAACAGGACGCATCACAGCTGCTCAAAGCTGCGTACTTTTATTTATTATTAATTATTAAGTGAAATATGGGATGAAACAAGAGACATCGCTGGATATCTGGAATCAAGGTAAGTCCGAAAGAAGCAGAGGGGACTCGCCACATAAGGCAGAAGAAGAAGCATCAATTTCAGGATTAAAGGTAGGTTCGAAAGAAGCAGAAGGAGGGGATTCGCCATCCAACAGTTGTGGCAGAAGAAGATGCTTTAAGTAAGACTTTATGACTTAGTTAAAATCGTTGATCTCTGTTTTAATTTAGAATTTTTTTTTCAAAAGTTTGAGTGTCATTTCACATCGATTTTTTTTAAATTCATCTTTTATGTAGGTATAGTGTATTTTCTATTAGTAGTATTTATAAGTTTTAAACTCTCAACCAGTATTTTTTTTTCATTTTGGTATTACAATATTGGCAGAAACGTCAATCATAATTTAACGTCTCCAAGAATTTCTCTTCAATGACTTTACACCAAATCTTATAAAGCCATTTTGGAATTTATTTTTCAAACTTTGCAAAATCTTGAATAGAAATATGTCAAAAACAAGTCAAACACTAAAATACAGTATTTTTTTTAATTTTTCCGCGTTCTTATTTTAATATTTATTAATTTACATAAAACAATCAAAAAAAATTTAGTTTTGACTACATTGTTAAATAAACTTCGAAGTGCATTTTATGCCACCTTGAATAATAATGTAAAGATCGTTCGCTAAATAAGTGAAAAAAATTCTCAAAATTTATTTGCCATAACAAGCATCAGGAACGTTGTCCTGAACCTGATGTGTTAGGTGGGTTGCATAAAAGTCTGAAAACACCTCATTAAACCATTTTTTGTCTTCAATACTCGATCAGGACTTCTGAAAAAATTTTATATATTTTTTTAAATGAAACAATCAACATTGAAAAAACTATCTCATTAGACCGAATGTAACTTATCTATAGTTTTTTTTTAATGCGCTTGTCTGTCTCTGTTCAACACATTATTTATATGACATAGCAACGTTTACAACAACGCCAACGTGTTGAAAAGAGACAGACAAACGCATTAACAAGAAAAACGAATTATAATTAAAAAAATTTTAATGTTTCTTTTATTATTAATAATTCAAAAATATAGTGTTTTTTTTTAAACACAGTTTATACAAATTTTTTCAGTAACGTATTTGATTAAAAAACTGAGACAGGTCAGTTTTTATTGCCAGAGAAACATATTCTTGGGGTAAAATTTTTCACTCCCATAAAAATTCTGATAATATCTAGATTTCCAACAATACACGTATGTATTTAATTTTAATTATATTACTTCAGTTTGCGCCATTTATTTTAAAAATCTAATTTTATTAGTCGGTAATACAGTTACCTGTAAATGTAGGAACCCGTAATTTTGCTACAAACTTCTGTAAACTTGAAATTCTTTTTAAAACCGAGATGTCTCTGTTCCATTTTCGCATTTATTGATTCTTTTTGACGCGTTGTCAGAAAACCTTCCGGAAAAGCAAACCAGTCGAACGAGACAACGCCAACTGCATTTCACGTCGGCCATTTTGTTACACCTGAGGATTAAATTTCACATTAAATAAATCCCTAAAATAAACCCAAATCATCTCAAATTTCTCCTAAAAAACCCTAATTTTAATTAAGCGGCTTTAATCCCAGCCAGCTACCGATTTTTCCTTAAAAAAACAATAGAGTCGCGCCAAGAATGGCCGACCTGCACTTGTACGTAATTCCATACAATAGAAAATGGAAACATCGAAAAGAATAGCTTTTGTATAATAATAAAACGAAAATGCAGTGAATTTCGTGTGTACTGTTGTCGAACCGACCCACCCTTTGGAAAGTCGACTCGGCCAAGCTTCAATTAAAACAGCCTACTACGCGTTCTAAAAAGGTTACCAACGATGCCAAGTCGATGGTTTATTTTTGGATATTTACAATTTAGGGATGGTTTGTTACGTGGATTCTACCGGATTTGTTATTATTTACAAGGATCCGGAGTTAAAACGGCCGAATTTAACCGGAAAAAGCCCTAGAAGCGACATTAGTGACACTCGATTCGTTATTCATTTGTTTTTGGAATCTGTCACAAATGTCATAATTTGGGGCAATTTTCGGGTGGAAAACTCGTGTTTTTTGGGGAAATTAGCGTGAAAACCTTTGCAAAAAAGCGTCGATTTTTACAATTCGGGTAGTATATCGTCACAGGCGACCGAAAAGTCCAGTAAACAGAGACGAAATATAAAGGAAAGCTGTAGAGTTTTACACGAAATTGTCCGATTTTGAGCAGACATACGTCTCGTGTTATCTCTTTCTATTGTTCAGTGTTTGTGGGGTTTTTAGTGCGGCATGTCTTAGCTGTCATGTTTTAGAGGCGGAGCAAGTCAGCATTCGAGCGGTCTCGAGCCCAGTATGTTGTGTAGAGCGAAAATATGAGGTGAAGTCGCTCTCGCAGTGTTTTAGTGAAAAAATTCAAGTGAAGAAATGATTAGGTGGTGTTTCGGGGGTTGAAAATCGTGTAGTGAGGTGGCTGGGAAAAAAAAGAAGAAAAATCGGGGCAGTGTTGTTGTTTCTATGCAGTGCGACCAACCATGAAGTTAAAACGGCTGTGTTGTTTTTTTGTGAAATAGTGTGGGGTGCGCCAAAAAACAAAAATTCCTCAATGTGGTGTTTAGGGCAAAATGGTCAGAGAGACTAGACATTTGTGGGTAGGAAATTTGCCCGATAACATACGAGAAGACCGAATACGGGAGCATTTCAAACGGTAAATGATTTTGTTGTCGAAAATCGGACGTTTTTACATACGCTAGTAAGCGACCCCTAGGAGGGTAATGCAACCCTCATTGAGGCGAAACTGTTACGTTACGTTACTGAGTAAAGTTAGGCGCAAAATGTTGTTCACATCAAGGTCATAATAAAACACTTCCGCGCCGGATTTTATTTTTCTAAAGAATTTTACAACAGGTCACTGAACAAGGGAAAGCAGCCGAGTTTACACTAGGATATATATTTTTTTTCGTTACAAAATGGTGCACCAAACACGTGCTAACCTTCAGAGATTAACTTTATCTCACCGATTTTAACTAATTCCAACTTTATTACGGTTCTAGTACTGTAAAACCATAAATATTTCAAATTTATACCTGCTTGCTGGACAACAGGTTTGAGGATATCTAACTGTACACAAGAATTTATAAATCCTATTTTTGCATCTTAGAACAGCCGAAATTTAACCGGAAATCAAACATTTTGTTTACTAAAATAATGGTTAAGTATGTTGGTAACACAACAAATACTGTTTATGTTGGCAACATAAAAGTTGTAATTTTGGCACTTCGGTTGTTTTAATCAAAGTGTTCTGTCACATTTTTTACAAATAGCCTTTGTTTTGAAGAAAAATCTTTAGAAACCAGGTTGGCCAACCTGTAGGTTACTTTATATTACAGCCTTTAATTTCATTCCTATGGAATTGAATTTCTGTATTATATTCTTTATTTTAATATCTTTTTCTGTATGAAATGTTGAGAAAAGACGCTTTTCTTCTATAAATAGGAAGAAAAGGATTCCCAGAAAGAATTGGATAAATTAAAATTGAAAAAGAATCAAATTGTGGCATACTAAAGCAAAAATAATAGTGAATTTTGACTTAAGAGTTGCACTGCTTGCTGGACAACAGGTTTGAGGATATCTAACTGTACACAAGAATTTATAAATCCTATTTTTGCATCTTAGAACAGCCGAATTTAACCGGAAATCGTTCATTTTGTTTACTAATACAAAGTGGCTGTAAATGATTGAGTGCGTTGGCAATACTGAGTTAGTACACCGTAATCAACGAATACTGTTTATGTTGGCAACACAAAAGTTGTAATTTTGGTACGTTGGTTGTTTTAATCAAGGTTTTTAGTTATATTTTCTACAAATACCCTTTGTTTTGAAGAAAAAAATTTAGAAACCAGGTTTACCAACCCGAGGGTTACTCTATATTACAGCCTTTAATTTCTTTTCTATAGAATCAATTATCTGTATTATTTTCATCATTTTAATTTCTTAATTTGTATGAAAAGTTGAAAATAGATGTTTTTTTTTTATATAAAAGGGTAGAATAAGGTTCCAAGAAAGAGTTGGATAAAGTAAAATTGAAAAAGTACCTCGAATTATAAAAAAAATAATAATTTGAGTGAATAGCTTTTTCTGTAGAATTAAATTGTAATATTCTGAAGCAAAGACAGTAGTGAATTTTGACTTAAGTTGTGAATCTGACAACAGTTGCACTGTTGTAAATACGTCCAGTCTACATAATTTGGTAAGAAAATAAAAAACTGGTCGTCTACAGACAAATAATTTGGTGAGAACCAAATTTTGGTGTTTTAGCAAATGTTCTTACAACTCGAACAACTTTTTTAAACTACTTATTGCTTGTTTTACACTTAAAGAAGATGTTTTGAAAGATAAAGCACAGTATAGGAATAAATCAGTATGGACAGCTGATAAAAATTGTCAAAAGCTGGCATTCCTACACGTAAAATGTGTATAAGATTTTAAGATGTAGCAACTAGTAATACACAATTTAAATCTAAATGGCTATAACTGTAAATAAAATACTATAAAAATTATTTCAATTGTTGTTTTACTCTTGTCTTTTGATTATTTAGTATATAATTTACAGTTATAGCCCTTTAGATTAAATCTGTATTATTAGTTGCTTAAAAATCTAAAAATCAGTAGCTCCATCTTACACATTTTACATGAAGGGATGCCAGCTTTTGACAAGTTTTTATCAGCTGTCCATATTTTTTCCTATACTGTGGATATAAAGACAATTTAGTAGTTTTTCGGCTTTATGTATTAAATGCGTACATTGTTTAACAGAAATTAATGACCAATGTTTACTGTTAAAACTCGAACTAATAATTTTTCTAAGGGTCAGGTACTTTCTGCTACCTGTCTTTTACAAATTCGACCCTTATATCCTGGACTCTTCGAAAATATCAGTTTTGAAAAGTTAATTAACTTTTTTGCCTACACCTTTAAAGAAAATGAATCATGGTAGCCCTCAAAATCTGACAGTAAAATTGTCATTTTCCGCCCTAGAGTTTCGCGTTTATCAATTATGTGAGAAATGTCAGTTTAATAAACAAAAATAAAATAATTAAAAAAATAGTTGTACGTCGTACCGACAGAAATGCATTTGCAGCCTTATCATCACATAAAACATAGCCTGGGTCTGCTTATGCCTCTTTTCTGCCCTTGAGATGTAATATACTATTTTATTTCAACATTGAAAATGATTTTTTCTCACATATATTTTCCAAGTGCATTTTAAATGCATATTATAACACTCATTTGAAACTAAATGATATAAGTATTTAAAAAGGGGCTTAGCCAGCGGGGTGGCAAGGGTGGCAATTGTTCTCCGGCACGGCCACCTAAGGAAGCCCAATTCTGAATATGGAAATTTATCAATTTAAAAGCTCAACCAGCTATAAAAAGATTATAAACCAGTTCTGAAAAAAAATTAGATTTGGCTAACATACCTATTTGTTTGTAAACATTTTAAAACGATAACACTGAAACAAAAAATGTTTTTTTTTTTTGTATTTTCCGTTCAACATCAATTCACAGATTTGTCTCAGTTTTTTTTATCTATATACATAATGTCTTGAAAACTAGCATTTTTCGCATGTGAGTGTCATAATCTAGACTCTCTGTAACCCCAAAAAAAGCAACAAAACAAGTGTTTTAAAGTAAACAGTATAAATAATAACTAGACAATATGATTAAAAAAGATAGTCTTTAGAACGCTGACTTTTTTTTTTAAATAATTTTCTATCAAGAGGACAATCATTTTTGATCATATGGTAATATTCAATAACAGTCTTACATAAATAACAGGCTGGTCATATTTTGAAAGAAATGTTTCTGCTACTTAAAATTTCGGAAGTGGTAGCTGCTCCCGCCAAGGAGGTGAAGTTTCAATGTAAGCATTGTCCCATTTGTGATCAAAATTAACATGCCTGAGCATTTTTCGAAAAAGAGATATCGAAAAACCTATTTGTTTCGTTATTAAATGATCTCTATGGTCTGTTTTTTATAGTCAGTGTTGGAAATTTGAAATACCCATTTGTGGGATTTGGTTGATTTCTCAAACTAACCAGTCATAAATAGTATATTTTAAATTTTCAATACTGAATCTTCTTTTTTTTAGTTTTAAACCTGTTCTCAGGTCATAATCTTCTTAATTATGCCCTCAATACATAAATAACACTAGTATTTGAACTTATTTTTTTATGTGTTGTTTTTAAATATGTAATTTCATTATCTTCCAGTAGTTATTTATAGGTATTAGTGGGATAGAAGCATTATTATAGCGCTACGCGTTATTGTTATGCTCTAACCCACGAATTATATACAAAAATTTTAAAAAACGTCAGTTTTATATTTTTTTATTTAAAATTAAGAATGAACGAATTTTCATATCTCTGTGGTAACCACAAAATTCGTTATAATTATAAATAGTTGTAAAAAAATGTCTTAAAATGAGTGAATTTTGAAGTGGAAAGCCTACTTGAACAAATTCAGGCAGCTGCAGCTAATGCAGTTCATCGATTTTGCCGGATAAATTAAGAATTATAGAAATAATTCTGTTATAAAGCTGTCAAAACATGGAGACTACTGTCTTTTTATTGTGGGTTTTAGCACGATTAAATATTTTTTACAATCTTTGAAAACGAATTAATCTTAAACAATGCATCCTCTGTAATTACTTTTAGTATACTGTGAGATCGCCGTTTTGTTTTGATTGAAATTATTGTTTCAAAGTAGTCAAATGGTTAAAATTAATTGTATTTAACTGTTTGTTGTTACGGAGTGTAAAATTTAATTATCACGGAAAAACTGATAACGTTATAAGTAACTATACTACAAAAGAAGCAAGTCCGATTGTGTTCGATTTTCGGGGTATTTTAGTTTGGCTGCAGACAAGGTACTGAGCTTTATTAGAGGCACAGGGCTGCTATAGTAGTTCTATTTAGAGAGGTTGAGCTTTGGGCTTGACTTTACCTCTTCTAAAAAAATATATATATGGCTAGAATGCTAGAAATAAAAAAAATGCGCGGACACGAATAAAACTAAACAGATAAACACACTGTATTAATCAAGAAAATGTTAAAACTTTTGTTGTTGAAAGTCTTATCGTGAAGAAAAATACAGAAGTTTAACACATAGTACAACTATCTGTAATTTCTTCTCTATTAATATAGACGGTTTATTGTTTTCTTTTAATTTAAGCAATAATTTTCAGTGAAAATATAAAATACTTTAGGTAAAAAACGTTTATATTGGTTTAGTGCCACCTCCTACGTCTATAAAAATATTCTCAGTCTGTGCATTGTCTTAAAACACTACCTGCTCCTATACCACTCCGTGCATCGACTCTCGCATTAATAAGAGATATAATTTTGTCATGGACATTTCGATTCATAAATTAACATGATTAATTTTTATACACAAAACCTTAGAGACAGAATAAAAAAAGAACTTTTTTTTAATTAAACAAAAAGCATTTGTTTATAATTGATTGTTTTTATTTTTTGTATTAATCGTAAAATTCTGACCAGAGTGGTGTTGCTTGAAACAATTTTGTTTTTTTCGGAGTCATTGTTGATTATAAACAATGACAATAGTGTTTTCATTAATTGATTTAATTTTTATTTTATGTACAACAAGTGAAAAATGAAGCGTTTATGACAATTTTCGAGAATGTCAATAAAATAGTTGACTATTTTAGGCTAAAATTATTATTTTTTTATATCTCGATTGACTATTAATTTAGACATTAAAAGATAGAGAAGTAACTCAGTGGAGGTGCTCGAAATGGCAGCAAACTGTTTACATTATAGGCAACAACCGCCTTTTCTTTTTCTATTTCTCTCTCACCCTTATTTATTCGTTTATGAGTGGAAAAAAGACAGATGTAATGTATTTTGTGGTATTTGAAAAACTTTATTGTACAAACTCTTGTTTAAATATGTAGTTTACAGTTTTAAAATTTCAAAAACAACAAATTTCAGAAAGAGTAACCTTAAAGAAATGTTGTTTGTTGTTTACTTTGAGTTTTCCTAAAAAAAACTGTCGGCACGGTATAAAATCTAGTTTGAAATAAAAAATAATTACAAACAACATTGAAAAAGTTGTTTAATAATGAAAATTCAAGATTTGTAAGTTAAATATTTTTGAGAAAGGATTAAATAAAACAGTTGTTTTTCCTAGTATTCTACTGTTTCGATGTTGTAGCAAATTTCATAATCTAAACATTGCAAACACATTGTTTACTACTTCTGTAAGAATTTCAAAGAAAAAAAATTTGAAACGAGATACGCAATTACGAAAAAACTTGTAAAAATTGAAACAACAATTTTTATGCCTTTATTTACCTTTCTCTCTATCTACAACAGTACGATAAAGGTAATCACAGTGACTCACCCACTTTTTCTAGCTTTAATACGCAAATAAAAATTACAAATATACCGTATCTTCAAAGATACTAAAATATTACTGCAATAAATATTTTTTTTAACAAGTTTTTGTCTGGTTTAATTGAAATAATTGCCCGACCTTCGAAAATTGTGACGAATCAGTGAAAAAAATCATTTAATCACGGTTAATTTTTGTCTGTTAGGGTAATTGACCGATTAAGTTGTCGGCCCTGAAAAATTTTCGAAAGATGCAACCGTTGTGAAATAAAATTTCGCTTTGCCGTGCGTTAAAAATGCTGGATACTTTTATGAAAGGTGAATGCTCTGTACGACTTTTGCAATAACAATTTCTATTTAAAAATACACAACTGTTTCAACACAATATTGTAATTCTTTAAACTAATATAGTTGGATGCTAAATACACAAAAAGAAACTATTTTTGGGACTAAAACTAAAATCACTAAACGATTTTTTCCATAAATTAACCTTTGCCAACGGGTGAAAGTTTGTGAACTTTACAAAATGATCTTTACAGTTTGTCGTGTATAAATACGAGAGATTTTTTTCTGATTTAGTTTTTTTATTTTTTTCTCAAACCAGATGTTGGTTGCATGTCAGTTTTGAATCTCGACAAGGCGTATATTTTTAACCTGAATAACATTGCAACACATTTGTGAGACTTGCATTAATAAGAAGAACAACTTGAATTACCATTTCTGTTTGCTGCATCTGTGTTTCAATTTGTATTTGTCTTGTGTGTGCAAGAAAACGTAATAATGAGACATATTTTCTACATTTTTTCACGAAATAAATAAATAAAAACTTTCTATTTACATTTTATGAAATTTCACATTTGTCTGAACAAGCAAAAAAATATTTTAGGCTTTCGTGTTGGAACTGACCTGTTTACAGGTCCTTTATGCCATTTTTTTTTAATCAGAAATATTACAACAAACTCAACATCAGCATCGACGTGAAAGCAACTCACAAAATAACAGTTTATAACTCAGTGATTAATGATTATACAAAAATGAAAAACAAGTTTTCAGTTGTTAAAAAACGACTCTACTTTTGCTATTTTTCTCGGTTTTTCAATTTTTGGAGGTCTCAGTGATAAATAATTAATTTCTAGGATTTTAGACTTTATTGAGCATTCTGATCTCTGAAAGCAACTCACAAAATGATGGTTTATAATAGGGCTGGGAAAAGTATCGATACTTAACAGTAGGTATCTTATATATATCTTATACCTGCTCAGGTATCGTACACCGATACCTACTGCAATCAGGTATCGAAGTATCGATAATTCCGATACTTCGATACCTCCGAAACGTCCGATATTTCCGATACCTTGATACTTCCGATACCTCGATACCCCGATACCTCCGATACTTCTGATATCTCCGATACTTCGATACCTACGATACCTTGATAAAGAGTGACTATAAATGAATATCCTGTTCAGAGTGCTTTGGATGTTGGAAACACAAGTTATTTTGATGAAAACAAACAAATTCGCAAGCTATTTAATGCGATATTTATTTATCGCCACCCGATACTTCCGATACCTCGATTCCAAGATACTTCCGATACCTCGATACCGCGATACCTCCGATACCTCGATACTTCCGATACCTCGATACTTATAGCCCTAGTTTATAACTCAGTGACTATACATAAATGAAAAACAAGTTTTCAGTGGTTAAGAAACGACTCTATTGCTGATATTTTTTTCGATTCTGTTAATTTTTAAAATTTTTTGGAGACGTCGGTAATAAATAATCGATTTCTAAGACTTTGAGCAAGAGGACATAGAAGTTGTACGCGGCTTGTTAGCAATTAGGCTTTATTGAGCTCTCTGATTTCTGCAAGCAACCCATAAAATGACAGTTTGTAACTCAGCGACTATACATCACTGAAAGACAAGTTTTTAGATTTAGAAAACGACTCTACTTCTGATATTCTTCTCGATTTTTCTATTTTTATTTTATTTTTTGGAGATGTCAGTGATAAATAATTAATTTCTAGGGTTTAGAGTAAGAGAACATAAAACGTTGTATGCGGCTTGCCTGCAATTAGGCATTATTTGACATTCTGATCTTTGAAAGCAACTCACAAAATGACAGTTTCTAACTCAATGACTGTACATTAATGAAAAAAGTATTTAGTATTAGAAAACGATTCTACTTTTCATCAATGACCATTTTTCTTGGAGTTAGAAGAATTGAAAATCTTTGAAAATTAAAGGGCGAAAAGGAATCAACGCATACTCACTTCTGATATTTCCCCGATTTTCTATTTTTTTTTTTAATTTTTGAAGATGTCAGCAATACATAATCAATTTTTATGATTTTAAGCAAGAGAATATAAACGTTGTACGCGGCTTGCCTGCAATTAGACTTTATTAGACACTCTGATTTTTGAAAACAACTCACAAAATGACAGTTTGTAACTCAATGACTATTTTTATAAAAAACAATATAAAATAAATAAATATAAAAAGAAAACAAGTCTTTAACTCAAAAATGTTTCTACTTCAGATATTTTGCTCGCTTTTCTTAATTTTTCGAGATGTTACTGATAAATAATTAATTTCTAGGATTTAGAGTAAGGAGACATAAAACGTTGTACGCGGCTTGCCTGCAATTAGGCTTTATTAAACACTCTGATCTGTTTATAATCGTTGAATTTACCTGACTTGCCATTGAGGTGACTTATTTTTTTTTATACTTTGTACTCGACGTGTTAATCAGTTTATTAATGAAAAATCTAAACTATTTTTAAATTAATTAAATTGTACTCTGAACTGTGACTTATTTAAAACGTGATTATATTATTTAAATATTTTTGTTCATTTTTCTGGAACGTAGGAGTAAAAATAAATTGCTTAAAACAAAATTAAACTTTAAATTTTTTTAAATTACTTTTTCTTGTCGTGGGTTTGTTTGCTTGGAGACTTTTTGTTGTTTATAAATTAATATTTTAAAGTATATAAATAAATAAAAAGTTACAGTTTGACTGTCAATATTTTTAATAAACTATAATATATTTACTTTTTCTATTCTCATAAATACATTGTTTATTTTTTATATATTTTGTATGCGTCGGACATCTCAACCAACGTATTTTGACTAAATTAAAATGTATAAATCCGGTCGCTCCTCCATTTCTATTTTGGTCGAGACCGAGCCTCGTAACTTCGCCCAACATAAATTCGATTCAGCATGCAAGTGATGCATGATTGTTGTGCTAATAAATTACACCCATGAATTCAAAAAGAATTTCTAATTTGTCTTTATTACCTCTTCTGATATCAAAAAAATATATAATTCAAACTAATTAATAAAAGGAGAAAATGTTTCTAGAAGAAATTGCACATCTAAAAAACCTCAGAGCGCTGTAGAATTGTAAAACAAATTTTTAAATGGTTTTGATAAATTCATCTATCTGCTTGTCAAAATGAAACAATCAATTTTAAAAACTCACTTGACTTCTTCATTTCCATAAAAAATATTTAATTGTTACAACAAAAAAATTTTGCTTTTTTTAACAGAATTTAAGCAATTTTAGCCAATATGGTTGTCAAGTTTTTGCTAATTTTTGGCATCAAAATCGTCATCAATGCTCTCACAGAGAACCTAAGTGTTGTTCAATCTCTGGTGATTTTCTTCCCTGTCGTTATCTTTTTCTGTAGTCGTTTATATTAAATCCCCCATTTTATTTTTTTAAATTTTTGCATAGAAATCGTAATTAGCGACCTCAAGGAACCGAGAGTACTCAGTTTGTTGCAATTTTATGAAATATTTTAAAAGATATAAATTTATTTACAATTTAAATACGTTTTAGTCAATTGTTTTGTAAATACGAATCGAATAACAACTTCCATTTTATCAATTCGCTTAATTTACATAATCTCTAAGAAAATAATTGAAATTTTAAATTGAATTCCGAAGAAACTTAAACACTGAATTAGAAAAATGAAACCACAAATTGCTGAATATTTTCAACGCAATTTCTGTAAAATATGACACGTGATTAAACAATTTAAGTAGGATCAGTTCGTTTTTATCAATGAGATAACTTTTTTTAGAAATAGACGAATTTAAATCATTTTATCAATTTTAATCCGAAAGAAATGAACATTTTCAGTCGTGTTTTTTTTGTGTCAAAGGTTAATTCTAGAAATCGAGTAATTTTAATCTTTTCCGCTTGTATTGTTCATAGAATTCTAAGTTTTAACACGGCAAACATAGGAAATAATTCGCATCTAACTTATGCAACAAAATAATTTCCACAGAAAACAAACAAACAACCTGCAATCAAGACACCATATTTGTGAAATGATTCTCAACAATAGCGTTTTCTAAAGTGACATTTTGTGTGGCAAAACTGGTGGATTTCAATCATTTTCTCGTACACCTGAAACGGGCATATATGGCAACGTTGTATTCGATGCGTACAGGCGACAACGTAGCAGTTATGTAAGCAGCTGTGCCAGGTCGTGTTGACGTCATCATACATATAAAATACCCAACTAGACTTCCAGTTTGCTGGTCCAAGTTGCCAACTTGCTGTTTGTAAATAGTGAAAAATGGCGGTACCAACTTAAAGGAAACAATCGATTTATTATGTCAGAATGAACAAAAAATAAAAAAAAATACTGACTGACGGATGGAATCCGATAAAAATCAAACACAACATTGTCAGGAAAAAACAATACAAAGAAGTACTATTTTGTATAAAGAACTCATTATCGCAGCAAGTCATGCATGGATATAAATTGGAGTAAGGTTATCTTGTCTTGTGCAGTGTTGCCAACTTTGAAAATACTACGGAAATTGGATTTTTACGGACTTTTGCCAACTTAAAACTAATCTAAAGTGGTAGTCGTGATAACACTGATAAGAAGTTAAATAATAAAGCAATTTTTGTGTTTTCTCTAAAATAGAAATGAATATTTTATTAGTGTTTGAGTTTATCAATGGTACAATCACTCATTAAAATACATTTAGCTCTAATTATTTTCACTAGAAAATTACAGGGAATTCTATTTATAAAATTTGTTTTTTCCGTGTCAGCTCTACTTGGCACAAAATTTCATTTATTTTTGCTTAAAAAAAATTGAATAATATCTCTTTATTGACTTGGAATTTGCGAAATAAGTTAACACGTTGCGGGTCATCCACCTGTAGATATTCATTGATTCTAATCAAATCGTTTTCTTTTCAAGATGAGGAGGTTTCGTAACAAGAAAGTCCCAAATAAATATTTATTGATAACTAAATTTTCCTAGATTTTTTTTCTGTAGGTTTATGTCCAGATCCCGGTGGCATTCACCGGCCAGTCTGCTTTATGGTTGCGTAAAATGTTAACGACCAAAGTTGTATTTCTGTCGTCTGTTCACTTTATGTGTCGGTTTATCGATTACGTCTCCTGGCCGTCATCTGCTATCCTGTCTCGAAAACCTCGACGAAAAAACTGTCTTCCTTATTTGGAATTTTTTATTTCAAAACTAGACTCGCAGACCGTTAGTTGCAGGGCTGCGCCATGCTTGACTGTGAAATATGCGTATCACAGTTTTAGTTAGTTAATTTCTCTAATTTTCCCAAAATACATCTTCTACATTAAACAAGATAATCAAAAATTATAAGATATAATACAAAAAAAAAAAAAAATTAAAGTAAAAGATATCTAATATTCAACGTTGATATTATTTATTACTTTATAAAAATGGAGTTACCACAATTATAAAAAGATAAAAATACAGTTATACTGGACAAGAACTGCAACCGTGGAGCGGTTTGCTAAAAACTTTATGATATTAGAACTAACTATTTCTGTACAAACTTTACATGTAATTCATAGTTAAGATTTAACGGTGGTAGTTGAAACTAAACTGTATTAAAATTAGATCTCTTTAACTAGCTACACGTCACTCAAATATTAATTAAACATAGTTCCCAGACATTATAATCTTTCCAAGAAAAGCAAGAAAGCGATTTAATAAGAGAGTGGAGTCGATGCCTCGCAAAAACACGCTGAAACTTTAGCTAAAATTAAGAACCTTTTTCCGGTTGAAACCTTCTATAAGTGGTAAAAGTGGTTCAGCCTCAACTTCAAGATAAAAATGGGTAATAATTGTGTACAAATTTCAAAAATCAGTTTTGTCCTTGACAAAAAGTTGAGTCTGAGGCCCTAATTCTAAATCAGATTTACGCCAGTGTAATTTGAGTTGCTAGGGGCAATGTCGTAACTTTACTGTACTGTTTATATTCGATGGCGTACCTTTGCGCTACTTCGATAGAGTAGCGTAGTGATTTAGAATTCCAGCCTTAGTCTCTAATAAAGGTAAAACGAAGTTGAAGGTGGATTTACATCCCTGTAAAAGAATTTTTTTGGGGGATAAATGATGTCTCATAATGATATTAGTTAGGATAAAAAAGTTTAGTTGAAAATGTTACTTTTTGTTCAAAAAGAGACGCTTAAAATGCTCTGTAGTTTTTCGACAAGCTCGTGGTTCGGTGACAAAGGAGGAAAAATTGAAAATTTCGCTAAAATGAAACCATTATCAACGCTATTATATTGGGTAGTTACCGATTTAAAAAAATTAATATATTTTTTATTTCAATATTGTATTTCTGTCTATTTCGTCAAAGACAAACACTAAAACCTTGCACAATATACATGTTGGTAACAGACAAGTGAAGGTCACATTCATGCACAAAATTGTTATTAAAAAAATGTGGCCTTGACAGATTGATAAACAAAAGGTAAAAGTGAATTCTAAAATTTTGTAATCGAAAAATAAGCCGCTATGGTCATTTTTTCCCAATACCAGTTTATAACACTTTGTATAAGGTTTTTTATTAAGAAATTAATGGGATAATTAATTAATTACTTGTGTGTAGAGCAATTTGGGGTATAAAAAAATGATAAAAAACAACAAAATAAAAAAAAGTTGAAAAAATTACTCGTTAAGACAATTTAGGAATGTATCCTTTTGGCGGTTTTACTGTTAACGTGACGACACACAAAGAACGAAGGTACTTAAAATATAGAAATTCTTCGGGGAGTACGATTAAGCAGAGATTTTACAACAACTAATATTTAATTCTTCTAATCATAAGCAAGGTGATAATGAAATGATATGGTAAAACAATTACTCCTATATTATGTAAAGGCATAAAACAATAAAATAAATGGTACGTCGAATTAAGAATTTTTTGAAGGTCTCATAACCCTAAAATAATGGGTGAAAATGCATAAAAATTTAGCAAATGCTTTTGCTTGATTAAATAAGGACAAATTTATGCAATTTGCATTTGCTGAAAAGAGATAATTAGTCAGTAACAGCTTTTGCTACTCTTTATTCATATCATCCATCAAATTATCTGTAAATTTTTTAGTTATTCAAAAATTTCTGATCTTAGAGAATTTTTAAATAGATCGTTTGTTCTTAAAAATTTCTGTCAATATTATTAAATGACAGCAAGTGACATATTTGACAAATTTTATCCTGAATTTTGTGATTTTTTTTATTTGCTGCTAATTTTTCAAGATGTTGGTTATGTAAAGCCTGGAAGGTAATACTATATCAGTAGTTCTTTGGATTGACTCCGACTTTTAATGTCATTGTGCAGAGAGAGAAAAAAAATGTAGGTTTTAAAATTTTACGTATATTTGCGGTTGAACGGTTGAAAATATTCTAATAAAAAAAAATTTATTAGAAAAAAATTTCTAATAAAAATAATGTAGAAAATACAATTTTCTACATTATTAGTTATTGATAATTCTGATAAACATTTTTTCAAATCCTAAACATTTTTATTTTTTACTAGATGAACGCAATTCCAAGATTATTTACAATTAAAAGAGATTTTCGTTGGCAGCAGTTTGCTTCATACATACAAAGTCTATAGAAGATATTACTTTAAATCTATAAATAAGAAGCACAGCTAATTAGACCCTAATTCTAAATCTGATTTACGCCGGTGTAATTTGAGTTGCTAGGGGCAACATCGTAACTTTACTATACTATTTCTATGGCGTAACTTTGCGCTACTTTGATGGTGTATCGCAGTGATTCGAATTACGAATTAGCGTTAATAGGAATAAATCAATAATATGTCAATTAGCTCAAAGTTTAAAAAAAAAATAAGTTTGATGTCCAAGATTATACTTTCTGTCGTTTCATTTTTATTACGTAACTAGTTAACTAATAAATAACGATGAAAATTGATGTAAACTCTAACATTTCGTATCCGAAAATAAAAAAAACAACAGAATTTAAAGCAACTTTTTTTTGTTTTTAGTTTTTATCCGAGCATAATCATGTAATATGTATGTACAGTCTCGTGCATAAAGGATGTCACTACTAATTACAAAATCATTCATTTTAAACATCTAAAACTCCGAATACATCAAAATCGAGAAAGAAAATTTGGGAAATATTTATTGAAATTTATAACCCAAAATGATTATAGTTGCGTCTTCAGATAAGTTTTTTATGAACTGTCGGGGGTGACAGTTGTTACGTACGTGACTATAATACATTCTAGATATTTTATTTCTATTATTTTTTAATTAATTGTAATTATTGTACATATTAAAATGTTAATGATTTCCTTATCTTTTTTTTTTATTGAGGGAGAGAAATGAGACATTGAAGAGCTTACAACGGGTAGCAAATACCCCAGACCGTCATCTGCGAGAACCTCCAGAAAAAACTCTTATCCCCTTATTTGGAATTTTCTTATTTCAAAACCAGACTCGCAAACCGTTAGTTGTTTGCTTAAACTTAACGGTAACTTATCATACAATCAAATTTTTAATTTCAGTGTCCTGACCTGAATTTACCAACCCCAAAAAAACCTAACCTTGATCTTGCAAAAACACGCAACTGAATTTTTTGCGAAGAAAAGCGACATTTTTCCCCTGTTTTGCAAGTCAAATGAATGTAGGTAATTCAATTTGAAAATTTGTATACAAATTAAATGACCTTGAGGGGTTTATGTTTAGGTTTCATAATATGCGTGTGTAAACAGGGTTTGACCATGAATGAATTTCCTAATAAAATTATTGACGGTGGCAATAAACCTCCCCAAATTTTTTGACTTTCTTAATGTTGTCTACTGTGATTTAACTTTCACCGTCAAATTTTCAAAAAAATCTTTATTGCAAAGCAATTTTTTGTATTATAACTAAACGCTCATTTCCTTTGACAATTTCTCGAACGTTTTGTTTTGTTTTCCGCACGATATCATTTACACACACACACAAAATTGGTGAAAGTTGCGTGTGCCTATTGCAAAGAATAAAACCTAGTCTTGTAAACAATTGAATCAGTTCTTTCACAATCGATTTTTTTGTCAAAATCATGGCCCTACAGTGTAGGCACATCTGTCATATCAAAAGTGAAAGTCAGGTTGAGTGGGAAAAACCCTGCAATTTGACCATTGTTGTATATAAAATGTGTTTCTAACTTTAGGTTTTAATTAAGCAGAAACAAGGCTTGGATTTATGCCTGATGCTTTGATCCTCCGGATATTCTCGACAAGTTCAGAGAAATACAATAAGAGGAAAGAGTTTTATAAATACATATTAATAGTGGGAAATGAATACTTACAGTACTTGAGAAGAGATTAATCTTAAAGGGGACGGTTTAGGTTTTTTGTGTCTGGGGTGAAATATGGGCTAAACGACCACATTTCATCTATTATCCAAAGTTTCTCAACTTTTGGGTAGTGTGTTTCAACTTTGGCCAATGAATAGTAATTAATACAGGTTCTTGTGACAGTAGTTGTTACGCTAATAAATGAAATAAGATCGGGTTACGTAATGATGCCATGACCTGCACATTCATGAACAAGAATTAATCGATTTGCTTTAAACACACAACTTACACTAGGAAAAAAAACATTACATAAATTAACATTTATTATAAATTATATAAAAACTAGTCTTAATTGAGATATTTTTATTCTTATTTAATTGATGTATGCATTATTTCACTCGGCATACGGTTCGTCTCACAAACTAAAAAATTATATAGAGAGTTTCCAAATGAGGGATATTTGGGACGGCTGTCATATATCCATTATATAATTTTGATATTTGCATTTTTGGAGGGAAACTAAGGTGTTTTTATAAATTCTATTTTTGTGATTTTTTTTTAATAAACAATTAAAAATAAATAAAAAACAATTAAAAACAATTAAAAATAAATTAAATAATAAAGTTTATTTGTTTTGTAAGACCTATTTTGAAGCAACATTGCTAGGTTACTTGACAATGGGTTAGACATCCACCCTTCAGCTTCTTTGTCCCACCCACTCTCTTGGGAATAATGGCAAATTATTTAATGTAGAAAAATAAAAAATCAATTTCTTTTTGTTTGTCGATGTAATGACAATACTTACACAGTAAAAAAATTTAGTGAAAATTAAAGACATTGAGTAAATACGCCATTTTTTTAAGTAAGTGACTGGGACAAAGAAGCTAAAGGGTAGGTTGCCACCTCATTGTGGAGTAATTCAAATATCTTATAATATCTCCGTAATGTAACTAAAGTGAGGCAAACATCCCATGAGTGCGAGAGAGAAAAGAAGATGATTTTCTGTAGCATTGATGTTCAGTTGTACGTCAATACGCATGCTCAACTAAAAAAGAGAAGGAAATGTGGCATCGTTTCAAGTTATATCTTATGTCTCTCTCTATATAAAATAAATAGAGAGAGACATATATCTCTGTACTTTTCACAGCTTGAAAGAGCCAATCAAATGCTTGCTTAGACTGAAAAGAACATATATCTCTGTATTTTTCTAAATGTTTGCCACAAACGCAGACCTCTTGAAACCCGTATATATTATTTATAAGGTATTTGGGAGTAATTATAATCATGAGAATAAAATCTTGGTTGTCAAAATGTCAAAAAATATTACAAATATATATTTTTATTTTAGTATACTTTTAAAGGGTCTTCAACGATAAGAAGAGGTTTGGGCTAATTGATAAAAGAAGCAGAGACTTTAAGCTCAATGCCGATAGGTTGAAAATGGTCAAAAATAAATTTGACAACAAAGATTTTTTTTGCGACTGTACATACATACATATCAGAAAAATTTTAATGTCAAAAATCTTATAAAATGCTTATGAAAAATAAAACTGTTTCTACAGTTCTTAATTTTTAGGTGTGTTGCCTGTGTTTTTCAATTTTTTTTTACAAATTAATCTAACAAATCTTTTTTTGTTAAAAGTACGGTTTCAGTATTACACACCCAGATCTGTTATTTATTTCTCTATGTCTTACCATCTTGTTTTTTGTTACCAACTTTTAATTTTTAATGAAAAAACAGTTTTGAAGTTACCGTAAAACAAAAACCGACTTTAGAGCTTCTTTTATTAAAAATTAAAATTTGATGGAACAAAGCAAGTTGTAAGACAGAGAAAAGTGTCTTCATTTACAATACCAAAAAGAGAATTTTTTGGTAAATAAATAACAGATCTGGATGTGTAACACTGAAACTCTGTTTTCAACAAAAAAATTATTCGTGGGTACCGATTTGCCCTAAAAAGAAACAATTGCACGTTCCAATGGTAAATTTTGCAATAGTTTATAGTCTGGAGATTTATGAAGAGTCATTTTCTTATCAATGCATTCCCGCATAATCTGCTGTAATTGATACTTTTGCCGCAAGGCGCACCCGCTTTGTCTAAGAACACTCATATCTTATCGATAGAACATCGTGTTTATTGTAAGTAAATCCCAGATTTTGTAAAATGTTATTTTAGATGTTGTTTCCCACAACGAAATGTGGACTTTTGTACAATTAAGTAGGCAAATACTGACGTCAAAATATTGGATTGGTCAGGGTTCCTTTTCCAAACAAAACAATCTGAACTGTTTTAGATCCTGTTTTACTTTAATTAAAAGGTGTAAAGTAAGGATACTTTCTGATCTTACAACGACAAACGAATAATGTAATAAATTAAAGAGTTTTGAAGCACACACAACAAACTTTGATCAGGTTGTGTTGAAGTTATGTATTTATTTTGTTTGGAATCAAGCAGCTGTTTTCTAGGAATTTTCGTCACGCTTGCGGACTCTATTATAGCTCTGAAGAAGTTTTTATACGTTAATAAAGGGAAACGTTGGTAGAAAAAGTAAATTTTGTGATTAAATAACCATATTCAGTTAAAAAATTGTTGGCATGGAGTATAATTATAATTTTTTTAAGCTTTTATTATTTATGTAGTTTGCTTTGTTGTCTGTCTGTTTCCTAGGAATCTTGAAAGTTATTCGAATAAAGTGAAATTTTGCTCACACTTTATTGTTTTGTGATATTTGTTAAACTCGCCTCAGGTAGTGCATTGTTTCCCCTTTTTTGTGTGTTGTTTGTGTCTCGATACGAACTACCAATTGAGTTTTAATAGGCAGCAACGAATTGATGACCTGACCCGACTCAAATGCGTCAGGTGCATCATTAACAGTATTGTTTTACTCCGTGTTTTGGCTCGTGTCATGTAAACCGGTTTTAAATAGTATTGGAATTAAATATTTTAATTTGTTTGTGTTATTTTGATATTACTTTATGAACATAACTATGTTTGGATCATAGAAATGCTCAAATGCATATTTTCAAAGCCAACTTTATTTATATTAGCGAATTTTCGAGCTAGTCAGCGGTGTTTTCATCATGAGGACAACTTGTTTATATTTAAAAATTGAATTGGTCCTGCATATTGTCTCTCTGTGTGTCTCAATGTGTCTGTAAATGACTGAATCTGGTCGTAATCTTGCAGTAAATAAATTTGTCCAATTTGACTTTCTTGTGTTTTGAAAAATTGAAGAATAATGGCTTTATGACTGCTCTTATAGCTTTTTTTCTAGATGTTTTAACTCTTTTTTAATATATTTTTTTAATTATTGTTTTATACAATTTTGTTTTAATATTCTGTTATTTGAATTACACAATTATTAATTGTAAAAAAACTAAAAAAAGATAAGAAACATTAAAAAAACAAGATTTTTTACTAGTTCTTGCCAAATTATTCAGAAAAACAAAATAAAAAATGAGAGAAAAGACAAAAATAAATTGTAGTGAATTAAATATGTATACTCCTGAAATATCCACCCGAAAATAAAAACAGTCGCCAAATTTGTTATGAAAAATACATTTTGACACAGTTTTTCTATTTTTTCTCCATTATTTACCGACTTATATATAATATTAGTTAAATTCTTGTTGTTTTTCAACGAATTTTCCCCGATCTGTTATTTTAATCCCACCGAAACAATTTTTTTATCAAAAACACATCTGTTGACTCAAATATAAAACCAGTTGTTCATTAACCTGACCCCAAACGTATTTTATTGATGGGTTTTTTACCATGAACCATTGGCACCGTTACTAAATAAAAAATCAGCAAATATATTTTACTCTCAGATTGTCTCCATTGCACTATTCGTTCGTTCCGGAATTCTCTCTCATTTCCCGGTCGCGAGACCTCAAACATAATCGGCAACACTGTACCCTACTATGTGCAAAACTCTGAGCTCACGATATGGCAACAGTGCGTATCGATCAGCCACCCGCATTTTATAGGTGGTAGGGGAAATTCATCATTCGTCAGAAGCGAAATCGCACGATTATCTATCCTTTTTCTCTATGTTTTTCTCCTTTTAACTTGTAGTGTAGTGGTGACAAACCCCCGGAATTTTATCCAGGGGCTGAAAGTTTATTATTAAGAGTTATTATTACTAAAAGGTGGAAATTATTTGACCTATATATATAAAAGCTTACGACATGTTCCACTTTAAACTTATCAATTTTTGATGAATTTCAAGTCATTAAAGTGTCATTTGTACAAAAACAAACAGTAAAATAACACTAAACCGTGTCAAATATAAATAACCAACACGCAAAGAATTACGTACTAATCTTACAAATCAATAACTTATTATATTACACAAATTAGTGCTAAATTTTGGTAATAATTTCATAAATTTCAAGCACTTCCTTCAAATGAAAGTAGAACAGATCTTGCTTCATTCAATTTTTTTTTCTCGTCAAGATTCATCTGGTGTGAAAATTACGTATTGCGTAATCTAATTAAATATGGCTGACTGTATCATAGCACACTTGATTAAATTCACGAAAATCTAATTTTTTTTTTAGATATCAAGGCAAAACACAATTTTAATTAATTTATCCAACACCTCTTTATTATAATGTTATAAAAATGATGTTTTTGATTGAATTATGGGGTCTATAAAGCACAAGTGGGTTTTATGAATCAATAATAAAACTGTTTTTATATAATTGAACAGTTTACAGAAAATAGAACAATTTATTGAACATCAAAAAATACAATACATAAAATTACAATTATAAGAAACAGGAATCTCAGATGAAATCATTTGTTGAGATTTACGTTAACATTTATATTAAAAAATATAGCTTTATTTGCTTCATTTTTTGTCACTTTAATGTTGTTTCCACATTCATTCGATTTTTGCTTCTCAGTATTCACAATAACATTGCCTTCTGTTTCCGAATTTCCACCCAGTATCTTCTTAGCAAAGTCTATTTTGCTCAAAATTGACTTTTCGACATACGCTTATGCCACGCCATGGTTGTCGACTTCCATCGGCTATGACGTTGGACCATACCAAGATCGGACAATAAACTCGCTGATGTGCGTTTCATACTGTGTCCTGTGTAAGACTCTGATTCTGGTAATTTCAAAAAATCAGCTACTACTGATGCTATTTTGGATAGACTATTTATTCCCACTGGCTGTATTGTGCATTTCTCATTTCTATAGCACAAAAACAACCTGTTGTGAGAAATATTCTTAGGTCAAAGAGACATATATTTTCTACAAATATCCAGCACATTAACTGCAAATTTTTCTTCCATAATCGTAAAGCTACGTGAAACATATGTTTTTGTATCTGGTACAAATACCAACATATAGGATCCTTTATCTTCTAAGTTATTGATTGACATGTTTAATAATTTACTGACACCCACCTAACCTGACACACCAAAAATTAGTGCGACCTGTAATGTAAAAACATTAGATTTCATTCTCTAATAAAAAATTAGACCTACCTTCAACATCAAATATATTTTATTGGCTGCTTCTGCTAGAAACTGTTGAATATGCTCTCTTTCAAGAATTTTTGATTTTTGCACTTGTAATTTTTTGATTCGTTCTTCAAAAAAGCGATCAACTTGCCATATTGTGAAATATCTGTATTTTTGTGAAGCTTTAATGTCGATCTTAACATGCTGTATTTCGTCCACATTGAAGAGGCTGCGAATTTTTTTTTGGCGTTGAAGAAGTAACCCAACAGCACGTCTTTGCTTACCCCACAAACATCGTTTTCCTGTTTCCAGTTATTGAACTCACTCAATTCTTTGTAATAAGCGTCCCTGGATTTCTTGGGTAGCAAACTCGATGTGACTTCTTCAACATCTTTCGCAATTTTTTCAGGAAGAGAACTACTTCTTTTTATTTCCAACAATGTTACATGCGCCGAAACAGTTTGTTTGCAATTTATTCTCAAATAATAATTTTGTTGTCAACAACAACATGGCAACCAAATCATAGACTACTACTAATCCTTGTAGATTTAAAATTTTTGGGTTTTAATAATTTTTTAAGAATTCTTACAGAGAGAGGTGTTGGATAAAACTATGTATTGTACTCATGTCTTAACAGCAAATAAGTCACTTAAGAAAAAGTAGGTTACGCTAGCAAGCTCTCGTGGCTAAACATTTCTTTCGTAACTTATTTGCCTTATAAGACACTTGTATAATAAATAGCTATTAGATTTGCTATTTTATAGTCACCCACCTACAATAATTAAAAACCTAATCGTAAAAGTATAAATGACTCACTGTGTTACACAGTAATTTGAGCATTTGTTTAAAAAAAAAACATGTGTCGTCCTTGAATAAAATGATAATAGAAGTTAATTTAAAAACAACGCATTTACTGGTCTGATTTTTTTTTATGATAACAAATTTATTAATGCACTTGGGTGTAGTATATGCAATTTATTTTCACTCTGGGAGACCCATCAGGCAAACAGCAGGAATAACTCATGAAAAAATCAATTTTTAATCATTAACTCTCCAGGTGTGTTAGCTTGACTAGTAAATAGTCTTTAAAAAAATCCTCGTGTTTTATATAAATGATTTTATTACTCCTGGACCACCCTTTATACACTACTTAAATTATAAATCGAGGTAATTTCTCTCTTCTAGAATTTTATTATGGATTTCATCAATCCATGTTATTGTTTATTAATGTTTCAAAGGTGACCTAAAAATTGATTTTTGTATAAAATAGCATCATATAAATGCATTTGATTGACATTGACGTATTTCAGAAGTGGGACACATTGTTTATTTTATACCAACCATGATAATACTTACCTCATTTCCGTATTTCAAAATTTTAATAATAGAGTACATTGCACCCAATTAATTATTCTGTGGTTTACGCCACAAAAATTTCGCTCTTTAAGACGCTGTTATACAGGTGTATATACAGTATTTGAAATGTTGACAAAAGAGTCTACACGTGTGCGATTTATTTTTCTTTATTGAGCTATTTCTGTTCAGGGTCTTGATACGTTTTTATTAGATAATGAGAAATGCAAATTGAGAGGGTAATACAGTGCAGTTATGACTAACCTAAACAAATAACAAGTCTTCCACTTTGTAAACTATACCGAAAAATTGATTTTTTTAGCTTAATTAGCTAATATGCAAGTCGGAAACTTTCTTTCGCTAAGTTTTCTGTTGAAAAATTTTATTTTTAGATGCAACCTTAAAAGGCAAAACTCCCTGCGGTTACTTTAAAATTTATATCTAACTCGTATTATAAAAATACTTTAATCCCACGTTGAAAACTTTTCACCATAACCACTTCCTTGTTTGATAAGTCTTCACATAAATTACAGTCTTTGTCGTGTAAATGTTAAAATTCATTTTAAGAGATTCACTCTCCTGTGGAAATCGTCATTCTGATCAAAATATTTTTTTTATTTCACCAAAAAGCGATTTCTGGTTACATCAATCCATAACTAAATTAACATAAATTAGACTGTTAATTTAAGCTTCACTCTAAAATAAAAAGTGAGCATGAACCTCTTCTATTTGTTTCTATGTAATTCTAAAGATTATTAAAATGTGGCAGAAAGCAGGTAAAATACTTTAATGTAGGCTGATGCTAGGTGGTTGTTTTTGGCTTTGTCAGTATACAAGATTAGGAATATCGTAAATCGTCATAATCCTAATAGCTTCAGTAGGAGGTCTTTCTTAGTAAAATTTACAGTTTAACAGGCTAATTTTAAGTTGAGGTAATACTGGTAGTATCGTTGTTTCTATAGAAAATTAATAAAATTCGGGGGAAAAGTACTCTTAACTTGAAATTAGCTTAGAGACTATTTCTATTTCTCATGACTTTTTTATTTAAGGTTGTTGAGAAGAAAATCCGATTCAATGACAATTCAAAATTTAACAGTCTGTTATCTAAAGAATAAAGAAAGTCCTATTGAAGTTTCAAGCAATTCCTGTTCTTAATTTTCAAGAAAAAAATGTTAAAGTTACGGTTTTTTAAAACATTAATTTAAACGTTTTTATCTCAATAACCAGAAACGAGAATTTTACAAAAAACCGTCAAGATGTTTATCAAAGTCTTACAATTGACTGTGCCAAGTTTCAGAATGTTCATGTTTTTAGATTTGAAGATATTTAAATATTTATACGATAAAACGTGGTGAGTCAGGTCAGGCTTGGCAACATCGCCGTATCTTAATTCGATTTTGCTTGTTTAAGAGAGCTTATCGGGTTTCGTGGTGAAGACATGATTTGTAAGTTCTTTAAGACCCTTAATCTCAAAATATTTTACACCGAAAGTACAGTAAAGGGCCCCTATTTCGTTGTCTTGCTTTATGCTCTACATTGAACACCATTTTGCACTTTTATGAGTTTTTTGCTGATGTACAGCAAGAATTGATCTAAAACCGTTTTTGAACGCTTCGTACAATTAAATTCTTAATAAATACTTTTTTTGAAAAAAAAAATAAAATTTCATTTTTTTTTTTACTTACTCGTATGTATTTAATAAAGGACAGAGTCATTACCCCTCTTTTATCCCACTCCATTTTTTACCATACATTCTTTGCTTCAACGTTTGGGACGTCATAATTTTTACATTCTAAATTGAATTTTGTTATAAAATACATGTCTAATGGTTATTAGCTTTAAAAATCCAATTTCTCCGTTATTATTATTATTATTATGGAGGGGATAACTGGGCATTAATTTGACGTTTTAAGACACCTATATCATTTAGCACCTCTATTCTACACCACTGTTTATTCCTTAAATTGTTAGTAATGGTAATCTTGTTTGGAGGTCCATCTATATAAGGAAGTAACAATTTTCGGGTCAAGTTGTCAAAACAAGTCCTTTTAGAAATTTAATTAAATGAAGTAATTGTGAAAATCTTTATCTTGTCTTAATTCTGTCATGTTTTAAAGTGAAATAATCCATTTTTGTCTTTCCGAGATTAAAATAATGAGGCAATAAATAATAAATTTGTGTACACATTATACAGATCTAAGGACAAGGCTATAAACAAACAATTTGACATTTAAAAATTGAAAATTTCGCAATGACAAATACGACAATTTAATATTTCCTCGAAAAATAAAATAAATTCCAATAATTATTATCTATCTGTTGACGGTAGTTATCTTGTAGGAGTTTTAATCTATAATTACATCTCGGATAACCGTTCTTTTCACCAAACGACATTTATTCTAAACAATTTTTTTTTCCAACAATTGAGGGTCAAGGAAACCCATGACGTGTGCACATTCAAATCGTCCATTGTTTTCGAAATAAATTTTTTCCAAACGGCTGAACGCATCTGTTCATTGTAGTTAACTTCCTGTATCGTCTGTCTCGACTGGTACGCAATGTTACCAACTTTATCCAGCACCCTAAGGCGTGAAATCATGCCCCTTTTCGGGCGCCAAAATCGATTCAACCCCAAAAACTACTTTCAGTCGGTGAAATTGCCACATTGCCACGTTTCTCACTGCGTAGAAACTCGAAGAATTGTTGTATGCGTTCCGATTTTCATTTAATACAAACAACTCTCGCGTACTTTGATTATATTTCTATATTTATCCAGTAAGGAATGTTCCATCAGAGGTGATGGCGGCGATGTATTCGATTATATATGTATATTGTCAAACAATACGGTTCTCTGTATCTAGCGAAACGATGTTTTCAATACGTATAATAGCGATGAGTCAGCAGCCATATTACTGGACGTAGAGCGCCTTGCAAAAACAAGTGCCACCAAGATTCACGTCCATTCACCTAAGTCACGTAGGCCATGAACAATCGCGTTTCGGGATACAATTCGACCAATACGAATTTAATTCAATTTTTTTATTTCTATTACTAGAGGGAGACGTGCAATGAGAAATTACCGCTTCGATTTTGTTTTTTAACCTTGGAAGTTGAGGACGTTCAGTGTGGAAATAACAAATACGTTCAATTGTTTTGGTTCCGTGTGAACAAGTTCGAACATGTCACCAAACAATAAAAAAAGTGATTTCTTATTATTATTATACATAATTAAGTGACTACAACCGACACTTAAGTGCTTGTTAGCACACTAGGAGGCAGAATGCTTCTGATGTTATTGAAACTTAATAAACCTATCCTTGAAGAAATTCCAAATGTCTTTTGTTACTGTAACATACTTGACGTAGAGAAATACAGTAATTTGTTTCCTAAAGACACTTGATATATTCACCTGTCTAATTTTACTTCATTATATGTAATTTTTTCCTTTTGGAAATTATAAATGGTTTCATGTCATCAACTTTGATTAAGTAAGTGGTCATGAACATTGTTTTAAAACAACATTTTGGTACATAATTGCAAATTTGAATCTCATTAAAACTATCAATGAAAATCCTTGACTTTGTTGATAAAATTGGTGTTATCATTAATTTTACGTATACTTATGTAAATGGCCGATAATACGTTTTAAAAAAGAAATTCTGATGAAACACGTAAACGTAACAACTAGAGGTCAAAATCGTTGATGACGAGGAGAAAAAGTTTGTCAGTTAATTGACCATATTGAAACGAAAACTACATGTATGGAACCAATTTAGAAGTGATTCAATCTCACAAAATATCATCCAATCAACGTTGTTTCTTTCTAAACAACCTAAAGTTTAGATCAGTGAATAGATCCCTAGCCAAATGAAAAAAAAAAAAAAAATGTTTACGTTTTAAACGTTGTTAAAGTCATATGTTATTATCTAATTTTGATTATAAATAAATCTCAGTAACGTAGATTACAAAGTGTTACACACCAATCTTTCATCTCTCGTGAACTGGCAAATTCCAGTTATGTAGTGCCCCCCTTTAGCTGCATAATTTCGTAATTTAGCATTCGAATAGTTCGTTTCCTGCGTTGTTTTTGCACTAAACAAATCTTCAACATCTGATTGGTTGGCTGTTTTTATCTTTTAACTGCTTCTAAGGCCGTAATAGAGGTGAGCGCGGCCCGCCTCCACACGAACCGGAATCGTTAAAAATTCATCTTGCCGTACGAAATCTACCGCATCGATCAAATTTTATGTAAATTTATGTAGATCCGAGTCAAATTACTCGATTTAGGAGGCACCGGTGCGATTTTCTTCGTTTCGCCGTAACGCACACACCTCTATGGCAGGTTTTGTTGTTTCTCATTATAAATCAACAAGAGTGTCGTGACGTCATTGGAACTTAGGCAACGTCGCACAGTCGACCACACGAAACAACGATGAAACTCGCACGAAGTACACCGATTCTTCACGTGGATGATAGCTTGGCCTGTCTAAAGTAGCATACCCAGTTATAAGATGTAGTAATATGAGTCCAGTTTCACAGAAAGTAGTTTTGATCAAGATTTGGCGATAATTCAATTATCTTCGGTGTGACTAGATATCTATTGAAATTATTTTAATAAACAAAATAGCAGGTGGATGGAATTTAATTCGTTGAATCCGAAACGTAACGAGAAAAAGAAACTTTAAAACACCTTTTCTGTCTGACTGTCCTATAATACTGTGTAGTCGGCCGATTGTAGATATGTTGTGAGTTGATGCTTTTCATGGTGAATACAAAATTGTTCAACTGGCGTGATACAATGATACCAATGGAAAGCTGGATGGAGTGTGCGTAAATATGGCAACGTTGCATCGAGGGGAGGCGAGACGTGAGGGAAATCTGGGGCTCTGGAAGCGTTATTGTCGCTTCGCACGGCCGACCTAGGAAAAATCGATCAAGCCGTGATGAATTTCTTTTTCGTTTATATTGTGTTTTTGGCCTCTCTAACTAAATTTAGTTAGATTATCTTGCATTTCTTTTTTCTTTACCAACTTACTCGGCCTAAAATCCCTTTTCAAACGGTTGTAATCCACGTATTTTACACAATATCACATCAGTCAAATTTATACACCAAAAAAAATATATATCCGTGATTGATGATGATTGGTGAATTCATTTTTGTAAGGTTTGCGCAATTTTTTATACACTAGGAGTGTGGTGATGTTACCACACCCTGTCTATTCGACAAAGATATAGTCTTATTTTGATTTGTTGCTGTTCTTGTTGTTGTAAATAGTCTGAGTCTATCCAAGCATGCTCAAAAAACACAAAATACACTTCACTTTATAATCCTGTAAAAAAATCTCTAGTGGGTTTGGTATTTCGTTCAGAATTGTCCATTCGAGAAATCGAGCTGAAATGGCGGCCCGATCGCTGCATCAACGGTTTTGTTTTGCGGTCGATTGGCACGCCTGCGCATTTACAAAGTACCAACCTACGCAGCCAACTCAGCAAACAGGCGAAGTTATTTGGAGCGAAGTGGAAAAAACACGTCAGATTATTCTTATCTTTGTCGACGACCCGGTTGTGCTGTTCTATCGATTGCTTCCGATCTTCGACATTACCGAAAATATTGTTACGAAAACAATTTTACGTAATGATACATTTTTCTTGGCAGCCATTTTTTTTCACCTGTCATCAGCTTATCTCAGACATGTTGACCTTATTACGGAGGATTTTTAAAAGTTATTAACCTCAATTTTGGGAAATTCCAGTGACACATAATATAGCTAACATAAAAATTGTTCTTTTTTGGTGTGTCAAATACAACGTAAAAAGCACCCACTAACACCAAACACGTCTAATGTAGTGGTTAGTGTTAGTGGGTGCTTTTAACATTTCATAAAAATTGTTATAAGGGTCGATAGAGGTGAAAGTCACTGAAACTTTCGAGATTGCATAGTTTAAACTAATTGTTTAAATGCACTTTGCATGCAAATAGTGTCATTGACGAGAATGTCTAATTACGGCAAGTAATAAACACAGCCAACTACACTAAACTTGTGTCTTGATTTAGTAACTTTTATGAGTTGCGGTTTTGGTAAATTTACAATTGTAATTTAAAAGATTCTAAGCAAGCGATTTTAATCTTTTCGCTTCAAATATTTGCGTCGCCGCATTAACAATAAACCGGGATTATTTGCCTAGCCGCCGCCATTTTACGACCTCCGGAACAATCTTATTCGAATTTTATGCTAGGTACCTCTCTGATCTTTCGAATCAAACTGTGTATTTTTCTCTTTCTTTTCTCGCGTTACGGTTAAGTAACTTTAATGACATGCAAATATTTAATCTTGTCTTTTTTTTTTCATTTGTCACGTCTCGGCCTTCGTGTATATAACATAATCACCTGTCTAATTACACTAGAAACACATTAAGAGAATCGATTGTCGATTAGCATAATACAAAGTCTACGATGAATGTATTTTTGATCGTTTGGTGTATTGTGTAATTACAGGTATGGCCGCGTGCAGAGTGTCAAATTGTTGCCGAGGGGCACCAAGGAGGAGACGACCGAGGGCGCGATGGCGTGTACGGTGGCGTTCATGGACATCAAAAGTGCGGCCAAAGCCCACAATGCCGAACATAAAATTGACGATAGGACTCTGACCACGGAGTACTACGAACCTGCTGCCATTCCGTCCGCTGCTTCACCGCAGAACACGCCCTCCTCGTATTCTACCTCTCCGGGTAGCACCAGATTTCCCAACGGCCATGGGTAAGTCTACTTTACTACCCAAATTAGACATCTCTATCTTCGTTCCTAAGATATATCATAATATCTTCATCTAGATTACTTAGAACAATATCATGCTCTGTTGTCTTCCTCTAAATCTACATCTTCAGTCTTAGATTTAGCTTTGCTTTTTTGGTTTTGTAACTGTCTAGATTTAGTTCTATTTAGTTCTCTCTTTTCTTTTTGTATCTGGCCATTTATATGTGTACAATCTCCCTTATTTTACGCTAAGTTGTACGGAGTTTATGTTTTTACTTCTCCTACTTAGATCTATCATCTAGAACTATCTTAAACTTACATCATATTATCTAAATCTGCAACTATCTACATCTATAATTTGTCTTCTTTTTCTGATGCTGCATATTACAGAATTTATTCTTCTGTGTCATCATATTTTGCTTCTGTCGGAATTCTTAACTGAATTGTTTCTAGATCTATCTTTAACTTAAAATTTTAATCATATTTTTGCTTTTAATTTTCTATTATCTAACCTAATCTACAGTACAGCGTTTTGTATTATCTAATTATACAACAACATCTATATTTATGTCGTTTAATTTAGTCTTGTCTTTTATTTATGTTTTTGACAATTTACAATATTTTACGCTACATCTTTTTAGTTCTACTTATATCTATCATCTAGAACTATCTTAACTTTACATCGTTTCATATTATCTAAATCTACAAACAACTACATCTATATTTATGTCTTCTTTTCTGATGCTGCATATTGCAGAATTCTTTCTTTTTTGTCGTTATATTTTGCTTCTGTTGGAATCCGTAACTGTATTGTTTCTAGATCTATCTTTAAATTTAAATTATAGTCACACTTTTGCTTTCATTTACTAATATTATTTAACATAATCTATGCTTATATTTACATTCTACAGTGTTTTGTACCTAAATCTACAATTGCATCTATTGTTTTTTTTTCTAAGGCTGGTTGTACCAGCATTATATGGCTAAATTCTTTCTTCTAGAGTATCTTTGAATTCTTGATTGGATCTTCTTTGACTGCTAGAAATGCTAGAATTTTCAAAACCATGTCTTCATTCTATTTGTCTTCATGTTTTGCTTCTTCAAGTTATTTACATTTGTTTGTACTTAAATCTATATCTACTGTCTATAACTTAATGTATTCCTAAATCTACACTATATTCTATAAAAATAATAAAAAACTGAAAACAAAAACCATAATCTCCTTCTATATTTTTAATATTTGCACTGTATTTTTGTTTTTCTAAAAGGCTGTGGTGACTCAACATAGAACACTCAATGATGCTTTAAAGTACGTAGATTGTTTTAATTGTTTGACAAAACGGTGGATATATTTATTTAATCGTTGTTTTGTCGTCTGGAAATGTTTACAATGAAACCTCCAGAGTTTAAAAACAATGATAAACATCCCTAAAGGTAGTCCAACGACCGATTAATTCAATATCAAAAATTCTCTCTCTACTCTAATACACATCAAAAGACATAACGACACTAATTGTATGGGAGTGGT
Source organism: Tribolium confusum (assembly GCA_029207805.1). Lineage (NCBI taxonomy): Eukaryota > Metazoa > Arthropoda > Insecta > Coleoptera > Tenebrionidae > Tribolium > Tribolium confusum. The sequence continues at coordinate 4,031,697 of JALGAY010000007.1, read as the reverse complement.
GCAAAAACCATTCCATTTAATTATCTCTACTACCACTTCACTGATTACATGGACATGACGTGACAGTTGTTGTCGGGCAAGCTTTTCGCCTTTTCTATCTCTTTGTCTATGCAAATAAATACGTGCAGCAGACGGTGGCATGACAGTCGCACCTATACTAGAGACACACCTTTCTTTTCCTTCATTGAACCCTGAATATAATTGCATTGAGTTTATTTACATTTTTCATAAATGCAATTTTAGAATTTTCGCATTAATGCTTTTAATGCGTTTTATTTATTATTTATAAACGTACATTAAAGGGGTGAATTAGCGCCGCCTTGTTTTTACATTAATAAATTATGAGCGTTGTGTCTCTCTACTGAGAATTTCCTATTTACGTGTTAAATAATGGAAAAAAAAGAAAATTTCTGCATTTTTCGCCGTTTTTTTTTGTTAGAAAATGGTATGTTACTGAACAGGTTCTAATTACAACGTAATAAATAATGTCTAAGTTATATAATTAAGTAAATTTGGAATTCAAATTTTTGGCTTGGGGTTATTTTCTTCAGACGTTTTAATAAGCACACGTCATACATTCGAATTTTAATTCATTTTTGTTTTGATCAGTCATGAAAAGTTTTTTGTATTTACATAATTACATATTTTATGAAAACATTAATGGAGTTTTATTTAATCGTGAGAAGTCGTTTTTTGGCGTGTTTATGATGGTATTTTATCAAATAGTTATAATTTAATTGGACATTCTTATGCAACTACTTTTATAGAATAAATTAAATGCATCTAAAGTATTTTTTTTATATTTCCTTTCCTACTCTATCCAAAATAGATATATACATAAGAAACATTACAAAGCTAGGTAAGTTTGTCAAGATGGCGGATATCTTGTGACCTTTTCGTACATTATGTCTGTGATAAATCTCACTGTCCCCCAGTGTGTTCCTTTTATTGTTAAGATGAAATGAAACCGTTAAAATTAACAGTTAACCAAGCAACGATCGACTTTTAAGAAACGTTAACGTGATATGCTAATTGCTTTTGCCATTTTTGTCGAATAGAAGGAACACTTGTTGGTTTCACGATGAATAATTTAATCGTGGCACGATGCGATGTCGCCCTTTCGTGTATTATTACGAAATTTTCTGCTTAAAACAAGTAGAGAACGGTTGCCCTTTTAACACCGAGGTTATCACGATATTGCATTAACTTTTTCCACAGCAAACAAATTTTCACGTTTTATATAACGACGATATTATATAAAAACGAGAGAATTTTCTTCGGAAAGCTAAAAACTGTATCACTTTCACATACAATATTATTACTACTACTACTACTATTGAAACGATGTTCGCATTTTAATTACGTCAAAATCAAAGTGCAGTAAGAATGATATCGACTTGACAACGGGGACAAGTTACAGCTATAACACAAAAAGAAACGAGGAAATAAAACCGCGAGGATACTATTCGACCAACCTTGTATTCAATGTTTTTACATAAATTCGAATTTTGACTTAAATTGTAAAGTGTTTAAGCGTGTTCTTTTGCACTCAAAACAGATGTTTTGAAAGGTCCAAAGTATAAGGAACGGATGATATAGCACAAATAAAGAGAAATACACAATTTAACACCATAAACAGCCTAAATACTTTAGTGTAATCAACCTGGCCTAAACAACACACTAAAGTTCTGAGACTAAAGGGTAGTCGGTGGGCGGTAACCATAGTACGATTCATTTTTGGTAAAGCGGCAAATAAGCCACATCGTAATAAGATTTGTTAAAGGTAAGACTTGTATCTCCATCTAAAACCTTTGATAGAGTATAAACTCTTATAATATGATAAGTTAAGAGTTATTTTCATTTGATCTGATCAAACTGTTTGTCATGCCCGCTCTTGTGCCGTTCAATCAAGCAGCTTCATAAATTAAAGCAAATTTTCTAGCGAATTGACTTATTTGCCGCTTTACAAAAAATGAGGCGTACTATGTTTACCGCCCACTGACTATCCCTGAGAAGTCAGTTTAAAGTATTTTAGGCGCAATTAAAATGCTTGATAGAAATTCAGAATAATTTTCTTTTGCCATAACTCATCTAAGAATTCCCAAATCAATATTAAACATTGTATTTTATCAAAAAATTGATACTTTATCTTGTTATTTAACCGATAAAATTGTTGTCTAGTGTGTTTAGTATGAGTGTTTGGAATTACGAATTGTGAGAATTCTGTTATGAAAGGTATAAACGCATAATATTGAGGGTTAAAAGTGTAATTTTTCGATTTCTGACTCTCACCGTTAGGTAAAGTAATAAACGTAGTAGTTATTTCGTTCTAATTAAACATCGATTCAAGTCGTAAAATGTTTGAGGCGTGTGGGAAATGAAGATAACGAAGGATGTGGTAATTTCATGGACAAAAAATAATGGAAACTTCTAGATTTCTTGAAAAATATATTGCGGATGACTGTAGCTAGAGATTTTTGACCCGAATTACTAAAACCGAAATAGTAGATTTTTTTTAATAAAATAAATGTTTGCAATAAGCATTTCATACATTATAGTTAGTTTCAACATAAATAAATAGATATTACCGTTAGGACAGGTTGATCTTGTTTAGTAATTCAAAACAAGTTGATGTTATTTTAAATTTAAATCAATCATGTGTGTGTATTAGTCTAAATTGGAAGCCTGCAGATAAATTTAATTGACTTTATTAGTTTTGCAAAATATTAATTTATTTAAATATGTTTTTTTTCTATATAACGGAAATTGTTTTATGGACGTGTAACATGCGCTAGATAAATTGTATTCTAGGATGATGTAGCAATAATGACTACCTTTGGACTTGTTTTTATTGTGGTAGTGGAAACGTCATTAAATAAAAACAAAAATACAGTGTATTTTAACAAAAAATAAATATTGTTTTTTAAATTATTTTTTTTGTGTATTAGGTCGACAGAAGAACATGGTAATTTCGGCGACCGCTTCTACGAGAGACCCAACAACAGGGTAACCGAAGGTGAATTTATCCGTCGAACGAACTACCATGATAATTGTAGGGGACGCAACAGGGAACGAAGTTATAGAAATGGTCCCTACAATGCAATCATGGATCGATCTCATAGAACAACAATCAATAATACGTGGTCATCAACATATGACACGTCGACGACAAGGTACAATAGTCAAAACGAAACAGGGTATGTATCAACACCTTCGGATACCAACGAGAGGCGGTCGTCCGAACAAACTAGTACAAAGAATAAAAAAACAAAATCAAGATCAGGAAGTCGGTCCCCATCGCCGTCGGGAAGCACATCCAGCAGATCACCCTCTAGGTAACTAAATCTTTAGTTTGTAACATCAAAATCTTATATTTTTTATTTGTTATAGATCTCGTTCCCGGAGCAGCAGCAGCTCATCGTCGTCATCAACATCTCGCGACACATCTTCGAGTAGTGAAAAGCGTCCGGTGGCCATTCGTGTGAAAAATCTTCCACCTCGTTCCTCCGACACCTCTCTTAAAGATGGCCTCTTTCACGAGTACAAAAAGCACGGCAAAGTGACGTGGGTGAAGGTCGTAGGTCAGGGTTCTGAGCGTTATGCTATCGTTTGCTTTAAAAAACCTGAAGACGTCGAAAAGGCACTTGAAGTCAGTTATGATAAATTGTTTTTCGGGTGTAAAATCGAAGTGGAACCCTATCAAGGGTACGACGTCGACGATAATGACCTACGACCATACGAGGCCGAAATCGATGAGTACCATCCAAAAGCAACACGGACACTTTTCATCGGTAACCTCGAAAAGGACGTTACTGCATCTGATCTCAGGAAACATTTCGATCACTTTGGCGAAATCATCGAAATTGACATCAAGAAACAGGGGGCTGTGGGTTCGTACGCGTTTTGTCAGTACTCGGATATCGTGAGTGTTGTTAAAGCGATTCGGGCAATGGACGGTGAACATTTAGGAAATAATCGAATTAAGTTGGGGTTTGGCAAATCGATGCCAACGAATTGTGTGTGGGTCGATGGTGTTGTCGACTGCAATGAAAAGTACCTGAGGATACATTTTGAACCGTTTGGAGCAATTAGTAAAGTGCACCTAGATAGGGATAAGGGACAGGCGTTAGTGTTTTATGAGCAAGTGGTTGGGGCGCAATTAGCTGTTAATAAAATGCGGGGGTTTAGTTTGAAAGGAAACAAAATACAAGTGGATTTTGCTAGTAGGGAATGTCAAGAATCATTTTTCGAACACTTGGAAAAACAAGGAACCGTACTGGATCGAACGGGATTCGAGGAAAGGAGGGAGTCGGTTTCAAGGACCTTCGACACCACCACCAACAGATTTTCAAGGTAACCTCTTTAACACCTAGATCTTCTTTTCTAGTGTTGACTGCTTGAGCTGGCTGGATTTTTTGAATTGTCTTCTTCTGTCTATAACTATCAAGTTATTTACATTTGTTTAAACTTAAATCTATATCTACTATCTAACTTGTTCTACTGCTAGATCTATGATATCACAGTCTTTGACAGTTTCATGATTACAATTCAGTAAAAACAACAAAAAGCAAAAAAAAAAACTCAAGGTAAACAAAACAAAACCATTGTATATTTAAAATAAAAAGAAAAATAAGTAAATACAAAATATGAACAAAAATATAATATGAAATAACTTGTTTTATGTATCCACTTGAAATGAAGATTTACTTCAGCACTTTTTTCCTTATTTTTAGTGTTCATTTTCGAATTTTATATCTTTTTTTATTGTTCCTTCTGTTATTTATTATAACATATCGTCGTGTTGTCGACCTTTGAAACATAATTTTGCTTCTAACTGTATTTTATGCATAACAGTCTTACTCCACAACCTGTTCGAAACCTATAAAACGCTTACATCATTGCAAAACTCTTCTAGTTCATTAATTTTTTATTCTAAACACATCTGCAAACTTAATAAATGTCCAAACGTAACTTTATATTAATAAATCAGGCCACCAAACAAGATCATAAAGTTTAAAACTTAGTTATCTCTTCCATATTTAGTATTCCGACAAATCTCTTCAACTGAAGTCCTTCGTTGTCGTTGTGATTTGCCTTTCATTTTATAATTTATTCGTAAATACAAATACTCGCAATTGACTGACCATTTTATTATTTTCTTTTGACATTGTTGGAATATTTACAGAATGTTATTGACATAAACTAGAACAAAGACTTTATTAATTTTAAATGAACATTACTCTCACTCGAAAGATTTTTGTTTAATATTTGATAAAGGCTAGTATAATCAAGTGTAGGCACATTGTTTGAAAGCGAAAGTTGTAACTCGAATTTTGTAGGTGTTGAAAAAAAATTCTTTATTTATAGAATTATCAATGTCAACTAGATTACCATATTTGATTTTTCAATAGTTTCGCCATTTCATACCAACAGGGACTTTCAAGGATTCAAACAAAAACATCCGAATCTATCTCTTTTTACTTCTTTTTCTTCTTCTTTTTTTAATTATACTATTTTTTAAAATAATACGGGTTTATGTACTTTGTAATTTATCCGATCAAAACCAGGATATGGAACATTTAATAACAAATAATTACATGTTACGTCAAGGATGTGTATAACAGTCTAATTACAATCATTAAAATTCCGCAAGCCGAGTTAATAACCAATTTTTTGTAAACAAATAGATAAGAAATAAACAGAAGTTTAAGCCTATTTCTCACGATTTTTTAATCTGCCAAATTTTATTAATCTTTCTTTTTATTCTGATGTCGTAACGTTATTTTTTATATTCTTTTTATGTTCTATTGTATACTTTAGCATTTTATTATTCAAATTCGTCATTTTTTCTAAACTTGTTCTAGATACGACACCCCTACAACAAGGCCTCGTACTGCTTCCTACAGTAGCCGTTCGAGCGTCTCTGCCAGTCAACCCTCTGCTATACCATCTCCTGGTACTCCAGGCTCAGTAACACCACGTGGTACCGGTTCTCGGTCACGTCTCTCCCGTTTCCCTGACTACTACGATCAAACTGGTGAATATGGTCCAGAGCGTCATTTCCGAAATTACGATGAGTATAGTCAAGGCTCTGCTGCATCTCATGAAGATGGTTACGAACACGAATACCCTTACACTAGCCCCTCACATGTTGATCCTCTTCCTACTGTCATCACTGATCATTCCGTGACTCCTTTTGTTCAACCCGACATTCGGAATCTTCAAAAGGAACGTGTACATCTTTTGGAACAGTTAGAGGAATGTCCTAGCTCTGGTGATGAACTTATCAGTCCGAAAAAACGACTCAAATTGGATTTATTAGAGAATTCGGTGCCCAATGATGTTATAATCGAAGCAAATCGAGATCATAGAAAAGTCATGGAAGTGAGGAGGTTATCTGATCCTAATCTAAAACACCATCGACGACCATCTGTAGATAATAAACATCTAACACATGATCGAACATACCTACCCCATGCTATATGTAAAAGGAGGAAAACCGCTGGCAGTGATTCCTCACGAACTCATCACTATGATCATTCGGGCTCTGAAAGTGTTGGTGGTTCACGCCCCGGCACTCCTCTAGTCGACGAACGTCCCGAACATTTCCCAAGTGAACCACGAAGAGTACCAAGGGAACGCGAAGGACCCCTTACACTTCCTCTTCCGAGATTTGCTGCTCAAGTGATGAACCGTGGTAGCGTCTCGGTGGCCGGAATTAAAGGCCAGAAAGATACGATTCTATCTAGTCCCCCACCTGTCACTAGCCCTCGCATCTCAAATCCGAAACCTCCTAGTCCAGTACATGTTCCACCACCGGCATCTCCACCACCAAGACCTCCAAGTCTTAGTTCGAATTCAAGCGATAGCAGTGATATTACACCACCAAGTCCGTCTTTAGACGAACGGATACGATCTTTGGTGGAAAAATATGAAAAATGGTCGGGAAGTCGAGCACTAAGTGCTGCAGGAGGTGAAGCTTTAGCAAAATTAGATGCAACAAGAGAGAAATTTAGATCGAGACATAAACTTCTCGATTTAGATTTAAAAGAAGTCCAACCTTCGGAAATTGTTAAATCTGTGATGGCTAAAAGAAGTGTCTTCGATGAAGATTTGAAAAGGTTGGAAAATGTAGGAGAGAAATATGAACCAAAAGATTTTACTGCGTTTCCTAGGGTCACTACAAGTGTACAAATTTCAATACCACCACTTCCTCCAGTTCCAACCACACCACAACTACCCAAAACACCCACAATGTTATCTCCCAGGTCAACTGGTAAGTTACTACAAAGACTGTAATAAAGAGAAGTAATTTTTTTGATGATAGGTACTAACGTGACGGCAGCCAAAGGTCTTCAATATCCGTTCCCGAGTCATCCTCCTGTACTACACCCTCAACCACCTAGTACGCCCACCACTCCGACATCAACGACGCCTTCAACAGCGTCTACAACAAGTACAATAACCAGAGGCGCAAATCATGGTGATACCAGACTGAAACCGTGTACGAGTGTCTCTAGTGATAATCGAACATCTAGCAAAGTGAATGTAAATAGAAGTGGTGTAGTGATAAAAACTAGTGAAAAGAACAGTAGTGTCAACATTCCGAGTGATGTCGGTGTGACGTCAACAACCACGACTCAAACTAGTGCTATCAAAACAGTTAAATGTGATAAACCTAGTGACAAAATCGCGTGTCGAAGGGATTCCTCTTCAAATAGTAGTTCACCGCGTGGTGGTGACGTCAAAACACGAAGAAATAGTGACGCGAGAAAAGAAGACAGTGATAGTGATAAACAAGAACAAGAAAAGAAAGAAAAAGCGCGATTAGAAAACGAACGACTCGAAAAGGAACGTTTGGAAAAGGAGAAACAAGAGAAAGAAAGACTTGAAAAGGAAAAACTCGAACGAGAAAGATTAGAAAGGGAGAGCGAACTTGAGAAAGAAAGGTTAGAAAAGGAAAAGAGGGAGAAAGAACGGAAAGAAAAAGAAGAACGAGAAAGACGTGAGAGGGAAGAACAAGAAAGATTAGAAAGAGAAAAGAAAGAACAAGAAGAAAGAGAAAAACGTGAAGAAGAGGAAAGGTTGGAGAAAGAGCGACAGGAAAAACTCGAGAAAGAACGGGAACGTAAACGAGAAGAAGAAAGAAAACACAAAGAGGACAATCACGAGAAAAAGAAAGACGACCATAGACACAGTGATAGCAAACATAGAGATAACAATCACACCAAAGAACACGAATTCAAGAAAGATTCACACGAATCGAGAAGTAGTCACGAGAAAAATCGTCATCACATTGAACGAGATGCAGAAAGACGCAAAGAAAGCGTCAAAGAAAACCGAGATAATAACGTTCACGAAAAACAAAAGAATTTCAACGATACTAAAGTCGAAAGTCGACATATGAGTATTGATTTCGAGAGAAATAAAACTTACGAAAATATCACTAAATTAGATCCAAGTAAACGGAAAGAAAGAAATAACAGCTTACCAGCAAATATTGGATTAAAAAGAAGACTTAGTGCTCATGAATCTGAACATTCAGATGAAGCAAAAAAGATCAAGTTGAGTCAGGATCATAAGAAATTATCCGAAAGGCGAGATTCTAAAGACAGTACGAGATCTGAAGAAAAAACAAAAAGTAAACATAAAAACAACACAAAAATTTATGATGAAAAAACTAAACATAACAATACAAAGGAGTGTGACGAAAAGAGAAAAGATCGCGAAGATAGACATAAAAGTAATAAACAAAAATTAGAAAAACATAAAACTAAGAGTAAAAGTCGAGAGAAAGAATGTCGTGAGTCTCCTACAACACCGAAAAGTCCAGGTAAAGAACTCTCAGATAAGGATTTTTTGGCAAGGTTAGATCTGCGATCAAATGAAGAAGTCGAAAAGCAGAAACAACGCAAAGAAAAGAAAAAAGTTGATGAAGAAAAAGACGAAACGAAAAAATCCGAAATTAAGAAAGACAAACATTTAGAAAAATCAAAATCACGTGAAGAATCGCGGGTCGATGATAAAAAGTGTCAGAAGAAGGACCGAACACGAAAACTAACCCAAAACAGTTCTGATAACAATTCTGATTCAGACGAACCAAAGAAACATTCAATTTTTGATATTGTCGATGATGAACCAGCTTATATTTCAATGTATGATAAAGTAAAAGCTCGCAGTTGTAAAAATATGCAAAAACAAGAAGAGGAAAAACGACAGGAGAAAATCAAAGCTAAATTTAGTCAACTCAAGCAAAGTCGAGCGAAACGAGAGGAAAAGAAACGTTCGACTTCGTGGGATGAAGATTCGGATTCAGATCGTGAAAGAAGTGATAAAATCGATCACAAAACAAAACGCGGTAGTAAAATGTTAATTATGAGTTCAGATGAAGAAGAGCCAAGGAAGAGTCATAAGAAACGAGAAATTTACAGTGATTCGGATTCAGAAAGAGTGCGACAAATCAAATCCGAGCATAACGAAACGAGTGAAGATGATCGAGTTAAAAACAAATTACAGAGAAAAGGATCAAAATCTCGAATCACAAGTGATACGTCTGATGATGACATAAAGAAGCCAATTAAATCAGAAATCTTCTCAGATAATGAAATTGACCAAGGATTTGCTGACTCAGAAGATAAACCATTTAAAGTAAAAGACGAACTTAACAGGATTATTAAAAAAGCAAGAGATAAACATCAAGAATCAATTGTTGATCAAATGAATGCTCAAATATTTGGTGATTCAAGTTCGCCTGTACTTGATATAAAGAGTGAACGATTTAATAACAGACATTCTTTCGTTGAAAATTCTTCAGGTGATGAAAATAATGAGAAGAAAGAAAGAAGTGAAATTAGAAAGAAACACAAGAAGAAGCAGAAACGGCAAAAACATTCGTTGAGTAGTGAAGAATGCAATAAACTTGAAAGTGTAGTAGATGGAATACTTACTGAATGTACTGAGAAGGTTAAACATCACGATAAGAAGAAACAACACAGTAAGAAAGATAAGAAGAGAGATAAATCAAAAGACGATCGTGATAAAACAAAGAAATCCAAGAAAAATAAGTCTGATATTAAATCAGATTTGAAACGTGATGGCAAGATGGAGAATATTTTTGGTTCCTTGTCTGAAGATTCAGAAAGTGGAGTTAAAGATTCTGAAGAACTTAAACCAAACTTGTTTCTTGAACGTTTCAACGACTCTAATGTTCAAAGTTCTGTATATGCAAGTGACTCAGATCGAGAAGTAGAAAAAGAAAAAGAACGTGAATCAAAAGAAGAACATCGCAAACGTAAAGAGAAGAAACGTCGAGAAAAAGAAAGAAGATTACAAGAAGAAGCAGCAGCTTCAGAACAAATTAACGAAAATAGTATGGATTATGCCGATATGGGAAAACAATTGGAAGCAAACATCAAAGATGACAGTATGGAAGAAATCGAGAAGAATGAAATTGAAGCAAACCATGACACTACCGATGATTCATTTAGATTTAACGAAACTGGGGAGTTTCACGAAAAGAAAGAAGAACGTAAAGAACCCCGAGAAAAGAAAAAGAAACGTAAAAAGAGTAAAGAAGAAAAGCAAAAACATCATCATCATCACCATCATGATAAAAATAAAGTGAAAGTAGAAGTAAAGAAAGAGGAAATTAAGCTTGAAGAAATTAAAGTTGAAACTGAAGAAAGTAAGAGTCTTCCGAATTTGACGGACTCTACACCAAGTCCACCTCAAAATAAATCTTCATCAAGCTTAGATTTCTCAATTTCACCTGTTCCAAGAGAAGCTCTTATAAGTCCAATTCCGAAAACACCAACAACATCCAAAGAAAAGAAACGCGACAAATTTATCCCAGGTTTTGGTGGTACAGAAATCGATGAAAAACTTCACGAAAACGCTGTGAAGTCAATCTCAGAATTTGATCCACCTAAAGAACCACCAAAACCAGTCGAAGAACCAAAACCTGAACCAACACCAGAACCAACCGAAGAAAAACCACGAGTAGTTATTTCCCAGGAAGAAACTGAAGATGCAGTTGCTGCTCTTCTAGGTGAAAGTTTCGGTAGTGGTCAATTCGACGAATGTTATAACGAAGAAGAAATCAATTCAACTAATGACCAATCTTCAACTATCCCTGATGATAATTTAGCTCAAGATGATGAAGAAATGCGTCAAGCAGTACAAAGCCTAAGTGCAAATGATCTTGACGTTAAACCTGAAACACCACAAAGCGAACACGAACTTCAAATCGATACAGATACTGAAGAACAAGAAGAAACAAGTGTCCGATTTGACCAACCACCGAAAACACCTGAAATAACTGAACCGAAAACACCCGATTACTACAGAAATGAACCAAAAGCACCAATTGGAAGTCCACCATCTTTAACACCCATCAAACCAAATACTGAAATTAAACAAGAACCGAAATCAACATCTCTAAGCCTTCCGATGCTACCTGAACAACCTCGATCGGTTATTTCACAAACTTGGATTGAAAAGAAAGAACCTAAAACTGAACCACAAGTTAGTCAACCACAACCATTACGAACATATGGAAGTCAAGTAAAAATACCCGAACCGGCATATCCACCATTGGCAGCACTAACCAAACAGGAACATCCCCAAATTACAACATCTTCTGAACAAGTGAAACTTCAAACATACCCAGTTTTACATAATCTACCCAAAACTAGCACCCCAGATTCACCAAAAGTCGCAACAACTACCAACCTTTCGCTCAGTCGTCTCCCTATAACACCCATCATGGTTTCAAAACCATTACAAGCCACAACAGTATTGCTACCACAAGCTAAAATTGCACATACACTTGAGCCACCAGTTTTAGTCTCAGCATCAGATCCTCGACCACAAGAAAGACCAAGAATGGTTTTCCATACTACATCAAATGTTACTCCACACTTTTCAAATATCGTTCAAAGTCAACCAAGAATGGTTCGATCTTTACCACCTCAAACCCTACTCATGCCTGCCAGACAACTGCCATCTACATCATATTTAAGTAACATCCCTCAAAGTAGTTACAATACGGTTGTTACTTCACCTGCAACTACCTGTCAAAATAGTGTTGTAAAACCAACAATAATCATGTCAACAAATCAAATACCAACAACTACGATTCCTACAACGAAACCATTTATGCCAGTTATTAAAGAAACACCACCAAAATTAGTTACAATACCGGAAATAAGAGTATCACAACCGGCGGTTATCCAACAAACCAAAGAAATTAAAGAGGATAAACCAGAACCGGAAATTTTGAAAGTAACACCTGACACACGAACATCTACTCCCAGTCCGGTAATTGTGCAAACTCCCAAAGAACCAGAAAAGAAACCTCAACCAGAAATTGAAGAACCACCACAACAACTCGCTATTGAGAAAGTCACAGAAGAATTGAATCTGACTCTTAAAAAAGAAGTTGATGTCAAAGAAGATCAACAACAACCTGAAATTAAGAAAGAAGAAGAGGAAGTTAAAATTGAAGCAAGTGAAGAAAAGAAACCTGAAATTAAAGAAGAAAAAGTTGAAGTTAAACCAAAACCTGAACCGGTGAAAGAAGAAGAAGAAAAAGCCGATACTGAGAGTACAACCAGTGACATAAGTAAAGAAAGATCAAGTGCTGAAATTTTGACTTCAAAAGATGATCCTCTTGACAACAAAGAAGACAGTGATTACTGGTCAGCAAAAGAAGTTAATATTGACTCAGTCATCAAAACTTTATGTTCTGCTGATGAACTATCCGACCATAGCAGTGAACCAGGAAAAGACGAGTGGGAAGAATCAAAAGGTGATGAAAAATCCGATGATTCATCCAAAAAAGAAGAAATCTGTGACGAATCTGATGATATTACCGAAACTGATGATAAAGATATCTCTGGACGTGGTGCAAGACGTGGTGGACGTACTCGTGGCCGTAAAACTCGTGGTGGAGCTCAAGCACGTCGTGGAGGTAAAGTTGTCAAAGAAGTTGTCACAGCTGCAAAACGTGGAGGACGTGGAGGTTGTCGTCAGAGAGGTGAACGAAAATCATCAAAATCTGAATCTGACATCACTTCAGACGTATACGAATTTAGAGACGATTCTGATGAAAATAAAGAACGTCCAAGGTTAATTTTAACGATTAAATCACCAGCGGCTGTTAACACCCAAGCTGTGGTTAAGGAAGTGGTTAAAGAACCATCACCGAAACCAGAAACCAAAGAAGAATTTCTGTCACCGGTGGCAAACACTAGGAAATCAAGAAGATTACAAGAGAAAGATGTTTTGAGGAATACAGTTGATGATACAATTGAGGATGTCGTGAGGAATACAGTTGTTACGAGATCTAATCAGAATGCACGTAGATCAACCCGCCAGGCTGTGATTAATAAACCTAGTCCAGAAACACCTAGAAAATCACCTCGAGGTGGCAGAAAGAAAGATAGAAGGGCATCTGATCCATCAGAAGATTCCTCTGAAGAGAAATCTAAAACGGATTCAGAAACTAAATCAGAGAGTGATCTAACCGAAATCGAGAAACCTAAAGAGGAAAAAGAAGAAATTAAAGAAAAACCACACGAAGGACTTAAAGTTAAAATGCTAAGACGTGTCAAAGGTGATATGATACAAGAACCAACAAATTTAATTGATCCAGTAACTGGTCTTTTGACACCTATGAGAGAATGTGAAGAAGGACGTTATATACCCCTTCCTAATAAAACAAATGAAAATCAGCATCAACAATCAGTAATAGCACCACCTCAACAACCTAAATGTAAACCACAAAGTCTCAAAGCACATGTATTATCATCTCAAGCTGCCAAAGCTGTTGTTTCACAACAAATACCCCAACAACCCCAACCTCAACCAATTCAAGTCAAAAAGACTAATATTATAGTGAATCAACCTGTTACAATTCAACCTACAATTGCCAAACCTAGTACACCTTTAAGTCAAGCATTAAACGTTAACGTCTCAATGGCAACCTACACTACATCCCACTTGTCTCCTCGTCATACTGTTCCTGTCAATGTTCTTAGCAAAGCTCTGACTAAACCACAACTCTCCCCAAATCAAATGGCAGCACTCGCCCAAAAACAAATTCTGAATCCTATTCTTTCGACACAATCACAAATTATGAACTTGAAACAACAACCAATTAAACAACCAGTAATCAACAAGACAAAACCAACACACAACATCCACCAACAACAGATTTTAACGGGATCAGTGGCAAGTCCGCCTTTGAATAAAGGACCAATGCCAGGTATTGGAGCAAGTCAGAACCGAATCGTCCAACCTCCACATCCAAAAGGTGTTATGGAACCACCAAAAATTGATGTTCCTCTATCGAATGTTATCCTAGGACCTAGATCAAATCTATCACCTCAAGGACAGTTGAGACACGTTCCAGTACCTGCATATGAAGCTAGTTTGGTAAGTTTGGTTTTTTAGACAAGTTGTAGGAGTGACTAACGAGGATTTTTTTTCTTACTAACATGCAGCATGGGGAGAGGAATTTGTATAATCGGAGCCGGAGTCCTCCACCGGCTCATCAAAATTCACCATCACCTCAGGTGATTGTTTTTTATTTCGAAAATTTTGAAAATTTGTGACTCGATTAGGGATTTCTCGGCAATTGTTAATGGAGAAAAAAACGCGCTTCTATTAATATATTTACAGCATGTTTTTTAACCAGTAACAAAGGTCGTGATTCGAATCCCAACAAGCCGTGAAACTCTAAATTGAGCCACCTGTATAATATTTTAATAATTTTATTTTTCAGGGTGAAGCTATTACTCATTTTCCACCAGGAGCTGTTCCATTACGACCACCACACGACCTTCCACCAGGTCACTATATTCATCCTCATATGTACCAATTAATGAGACAACAACCTTACCACTTGTCACGGTAAGTCACAAAAAAAATGTATATAACTCGGGTACTAAAATAATCTAAACAGATCACCAATGGTTGCTGGAGGTTTAGAAAAATCTGGAGACGGTCAAGAGGGTGAAGAAGCTCCTGTTACATCACCCCCTCTTGAATTACGACGTCCAGGTTCGGTTGGTTTAGCTCTAACAGGTCGGACTGCTGTTGTTCCTCACAGTTTACATTCCCCACATGATCGAACAACCGGTAATTATTACGAACTTCAAAAAAACAAAATTTTACTAATTTCGGATTACTCCTAGATTCACCTCAAGTCGGCCAAGTCTACAATGTGCACACCGCCCGTATGCAACAACACTACCACTCTACCGGTCGTTATTACGAACAAACTGCAGAACCGCCTCCAGCTCACCGCCCCTTGACTAGTCACGGCACACTAACCGCCCTTGCCAATGATCGCTCAATTTCACATATGGCGGCATTAGGAGCCCCCGAACGTCCCATCAGTGGTCACTTACAACCCGATAGACCTCTCAGTAGTCATTCGGCTGTGACGGCACATATGGGTGGACTTGGTACTCCCGAAAGACCAATTTCTACACATTTACCCGATCGGCCTTTAGCAATGGGTGCTGGTCTTGGAGCTGCTGGGAATCTCATGGGAGCTGTCGCAAGACATGTGGGAGTTGATGCTCCAGCTAGTCAACGAGGCTTACAAGCCGCTACACCGCCACATGCCAGTCAGGTGCCCCCACAAGCTGAAAGTTTATTCATGTTGTTGAAAGTAAGATAATTTCACTGAATTGACAAGCGAGATATTTATTTTTTTTGTTTTATAGCAATATCCATGTATGTGGCAAGGTTTGCTAGCACTGAAGAATGATCAAGCAGCTGTTCAAATGTATTTTGTTTCTGGAAATGATTCAGTTGCGAAATGTAGTCTACCGAAAAATACAGATGGATCAACTCCACCTCTTAGGATTTTCCAAAGGATGAGGTTGGAGCCACCACAAGTTGAGGGAGTGGCAAGGAAGATGCAGGTATGGATTGTTGTAACATTTTTTATTGTGCAGTCAATAAACAAACACTTTAAACGTGTTTTTTATTATGTTTGTCATACAGAAAATAAATTACACTCTTATCAAAAGACGCAGCGCTGCCATGTTTTAAATGGCGTATATTTGAAAAAAATTAACGTTTTAACGCTAATTGTAATCCAAATTGGATTGTAAACTGTATTTTTGAATTTATTACACTCGAATTTCCGGAAAAATTGACACTACAGGAATCTGTTATAACTGACATTGAATAATAATTTCAAAAAATCGCTATTCCAAAAAAACCGAGGACAATCTTCTTAAATATTTCCAAGATTATGTGAATTTGTTTTTCTTTGTTGCGTTTTTTTGATACTGAAACTAATAGATTTTGTCAGACACGGTTACGCAATTCTTTCAACGAAATAAAAAATTGTAATACCAACGTAACAAAATAAAAAAACGGACACTTTTTATAACGTTTTAACGCCCAAATTAGATTATCTACACAGAAACTGAAAGATTTCATCATTTTGGTGCTATTATTGAGTTTATTTTATTTTGAAATCGTAATCTACTTTATACGCCCGCAAATCAGGGCGTAATCTTTATTTTTATAACACTGAATTTTTTAAAGTTTCTTTGCAACAATCAACAATAACATAAATAACTGTACATTGGTTTTGCTGTCAAATAAATGTCTTCAATTTTGTAAACGTCACTTTTTACATTAAATAACAATTACCATGAAGAATCTGCATTTATTTTAAAAAACTGTTAAACACTACAAACACACGAAGCGCGACACAACTTATTCTTGAATTTTGGGCTCTTAACTGTTGTAACATTTCTCTAAAATACACTTTTTCACGAGTTTCCATTTTGAAAAATCGCAAAACAGAAAATAACATACCGTATCCTGGCTACATTTTTTTTTCACAGTTTAAAAAAAAAACTGGAACTTTGAACATTATTCTTTTGATTTGCAGAACTAAAACGATTCAAAATAAAATAAAACATTGTATGTACCACAGGCGTAATCGTTACTAATGGCCCTCGGAAAATTAAAAGCCCTCCTTCGTCGGGCTTTAAACATTCCTTCGTGTCATAATTCTTTTGATTACGTCCTTAATACATAAATAACTATTATTACACCCGTATTTTTGGAAAAAATAAAAATTGACACTGCGGGAATCTGTCATACTGACACTAGAAATTGTGAATGTGTTTTTAATTCTGTTATCACTCATTCATGCCTGCTATATTCATCTTTTTTTGCCATGATCTACTGAGATTCCATGATTTTTTGATCACCCGATACTTTCGAGATTACGACGTTTCTACTAGTTACAAAAAGTGTTAAAAAACGTCTTACCGTTACTAATGCAGCCAATAAACACATTAAACTTGATGTAAACTTGTTTTTTATTAGGTTTCTTATACAAAAAATATACTTTTTTGACGAATTTATGACACATTTTTATTATCACAAGACGCGGCGACCAATTTTTTTTAAATGACAGGAATGGAAATTTTAATATCAATATAACAAAATAAAAATTTAAATAAACGGCACAATCTTTACAGCGTTTTAACACTAATTTAAATGCAAATTGGATTGTAGACACTGAAAACTGAATTATTTCAACACTTTGGTGTTATTTTTGTATTTATTACAGCCAAATTTTCGGAAAAATGGACAGTGCAGGAATCTGTCATACCGACACGAATGAATAATAATCTCAAAATGTCATTATTTAAAAAAAACAAGCACTATGTTATTAAATATTCCAGAAATTATGTAAATTAAAAAAAGTATAAATTAACACATTTTGACAAAGACGCGGTTACGCCATTTTTTAAACGAAATAAAAAAATGCAATACCAATGTAACAAAATAAAAACAAAACGGATACTTTTTTATAACGTTTTAACGTCCAAATTTGATTATAGATACAGTTTGGTGCTTTTTTGAATTTATTACAGCCGAATTATTGGATATAATTATATAATTCAATCATTCATGAATGCTATATTCATTTCTTTTTTCCATGAACCACTGAGATTCTCTGACTATTTGAATCACCCAATACAATTACGTTGTTTCTTCGGCTTACAAAAAAACGTAAAAAATGTCTTATCTAATGCAGCCAATAAACAAACACATTAAACTTGATGTAAACTTGTTTTTTGTTAGGTTTTTCATACAAAAAGTACACTTTTTACGATTTTAACACATTTTTATCAATTTTTTTTAAATGACAGGAATGAAAATTTTAATACCAACGTAACAAAATAAAAAACAATGGACACTTTTTATAACGTTTTAACGTTCAAATTAGATTATAGGCACAGAAACTGAAAGATTTCAACACTTTAGTGCTATTTTTGAATTTATTACGCCCGAATTTTCGAAAAAAATTGAAAATGACAGTGCAGGAATCTGTCTTGCCGACACTACAAAAAGTGAATGTGTTTTTTATTCCCAGTTATCTTATCACTCATTCATTCTTTCTGTCATGAACCACTGTGATTCCGTGTCTTTTTGATCACCCGATATTTTCGAGATTACGGCGTTTCTACGGGTTAGAAAAAACGTAAAAAAAACTGCCTTACCTAATGCAGTGAATAAACAAAAACAAAAACTTGATTTTTCTTAAGTTTTTCATACAAAAAATCCACTTTTTTTTCAAATTTAACACACTTTTATCAAAAGACGCGGCGTGGCCATTTTTAAAATGACATAAATGAAAATTTTAATACCAACCTAACAAAATAAAAAATTAAATAATCAGAGGCACTTTTTATAGCGTTTTAACGCCAATTTTAATACAAATTGGACTGTAGACACTGAAAACCGAATGATTTTAATACTTTGGTATCATTTTTGAATTTATTACAGCCAAATTTCCGGATAAATTGACACTACAGGAATCTGTCATACCGACACTGAATAATAATTTAAAAATGTCATTATTTCACCAAAAAAAGAGAGCACAATGCCCGTAGACCCTTCAGAGATTATGTAAATTTGTTTTCAATAGTTTTTTCTTAAGTTTTTCTCTCAGAAATTTACACATTTTGAGCCGCGATAGCGCCATATTTCAAATGACGTAAAACTGCAATACCAACGTAACAAAATACAAAAACAACGGATAATTTTATAACGTAAAACGTTAAAGACAGCCAAATTGTAGAAGCAGACATAAAAACCGAATAATTACAATTCTTTTTTTAGTTTTTCTGAATTGATTACACCTGAAATTGATTATCCGTACAGAAATCTGCCTTACCGATACATGGCGCGATTTTTAAAAATCTGTATTTCAGATGGAAAACGAGCACTGCATGCTTCTGGCGCTCCCCTGCGGCCACGACCACATGGACGTACTTAAACAATCGACAAACCTAACCAACGGTTTCATCACGTATTTACAGCAGAAGCAGGCGGCAGGTATAGTGAACGTTGCAGCTCCGGGAACCACCCAACCTGTAAGTTTTCTTCAAGTCGTAAATTTTCGTGTTTTTTACTTGTTTTGTTTTTCACAGCCGGCGTACGTTGTCCACATTTTCCCTTCTTGTGACTTCGTTAATGAGAATCTCCGTCGGATAGCTCCTAGTCTGCTGGAGCGAGTGGCTGATATCGCCCATTTGCTCATTGTTATAACAACAGTGTGATAGCATGACTATCACATTTTTTTCTTTCAACTGGATTTGACTCTTTTTAACCACAATGTGTGTCTTACTCTCACCGATTTTTTTCGTAATATCTCGAAATGTGGACGTTATCAAAAAAAAAAATATAAAAATATGGAATTACTTAAAAATTTATATTTAAAAGTTTCACTGTGATTTCTTGACGAACGTTATTTACTATTATTAAAAAAATAAAATATAAAAAAATTGCTAAAAGTAACTTACTACCTATTTAAGAAGATCTCATATTGAACTTAGTTATACATTTTTTTTTCTTGTTTGAAAGATCTTTATTTTCGTAACTGTGAAAAAATATTCGTGGCGTATTTACAATATTTGTAAGTAAACCACGAATGTTAGAATTTCTGACTTTGGGATTTTGGTGCTTTATTTTATTTTTTTATTGTTTATCACAATAGAACACTCTTGATGAGTGTGCTACTGTGACTTCTTATTTTAATACTTTCTACTTAGTTTTATGGACAGAGCGTTTATTATATAATTTTTGTTATATTTTTTTTTTGGGTTTTATTTATGTAGAAAGTATGGAAATGAGTTTTTTTCGCAACGCAATCTCAAAGTTTTTGTTGCGGCTTCAAGCAAAGCTGTACATTTCAAATTAAACGTTACCCGTTTGTAGTTTGAAACTATGGCTAATATAAATAATAAACAAAGTATATAGACATAATATATAAATATGTAGCATATATTATATGAAGAAATCAATCATTTTTTAAATTACGATGTAATATATATGTGAATATAGTTTAATTTGTTATTTTAAGCTTTTTTTGAGTTATCGTTAAGATGTTCTGTACAGTGTACTTTAGGCTGTAAGTATAAGTTAGCCAGCGTTACAAAAATAATATAGGGAACATTGTGATGTCTATATATTACTGTAAATTTTGTACATAAA
Organism: Tribolium confusum; assembly: GCA_029207805.1. Taxonomy (NCBI): domain Eukaryota; kingdom Metazoa; phylum Arthropoda; class Insecta; order Coleoptera; family Tenebrionidae; genus Tribolium; species Tribolium confusum. The sequence goes on along the minus strand of JALGAY010000007.1, from coordinate 4,011,153 downwards.
CTGTGTATTGTGAGTATACATTATTATAACTATTACAACAAACAGTTTTTTCTCTGTACCCCTGAAAAACCCATAACCCCAAAATTTCACAGCTCAGACCAATTTTTTTTATTATAACTAAAACCTCCTCATCCATTCTGTGATCCTAACACAAAATTCGGAAAATCTAGAAATTTTTAAAGAAACCCCCCTCATACATTCTGTGATCCTGAAACGAAATTGAAAAATCTGAAATTTTTAAAGGAACACCTTTTCTCACATTCTGTGATCCTAATACGACATTGAAAAATGACGAGATTTTTAAAGGAACACAAATCTTGAACACCAAAACCTCCTCACAAACTATCCTCACAACATCCTGATACAAAATTTGAAAAATCTATTAATTTTTAAATAAACACCTCTTCCAACATTCAAAAATTGAAATTTTTAAAGAATTACCTCCTCATCCATTCTGTGATCTTAATACGAAGTTGAAAAGACTAGAAATTTTTAAAGAATCACCTCATCATAATTATATTCTGTGATCCTGATACAAAATTGAAAAATGACGAGATTTTTAAAGAAACAAATCTTGATGACACAAAACCTTCTTACAAATTCTGTAATCCTGATACGAAACTTGAAAAATCCAGTAACCAGTAATTTTTAAAGAAACACCTCCTCACATATTCTGTGATCCTGATACGAAATTGTAAATTCTCGAAATTTTTAAATATACACCTTTTCATACATTATGTGATCCGAATACGACATTAAAAGATGACGACATTTTTAAAGAAGCAAATTTTGATGCACCAACTCCTCACACACTCTGTGATCCTGATACAAAATTAGGAAAATACAGTTATTTTTAAAGAATCACCTCACACATTCTGTGATTGTGAAATGAAAAAATCTCGAAATTATTAAAGAAACACCTCACACATTCTGTGATCCTGATACGAACTTGAAAAATCCCGAAATTTTTTAAGGAAAAATCTTAATGAAATAAAACCTCCTCACACATTCTGTGATCCTGCTAAAAAATTAAAAAAAAAAGCAGAAATTATTAAATAAACACCTCTTCGCATATTCTGTGATCCTGATACGATATAAAAATCTCGAAATTTTTAAAGAAACACACACACCTTCTCACATATTCTGTGATCTTAATACAAAATTGAAAAGACCAAAAATTTGTAAAGAATTACCTCCTGAAACATTCTGTGATCCTGCTACAAAATTTGGGAATTCCAGTAATTTTTAAAGAAAAAATCTTGAAATAAAACTTCCTCACACATCCTGTGATCCTAATATACAATTAGTAAAATCCAGAAATTTTTAAAGAGGCACCTCCTCACACATTCTATTATCCTAATACGAAATTGAAAATTGACGGGATTTTTTAAGAAACGAATAAATCTTAATAAACCAAAACCTCCTCACACATCCTGTGATCCTGATACAAAATTTGTAAAAATCCAAAAAAATTTAAAGAAAGAATCTTGAACTAAAACCTCCTCACACATTATGTGATCCTAATACAAGATTTTTCTGTGAGCCTAATACGAAACTGAATAATGAGGAGATTTTTAAAGAAGCAAATCTTAATGCACCAAAACCTCCTCACACACACTGTGCTCCTGATACAAAATTTGTAAAAATCCAAAAATTTTAAAAGAAAAAACATCTTAATGAACTAAAACCTCCTTACACATTCTGTGATCCTAATATACAATTAGTAAAATCCAGAAATTTTTAAAGAGGCACCTCCTCATACATTCTGTTATTCTAATACGAAATTGAAAATTGACGGGATTTTTAAAGAAACGAATAAATCTTAATAAACCAAAACCTCCTCACACATCCTGTGATCCTGATACAAAATTTGTAAAAATCCAAAAAAAGTTAAAGAAAGAATCTTGAACTAAAATTTCCTCACACATTATGTGATCCTAAAACAAGATTTTTCTGTGAGCCTAATACAAAACTGAATAATGAGGAGATTTTTAAAGAAGCAAATCTTAATGCACCAAAAGCTCCTCACACACACTGTGCTCCTGATACAAAATTTGTAAAAATCCAAAAATTTTAAAAGAAAAAACATCTTAATGAACTAAAACCTCCTTACACATTCTGTGATCCTAATATACAATTAGTAAAATCCAGAAATTTTTATAGAGACACCTCCTAACACATTCTCTTATCCTAACACATTCTGTTATCCTAACACGAAATTGAGAATTGACGGGATTTTTAAAGAAACGAATAAATCTTAATAACACCAAAACCTCCAAACACATTCTGCGATCCTGATACAAAATTCAAAAATCTTGGAATGTTTAATAAATTTTATGAATGAACACCTCCTTACTCACTCTGCGATCCTGATATAAAACTGGAAAATCTCCACATTTTTAAAGAAATGAGCACTCCTCACCCTTTCTGTAATCCTGGTACCACGCACAACTATTTTTATGTGTAGTCAGTCCTAATCGTGTGTCCTGTCAGCCTTTTTATTTGTATCTGTAGTATAGTACTTGCCTTTTTAGCAATCAAGTATATTTGCTGACACAGGTAATCAATTAAAACACAAAATTTACTTAATTTTTTTATTAAAAAAACTTACATTTTATACTAATTAAGGTAAAAAATTTTGAACAGGTGTTAAAATAAATTAAAATAATTGATGCATCAAGTGGTGAAGGGGGGTTCAAAGATAGATTGATTTCCTTCCTTAGATTGGTATTAGGGTCTGAAACAGTAATAAGTCATAAAAAACACCCGTTTTCACATGTTATAAATGCCACCACTAGAGGGCACAACGCTTGTTGTATAATGCCAATAAGAAAATTAATAAATACATAGGTAACCTCAAAATACAACGAACTAACATTTTTTTCATTTATAGTATATATATTATCCTTTATCTACGATAGTATATTAGGGCGACTAGAAGTCGCCACTGGCTTCTCTGGAACATAACCAATCCTTGCGTAAACCTCTTCTTTCGATTTGGGGCCAATTTGCCAAGACGGAAGATTATCACCAAACCCCTTTTTGTCTTGATCCTTTGCCATTTGTTGTCTCATGTATTCGTATTCACGAATATCATCTAATTTCAATTCAATAGTTGTGGGGGCCCTTCGCAACATAATTTTTCTAAAAATTGCAACATAACCTCAAAATTTTAAAAAAAGCTACAAACTTACTTTTCTTTATAAAATTACGAAAAATAACAATGTGTTTTAGTAAAAAATCACAATTCGGTGTGTTTTAACCTGTTGAAATTTAAATTTTAGTCAAAAAACCCATGTTTTGCTACAATAGATAACCTAACCTCAAAATTATGTACAGTGTACTACACACGTAATGTCAAATGTAAAGTTGGATGCAGAATCGATGTCACAAAGTAAACGTGTTAGGTCAATGACATTGACTAAATTAAATCAACTTTAGTGACTTTTTATTTCATAATTAACATACATAGTGCAGCAAAAAAAAAACAAAATTAATTTTGTTTTTGACACTTGAATTAACTAAATAACATGTAACATTCTGCTGTGGCTAAAACAGTAAATACAGTGGTTAAATTTCAGACATTTTTCAGGTGTCTAAGTACTTAAAAAGTTTTTACCAGCAAAATTTACAAAATAATGCACTATTCTGAGGTTATTTTTTCATTTAAATGTACAACACTTAAGACCATCTCTTATTTACAGAATAATCGCGTAAATTTACGCATAATCTAGCATACAATATTAAAATGAATTAGAAAAAACCTAAATTGAGGTTAATTTTAATTGTATCAAAATTACATTAAATTACTAGAATTACAGTTCCATTTTCGCTCATCTTTTACAAGTATATATAAATTATAAAAATTGTTTTTTTTCCATAGGAACAGAACTATATCAAATGCAGTCAATTAGAACACAATCATTTGAAACGACAACAATCGCACAAAAACTAATCAACAATGTAATCTTGTGATAATTCGATTTTTTTTCTTGTTACAAAATGGTAATTCTTTAAAGTTTTGTCACAAAAAAACCTCTTATACTATTATACAACAAAATACATAATAGTTGATCAGTCTAGATATGTACAAAAGTCCCGTTAAATATACATATTTCGTTTAAATTTTTTTTTAGTTCAGTTTTATCTACCACACAATGGAATAAAAAAAACCCTAATTGAAAACCTCCTCAACTCTCAATTCAAACAAAAAATACAAAACAAAATTATCACAAAAAAGAGTTGAAACTTAATTCCATTGCACATCAAGAACCCAAAAATACCGAAACTTAACGAAATCACACGTCGAATCCAATTATTGTATCACTTGGTTCACTTTTTGAGTCTTGGTGGATCTTTGGAGGCGCTTCCTCTTCTAGGCGGGCCTGCTTGACCCGCCGTCTGGTTGGGGGGCGCCATTGCTACTCCGGAGGCGCTTCCAAAACAAACAAACATCACACATAGGTTTCCCATCGTTCAAGGGATGATTACAGATGATGGATGATAAAGAAAATGTAAAAAAAAGAGAGAAAAAAAAAAATAAAACAAAGCAAAATCAGTTATCGGCTCATGAGTGTGTTAAAATGTATTAAAATCATATTGTTATAGGCACTCACTTTGCTTGTTTCGAATTACTCAAATCGGAAGTGGAGGCATTGGGGGCACCTTGACCAGCACGCAGTCGCATAGAGACACGACGTTCATGGCTGTCATACAAACGGGGCGAATCTAAAAAAATCAATAAAAAAGAGGGATGCCTTCAGAAGTGACTTACTACTACTGATGACATCTTCAAGAGGATTAGGAGCGGTGGTGTTTGCAGGCACGATATCCATTCGGTCGTGGGGACGACGAGTACGGGTTTGGGGGGCTGTAGGAGTGGAATCTCCGGGAGTTGCAGCATGACTGCCGTAACGAGTACCCGAACGGCCGGTGTTCTCCTCGCAATGGCTCCCCCGAGAACCCCCTAAAATCATTAAAATCCGCCATTTTTTAGTTTTGCATTACATAATAATAAATAAAAAAACAAAAACAAAAAAATGTTTACAAGCTATTATCACAGATTTGTTGGGAGTTTAACAAATTCAACACCGAATAGGGATTTTTGCAAAATGAACTATAAAAACCGTTTTTTGTGTACAAAATGGAATTTATACAGAAATGCCCCAAAAAAATCTTTTTTTTTTTAGAAAAATACTATTTTTTGCAAAAACAACTATAAAAACCGGGATTTTTTGGTTTATAATTCACTAATTTATAAAAAAAAATATCTCAACCCTGTTTTTTGATTGTCTGGAGTCTGCTAGGATGCCTAAGTCATAATCACGTCATCATTCATGACTTAGAAAAAGACTGAATTTACACAGAAATGCCTGCATTATTTATTTTAAAATATAAACGTCAGTTTTTTTGCAAAAACTACTACAAAAATCGTGTTTTATTGTTAATAATTCTCTAAATAGATAAATAAAAAAATATTCCGCAATTTCTAATTAATTAAAATCGCGTCCACTTTCGCAATTTGTAAAATAAAATATTTTTTTAAAAGAAGGTTAAAAGCAAATTTCATGGTTACTTCTGGTAGAATTTGAAAATAATCAAGAAAATGTAATTTTAATGATCTGATAACTTTGATAACTAAATTCCTATGAAACTACCAACACTGATAACCTCGACACGTTTTATAAACAATAAATAGAATAATCTCAGCACAAGAAGCAATATAAATGCAATTTAAGAACAAAGAAATTTCTTAAAAGCAGGTGCTTGATTAAAAGTTTCATCTAATTTCCATATTTTTACATAATTCCAAAAAAACTATGACAAGCATTAATTGCATCACAGTTAATTAATAAATACTAACCAAATTTGAGCATATTCCAATCAAATACATAATCATAAGTGAAACCTTGTCTGTGGAAAAGTGAACGGAAGAGTTGTCTCAAATAACTATAATCGGGCCGTTCTTCAAACCTAAGTTGTCTACAGTACTTCAAATATGTTGGAAATTCTATAGGAAAGCCCTAAAACAAAACCCTAACTTTGTATACCAAAATTATGATTTATTAAAACCTTGCACAATTCTTCTATCGACGTCGACATTTTCTTTTCCGAAATTCTCTCATACTTCTGCCTTTTTGTTGCCGCTTTAAGACCTTGCCACGGCAATGATCCCTTATTAAAATACATTAAAACGTAACCTAACGACTCTAAATCATCTCTCCTTGATTGCTCAATTCCTAAATGTGTGTTTATACTCGCATATCGTGCTGTACCTGTAATATTAAATATTTTTAAACAAACATTTGCACAGCCTTGACGCCCCCACTCACCTGTTAAATTCTTGTTTTCTCTGTAGGGTATATGCTGTTGGGTCCGTCCGTCCCTGTATTTTTTCGCCAATCCAAAATCGATTATATAAACTAAATTACCCTTTTTCCCAAGTCCCATAAGAAAATTATCTGGTTTGATATCTCTGTGGATGAAATTCCGGCCGTGGATAAAGTCAGTACGTGATATTAATTGGTCGGCTAGTAATAGAACTGTCTTTAATGAAAAACGGCGTGAACAAAAATTAAATAAGTCTTCTAAGGAGGGCCCTAACAGCTCCATAACCATCACATTATAGTCACCTTCAGAGCCGCACCATTTCATTTGAGGAATTCCCACTGAAAACAGGTGAGACTAGGGGGACTTTGTAGAAAGTCAGACTCACCTCCTCCCTGCATCATTTTGTAGAATTTCGACTCTATATGGAGCTGGGGATGTCTGGTTTTGATACATTCTAGCTTAATTGCGACTTCTTCCCCAGTGGAAATGTTGGTACCTGCAGGAATTTATGGTAGGTTTGCTCTTTGTTTACAATGTGGTACTCACCTAAATAAATGTCCCCAAATGACCCGGAGCCTATTTTACGGCCTAGCCTGTATTTATTGCCCACTCTAAGCTCCATTCCACTTAAAAAACACACAATTCACACAACAAAAGACATGAAAAGCTGTCGATCAGGCGGCCATATTACATTAGCCAACTATGATAGGAAATTTGACGTAACTAGAAGGCTTAGAAATTCGTTTGTTTTTCACTTTTTAGGGGATTTTACAACTAGGGGTTGGGGGTTTAGAATTTTGTTATTATCACAGATTCGTCAATAACCCAAAACAAGTGAGATTAATTTTACAAATTCACGTTTCATTATGGACTTCTAGTGACACACAACAACTGAGAAATAGATGGCTAGTTATGCGAGTGATGCAAGCTCAAACACGAAACTAAACGACACACCTCACCCCACAATGCAAATACTTGAAAGACGTAGGTCGTTACTCAACTGACACGGTGAAGTTACCAACATCCGGAGCTAACTTCACACTAAGTGATTTTTTAACGAAATTCAACAATTCTCTTGAGAAAAAAAATAATTTCGACTTAAAACTATCAAAAAAGTGACAAATAAACTGTTATATTACGTCAGGGATAACAAACGCATAAAAAATAATTTTTTGAAGTCGTGTCTAACTTCACTCTGAACTCATCTGTCAACTGTCATTCAGAGTTCAAGTAAAAATATTTTTTTATAATAAATAAATAATAATGCCGGATGTTCAGCCCCGAAATATCGTTGAAAAATTCTTTAATTCCGTCGCAAATATCCTAGTGACGCCCACAGTTTGGGTCCGAGGTGAGTTTACGTAACATAACCTCAAAACAAGGGGGCTGCCAAATTACGCCTTGTGTTTTTCCCCAACTGTCATTAACTATTTTAGAAAAGTTTGTGGAGCCCAACCAGCAGTCTTACCCGTGGTACCACCAGAAATTCCGTCGGGTACCTACAATTGACGAGTGTTACACTGACGACGTTGTGTGTTATTTCGAGGCTAACTCTCAGTATAAACGTGACAGGTGAGTGTGCCCCCAAAGCAGCATAAAGTGTTCTAAAATGTTACGTAACAGGTTGGTGGATTCGAGTATTTTATCAATTCTGAGGTCCCGTTTCGAGGACTGTACATTATACGAGGCTCCCGATCATTTAGAGAAGTGTAAACCACTGTGGCAGCAGTACGACGAGGCGCAGACTAACTGGTTTATCAAATGTTGGTGGTACAAGTACAGTGGAACTTCAAGAGAGGGTTAAAATTTGTGTTTCAGATGGCGACTTAGGGGGCTATCATAACGTCAAATCGGCATACATGAAGCAGAAACACCGTATGATTTGGGAGCGCCGTCATGGCCCAGTAGGTACAGGTAAAAAGCAGACTGAAATGTCTGAGTAGTGTAAAACTGCCTTTAATTGTAGTCTTGGTGTAAAATTTTGAAATAAACTGTTAGTTATTGGAAAAGTACAAATTTATTTATTGGAAATTTTACAATGATGGTAAAACTTATAAGTAAAGGGAACATAATTACAGTTAGTCACAAAGATTATAAAAAATATTTGTACAATACGACTCTTTTAAAAAAAGCATCTGAGCAACAAAATAATTCAGTACAATTTTTTCATGTAAACACTAAATAACTAAATTACAAACAAAAATAAACAAGTTGGTAACACTGACACGGATTACCATTTTGGACCAATTATTAAATTTTTGGTACACTGCGACAATATTACCAACTTTAACAATAAAAGAACGCGATACAACTAAATGGTACAATCACAGTAGCAACTTAAATTTCATGGAACGATACTTACTTATCGAAATTTAAATAACTTGTAAGACGACGTTTGGCGCCTGACCCTACAAATAAAAACAATTTTTTTTATTGAAAAAAAAAAAAAAAGAAGATATTACCGCAAGCCCCTGATTCCATTTCGTTGTCAGACGGTGAATTTTCCAGTTTTGAATTAACACCAGAATCAGTGGAATCATCTGAAACTATACCTTTCATCATTAATTTATCAGGCATTGGAAGCTCCGTTGGATCAGGGGCTTTACCCCATGGGTTTCTATCCAACGAAAACAAATGCCGGGCGGGTGATATCAAATCGTAGGGATTACCCATCAGTTGCGGATTTTGTATTATGGGTAACTGAATAGATAAATTCTAGAAAAATTAATTAAAACACTTGCACCACGAAAAGAAATTTAAAAAAACTACCAAATCTGTTTCTAATGAAGGATTTCTTCGAGTAGTCCACGGATTAGTTGTCTGAAATTGAAAAATCAAACATAGATGTCGCTAGTGAACTGGTGACTTACTGGTGTGGGTGGAGTATCTGGTTTTGGTGGCGAAATTTTCCTCACAGCTCCTGTTCCAGGCTTAAGTACCGGAGGTGGTGGCCATTTTTTTCCTTGATGATTTGAATTATAAATCTGAGCTGGTAATGGAACTTGATATTCTAAAAATCTCCCTAAAAATCGTTTCCTTCACTAAATTCCCTAAACTTACCTGTTAGATTCCTATTTAATGCAAGAACACTCTTCTTATACCCACAAATAAAAAACAGAAAATCAAATTGTTCATATAATTCATCAACTGTGTTAATATTAAAGTCAGAGAGTCGTAAATTTTTCCCAAATGCTTGATTATACAGTCTTTCAAGATTATTAAATAGTATACTACCTCCGTTTATGTATAAGACATGATAAAGTTGTGCTGATAGTATATATAAGTCTGTTAAGGCAATGTAGTTCGCATCGTTACCGACCGATAACGAAACAACATTACGTAACTGTTTTAAATCGGTTACGTTTATTTCACTGTTATATCTCGATTGATATTCATATTTAAACGTAGACAAATCTTTACAATACGGAGGCTTTACAAGAAGGGCCCAAGTACGAATTTTGAAAACTGACACAAAGTCAGAATCGACAAAAACAATCAATTTGCCAGAAGCAGTATCCACAACCTGGAAAAATATTGGCAATTAACAACTGCAATACGTCTTCTATCGGTGGAATTTGGAACTACTAGTGTCAAGGTCGTCTAATACTTTTTGTATCCTACCTGTATATAATCCCCAAGCTTGTCCAGAAGCTCTAAAAGGGTCTCACATTCGTACATTTCTGGTTTTAAGGGATATCCACACTCTTTCAAATAAACCCTTGGAAGCTCATCCAAAAGTATAGATGAATTTTTCACTAAACTAACAATCTGACTAGCCAAAACCTTAAGGGCTTGATTCAACGTAAGGCTAACTGTACGTTCACCTTCTGCCAATTCCTGAATCTAAAAATCCCCAAATTGTGAATAGTACATTTGATTTATGGATTTTGGAAAATTATATTGAATAACTGTCAAAAAATTTTAAGGTTAGAAACTTAAATGTCTATGAAAAACCTTTAAAGAAAGTTTGGAGGTCATAATTTTGAGTTAAGATAATTTAATTCGTTGTAAACAGGGCTTAAATTTAGTGATATCGCACAAATTGGCAACGTCGCTGGCATTTCTCAGGTTTCCACCAATAAAAACACTCTCTGAGTGACGTCACGCCACGTTGCCAACGTGTGCAATACACTTTGATTAACTCACTCGGACAACATCTGGAATAGCCTCAAACAACTCAATCAACTTCGTAAATCCATAATCCGAAACCCGACATTGATGGCCAAAATGATGGTGATATGCTGGTACAAACTTATTAAAAAGCATGGTACAATATGGAGAATGACGTAAAATATCAATAACTTCCATTGCAAATTGTTTTGTTCTCATAATTTCCTTTGCAGTTTGTTCACGTTTCGGTACTGAAATGACAACATTATCATCATTTTGCATAATAACAATAATATTCTCGGGAATTTCTTCTAGTAAATCCTGAAAGGTGCATAATCCATAATCGACTGGATTAAACACTCGATTTATAACTTTTTCATAAGCTGCTGGAAAATCAGTTACAGTGATCTGTTTTGCTGGTTGGACTTTTAAAACTCTTAGTAAATCTGATGTAAAACGTCTCATCTGTGCTTGATGTGATAATGTTATAATTTTTCTAGTACCATCTCCAATAATTTGAACAACATGTGAGATTGATTCAAATAAATCAATCAATTTTGTATATCCATAATCAGCGACGTGACACTGACGTCCAAAATGATGATGATACGCTGGTATAAATTTACTGAGTAATAACTGACACCTGTCTGTAGTTTTCAACAAATCAACCAATTCCCTACATAATAAACTAATATTTGGTGCAAGAGATGGTGGTACTGTCTTTAAAACACTCTCTTCATCAATCTCCCCCATTTTCATATCCCTCTTAATAACCTTAATATTCTTATTAGGTCCTGAACACTTAATTTCCACGTTTGGTACACACGAAACAAGATGCTCCAATGGTACTCCATAAGTATCAACAGGTAAAGCTTCATGACATTCTTGTTCATAGCAAGCTTGGAAGCTTAGTAACGGTACAGATCCAAGATGAAGATTGAGAAGTCGGTTTAGTTTTGAAGCAAAATGTCTAAGAGGTATCATAATATTGGGACATTGTTTAGTGTTGAGTTCACACCAACCCATATTTGAAAGACCTTCAGGACAATGAATGGTACAGTAAGGGACAAGAGTTTTACTGAGATTGGGTGGTGGTGAAACTTTCATTTGTTGAGTAAAAGAGATGATACGAGAGCCGAGATTGTCACTGATTTTACAGATGTCTTTCAGTTTATTGACTTCCGAAACCGAAACGGTGCAATGGTAACGTGATTCAAGGAGTTCAATGAATTTGAAGAGGGGCATGTTGTTGTCGGGGACTTCCTGAAATTATAGAAAAAAAAAGTTATTACTAGATGGCCTATACAAAAGTAATTAGGCGTTTTCACATGACGTCATATGGCAGCTTCACGGTGCTTGTAATGGCAAATAAATATTAAGAATTTTTTTTACTTATTTAGCGAAGGATATTTAAATTATTATTCAAGGTGGCATAAAATGTACTTCGAAGTCTATTTAAGAATGTAGACAAAACTAATTTTTTTTTATTGTTTTATGCAAATTAATAATTATTAAAAGAAAAACGCGGGAAAATTGTGTTTCAGTGTTTGACTTGTTTTGACATATTTCTTTTCAAGATTTTGGAGAGTTTGCAAAATAAATTCCAGAGGTGACTTTGTAACACTTGGGCTGAAATCATGTATAAATAAAATTGGTACACCCCGTATATAAAATGAGACTTGCAATAGAAATAACATTGGGACATGCTGTATATAAACTGAAACTTTAAAAAATGTAAACACATTTTTTGGTGATTGCATAAAATGTTGACAAAAGATTTTTGACCTCACCTTTCAAATAGTAACAACGTAGCTGTTTAAACAATGTTTAGTCTCATTTGTTTAAATAAAATTAATTATTACATTTTCGGTGCTATTTTCGTGATTAGATATTAGAAAACAAAACTCGAAACATCTTGTTTATTGTATCTAAATATCTAAATACATTTTTAATTTATTATTTGAACTAATTGCTTACATAATACGATGATTTATTACTCAAAAACACAAAGGCGCTTCGACATTCGGTGATATAACAGACATTTTTTGTTGTTTTCTTGTAAATTTATCGATATTTCTCATTGTTTTGAATCAGTTGTGTGTCAGCTCTCGAACAGGACGCATCACAGCCGCTCAAACCTGCGTACTTTTATTTATTATTAATTAACGAAATATAGGACAAAACAGGAGACATCGCTGGAAATCTGGATTAAAGGTAAGTCCGAAAGAAGCAGAGGGGACTCTCCACATAAGGCAGAAGAAGAAGCATCAATTTCAGGATTAAAGGTAGGTTCGAAAGAAGCAGAAGGAGGGGATTCGCCACCCAACAGTTGTGGCAGAAGAAGATGCTTTAAGTAAAACTTTATGACTTTGTTAAAATTGTTGATCTCTGTTTTAATTTATAATTTTTTATTCAAAATTTTGAGGGTCATTTCACATCGATTTTTTTTTTAAATTCATCTTTTATGTAGGTATAGTGTATTTTCTAGATTATAATTAAAAGAAACCACGCGTGCCATCCACTTCCGAGTATTCAACGATTTTAAAATTTACCTGTCAAAAATGTGTCTCTTTATATGTTTTGACAGCTGTTCTAACTCAAAAAGACTTAACGCCTCAATATTTATTTCCTCAAAACCAACATATACAGATACTAAATGATGCTGTATAGAGAAGTAATTTATAGTTTAGACACTAGGGGGCATTATCAATTTTTTTTTCTGAGTTTAAACAGTAAATAGACAAAGATTCAATAAAATCAATTGTTTCCCAACATTTTTTTTAACGTTTTTGACGAAAAATTAATAAAAGAAACTCAAATTTTAACTGTTTTTAGTACTATAAAAAAAAACAAAACAAGATTTGATGTAACAAAATTCTCATGGCCGACTTGATTTTTGAAAAATAGATTTGTTTTTATTTAGAATATGATAACAATAGGTTTTGTAGGTATTCTAATTAATGATCTAGTTATCTAACTTGACAGAAAGGTTAAATGAAAATTTACATAACATTTCAATAATAGACAAAGATAAATATTTTAAATTTAATTGTCCTTGAATACGAATATAGAACAAAAATAAAAATAAAACACATCTTGTAAATGTTTATAAATAAAAAAAAAATTCTAAAATACAGGCTGTCCATTTTAATTGTGTCTAATCTAAACCCAAATCATTCAATAATATATCAAACATTTTCTTAAAAACATTAATAAAACAGTCATTTTACCATAATACAATTAGCGACAACAAATTTGGGACACTAAATTTTGACACTGACAGATAAAAACGTGTAAAACAGCCTTTCCTGTCAATTTTGACATCGCAACTGGTACTGTGATTGTAACTAAAGAAAAAAATAATAAAATTACTTCAAAAATTCTTTTTCTATCAAGGTCAATATTTGATGTCCCAAATTTATTATCGCCTGTCGTACCCAAATAAAATGAAAAACTTTAGAAAAATGTTTTCTTGTTTTAAATAATTATTGTATTAAATTATTTAAAAGTTCATAAAATTGCAAAACCAGTTTCAATGCATCACATTATTTTTCTCAAAAATTGCGGAAATAATAAAAATTTTAATTTATTAACGACTTCTGTTTCTAAATTATATAACATCCTTAAAGTCCCATAATCCTAAACGATATTAAAAAACCTGACCTCATTTAAATAAATCAAAAAATAAATTATGAAAATTAACCCAAATACCTTTTTTAATATGAAAAACCGTATCAAAATCCGGATTTAACAATGGCCGTGAAAACCTGTATTTCACTTAATCCATGATAAAACCAAAAATATTAAAAAAAGTTGTTTAAACATTAATTTCAAAATTAGCATTGATGGGTGTGTGACACACCCCCGACTAAATTTACTATAAAACCACAATTCTAAATAGTGTAAAATCAGATTTGATCCAACACAAGTCACAACAACAACAACCAAAATGTTCAAATTGGTAAGTCAATTTTTTTTTTTTTAATTTACTACAATTTAATTTTTTTCCAGTTTGTTTTCTTGGCTCTTGTAGCTTTCGCTTTCGCCCTCCCTAAAGCCCAACCCCAATTCTACGGTGATTATTCCGCTGTCGGTTATGGAGGTTATGCCGCCCCCTATGCTTATGGCGGCTACTCTGGATTCGGAGGCTACTACGGCAATTATTACTAATTTTTTTTGTTATCGTTTCTGGGAAACTTTTTATGCACGCAATAAATTTCTAGTATTTTAAAAAAGTGTTTAAACAACCAATTCTCAAATTAATTTTTCTACTTTGTGTCGTTAACAGATACCGATTTGAATGTGGTATTAGCCAATACAGCACCCAAATTGCGTGCGTAAAGTACTAGTGCAATTTACTTTTTTTGGGTTGGTAACACACTGTCGCTGGAATAAAACGTCATTTGTGACTTTCAGCGTTGAGATTATAATTTTATTCAAATATATTTTGTTGCACTTGATGACCAGTATTCCCCAGCAAAGTGTTTTTGTGTGTGTGTCGCAATTAATCTGTAAAACATTCGAAAATGGGGTGGACAAGCGACGGTTACAATGAGGTAACTTCAGCTTTCTTTTTAAGGTTAGAAAAGCTTTAAAATGAAACAGCTTTTAGCCACTATTTTGACGATTTACAACCCCCATAGCGTTTGATAATTTACAAGTTATTTGCTAGATGAGTATATAGCACTGCTTGGTCTGAAATAACGATGAGAGGACTCGCTGAGAATTGCAATTAGTTTGCTAATTTAAGAATAATTTTACAACGTTTCTAGAGATTTTCCTTACTGTGTTTACGCCAATAGGAGTATTCAATCAATAACCGATACGGTAGGTAAAAAAAAGCATTTGTGACTTACACAAAATTTTGTACAAATTTGAAAACACTTTAAAAAACATTTGACACTCATACATTTATTACCAACTAACTTATATTAATGCCAAAGCCCCTAAAGATTGAATAATTAACTTTTTAACTTAAAAATCACGTAAAACGCGCAAAATAGAAAAAATAGCATAAAGAACTCGTTTCTCAAGTCATTGTGGCATTCATTCTTTATAAAAACGAGCGCTTTATTAATATACTATTTCATAACTTTACGTAACTAGTAATGTGATAAAATTTGATGAAATTCATTACATAACCAGTTATAAAAAGATATTCTTGTACTTACCTGCAATATACTGACAACCATGGCTCTCAGTTGTTCTGGATCAGGTGAGTTACTCTGAGCATACGAAATAACAATTCTTTTATGCCCCAATTTCTGACGATGCAATTGGGAGATAATAAACTGAGCTGCTTGTTGATTGTTCACTCGAATATTAGCAATTGGAATTCCATCAGTTTGTACAGTTATATTCAAACTCAAAACCTTTAAAAAAAAAAATAAGTAATAAAAAAAATTGTTACAAGAACTGTGACAGTACCATGGCATAGTCTTTTAGCAAATTCGTAAGCATTTTTCTTAATTCTTTGATATTTATTGATGGATCTAGATTAGAAATAATGAGATCAACAGGTTTGGAATTATCAGTTTGCATTTTTCCATCATCGCTGTATTCCGAACTACCACTTGTTTTATGAACACGACTTGGTAGAACTTCCTGAGGTGTTCGAGGACGACGAGTTACACCATAACTGACATCCATTAAAGAGGGCGCCACCGATATTGGACGGACGAAATCCTGATCCTGTTCAAAAATTACATTTTGGTCAAAAATCAAAATAAAAACAGGAAAAATCTTAAAAAGAAATAATAATTGTAGCCAGGAAGCCATGGTTTTGATATTTTAAATGTTCTTACATCTTTTTAAATCTTTCAAATCTTTTATCGTTACTCAATTGATTCGATATTTGACAGTGACATTTATAAAAAACGAGAGATATTATTCAATTGTTTATTAAATTGACATTTTTTTAAGCACAGCAAACTATTTTTTTTCTTCTAAAATTTCACAAAAAAGATGTTTTATTGTTATTCAATTAATTCAATATTTAACAGTGACATTTGCGCACCGCCTACTCTATTTTTTAATAAAAAATGAGCGATTTTTCTTCATTATTCAATTGTTTATATAAATAACAGTGACTTTAAGCACTGTCAACTATTTTTATCCTTCTACAATTTCACAAAAGATCTTTTATCGTTATTTAATTGATTCGATATTTAACAGTGACATTTGAGCACCATTTCCTCGATTTTTTAATAAAAATGAGACATTTTTTTGTTATTATTTAATTGTTTCTAAACTAGACAGTAAAATTTAAGAACTTTTAGCAATTTTAACAATTTTTTTGCTTGCTGGAGCTACAATTTAAATCAGAAGATGCTTCAAAATGCTATCAAAGCCTTAAAGGAACTCAACAGAAACCTCCAGAGTTCAACTAAAAGCCTCAAATTCGGCCTTAATCATCATTGTTCCTCCCCAAAACCCCACCACAACTGTTCAACAACTCACATATTGGTGCCTCTTATCCTTCCCAAATCCCTCTTGTGGCAGCCCCCTCGGTGCCCCAAACTGATGTCCTTGAAAGGCCCCATCTTTAACTTTACGTCCCGTGTAATTTCTCAGCGTCGGTGTCACCGCCTTGATTTTATTCCCAAAAACATCCTCTCCGTGGATCCGTTTCTGAGCCCTAAACATGTGCTCATTAAAAAATCGAAATTTCCTCAAAAATTTCACCCCAACTCACCTGTAATCCTTCTCGTACGGTTTAAAATGCGCCATTTTATCAAAAACTTGTACAAAATTGCCCGATTTTATTAAGAAAATAAAGGAGACATGTTGAACGAGGAAAATTTTTTGTACGAGTTCTTTACAGAGGTAAAAAATTTGGTGATTTTGGGGGTACCAACCTGATGGCAAAATCCTGATTGGAGAAACGGATGTAGGCTACTCCTTCGTCATGTTGGACTTCTACAACTCGCCCCCCACAGTTATTGCTTAGGAAATTTAGTCGGTTTTTGATTGTTGATGTGCTGATATTTGTTGGTAAATTTAAGATTTGTAAAAATGAGTTTTCTTTTGGTGTCACCACCTTTAAAAGTGTGATTTTAGTGAGAGTGTGTATTGAGGGTTGCGTGTCACCTTTGTTTTTTCTTTAGGGAGTCCCTCAGTGATATTCCCATAGGAATAGTGCTCATTTGCACATAAAACCAAAGCGTCTGCTACATTCGTATTATGAACTAGTATCACCCGAATTTTTTTACGGTATCTGATATCAGATAAATCAGCAGCAAAATTGATATCACCTGAAATTAGAACTACAGCTGAGGGGGCTGGATATATCTCAGCAAAGCGTCTTAAAGACTGTCTTAATTTCTCATCAGCTGCATTTTTCGACGTTGAAGCAACGTGAATCAAATTCACCTAAAGTAAGGAGTAGAAATTGTGGGATTTCCCAAAGAGACTCACTTGAGAATCGTGCAATTCCTGTATAACTTGAGGGCGCTCTTTTTTCACGTCACAAACAACTAAAAATTCCGCTTCGCGGTATTTCTCTAAAAAAAATTCCCTGATTCTTTGTACTACAGCTGAAGCGCTCGTATTTTTGGGCACATGGCAGTTTTCGATATCCCAGAAGATGCCCAATGGGGGCAGTCTGGTCTTTTTGGTTTTCCGCTTGGTTTTGCGGGAATTTTGTGCGCTGTTTGAACTATCTGATTGGGACGAAACGTACGAATTATTAACGCTTTTTGAGAGACGGGCCTTTGGTGGAAACTTAAATTTTGGTCGAGTACCTGTGTAATCGGATAAATTTAAGTGCAGACGAGAATCATCGCTTGAATCGTGGGAATTTGTACCAGATGAATGCATTTTTAATCATTTAAAAGATTTTATAAAACAATAAATTAAAATTTTTTCACGTTTTAGCTTAAAATCACATTTTAAAACATCGTAATTATTAAATTACATGATCAACACCAACCAAGCACAGGCCAAACATGTCTGAATTCAGCCACAACAGTGTCGCCAACCCAAAAAAATAAATACACCAGATTTTCAAATTACAATAAATGTTTGATTGCTTTTTTTATTAATTAGCTCATGATTCCTCATAAAAATCTTTTAAAAATACTAAAAAAAACTTAAGAAACAACAAATTCAGACATTTTTTTGACATCTTGAATGAGTTTGGCGACCAAAATGATCATCTCGTGACGGTATATAGTACAGTGGCGGCCATTGAAAATTGAGACACAAAATTTGAAAAATTTCTTCCAAAATTTAAAAAAAAAATGAAACAAATTTGCTCAAATTCGGAATGTTTTTTCTGTCAAAATGTCCTACTTTTTACTTACCGCCACTGTACATTAGCTAAATTACGATAACATTTTTTTTTAATAATTTTTTTTTTTTTGAAAAATTATCATTTTTTTAAACCAGATATAGTAAAGTTTTACCAGAGTTGGGAACTCTGAGCCAGAAAACAACAAATAAACGAAGACAGATATTCCAAAATCACTAAAGTTAGACAAAGACACACGATTATAAATGAGCTGGTAGATGACTCACTGTGTTAGTCCAGAAATTATATAATTTAGTTGAGACCTTTTGTCGGTAGAGGCGCTTAGGTTTTAAATAGTGACATAAATGAGATGTATGTATAGTTTTTGCATCTGGATAAAGGAAATAGACTTAAACCATAAATTACTTGATGAATAGGGATTATTTAGAGTAATAACTGCTTTATTATTTACGACACTATCGAGGCGACCGGTACGTACCATCTGTTGGCATTGTTGGCAAGAGTCTTGGGTGAATCGTTGTCGTTCTTTACCTGCTTCCTTGCTTAGAGACATCATGCCGGCATCGGGTAGTTGATCGGGTCGCCTCGATAGTGTCGTAAATTATAAAACAGTTATTACTCTAAATAATCTCTATTCATCAAGTAATTTATGGTTTAAGTCTATTTCCCTTATCCAAATGCAAAAACTATAAAAACTGTAAGTGTACAAAATTGTGTTTAAAATATTTTAAAGTATGTCTTTACATAAATGGTTTGAATTTAAAAAAATACAATAAAAAATTAAAATAAATTGTAATCTAGTTGATATTAGAAGAATTAAAAATAACAAAAAATGTTATAAATAAAAGCTGAAAATGCAAATAATATATATAGACAAAAAAGTGTCTGAATTTCTCACAGAATAATACGGGGATACTAAAAATGATTGAGATTTTTTTTTGTCGGGTTGGTAGCAGATTAGAATTTTTCTGTTGGTACTACATACTTAATGTCACAATAAAAATCAAATTTGACAAACTTATCAAACAGTCTTTATTATTATTATATCGTATCTAACCTAAAAATGTGACAAGACTCAAATATGACGCGGCTACCAACCACTCAGGCGTACCACCCCACTATTTTTGCTTCTGCAAAAAATGTAGTAAACATTACTGTAGTTGAATAAAAAAATAATAAATAATTATTTTTTTTATTTAATTAATTAAATGTAAGATTGTTGAAGGCAGAAAATACGTTTTTGTGGTCCCCTTATGTCAAAACTGTTGTGTTGTCCTCTTATGTCAAAAGTGACAGTCTTGTGGCTCTCTTATGTCAAAATATGCTTACGTCACACTGTTACAAAATGAAAAAACTAATCAAACCCAAAATGTATTTTTAATAAAAGCAATCTTTGTGTCCTAAAAAGGTCTTAATTATTTATTTCAATAGATTATAGATAGATTACAAACGGAATGGATTTGAAGGTTACCTGTGGAAATTCCGTTGCCAAATTAATAATGTCACATAAAAAATCTAAAGAAATAAAATGTCAATTCAAATAAAACATAATTTAATATAAAAATAACAAAAAAACGTATCATGCAGTAGTGTCAAATATGTAGCTTTCTACCTTAACGACCAAATTTTAAAAAAATTAGTAATGTCGCTAATATGGTGAAGCGGTTTGTTGAGTCATCAGTTTCATTTAAGAATGATAAAATCGTTACCAAAACGCGCGACGTGTGCAAAAAAGTGGTGCTATTGGGTTAATTTATTATTGCTTTATTTTACCATTTAACACTAATTAGGTTAAAATAATATTTTTTTATTCTTACAGACTTTTGAGTTATCCGTATATAAAAATAAAGTGTTTTTATACAATTTAAGACTACTTTAGGGTATTAATAAACAGCAATATATTTTTTTTTTAATAAACTTTTAGTCCAATTAAACCCCGAATTAAACAAACAATCAACAATCGTTTTTTTTTTAAATTTGGTTATTTAAATTATAACATCAAAAACGACGTTAAAATATAAAAAGCGCCTCTGGCGGCAAAAGGTGCAAACTAAATGATACTGCCTCTACCAGTATTTGATCTTCACAGGATATTATTGATTTTTTTCGGCTACGAAGTTGGCAGCACTGTCTCACAAACACAATTATCACAAATTACGCGTTAATTTTACAAATAACTTGAAATTTTTTTCCATAAAAACGTTCAAATAAGGTTAAAACTATCAAAAATCAGTTATTTTGGTGTAATCAACATTTCAGCCTGTTGTTGTTGTTGTGGTGACGTCAAGTGTCAAAAGTGACGTTTCAAATGTCATTTTCTGAATTGTCAAACCTTGATTAAAAATTATAAATAATGGGAAACGTCGACACAAAATTGAATTTTCGCAAAGCTGTTGTCCAACTAACGTCCAAATCTGAGGTAATTTCACTTTTGGTTTAAAAGCAATCAGTTAAAAATCGCCCCCTTGTAGCCTATAGATGCAAACGACGACTCATTTTGGGAACAATTCTGGTCGGAAAACGTTACAAATGTCCAGGATATATTCACATTAGTGCCTGCAACTGAAATCCGTGCATTACGTGAAGACGCACCATCAAATCTAGCTACCTTATGTTACAAAGCTGTTGAGAAGTTAGTCAAAGCTGTTGACAGTAGTTGTAGGACACAACATGAGCAACAAACAGGTAAATAAGACGTTTTGTGGCCCCCTTTTAATGTCTTTGTAGTTTTGAATTGTGCCCGGTTGTTGACACGGATTTTGCCGTACATTTTTGAAGAGCCTGAATGGAGGGGCTTCTTCTGGTCGTCTTTGCCCAGTCAAGGGGAAGACGAAGATGAATCAGTGCCCCTTGCCCAGTCGCTCCTTAATGCAATTTGTGTAAGTTCCTTTCTCAAAAATTCGTTATAAAACACTCTCTTCTAGGATCTGCTATTTTGCCCTGATTTTACTGTAGTTGCCAGTCGTAAAAGTGGCCCTGTAAGTCCCCTTCACTCGTTTCTCCTTTATTTATCAATAATTTCCAGGATAAAGCCGAGGAATTGTCGGCAATAGACAGTTGCGAGTATATATGGGAGGCAGGGGTGGGTTTTGCCCACTCGCCCCCTAGGAGTCCCGTTTTAGATTCAAATCGAACAGAGCTCTTGAAACTTCTTTTGACTTGTTTTAGTGAAACTATGTATCAGCCTCCGACTGATATAACGCAAAATCCTAACAAATGGATAGGGTAGGAAGTTTCTTGGGGGGCTTAAAATAGGTTTTAAGTGTTTGTTTTCAGGCATTTAACGTCGTCAGAAAACCGACATGCCCTTCCCATGTTTACCTCACTTTTGAACACTGTTTGTGCTTATGACCCTGTTGGTTTAGGGGTGCCTTACAATCACTTGCTTTTTAATGATTCACTTGAGCCCCTTGTTGAGGCTGCTTTACAGATTTTAATTGTGACTTTGGATCATGATACGAGCTCTTCGAGTCCCACAGAAGGAGAAGATGTAATTTAAACATTTTGATTTGTTATTTTGAGCTTAAAATTTTCTTTTTCAGACTGTTGTTCCCGATAATTTATTTATTAATTATTTATCTCGGATACACCGTGATGAAGATTTTGAATTTATACTAACTGGAGTTACAAGATTATTAAATAATCCTTTATTACAGACCTATTTACCAAATTCCACAAAGAAAGTGCACTTTCATCAGGAGTTGTTGGTGTTTTTTTGGAAAATGTGTGATTATAATAAGAAATTTTTATATTTCGTTTTGAAAAGTAGCGACGTTTTGGAAGTATTGGTGCCTATTCTTTATCATTTAAATGATTCAAGAGCTGATCAGTGTAAGTAAAATCAAGGATGTGTTGTAACAAAGGATAACATACCCAAATCTAGTAGCTCATTGGTAGATTTTTTGAATATCTGCAACATTTCTTTCTCTACTAACACTTTTTAATCATTTAAGAGTCTATTCTCTGCGGCTAATACCACCGATTTCTATTTTTGAAAATATTTTTTATCTTCCTAACCTCAAATTTTTGAAAACACTAGTGCCATTTATTTTTTCTTTGTCACGATTACGATATTCATGGCCTCCTAGATTATATGGAGGTGTTTATTGAGGTTATGTAAATGTCAAAAATAGCTTTCCGTACTGCAGTTCTCTCTATAAGAAATAGAAAACAGATAAATATCAATATTTCGTTTTTTAATGTAAATAAAGCCTTTATTTTGCGGAAAAAAAAGAAAAAAAGACTTATAAAATGCGACTGAACGAATAAGTACTAACATTTTTTTTATCTAAAGTGTCTAAGAGTCTTTATTTTCCAGTAAATGTCACCGATTTCAATTTTTTCAGACAGTTTTTATTTTTGAATGTCATGATTGTGATGATCACGGCCTCCTAGATTCTAGTGTGGAGATGTCAAGGTTATGTAAATGTCAAAAATAGATTCCTCAAAAAAAAACAGGAAAAAAGGCTTATAAAATGCAACTGAACGAATATGTATTAACATTTTGTTATCTAATGCGCCTAAGAGCCTTTATTTTGCAGTAAATGTCACCGATTTCTATTTTTTCGGACACTTTTTAAGTTTCTAACCCCAAATTTTTGCGAAACTAGCGCCGTCTATTTTAAAATGTCATGATTGTGATGATCACGGTCTCCTAGATTCTAGTGTGGAGATCAAGGTTATAGGTTATGTAAATGTCAAAAATGGCATCATTTTAACAAAAAAAAAAATGAATTTTTTCTCTGATGTAAATTAAATCGCGGATGTGCTGGACTGATGAGAGCTAACAAATTCGAATCAGTCTCTTTTTACTTGTTATTTATTGTTAACAGTCTTCTATGATTTTATTATTTTGTAGCGAGGGTGGGCCTAATGCATATAGGAGTTTTTATCTTGCTTTTATTGAGTGGTGAACGTAATTTTGGTGTACGTTTGAACAAACCATATACAGCTACAATTCCAATGGACATTCCAGTATTTACAGGCACTCATGCCGATCTTCTTATTATAGTTTTTCATAAAATTATAACAACTGGTCATCAACGACTTCAACCACTTTTTGATTGTCTTTTAACAATTCTAGTCAATGGTAAAAAAATTTTTTTTCTTACTGAAAAATAGTTACAAAAAAATATTTTAGTATCTCCCTACTTGAAAACTCTATCTATGGTTGCCAGTACAAAACTGTTACATTTATTAGAAGCCTTCAGTACCCCTTGGTTCCTATTTTCATCCCCAAGTAATCACCATTTGGTTTTTTTCCTTTTGGAAATTTTTAATAATATAATTCAGTACCAGTTTGACGGAAATTCAAATCTGGTTTACACGATAATTCGGAAACGTCAAGTATTTCACAGTTTAGCCAACCTACCGAGCGATTACGGCACTATAGCAAAATCCCTAAACAAACGAACACGAAGCCGTATGTCGAACTCAACAAGTCAAGAAAACGTTGCCGAATTAGCCATGGAAGGCTCTCATCCGGCACTTCCAGCCGAACCCGGAACCCTAAAAGCCACACTTCCGGATACGCCCGGAATTGGCCAAATGACTGAAAAAGAATCAGCACATCCCACTTATCAAAATGAGCAACTGCCGTTAACCAACGGTATGGCTTCAATTAACTTAACCACGCCTACTGTAACTAAAGAGGAGGAACCAACCAATGAGAAGTTGAGTCGTAGCCCATCGGAAGCGTCAGGATTGTCCCGCCAATCAGTAGCGACCGTAAGACTCCTCCCATTGACTTAAATCCCGAAATAATTCTCTGATTAGAGGAACTCGCTTCGTGTGAGTGCAACAGCTGATCGAAACCCCGCCCAATGGACACCAACCGGCGAATGGGTGCACTCGTGGAAATCTAAACTCCCCCTTCAGACGATTATGCGCCTCCTACAAGTTCTGGTGCCTCAAGTTGAGAAAATTTGCATTGACAAGTAATACAAAATTTCGGAAAATACGAAAATAATTTAATTTTTTCAGAGGCCTGACTGATGAAAGTGAGATTTTGAAGTTTCTCCAACATGGTACTCTTGTAGGGCTCCTCCCTGTACCCCACCCGATTCTTATAAGGAAGTATCAGGCGAATTCAGGGACCACTACTTGGTTTAGGACGTACATGTGGGGTGTGATTTATTTGAGGTAAGTAGGAAAAAGCGTGTATGTCACACGTGACTGGGTTTTTTGCAGAAATGTTGATCCACCGGTTTGGTACGACACTGACGTAAAGTTATTTGAGATTCAGCGAATCTAGACGTAAAATCAAAATTTTTTTTTTAGTTTATTTATTTTTTTATTTATGTAATATTTATATATTCCTCGTAAATCTGTCAAGTTTTATTTATGTAAATGTGCATTTAATATTAAGACTGTTTAAATATGGCTTTTAAATGTACTTTAATGTAGTTACCGTTATTTTTGTTGTGATTCAGAGACTTAGTTGAATTTTTAAAAATATGTAACCAAAACAAAAAAAAATTCTATTTATCGATTATATTCCAGAGTGATGTATTGAGTTGTGCATTTTTTTCATTAAATAAATTATAAATTTTATCTTGAACTAAGTTTCTGTTTGATTTTAGAACCACCACTCTGTCTTTTTTTAATAATTTAAGGTGTGTTAATGTGCATGTACGCTACAGTTGCGCTGCTTAAAAAAAGTATTATTTTTTTAATACTCAGAGCCGGGAAGCGACATTTTGTCTAAATTTCATTGCATTTTAGTAATTTTTTTTAAATTTACGTTATCTAATTAGAATTTTTTTGTAGAAAATAACAAAATTTCTTATCAGTCATACACCTGTTTATCTAATATCACACAAAATTATACAGAACTCACTGAAGTCCCGTTATTTTCCTCTAAATCCGGAGGCATTTCCAAATTATATGTAACTCCATAGGGCCTTAAATGGTAAATAAGATACTCCAGAACGTACATCTGATTGGGCGAGACATAATGAAAAGAGATAGCTGTATCTGAACAACAATCCATTCCTTGTTTAGCCTCGTAATATACAAACTTCCAGTACCAAAAAGTTTCATCCACATGACCTGGCACCACGTGATGTTCAGGTACAAAAGGAAAGAACCGCCCTCGACCTAGCGAGTCACGTGAATCTCCCGCCTTCACTTGTACCGCCTCTAGACACTTTCCAATTTCGACATCCTCAGCTCCAGTATTGTCCTCTTTGCATTTCGACGAATTGGAAATTGTAAGAGCATGCTCAACGAAACGACGAACCGCCCCTCGACTTAAAACATACCCAGCGCCCCCACTCATGTAACCTTGCTCCACGTACGGCTTGAACTTACACCCGAAATAAATCGGGTCTTGGGGGTTGTAAGACTGTAACATGTATCTCAAATTTTCTAAAACCACATATCTGAAACGGTAAAATCAGAGTAGGTGGAGCTTGAGGCGGAGCTTACGTATCATCGTCAGCTTTAAGAAACCAATCAGCTTCGTCGATATGATTCCGGTAGACATACTTAAAAGCTTCTTTTGTTTTACCCCAGAGATTATCTCGGCCTTCACCAACAGGGAGCGCTACAGTCGGCAACGATTCATCTGAGTAGACAAAAAGAAATATAAATTTTGTTTAATGGCGTCCTCGTGGTCCGTTCCGTACCTTTCTCTGAACTCATAAATATCAACTTGTTGCATCTTTTACCCCACGTAGCTTTAACATGTCGTGCCTTGTTTTCGTGGTTTTCAGGTCCTGTCATAATCCAACACAGAATTCGTACTTTTCGGTATAAAAATTCAGCAAGTGTTTTGTTTTCTATTTTGTGGAATTCTTCATCTTTGTTGTGGTCTCCTGGGTCGATCACAGGACCCGAAACTGATTGCAGTTCTTCACTGCTGTGGGGATCCCCTAGTCTTATCACTACTCTATTGCTTAGTAGGAACATGTAAGCAGTGATAAAGCCAACGAAGACTCCCAAAAGAAGAATTACAAAGAATTGTTTGTTGGGAAACATTTTGCACATTCACAATCTGACAAATCAAAACTAATGATAAATAAAATTATTGCTAAATATCGAAAATTGCCCTAGTTTTTTTATCGGTTATACAATTTGGCAATGTTTATACAATACTAGGGATTAACTAATCTGTATATCTTTTGGTTTTTGACTTCGATTAAGTATAGGTAGTCTCTATCAACTGAAATTTGATTTAATTCTGCAATAAAATTTAAGATAAATCATTTCTTTATGTAAAAATAATTTATTTATTGTGTTAAATTTATTAAATCTGTAATTTTTAAAGGATAAAGTTTACATGGCAAAGCTTTCTCTATTGAATATTCAGGCTACCAAAACCTTGTTGATTCTCTCTAAACCAGCATATTCTATGTGTTGAAGAGTCAAAAATAATAAACAAGTAAATATTCTCTCTTAATTCTTTTCAATGAGACCATGTGAGAACGAAAATTTGCTGAATCAGACCAAACAGTCAAGGAGCTCAAAGTCAACTTTAAATCAAGAAATTCTCGTTCTCATCGCATTATCTTCTAAAAATACTGTTAAAATAAGGTGTTTTCAATAAAAAAGCCAGATATACGTTTATTTTATTTCATTTTATGTAAGGGATGACCAGTTTATGACATAATTTCTAAGGAAAAATACAATAATGAGATGCAAATCAACACAAATAAAAAATGTGATGTAATAGAAAAACTTGTCTAAAATTATAAAAAAGAGTACGAAAATATTGCTTAAAAAAACAATCGAAAGAAAATATTTCACGTTTTTATAATGTTATAATCACAGTAAACAAATAATTATTTGAGTAAATTTACATTACTTCAAATATTTAAAGATAATAAAAATTCGAGATTATTTAACTTTTGATATGTTTATCTTACGATTCTAAATAAGAGTGCCATCTGACGGCTTGGGGTCTAATTTGAAGCATCATTTCCATAGCAACACCTTAAAATGAGTTCTGATTGGTTGTTGTCATAGAAACGTAAACGTTAACGCCCCCTTTTTAAAAATCTAGTATCTTTGGTACAGCAGGAAAAATATGGCACCTAATCGGTAATATATCGACTAGTTTTGAGCAAAAAATTAAACGGAAGTCAGTTTTTCCTCCCCTAATTCCGGAGGCATATCCACATTATACGTGATTCCATACGGCCGCAAATGATAAATCAAATACTCTAAAACGTACATCTGATTGGGCGTGACGTAATGAAAAGAGACAGCATTATCGGAACAACAATCCATACCTTCCTTCGCCTCATAATAAATATACTGCCAATACCAGAAGTTTTTATTCACGTGACCTGGTATTAAATGATGTTCGGGAACAAACGGAAAGAACCGACCACGCCCCAACGAATCCCGTGAATCCCCCGCTCTTACTTGCACCGCCTCTAGACACTTCCCAATTTCCACGTCCTCAGCCCCACTATTCGCCTCTTTACACCTGGAGGAGTTAGTCAGGGCGTGTTCAACAAATCTCCGGACCGCCTCCCGACTTAACACATACCCTGCCCCTCCGCTCATGTAACCCTGTTTCACGTACGGCTTAAATTTACACCCGAAATAAATCGAGTCTTGAGCGTGATACGGCAGAAGCATGTATCTTAAATTCTCTAATATCACATATCTGAAATTATAAATTAAAAGAAGGTGGGGCTTAAGGCGGAGCTTACGTGTCATCGTCAGCTTTGAGAAACCAATCAGCTTCATGCATGTGATTCCGATACAC
The DNA here is from genome assembly GCA_029207805.1 of Tribolium confusum. Lineage (NCBI taxonomy): Eukaryota > Metazoa > Arthropoda > Insecta > Coleoptera > Tenebrionidae > Tribolium > Tribolium confusum. The sequence goes on along the minus strand of JALGAY010000007.1, from coordinate 3,982,744 downwards.
ATACTTAAACGCCTCTTTGGTTTTCCCCCAGAGATTATTTCGGCCTTCACCAACAGGGAGCGCAACAGCAGGCAGAGACTCATCTGGAGATATAAAAAAATTTGATAACTCCACACACGCATTTCCGGTTTCCGTACCTTTCTCCGAACTCATGAATATCAATTTATTGCACCGTTTTCCCCACGTGGCCTTGACGTGGCGTGCCCTCTTCTCGTGATTCTTAGGCCCCGTCATGACCCAACACAAAATTCGTACTTTCTTGTACATGAGATCAGCAACAGTTGTGTTCTCCATCTGGTGGAACTCTTCGTCACGGTGATGGATTCCTGGATCGATGACGGGGCCGGAGACTGACTCCATTTCTTGACTTGAATGGGGGTCCCCTAATGCTACCAGAAGCATATCGGGTGAGAGGATCACGTAAGCGGTCACAAAGCCGACCACAATACCCGAAAGAAGGGCCAGGAGGAACTGCTTGTTGAGGGACATCCTGCACGACAAACTGAGTTATCAGTACCGCTAGTGATAACAATTTAATGGTCAATTTTGACCGTAACTGGTACTGATAAGTAGAACAATGGGTTTGCAATAGAAGGTGTTTGTAGTTTTATTTATACGATAAAGTCATAAAGAAACGTAAGCTTATTAGTTTGTTGATAAAACGCATTTTTTTATTATTATTTTGTGTATTTCAACAGAAAACAGGACGATAAAAATAAACAAGAGTTGTGTATTTAATTTCAACTTTTTTGTTGTAAATTATAAATTTATGACTGAATAAATAATAAGATTTTTTGAATTTGGCTTAATTTAATTAAATTTTATTTATTTATATCATAAATTAATGAAAAAAACGAAAAGTAAGTTGTGACTTACCATTTATGTAGTCCTAACCTCAGATAACTCATTATGATGCTTTTATTTATAAAAATCACGTTAGGAACATGTTATTTTCCATTTTTACATAATTAATTTAATTGAATTATACAATAATTACTTAATTTAAGTTTATTTTTATTAAATAAATCACAAACACAAAACATAACCAACTTCACTTCGTAGTCTTCATACTTTTCTGTCAGGTTAGCCAACCTTTCTTTTCTAAAGATTGATTTTTTAGATTTGTTTACAACTAGGCAAATTGACTCGTTTAAAATACATGGAAAACTTAAAAACATTTATATTTAATTTGTTTTTATTATAAAAAAACACAAAAATGAAAAAATAACTTTTAAAATAAACAACGTCATGTTTCACTGTTGCCAACTCATTTTCTTAATATACAATTGATGACAATCGGTAAAATGGCTGCCATCTGGTGTCAAACTCTGAACTATTTTAAATAGGAAAAAAGTAAATAAATATAAAAATAGCTACTGAAATAACTGTCTTTTATAAAAAAAATTTAATATGATTTGTAATAACCTAAATTGGCCATACTTACTTAATCTAAAATAAATTAATCCTAAATACAAAATCCAAACAAAATGGCCGAAAATCGTGATCGTCATCTGTAGAAGAAAAGCTCTATATTGTATTTAAAAAAATGGCGGCAAAACTCGTTTAAAATACATGGAAAACTTAAAAACATTTATATTTAATTTGTTTCTATTATAAAAAAACACAAAAATGAAAAAATAACTTTTAAAAAGAACAACGTCATGTTTCACTGTTGCCAACTATTTTTTTTTTTTTTTTTTCAAATACAATTGAAGGCAATCGGTAAAATGGCTGCCCTCTGGTGTCAAACTCTAAACTATTTTAAATGGGAAAACAGTTTAAATGGAGTAACAACGGTTCTTGTTTTTTATATTATATTTTGGGGCTAAATAAAACGTCTTTTTGCTCGAAATCCTTTATTTCGTAACGATTGAACACCAATAAATAAACTTAAAACTAAAATAACAGTCATTCTCTAACAAAAAAAAGCGATAAATGCTTTTTTTGATTACGTCAGGATTGCACCAGTCCCTTTAGAATATATATTTGGTAACAATATAAAATTTGCAATATTTGAAAACATCTAATATCAAGAAATCTCTCTGAAAAAATATTATCACTTTCCTTCGGACCGCCATTTTAAGTACATACTAAAAGTGCGTAAATTAAAATTATTGTGCACCTTCTAAATGAAAAATTCCAGGCACGAAATTAGGACAGTCTAGCTTTATCTATACTAGTAATTTCGTTAGGAGTGAAGCCTAAAATGCTTTGAATGGCTTTTAAATGACCCTGACTGTTCTCCTTATCTGTTAAGAAGTAGTAAACGGCCGATTTGAGAAACTGCAGTGTTATTTCCGGATCGATTTTGCTCTTGTTTTTCGCCTCGATTAGCTGTCTATACATTGCCTGAAAAACACCGAAATTAGGATATTTTTTAAATGCGAAATACTAAATTTTCTAGGAGATAAGAGTGCTAAACTACGGCATGCATAAGTGCCTATTTTGGGTATCGGTACAATTACCTTTCTAGCACCAAGTACCCACAACGAAAGAGCCTCTTTAGCGCTAAGTAAAGGCTGTAAGTTGTTAGAAGTTGAGGCGTATTCTAAGTCCTAAAAAATTTACCGACATTTTTACTTTACCCGATTTTACATAACTCGGTTATTATAACATAACTCTGTTATTTATTAGTTTAAAAAATTTTGCTGGAATTTCACTCACCTTGATATTTTCTAATTCATTTTTGGTTACTTGCAATTCTTCAAGCAATTCCGGGACGGAAATCCGACTGGGACCTTGTTTGGCAATATCCAAAACCTTTGAAAAAACAATAAAAATACAGATTTTTTCTGTAAGAGTCTGTAATTTTTTTTTATACAGATATCTCACAGTTTTTCAAATGTGCACAATTTAGACTCTTTATTAAATCATCTATATCTAATAATATATTAAAATAAAAGTAAGACACCCTGTATAATTTATTGCTTTGTTATTGACAATTAAGAACAAGCGATGCGCCATCTAGTGGTACAATTTAAAACTTCTAGATAATTTTTTCTTTTTACCCTTTGTTCCCGTTCTAAATTGGCCGCTTCTTGTCCCTGGCGATACATTTCGAGATAATTCTTCTTTTGGTTTTCTTCTTGTTGAGCTAGTTTTTGACAGGCTTCTTCTAATTGTGATTCTAATTCTTTAATTTTTGATTTAGCTAAATCGAGTTCAGGGACTAATTCCCAATAGCGTTTATTGATTTCAGTGATTCTTTGTAGGAGTTCTTCGATTTTGTCGTTATGTTTTTGCTTTAGTTGATAAGTTTCTTCTTCGTGAGTCTTCACTAGTTCTTGAAGTCTTCGTTCGTATTCTAAGATTAGATTCGTGTGTTCGTCGCCCAAAGCTGCGGTTATTGCTTTATCTGTTACATCTGTCTTGCGTTTCATTGGCTAGAAAATATAAAAAAAAATATAGAAAATTTCAGATCCGAATCCAATATCGCCATCTTATATTCTAGACACTGAATCACAGTCCAAATCTGGATAAAACTTATAGGACTCAAATTAAGAATTAATCCAAAAACGCATTTTTTAATTATTATTTTCTCCAAACTATACTGCTCGAAGAAATTAACGTACCACTTGAAAATAAAGTAAAAAAATTAAAACTATGTACATTTGACAACTTTGGTTGAGAAGGTTTAATCAAGCTACAATCTAGTTACCCATTGTAATAAAAGTTTTGACATTAAAGCCAGAAATTTGAGTTTAATAGTTTTTTAAGCAAAAATTTTAAAATAATTTTCATTTTTAAATTGTGTTAATTTGTAATTTCGTTTTATTGTTATTTGAATTTGCCGTTCTGTGGATAGTTTTTATCATTTGAAACAATAACAAAAACATGAGGAATTTGACTCGAGAAGAATGCGCCCAAGCTGTGGTTTTGTTGGAGGAAGGATGGAACTACAGAAGAATTGGTGAAAGGTTTGGTGTATCTCATACGTCAGTTTCGCGTATGATACAAAGGTACAGAGAAACAGGAAGTCACCTCAGAAGACCTGGGCAAGGAAGAAAAAGGAAAGCCACTTCTATCCAGGATAGATTTTTAAGAATATCTGCGCTAAGGGAACGCTTTGTAACCGCCAGGAAGCTACAAACTGAGTTCCGTGACGTAGAAGGAATTCAAATCAGTACCGAAACTGTTAGAAAAAGACTTAAGGAGGATAATTTAACGCCCCATATTCCTGCTCGTGGTCCTGCATTGACTGCAGAACACCGCAGAGCCCGATTAGAATTTGCTAGAGAGCACATAAATTGGCAAAGAGAGGATTGGGAGTCTGTTCTTTTTACGGATGAGTCAAAATTTTGCCATTACAATTGCGATAGACGTGTTCGTGTGTATCGTAGACCAAATGAGCGGTACGCACAGTGTAACATTCAGAATACCACATTGTTTGGTGGAGGCTCAGTAATGGTTTGGGGTGGTATTTCCTTACAAACTCACGAAGTTAGTGGTTGTAAATAATGGCTCTATAAACGCGGACCGTTACATAACAGACATTCTTGAAGAGCACGTCGTACCATATGCCCCTTATATTGGTCCAAATTTTTGTTAATGCAAGATAACGCAAAACCCCACACTGCCCGAATTGTTAAAGATTACTTGAATGAGGCAGAAATCTATGTTTTGGATTGGCCAGCTCTGAATCCTATTGAGCATGTTTGGGACATTCTCGGGAAACGTTTAAAAAATCTTCCACATCCTCCTGTCCATCTTCAAGAGGTAGGTCCTCAACTAAATGAAATTTGGAATAACTTAAATCAAGAAGACATAAGTTCGTTAATATTGAGTATGGAACGAAGATGTGCAGCGGTTATTCAAAGTAGAGATGGAAATACGCGGTATTAAGATGTTTTCTGTAACTCTTATAACGGCGTAACTTTAATAAAATTTTGTTTTCGGTTTGTTTTTCTATATTTGGACACATTAGATATTAATTTACTTTAAACAATTGTTTTTGTTAAATTTTTCTTAATTTTGTACTAATTGGACGAATACATGTTTCAGTTTTCAAAAAAATTCAAGTGGTGCGTTAATTTATTGGAGCAGTGTAGATCCACACGTAATTTATCAAATTTTGAATCTGCATAGTTCCTAGAAGTTAAATTACAAGATGCAGAAAAGTCGAAGAATAGCTTTTGTAAAATTTAAATTAATATAAATCTAAAATTGTTTTATATTCGAACAAAATTCTCCTTTCTAGATTTTCAATCTAAAAAATTCTAAAAAATTTAAATCTGGATCTATATAAATAACTTTAATTAGCTTTTATATCGAAGATTCAGAAAAAACAATAACTGATTTAACAGAAAATAATTTTGATGTCAGTAATTCAGGTTTCTAGATTTATAAAAATTAAATCTGAATCTATAAGGTTCTAATTTGAAGAATTTGAATCAAAATACAGAAACTTAAATGTCCAAAATTTATTTAAATTCATTTTTTTAAATTTTTATCTAAGTTCTAAATTTACAAAAAAGATTCTATAGAATAGAGAATTCTGAATCTTGGTTCAATTTTATAAAACTAGAATCAACTAGATTTAGATCTAGTATTCTAGCTCTAGAATTATTGGTACAATTTTTGAATTTACAAATAAAAGATTTGACAGAATAGACGATTCTAAATTTTAGTTCTATTAAAAATCTCTTCATCTTAAAAAATTTTAATTTAAAAAATACAGAAACTCTGAAATCTAAAATTTGATTAAATTCGTTTTTTTTTAAATTTCTATCCAAGTTCTAAATTTTCCAAGAAGATTTTATAGAATAGACGATTCTAAATCTTGGTTAAATTTCAAAAGACTATAGAATCCTCTAGATTTAGATCTAATTCTAAAATTATTGATAAAATTTTTAAATTTACAAATAGAATTTTCTACAGAATAGTCAATTTTAAATCTTGTTTAATTTAAAGCAACTAGAATCTGCTAGATTTAAATCTAATTCTAGAATTAATGAAACATCAGTTTCTGATTTTGCAAATAGAAGATTTTACAGAATAGACGTTTGTAAATATTGATTTAATTTAAAAAAAATGGAATTCACTAGATTTAAAATTAATTCTAAAATTTTTCATACAATTTCTGAATTTACAAACAGAAGATTCTTCAGAATACATCGACAATTTCGAATTTTAGTTCTATTTAATTAAACTAGAATCCACTAAATTTAAATCTGATTCTATAATGATTGATGTAATTTCTGAATTTACGAATCAAAGTTTCTACAAAATAGACGATTCTAAATTTTGGTTCAATTTAAAAAAAATAAAATAGAATCCATTATATTTGAATCTAATTCAAAATTTTTGATACAATTTCTAAATTTACAAATGAATGTTATTGCTACAGAACAGATAATTCTAAATTTTAGTTTTATTTAAGTACCTAGAATTCACTAGATTTGGATCTAATACAAATTTTTTTTATACAATTTCTGAATTTGCGAATCGAAGTTTCTACAGAATAGACGATCCTGAATCTTGGCTCGATTTAAAGAAACTAGAATCGCCTAGATCCAAATTTAATTCTAAAATGTTTAATACAATTTCGGAATTTATGTACGAATAGAAAATTCTACAGAATAAAAAATTCTGAATTATGGTTTAATTTAAAGAAACTAGAGTTTTCACGTTTTGAAACCATTTTTAGAATTATTGATATAATTTCTACATTTGTAAATAGAAGATCTCCAAAATAGACAATTCTGCATCTTCGTTCAGTTTAAATAAACTAGAATCCACTAAATTTAGATATCATTCTAGAATTATTGTTACAATTTCTGAATTAACAAATAAGAGATTTGATCAACAACACAATTCTAAATCTTGGTTTAATTTAAAGAAATTAGAAACTACTAAATTTAGATCCAATTCTCCAATTTTGAAACAATTTCTAAATTTACGAATAATAGGTTCTACAGAATAGATGATTCAAACTCTTTTTAATTTAAAAAACTATAATCTACTAGATTTGGATTAAATTCTACAATTCCTAATACAATTTCTAAATTAATAAATAGAAGATTCTATCGACTAGAAGATTTTAAATCTTGGTTCAATTTAAAGAAACTAGAATCCTCTAAAGTGAATTTAATTTTAAAAGTATTGATACAATTTCTGAATTTACAAAGAGAAGATTCTACAAAATAAACGATTTTAAATCTTAGTTCAATTTAGAGAAACTAAAAACCACTAAATTTAGATCTAATTCTAGAATGATTGATGTAATTACTGAATTTACGAATAAAAGTTTCTACAGAATAGACGATTCCGAAACTTGGTTCAATTTAAAGAAACTAGAATCCACAGAATTTAGATCTAATTCTATAATTTCTGAATTTACAAACAGAAGTTTCTATAGATTCTAAATCCTGATTCAATTTAAAGAAACTAGAATCCACTAGATTTAGATCTAATTCTAGAATTATTGATACAATTTCTAAATTTACGAAGAAAAGATTCTACAAAATACAGGATTCTATATTTTGGTTTTATTTAAAGGAACTAAAATCCACTAGATTTGGATCCAATTCTACAATTATTGATACAATTTCTAAATTTGCCAATAAAAGATTCGGCAGAATATACGATTCTGATTCTTGATTCAATTTAAAGAAACTAGAATCCACTGAATTTAGTTCTAATTCTAAAATTTTTGATAAATTTCTGGATTTACAAATAGAAGTTTCTACAGAATAAATAATTTTAAGTATTGATTCAATTTTAGGAAATCAGAATTTAGTTGAATCTAATTCTAGAATTATTAAAGAATTTTTGAATTTACGAATAGAAGTTTCTACAGAATAGACGAATCTGAATCTTAGTTCAATTAAAAAAAAAACTAGAATCCATTATATTTGAATTATACTTGAATCTAATTCAAGAATTATTGATACAATTTCTAAATTTATATTCTATTCTATTCTACAAAATAGACGATTCTAAATCTTGGTTCAATGTTAAAAAACTAATTTACTTGATTTCTGAATTTCTAAATTTACAAATAGAAGATTCGACAGACCAAACGATTTTAAATCTTGGTTCAATTTAAAAACTAGAATCCACTAGATTCAGATCTAATTCTAGAATTATTGACACAATTTTTAAATTTAGCAGTAAAAAATTCGACAGAATATACCATTCTAGATCTTGATTCAATAAAAAAGCAGAATCCACTAAATTTGGATCAAATTCTAGAATTATTAATGCTATTTCTGAATTTACAAATTATAGTTTCTACAGAATAGACGAATCTGAATCTTGGTTCAATTAAAAAAGCTAGAATCCACCAGATTTGTGTCTAATTCAAGAATTATTAATACAATTTCTAAATTTATATAAAAGAGATTCTACAAAATAGACGATTCTAAATCATATGATTCAATTTAAAGAAACTAGAATCCACTGGTTTTTAATCCAATTCTAGAATTATCGATGCAATTTTTGAATTTACAAACAGAAGATTCTAAAATAAATGATTCTAAATTTTGGCTTTATTGAAAGAAACTAAAATCCACTAGATTTGGATCTAATTCTAGAATTGTTAATACAATTTCGGAATTTACAAATAAAAGATTTTACAGAATAGATGATTTTGAAACTTGGTTGAATTTAAAACAAACTGGAATTCATTAAATTTGAATCTAATTCTAGAATTTTTGATACAATTTCTGAATTTACAAACCCGAAATTATCCAAAATTTGTCTTGATTTAATTTAATTTCTACAAATTAAAATTGAATCTATATTGATTAAGAATTTGAGAGAAATTTTAATTCAAATCCAAAAAACGAAAAATTGAATCAACTATAACTATTCCTTAGTTTTTTCAAAAATTTCAAAAAATATTTAGTGATGATTCGGATTTTATACATTTTCTAAAATTTGTTTAAAATGGATTCATTTTTTTAAAACTTTGATTCACTTAATAAATCTTGATTGCTTGATTCCAAATCAGAATCTATATAATCGCTACTTAAAATCAAAAATTAATCAAAATTTGTTGGAATTTTCTTAGCAAAATTTACGATTCTGCCATAAACCCATTGACAAGAAGGGTTTTATATCAAAATTAGAAATTATATATTTTTTAAATTATTTAAAAATTAATTTGGTAAAATTAGAAATCTGGAATAACAGACAAAAAATTGTTTAACCAATAAAATCATTTCAAATTTAAACAAAATAGGGTAGAAACTTCGGTATATTTTTCCGGGTCGGTTATACCTGCCCTAGCCACTCCTGTCTAAATTAAAGATTTGAGAAATTTCAGTTCTATATAAAACAGATTTAGAATAATACCAGAAAAAGTCTAAAGGTGTTAAGTCGAGTTTTTTAACTTACACTTCTTGTAGCAACTGGTGAATTAGCATAATCCTCAAAATGTCCTGAATCTGTATAAGAATTCGTCATTTCATTATGTATCCCTCCATCAGTCGTTTCAAGTTCTGGAGTAACCTGTTCATCCGTATTTTCCCTAACAGTAACCGCATCACTGGAATTCGATCTATCTTCTGGTGAATTCAATGCAGCCTTATACAACCTCAATTCCACAACTTCTTTGGTCAATTTCAAAATATCACTATCCTTATCTTCCAGCTCCTTCTTCGCCTGATGAAGCAAATGCTTCAGCTTCTTAACCTGCCTATGCAGCCTTTGTGTCGGCGTCAAATACTCATCCCCTGTGGCCCCCGAGTGCTGACTGCAATGAATCACATACTTCATGCTCCTTCCGGAGAACGTCGTCCCGTTCCTTGCCACACTGGCATGATCACACGACGCCACACTGGCGACGCTCGTGACGCTCTCCGTCTCCCAGTCCTGGGGGCCCTCCGGTGACGATGACAGCGACTGTCAACGAACCCGGAAAAATCAATACATTTCGTTAAAAATTCACTCACCAGACTCCTTAGACGTGGAGGAGAGAGCCCTTTGGGGGCATGACGGCCCCTCTCCATAAAGGACAAGCCACGTTTCACCTGCTGGTGTCCTGCTGCAGTACGGTCCGTCGGGACGGCTCGGACGCTCCCGGAACGGCGCAAGGGCAAAGGGGAGGCGACCGGAATACGGGATTTTTCCGGTTGGGAGAAAAGGTTGGCGCTCATTATCACCTTATCACAGATTTATTTGATACACTGACACAGAGGACATTCAGGAATTAGGAATGTTATTTGGGACGTCGAAAGTTAATTATTATTTCAACATCATGGTATTATTACCTGGTGTTACGGAACATTCTGGTTGGGGGGCCCCCACCTTAAATAACGTAATATTCCTCTAGAAAATGTCTTGGAAGCGGTGAATTGGAACTGACGGCGTGGCGACGACGAGTTCAGTTGGTTGTATATTATTGTTTATCATTTTTATCAATAAGTAGGTGGCTGATAACGATAATGCCTACTTAAACAATTTTTTTTTAAATAGAATTTTGACAAGTGAAAGTGGCATTGACAGAAAGAAAGTAAAATTAAAAGAAAGTTCTAATTTTCTGATTTTATCTACATCAATTCGACCTTGAAATAGTTTCTTTTATTTGTTTATATTAAAAAAAGAAACGTAAATAAATGAAATCATTGTTTAATTAAAAAATTATATTTATTAGTGTTTTATATCTTTTTTTTTCACTTCTATTATCATTATTATCAGTTATGACATAATTAGAGTGTAATTAAGCTGAAGGTTTTCCGAGTGCGAAGCACGAGTTATTATTAAAAATTTAGAAAATTTCTAACAAAAAATGTTGTATTTAATACGGGTTTTAACGGCCTCATCCTTGTAAAAGACTCGGCTGTTGTTTCGTCCTTCAGTCTCAGAGATTTTTGCAAATTTTTAGCTTCAAAAAAATCGATTTCAGCTTATAAAATTAGTAAAATGTCGAGTGGGTTTCCAACATTGTTTTGAGAACTTATAATGTGACTTTTGTTGCTATTAATTTAAAAATTGATAAAAATTTCGATTCCGGCTCTTAAAATTAGTAAAAAATGGCGACCTTGAAAATATTTACTAATTTATAATGTTGTTTTTGGCTCTCAAAATTGTTAAAATATGGCCTGTGTTCTTCAAAATAAAAAATTTGAAATTAACACTAAATATTTTTATTACCAATGGTTTTTAGAATTAGTAAAATTACATTTCCGATATTTCAAAATTAGTAAAATGTTTGCCCTTAAATTGGAGAAAAGGTTAATTATATATTACTCTTAATTAGAATCGTAAAAAATATCACTCAATTTATACAATTAGTAAAATACTGTTTTCGGTTTTCAAAATTACTAATTCAACTTTTAAAATTCTAAAGAAATATTGTCTCTAAATTTTAAAATTAGTAAAATATTATTTTCGGCATCAATTATTAAAAAATGTCCCACTAGCAGTTACTTATAAAAAAAAAGTATCAAATTCGGCTTCTAAAATTCGTAAAATTATACTTTTGGTTCTCAAAATTACTAAAAACTCGCTTCCTGCTTTTCAAAATTATATCTTTATAGAATCTTTATTAATTTAAAAATTAAAACATTATCTTCGTTTTCTAAAATTAATCCCTCTATTTAAAATTAGTAAATAGTTGCTTCTGGCTTCCAAAATTAGTAAAATGTTTTTTTCTGCTTCTAAATAAATACCTTTATTGGTTTAAAAACTAAAAAAATGGTTTCCGGATTCTTAAATTAGTAAAACTTCGTCTTGGTATTGCAAAATTATTGTCTCTGGCTCCTAAAATTAGTAAAATGTTGCTTTTGGCTTTCAAAATTAAAGTAAAATTTTGTTTCCAATTTTTATAATTACAAGAATAATATCGCTTTTAACTTTATATTTTTTTATTTTTCTGTTTTTAGTAGATAACAAATTTAAACAAAACAAAGAAGGAAAATAGATTCTGAAAAAGTTAAACAAAATCTTAGTTAAAGTTTCTCTGAAAAAATTTGAAAAAAAAGACACAGAAACAGAAAAAAAACAAAAAAAATGAAACAAAAAGAATATTTTAAGAAAATTTGAGTAAATTTAGAATTAGTAAAATATTGCTTTCGACATTTTACATTAGTAAAATGTTTTTTTTAATTACAAAAAAGACATTGCTTAAAGTAAAAAAAATGTTTTTAGCACTTAAAATTAGTAATTTCCGTATTTTAAAATTACTGAAATGTGTTTCTTGCTTTTTTAAAATTTAAGTAATATTACTTTGTGTATTATCTATCCATAATTTTAAATAAATATATCATTTTCAACTTATTCAATTAGTAAAATATAGATTTTGGCTTCCAAAATTACTAATATGTTATCTTCGGCTTCTAAAATTAAAAACAAATATTGTTTTTTTATTTTAAAATTAGTAAAATGTGAAAAATGTCTTTTTCAGCACCAATACCAATTATCAAAAAAAGTAAAAAAAATAGTAAAATGTCGCTTTTGGTTCAAAATTATTAAAATTTTGCTTTCTGCGTCTTTTAAAAACATATTTTTATTATTTTAAAAATTAAAGATATTGTTCTTGGCTTCTAAAATTAGTCTCTCAATTTCAAAACTAGTAATTTATCGTCTGTAACTTCCAAAATTAGTAAAATATTGTTTTTGTGTGTATACTTAAAATTATAAAAAAATATGACACTTTTATTCTCTAAATAACAAACGTATAAATTTCACATTTAGCCTCTCAAATTAATAAAATGTTGCATTTGACAATCCAAGTTAGTAAAATGTTTTTTTTTACTTCTAAAATTACAAAAACAATGCCGCTTTTGCTATATTAATGTGAAGAAATATCGCAACCGGTTTTTAAAATAAATAAATTACATTTCCGTGTTTCGAAATTAGTAAAATGTTTCTTCTGGTTTTGAAAATTAATAAGTTATTGCTCTTGGTTTTTAAAATTGATAAAATATCATCTTCAACTCGTAAAATTATTGTAAAAAAAACTTTGCTTTTTTTGATTTAATAATTGAAACGAAATATCAACTCTGATTCTAAAATTAGTAAAATTACATCTTCGTGTTACAAAATAGCAAAATGTAAAAATTTTAGTTTATAGGAAAATTTCAAAATAGAAAAATAAAAAAACCTTTAAAAAGTAACCTTTGTTATATCACTAATAAAAAAATACCTTTGTTTATAATAAATATCCGGACTATTCTATTAGTTTAAAAGCATTCTCCTCACATGTATTTCTCTGGTCAAAACTCGTATGGAGAATTCAGGCTTACCGCCAGTTTTATTTATAAAAAATTCAATTCATTTTGTAGTTTTAAAATAATATAAACATTTTAATATAAATTTTATTAAAATTTGTTTTTTTTTTTGTATAAAAAACACAAAATGAGATAGATATTTTTAATTTTAAATTATAAGAAATTTACTGAAGCCTGTCAAGTATAATGACCCATCTCAATTGTTCTTTTTCATTTATTATTATTATGTGTAAGTTGTCCAACAGGCGAACCTAATAAGAGGACAACAAATAGTAGAAGAGTTTTTAAAAAAAGAAATAAAAAAACAAAAAAAATATGAGAGAAAAATTATAGTGTAGACGCACTCCGCTTCTTGTTGTGCATCAAATTCTTCAGCACACATCACATTATCGCAATATTTTACAGTTTTTCTATAAAATATTAAAAAAAAATATGCCAAAAGAATCAAAAGTATAAATCAACAACAATAACAGTATTATAAATAAACTGTATATAAAATATCAAGGTCAGACCGTTATTTCTACATTTAGATTAGTTTCTTTATCAATAAACAAAAAAGTGTTGTTAATTTTCTTAAAAAAAAACTTGTTCAAGGTGAAACAATGTTTTTAGTGTTATTTTATCATTGTTTTTAACATTTTTAGAACAAAACGTTGTAAACAATAATTATAAAATCATTTCTCTCACACACTCTCTTCTTAATTAGATCCCACAAGTTACCTAATTTTTATGTAATTAGAAAGTGTATTTTATACAAAATGTCAACATTTATGCCAAATAAGTAGGTAAGTTTTGAATTATGTAAACAATACTGGCAATAACTGGTTTCATTTTTCGTTAATTTTCAACTAAATAAAACAAAAGTTGTTGACACAATTTTTTAATTAAAGAAATGTAATAAATAATTAATTGAATTACAATTTTGATGCTTTACTCCCTCAATAAAACACGTGTAAGTTGTGTATTGTTAGTTGCATATCTGAGGTGTATTACTGGTTGCCTATACCGCTTGTTTTTATTTAAAAATTCTTGTTTATGATGAAATAAAACGCAGTGTTTACTAATTTTTTATTTAATTAGTGTTTATTTGATTTAACTCCTAACACTACATTGAATGGAAATCAGTTATTATTAAAATATTACAAATGAATTTTATTGCCAAATTTTCTGAGGCACAATCTAACAATTTAAAGTGTGACCACTTTATTTACTAAATTTCCCTAGGAATTATAAATTAAGCCACAATTTACCTAATCACAAAAAACCCCTATAACAGTGCTGACAACTTATCACAATTTTTGTGTGTTTTTTATAAATGCACTTTAAACTACACTAGATTATAGCCGGAATTTAATTTTGGCGTTTTTTTATGTTGTGTTTTTGTTGATTCCAAATAACGCCATTTAATTTTTCACCTACAATATACAAACCTACAGATAACCCTAATAAACCTATAAAAAACACAATTCTCAATGGCAGATTTAAAACTTCTAAAATTGGATAAACCCACATTCCTGAATAGGCATGAATAATGTGTATCCAAATTAAATAAATCAACATAAAGACACTTAAAATCGTCAAACCAACTTTTCTACTCGGATATTTCCGATACGAAGTAAATAATTCAATTAAAATAAACACCATTATGTTGGTATGCATGACATGATTAAGCCACACTGGAAAAAACTCATCTAAAGCTTTAGGGAAAATTAATTCCCGATCCACGAAGTAAATCCCCCAGAAAGTCAGTCCGACAAACATCGACAACGGAAACGCCAAACTCGGCAAAATCTGAAAGGTTGGCAACGAATGACATATCTCCTACTGCCAACTTAACTCACCAAATCTTTGATTTTCCGTACTAGGGGTGCCTTTTTCGGCGCTTCCTCGTTGGTCCCCACCAGGTCGTTGATAAGACAAACCGTGAAAAAGCCAGCTTGGAGGAGCTGAAAGCAGCAATGATTAACCGTTCGGAGTTTAACCTTGACGAACCGCATCCCAAAAGGTTAAAAATTTCAATTTTCCGCTTTTGCCAAATGAGGAACCCATCCGGTGGACGTCAGACGGAATTTCCACGTAATTCCAGTCATAATAACAACCGAACCAAAAATGCAAAGCCGCCAATAAATGACACACGGTTTTTACACCCATTATTATGACATGACAGCCTTCGAAAAGCCTTTAAAACAATTGAAAGTCTGTGGTGCAAAGGTTAACACTGGGGCTAAACGCAGGACGCGATTTGACAATTTAACCCGTTTTTATATCTCACGAATCTCTCAAAATAATCAATACTCTTCGTTTTTTGTATTCCACAATGATAATTATTTAACCCTTTAGGCTTTTTGTGGCAAATTATGATTTTTTCCGTTATGTACAGGACGCGATTTGTCAATTTTGGCCTAACCTAAAAATGCGGTTTTTTGGCGGGAAAGCTTACCAGATTCCAAATTGTTAGAAATTTGAGTCGGCCCTTGAAAATCGTGTCGTTTTTAAATTTTAGATGGGGTATTTCGACGTATGTGACGTCATACCAGAAGGCAAAGAGGTATAGCCCTAGGGTGAGAGAATGGAATGCAAGAGACATGACTAGTGACTAGTTTTTCAAGTGTTTTAAGGTGTATTTAGGTGGATTTTAATGAGGAGAGATAAGAGTTATCGCGACAACTAAGCACTTATTTGACTGGTTGAAAGCACGCAGTTTCAGCAATTATCTATTAACTGAACTTCCTCGTTTTATTATTCTTTAGATCGAAGATTATGTAATTGTTGGGACAGGTTTCAGGGGGGATTTAATCACGGAATGTTTTGCTTCGGAAATGATTTATTTACACTGAATAGTTTTCTTTAATTTAGCGTTTTTTAAGTTATAAAAGTCGGGGTAATAACCGTGATGTGAGCTTATCAATGTTCTCTTATAATTATCAGGCAAAAACATGTAATAAATTCAGTTATCTAACTAATATTTCGTTTACATAATTCAAAAAAATACAGAAAACACTAATTTTTATATACATTTTTTGAATATTCATAAACCGACATAAGAATTTTAATATTTACCAACCATATTTAACAAAATTACTAAACAAATGTCATAAAAGTAGAATTCAGTTCTGCCAACACTAGAAAATAAAAAGAGGAGCTTGATTGTTTAAATTACGGTTTTTAGTCAAATTTTTAACAATTTTTTTATTCCAATTAATTTCAGTGAGATAATTCATACATATTAAACCAAAAAATTATTTGGTAACTTCAGTATTACCAACGTATTTAGTATATATTGATCACGGCGTACAACATTGAAAAAAATACAGAAAAACTCCAAAATTTTATTAAAATTTTTGAAATTTATTTTTAAAAGTCGGAATAAACAAAAACTATTAACTCTACATCTCGCTTGAAGGACCATATTTTTTGACATAATTAGTAACCTGAATGCTTCAGTTATTAAAGAAAAAAAAATCTGGAATGTTTATTGAAAAAATAGAAAAAAAACTATTGTCTCTAGCTCTGAATCTCTGCTAAATTTTGAAAATAAATTTTTTGAGTCAGAAACAACAATTACTAAGTTAATTAAAGTTTGTAACCGCGTGAATTCTAATAATCCGAGCGCCCACCAGAGTAGCGCTAAGATCGCTTCTACCCTCTCCAGAAGTCCGGAAGGAACCACCCTTGACCGAAGGGTACCGACAAACCGTAATAAAAGGCATCCACCCGCAACCGAACGCTGAGTTGCTTGCTTGCATCAATCGGGCATCCTGGCGGTCCCATCTGGTCTCGCAAGTCTTCTCCACAGCCATCATGCAGTCAGTTGCTCTCTTGCATCAACCGGGCATCCTGGGGGTCCCAACTGGTCTTGTGAGCTACTCATACTCTTCTGCACCGTCGGAGAGACCTTTTCTTGCATCAACCGGGCATCCGTGGGGTCCCTATCTGGTCAGATTCTCGGTACATCCGCGTTCGTTCTTAACACCACGGTCTCGACGTGAGTGCGAAATAACATTAACCCGTCTATTGTAAATAAACTGTTTGTAGTGTAATCTTTAATTATTATAAATAAACTATTTTCTGAATAAACCGATTATAAAGTGGCGCCCAACGTGGGGCCCGAATGACAAAGAAGTAAATTAAACAGATTGCAAGTTCCTTTTTCTACATCCAGGTTATCAAATTTTTTAAACAGAATTAGAGATCCGAAGGTGCAAATTATTTATTATTAAAAATCAAAACAGCAAATTGAAGCAAGATTTAAACTGTTTGTTTTGAATGCGAATCTATAATATCATTTTTCTACTTTACGTCGGTAACAGAGTCCGATTTGGGTGCGGTAATAGCCATTTCCGCACCCAAATTGCGTGCGGTAACAGCTAGTACAATTTAGTGTATTCGGATTGGTAACACCGTGTAACACGCTATCGTTGAAATGAAACGTTACGTTTCTGTCGGCGTCGAGATTACAGTAATTATATTCGAATAAATTTTGTTGCACTTGATGACCAGCAGTATTCCTTAACAAAGTGTTTTTGTGTGTGTGTGTGTGTCGCAATTAATCAATAAAATATTCGAAAGTGGGGCGGAACAAGCGGCGGTGGACATGCGACAAACTTCAGCTTTTGAGGTTAGAACAGCGTTAAAGTGAAACTTGAAACTAAAATGGAGCTTTTAGCTTTTATTTTGACCATTTACAACCCCCATAGCATTCGATAATTTACAATTATTTAGAACATTACAGTTATTTGCTAGATGAGTGTATAAATCTGCTAGACTAAATGCTTAACGATGCAATGAAAGGAGTCGCTGGGAACCGCAAATGGAGTGGGAATTTAGAGATAAATGGAGATTTTCCTTACTGTATTAATGCCAATTGGATTATTCAATCAATAACCGATACGGCAGGTAAAAAAGAACCTTTTGTGAGTTACTTACACAGAATTTTAGACAAATTTGAAAACATTTTAAAGTTCAATGACTTCATTGACACTTTAGTGACATTTTTATTACCAACTGTCTCGTATTAACGCAAAAGTCCCTAAAGATTAAATAATTAACTTTTTTATTTAAAAATTACGTAAAACACGTAAAGTAGAAAAAATAGCATAAAGAACTTGTTTTTTAAAGTCATTGTGGCACTCATTCTTTATAAAAACTCGCGCTCGCACTCGTTTTATAAACTTGAATTCGTGCCACAAAGATGACTTTTCAAAACGCGTTCTTTAATATACTATTTTTAGAAACTGAATCCAGAAGCAATCTATTCAAATTTGGATTCTAGTTTCTAAAAATTAAATCAAAATATTTAGAAATTCGGAAAATAAATGATTTTTAAAAATTTCAATTAAAATCCAAAAATATTAGTTCAAATTGGTTTGGATCTGGACAAACTTTCTTTTTCTACAAAAATTGATTGTAAAAGATTCTAAAAAATCTAAATCTGAACCCATTAATTAGCCTCTATATCGAAGATTCGAAAAAATCACTGATTTTATAAAATTAAAATTTTAATGTCATTAATTTATATTTCTAGTTATTTTTATTTAAATCTAAATCTAGAAGATTTTAATTTAAAGAATTTTAATCAAAATACAGAAGCTTTGAAATCTAGAATTTGTTTAAATCCGTTTTTTTGAGATTCTATTCACTTTCTAAATTTACAAAGAGAAGATTCTACAGAATAGACGACTCTAAATCTTAGTTGAATTTAAAAAATCTAAAATCCACTAGATTTGTATCTAATTCTAGAATTATTGATACAATTTCTGAATTTACAAAGATGAGATTCTACAGAATAGGATTCTAAATCTTGGTTTAATTTAATTTAATTTAAAAAAAAACTAGAAGTCACTAAATTTGGATCTAATTTTAAAATTTTTCATACAATTTTTGAATTTATTAATAGAAGTTTCTACAAAATAAACGATTCTAAATCTTAGTTCAATTTAAAGAAACTAGAATCTACTAGATTTAGATCTAATTCTAATTTACAAATCCAAAATTATTCAGAATTTGTTTTATTTTACTTTTTACAAATTAAAATGGAATCCATATTTATTAAGAATTTGAAAAGAATTTTAATTCAAATTCAAAAAACAAAAATTCTTCTAATTTTGGATTTAATTTGAATCAGTCAATCAATATTATTTTTCATTTGATTTTTTATGATGATTCTAATTTTACATATTTTCTAAAATCTGTGTAAAGTGAATTAATTTTTTTTGGAATTGGATTCACTTATGTTGGATTCACTTCTGTTTAAAAATCTAAATCTGTACAATCGCTACGTAAAATCAAAAATGTGTCAAAATTTATTTTTTCGGACCTCCTTTTTTTAGCAAAATTTACGATTATCAAATTTTTAAACAGAAATATAGATCTGAAAGTGCAAATTATTATTATAAAAAAAAATTCTGGAATATTTATTGAAGAAAATAGAAAGGAACTCTCGTCTCTCTAGTTCCAAAACACTGTGAAATCTCTAAAATAAATTTTTGAGAGTCAGAAACAATAATTATTTTAAAGTGTCCCATCTCTACATCCGACTTAAAAGGTTATCAAATTTTTACACAAAATTAGAGATTCGAAAATGCCCATTATTACAAAAAAAACATTACTAAAATGTTTATTGAAAAAAAATTGAAAGTAACTTTTGTCTTTGGCTCTAGAACTTTAGTGATCTCTCTAAAATAATACTTTGGAAGTCGGAAACAACAATTATCCCACCTCTACATCCGGCTCAAAAAACTGTAAATTTTTTAAACAAAATTAGACATCCAAAAATGCGAATTACTAAAAAAAAAATTTCTGAAATATTTATTGAAAAAAAGTAGAAAGAAATTGTCGACTCTAGCTCTAAATCTCTAGTGAATTCTCAAGAATATTTTTTAGAAAGTCGGAAACAAAAATTATTATAAATTTTCCTTTCTTATACACATATCTCTCTAGATCTCTCTCGAAAGACCATTTTTGTATAATTAGAAAGCTGAATGCGTCAATCATTTAAAAAAAAATTTAAATGTTTATTGAAAAAAATAATAGAGAGAAATTGTCTTCTCTACCTCTAAAACTAGTAAAATCTCTAAAATAAATTTTTGGGAGACGGAAACAACAATTGTTATAAAGTATCCCATCTCTACATACGGCTCAAAGGATTTTCAAATTTTTAAAGAGAATTGGAGATCCAAAAAAGCAAGTTATTTAAATAAAATAATTCTCGATTGTTTATTAAAAAAATAGAAAAACTGTCGTCTAGAGCTGTGCAAATACAGATTGTATGACTTTAAGCCTTAATATTGTAGATTTACATAAAAATATCAGATCTAATCGGCAGTTAAAAGTTTTGTTATTGTAAATTTGCATTTTTTAATTTTAGTCCCCACGAAAATTTGCTTGTGGTGACAAAACAGCCAAAATTGCGTCTGCAAATTGCAGTTTTTGACGCTTTTATATTGTTCTTCAAGACAATCGTAGCTGAAAATTAATTAAAGATAGGGTAATAATCCCGAAACTGGCCTGTAGATTCCTGGTGCTCTTTGACTGTCTACAGCAGCTCTACCATATTTATTTAAATTAATTTTTGGTGTTTTACAGTTTCATTATTGGAGATACCTGTATCTCGTAGCTACTTTACCTTATTTACCACATTTGAATCACCGAATTCAGCAGAAAATCGATATTTCTATCACCTCTTTATCGCCCCGCCCAAACTCATCTCTCCGCCAAAATTTTCAGTGCAAAAACAAACTCAAAAATCTCTTATCAGACCAAATAAATTAATAAAACGCGCAAACCACACATACGATTGTCTCCAACCAAATAAAATGAAACCCACTCCTTTCATTTCAACGACGTCACACCATTTGAACCGGTGCTGGTTCACCATTTACCATTTCCAAGGTACCTGTTGTGAGTCATCCAAGTGAAATTTAACTCCGACAAAATTTACAGTCTTTGACTTTTACCACGTTTACGAATCATAAATTAACAGTTTTTGCACAAAATGTGAGTAGATTTTGTAATCGAAACCCGTGTGAGGTGATAGAGACACAAATAGGTAAGTTATTACAATAAAATATTCAAGGACAAGCATTAAAACAATTTACGAGGCATTTAAAAATATATTTGCAATACAAAACACAGTCACGTGATGAAAATTTTAAGGGTTGGTAACACTAACCCTTAAAAGTTGGCAACAGTTGGTAGTACACCCCTAATTTTTGCAGATGGCGGAGTATTGCCAATATGACTGGCGTTTGGAGAAAATTGTACCAGAACCGCCCCCCAGACGGCCATCTCTTGATAAATCAACAGCCCTTCATTCTTTAAAATCGATGATTCAACAATCAACCGATTTTGAATTGAAAAACAGCATCGAACAAGACGAGAAAAACCTTCTCAAATTTTTATATGCCCGCAAATTTGACATTCCTGATACTTATCTTCTAATTCAAAATTATTATTATTACCGCAAAAGAAATCACATTATTTTCGAAAACTTCTCAGTGAAGTCCCCAGACATAAAAAACGCTTTAGAAAACAGTCTTCCGGGGGTTTTACCCTCAAAAGATCGCAAAGGGCGGTGCGTTCTAATCCTCAATGCTACCAACTGGGATTGTAGTTACAGTTTATTGAGTATATACCGCGCGATTTTACTTAGTTTAGATTTTTTGGTTAAGGAAGTCCATAATCAGGCTCGAGGTTTCGTTATTATTGTCGATTGGACCGAATTTTCGTTTCGTCAAACAACAAATTTAAAACCGTCCATTATTAAATTAATGATTGAAGGTTTGCAAGACTGTTTTCCCGCCAAATTCAAAGGGATTCACTTCATTGGACAACCATGGTATGTCGAAGCCGCTTTAACCTTTATTAAACCGTTCCTAAAGGAGAAAATTAAGGAAAGAATCTTTGTACATGGAAATAATTTAAGCACTTTACATGATCACGTGCACAAGGATATACTTCCGGCGGAATTAGGCGGGGAACAACCGAGTTATAATCCTGAAGTTTGGTTAGAAAAGTTGAGCCAAGAGTAGATTTGCAGCTTTTGTTCGTTGGGGTGGCTACACTGCTGTACATAACCAAATACTGACAGTGATGCCAACCTTGTTGCAGCTTTTGTTCGTCAGGGTAGTTACAGTGACATATAACTAAATACTGGCAGCGTTGCCACCCTTGTTCATCAAATAAAACACTTAATTGCACTTAATTATTTATTGAAACGTCTCGAATTATTTCACATGACAATAAATTAATTAAATGCTGTGATCTTAATGCAAATGTCGCCAAATATTTTGTAGCTTTTAAATAAAGGTTAAATTAAAATTCTAGGGTTTTTTTCTCGTTATAAATTTGGGATGGCTGCACTGAGCAACCAATTTTAAACACCTAAACCTGTCAGTGTTACAACAAATAACAAAAAACACTAAAATAACTTTAAAATTTAAAAACTAGATCAGGTTTTTAGTGTTTTTCGTAAATTAACTTGTGTTGGATGCACTGAGCAAACATTGACAGTGTCACCAACTGCTATTTTTAAATCTACAAGAAACCAAAATTTCCACCAAATAGTTTATTGGAAACGCTGAAATATTTTTTCTACAATTCAACTCTGTAAAAATAAAAGTCCCTAAAAAAAGGCTCTGACATAATCGGCCTTCATATGGCTAAAATAACTTTCTAGTGTTTTTTTTGCAAATTAATTTGTGTTGGACCCACTGAGCAAACATGTGTCAGTGGTACCAACCCCATCTTTTCAAATCAACAAAAACACAAATTCCACTGAATTATTTATTGTAAACGCTGTGATATCTTTACAACTAAGATCTATAAAAATAAAATCTCCCAAACCTGAGATTTCTAACAACTTTTAGCCTTTTCAAACCTTGCAGAAACATCCTTCCAATTAATAACCTCAAAAATCGCCTTAACATAATCAGCCCTCACATTCTTATATTGCAAATAATAGGCATGTTCCCACACATCAATCCCGAAAAGGGGCACCAACCCCGTCGTAGCTTGCAGGGGATCCTGATTAGCACAAGTGGCAATTTTCAACTGGTTGCTCTTACTACAGTACCCCAACCAGCCCCATCCTGATCCCTGTACCCCAATCGAAGACGCAGACAACTGATCTTTCAGTTGCTGAATACCCCCAAAAGACTTCTCGATTGCTTGCTTCAAAGCATCGCTCGGTTGAGTCGATTCTGGAGTCAAGTTCTGCCAGAAGATCGAGTGGTTCAAGTGACCTCCACCGTTAAACCGCAGGGCAGGCTCAAGGGAGATTGCTGTACTTATATCACCCTTACTCAGGGCTGCTTTTAACTTTTCTTCAGCTGCATTTAAATTTGTTACATAGGTTTGGTGGTGTTTCGAGTGGTGGAGACACATAATTTCACGGGAAACGATGGGCTCAAGGGCTTCATAGCCGTAGGGGAGCTCTGGGAGGGAGTGAGCAGCTCTACTTGATCTGGCAAAAGTGAGGTTATGTACGTTTAAAAAAAAATAGGTCGAAGGGAGTAACTTACGATAATGGGGCTGTGGCGAGTCGACGAAGGGCAAACATTGTAGAATTTAAGTTTTTGTAGGGCTTATGTAATACGTTTCAATATTTTATGATTATTATCGGAAAATGCCGAATAACCTTGACTGAAGTTTTTTGACAGTTGACAGATTTGTGAGGTTATGTAATTTTTAAAAAAAGGGGTATCTTACGACAATGAAGTGTGGCGAGTCAAGCAGAATCTGGCAAAGAGCAAATATTGCCGAATTTGAGTTTTTGTAGGTCTTATATAATACGTTTCAATATTTTATAATTATCGGAAAATACAGTATGACCTTGACTTGACGTTTCATTGACAGATTTGTGAGGTTAGAAGCTTTTAAAAATAGAAATTAATGAAAAAAATATTTTATTTTGAAATTGATAAACACAAAGTAAAAAAGTGAATACACGAATAACGTAACAATTTAACTGATTTTCTTAAGCTCAACATCAAACACTAGAGTTGAATTTGGGGGTATAACAGGGGGCGAGCCTTTAGGACCGTAGGCCACGTTTGGAGGACATGTGATACGTCTCTTACCGCCAACTTTCATCCCAACAAGTCCAATATCCCAGCCTTTGATAACCTCTCCTTTCCCGACTCTGAAACTAAAACCTGGCCCTTTAGTGCTTGAATCAAACATTTTGTTGTTGTCTTTCAAACGACCCTCGTAGTAGACTTGTACAAATTTTCCGGCTTTAACCGCCTCGCCTGTGCCTTCTTTGAGGTCTTGAACAACCACGCCACCTTTCAGCACTGTTTTCTTTTGTTTGGGCTGTTTTTCGGATTTTTGGGGCTTTTCTGGCTGTTTTGTTTTCTTAAGATTAGGTTTGGCGACACCATTTAGTTTTGGTTTCACTACTTCTTCACTTTCTTCATTCGAGGAATCATCTTCAGCATCGTCCTCTTCTTCCTCTTCCTCCCCCTCTTCTTCTTCTTCTTCCTCATCGGCGCCAACAGTTTCTTCAACTCCAGATTCTTCTTCCTCTTCCTCCTCTTCGACTTGATCAAGATCAAAGTCTGAATCATCAGATTCTTCCTCCACTGTACCCTCAAATAATTGGTTTAGGAGTTTTGACTTTTTACTAGGAGGGCCTTCATTTGATGGTTTTTTGACACGTTTTTTCTCCTTTGAAGTTGTTTCTTCTTCTTCCTCGACTTCTTCATTGAACTCATCATCGTCGAGGCTTGTTAAATACCCAGTTAAGTGAACGTGGGCTTTACCATTTGTAGCAAAAGACACCTTAGAACCAGTCTGAAAAAAAACCACTTTTAGTAACGGTTTTTTGGCAAAACCTTGAATTTTCTACCTCAAAATTTAAATCTAAAGGACACTGCAACTTGTCCTTCTTATTAAGGGTACACAAGAGGTAATTTCGTCCCTCAAAAACGCACATGACTTGGGCCGGTTCATCATTGGAATTTGAGATATCCAACGCAGCCATTGAGATGTGAAATGATACTTTTACTTTTTGGGTGTAGCATCTACCCGGTTCCATAATCAAACCTGTGATAAAATAATAAAAATTCGTTAGAAAACACGTGGTAAAAAAACCGGCAAATGGGTTACCAACTCGTGGTAGTTTTACCTACCCCAGAACATTTTTAATGGATTTTTCTTGTCCTGGACAACGAGAAGACAAAATTTAACAGATAAAATCAAAGAAATCCAACACTAAAAACGGTTAAATGCCTTTTTCAGACTTCAAACAGGAATCACATTTCACCAAGACGAAAAACTCGTTGAGAAAGACTCTGAAAGTGCGCAGGCCCGGCGAAAGAAGCCGGTTTGAGCGCTAGATTTAAATCGAGTTTAAAAATTGACATATTTGTTTAGCAAAAGTAAGAAAAAATTAGCTTTTTTTAAAAAAACTGCTGTATTTTGCTGTTTCATTTGTTACCTGTGTGCTAATTTTTTTATTTTTGCAATTACAGAGAAATTCTTAACTGTTAAATGCCACTACACTAAAATCTCCAGATTTTAAAAGTGTTGCCAACGTTGGATACTCACTCCACAGCTTTTAAAATAAATGGCGCAAATTATACACTTGTTATTTATGATTGGTTGATTTATTTCGAAAATTAGCCAATCACAAATGAGTATTTCAAATTTTTTGCGTTTAAATAACATAAATTTTCCTGTATAAATCCTTTTTTTTAAATAACTGTTTTTATTGTTTTAAATTGACAAAACCTTTTATGACATAAGTAGCACTAAATTTATGATTATTGTCCACAAAAAACATTTTTTTTTCTCCGATGTAATAATATTAAGACGTTTTTCCTTTAATAACACAGTTTTTGTTATTTAATTTAAATGACAATGCTCTCAAGAGCTATTTCCATATTTAACTTAAAACGACAATTTGTAAAATGACATTTTTCCAGTAAAAAGACTATTATATTCGCAAAATGACAAATTTTGGTGTAAAATAATAAGACTGATGTCAAATTTCCAAGACAAAATAGGAATTTCTACATTATTTCTTGTGTGAGATGTAAAATGACAGCTGTTCCGTAAAAATGACAACCCAGACTGTAAAACGGCCATAGTAACTCACTATTTTGTAAAACATTGTAAAATGGTCATAAATAATAAATGTTAGTGCTGTAAAATGATGGATTTTCTTCCAATTACAATTTTTGCCATTCAATGCCAATTTGCTTTTCTAGAAATTCCAAATACGCTACAAAATGACTCTTTTTTTCTACAAAATGGCAGTCTTCATTATTTGTCTCTAATAATAGATGTAAAATGACACCTGTTTAGCCAGTTTTTTTTAAATTTTTTCTAGTAATATAACTGTTTTCTGAGTCTCTGATGTCAGATTTGCGAGACAAAATGATAGTTTTAATATTATTTATTCTGTGAGAGATGTAAAATCACAACTGTTCCATCAGAATGACAATCCAGTGGCTGTAAAAAAGCCATAGTAAAATGACAATCTTGTAGAACATTGTAAAATGGTAATAAATAATGTATTAGTGCTGTAGAATGACAGATTTTCTTCCAGTTACAGTTTCTACTATCAAATGCCAATTTTTTTCTCTAGAAATTCTAATCATGCCACAAAATGACATTTATTTTCCTAGAAAATGGCAGTTTCTACATTATTTTTCTGTTAGAGACGTAAAATGACAGCTGCTTAGTCCATTTTTTTAAAATTCTTTCGCTCGTTGTGACAAATTTGTAAAATGACACTTTTCCGGTAAAATGACAATAAAACGACTGTTTTATTCGCAAAATAATAATTTTCGGTGTAAAATAATAAGTCTCTAATGTCAAATTTGCAAGACTAAATGAGAGTTTCTACATTATTTTTCTGTGAGAAATATAAAATGACAGCTGTTCCACAGCTGTGACAAAATGACAACCCAGGCTGTAAAACAGTTATAACGAAATGGTCATAAAAAATTTATTAGTGCTGTAAAATAACAAATTTTCTTCCAATTCCAGTTTTTGCTATAAAATGCCATTTTAATTTTTTTCTAAAAGATGTAAAATGACGGCTGTTTAGCTCGTATTTTAAAAATTCTTTCGTTCTTTATAATAAATTAGTAAAATGACAATTAAATAACTGTTTTAACCGCAAAATAACAATTTTCGGTGTAAAACGATGAGTCCCTGATGTCAAATTTCCAAGACAAAATAAAAATAAATATTAGTGCAGTTGCTGTGTAAAACGGCCATAGAAGAATGACAAACTTGTAAGACATTGTAAAATGCCCATAAAAAGATAAATATT
The DNA here is from genome assembly GCA_029207805.1 of Tribolium confusum. Lineage (NCBI taxonomy): Eukaryota > Metazoa > Arthropoda > Insecta > Coleoptera > Tenebrionidae > Tribolium > Tribolium confusum. Next base: position 3,955,285 of record JALGAY010000007.1, on the reverse strand, counting down.
AGTGCACTTGTTGTGTAAAACAGCCATAGAAGAATACAATCTTGTAAAATAGCCATAAAAAAATAAATATTATTGTACTTGCTGTGTAAAACAGCCATAAAAAATGACAATCTTGTAAAATAGCAATAAAAAAATAAATATTAGTGTACTTGCTGTGTAAAACAGCCATAGAAAAATGATAATCTTTTAAATCATTGTAAAATGGTCATAAAAAAATAAATATTAGTGCACTTGTTGTGTAAAACAGCCATAGAAGAATGACAAACTTGTAAAACGGTCATAAAAAATAAATATTAATGTAGTTGCTGTGTGAAACAGCCATAGAAGGATGACAATCTTCTAAAACATTGTAAAATGGTCATAAAATTTTTTTATATTAGTGCAGTTGCTGTGTAAAACAGCCATAGATGAATGACAAACTTGTAAGACATTGTAAAATGCCCATAAAAAGAAAAATATTAGTGCACTTGTTGTGTAAAACAGCCATAGAAGAATACAATCTTGTAAAATAGCCATAAAAAAATAAATATTATTGTCTTGCTATGTAAAACAGACATAGAAAAATGACAATCTTGTAAATCATTGTAAAATTGTCATAAAAAAATAAATATTAGTCCACTTGTTGTGTAAAACAGCCATAGAAGAATGAAAAACTTGTAAAACGGTCATAAAAAATAAATATTAATGCAGTTGCTGTGTAAAACAGCCATAGAAGAATGACAATCTTATAAAACATTGTAAAATGGTCATGAAAAAAATATTAGTGCAGTTACTGTAAAAGAAAATGGTAGTTTCTATGATTTTTCTGTAATAAAAGAGTAAAATGACATCTGTTTATAGTTCGTATTTTAAAAATTCTTTCGTCCTTTATGACAAATTTTGTAAAATGTCACTTTTCACGTAAAATGACTGTTTTATTCGCAAAATAAAAATTTTCGGTGTACATTATGACTCTGATATCAAATTTCCAAAATAAAATAAGAGTTTCTACATTATTTCTCTGTGAGAGATGTAAAATGACATTTTACTGTTTTTTCTTTACGACAAATTTGTAAAATATCACTTTTCCGGTAAAATGACAATAAAATAACTGTTTTACTTGTAATACAACAATTTTCGGTGTAAAATGACATTCTATTATGACAATTTTTGCCAAATAAAACCTGTTTCTCATAGAAATTTGAGACTAGTCTGATAAAAACCAAACACAAATTGCTTTAGAAAAAAAATTTATTCAATACAAAATTAAAGCCAACCTAACAAAAAAAAATATCACACTTGTGATGTCCTCCAGGCCCTTCCCCCTCATTCACTCTCAACCAGAAACTCCTCAAACAGCCTTATCAAATTATCAATTCCTTCCAGATAATTCTTATCAATCTGATACCTCTCTGCTGGAAAAGCATGAGCAAAATCAATCATCTTCACCGTCGCCCACATCTCTGACTTCTGCTCCGTGCACAATTCATCCAAAATATACGTATAATCCTGTCTTTTACTCTGCATATCCTTATCATAATCATTCTGAAACGAATGTGTCCGTTTCAATGTTCGTATCGACTTCTGCCACACATTATTATTATTCTTATTAACATAATCATCGAAATGTTTTAATTTCGTTGGAGACGTTGGCGTACGTAAAATGGGGCCCTCTTTAGTCAACTGTCCACTGAAACCAGTCGGAATCTTCTCATTCAAAACGGCAAGACTCAACGGTCGGTAGAGACTCGTCGATCGGTGAAGCTTCAACATGGGCTTGGGATGATCAGTCTTGAGAAGCTCTCGGAGTCTTCGGGCATCGTAGACGAAGAGCAAAGAGGAGGAGTAGAAATGGTAGCAGCGCTGTTTGCGGATCCATAATTGGATACGCCAGAGACTTGCAAGGAACTGGACGATCAGGCTGCGGCAAGGCGGCGCGGTTTCAGCGTTTAGAAACGTTTTCAATGCTAAAAAAAAAGGAAAAAAAATTTCAAATAATAAAAAAATAATTTAGTTACCTAAAGGAATGGTGTCTTTATTGAGAGTCTTGCCGTAATTCTTGTCGAATTTTGTTAATTGATTGTTGTAGATTTTGTAGACTTGGAAACCCGGAATACAGAAGGCGAGGTCACGTTTAGAATCTTGGTATTTCGCCTAAACACAACAAAGAATAATGTCAGAAGTATAACGACACTTAAAATTGACAATCAAATGATATTATATTCGAAAAATTACAATTGACGCTGTAAAATAACATCTTTCTGAAAAATTCTAGAAAATAACAGTTTTTGTATAACAAGTCTTGTAATGAAATGTAAAATGACAATTTTTCTAACTGTTGTTTCTTCTATAAAGTTTATTTCTGACATTTGTAAATTGGCAAAAAATTACTTTTATTGCTGTAAAATGACAATTATTTCGGTAAAACTTCGATAAATTTTAAGTTTCAGTTGTAAAATGACAATCTGGGCTGTAAATTATTTTTGGTAAATTTTTCTCCTTAAAATCTGTAGCTTTTTGTAACAAATAAATTTTTGTTGTAAAATGTCATTAGTTTTAAATAACTACAGCAAATGGTATTTATAGTTTTAACCAACAAAAATGTTTTTTAATGTAAAATGACTGTTCCAGATGTAAAATGACAGTTGTTTCATTACAATTTTTTTGTAAAATGAAATTTTATTACATATTTTTAATGTAAATTTAAATATGAATTTTTACATTCTTTTCTAAAATGTAAAACGACAGCTAATTCCTAAAAATAGTCATAATAAAATGACACTTTTAAAATTAGCTTTGATAAAAAACCTTTTTTCTCAAACTCTTAAAACAAATTTGTAAAATAACTAAATTTTTATTTTGTAAAAACCTTAAAATGACTGTTTTTAAATATTTCTTTGTAAGAGATGTAACAAAACAGCAATTTGTTTCAAAATTGACAATAAAAAGACGTGTTTTATTAAAATTCTGCCCTTTTGTGGTAATAAATTCGTAAAACGACACTTTTTCGGTAAAATGACAATAAAACGACTAGTTTACGCACAAAATAACAATTTTTGATGTAAAAGAATGAGTCCCTGATGTCAAATTTCCAAGGCAAAATAAGAATTTCAATTTTATTCTTCTGCAAATGATGTAAAATGACAACTGTTCCGCAAAAATTATAATCCAGGCTGTAAAACAGCCATAGAAAAATGACAATCTTGTAAAACATGGTCATAAAAAATAAATATTAGTGCAGTTGCTGTGTAAAACAGCCATAGAAGAATGACAATCTTCTAAAACATTGTAAAATGATTATAAAAAAATAAATACTAGTGCAGATGCAGTATAAAATAGCCATAGAAGGATGACAATCTTCTAAAACATTGTAAAATGGTCATGAAAAAATAAATATTAGTGCAGATGCTGTGTAAAGTAGCCATAGAATGACAATCTTGTAAATCATTGTAAAATAGTCATGAAAAAATAAATATTAGTGCAGATGCTGTGTAAAGAAGCCATAGAAGAATGGCAATCTTCTAAAACATTGTAAAGTGATCATAAAAAATAAATATTAGTGCAGTTGCTGAGTAAAACAGCCATAGAAGAATGACAATCTTCTACAACATTGTAAAATGGTCATGAAAAAATAAATATTAATGCAGAGATGCTGTGTAAAGCAGCCATAGAATGACAATTTTGTAAATCATTGTAAAATAGTCATAAAACAATAAATATTAGTGCAGTTGCTATGTAAAGTAGCCATAAAAGAATGGCAATCTTCTAAAACATTGTAAAATGGTCATAAAAAATTAATATTAGTGCAGATGCTGTGTAAAGAAGCCATAGAAGAATGGCAATCTTCTAAAACATTGTAAAATGGTCATGAAAAAATAAATATTAGTGCAGATGCTGTGTAAAGCAGTCATAGAATGACAATCTTGTAAATCATTGTAAAATAGTCATAAAACAATAAATATTAGTGCAGTTGCTATGTAAAGTAGCCATAGAAGAATGGCAATCTTCTAAAACATTGTAAAGTGGTCATAAAAAATTAATATTAGTGCAGATGCTGTGTAAAGAAGCCATAGAAGAATGGCAATCTTTTAAAACATTGTAAAGTGGTCATAAAAAATAAATATTAGTGCAGATGCTGTGTAAAGTAGCCATAGAATGACAATCTTGTAAATCATTGTAAAATAGTCATAAAACAATAAATATTAGTGCAGTTGCTATGTAAAGTAGCCATAGAAGAATGACAATCTTCTAAATCATTGTAAAGTGGTCATAAAAAATAAATATTAGTGCAGTTGCTGAGTAAAACAGCCATAGAAGAATGACAATCTTCTAAAACATTGTAAAATGGTCATGAAAAAAATAAATATTAGTGCAGATGCTGTGTAAAGCAGTCATAGAATGACAATCTTGTAAATCATTGTAAAATAGTCATAAAACAATAAATATTAGTGCAGTTGCTATGTAAAGTAGCCATAGAAGAATGACAATCTTCTAAAACATTGTAAAGTGGTCATAAAAAATAAATATTAGTGCAGATGCTGTGTAAAGTAGCCATAGAATGATAATCCTGTAAATCATTGTAAAATAGTCATAAAACAATAAATATTAGTACAGTTGCTATGTAAAGTAGCCATAGAAGAATGACAATCTTCTAAAACATTGTAAAGTCATCATAAAAAATAAATATTAGTGCAGTTGCTGAGTAAAACAGCCATAGAAAAATGACAGTCTTCTAAAACATTGTAAAATGGTCATGAAAAAGTAAATATTAATGCAGAGATGCTGTGTAAAGCAGCCATAGAATGACAATCTTGTAAATCATTGTAAAATAGTCATAAAACAATAAATATTAGTGCAGTTGCTATGTAAAGTAGCCATAGAAGAATGACAATCTTCTAAAACATTGTAAAATGGTCATAAAACAATAAATATTAGTGCAGTTGCTGTGTAAAACAGCCATAGAAGAATGACAAACTTGTAAGACATTGTAAAAAGCCCATAAAAAAATAAATATTAGTGCAGTTGCTGTAAAATGCGATTTTTTTTTCTAGACATTCCCATTATGCTACAAAATGACATCTTTTTTTCCTAGACAATGACAGTTTCTATGTGATTTTTTTCTAGGAGATGTAAAATGACAACTACATACTTTGTAAAAATAATTTTACAACAGTTGTTGGTTCTAAACAACAATAAATAATCATTAAAGCTGTAAAATGACATAGTTATGATGTATTGCATAGTTACAATATTATAATGACATTGTAAAATGACAGTTCTGTATCTCACAAAACAGTTTTGTTTTTCTTTCAAGTAATAGATTGATAGAAAGTTACAAATTAAGCTGTAAAATTCTGTAAAATTCCATCTTACCTCTTCATTGACAATTTTCTCATAGTTAGCAGTAGGATCCCACGTCCTTCTTCCAATCTTAATGTCCATAACACACGGTTCTTTATAATGTTTTGTAAGATCTTCAAGTACAATACATTCAACATCTCGTCCTCTTAATGGCACTTTAACCGTACCAAAATACTTCGGTATAAATTCCCTCAATTCGGCTCTCGCCTCATCTGTTGCACGATTCACCTCTTCATAGAAACCCACTTCACGTTGTCCACATTTCGGTTTCGTAATTGGTTTGAGTATAGTACCGTTATGCTTGATCATACCTTTATGAAATTTTTCGATAAAAACACATCACGTGTAATACACGAATTTATTTTTTTTACCATATGATTTTCCACTGATTGTATGACCAGCAACTTGATTTTCAAATAATTGCATATCGGCAGGAAATTCAAGATATTCATCAGGATCTTCTTCGACTGGATCAAATTCTACAGCACTTTTACATGCCGCATAAAAATTATCTTGCTTGTGAATTGGCATTGGTACTACTTCGGATTTTCCCATCTTTTTTCCTTTTTTTTAATCCAAGATTAGCGCGGCTAAAACCGAACATAAAACACACTGATAAAAAATCGAGATAAAGGGATTAATAAGAGAAATGCAGGTAATTTTAATTTATTGATGAGGTATTATTTGATGAGATAAATAGCTGAGAGAGCTAACAAATGACAATTTTTTACTTAAATAATTCAAAATTACGTGATATTTTCTCAGTTTTATATAAATATGACCGGTTTCATCTACTTCAAGAAGGTTAAATAAGTAACCGCACCAAATATCGGCTTCATTTCCAACAAGAAGGTTAAATAAGTAGCCGAGTCAATGATGTTGATGTCATGTTATTTGTAAAATGACACTTGAGTTACATAAAACCTCTCGAAAATGACAGTTCTCATTATAAATTGTCAAATGACAATTTTCATTGTAATAATAAAAAAGACTGCTTTTGCTGTAAAATGCCTACAGTTTTAGTTACAAAACTAGTAATGAAATGACAGTTATTGAATTTTCTATGAAATGACAGTTAGTTCATTTTTTAATCTACATCTTTTATGACATTTGCAAAATGACAGTTATGTAACATAAAAAACACAATTCCCATTGTAAAATAGTCATATTCTAAATTATTCCTGTCAAATTCCAAAAATTTGGTTAAAATGTTCGTTCTAGTTGTAAAGTGACACTGTTTATTGTAAAATGGTCATAAAAAAATGTCTTTTTTGTAAAATATTTACAGTTTAAGCTACAAATTTAGCAATAAAATGACACCTGTTTAATTTTATATAAAATGACAAATTGTTTAGTTTTTAATCTCCTTCTTTTATGACATTTGTGGAATGACAGTTATGTAATATAAAAAAACAGCCTAAAATGACAATTCCCATTGGAAAATGGTCGCAAAAAAATGAAAAATAGTTGCTATTGCTGTCAAATGCCTACGAATTGGTTAAAATATACGTTTCAGTTGTAAAATGACATTTTCATTGTAAAATGGTGATAGAAAAATGACTATTTTTGCTGTAAAATACTTACATTTTTAGTTACAAATTTAGTAATAAAATGACAGCTATTCAATTATCTATGAAATGACAGGTTGCTCAGTTTTTAATCTACATCTTTTATAGCATTTGTAAAATGGCAGTTGGGTAACATAAAAAAACTCTCTAAAATGATAATATCCATTGTAATGTAGTTAGAAAAAGATAAAAAATAGCTGCTATTGCTGTCAAATTCCGATAATTTGGTTAAAATACACGTTCTACTTGTAAAATGACAATTCTCATTGTAAAATAGTCATAAAATATGACTGTTTTAGCTGTAAAAAGCTTACAGTTTTAGCTATAAGTTTAGTAATAAAATGACACGTATGCAATTTTCAATAAAATGACAGTTAGTTCAATTTGTAATCTACTTCTTTTATGGAATTTGTAAAATAACACTTGAATAAGTTAAAAAACCTCTCTAACATGTCACTTATCATTGTAAAATAGTCATAAAAGCGTAAAAGATAGCCGATATTGTTGTCAAATAACAAGAAATTAGGTAAAAATATACGTTTTAATTATAAAATGCCAATTTTTATTGTAAAATAGTAATAGAAAAATGACTTTTTGCTGTAAAATGCTTACAAATTTAGTAATGAAATGACAACAATTCAATTTTCTATAAAATAACAGTTTATTCAATTTTTAATTTAATTTGTAAATTGACATTCGACTAACATAACAAGTTCTATAAAATGACAGTTTTCATTATAATGACAGAAAAATATTTACTGCTTCGGATCAGGTTTGGAAATAAAATTATGACCGTAATCAGAACGATTTACTTGATCCGTCTTGTTTGAAAACTGCGAATCAACTGAATGAAAAAGGGTCTCAACACTAAATGACTAATAAATATAATACGTAACTTGCTGTTTTTACATTCTATATACAAAAAAAAAAGAGACAAAAAAATCAGACTTAGCCTTGTTCATATGATTCATGCCGTTATGTAATAACAATGACAAATCTATCAGGGTAATTAAATAATAAATGACAATATAATAATAATCATAATGAAAAACATATACGTAATCAATTACGTCTTCTAATTACAGTTTTTGTTGTAAAATGACACCTTTTTCTAGACAATTACAGTTTTTATATTACTTTTCTGTAAAAGATATAAAATCGGCATAAACAATGGCGGTTTCTGTTGCAAACTGTGAGTTTTAGTTATAAAATGACATTGTTATGTCATTTCATAAGTTTTATATTAAAATGACAACTTTGGCTATAAAATAACAACTTTTATAAAAAAATGTGACAGTTCCCAATGTGATTATACAAAAAATGACAATTCTTATTGTAAAATGATTATAGAAAAATAGATGTTTTATTGTTAAAACACAGGTTTTCTTCTAATTACAATTTTTGTTGTAAAATGACACTTTTTTCTAGGTAATTACAGTTTCTACATTATTGTCCTGTAAAATATGTAAAATAGGCATAAACAGTGACAGTTTGTGTTGCAAACAGTTGTAAGTTTTAGCTAGAAAATGACATTTTGTGTCATTTCATAAGTTTTATAATAAAATGACATCTTTGGCTATAAAACAATGACAGTTCTTATTGTAAAATAGTCATAGAAAACTAAATGTTTTACTGTAAAAACACAGGTTTATTTCTAATTACAGTTTCCGATTTAAAATGACATTCTTGTGTCATTTAATAAGTTTTAAAATAAAATGACAACATTGCCTATAAAATAATATATTTCTGGAAAAATTTGACACCTTCTTGTTGTAGTAAAACGACATTTACCCTACCAAATTTCCCAATGAAAAATAATTTTTTAAAACATTTTTTTTTTAAATTTGAGAATCTAAAAACAATTGTTTCATCAAAATAACAACTTTAACGGCAGTAGAGTGCACAATTCGCAAGCTCACAGAATGCGATCACATTTTTTATAATCACTGACATGATATTTTATTTTTCGGCTGTAAATGTTCATAAAGCTAGAGGAAAAAACTTCACACCTCTTACAGATTAATGTGACGACACACAAAGAACAAAAGCGCTTAAAATACATGATAAATGTGCCCAAAATTCTCCAAGAGAAAATACTTCACAACCACTGAAGTATTCAAAACAAAGATAAGAAATGACAAATAATTTCAACGATACAAGTTAGTAATAAAATTAGGTAGGCAACCAGTAATACAGCTTAAATTTCCTCTGTTTAGTAACCTGCGGTTACAGTTGACCTTCATGTAAAATAACAATTTTTACAGCAAAATGACTATTTTAATTAGAGTAAAACGACAAACAAAAAAATTGAAAAATTAAAAATCATAAATGAAAGTTAAGTGAAGGCAGTTCTGACCTATCAAGTGCCATTTTTTCCCAACCTACTTCAAACAAATGTGGTTTCTCACGGCCAACTGAGTTTCTAATAAATCCGATAAACATCTACAGAGTGTTTAAAAAAAAAACAATTTGTGTTAAGTACACTCGAAAATAAATGTTAATCATATAGATTAGATTATAATTACTTTTGGCACCATATGCACTACATACAAAATGTATTTTTTTAACAGCCGGCTCATCAGCACTCATTTTCACGGCCTTCTAATAATATTCACTTAAATTCTGTTGTAATTATAAACAAAAATTTATTTTTATCGATTAACTAGTGCATAGAAAGTCATAAATTTGCTGAAGTGTTTTTACTTATCATAATAATTGTTCAATTGTTAGTGATTTTAAACGAGATAAACGTTTTTTTATTGCATAATAAATGCAATGTTTATTCAACAAAACATATTTGACCCTTGAATAAGTTCCTAATACGAATTGAATAGCTATTTTAATTATCAACAAACTATGAGATAACGATTTTTTTTAAATAATTTTTTAAACAATACACGTTGCCACTGTATAAATGTCACCTTGACATTTGAAATTATTTTGACAGGCTTTACTGGGCTTTACTAAATCACGGAATTCTATTCGATTTAACAATGAACTACATATTTAGCTGCCAAAAAATTTGATAAACTTCAATAAAAATCAGCGAGGCTTTGCAGAAGTATATTAGTTATTTATACACTGCTCCAATAAATTAACGCACCACTTGAATTTTTTTGAAAATTGAAACATGTATTCCACCAATTGGTACAAAATTAAGAAAAATTTAACAAAAACATTTGTTTAAAGTAAATTAATATCTAATGTGTTCAAATATAGTAAAACAAACCGAAAACAAAATTTTATTAAAGTTACGCCGTTATAAAAGTTACAGAAAACATCTTAATATCGCGTATTTCCACCTCTACTTTGAATAACCGCTGCACATCTTCGTTCATACTCAAAATTAACGAACTTATGTCTTCTTGATTTAAGTTATTCCAAATTTCATTTAGTTGAGGACCTACCTCTTGAAGATGGACAGAAGGATGTGGAAGATTTTTTTAACGTTTCCCGAGAATGTCCCAAACATGCTCAATAGGATTCAGGTCAGGGCTTCGAGCTGGCCAATCCAAAACATTAATTTCTGCCTCATTCATGTAATCTTTAACAATTCGGGCAGTGTGGGGTTTTGCGTTATCTTGCATTAACAAAAAATTTGGACCAATATAAGGGGCATATGGTACGACATGCTCTTCAAGAATGTCTGTTATGTAACAGTCCGCATTTATAGAGCCATTATTTACAACCACTAACTCCGTGCGAGCTTGTAAGGAAATACCACCCCAAACCATTACTGAGCCTCCACCAAACAATGTGGTATTTTGAATGTTACACTGTGTTGGTCTACGATACACACGAACACGTCTATCGCAATTGTAAAGGCAAAATTTTGACTCATCCGTAAAAAGAACAGACTCACAATCCTCTCTTTGTCAATTTATGTGCTCTCTAGCAAATTCTAATCCGGCTCTGCGGTGTTCTGCAGTCAATGCAGGACCACAAGCAGAAATATGGGGTGTTAAATTATCCTCCTTAAGTCTTTTTCTAACAGTTTCGGTACTGATTTGAATTCCTCCTACGTCACGGAACTCAGTTTGTAGCTTCCTGACGGTTACAAAGCGTTCTCTTAACGCAGATATTCTTAAAAATCTATCCTGGATAGGAGTGGTTTTCCTTTTTCTTCCTTGTCCAGGTCTTCTGAGGTGACTTCCTGTCTCTCTGTACCTTTGTATCATACGCGAAACTGACGTATGAGATACACCAAACCTTTCACCAATTCTTCTGTAGCTCCATCCTTCCTCCAACAAAACCACAGCTTGGGCGCATTCTTCTCGAGTCAAATTCCTCATAATGTTTTTATTATTGTTTCAAATGATAAAAACTATCCACAGAACGGCAAATTCAAATAACAATAAAACGAAATTACAAATTAACACAATTTAAAAATGAAAATCATTTTAAAATTTCTGCTTAAAAAACTATTAAACTCAAATTTCTGACTTTAATGTCAAAACTTTTATTACAATGGATAACTAGATTATTGCTTGATTAAACCTTCTCAACCAAAGTTGTCAAATGTACATAGTTTTAATTTTTTTACTTTATTTTCAAGTGGTGCGTTAATTTCTTGGAGCAGTGTAATATGCAATTGTCAAAGCAGTCATAGATAAAAAAAATATGGCAGCTAAGTAAATTGCAATAGACTCTATGAAATAAATTCTTCATGTCTTAAATAAGACAGTTAGACAATAGAACTTGGCAGTTGTAAAAATGTCACCTTGGCGGTAAAATTTGTAAAGGCTCCAAGTAATAAATTAAAAAAGAAAAAAAAATTAAAAACTTTCCAGTGACACAACCAAACCTTAAACTTGACTCACAACACAAAAAAACCCACCCACCCAAGTGATAATTGAAATTTAGTGATTCTTATCACTAGTTTGTCACTCTCGACTTTCTAATAACTTTCGCAGAGAATCCCCGTTAATTTAATAGGTCACAAGCTCTAATAATTGCAACCGTTAAGGTCAACAGCCCCTCGCAAAAATTCTATATCTGCCCCAAAATCTATAAATATTCAAGTGAATCACTGGCCTTCGAAATAAGCAATAACGAAACAAAGTGTTGTAATTTAATGCACGTTTAAAATATAAATAACGGAGAAAAATCAGGTAGGTTGTTACTAAAAGGGGGCTGTGTGAAGCCTTACCTACTCAACCTCGAACCAAAACTTGCGTATTTTATAACCAAATTTGCACAGAGAGCACTGCAAGATGTTCATTTTATTTAAAAAAAAACTGTTGTGCGAATTTTAACGTCACAATGTACGAAACGACGGCACAAGGATTTATGCAAATTTGACACCTGGACGGGGAATTTATAGGTTAGGAGACGCATGCGCAGTGGGACCAACCCATGACCAACCGAAGGGAAAAAATTTTTATGAGAGATTTTAGGACAAAAAATACGAATTTTTGTTGTAAAAACGTTTTTAACAGTTTTTATGATTAATTCAGCTTCGAGTAATTACAAAACGTTGTTATTTACCAGTATCAAACATTAATTTATTTTATTAACTACCAACCCAAGAAAATAAAAATTACATATTAATTATTTATTATTATTTAACAAATTTAAAAATGTTTGTAAACAATTCAATTTAATTTTGACGCAATCCTTTTTCAAACAATCAATTAAAATTCCAGACATCAAACTTATTATTATTTATTATAATTCAAATTTGACAATTTTTTTTTTGAATCCTGTCTATAGATAAAACGGCGGTATATTTAAAAAATCCAATTTTTTTTGGATTTAAACTGATATTATCAAGTAAAATGACATATGATTGTAAAAGTACGTAAGTAAGTGTAAATTGTAGTGTAGTATGTTATGTAAAGCTCATTTTTTCTTAAAATCAATTGTCAAAGTGTTTTAAGGTTGGTAACTCCATTTAAAATTAGCTTTTTTAGTTTCGTTTCCATGGCAATCTAACAGGGTTCCAACATAATTTCAGAATTTTTGACATTGACAATTGATTTAAAAAAAAAATAAGCTTTAGTTCAATTCTGTAAGATCATATAAAATGACATTTTCTGAAAATTTGAACTCAAAGTTAAAATAAGGTAAAGTTACACTTTAAGCAGTATAATGCTATTCTAGTCTAAGCAGTAAAATGACACTCTTTCCTTGAATGATAGTTTTAGCTGTAAAATAGCAGTTTTTCGGAAAAATGAAAATATTTGTTATAAAATTGTAAAATGACATTTTTTCGTTAAATGTCATTTTTCGGTAAAATAGCAGCAATATCAGTAACATAGCATTTTACTGTAAAATGTTTATTTATTATTTCCTCATCAACACGTCTTTTAAAAAAAAAACAGAAATAAACTGCGACTTTTACTGCAAATAACTTCAAAAAAATTATGTAAAACATAAAACATTTTAAAATTACATTAATTTAAGTCTGAATATAAAGTTATTTATGTAAAATTGCACTCTTCTAAGAGTAAAATTTTACAGATTTGTACTTCCATAGTTACTATATTATTTATCGTTTTGAAAATTACAGTCCCATCCGAAAAATGACATTTTTTCTGTAAAACTGCTATTTAAAGACCACTATATCGTTATTTATTCTCAATAAATTGACAGAAATTTTTTCTTGATGTAAAATAACACCTTAGAAAATAGCCTTTTTGTAAAAAGACCAGAAAAAAATACGCTTTTTGTTGTAAAATAACATTTTTTTGTAATGTAAAATAAAATGATGATTTAAAGTTTAAGATAGCAAATAAGTCACTGTAAAATAACATTTTTAAAAATAATACATTTAAAGTTGCTAAGATAAAATTTTGGCTTAACTCGTCGAGCAAAATGTAAAATTCGTATGAGCCTGTAAAATATGCCAAAATAAAATGTAAAATAACAGTTTTAAAAAAAGTAAAATGACATTTCTATTTAATATTTTTCTTGTAAAATTACAATGCTTTCAAATCTTGTTTTTTTCAATGCTTTTGACATAAAATTTGCTGTAAAGTGGTAGCCGCTTTAGGACTGTCTCTTATTAGAAAGTGACATTAAAAATGTAATTCTTAGTGTAAATTGTAAAATTTTTAAATGGAATTTAGAAAAAAAAATTAAATCTAAAATTATATATAAAATAATCTGTAAATTTTTTATAAAATGACATTGTTTTTATCAATATATTTAAAACAAAGCTTTCTGTAAAACTACAGTCTTAGTGACAAGCTTTTAAACTAAAGTTACATTTTTGTTCTGTAAAATATGAAATCTTAAAAATGTAATTCTTAGTGTAAAATGACAATTATTTCCGTAAATAATAGTCGTATAGCTGTAAAATAGGCATAGTATAAATTTTAAATAATTTCAGTTTTTAATGGAGCAGAGCTAGAGAAAACGAAATTTAAAAAAACCCTCTTTGTTATTTTCGACTTATTATACGAATATTTCGTGGAGCTGTTAAAAAGAATTTTTAATTAATTAATTAACTAATTATGTTTATTTAAACATCAAAATAAAACTATAAATCTTGCTTTCCCATACATTTTCGGCAAATAAAACCTAAAATTATTGAATTAGCTACGGATTTGTTAAATAAATATAAAATAAAAAGTTCGAGTAATTAATTATTTAGTTAAATGAAAATGAGTTAAATTCGGGATAATTCTGATTAGGGATTTATTGGTAGTTTCTTCTGGAAGCATTTATTTCCGATTTTTAGTCACACTCATCACGATAAGCTAAGCTGTAAACAGTTTTTCTCTAAGTTTTTTGTGATTACGTACCAATTTTCACGGACGTTCCTTGTTTCGTTATCAGTTTTCGTCAAGAAATTGTCCGGTAAAGACGTGTAAAGATCGGTCTATTTGTTTAAATAAATTAAATTGTGGCGCGTTTTCGGTGCAGTTTATTATTGTGAGAAAATGTGAGACTATTAGAGGTGTGTTGATTTAAAATTCTTCCTGATTTTCGAATTGTTTTTAACAAAAGCTTAAAACGATTTTGTTTAAATATTTAAGGGCATCTTTGCAGTAATTTACATAATTTATATAATACTATGATTCATTTATTAAACACACAAAAATGCCCTGATGTTACAGTGACTACGTAACCATTTTTTGTTGTTTTTTTTTTCTCCAATTTATCGCTTTTTCTTTGTGTTTCAGACAGTCCTGCCCCAACTCGAGAACAGGACACATCGCAGCTCTTTAATAAAGCTAAGTACTTTTATTAGTTTTATTTATTATTAATTAAATCTAAATTCCTTTTTTATTTTGAGCGGGGGTAGGGGGTTTTCAGGAACATCGCTGGAAATCTGGATTAAAGGTAGGTCCGAAAGAAGCAGAGGGGACTCGCCACATAAGGCAGAAGAAGATGCACCAATTTCAGGATGAAAGGTGGGTTCGAAAGAAGCAGAAGGAGGAATTTTGTGTGGTAAAAGAAAAAGTTTTAATTAGGACTTTATTATTTTAAAATTATTCTGTTAAAAAATTGTTTATCTCTTTTGTTATTATTTTTGTGTCAACTTTTTAAAATACATACTTGATTTTATTAAACTTAGTGGGTGATATGTAAAAAGAGTAGCAAAAGCTTTTAGTAAATTAATTAATTAATTAATTAACTAATTAATCAAGTAAATCAAGTAAAAGCATTTGCTAACTTTTTATGCATTTGTCATTGTTTATTTATATTTTTATTAATTATTCTTTTTAGTTTTCAGGTGCTGTTTAGAAATCTACTCAGTCCAGACCCAGTGCCAGAGCCAAAGAAAGACCCAGACCCAGCCCCAGACCAGAAAGCACTAGCAACACCTGCTTTTAAGGTCAGATTTTTTCATTATTTTTCAAAATACATTTTTATCTAATTAAATTAAAATATATCGCGGGTCTTAAAATCTTTTAGTTAAATAAAAAAAGGGAGATCAACAATTTTTTGTTTTCTTTTCTAAATTTACTGCAAGTATTTCACAGAAAATTAAACTTTAAACACTAAAATTACGAGCATTTGTAGAAAGCCTTTTTTTAATATTCTCATTTAGAATTCGATAATTTTTCCGGTTGAATAATGTCAAAAAACTTTGTTGGTAACACTGTAGAGATTCTTTTGACAACAATTTGAGTGTTTTTTTTTGTTGTTTAATTATCTTTTTATTATCCAACCAAATTTAATAAATCAATTTTGTCATAATCAGTAACAGTTTTATGAAAGTCTTTTCAAAGCTAAACTGAAAGTGTTCAAATTATCTTTCAAAACTGTACAAAATGCTAATTTTATCGTTTGGCAGTTCAAACTAAAAAGGTCACCAAGATGTACAATTATTGTTTAGTATATCAATAAATTTATTTGTGTTTTATTTATCCTTATCCTCTACCCTTTAAAAAGTAAATAAATAATAAAAGTACTTTCTTTCGTTTTATTGGGGTTGGGGAGGGTAGGTTCCAAGGACATCGCTGGAAATCTAGACTAAAGGTGGGTTCGAAAGAAGCAGAAGAAGGGGATTCGCCACCCATCAGTTGTGGCAGAAGAAAATTCCACAAAAGTAGGTTCTTGGTATGGATTATTTTGATTGTGTGTATTTGAATTTTATTTATGCTAGTACAGTTTACAGTTTTGCAAAAATTGTTGATCTCTCCTATAATTTGACAATTATTTTTCTGAAATTTACTGTTTCATATTTTAATAATTTTTCTGTATTACGTTTTAAAAAAGTTTTTTTCCATTTCAGGTCTTTATATTTTAATTCTAATAATTTTTATGTTCAAAGAATCATTTGTTTCAGATTTGCTAGTTTTTCAAGTTAAGCAATTTTTCTGTTTCAGGTTTAAATAACTTTTTCTCCTTTAGGTCTAAATGTTTTGATTTTAATAATAATTTTTACGTTTCAGGAATTATTTTTTCAGGTATTTTATTATTTTCAGGTTTAGTTATTTTTCTGTTTCTTTATTTATAAAATTTCTCTTTTAGGTTTTAATTATATATTTTTTTCTATTTGTTTTTTTTTGTTTCAGGTTTTAATATTTATTGTAAGCGCCGGTGGCGTTCTTATTTAATATTTATTTGTACTCTACTTAACTAAATAAATAGTTTATTGTTATAAATCTTTTTATATTTTTTTTAGAACAGTCTGTATATAATAAAAACTCCCCTCCAGAGCACACTTAAAATAGTAAGAAAAAAATTGAATAAGTTCCGGTTTGACGAGTCCATCATTGTCAGAATTTAAGGTTAGGTTTTTCTCAATCGACTCCATTTTATGGGCTAATTTCAAGTTGAAATAATACCGGCAGTATCTTCGTTTTTATAAAAAAAATTAAAAAATCGGGACTGTGATTGGTTGTTGCTACGAAAAAGTATTAAAATTTGGGATACTACCAGTAGTATCTCAACTTGAAATTAGCCCATTAGTGACAAAAACTCTAAATTTCTATAAAATTGTTAAATAAAAACGTTTTTAGGGCTTTTTCTCAAATCTAGCCTCATTGCCAACGTAATATAATTACAGTTTCATCAATACCAACCCAAGAAAATAAATTTTAAATCGCGTTATAGATAAAATAGCGGGAAATTAAAAAAAAATCAAAAAAGTGAGCGTTTTTTTTTGCATAAACAAAGTACTAAAAGCCTCGTGCCTGACGTAAACCGTGTTTATTCGGTGAATTACTCAGCCGTGGCCTCCCATTGAG
This sequence comes from Tribolium confusum, assembly GCA_029207805.1. NCBI lineage: Eukaryota > Metazoa > Arthropoda > Insecta > Coleoptera > Tenebrionidae > Tribolium > Tribolium confusum. Next base: position 3,937,731 of record JALGAY010000007.1, on the reverse strand, counting down.
AAAAAATAGCAGCTTACCGTTCATTTCGATGCAAACAGGATGTATTTTGGTGGCAAATTTCACGGAAATGTTATCGCTCTTACCACCCACGTGTTAATTGTGGTAAAATCCGGTACTCTCTTCGGTTTATTTATCGAAAAAATCACTACACTTCGCGCTGTATTTACAGATCAGGAGTATTTTTAAACCGTCCTTCAATAAACGCATCAAGATCTGTTTTTATTGCGACAATACGATAATAAAAACGGCCCGACTTTTTACTCGCAACGTCGAGACCTTTTCAATAAAATAAATCACTTTGCAAAAATAGAATCCGACATCTGATCGATGCCAAGATTTGTGTCTCTTCTAACACCCGAAAAAAATCGACAGCACACATATTGATTATTTAAAATCGTTTATTTAATTTTTATAAAATATAAACAGTTTTTGGCTTATTTAGTATATTTGTAGAAGCCTTCGCCAGTCTTAACACCAAGTTTTTTCTGATCGATTAGTTTTTGTACGGATTCGTTCGGAACGAAAAGGGGGTTATCAGGGAATTTTTTGTGCCAGCCTTGCATGATTGCGTGGGAGGTATCATGGCCCACGTAGTCGGCCAATTCGATGGGGCCCATGGGGTAACCAGCCCCGAGTTTCATCGCTGTGTCAATGTCCCTTGGAGAGGCATCACCTATAAAAAAAAATTTTTCAGTAAAATGACATTGTTGCTAAGAAATATTACGTTGTAAAATCACTAAATATTTAACAAAATGTAAAAGGTCATCTTGCTGCTGTAAAATGACACAAATTTTGTATTTACAGTATACTTTTGTTCTGTAAAACGTCATACTTTACTGTAAAATGACATTTTTTTAAAGGAATTTCAAGTTAACTGCGAAACGTTAGGTAAAATCTAAGTTCCAAACTAAAAGTTCTCAAATAAAATGACAATAATTTTCCTGTAAAATAACACGAATAAAATGCCCTTGTTATAAAATGACATTGCTGCTTTAAATTACAATTTATGCAACAAAATTACTATTTTTGGTTAAAACAAAAAAACACTTATGACATTTGTAATTTTAACTCTTTGTAACTGTAATTTTTTCTTTTGTAAAATGACATGCTTTACTGTAAAACGACATTTTTTGCAAACGATTTGAAGTTATTGCGATAACAATAAGTAAAATATAAGATGTAAAATGACATAATTTTAAAAAGACCTTATTTCTATAAAATGACATGAATAAAATGTTCTTATAATAAAACAACATTGCTGCCTTATCAAATGACAGATATTTCGTCGTTGTAAAATCATTATTTATTCAACAAAAAGTAAAATGTCACGTCCTTGCTGTAAAATGACACAAAATTACGATTTTGGTGAAAAATAAAAACCTCTTATGACATTTGTAATTTTAATTTTTTGTAACAGTAATTTTTTCTTCTTTAAATGACAAACTAAAGTATGTAAAATGACATTTTTTTAAAAAAGATTCAAAGTTATTGCGATACGTTAGGTAAAATCTAAGTTGTAAAATATCATAATTCAAAAAATGTCTGTAAAATGAATAACAGCTAAGTACCAGAATAGAAGTTTTTCAGTAAAATGACATCACTTTTTCCTGTAAAATGACATGAATAAAATGACATTACTGCTTTAAATAACAGATATTTTATCGTTGTAAACTCCCTAATTTTACAACAAAATGTAAAATATTTTTAGCAATTTTTTTCTGTAAAATGACATTTCTTAAAAGAGATTTAAAATTATTGCGATATGTTATGTAAAATTTAAGTTATAACCTGACAAAAAAAATGTAAAATAACAGTTTATCAATAAAATTTCAGTAATTCCACTGTAAAATGACATTTATTGTGTTAAAACCACTATTTATTCAGCCAAATGTTAAATATCTTTTATAAAAGGATAAAAAAAATACTTTTGGTGCAAATAGGCATTACCTATTTTTGTAAAATGACAAGCTAAGTTTTTATAAACTGAGTTGAATAAAATGACACTGCTGTTATAAAATAACAAATATTTCATTGTAAAATCACTATTTTATTCAGTAAAATGTAAAATGACAAGTGACTGCTGTAAAATGACAAGAAATACTATTTTTAATGTAAAACAAAAAACACTTGTGACATTTTCGCTATAAATTGCTAACGCTCTGAGTAAAATTGTTTGACATTTCTTGAAAAAAATGCGGATAACTGCTGCTTTATTTATATAAAATGACACTCTTAGATGTGAAAGATTTTTTGTCAAATCTGCTACGTAATATGATAGTTTTTACTACAAAAACCTGTTTATAGTAAGTAAGGCTTCCATAGATGTAAAATGACATTCTAGTCTGTAAAATGGTTATACAAAAAACACAGTTTTTAAGAAAAAGACAATTTTCTCATGTAAAATGACATTTTGCCGAATGTAAATAGAAAGTTAATTCATTCAGCAGTAAAATAATAGTTTTTCCTGTGAAATGACGGTCATTACTGCAATTTTCTTGTGTAAAATGACATTTTATATATATTTTTTTGTGTAATATGAGAGTCTTTACTGTACAAAAATGTTTACAACAAAAATGACTCAGACGTAAAATGACATTCTTGTCTAGAAAACCATTATTTTAAACAAAAATAACATTTTGATCATTCGACAATAAATTTGACATTTGGTTTTTAGGTATGATGTAAAATAACACTACAAAAAATGTGTAGTTCATTTCATAGTGTCAAAGAATCATAAAATAACAATTAAAATATTTCAGCAGGTGATTCTAAGCTTTAAAATGACATTACCTTCTCAAAATGACAGTTTTTGTCGTAAAATGACATTTCGGTCTATAAAATGTCATTTTTCCTGTAAAATCTGCCACCTTTATTTTAGAATTTTACCTCTTTCAAGCATTCTGACAGCCTCAGCAATATAAGGCACCAAAAGCCTGTTGACAATAAACCCAGGTGTGTCTTTACACGTGACACAGGTCTTTCCTAGGGCTTTACCCCATGCCATAAACGCCTGATAGGTCTCATCTGAAGTTTCCGGTGTCCTAACAACCTCCAAGAGCTTCATAACAGGCACAGGATTAAAAAAATGTAATCCTCCAAACTTATCCTTCCTCTTTGTAACTGAGGCAATTTCAGTAATCGATAACGAGCTGGTATTTGACGCAAACATCGTCTTGGAGGGCGCAACCTCATCCAAATTCTTGAAGAGCTTATGTTTCACATCCATGTTTTCAACAATAGCCTCCACGACCAGATCGCTGTCTTGCACAGCCTCAGCGACATCAGTGCACCCCTTGATACGGGCCTGGGACTCACTCACGAATTTACTAGCAGCCTGGGGGTCATCTTTGTGGAGTTTCTTTGCGACACGAGCCAAATTCTTACTAATACTCTCTTCAGCTTTCTTGATCAAGTCAGGGTTGATTTCGAGGAGGGTCACGTTGTGACCAGTCTGGGCGGCTACCTAATGGGGCCAAAGTTAGGTCAAGTATACAATCCGGGGTGAAATACGGAAATACTCACTTGAGCAATACCAGAACCCATCAAGCCGCCCCCAATTATCGTCACGTTCTTTATAACAGCGTTGAGGGGGCTCGAAGTCGAGAGACTCCGTTTAAAAATTAGATTTAAAGACATTTTTGTGGACACTCAGCTTAGACACGAGTAAAACAAGAGTGAATTTGTAATTTAACAGGATAAAGTATAGTTTAATAACATAAAGGTAAAAGTCCAACTTTACGATCTTAACCTATGATCATCTCCCCACCTCTTGTATTTGTGTACTTTTTATGAGTTATTTATGGCGAGATTAGGGCTCAAAAGTGAATATCATCGTTCCGGAGCTTTAAAAATTGTAAACTTTGATAAAATTTTGCGACTTTGTACCTGAATTACTTTATTATATAACAAAATTGTTGAGTCATGTTGAAAGGGGGGTTATCACAAATATGGAAAATTTGAGCCGGAAAATGCCTAATATTTGCGTATTTCACTATTTTCTAGTTACCCCCATAAAATTTAACAAGTTTTTTGCAATAATTTCATTAAAAATAAATATTTTGTAAAAATTCAAATCAGGTTATGCAACCAACAATTCAGTGTGACATCTGTCAATAAACTGTCATTAGGCACAATTTGAAAAAAACTAATTTTTTGTGATTTAAAATACAAAAGAGAAATATTTATCATCAAAGTGTTATCAAAACTGTTCTAATTACGTAATAAATCATTCTAATATAATTTATATATAAAAAAGGAAATACATAACCTCAAAACCATCTGTCAAATGTCAACAAGTGTCACCCAGAAAAATTTTTTTTGAAAAAAACTTGTTTTTTGTGATTTAAAACCTGAACAATACATTTTTCAAGATGGTTAATGTTATGAAAGGTGTTCTAGTTACGTGGTAAGTCATTATAACATTATTTATTACCAATTAAATTACATAACCTCAAAATCACGCCAAGTAGTCTAAATCCTCTGGAATTCCAAATTGCTTATTCAAAACCTTATCTTCCATCATAAACTTCTTTTTACACCAAGATTTGACCGCAAATATATTATCCGTCCATCTGTTTGCCGCTTCTTTCACTGGTTGTGTCTCACTCTGCATTAATTTCAAGTCTTGAGGATTCTTTTCTTGATTGGACTTAATCTGAACCTCTAATTTAGCTTTTAACTGTTCTAATTTACCAATTTCTTGTATAATCTCACTGAGATCCTCAACATTTTCTATCAATTTTAACCTCTTACTTGAAGCCTCATACTGTGTTTTAATTTCATCAAATTTACGTTTCTTTGCATTGACTAATTTACTGTAATTACAATTAATTTCTGTTCTTAAATTTCGAGTGTTTACCTTGGAAAAGCCCAAAAGTAAATTGACCCCCCAATTTTGTCTGTATCAACAGATCCATCATCAACCAAAGCTTGCACAACATCCTTCACTGAATTTGCTGTAATTCCCTTTTCTTTAGGTGCAAGCTTCTCTAATTCTTTCAGCTGATAAAACTCCTTTTTCTCGTAAAACAACTGCAACATTCTTGCCTTTTTCTCCTCAAGACTTAGACCTTTTTTCGACATTTCTGACTGAAAAACAATTTTCAGCGATCAAGCAATGAAACAGTTTCTTTTGTATTTGGATGAGACTACAAAACTTGGGAGAAAATTCATAATTCAAGACTTGGACGAAAATCATTTATTTATCTCGGCCGATATTTTAGAGACACTTCAAGCGAAAATTGACGATCTTATGGACCAAATCAGCTTTCCGATTACAGAAAAGGGCAACTAAATAGGTTTTATTTTAAACAATTTCTTTTGTAAACAAACAAAAGTGAGGTTATATCATATTGATGTTCTAATTTATAAATAAAAACTGGTTTAAGTACGTCATTTAGTTGTAAACAAAGCGTTTTGAGCCCGTTTTAAATTCAAATAACAAAAAAGAGAGTAATTATGTATCTCTTACGCAATATATGAGTAAATAAACAAAAAGTGAGGTTACGTCACATTCATGTCCGTATTTTAGTCAAAAACGTTGAATACGTCATTTATTAGTAAATAACGCGTTCTTCAACCGAATTCCATTTCCTAATAACAAAAAAAAGTAAATTTTGTATTTTTTATGCAATTTTTGTAAATAAATAAAAGTGAGGTTATGTTATATTACTATTGTTAATTTGCAAATAAAAACTACCAAACGCTTTAGAATGCCTTTAAATAATAAATAAGGCGTTTTTAAGCTGGTTTTCATTCATACTTACGAAATCGTCTGTTAATTATTCCTAGTTTTTAGAACTGAAACTTGAACTCAAAACCTTGGAAGTGTCTCCTATCACATCGACATATTAACCCAATTTACTTAATCAATTAAATTACGTAATTCTCCATGCTTTTACAACTTGCTGATAAAAACTTAATTAAGCAATTGCCGCGTGTGCTACTAGTTATTATCATTATTCTACAAGTCTTTTGATTTTTAAATTACTGTGACGTAACCCGAACCACACGTCAAACGTCAACGTCAAATCTTTGGTTATGTTCTAACACCTCCTAAAACGGTCACAAAAGCCTGCAGTTCGGTGAAATCGTTCAACTCGTGCACACTATGACACCCTCTGAAGCCAAGAAAGCCACCCCAGACGAGGCGCTCCTCACGAACGGCTCGACCCCATCGGCCAATTCCGAGCGCCCCAAATCCGGTCTGATGAAGCTCTCCAGCTACGTGCTCGCCCTCCGGCCGTGGTCGCTCAGTGCCAGCCTCATGCCGACGCTCCTGGGGTCAACAATCGCCTACAAGTACCCCGGTGTCTCAGATTTCAACTACGTGACCCTCCTCCTGACTGTCTTCACTGTGGTGTCAGTGCACGGTGCTGGAAACGTCGTCAACACGTACTTCGACTACGTTAAAGGTATAGATAACCGGAAGTCTGACGATAGGATTCTCGTTGATCACATTTTAACAAAAGACGAGGTTGTGTCGTTGGGGGCTTTGTTGTATTTCGCCGGTTGTGTTGGATTTATATTGCTGGCGGCGTTGTCTCCAGCTAAAATGGAACATCTAGCGCTGGTTTACTTCGGGGGATTGTCGTCGAGTTTTCTCTACACGGGAGGTATAGGGTTTAAGTATATAGCGTTGGGGGATGTGCTAATTTTGATTTTGTTTGGCCCCATTTCGGTGCTGTTTGCGTTTATGAGTCAGACAGGGAGAGTTGAGTGGGCAACAATTTATTACGCTATTCCATTGGCATTAAATACCGAAGCTATCTTGCATAGTAATAATACCAGAGATTCGGAATCTGATAAGAAAGTTGGAATTGTGACCCTTGCTATTATTATAGGACATACAGCTTCGCATGTCTTATATGCGTTTTTATTATTTACACCGTATATTATGTTTATGGTGGCTTCACTTAAATATTCGAAATGGTTCATGTTGCCCCTAGTCACACTTCCAAGTGCTTTCAAAATTGAAAAACAATTTAGATCCCATGATATACACAGTGTTCCCAAAAAGACTGCTAAATTAAATTTATTTTTTGGAGTTTTATATGTTTTGGCCTGTAGTCTTGTTCCCTCGTTACCTTACGTTACTAAAAGATAGATATACGAGCTATTATTAGTTGTATTTATTTCTATTAAGTTATTTTTTACTGTGTTGAGAAATATTATCAAGTACACGTGACTTGTCCTTTTTTATGTTATTTATTGTACTTAATTGGCTTATTTACAGTTGGCACACCTGATAATTACAAAAAAAGAATCTCGCTGTAAGTCAGCCAAGTATAACGAGCGTTCAAAAAACCGGTTTTTCGCTCTTACTGTACTTCTATAAATGTATTTTTCTAGCTAACCCGAATTTTTAATTTATTGTTGATGATTTTGTATGACAGTTACTTATGTAAGAGAGATTTTATAGTAAATAATTTACATTTTGATTTTATGTTTTTTATTTTGTGTGTTTTAACGAAACGCTTTGGTAGTAATTAGGGCATTTAGCGGCCAGTAGAGGACGCCGCATTCTCTTTTTATCTCTTCCACTGAAATGCTCAGACTAATTAATATTGACAATAACGGAAAAGTCTGTTGATAATATCAAAGAACAATAATTTATTCGTAGTTAAAACAGTGGATTGGTATGCGTGAAATGCTTGTTTTGGGGCTTATGAAATTTTAATCATGTTTTTAAGCATTGCACGAAACTGAGCCACTGTAAGCACAATTTTTTGAATATGGTAGTGATATGATAGCACAATCATATAGAGATTTAACAGTTGTTGGAATAGTGGGATTTATAAGCGTGGTTTTTTGAATTTGGCGCCAAAAATGGCAGCGAGAATGTTGTGAACGCACCATATTTTCTCTATTTTGCATCACATATAGCCTTGACCTTAACATCATGTCTCTGATAATAGCATATTCTTATCAAAGGAATATTAAAAAAACCATGTTTAGTGTAAAATGACATTAAAAAAGTCTGTCGCCGCTATTTAATAAATTTTTTTCTACAAAATAACACATATTATTTCGAGATAATGACTGTCTTACAATTAGTTTAAAATGACACTTTTAGGGTCAAGAATATTGCGTCTCTATTTTTTTTTAATCAGTACCAAAATGACACTTTTTTGTAAAAATAGCTGTAAAATCAATGTCAAATAACATTTTTTGATCCAGAAATATGTATATTTCTCTCTAAAACAATAGATTGGATTTCTGTCATGACAACTAAAATAACTGTTATCGTTATAAAATGACTTTATATGATTTTATAAATTGACAGTTGCTGTAAAATGACAGTTTTTTTGGGTTTAATATAACAGTTTTTTAAGTCAAAAAACAGATAATTTTATTTTGAATATTTGTCAGATGATAACGCAAATAACTGCTTTGTAAAAAAAATCAGATTTATAGCTTTAAAATGACTATTTTTGGGATAAAATGACAGTTTTTGGAGTCAAATAACAGTTATTTCTATAAACAAATGGATGATCCGAGCTTAAAGTGACATATTTGTGTCAAACAGTCTTTAAAAATGATGATAAACATCAGTTTTACTTTCAAAATTACTGCTTTTATTATAGAAAAAACAAATTTTTGGTGGGAAATAACAATTTTTGCGGTCGAAACCTGTTATAGCTTTAAAAAGAACTGTTAAACGACAATTAAAGAACGGTTTTAGAACGGATTTTTTTTTTTCAAAATAAGTATTTAATGAGAGTTTTTGGAGTCATATAAAATAGTTATGTCCCAAAATAATATTTTATTGTTTGTGTCAAATGATAACTGACTATTTTGCCATAATAACACAGAATTAACTGTAAAAAGACTGTTTCTTCCGCAAAAGTAGTCTTTTTACGGAGATTTTAGTTGTATCTGAGGCCAAAAACAGTTATTAGACAGCTCTCGTAACTGTTTTTCTCAAAAAATAACTGTTTTTAATACAAAAATGACGGTTTCTTAAGTCAAAAAATAACAGGTTAGCTGTAAAATGACTGTAGACAAACGGTTTTTCTTGTTGTCAAATAACTCTCTTTGCGATGAAATGACAAATTTTGAAAATAAATTTTGAATTCAAAAAAACTTATTGCTTTTAAACAACGTGGTTTTCTGTCAAATAACCATTTAAATGACTATTTTTTTAGAAATATAACAGGTTGAGCTGTAAAATGACTACAGAAAAAGGTTTTTCTTGTTCTCTAATAACAGTTTTTGGTACAAAATGACCGTTTTTAGAATGAAATAACGGTTTTTACTGGAACATAAATGTCTAACCCAAAAAAACTATTACTGCTCTAAAACAACATGGTTTTCTGTCAAATGACAATTAAATTGACTATTTTTGGTGAAATTAACATGTCAAACTGTAAAATGATTATAGAAAAAGATTGTTTTTGTTATAAAATGCTTTTTCACTATGAAATGACAATTTTTGGAATAAATAAAACGATAAATCTCTCAAATAACAGTTAAAATAGGACAAAAACATTTATTAGACAGCCCTAATAACTGTTTTCCTCAAAAAACAACTAAAATGACTGTTTTTAATACAAAAATACGGTTTCTTAAATCAAAAACTGTTATTTTTTGTCAAAATAACAGGTTAGCTGTGAAATGACTATAGACAAACGTTTTTCTTGTTGTCTAATTACTGTCTTTGACACGAAATGACACTTTTTGGAATAAAATAACGATTTTTACTGTAAAATAAATTTCTAACTCAAAAAAAACTGTTATTGCTTTAAAACAACATGGTTTTTTGTCAAATGACAATTAAAATGAATATTTTTGTCAAAATAAAATGTCAAACTGTAAAATGATTATAAAAAAGATTGTTTTTGTTATAAAATGCTTTTTCACTATGAAATGACGATTTTTGGAGAGAAAGAAATGAGAAATGTCTCAAATGACGGTTAAAATGACTGTTCAGATTCAAAAGCAGTTACTTCTCTCAAGTAATAGATATTATCTGTTGTTTTTCTTTAATAGATCTTGCCGAAAATGGCCATAAAAATTGTTTTTAGAATAACAATGACAGTTTTTAAATACAAAATGGCGGTTTTTGGAATAAAATGACAGTTTTTGTTGTAAAATATTGGTTTTTGGGATTAAAAATAGCAATTTCTACAACAAAAACCCGTAAAGTTGATTTTTTTGATCACAAATATGGAGTTCCTGTTTAAAATTCCTAATATTTGTTTGAAAATTAAAATGCGAGGTTAGGTAAATTCAAAAGTCAAATGAATGTTTGCGCATGCGTTCACAACTTAAATTTCCATGGCCAAATGCGTCGCCAAATTTAAAACAGCAGCATTTACTTACTTAAGCCGAATCAGTATTGCATGAATAGAGCTTTTAAAAAAAAAACCTCACATATCTGTTTAAATAAAACGATTTTTTTATAAACTTTTTATTGACCCATTACATACAAACTAAGCTAAATTTTCATATAAAAATTCTTTTTTTGTGTGTTTTGTTTTTCTTACAAATAAATTTGATTATTTCAGTGTCTACCAGTGTGTAAGCTTTATTTAACCTAAAATTTCTCTAAAAAATATATATAACGAAACAATCAAATTTGTTTGCACAAACTAACAATTAATTAAATATAAAATTAATTCGATTAGATGAAAAAATGTACATCTCACTTTGCGTTACTTGTATAAGAATATTATATACAAAAATAATCCGCCGGATTTGGGGGAAAAGTCAAGTTGGCATTACTGAAAAACAAGAAGAAAAAAAAACGCGCAAAATTTGGCAGTAATTTGAATTGAGGAACAAATGCAAAAGAGATTCAGCCTTTCTTCCATCCGGACGAAAAAAAATCATTTCAAATACCAAAAAAATATATTTATACGAAAAAAATTTAATAAAAATTAATTCGCTGAACGTGTCTTTTCTGATTTCCATATCCTAATCCGTTCCTTTAACTCATTCACTACAAGAGAATTTTTTTTCACTAAAAAAACAAAAATTAAAATTACCTGGCTGGAGCATATCTTCAGTTAAAGGCTGTCTATTAAACGGATCTGTACTGCTATTCAACAAATGCCTCATGATAACAGCCCTATCCATCACCTGCCCACTGGGCAACAACACTGGATCATTCATCAATGTATCCATCAATGGATCCTTAAACTCATCAGGAGCATCACTCATCCAATCATCACTTTTCTGGTTATTCAACAAAATCTGATAAGCCTTATCAGCTAAAGCCTTAAACCTTTCAATCTCAACTGGCGTTTTGATGCTCAATCTTTCTAATCTTGCGGCAGCATCATCAAACAATTCCTTCCTGAACGATCTCTACAAGCAAAATTTGAACTGGACCGCAGACTGAACGGCAAGCTCTACACAAATTTCGAATTAATTATGTTGTTTTTTTCCTCATTCAAGGGATTTCTGCTAGTGAGGATAACAAAAAAATGCGACCGAACATAGAAATGACAGAAAAATGGGTTTATACGGTTTGTTTCTTTAAGCAGAAGGGGAGGATTCGCCACCCATCAAAATAGAACAGAGTTAAATAATTTTACTATTATTATTTATAACTGATCTAAAACAACTATTTATACCTCCTTTTTTTAAAAAAATAAAATTTTTACAAGTAAATTCTTGCTTTTTTGACGTTATAGTGACATAAGAAAGGACACTTTTTCGTGTTTTCTTGTGGGTTTGGTAAATTTAGTGATTTCTCTTTGTTTCAGTCAGTACTAGTACTGCTTACAAAGACAAGTACTCGCTCAAATAAAAAAAAATGTAAAGCTTGCCTTAACTAACTCACCTCATCTCCAGCTAATGCAGCTGCAAATTCTTCACAATCCAAATGCAAATAAATATCAACAATTTGACTGAGAAGTCTTCGTGGTTCCCATCCATACTTATCCGGATTTCTTACTTTAAGATTTTTACATTTCGGACCACACAATTGTTGTAAATTAAAATTCAACATTGATGCTAATCGATCAACTAATTCCGGCCGTAAAAATGGTTCTTTTATATCAACAGTAAGATAATGAAACATATCAACAGTTTCACGTGCTAGAGTTAAATAAGACCGACATTGGCGTTCATCAGCTGTTAATTGTCTCATTCGGCTTTGTTGTTGTTCTGAATTCATTTTTGACCATTTATCTTCATCACTTATTAATTCTTGTACTTCATGAATACGTTTTAAACTTTCTAATGATTCATCAAGTAAAAATGTTGTATCATTCATTAACATATTTACGAATTTAACAAATTGTTTGCCAGATTTTGATTCATTTATAAGAGTTTGTCGATGAATCGCTGAATTCCACATACCTTTAATTATCAAACTGATATGATAACGTATTGAAAATTTATCATAAAATTCTGAACTTGAACCAGTTGTTTCAACATCTGTATAAAATTTCATTAAAGCACTAGGTAAAACACTTCGAGAAATTTCATGAGACATAAAACGATCATAAAGCATCTCACAACGTGGTTGAAATGTTGGAATTATCACAAAAACAACTTCGACAAGTTTTGCAACTAAATACGGATTTTTTATCATATTCGACGAACAAATTGTTACTAATAACCATGTTATTAAAGAATCTTCCATATTTTCCGTTATAATTGACGGGAAATATCTAAAAAAATAGCTACTAAGTTGCATAAAGAGAGTCTTTTAAGCACGCGACGTGAAAAACACGTCAAGAGCTTAAAAGATATCGATTTTGCAATGTATTGCATTCAAGATTTTTTGTTACAGCGTTTTATAACAGATTTTTCTTTCAAAAATAACGATCTCAATCGAACATTGTACAGTAGGCAGACAGCAAGTTACTATGGATGTAAATTTCGTTGTTTACTGTTTTTATAAAATTACAGACTGTCAACTTGAGTTCTGTGATAAAGAAACACAAAAATGAGCGATTCTGAATTTGATTCCGACATTAAAAATGCTGCGGAAGCTGCACTAGTTTTGCTACTGCCCGAAAAATCTAAGAAAATTTACAAAGAAATATACAGGAAATTTGGTAGTTGGTGTGAGGAAAAAATGTAACAAGTATTGAAGAAAAGGTACTTTTGGCCTATTTTTGGAAATTATCTTGCATGTATAAGGCATCTACTTTATAGAGTACCTACTCAATGCTAAAACCATGATATGTCTTAACAAGAATTTAGATATCAAAAAATTTACAAACTTGATTGCTTTTCTAAAAAGAAATGCCAGTGGGAACAGGGTTTAAAAATCCAAAATATTCACCAAGCAAGAGATAGAACGTTTCATGAAAACAGCTGATAACAAAGACTATTTATTGGCAAAAGTTGTGCTAATTACTGGGATTTTTGGCGCGTTACGCAGAGAAGAAATTACGTTTTTGAAGGTGGAAAATGTAGAAGATTGTACAAGTTTTATGGAAGTGAAGACACCGAATACCAAATCAAAAATTTTACGAATGTTTACAGTAACTGAAAGATTTGTAGATGGAATTAGTTTTTTAGAAATTTTCCGCAAAATACGCACAGCTTCGACCTCCTCATACAAAACATCAGAGATTTGTCTTAAATTATATAAATTCCAGGTGCTGTATGCTACCCGTTGGTATAAATACTATTGGAGGTATGGCTATAAAAATTGCAGAATGTCTCGGCCTTCTAAATGCAAAAGAATATACCGGCCACTGCTTTCGCCCTTGTTCAGCAACACTCTTCGCAGATTCAGGAGCAGATATTACATTACTCAAAAGACATGGAGAATGGCGATCGAGTTCTGTTGCGGAAAGTTACAAAGAAAACTCTGTTGAAAGCAAAAACGAATTTTCATGAAAATTATAGGAAAAGAAGAAACTGTATCAAAGAAAAGAAGAATCTGTGACGAAAATAGCAAATCTGAAGTAGCGTCTACAAGTACCGTTTCCACTTGTATTAAAGTTCAGGAAAGAAATCTGAAATCTTGAAATGTTCAATTTAGTCATTTAAGTAATTGTACTTTTCATATTTATCATAAATAAATAAATAAAAAATGTATTTTTCATTTTCGAGCACCACTGCTTAAAAGTACGTCATTTAGCAATTAGAATGACAATCAAAAAGTCACTGTTATACAACGCTGTAACAAAAAAAAAAAAATACGTTTGGCGCTAATTTTCAACTTACGGTAAGGCAAACAGAAGAAACTCGGCTATATCTTCAACATACCATTCAGGTAAAGCCGAGAACGCTTCGGGTACGTTCGACGGCAGTGGTAAATTCGGTACGGGACTTCCCGGTGACGTATTCGTCATCAAACTCAATAAATATTGAGCTACTGAAGTATAAAAAATTAGTGCGCGACGCATTAGATTTTTATCTAAAAGACCCGCATCAGCACAGGCTTTTGATCTACAAGAAATTATTAGAATCTTTTCTTAAAAACAAATAAAATTACTTGTTGAGTTTTTTCAATTGTTGTTTCCATCTTTTAATAAATTGTTTATTGCGATGAGCAAATGGAGTATTACGCCACTGTGCTTCAGCCGCCACTGTTTCATCTAGTAATTTTTGTAAATCACGAATGGCACGAATGCGACGTTGGTATTTCTGAAGGGCGGGTAATAATGATAAATGATGGCAGTGTAATGTCAAAAACCAACAAATTGTTGAAAAGTTAGGTGTTTGGAATTGATGGATTTTTTCTAGAATTAGGGAAACATCAAATATTTATTGTACTATAATAGGGTATCCAGCAACCTGGCAAAATCAAATTCCCTACATAATTTTTCCAAATTACTGTTTTTGGAATAAGATAAAGGTTTTTACTGTAAAATCAGTTATGAACTCAAAAAAACTGTTATTGCTTTATTAAAACAAGATAGTTTTCTGTCAAAATAATACGTTGAGCTGTAAAATAACTACAGAAGAAAGTTTCTTGTTCTCCAATTACGGTTTTTGACAGAAAATGGCAGTTCTTTCTGTAAAGTGACAGTTTTTGGGTACAAAATGACTGATATTTCTCTAAAACAATACATTTTATTTTGAGTTTTTGTCAAACGACAACACAAATACTTGTTTTGTCAAAATAACACTCATTGCTGTAAAATGACCATTTTTGGGATAAAATGAGTTTTTGAAGTCAAATAACAGTTATGTCTATAAAACATGAACTGTGTCAAACAGTCTTTAAAAATGTTCATAAAAATTATTTTTACCGTCAAAATGACTGTTTTTATTATAAAACGACAAGTTTTTGATAGAAAATAACAATTTTTGGAGTCAGAAATCAATTAAAGTTTTAAAAAAAACTGTTACATGACAGTTAAAGAACAGTTTTAAGTCATTTTTTTTTCAAAATAAATAGTTAATGAGAAATTTTGGAGTAAAAATTTTTTTTACTGTTTTTGTCAAATGACAACTGACTTTTTTGCCAAAATAATACAGGATTAACTGTAAAAAAAACTTGAACAAAAAAAAAATTCTGAGTTTTTAGTTGGTTTTTGAGGCCTGAGACAGCTGTAATAACTGTCTTTCTCAAAAAACAACTACTATGACTATTTTTAATGCAAAAATGACGGTTTCTTAAGTCAAAAACTGTTATTTTTGTGAAAATAACAGTTTTGACTATAGAAAAACGTTTTTTTTTGTTGTTGTTAGATTACTGTTTTTAACATGAAATGACAGTTTTTAAAATAATATAACGCTTTTTGCTCTAAAATAAGTTCTTAACTCAAAAAAAACTGATATTGCTCTAAAGCAACATAGTTTTCTGTCAAATGACAATTAAAATGACTATTTTTTTTAAACATAACAGGTTGAGCTGTAAAATGACTACAGAAAAAAGTTTCTTGATACCTAATTACAGTTTTTGATAGGAAATGACAGTTCTTTCTGTAAAATGATAGTTTTTGCCTCAAAAAATTGTTATATTGTATCATAAAAATTATTTTTACCGTCAAAATGACTTGTCTTTATTATAAAACGACAAGTTTTTGATGGAAAATAACAATTTTTGGAGTCAGAAATCAATTAAAGTTTAAAAAAACTGTTACATGACAGTTAAAGAACAGTTTTAAGTCATTTTTTTTTCAAAATAAATAGTTAATGAGAAATTTTGGAGTAAAAATTTTTTTTTACTGTTTTTGTCAAATGACAACTGACTTTTTTGCCAAAATAATACAGGATTAACTGTAAAAAAAACTTGTTGAATAAAAAAAAAATGTTTACGAGTTTTTAGTTGGTTTTTGAGGCCTGAGACAGCTGTAATAACTGTCTTTCTCAAAAAACAACTACTATGACTATTTTTAATACAAAAATGACGGTTTCTTAAGTCAAAAACTGTTATTTTTTGTGAAAATAACAGTTTTGACTATAGAAAAACGTTTTTTTTTGTTGTTGTTAGATTACTGTTTTTACATGTAACATTTACATTTACTGTAACATGAAATGACAGTTTTTAAAATAATATAACGCTTTTTGCTCTAAAATAAGTTCTTAACTCAAAAAAAACTGATATTGCTCTAAAACAACATAGTTTTCTGTCAAATGACAATTAAAATGACTATTTTTTTAAACATAACAGGTTGAGCTGTAAAATGACTACAGAAAAAAGTTTTTTGTTAGGAAACGACAGTTCTTTCTGTAAAATGATAGTTTTTGCCTCAAAAAATTGTTATATTGTATCATAAAAATTATTTTTACCGTCAAAATGACTGTTTTTATTATAAAACCACAAGCTTTTGGGGGAGAATGACAATTTTTGGGTCGAAAATCATTTATAGCTTAAAAAAAACTGTTAAATAATAAAACAAAGGAAAAATAAGTTAAGGAACGGTTTTATCATGTTTTTTTTTTTTTTTCGAAATAAATATTTAATGTGAGATTTTGGAGTCAAATAAAAAATTATTATTTCAAAGACGTGTTGAGCAAGAAGAAAATTTTTTACGAAGGTTTTAGTCTTTTATATAACTTTTCCAGTTTTTCACTGTATTTATATAGAAAAATATGTTTTCCTTTATCAAAAACAAAGTCTGACGTTGTAGTGATATAAAGTAGGACACTTTTTCTGTAATTCTTTTTAATTTAGCAAATTTATTGATTTCTCTTTATTAATATATAAATTCCCTGACTAAATAGATTAATTCTCTGACATTTCCGGGTTTTACCCCGATTTTCCCATATTACTGAATACCCTATTCCAACTTACCTAAACTTTCCAACCACGTGGCAACATCTTGTGAAGTATATTTCAGCCTCGTTTCATTTTTAATACAAATCAAACTTTCGGGATGAAAAGGATACAGAAAATCCATTTTATCTAACTTAATTTTCAAAGACAACATCTGTAGAACACTTAATAAATTCAACATAAATCCATCTCCTGCCAATGACCTTTCCTCCATTTGTAATTGTGATCTTTTCTCGTTATATTTCAAAACCTTAGCTAGATAATTCAAACAAGCATCACGACTTTCAGGATTCGCAAGTATATAATGAAAAATTCTGTGTTGTAGATTTCTTGTATTTTCCAATTCGAGTTGTAATGTATGATTTAAACTTTTATCACTTGAGGAATTCCCCGAGAAAAACTTCTCGGCTACTTTCGGCTCATCTTCGGCAAACACCGAAACAGATAAAAACGGTCCGAGAAATGATGTGCGGACAATTTCGCGCCCTTGAGCAGGCGTACATGGTTCTAACATAAATTGAACTTGTTTTGTTATAAGTGTACAAATCGGACGTGAACCACATCGAATATCAGCTAATTCAAATAATGTCTGAATTGGCATTCGATGTTCCTCACCTACTATACTTGCATTTTGCATCATTCGGTAAAGTCCCTGTAATAAAGGACTAAAAACCGACGAAAACAATTGAGCATTCGTGTGTGTTCGTGTTACGATTTCAGTGAGGAATCCCCGAGGGAGAGTTTGTTCTAAAATGGGGGACAGTAATGGCGAACGACCGAATTTATACAATTCATCATTTGGTATTATATAACCTTTAAGAAGTAACGTCGTATATTGAATAATCTGAGCTCGAATTTCCGTTAATACATCACTGAGTGGTGGAATACTTGATCGTTTCGGATGATTTCGTTCTTCAACGCTGACACGATTATAACACTCCATTAAGTAATTTAAAGCGTGGTTTAACGGCGAATCAGACACTTCCACTCGTTTAGTCGGTAAAGTAGGAATCGGACATGAATGACTCGGACTCGGGGAAGGACTCAACGAATTTATACTGCTTGTATCAGCAGCATCATTACTCTGCATTAAGTCTTTGAAAGGATTATTGCCTTTTGATATTTGTACTACAACTTCCATTAAAGCATTTGAAATTATATCTCGGATTGACAGTGATGTGTTTGTTTTTAAATCATCAGCAGTATGAGGGAGATAAATGCGACTTCCTGATGCATTGTCAAAAGTACAATAAAGAATACGTAAAACAGTTGCTTGGAGTTGTTCTTCGGTGATTTCTGTCACGGAAGACGACGTTCGTTGTCGAGGCACGTCCTTTTTCTGTATATCAGTTTCGTCCACCTGAAATTTTTGAATTTAACCGGGAAATTCAGTTGGCAACACTGAGACGTAAGAGAAAAAATTGTGCCGTTGCTCAGTCCAAAATTTAAAATCATTTGGGGAAAAGTGAAGAAAATAAAGAGAAATTAAGCAAAAAACAAAGATTTAATTGTGAAAAGTGTTTTTCTCGAAGAAATTTTGACGGATTATTGGGGAAATTGTTATTGCGATTTGTTTGTGTTGGCAACATTGAGGTTTGAGTCATGAAATGGCTGCTGTTGCTCCGTGCGAAATTTGAAGATAATTCGGAGAAAAGTGAAGAAAATTATGAAAAATTAAGTCAAAAACGAAGATTTAATTGCAGAAAGTGTTTTCCTTCATGAAATTTCAACGGATCCGTGAAAAAACGTGAGTAGAGTGAGAAATTATTATTGCGAATTGTTGTTCATTTGTTTTTAAATGGTGCGCGAAAGTGGCTAAAGTTACGTTTGTTAAGTGATTAAAATGGCCGTTTTTTCAAATAAAAAAATTAAATATGACGTTTTGACTGTTTTATTATACAATTTTCGTTATCTGGAATTATTTTATTCATTTTTCTTGTATTAAATTTCCTTCAAGTAGTTTTTATTCGAGAAAAATCTGATTCAATTTTGGATTGGTGCGCGAAAGTGCCTAAAGTTACATTAAAATAATAAGTTGATTTAAATGGCGGTTTTTTTAAATAAAAAAAAATAATTACGATGTTTTATTTCAAAATTTTCGTCGTATGGGATTATTTAATTTATTTTTCTTGTGTTAAATTATCTTCAAGTTGTTTTTATTGTTTATTAGTTATATAAGAAATTTTAGTGCATTATCTTTAATTAAAATTATTCAAACTATTTTATATGACGTTATAAAACACAAAACAGTGCTACCAAAATTTTTAAATTATGATTAAAAACAAGTTAAAATAATATTGTTACAGAAATCTGGTTTGTTTTTTGATTGTATGTATATTGGTCACACTGATTTTCTCTATTACGAAATAAACTAGAAAAAAAAAAGATTTTACTATTAATATTATTAACAATTTCAAAAAAGTTTATATTTAGCCGTGCATAAAGTAACAATTATATACTGAAAATGTATTACCGTGATACTATTAAATGATTGAAGCAAAAATAATGTGGTGGTACGCCTGAGTAGTTGGTAGCCGCGTTATATTTGAGTCTTGTCACATTTTTAAGTTAAGTACAATATAAGCTGCGTTCGGCTTTGCCACTCTGTGTGCACCGCCTCTTTCCTTATCAACTTCATTGAGTCCATATATCACTATCTCTATCCGGTGACCAAAAGTTGATTCTTTTTAACACTGTATCCAAAACAACACACGCTCTTTGTGCACCCAGTCATTAGATGGGTCAGAAAGAGCGTACGTTGTCATGAAAACACTCTTTAGATTAGTAAATCCTAAATTCAAATAATGTGACAGATTTATCTGTTTCGAATGAGACAAACAAAGACAGAGTAGATGCACTCGGAGTGGCAAAGCCGAACTTTTTGACAAGCTTGTCAAATTTGAATTTTATAAAGACATTTAGTATGTAGTACCAACAGAAAAATTCTAATCTGTTATCAACCCGACAAAAAAAATCACTATCATTTATAGTATCACGGTACTACCCTACATAAAAATTACCAGAATTCTAGTTTTAATGGGTCATCCAACATCCATGATTTTTTTTTTTATTTAAATACCCCTCAGCTTTGAAATATTCAACTTCTCAGATTTGAAAATTTTAAATGTGGCGGGGAAATTGAGTTGGCAACACTGAGTGTTGGAAAATATGAGTGAGAAAATGGCTGCCGTTGGCCACTAAAAAAGAACGACTAAACAGGGAAAAGTGTTTTTCTTGAAGAAATTTCACCAAAACAGTAAAAAAATTAAATAAATTTTGAAAAAAAAAGGTATGATTGTTTTTGAATGGTGTAAGAAGTGTCTAAAGTTACGCTTCTCTGGAGTTTAATTTTTAAATAAAAAAATTAAATATAGTGTCTCAACTCTTTTCTTTGTATATTTTCTTTATTTAGGACCATTTGTTGTTTTTAGTAAGTCGTTACATCATTTTTTTTTTGTTAGATTTCCTTCAAGATGATTTTTCTTTAATGGAGTCAAAACGGACAAAACAGAAGTCCTAAATTAATTATATCTAAAACAATTTATTTTTAGAGTAAAAAACTTGAAAACTTTGTTGTAAAACTTTGTCAAAAAACAACTTTGACAAAAAAGTGGGCATAAAAACAAATTTTCTATTGGTTTTATTGTTGACTTGTAAATATTTGAATGAAACTCCACGTGGTACAAAATTAGAGTTTCAGTATAATAACCTGACAAAAATAACTTATGACCTTGAACGTTCAATACTGAAAACTTGAGTAAAACAAAAATAGAAAGACAAAAGAAAAAAAATGTTTTTTACAACAAAACGTAAAAATTAACTGCAAGTAAGAGGTAAATAATAAATATTTATAATGGATTTGAAAACAAAGTAAAATTTTGTAAACGCAATTTCGCGACTTTGTTTTGTTTTTTTTCTCCGACGTGATTTAACAAAAAACAAAGAAAAAAAAGTAAAAACCTAAGGAATACCCGACATAATCTGAAATTCAATTTGGTATTGTTTCACCAAAATTGAGGCCATTTCAACCACTTATTAAATAAATAATTAATAAAAACTTTCATTTCCCAGTGTTGCCACACAAAAACCTTCCGAAATTTCTCGACTCACCTCCATATTTTCAAATCCGGAGTCAATATCGGTGTTAGCCCCCGCCTTGTCTGCGCACCCGCTGACCTCGTCGACTTCCATGTGTATGGAGCTGGTTTCCGAGTCGCTCCTTTGGGGCGGAGGCCTACGCGTCTTGCTGCTCGAAGGCATATCAATGGGCTTGCTGGGCACCTGGAACACCCCATCGTAGACCTCCTTGTCGTCCGCGGGGCACTTATCTTCGATTGGGGTGGTCGGGGGGCTCTGAGGCTGGCCGGGCGACTGCGATATGGGGGTGACGGGGGGCGAAACCGAATTCGACGGTGATACGATGTTATCAAGGACGGCAAGACGCGCCAGACGCCGTCGACGTATCTGGGGGCCACATACTGATAAGAAATTCGACAAAATTAACCTCAACTTACCTCTTCTTGCGATAATTCGCTCATTTTCAGTGTTTTGTGGCTTTCTTCAGGGAATTTTGTCAGGATTTTGGCAGATTTAGTTAAAATCAAAAGTCAATCACCCTCTAACAGCTGAGTTACGAATTTGACAATTAGAATATTTGCAAATTCCTACTCAACATCTTTGTTTTGTCACAGTCTAACCTAACTACTCGATAACTGAATTCACGTCGTGTCTCACTTACACTTATACAAATTATGATTTCCCGTCTTTCTCGATATTAGTGCGCACGCACTTTATTTTCATAGGATTGGGGGAAAAATTATTTCTATTTTAAAATTGCACTTGGCCGCCAATTTTCTTTGTTTTCCTTTTAATCTACGACGTATTTTCAGATTTTCCAACAAAAATTTTCATAATTATTAAAAATTACAGGTCATTCACACCTGTCAAAATTCAGCCCGAAATTAGGCAACACATTATACATTTCCAAATTTTCCTAAATTGGATTTTCCTCGAATTTTTCACTATTACACTTGCCAAAAAAACAATTTTACGTATTTGAAACGGATTATTAAACACAGAAACTTAAATTTACATATTTAAGGTCATCATGATTCTGCAAAAAACAGACGAGACGCAAAAAACTCTCTGTTTTTGTGCAGTCACAGTCACTAATTTCAAATAATGGACGAGGGAGATTCTGTTTTGGTATTGATCCAATGTTTACCTCTTTCTTATTTATTATTTGTACACAGAGTTATAAAAAAATAACCCAAAATCTGGTAGTTTTCTGTAAAAAACAAATTTAAGTAATTTCCGAGTTGTTTGAATTGTTGCCAACACTATTTTAGCCCTCTATTGATTTTCCAAATTTTATTACTTTTTCCACAAGAGAAAATCAATTGTGAGGCAGTTTCCATTCATTATTTAGATGATCGTAATCAATGAGTCTATTTTTATATCACATAGTAAAACTTAATAGTCTATTATACCGATCATAACAAACTTAACAGAATATTGAATAAAAATCAAACAAATTATTATACAAATTGCGACTCAAATCCCAGCAAAACATTTTTCTTTTCTAAAAAAATTAATTTTAAACTCGTTATTTTTGGCGCCAAATCTCTTGACCAATCACGTTGTACCGAATCACCTTTCAGCCAATCCCGTTTCGACCTGTCAAGTTTGACATTTTTGGCACAGATTTCTCTTACATAACCTCAAAACTTCACAAAAATAACTTATTTCAAGTGCAATGCATATCGTGATTTGATAATGGATATACCCTACGGTAAAGTCGCAATTTACGTCTTAACTTTTCTCGGTTATGTCTACTCGGGTTACGGTTCGGGGCTTATTAACAACCTCCGAGACGCCGTCCTCTCCGCTGAAACAGTCTTTGGAGACGTCCTCCGC
This sequence comes from Tribolium confusum, assembly GCA_029207805.1. Classification (NCBI taxonomy): domain Eukaryota; kingdom Metazoa; phylum Arthropoda; class Insecta; order Coleoptera; family Tenebrionidae; genus Tribolium; species Tribolium confusum. Next base: position 3,914,675 of record JALGAY010000007.1, on the reverse strand, counting down.
AATGTGATTAAAGTTGCGAAGAATTTCCGGAATCTACATGAAGTGTTTGATGCAGCTGTGGAGGAACATTGCGTCTTCCAGTGCCCCACTGGTGCTCCTCCACGACCTGACAGGAATCATGAGCCTTCAGCGGATGGTTGTGGCTCTTTGGGGCTTAAAATAGATAGTGATTATTTGCCAGTTGGGGAAATGAGGAAATGTTGTGATTTGCACGATATCTGTTATGATACGTGTAATAGTGATAAGGAGGTGTGTGATATGGAGTTTAAAAGATGTTTGTATAAGTATTGTGAGGGATATGAGAAGACAGTCGGGGGTGTCTCTATTGTTAAAGGTAAATGCTGAAAAGTGTGGAGGAGGAAACTAATTTTGGTTTTGAAGCTTGCAAGGGGGCTGCCAAGATGTTATTCACAGGGACTTTGACACTAGGATGTAAGTCGTATATAGATGCTCAGAAAAAGGCCTGTTATTGTCCCCCAGATTACGGTTGGAAGGACAAGACTCCAGAATATGGTTGGAAGGACAAGAAAAATCGAAAATATACAAGAGGTGACGAGTTATAATTTTTTGTGATTTTTTTGTTAAGTTTTAAGATGAAAGAATAAAACTATTTTGTCTAGTCATTTATTACAACCTTAAAAAATTGTTACATCACTTTTCCTTAGTAATAATAGTTCCTACATAGTTTTTTTATTAGATTCCAGATTTTTTTCTTCTTATTCATCTCACCAAATCTTCTTTGTGGTTCTTCTCTTGTTTTAGACGTTTTCGTCTCTAATTCACGTTCTTTTTTCTCCATTTCTTCAAGTTTTTCACTAAAAATACCTTTCCAAAAATAAGTACTATTGAGTTTATGTCAAGTTAAGCGTAAAAAAACAATTTTGTTTTAAAAACTGTCTTTAATAATTTATTACAAATATAAAAAAAAATAAATATTACATCACTTTTCCTCAACAAGACTCCTCAAAATACTTCCAGACGTTTCTAAAATTTTTTTATGAATTACAGTACTCTCCTTTAAATCAGTCATCAATGCTTTACAACTCGCAAACTCATTTTTAATTTTACTCATATCTTTTCTTGGCTGAGTAACAATTTTTTTATACATTTCATCAATATCTATATCTATCACATCAATTTCCCTTGTATCAACAATTTCCTCTACTGTTTCTTGTTGCTGTAACAATTCATAAATTTTTGGCTTGATAATCGGATGGCTAACATAAAACCAATCACTTTTTAAAAACTCATCAAGTTTGTTAACATTATAAACAACAATTAATTCGCTATAGACCGATTTATTAACAAACCCGGTCCCGTATAACGAAAAATCAGTCTGATTTAATTTTTCTAAAACAATTAATTCGACAATATCAGTCCACATAACGTTCCTAATTTGGCTAAAATCCTGCTCTAAATCCGTCAAAAAGACACTCATAAGTTTATAAAACAATTTTTCGGGATCCGTGACAGCCCCAGAACAATAATTCGCAACGATCATTTCTAAATCAACCTGATTAGTTGGGGGCCAATTTTCCAAAAAATTTGGCAACTTCAAACTGTCTAAAACCGTCCTTAAATGTTCCAAATACGTGAGATTGTCCCAAAAACTCGGAAAATACTTATAGTCACACGGAAGCGTTTCTGGGATGTTACTCCGGAGAAAATCGTGAAAAATTGTCGGGAATTTTGAAAATTCCGAACAAGAATCATCTAATACAATATTTTTGATACGATCTAAAGCCTCGTTATGTAGATAAATCACTGTATTTGGATTTTTTAAACACTGTTTATAATTCGAATTCCATTTCGCGAAACTATTACACCGATTCCATAAATTCGTGCAAAGAAAATTCGTTAAAAACGATTCTAAAGTGTTCATTTCAAGTGGAGGAGTTTTTTCAATTCGAGTCGAGAGAAAAATTAAAGCCTCTTCAAGGAGATTTACTAAATTACGTGACGTGAATTTATCAACAAGAATTAAGGAATCTGAAATGATTCCTTGTTGGGTGAGTGTTGCGAGACTCGGTTTCGCCTCGTCGTAATTTTGTAAAATTAAAACAATGGGAACTTTAACAAAAACACCGTAATTTTTGAAATTCTCAACGATTCTTTTACTTAAAACATCATTAAAGTTATTTGCGAGGAAAATAAAACCGTTGGTGTCATTACGAGTGTTAACCACGAACCCTTTTTGTTTTTCTAAACAGTAAGTCAGAGTTGGTCTTAATTTCGATTGTTGAATCAAAACAGTTGAATTTTCCCGTTTTTGCCAATTTACACAACTGTCTAAAGTGCGTTCGATGTGATTTAAACCGTATCTAAATTCAGTTTCGTTCGGTAACGAAATTGTGACTTTCCAAAATAATTCATTGCGGAGTTTTTTATCAACTTCCCAGAATTTTTTTACTAGTAATTTATATGTCAAATCACATAAATCAATCTTACTAACAACATCTTCTTTTATGGGAATTTCGAAAGGTTTACCACTTTTATACCGTTTTATATTTGACAAAACCAAAGCCTGACTGTTTGTATGTAACTCGTGTGCTTCCTCAGAAACTGACCGAAACCCGTACCACGGCGGATTAAAATCTATAGCTTTACGTTTCCGATTTCGGCGACTATATTCCCGCCATTTTTTCACGATTTTTTTGAGTTTTTGGAGACGAATTCTTTCTTTAATTTCAGCGAGTTTTTCACGTTTGAGTTTTTCTTCAACTGTGTCTAAAATATCGCTCAGGATGTTAGTCACAGCAGCTTTGATTTCAATATTTTTCTTTCTTTCTTGCTTCCGTTTTGCTTCCTCTTCCATTCTACGTTTCATCTCTTCAAATCTTTGTGCTTCTTCAAGGCGCCGCTGTTTCTCTTGTTCTTCTAAAAGTTTTCGTCTTCTTTCTTCATCTCTTATTTGTCTCTCCCTCTCTAATTCACGTTGCTTCTCAAATTCTTCTCTTCTCCTTTTCTCTTCTTCTAACTTTCTCAACTCTACCTCTTCTTGTAATTTCTCTTCCTCTTCGGATTTTTGCGGAATTTCAGGTTCAGATGGCACTTGTTGCGGTAGTATTTTCGCACCAAAAATATTTGTAGCAATACTACCAACCTTAGCGAATATATTACCCTGAGTTTGAGGTAAAGGCCAAATTGATTTACTTGTAGACATTTGTGGTTCTTCAGGTTTCTTGGCAAAAATACTCAAATTTGGTTTATTAGTTTGACTAAAAATTGACGGAACTGTTGTTATTGGTTTAAAAACTGGTAGTGGTTCATCAATTGGCTTAAAAACTGGTGGTGGTTCATCAAATTTTTCTTTTTTCCCCATATCGGCTTCATGTAAATCTGGTGTAAACGTCAAAAATCCATTTTCATCAAAACTATTTAGGGGAATATGTTTTTCGTATAGTTTTGGTGGTAATTCTTTACCACAAACTACTTCACCAATTGAATTTTCTCGTTTTGATTCTACTAATTTTATAGCTCTTTCTAAAATTAAGGGAAATTCTGGATCACCAAAATTTGATTTATCCAAAATAATTTTTGTTCGTTCAATATTCGTGAATAGGCCATAACTTTCAAAAAATTCTATTGTTGCTTCAGAATTTTCAAAAGCCAAAATTTTTGTTAAATAATGCACCGGAATTGAAGTTTGGGAAACTCGTGGAGAATACGATTTTACAAAAGCTTTGAGAGCTGATAATCTGATTTGAATAAAATAACGCATTAATATACAAGCGTTTAGAAATGTCGTAGATTTCACTAATTTAAAAAATTTCACGTAATTACGTCTATCTAATGAGGAATACACATCAAGAGCAAAACGGACTTCTTCTGATTGTTGAATGTGCTCTTTAAGTTGCTGGACCTGTAAAAAAATCAGATCTAGTGACTTTTTATCAAAACAAAAAAAAAAACAGCTAAATTTAGTGACTTTTCTAACTAAATAAATTAGATTTAACAAACCTCTTACAAATTTAACTGAAATAAAAACAAACAAAAAACACTATCTCAAATTAGGTAAAAAGTCTGAATGATAACACCTTAAATTATTACCAGTATTACCAACTCACCTCCCACATGAAATTCCCATCGTTTAAATTCAGAAGAATAATATAAGCCCTAAATTCTGGTTCGTTAATACACTCCTCATTTTTTAAAGCCAAATCATGGTACATATATTTCAATGTTTGTAGACACTTTGTCAAATTCTCTGTATTAATCTTCTGGTCAAAAACAGACGGTTCTTCAGCTACCAACCTTGCAGAACAAAAAATATGAAATCTTGCACACTGTTCCACTAATTCAACCGACCCCTGACAGCATAATTCCTGTTGGGTTATATCTTTCCGAATTCCGCGTGTTCTATCCCATAAAAAGTGATACCATTCAGCTAAATTAACCTAAAAAAACATTTATTTAATCAATAACAGACTTGGCGAGTACTTACATCAGGAACGTCACAAAGTCCCATAATTCTGTGCATAAGGTATCCCATTGTCATTTGTAGAACTCCCACAGGTCGCAGTTCTTGAGGCAAAGGGGCTTCTTGATCAGCTGAACTCCTAGAGTACTGTTTAACAGCAAGTCGCGGGTTCATTGCTTTGCCGCCCTCTTCTTGTTCGTAGAGCGCTACTTGGTGTTGGGTTTCGCGCATTAAACGCTCCTTTTCAGGGCACATATCGGGACAAGTCCCCACAGTTGCTGTAGCTTTAGTCAGTTCAATATTTTTTTTAAGTCTGATTCGGATTAGTTTGTCTCGAGCGTCCAAAATCCGGAACTTATCTTCAATTGTGTGTGCTTGTTGCTTGATTAAATTTAGCAAATCTGACTCTTCAGAACTGAATGACTTTTTCTGGGGTTTCGGTGATGCTCCTTTCCATTTTTGTCGCTTCGTTTTTGAGACTTGTGTCTCAGGAGGATCTACTGCCATAGCTACAAAAAAAAAATTGTTATTGTGGCCCCACAGGGTAATTTTCCAACCTTGTTGTCTTAGCTCGTAGCTTCGAAGGGGTGTTATTCCTCCCATTGCTTCCAGCTCGGCTCTGATTTCAGGATCATCTGTCCAGTCAGGATCAGGATCTTTCTTCGGCGTCTTTTTTTTAATTATTGTCTGAGTGTCTCGTGTTATTTTGAAAATGTGGCCGTTGTATTCTCCTGCGATTTCTAAGGCATTTAACATACCGTCTTCATTCGCATATTCAATTAAAAGTGTGTGTCTTTTAGGCCGAAATGTGACGAGTTTTACTTTACCAAAACGGCGGAAATACCGTTTGGCAACTTCGCGGTTTTCGAAAAATTGAGGAGGCACATTTTCAGCCCTAAAAATACAAAAATTGGGTACTCAGATAAGATTAAAACTCAACAAACTTACTTTATTACAAAACAGTCAATTTTTTCCACATTTTCCTCATCAGTTTCCATGTTTTACTGTTAAATTTTATCGTTTATACACGAAAATTTCTAATTTTATTCAAATAAAAACAGTTAAAGGCTTCACTAATTTTCTTACATAACCTCAAAGTTCAAATGAACTACTGAAAACTGGAGGGAGAGCACAGAAACTTCACCTACCAAGTTTTATCTAAAATAAAATTTTCCTACAGGTTTTTATTTATTTATTGTAAACCGTGCATTTTTTATGTAAAAAACAATAATTTTAATTAAATATTGTTACCTAACAATATTAAATTTATTGGACAATTCAAGGTCACAGTGTGTGTGGACCTACCCCACCCAACCTCACTTTTTTGTTTTGTTTTTTGCGCAAAGTTAAAATCTGCACAAGCTTATTTCTTGTAAAACTTGCACTTTTAATACAAAAAAGACAATTTTAATTAGATATTGTTATCCAACAAATTAGTATTGAAATTTATAGAGTAGTCCAAGTGTCGCAGTGTGTTGATATCTACTCATCCTAACCTCACTTTTTTGTTGTTGGTTTGTTTGGCGGTGAGTGAAAATGTCGCGAAAGAGATCCCATGTCAGTATTGCCAGTCAGTCCCAAAGCCAAGACACGTCTCAAACAAGACTCGAGCAGCATTTTTCTCAGCTTTCTATCAACGATCTAGTTAATAATTGTGTCCGATATTTTGTTTATAATGCGGGTCACGGCGGCTTTTTTCGTAAAAGTGATCTACAGAAACATTGTGCACTTAAAGCTGGTCAAGCCCTGCAGCAAGTGATTGAAAATGCAAGCGCAATTTTGGAAAATGTAGGTCTAAAATATTCTTGTAATATTTTTTAAATCAGATTTTTTTGTAGGTCTATGGTTATAAACTTCTAGTTTGTGACCAAACTGCAGGTTCTGGGAAAGCTTTTGTTATTACAAACGCTTTGCCGTATAAAAATTATGATTTAGATAAGGAAGAACCTGATAATAACGACAAAAAAAAGGTTTTGTTGTTATTAATTTTGAGTCACATTTTTATGACGAATTCTCCAGTTGCTGAAGGTATAGTCTTGGTTTTCTGCAGGTTTTGTTCTTATTTATTGTTCTATAGCCTCATTGTATTCATTTTTGGGTAATTTTCAAATTAACGTTAATGTGAAACACCGAATATTTGGAAGTGTCAAAGATTACATCTCTACATTAATTAAACAAAAATATTTATCAACAGAAACCAATCCATTAAGTAAAAATACTACTTACACTTGGGGAATTCGTTCAGAAAAAGAAATAAGTAAACACCAAATTTTAAAATTCGTTTGCAAGGTAAATCAGTATGTGTAAATAACACGTTATATTCAGTTTTGCCAACTTTACAGATGTACCAGGACCGTCAACCTAAATCCTGGACCAATCATTTCAAAATCGCAAATGAACAAGGCTTTAATAACGAAGGAAGGACCCAAAATGACGTAGATTTAGAGGAATAGAAGATTTGTTTTTTGTATTTTTTTAAAATAAAGTTGAATAAATGATGTTTTAGTTACTTTTTTAATAAATTTTAAACCAAGTAGGCTTTGCCTGCCATTTTTCAAAAATAAAGGTGTTTCCAGGTGCTCAAAATGAACCTGAATCAGTCTTTTATTCGGAAAAAAGGGGCGAAAAATGCTGTGGGGTTCCCAAGTAAGCTTCCATGATTCGTACTTTGTAAAAGTTTTAATTTTTTTTTTTTTGAAGATTTTAAGGTTAGACCACTTATGGGACCCCCAATACGCACTGCCCCTAGAAGAAGAAGAAATAATCGGCAAAAAAGTAACTCAACTCCTTCGTCTGGGACAAATTGGGGTAGAAGTTGTGTAAGGTGAGGGAAAAATTACGATTTTGACCTTCTAAGAAAATATTTTTTTGTTATAACTAGTATCACTAAATTTGCTTGTGCTTTTAGCGTTTTCAATAGTTCAGTTTTGCGGTCTGGAAGTACAACAATTTCGACTGAAAACGAATCTCGAGTCATTGTAGGTTAGTAAATTATTGGTGTATTGTTGGTTGCATACATATCCAATGTGGTGAAAATACGGTAAGCTCACTTGAATTTTTAGCATTGACTGAAGGTCGAGGTGACGCACGTTGCGAAGTTGGATTAGCTTCAATTGATTTGTCTTTGCCTACTTTAATTTTGTGTCAAATATCGGATTCTCAAAGCTATATCAATACTTTAACTAAAATCAATATTCTAAATCCGACTGATGTAAGTATTTTTGTGAATTATTTATTTTAATAACATTAAATCAGATTATAGTGCCAAGTACATTTTTGGAAGCAGGTAATAACCGGCTAATTGAGAATTTGAAGAAGAAGTTTCCTAATATAAAAATTCTGGGAATTGCCCGAAAAACATTTAATAAAACAAATGGAATGGAACAAATTTTAGAATTGTGTTTGCCGTCAATTAACACGATTTGTGTGGGACTTCAACACAAGTAAATATTTTTGGTTTTGGTACTACCAGAAAGGTCTTCAAAAAAAAAAGAGTTTGTTTTATGTTATTGCACCAAATTGCTTACTTTATAAAGAAATAAAAAACTTTTTACTCAATACATAAAAGTGTTTCTTTAATTTGTGTTGCATAAAACGCATAGGTCTTTTTACACATAAGAAGCACATTTTAGCTTCTGGTTTGTTCAAGTCTGACGTTTCTTTACCGCCTTATTGTCTTTATATTTGCGGCAAAATCAGCATCTAGCTGCTTCTCTACCTGCTTTTCAAAAAAAAATGTCAAAAATTTTGGAATCATATTTTTCCGTGTACAGGTACTGAGGTGCGAGAAGGCTCACCGAACATTTCAAGTTTTCTTATATGAGTTATAAGTTAGCAATTTGGTGCAATCTTGTGTCTTTAAAGCTGTCGAATGGTATTAATTTTTCTTATTTGGATAGTTTTAAAACTGGAACACATTCTTTTATTATCTCTTGTAGGTACTATGCTTTAGCTGCCGCCTCAGCTCTTACCACATACTTACAATCCTACCTCAACATTTATTACGCAAAAGAATCAATCAATGTTTCTTATCAGGAATCGGAAGGATATGCCGTTATCGGTAAATCACAAAAAAATCTCTAAAACATCCAATAATTCGAATTTCAGATTTTTCAACTGCTGATCGTTTGGAACTAGTCTCAAGCACTAAACCTTCTCAAGCAACCCGTTACTCTACCCTTTTCGGTGTTCTAAACCACTGTGTAACAAGACTCGGGGCCCGCCTACTCAGATCCACAATCCTTCAACCTCCAGCATCTCCCGAACTTATCGAAAAAAATCTTCAGTGTGTTTCCGAATTAATGAAACATCCTCAAATGCTTCTATCGATTCAAGCAATCCTTCAAAAACTCACCAGCATTGACCAGTTACTAACTCTAACATCTCTATCAGTTGAAACGAATGACAGTACTTCAGTAAGACAATTGAATTACTTGTTACTTTTAAACAGTTTAATTGATTTGATTGAGCCACTTAAAGACGTTATAGAAAATTGTCATCAACCGTTTTTTAAAGAACTAAAAGAGACACTGGAGAGTGAAAATTTTATTGTTATTGCTGAAATGATAAGAACTATGATACATCCTTCAGCACAATTTGCAAAACGAGAAACAGGAATTACAGAAAGATGTTTTGCTATTAAATCAGGAATTAATGGATTACTTGATTTAGTACGTAAAACTTATTCAGAACGGTTGAATGATATGAGTGAGTATGTCAGAATTTTGGGGAACAAATATAATTTACCTTTGACTCTTGGTAATAATAATACTAAAGGATACCATATTGTTTTAAAATTAAATAATCAACAAAAACGTACTTTAAAGAAATCTGACTTACCGGATGAGTTTATACAAATTTATCGTTTGGCGGGAAGTTTTACTATGAAAACAGCTGAATTAATTAATTATTCGACGAGATTAGAAGATATAATGGTTGAGATTATAAAAATTAGCAATTTGTAATAATAACATATCTAAAAAAAAGTTTTTTTATAATTTTGGAGTGTTTCAGAATGGTCCGGAACTTAATAATTGATTTAAAACAATACTTGGGATTTTTCTACAAATTATGTGAAGATCTAGCTCGGTTAGATATGCTTCAGTCACTTGCTGAATCAAGTAGGCGTGGTGGTTACACCCGTCCGAAATTTGGGGATTTTACCGAACTTGTAAATTCCCGTCATCCAATGCTTGAGTTACTGATTGGCGGGCAAAGTGTTGCCAATCCTATTGTAAGTCACGAAATTTATGGAACACCTATTGACACCAAACACTATAACTATATTTAAGACGACGCGCATTGCGACAACAAAGTTGTCATTAAAACTGAACTAATAAAGACCTAAAACTAGTCTTAAACGCGCGTTTGGTGTTATTTGGTGTTTTATGTTTCTTTCTTTAAAGAAAAACATTAAAAGCGGTTTTCAGTCAATCTGTCAAGATTTCAACGTACAAGTTATAACCGGACCGAACGGTTCAGGTAAAAGTATCTACATTAGACAAGTGATGTTGTTGCAAATTATGGCACAGGTTGGTTGTTACATTCCGGCTGATTCGGCCATTTTAAGACCGATGACACGAATGTTTGCTCGAATTTACCTTGAAGATGATATGGAATATGGCGCGTCGGCTTTTATTCTCGAAGTTTGTGGTTTTTGTGGAAAATTTAGACACTTATGTTGGTTTTCTAGATGAAAGAAATTAAATACATGATGACGTTAGTTTCGGAAAATTCACTTTTTATTATAGATGAGTTGTGTAGATCGACAGCTGCAGATGAAGGAGCGAATTTAGCAATGCCGATTTGTGAGAAATTTTGTACAACGCAAGCTTTTGTTTTTGTTACAACGCACTATACGTCGTTGGCAAACCTTAGAGAGATGTATCTTGGAGTTAAGACGTGAGTGATACTATTAGATAGATACATATTGTAACAAAACTAATACATTTGTGTAATTTTCAAGGTCATTTTGGAAAGGTTCAGGTACTATAGATGCTTAAATATGGGAAATATTTTAGTTTAAAATTTTTTTTTTTATTTTTAAGCATATCTCGAGCCTAAACTAATAGAGAGAAAATTTATTATACAAAATTTAATTTTCTACAACTTTTTTTGTAGATTTGACCGTTTGCGCAGCGTTTTTAAATAAAGCAAGCACTGCATAACTTTTAAACTTGCAATAATATTTTGAAATATGTTTCAGTATTTTTTTTAACAAATATTAAGAATTTAATTCTCTGTATAACAGAGTTTTTTGTGTTTTTAAACTGTTCATAATTCTTTCATTCTCTCTTTTTCCTTATCTCTCTCCCTCTCTCTTAATATTTGGCCAAGGACCACTCTTTTTAATATTCTACAAATTTTTTTTTGTTTTTTTTTACAAGTTTTAACGTTCTTTGTTTTTTCTTTTTTCAGTAGTCTTTTTTTATTTTTCTATTTATTCTATACCTACATTTTTTTAAACTTTGCCTTAATTTTTTTTGTTTCTTTATAACCGCTAAATTTTTTTTAAACTTAAAACTTCTTTTTAAAAGATCCTTAATTTTTGATTTTTTTTAGTTTTTCTAGAATCCTTTAAAATAAGACTTTATAATTTTTTAGAATGTATTTTTATTTCGTTAAAATTTTTCTTTTCTTTCTACATATTAGCTTTTCGTGTTTTGTTTGTGTCTTCATGTCGTTTCTTTTAAATTTTTGAAGATTTTTTTTTAAAGTTTCTTTTTTTTTCTTATTAATCTTAGAAATTATGAAATTTTCTAATATTAAGAATATTAGGTAAAACTGTCACAAAACAAACTTTTTATATTATTCACTTCGTTGAATCACTTTATTAAAATATTGGTTGTTAGTTGGCAGATGGAGACCCTGTCAACAGGAGAAACCCCTCAAGAGTTAAGTCTGGAATTTAAATATAAATTAATTCCGGGTGTAACTAATTTGAAACATTATGGCGTTTATATAGTGAAAAAAATATGGCCGCCAATGATTTTACAAGAAGTTTATCAAATATTGGACGAGTGTCAGAGAAGCCCTATGGTATTCTAACTTATTTTTGTTTTATTTATTTATTTTTATATATCTAGGTCAAAACATATGAAGGTATTAATAATGCAATTAGACTAAAATACAAATTAGAATCAGATTTACGTAAATTTAAAAGTTTAGGAAAATTGACTCAAGCAACAATCAATAAATTTTTAAATGATTATCAAAATGATTTACAAAAAATGAATATTTCTCTTGATCAATCAAGAGAGGAAAATGTAATTACTGAAAATTTTGAGACACCAGAATCTGGTAAAAGTATTTTTGAGACTTCAAGTTATCAAAATATATCGAATTTCATTAAGGAAGACAGTGATAATATTAATAAATTAATACCAGAAGTCAGTATTCAAAGTTCTGAAAGAGAATTTTTAATAGAAGAAAATCAAGAATTAGGAAATAAAACAACAATTTCTTGGGGTCCAAATTTCCAAAATTTGAGTCAACAAGAAAAAAAGTTTATTGAAGACGAATTAGAAAGTGCAAGTAAAAGTCTTTTAGAAGATGAAGATTTTGATTTTGACTTATCTCAAGTAGGTTTTTTTCTGTTTAAATTTTTTGTTTTAATTTTTGATTTTAGGCGAGTTCTTATCGAACTGCAAATCCTGAACTAAATTCTGTTGAAAGTCAAAAGCAGCAGCAACATTTTTTTCCTGTTGTTAATATCATAGAAGGTCCAGGATGCCTTTCTGATTCATCTTGTTCTTCAGTTGAGTACAAAAAGCAGAAACCGGCTGTAAAAGCCACAGACTACTCAGAAAAACAGAAAGCAGAAACAGAAGAAGCTGTAGATGTTTTCAAAAGTTGCCGTTCTAAATTAGAAAGTTATCATTCAGAAAACTTAGAAGAACATGAAGCTGTGAATGTTTCAGAAAATAGCCGTTCTGAATTAGAAAGTTATCATTCAGAATTCTTAGAAGAACATCAATTAGGAATAGAAGGCAAACCAGATTTCTTAGAAGAACATCAATTGAGAATAGAAGGCAACTTAAATTTCATAGAAGAACATCAATTAGAAGATACTCATTCAGAAATAGAAACGTATGCTTCAAAATCGATAAGTTACTCACCTTTGTGTTCTCAATTTTCGTTTACTGGAATAGAAGATCAAACAATACTCAACAAAGAATCAAAAACAAGTGGCAGTTCTTTACATTTTCTTGCAAAAAATAGTAAAAACTTGGCTGACATTTCTACAATTCGAGATATCGATAATATAACATTTGAAAATCTGAAATCAAGTTCAGAAAAACGAAGTGAACAAACAACTTCTTCTGAATCTAAACGAAAAAAACGTGTTCGACGTTTTATTCCTCCGAAAAAACTAACTCGGAAAGAAATTCAAGAAGAATTTGATGAACAAGACCGAAAAATTTACGAAGCTTCAATAAATCAATCAGATTTTTCGAAATATTTGTCTCAGATTTTGAACAGGCCTTCAGTGCGGCAAGTTCAAAACTCAAAACATTTGGCTTTGGTACGAAAAACAGATGACGGTGTCGAAGTAATTCCTGCAAAACCTGAACCTAAGAAAACTAAGTTTTCGTTTAAAAGAAATCTCTCGAGTACCAGTACCATAGATATGTCTATCTTCAGTGATAAAAACGCAAAACGTTTTGACGAATTCTTGAATTCAGATGAACGTGATTTAAAACGGTTTAAATTCAATTTTGGCTCACAGAAAAAAAATGAGGATTTTAATTTTCAGCCTCAGAGTATTTCTGAGTATGCTGCAGCGGCCGAGAAAACTCCTTTTGTGTTTCCTTCACAAAATACTGCAACTTCAACTGATAATTTCGTCTCGTTGACTCCTGATGGTTTCTATAAGCAGAATAAAGCAGATGTTGATAACATTGTTAATAAGTATTTACAACCGGAGAATATTTTTGAAACTTGTCCTTTGAATGAACAAGATTTTGATTTGTAATTTGTTTGAATAAAATCTAGTTGTTGTTGATTTTTGACTTTTTAAATTTGGTGTGTGTCAAAATGGGAAGGAGAAATGCAGCTCCTTCGAAGCCTTGGAGGTCGCCGCCGGCCTCAAGGCAGCCACCTTTGAGAAAAGAAAACAGGCAGTATTCGTAAGTAGAAAGAGATTGTTAGAGGTTTAATTGGGCCTGAAATTGGCCAAACACGGAAAAGTGGTTGAGAATTAAGCAAAATTATCTCAAAGCACCTAAAATCATTAAAAAAAAATAGTTTTGGAAAACGTCGGCGACAGTTTTGATAAAAATTAGAAGCTGCAGGCGACAGTTTAATTGAAATTGTCAGTAGAATCCGGTTTTTACAAAATGTTGTTAAAGATTTTTAATTTTTGAGAAACTGTCGCCTGCGGCTCTCAATTTTAATAAAACTGTCGCCCGCGTCTCCCAATTTTTATGAAACTGACGCATTTGTCTCCCAATTTATTGTTAATAATAATTAGGGGCTCCAAGCGACAGTTCCTTACAATATTTAAAGACATTATTTTTAATTATATAAGAACTGTGAACAGTCGGCGACAGTTTTCATAAAAATTAGGAGCTGCAGGTGAGATTTTAATTGTAATTGGGAATCGGAGGCATTATTTAATAACTAGATAAAGTAATATCTAATTGTTAATAATTATTAGAAAGTTTATTTTTGATTAGTCAAATTATTCGCGAAAAATCTTGTTTTGGTCCATTATCAAATTGCGCTCTAAATTTATCACATTTGACACTAAGATTTGGGCTCGATATTTATTTACACAATTTGTGCAATTTTTTGCAATTTTTCCGTTCGGAAAACGAAATTTTCCAAAATAAATAAATCGCAATAAATAACCAGTACGGCCCTGTGGCCTCGTCATATTGACGGACTTTGTTCGCGTGACGTCACTAATCTACGCCTTCCCTCAATTTCCCATCTCTCTTCCTCTCATGTAATTAGTGTGCGACAGACGCTTCTCGAACGTCTAAAAATAGCCCACATTTCTAGAAACTTCACTCTCATTTTATAAGTCGCGTAGTCAGGCGTTTTTTACGTAATCAAGTGTTAGAAACCGTTCGATAAAGACGTCTTTAGTGCTCTAATCTCGCAATAATAAACAAAAATGCCACGACGTGGACGTTCCGCTAGCCCTTCGCCAAGGTAGAAATCACGTGATTGCAAAAGTGTGGTTATGTTATTTCGGTTTTAGGTCTTCTGTTCCAGCGAGGACTCAGCCCCAGCAGACTCAACCGGCACCGGCGCCTCCAGCACAAGCAGCCCCCCAACAACCGGGGCTATTCGGCCAGATGGCAGCCACGGCGGGAGGAGTAGCCGTAGGGTCGGCTATAGGCCATACTATGGGGGCCGCTATCACAGGTGAGTTTTGAGAATTTTGAGTGACGGTTTTAATGGGGGTTTAGGTATGTTCGGTGGGGGCGGTTCAAGTGAACCAGCGCCGGCTCAAGCACCCCAACAGCCAGTTCCTCAACAAAGTGGCTCAGCTGAACCAACAGGACCTTGTGCTTGGGAAATCAAGCAGTTTTTGCAATGTGCATCTACTCAGAGTGATCTGACCTTGTGCCAAGGGTTTAATGAAGCGATTCAGCAATGTAAAATTAGAAACAGTGAGTTGAGGATGTTTTAGGGTAGGTTTTGGAAGTCATTTTTTGTGTTTCAGATATTCAATAGATTGGCTGTGTTATAACAAATTCTAGTATTAATTGATTGGAAAGACAGTTGGAGGTAGATATGTGGACTGGGTCCAATCTGTAGTGATTGAAAATTAAATAAAGCATCCAGATTTTGTGTGTTATTTTATATTTTATAATTTATTTTGGTTATTTGTTATTTATAGTTTGTTTTAATAAAAGTTTGAGTGAAAACAACAGTTTTCTCTCTGGAACTTAAATTTATTTTTTACATTTTTTAAAAAATTGCGGTTGTATATGCCTTGTCCATTCCTTGAGTTACAGGAATCTATAATTTAAATGTGTCTGTAATTTACATTTAGATGGTGCAATAAAATTTTTATAATAGGTATGCAACACATTATACACATCGTTATGGAAATGAAGTATTTTGTGTTGTTAATTGCATAATCTCCTATCACATAATCCAAATAAATTCAATCTGACGTCGAAGTAGGTGGAGCTTCAGCCAAAAAAACAACTAGTACATACATGGGATTCTTATTTAAATTAAATTTATCTGTGACTGCATATTATATTGAATATTTGAGTGAAATAAAGTGACATATTACTTCACTAGTTAAGTAATAAAATATAAATCCACTCTTTAAAATAATTCGTTTTAATTTCAAACGCAAGCTTAATTACATGCTATTATTGTTATAAATGTTAATAACACAATTTTCACACTTATTTATAGGACAAGTCATTTCTGATACATTTTTTTCAATAACAGCAAGTTCTAACTGTTATAGTATTTTTGTCACCCTGAATTTTTGAAGCAATTTGTTTTTTATTTTCTTCTGCCGTGTCTATATACCCCTCCGCTACTGTATTTGAACGCCAGCCCTCATGACGCTTTACTGTTAAAAGATCAGCTCTCGAATTAGCAAGCAACGAAGTAGATGAGCGCCTATAACAATGTCCCGTAAATCCTGCTGGATTAGGCAACTGAAGAAAAGCAGCAATATTTTTGGAATAAGCAGCAAATGTGTTTATACCAACAGGTAACTTTATACACCTCTTGTTTCTGTATCTTGAAAAACGGTTCATTACTGGCGTTATTAGGGCGAAATGCAGCATATTTTCGAATTAATTTTAACATGTTGACTCCATCAATTCCGCCTGACGTAATAAAAAATTCTCTAGATATTTTTGTTTTAGTGTTTGGTATTAGAACATAACGTATTGTCTCTGATGTTTGTCATCTTCCAAAAGCATGTTGATAAGTTATTGGATCCTACAAGGTCCACCAACTCCAATAATTAAAGCAACCTTGTAATTAACATTACTTTAGTAAGAATAATTTATACATAAAAAGGGCACAGTACCTTCATTAACAAAAATTTATCATTTGTTTTTTGTGAATATTTGCTAATATCTTGTTTAGTAAAAATGTTGCGATTTTGTAGCACGAGATCCTTCAGATTTTCTTTTCAGAAAGGCGATTCAATGCACGCATTTACTGATGTCAACGTTCTTCTTCATTTTCATTATTGTTCTAATCATAGAATAAAAAACCCAGAAACTCGATGATTTATACTGTTTTGATAAATGATCAAAATATGTAAGAAGAACCTTCTCATGCGTAATATTTTTGACATTTTTCTCGTCGCACCATAAACTGATCCGTTGAAAAACTATTTCGTACTTTTCTTTGGACTTCTCTGGCACCAAGCAAGAAGCAGCATTTGTCGCCGCTTCTTCGCCATCAGAAGGTATACTTTCTAAGTCTCTCATGTTTACAATTTTCTTATTTTTACCTCAAAGCACAATTTTTACTGATTATCTCAAAATGGTGAGCTTTGTTTGAAAAATTGTAAGCAGTTGACATAGTGCTTACTGAACATATCCGTAAGTCATCTTACTTTTGATGTAAAAAATAGGAGTTGTCGGCAGCATTAAATTTTCGATTTTTTTAATTTTTTGCAGTTACAGATAAAGTTTTTTATATCATACGTAAGCTAGAGCACATTACAGTAACTCGTGTGTTACAGTTACTTGGGCTTACGCCCTCGTTATATGTAATCTACACACTCGTTGAGTAATGATGCTTCTATCTCACTAATAATATAAATAACTACATATTACATAAATACATATTCCAAGAGTACAAGAATTAAATAAATTAGAGCAAGTTGAGCCTAACTTGCTTAATATTATAATATACACTTTGCTCTCTAATTTGTAGGTGCAAAGTATGTCTTTTCCTTCCTGTATGTCAAAAGAGGAAAGTAAATTTTCTCCCTTGTGCAATTATAGCTTTGAGCGCGGGAAAAAATTGTATACTTAGCTCTTTCGATACACAGTACGTTTTCAGATCGAGTTTAATAAAGAAATTTTTTTTATTTTTGTTTTCTCTAAATATTTCACTTTTTTTGTTGATTTGCCGGGCTTGTTTTCAAACCCCCGAAACGCAAATTACTTTTTATTTAACTCGAACGGTTCTCGAGATAATCGAGATTTTATTGGTAGAAAATATTCAAATTATGCTCAAGTTTTATTTAATTTTGAGAAATGATAAAGTTAAATAAAATTTTCAAAAAGCTAAACTCTTAATTTACTATTCAAATATTGCTCCTCTTTTTTCTGCGCAGATTTCAATGCGAGCTCTAAATTCATTTAAATTGCGTCTTATTTTTAGATTGATAAAGACTGGACTGTATTTTGTATTCTATTTTTTAATTGCTCTACATTTTTTGCTTTTAAAGTCGATCCGGGGACGTACTGTATAAACAGCTATTACAGTTCTCTAGCAGTGTAGAGAACGTTTTTTTTAATGAACAGTTGTTATGAGTGTAGATAATGAAGTCATAATAATAATAATCATTCTATTCTAATGAATAGCGTCAGGAGAAGAAAAGCCTACTCATTACTATACCGGGAAGTAATACTATAATAATTTATCACTTTCGCACATACATATAAATAAATGACAGATTTATTGATATTTTGCAACAAATAAATAACTAATTTATTCTCTAACTTTCAAGGATTTTTACTGAATTTTTTGAAGACACCATTTTACATAAGATAAGAATGAATAAAGATCTAAATTTAAGTTTATTTACATCCTTTCGAACTAATGCTCTTTTGACGTAATACACTTACGTCGATAGATACTGGAACAGTTCCAATGTTTTTATCAAAATAAAATAATTATAAAACAAATTAAAGATATTTAAGAATGAACGCAATTTACTGTGATTGCACAAATCGAAGGCCCATTTTTTGTGGGCGTCTCAGTTGTACCAATCGAAGGCAAACAAAATGAATTCTCAGTCATGGCCTACTAGACTACAACTTCAAGGTTCGCGTATTTCTTCCGTGTGTCTGCTGGTCAATAAACTATCCGTAATTGAAAAAAACTCAAACTTCTTTAGAAAAAAAAAAATAGTTGCGTAATTAAAACCTCATCTTACTTTCGCTGAACTGGGTTAAAGGAAAGTAGGTTACGGAGATCATCTCCTGCCTTCACGGCATTCTTCAATGATGCGGTCAACTGGTGTAAATATCGAATTATTTCAAAATCGGGATAAATAAATAAAGCGGTATAAAGTAGGCGATGTTAATTGAAACAAAAGAGAATGCATGTCAAACCTATTTACCTAGTTGGCTTTGTTTGGTTTACCGAAAAAAAAATAACAATCGCAGTAGGTCAAAATTCACTCAAGGTCAGCGAATTTTGACCGATTTTGTGACGTCACGCGGTGAGAGGATGCGAGAGGATGAAAGTAGAATAGGTGCGAATTAGGAGTACAGTTACATAAACCGGCGCATTCACCAAAATTCTCAAAATCCTCATAATCACCTTGAATTCTGTCAAACTAAAATTGTCAAATTAACCAGTTACAATGATCTTGACTGATGTCAAAACTTGGGGCTGCAAACCGATCTTTGTTTCAAAGGATAGTCTTTTAATTCTAAAAACTGTCCTTTAGTTTTTAAGATGTACTTAAAGGACACAATTTCTTCTTTTATCTAATTTTTTTACTAAAAAGAAACGAGCAACCGTTAGAAAATTGATATTCCTATTTGTGATTGGTTGATTTCAAAAATAAATTAATTGTTTAAACGTCCTTTTAAGTCACCAAAATAAATTTTAAGTACGTATAAATAAACAAAAGTTCTATCCAAACTTGAGTTATAAAACCTACGTAAACAATAATAAAAAAAACAATAAAAAGATTACGGGTAGTGGAAAAAGAAAAACAGAAGTTAGATTCTGGATGAATTTAAAAAAGTAGATTCTATAAAAAATTGTAGAAAAGATAAGAACAAAAAAACTCACAAGATTAATATATACCGGGTGTAAAGGAAATTAGGCTCACCCCATTTTTTAATAGTATCTTTTAAAATAGAAAAACGAAACTTAGGAAATCTATTATGTTAGAAAATCTCCATTAATTGAATAAAAAATAAACTTTTTATCACTTCCGGTTTTACCGTAAACGACCGTAACTTTGGATTTTTAAATAGAACACTATACATATATTTGTATTTTTGGAATCTACATTAAATTCTGAGTGCAATAGACTACTTTTTATAACTTTTCGAAAAATAAATTTATTTTTTTATAATTTTTGTTTTTTTATCTAGAAAGCTGTGATGGTTAAAAAATAGTTTTAAATAATGTAAGCAACCATTAAAAAATAAAAGCTGTATTATAAATGCTCTAGATTAGAAAATACAAGACTTTTAATTAAATGAAATTAGTTTTTCCGGCTTAACTATTTTTTTTCAAATGGATCAATAGTGGCTTATCCGACTCTTTAAATTCATTTTTTTTTGTAAATTTAAAGATACCAAAATTTAAAAAATTTATTCACCACTTTTTGTAATATTTACAAAAACAATGGCCCCTGTTAGGTGGCCCGCTAGATCTCCTGACCTAAACCCGCTAGATTTTTTTTGTGGGGTCATATTAAAAATGAAGTATACAGAATTCCTGTCCAAGATCGTCAAGATCTAGAAGCCAGATTGAGACACAGTATTGCACAAATTACTGCTGAACAATTGCAAAACGTTATCACAGAAACTATAAATCGCGTTCAAAAATGTTAGGAAGAAAACGGAGGACATTAAGAACATTTGCTGTAACAATAAAATTTTCATCGAAAACTTTTTTTAATTCCATATTTAATTAATCTAATAATAATAGCACCAATGTGTATTATAAAATTTCTTTTTACAATAAATGAGTTACGACGTAATAAACCATTACGTCGGTTACATTTTCTATTTTTTTTTAAATTGTTTTTGTAAATTTTACAAAAAGTAGTAAATGAATTTTTTAAATTTTGGTATCTTTAAATTCACAAAAAAAAATGAATTTAAAGAGTCGGATGAGCCACTATTGTTCAATTTGAAAAAAAAAAAATAGTTAAGCCGGAAAAACTAATTTCATTTAATTAAAAGTCTTGTATTTTCTAATCTAGAGCATTTATAATACAGCTTTTATTTTTTAATGGTTGCTTACATTTTTTAAAACTATTTTTTAACTATCACAGCTTTCTAGATAAAAAAATAAAAATTACAAAAAAAATAAATTTATTTTTCGAAAAGTTATAAAAAGTAGTCTATTACACTCAGAATTTAACGTAGATTCCAAAAATACAAAAATATGTATAGTGTTCTATTTAAAAATCCAAAGTTACGGTCGTTTCCGGTAAAACCGGAAGTGATAAAAAGTTTATTTTTTATTCAATTAATGGAGATTTTCTAACATAATAAGTTTCCTAAGTTTCGTTTTTCTATTTTAAAAAATACTATTAAAAAATGGGGTGAGCCTAATTTCGTTTATACCCGGTATATGTTGTACAAAAAAAAAACAAAAAAAAAAACAAAAAAATATTTAAAAACGTAATTTAGACAATTCTGAAAAAACTGTTGATTTTAGGCCTACAGAAAAAATAAAGAATCACAAAATCAACGCTTGGAAGAGAAGAAGAACAAAATACAATTAAAACAAACGATAAAGAATGATTTAAGAAGTTGAAAACGTCAATTGGAAGGTTCTGGAAGAACACAATTTTAGGTGAATTTAAAAAACAATATTTGAAAAAAAAAATAAGAATAAGAAAAACGACTACTGAAGAAAAAAAAATTAAGAATAGTAAAAAACCAAGAAAAATTCTAGATTAATAAAAGAGTAATCCTTTAAGCTGGATTTTGAGTAAACTCTTGGTAGCTACTGTTTTACGTAAAATTTTTAGTCTGCTGCTGTTTCAAAATATAAGTTAATTTTTTGAAGTTTTGGTGTAATTTCTAGCACCAAAAAATTTCTGTTGGTAACACTAGCTGTAAATTGGACTTGAAATATTGCCTGTCTTACCTAATATTTGCTAAAAATTTTAAATCTGTAATTATTTTTGTTCTGTAACAAGTGATTTCCAAAATATAGACTCGCTTTTTGAAATTTCGATTTTAACTATTTCCGAAATTTTTTATGGCTGTACAAAATTCCAAATAATCTCAAAATATATGTTGTTTTACGTAGAATTGTCAGCAGATTTTGAATCTGTAACAATTTTACGTCTGCTACAGCTAATTTCCAAAATATAAATTAATTTTTGAAAGTTCTAGTCTAATTTCTAGAACCAAAAAATTTCTGTTGGCAACATTAGCTGTAAAATGACCTTGAAATAATGCCGATTTTACCCAAAATTTCTTAAATATTCTGAATTTGTAATTATTTTCACTCTGTGATAAGTCGTTTCCAAAATATGGAGTCATTTTTCAAAATTTCAATTTCAACTATTTTCAAAATTTTTGATAGCTGTATTAAATGCCAAATGACTTTGAAATATCAGTTGTTTTACGTAAAAATTTCTGCAACTACAAAAAAAACTTAGAAGATTAATGTGTATGTTGTACAAGAGAAAAAACAAAGAATAATTTTAAAAATCTGTTTTAGACAATTCTAAAAAAACTGTAGATTCTAGGCTTACAGAAAAAAACAAAAAATTACAAAACCCACGATTGGAAAAGAAGATGAAGAAAATACAACTACAACAAACGATAAAAGAAGATTTAAGAAGTTGAAAAGGTCAGTTGGGAGGTCCTGGAGGAACAACATTCTAGACAAATTTGAAAAACAATATTTGAAAAAAATAAAAATAATAAAAACGACTACTAAAAAAAAGAAAAGTTAAGAATAGTAAAAAACCTAGAAAAATTGTAGATTAATAAAAGAATAATTTTTTGAGTCGGATTCTCAGAAAAGTTTTAGTAGATACAGAGCAGTTACAATAATTTTCGCTTTAAACACCCAAGAATCTCTATTTTAGTTATTTATATTAAAGTTTTTAATAGAATTTAGAAGCTGGAAAAGACATTTTGCATTCTTTTTTTATAAAAATTGCAGTAAATATTTATTTTGTAATAATCGTGGCCTTTGGCTCTCAAAATGGATATATTTTATGGTCCTTCGAGCCAGATAAAGAAGTACGTCTTATTGCTAGTATAAAAAAAAAATTCTCACAAGCTTTTAATTTTACTTTTTTTTATAACACTGCAGAAACATTTTTTTATATTAGTTGTTTTTCGGCTCACAAAAGTTTAAAACTGTATGGTTCTTTAAGGATGTAGAAAAATGTGTGAGTTTAGACGAGACATTTTGCAATAGTCCTTTTTATGACACCCTTGTTTTTAGACTTTTATTTTAGTTTTTGTTACTTTACTACTAACGTTTTGAGGCTTATTAGCCCTTATAAACCCTAAAACAATTAAAAAGACATAATTTTTTATAAACAAATAAACGGAAATATAAAACATATAATTTTGAGACACTTTATATTTTTCTATTTTTTCTATTTTAATATAAAAATTGTGTTAAAAATTGGTGGTCCTTCGAGCAAGATATTGAAAAAAATCTGAAATTAAGAAAGAAATTTACAATAATTCTCGTTTTCGTCTCTCAAAAATGTATATTTTAAAATTTTTAATAGAATTTAAGAACCAAAAGTAACTGTTTTTATTTATTTATAATAAACCTTGTAGAAACATTGTTTTTAGAATAATTATCGCTCTCGGCGCCTAAATTGTTGCTTGAATTGCTTTTATAACAATGTTTTTTATCACGATATCGAAACGTTGACAACCCTAGTCAAAACATCCCGAAAATAACCAAAAACCTTGAAGGTGGTTAATACTTCCCGTTCCGTCACGTGACAGTACTACCAACTGTCTTAACACATTCAAATGTCGTTGCACTGCCTTCATTGTTAACAAAAGTTTCTAAAAAAAGATAGTTTTACAAAGCCGACCTTGATTCAAATTGTTATTCATTGTTATTGTTTAAATAAATTATAATTAAGGCAAGCTAAAAACAGTCTTTGTTAGATCGTGAGGTACCCGCTTATCATAAAAAGATAAAAAAAAACGGAATAAATACATAATTGATGAGAAGTTTTTTCGATCTCAATTATACGTCACGTGACGTGAATTATTTTCTGACCTCTGATTCGTCTATAATAAACATTTGCATAAACTCCTAATTAAAAATCATGTTTTGGCTGTTTTTGTCGAAAAATTATCTTTCTAGGACACTAAAACAAACATTTCCGTAATCACAAATTAAGTTGGCAACGAGGGAAATGTCAGTTTACTCTTTGCAAACAGGATTGCAACTTTTATATATATTTTTTTAAAACAAAATTATAATTAAGTAATTGTTTTTAAGTAAAAAAGTAAACACAAGTATTTATTAAATTAAAAAATTAGAAAACTACAAAATGAATTCTACTTATATTTTTACAATTTATTTTGGAAGGTTTATTCTGTAGCCCGAATTGTGTGTAAATAATACAATTAGGTACTTCTCAGTAATTGACATCGCCAGTATATGGTTTCAATAATTTTGTGAATTCTATAGAATGTTGTTGTAATCAGATTTTTATTAAAGTCTGTCTTATTGACTTATTCCCTTTTGTAATCAAATTATTGGAGTAAGCCTCAATCTACGACGTATAGCTTCGTGTGAATTTGACATTTGACAGAACACAAACGAAACTTCTAAATAAGAAAAATATTGTAATTTTGAGAATTAAATTTCAGAAAACTTTGTTGCTGCAACAGAACTCAGTAGAAGGAATTATACCCAAAATTTTAATTTTTTAGGTGTTGAAGAATAGTGTGAAGATAGAAAGAAAGACAGAAGATAGAAAAGTGTGGCATTCTTAATACAATACGTTTTATGTTCGTTGAATTTTAGGCTATGATGTAGAAAGAAATAGCAATAAGAACGTGAATCTTTACTTAGGTTGAAAGGTTTTAATACAAAAGGGATAAAACTGTGAGAAACTTTATTTTCTAAAAAAAAAATATTTTTATCATAATTTTTTTTTGTTAAAAGCGTCTCATCTTTCTGGCGCCTCTAGGCTACAGCCTAGATAGCCTATTGGATAATCCGGCTCTAACTTAAAAGTCGTAAATTAAGTAATTTACCGGTAGTTTTTACTCTATCAAAATCAAAAAACTAAAATAGCAGTAATTAAAACTTGGAAACTCTGCTTATAGGGGTAAAAAATTCTAGATAGCGTTTCATCAATTAAAAATCCTTGACTATTTATAGGATAATGCATTAGTTACATAAGTCTATAGTACAAATTCGAGTAATTACAAAAACAAAAGAATGTTATCTCGTCTTATCTGAGCTAAAAAACGTTTGTAATGCAGAATTAAATTATGCTTTTTTAATTATTTTTTTAAAGCAAAGTACAAATGATGAAATTTTGTTCCGACCTCGAAATCCAAAGATGCAGTAACTGTGCATTTGCCGCACTATTATCTCGAAAAGTACCCAAATTCGTAAAGTGAAAACTTTCACTTACGTAACCAGACATCCTGTACGTTTTTCGTAGCTTAAATTGAGTAACCGTAACAAATTGAGGAAATAATGTTACCTGTTTTTCAGGTATATAGTCGTAGTCACATGACGCAAGTCTGACCAAAATTGAGTCATGTGACAGGGCGGAAAAATTATTTTCTCTCGAAATTTAATTTGTAAAAACATGATAATTGATAAGTACACGTGTTTTGCGTCTTGAGCCTGCGGCTTGCTTATCAATTTATTTTTTACGTTAATTTCGAGGTCATAATGGACTTCGGAGGTGTTTATGTAATAGAATTGATGAAAAATCGTGAAACCATGGGAAAGAGATGCTATAATCATCGGAATTATGCGTTTGAGACAGTTGTGAAATTGGCGTTTTATCAGTATTTTGAAATTCACGAATAAAAATTCCAGAATTAATTGGGAATAATTCCAAAATAAGAAACTTTAAAACATTTGTGACGTCACGCTTTTTTTGGCAATCTTTGATCAAAATAAAATTATTCAAAACAAATTTGTTGATGTTTGGTATCTTGTTTGTTGACGTAAAACAGAATTTTGTTGTTTTATATTTATCTGTTTTGTGTCTTTGACTTTGTACAATGTAAAAATAGAAAATTTAGTGACATTGATAATTTTATTAAAAACAGTGTAGATTTATTTAAGCGTATAATTTCTAATTTTGTGTTAGAAAAAATTTATTACACTTGTTTGGAGCTAATCACCATTAAATTCACTCTCTTTTTTACGTTTTTAATCACCAAAACTTTCAATTTTATTTCAATTTACATTTGACATTCAATAATATTTTTTTTTTGAATTAAAACTGTAATAGAATCATTTTAAAAAAAGCAAACATTTTTATTTAATTTCAGAAAAATTCAATAATATTTTAAATACAAATTTTTAGCTTTTCAAGAAGCACTCCAAGTTGTAATCAGCTATTTCAAATTTTGCGATTAAATAATGCATTTTTATCTGTAACACAATAAAACAACCCTTCTTATTTATTCCACTACTTACTATTAAGCATTTACTTGATTAACTTTCAAATTTTTTATGATGACTTCTTTAAAAATCACTTTAAATAAAAAAATAATATACAAAAATTAAAGATTTAAAATAATTTCTATAATTTAATTTTACTAATTTTTCCAAGCTGCGAGTATTTTCTAATAGGCAGGTTATATATTACTTTGTACTACAGAAGACAAAGTAATATATAGAAAGAGGTCTTCACTCGTCAGCTAGAACCTACAGAGAAATGTGCCTAAGAAAGAGAAAAAAAGAGACAGAATCGACTGCCTAACTTTGCAGTGTGCTTTGAATTATAAAGAAAATTAATTACACATAAAGATACTGTTATATAGTGCAAGAAATAATAAATAATAACAAAAAATATATATTTTATAATTTTTATATTAAGATTTTATTTTTAAAACTGTGTGTTACTAGATTTTTCTCAGTACCTGAAAAATGTAAAAATATTATATCTATCTTGAAAAATTTGTAAAATATCGACTGTAGTTTTCACAATTAATCACTAGTGACGTAATATACTTTATTACATAAGCCAAATTAGTATCAATCATGTTATCTATAAAAGCTCCTGTACAAACGTATATTTTTAAAGACTTTCAAATTTGATTTTTTTTAAATAATAACAAAGAGAAGTTTTTTCACATATTTATTGATAAAAAAGCTACGTGACATTAGACACTTTCAAAAAAAGGAGTTTTGATGTCTTAAATTGTGATCAAAATTCTGTAGAAGTAACATAGTTACACTTAAAAAAT
Organism: Tribolium confusum; assembly: GCA_029207805.1. Lineage (NCBI taxonomy): Eukaryota > Metazoa > Arthropoda > Insecta > Coleoptera > Tenebrionidae > Tribolium > Tribolium confusum. The sequence continues at coordinate 3,887,939 of JALGAY010000007.1, read as the reverse complement.
CTTTATTTTTTATGCTGCTGTCTATAAAAGCTTCTATATAAACGTGATTTTAGAGACTTTTAAATTTTATTTTTTTATTATTATCAGTATTAAAGAAAATATAAATAGTCAAATTTTAATTAATGGGAAGTTTCCCCACATTGTTATCGGTAAAACGTCGACGTGACTTTAGACACTTTCAAAAAAAAAATGTTTTGATGACCTAAATTATAATCAAAACTCTAAAAGCAGGTACACTCTCATAATCTCTAGTTCTTGTTACTCTGTTATCTACAAAAGCTTCTATAAAAAAGTGTTTTTAGAGACTTTTAAATTTTTTTTTGTTATTATTATCAGTATGGAAGAGAATATAAATTTTAGTCAAAATTAAAAGTCTAAAAATAATAATAACATGAAGTTTCTCCACATTGTTATTAGTAAAACGCTGACGTGACTTTAGACACTTTCAAATAAAGAAATTTTGATGTGATGATACACCGTAATAGTATATTAAGTATGGAGAACGGTAAGGAATGCTTACCGTTCGAAGACAATTGTTTTATTATTATTAATTATTGTCTAAGAACGGTAATCCTTAACGTTCGACATGCTTATAACGTTTTTTACGCGATTGGAGTTTCTAGAATAATAATAATAATAATTTATATCAATACATTTGTGATAATCGGGAAGATTGAAACTGAAAACTTTGGGTGGCTGTTCCATGGTTGCTATGGTTTTGTTCCAAACAAGTAAAATTGTCTTTTTGATACAATCATTCCTACATAGTTCTGTTTTGTTGTTCCGTTTTCGAAACAAATATGAGCGATAGTGATGATCTACCGGATGATTTAGAAGACGCTTGGCAAGAAGGATGTTCGGCAATAATTCCAGAAAAATCTAAAGCCCGATATGAACAGACATACAAGTTGTTTAAGGAATGGCGTGAAGCAAAGAAGATTTCTGTAAATGAAAAGAGCTTGTTAGCGTATTTTGTGGTGAGAAGTGGACACTTGAAGGCCCCAGGCAGTTTATGGGCGGAGTATTCTATGCTGAAGAGTACAATTTTTCTCCATGATGCTATCGATATTTCTAAGTTTGCTATATTAATTGCTTATCTTAAGAGAAAAAATATTGGATATCGGCCTAAGAAGGCTAAAATTTTTACCAAAGAAGACATGGAAAAATTCTTGAATGAAGTACCAGACGAACAATTTTTAATTCAAAAGGTATGTTGTAGATGATGAGGTGGTACATCTGAGTTCTAAGGAAACAATCTATTTGCAGGTAGCAATGATATTGGAAGTATCGGGCGCTTGTAGACGAGAGGAATTGTACAATATTAAAATGAGTGACATAGAAGAACATGAAGAAATGTTTATAGTAAATATTCCAAATACAAAAACGAATATTCAGCGAACGTTCACAGTTATTAATAAAAAAAATAAAGCAGTTCATTATTTGGAAATACTTCGAAAATACATAAGAATTCGACCAAGCAACCCAACGTCAGATCATTTATTTCTGAACTATCGAAATGGCAAATGCACTAGGCAAGTCACAGGAAAAGGCACAATTGGAGGCTGGCCGTCAAAAATTGCAAAGTATTTAAAGTTGCAAGCCCCTGAAGGTTTTACTGGACACTCGTTTCGACGCACATCGGCTACACTTTTGGCGAATAACGGAGTTGATGTGTTGGGACTAAAAAGACATGGTGGGTGGCGTTCATCAACGGTGGCTCATAAAATTTTACACAGCGATGTTGGTGGACTATTACAACAACCTGGAACTTCTACGTCGGAAAGTTTTGTTGTCTTCTAACACTAGAAACTCAAATGCGAGTGGTATTACTACTATTAATTATAATAATTGTACATTTAATTTTAATAAATAAATCGCAAAATTGTTTTTTTTTAGATTTAATTGCTTACTGTTCACTGAACGGTAAGTGAATTACTTACCTTTTTGTTACACGTAGCAACCAGTAACAGCAACCTACCGTCGTGGAAACAGGCACAGTAAACTGATAAAAACAACCAATCGCGCAAAAAAATATTTAATTTTTATAACGCTGTATTGAATTAATATTAAGACTGGAGGGGAGGGTAGGCAAAGAAGTATGGTGACAACATATTGGTAGGCAAAACATTAAAAGTGGTGTATTTACCGTGTTAAAGGTGGTATTTGCATTTAAACAAGTGTTAAAATCGCTAAAATTTGCATATTTCTAGACAATTTTGTTTATAAAAAGCGTTTTAAACAATTTTAGATAATATGATTTCAGATAAATTAAATATTAATTTGTAAAGTTTGAGTGTTGTATGCATGCACAATAAAGGCCTGGTGCTCATATTTTTACTGAATTAAAATAGAAATTTATTTTCTTGCCTTATTATTCCTGTATTTTCAAAAATTCAACGATCTTGCCTACCAACAAGTAATTTTCTCTCTCACACACATTTAATCTGTGTATTATGCTATCTCTCTCTCTCTTATATGTTGTCACCGCTCGCTTCGGAAACGTATACGCGAGGCTCAATCCAGTCTTATTAGATCTATGTAACGCTGGTACCTACAGAAGCTTCTATATAAAAGTATTTTTAAAGTCTATCAAATTTGATTTTTTTTATTAACATTATTGAAAAGAGCATAAATTTTAGTCAAAATTTAAATAATAAAAATAACGGAAATTTGTCCCACATTGTTATTAATACAAAAGCTACGTGACTTTAGACACTTAAAAAAAAGAAGTTTTGATGTCCTAAATTGTGGTCAAAATTCTAAGAATCTGTATACGTTGCTACAGGTAAAGCCCTAATTGCCTTCAGCCCCATTAAACCCATGTTGTTTACATGTAAATCGCTGTGGGAATTCTAAACCTTGACCGAAAATAACAGTTATTTATAATTTTCGTCATTTTCCCGGAAACTTATCCAAATATTTGTTTTTATTAAAAACAACAAGATAACTGTGATGTGTACCGTTAATAAACCTTAAATAATTTTAAATGACTAATCTAAAAATTTCTACCATCTGGCATAAACAGAAAAAAAATAACAAAGAACTGATTAAATTACTATGATGACTCCTCATGTCTAACATATCAGTTGTATGACTTAGTTAAGTCAAGTACAAAACAGGTGGTGGCGCATTTGCATCAGTGTCATAGTTCAACGTTGCGTGAAAGTGAACACAGGTAAAAAAAAATTCTCAGGTAATTACACCAACATTTCTCTGACACATAACGAATCAATTAAAATCAGATTAATTGAGAAAAAAACAGTCAAAAATCAAAAATTTTCAAATTATCTTTTATCTAACATTTTCAACTTTCTCAAATTAAATAAAAAAAGTTAAAATTTTGAAATTTTTGAATTTTCTCTTATCTAACATTCGCCAACTTTCTTATCATTACACATTACTTAATATTAATAGAACCGAGTGGAAACAAACGGTGAAAGTGATTGCATCACGCCAACTACAACACCAAAGAATATAATTATGGCATCTAGTTGGCTACATGTCAAAAAACCAAAACAATAAAACAAGTGCCAATTTTCGTCACGAATTCAACGATGAGATAGTAGGCGGTGGCCCACTTTCTTGCCGACACGTGATTATCACTAAATAAAACGTTTTGTTGCACTCTTTTGATTTCTGTGATAAGAATTTTGACATTTGAACTATATCAAACTAGGATTTCGTGTGTAACCTTGAGAGTACTACGTGTGTCTTCTGATAAGAGTCTTACTCTCTTATCACAATCACCACTAATAAGGCTTAAGGCATCAGAGGGAAAAATGTTTGTCATAATTTAGAAAGTCCCTAATAAAATTTTTCTGAGAAAGTGGGGACAGGTATAAATATTTTAACCCTCTTAAACAACCCTTTATTGTTTTGTTTTTCTCATGTAGAGTGCCTGTTTGTGATTTTTGTGAAAATTCAGAGAACATGTAAGATTCTGATTCACTCTAAAACATTGCGGAATTTTGTAATCTTATCAAATTCGACGTAATTTCCTCTTATCTTGAATATCTCATAATCGCAGAAACGTGTCTGTAAAAATCCGAGTTAGCTGCGCAAATTTGACTTTTGTACTTGGTCAATGTCAAAATTGTGAGATTTTTGACTTTTGTGTAATCTGTCAATGTCAATTACTTTCTTTACTTCTGTTACTTATTAACTATTTTTTGTTTTATAAAGTACATTTAAAAACACTCAATTTCTTAAAAAAATTGTTGAGATAGCTCAATTTTTCGCGAAGTTACAAGAATTTGAAAAAAAGACGCCATTTTTTCAAAAATTTATCTTAAAATAGTTTGAGGTTATGGTCTAAAAATTTGCGTGAAAGCAAATTTAATTTGAAATCTAAGACAAAATAGTAAGTTTAAAACAATAATAATCAATATTTAATGTATTTATTAATTAAAAAATTAATAAAAATGTTGTCTGAGTTTATTGATACAAAAATTTATAATAAATTTGTGTATAGTTTCCAAAATCAACAAAATTATCTGTCAACTAACTTATTAATTTTAGAAATTAGTAAAAATATGTTTCTTTTAGCTTCCAAAATTAGTAAAATGTCGCTTCTGGCTTTCAAAAATTTAATTTAAAAACTAGTCAAATTCAAATTAGTAAAATTTGCTTCTATCTAAAATATTGAAGAGAAAATTTTGCTTTTATCTTATTAATTAAAATAATTACAATTTGTTATAGGTCATTTTTTATTTATATATCGTTGTCCATCTCTTTTCAACACATTATCTGTGTTACGTAGCAACATAAACAGCAATGTGTTAAAAAGAGACAGACAATGGCATATAAATAAAAAATAAAGTGTATCTCCGATTATTAAAATTAGTCAAATTAAAAAAAAAATATGAAAACAACATTTTTTTCTAATATTGCAAGTTGGAGGCAATATTTTACTAATTTTGTAAGCCGAAGATTTTTACAATTTTCTAGTTTAATAAATACAACAGACTTTGATATTGAAAGTCGGAGACACTATTTTACTAATCGGCAACTGTGATTTTACTAATTTTATAAAACAGAAGTAACAAACTATATTTTTTTATTTAATAATCTTTTTTTTTTAATTTTGTAAGTTAGAGACGATTCTATTAATTTAAATTTCATTAAAGTAAGAGCAATAATTTTTCTAATTTGAGAGCCGGAGGCGACACTTTTACTAATTTTCAAATTTAAATTCTTTATTTTACTAACTTTAGAAGCCCCCAATTATGTTTTTTATTAATTTTTAAACTATTAAGACATAGACGACAAATTTTTTTTTAATTTTAGAAGTCAGAAGCGACATTATACTAATTTTAGAAGCTAAACACAGTTTTTTAGATAATTTTTAAAATTAATAGATTAAAATGTTACTATTTTTTCTGTTTTTAGAAGTTAAAGATATTATTTTTTTACTAATTTTTAATTAAATAAATTCAAAAACATTCTCTGATCTCAAACAATATTTTAATTATTTTAAAAATTTTGAATATGTAAAGTAATTTTTCTGCAATAAATTAATTAATTTTGAAATTAATTTATACAAAATATATATTTTTTTTAATATAACGAACCGGAAATGACAGTTTAGTAATTTTAAAGTTGGGAGAGGTAATTTTGAATTTTGCTAATTTTAGGAGCTGGACACTATATTTTATACCAATTTTTTAATCAATAAAGAGAAGATCATCATTGTTTTAATAATTTTAGTAGCAAATAAAGGTTTTCTAATTTTTAAATTAATTAATTAATACACAAGTGATAATTTTTGCAAGCCAAAGACAACAATTTGCTAATTTTAATATTTAGATAAATAATTTTGTTAATTTTAATAGCTAGAAACGTTGTTAAATAAATTTTTACATCAATAACGTCAAAAGTGACAGTTTTACTAATTTTAGAAGTCCGAGATATTATTTTTTTTAGTAATTTTTTAATTGAATAAGTACAAAAGCATTCTCCCATCTCTAAGAATATTTTAACTAATTTAAAAATAGGTAAAGACATTTTTCGCCAATAATTTAATTATTTTTGAAATTAATTAATACAAAGGCAACATTTTTTTTTAATATACGAAACTGTAAATGACAGTTTATTAATTTTTAAGTCTGGAGATATAATTTTGCTAATTTTAAGATGTAGACACGAATTTCTCATCAATTTTTAAACTGATAAAGGCAAAGTCAACATTGTTTTACTAATTTTGGTAGTTAGAAGCGACATTTTACTAATTTTAGAAGTCAAAAATAAAAATTTTTACTAATTTTTGAAATAAATAATTCAAAAACATTTTTTTTATTATTTTGCAGTTTTCACTGTCTTTCTAATTTGAATTTGGTTATGTTGTCACTAAGCCCATATTTCGCACGAAATGTCAAATTTGCACGGCCGACTAGACCCGAAATTTCCAAAGCCTGCCTTTCCAGGTAAAATTAGTTATGGCAGGTAAAAGTTTACCGACTTTTATTATTCACAAATAAATCCCTTGTCATCACGTTTATTTGGGAAAGTTAATAACGGTCTTCAGGTAATTCGGCTTAAACGTATTTTCCAAAATTTCAGAAACTTTTCCATCGTTTCTAATACAATTAACAAAACAAATTTTTTGCCTCCTGGTCCATGAGAATAATTAATGGAAATATTTCGTAATATGTGAATAAAGAACCACAAAAATATACAAAAACTTATGAAATAGAAAATCCCAGAAGGCTATGTTGTGTTAGGTTTTTGTTATTGTTGCTCGCTTGTTTTTGCCATAAAAGGTGAATATTTGAAAAGTAAACAAGTTTTTGTGTTTTTGCATAAATATTTACTTCAAATTGCGCGTTTTGATCTATTTTAATGAATATCTAAGATGGCTGTGATTTGACATTTGACACGTGTCATTTGTGCGAGGTTATGGTCAATCACAGCCAACTCAAAGATTTGCATGTTATCACACTAATTGCGATATCATTCGACTTGAAACAAAGCTATTGTTTGAATTTTTTGAGGTTAAGTGATAAAACAATGACCTTAGAGAAAAAAAATTAATGTCGTTTTGCGGTTGACAAAGAAAAGCTTTTTTGAGGTCGCTTTATCGAAATTTTCAGCGCTTTTTATTGGTGGAAATATACAGCTACCACCGACCATGATTACTCGATTATCGATTGTTTTTCCACCATTAAATTCTCATAAATAAATATTTGATTAATTGGTTTTACGGCTGACGTGGCCATTTTCGAAAAAAAATCCCGTGACGAAATTGATTTTTATTTCATAAAAGAAATGACATTAACACCGAATTTGATTATTGCTTATCTTGCAATAAAATTTGTAAAAACGGTACTTTTAAGGTTAGACGATTCATGAGTCATTAAAGTGCAACAACTGTTTATGGTCTAGTGGGCTAGGTCATTGACAATGAGTTTCTCACTTAAAAAAAAAAAGAAAATCGGATGTGACATTAATTGCGTTCAAGACTGTACGATTTAGTTTGGCAGTAATTACTAATTACGTATCACATATGCGACCTTTTTATCGTTTGTCAAGGCCCGCACATGATTTGCCTTCGAAATCAATGAGGAAATTAATAAATTTCGTGAATTGCTTTACATTTGTTTAACGGTCGACTGACAATAGGTGGAACACACCTGTTATTACATACAGATATACAGCGTGACCATCTAAACAAATTTTGCGTAAATTTTTTCTGATTTTTGTTGTCACACTCTTGACGGGGGCGGCTACCAGTTTTAGAATTTTTAATACAGGAGGGTCAATAAGCATATCGTTGGAAAGATAATCAAATTTTCTTTTTAACGATGTTCTGGTTTTTTAAATTCGATTAATACTTTCGGAAAGAAATGAATTAAAATTTGCAAAAATTTAGTAGTAAAAGACCGGTTTTTGATTACTAAATTAACAAAAACTAGAAAAATAAAAAAAAAATAAAATTAATTAAATAAATCAATTACCTAGAGTTTATTAGTTTTAAAATACTTCTAATTTTACTAATATTAGAAGTCCGCAATAATGTTTTTTACTAATTTTTAAACTATTAAGACATAGGCGACAGAGTTTTTTTTAATTTTGGGAGTCGAAGACAACATTACAAGCATTTAGAAACCAAAGATATTTTTTTACTAATTTTTGAATGTTATATTAAAGGTTGCAAACTAGGGTGGGCCAAAAAAAATCGTTTTTTTTTTAATTTTCGACACTGAAATATTGGTACCTAAGCATCTTTAAAAAATGTTTTTTAAAGATGAGCTCTTAATTTTAATAGGAAGGACTCGCTCATCTCAGTTTTCTTTTTTTTTTAGTTCTATTTGGAAAAATTCATATCTCGTCACTACTTGATCGTAGGAAAAAATTTTATTTACATTTTTTGTAGAAAATTAAACGCTCTAAAAAAGATATTTTACAATTTTTTTATAACTATTAGCGTTTATAAGATATCAGAGGTCAAAGTTAGAAAAATTTAACAAAAATTTTTTTTACTTCTAAATTTTATAACTCGTAGATAAATAAATATAAGAAAATGCAAAATATACGGTTTTATAGGAAATTAAACGCTCCATAAAAAAGGTCTCTTGTAATTAATTGATTACTCTAACCACTTAGCAGATATTTGCATTTTAAAATCCAAAATTTGAGAATATATCCTCATTTTTTTTTAAATGGTTGGAGTAATCAATTAATCACAAAAATCTTTTTTTGTAGAGCGTTTAATTTTCTAAAAAACTATATATTTTGCATTTTCTAATATTTATTTATCTACGAATTAAGAAAATTATAAATAAAAAATAATTTTTGTTAATTTTTTTAAACTTTGACTTCTCATATCTTCTAAACGCTATTGGTTATAAAAAAATTGTAAGATACTTTTTTCTAGAATGCTTAATTTTCTACAAAAAGTGTAAATAAAATTTTTCTGTACGATCAAGTATTGACGAGATATGGATTTTGCCAAATAGAACTAGAGAAAAAATAGAAAACTGCAATGACGGGTTTCTCCCTGTTAAAATTAAGAGCTTATCTTTAAAAAGCATTTTTTAAAAATGCCTAGAAACCAATTTTTCAGTGTCGGAAGTTAAAAAAATATTTGATTTTTTGGCTTACCCTATTGGAGACGATATTTCACTAATTTTGAAAACTGCATATATATTTTATTAATTTCTAGATTAATAAATTTATGAGAAACTTTGATATTGAAAGTCGAAGACAACAATTTTAAAATTGACAACTGTAATTTTACTAATTTCAAAAGGTAGAAACTGCAATTGACTAATTTTAAAAATCGAAGGTAACAGATCTGAAATATAATTTTTTAATTAATTAATCTAAAAACAATATTTTCTCCAATATTGTCGATTGAAGACTTTAATAAATTTAAAAACTAGTAATAAAATTTGTTCTTAGTTTTTGTCCCCTTCGCTTTCTTAAATTGAAAACACTGTATCCTGTGTCTCAATATTTTAAAAATTAGTAAAAAGCATTATTACCGGCTTCTGAAGTTAATGATATTAAAGCTTTAAATTTAGAAATTAGTACACTGTGGCCTTCGGCGCCAAATTGAGAAAATTATCGCTTTTGTATTAATTAATTTAGAAATTAGTTAAATTTAAATTAGTAAAATCGTCTCCGATCTAAAATATTACCGAAACAATATTACTTGTAAATTTATTAATTGATCTAGCTTTTAAAATTACTAAAATTACGGTTGTTAACGATAAAATGAATAAAATGATGCTCTTTTGTATTTATTTATCTTCAAATTAGTAAAAAATATCGACGGCTTCTAAAATTATTAATTTATTGCCTCCAACTGTTAATATCAGATTAAAAATACGCTCATGTATTTATTGATTTCAAAAATTAGTAAAAAAAATTGTCTTTAGCTTCTAAAGTTAGTAAAATGTAGCCTCCGATTTTTAAAATTAAAAAAAATATGTCGTCTGTGTTTTAGTAGTCTAAAAATTAAAAAAAATAATATTGCGAGCTTCTGAGGTTTCTAAAATTGAGATTTTTAATTTTAAAATTAGTAAACTGTCGCTTCCTGCTTTCAGATTACAAAAATTAATGCTTGTGCACTAATTAATTTAAAAATTAGTTAAATTTAAATTAGTAAAATCGTCTCCGATCTAAAACATTTCGAGAAAAATATTTGCTTTAAAATTTATTAATTTTAGGCAAAATATTAAAATGATTAATAGCTTTTGAAATTAGTAAAATTATAGTTGTTAATTAAAAAATTAGTAATACTTTGCTCTCGATTTTTTAATATCAAAATCTCTCTTGTATTTCTTAATTTAGAAATTAGTAAAGAATATCTGCGACTTTCAAAACTAGTAATTTATTGCCTCGAATTTTCAGTATTCGATAAAAAACCCGCTTTTGTTTGTATTAATTTCAAAAATTAGTAAAAAAAATTGTTTGAAATGTGAAATGTTGTCTCCGATTTCTGAAATAAAAAAATCTGTCGCCTATGTTTTAGTAATTTAAAAATTGATAATAAATTTTGTATTAATTAATTTAGAAATTACAAAATTTTAATCAGTTAAATTGTTTGCAATCTACAGTACTGAGAAAAAATTTTTCTTCTAAATTTATTAATTAAAAAAATATATAATTTGTTACCTCCGATTTATAAAATTAGTAAATTACAGTCTATTATTTCTAAAGTTAGTAAAATTACGGTTGTCGATTTTAAAATTAATAAAATATTGCGTCAGGTTTTTTTTTCAATTTATTAATCTAGAAATTTGTAAAAAATACCTCTTCTTACAAAATTAGTAATTTATTGCTTCCAACTTTCAAAAATTGTTGTAATGTCGCTTCTAACTCTTAAAATTCAAAAAACTATGTCGCCCCTGTCTTAATAATTTAATAAATAACAAAAAACTTTATTGACAGTTTTTCAAGTTAGTAAAATTAGAGCTTCAGATTTTAAAATTGGTAAACTGTCGCCTCCAGATAGCAATATCTACTAAAAAATGTTGCTTTTCTATTTATTGATTTAAAAATTTGTAGAAAAAATGTGTAGTCTACTAAAAATTTTCAAAAACGATTAATTTACTGAAAGAAAACTCTTGATTTTAGTTTAAACTTTAACATTGCTTAAAATTCTTTTCTATAGAAATACAAAATTATCCTAGAAATTCAAGTTATCCAACTAAGCAAAACTAATAAGTGGAATTATTTTAAATTTACAGAAAAACTAAATTTAAATATAGCAGATAATTGAACATTTCTTTTAATGCTAAAAAAGCTTATTATTCAAAAATAACAAGAAGAAACCGTGTTGCCAACTTAATTTTTGATTTTTACAATCTCCTGCGATGACATTATTTTTGAAATGTTCTATATACACCTAAAAAGTGAAAAATACAGTGTTATAATAAGAGACAAGCTATGAATGCCTTGATATACAAAAAATTGTATTTTTTTCAAAAAAAGGATTTTCCAGAATTTAAAATAATTCGTTTAAATGTCACAAAATGACCTTTGAAAATGTGTCAAATTTCAAGCGTTATATAAGCGCGAAATCAAAATATCCGTGAAAATTGGCCAGAGATTCAATCAAAGACATGACTTGTAACAATTATGCTTAGCAACAGAAGCCTCCTTTCGTATTTATCATTCAAATAACAAATCTTTAAGATCAACTTGTTAATTTAAATAATAACTTCCTGAACTGTAGAATAATTGAAGAAGCAATTTAAAAATTATCGTCTAGATAAATGAAATGAGTGTGCAACTTTTCCATCCAGTTATCCAATTAAACAAAATGATTATTAAAACACGCTGAATTTTCTCGGGAAGCCCCCGCTGACGTGTATTTCCCGCCGGAACTTTCTGACGCATTTTCATTCACCCGAATTAGTATCGTGAGTAGTTTAAGTGTCTCGAAGTGTCATGCTTCCACTCAGATGCAGTTCTAGCCCCGAGTGTCCCCCATGTGTCTCACAATTTCGGATATCTCAAAACGTAAGTATTCGCGCATTGATCGAGGACACGTCACTTACCGCGGTATATACCGGGGGGAAAGCACGCGCGCGGTCAGTTCTCCGCTGGTTTTCACCGAAGACACATCGGCTTTTCAGTAAGAATGCCCCAAAATTTCGAAAAATTTCCCAAATTTCAAAAAGACCGCCTCAAGAGTGTTACCAACTTAAAACGCATGCGTTGCGTTTTCCCCTATCGGAGTCAGTAGCGCGCTGGATTTCGTCGCAAACACACCGAGATATGGAAAATTTAAAAATCGGGGAATTTTTAACAAGTCCGACGGTTCTTATCGCGGTTTTTTTCGGCGGGAGTGCCTTTTTACTCTTCTATATTTTAAAATTATTCAAAATCGAACAGGAACAACAAGATCAAAGTAAGCCATGATTTAAACTGTCAAAAAATTTCAATTGTTTTGTGACATTTGTGACACGTGTTTTTGAGGTTATAATCATGTTTTTCTTACAGATGAACAACACACATGTGTTAAAAAAGAAGCCCCCAGTAAGCCGAAAAAGAAGCCCACGTGGAGTCGTCCAGAAAAACAGCAAAATTTCTCATCTCCGTGGCTTCTTAAGACTCTTAAGTCTCACACGGGCCAGGTCCTTAATATCGATTATTCCTCCACCGGGAAGTACCTGGCGACTTGTGGCGAAGGTAAGTGTGTTGCGCTGTCTTTTCGTGCTGGTGTCGGTGGCTTAGGCCTGATTTTTTGTGTAGAAGACCCGCCTGATATGAGCCCTGATTGCGACAAGGAAAACCGCCCTAGTGAGCCCAGTCCCCGCAGCAAGGGCCTATCGCGCCGCCAGCGCAAAAACCGGCGTCCTAATTCACCCGACGCCAAAAAGAAAATCCAAAAAATGGAAAAACCGGCCATCAATGAACACACATTTGCCGACCTGCTTCACTCCCATTTGCTCACATTTGAGCAGCTTTTTGTGATGGGGTACCCGGTGCAGTCACCCTCACATAACAACGCTGTTGTCTTCTTCAATTATAATAATTTCCGGCCGCGATTCGATGTAAATGCTCGCGAGTTTGTACCTGGAGATAGTCACAGTTCGAGTGATTCGGATGAGAGTTCGTCGGGGTCAGAGCCTGATTTAGGGGCTTACTACCCGGTGCCGGATCAAGGAGTCGAAAGGATGTGTGTGAGATGTGGTCGTGGGTTTTTTACAACAAACTCAGAGTATTTAACACAAGAAAGGTGTAATTACCATTGGGGTAAAATACATACAGTTGAGGCACTCGCAGTCTACTCGTGCTGTAAAGGCAAACCTGGAAGTGTTGGTTGTACAACGTGTAAACTCCACGTGTGGAGTGGTGTTGTCAGTGGAATAAATGGTCCTTGTGAGGGCTTTGTTAAAACACGACATAAGAAATCTATACCTTCTGATGGTAATTATGGAGTTTATGCTCTTGATTGTGAAATGTGTTATACAGTTGCGGGTTTAGAAGTAGCTAAAGTGACAGTTGTTGGTATGGATGGTCGGTTAGTTTATGACACTTTTGTTAAACCACGAAATGAAATTGTTGATTATAACACAAGATTTTCGGGAATTACACCAAAAGATCTCAAACCAACAACTACAAAATGCTTGAAGGAAGTTCAGAATGATCTTCGAGGATTTATAAGTGCTGAAACTATTCTAATAGGGCACGGTTTAGAAAATGATTTGAGGGCACTTAAACTAGTACATAAAACTGTAGTAGATACAGCCTGGTCATTTCCGCATTACAACGGATTGCCGTATAAACGGTCGTTGAGATCTCTCGTTTCTACATACCTAAAACGGGAAGTGCAAAGTGGTGCCAATGGACATAACAGTTATGAAGATGCTTATGCTTGTATGGAACTGATGTTATACAAAGTTCGTAAAGAGAATAAAGGTCTCAAAATCATGTGACCTGTCATTTTATTAATCATCGTGCTTTATTTATTAACGCATCATTTTTTCATTATTCACGATGTGATATCGAATTAAGTGATATTGGATTGAATCTCATAACGTGATATTAAACACAATTTGTAATTTTTTTTAAATCATTTTATGTTTTGACTTAATTAGGACGTAAAGTACTTTAAGTGAAAGTGATACACATAAGTGCTTAAGAGACAACAAAGTTCCTAGTAACTTTTTTTTTAATTATGTTTTTTGTACAATTGTAATTCAGCCAGTTTGCCACTTGTTTTTTGTGTGAAATAGTATTATTTCGTAGACTTAAGTATATCTGTGTTCATTTTTTTGTTGTTGTTGTTTTTAAGAAAATGAAAATTAGGCAAAAGGCTGTGTTAAACTCGTGATACAGTTGTATCTATTTTTAATAAAAGTTTTTTATTAGTTGTTTGTTTTTCCTCCAAAACAATTTATCTATTTAATAAACTTTTTTAAATTAATTGGTGTTGTGTTTTTTTTGGTGAAAGTGAGAGAAATTCGTTTTAAGATGCACTCCAATCACAAAAAATAACATGTGATAACCAAAACTTCAACAAGAGTGAAAGTAGTGAAAGTGCAAGTTTATTTATAGAACACAAAATTAGCTTATATGGGGCTTTAAACACTTTTTTGACACGTGAGAAATTTCACTGCACTTTCTTTCCACCTTCTAATTGATAAAGAATGATATTTTTACCATATTAAAAATAAAAAAACTGTGTAGGAGTGTTACGAAACGAAGCAGGCGGCGAAAAAACGGCAAAAGTAGCACCGACACCGGCCTGAGTTTGGGATTTTTTCTCTCTCATCGATTTGTTTTTATTTTTTTACAGATCGTACCGTTATTTTATGGGATTCGAAGGATTTAACACAAAAGGAAATCAAAAATCTTCGTATTAATATCGATTTTGATCATCCGACTTTTGTAAAATGGAGTCCCGACTCGAAGGCGTTTATTATACATAAATACAATGAAAATGCTGTTGAAGTTTATAAAATTGAGAAAAAGAAGGATGGGTGGTTGGGACATGCCACAAAGGCTTTGACGTTCCCTAAGGTCATACATAATTTAATTAAATAAAAAAAAAAACTCGCAGCATGCCTTGACGTGTAGTTATCTTTAAGTCGTATTTTTTTGAAATTCTGACTATAATTTCGTGGCATTTATACGTAACAATTATTTTGATATGCCATTTAATACCAGAAAAACAGCTACATACATTTATTTAACAATTTAAACTGAAATTTTTCTATAAATTTAGTGGAAAGTTACAAAAAAAAATTGTTTTGAAATGTTTATAAGATTTAACGATCAGAAATTATTGAAAAAAATTTGACACTAGACTGGTTTTGAATTTGTTATTAACATTTTTTTTATAGAGTTTATTTTTTATCGAGTATTCAGGAGTTTTCAAGGTCACTGATTACAATCTTTAAGTAAAAATGGAAAAATTTAAACTATGAATTTTTTGATTACGATTTTGTAATAAAAATTCAAAAAAAAATGGACTATTTGATATGGGAGCAATAATGTTAATATTTCGCAAAATTTTGGACAAAATAACGTGATAGAGTGTTACAAAATATGTAAAAATTAAAATGGTGAACTTATATGGCCAATATAAAGCTACAACTTCTAAAATTTTATACAAAATTGGATATTATGACATGAACCTGTAGATTTTGGTGTGTATAAAATCGCTGATTACGATTTTTATGTAAAAAGTTAAAAAAATGGCGGATTTAATATGGCCAACATTAAAGAAAAATAATAATAATTTGGAATTTATTTCACATTTTTTTTTTATGTACTGTAAATCTAATACAAACACAGAAAACATGTCATTTTTAACAAAATTACTATCCAAAAATTGTTTTTTATACTTTTATGTGTTACATTGTTTGTTTACAAATTATCAGTTACATATCAATTACTTATTAATAATTATATACATTTTATATTGAAACATATAAATAAAAATGCTTTATTTTGTTTAGAAAAAATATATTTAATAAAAAAGAATTTACCCTCAAAGTCGTGTACTCATTGTTTAAGACGTTTCTGTCGGCCATATTGTCTCAAAATTATAATTAATAACTTTCGTATAAAACCTTTAAATGTACAGTCTAATATTGTCTGAAATATTAGCAGTTTTAACTTTATAGTCGGCCATATTAGAGCCGCAATTTTGATTCTTAACTTTCTTGTGACAACATCGTTATAGCTAATTTGGAAAATCGGAATCAATGAGCCCAAAACCATCTGAGTCTCCAGATTCATTTTATTTTCTCTAATATTGTCTGAAATATTCTTATATTTTCGTGTTATATTAAATTCATCATTTAATTTTTTTCAATTTGCTCGTTAAAATCGTAATCAGTGATTTCAAAAAAATGAAATTTTTACTCTTTATTGTCGTCCATTTTAAATTCTCTATTTTATTATTTTTTATTTTTACGTTAAAATCGGAATCAATGAGTCCAAAAATATCTGAATGTCCAGATTTATTTTATTTTTTCTAATATTGTCTGTAATATTACTATTTTTTTGTGTTATATTAATTTCGCCATTTAATTGTTTTTAATTTACTCGTTAAAATCGTAATCAGTGATTTTAAAAACATGAAATTGCTCAATTTTATATTATCAACCATATTAGGTTTTTATTTCTTATTATGTCATTTTTATAGTCGACTATGTTAAGTCTGTCATTTTAATTTTTTAAATTTTTATTACAAAATCGTAATCAGTGATAAGTGATTACGATACACAACAGGTAAGTGTACAATTTTAATTTACTATTATGGTCGAATAAATAGGAATTATTTTGAATTTTACAATTTTCACCTAGAAATTGTAATTAATGACCACAAAAATTTCTTTTTTTTTGAGATATTAATTTTGAAAATAAATTCTGGGTGGTTATCTATTATTTTAGGGACTTTTGTTGTTAACTTGACTTCAAAACAAATTTAAAAATTGAGCACTAACCTCAAAAAAAAACTTGCCAGGAAATATATATATATTTTAATATTTTAACTATACCAAATTCAAAAAACTCTTTCCTAGAATGTCTAGACGAGTGTCTAGACCTAGAATGTCTCCAAAATTTCCTACAATGTCTAGACGCACTAACTAGAAAAACCAAAAAATTCCTGAATAAATTGATGACACCATTCATGACGTAACCCTTGACTAATACTTCCAGGCCCACGAAACCGACGTCATCGGTATGGGAATCTCCAGTACTGGCAAATACATAATGACATGTTCGAATAAAACCGATTTGGTAATTTGGGATTTGAAGGGCCAAATTTTGGCCCAGACTGATACTTATCTAATGTCAACTACCTGTGCGAAAATTTCTCCGTGTGGTAAATTCGTAGTTGCGTCAGGTACTGAGTCATATACTTATAAAATCGTTCAAAACTGAGTCATTGTTCAAGGTTTTGCGCCAGACGCTCGTGTGTGGGAGGTGATTTTTACAAAAAATGGTGATTTTGGGGAAATTAAGCGCGTTTTTGACTTAACCGGTCACTCTTCGGGAGTGTATGACGTCGCGTTTGATGCTGATTCCTCGCATATGGCGACGGTGTCCAAGGATGGGACGTGGAAGCTGTATGATACTAAGAGTAATTTTTTGATTTTTTTTGGGGAGTTTGTGATTTTGAGTTTTGATTTTAGTCGAGTATAAGAAAGGGGAAGATCCGCATTTGAAAATAACGGGAAAATATGAACAGTCAGGGAATTACTCTCTGATTGCCCTTTCACCTAATGCTGAAGTCGTTGTGATTGCTAGTGGGAATTCACTAGCTTTCTATTCGACTCTAACCGGTCATCATGATTATACTATTGACAATATTTATTCAGGTAAAGGTCGCGAACATTACTGGACTGGGGTACTTGAGGCCCATCGGGATATTTTTTTCTTCAGAAAGACATCTGCGATATTTTTGAAATTTTCTGTTCTCTTAGTTTCAGTTTGTAAGAAGCTTTCATGCAAATTTTTAGAGTTTAACCTTAAATCATTTATGAAATACAGGTGGTCTATTGAAAAAGTCCCACCTAGGGTTTTAATTCAAGAAAAATCGCTCGAATAGGTCGATTTTGTTTGCGAGGTGGGCACTTGATAGCAGTAAAAGCACTATAAAAAAGACACCTCTGTTGTCAGGGCGACAACCCTTTCGTAAATCATAGAGGTGACAATCCTTTCGTAAATCATAAGGAACATGGGTTAAGGATAACGTAAATGTATTAGAGAAGATTTGGGAAGCTTCAATTTTAACAAAGAATGTTACATTATTTGGTTTTTCTTCTATAGAACATTCTAAAATGTTTAGTATAACGTAAATTCGATAATGTAGTACAAAAAAATATTCTAGAATGATTAAGATAACGGTAATATAGAAGATTCGGGAAGCTTTAATTTTAACAGAAAATGTTACATACTTTGTTTTACTTCTATAAAATGCTTTAGAATGTTTAGTATAATGTAAATTCGATAATACGGTAAAAGAACACATTCTAGATTGTTTAAGATATCTTAAGTATTTTTTAAAAGATTCTGGAATTTTATATTTTAACAGTAATGGTTATATTCTTTTGCTTTCTTTATATAGAATTTTCTAGAATGTTTACTTTCTAGAATGTAAATTTGATAATGTGGTACAAGAAAATATTCTAGAATGTTTCGAATGACGTAAATATATTATAGAAGATTCGGAACGCTCTAATTTTAACAGCAAGTGTTACATTCTTTTGTTTTTCTTCTCTAGCAAGGTTTAGTGTAACGTAAATTCGCTAATCTGGTACAAGGAAATATTCTAGAATATTTAGGATAATGTAAATATACTAGAGATGATTTGAGAAGCTCAATTTTTTTTGTTTTTCTTCTATAGAATTTTCTAGAATGTTTAGTATAACGTAAATTCGATAATCGCTACAAGGAAGTATTCTAGAATATTTAGGCTAATGTAAATATATTCTAGAAGATTTGAGAAGGTTTATATTTAATAGAAAATGTTACACTCTTTTGTTTTCCTTCCAACGAATTTTCTAGAATGTTCAGTATAACGTAAGTTCGATAATGCGGTATAAAAGAATATTATAGAATGTTTGGGATAACGTAAATATATTCTAGAAGATTTGGATAGACCCAATTTTAACAGAAAATGTTACATTCTCTTGTTTTCCTTCTATAGAATTTTCCAGAATGTTCAGTATAATGTAATGCGATACAATAAAATATCCTAGGATGTTTAGGATAACGTAAACTTGATAATGCCGTACAAACAAATATTCTAGAATGTTAAGGATGATATAAACATAATATAGAAGTTTCGGGAAGTCCTAATTTTAACAGAAAATATTACATTTTTGTTTTCTTTTGATAGATTGTTTAGGATAACGTAAATATATTATAGAAGATTCAGCAAGCCACATTTTTAGCAGAAAATGGCACATTATTAGTTTTTTTTTATAGAATTTTCTAAAATGTTTAGTATAACGTAAATTCGATAATGTAGCACAAAAAAATATTCTAGAATGTTTAAGATAACGGTAATATAGAATATTCGGGAAGCTTTAATTTTAACAGAAAATGTTACATACTTTGTTTTACTTCTATAAAATGCTTTAGAATGTTTAGTATAATGTAAATTCGATAATACGGTAAAAGAACACATTCTAGATTGATTAAGATATCTTAAGTATTTTTTAAAAGATTCTGGAATTTTATATTTTAACAGTAATGGTTATATTCTTTTGCTTTCTTTATATAGAATTTTCTAGAATGTAAATTTGATAATGTGGTACAAGAAAATATTCTAGAATGTTTAGAATGACGTAAATATATTATAAAAGATTCGGAACGCTCTAATTTTAACAGCAAGTGTTACATTCTTTTGTTTTTCTTCTCTAGCAAGGTTTAGTGTAACGTAAATTCGCTAATCTGGTACAAGGAAATATTCTAGAATGTTTAGGATAATGTAAATATACTAGAGATGATTCGAGAAGCTCAAATTTTTTTGTTTTTTTTCTATAAAATTTTCTAGAATGTTTAGTATAACGTAAATTCGATAATCGCTACAAGGAAGTATTCTAGAATATTTAGGCTAATGTAAATATATTCTAGAAGATTTGAGAAGGTTTATATTTAATAGAAAATGTTACACTCTTTTGTTTTCCTTCCAACGAATTTTCTAGAATGTTTAGTATAACCTAAGTTCGATAATGTGGTACAAGAAAATATTCTAGAATGTTTAGGATGACCTAAATATATTATAGAAGATTCGGGAAGTTCTAATTTTAACAAAAAGTGTTACATTTTTTTGTTTTTCTTCTATAGAATTTTCTAGAAGGTTTAGCATAACGTAAACTTGATAATGCGACACAAGAAAATATTCTAGAATGCTTAGGATGACCTAAATATATTATAGAAGATTTGAGAAGCCTTAATTTTAACAGTAAATGTTACATTTTTTTGGTTTCCTTTTATAGAATTTTCTAGAATGTTTAGAATAATGTAAATCTATTATAGAAGGTTTAGGAAGCTCCAATCTTAACAGAAAATGTTATATTCTTTGGTTTTTCATCTACAGAATTTTCTAGAATGTTTAGTATAACGTAAACTCAATAATGAGGTACTAGATAATATTCTAGACTGTTTAGGATGATGTAAATATATTATAGAAGATTCAGGAAGCTTTAATTTGAACAGAAAATTTACATTTTTTGTTTTAATTTTATAGAAATTTTTAGAATGTACAATATAACGTAAATTCGATAATGTGGCACAAAAAAATATTCTAGAATGTTTAAGATAACGGTAATATAGAAGATTCGGGAAGCTTTATTTTTAACAGAAAATGTTACATACTTTGTTTTTCTTCTATAGAATGCTTTAGAATGTTTAGTACAATGTAAATTTGTAAATTCGATAAGACGGCAAAAGAGCACATTCTAGAATGTTTAGGATATCTTAAATACTTTTTCAAAGGTTCGGGATTTTTATATTTTAACAGTAACGGTTGCTTTCTTTTTATAGAATTTTCTAGAATGTTTAGTATAATGTAAATATATTATAAAAGATTCGGAAGGCTTTAATTTTAACAGCGAATGTTACATTCTTTTGTTTTTCTTCTATAGTATATTCTAGAAGGTTTAGTATAACGTAAATTCGCTAATCTGGTGCAAGGAAATATTCTAGAGTGTTTAAGATAATGCAAATATACTAGAGAAGATTCGAGAAGCTCAAATTTTAACAGAAAATATTAAATTTTTTTGTTTTCCTTTTATAGAATTTTTTAGAATGTTTAGTGTAACGTAAATTTGATAATCCAATATAAGAAAATGTTCTGGAATGTTTAGGGTAACGTAAATATAATATAGAAGATTCAGGAAGCTTCCATTACAACAGAAAATATTCCATACTTTTGTTTTCCTTCTATATAATTTTCTAGAATGTTTAGTATAACGTAAATTCGATAAAATGTTTTAGATAACGTAAATACAGTATAAAAGATTTGAGAGACTACAATTTTAATAGAAAACGTTACAATTTTTGTTTTTTTTTTCCACAGAATTTTTTAGAATGTTCAGTATAACGTAAACTTAATAATGGCACAAGAAAATATTCTAGAATGTTCAGTATAACGGTAATATATTATAGATGAGTCGAGAAGCCACAATTATAACAGAAGATGTTACATTTTTTGTTTTCTTTTTTTCTTTTTGTTTTTCAAAATTTTTTCAAATGCTTGTTACTTCGTGAAAAATTGAGCAATTCAATAATATTTTTTTTATTGTGTGCTTTTAAATGCACTTTATAAAATAATATAGTAAATGATAGGAAATTCCCGATGAGCTCGGGTGCCCCCAGCACTGGTCACGATGGTGGTAGAGTGAGTTGTGGTAAATTCCGGCTTTGTAGGGAGGATTACCTCGGTTTTGTTTGATGCAATGGGGAAATACCTGCTAACAACTGGAGATAAGTATGTTAGAGTTTTTCATAATGTCACAGGATACAAGTGTGACATACAAACGGCCAAAGAGAAGCTGAAGTCGAATCAGACTTCAGCCACGAAAGAAAGGCTAGAGAAGTTGATTCAAGATTGTGAATTGTTTCTTAAAAAAATCGAAAATAAATAATTTTGCATTGATTCAGAAAAATATATTCTTTTATGAATTTTTATTTCGTGTTTTATTTAATCCTTTCTAATGACAGCAAATAGTTATTAACTGCAAATATTGTTGTACACTTTCTATCATCGAGAAATAACAGTTTTCTACAAAAAAAATTAATAAAACTTCCCAGATTTATCACTGACTTATCAAGTACGTGCATTTTTATGACAGAGAGTGTCAAAGTAATTTTTTTCCTTTAGAAAATCTACAAGAATTGTATATTTTTTCGATAAACAATGTGTTCTATATTATGCAAGTATGTGATTAAATTTGGTAAGAACTTTAAACAAAAGTACTAACAATTTTTTTTTTAGTCTTACGCGGTGTCTTTTATGTTTTTTATTAATTTTTGCAGCAATTGCTATAGCTTTTATAGTATTGTACGTATTAGAAGTGAATAAAAGGCTTGAAAGGGAGTCAACAACATCTGTGGCAGACCTTATAGCGAAGCAATATAAACATTAATAAATTTTAAAAATTAAATGTTTTACATTTTTGGATAAGGTATGCAATACATAATACACCGCATACGATGTTATACAACATGTATTACACATGATGCTGAAGGTTATGCAATCAGTAATATACTAATGTGTGTTGCATTAATTTTTGAAAGAATAATTGGTTGCCTACATTGGGACTTATTTAAATAATTTCTTATTAGTTTATTGTTTGAAAGATTAATTAACATAACACAATGATTGATTAATACATAATTTTTACATTTTTACTGTATAAAAGTGATTGTTTGATGTTACTGTAATGTAAAAAAGGAAATATGTTGTTTCTATATTTTTGAAATTGATTGGTTTCTTTTTGTTTTAGTTAGTGTTCGGCCAATTCGATGACAAGAGAGCAGCGATTGTGAAATATATTTATTAATTACAATTATTATTAATAAATAAAAATTTGTTTCTGATTGATAATTTATTTCGAAGTTAACTGAATAATGCACTGATGCTTAATACTGGCTCGTTATTAAAGCCCAAGGAGTTTTAAATCTTTTTTTAACCAATTTAGGGTCAAGGGGTTAAAATTGGTAGTTTAGTTCTTTTTAATAGGGAATAATGACTAAAGTAACAGCTTTAGCCTCGGGAGAATAAAAAAAAATAAAATAATGAGCCTATTAGAGCTTTAGAAAGCACTGAAGTGAGTGTTATAATAAATTTTTTAGAATGGAAAATTAAAAAAAAAAATGTTGAAGTTGCAGCCTTGGTGCCAGTCTGGTCCTGGTCTTGATGGTAGTTTATGGGTGTTTTCTAGTAAATTTGGCTATTAGATTACATCGGTTTGTTTGATGTAATGGGAAAATATCCACTAACAACAAGAGATAAAAAAAACGAAATTTTTTTTTGAGTTTTTTATTGTCTTATTTCGTTCTTTCTAATGACAGCAAAGTAATAAAATCATAATTGATACAAAAGCAATAATTATTATAATTACAAATACTATTGTACACTTTCTATCATCGAAAAATAACAGTTTTCTAAAAAAAGAACTTTTAAAAACTTGAATAAAATTAGGGAAACATACCCAGACTTGTCTCTATTGTCAGGAATGTACATTTTTGACAAAGTGTCAAAGTATTTTTTTTAAAGAAAATTTTTAAGATTTGGTAATTTCTACAATAAGAAATGTGTTGTATATTATGCAAGAAGTTAAATTTGGTAATAATTTTAAACAAAAGTGTTCACAGATTTTTTTTTTTTAGTCTTACGAGAGTACTTTTATGTCTTTTGGTAATTCTTGTAATAATCGCTCTAACTTTTATAATATTGTACTCAGTGTCAAACAAAGGGAAAAATGGAACGACGACAACAACAACAGCAGCAAGTAGAGAATATCGCGAAGCGAATGAATTTTTTAATAAATAAATTTTAAAAATTGAATTTTGACATTTTGTTCCTGTCACATTTTTTTTTTTTTTGAATATGTAATGCTCGCACTACATAAGCGATTATACAACACACAATACACAAGAGATTGCGTTGTTATGCAACACGCAATACTACAAACAATACAAGTGTGTTATTAAATTTTTAAGTATAGTTGGTTGCCCACATTGCGACATATTTATATATGATGTAAAAAAGATGAATTAAGAGTAGATATTTAATAATTATTTATTATTATACCAGTTTAATAAAGGTTGTTGTAAGGAGCAGTGCTCGGAGCAGTGTGCTGAAACAACTAGTTGAACTGTTAAAGAAGCTTTTAAAGGACTGCGGTTTCTTTATTTCTAAAGAAACAATTTCTACCTTTTAGAAGCTAGAAGTTTGTTTTTTGCTTAATTTTGACATTAAAAATTGTTTTATTTAAAATAAATAAAAAATTTTAAATTGCGATTGCAGCGCCAGCGGCAAAACCACAAAACTCTTGTCGGCCGTGGTTTGGTTTTCTTGTCGGCCTTGTTTCAAATTTCAAATGTCATTCATATAAACAAAATCAACATTTCATAAAAACCACATTTTCCCTTAAAATGACTCTTTTTGTCTAAAAAAAACACCGAATATGTCTGTCGTAAGTATTTTTCTGCTTTTGGCATTGTAGAATCATCGTGCAATTGCATAATTCTTGTAAAACATATTTTGAGGTTATGTTTTTTAGAAAACTTGCCCCCTTTGTAACAAAAAGCTGTCTTTGAAGCAAGTCAATTATAATTTGGCTGTTTACATCTGCGAAGACTTAAAATGTAAATATCCCGTCGGTTACGACTGTATTGTCGTAGAACGTCAATTGGAAAAAATGCATGAAAATTTAGAAAATGCTGAAGATTTAGATGATTGGATTGATGATGTAGTTGCATTGAAAGAAGACGATTCGAAGAAGAAAGAAGAATCAACTGATTGGATTGATAATTTAGTTGAAGAAGCAGTAAAAGATGCAAAAAAACAATCCGAGAAGGTAACAAATGATTGCAATTTTGACGAGATTTTAAATTTTTTATGTGACAGTTAAACTTGTAATAATTTTATTTTCATTAAAACAAAATTTACATGTATTATGTGGTTAACATTTGGAAAAAATAAAAAATGCTATAAAATCACAGTTAAAAATACACATACACAACTTATTGCTATGGAAGATAAGATAATTCGTCCAGCAAATGTTCTCTTCAGCTAAAGTATTGACACGACAAAGCCAAAGAAAAAAATCTGCAAAAAATCCTAAACCATATCCTACTACCAACCTACTCTAAAACACGTAGATTAATAGTAAAAACTAAA
Source organism: Tribolium confusum (assembly GCA_029207805.1). Lineage (NCBI taxonomy): Eukaryota > Metazoa > Arthropoda > Insecta > Coleoptera > Tenebrionidae > Tribolium > Tribolium confusum. Next base: position 3,862,609 of record JALGAY010000007.1, on the reverse strand, counting down.
CTAAGTACAATAAGTGAGATTTTTCAAACTAGCAACCGAATCGTAATGTGCTGGAAGTGTCTTGAGGGCTTCTTCTCTGCTTCGTCCTTCCGAGCAGTTCAACGGCTTTGCCCTGTTTGTATCCACACAATCTATAGGCATTTTAATAGTTTCCATGTTGTAATTGTAACCTTGTAAAGTAATTTTGATAATTGTGTGAAGTGGGATGTGGATGTAGGGGATTTCTTCAATTGGTGTTTCCAAAAAGTAGGCCAAAATGCAGCGCAAAACTGCCTGATGGGAGATGGTCAAGACGTTCGTTTCGCATTCGAGTTGATTGAGAATAGGGACGACACGACGCATCACGTCCAAATAAGATTCGCCTTGAGGGTAACGGTATTTGAGTTTTTCGTGATCGCGACGGGCTAGTTCCCGAGGGAAACGCTCCTGGAGTTCTTCATAGGTTAAGTTCTCGCAATCGCCCTGAAAATGAAACAGAATTTTATTAAATATTGAGTAAAATAAACAAAAAAAAGGTGTTTCAGTAAAACACTAAATGTTTTGGGGGCTCTTGTCCCTTACGAGAGATTTATACAATGCAATGTTTTTTCACAGATAAACACATTTTTTTTACAGAATTTACTTGTCAAACTGACAAATTTGTTAAAATTATGGAATAAGGTAAGTAAATTATTAGATGATAATTTTTTTCCTACCGCTGTACTGGAACTGAGTCAAACAACACTGTTTATAAATAATTATTAATAATAAATAATTGTGATTGGTTAATTTTTGATAAGTCAACCACAAGTGGCTATTTAAAATTTCCAATGTTTACTAGTCTTTCTTTGGTAAAAAAGCCCTGAATATTCATAGAATGGCGATTTATATAACACCAAGACATTTTATAAAGTACTAAACAAAAAAAAAAAAAAAATAGAATGACCAGGCGTTATATACAACGTGACATATTTTTTTAAATGCACATTCTATATGTTATGCAATATTTTCAAAGCCCGCTTGGATAATTAATTAAAGAAAAATCTAAATAAAATTGTGGTCTGTTATTGGTGTGTGTAATAATAATTTACGTATTTTTGAATTTTTGAATGGATTAATATTTGTCAAAATGTGTCCAAATCTGTTTTTTTTTTAATTAAAATTAATTTTTACAAAATTTAGACACAAGAATTTTAATTTATTTTAAAATCTATCGTATTCCAAAAATGTTGTACACAAAATTTTTTGAAATTTGTCCAAATCCTCTATTTTTTAAATTTTGATTGAACTTTTAAAAATTTAGATCAATGAGATCCTCAGTTTTGATAACTCCAATCTACAGATCTAAATCTATTTCTATCGATGTAAATCTGAATTTTTGGATTAGGTTTTTTCAAGATTTAGTTATCTAAATCCCCACTTTTTTAAAATTTCGATTCAATTTATAGGAATTTGGATCAATAAAATTCAGAATTTACATTTAATGTAAAAACCTACAATTTACATCCGTTACACTCCAATCTACGACAGATCTAAATTCATCGTTTCTATCGATGTAAATCGGATTTTTTTGGATTCAGATTTTTCAAAATGTGTCTAAATGCCCATTTTTTAATAATTTCGACTCAATTTATAGAAATTTGGATAAATAAAATTCAGAATTTACATTTAATGTAAAAAACCTACAATTTACATCCGTTATTCAAAATTTATTCATTCAGATTTTCTAAAATATGTCTAAATCTTCTATTTTTTATATTATGATTCAGTTTTTAAAAATTTGAATCAATCAGATCATTAATTTTGATAAAAATCTACACTCCAATCTACGACAGATCTAAATTCATCGTTTCTATCGATGTAAATCGGATTTTTTTGGATTCAGATTTTTCAAAATATGTCTAAATGCCCATTTTTTTTAAATTTTGACTTAATTTATAGAAATTTGGATAAATAAAATTCAGAATTTACATTTAATGTAGAAAACCTACAATTTGCATCTGTTATTCAAAATTATTGATCCCGATTTTTCAAAATATGTCTAAATCTTCTATTTTTTAAATTGTGATTTAGTTTTTAAAACTTTGAATCAATCAGATCCTTAATTTTGATAAAAATCTACACTCCAATCTATGGCAGATCTAAATCCATCATTCCCATCGATGTAAATCGTTTTTTTTTTTTTTGGGATTCAGATTTTTCAAAATGTGTCTAAATACCTATTTTCTTAAAATTTCGATTCAATTTATAGAAATTTGGATCATTTAAAACAAAAATTTTTATTTAATCCAAAAAACCTATATTTTGCATCTGTAATTCCCAATTTATAAATTCAAATTTTTCAAAATATGGCTATATAAGCCTTTTTTAAAATTTTGATTCAATTTTTAGAAAGTTGGATCAATCAAATCCCGACTTTACATTTACTCTAGAAATTATACCATTTGTATCTTTGTAATTCTGAATTTATAAATTTAGATTTTAGAAAATCTGTCTAATGGGCTGATTTCAAGTTGAGATAATACCGGTAGTATCGCAAATTTTAATACTTTTCCATGACAACAGCGAATCACAACCTCGAATTTGTTTATTTTTCCATGGAAACGAAGATACTACCGGTATTATCTTATACTTGAAATCAGCCCCTAAATCTCCTATTTTTTAAATTAGGATTCAGTTTTTAAAAATTTGGATCAACCAGATCCTCAATTTTGATAATAATTTACACTCCAATCTAAATCCATCATTTCTATCGATGTAGATCGGATTTGTTTGGATTCAGATTTTTTAAAATGTTTCTAAATGCTCATTTTTTTAAAAATTTCGATTCATATATAGGAATTTGGATCAATCAAAATCAAAATTTTTGATTAATCCAGAAAACCTATAATTTGTATCTGTAATTCGAAATTTATAGTTTAAATTTTTTCAAAATAAGTCCATATAATTTTTTAAAAAAATTTTGATCCAATTTGTATAACGTTGGATCAATCAAATCCAGAATTTAATTTCAATCTAGGAAATATACCATTTGTGTCGTTGTAATTCTTAATTTATAAATTTAGATTTCCGAAAATCTCTCTAAATCTTCTATTTTTAAAATTTTGATTCAATTTTTAAAAATGTAGATCAATCAGATCCTCAGTTTTGATAAAAATGTACATTCCAGTTTATGACAGATCTAAATCCATAATTTTTATCGATGTAAATCTGAATTTTTGGATTGATTTTTTTTAAATGTTTAAAACTACATTTTTTTTAAAATTTTGATTCGATTTTTAAAAATTTGATTCAACAGATCTACAATTTTAATAAAATATACAGATCTGAACCTACAGATCTAAATCTATACTTACATCTATGTAAACCTGAATTTTTACATTCAGATTTTTCAAAATACGTTTAGATTTGATTTTTTAAATGAATAAATTTTGAATTTTTAATCTAAAAAAACACCATTTTAATCTATGCAATTCCAAATTTTTCGATTCAGATTTTACGAGATAAGTCTAAGTTCCTTTTTTTAATTTTTGATTCAATTTTTAGAGATTTGGATCAATCATCAGATGCACAATTCAGTGATTCAAATCAATTTTTTTATTAAGTTAAATTTAGTTTTTTTTTGTTTTGGTTAGTTAAATTCCGAAATAACTGTAAAAATCCGAGAAACCGAAGAATTTTTCGTGTTCTAGAAAATTCGAACTCACCGAATAGATCTCATCTAATTCCGGAAGATGTTGTTTCGGTGCTTGAATATGCGCACTTGTTGCTTTCGTCCTTTGTAAAGTCGACGTCCAAACTTGTAGCGAGGGTAAATTCAAAGCCTGAATGTGTTTAGCCAAGCATTGTGCATACATTCTCCCCCGAGGTGACAAAGGAGCATCACCTCCGATTTTTCCAAGAACATTAAATTCACTCTCTCCATGCTATAAAAAAACACAGACACAAAAATAATTTACACGACTCGCTTCGCTCACGCTTGCTAACAAATTTGCTAATTAAGTAAATACTTACTCGACTGAAATATAGCGTTTGTTGTATGGGTTTAGCCGTGGAAATATACCCCAAAATTTTACTCTCTCGTGTCCCAACCACCCCATGTGCCACCACTCCCCCTTCACCGCTATCAAGCACCTTAATCATAGGACACGGCAATTCCCAGTGACTGCCCAAAGACGGACTCTCATACTGTGCTTTATAATGTGCCATTTTTTGTGTGAGGTCTTTAAGGGCCTCTTCGGTTGCCATTCCGCTGTAGTCGGCACTGTATTGCAGGATTTCCTGTTGAAAAAAATTTATTACGGACGTGCAATAAAAATATACGAAAGTTATACTTTGAAATTTCGTTCGAGTAAAACAGGATCTTCGCAAACACATTCAATAAACATAACTCTAAATCCCAATTGACAATAAACCAAATCGTAGATTTCTTCACGTTGGGCACGTGATACGTTAGGGCCGTCTAAAATGGCGACATGATGATTAGGTTCTTGTAACCAAGAAGCAGCTTCTTCGAGAGCTTCACGGAAGCTTTGTTGACGAATACGCCATGCTGGGAGATTATCAGCACGGAACATTTCATGCGAGGCGTATTTTTTTATATGTTTGCGACGGTAGTCACTGATGTCGTAAACTGGAAGAAAAATCGAGATCAGGTAGTAGGAAAAATATGGTATTCGATTGCGAAACACTTAAGAAAGATCGAGAAAAAAATTAAATATCTAAACATAGTTTATCAATGAAATTTTAAGCTTATCTCAGTTACTAGAAACAAAAATATGTTTCATTGTTTCCAACTCAATAATAATGTTATTTTTTTATATATATTATGTCAGTATATTTTTTCTACTTTGCGTCTGTAGCAGATACCGATTTGGGTGTTGTATTCAGCACCCAAATTGCGTTCGTAAAGTACTAGTCAATTTAAATTTTTCGGGTTGGTAACACGCTTTCGCTGGAACGAAACGTCATTTGTGACGTTTCAGCGATTATGTTAGCGTTGAGCGTTAGCGTCAGCGTCAACGTCAGCGTAATAACTTTATTCGAATAAATTTTGTTGCACTTGATAACCAGTATTCCTCACCAAAGTGTTTTTGTGTCTGTTTTGAAATTAACCTATAAGACATTCGAAAATGGGGTGAACAAGCGGCTGTTACAATGAGGTAACTTCAACTTTTTTTTTGAGGTTTGAACAGCTTTAAAATGAAACAGCTTTCAGCCACTATTTTGACGATTTACAACTCCCATATCTTTTGATTATTTACATGTTATTTGTTAGATGAGTATGTAGCACTGCTTGGTCTGAAATAACGATGAGAGGAATCGCTGAAAATCGCAATTAATTTGGTAATTTAAGAATAATGTTACAATGGTTTTGAAGATTTTCCTTACTGTGTTTATTCTGTGGTTTATTCCAATAGAGGTATTCAAATAATAATAGCCAATAGGAGTATTCAAATAATAACGATACGTTGATAAAAAAGAACCATTTGTGAATTACACAGAATTTTGGATAAATTTGAAAACACTTGACAAAGCAAGGTAGAAAAAATAGCGTAAAGAAATCGTTTGTCAAGCCATTATGGCACTCATTCTTTATAAATTTGAATTCGTGCTACAAAATTGACTTTTCAAAACGCGTCCTTTAATAGTATATTAAAGAACGCGGTTTGAAAAGTCAACATTGTGGCACGAATTCAAGTTAATGAAACGAGCGCGAGCGCGAGTTTTAATAAAGAATGAGTGCCACAATGACTTTAAAAAACAAGTTCTTTATGCTATTTTTTCTACTTTACGTGTTTTACGTAATTTTTAAGTAAAAAAGTTAATTATTTAATCTTTAGGGACTTTTGCGTTAATACGAGACAGTTGGTAATAAAAATGTCACTAAAGTGTCAAAGAAGTCATTGAACTTTGAAATGTTTTCAAATTTGTCTAAAATTCTGTGTAAGTAACTCACAAATGGTTCTTTTTTACCTACCGTATCGGTTATTGATTGAATAATCCAATTGGCATTAGCACAGCAAGGAAAATCTCCATTTATCTCTAAATTCCCACTCCATTTGCGGTTCTCAACGACTCCTTTCATTTCATCGTTAAACATTCAGTCAAGCATTCAGTCAATAACTTGTAAATTATCGAATGCTATGGGGGTTGTAAATGGTCAAAATAAAGGCCAAAAGCTCCATTTTAGTTTCAAGTTTCACTTTAACGCTGTTCTAACCTCAAAAGCTGAAGTTTGTCGCATGTCCACCGCTGCTTGTTCCGCCCCACTTTCGAATATTTTATAGATTAATTGCGACACGCACACACAAAAACACTTTGTTGAGGAATACTGCTGGTCATCAAGTGCAACAAAATTTATTCGAATATAATTACTGTAATCTCAACGCCGACAGAAACAAAACGTTACATTTCAGCGATAGCGTGTTACACGGTGTTACCAATCCGAAAACACTAAATTGCACTAGCTGTTACCGCACGCAATTTGGGTGCGGAAATGGCTATTACCGCACCCAAATCGGACTCTGTTACCCACGTAAAGTAGAAAATATACTTTTTTTAATGTAGATTTTTTTTGGTATAGAAAACTTTTTTTTTGTATAATCGTGGATTTTGAGCAATTTCGCGCATCGTTAACAGTGCGTCAAATTGCATTTAACACTCTTCAAAAACGTAAATGGGATTAGTATCAGTTACTTGACAAAAGAAGGCATTTCATTATAAAAATGCATTTCTTAGGGCAATCTTTATAAAATGCCTATTGCAAGCTCAATTTTTATAAATTGGATGACTATGATTCTCAATTTTATATAAAATTTTCCTATGCCTCCTGTTTTTGATAAAAAAAAGTCATAAATAAAATGTCTCCTTCTAATAGGGTACCGATTTTTATAAAATGCCTTTTGTAACAGTCAATTTTTATAAAAATGTGGCTTACAATTTCTAATATATTTTAAAATAAATAATTTCTATTATTCAAGATAAAGTGGCATTTTTTGGTTGCAATCTTTACAAAATGCCTTTTGTAATAATAATAATTTGTCGCCTGTGTAGCTTCTAGTTTTTATAAAATGTCTACGTCTTCTGGTTTTGATATAAAAAAGTAGTAGAAAATATCACCTGTCCAATTTTTATTAAAACAATTGTTATAAAATGCCGCCTATAATTTCCATTTTTATGAATTGCCGTCTACAATAAAGCTTCTGACTTAATTAATAAAGCTATTAATAAAATGCCTCCTATTGATTCCGATTTTTCTAAAATGCCTCTTCTGACAAGCGATTTTTATAAAATGTTGTCTACAATTTCTAGTATATTAAAATGCCCCTTACTGTTTCTGCCTTTATAAACTGTTGGCTATGGCTCCTAGCCTTAAAAAAAAAAAACTTATGACTTCTGGTTTTGTTAAAAAAGAAGCTACTAAATTTCTCCTGTTGAAACCGAGTTTTATAAAAATACCTTTTGTGACAGTCAATTAAATTTTTTATCAAGTTGTTTTTACAAAAGGCATTTTTTTAATAACAATCGTTATAAAATGCCCATTGCAGGTTCCATTTTTATGGTGTTGATAAAAAGCTATAAATAAAAGGGCTCCTATACTGATTCAGATTTTTATAAAATGCATTTTGTAAAATCCAACTTTTATAAAATATTTTCTAAAATTTCTAGTATAGTAAAATGCCTCTTGTTGTTTCCATTTTTATAAACTGTTGTCTATGACTTCCATTTTTTATAAAAAAATTATAACTTCTAATTTTGACAAAAAAAGCTACAAAATGTATCCTGTGGGTTATGATTTTTATAAAATGCCTCTTATGACAGCCAATTTTTGTGAAATATGCCCCAAATTTCTAGTATATTAATGCCTCATGTAGTTTCCATTTTTATAAATTGTTGAAGAACATGAAATGCGATTAAAGCCCTGAGGAAGCTTAAAAAAATAATAAGAAACGTTCGCAAAAAATCACTTCGAGTATAAAAAGATAATTCCACAGTAACTATTTTTTAAAATTCCGTACTAATTTATTTATTGTTTAACTAAAATACGACTTATATTGCAAATTTTAGTTTAACTAGGTCAAGATTTCGTCATCTATTTTATCAAATTTGGGTCGTAGATAAAAAAAACTTTTAATAATACGTAATGATCTATAATATAAATATATATTTATTTATACATGTGTATCACACGATATTTTTTTTATGCGTGTATGTTAAAGGTGAAAATAAAAATATATGGGAAATATCAGTATGATATTTCAAATTTTATCTCAGATAATTACCAAAGAGTCGGTTAAATTATCGAAAATTTTGGATATGTATAAATGCCACTTATTTTAAAAAGAAGAAATTTATTTCAAATCACGCATATTTTCATTTCCATAACGACGTGGCATTATCGCGAGAAATCTCCACTGTAAGTCGTTTTTGATGGCCTAAAATTGCCAAGAATTTAAGAACTTTGCAATCGTAGCAACAATTTTTTAATTACACTATTGTTTTGTACTAATTTTTATCAAAATCGCATTATAAACACTTTGTTTTTGAGTTCACCCTATATGATGCAATTTTTGCTTTAACAAGGTCACGCTTTCATCACGCGTTTTATCAAAATCGGGTCATAAACAATAATAAACAGCTTACCTTTGCAAACATCTCCTGTAAAATTGAGATACCTGGCCAACCTCTTCGCCATAAGACTCTTTCCACGTCCAGGAAGTCCCACCATAGCAACCAAAAGCGGTGCAAATTGCCTCAAAGGAGCCCTTTTGGGCGCTTCAGCTCCTGTATAATAAAACGAACTTGTTACTTCCATACCTTGCGATAAACTAATGAATAGCGAAACAACAAATTACAAAAATACCAAATCTTATCAGGGAAATTAATAATTTATTAAGAGGTTATCAATTTTTTATGTTGATGCAGTTTTTCCACGAATAAATTTGCCCAAAAATAGAGTTAATTTATGACTGAAGGAGTCAACGACTGATCAACTTTCTCTTTTTTCCGTCTTCTTGAAGAAATATTTTTCGATTGTGGGATGGAAAATGGGGTTTAGGCGTTGCCAAAAGGTCTAAAAATAAGTTTGAGCTTTGGTCGGACAAACAGATGTGCTAAATTGAGAATTGGTAATTTAGAGCACAAAGTCCGGCCATACTTGGAATCACCAAACTAATTTATTTATTTATTTTTATCAAGTGATAGAAAGCAATGACCAATTTGCCAAATGGTAAGTTCGAGAAAAAACATTTTTGGCATTTGGTAGATGGAAATTTGCGCAATTGGATACTCGTGGTTGTTATACAATCGGTTTTAATTTAAGTTGATTGAAATTAAGGTTTTTATTAATTTCTGTAGTGTTCAAAGTACACAATTACAAGAAATGTTTAATTTAGATAAGAAAATTGTGGAGTGATTCCAAGTCAAACCTAGGACAAGCCTGTTCACTGTGACGTCACAAACCTGGTCAAAAAAATACAAAAATATTATCTTTTAATAGTTTAGGTCCTAGAGACGCTTAAAGAAGAGACTTGAACGACCTGTTTCATTAATAATTTAATCCTCTATATAGGGCAATGGCTTTTATTCGTTTTGACACTATTTTAATTGAAAATTTTTAGCGTTTGTGACGTCACAGCTTTTACATCCAGGTTTCGAGTTGTTTTCACGTCATTTCATGTAATTAAAAATTGCAATTCTTGCTATTATTTCCAGGAAAAATTAAATCAGTTTTAATTGAATTCAATTATCTTGATTGATACAGGTAAACCTTGAAAATCACATAAATGGACTCAAAAAATAAGATAGAGGGTCTTGTGATTTGGCCTTGATTTACACATTGTTCAAGTCTGATTTACAACCAAAAATTCTTCGGAAGAAATAACGGATTATATCTGAAGTTGGTCAGGTTAGATGGTCATTTTTCGAATTTTTGTATTGTAATTATGCCTTCTGGGACAAAACAAAATTTATTTAAAAAATTAACAGTTCAAACCTCTTTCAAATTTGTGCGTTGTAATCGAGACATAAAACCTAAATTACAATTGAACAATTTTATAAAAAAATGTAATAGCTGGCTGCATCTCCTTGGAAATTTTTTTTTCAAAGTAAGGTTTTCGTGTATATAGAGGAGAATTTTCTCCTCTTTCTATGTTTTGTTTAAGCCTGAATTACAACCAATAAGTGAATGCTGTTATTACAGTTGACAGTTGGCAGGTCTTTTTTGAAATTTGTGTGGTGTACTTGCGGCTTTCCAAAGTGAAAAGTCAGTATTTTCATTATAATTAAATAATTTTCTTGAAAAAAACATTTTTTTATTCTAAATGTGTATTCTGATTCTGGTCTGGTAAATCAGTTTTTTCAATTAAATAATTTTGTAAAAATTAAAAATGTCTATACCCCTTTAGAGAGAAATTTTCAAATTTTTATATTGTAAATATGGCTAGGGGAAAATTTATATAAAAAATTGACAGTCGTTATATCTTAAACCTCTTTCAAATTTGTGTGTTGTAATCGGGACTTTTTACAATTCTTTTTTATTTTTATTTTATTTATGCAGGAATTAAAAAAACAGTTGTTTGTCTTTATGGGGAGAATTTTTCAACTTTGTGTAGTGTAATTGTGTCTTCTAGGGGAAAATGTCTTCCAGAGAGAGTTTATTGTACTGTGTTTTTTTTTTTAATCAAATTTATCTGGTGTTATTGTATTTTTTGGGGAAAAATTTACAGTTGGCTAAACTGCACAGTTTCTTACATTTGTGTGTTGTAATTGAGTCTTTTAAAAGATCTTTCTTAACTTCCAATTCATTTTAATTATATTTAACCAATTTTTTTTTGAAAAAAGTTAGCAATACTTCTTTGGGAGAATTTTTTAAATTTGTATAGTGTAATTATGCATTCTTGGGGCGAAAAAATTCCGATGACAGTTGATTATAGCTGCGTTCGGCTTTGCTACTCCAAGTGCACCGTTTTTTTCTTTATCTACTTCGTTGAGTTCACATATCACTATCTCTATCCGGTGACCAAAATTTGATGCTTTTTGACACTGTATTTAAAGCAACACACGCTCTTTGTGCGCCCAGTTATTAAATGGGACAGAAAGAGCGTACGTTGTCATGAAAACAGTCTTTATATTAGTAAATTATGAATTTAAATAATGCGACGGATTTATCTGTCCTGAATGAGACAAACAAAGACAGAGTAGGTGCACTCGGAGTGGCAAAGCCGAACGCACCTTCTAATGTAGGTTTTGTTAAATCAAATTTGTGTAGTGTAATTGTGTCTTCTGGGGAAAAATTTACAATTGGCTATACTGCAAACTTCTTACAAATTTGGGTGTTGTAATTGAGTCTTTTAAAGGATCTTTTTCAATTTCCAAATTTATTTTAATTACCTTTAACCAATTTTATTCGAAAAGAGTTGGCAGCACTTCTTTGGGGAGGATTTTTCAAATTTTTACAGCGTTATTTATATTCTAGGGGAAAATGTATTCCAATGACAGTTGATTGTATGCAATGTAGGTTTTTTGTATTAATTTTATGTGGTGTAATTGTGCCTTTTAGGGTAAAAAAATATTTAAAAAATGACAGTTGGCTATATTCTAAACTTCTATTTTGATTTCTTAATTAAAGCCTAAATTGGGATTAGAATTTTGTGTGGTGTAATTACGGTTTTTCGAGAGAAAAATCAGTGTTTTTACTGGTCATACTCTATTGAGGAGAATTTTGCAAATTTGTGTAGTGTAATTCCGCCTCCGGAAAGGCCAAATTATCAATTTTTTTTTAATGAATATTAGGAGTGCCAACCACGTGTCTTATGAAAGAACTATAATACACAGCTGCCAAATTTATTTTTATGGTCTGACAGATACAAATGAGGTTAATTTTGTGTTTTTTTCAGTTAAAAATACTCAAAAATAATTTAATTAAACAAAAAAGCTCTAAATATTGTGACATTTTGAGCATTTTGTAAAATTATGTTGTGTAAATCTGGTTTTTAACAGTTTATTATCAAAAATCGCAAGTCACTTGATGTATAAACACAATTTGTGATTTAAATTTTAAACGTTTTGATTTGTTACAAAAATGTAAAACAATCGCTTGTCGTTTGTTTATGATTTTTATAAAAAAAACAAGTTTTGATAATTTATAAATATTTCGTAACGATCTTCTCTTGTTTGTGTACTTTTAAGTTAATTTACCTACTGTTTTGTTACGTCACTAATTAATTATGTTGTTACTTAATTCTAAACAAAAAACAACAAGTTTTGATAATTTCAAAATGAATTTTAATTTAAAAAATATGCAACGAAAAATCATATCTGCTAAATTTTGATCTTCTTTTGTTGTTTACATGTATACCAACTGTCTTTTATATCTGAGAAACAATTAAAAATTATTTTTACTGCTAACTGCAATAATAATAAATAATTATGTTGTTGTTGTGCTGAGATAATTGAAGAAAATAGATAAATTAGGTTTTGATAATTATAATTTTTGATTTGGATAGATACCAACTGTCTTATCTAGGGTGCAATAATAGGAATTTTGTGTCAGATTAGGCCTTATCTTGTTTATGGATTTACTATCAGTGACATAAATAATTCTTGAAAGACAACTCAAAAAAATTTTTTGACTTAAAATGGAACAAAGGAATTTCAGACTTAAAATAACAAACCGAGTTGATCGACCTTTTTATTAAATTAAACAAGCTTTTCAAGTGTGAAATTATATTTTTTTTTAAGTTGTCGAAGGTGAAATATTGTATAAAACGCATGCGCTCAATCGATTAATAAATAGGAAGCAAAATATTCAGATATTACGTCCGCAATATTTATTTATAGATAACGGAAATAAAATATGAAGGTTTTCTTAAATTTTTATTATTTCCCTGTTATTTAAATATTAAATAAATTAAAATTCGTGCGCTGTTGCCATCTACTCACCTTCTTCACAATTTTTGCCGTTTCTTTTATTATTATTCGTAGCCATTTCGATATCCGGTTTTGTAAAATAATCTCAAAAGAACACTTTCTGAATGAATTTCAAAAACGCACTTGAGCACTTAAAAAACGGTAAAAAAAACAAAAAAAAAACGAAACTAAATGTCGATCGCTGCCTCTGAAAAATGATCTGAAGACGTATGTATTATAAATTTTTTCAAGATGTGTCGCATTCCAAGTCTATATCTGATTTCAGTCGCCAGATTTACGGAATTTCGAAAACTCGATTCAAAAATTATTGCGAATTTAAACCGCACTTTGCGTCTTCCAACATTTACACGGTCGCGATCTGTTTGTTAAATTTCGTTTTTCGCCACCAAACACTTCTCACAACAAGCGAGGCTCGAATGAAAACACTGGCAACCCGGTTTTGTATAAATACGATCGATGTAGGCTACGACCAGCGCATAGTGATAAGGTCGAGCCAGAAATAACTGATAGGTGGGACCAAACGGAGCCTACAATCTACAGTAGTTCAAATCTGAATGGAGAAATCGGGTATTTAACTCTCTATCTTCAAGTGTTTCTACAGCTTTAAAGTATTAGAGATAAATATGGCGTCTCCCTGTCTTTATAACACTAAATTTAATTCTCTACAACAGTTTTTTTGCAACTTTGACCGTTCACGCAGCGTTTTTGCAATTTTTAAATTTAGATTATATCGAAAAAATATTGGACAATAATGCCAACTTTTTAGAAAAGAATTAAAAAGAAGAAGAAATTCTGAAGTTTTGATTCGTCTCACTCCAGAAATGTCTCACACAAAAATCTCGACGTTTGGCTTCATCACCGTTTTCTAAATTTTGCCTAAATTGCGGTTTGAATGATACAATTCTGTTCTCTTTGAAGATTGTAAATTAGTATTACTTATCCCAGTTTGTATTGCCCTCTTGGAGGGACAGCCTTGGAGTTTCTCTTGCGAAATGAACGGCAAGAACTGAAGCAACATCTTCTTTATTGAACAACTTCTTTGTCTTCTTAATGTTAAAACCGAGCCCGTTTTAAGGTATTTGGTGAGCAAGTTTTTTGCACCGGAATTTACAATGGTAACTTCCGGGTATTTTTAGTTAAATTCTCTGATAACAACTTGATAGAACACTTCCCCAGTTTTGTAACATTGAATTAGATAAATTCTTTGTTGTAAAGTCAACATTATAGCATAAATACTGTTCAAATTAGCGAAGATTTAATTTGCAGTTCTACCAACTTATTAGATTTGTCATCTGCTGTTATTTTAGTAGTATTTTTCAATGAAATTTTTTTACTAGAGTTACTTCTAAAAATTACGAAAAAAAAATTAATTTTATTTGCTTTACGAAAGTATTTTTTTATTCGCTTTGAAACTATTTTTACTGAAAAATTACACTTTTTATTTTTCAACACTTTGTCAACGTTTATAATTTTCACGATTTTTTTTTATTAATAAACCCGGTCACGTGGATTTGATTTTTTCCGCGCGTAATTTAATTTTTTTTATTGAGTTTTTTTAATTTTGAGTCTGGAGACCTTTGTACTCTTTTGAAATTGTACCAACTGCCAAGTTATTTTAAGATGGACTTTGTACACTCATTGCTCGTCTGTCATTTTTGTTTTAATCACTGTTTTTGTTATGTCGTTAAATTTTATTGTCGTATATTTATGATAATATTTTTTGCAAGAACTTCACTTTGTTTGTTTACGTTTGAGATTTATTAAAAATTCCATGAAATATGCATTGTTTGTCTTCAATGTTTTATCGTTAATTAAATGTGTCACAATTGTTTGTTGTAATAAAGAAGAAAAAGTTTCTTATGTAGGCAACCAGTTATACACCAGTTACTTGTGTCTGGGAAAATTTTGCTTCTTGAGGTTGGTGACACACACACTGCAGCCAACAAGCATTGATTAAATGTCCAATAATGCAAAAATATTTATAAATAAATTAAAATTCGGATTTCAATTGCGCTTTTTGATATTTTTGCTTTTTAAAGTTGGTGACAAATGAAACGTCAATAGATTACTAATTACTCTCGATTATCTAAAATGTAGTTTTAAAAAAATACAGAAAAATCAAAAAGTGTGTAGTGCAAGGAGGTTAGATAGGACGGAGAGAGTACAACTTGAAAAAAATGGACTTGCCGCCTTCACTGCGCAAATCTATAAACTGGTACTGAAAGCAGGCGCATCACGAGGTTGAAGTCAGTAGCGTCACACAATGTAGTGTAAAAAGTTTAAACAAAAGATAAAAACACAATTAAACGACAACAACAATAACAAAAAATATTAACAATCAATTCACACAGACCAAAAAAAATCAGGAAAAAAATTAAAGCAACGTTTGTTTGTAAACAACCAAACAAAAACTAGCATCCTGCATCAGCTACGCCACTGTGCGAGACCAGACACAGCCAAACAGGATCTGTCGATTCTGCGCTTCAATTGAAACCTGTCATAAACTGGTACCAAGCTGGTACCAAATTGTTTACACGGGAAGTATAGGGCGTACTCTCTCCTTTCTATCTAACCTCCTTGGTGTAGTGAAATTTTTCTATTTAAGAAAAAAAATTGTAATATATTTTTTTTATGTTGGCAACAAATTTGTTTTTTATAATAATTTGATAAGTCTTGTAGAGACAATCAGTACACTAATTTCAAATGTCGCTAAACAATAAAAGAGTTGATTACAACATATTTTCGTTGATTTTGTATATATTCTACATAGATTATAACACTTCTAAACTCATGGGTACTGAACTGCTTTAAGCAAAAACATTAGAAGAATGCAAATAAAACCAAATTACTTAGGGATTAGAGATAAGCAGGTAAATTTAGGGATTAGAGATAAGCAGGTAAATCAAAATTCTAGGAATGAAATCCTCAGTTTAGATTTAGAGAAAGTAGTCGGACTGGGCGTAGTTTCTTATCCTAATCATTTTTCTTAGAAAATGACTTTAGAAAGTCTTAAATCCAGTGTTTAAGAGCTTAAACATTTGTCAAAATTTTACAAAATATTCAAAATGTTGTTAAAAAATTTTTGCAACATCTTTAACTTTGATTAACGAGGTTTTGTTTGGATTATTGAATTAAAAATAAAGCTTAAAAAACGATCCAAAAACGAGAATTTTGGAAAGTATTACTTAACAAAACAAGATTTGGTCAAAGCGTGTGACCGCCTTAAAATTAAAACAGTCAAACAAAGAAACATGATTTATAAAATCGAGTTCAAAGTTGCAGAAAAATGTTTTATTTAATAAACTGTGGTCATTCCTGTGAGTGCTGTGGCTATAATAAAATGCTATATTTTATTATTTAGCATTTCTTTATTAATATGAGACATTATTAATGTTTAAGCCGTTGTAGACATTTTCAAAATGTCCTGAAGAGTCTAATGAGTGCTCTAGTTTATTAAAAAATTCAAAACACAAATCTATAAAATTTTAAACAAACTGATTTTGTTAAAGCAACACTAATTTACTTATTGATTAGTATAAAAACAATAATTGTGTTTTTTTGCATTTTTTTGTAGTTTAGTTGTATTAAGTACTATTTTCTCCGTTATTTTCGACAAATTTTAACATTATTAATTTACTGTGACACAAAAAACGTTGTATATCATGCCTGTAAACTGTTTTATTATTTTTGAGTTAGGTTACTAAAAACTGTCAAAATGGCGGACACAAACGTATATACAATCATTGTTCTCTCCACCTTATTTCTCTGGGTTAGTTTTTTTACATTTGAAACAAGGCCACCAAGAAACGTCAAACCACGGCTAACAAGAGTTTGAGTTTTGTAGTTTTCCTGTTAGAATTAAGAAAAATTGTTTTGTAATTATTCTAAATAAGTAATTGTGTTTTTCGAATAAAAAACAAGAAAAAAATGCTTGCTATTATAGGAAAATTATTGATCTCAAGGCTGTTTGGAAGTTTTTTCTTAGAGACACGTGTCTTTATAAATAATTACAAATCTTGTCTTGTAAATAATAATTTTCTGAATTATAGTGTATTTTAAAATCTTGTCAACGTGTTGTTAAAATCCACTTACTGTAATATAACATATAACACATGAATAAAAAAATCTGAAGTCAAGTAGGCAATATTTGTGTGTCTGAGGTCACAAAAAATTGTTTTAATACATAATTAATTTATTATCAGATAGTCGTCGTAAAACATTTAGTAATTATACAATTACATTTCACACGTATATTTACAATTCGAAAAAATTCTGTTTGGATTTTTTTCCAAAAAAATCCAAACAAAATTACCAATTCTATATAATTAAAGCAATTTATTGTCAAATCTACGAGCTTAGGGCGTACTTCCTGTAGTCATTTTTGAAAAAATTGAAGGTAAACAAATGCCTGAATTTTAATAAGTGCTTCAAAAAATCTAATTAGTGCAATTGCAGTATTTTTCAGTCATATTCAGGGTGTTTGCAGCTACAAAAAAATTCTTTCTCTAGCTCGAAGTGACAATTTTTGCTCCCTTATCTTTATAATAGACAATAGCTTTTTCAAGGAAGACATTTTTGGCCATAATAGCCCGCGAACTGTTCTAATAACAGTCATTTAAGCTATTTACCTAAAAGACTATCGTATTAGCGTCAAATTTGCGATTTTTCTGTCTAATCTAGAAAAAAACAAAAACAGAGCTATTTTCTCTGTTCTGCGACAAAAATTAGATCTGAATTTAGCGATTTGTATAATTAATTTAGTCTCCCAGTATTATTACTAAACAAAAAAAATTTGCAAACAGTATTGACTTTCAGTTAATTTATGTTCCCTTTCTTTTTTGCAAAATATTTTTTTTTTTAGTAATAAAGTAGCTACTTGTTAAAATGATTGTTTACTTGATTGTTTCTGAATTAAATTAAATTCATTTCGGTTCTGATAAATTAAAATAAAGACAGTTACATCACGAGTAAAGAACACTAAACAATAAACATTCATTCAACAGCTATAGAAACAATTAGGAAATAAATAAACATTCAGTATATAAAAATCTGTGCAAGAAAAATATATTTTTTATTTCGTATTTTTTGTTTAAGACAGTGCTTTCATAACCTTAATAATAGTGTTATTACAGTGAAACTTCATTTGCTCGAATTTGAGTTATTGAAGTTTTACTGTAAGATAGGGTGCTTAGTAGGGTTGCCAACTTTTCGATATTGAGATAAAAGACATTGTCAAAGGCTTATCTACGATTGTTTTTTAGAGAGTATTTTTATAGATTTAGACCTTTTCTTTTGAGCCAAAGTGAGCCAAAGAACAACTAATATAAAAAATGCTTCTCCAGTGTTTATATAAAAAAAAATTAAACGCCCGCGAGAAATTGTCTTTTGTTATTAACAATAAGATGTTTTTCTTTATCCGGCTCGAAGGACCATAAAATATATACACTTTGGGAGCTGAAGGCGGCGATTATTACAAAAATAAATATTTTCTGCAATTTTTACAAAAAAAAGAGTACAAACTGTCTTTTCCACCTCCTAAATTCTATTAATTAAAAACTTTAATATAAATAACTAAAATAAAGATTTTTTGGTGTTTGAAGCGAAAATTATTGTAATTGCTCTGTATCTACCAAGACTTTTCTCGGAATCCGGCTTAAAGGATTATCCTTTTATTAATTTAGAATTTTTCTTGGTTTTTTACTATTCTTAATTTTTCTTTTTTTTAGTAGTCGTTTTTCTTATTATTTTTTTCCAAATATTGTTTTTCAAATTTGGCTAGAATTTTGTTGTTTCAGGACCTCCCAATTGACGTTTTCAACTTCTTAAATCTTTCTTTATCGTTTGTTTTAGTTGTATTTTGTTCTTCTTCTCTTTCAATCGTTGTTTTTATGATTCTCTATTTTTTTCTATAATAGAATCTACTAGTCTAGAATATAAAGTTTTTTTAGAATTGTCTAAAATAGATTTTTAAAATTTTTCTTTGTTTTTTTTTGCACAACATACATATTCATCTTTCTAGTTTTTTTGTAGTTACAGAAATTTTTACGTAAAACAGCAGATATTTCAAGGTCATTTGGCATTTAATACAGCTACCAAAAATTTTGGAAATAGTTGAATTAAAATTTCGAAAAATGGCTCTATATTTTGGAAACCACATATTACAGAGTGAAAATAATTACAGATTCAGAATATTTAGCAAATTTTGGGTAAGATCGGCATTATTTCAAGGTCAGTTTACAGCTAATGTTGCCAACAGAAATTTTTTGTTCTTAGAAATTAAACTAGAACTTCCAAAAATGAATTTATATTTTGGAAATTAGCTGTAGCAGACGCAAAATTGTTACAGATTCAAAATCTGCAGATAATTCTACGTAAAACAACGGATATTTTGAAATTATTTGGCATTTAGTACAACCAACAAAAATTTCGGAAATAGTTAAAATCGAAATTTCGAAAGGCGAGTCTTTATTTTGGAAACCATTTGTCAGAGAGTAAAAATAATCACAGATTCGAAATCTTTACCAAATATTAGGTAAGACAGGCTTCATTTCAAGACCAATTTACAGCTAGTGTTACCAACAGAAGTGCTAGAAATTACACCAAAACTTCGAAAAATTAATTTATATTTTGAAAATTAGTTGCAGCAGATTAAAAATTTTACGTAAAACAGTAGCTACTAAGACTTTTTTCAGAATCCACCTCGAAGGATTATTCTTTTATTAATCTAGAATTTTTGTTGGTTTTTACCTATTCTTAAGTTTTTTCCTTAATATTCATTTTTCTTATTTTTTCCAAATATTGTTTTTCAAATTTGCCTAGAATTTCGTTCCTCCAGGACCTCTCAATTGGCGTTTTCAACTTCTTAAATCTTCTTTTATCGTATGTCTTTGTTGTATTTTTTTTCTTCTTTTCCAATCGTTGGTTTTGTGATTTTTTATTTTTCTTTGTAGGTCTAGAATCTGCAGTTTATTTAGAATTGTTTAAATCACGTTTTTAAAATTTTTCTTTGTTTTTTTTTTCTTGTACAACATACATATTAATCTTCTGAGTTTTATTTGTAGTTACAGAAATTTTTACGTAAAACAGCAGATATTTCAAGGTCATTTCGCATTTAATACAGCTACCAAAAATTTTGGAAATAGTTGAAATTAAAATTTCGAAAAATGGCTCCATATTTTGGAAACCACATATTACAGAGTGAAAATAATTACAGATTCAGAATATTTAGCAAATTTTGGGTAAGATCAGCATTATTTTAAGGTCAGTTTACAGCTAATGTTGCCAACAGAAATTTTTTGGTTCTAGAAATTAAACTAGAACTTCCAAAAATGAATTTATATTTTGGAAATTAGCTATAGCAGACGCAAAATTGTTACAGATTCAAAATCTGCAGACAATTCTACATAAAACAACAGATTTGTTAAGGTTATTTGGGATTTAGTACAACCAAGAAAAATTTCGGAAATAGTTAAAATCGAAATTTCTATATTTTGGAAACCATTTGTCAGAGAGTAAAAATAATTACAGATTCAAAATCTTTACCAAGTAATAGGTAAGACAGGCTTTATTTTAAGACCAATTTACAGCTAGTGTTACCAACAGAAATTTTTTAGTGCTAGAAATTACAACAAGACTTCTAAAAATTAACTTATATTTTGAAAATTAGTTGCAGCAGATAAAAAATTTTACGTAAATCAGTAGCTACCAAGACTTTTTTTAGTATCCGGCTCGAAGGATTATTCTTTTATTAATCTAGAATTTTTGTTGGTTTTTCCCTTAATATTTGTTTTTCTTATTCTTATTTTTTCCAAATATTGTTTTTTAAATTTGCCTAGAATCTCGTTCTCCAGAACCTCCCAATTGACGTTTTCAACTTCTTAAATCTTTGTTTATCGTATGTTTTAGTTGTATTTTTTTTCTTGTCTTCCAATCGTTGGTTTTGTGATTTTTTATTTTTCTTTGTAAGTCTAGAATCTACAGTTCTTTCAGAATTGTCTAATAAACCACGTTTTTAAAATTTTTTTTTGTTTTTTTTTCTTGTACAACATACATATTAACCTTGTCAGTTTTTTTGGTCATGAGGTCATCTTTTCTTCAAATTTTTTTAGAATCTATTTCTGTTCTTCTTTTTTCACTAGTTGTAATTCTTCTTATTGTTCTTTTCTCTCTACCATTAAATACCCTATTTACGCAGGTTTTATAGTTTAAGTCTGGATAGAACTTTTGTTTGTTTATACATACTTAAAATTTATTTTGGTGACTTCAAAGAACGTCTAGACAATTTATTTTTGAAATCAACCAATCAGAAATAGGTATCTCAATTTTCTAACGCTTTCTCGTTTCTCTTTGGTAAAGCAAACTAGATAAAAGGACAAATTGTGTCCTTTAAGTACATGCCAAAGACTAAAAGACAGTTTATAAAATTAAAGGACTATCTTTTGAAATAACGGACAGTTCGCAACTCTAGTTCTTAGCTCCCAAAAAACGGATATGAAGGCACTACTTTTCTTTTAAATTAAATAAAAGTTGATTGTATTATTTTTAATTGACAAGAGTGGTTAAATAGGGCAAAAACAGTTGTATGAGCGTCCGATAGTCTTATATAAAAAAAATAATTAAGTACAGTGCAAATTAGGCTCTCGTTTTGTAAACTTAATAAAAAAATTTGTGCATTTTCCAGTTAGTAGTTACAATATTCACACTTATTTATATACAATTTAAAAATCTGATAAACTAAACATTTTCCTTAACAAATAACGAAAAAAATAGTGACAGCCATACAAATTTTTTTTTGTGTTTATTTTTACCCTGCTACAAGCTGCTTAATTTTGTATTTTCAGCGAAAAATTCGCTGAATGAGTAGATATTTTTCGAATGTGGAATTTCATGAGTAGGAAACGACGTCGATCCAATAAAATCCAGTCTGATTGGATTTCATTAGTTGGCGTCGACGAATCGGAGAATTTCTATAGAGACACACATTTTTCTATTCTACCGATTTTCTTAGCAAAATATTTATTTATCGTTAAATGAAGTTACGGCAAAATTTACACGTCAACAAAGGCGGTAAAAAAATGGAACAGGTGTGTAAATTTCGCGCAAAATATATACTAGCAGCACCATTCTATAAGTTTTTTTTTTGTTTTTTAGAAAATAGAAGATTACCAAAAATTTTGTTTTGGCAAAATAACGACGCAACAATTTTAAATCAGTTTATAAGTAGTGAAATATCGCGAGAAGGACCACGTTGAGAATTTCAAACGAGTATGAACTCAGACGTAGAGGACAACTCGACGAGATGTTGCTGTTGGAGATGGCTTCCACGGGACCTTCGGTGATCTCGATCTCAACTGTATACAAAAAATTAGATTAACAAAAAATTGCATCTGTTAATAGAAAAATTAAAAAATCGGGTAAAAAAACAACAGAGACGCCACATTATGATTGACAAACACTTATTGTTAGTAAATTAATAAATATATTTTTTTAAATTTGTGTTTAAACAGTTTCGTAGTTGTTTTCTTTTAGATTTTATATTTTTATTATATAATTCTCGTTTTTTCAAAATCTCTAAATCGTTGTTAAACAAAGTTTTATCTTTGTTTTTCTTTTTTTAGATGTAGTTTTGCTTGTTTTTTATTTGGTTTCTAATCGTTGTTTTTTAAATTGTTATAGATATTTTTTATTCTTTTAGATTCTTTTTAGATTCTATAAGTAGTGGTTTTAAAAGCTTTTCTAGAATCTCTTTTTTTTTAAAACTTTACTTTGTTCTACTTTTTTTAAATGTTGTTTTTTTATTGCTTCTAGATTTAGTTTTTTTTATTTTTTTTCTTCAAGTTTTAACATTTTTTTACTTTTTCTAGCTGGCGTTTATTAAGTTTTTCTAAAATCATTCTTGCACTTCCACAAATTTAATTTTCTGTGGTATTTTTCTTTTTAATAATTGTATTATTTGTTTTTTTATTCTGAACGTAATTATTATTCAAAATTATCTGAATTTTTTTGTTAATGTATTTCTTTTTAAAGTAGTTGTTTATTAAGCATTTTAAAAATATTTTGTGTTTTTCAAAATTTTTCTTTTGTCTTATTTTTTATTACAATTGTTATTTTTCAAGTTTGTTTACTTTATATTATTATTTTTGTTTTATTTTATAAAATATGTTTTTGTTTTTTCTCAGTTTTTGTTTTTATAGTTATTCTGTTACTTTTAATTGTCGTTTTTTAATTTTTTTGTTTTTTGTATTTTTCTTGTTTATTTTCTGATTTCCGTTATTTTTATTGTTTTTCTCTTGCTTCTAATAGTCGTTTAAAATAACGTTTTTTTACAATCTGCTTTCTTTTTTTTTTCATATTTTTGTGCTCTTCTAAGTTTCTGATTTGTTGTTTATTCTTTGTCTCTTTTCAATTGGTAATTCTCTTTTAAACTCTTCTAAAATTTTGTATTGATTTTTTGTTTAATTCGCTTACCTATATTTTCTTTTAAATTTTATTTTGTTTCTCTAAAATGTTTATTGTTTTTATTTTTTCCTTAATTGTAGTAAGTATTTCTGTTTTCTTTTTTTATAAGTACTCGTTTTTAAACTCTTTTACACTCATTTTTTGTTTTTCTTTTTATTTCCATAAGTGGTTGTTATTTAATTTTTTTTTGTTTTTCTTTTAAAATTGTTGTTTGTTGTTTGCACAAAATGTTTTATTTTGTTTTAATTTGTTATTGGTTTTAATTTTTTTTTTAATTTTTGCTTTTCTAGTTTTTTCTTGCTTTTTTTAATCATTGTTTTTCAATTTGTTCTAGAAACTTTTGTATTTCTTTTCAACTGTAAGTTTTAAGTTTTACTCTTAGAGTCGTAGTTTTCTAAAAAAAAATATTTTTCCAATCATTCTTTTTTTTTTGATTTTTTAGTAATAATATTTTTGTTTTTTTTTATTGATAATCGCTTTCAATTGTAAATTGTTTTTTTCTACTTGAAAGTAGTTGTTTTTTTAAGCTTTTGTACAATTTTGTGTTGTTAATTTAAATTTTTTTGTTCAACTTTTTTCTAATCGTTGTTTTTTAAGATTAGAATTTTTTCTTGTTTTTTTTTTTAAATTTGTTTTCGTTTTCCTTTTCCTTCTAGTTTTTGCTTTTTCAGCTTGTCTTCTGCTTTGATGTATTTTAATTTCTTCTAGAATCTTTTGTTATTTTTACTCCTAGAATTTTTTGTTGTTAGAAATATTTTTTTTATTAGTAATTCTGTTTTGAATTTTTTTAAAATTTTAGTTTGTCGTTTTTAATCAAAATTTTTAGGTTTTCTACAACTTTTATTATAATTTTTTTAATCGTAGTATTTCTTGTTCGTCATTATTTTTCTATAAGTTTTATTATTTTGAGTTTTTTTAAGTTTTTATAGATTTTTATTTGTCTTCATTTAATTTTTTTTGTTCTAGTTTGGTCAAAATTTCTTCTTGTTCTATGTCTACTTTTTTACTCTTTTTAAGATTTCTCTGTTTTGTTAGTTTTCTCTTTTAGTCGTAGTTCTTCTCGTTCTTTTGCTTCTTCTACAATCTTTTTTTTTTAATCTTTAACTAATAACATTTCTTATTTCTAATTTTTTTGCTTTAGCAACCGTATTGCAAATCTTTCTAGAATTCTCTTTTTTCTTTTTCTTTTTTTAAATTGTTCTTTAAACTCCAATTTTGCTTTGTTTCTAACATTATTTCCTGGTTTTCTTTTTTTTTTAATTTGTAGTGTTTCTCGTTTTTTATTCTTTTTTTATTGGTCAGCTTTTCTAGAATCTGTCTTTATTCATTTTTTTCCAACGATCGTTTTAGTATGGTCTGTTTCTCCTCTGAAACTGCTTTTCATCTTCATTTTCTTTCAGTCAAACTGTTTTTTATTTTTTTAAATTTTATTCCTTGCTTTTTAATATTTGAATAAATAATAAACAAAAATATTTTAATAAAACTTTATTTTATACAATAGAGTAATTAGAGTTTGGAACCACGAAAAGTTCGTTGAGGTAGAGAATCGCAAATCGCTTCTCTGTTGTTCTCTGGTAGCACTTTCCAGTGCCTACCTAAATTCTTTTTTTTTCTCCATCATAGTTTAGTTTAAAAAATTGTTTTAAAATAAAAAAAAACTTACTCCGAGCTGATGTTTTTCTTTCATCGGCATAAACCTCGTTCGGATTGATATAACCAGGAATTGTTGACATACACGTAATACGGAGCTCTCCGTCGTCACCTACGTGGAGGTCGGACACTTCGATTGATAATTGTTTGGTGGAAGAGGCTTTCTGGTCGAAATAACCATGGCCGTGGACTAGTCCATTTGAAAAACGCTTAGTTAGAGCGTCTGGAACCTTAAATTTAATAAAAAAAATAAAAATATTAATGTATTGTTGGTTGCATAAAATACTGATTTCGTGTGACAATGTGTAGGGTCAGAAGTGGGAGTGAGAGAATATTTTTAACGCAATACTAAAGGATTCCTCTCGACCAATCAGAACGATTTGTTGTCCAATGTCTAATAAGATTTTATTTCACAAATTAATTGACAGTCTCTTGAAATAGTGTCGAAACAGATTTTAAATTACAAAAAAGAGGAGTAAAACAGCTAAAATAAAATTATTTTCGTCTAAACTAACAGGATTTTTAATATATAAAAAAAAAATTATTTAGATTTAGTATTGAATATTTATTTCAAACCAAATAACATTTACCACTTTGTTAGCATTTTATTAAAAGCAATTTGTTATTTAATTTAGTGTAAAATGTTTGATTATGTGTTCAGTTTAAACAACTTATTTACTCGAATTATTCAATTTTACAAACAAGTATTATTTATAGATAGGTAACTACACCTACTAAACTATATTTTTCAAATTTTTTATTAAATTTTAACAATAATGTAAAGTTTAATAAACAAACAATAATTTAAATTAAAGTCGGAGTAATTAAAAAAAAGGTAAAAATTAATTCGAAAATTATTGACTTATAAATGTGAATGCAATATTTTGTTTTTTATGTTAATCGTATTACTAATTTAAATATGTTAGTTTAAAATCACATAAATTTAAGCTTTGTTTTGGCACAGTTAGGAAGGTTTTATCCGGTTCTTGTTGCAATTTTAATAAGAAAATGAAATACTTGTGTTTATTAATAATTTATTTATTTTGTAATGTATATTATGTTGTTCTTTGTGTTATTCATCTCGTTTTATTAGCATTAATAAAAACTTTGCCGCCATCTTGTTAAACACAATCTAAATGACAATAACGATTCTCGGCTATTTTGTACAAATTTTTGTTCGTTATATTTTAAAATTTATTATATTTTTAGCCATTTTAAGAGTAATAAAATACAAAATTTGAATATTTTAATAATGTAACCTTTATAAATTATGGAAATTTATTATAATATTTGTAATTTAATCTACAAACATTGTTTTATAATTTTAAACCAAATTTCCTTGTTTCGAAATAAATTTTGCAATGTTTCAATCAAATAAACAATTTTTATGAATTTATCGTAAATTTATTGCAAACAACTGTAATTATATTTGTACTAAAATGGTGGTAGAACTTAAAACTAGTGAACACATGTGTTACCAAATTTAAATTTGGATTTTATCTTTTTTCCCTCAATGACGCACGTGTCCATACTGCATTTTTCTAATTATCAATATTAGTGAAAGTTTGAGTTGTTTTTTCGTTTCAAATTCGTGTTGTCATCTGTCAAACCGCCCCCATTTTTTATCACTGTATAATTCCCGGTCTCTCCCCTCGATAACCTCATTTGAAATATTCACACCCCTCTCTCTTGATTATATATCACTCGCCATTAGATGTGAAACGCGTGGATGCGAGAACTATCCCACTATCTCTTCCTTGCAATGAGTTATGACATGATTTACGTTTGGAGACTCTCACGACATTGAGAATCTCTATTTTTAACGTTTTTTGCATCGTTCAACCGTAAAAACACATCCGACATTTTCCTATTTGCTACGATTGACAGACAAGGTTTGTCTGTTATGAGCAAATCTTTCAAATAAATGAAAAAATGGCGCTGTTGTGGATACGTAAAACTACTACCAACTGTTAGAACAGAAAAATTTCTTTTTTTCGTTTTTACGTTGTCAGAACTGACATTTCTGACAGCTATTTTAGAAGGTTCACGTGACACTTTTTTTTGTTTAAAACAAAAGATCAAAAAGAAGGCCATAGCAACGTAAAATTGTTATCAATCGTAGTAAGGTATGGTATTTACAGTGCTGGACTTGGGTATGTGGGGATCACCATAATATTTTTTTAGAAAAGCGATAAATATCTCAAAAAATG
The DNA here is from genome assembly GCA_029207805.1 of Tribolium confusum. Taxonomy (NCBI): domain Eukaryota; kingdom Metazoa; phylum Arthropoda; class Insecta; order Coleoptera; family Tenebrionidae; genus Tribolium; species Tribolium confusum. The sequence continues at coordinate 3,835,379 of JALGAY010000007.1, read as the reverse complement.
CTTATCATAGATAGAACAAATATAAAAAATGTTTTAGAATTTTCAGAGATTTTTAGGTCTAAGAACGTATATTTTAAGATCACTTGGTTATCAGGGTTGCCAACAGATAATTTTAAAAAACACTTTTTTGTAATAAAAATTTTGTATATTGGTGGATATCTCAAAAAATACTTATTACTAGACCTCGGTGGGAATATGGGAACAAAAACCCTTTACAGTCGTCTAGCTAACTACTCGTACCCGCCACGCGATAAAACATTGAAACTTAAATTGGTCGATAGCGGTACTAATTTGGTACTACTATCGACCAATTCAAGTTTCAATGTTTTATCGCGTGGCGGGTACGAGTAGTTAGCTAGACGACTGTAAAGGGTTTTTGTTCCCATATTCCCACCGAGGTCTACTTATTACAGAACAAAAATAAAAAATAATTCAAAATTCTTAGAAATTTATATGTCAAAAAAAGTATATTTTTAAATAATTTGGTAATTAGGGTCGCCAACAGATATTTTTAAAAATATCTAAAAAAATATTTTTATGATAAAAATTTTTTAGGTAGATATTTCAAAAAATACTTACCACAGAAAAAAATAAACAATAATTTGATATCTTTAAAGATTTTTAGGTCTAAAGACGTATTTTTTAAGACAATTTGGTAATCAGAGTTGTCAACAGATATTTTTAAAAAGTGCTTTCAAATATCGGTAAATATCTCAAAAAAAACTTATAATAGAACAAAAATAAAATGTGATTTAAAATATTTAGAATCTTTTAGGACTAAAAACGTACATTTTAGGATAATTTTGTAATCAGGATTGCCAACAGATATTTTTGAAAAATACTTTTGTATATCGGAGGATATCTCAAAAAATACAAGTCTCAGAACTAAATTAGTAGCAAATTTAAAATGTTTCAACAAATTTGTGTCACATTAAATACATTTCAAGGTCATTATGTAGTTAATTGTTACGATTTTTATTTAAAAAATGCAATTATTCTATTTGATATTTGAGAAATAATAGAATATTGGTCAAAATCTCAAAAAATACTGATTACAGAACAGACATAAATGCAGACTCAAAATTGTCGGACATTTTTGGATCACAAAACTTATATTTTAGAACATTTTGGTAATCAGAGATAAAAACAAATTAAAAAAAAAATTGGTGAAAAAATGTTTGTATATTGGTCAATACTTAAAAATAAAAAATTTTTATTTAAAAATTACGGGTTAAATAAAGCCCTGAAGAAGCTTTGACTCACAAAAAGCGAAACGTCGGTAAAATAAAAGTCTAACAAAGAAATTCCAATTGTTTTTTTATATTTAAAAAGAATTTATTATTATTATAAACGAGAAACTGGAAAAACCATAAACAATATAAAAACATAAAATTTTAATATTTATTACTAATAATAAGTAACTAAAAAAAATAAATTAGAACGAAATTTAATTGTTGTTTTTTTTTACATAATTTGAGCTAGATTTACAAATAAAACGTTTTTCTAAGCAAAATTAAAACAATTCATGTTTGTGATTGGTTGTTGCTACGGAAAAGTATTAAAATTTGCGATACTACCGGTATCATGTCAACTTGAAATTAGCTCATTATTAGTCGGGAAAGAGTGGGAGTGTTTAAGGACGTCTTCCTAGAGTTGTTTTTCTTTTTAAAATGAATATAACAACTGTTCATTTAAAAAAGTTATCAAGTGTGCTATGAGATTTTGATAAAAGAAAATGTAGCGAAGAAAGGATGTCGGAACTTGATACACAGCGTCACAGTGCGCGCAGTCGTGATTTGTCGTACAGCAGCCGAATTAAACTAAGACATACTTCAAAATGTTTTGTTTTTTCATAACACACCTGACAACTATTTTAAATGAACACTTGTTAGTTATAGCAACTAAAATAAAAAAAAATGCATTAAACAAAATTATTATTGAAGCTATTGGCCACTCGGTTTTATTAAATTACTAAAATGCCAGTCCGGCACTGCATATTTCCCTACAAAACTAAATTTGTCCACTGACAAAAAAAGCGCGTAATTTAAATACAAGACAACGTAATTTACATTCAAAACCCACCTTTTCGCCATTAATTAACCACGTAATGTGAGGTGGTGGCCTCGCTGGAGCTGTGGTGCAATTTGCTTCTAATACCTCCCCTATTTCGTAAGTACCCTTGTTGAAGGTTATTGTAGGGTCGGCATCTTGAGGCTCTATAAACATAAATTTCTCTATTACAAAAAAATGTATTAATATTCATTCTTATCAAAAGAACAAAGTTAAATTAGTAAAGTTTAATTGCTTTTCTGCTTAATATTAACCGCAAAGATTGGCATCACGTGATATTTTTCTTTACGTACCGATAACAGTAAGATCCTTGCTTTTCGAATCCATTGTAAAAATCGGCGTTTCCATAGAAACCATGCATGAATATGATCCTGATGCTGAAAAATCTAATTTGGAGAGTTGTACTTGCTTCTCGCTAGTGTTGGCTTTCTGTAATAAAATAACTCTATTTAAAAAAACCGGAATTAGATTTAGAGAGAGAGTAAAATCCGGGTTTTGGCGGCTTTTTTATCGGTAATTCACAAAGTCGAATTTCGAACAGGAATATAGGTATACCTATCTTTAAAGTTGGCTCCCCTGAGTGTTCGCGTAACGTCTGTTTGATTATACAGACATCGGTGACCGTATCACAGGATTTCGAAATTCAAGAGGAGCGAACTTACCGAAACCGAATATTTGATGAGATGGACGCTAAAGTGAATATTATTTGATATATTCATGGAGGCACAGACGAATTATATAATATTCATGCAAATTTACGTTTTGACAAGGTTTTGCTTTCAAAAATTATTTCACGGAAAAAGGGTCACGCCATCGCCAGTGAGAAATAATCAAAGGTTAAAAACGACTATTACAGACAAGAAACTAAACTTAGAGATTAGTGAATTAATGCGACAACACAAAAAGCATTTAAAATACACAGAGAATGTGCTCAAAATTTTTGGAAAAAAAACGAACAAACCGAGACTTTACAACAACAAATATCCACTTTTTTCAATTTTTAATTTTGCAGTAAGTTTCTTAAAACTCCAAATTAGTTAAACAGTTAGTTAGTGACGAGAAACATAATTTAGATCATTATTTTTGTGTTTGAGTGTACAGTTTTCTGTAATAAAGTTATTACGTTGCATTTTTCTAAATACAATAAAAAGTATTTTAATTAGTTATAAAATGAAATATTTTTCAATTCTGTAGTGTTTATTTATAAACTTTGATTAACACACCACAATTTTAATAAAATAGTAGATTCAGAATACAAAGAGAGATAATATAAAACAATCAAATAAGTAAATTGAATTTTTTTAAACCCGGCGCATTCACCATTTTTATTGCTATGTTTTCATAATGTTTTATAAAATATTGTCAGCTAAAAAGGTTTTTTACTAATTTAGCATTACAATATAAAGTTTTAAAATTAATTTAAACAAATTAACTTAATTTGTTTCTGTGAAAACTGACCTAGGTTGACCTCGTAATAAGAAAAATCAATAATTAAACAAAAAATTAATTTGAATCAATTAAGTTTGTTGTAGTTTTTAAATACAACGATTATTTAAAAAAAACACAGTAAAGCACAGAATAAAAAACACAAAACTAATGTTTTACAATTGATTGTTGATTTATCTTGATGAATAAATAAAAAATTTATGAAAAAGCAATTTTACAGCTCTGTGGAGTTTGTTTTAATAAAACATTTGTTAAAAGTAAAAATTTACTTATTTTCTATGCAAAAAACTTTAATGACTAAACAAGTAATTAACACACTTCTATCGCTTTTATTACTCGCTTGTGTTTGTTTATTGCTTAATAGTTTATTAGTGCGAATATTAAACACGAAACTATTTTACATGTTTTCTAGTACACTTCAAGAGCGGAGTGACGTAATGCTTTGCAGAATGCGCTAAACAGATGACGTCACCGCAAGTTAATAACTGTCGCATTTTTTTCACCACGGCTTTGTTTATTTACCGATTGTTATTGTTTAAAATTGTTTTTTTAAAATCTTTTTTGTTCTTTGTTTTATACACGTAACTGTTTTTGATTTTTTATTTCTAATTGCCCTTTTTATGTTATGAAACTCGCCGTAGTTCTGCCTAATCCTATTCCTCAGGTTGTCCCATATGTGCTCAATGAGGTTTAGGTCAAAACTCATAGGTGGCCACTTTAGCACATGCACATTAACGTTGTGAAGGTACTGACGCGTAATCTGGGCTGTGTGAGGGCGCGTATTGTCGTGCATTAAGAGAAACTGTTCCCCTTCAAATGGCGCAAAAGGAACCACATGCTCTTGTAAACACTCCCTAATGTACCAGTCAGCGTTAATGCTACCTCTCTGCACCGTTACAAGAGCTGTATGAGCCTCTAAATAAATCCCTACCCATACCATTACACCTCCACCACCAAATGCTACTCTAGGCGCAAAGCAACACTGGGCATACTGTTCCCCCGGGCGTCTAAATACTCGTTGACGAGGATCAGGTGAATACTTAGTGAAACGCGACTCATCCGTAAAGAGAACGGAGCTTCATTCGTCCATATTCCAATCAACATGTTTTTGCGAAAATTCCAATCGCTGTCTGCGATGCTCTGCGTTCAATTTAGGGCCAATAGCAGGTGGATGTGATGTCAAATTGTTTTCCTTCAACCTTCTTAAAACAGTATCAGGAGAATTCATAGTTCCATGAACATCCGCCAGTCTCCTGGCCAAAGCTGTAGCAGGAAGAGTCCGTTCTCGCAGCATTTATAATCGAAGAAATCGGTTTTCCACTTCATTTGTTACTCGTTTTCTGCCTTGTCCAGGTCTTTTGAAATAGAAACCAGTTGCCCTGAACTTTTGTATCGCATCGAATACCGTGCTTTTAGGAAAGCAAAGCATATTTGCAATAAATCGTATGCTGCGTCCACCATTATGTAAAGTCACAGCCTAGGCAGCTTCTTCAGGACTCATTACAATCTACAATAAATCTCTTCCCCAAAAAAGCAAATTAACCAAACCAGAACCAGCTATCGACACCAATTTGACAGACGTGTAAAACAAACAAAACTTTCTGATTGGAAGCCGCCTAAGAAAATAGGTACAAAAAGTAATCTGCGTGATAGGGGTTAACCCAAAAAACTTGAATATTCTTTCTTGTAGTTGTTTTTTATGTGTAGCCATATAAAATTAATGTAGAGAGCGTTTTCGCAACTTTAAGGGACAAAAATTAAGTGTCCGGTTAATTTTGCGGTTGAGTGTAGTTGTTTTCTGTTTCTGATTGATATTTTTCTGTGTAACATAATTGCATATTTGGGAAAATATTTTCTATTTCTGATTTATGTTTTGGTGAGTAAAAGTTTTCTGATCCAATTTTTGTTTTCTGAATAATTTATGAATTTTACGTAATTTATTTCTACTTCTGATTGATGTTTTCTGAGTAACTTATTGATTATGAGTAATTTTCTTCTATTTCTGATTGATTTTTTTTAAGTAGCTTACGAATTAACAATTAGGTATCTAAACTACATATGATTTGATTATATCACAATTAAAGCAAACTGTGTCTTTTATCGGCCGAGTAATAATCTGAAATAATTTCCTGAATCCGTCTTAATTATCAAATTTCCGAACCCAATTTTCGTACCTCCCTAACCCCGCCCATTTCAGATAAATAACCCCCTGTGTCACAATAACCTCAAGCGTAAAAACCATCGGATGCTCTGAAATTATTCATTTTCCACACCTTCCAGTTTACATTGTCTTGTATGCGAAAGTTCGACGTCTTCCAACTGTTCTCACCACATTCGTCTTAATTTCCCCCTTTCTTCGTTAATATATGACTTTGTGCTATTTGCACCTTTCGCCAACCATAGATATGGTGTTAAGTTTGCGGTTGGTGTACTCCGACTCGGTTAATCACATTTTCGACCCTCGAACGACGTAAACTAATTAACTAGACGAACAAGAGGCCACAGAGAGGAAAAAACGTGCACTAAATTATCTTTAGCTAATTCCTTCAAAGTTCCAAATAATTAAACAATTCAAAAAATAAAATAAAGAGACTTCAGTGATAAAGTCGCAACAAAAGTAATTCCGTTATTATTTTATGTCTAAGAGAAACAGACGAAGGTTGGGCAACACCTACATCTCATATGTTTAAATATTGCAAGGATTAAAACCCGGAAAAGCGGCATTTTCGGACCCGGAAACGAAATATGTATGTGGACGGAATGAAAGCAATTTATTTATGATATAAAAATTTACACAAAAATGCCGAAATTTAATTTTTGAGTAGTGCCAACCAAAAATATATTTTACAATTGACCTTAACAAAAAAAAATGGCTAAATTTATTTATATAACAGAACTTTATTACAACTTATCTTAAATAAAAATGTCGGTTTTGTCAATAAAACTGGTTTATGTTTTTTTTTAAAGTTTAATCAACACAATTTTAATGAAAAAATAGTTTTAGTATACAAAGAGAGGAAATCAGGTAAATATTTTTTGAAACACAACCTGTTTACTAATTTTTAGTAATTGTTGATACAGTTGCCAGCACTGCTAATAATTAGTTGATAATATTTTGTACAACATTTGAAAAAATTATTAAAAAAACTATTAGTCAGAAATAGAAAGGGATTGTTTTTTAATCAGAAAAATATTATTGAAATAGAAAACAATCATTTTGACGCTGTATTACACAGAAATTTACAGAAAGTTACTAAGAAAAAAATAAATCAGAAAGAGAAAAGTATTATTGCAAATCTATGAATAAATCAACAGAAAGACATTAACCAAAAATAAAAAAATATATAAATTAATTAGAAAATAAAAAGCAATTATTTGGAATATTCTAGTTAAGCAGAAAACCATAAATTTTTAACAAAGAAATGTTCAAAATTCATAAACAAATCAGAATTTTCAATTTTATAAGAAATGAAATGTATAACGTACTTTTGAAAAACCCCCGTAAGTAAATTACTAGAAAACGCTAATTATAAATAGAAAAATAGAATCAATCGTTTAAAATCCATAAATTAATCAAAAAAGTATTAATCAGAAATAGAAAGATATTATTGTAAATGCATAAGTTGGTCAGAATAATACCAATCAAAATTAGAATTTCATAATGTATATTATTCAGAAAATTATAGATTTTAAAATAAAAAACAATTTTTCTGACTCTTTAAGTAACTCGAAAATAGAAGAGTTTTATTCTACATTTTAGAAGTTGCACAAATAAACATCAATTAGAAATAGAAAGACATTATGTGTTATTAAGAAAAACATCAATCAGAAACAGAAAACAATTATTCAGATTGCATAAATTAATCAGAAATAGAAAGGTATCACTTTAAATTATTATTCAGGAAATTATAGATTCTTGCTCAGGAATTTTAAGTAACTTAGAAATAAAGCAAGCCTCAAAACTTTACAAAATAATCAGAAAAGTGTCTGTCAGAAATAGAAATATATTAATTTTAATCCATAAGTTTGAAAAAATCAGAAATAAAAACAATCTAATTAGAATTTATTACTTAGAAAACTTGTACTCTAAAATAGAAAACTATAATTTTAAATCACTAAGTAGATTAGAAAAAACTCAAAAATAGAAAACAATTATTTAGAATTTATAAATTACTTAGAAAATTATTACTCAGAAACAGAAATGTAATACCTACACTAATTACATAAGTTTGTTATTAGAAAACTTTTTAATTAGAAATAAACAGGTATTATTCTAAAATCATAAATTACAAAATCGATACTCAGACATAGAAAGCATGCAACTAATGAAATCAGAAATATTAGAAATAAAACTATATTATTTAAATTATATACAATTTACATTTTTAATTTTATATTTAAAAAAATATTACTTAGAAATAGAAAGACGTCATTTCAATTTCGCAAGTTTTTTAGAAAAATATCAATCAAAAATAGAAAGCAGATTTTATTTTTAAAAATTATTAATCAGTATCAATCTATCAATTAACCAAAAATCTGTCAATAAAAAATAGAAACGTATGATTATAAATTTAGAATCAATGAGTTAATCTAAAAATTATACTCAGACATAGAGATATATTTATAAGTTATTTGGAGAAACATTACCTGTAAATAAAAGAACATTATTTCAAATTTTATCTATAATTGGCTATTTATATACACTGCTCCAATAAATTAACGAAAAATTTAACAAAAACATTTGTTTAAAGTAAATTAATATCTAATATAGAAAAACATACCAAAAACAAAATTTTATTAAAGTTACGCCGTTATAAAAGTTACAGAAAATATCTTAATATCGCGTATTTCCACCTCTACTTTGAATAACTGCTGCACATCTTCGTTCCATACTCAAAATTAACGAACTTATGTCTTCTTGATTTAAGTTATTCCAAATTTCATTTAGTTGAGGACCTACCTCTTGAAGATGGACAGGAAGATGTGGAAGATTTTTTAAACGTTTCCCGAGAATGTCCCAAACATGCTCAATAGGATTCAGATCAGGGCTTTGAGCTGGCCAATCCAAAACATTGATTTCTGCCTCATTCAAGTAATTTTTAACAATTCGGGCAGTGTGGGGTTTTGCGTTATCTTGCATTAACAAAAAATTTGGACCAATATAAGGGGCATATGGTACGACATGCTCTTCAAGAATGTCTGTTATGTAACGGTCCGCATTTCTAGAGACATTATTTACAACCACTAACTCCGTGCGAGCTAGTAAGGAAATACCACTCCAAACCATTACCGAGCCTCTACCAAACAATGTGGTATTCTGAATGTTACACTGTGCGTACCGCGCATTTGGTCTACGATACACACGAACACGTCTATCGCAATTGTAAAGGCAAAATTTTGACTCATCCGTAAAAAGAACAGACTCTCAATCCTCTCTTTGCCAATTTATCTGCTCTCTAGCAAATTCTAATCGGGCTCTGCGGTGTTCTGCAGTCAATGCAGGACCACGAGCAAGAATATGGGGTGTTAAATTATCCTCCTTAAGTCTTTTTCTAACAGTTTCGGTACTGATTTGAATTCCTTCTACGTCACGGAACTTAGTTTGTAGCTTCCTGGCGGTTACAAAGCGTTCCCTTAGCGCAGATATTCTTAAAAACCTATCCTGGATAGGAGTGGTTGTTAAGAATGTTTGAGTTAGCGGGCTGTGGAGGTGTGGTCGTGATGTTGTCAAGGGGTTCAGTTAGCTAACCAAGTTCGGTATATTTTAAGTAGAGGATGTTTTACATTGACAAAATGGAAATCAAATCGTTCTGAAATAGTAAAAGCGCTTAATGGTGAAGATGTAAAAAACGATGCTGTAAATTTATATAATGTCGAAAAGACAAAAACGTTAGGTTTAGTCTGGTGTCCTCAATCAGATGTATTAACGTATGAGGTGAATCAAGTAAAGAAATGTACTTCAATTACAAAGCGAACCATTTTGTCACAAATTGCTACAATATTTGATCCTCTTGGGTTATTAGGTCCATGCATTGTGACTGCAAAAATTATTCTACAAGAATTGTGGTTATTAAAGTTGTCGTGGGATGAATCAGTTCCTTTAGATTTGCATACAAAATGGACTAAATTTAGTTTACAATTGCCGGAACTTAATTCTTGCCAAGTGCCGAGACAAGTTATCTGTAATAATGTTCAAAAGATTCAATTGCATGCATTTTGTGATGCATCTATTCAAGCATACGGAGCTTGTGTTTATCTGAGAAGTATATCTAGTTGTGGAGATGTACAGGTTAAACTACTGTGTTCAAAGTCGCGTGTAGCTCCTCTTAAATCTCTAACGGTTCCACGACTCGAATTGTGTAGTGCGGTATTGCTTGTTAAGCTTGTTGAAAAGATTATCAATTCGATTCGATCTTCAATTGCAGAGATTCATTGTTGGTCAGATTCTACTGTTGCATTAAGTTGGATTAAAATTTCTCCCCATCAACTATAATCCTTTGTTAGGACTATAACCTTTGAAGAAATTGATAAGGGTTGTAAGCGAATTATAAAATTTGTTCAAAGTCAACATTTCGGAAAAGAGTTAGCAGCTTTGAAAAAAGATGGTAAATGTAACTCAGCCAGTTCGATCTTAAAATTAAATCCTTTTTGTGATGAAGAAGGTATTCTGAGGGTAGGGGGCAGATTAGTTAATTCTCAATTCTCACGTGATAAAAAGCATCCTATATTGCTTCCCTATAAACATGTATTAACAAAGTTAATTTTTTTGCATGAACATATTAAATTGTGGCATTCCGGTCCTCAGGCGCTATTGGCTTCAGTTCGGCAGCAATTTTGGCCAATTAAACGACGTATATTAGCGAGACAAATCGTTCATAACTGCGTAATCTGTACCCGGGCTAAACCTAAAATGAATTATCCAATAATGGGGAACCTCCCAAGATTACGTGTGGTACCCAGTGTCCCGTTTTCGGTGTGTGGTACAGATTATGCAGGGCCGTTTCAAATTAAAGACAGGAAGGGTCGGGGTTGTAAGATTACGAAATGTTACGTGTGCGTTTTTATTTGTTTTGCAACTAAAGCTATGCACTTAGAGTTAGTGTCAAATTTAACAACAGATGCGTTTTTGGCTTGCCTGAGAAGGTTTATTGTTAGGCGAGGTAAACCCGTAAAAATTCTATCAGACAATGCAACCAATTACGTTGGGGCTCGAAATCAGTTGATAGAGCTAAATAAATTTCTCAATACTAACGATAAAGTCTTTCAAGAAGATCTAATGAAAGATAACATAACGTGGAGTTTCATTCCCCTCCACAGTCCGCATCCGGGTGGGTTGTGGGAAGCAGGGATAAAATCGTGTAAAAGCCTTTTATTTAAAATGATGGGAAATAACGTATTTACGTTTGAAGAAATGTGCACCGCCCTCACTCAGATTGAGGCCATCTTGAATTCCTGGCCTTTGGGTCCTCTCTATAATGACCCAAATGATTTCGAACCATTGACACCGGCTCACTTCTTGATTGGACGACCTCTTACATCTTTACCAAAAGACGATGTCCAAGAGGTGCAAGTTAATAGACTAGAACGATTTAAATTAGTACAAAAAATATTACAACAAATGTGGAGAAGATGGTCAAGAGAATACGTGACGGTACTTCAAGAAAGAACAAAGTGGAAGCAGTACAGTGCAAACTTAAAACTTGGTCAACTAGTTATTCTTCAAGATGAGAAACTTCCTCCATTAAAATGGAAGTTGGGTCGAGTGATTGAACTACACCCGGGAACGGATGGTGTGGTTAGGGTGGTATCAGTGAAAACTGCATCAGGGTGTACGAAACGAGCAGTAACAAAAATGTGTGTGCTACCAGTCGAGTGACTTAATACGTGGTGTAAGAATAAGTGATAAAAACTCGTACTTTTATCTGTTTTTTAATGTGAGCTATGTACATTTATGTATTTGTCAGGCATTAGCCTTCCAAGGTGGGGGGTATGTTAAGAATGTTTGAGCTAGCGGGCTGTGGAGGTGTGGTTGTGATGTTGTCAAGGGGTTGTTTTCGTTGTTTTCGTTGTCAAGAGGTTTTTGTTTACATTTTTGTGTGTTGGAGAAAAATTGTGTTCTTCAGAAAAATATAGAGAAAATAAAACTAGAAGTGTTTTTTATTTAACAGTGGTTTTCCTTTTTCTTTCTTGCCCAGGTCTTCTGAGGTGACTTCCTGTCTCTCTGTACCTTTGTATCATACGCGAAACTGACGTATGAGATACACCAAACCTTTCACCAATTCTTCTGTAGCTCCATCCTTCCTCCAACAAAACCACAGCTTGGGCGCATTCTTCTCGAGTCAAATTCCTCATAATGTTTTATTATTGTTTCAAATGATAAAAACTATCCACAGAACGGCAAATTCAAATAACAATAAAACGAAATTACAAATTAACACAATTTAAAAATAAAAATTATTTTAAAATTTCTGCTTAAAAAACTATTAAACTTAAATTTCTGACTTTAATGTCAAAACTTTTATTACAATGGGTAACTAGATTATAGCTTGATTAAACCTTTTCAACCAAAGTTGTCAAATGTACATAGTTTTAATTTTTTTACTTTATTTTCAAGTGGTGCGTTAATTCCTTGGAGCAGTGTGATTATTTCGATAATTAAAATAATTTTTTAGTGCCTACCCATTTATTTATTTTTGGTATAACTGTAATTTTTAATGTTGTCCAATCCGATTTTTTCTAATCTGTGAATGGCTAATCGAATTACCTAATTTAAATATTTGTGAAACCTTTCTTGTTTACTTTTCGTTTTACTGTTTGAGCAAATATCTCCCAAATATAAATATATAAATAAATAAATGCGAGATCGATAAAACGATGACAATTTCAGGTTGGGCTTGCGTTTTAGCAACTTTGCCTCGTCTTCGTTTCGTGCAAATGTTGTACAAGCAACAGTTAATAAGTAATAAACCCAGAAAGGGTAGATAAGTAAGTTATATCATGAATAATTCATTCATCGAAAATAGCCTAAAGTTGTGGTAGGTTTGCGTGGTTTGCCTCGTTACTATAGCTTTATTTTTAGTTTTTTTTTAAGTGTCTTTAAGTATTCTTGAAGCGGCTTTGTTCCAATGTGCAAACAAACACAAACAGAATAATTGCAGAAAAATGCTCATTTTCTAATTATTTTTTTTTCTTAAAATTAAAAATATTTTGAAGAAATGGTGGATGCGCCGGGATAATTTATACAAATTTTGTTTTGTGGTTTACAGTTGGCAATAATTTATACTGACAAATTGAGGTTATGTTTGACAGTAAATTATAGCAAAAAAATCAATAAATAAAAAAAGTTTTGGTATGTTTAGTGTCTAATTTAAAAATATTTTTTGTAAAATGGTAGATGTGCCGGGCTAATTAAAAAATTATTTTTTTTTTAATTCAACAACAATTTATTTTAACAATTTAAGGTTATGTTTGATGATAAATTATAGTAGCATAAATTTTGGAATATAAGTGTTTAGGAAACACAAATAGAATAATTGCAGAGAATGCTCATTTCCTAATTAATTTTTTTTATTTATTTTGACTTTATATTCGATCGAATGGGAACAGTACAGGTGTGCGCATTTGATGGAAACTTATACCTGAGCGCTCGTTAATTGAATATAAATTTTCGAATCTATACAAATGAGCGTTTCAAATAATATTCCTGACAAAAGATTGCTTTTATTGTTGAAACATATACAAAAACTCATTAATAATCAGGAGTTTTTCGGGTAAATACTGTTTTGTAAACAGCAAATATCTTAGCGAAACTTTCAATTTAAAAGAGAAAAGTACGAGCGAGGCGAGGAATTAATTATTTATGAGGTTCTACTCTTAAAATTTTCTAATGGAATTACCAAGACTTGTCGATGGATTAAAATACATTCAATCTTTTGTAATTATATGATACAACTAAACTTCAGCTCGAATACACGAACTTAATTTGATTAGAAATTTTCGAGTCTAATTATCGAGATATCGATTTACTAAACTTTACTTCCCTTCTAAACACAACCGAATTTTTATAACAGATTTGACGAGACAATTTTTTATTAAACAACTTCCACTAATTGAATTTAAACAGACTTCTCTATGTAAAAAGTGATTTTTGATTGATGGATTATCTGAGGGATTTGACGCACCCTTTTACATAAAAAATTTACAACAAAAAATTTGACGTAATTGATTTTTAAAACGTGCGTATAGTATTACAAAATTTAAAATAATTTTAGAGAAATGGTGGATGCGCCGGGATAACTTAGAGAATTTTTGAATTGTGGTTTTTGGTTAGCAACATTTTATACCGACAAATTGAGGTTGTTTGACGCAAAATTATAGCAACAAAATTAATAGATTATTTTATCCACAATTACCTTATAATTGAAGTTTTATCCACACTTACGAACCGTATAAAGTAACACTTTATCTACTAGTAGAATAATGAAGTCACTTTATTCCACTAGTGAAATATTGAAAAAATACAATTTTAAATCAATCGCATTCTATTTATTATTAATATTGATATTAACATTTACATTAATAGACATTTCGTTTTTTGTTTTATTATATTTCACTTCGTTTCCATTAATAAGAAGCTTGTAGTTGCTATCGGTTTCAGAACGAATAGTAGTTGTAGACACAATGGACGTCTCCTCTAGTAAGGAACGACTAGTACTAGGAGAGCCTCGGATTTTCCTTGCGATATTAAGCTTATTAAATACAAAATTTTCGATATAAGTTTCTGCTATGGCGGAGCTCCTCTACCCACCATGTCGTTTAATTGTTGTAAGATTAGCACCTTCATTGGCAAATAATGTTGTTGAAGTGCGCCTCATACAATGGCCGGTATAAGCTTCTGCGTTTGCCAGATTCAAAAACGAAGTAACTTTAGAAGAAACTTTCGATAAAGTGTTAATTCCAATAGGTTGCGATGTACATTCTTGATTAGCGTATCGTGAAAAGAGTGTCTCAATGGATAACTCCTTCTGACGTAAGGACATGTATTTCCTACACTTCTCAACAGTATTGATAGGGAATCCTTCTTCTGTAATTGTGAATTTTCGTAAAACGCCCGTCTTGGTATCTGGTATCGAAACAATCAAGTATGCGCCCCTGTCTTCTACATCACTGATTTTCAAATTTGTCAGCTCACAGCATCGACAGCCACCACACACCCCCATTATTAATGTAACCTAAATTATTCCAAAATTTATTATCTACAATGTCTATGTAATGACAGAGATTACCTTGATTATCAAATATTCGTTATCTCAAGCCCTTGTCAAAAACTCTTCCACATGTGTTCTTTCTAATACTGCAGCTTTCTTCAGTCTGTATCCTCTTAACTGATTCTTCAGATAAGTCATGAGCTTACTACATTTTGCAATGTCTATGTTTTTATAGATCTTTATAGCGGCCTTCAGCATGGAGTACTTTGACCACATAGATGAAATTGCATACCTCTTCTTCAAATTTAAGGAATACAATAGCAGAACTTTCTCATTTACTGTCATTACCCTTCGTCCTTCTTTCCATTCATTAAATTCTAAAAATACTTTTTTATAATGTTTCCTAGACTTCGCAGGCAATAACTGACGAGTTTCTTCTTCAGCTTCCTCAAGAATTGTTTCGGGAACAGTATCACTTCCTTCTATTTTCACCAACTTGCACAGCGTTTTGTACAAATAGAGTCGATAAACAATCGAAAATAAATAGCAACAATTCAACACCTCCTATGTTTTTTTAGTTAATTTTAATAATTTTTGACGTGACATCCGCTGTCAGAACGTAATGTCAAATCATTTTTTGATGACATGAGATAAAATTTTGGCGATTCGATAAATCGTTATATTGAATTCGTGTTTTAGTCGCGTTTTATCTACTTAAGAATATTAAACGCTCGACTGTGTCTTGCGCTTAAACATTCTTGCGTGGCTAAAACGCTCTCTGAAACACTTATACAATAAATAACTATAAGTTTTTGAATGTTTAGTACCAAATTTAAAAAATCCTTTTTTGCAAAAATGGTGGATGCGCCGAGATAAATTAAAAGATTCTTGTTTTGTACAACAATTTAAACTGACAAATTAACATTTCGTTAGACGATATATTATAGTAGTGCCAAAAGTATTAAATTATATAACTTTCTAAATGTTTAGTATAGTTGGCATAACCGATATAGTGTACGGTAGGCGGAGCAAATTCCAGGAAAAACAAGTAGCTATGCAGGCGCCAGACAGGTTTTTATTACTTGGCGCGTGCACATTAGTCCAGGGATGTATTTATTTTATTTTTAATAAATCAGTGTGAGGATGTATGTAAGGATAGTGGTTGTATTTAATAGATTAAAGATGTTTCGTCCGTGAGAAAATGTGGAACCACGTCCAGGTACAAGTCAAAATAATGATTTCACTACAAATACAAGTACAGATACGGACTCAAATACAGATACAAAAGCAATAGACAATAATATCTTTCCAGAAAAGAGCAAAAGGACACACTTAAACGAGCAGTGCAAAGAGCTATGTTTGAAAGTGTATAAAAACATTTTAAAAGACGGAATACGGACAAACGACCTAGAAGCACTGAAATTAGCAGCTCGTTTGACAGAAGTCCCATATACAACAATGCGTAGAATTGCAAAAAATGGGATTTTCAAAAGGAAGAAGCGGTCAGATGCTGGTAAAAGAAAAGACTTGGATGCATTTACCACAAAACTATTAAGAAGCATAATCTACGACTGTTATGAAAGAAATGAAATTCCAACTATTAAAACAATTCGAACAAAACTGTACGAAATGGAGTCACATATCTCATGTGCAGAACAAACACTAAGAAATTGGCTGAAAAAGATTGGCTTTCGTTTTAGAACAATCGACAAAAGAACAGCAGTTATGAAAAGTCGAAGAATAGTGGAATGGAGGCAGAAATATCTGAAAAACATAAAAAATTTTCGAGACCAAAAAAGAGAGATATATTACCTGGACGAAACTTGGTATGACACTCATGATACTGCGAAGAAAGGTTGGACCGACGGTTCAAGGCGGTGTCAAGTGTCATCGATGTCTTGTAACAAAGGAACACGTTTGGTGATTCTCCACTGTGGATCTTCTGATGGTTTTGTTGAAAATGGCTTAAAACTTTTCGGAAAAAAGATGGAAGATTGTAATGTGGATTACCACAAGAATATGGAATCCAACGCTTTTGAGGAATGGTTTGAGAATTGTTTAATTCCTAAACTGAAACCAAATAGCGTAATAGTCATGGATAATGCCTCTTACCACTCCCGACAAGTGGTAAAAATTCCGAATACAAGTTCCAGAAAAGCAGATATACAGGATTTTCTAGCGAGTAATGACCTATTTTATGACGAAAGTTATAACAGAAAAGAACTTCTGGAAGTTTTACGTACGAAGACATTTGAAAAGCGATATATTGTAGACGAAATAGCTGAAAAATATGGGCATACGGTTTTAAGATTACCGCCCTATTATTGCATATTTAACCCAATTGAATTGATTTGGGGTCAGCTGAAAAAAAGAATTCGTCGAAAAAATAATTTTCCTAAATTTAATAAAAAGGTTGTCAAGCTGGTGCAAGATGAAGTTGCTGTGATAACAAAAGAAGACTGAACAAAGAAAATTACAAAAATCGAACAAATTTGAAAAATTGGTGACATTTTGTTAAATGGGACAAACGAATTTATAATTAATTTAGAAGAAAGCACTGATGAAGACGCAGATTAAAACTCACGGAAAAGACAGAATACGGATTAGACATACCCACTAAACTTCAATGTTCAATATCTTCTAGAGTTTATGTGTTGATTTGTTTATGTTGTGTTGTGTGTATGTTATTTATGTGAATATTTTTTATAAAATTAATTATTTATAGACAGAAAGAATTCAGTTTTTTGGTTATTTACTTTTGATTTTGGATGGCAATGTTATTTTTTTGTAGTTTACTTTAAGAAAGATTTTTTATTTTTATTTCGCAGAATGCTAGCAGTAGTTAGGTTAGAAACAGAATTATTTTTATGTTTGTTTTTTTGGTGGAGAATGCTCGTACCTCCTCGTGGTTTCTGCTGGGTAATAACAATTCACATTGTTATTGGCTAAATCGAGCACATGCTTTGTATACAGGGTGTTAAGAAATAGCCTGAACAAATTTTTAGGATACATTGATAACCAATACGGTCGAAATTCTAATTACTAAGCTTTTTTTCTAAACTCTAGTTTTTACAGAAAATTCATTTTCTGACACAGTGACAGTTATTTAGAGTTTGAAAAATTTTAGTTTTTTTAGTTATATTTTTTCTTGATAGATGATAATTTTTTAGTGTCATAGTTACTAAGACATGTATTAATTTTTTTCCAATTTAAACTTATAAGATGCTAAGAACCAGTAGTATGGTAGTAGTCTTTTAAATGTTGGAGACTATTTGTGATAAGATTGTTTGGTTTTAAACATTTTATCAAGATTTTTAATTTCGTTTATTGTCCCGAAGCTGCTCACAAATTTCCTAACACCTTGTATAAATAAGTAAGTAGTATATAAGTAAATATGCGAAGTAATATGCAAAAGTTTATATCAACAAAAAACTAGTGCGATTTTAAAATTGAGTTTCGAATTAAGTAAAAATGTGTGGGCCAATACGTCCCTGTCGTCCAGACATAACACACAGCGAGCGTGTGGCAAAATCCAGTCGGCTTCTTTTCATGCAGTTTTTACAAGTTTTTAAAGCTCCGCCTACCGTACACTATATCGTTTATGCCAACTATAACAAATTAAAATTTTTGTTATAAATGGTGGATGCGCCGGGATAATTTACAAACGTTTTGAATTGTAATTTTTAATTAGCAAAAATTTATACTGACAAATTGAGGTGGTTATCTTAGACGGTAAATTATAGATAGAAAATTAATAAACTATATAAATTTTTAAATGTTTAGTACCAAATTAATTTTTTTTTAAATGGTGTATGCACCGGAATAATATCCGCAATTTTTAATGACTGAAAAGTTATTAAAAAGTCATTTCGTAAACAATTTAACTGAACTTAATTTAGTGAGTTTTCTTTCTTTAACTGCCAGAAATTTTGTCTATTTTTCAAGAAATGAAAAAGCAAATTGTTCCAATATTTGACATATCCCTTTGATACATTTCAATAAAAACACATTTCGGTGTCTCACCGTTGACATACGAAACGAAAATGTTAATAGAAGCAACTAAGAACACGCCAATTCACCGTGAAAAATAAATATTGACAATCTGATTTTTCATCTCCTTTTCGTGAATTTATTCTTGGTAAATGTAATAATTCTCTATAACATTTGTAAATTTTTTAATATAATTGCGTTTCAGATAATTAGATTTAAGTGAAACTGAACTATCACGAAAATTAAATGTCTTCGATAAAAATTCAATTTGAAATTCTACCTGTAAAGGTGTACTTCATTTATGAAACGTTCGTGAATTCTTAATGCAGCGCATGATGAACACTTTATTCGATTGATTTGATATTACGATAATGACTGAGAGAGACAGAAATACTTTGAATATTACGAGGAATTATCTATTAACATGTTTATGCACTTAAAGCTCAATTGTAGCTTTAGAATTCTCTCCAATATCCGGATTTTTCCTAATAATTGTAATATACACAATGTAATTATTCACTTAAACTGAGAATTGATTGTAATTCGGAATTACAAAACATTTATCAGATTTCAAAACATATTTGTGTTAACAAATACAGATGGTTTGTTAGTCGAGAGTTACATTAATAATAATATCGTTTGCATTGGATGGCAGTTTTGTATTGATTTTTGCTACAGAAACAACATACACAAGTGGGTGGACCTTTGCAAATCTACATTTTAATTCATGGAATGTATATACATTCGAAAAGGTTTATAATGAAATTAAAAAATTTAAATAGAATGATGTGAATCAAAAAAGTGACAGAAAAAAATTCAAATCTAATTTTTAATTAGTAAAAATATGTAAATTAAAAACACAACATATCAAAACAAGGACATATATAAAGGAAAAACGGTAAATTAAATTGATTAGTTACTGATAGAGTAAAATGAGAAAAGAGTTTAAAAAGTAAGACTCTATAAGAACGCAAACGTAGATTCTGATTATTGTATGATAGGATTAAAATTAAAGCAAATTTTACTAGCCTATACAAATAATAATCTGAATAATATGGCAAAAAGATAATATCGTGTAAAATTTAACAAAAAATATATAACAGCGATAAAAGAAAATTAGCAGATGCTAGAACAGTAAAAGAGAAATTGAACAAGCAATTAGAGAGCAAATTAAAAAAAAAGAAAATACGATTAAGATTTTAAACTTTAAGAACAGAAGAAAGACACAGCAAGGTAAAGGATGCTAAATAAAAATACACAAAAAAGCCAGAAAGAATTAAAAAACAAAGAGCAGAATACAAAAAAAATCCAGAAAAAAGGAAAGAGAGCACAATGCTAGAAAAATTAAAGATATAAAAACGAATTACAAAAATAGGAAGATAAGAAACTTCTATGAAGGATGCAAGAGAATTAGACAAGAAATAACAGAAAAATAGGCTGAATATTTTGAAGAAATTGTCGATTAAAAGAAGAACGGTTAAAAGAGAAAAAAACAACAGAAACAGACAAGAAGAAAGAGAAGAAGAACTTTCGTCATATGGTAAAGTTGAAAATATTATAAAAAAAACAAAAAAACAACAAAAGCTTAGAAGAAGACAACATACAAGAAGAAATGATAAAGTACGGAAGAGAAATGATGACGAAGATAATATATGATTTAATTAAATCTAATGTGTGAATAAAAGAATAAATGCTGGAAGCATGGAGAACGGTAAAACTCTATCTAATTTATAAAAAAAAGACAAAACTAAATGTAATAATTATAGAGGAATATCGTTACTGAACACTGTATATAAGATAATGACAAAAAATAATGACTAAATAATATATTAAAACAGCATATCAAAAAAGTAGTATGAGATTATGAGAATACCAGTATGGTTTTAGAAAAAAAGATCTATAGTAGACCAAATATTTTTTTATTACAACTGTCACTGTAGTAGTCGGTCAACCGCCACTAGAAGTATTCGGTCAACTAGTACTAAAATAGTCGGCTAATTGTTCGTATACTAGTCGGTCAACCGCCACTAGAAATAGTTGATCAACTACTTCTACAGCAGTCGATCAACTGACACCATAGTATTAAATAACATTATTAATTAATGATAATTAGTAAATATTTTATAAAGTAATAAATTTAAAACAAACTAAAGTCTATACAAATAACTATCTGAAAAATATGGCAACAAAACAATATCGTATAAAATTCAACGAACAAATCAACAAAGAAAAATATATAAGAGCAATAGAAAAAAACTAACAACAATAAGAAGCTAATAGAACAATAGAAGAAAAATGGAAAGCAATAAAAAAACTAAGTAAATAAGCAAACAAAAAACAAATTAAAAATAGGAATAAAAAGAAAATAAAAGAATTGTACGATGAAGATTGTAGATTTTAAGAACAGAAAAAAGACACAGCAAGAAAAAGGATGCTAGAAACAGCAAGAAAGAGTATCAAAAATAGATTGCAGAAAGTTAAAGATTGTTAAAATAGAGAAGAACAACAGAAACGGGCATGAAGTAGGAGAAGATCTTCTCACATATGTTGAAGTTAAAAATATTAAAAAAAAAACAAAAATACAAGAAAAGCTCAGAAATGGGATAACATACAAGAAGAAATGATAAAGTACCGAAGAGAAACGATGACGAATATGATATATGATTTAATTAAAAATATATGAATAAAAGAACAAATGCTGCAAGCATGGAAAACATTAATATTATGTCTAATACATAAAATAGGAGACAAGACAATATGTGAACATTATAAAAGAATAGCGTTATTGAACACTGTATATAAAATAATGGCAACACTGCTGAACAATAAATATTTTTGATACAACAGATAGAAGAGAAGAGTCATCAACAAAAATTAAAAACAAGGTTGCTTCTTATCGATTTTAAGACGGCCTACGAGAGCCTTAACAGAAAGCAATAATACTAAGCATTAAAAGATTTTAAAGCACTCGATAAAATAGTGAGATTAGTAGAAATGACCTTAGAGAAGAACACAAATGGGATTCAAATTAGTAAAAAACTGTCAAAAAATTTTTAAGTATTTGATGGCTTAAGGAGGGAAACTTGCCTTTTTCAACATTGTTTATAATCGCTCTAGAAAAAATATTAAGACAAAGCAATATACAGTATGGTGATGAAGTAAGGAACAAAATTAATAATTCTCTTATTGAATGTTTTTGAGCAAAACACTCGGACAGGTATGACCTGTGCCAAATAAATGACCTGTTTGAGTGTTTTGCTCAAAAATATTCAATAAGAGAATTATAAATTTTGTTTCTTACAAAATTACCACACTGTATATAGATAAAGTCTGCTTTTCTTTTAACAACACCAATGCTTTGCATCTGTAGACAACGTAACACTTACAACAACCAAAAAAAGGTATCAAGATTAACAAGAAGGCCGATTATAAATGCAGAGAAAATGGAAAAACTAATGAAGAAAAAATTAAATTTATGATATGGAAAGATAAAGTATTTAAAGAAGACAGATATCTAGAAGTAAAGGTAAATGAAAAAGAAAGATACAATTTAAAAAAAATAAGAGATTTGTTTACGTAGAAAGTGTAATGGAAGAGAAAACAAGAAATACAAAAGAGATAAAAGCAAGAATAGCAGCTAGAAACAAAAGCGTTTATGCGTTACACTCTCTACTAAGCTCAAAGACGTAGCAAAAGCAACAAAATTTTATGTTTACAAACCTATAAGTGGATAAAAAAGTAGAGGACGACCTCCAAAAACTATAAATAAAACAGTAAAAGAAAAAAGCTAAAAATAAAAAAAATGCTTACAAGAGTTGTAGTGCTTTTATAGTATTTTTTTGCTAATTTTTTAATTTTGTTATATGCTTAAGTAATAAATTGGCTGCCATGTATATTTTATTAATGCCTACATTCAGTCAACAATCTCCTAACACCATTTTTCTAGTTAAGACCAATTATAGAGTTATAGGCGGTGATTATGATAACATAAATTTGCAGTTTATTTAAATTTGGCGCTTTAACTTTGCGTCTGCAAATTGCATTTTCACCGCCTTTTATTTGATATTAAAAATTGAGTATTTAATAAAGTAGATATTGATTTATTTGGTAGTTATATTTATGGTTCACTTGAATTAATTTTTTTTAAGTCCTCTGTTACATATATCAAAAAGTAAAACTTTTCTTTGTATTTTGACATTTGAAGTGTATCGTTAGGAACTTATAGAAAAGTTCTTTTTGTTTAACGAGTGTTGTGAAAATATGAAATTCAATATTTGATAAAAAAATTCTTTCTAAAGTGTCTCACATTATTCCAAACAGTTCGAAAACTTCTCTTTTCCGACTCAATTATTACGTCACATTCCCAGACAAGCAAAAAATCCTATAGATCTCAATAATTTTTCAAAAAAAATTATTTTCGGCTTAAATTTCCGCTTCGACTACTCGCACTCAATCATTTCTATTGCCAGATTTGCTCTAGCACTCTGGAAACGTCCAGTTCACCGGAGCAAAACACACCGAAAAAATTCACATATCTCTTTTCAGATCAGCAGACGTCACAACACAAAAAAATCATCGTCTCCTTACATTCAAGACTGCTCCAGCCGTCAGAAAGTACCTAAATGGCGGCTTTCGTCCTTTGATATACTGTAAAATCTTGTTCCCTCCTTTCTGCCACTCAACTTTGTAGAGCTGTTCGGGTGGCACGCTGTGTTCGCACTTTAAGATCACGTCGCCGCCTCGGATCGCATATCGAGGCATTATCAACTCCAAATGCTCGATGTTGCACAGAATTCCTGAAATAAACAAATTATATTAGCATTAAAACAACTGCATTTTGGGATGTTTGCAACAATTAGACAAACATTACTCTGAATAATCTAATTATTCACAATTAGTAATTAACTGTTTTTAACATTTTTTCCACGAATCGGCTGCAAAATTTGTTTTCGCGGCTGTTTCTTCTAGTGACGGCCGTGAAAGACAATTATTAATAGTACTTCTAGCAGTTACGTTTCTACAGAAAAACTGTACCTCTTAGCCGAGAATTTCTTTAAGATTCTTTGTAAAGCGATTTTGGCAACAACTTTTTTTTAGTTTTATCTTTTATAAGAACTTATATCAATTTTTTTTTAAATTTTATTATTATTTTATTTTTTGTCGCTAAATATTATACATATTCCAAATTGTTTTTTTAAATGCGGTTTTTCGAACTTTTCTAAAACCAACATTTTTCAACTTTTGCTTAAAATTATTTAATTGCTTTATTATAAATCTAATAATTTTTTATCTATTTTTTTAAATTTTGATTTGTATATAATTTTTTAGTTTATAAAACATTTTTTATTTTTTTTAACCTGTGTTTTCTAACTTTAATAATTTTATTATGCGTCGTTTTATAATTTTTTTTTCTTAAAGATGCTGTTTTTCAAGCTCTTCTAGATTTTTTGTTCTGTTAGATTTTTGTTTTTGCTTTTTTTCAAAACATTGTTTTTTTCTAATATACGTCTTTCAATTTACAAAATTTTATTTTGTTTTTTATCTTTAATATACTTCTGCTTCTGCTTTTTTAAAATTCTTTTCTACTTCTATTCTACTTCAGCTACAAATTTTTTTGGGAAGAAAAAGTGTAAAAACAGGAGAAAGAAAGTACTTTAATAAAACTGATGCTTAAAATAGCTTTTATATAAAAAATACGTACTAAGTTGCTCAAAATATTTATCAATATTTTTTGCATCTTGAACATTCCATATAGCTGCCCATATGCTAAAAAACACAATTTTTAGAAAAAACCGCTAGTAATTGGTGAAAATGAGATGTTTTGCTAAAATCTGTGCTTAGAAAATAGCTTTATTACATAAAAATTCATCAAAAACATCTTTTCTTCTATTTAAGATTTTTAAAAATAGCTACCAAACTATTATATAACGATAATTTCAAAGAAATAGACGATATTTTAATAGATTTGATGTTTAAAATAGGTTTGTTACGTCAAAATAAATAAAAAAGTAGTTTTTATTTTTCAAATTCGTGTGTTCGTTTAAAAAAAAACTCGTAGCAAGCCATGACATCTTTACGTATGTCGTACATGAGCTCATACAACAACAAACTTTTTATTATTTACATTATTTTGTATTGTTGGTTGTCTACTATGCTATTTTAACCGTCACAAATTATCTTAACCATAACCTAAAAATGTCTTCTCTTCCCACCATAGTGAGCTTGGTCTTGGTCTTGGTGTGTTTTTGTGTGGTTGCCTTCGTGGTGTTTTTCTTTTTCAAACATTCTTTATTTTATTTATCAGTATTTTTCAATACTAAATTTTGTGTTTTCCTTGATTTGTAATCATGGTGTGTGTACACCAGTGAACACCAGCTTTTTTGTTGGAAATTTATTTCCGAAATGGAGAGAAAGTTAACGGTGTATGGAAATATTAAATTCAGCCGTGCCTGGAGGAGTTTTGAGAAGCTTTTCCTGACGTTGTTGTTGTGTGTGAAAAGTTTAAAAACACTCTCCACCGAACTGTAAATCTGTTTCGTGAAACTGGGTCTGTTACACGAAAAGAGGGCAGTGGAAAACCAACTAAACGAACAGATGAAGTTATTCATGCAGCACAAGAGATTCTACAGCAAGATCCAAAAACGTTGATTAGACATCTGTCTCAGCAAGTTGAACTTTCTGTTAGTACATGTCATAAACTCCTACGAGAAGATTTACTTATGTACCCTTATCGTCTCTAAGCCGATCAAGAGTTACGATCCGTAGATTTCCCTAGAAGATTGCAGTATTGTCACTGGTTTTTAAATAACATTGCAAATAATAATGAACTCCTTCAAAAAACTTTCTTTACGGATGAAGCATGGTTTTACCTGTCCGGCTATATGAATTCACAAAACATGAGAATTTGGGCAACAGAACATCCTCATGAAGTAGTAGAAGATCCTCTCCATTCACAAAAAGTAGGTGTTTGAGCAGCTATCAAGTTTTTGCAGGTAATAAATGAATATTTTTATAAAAATGTATTTTTGTATTAATTGTCGAAAAGTGAGGTTATGAGATCTGTCAGTTTGACAAGTGTGTAAAAAATTAACCACAGACATACAAAACAATTGATTTTTAGTTTCAAAGCACTCTAGAGTTTTTTATTAAACACACGATATCAACATTTATAGTAAAATTAGAACAATTAAAAATAGTAATTCCCTGTGGAGCTATCATACTTAACCTGCTTTTAATGTCAACATGTGTGACACATCTAATTTCAGTATAAATACTACTAGTAGTACGTACTGGTAGTCGTGCTAGTATGTAGTTGCAGCAGTAGAAAGTATTTGGCACGCAATTTCCATCTTCCATATCTTTTGATGGTAGTAAGGTTTGCACCAGAATCTGCTAACAATGTCGCCGACGAACGACGAAAACAGTGTCCGGTATAAAGTTGATGATTTGGTAGATTTAAAAACTCTGCAATGTCGGCAGGTATTTTACCAAACACGTTAATTCCAACGGGATTATTCACACATTTATTCTTTATATATTTAAGAAAAAGTCCTCTATGGTCAGTGTTGGGTGTCTGGAGTGCCATATACTTTCTAAAAAAGTTTAAAAAGTTTAAAAAGAATTCACCAACAACACTGAAAATCCGAGCTACTTTCGTTTTGGTATCTGGTAAGGTCACAACAACCAAAGTGCCAAAATCTTCGATATTGTCGATGATCATGCGACTCAATTCCTCCCAGCGACACGCCCCGAAGACACCCACTATTGATGTGACTTTTATCATCAGATACCTACTTTTCGTGTTGTGCTTCTGTGAGAAATTTGACGATATGCGTCTTCGTCAAAACTTTTGACTTTTTGATTGATATTCTTCACCCTTCCGTTTTAAAAAAGCAATAAATTTATATTTTAATCTTGCTTTATTTTTAACATAATTTTAATCATGGAATAATTTGCCCACAGCGTTGACGATTTCCATATCTTGCCTTTTTCCTCAAAATATGTTAGTAAAATACTTTTGTTACATGGTACCCAGGAATCTTTTTAATGTTGCACCATTCCGAACAACGTCTATAAGTGGTATCGTACTGTTCTTTTGATTTCGCCGGCAATAATTTCAATGTTGCTCGACTGGCGGCTTCTTCAATTTCAGCAGGAATGGATTCGTTACACTTATTATCGACTAGTAGTCGTTAGAAGTTGACGCTAAGAAGCTGACGCTATATAGCGTCACCTATATTCAATCTTACAAGGCCATGGTATAGACAGACACAGTGTGCCATCTAACAAAGAGTGCTGGAAGGTGCGAGAGTTGGTATAATAATGTTGGCAGATAACAAAGTTATCTCTTCGGCTCTCACTCGGCCACCAACTGTCTGTCTATACGACTACTAGCCGAACTTCGCTTGATATAAGCGAGTTCTCCCACCCGTTCCAATCAAGCACAACGCTCCGGGATACACTGTACTGATGAGGGGCAAAAACCCCGAAACCGGTATACATTTTCTCGACGTTGTTGCTCGATTGGAACACCTTTGTTACTTATTATCGAGATTATTCATTATTCCTACATACAATATCAGAAAATGCTGTCAATATTTTTGCGTTGTTTTTTGTAACTAACAACAGCACTGGTTGCTACGAAAATTTTAGTTTATAAACATTGCGATCTGTGTGGTATTATTTTTTGATTTCTTATTTTTATTGAGTTTAAAATTCTTCCGATTGTTTTGTAGAAAAAAATAGAAAAAAATATATTCCTGCCAAAATATTTTTAAAATTTAAACACAAGATGTCGTTTTGTCTCGTGCCCTTTCTCAATGTATGTAAATTAGTTTAGTCCCTAAACTAGCGATTTATGATTGTTAATAAGTTGGTAGCGTTGGCGTTAACAATTTAATTTCGTCCCTTAAATTGAATTTTAATAAAATTACGTTGTGAGTTTTCCCACAGTAGTCACATGATAAAATTAATGTAAACTAGCGGCATTTGATATGAAAATTGCATCAACTCAGTTAATTGAAAATTGTTTAAAAGCAGCTAAAATATTTCCTCATATGAGAGTGTGCATTGTCTCTAATAAAACAGAACACTGCACTCTGTAATAAATTAACTCTCTCTGGGGCCCGAGAAACTTAAAGCACGTACAATGAAAACAACAATGCGGAAATTATAGCAAATGTTTGCTTGTGTCTTCCAGTTTGGTATTTTCACCCTTTTCTGAAATAATCTGGTTTCCAATTACTTCGTGTGTGTTTACCGGTGAGTCTCAAGGCTCTCACTTTCGAGGCTTAATATCCCTGAGATGTACGAACGGTTAAGTACATGCACTTACAAGTGTCAAGATGGCGGACCGTAAAGGATAAAGGACGAAAGGTGTACGTCACGGATACTCATTATAGCAAATTCCGTCAAGTAAAGTGGATTTACGGACGGAATGCCAGAATTTTCAAGCGGAGAACGCACACACCTAGCACAAATCTAATAAATCAAACGTTTTGACCAACTCAAATTTAATCAACAACGGACAAACGCCCCAGAAAAGTTACTAAGAAAATTCGATGTTGTTGTTACATACCAAATTCATACAGATTTGTTGTTTATTACTGTTTAGTCTTATAACACTGTTACATAATAGTGTTGGAAGGCATAATAGTATATTATACACCAAGGCAGAGAAAACATTTTTTATAACCCAGCGAGTTTACTTGAGATGCGAAGCATCGAGGGCTATAATAGTATTTCTACTGTAGTTGACTTTACTTTTCTAGAATGAGTTAAAAAAGGTTGGTTGACAATGAAAGTAGAAAATAGCTATTAATGCAATAAGTTGCAAAAAATAAGTCGTTTATGCACGCGACGAGAATCTTCACGTCAAGAGCTTAAAAGACATTGATTTTGCAACGTATTGTATTTAAGATTTTTTGTTACAGCATTTTATAACAGATTTTTCTTTCAAAAATAATGATCTCAATCGAACATTTACATTGTACGGTAGTCTGACGGCAGGATGCTGCGGATGTAAATTTCGTTGTATACTGTTTTTATAAAATTACAGACTGTCAACTTGAATTTTGTGTTTAAGTTTTGTAACAAAGGAACACAAAAATGAGCGATTCTGAATTTGATTCCGACATTGAAAATGCTGCGGAAGTTGCACTAGCTACGCTAGTGTCCAAAAAATCAAAGAACATTTAGAAGAAAACATATAGAAAATTTGGTAGTTGGTGTGAGGAGAAAAATGTAACAAGTATTAAAGGAAAAGTACTTTTGGTCTATTTTTCAAAATTATCTTCTATGTATAAGCCGTCTATTTTATAGAGTACCTACTCAATGCTAAGAAACATGATATATCTTAACAAAAATGTAGATATCAAAAAATTTACAAACTTAATTGCATTTATAAGAAGAAATACCAGTAGATACAAAGCTAAAAAATCCAAAATATTCACCAAGTAAGAGATAGAACGATTTATAAAAACAGCTGATGACAAAGACTATTTATGGCAAAGGTTGTGTTAATTACTGGGATTTTTGTCGCGTTACGCAGAGGAAAAATTACGTTTTTAAAGGTGAAGATAATAGAAGATTGTACAAGTATTATTAAAGTGAAGATACCAAACACCAAAACAAAAATTCTACAAATGTTTACAATAACTGAAGGCTTTGTAGATGGAATTAGTTTCTTAGAAATTTTCCGCAAATACGCACAGCTTCAACCTCCTCATACTAAACATCAGAAATTCTTTTTAACTTATAGAAATCCCAGGTGCTGTACGCTACCCGTTGGTGTAAATACTATTAGAGGTATGCCTAAAAAATTGCAGAATGTCTCGGCCTTCTAAATACAAAAGAATATACCGGACACTGCTTTTGCCGTTGTTTAGTAACACTCTTAGCAGATTCAGGAGCAGATATTACATTACTCAAAAGACATTGAGGATGGTGATCGAGTTCTGTTGCGGAAAATTACTTAGAAAACTCTGTTGAAAGTAAAAACGCAATTTCGATGAAAATTATGGGAAAGAAAAAAACTGTATCAAAGAAAAGAAGAATCTGTGACGAAAATAGCAAATCTGAAGTGACGTCTACAAGTACCGTTTCTACTTGTATTGAAGTTTAAGAAAGAAATCTGAAATCTTTGAATGTTCAACTTAGTCACTTAAGTAAATGTACTTTTCATAATAATAATTAAATGAATAATAAATTAACAAAATAAAAAATGTATTTTTGAGCACTAGTGCTTAAAAGTATGTCACTTTTACACACTAGTGCGTAAAAGTACGTCATTTAACAATCAGAATAACAATCAAAAGTCACTGTAATAAAAAGCTGTAACAAAAAAAATATTTTAGAAGTTGGAAAGCAATGGTTAAAAGGAGAAGACCTAAAAAAATTTTTTTTAAATTTTTGAGCTATCATTATTTAACACTTTTTTTTTCAAAACGTAATTTTGCAAATTTTCTAAAAAAAATATATATTTTTTATTATTTGCAAATTCTTCCAAAATTTTCTTTTTTTTTACAATAAGTGATCATTATTTTCCAAACTTTTTTAAAGGCTTTTGTCGCTAACTTACTCACATTAAAAGATAGAGCACGACAAAACGGTATTTTGTGCTTATCTTAAGTGTTTAAACGGCAAATTTAATTTTTTTAGTAAATAACCTCAAATAGATTTTCCCTAAGGGTGAAAATAATATAATTCTAACCACGCAAGTTTTGTATCAGATATTCTGTCGTATAAATACAGCAAACTACATTATTTATGTGAAATATATAGACACTAAGCGACGTTAAGATAAATCTAGAGATAGAAAAAGAGAGAAAGAGAAAATTTAAATATTATTATCACATAATGTTAATTTTAATGATAACAAGCGTACTTGAATATCTAATTTTAAAAAGTGTTTTTATTAAATTCAACATTTTTAATTAAAAAAAAATACAACAAGCTTTCTAAAGTTTTGTATTTATGAAAATAAGAGAAACAATTTTGTTACTGAAATGTAATGGAGTAGAAATGCTTGAGGCATTTAGTAAATTCCGAGCTTACTTTTGGTAAAAAATATATTTCGTAATCGTGTATTAAAATAATAGCAAACTTCTCAAATAAAAGCGCTTTTTTGCTAACCTTTCAGATTTTAATTACATACCAAATGCTCGGTATTTAACCATCATTAAATAGTGTTTGCATGAAAAAGCAAAATCTCGTGACATTTCAAATTTAAGCAATTGAAAAATCAGCCAACTCGATAATAGTTATTCCGCAAAAAAGCAATTTATAATCAAAGTTTTTTTTTAAAGAACAAGCTTTAGCAAAAGTGTGAGGGTTTTAATTGCTGAGATTATTAGTGATGTATTAACATACAAATAAATTTTTATAAACAAAAGTAAAGGGACCCGAAGCAGACTAACAGGTCAGTCCAGGCATATTACAGAGCGTCAAATTAGGCTGTTTGGACAACTATCTCTTTGAGACCGTTTTGCTACTACGCAACAACTCGGTAACCAATAGTTTTAAGAGGAAAGTCGAGTTGTTAATTGCGAACTTATATCGCCGCAAATTGAGCTTTTATGGGCTGATTTCAAGTTGAGATAATACCGGTAGTATTTTCGTTTCTAGGCAAAATTAAAAGAATTCTGGGCTGTGATTGGTTGTTGCCATAGAAAAGTATTAAAATTTGCGATACTACCGGTATTATCTCAACTTGAAATCAGCCCATTAGACTTTTTCTTACTGTCTACATTTCGTGCTTCCTTTAACTGTAGAACAACGTCGTCAACGTTTGGACTGGTGCAGGGAACGGCAGGTTTAAAAAGCAACATGATTTTAGATTTGCTATTGAAAGGCAAGTGCACATTACTTTTAGAGGGTTATTGCTTATAGTAATCATACATTAATGTTGCTATTAATACACGATGAATTAAAAAACGTTGCTTTGATCTAATTAATAAATATGTCTACGTTGTTAAATAAAGTTTGAAAGGTACATTTACCGAGGAATGCTATTATCTTGCTTTAATATTGTATAAAGTTAAACATATTTGCTCGAAACGTGTCAGTAAAACAACGTGAAACACACTAAGTATAAAAGCGTGCGTCAGATATTAGGTTCTGTGTGTGTGCCGAGTAATTTAATAGGCGCACTTGGAGCCGCCTGATAATTTTATTTCTACATTCAAAGTTATTAAAATGTACAAAAGCGGTACGAAATTAAGTAATTAATTAAAGAGAATCGATTTTTCGAGAGCTTAAAATAGACAAAACGTGTTAATCTAAAATGGAAAAATTATTCAACGCATTTGAATATGGCTGAAAAATTTCGAGTTTCGAAGTTTTCGACTGATATAGCTAAGGGATAACGAGAAATGTTCGAGATTTAGTCGAGAGTTTTAAACGCAATTTAATAAAATTGGAGTTTTCTAGAAAATTTAAATCGCTCAAATTATTTACTTCAAATGTGGTGGATGCGCCGGGTTAACTCGCTGAAATGCTGACATTTTAAAGCATCATGTAAAAAATACGTATTGTTTGTTTAAAAAAACGTTTTTACAGGCTAAAATTGCAGACTGTGAGACAGTAAACTGTAAAAGAACGGAGCTAGTGCGACACACCCGCATTTTAAACGAGGCGTCCTAAACAATACCTGTTTTTAAAACGCAATTTCAATAATCTTATCAAGCGCATTTTAACTCGTCTAAATTTGAAATAATATTCAGTAAAGCTTGCAGTTTTAGTACTCTTATTTTCGCCATCGATCAGAGCTCACTCTTTCGCTTTATTGTTCGCAAATGACACATCAAACGTTGTCTAGCTTCAGGTACAGTTTCCGAATGACAAATCGAGTCCTGAATTCACCAATCAATCCTATTGTACCTACCACTCCGAGATTAATTCTCACACTATCTCATGATTTCGCAATGTCAAAATGTATTTTCTCTTTTAAGAAAAAAAGAGAGGCTAAGTTTCGCATCTCGGGAGGCTCAGCTGTTGTGATAAATTACTTTCGAAGCCACAAGTAGGTGGTAACGAAACCGACAAAAATACAACACCTGCGTCGTGGGAATTTTATTTTTCTATAACTAGGCTTCAAACGGATTAATAAAAAAACTAGAATCCGGTGTCAAAGTTTAGCTTTATTTGCATAAGCTAGAATATTAGAAGCAAGTATGCACACAACATCGTAACCCTTAAAATTCAGACAAGCTCTAGATAACATACGTCGCACATAGCATAACAAGTGTTGCCAGTTGAACGGCCTTATTGTGTTCTCTCACAACGAGAGAAGACAAAAAGTTGAGAGATTAAGGACCATTTAATTATTGTGTCTTGCTGAATGAGAGTTGAGGAAACGAGTCGTGCATGGAAATTGGGATATTTGAGAGCGTCGGATTTAAACAAAACCGTAAAAATGAACGGTAAAAATAATTAACTACATCTGGGCCACCAATTCACTGAATGTATATTTGTTAAATGCGAGCATTCAAATCCGATCAAATCAAATAAATCATTTCGCGCACAACTCTCTATTTTTAAACACCAGCGGTTTTAATTCAACGCAATAATACACTGATAATGGGTATCAACCACTGTCAAATTTGACGTTTCTTAAATAAGAATTGACAGTGTCAAAAATAATTAAAATTTTGAGTCTTATAAAGAGAGTATAGTTGTGCCGAATTTTAATGGACTGACTTGACCTAACTGTCAATTTATGACGGTTTTGATCTAGGTCCAAAATGTTTTATGCAAAAAATCGAGAGATTTTAATTATAATTCGTACTAAATAAATAGTTACTGTTTTTGAGCTATTTTTATATAGTAAATTTTTTTTAAGCATAAATTTTAACAACAATGTGATGTTCTATTTCTATTGTTTTATTTTTCGTTGTATTTTTGCCAGTTACTAGCGATTTTGTTTCTAAAAACTGCGTTTTTATGTTTTGGTATTTCGGCAGCCATTTTTAAAGCCTAAAATGAAAGGCATTTTTAGTAACCATTTTGAAAAATTTGGTTTGTTTTTTATTCTTCTAGACACCGTCCTGTTTTTTGTTCTTTCAGAGTTTCTTCATGCTTTTGCAAAATTTTTTTGTTTATTTTTTTTTCAGCCATTTTAACTTTTTTAAATCACTATTTGTTTTTCCATTTATCAAATTTTTTTTCCTTTGTCTATATTTTCTTTCAACGGAAATATTTTAATTTCTAGATTTTTTGTTTCTTTTACAAGTCGCTATTTTCTAAACTCTTCTAGAAACATTTTATTTTAGCTTTCAAATTTTTTTTTAATTAGTTTCTCAGAACTACAATAACAACAACAACAAATACGTTTATTTAATTCATTATAATTACATGTCAAAGCTTATAGTGAAATATTATCTCTAAACCTGCGGTGACTGCTCTAGGCTTTTGGCCTCTTCGGTCTAGTGAGACGAACTGATGTTAGTGAAGTTTACATTATAAGTAAGGAAAAGAAAGAGGAAAGACGTGTCCGCAGAAGAAGAGAAAGTTTTATGAGTTTACAGGGTAGTATGATATAAAAGTTGGGGACTAGAAATTTAGTCTTGGAAGTTACAAAGTCTTAAAGGTGGTTTGGTCCTAAAGGTGGCGAGGTCCTGGAGGTGGTAACATCTTGGGCGAATGCATTTGGTTGGCGGTAAAGTGGCACAATGTTATTTTTACCCGAAAACGGTGGGACCATTATGTGGCCCTTTTGCTTTTCGGCGAACAGCTACGTGTAGATCATAAGGTTAAATATTTGAGGGTTATTTTAGACTCCCGTTTGACCTGGAGATCACACGTAGAAGAAAAGATGCGAACAGCTACGAGCACGCTCTGGGCGTGCAGAATAACTGTTGGCAGAACCTGGGGTCTTAAACCCTGCGTTATGCTTTGGCTCTACAACTATGTTGTCAGACCAATGATCACGTACGGCTCCCTTGTCTGGTAGACCATATTGAGTGCGTCCTGGGCCAACAAGTGTTTGGCACGGGTCCAGCGTTTGGCCTGCTTGACAATCACAGGAGCCTTCTGAACTACAGCGATTGCAGCCATGGAGCTCATTGTGGGGATTCGGCCACTTCATTTTGTTGTAGAAGAGTCTGCTGCAATGGGTTTCCTACGGCTTTGCGGTACAAATCGGTGGAAAACAGCAACCGAAAAGAGTCATCGAACAATATTCACTAGGATGTTGAATTTGGACCCCATTTTTGAAATGGGTTACGACAGTATGACCCCCAGGATTGCTACAAATCACAAGTATCTTGTGAACATTCCACCACGTGACAACTGGTGTGAAAAAAGGAGCAGCTTCAGAACGGGGGACTGGCTCGTCTACTATACTGACGGGTCGGTTCACCTCAATAGAGCGGGCTTAGGAATATCTATATGTGGGTACGGTGTTGAAAGGTCAATACCTTTGGGCAAACATGTAGACGTTTTCCAAGCGGAAATCTTCGCTTTGCTCGCTTGTGTGACTGAGTGCGTGCAGAGAGCATTGTCAAACAGGCGAATCTGCATTTGCACCGACAGTCAGGCTTCGGTGCAGGCCTTCGAAGCTTGTCTGGGAATGTCACAACAGATTACAGGAACTGGCGGAGTGGAACAAAAAGGTTGTACTTTGCTGGGTACCAGGACACTGTGGTCTAACTGGTAACGAGAGGGCTAACTTTCTGGCTCGAGAGGGTTTACAAATGGACTTTATCGGGGCAGAACCGGCTCTTGGCGTTACCAAAAGACGACAGAAAGACACACTTCATAAGTGGATAGAATCTCGCCATCTCTCTGAATGGCAGTTTTAAGATGGCATGCGGCAATTCAGGCTTTTTATTAAAGGACCGGACAAGGCACGCAGTGAAAACCTGATGCGTCTCAATCGTAGAGACCTTTTAGTGGTAGGCATGTACACAGGACATTGCCTACTAAAAAGACACCTGCACGTCATCGGACTCAGCGAGAACGAGATTTGCAGAGGTTGAGCTAAAGATGAGAAAACTCCTCTTCATATTCTCAGTTACTGCTCTGCATTTGCAGGCATCAGAGATTTATACCTGGGCTCTCGATATCTGAAGCCTAGTGCTATCGAAAAGGCTCCTGCAAACAAGGTACTGAGCTTCATCAAAGGCACAGGGCTACTGCAGTAGTACTATTCCGAGAGGTAGCACACAATGGGCGTAGGTTTCGGTGTGCGGCTTGCGCTTCGAGCACCTCTTGTAATAAAAAAAAGTGGCACAATCCGAGAGAGACTTAGTTGAGAATATCTATAAATCACGCTCTGGGAAGTCTCATGGATATTGGGATTTTCTCAACAATAACGGAAGGATTTTCGGGGAGGTTAAGATAGAGGGTTGAAAGTAGAGCACTGGGTGGGTGAGGAAGTTTGTGTTTGGTGATTTTAGGTATTCTGTTTAGGAGAACGTTGTCACGAATCAGAAACCGATGAAAAGTGCTGAGTGTTGATTTTGCGATTTCATTATCTCCGTTTAGTGTCCGTTTGATATATTTTTGTTGAAGAACTTGAAGACGAGCTGCTATGAGAGTAGTGTTAGTATCTTGGTAAAGCGTGTTACTCGGGTGACTGCGGTCGAAACGGTAAATGTGCCGGAAGATTTTTCTTTGGCACTGGGTTATTATTTTGAGTTTGTGAGGACGAAGAGTATAATGAAGAAGAGCTCTGTAGTTAAAAATTTCTCAGAATTAACTAACTAACTAACCCTAATTATTTATTCTTCTAGACACCGTTTTTGTTTTCACAAAATTTTTCTTTGCTTCTTCAGAATTTTTTTTTGCTATTTGTTTTTTTAGATAAGCAAATTCTTCTTTTAATTTTTCAAAAAGATACCGTTTTTCAAAGTCATCTAGAATCTTTCTTAGTTTTCTTCTAGAATTAGTTTTTCGGTGTCTTTCATTTTCTAGAGCTTTTGTATTAACAATCTCTATTTTTTAAACTTAAAAAAAATATGTTTTTTTCAATTTTTTTTAACCGACATTC
Source organism: Tribolium confusum (assembly GCA_029207805.1). Taxonomy (NCBI): domain Eukaryota; kingdom Metazoa; phylum Arthropoda; class Insecta; order Coleoptera; family Tenebrionidae; genus Tribolium; species Tribolium confusum. The sequence goes on along the minus strand of JALGAY010000007.1, from coordinate 3,798,677 downwards.
TTCAATTTTTTTTTGGTGTAATTAATATTTGATGTTTCCCAAATTCTTATTTCAAAATTGATTAAAATTTTGAGTCTAGAGCGACTCTAGTTGTCCCGAATTTTAATGGACTGACTTGACATAACTGTTAATTAACGCATCGACGGTTTTGATCCAGACACAAAATGTTTTTTTAATTTTGTTAATTAAAACCTAATTTATTATTAGAAAAAGAAATTTTGTTATAACATAGCTAACATAAAAGTGCTTGTTTTACAGCTTGTATACACTTTTCTGTATGTGTATTATTATTAAAAATTTTGGTGAAACTGAATATTTAACTCTGAGATAGATTTTCTTGTTGAATTCCTTTTGAATAAAACTTCTGAAAGCTTGCAAACTATTCTTGTACATCTTCCCAGCCATTATCGAGCCATTAAATCTGCAAACTTTTTCCAAAAAAAAAATTTCGGATTGTCTATTCTTGAAGTTGTAAAACTTGTCAGTGGAGGGAGTTTCCTAAAAATAGTAACGACATAAAAGCGAATTTCTCCCTACCGTCATCTCCATGTTGAAGAAGCTCATTATTCGTGGAGAATCGCGTCTCGTATCTGTTCTTCTCATACAGTACACGAACGCTTTCATGTTTCTAGAAAGTCAAGTCAGCCGGAAAATATTACCGGCCGAATTTCACATAAGGGACACACAAAAAGACCGTCCTCAACTTATCCTATTTCTATGCGACGAGACAGAAATTTCATAAATAAAATCGCGAAAATCGTAACAAACCAAAAGGAAAATTATCATCAGAGGGTTCTTACGATATACCGGAAATGTGCGCTTTCGCGAGAGAATATTTTCAAATTCAGACTAATGGAAAATCGATCGAAAGAAATTTGATATTTGCTTTGTTCCGTGATATTCTTTTAATATCACTTTGAACTTTAGAGAGAACGGTAATAAGTTAACGGAAATTTTCTAATTACAAGAGGGTGAATTAACCCCCAACGGATGCCAAGCATTAAAAAATTAAAAATGGAGACGCGTTATTTATTAACCTTTCGAAAAACAACGAGACTTCTTCAATTGAATGCGCGAATTAATCAAGCTAAAATAGCACAAACAACTTTTTCTGGTTTCGGTTTATGTGATTAGAGCTGAAATATGTAAACACATTGCATTATTTATTTTCTAGATATTTTATAATAAACATTTTAACATTAGTTTAAAAGAAAAAATTAATAAACATTCACTAAGATGTTTATTTTATTAAAAACAATTTTTCCGTACGCCAAAGACTAATTTTATACTTTTAGCAACAATTACAACTACGTCAAAAAATTCATAAGCATGATATATCAATTTTGTAATTTTTTTACTTTATTTTGTGAATGTTATAAGCGATAGCAGCCGGAAATTTAAATTCTGATTTTTCTTTGAAATATCGGGTGTTTAAAAAAATCTCTAGAGTGCTTTGAAACTAAAAACAATTGTTTTGTATGTCTGTGATTAATTTTTTACACACTTGTCAAACTGACAGATCTTATAACCTCACTCTTCGACAATTAAAACAAAAATATATTTTTATAAAAATATTCATTTATTACCTACAAAAACTGTTGATAGTTGCCCAAACACCTACTTTTTGTAAATGAAGAGGTTTTTCTACAATTTTATGAGGATGTTCTGTTGCCCAAATTCTCATGTTTAGTGAATTCATGTAGCCGGACAGGTAAAACCACGCTTTATCCGTAAAGAAAGTTTTTTGAAAGAGTTCATTTATATTTGTAATGTTATTTAAAAACCACTGACAATACTGCAATCTTCTAGGGAAATCTACGGGTCGTAACTCTTGAACGGCTTGGAGACAATAAGAGTACATTATGTAAATCTTTTCGTAGGAGTTTATGACATGTACTAATAGAAAGTTCAACTTGCTGAGATGGATGTCCAATCGACGTTTTTGGATTTTGCTGTAGAATCTCTTGTGCAGCATAAATAACTTCTTCTGTTCGTTTAGTTGGTTTTCCACTGCTCTCTTTACGTGTAACGGACCCAGTTTCACGAAACAAGTTCACACTTTAGTGAAGAGTGTTTTTAAACTCTTTACACACAACAACAACGTCAGGAAAAGCTTCTCGAAACTCCTCCAGGTACGGCTGAATTGAATATTTCCAAACACTGTTGACTGTCTCTCCTTTTCGAAAATAACTTTCTAACAAAAAAGCCTTTTGTTCACTGACGTACACCATGATTACAAATCAAGAAAAACACAAAATTTAGTATTGAAAAATACTGATAAATAAAATAAAGAATGTTATAAAAACAAAAACACCACGAAGGCAACCACAGAAAAACACACCAAGACCAAGCTCGCTATGGCGGAAAGAGAAGATATTCTTAGGTTATGGTTAAGATAATTTGTCACGGGTAAAATGGCATAGCAGGCAACCAACAATACATGAATAATATAAATAATAAAAATTTTGTTGTTGTATGGGCTCAAGTACAACATGCGTAACAATGTCATGGCTTGCTACGAGTTTTTTTTAAACGAACACACATTACTTTTTTCAACTAATTCCACTACCAATTTCACCAATTTTTTCTTAAATTTTCGACTTTTTTAAAATGTAACATTAATTATCTGTTGCTGTATTTACTCTTCTATAACAAAAAATCGTAAATAGAGTGCAAGAGCCCCATCTTGTTAAAAAAATGTGTTAGAAGTTGGCGGTAAAAACATCTTGAAGTTACAAAATTGCGTTTAAAAAATATTATTAATTTTAAAAACATCGTTTAATTGACAAGTAAAAGTTAGCTTAAAAAATCAAATATATATGCAACCAATACATCTACAACATATGTTTGTGAAAAATGAAATATCAGGGCATGTTGCGAGTTTTTTATTAATAGACAGTTGTTAATATTTATGTAAAATTTTTAATTAATTCTTCTTTTCGGTGATGAAATATTCCTCTCTTAATTACTTCTATCAATTAATGAAGGGTTGTAACAAAGAACTAGCAACTACAAATTTCATTAGTGAACCGGTCGGTCTGGAATCGTGTATTTCGTGACTAATTGAGGTTGGTTTTGTCGTTAGTAAGTAAATTCGATCGTCGAAAAACGTCTCAGATTATTAAATTTCTCTGTTGTATAAATTTTTTTCTCGTTTTCACTCCCTGAGTTTGTTAATGAGGTCGTAGTTAAACAGATCGCCTTTAAGCAAACAACCTTTATTGAAAGCGTCACAAATCTTTAATGAGTCTCCCTTAATCCAATTACTACAGTTGCTATAATTGTACAAACCCTTCTTGGTTTTCAAATCGATACAAAACACTGATAACAGAGACAATCTCATCAACATTTTTTTCCTATCTTTTCTAAACACAAGTGAAATATTTATGACTCGGAAACTCTTTAGGGAAGAAGCAGAAAAGTGCATTAAGGTCCTCTTTAAAATATACCATCGATCCGAAAACCGTTCTAATCAGTGTTGAAGTGACTGCTTGTTTGTTTTTTCCTTTTTTTTTTTAATATTATTAAGCGAAGCCAAAGCAAACACATCACATAAATAATAAAATTTGCTTTTTTTTTCATCTTTTCAATTTAATTCTAGGGCGGGAGAAACATGATGAAAGCCTTCAACAAAAGAGATGAATCTAGTTAAGCATCTATTTTTTTATTCTTAGTGGTTGCCAGAAGCGATGTAGGTCTAGGCAGAGGGGAGATCAACTGACAAACGGCCCTACAAATATTTTATGAACGGATATAATAAGAAATGCCGGGTTTAGAGACAAATAAGCGGGGTCAAAAAATGGTGGATGCGCCGGGAAATAAAAACTAATAAATTTCTTAAAAACTTGTTTGTTATTAAAAACCGCTAAAATAAAAATCATTTAAAAGAAATTATAAAATCTTTTTAAACAATTATCTAAAATAACTATTAATGCAATAAGTTGCAAAAAGAGAGTCTTTTAAGCACCCGACGTGAATCCAACACGTCAAGAGCTTAAAAGACATCGATTTTGCAACGTATTGGTTTCAAGATTTTTTGTTACAGCGTTTTATAACAGATTTTTTTTTCAAAAATAATGATCTCAATCGAACATTCATATTGTACAGTAGGCAGACGGCAGGTTGTTATAGATGTAAATTTCGTTGTTTACTGTTTTTATAAAATTACAGTTAACTTGAGTACTGTGTTTAAGTTCTGTAGAAAAGAAACACAAAAATAAGCGATTCTGAATTTGATTCCGACATTGAAAATGCTGCGGAAGCTGCACTAGCTACGCTAGTGATCCAAAAATTTAAGAAAATATACAAAGAAACATACAGGAAATTTAGTAGTTGGTGTGAGGAAAAGAATGTAGCAAGTATTGAAGAAAAAATACTTTTTGCCTATTTTTTGAAATTATCTTTTATGTATAAGCCGTCTACTTTAAGGAGTACCTACTCAATGCTAAGAACCATAACGTATCTTAACAAGGATGTAGAGATGAAACAATTTCCAAACTTAATTGCATTTCAAACAAGAAATTCCAGGGGTACAGTGCTAAAAAATCCAAAATATTCACCAAGCAAAAGATAGAACGTTTTATAAAAACAGCTGATGACAAAGACTATTTATTGGCAAAAGTTGTGCTAATTACTAGGATTTTTAGCGCGTTACGCAGAGAAGAAATTACGTTTTTGAAGGTGGAAGATATAGAAGATTGTAAAAGTTTTATTAAAGTGAAGATACCGAACACCAAGACAAAAATTCACGAATGTTTACAATAACTGAAGGATTTGTAGATAGAATTTGTTTTTTAGAAATTTTCCGCAAATACGCACAGCTTCGACCTTTTGATACTGAACATCAGAGATTCTTCTTAACCTATAGAAATTCCAGGTGCTGTACGCTACTCATTGGTATAAATATTATTGGAGCTATGCTTAAAAAAATTGCAGAATGCCTCGGCCTTCTAAATGCAAAAGAATATACCGGGCACTGCTTTCGCTGTTGTTCAGCAACACTCTTAGCAGATTCAGAAGCAGATATTACATTACTCAAAAGACATGGAGGATAGCGATCGAGTTCTGTTGCGGAAAGTTACATAGAAAACTCTGTTGAAAGCAAAAACGAATTTCGATAAAAATTATGAGAAAAGAAAAAACTGTATCAAAGAAAAGAAGAATCTGTGACAAAAATAGCAAATCTGAAGTGGCGTCTAGAAGTACCGTTTCCACTTGTATTGAAGTTCAGGAAAAAAATATTAAATCTTTAAATGTTCAATTTAGTCACTTAAGTAATTGTATTTTTTATGTTTATAATAGATAAATAAAATAAAAGAAGTATTTTTTTGAGCACCAGTGCTTAAAAGTATGCCACTTTTATGCACTAGTGCGTAAAAGTACGTCATTTAGCAATCAGATGACAATCAAAAAGTCACTGTTATAAAACGCTGTAACTAAAATATTATTATAACCTTGAGATCGTCCTGTGTTCTTGCTGTCAGACTGTCGCTTGTCAAAAATTGACAAACTCTATAAACTCTGCTAAAGTAATAACAAAAAATTGCTAAAATTTGATTTTATGTTAATACTTCTTGCAAATTTTTGATCAATCATTGTCATTTTGTAAAGTTCCACATTTTTAAAATTTTTTAAAAATTATCAAAAATTGCACAAGTCGTCAACGTAAATCTACCACCTTTTTTAAAAAAATAAAAATTAATTTCCCAAACTTCAAATCTGTTCTGTAAGATCCTTTAGCAAAAACTAAATCAACTCTTTGCGGATTGCTTTCGCTAGTTTTTAATTAGGCCACAACTTTGTCCACAATTTATCATAAGCGGCAAACGCGGCCATTTTGCATATCCCGTCAATACTTTATCATCCCTTCAAAGTTTATCTTTCGGATTTAGCACCTCTTTACCTGCTCTTCAACCGGATTTGTCACATGTACATTACTCTCTCGTACTGAGTTAAAATTTCGCGAGTGGATTTATGAAAGATTACAGATATTTTACGGCACGTTAATGTCCTTTTTACAGTTGGTTGATACGCTGGAAAAAATTTTAACGCTACAGTAAAAACCGTATGCGAGTCTCTCTTTTAATTAAATTGGTGAATTATTTTTATCTCGATTCTGCGATCAGAGAAAAGAGCGAGGAAACTTTGGGAGATAAGATTTAAGATAATATAACAACTTGTGTTCTTAGGAGTTGCTCTGTAAATAGTTTCATTCGAGTGGAACACTAAATCGGGAACAATTGACAAAGAATACTTCAGAATTAATTATTTTAGTGCGGGATTTTGGTTTTTCAAGATTTTAGTGGTCTCAAGAGGTTCGATAATTTCAGGGAAACAAAAGGACAAGACGTAATTGAATAAGATATTAAAATTTCTTGTTCGTTTTTCAAGCTAAAAATATATTGCGTTCCTGCATTTCATTTAATTTTACTAATTAGGGTCAAATGTCACCGAATATCATATTTCACGGTCATTTGTTACCAACGTTGTAATTAGACCTTTCCCAAAATAGACAAATGATTGATTGAGGGCCTAACAACGCTGAAATTATTTATTCAAGGTCAGTTTTAAAAGCAAAAACCAAGATACTATTAAACTCAACAAAAAAAAGTAGTAGGGAAAAGTGAGGAGGGTTGATTGTGAATAATTAAATACTGTTAGAAACAATTTGAAATAACAATTAGAATATAAGCGAGTATTTTTGACCGAACAGTTAGTCAATTAGTGAGAACCAGACGAAAAAAGTGGCAGGGAACTGCCTAATTATCAAGTTATTTATTTATTAAATTATTGTTGTATATATTCTTGTATAAAATAGAAATAAATTATTCCCTATTAATATAACCCTTTGAATACAAAAAAAACCATTGCAATATATGGTTGACTGCCTAAAATTTGTTTTTGTTACAGCGTTTTATAACAGTGACTTTTTGATTGTCATTCTGATTGCTTAATGACGTATTTTTACACTCTAGTGCGTAAAAGTGACATACTTTTAAGCACTAGTGCTCAAAAATAAAAAATACATTTTTTATTTTATTTATTTATGATAAATATGAAAAGTACAATTTCTTAAATGATAAATTGAACATCCGAAGATTTAATATTTTTTTCCTGAACTTCAATACAAGTGGAAACGGTACTTGTAGACGCCACTTCAGATTTGCTATTTTAGTCACAGATTCTTCTTTTCTTTGATACAGTTTCTTCTTTTCCTATAATTTTCATCGAAATTGCGTTTTTGCTTTCAACAGAGTTTTCTAAGTAAATTTTTGCAACAGAACTCGATTGCCATCCTCTATGTTTTTTGAGTAATGTAATTTCTGCTTCTAAATCTGGTAAGAGTGTTGCTAAACAACGGCGAAAGCAGTGCCCGGTATATTCGTTTGCATTTAGAATGCTTAAACATTCTGCAATTTTTTTAGGCTTACCTCCAATAGTATTTCTACCAACTGGTAGCAAACAGCACCTAGAATTTTTGTAGGTTGAGAAGAATCTCTTATGTTCAGTATGAGGAGGTCGAAGCTGTGTGTATTTGCGGAAAATTTCTAAGAAACTAATTCGATTTACAAATTCTTTAGTTATTGTAAACTTTTGTGAAATTTTTGGGTTGGTATTTGGTATCTTCACTTTAATGAAACTTGTACAATCTTCTATAACTTCCACCTTCAAAAACGTAATTTTTTCTCTGCGTAATGCGCCAAAGATCTCAGTAATTAGCACAACTTTTGACAATAAATAGTCTTTGTCATCAGCTGTTTTCATGAAACGTTCTATCTCTTGCTTGGTAATATTTTGGATTCTTTCGCCCTGTACCCACTGGCATTTCTTTTTAGAAATGCAATAAAGTTTGTAAATTTTTCTAATATCTACATTCTTGTTAAGATATATCATGGTTCTTAGCACTGAGTAGGTACTTCATAAAGTAGACGGCTTATACATGGAAGATAATTTTGAAAAATAGGCCAAAAGTATCTTTTCTTCAAAACTTGTTACCTTTATTACTCACACCAACTACCAATTTTTCTCTATGTTTCCTTGTAAATATTTTTAAATTTTTTGAGCACTAGCATAGCTAGTGCAGCTTCCGTTGCATTTTTAATGTCGGAATCAAATTCAGAATCGCTCATTTTTGTGTTCTTTTACCACAGAACTTAAAAACAGTACCTAAGTTGACTGTAGTTTTATAAAAACAGTAAACAACAAAATTACATCCATAGCAACCTGCCGTCTCCTTACTGTACAATGTGAATGTTTGAAATCATTGTTTTTAAAAGAAAAATTTATTATAAAACGCTGTAACAAAAAATTTTGAATGCAATACGTTGCAAAATCAATGTCTTTTAAGCTCTTGACGTGTTAGACCAAGATTCACGTCACATGCTTAAAAGACCCCCTTTTTGCAACGTATTGTATTAATGCTATTGATCAATTGTGACATTACAATTAAGCAAAACTACTCTGATGTAGATAGTGCTTAACTACAACAAATTATCTGTTTTTTGCTAAAAAAATTAGCAGAATTTGTCATTAGGTTTAATTAAAGCAAAAAAAGAATAAGCAAAGCGTGCTTTAATTAAAAAATAATAATTTAGGAGCACAATCAATAGGTGCACACGTGCAAACATTGTTTTTGATGATTTTGTTTAGTCGCAGATTTTCAGACTTCAAAGGATTTATTGCGTTATTAGAGGCGGTTGAGTGAAATAGAAATTATGGGAAATTATATTGCTTTTAAATTTCTTTGCCAGTAGAATTTGAATTTCGTTGTTTATTCTCCGGAATTAATTTAGAAACATTTATAACTCATTTTGCTTTTGCAGGATTTACTTTATCCGCTTTGAAGGTCTAAAAAAATATTTTTCATAAGTTAATTAGTAAAGCCTTTGATAGAGTTGACCTAGATTGACATGTATTGTATTACAAAATTTTGTATTGCTATAAAAATAATTAGAGAAACAGTAAACTGGTCAGAATTACCATAGAATGTTTAAATAATTTCTAAAAAATTTAAAAGAGCTTTCGTAAAATATTTGTTAAAAAATTTACCAAAAAATTAAATTTTAGTAATTATTTTGTTATTCAAATCAGTCAGAATAACATCGTTTAACCATACAAACCTTTGACAATTCTCAAATAATTCAAAAAAAGAGGTAATTTTTAAAAAATTGTTGAAAATAGTGTAAAAATTGTTATAAGAATTTATTTAAAAAATTGCTAAAAAACTTAAGTTTTAATAATTTTTTTATTATTAAGTTAGTCAATACAACCCTCCAAGCTTTGATTATATTCAAAAAAAATCAAAAAGTGTGGTAATTTACCAAAATTGTTGAAAGTGGTGTAAAAGCAGTTATAAAACCTTATTAACCTCCACTAGCATAATTTCCTGGGCGTCTTAATTGGCTCTAATTTTTTCTTTTTTTGTAATTTGCATAATAACAGCGTAAAGTTTACCTGAGCATTGGGCGTTTATTATTATGACGGTTATAACCGAAGCAAATATAACACACAACAAAACAATAAGTACGTTTCGGTTAATTAACCAAATAAATATCGTAGCGAACTGTTTAATTTCCATTCGTTCCTGTAATTAAATCCTTTCTATTCGATTAAACAAACAGCAGAAACGTCACTGACCGGTTATTGTTTGTAATAAACTGACTGCAATGATGTAAATAAATCAGTTTTTTTTAAATAATTATCTGCGACAAATGTAACAATTTAATCAGAGAAGTGTGCGAAACTTCGGCTATTAAAGAGGAAAGTTGTAGGCTTGATAAGGTCGGTGGCAATTTCTAGTCTAATTCATGCGGGTAAGATCATTATGGGAACCTGATCTTTGCTCTAAGAGGCCTCGATTACAACATGGGACAGATCTCGAGAGCTCACTGATTTAATCAATATGTTTTCAATCTGATCTGCATTGTGCTAAATTAACTCGCTTAAAGCACGACGAAGGAATTTTAAATCAAATAAGAAAAGCTCGACATTGCCCAACAAATTTGATTAATTATTTATATATTTGTATAAGCATTACAAGTCTTGTAGACTCATGACTTTTCTTAATTCCTTTTTATTCAGATTTCTCTTTTTTCACAGCTTTATTTATAGTTTTTTGAGGTGGTTTTCTACTTTTTTCTACTTTCTTTTTAGTCTGCATTTTCGTCTGTTAGGTCCTAGTCCTGTTTCTAATATTCTTTTTGGTAATTTGTTTTTTATTTTTGTTATGTAGCGTATTCATCTAATTCTTTGCGATTTAGCTTCCTCTATTATTTCTGTGTCTTTGTATAATGTTCTAAATTCTTTAATTGTTCTTCTAATCCAAGTCTCTTCTACTTTTTTTTCTCCATAAATTTTTCTTAGAGTTTTTTTTTCTATATACAGCATAGACTGTTCTTGTTTTCTCAGTTTCCATCCATCGCAAGCTTATGTTACCACCGGTCATATTATCGTTTTGTAGATATAAAGTTTTATTGCTTTAGCTACGGGTTTTGAGCTTAGTATAGAGTGTAATGCATAGACGCTGCTATTCTTGCTTTTGCCTCTTCTGTATTTCTTGGTTTCTTTTCTATTACACTTTATAAGTAGACAAATAACTTGATTTTTTTAAATTTGTATCTTTCTTTTTCGTTTACTTTTACTTCTAGATATCTGTCATTTTTAAATACTTTATCTTTCCATATCATAAATTTAATTTTTTTTGCATTTATAATCAGCCTTCCTGTTACACTTGATAGCTTTTCTTTGGTTCTTGTTATAAGTGTTACGTCGTCTACAAATGCAAGGCATTGATGTTGTTAAAGGAAAAGCAAACAATGTTGAAGAAAGCAAGTTTCCCTCCTTAAGCCATCAAACACTTCAACTTTCTTGACAGTTTTTTACTTATCTGAATCCCATTTGTGGTTTTCTCTAATGTCATTTCTACTAATCTCGCTATTTTATCGAGTGTTTTAAAATCTTTTAATGCTTGGTATAATTGCTTTCTGTTTATGCTTTCGTAGGCCGTCTTAAAATCGATAAAAAGCAAGTTCGTTTTAGATTTTTGTTGGTAACTCTTCTCTTGTATCTGTTGTAATAAAAATATTTGATTTATTACGGATCTTCCTTTCCTAAAACCATACTGGTATTCTCCTACTACTTTTTCCATATGCTCTTTTACTTTATTATTTAGTCGTGTTGCCGTTATCTTATCTACAGTGTCTAGTAACGCTATTCTTCTATAATGTTCCATTGTCTTGTCTCCTTTTTTATGTATTAAACATAATATTAATGTTTTCTATGCTTGCGGCATTTGCTCTTTATCCATATATATCATATTCGTCATCGTTTCTCCTCCGTACTTTATTATTTCTCTTTGTATGTTATTTGCTTCTGAGCTTTTGTTGTTTTTTGTTTTTCTATAATATTTTTTAATTCCATTATACAGGGTCCGGCAAAATGATCTCCCACATTTTAATCTTTAATAAAAACGCCATTGTAAATGCTATTTAATTTTTTTTATTATTAAATGGAAATCTACACTATGCCATTTGTTTTCATTAAGTTTTGAAAATTGCAGAGTCCAAGTAGCGACCATTTTTTTCGATGCACATTCGAAGCTGATTTCTAAAGGTTTCCATCACTCGAGCAGTTATTTGAAGCGATATTCCTGCAATTTTTTGGCGTATTGCTGCTTTCAGTTCGTCAATGGTTCGGGGATGGTGTTCAAAGACCTTCGCTTTCAGGTAGCCCCAAAGAAAAAAGTCGCATGGGACAAGATCGGGAGAACGCGCAGGCCACCCCACATCTCCACGTAACGAGATTACGTGTCCTGGAAACATTTCCCTTAAAACGTCCATTGACCTTCTCGCCGTATGAGCTGTAGCTCCATCCTGTTGGAACCACACATCCGGATGTTCAAGTTCTCTAAGTTTTGGTTTCAAAAAATTACGTAGCATGTCGATATATCGATCAGCAGTTACGGTAACCGTTACGTCACCCTCTTCAAAAAAGTAGGGACCCCAAACGCCAAATGATCCAACAGCATACCACACAGTAACACGTGGGCTGTGAAGTGGCTTTTCATGCAGCTGCCGCGGATTTTCTGCTGCCCAGTAGCGAAAATTCTGCTTGTTCACACAGCCAGATAAGTGGAAATGCGCTTCGTCACTCGTAATTAAGACAGCGTTTTGTGGGACGTTCGTTAGAACATACATTCATGGCGACAACTGAAATGGCATGTTATCAAGGCGCGAGCTACCGGCTAAATACACTAAGCTCCCCGTCTCTTCAGTGATTCGTGCGCAGTGGCGGTACAAAATGTGGGAGATCATTTTGCCAGACCCTGTATGTGAGAAGTGCTTCTTTTTCTTTTTGTCCGTTTCGGTTGTTTTCTTCCATTTCAACTGTCTTCAACTTTCTGCTATCTGTTTTCTAATTTATTTTTCGTTGTTTTGCGTATGTTCTTCTAGTATCCTTGTTTTTTGCTCTGTCTTTCTTCTGTTCTTGAAGTCTCCAATCTTTATCGTACCATTCCTTTGTTTTCTTTTTATTCTTTTCTTTAATTTGTTTTTTGTTTGCTTATTTAAATAGTTTTTCTATTGCCTCTTATTTTTCTTCAATTGTTCTATTAGCTTCTTATTGTTGTTAGACTTTTTCTATTGCTCTTATATATTTTTCTTTGTTGATTTCTTCGTTGAATTTTATACGATATTGTTTTGTTGCCATATTTTTCAAATGGTTATTTGTATAGGTTTTAATTTGATAACTTTATAAAATATTAACTAATTATCATTAATTAATAATATAGTGACAGTTGGTCGAATGTTTTGGTATTAGTTGAACGACTGTTTCAGTAGTAGGTGATCGACTACTATAGTGACAGACGCCCGACTGTTGTAGTAGTTGATCGACTATGGCTAGTAACGGTTGACCGACCACTATAGTGACAGTTGACCTACTATGCTGGCAGTAGTTGACCGATTACTATAGTTACAGTTGGCCGACTGGTTCAGTAGTAGGTGATCGACTATTATAGTAATAGTTGGCCGACTGTTTTAGTAGTAGTTGATCAACTGTTACTAGTAGCGGTTGATCGACTACTATAGTGACAGTTGTAATAAATCTGTAGTTATAAAAATATTTGGTCTATTACAGATCTTTCTTTTCTAAAACTGCACTGGTATTCTTCTCCTACTTTTCTAATATGCTTTTTAATTTATTATTTAGTACTGTTGCCATTATCTTATATACAGTGCTCAGTAACGCTATTCCTCTATAAGTTTTCACATTTTGTTTTGTCTTTTTTTATGAATTGGACATAGCATGACTGTTCTCTATGCTTGCGGCATTTGTTCCTTTACACATACATTTTTGATTAAATTATATGTCATCTTCGTCATTGTTTTCTCTCCGTAATTTATCATTCTTTGTTGTCTTTTCTTGTACTCTTGTTTTTTGTTTTTATTAATAGTTATTAAATAACTTTATCATAATTAGAAGTTTTTTTCTCTTTTTTCTTGTCTGTTTTTGTTGTTTTTCTTTTTTCCAACTATTTTTCTTTTAATTGACGACTTTTTCACAATATTCAACCCATTTTTCTGTTACTTATTTTTCGCTTCTTACTAATTTTTCATGTTTATCTTGACAAAAGATAATTTTAGGTTAAAATCCTCGTTTAATTCTTTTGAATTCTTGATAGAAGTTTTTTATCTCCTATTTTTTGTAATTCTCTTTTTATTTTATATTTTTCTAAGGTTGTGTTCTACAATTTTTTTGTAATTGTTTTATATTTTTTCTGGCTGTTTTGCGTATTTTCTTCTAGCGTCCTTTACCTTGCTGTGCCTTTCTTCTTTTCTTAAAATTTACAATCTTTATCGTACTAATTTTTAATTTTTCTCTTTAATTTGCTCTCTAGTTGCTTGTTTAATTAATTTTTTTATTGCATTATATTTGTTTTTTTAAATTCTTGCTGTTGTTGTTTTTTTTAAATCGCTGTTATATATTTTTAAATATTATATAATTTTCTATCGTTTCAATATGTTTTTCTTATATGTAATTACTTTGTATTTAATTTGATTGTTGTTGTTAGAATATTAAAGCTTTAAAGAGTGTCCATTCTGGAGTTGATAAAAAGCTGAAAGATTTCCATTTACTCAAAGTTTGAAACGTAAGCGATCTCCATTGGAATTTATCTCTGAAAAGACATGATTACTTGTCGTTTCAGTATTCGCTTGATTTCCCGTAATTCTCATCGAAGAAAACTTGGAAAGAACAGTGATCTGAAAACAGAAATTCTCTTCACTATTGCGTTTTCTTTATCAAATGTGTCAAGTAAAATTTTCAAATTTAATTTGTTGTAATGGATAGAGAATGTTGGACAAGTAAAGCAAACTCCCAGAAATCAATAATATCCATTATTCAAAATTACATTGAGATATCCTATTATAGTCCAAATTCACTTGGATATTATTACAAAGTTACAATTGAGTTAGAAACTGTTTCTCGGACCTAGTCCTAAAATTTTTGACAGATTTATGAGCACCGAAATTAAAATTCTTTGTTAAAATTTGAATTATTACGGTTTTTTATTTTTAAGTGACGTAAAAACCGGTGTGATGATATTAATTTTGAGTTGAAACATGGTGTCACAAAGGAGTCCTCAGGCGACAAGAATAGTTCGTTTTATGTTGGCAGCAGTGCGTTGGCGGTATCAATAAGAGTTGTCCTCACTCATAACGTATTTATAAGACGTCCTGGAGCGATATTTTTGGTAGTTTAATAAACGTACGACATAATCTGATCGTTTATATTTTAGTAGAATCAGAAACACATTTAGACAAAAATAAACTAGTGATTGATAAATTAGACCCCCGAAAGTTTAATATTTTTTAATAATTTTATCCAACACCTCTTTATTATGACGTTATAAAAATAATGTTTTTGATTGAATTATGGGGTCTATAAAACACAAGTGGCTTTATGAATCAATAATAAAACTGTTTTTATATAATTGAACAGTTTACGAAAAATAGAACAATTTATTGAACATCAAAAAACACAATACATAAAATTACAATTATAAGAAACAGGAATATCAGATGAAATCATTTGTTGAAATTTACGTTAACATTTATATTAAAAAATATAGCTTTATTTGTTTCATTTTTTGTCACTTCAATGTTGTTTCCACATTCATTCGATTTTTGCTTCTCAGTATTCACAATAACATTGACTTCAGTTTCCGAATTTCCACCCAGTATCTTCTTAACGATGTCTATTTTGCTCAAAATTGACTCTTTGACATACGCTTGTGATACGGTTGTCGACTTCCATCGGCCATTACGTTGGACCATACGAAGATCGGCTCCAGCGTTGGATAATAAACTCGCTGAAGTGCGTCTCATACTGGTCCTGTGTAAGACTCTGATTCTGGTAATTTTAAAAAATCAGCTACTACTGATAGAATTTTAAATAGACTATTTATTTCCACTGGCTGTATTGTGCATTTCTTATTTCTATAGCACAAAAACAACTTGTTGTGAGAAATATTCTTTGGTTGGAAAGACATATAGGGGGGACTTCAGACTAGATAAAGATAAAGACTAGAGACTTATAACAGCTAAACAACTTTTCATGATATTTACAGGTTTTACAAGTTTTGAAATTACGACTAATACACAAAACAAATTCGAAAGTATATATAAAACAGAAATAAAAAATCTAAAAAAATTGATTGGTAAAGACTAGAGACTTAAAGTCTAATAAGTTTTTAAAATAATTTCCGATATTTTCAATTGAATCAATTAACTGTTTTTCTTATCTAATTCAAAAATTTTTGCTGCTTTACTTCTGAGCAGTAAAAATAAAATTTTGTTAAATCTTGCATAATAAAATTTTGATTTTTAAGTAATGTAAAAACCTGTATAAACCTCTATATCAGTCAGTGTGACAAAATTAATTTTGTGTTGAAACATATTGTCACAAAGGAGTCCTCAGGCGGCAAGAATAGTTCATTTTATATTGTCAGCAGTGCGTTGGCGATATCAATAAGAGTTGTCCTCACTCATAACGTATTTATAAGACGCCCTAGAGCGCTATTTTTGCTAACCTTAATATAATAAATGTAGGACATAATCTCTACCGTTTAAATATGATCAGAACAATTAGAAACACATTTAGACAAAAACAAACTTAATGTTTTATGCAAATTTTCGTTATTACATAGTCGATAAAGTTTATTTGCCATGTTTACGACTCGACTAAAAGCAAGGCTTTTAACGTTGTAAATTTATTAAGACGAAAAGACCTCAAAGTGTATTTATTTATTTTTTTAGGTAGTGAAGTGACCTCGTTCTCTCATCTTTCAACTAAAACTTCTTGAATTTAATCAAATTCTGATATAATTAATAACTGTCATCTTCATTCAGTTCCGAAATTTTGACCACACTGACTTTCGTATTATCTTTTCTTATTTATCTCGAGTTAATCCACCCTATATTAGATCGAAATCCCACTTGATCCGGTTTTCTCGCCCCAAAAGTCCGAAAAAAACACTGTCAATAATCAATACTTTCCGGGCCCGGAATTTCGTAAATTAGCACTCACCACTCTATAATTTTTCGCCCTTATATACCCGTGTAATCTCCCAAACAACATGCATTTAATGTTGGCTACCCTGCAATGAACGCAGATTTGCGTGCTTAAGCTAATAATACCCCCCTATCTAAGTCAGATTATTCGATACGACAGCTCGAATCATTTCGACCTGATTAAACAATGAAGCGCAAATTTAAACATTTGCAAGGAGAATTTTTAAAAAATTGCGTAGCGGCTGTAAAGTGCAGTTTCACGGCCGTTGTTTTGCGAAATTTTTGTGCTTCCAGGTGCGAAAGAATTTTTTTGTTTGTAGAGAAAAATTTTCGAAGTCGTTTTAATGTAAGAACAGAACAATCTCAGCCGCAAAATCAAATTTTCTGGACGGTTTTACAATTATTTTTTGTTTCAAATTAATAATATTAACAATATTAGTTGTAATTTTAATTCAAAAACGTAAAATTGTAGCAAAATGTGGATTTATCATATCTGTTTTATTTTTGAAAGCCAAACCAGCTTGAAAATGCGTTATTTGTTTTCTCTATAATTTTTAATATTAGTTTATACAGAAAAAGCATCTCTCAGTCAATATCTCTAGATAAAAATCAGAAAATAAAAATCTAGAATGTAAAACATAAGTATCTGCAATAAGTCAGAAAATTTAAAAAAGTTTTTTTTCCACTACTAGCTATGAAGTTGACCATTATTGTGTCTCCTAGTCAACTGAGAAGTTAAATTTCTCCGCTAGTGGTTAATAATTTTTCTATTGTTGACCAAGGTTAATAATGGACAAAATCAAATTTTTTGAAAATCTAGGGATAGTTGTTCAACAAAGACTTGTGCAACATGGTTTTGTATATTCAGGAGATCGTCTTTATCGTATTTGCAAATGTATTTAATGTATTTACAACAAAATTATTAGAATAAAAATGCCATTAGAAATTTTTGTTGTTGACTCGTTGTTAGGTTCGTTGTCAACGAAAATGTTTGTTGTTGTTCATGTTGCCATGGTGTAATTTCAAAGAATGATAGATTTATGCTTGTTTTTAAATTTTATTATTATTTCTGTGCTACTTGATTTTTACAAGAAAAATTTTTGTTTTTAATTTTTGCCTTAAATTTGAATATTGGTGGAAAAAATAGTATATACACCACGGTGGTGAAGACATTTATAGGCCTCGCACCTTATTCCGCTCGGGGCAAAGCCCCTCGCGAAATAATCTTGATGCTCGGTCAATAATAACATTCTTCACCACCTTGGTGTATAAATAACTATTTAATCCAAAAACGTGTATACATCAAATTAATTTTTTTGATGATAAAACAACAATTATTTTTAATGTTAAACTAGCTTAAAAAGAAACAATATAAGTCTAGAAAACAACAAAAGTATAGTGTTTTCAGAAATAATATTGACCCACGTGATTATTAGTTTGGTCATTTTTTTCTATTTTTGACAAAAAATAAGTCATACAGACGTTTTATTACAATTTTTGTTTATATTGAGTCACGTGGCTTGGGATTATTTGTAAAAAGTGTACAATAAAAATAAAAAAAAATTTTTTAAAACGTTTTAAACTAAAGAAAATATTATTTATTGTATACAATTGTTAATAAAAAAACAAATTTAGATCAATTTATCTAAAAAATGTAAGTTTAGAAAAAACAGAAATACAAAACAAAAAATTCAAAATTATTTAAAAAAAAACAGCGACTTTAGATTGGTCTATAGTAAAACTATAGATCTAGAAAAAGGCAGAAGTACAATACTACTAGAAGATACAAAATTTTCTTTTAGTACTAAAAGAATAAATACAAAATTTTTTTTGATGAAAATTAATTAGAAAAAAAATATCTAGAAAATAACATTAGTATAATAAGGCCAAAAAATTTACTAAAATTTTGTTAACATAAAAAATTAAACACTAAATCATTCCATCTGAGACAAAGACAATAAAACTAAAAAAATTAAAAGAATTTTCTAAAACAGTCTAAACCAAGAGAATATTATTGTATACAATAATGTAATCTTCTTGTTGGATCTTCTTGGTGTGTTTAAATAAAAATTGGAAATGAAACACCCACTAACACCAAACTTCTTTACTTGATACGACGCACGTTTTGACAACAATGTTGTCATCCTCAGGTAGGAATTAAAAGAATTGACAAAAATAATATTAGAATTATTAGGGCAATCAATAATTGTAAATTTCTTGACGCTTCGAAATGCATAGAAACAAAGGACGTCTGATCAACGCCGATTTTGGTCCAATCCCCACCTCTTCTCTCTTCTATTGGTTGATAAGAGGGGGAAGTGAAAGTTGGTGGATGCCGGCACGATTAGTATATAAGCTAAGAATGGTTGTAAACAATTTAGATTTAATTCCAACCTGAGGATGACAACATTGTTGTCGAAACGTGCGTCGTAGCAAGTAAAGAAGTTTGGTGTTAGTGGGTATTTCATTTTCAATTTACAATATTGTATATTGTAAAAAACAACAATTCTAGTAGATCTAGTGAAAGCAGAAGTACTAGAAATACTAGTAAATAGAAAATTACTTTTTTTTGTAATTTGAAAATAATGATTAAAAAAATAACACAAGTGCAATAAACCTAAAAATTCCTGCAAAATTTTTATATAATAAAAAAATTAATAAAATTAATTATTTACTTAGCTTAAAATCAGAAAATAAAAATCTAGAAAGTAAAGCAGAAGTATATGCAATAAAGCTAAAAAATATAGAGAAAATTTAAAGCAAAAAAATTTATACACTAAATTATTTTTCTGATGAGGAAACAACAATTTTCTATGTAAAATTAGCTGAAAAGCAAAAAATATTAATTTAGAAAGTAACAAAGGTACAGTAAGACTAAAAAAGAGCAAATTTATTTTTATCTTGTCTAAACCAAGAGAATATTCTTATAAACACTAATAAAAAAAACTTTAAAAAAAAAATTCTAGATCGCGTTATCGTAAAAATATAGATCTAGAAAAAAAACAGAAGAACGATAGTAATAAAAGAAGATATAAAATCTTCTCTTAACACTAAAAGAATAAATATCAAATTATTTTCTTTGATAAAACCAATTAGAAAAAAAAAATATAGTAAGCCGAAAAGTGTTCAGAAGACCTACAATTTATCAAATTTTTTTAACACCAGAAACTAAGACAGCAAATTATTCTTTCCGATGAACAGACAAAAATTAGCTCAAAAGAAAATTTAGATCTAGAAAGAAACAAAAATACAATAATACTAGAAGATTCAGAAAAATGTTTTCAACTAACAAAATATAAAAACTAGATTGCTTTTTTTTTAAAAAAAAAACTAAAACTATGTCAAAATCAAAATATACAGATCTATAAAATATCAGTACCAATAAGAAAATAAAATTAAATATCTAACAATAAATACATTTCTATAAATAACGTTTTACTCTTTTTGTATATATTTTTTATTTAATATTATAATTTAAATGTTTTAATTTGTTTTGACAAAAAATTGGTATGTTTTTCTACATTTTTAACGTTTTATATAACTTTCCTTTTTACATTGTTACTGTTAGGCACTGGAAATAAAACTTTCGATTCCGAAAGCGCTTTGCCACTGTAATATTAGAATTTTAATTTAACTTGTCGGTTCGACATTGATTTTTATTAAAATTATTTATTTGTACAAAAGTTATAATTAGTTAAAAGTGACCAAATTTCAAGTTGAGATAATATCGGTTGTATCTTAGTTTCCATAAAAAATTAATAGAATTCGAAGCCGTGATTAGTTGTTACTATAAAAATTTATTAAAATTTTCAAAACTACGGGTAGTATCTTAACTTGAAATTAGCTCATTTGTTTTTAATTAATTAGTGAATTAATTTTACACGTTTTTCTTGTAAAATAATACGTTTTATTATTACTTATTTTACCATAAAATTAATAACTATTTTTTAAAAACTAGAACCGACTAAGTCGTTAAGATAAATGAGAGCAAAATTTAAATTAAAATTATTTAAAAAATGTAATTTATTACAATTACAAATCAGCTTTATAAAAGTTATTTATTGTATAAGTGTTTTAGACAGCGTTTTATCGACGCAAGAATGTTTAAGCGCGAGACGCAGTCGAGCGTTTAATATTCTTAAGTAGATAAAACGCTGTCTAAAACACAAAACCAATATAACGTTTTATTCACACTTCCAGCGATTTAAAATCAGAATCGCCAAAATTTTATTTCATGTCATCAAAAAATGATTTGACGTTACACTCTGACAGCGGATGCCACTTCAAAAATCATTGAAATTATCTAAAAAACATGGGAGGTGTTAAATCGTTGCTATTTATTTTTGATTGTTTATCGACTCCATTTGTACAAAACGCTGTGCAAGTTGGTAAAAATAGAAGAAAGTGATACTGTTCCTAAGACAATTCTTGAGGAAGCTGAAGAAGCGACTCGCCAGTTATTGCCTGCGCAGTTCAGAGAACATTATGAAAAAGTATTTTCAGAATTTAATGAATGGAAAGAAGAACGGGGAGTAATGACAATAAATGAGGAAGTTCTACTATTGTATTTCTTAAATTTGAAGAAGAGATATGGAATTTCATTTATGTGGTCGAAGTACTCCATGCTGAAGGCCGCTATAAAGGTCTATAAAAACATAGACATTGGAAAATATAGTAAGCTCATGGCCTATCTGAAGAATCAGTCAAGAAGATACAGGACGAAGAAAGCTGCAGTATTAGAAAGAGCACACGTGGAAGAGTTTTTGACAAGGGCTTGTGATAAAGAATATTTGATAATCAAGGTAATCTCTGTCATTACATAGACATTGTAGATAATAAATTTTGGAATAATTTAGGTTACATTAATAATGGGGGTGTGTGGTGGCTGTCGATGCTGTGAGCTGACAAATTTGAAAATCAGTGATGTAAAAGACTGGAGCGCATACCTAATTGTTTCGATACCAGATACCAAGACAGCGTTTTACAAAAATTCACAATTATAGAAGAAGGATTCTTTATCAACACTGTGGAGAAGTGTAGGAAATATATGTCCTTACGTTCGACGAAGTAATCTATTGAAAGATTTTTTTTGCAATACGCTAATCACAAATGTACGTCGCAACCTGTTGGAATTAACACTTTATCAAAAGTTCCTTCTAAAGTTGCTTCGTTTTTGAATCTGGCGAACGCAGAAGCTTATACCGGCCATTGTATAAGGCGCACTTCAACAACTTTACTTGCCAATGGAGGTGCTAATCTTACAACAATTAAACGACATGGTGAGTGGAGGAGCTCCATCATAGCAGAAACTTATATCGAAGATTCTGTGTCTAATAAGCTTGATATCGCAAGGAAAATCCAAGGTTCTCTTGGTACTAGTTCCCTTACTAGAGGAGACATCTATTGTTCCTACAACAACTTTTCGTTCTGGAACCGATAACAACTACAAGCTTCTTATTAATAGAAACAAAGTGAAATATGATAAAACAAAAAACGAAATGTCTATTAATCTAAATGTTAATGTCAATATTAATAATAAATAGAATGCGATTAATTTAAGATTGTATTTTTTTATTAATCTACTAGTGGAATAAAGTGATTTCATTATTCCACTAGTGGATAAAGTGTTACTTTATACGGTTCGAAAGTGTGGATAAAACTTCAATTATAAGGTAATTGTGGATAAAAAGTATTTGAATTACTTCCAATAGTCACTGTCAAGCCTATAAACCGCAGGAAAAAAATTTTCTCAGGATTATTACAATTGAATTCAAACAAAGCGAGTTAATTAAGAAAATATCAAGAATTGCTAAAAACCCACCTGTCATAACAATAGCAAATTTGGCAAATGTAATTCCAGTGAATCACCGTAATTATAGCCTGTATATGACAGGAGTGTAAGGATTTGAGTGCAACCGACATAATTAATGACCGTACGTCGATTGCAACAGACGTGATTTCGCTCCCTCGGTGTTTAAGAATTGAAAAAATGCTCCAATAAATCGAGAATTGTACATACGGACAAGTTTTATTTACGACTTTTCCTGCTCATATCTCACTAAGATAAAAGGACTCACAGGAACGACCATTCCGAGTGTTTTATATAGAAAAATCGGAGCTTTTTCAATAATAGAATCTCACTAAAAATAGAAATGAACGAAAAACAGCCAGTTCATTTTTTTATCTAAATCAATGTCAGGGTTTAACACGCATTCGGGTTTTTACACATATTGTAAATTTGGGGATGACCTGAAAGGTTAGATTATTGGGTGAAATGCGTGGCACTAGAGAAACCCGACTGAGTTAGGACACGAAAATTTATGGAGTTAAATATCAGACACATTATTCAAAATTTTATTTAATATTTTCTTAAATAAAAAAGAAAGTTTTAATTATAAGCTACAATCGTTATTTCCTATTATAAAACTGTCAAAATTTATTAACGAAATTTGTTTTGTTTCTAGTTAATTTAGTTTCATAAAATTTGTTACATAAAAATATAATTGAGCTTTGTCTGTAAACACAATTTAGGAAAGTTTTATCTGGTCCTACTAGCAATAAGCTAATGATAAAATGCCACTACTTTACTATTATTAATAACAATTGTATTTTTTACCTTCCCAAACAAAAAATGTGTTAGTAATGACTGCTTTTGAAATCAGAAAATATGTCTTTTGTTGGCCCTTTTATGTCAAAATTGTTTTATTGTCCTCTTCAGTCACAAGTAATAGTTTTGTGTACTTTTAATTTCAGAATAAACTCACATCATATTGATATACAGTGAAAAAGTCAACCAAATTCTGTATTTTTAATAAAGACATTTTTTTTGGTTCTAAGTTTCTGGTTTTATGAGATTCAAACATAACAAATAAAAATAAATTAAAACATGATTATTTCACGATAAATTCTAGGTAGGTAAAAAACTGTTGTATGTTACTCTAGCAGAAAAGCATTCGCTTTTTGACGCCTTCAAATACCGCGGACAGGAAATGCCTACTTTCTGCTCTAGAGACATAAAATACAATAACATCTTTTATAGACATATAAATATTTTTTACATTGTAATTTTTGTACTTTTACTACTTAGAACTTTTATACAGTTACATTTGTCAACATTTTGTCAAAATTTCTCCCAATTTGTCGGCCATTTTGTATAAATTTAATCTTGATTTTAGGTAGTAACTTTGCTTATTTTGAGTCATCACAATTTCATTAATAAATAATAATTAATTACTTTGTTAATTACTTAAAAAAAGTGAGCAAAAAAACATAAAACGACTCCTCTGCAATCAGTTTTATTATGCTCAACGAGTTACAAAACTTGTTTCTACGTCTCTAACCATACAAACTTCTCTCTATTTACTAAGATTGCTACATAAATAACTACTATTTGTAGTCGAGGAGATGTAAACAACTCGTACAGCAGTATGCTAGCCTCCACTAACAATAAAAGCAATTATTATTGTATTTTTTGTAATCAATACTTCCTAAACGATTTCCTTTACAGTAAATATCCAAGTTATATGGTTAAACACTTATTTAAATAAAATATAACCATTTTTCGTCATTTTCATTGATTTTACAATAATACATTCTGTTTCTGTTTGTGGAGAACTTGTATTGAAGTTCAATTTCTACGTCTGAATATTTCGATTTGCTTTTTTTATTAGTTTCAGTACATTCTTTCTAGAGACAAGTTTTGAACAGAGTCAAGTGATTGATTTCTCTTGAATGTAGTTGAATAAGAATTTAGTTGTTTTAACAAATAGTATTTTGCGTTTCTAGAGTAGAAAGTAGGCATTTGCAGCCCGCCGGTAAGGTAGAAAACTATTTAAAAAGTAAATAATTGTAAAATAATGTTTTAATTTATTATTATTATTATATGGTGTTGTGTGTGCTACTTAATTCATTTACAAGATGAAATATAGTTTAAATAATCGGTTTTAAAATTTTACCGATACGGTAGAGAGAATTCAGCCGGTAAAGCAGAGAGTTATATTATTGAACAACAAATACTTAACAGTAAAAAAAATGTTTTTTATTGTTATTATTTATTAAGATGGGTTTTATTTAAATCTGTATTTTATTTTTCTACTAAAATTAAATTGTCATTACTAATACATTTTTTGTTTAAATTAGTAAAAAACGAAAACAACAAAACAATTTTGACATAAGAGGTCATTAAAAACGTATTTCTGCCCTGAAAGCTAGCCACTTTTAATATATTTTTTTAATAAAACAGTTTTGACATAACAGGTCGAGAAAGACGGGTTTTCTGCCCTGAGAACCAGTCATTACTAATACATTTTTTGTTTAAATTAGCAAAAAACAAAAGCATCAAAACAATTTTGACACAAGGGGTCATTAAAAACGCATTTCTGCCCTGAAATCTAGCCACTTCTGATATATTCTTCTAATAAAACAGTTTTGACATAACAGGTCGAGAAAGACGAGTTTTCTGCCCTGAGAACCAGTCATTACTAATACATTTTTTGTTTAAATTAGCAAAAAACAAAAGCATCAAAACAATTTTGACACAAGGGGTCATTAAAGACGTATTTCTGTCCTGAAAACTAGCCACTTTTAATATATTTTTTTAGCAAAACAGTTTTGACTTAACAGGTCGAAAAAGACGGGTTTTCTGCCCTGAGAAGCAGTCATTAGTGATACAGTTTTTGTTTAAATTAACGAAAAACAAAAGCAACAAGACAATTTTGACTAAGGGGTAGTTAAAGACGTATTTCTGCACTAAAAACTAACCACTTTTAATATATTTTTTTAATAAAACAGTTTTGACTTAACAGGTCGAGAAAGACGGGTTTTCTGCCCTGAGAAGCAGTCATTACTAATACATTTTTTGTTTAAATTAGCGAAAAACAAAATCAACAAAACAATTTTGACATAAGGGGTCATTAAAGACGTATTTCTGCCCTGAAAACTAGCCACTTTTAATATATTTTTTTAGCAAAACAGTTTTGACTTAACAGGTCGAGAAAGACGGGTTTTTTGCCCTGAGAAGCAGTCATTACTAATACATTTTTTGTTTAAATTAGCGAAAAACAAAATCAACAAAACAATTTTGACATAAGGGGTCATTAAAAACGTATTTCTGCCCTGAAAACTAGCCACTTTTAATATATTTTTTTAATAACTCAGTTTTGACTTAACAGGTCGAGAAAGACGGATTTTCTGCCCTGAGAAGCAGTCATTACTAATACATTTTTTGTTTAAATTAGCGAAAAACAAAATCAACAAAACAATTTTGACATAAGGGGTCATTAAAAACGTATTTCTGCCCTGAAAACTAGCCACTTTTAATATATTTTTTTAATAACTCAGTTTTGACTTAACAGGTCGAGAAAGACGGATTTTCTGCCCTGAGAAGCAGTCATTACTAATATATTTTTTGTTTAAATTAGCAAAAAACTAAATCAACAAAACAATTTTGTCATAAGGGGTCATTAAAGACGTATTTCTGCCCTGAGAAGCAGCCGCTTCTAATATATTTTTTTAATAAAACAGTTTTGACATAACAGGTCGAGAAAGACGGATTTTCTGCCCTGAGAAGCAGTCATTACTAATACATTTTTTGTTTAAATTAGCAAAAAACGAAATCAACAAAACAATTTTGACATAAGGGGTCATTAAAGACGCATTTCTGCCCTGAGAAGCAGCCACTTCTGACACATTTTTCTAATAAGACAATTTTAATGTAACAGGTCAAGAATGACAGGTTTTCTGCTTTGAGAAGCAGTCATTAGTAATACATTTTTTGTTTAAATAAGCAAAAAACGAAAGCAACAAAACAATTTTGACACAAAGGGTCATTAAAGATGCATTTCTGCCCTAAGAAGCAGCCACTTCTGATATATTCTTCTAATAAAACAGTTTTGACATAACAGGTCGAGAAAGACGGGTTTTTTGCCCTAAGAACCAGTCATTAGTAATACATTTTTTGTTTAAATTAGCAAAAAACAAAAGCATCAAAACAATTTTGACACAAGGGGTCATTAAAGACGCATTTCTGCCCTGAAATCTAGCCACTTTTGATATATTTTTCTAATAAAACAGTTTTGACATATCAGGTCGAGAAAGACGGGTTTTCTGCCCTGAGAAACAGTTATTTCTAATACATTTTTTGTTTAAATTAGCGAAAAGCAAAAGCAACAAAACAATTTTGACATAAGGGGTCATTAAAGACGCATTTATGCTTTGAGAAACAGCCATTCCTGAATTTCTGTTTAGATGAGCGAAAAACATACGTAAAAGTCTCTAGCGAAATGTAAAAACTCACACAGTAATTATTTCCACCAATATTCTATTTATACGGAAATAAAGGGGAGGTAATCAATAATCTCATTATAAATTCAAAATCTCTATATAGTTAACAAGCTAGAGGCATTTTCGGTGTGTATAATCCATAAACTAATACAACTTTAAATTGAACGTTCAAGACAAATTACATCCACTAGGATCAAATTATCTGACGTTATCTACTTTAATTCATTAAATCCAGTCGCTTCGCTATTAAATAATTTCCTTAGCAGAGTGAAATTTTTGAATTTGCATAAAGAACACATTTAGCAAAGTACTCATGTATGATAATCTTCTCGGATTAATCAAAACTTGATTTAAATTTCGATATTTCTCAACGGTCGTAATTTTTTTTCATTAGTCCCTTAACAATGAGCTTTCGTTTGAAACGTGCCTGCTTCAATTTTAGACTGCTGCAGTCAACAAGTTTCCAGATTAATCGGTTTTACTTGTGAGAAAATCGACGATTTCCTGGTTTTGACAAAATAAATTCGTGTTTTTTTATTAATTCTTGTCATAAACTTAAATAAGAGATATGTGTGTCAGTCGAGGAGTAATTTCAGTGGGTGAGTCTGAGATAAGCCTGTAAAACATCCAAAACTCATTACTAGTCAAGTCGCACAGTGTGGCATCGCTACGTTTCCTGAATCCTTAAAGAAATATGTATTTTTTTTTGTCTAAAACACGTAAAAGTTTATTGGAACGATATTTCCTCGATACGTGCGTGCGAGTTGCATATTTTACACTCAATCAAAAATTCATTTCCAAATGTGACTTTTCTATGCGATTCAATCAACTCGGACGTAACTCGAATACACAAAAATTTACGATTATTCAAAATAGATAATAACCACTTGTTGAGAGAAATCAATAATCGGATTTTGGCACAATTAGGGGACTTTATAAAGTAAATCGCAACTTATATTGTGTGTTTTTTAAAAAAAATCTCTAGAGTACTTTGAAACTGAAAAACAATTGTTTTGTATGTCGGTGATTAATTTTTTACACACTTGTCAAAATGACAGATCTCATAACTTTACATTTCGACAATTAAGACAAAAATACATTTTAAATAAAATAAAGAATGTTTGAAAAACAAAAACACCACGAAGGCAACAACAGAAAAACACACCAAGACCAAGCTTGCTTTAGAGGGAAAAGAAGATATTTTTAGGTAACGGTTAAGGTAATTTGTAAAGGGTAAAATGGCTTAGGAAGCAACCAACAATACATTGCTACGAGTTTTTTTTACACAAACACACATTATATTGCAATGTTTATGCAAATTCGGATGTTTTTTTTAATTCAAAGAGTTAGATTTATAACGAATAATTTATTTTTACTATGTACATACACTAATACAACAACAATAAATAAACAATTTGTTATTTACACTACAATCGCTGTCGACTTAATTTAATAATGTCGTTTCCGAAAATATTCTACTTTTGATTCGTTTGTCTGTTTCTCGCTAACTGACTGAATAACCGAGTCTCACTGAGTCTCTTCTTTATATAATTAATAATAATAATACACTGATTGGTATCAGAACAACAACACGTTGTTCTACACACTTCAACCACAAAAAATATAAAATACAATAATATAAAACTAGATAAAAACCCAAAAAATAAATAAACTATCAACTATAAAACAATAATTATCTGTCAAGATCTTTAAAATTACTCTGTAAAAATTCCTCAAAAAAGTAAAACGACTTACAAATTAAATATGTTTTTCTCTTTGGTAAAAACTGTTTAGACGAAACATTTCTAAACCCCAATTGAACGTCCTTGCTAGAAAGTGCCAGATGTTTTATGACTTTTTTAGATTCAATTAAAAATAATTACTAATCTATTAAAATTACTTTAGGGAGACTTAAACTTTTTGTTGAATCTCCTTGGTGTGTAAAATAAAATGTAACAAACACCCAATAGCACCAAACCATTTCACTTTGTACGACGCAAAGTTGTCTTTCTTAGGTGGACAATTAAACTTTAGTTTGTTGTCGAAATGTACAGTTTGTTGTGTAAAGTAAAATTATTTGGTGTTATTGAGTGTTTGTTACGCTTCAAGTAGAGTTTAGAAAAAGCAACCAAAAACAAAAATTTTTGTTTTTAGGAAAATAGGTATGATAAAAAAACTTTTTTTAAAAAATAAACATAAAAACATCGCAGATGTCAAAATGCTTTGTGAGTTAGTTCAGTAAAAAAGGTTCTCTATATTTTTAAAATTTCGTAAAAAAAATATTTAAAATGTACAGAAGTACAGCACAGTAATAGTTTGATTGCCGTAGTTTCTCTTGTTAATCTTCTTTTTTATATTTTTTTACTTCTACTTTTACCATTTGTTCCTTATTTTTTTTAAAACAAAATTACCACAATTTTTTCCTCTAGAACGTTATTTTCTAAAGTGTTTTTCTTAAGTTTTTTAGACTTTTTTATTATGTATTTTTTTATTTGTTTAAATTTCTTGTATTTTGTAACTAATTGTATCTTTTTGTGTTTTTTCGTTTTTTTAAATATTTTTTTAAAGTTTTGAAATTTATGTTATTGCATTGTACTTTTCTTACTCTTTTCAAAAATATTTTTTTTACTCTCAGTTTTTTTATTTTATTTATTTATTTTCAAATTTTTACTGAAGCTTTTTTATATTTTTATCGTTTTTTCTTTCTAAATCTTCTTTCTGGTGTTAACTATTAATCCCTTTTTTATAAAAATAATTTTTTTATTTGATATTTTGTTTTTATATATAAACAGTTTTTTGAATTACTATTGTCTTTTTTAATTGGTTAATTTTTAAGTTTTTTGAGACACATTTTTGTTTTAATTCGGCCTGTATTTATCTTATTCGGTTTTATTTTTGAGTTTTTTTATATATTTTTCCTAAGTTTTATTAAAAAATTTTGATTTTTTGTTTCTTTCAAAAGTAGTTGATCATTTCATTTTGGTTTAAACGTATTTTCTCTTTCGATTTGTAATTTTCCTTATTTTATGTCGTCTCAAAAAACTCTTAATAGAGTTAATTAAAAAGCCGCTAAACTGTTAGACTCCTAAAATTAACAATCCGCTCCTGCCTTCTTATAAATTATATATAAAATGTTATAAATCAAAAAGAAAACCTATTTCAGAGATGAAATAGTACACTAAGAAACGAGTATCGTATTAGTATTGTAATAAACTATTCTAGAGAGATTCACTGCCGATTATTTCCTAGAAATATGGCGTGATCCTGAGCCATATTAGTCACAGTCATTGACAGAACCTGCAGAAATGCTGAAGCATTATTCTATATAAATTCAAGTGTACATATTGCGTTAAAAATTAAGTTCAGCGGCTTAATAGGGTGACATTCTTGTAAGCAGATCGACAATACTAAGCAACAATCGTAGATATTATACTGTCTGATTGAATTAATTAGTTATCGAGTTAATGTTGTGTTGTTCGTGTAATTGAATTGAATTGAATTGAATAATGAGTAGTTAGAAATAAATTATTTGTTAACAATCCAACTCTTTAAATCACAAGAAGCTAGAATTAAAACTTGCAAAAAATGAGAGTTTTGTAAAAAAAATAATACAACTTTTACAAAAACATATTGCTCCACGGTTTAGGAATAGCTATTTACATTCGTATGCGGTAGGGTTAATTTTACAGGCGACAGCTTTGTTTCAGGCCCGAGCTGAAAGCAAGAGCCTGATTAGTTGGAGCTGTAAAATTAACTAACGCATAAGATTTGTATATTTTTTTTGTCCGAAAGAGTCAAATTCTGTTTTTTTTTGCGCCATGTCAAAAGTTAGGTTAGGTTCAAATAAATTTTAAAAAGCAATAAAACGTATCAAATGCGGCTTAAATACTCTGTCACTGCTTCCATAATTTTCTTTAAAACATATTCAAAGGTCTTTCCAGTACTTTTATTTACACTTTTTAATTCTAAATTGATAATTACTGAGAGATTCAACATTCAACAATAATAGCCACAGATCCATAGAATAGAATAATGACATTTATTAATTAGATAGGAACACACAGGTTCTGAATAGATGGCGCTGCAGCGGTTTATATTTAAAATTCTGTTCTATATAAAATTGCATATTATTTTTAAAATTATCTTAAATACACACGTTGTTTTTTTTTTAAATTTATTATCTGCAATTGTTTCCAAAATATACTTTTATACCTATAATTTCGTATTGTTGTTGGTAATGGGGATCCACACTTGAACTACGCTGTGCGTTGTCTAAGGTCTCACACAACGTTTGACGTAAGACCTGTGACGTTTCAGCGATTTTTTCAATATATTATTTTTCTATTAAATATATCTTTATTTGTGGCAATATTTTAGATACGCACACTTTGATACAAAAACTTTATTACTGCAAGGTTAGTTTTTTCTTCAAGCATCTCCTGTGGTAGTTCCAACCGTATAACATGAGACCCGGTGTTTTTCTCATTTTTACCGCACAGTTTCCAAAAGTCCGACTTACTAGTGGTGGATGCACATTTTCTCATTTTTACCGCACAGTTTCCAAGAGGCTGACTTATTATACTATTGGTGGATGCACAACTATGACAGCCTACTTTACAATACGGGAAGACACAAAATATTTTTAAACTGCTAATGTTTCAACAAGACGGAGCACCGCCAAATTTTGGTCGAAAGAAAGAGAGCTAGTGAATAGCTAGGTAGGTCTCTTGATTTGACTCTTCTTAGTTTTTTTCATTGGGGTCATATCAAAAATTGAGTGTTTGACAAAAAACCATTACAAATCGAAAACCTACAGGAACAAAATTTTCAAAATTCCTCCTAATATTTTAATTGAGGTAATTAGTTATCTGTCATGACTAACTAGATTGTGGATACATATTAGTTATTTACGTCTAGTCGTATGTAATAAAATTTGTCAAAAAAAACTTTTTATGATATAAAAAACAACATTGTTGCTTTGTACAAGTTCTAAATATATGACTAATAAAATTGGACGTTTTCATCACTGGTGACAGAATACAATATAAATTTTTGTTTGTGTTATTAAATAATGAAGCATGCATGCAACACGCAGGTTATTAATAATGTATTTTAGTGGTGGTATTATATAACAACCGCAAATACAAATTATTAATAATGTATTTTTGCACGATTGGCAAAATTAAATTTTTTGTATCTCAGATAAGAAAAAAATTTTTTCGTATGCATTTAAATTGTTGCTTAAATAAATTGAATATTATTAGTGGCGAAGTGTTTCGCTTAAGGTAATGATTAAGTGAACATCATCAAGTCGCCTTAATGGACCTAAATAAGACTAAACGCCAGATTTAATAAGAAGAAGCGGTTTAATCAAAACAGAAGAGGATTTTAAGAAAATTGGAGAAACTAAAATTTGATTAATAGACGAGATAAATGCTTTTAAATTATAACGTGCCTGTTAATACTTAAATTGTCTCGTGCTTATTTTGTAATTCAAAAATTTTCTGTTGACACACGATAACTGCAATGCAGTAAGAAAAACGACTTTGTAAAAAATTTCTATGAGTGAATCAATCAGTGTGTTTACGAACAGTGAGCTAATAAAACATTCAACACATTTCATCAGTAATCCATTTTGGCGTGAAAATAAATGGGGGGAATCACTCAAATCTCTCTTAATTAATTATCATCAGCAATTTAGTAGAACAGTGATGTTTCACAACGTTCATGACATTTAATATTTTGACTGTACCGACATTATTATGAATAAATAAAATAAGAGAGAAGATGAAAGAGAAAGATTTATTAATCTCACTTGCCAGCAATTTCCAATTATCTCGACAAGAAAAGAATTTATTATTCATGAAATTTTCTAAAACAATTTGCGAGCGAAACACAATTATGGCGTTTCGATCTTTCTTGCATCATCTTCAGACATGTATGACCTTTGAGATTGTAGCAATCCTCATAGCTATACAGTAAAAGAGACTTTAAAACAGGAAAAAATTTTTTATTTTTTATTTTTCAGAAAATTTCACTCTTATCAAGATATTATTTTATTGTTAGAAAATATTCAAATTAAGCGCAAGTTTTATTTAATAAATTTACCAAATGGTTAAACGAAATAAAATTCTCAAAAAGCTAAACTCTATTAGTTTTCTATTTAAATAATGTTCGTTCTTTTTCTGCACAGATTTCAATGCGAGCTCTAGATTAATTAAACTGCGTCTTATTTCGAAGGTTGATAAGGACTGGACTGCATTTTGTATCCTATTTTTTATTTGCTCTACATCATTGTCTAGTAGCTCATTGTACACAATTTGTTTTAAATGATTCCACCGATAAAAGTCCATTATTATAAAATCAGGACTTTTCGGTGGTCATAAAATGCTACCATTGTTTTCTATCCAGTTATCATAAAACACTGAATTGAGCCATTGGCGAAAAATGCCGACATAATGAGCAGGGCACTCATCGCGTTGAAAAAACATTTCCATTCGGTAGTCTAACGGCAATTCATCTACAATAGATTACACTGGCCAACAATAAAAATAGTTTTGATTTTTTCTTCCGATGTTTTTGCACAGTTAGGTTCTATTATCTATTCTTTTATCGAATACGAAATTAAGTTTTTTCTGATAGCTTTAGATCGTTCTTCAGTTTAGATCGTTTGTGCAGGAATTAAGATTTAACTTGACACAGAATCGGTTATTTCCTAATTTTCGGTATGTCTACGATTCGGAGACGTTGTTTAAATGATCGTGACAGTTTTTGTTACTTATGTGGCGAGTATATATACAAAAAAAATCGAAAACCGATCTCAAACATTGTTAAAACAACGTATTTACGCTACTTTGAACAAGAGATGTGCAATCTAGATAAGAAGTGGGTGCCTCATATTGTGTGTCAAAAATGCGTCGTGTGTTTACATCTATAGGACAGTGGAAACAAAGCTGCTATCAAATATAAGACACCAATGATATGAAGAGAACCTCTAAACCACCACGACGACTGCTATTTTTGTGTCGTAATTATTAACGGCATTAATTCTAAAAATCGCAGTCAGTAGCCTTATCCTAACTTACACTCTGCTCAAAGACCTCTTCTACACTTCCCTGATCAAGAAAATTTTAAATAAATTCGTATTCGAGTTCAACGACAGTTTACACGATTTAGTAGCGCACAAGAAACGAATTACTTACTTAGACGTTAATGAATTATTGTTTAAACAATGTTTAACAGACGACATTCCTGTTAATAATGCATGTAAAAGAACAATAATAAAAAATGCGTTAGATATCATTAAAGGAAATAATATTAGAATTTTAAATATAGAGCCAAGAAGATTTACTACAGAGAAGAACCGTTTTTCTCCTGTTGCATCAATAACTACTCCTTCTACATCAAATGTTAATAATCCAGTGTTTTTTCGGAAAGCACCGCAACAACCGCACCATCTGTTCCAGTACCAACGGAGACAGTAGAAATTGCTTCACCCCCTAATTGTTCTAGAACTACGATTCGTAAGGGGTTTATGGTCAAAAACCTCTGAATTCTCTAACAATTTTTTATCTATTTCCGAGGAATTTGATTTGATTATTTTAACAGAAACTTGGTTAGATTCTAGTATTTTTGACAATGAACTATTTCCTAATAACTTTCATATTTATCGCCAAGACCGGAATCATCAAGTTTTAGGCTGCTCTAGAGGCGGTGGCGTTTTAATTGCTGTGAATGGCAATTTTTCTTGTCACAAAATTGATGTGTCTAATATTATGGAAGCAGTTCCAATAATTGATCTGGTAGCTATTAAATTAAGCACTACTATGTATCAACACTTTTATATTCTTGCTGTCTATATTCCTCCCGCCACATCGTTCAACGACTACGACATTTTTCTCAATCTTCTTAACGGCTTAATTGAATTGCACCAAGAGAATATCATTTTTATAGGTGACTTTAATGCACCCCAGTATAGCAGTAATCTAAATAACAACTTTGTTTTTTCACTTAGAAACTTCGTATCATTTCATGATCTTAAACAATACAATACAATATTTGATATTCACAATAGCATACTGGATCTTCTGTTTGCTAAGTTTCTTTGTCAGATTGACAAATCAGATATTTCTCCCGTTCCTGAAGATAGTTTTCATCCTACACTTAAATTCTACTTTAAAGCTCAATCCCATAAACCAGATACGTTTTCTTTTAATGACAAGGTAATTTCCTATAATTTCGAAAAGGCAGACTTTTCTCGTCTATATGAACTATTACTTAACATTGACAGGTCAGATTTGGAAAAAACAAACGACGTAAACTTATCCTGCGATATTTTGTACAGCACCCTACAGCAAGTTTTCGATCTGTGTGTTCCAAAAATATCTCTTAGAAATAAGAAAAATTCTAATTTTCCTCTTTGGTACGATATGGAAATCATCAAATGTCTTCGCAAAAAGTCGGTTTTATTAAAAAGATTTCGTAAATTTCATTGTCAGAATTCGTATGAACAATTTAAAATTTTGCGATCAAGAACCAAGCAACTTATTGAAAAAGTATATTCTAATTATATTTCTTCATTGGAATCAACTATCTCTGAAGATCCGAAAAAGTTTTGGACATTTGTTCGGTCAAAGAAAAACAAGTCTCGCATCCCAGGGACCATGTTGGTAAATGGGAAAGCAGTTTCCAACCCCAGTAGTATAGTGAATCACTTTGCTGAATTTTTTAAGAGCGTATATATACCAAGTTCATGTTCTAATCATTCCAATGTTCTTGGCGACAAGTTTCTCAAAACAATAAACATCAGAAGTATACCCGAAAGTGAAATTGTAACGGAACTGAAACATGTAAAAACTATCCTAACATCGGGCTGTAATGGTATCCCAGGTTTTTTACTTAAGGACTGTGCGTTCGTTTCTGCAAAACTTCTTTGTCATATTTTCAATTTAATAGATACTGAAATCTTCTGCTTTTCCTACAATTTGGAAGGTGACGCAAGTTTGCTTAATACTCAAAAATGGTAATCCTAACGTAATACAGAACTATCGACCTATTTCTATTTTGTGTAATTTTTCTAAAGTATTTAAATCGATTATTTACAGTCATATTTATTCTTGCGTTAATAATTACA
Source organism: Tribolium confusum (assembly GCA_029207805.1). Classification (NCBI taxonomy): domain Eukaryota; kingdom Metazoa; phylum Arthropoda; class Insecta; order Coleoptera; family Tenebrionidae; genus Tribolium; species Tribolium confusum. The sequence continues at coordinate 3,762,695 of JALGAY010000007.1, read as the reverse complement.
TTTCTCCCTGTCAGCATGGTTTCATGAAAAAACGATCCACGATTACAAATTTAGCCTGTTTTACACAGTACATTGCAAATGATCTTGACAAACGAAAACAAGTAGACGCGATTTATACGGATTTCCAGAAAGCATTCAATCAAATGGATCATCATATACTTTTGAATAAACTTGATATCTTCGGTTTTTCTGGATCTTTGCTTTCGTTAATGCAATCATATCTTTTCGACAGGAAACAACAGGTTATATATCGCAATTACCTATCTGATATGTACACTCCAACATCCGGGGTCCCACAAGGGTCAAATCTTGGTCCCCTTATGTTTCTTCTTTTCATAAACGATATTACTCTTTCGTTGAACTCTTGTCATAAGTTGTTATTTGCCGACGACTTAAAATTGTACTTGAAAATTAATTCTATCGAGGACTGAAGAATTCTGCAAAGTAATCTTGACGCACTGTATAACTGGTGTAAGAGAAATCATCTGCAACTAAATCTGTCTAAATTCAATGTGATATCTTTCACGAAAAAGCACCATTCAATCGAATTCTCTTAAAACATAGCATCATGTGATTTAAACCGAGCCTTTACTGTTAAAGACCTGGCCATTATCTTTGACGCAGAACTTACTTTTAACGACCATGTTGCTGATATTATATGTAAAGCTTATAGATTGTATGGTTTCATATATAGAAACTGCAAAAATTTTTCTAACGTTCGGCCATTGACTATTTTATTTTACGCTTTGGTACGGTTTACATTAGAATACGGATCGTTGATTTGGTATCCTATCTACAATACCTATATCTTACAGAATGAAAAAATACAACGAAAATTTTTAAAGTTCTTATCATTTTTAGTAGACGGCGTCTATCCTGAAAGAGACATTGATCAAAGTCTTCTATTAATTCAATTCAATTTTACTCCCTTAGAAACTCGACGGATTTGCTATGCATTAAAATTTCTTTAAAATTTAACTCACAACCGGATTAATTGCAGTTATTTCTTAGGTCGTCTATGTTTCTATGTCCCGCAGTTTAATTGTCGTCAGCCGCGTACCTTTTATACAACTGCTAGTCGTCCAAATGTAGGGATTAGGTCTCCCATTTCACTCATGTCTTCGCTATGTAACAAATTGAGTAGTACCTGTGATCTAAACCATGACTCAATAAAATGTATTTTAAATTGTGCAATTGATTCTTTTTAATTTTTATTAATATAATAGTTTTAGTATTGTATTATAGTATTTAAACTTGTATATGTTTGATTATTATTGTTGGTAACTTTAGCTTTTATTGTATATTTTCTGTAAATGGGTTTTCCTGTTGGAAATAAAGTTATTATTATTAAAATGTACTATCACCCACCAGTTCCAAAGAAGCAGATTATAATATTGAAATTGATATAGACAAGGATCCAGATTTTAGAGTTGAGTCAGCCCCACAAATGTTTGATCAAAACGAATTAAATAATTTAGTAAGAAATCTAAATTTATCAAAAGAAGCTTTATAAGTTTTGGCATCTTGTTTAAAAGAAAAAAAATTACTCAAACCAAGCACAAAAATTTCTTTTTACCGTACCCGAGAGAAGGATTTGTTACCGTTTTTTTCCAGCGAACATGACTTGGTTTTTTGTAACGATATCGGAGGTCTCTTGAAAGAGATAAATTGCCAAAAATATGATTCAAATGATTGGCGTCTGTTTATAGACAGTAGCAAGAGAAGCTTGAAATGTGTTCTACTCCATAATGGAAATAAGTATAGTTCTATTCCAATCGAACATTCCACCTCTATGAAAGAAGAATATAACAGAGTTTCGTTAGTACTGGACTAAATTAAGCACCGGGATTATAACTGGGTAATTTGTGTAGATTTAAAATGGTCAATTTCCTTCTCATGCAGGAGAGTAGATACACCAAATACCCATGTTTTATGTGTCTTTGGGACAGCCGAGATATACAACACCATTGGTCGCGTTTGTACGCGAGAATCTGACGCTTGGTACAAAAAATCTTATTAACTTGCTCTTAGTAAGTTGAGATCGCATTATAGTGCCACCTTTACATATTAAACTGGGCATTATGAAACAGTTTGTAAAAGCCCTCAACAGAAACGGTGAATGTTTTGCATTTCTTATACGCAAATTCCCAGAAATAAGCACAGAAAAGTTAAAAGCTGGTATCTTTGATGGTCCGCAAATTAGACAACTTGTAAAAGATCCAAATTTTACAAGATCAATGAATGAACTAGAGGCTAAAGCTTGGGAAGCATTTGTTTTCGTAATGAAAAATTTTCTCGGAAATAATAAGTCGACCAACTATTTAGAGTTAGTTGAGAACATGCTATCTAATTTCAAAAACTTGCAATGCAACATGAGTATTAAGCTTCATTACTTGCACTCGCATTTAGATCGATTCTCTGAAAATTTAAGCGGCTATAGCGAAGAGCAAGGCGAAAGATTCTACCAAGACATACGAACAATGGAAGTACGTTATCAAGGAAGGTGGAATACCTATATGATGGCTGATTATTGTTGGAACTTACAAAGGAATCAACCTGAAGCAGCTCATAAAAATCGTATAAAAGGGCATTTCATAGTATTTAATAACAACGACATCTTTAAACATTTTAGTATTTTTGATAAAAATTGTAATTTCGTATTAAAAAAAACTGGAGCTGATAGACTAAAACTAGTATTTTTTCCGTAATTAGTGCCTTTGATATGTCCTATATAGTACAAAATATCTCAGGAAAAAAAGTATGTGATGACCAGTGTTATCATCTAAAAAAATTTGTAACATTTTCAAATACAATTATTGTTATCATGTATATAGTAGAAAAAAATTATTTGTTATTAATCACAAATACATTACAATAATTTTTTTTTTTAATTTTTGCAACTTTTGAAGCTTTTATATCATATTTATATGTTAATTCTTTAGATTTAAACAACTTGTATAACCCCGCAATGTCGTTGTTTCCACTCTAGGTCTTGCAATGTGTTTGAACATGTAAAATTTATTTCCTGAAATTCAAACCGTTCTGCATTGATATTTTTCTAGTAAAGAGCTAGAGTTTGAATAATTCATATATGAACGAAATTCGGTATTTGTTAGTTTAGCTGTTGAAATAATATGAAAACGATCCGCTTTCGAAGCTTTTATCATAAATAATTAATGTCAAAAGTGTATTTTGTCTAGAGATAATACAACATATCCATGGAGATTTGACGATGTGGTAAATTTAGAAAGACGTGCTCGTAAATGTGAATGATGGAAAGCTGACTTTACACATTTAAGATATTGGTTGAAAATTGGATTGGTAGAGGATCCCCTCGAAAGGACATCCACGGGCACGGATTTATGTTTTATGTATGTATGACATCACAGTGCTGAGAACGAACTTGCTGTATATTCAGGTGTGCGTTGAAAACCTCTTTGAAATCGATCCGAAAAAGCTTCGAAAACTTAAGAGAAGAAAAAATAAGAGTCCCTTTAAGGAAAACATTTTTTTATTATCAGATAGTTCTCTTACAGTTAATTATTTTACCTAAAATTATATAATTATCATAATAAGCGTACAAACTTACAATGTGTTTATACATTAAATACATTAAAAAAAAATTAAAATAAACAATGTATTATTAGCCATTAATGCAATAAGTTGCAAAAAGAGAGTCTTTTAAGCACTCGACGTAAATCTGGAACCACGAGTACGAGTTCTGTGATAAAGGAACACAATAATAAGCGATTCTGAATTTGATTCCGACATTGAAAATGCTGCAAAAGGAGCACTAGCCACGCTAATGCTCGAAAAATCTAAGACAACTCACAAAGAAACATCAAAAAATTTGGTAGTTGGTGTGAAAGAAAAAATGCAACAAGTATTGAAGAAAAAGTACTTTTGGTTTATTTTTCGAAATTATCTTCCATGTATAAGCCGTCTACTTTATGGAGTACCTACTCAATGCTAAGAACTATGATCTATCTTAACAAGAATGTCGATATCCATAAATTTACAAACTGATTACATTTCAAAAAAAAAATTCCAGTGGGTACAGGTCTAAAAAATCCAAAATATTCACCAAACAAGAGATAGAACGTTTCATAAAAACAGCTGATAACAAAAACTATTTATTGTGCAAAAGTTGTGCTAATTACTGGGATTTTTGGCGCGTTACGCAGAGAAGAAATAACGTTTTTGAAGGTGAAAGATGTAGAAGATTGTACAAGTTTTATTAAAGGGAAGATACCAAACACCAAGACAAAAACTTCACGAATGTTTACAATAACCGAAAGATTTGTAGATGAAACTAGTTTCTTAAAAATTTTCCGCAAATACGCACAGCTTCGACCTTATCATACTGAACATTACAGATTCTTCTTAATTATAGAAATACCAAGTGCTGTACGTTACCCGTTAGTATAAATACTATTAGAGATATGCCTAAAAAAATTGCAGAATGTCTCAGCCTTCTAAATGCAAAAGAATATACCGGGCAATGTTTTCGCCGTTGTTCAACACTCTTAGCAGATTCAGAAGTAGATATTACATTACTCAAAAGACATAGAGGATGGCGACCGAGTTCTGTTGCGGAAAATTACTTAGAAAACTCTGTTGAAAGCAAAAACGCAATTTCAATAAAAATTATGGGAAAAGAAGAAACTGTATCAAAGAAAAGAAGAATCTGTGAGAAAAACAGCAAATCTAAAGTGGCGTCTACAAGTGCTCTTTCCACTTGTATTGAAGTTCAGAAAATAAATCTGAAATCTTCAAATGTTCAATTTAGTCACTTGAGTTAATTGTACTTTTCATAATTAAAATAAATAAATAAAATAAAAAACTGTGTTTTTAATTTTTGAGCACTAATGCTTAAACGCATGTCACTTTTACCCACTAGTGCGTAAAAGTACGTCATTTAGCAATGAGAATGACAATCGAAAAGTCACTGTTATAAAACGCTGTAACAAAAAATTTTTTTACAGTGAGACAGTGTTAGAACAGTACATCTTAGTAATATTATTGTAAAATGTAGTAAAATCCTTGTAATAGTACCCTTGTACTATGAGTTGCCGCTTGTTAAAAAAAAGTAGAGTTACAATTGCAGCATCGTTTAGAAGAGCCTTAATCGCTCAAAATAACCAAATTATTTTAATGAAATTAGTGAAAGCTATTTAAAAACAAAATTTAGTTTCCATTCGATCAATGTTGACACAGCCTAAAGCTTGCTTTATATTTTTTAAACCCTTCTCTAGCAACCTAATAAAATTTTAAGTATCATGCGTTAGAAGGCCTCTGTGCTAACATAAAAAAACATCGTTGATGGCAGACGGGTATTAGAAAAATGAACGAAGGGACGACTAAAAGCTACCAAGAGATAAACTTCTAACATAAAGCTGTAACAGCCAATTTTGAATTTTCAACAAAACACAAATTAAAATTTTTATTTCGTTTTGCCATAAAAATCTATCTCTAGAGACTTCTCTTGTCGTTGCTCTTTCATAAATCATTTATTCTTAAATAGATTTTTTTAATATCGTTCGATGAATTAAAGCCTGTCAAATGCACCTTGAATTGAAAAAATTCTTGTTTTAAAGAGTCTTCAGGTTTTTACGACATGAATAGAATAAAGCGAGGTCACATTTTTACAACACACAAAGTCATAAAATGTTTAGCACTAAAGAAAAAAATGATCTCAGACAGGTGTAACATTAATCATTTCAATATCTGCCACTATTCGAGAGTCTTGAGACTACAAAAAGTATTAAAAAAACATTTGTATAATAACGACCGGAAGCTTAAAAAAGTCACAAACGCACGTTTCGGAAACGTCATTAAGAAATAATAAGACGCCATCTTGGTGATATAGCGACCATTAGGACGAAATATGAGCCAATTAACTCAGTTTCGAATCAAAATTTTCTTCTACTAATATCTTAATCGGTCTTATGACCTGACAGGACACTAAAAACACCCTAATTTTTTCTCAACAACACTCGGCTATTAGGGCATGTCATACCGAGATTGATCACTTAATCACGGCTTATTTTTATTAAAATCAAAGAATCTGGAGTTCAATTTCTATCACGTTTTACATGACATTTGAGATTGTTCTACAATTTCAATTATTTGAATCTGAAGAGGCAGCGAAAGAGCAAATAAAATCAAATTAGGAAACAAGATTATAAGAATTATTATTTCAGCGTTTCAGCACTCAATCAATCCAAAAATCTTAAAGGTAAGCAACAAAACTGCTTTTTATAACCTTTAATAACACTTATTCAGGTGCTGTTATTTTATTATATTATCTATTATATTGTAGTCTATTATAGTAAAAATTTTTAAAAATTAATTTTAGATCTACATTTTAAAAAAAGTATTTTTCAATTTTTTTATAATTTTTACTGTTTAGAACTCTGTAGAAGATATCAGAGGTCAAAGTTTGAAGAATTTAGCAAAAATTTTTGTTTCACTTCTAAATTTTATAACTCGTAGATAAATAAATATTATGAAGTTGCGCAACATACGGTTTTGGAGGAAATTAAACGCTCTACAAATAAAATGGGGATTTAGTATCAAATTTTGAGTTTTTAAAATGCGAATATCTTCTAAATGGTTAGAATAATCAACTAACTACACGAGACCTTTTTTATAGAATGTTCAATTTCCTACAAGGCTATATGTTGCGCATTTTATAAAATTTATTTATTTCAGTGTTATGAAACTTAGAAGTAAAAAAGAATTTTTGTTAAATTCTTTAAACTTTGATCTCCGATATCTTCTAAATGGTAATAGCTATAAAAAAATTGTAAGATACCTTTTTTAGAGCGTTCAGTTTTATACAAAAAATGTAAATACAAATTTTCTGTACAATTAAGCAATAACGAGATATGGATTTTACCATATGGAACTGAAAAAAAAATGGAAAACTGCGATGAGGGAGAAGTTAAAAAAAATAGTCGATTTTTTGACCCACCCTAGTATATATATAGCTATATAACGTAACTTGTAACTCGTAACATGTATAAACATTAGTTTGTTTTAACTGTTATTTATAAATAACAGTTACTTTGTTTAAAATGTAACAGATATTTTTGACCTAATCTGTTATTATTTCAGAAATAACTATTATTTTTAAAATAACAGTAACAGATAGTAACTGTAATTTTTTCCTTTCTAAAATTTGGAAAACCATCTAGTTTTTATTTTTTCGGTTGGTTTAACTGATTTTTTCTTTTACGACTGCAAAACGGGTAAATTACTGTCTGTTTGCGAAAACTCTGTCATGAAAACGAATTGTTCATCGCTAGTTTATATCACACAAAGTCATGATGAGCGAACGTTAGGAGAATAAACAGTCCGATCTGGAACCTTTTCGTCTACCATTCGGGTAGTTAATGTCTCAACATAAACATCCCAACATTACCTAATCACTTTCTTATCGTTTTGAAACTTTATACAGTCGATAATGTGCCAAACGTGCTAGTTTCCTCACTTTTATATCCCTAAAATTTTTGTCAGAAACACAAAATTCAATTAAGTATGTTTTTCTGTGGCAATATTTCTCTATTCTCGTACAAAATTCCAATTTTCCGGCAATCATCCCGTGTTGAAAAATCCGAAACGAAACGTCATACGCAAATGATGAGAAAAATAATTTCACTGGAAATTACTTCCGAAGCATCAGAGTGCGTTTACATGTATCTACCATCAAGTACGTTTTAGTCTGTCAGTAAGGACTTAAACGACCAGAATTCCAGAATTAACCCCATCATCCTCTCGAATTCGTCGTTCATAAATCATTTAAAGCCGCGACCGGTCGCTGCCTCAAGTGGCACGTACAACCCTATTGTTTGCAAGAGCCCATTCGAAACAATTGTGCCCAAATGGATTGCTAAGGCTTAATAGGCGAGACTTTTGCACTAACAAATTTGTTCAGATGCACGCAGAAATGAATTATTTACGTGCGGACACTCACCCTTTCTGTTTTTGTCAAGTGAATCTTTAATTTTACTTCCGGCGGTAACCTTTGACTGTTCTCTCTCAACGAGAGACACTAAATGTATTAATTTTAAAAAGAACTCATTTATTTAAAGCAAGGCACTAACATAACAGGTTCACATAATTTTTTTTTATTGATTTAGAGCTCAAGGAGCTACGTCATAGGACATAGCTGATTCATATAAGTTAGTTTTATCTAAAAATTATTTTTTATTATTTTTTACTGAGCAGGAAATAAAATAGTTATTTTTATATGTATATCTATTTTCTAATTTCTAAAACTAATTAGTTTTTATAACTATAAATTAGCAGATTCTTTAGACAAATCAAATTTTTTAAACAATCTTGCCTTTTCTTGTCTAAATTCTGCAAATTTTTAAATTTATCTATGTATTCTAAATTAATTTATTAAATTATATAACAGAATAGTTTAAAACATAACAGTATTACTAAAAACAATTATTACAGCTTTCACAGTATTTAAGACTAAAATTCAGGAATCTTAAAAAAGCAGGAAAAGATTATTGAATTTAACATTTTAAAGCATTTACAAAAATAAATAAATTTGTTACTAAAATTAAGAAAATTTGTAACATTTTAAGACCAAACAGTTAATACAGCTTTTATAGTTTTCAAGAAACAGTTTCTCAATTTTAAAAAAAGCAAAAAATTTTGTTTGATTAAATTGGTTTTTGCTAATTTTAACTTCAAAACATTAGTAAATAAACAATTTTGTTTTTAAAGTTAACAAAAGTTGTGACATTTTTAGACCAAAACGGTTAATACAGTTTTTACAGTGTTAAAGACACAGCATTTCAAAGTTTTGCAATTTTAAAAAAGCAGGAAATTTTGCTCACTGTTAAGGATTGTTGTTAGTTTTAACTCTAGAGCAAAAGAAAAAATTAACAAATTTGTTTTTTAAGTTAATAAAACTTATAACGTTTTGAGACTAAAACGGTTAATACAGCTTCTATAATTTTCAGGATTCAGCTTTTCAAAATTTCTCAATTTTAATAAAGTAAAAAATTCTGTCCGATCTTAAAAATTTTTGCCAATTTTAATCATAAAACATTAACAAAAATAGATTAATTTGTTTTCAAAGTTAATAAAACTTGGGTTATTTTAAGAACAAAATGGTTAATACAGTTCGATCTTAGAGGTTTTAGTCAGTTTTAACTCTAAAACATTAACAAAAATAAATAAATATATTTTTAAAGTTAATGTAATTTGTGACATTTTTAGACTAAGAAGGTTAATACAGGTTTTATAGTTTTCAAGATACAGCTTTTTAAAATTGATTAGTTTTAATAAAGATAAAAGTTATGTTCGATTTTATGAGCTTTGTCAGGTTTAACCCTAAAGCATTGGCAAAAACAGATAAATTTACTTTTAAAGCTAACAAAATTTGTGACATTTTAAAGCCAAAAAGATTAATACAGCTTTTACAGTTTTTAAGATACAGCTTTTCAAAATTTCTCAATTTTAAAAAAACTGGAAATTCTGTTTGAACTTAGGGTTGTTTCTTAGTTTAAACCCTAAAGCATTAACAAGAAAAATAATTTTGTGTTAAAGTTAATTAAATTTATAACACTTTAAGACTAAAACGGTTAATACAGCTTTAACAGATATAAGAATACAGCTTTTAAACCTTTCTTAATTTAAAAAAAAAAAACAGAAAATTCTGGTTGTTTTTAGAGGTTTTGTCAGTTTTAACCCTAAACCATTGGCAAAAACAAATTAATTTGTTTATGAATCTAATAAAATTTGTGACATTTTAAGATTAAAATGGTTAACACAGCTTTCACAGTTTTTAAGATACAGTTTTTTAAAGTTTCTAAATTTAAAAAAAGCAGAAAATTTTGTTCAATTATTTGAGTTTCTGTCAATTTTAATTTTGAACTATTGGCAAAAATAAATAAATTTGTTTTAAAAATTAACGAGATTTGTAACATTTTCAGAGTAGAATCGTAGATATAGATTTCAGAGTTTTGAAGATACAGCTTTTCAAAATTTTGCAATTTTAAAAAAGCAGAAAATTTTATTCTATTAAATGAGTTTCTGCAAATTTTAACTCTAAAATTGGCAACAAGAAATTAATTTGTTTTTAAAGTTAACAAAATTTGTGATATTTCAAGATTAAAAGCTTTTATAATTTAGAAAATACAGTTTTTAAAGTTTCGCAATTTAAAAATAAGTAGAAATATTTGACTGATTATATAGATTTTTGTTAGTTTAAAATTTAATTTTTTGTAAATCGCTTTTGTAAAAAAATGTCAGAATTTTATTTTTGCAGATTAAAACTAGGACTTACTTATTTTCGTCTTGATTTTGAAGTTTGGTAAAAGCTAAGAAAATAAAATTTAGTAATTGCATTTCTCGTCGAAACCGCTCGGCTCTTGGAATTAATGTAGAATTCTCGTCACAAACTGTTAGTAATTGAAAGAGAAGAGGCAAGAAGGTCTGTTGAACCTTTAGGGCGGTGACAAGCCATCAATTCCACCACGTATGGATAGGAAAATCCAGCAGCAAGTAAAGTAAGCCATGTAACCTTTGCACGTCAGTGTGCAAGCAGATCAATACGGAGAGAGACCTCGAGAGTAGACCAACAGGTAGCGTGACAGCCCCCCTCCCTCTCCAAGCAACCCCAAACCCAACAATTTTCCACCACCAAAAAAAGAAAAACATTACGTAACTCATTTGTCTCATTTTTACTTTTAAAACGAGAGATAACGTTCTGAATTTACAGCAACTCGCTAACTTGCATGCCAGATAGGTATTGAGATTTCGAAGTGGCGAATTTATTGTCTTGGTGTGTCAACGTAGAGTTTTAAATCGATACACTCTCTGTAATTTAATAATGAACTTCGATCAGTCGTACTTAAATAATACAGACGGTTTAAACGCCCCAAAATCTGTTAAATTGCTCAAAAACAACTGTTAAATCCGAGTATCGGGAGTCGTTAGTAGATTCCACCCATTAATTAGTTTCTCAATTTAATGCTTCTACCACTCTCTGCATTTATTTCCGTTCACGTCAGACGAGTACTTTCCCCAACTTTACAAACTGATTTTAAGTAGAAAGGGCGTAACAAGTTTAGCTGTATGTTCCTACGACTCGGCCACTTTAAACAATTGCGGAAATTTCGTATTGATTGACTGGATTAATCTCAGACAAACCGAGCCGACGTTCATTATATTGCCACGAACACTAATCATTGAGAGGGTTTTTGTGCTTTTATTTTATCTTTTAGGGTCCATATACTGCACATATAACTCTAAAAACATAATAGAGGACACGTTAAGAGGATCATCATAACACTTTTGATGATTTTGTTACGTGATAATATTTAAAGTTTTTTTTTTTGTTTGTTTGGGTCTATAGTTATACAATAGCTTTAGGCAACTTTGTACAAGTCTCTCAGTTAGAATTGCACAAAGGATTTGTTTGCAACCTGCTTTTGAAAGCTTCACTTAAACCGGTCATAAAGGTCCACCTATGCAATCAATTATAGTGCAACTGTAAACCTGTATGCATCTGGCCATTCACAAGCCATACGTTTTATTAAGGCGCTTATCCGAAACAGACATATTTTATGATCAACGTAAACGTGGATTCTTATTAGAAACATAAAATTTAGATTTTTGCGCGGTACTGAATTTTTGCTTTAAGAGTAAATTCGAGTTTTAAAGACTCAACGTTTAAAGATTTAGTAGATTACACATTGATATACTAAACTTTTGAGAAAACAACATTTTTTGTCTCTTGAAAAACTTTGAAAATCTGTATCTTCAAAACTATAAAAACTATTTTAAACTTTCTAGTCTGAAAATGTCACAAATTTCATTAACTTAAAAAATATATTTATTTATTTATTTTTGTTAACGTTTTAAAAACAAATTTATTAATTTTTGCCAATGTCTTAGAGTTAATACTGACAAAAACCTTTAAGTCAAGTAGAATTTCTTTCTTCTTTAAAATTGAGAAACTTTGAAGATCTGTATCTTAAAAACTGTAAATGCTGTATTAACCGTTTTGCTCTTAAAATATTACAAATATTGTTAACTCTAAAAACAATTTATTAATTTTTGCTAATGCTTTAGAGTTAAAACTGACAGAAACCTTTAAGATCGAACAAAATTTCCTGCATTTTTAAAATTGCTAAATCTTAAAAAGCCGTATCTTAAAAAATGTAAATAATGTGTTAGCCATTATCTGTATCTTGAAAATTAAAAAATCTGTATTAATAATAATAATAATAATATGTATTTATTCCTTTAAAAATACAGACATATGTATACAGGAAACGTCAAAACAGAAAACAGAGACTTTCATGATAAGAGAAACTCATTTAAAGTATAAAATGTGTTAGTATTTAAAAAGTTTTTTAGATTGAGCTTAAACTTTGTAATAGTTTTGCAGTTTTTAATTTCGCTAGGTAACTTGGGACCTAAGCAACGTAGAGAATTTTTGACTATGTTGTATCTAGTATAAGGAATAGAGAGGTTGTTGCTTTGTCTGGTGTTTAGCATGTGCACATCGCTTACATAAGGTAACTTATGTCGATTGGAATAAATAGAAACAGCCATCTCGAAAATTAAGAGGGAAGGTACCGTCAATATTCTATACTCCTTAAAAATATCTCTACAGGATTGTCTATCAGACAAACGAAAAATTACCCGTAACAATTTTTTCTGCGAAACAAAAACATCCTGTGCCGTCGACGAATTTCCCCATAGGCAAATTCCGTAGCGAAGTCGGCTATCAACTTGAGCAAAGTAAACTTGCATTAGTTGTTTTACATTAAGAATATCTTTTAGCACTCGGAACATATATGTCAAAGAAGACATTTTGGTTATTAAAGCTGCACAGTCCAATTCAAACATTTATCAAATACTATTCCCAAAAACTTAGTGCTATTGGTATCAACTAGTTGTTTATTAGTAACATTTACATTTATTGGGATAGGACAATTCTGTGGTACATGGAAGCGCAGGCAGTTAGTTTTTTCAGCACTGAAATGTAATTTATTAGTATTAAACCAATTAAAAACATTATCTACAGCATCTTGAGCTTTTATTTTCAGAATTATATCTAGTTTGTCAGAAATAATAATTACAGTATCATCTGCATAAAGTATTATAAATCCCTTTGGTAAGAGATGTTCAATGTCATTAATAAACAAAATAAATAAGACTGGCCCAAGTACAGATCCTTGAGGAACACCCATATTTAGTTCTACAAGGTTTGACTGTACATTTTCAGAAGAATCTTTTCCCGGAAGTTCAACCTATTGTTTTCTGTTCTGTAAAAAAGTTTTAATCCACTACAGAGCTACACCTCTAATACCTATATTATTCAATTTGTCAAGTAGCTTAGCATGATCTACGCAATCAAATGCCCTACTAAGATCACAAAAAATCCCAATAGGGCATTCACCGGCATCAATGTGTTTTAGGATATTGTCATATAAGATTAGTAAAGCCATTTTTGTGGAGCATTTTTCTCGAAATCCAAACTGATTGTCGGATATAAAATTTGTTATCTTTAAAAAGTTACACAAACGACTAAGATAGCTATACTCAAATATTTTAGAAAAGCCCGAAGTCAAGGTAATAGGCCTGTAATTTTCGATAGCATGAGTGCCGTTCTTTTTGTAGATTGGGATAACCTTACCGATTTTCAAAGCTTCAGGAAATTTGCCACAAACAAATGACAGATTCTCAAGATACGTTAACGGAGAAACTATGGCAGGAATACATTTTTTAATAATGTATATCGGCACTTCGTCAGGTCCAGATGACGTCTTGCTCTTAAGTTTAGAGTTTAACAAGTTTAATAGTTCATCATTACTGAAAGGAAGAAGAAACATGCTACTTTCTATAGTATTATTCGCTCTAGAACTAGAGCTTGAAACACTTGATTGTTGATTTAATTGATTAGTAATTTCAATAGGAACATTATTGAAATAAGTATTGAATCTATTTGCATTCAGCTTTGGGTCGTCACATAACACACCCTTGTGCTCTAGAATTATATTGCTATTTCTTTCTGAATTACTGTTGCCCGAAATTTGGTTAACGATTATCCAAAGTGACTTAGTTGAATTACTAGAGTTAGCTATTTTGGATTGAAGATACTGATTTTTGGTAGTGGCAACCAAATTCCTATGAGCTTTTTTAGCTTCTTTGTAGATGTCATCTAGTTGAGGATATTTCTGTTTTAGTATATAAAGGTCACGCAGTTTGACACTTGAGGACTGAATGTTTTCGTTTAATCACTTTTTTTTATTAGACTTCCGTTTTATCTTCTTTTTAGGAAAAAAAAAGTGTTAAAGAGATGTAAAAATGATTTCATGAAATATTCAAACGCCGTGTGAATATTATCTAAATGGTACAAATCTTCCCAATTAACTTCACTCTTATTAACCGTTTTAGTTGTAGAATGTCGCAAGTTTTACTAACTTTAAAAAAATATATTAATTTTTGCAAAATGTTTTAAGGTTAAAATGACAAAAACTCTTAAAAGGAACAAAACTTTCTGTTTTTTTAAAATTAAGAAATTTGGAAACCTGTATTTTGAAAACTATGAAAGCTGTATTAACCGTTTTAGGCTTAATATGTCACAAATATTGCTAACTTTAAAAACAAATTTATTTGTTTTTACTAAAGTTTTAGAGTTAATACTGACAAAAACGTTTAAATCGAACAGAATTTCCTGCTTCTTTAAAATTGAGAAACTTTGCAAATCTTTATCGTAAAAACTGTGAAAACTGTTTTAACCGTTTAAGTCTTAAAATATCACAAATTTTGTTAACTTTAATAATAAATTTGTTTATTTTTAGTAATGCTTTTGGATTAAAACTGACAAAACCTCTAAGATCAAACAGAATCTCTTGCTTTTTAGGATTGAGAGACTTTGAAAAGTTGTATCTTAAAAACTGTAAGAGCTGTGTTAACCATTTTAGTCTTAAAATGTCACAAATATTATTAAGTTTCAAAACATTTTTTTTATTTTTGCCAATGATTTAGGATTAAAGTAGACAAGAACCGTTAAAATCGAACAAAATTTCCTGCTTTTTTTGAAATTGAAAAACTTTAAAAAGCTGCATTTTAGTATTAAGTTATATAGTTCTTTTTATTAATTAGACTAATTAGACTATTAATTTTTCTTATTAATTAGACGGATTTTGACTAATTCCGAATCATCAAACTGTCTAAGCTACATTTCTCGCGTTAAAAACATTTGTAAACTGCAACTTCTAAACTGTCTTTATTTTCTTTGTGTTGGCAACAGTTCCAACATTTCATTCCGTCCAATCAAGGTAAAAAACGTCCCATTTCTTCGCATGTGTCCGTAAACAAACAAAAGTCACTAGATTAATTCTCAGGGATATTTATTTAACGTTTCTTAACTCTGGGTCAATTCCAACAAAGAACAAATTCAATTTAAAATGGTGTCAGGCCACGAAATTTCAACTTCACAAAACTATTTTTACCTCGAGATATTGATCTCGAAAAAACCACTTTTGTTACTTATAAATTGTTGGCAAGATGCAGTGTTTACATTCCGTAAATTATTGTCGATTTGTTTTATTAAAGTGGTGGAGCGTTTTTCGGGAGAGATGGAAACGGTTTCCTGTCAGGACGTGTTCCGTTTCATTTCCTTTTTATAGACAAGTTTGGCGAGAAAGTGGCCGGAACGGAGACTTACAGACATTGACAATGTTCGAGCAGACAAATCGATTATACACTAATTTCTAGTTTGCATAATCCGTAGTTAATTACTCACAAACATCACGTGTTAACATTAGCAAAGCCTCAATTTTTTTATCTAAAGCCTTTTATACTCAAAAACATTAGAAGTGTTACACCCAGAAAGAATAATTTTTGTAAGTTCTAGATGAGTTTTATCAGCAAGACAACGTACGCCCACATATTGCTCCTCAACTATGGACTTTCTCCAAGAAGTTAGCGTTAACATTTTGCCGTTGCCACTTTGTTTACCGGATTTAAATCACATCGAGTTTGTGTCGAATAAAACAGTGATTGTAATTTGATTTGTAATTTAGCATAAAATTCAAAAATAAAATCAAACTGAGTAAATTTCATTTAAAAATCATAACTTTAGTGTTTTTTTAATATTGGGACACTCTGTATATAAACCGCAATATTTTTAAAATGTAAAAAAATCAATATTTTTTAAAATAAACAAGTTATAGAGCTTTCTCAGACCGCTGGTGCAGCCTGTATACTATAATGTTACTAGAATTTTTTGCAAATCTTATCGTTTCATTCTTGAAAACATATTTTTTCTGAATGTAAAACTTTTAATGTCACTGAGTATATTTAATAAATGCTTTGATGTTTTAGTAAAGTCAGTTCGGCTAAATTGCATGGATCCATGTATTCAAAGCTTTGAAATCGTCGCTTTTAACTCAGTACCAATGTCGAGATTGTTATTAAACTCGAGTGTTTCCCTTGAAATTATGTTACGTCACTTCCGAATGCCACTGTAATTATTTGCCAGCTGGAACTAAATCTAATTTCTGACACGAATTTTTTTATTTTAGAATTTTCAAAGAATTCCAATTGTCTTGAGTGGCAATAGCTTTTGTGGAGAAAAGGCTTAACGCTTCTTGAACAGAAACAAGCCTGATTTCGAAACAATGCTTTTATTGCTTTGTGGTTAGCGTAAAAATTTCAGATGAGCACAACAAAACCACCGCAATTTATTAATTACAAAAACAAATAAACTCGAGTAAAACCCAATGTTTGCATACGAAATAAAACGCGGTATTTATTTAAGTCTTTTCAAGCTCCGGAGGGAAATTCTCTATAGTTGACATTATTTATATAAGTAGAAAAAGACTATCTTGCTCTATTATTCAACCAGAGAGACGACAAGGTAAAAATCCGCCATTGCGATGCCATACAAATTGGTTACATCTTTAATTCCGCAATCAATTTTTAACAGCTCTAGTGCTTTAATACGATTCTAAATGCCTTAACTAACTAACCCTTTTCAATTTTTAATTACCCCAAGCTTTGTTTTAGTCTAAAATGTGTGATTTTGAGTTAAAAGCCTCGCACTTGATATTTGCATTTTGATTTCCGGTTGAATTTTGTGAAATTGTGAGTCCTTTTTGATTACTAATAGATAAATGGAAGATCCACCCCTAATTATAATTTTGCGTGATGTCTAAATCACCCTCAAACTAACTAAAATTATCATTTAAAGTATGATGTATCGTTGGGGTTGCGCTGTAATCGCAATTTACTACCAGCACTACGAAACGAAATATTCCTAACGTTATTAAAACCATCCATTTTTCGAATTTATAACACTTGAAAGGCGTGTAAAATTTGACTGCCCATTTTGATAATTTTATAGAGATCGTTTCTTTGATTTCGCTATGAAAAATGTATTAGCAAAAAAATATGCAGTTATCAATTATTTTTTTTTTAAATTATTACATTTTTACATATACATAAAAATTGTTTCTTATATTTAAAAAAATAACTGCTTAGTTTATTCTCTTGGTTCAGATAGAATAATAACATTTTTTAAATTCTGTTGTATTTCTTCAACATTTAATTTTATATTTTTTTAATTTTAAGTTAGCATCAAGTAAAAAGCTGTTGTTTCTTTCTTAAAAAGATTTATTTGGTGTACATATTTTTTTGGATTAAAAAATTCTTTTTAAATTATTTTAGTTTTGTGCTTCTGCTACTACCTAAATTTTTATTTTTGCTTCTAAGCTAGTTTCTTATCTAAAACTTGTGTTTTTATCAGAAAAAAATATTGATATATAAGCTGATTTCAAGTTGAGATAATACCGGTAGTATCTTCGTTTCCATAAAAAAATAATCAAATTCGGGGCTGTGATTCGCTGTTGTCATGAAAAAGTATTAAAATTTGCGATACTGCCGGTATTATCTCTACTTGAAATCAGCCCATTAGTATTTATTCTCTTGGTATAAATTTTTTTTTATATTCCTCCATTTTATTATATTTTTCCTTTTCTTAGATCTACATTTTTAAGTTAATCTAATTTAGAGTTGTTGAACCAGTGAACAAAAGGCTTTTTTGTTGGAAAGTTATTTCTGAAAAGGAGAGAAAGTTAACGGTGTTTGGAAATATTCAATTCAGCCGTGCCTGGAAGAGTTTCGAGAAGCTTTTCTTGACGTTGTTGTTGTGTGTGAAGAGTTTAAAAACACTTTTCACCAAAGTGTAAATCTGTTTCGTGAAACTGGGTCCGTTACACGTAAAACCAACTAAACGAACAGATGAAGTTATTCAT
The DNA here is from genome assembly GCA_029207805.1 of Tribolium confusum. Taxonomy (NCBI): domain Eukaryota; kingdom Metazoa; phylum Arthropoda; class Insecta; order Coleoptera; family Tenebrionidae; genus Tribolium; species Tribolium confusum. The sequence continues at coordinate 3,744,393 of JALGAY010000007.1, read as the reverse complement.
GCTGCACAAGAGATTCTACAGCAAGATTCAAAAACGTTGATTAGACATCTCTCTCAGCAAGTTGAACCTTCTGTTAGTACATGTCATAAACTCCTACGAAAAGATTTATATAATGTACCCTTATCGTCTCCAAGCCGTTCAAGAGTTACGACCCGTAGATTTCCCTAGAAGATTGCAGTATTGTCAGTGGTTTTTGCAAATACTAATGAACTCCTTCAAAAAACTTTCTTTACGGATGAAGCGTGGTTTTACCTGTCCCGCTACATGAATTCACAAAACATGAACACACGATACTTCTGCGTTTTGGATTTATATTTTTTGATTTTGAGTTAGTCTCAAACTTAAAATTGTTGTCTCTTTCTTTAGAAATATAATTTGATGTACATATTTTTTTGATTTGAAAAATTTTGTTAAATTTTTGATGTTATTGTATTTCTTCTATTTTTTAGATTTTTATTTTTAGATTTTTTTTATTTAATGAAAGATGCCTCAACAACTGGGTTATTGGCATCGACTGGTACAGTGGTGTATACATAATACAATGGATGCCAAATATTACATACAATTAATTAGTTGAGTTTTTTCCAAAAATCTTACGATGTTTTCCACTCTTTGGGGACTCTTTATGTCTAGGGCTTCTGATAAGCTATATGGTATATAAAATCTTGTACGGGCTTTGACAAATTTGGGACACTCGCGGAGAATATGCTTGATACTTAGCTTGCATTGGCTTGTTGGACATTGTGGAGCCGGATTCTTTTCTAACAGATATTTGTGGGTTAGGTTTGAATGGCCTAAGCGTATTCTATTCATTAGGACTTTGTATTTTCTAGTTATCAGTTTGGGTTTTTTAGTATTTAGTGTTCCTTGGCATTCTGAGAGTTTAGTTGATTTTGCCTGCCATTGGGTGTTCCACTGACGTTTGTCACTGCGTCTAATGGTGTTTTTATGTTAATTTCTTCATTATATGTTTCCGTGGCTATGAATGCTGCTTGATCGGCAATTTCATTACCCTTAATTCCACAGTGGGACGGGACCCATACAAGAAAGATTGTGTTTTGCAGCATCTTGTGTTCAGCCAATGTGGTTCTAATTGATTGAATGATTGGATTTGTTAGGAACATCTTTTCGATTTCTTTGATGGTTGCAAAGTTTTCTGTTACTATTACAATTTCTGTTGATGTGTGTGTTTTTGTAGACTCGAGTGTCCTCAGGATTGCATATAATTCGGCAGTGAAGATACTTGTTCCAGCTTGCATTTTGGATTTGATGATTTCATGGGGAGTTACAATTAGGAAACTGACTTTCGAAGCGTCAGTGTACATTATTTCAGCGCCAGCGAATTTCTCAAGTATTTGCGAAAAGTGGTTTTGGATAAGTGGGTATGGTGTAGCATGTTTTGGAGATTGAGCAAGTGTGTAGTTGGTATTTAGTGTATCAATTAGCCATGAAGGGATTTTCTTAACAGGAGTTGGCTGGGGTAGAGAAAGGAAGATATCATAGGTTGTGGTAAGTTTTTTATTTTAGTACTTAAAGAGGTGGGTATACGACGGTTACTTGAAAAAGTCGTTGGGTAAGGGTTGAGACCGTAGTTGTGCACAGACTGGGTTATTGTAACATAATGTCAAGAAGTTTCGGTGGAAGATAAAGGGTAGTTCATTGAACTCACAGTAGAGGCTTTTTACAAGGGTTGTTCTAAGAGCACCGAGCGCCAGGCGGAATAGTGTGTTGTGGATTGTATTTAGTGAGGATAGTAGTGTTTTGCTTGCGGATTGGTAAACAATACATCCATATTCTAAGACTGGCCTGATTAAAGTTCTGTAGATTTTCATTAATATAGTTTCTTGTGCGCCCCAAGAGTGATAGGCTAAGGTTTTAAATATGTTTAGTCTTTAGATTTAGAATTGTTGTCTCTTTCACCATTAAGAATAAAATTCTCTAAATTTTTATTATTGTTCTTTATATTTCTGCTATTTGCATCTATATTTTCTAAATTTAAGCCACTCTCAGATTTATAACTGTTGTTCCTTTCTTCAGAAAAAATAAAATAATGTATATGTTATGGACCAAATGATAACTTAAGCAGTATACATAATGCACGGTCATTATGAAAAATGCCCCGGACATTATGAAAATGCCCTCGTGCATTATAAATAATGCTTACATTAATCACCTGGTTCATAACATATACATTCTTCTATTTTAAAAAATTATAATGAATTTTTTGGTTTTACTTCTATTACTTTCTAGACTTTTACCAAAAATAATTTAGAATTTATTCTCTTAAACTTTTTTTTTTAATTTTTTGGTGTTATTATACTTCTGTTACTTTCTACATCTATAATTTTTTGATTTTTAGTAGTCGTTTTAGATCTAGAATTGTTATTTTTTTCATTATGAAAAATAATTTGTTGTTTATTATATTCCCTAGAATTAAAATATTATGTTTGTACTTTTACTTCTTAGATCTATATTTTTTAATTTTAAACTAATCTCAGTTTAGAATTGCCGTTTTTATCAGAAAAAATAATTCTATTAAACTCTGTTAAATAACAAGTATTTCTTTAATCTAATTTTTTTTAAATCTTCTAGTATTATTGTACTTCTATTACTTTCTAGATCTATAGTTTTAATTTTTAGCTAGTTGCCTCAGATCTAGAACTGTTAGGTATCTTTTTGCGCGATTGGTTGTTTTTATCAGTTTACTGTTCCTGTTTCCACGACGGTAGGTTGCTGTTACTGGTTGCTACGTGTAACAAAACGGTAAGTAATTCACTTACCGTTCAGTGAACGGTAAGCAATTAAATCTAAAAAAACAATTTTGCGATTTATTTATTAAAATTAAATGTACAATTATTATAATTAATAGTCGCATTTGAGTTTCTAGTGTTAATAGACAAACTTTCCGACGTAGAAGTCCCAGGTTGTTGTAATAGTCCACCAACATCGCTGTGTAAAATTTTATGAGCAAATTCAATTTTGTTTTTGAGGGAATCTTCCACGTAACTCTCGGCCACCGTTAATGAACGCCACCCACCATGTCTTTTTAGTTCCAACACATCAACTCCGTTATTCGCCAAAAGTGTAGCCGATGTGCGCCGAAACGAGTGTCCAGTAAAACCTTCAGGGGCTTGCAACTTTAAATACTTTGCAATTTTTGACGGTCAGCCTCCAATTGTGCCTTTTCCTGTGACTTGCCTAGTGCATTTGCCATTTCGATAGTTCAGAAATAAATGATCTGACGTTGGGTTGCTTGGTCGAATTCTTATGTATTTTCGATGTATTTCCAAATAATGAACTGCTTCATTTTCTTTATTAATAACTGTGAACGTTCGCTGAATATTCGTTTTTGTATTTGGAATATTTACTATAAACATTTCTTCATGTTCTTCTATGTCACTCATTTTAATATTGTACAATTCCTCTCGTCTACAAGCGCCCGATACTCCCAATATCATTGCTACCTGCAAATATATTGTTTCCTTAGAACTTAGATGTACCACCTCATCATCTACAACATACCTTTGGAATTAAAAATTGTTCGTCTGGTGCTTCATTCAAGAATTTTTCCATGTCTTCTTTGGTAAAAATTTTAGCCTTCTTAGGCCGATATCCAATATTTTTTCTCTTAAGATAAGCAATTAATGTAGCAAACTTAGAAATATCGATAGCATCATGGAGAAAAATTGTACTCTTCAGCATAGAATACTCCCCCCATAAACTGCCTGGGGCCTTAAAGTGTTCACTTCTCACCACAAAATACGCTAACAAGCTCTTTTCATTTACAGAAATCTTCTTTGCTTCACGCCATTCCTTAAACAACTTGTATGTCTGTTCATATCAAGCTTTAGATTTTTCTGGAATTATTGCTGAACATCCTTCTTGCCAAGCGTCTTCTAAATCATCCGGTAGATCATCACTATCGCTCATATTTGCTTCGAAAACGAAACCACAAAACAGAACTATGTAGGAATGATTGTATCAAAAAGACAATTTTACTTGTTTGGAACAAAACCATAGCAACCATGGAACAGCCACCCAAAGTTTTCAGTTTCAATCTTCCCGATTATCACAAATGTATTGATATAAATTATTATTACTATTATTCTAGAAACTCCAATCGCGCAAAAAACGTTATAAGCATGTCGAACGTTAAGGATTACCGTTCTCCGTACTTTATATACTATTTTCATCATAAAAAATAATTTGTAGTATATTATATTCTCTAGATTTAGAAGATTATTATTTCTTCTTCTCTTTTTTGGATCTATAATTTCTGATTTTAAGTTAATTTCAAATTTAGACCTCTTAGAACTTAGTCCTCTTTCTCAGAAAAAAGAAGATAATATTTAATTTTTCTGTCTATTTTTTTTTAAATCTTTTAGCGTTACTGTATTTCTGTTACTTCTAGATTCATATTTTTGGATTTTTAGCTACTTGTTTCAGATTTAAAATTGTTGTTTTTTTTATCACAAAGACTTAGTTTGTTGTTTAAAGATTATTGTTTGTACTTTTACTTTATGGATCTGTATTTTCTGATTTTAAACTGATCTTAGTTTTGAAACTTTTATCCTCTTTACCAAAAAAATTAAGTGGGTATAGATTCTTCTGGTTTAGTAAATTTAACAAATTTCTAGTTATTCTAGATTCGTATTTTTTGATTTTGAACTACTTTCAGATCTAGAATTGCTGTCTTTATTAGGAGGAATTCAATAGTATTTATTTCTTTTAATTTTTTTAATTTTCTAGTGTTATTGTACTTCTGTTACTTCTAGATCTACATTTTTTGATTTTAACTTAATCTCAAATCTAGAACAGTTCAACCTTTTATCAAAAAATTGAAAACTTTAGTAAATTTGTTGTAATTCTGTTATTTTCTAAAATCTTTCCTTCTGATTTTAGTCTGAAACATTTTTCTGAATCTTGTGATGATGTTGTACTTCAAATCTAATTAAAACCATCTATTTTTCGAATTTGTAACACTCAAAAAACGTATAAAATTTGATAGCTCACACTCTTAATTTTATAGCCGTTCTTTTTTTGATTTTGCTATGAAAAACATATTAGAGCAAAATCTGATGTTTTAGAATTTTCTTTGAGGAAGACAAGATAATTACATTTTCCCATATACGTGAAAATTTTTCAGTATGAAACAGCAAACCGTTGGAGAATGTAACTAATTTCGTTCGTTTTAGTTGCTTTTTCCTTTTCTCCAAGTTGAAAACTTCCGACTAAAACTAATAAGAGACTAGCTTCAACTACATAATTAATTCCAAAGTCTGGCACGAATTTCTTTTGATGTTTTCTTGTTTATCCGGATTGGTTTACCATTAAAACAGTTGGCGAGCATAAAACGCAAACTTTATTGTTTGAGGGTGTGCGATTTTTAACTAGGTTAAAGCTAGACTACAATTTATATGAAAATTTTTCAACTAAACAGGAAATTGTATATTACGGAAATTATGGCGAAATTTATTTGCATATGCACCGGTTTAAGCTTTATCTTCCTAATCAGAATGCCAGCGTTTTGTAAAAATAGACGTGTGTTTGTGTTCAAGCCACTCTCCAGGGGAAACAAACAACAGAGCGACGGTTTCAAATCGTAAAAATTAAACAGACATTTTTCTTTCTTCATTATTTTCATTCCTCTCCAAAAAAAATATTTTCGTAATTGTAAACCAAAGGTTTGAATGAGAGTTACACACGTAATCCGTTATTGAACAACACAAAAAACAATCAATGAGAGTAACAAAGCAAAAAATCTATTTTAAATTTTTAAATAGCGACTTAATATTTTCTAGTTCTCACTAACTGAATGATTAATTTTTAGTCAGTCTCATTTTTTATATAATTAAACGTCCTTGCTAGAATGTGACAGATGTTTTATGACCTTTCTAGATTTAATTAGATGTAATGACTCATTTTTCCAGGGTCTATTAATGATTTTATAGAATTTCACGCCTTGATGCGCTTCTAGCGCGAAATTTTTCTAGTATTTTCGAAAGCAATTTACTTAAACTTTCTTTATTTTTTGTTATTTTGAATTGTCGTAACAATATATTAAGTTTAACAATAAAGTTATCAATAAAGAAGATCAAATGTAGAATCAATATAACCAGCTAGTCTATAAATACCTATATAATTATTTTATCAATTTATAATATTTTTTTTACAACAAAGCTTCAGTTACATTTCCACCTCTAATTAACTTACAACATTCTCTGACATTAATTACAATTTTTTTATCCCGAACTTAACAAACGACAATTTTATGTAAATTTTTTTGATAAATCATTTTGTGCTACGAAAGCTCAAGATTTCAGATAAAAATTAAAATTTTTCTAGCCTCGAAATTTTAATTTTTTTATACTAAAATATCTGTAAAACTCTAATTATAACCGAAATAACATCGCGTGCATCTGACATGGTATTTTATAAAGAAAAATTATGATCTGACACGAGAATCCTATTTTTTTCGCGTTTAAAAGTTCGGAAAGGGCGCCATCTTGCATCAGTTTATGAGCCAAAACAATCTTGCTACATTTGCTAAGATTTATAAGCATCATAACGTTACAAGAGAGTTGTTAAACAGGCTAATGTCGTCGTTACATTGTTATCACAATCACCTGTTGGCGATTTATTGTTGCTAATTTAACATTTTATCATTTCGAAAGTTATTTTACGCGAGATTTTTCATTTAAGATCGTAAAATACGTTATTTACATAAAGTCGGTGCTTTATAACGTTGTTTACAACGAATCCGATTCGAAAACATGTCGGGTTTTTCGGCATCATGTGATATAATAGCGGCAAATTTGAGTTTATCTACAGTACGCTTCTGAATCGACTTTAAAAGAGGAATTTTTTTTTTATTTTTGATATTTCAGAAAATTTTACTTTTGTTGATTTGCCTTGCTTGTTTTTAAAGTTTATCCTTGAAGAATCTTTATAAATGAGATTTACCTATTCTTAAATACAACCTTAAAGGTTTTTTTGCGAAATAAACGGCAAGAACTGAAGCAGCATCGTCTTCATTGAACAACTTTTTTGATTTCTTAATGTTTAAAACCGAGCCTGTTTTAAGAAATTTGTTAACCAAGTTTTTTGCACCGGAATTTAAAATGACAACTTCCAGGTATTTTTAGTTGAATTTTTCGATAACAACTCAGTAGTATTCTTCTCCAGTTCCGTGACATAAAATTAGATAAATTTTTTGTTAACATTATAGCATAAACACTGTCCAAATTAGCGAAGATTTAATTTGCAGTTCTACTAACTTATTAGTTTTATTATCTGCTGTGAGTGGTATTTTTTAATAAAATCCGTCTACTAAAGTTACTTCTAAAATTTACGAAAAACGAAATTCTAATTTTGAACACAAATGATATCATTTCGAGAATCGTTTGAGTTAAATAATAGTTATTTATTGTTTAAGTGTTTTAGACAGCGTTTTATCCACGCAAGAATGTTTAAGCGCGAGACGCAGTCGAGCGTTTAATATTCTTAAGTGGATAAAACGCGACTAAAACACGAATCCAAGGTAACGTTTTATCCACAATTACAGCGATTTAAAATTGGAATCGGCAAAATTTTATCTTACGTCATCAAAAACTGATTTGACATGACCCTCTGCCAGCGGATGTCACCTCAAAAATCATTGAAATTATCTAAAAAACATGGGAGGTGTTAAATTGTTGCTATTTATTTTCGATTGTTTATCGACTCCATTTGTACAAAACGCTGTGCAAGTTGGTAAAAATAGAAGAAAGTGATACTGTTCCTGAGACAATTCTTGAGGAAGCTAAAGAAGCGACTTGCCAGTTATTGCCTGCGAAGTCCAGGGAACATTATGAAAAAGTATTTTCAGAATTTAATAAATGAAAAGAAGAACGAGGGGTAATGACAATAAATGAGGAAGTTCTACTATTGTATTTCTTAGATTTGAAGAAGAGATATGGAATTTCATCTATGTGGTCGAAGTACTCCATGCTGAAGGCCGCTATAAAGGTCTATAACAACATAGACATTGGAAAATATAGTAAGCTCATGACCTATCTGAAGAATCAGTTAAGAGGATACAGACTGAAGAAAGCTGCAGTATTAGAAAGAACACATGTGGAAGAGTTTTTGACAAGAGCTTGAGATAACGAATATTTGATGATCAAGGTAATCCCTGTCATTACATAGACATTGTAGCCAATAAATTTTGGAATATTTTAGGTTGCATTAATAATGGTGTTTGGTGTCTGTCGATGCTGTAAGCTGACAAATTTGAAAATCAGTGATGTAGAAGACAGGGGCGCATACCTGATTGTCTCAATACCAGATACCAAAACGGGCGTTTTACGAAAATTCACAATTATAGAAGAAGGATTCTCTATCAACACTGTAGAGAAGTGTAGGAAATACATGTTCTTACGTCTGAAGAAGTTATCTATTGAGAGATTCTTTTTACGATACTCTAATTAAAAATGTACATCGCAACCTGTTGAAATAAACACTTTATCGAAAGTTCCTTCTAAAGTTACTTCGTTTTTGAATCTGGCGAACGCAGAATCTTATACCGGCCACTGTATAAGGCGCACTTTAACAACTTTACTTGCCAATGGAGGTGGTAATCTTACAACAATTAAACGACATGGTGGGTGGAAGAGCTCCGCCATAGTAGAAACTTATATATAAGCTTGCTATCACAAGGAAAATCCAAGGTTCTCTTGGTACTAGTCGTTCCTTACAAGAGGAGACGTTCATTGTTACTACAACTACTATTCGTACTGAAACCGATAACAACTACAAGCTTCTTATTAATAAAAACAAAGTGAATTATGATAAAACATAAAACGAAATGTCTATTAATGTAAATGTTAGTGTCATTATTAATAATAAACAGAATGCGATTTATTTAAGATTGTATTTTTTCATTATTCCACTAGTGGATAAAGTGTTACTTTATACGGTTTGTAAGTGTGAATAAAACTTTAATTATAAGGTAATTGTGGATTAAAAATAATTTGTGTTTTGGGAGTTTGAAAATAAGCAGGACAATCAATAAAAGTAAAATTGTCAAAAATCAAAAAGTAAATATGTTCGTTTTTTTGGTGTTGGGTAATTTAGATAATATCGACAAATTTGAATTTATGTGTAATATAGGATTTTCATTTACATGCAAATAATAAAGCAACAATTGTTAAGCGTTAGGTAATCGATTTAGGCCATTTTGTCTCTATAAAGCATACATCGATTATATTTTGTCATTTTCACACCACCAGAAGCTCGTTATTATACCGATATCTATGATAATAGGGTTAGCTTTGAATAATGGTATTACCGTAAATTTTTGCTCGAGTTTATAATTCGTGACAAATGATATTAAAAATGTGTAAAATTCACACGACGAGAGCTTAAACAAAATAAATAGCTTCCATTTTAAAATTTTTATCTTCAAGTATGAGAATTTATGGCTCAATTAATTTTATCCTCTTTTAAATTTATAGAAACTTGTCTCTTTAATATTTAAAAGCATCGATTAGATTATGCGATAATGTCTATTCATGTTTCATAAAAGGCGATTATCGATTGCATTCTTGTCTAACCAGAAGTATTTCGTAAAATTTCAGATATTTGAATTATTAACAAGTCGCGCGCTGACTTTGCAATAAATTTCTTATGACAAGTAGGCTATGAGAAGAGTGGGAGGTAAACCACGTCTACTATACTATAAATACACAGCGCGACCCGATCAGTTCACACCGAATTGTCATAAAACCAGAATTTTATTTTATTTGAAATATAGAGTTATATTTGCACTACCTCGGATAAGTTATGCACATATAAAATATGTATTATACAACTCGGGATTAAATTAACTCAAAAAGTTTTTAAACAAACGTTATAGGAATTCTGTGTTTCTGGTATATACAGAGTGTTATTAAAGTAAAATAGGTAATAACTCTCTTTAAAAGAGTACTAAATAACCAAAATTGTCTTATCTAACGTAATCGTCTTGTACTGAATGAGTTGGCAGCATTAAAATGTCACTTAAAATTGTTTATTCTTGTCAATTTTTAAACTCAATTTTGACATTTCAAAAATTTGCTAAATTTTTTCTAAAATTTGTTAAAATCAACAAGGAAAAATATATAACAGCGATAGAAAGAAACCAACAATAAGAAGAAACTACTACAACTATAGAAGAGAAATGGGAAGCTATAGAAAAATTAATTAAATAAGCAATCAGAAAGCAAATTAAAGAAAAGAATAAAAAACACAAAAGAATAGTACGATGAAGATTGTAGATTTCAAGAACAGAAAAAAGACACAGCAAGAAAAAAAATGCTAGAAGAAACTACACAAAACAGCTAGAAAGAAACTAAAAAAAGAGCAAAATACAAAAGAAATTGCAGAAAGAAGAAACGAATCCACAACGCTAAAAAATAGAAGATATGGAAGAGAATTACAAAAATAAGGAGATAATTTGTTCACAAAAATTTTTTAATAGTTGTTTAGCTAACATAAACCTCTAAAATCTAAAAAAAAACAATTTTGCGATTTATTTATTAAAATTAAATGTACAATTATTATAATTAATAGTAGTAATACCACTCGCATTTGAGTTTCTAGTGTTAGTAGACAAACTTTCTGACGTAGAAGTCCTAGGTTGTTGTAACAGTCCACCAACAGCGCTGTGTAAAATTTTATGAGCAAATTCAATTTTGTTTTGGAGGGAATCTTCCACGTAACTCTCGGCCACCGTTGATGAACGCCACCCACCATGTCTTTTTAGTCCCAACACATCAACTCCGTTATTCGCTAAAAGTGAAGCCAATGTGCGTCGAAACGCGTGTCCAGTAAAACCTTCAGGGGCTTGCAACTATAAATACTTTGCAATTTTTGACGGCCAGCCTCCAATTGTGCCTTTTCCTGTGACTTGCCTAGTGCATTTGCCATTTCGATAGTTCAGAAATTTGATCTGACGTTGGGTTGCTTGGTCGAATACTTATGTATTTTCGAAGTATTTCCAAATAATGAACTGCTTCATTTTCTTTATTAATAACTGTAAACGTTCGCTAAATATTCGTTTTTGTATTTGGAATATTTACTACAAACATTTCTTCATGTTCTTCTATGTCACTCATTTTAATATTGTACAATTCCTCTCGTCTACAAGCGCCCGATACTCCCAATATCATTGCTACCTGCAAATATATTGTTTCCTTAGAACTCAGATGTACCACCTCATCATCTACAACATACCTTTTGAATTAAAAATTGTTCGTCTGGTGCTTCATTCAAGATTTTTCCATGTCTTCTTTAGTAAAAATTTTAGCCTTCTTAGGCCGATATCCAATATTTCTTTCTCTTAAGATAAGCAATTAATGTAGCAAACTTAGAAATATCGATAGCATCATGGAGAAAAATTGTACTCTTCAGCATAGAATACTCCGCCCATAAACTGCCTGGGGCCTTCAAGTGTCCACTTCTCACCACAAAATACGCTAACAAGCTCTTTTCATTTACAGAAATCTTCTTTGCTTCACGCCATTCCCTAAACAACTTGTATGTCTGTCCATATCGGGCTTTAGATTTTTCTGGAATTATTGCCGAACATCCTTCTTGCCAAGCGTCTTCTAAATCATCCGGTAGATCATCACTATCGCTCATATTTGCTTCGAAAACGGAACCACAAAACAGAACTATGTAGGAATGATTGTATCAAAAAGACAATTTTACTTGTTTGGAACAAAAGCATAGAAACCATGGAACAGCCACCCAAAGTTTTCAGTTTCAATCTTCCCGATTATCACAAATGTATTGATATAAATTATTATTATTATTATTCTAGAGACTCCAATCGCGCAAAAAACGTTATAAACATGTCGAACGTTAAGAATTACCGTTCTCAGACAATAATTGGAGTCGTCGCTTCGTTCCTCCTCCAAACAATTGTCTTCGAACGGTAAGCATTCCTTACCGTTCTCCATACTTAATATACTATATAAAAGCATTAAGTTTACTCTTTATTAAATTAATAAAATTTGGCCACTAACTAAAATAATAAATTTTTGTAAAACAAAAACGGCGAGAGAATCAGCTACGATAATTTTAATTATTACCTAACTAGTTGTTTACCTCGAAAGTCTAGTAAAGTAGCTTTAATACTGACGAATCGCATACAACGTTTTAATTATTTTTAATTTTTTTTCTCAAAATGCGAGTAATTACTTCTGCATTTGTTCACAATTTTAAATATATATTTACCTAATTTGAGTCTTAGAAATAAATGAGCAATAGCTTTATAAAAGTGTTGAGTATATTTGGCCACACAAAATTTGGCCACTGTAACTAAAATCGTCAAGAAAAAAAATACAGCAAGAGAGTTAGTTACGATAATTTTGTTTCCTACATAATCTGGGATAATTACAGATGTTTCTAATTTAGACAGTTAAGTACTTTTTTAAATTTTGATTAACTGAAAATCTACTTTTCAAAGGTTACTGATTTTGGTCAGAGTGGTCTATTTTGCTATGACTGAGTACACAAAAAAACTTTTTTAGCAGAGCAGTTTAAGCGTTTTATTTTTAGTTATGTGTTGTTTTCTTTTCCCCCTTTTTTATATATATAATAATGAAGTTTTTTGGATAAAATTAAAAAAGAAGTGTAATACAAATCGAGATGTAATTAATATTAAAAAATCAATAAACCTGTGAATGAGGGAGGCCGTCCTCAAAACGTCGTTGACTTTCGTCATTTCTTATCATTCACAATAACTTTCTTCTAACTTCAAGAAACTTTACTACTATTGTTATATTTTTATTTCAACACTCGATATTTAGTAAAAATCGTCAGATATCTACATCGAAATAAAGATTTTTAGAAATAGTAATAATCTCTTTACTATATTGATAAAATAAAAAAAACTTCGGACACTGATAAGAGGCAAAGTTAAGACAATTAGAAAACAAAAAAAAACATTTATTTAACTAGGTAGTTGCTTAGTAAAGCTGGATTTGAGGATTATATTAAATCCAAGAGTTAATCAACGTTGTTTGCGTTTGCCACTAACTGCAGCTTTTAGAGGAGATATTAAAGCACCGGTCTTGACCACTAATGGTCGTTAGGTCATTTTAAAAACTATATATGTGACTTGAACACTCTGGCATTTAGGTGTCGCATTAACCATTCTTAAAATTATTAATTAAATCTTTTATGTGATTAAAAAAATTAAGTTGAAAATGTAAAACAAATATCAAATTTTTTTTAAAGGGCTACATTTTAGCTTATACTGTATTACATATTAAATAAAAAAATTTGATTAGGTTTTTAATCTCTCAAATTTATTAGATTAATTTTGCTACAGCTGTTTCGACGAATCAACGACCATATTTAGGTAGCATTAAGATTTTATTAATAATAAATCAATTTTGAAAGTATAAAGAAAATAATGAAATAATAAAAATGAAGAAGAATAATGACAAACAAGAAAAATATAATAAAAACGGGTTATATTAGTGAGTTATTTCGTTGTAATAATAAGTCAGGTCAAGTCAAAACAGGTCACCTAAAACCATATTTTGTCGAGGTGAACATGGCCTATTAGTAAAAAACGAAGAAGTAACAGAATGATATACTGGATATTTTGAAAGAGCCTTTAACAAATCGTTGACTAAAAGAAAAACAGTTAAAAAAAAAGAAACAACAGAAACGAACAAAAAAAAGACAAAAAAATTTTCCACATATTATAAAATGAAAAATGTTACAAAACAATAATATAATAAATAAAACAATATACAAGAAGAAATGATAAAGTACGGAGGCTAAAAGATTTAATTAAAAATGTATGGATAAAAAAACAAATGCCGCAAGCATGAAGAACAGCAATATTGGGCATAAGGGTCTTAAAAAGTCTACCCACTTTTAGATATTTTGAGTATAACTTTATTACCAACTCAGTCAGTATTTGTTCATCACTGTGAACATACAAGAACCGTTATTATAAAACTATTTTAATAGGATTGTCACTAAAAAATTTCAGTTGATAAGTAAGCGACAGGTGCTTTTCACTAGAATCAATTAAAATTGATTACTTTCTAAACTGGTACTAAATTGAGTGTAAAATTTCCCCAAACCTTTGATTTATGTTTAACCAGTAATCCAATTATTTTCGTTCCATTGACTAATTCATTTAATATAATTGAATTGGCTCTTTGACGCCGACGACAAAAAGGCACTTATGTCGTTTTAAATTATGACCGGTTTAGAGATTTTACAAAAGACTATACTTTAATAAAAAAACACACTAATTGAGTCACATTGTAAAAGCGAAATTTTATAACTTTTGATTGTTGGCAGAATTGAAAAGACAAGCCTTGCTGCGACATCAAGCGCATTTATTGCTTTTGACAGAATCAACATTATATTAATTTCACAAAGAGCACAGCTATTATATTAATTATGAGGCGAGCTATTTTGTTTATAGGTAATTTCAACGCAATGGGAGAGTTCAAGGGTAGTTGATGACCTAATTCTCAAAACACGTAATTGACAACCACGAAAGAAATATAATAATCTCAAAAAAAATTTAGACAGATGATACTTTCTCGAGGTGTACTTATAAAGTATTGATTTTATTAAAATAGAGATAAAAAAAAATGGAACAACAATAAATTTGGTCCAATGTAATTCAATCAAAATAAAAACCATAGATACAATTGTAACTCGTCATTTTTATAGTTTTATTTAGCAAAAAATAGCAAATCTAAGACGATTATTTAAGACAATAGAAGTGTGTTAATAAATTATTTAATTAACTGGTAATTTATAAATTTATAAGTAAAAAAAATAGTTTATAAAGCTATTTTTTATATTTTAAATATTTTTTGTCGATTTAACATTATCTACTTTCACAATTAAACACTTAATATTTATAAAACTAATTATTTAGATTAGATAATTTTTTTTTCAAAATTTTAACTATATTTGAAAAATGGTGGATGCGCCATGTAATAAAATGCAGTTACGGTTTTAATTAAAGTATTTATTGATTTTCTGAAGTTTGGAATATTAATTTTTAATTTGTTGCTTATAAATTCAGGTCAAGTCAGTCAAAACTTTATCAACTAAATCATGAATGAATGAAATAAGAAATGTTTATTTAAAAAAAAATTACACCAAATATTCTTATTTTCAAGTTGGATTTTTAAGACCAATAATTAGAAAAAATCTAGAAAATGATATTTGTTGGTTTAAATAAGTATATAAAAAATGGAAAAATTGATTCTTCGTCTTGCCTGTCCCATCTAACCTTGATATGACATAGCTCCTCCCCTGTCCATAGCACTACGCCCCGCCTTCCTATTGAAACGTTTTTCGATCCCAGCCGTCTTTTCATCTCGTAACTCTTTCAAGATAACTATGAATAGATAAGTTTTTAATGGTTTACTAACAAACGGTTCGTTTTCATGACGCTTTTAATCTCCCACGGCTTGCACATAATGGTTCTGCAAGCGAAACGAATCTACTTGAAAAGATAATTGAAAATTAATTTCCCTCAAGATATAAATCAAAGCAATTACCATTAACCAAATTAATTTTATTTGAGGTATATATCGATCGACAAAGAGACACACAATTACTTATTTTTTTCTTCTTCTTTCGGGAAGGAAAGATTCGTTGAGTTGCGTTTTTATTCTCTCGGGCGTTCTCGAAACCCGCACATATTTCCTTCTTACATTTCTGCAAACAAACCAGCCCTATTTCGCCTGTTTATTTACGTTTGTATCATTCGAATTTTATGCCGGCGAACTCAAGGTAACCCGATATCTTTGCATGACTTATAAATTGCCTCTGACGGTCTTTTCTGAATTATTATAGCAAGGAGAGGTTTTCAACAAACAAAAGAAAGGGTTCAACGCAAATAATCTGATTTGGATTCAGACAATTACAGCGGAGTAGAGTAATTTATTTCAAAAAAAATGTCAAAGTGACTAAAAAGTCGAGAGTGCTGTGGAATTGCAAAGAAATTGTTTTCAAAGACGAATCTGGGTGCTATAAAGACTGAAAATGAAAACATTGCTTATATTTCTATCAACAATTTGTTGTTTAATTTTATTTTTTCGTTTATTAATTATTAGAATTACTTTAACTATTTCAAAATAAATAAATTGTCGATTATCATGAGGTGTTAATCGATCGACTAGTTTTAATAGCAGTTGATCGATTAATCGACTAATATTAGAGCCTAGCAGTCGACCGACTATTATTAATAAATGTCTAAGAAACAGTATGCTTTTCTTTTTCATAACTAGCTGCGAGTTTTTTATTTAATGAACAGTCTGTATTTTTCCAGTACCGGTTCACTAGTCTCCATTTATCCCTGTTTAATGACATTTCTAAGCACCGCCTACGATTTTACGGCAACATCTGGTACATTAATTTTGGTAAATAGTGACTCGCGGGAGAGTTTGAAAAAGTTGAAATTAGTTTGAGTTTAATGAAAAAAATGAATTCGGCTACTTACCTGATAAATGTAGAAGAAGAACGCCAGTATCCAAAACTCCGATTCCGCGCATTTTGTTTCACGAATTACCTAGAAATAAAAAAGCTACAATACGAATTAAGAAAATATGTAAATCTGTCGGAGTTGAAGATATATTAGAGCGAGGAAGTGCTCAAGTTTGTTGAGGAGTAATAATTAAAAAACAGCAGAGATACCCTCCACAAAGGAATTTTCTCATTTAATGTTGAAAGCAATTACTTTGAGATATTGTTGAGTTATAAGACAAGAAAAATAAAAGAATTTTTTGGTTACACGAGAAACTTGCCACACACTTGGCCGAGTTGAAAATACCGACTCGGAAAATTATTCATCAATTAAGAACTGTTTCATATAAAAATTAATTTTTCGTTTCATTGTTTTCTCTGACCCGGAATAACAAATTGCCGCAATTTATCAAAAGAAGAATATTCTACCCAAATATATTTTTTATACAGCGTGTTTAAAATTTTTTACCTAATTGCAGCGAAATTTTGTAAAACAGCTATCGAGTTTGTAAAATTAATAAAGTCTGACTTGCAATAGTGAATTAATCAAAAAGTAAAAAACGTGTTACTTCTAACTAGTATTTATTTAAAAAAGTTGTCAAGAATGCCATAGCAAAATAAAAACAAAATATTTTTAAATAAACACATTTTATAATAAGTAGACCCAATAGTAGATCATGAGCAGAAGTAAGTTTTTTTTGTGGTGAGCCCAGAGATTGAAGACCGAGACGCAGAAAAACATAATAGTTATTTATTGTATAAGTGTTTTAGGCAGCGTTTTATCCACGCAAAAATGTTTAAGCGCGAGACGCAGTCGAGCGTTTAATATTCTTAAGTGGATAAAACGCGACTAAACTGTGAATCCAATATAACGTTTTATCAACAATTACAGCGATTTAAAATCAGATTCGCTAAAATTTCATCCCATGTCATCAAAAATATGTTTTAGACATCGTTTTATCCACGCAAGAACGTTTAAGCGTGAGACGCAGACGAGCGTTTAATATTCTTAAGTGGATAAAACACGACTAAACCACGAATCCAATATAACGTTTTATCTACAATTACAGCGATTTAAAATTAGAATCGCCAAATCATCTCATGTCATTAAAAAATGATTTGACATTACACTCTGACAGCGGATGTCACCTCAAAAATAATTAAAATAAACTAAAAAACATGGAAGATGTTGAATCATTGCTATTTATTTTCGATTGTTTATCGACTCCATTTGTACAAAACGCTGTGCAAATTTGTGAAAATGGAAGAAAGTGATAGGTACTGTTCCAGAGACAATTCTTGAAGAAGCTGTAGAAGCGACTCGCTAGTTATTGCCTGCGAAGTTCAGAGAACATTATGAAAAAGTATTTTTAGAATTTAATTAATAGAAAGAAGAACGGGGTAATGACAATAAATAAGGAAGTTTTGCCATTGTATTTCTTAAATTTGAAGAAGAGGTATGCAATTTCATCCATGTAGTCGAAGTACTCTATGCTGAAGGCCGCTATAAAGGTCTATAAAAACATAGACATTGGAAAATATAGTAAGCTTATGGCCTATCTGAAGAATCAGACAAGAGGATACAGGCCGAAGAAAACTGCAGTCTTGGAAGAGCTCACGTGGAAGAGTTTTTGAAAAGGGCTTGCGATAAGGAATAATTGATGATCAAGAGATCTCTGTCATTACATAGACATTGTAGATAATAAATTTTAGAATATTTTAGGTTTCATTAATAATGGAGGTGTCTGGTGGCTGTCGATGCTGTGAGCTGACAAATTTAAAAATCAGTGATGTAGAAGACAAGGGCGCATACCTGATTGTTTTGATACCATATACCAAGACAGGCGTTTCACGAAAATTTACAATTATAGAAGAAGGATTCTCTATCAACACTGTGGAGAAGTGTAGGAAATACATGTCCTTACATCCGAAGAAGTTATTCATTGAGAGATTCTTTTTACGATACGCTAATTAAAAATGTACATCGCAACCTGTTGGAATTAACACTTCATCGAAAGTTCCTTCTAAAGTTGCTTTGTTTTTGAATCTGGCAAACGCAGAAGCTTATACCGGCCATTGTATAAGGCGCACTTTAACAACTTTACTTGCCAATGGAAGTGCTAATCTTACAACAATTAAACGACATGGTGGGTGGAGGAGTTCCGCCATAGCAGAAACTTATATCGAAGATTCTGTATCTAATAAGCTTGATATCGCAAGGAAAATCCAAGCTTCTCCTGGTACTAGTCGTTCTTCACTAAAGAAGACGTCTATTGTTCTTACAATTACTATTCGTTCTGGAACCGATAACAACTACAAGCTTCTAATTAATAGAAACAAAGTGAAATATGATAAAACAAAAAACGAAATGTCTACTAATCTAAACGGTAATGTCAATATTAATAATAAATAAAACGCGATTGATTTCAGATTGTATTTTTTTATTATTCTACTAGTGGATAAAGTGTTACTTTATACGGTTCGAAAGTGTGGATAAAATTTCAATTATAAGGTAATTGTGGATAAAAATTATTTTTGTGGTAACTCTGGTAATACTGTATCAATTTGTTTGTTTGAATTGTTACAAAATTGTTGCTATAGAAACACAATTTGGTGCTAATTTCAAATTTTTGATTGAATAAGATCCACGCTCCTCATGTAGGTGTCAAACTAATCGAATATAATCCGGCATTGAATTCATCTCTACTTTAAAAATCAAATATGTATGAGAGAGATGCAATTTGTTTCCCTTTGGGGCATCGTCGCACCGAAGAAAACTGTATTTTCCGACACGTGTGATTCTAATCAAACATATATTGGAATTAATGAATTTGCCACGTCATATTTCGTTCAACAGGTTCTCTCATTTGTCAAAATCATTTTAATCGGATTTTCGTCGCTTTAATGTTTGTTTCGTGTATAAACGACTAACGAAAGAATTAAACTTTGCTTTTCAGTTTATTTAAAAGTATTTCTACTTTATCATGGATAAGTCGCTTTAAATTTAAACCGAGTTTGACGTTGACGTTAGTATCTTTGAACGATCTCTCCGAAAAAAGAAACTTTTAAAGAAATGACTTGCTCGCATGGAAGTCGACTCGATAAAACATATATTTGTTTACTTCGTTTTAGGAAAAATTCCAATTTAACTTGTTGCTTCAATTAGTTTTTAGAAGTTTTGAGTAAAAAGTTTTTCGATTGATCGGTAAAAATGTTCTATAATTATAATTGTAAATATTTTCTAGTTGAAGAAATTACATATTCAAGACTATTATTAGGACAACTTTAACTAGACCCAGTGACAAAAGTTTTACACCCAAAAAATTTTTTTTTCTGCTTTGCGTCTGTAACAAATACCGATTTAAGTGTCGTATTAGCCAATTCAGCATCTAAATTACGTGCGTAAAATACTAATGCACTTTACTTTATTTGGGTTGGTGTGTTGCAATTAACCTATAAAACATTTGAAAATGGGGTAAACAAGCGACAGTTACAATGAGGTAACTTTAACTTTCTTTTTGAGATTAGAACAGTTTTAAAATGAAACAGCTTTCAGCCACTATTTTGACAATTTACAACTTCTGTAGTGTTTAATAAGAGAATAGATGAGAATAAAGCACTGCTTGGTCTAAAATAACAATGAGAAAAATTGCTAAGAATTCCAATTAGTTTGGTAATTTAAGAATAATTTTACAATGTTTTTGGAAATTTTTCTTACTGTGTTATTGCCAATTAGAGTATACAATCACTAACCGATACGATAGGTAAAAAAACTATTTGTGAGTTATTTACACAGATTTTTGGACAAATTTAAAAGTACTTCAAAAAACATTTGATACTTTAATGACGTTTATAACCAACTATCTCGTATTAACGCAAAAGTCCCTAAAGAACAAATAATTAACTTTTTGACTTAAAAATTACGTAAAACGCGTAAAGTAGAAAAAATAGCATAAAGAACTAGTTTCTATTTTTTGGTAATTTTGAAAATAATGAAATTTGCAAGAAATTTTAGTTAGAATTTTTAGAAAATTTTATAATTTGTTGTACTGCATTTTAGGTTAAAATGTGCTACGTAATTTTGAATCACCCTATATATTCATCACCGTTCTGTTGCTTATCACTCAACTTTCTATAAAGGTAATTAAATATCAATTAGCCGAAACAGATATGAAAACCAAATTCAAAATTCTTGTCTATTTTTATTTCTGTGTTGACCACAATGAAGTTGTTACTTGTTTTAATATTTTCAGTGAGTTTAACACTTACTGAAAATTCAGCAATTCAGGAATTTACAAACGCAAACAACAATTTCACTTTTTTAGTTTACAAGCTTTGTAAATGTCTATTGAAACACCCATTTTAAATTATATTTTTCAGGAATTATCAAAATCTGAAAAAGGAAATTTTATCTGTTCTTTTTCTGCTGAAACAATCTTTGCTTTTGCTCATTCTGGTTGCAAAGGAGGCTCAGCTCAAAAATTACGAAATGCTTTACACTTACCAAATGATAAAGATAAAATAGAATCAGCAATAAAAAGTCTTTTACCAAAAATAAAAAGCAATGAAGACTACACTCTTCATGCAGCGAATAAAATATACATAAAAAAAGGTTTTGAAATCAAAGAAGAATTCAAAAATGTTGCGTCTCAAGTATATAATGCTGATTCCGAAAATCTTAATTTTACTGAAAATGTTGAAGCAACAAAAACTATAAATAGTTGGGTGGAAAAACATACAGAAGAAAGAAGAAAAAAAAGAACTTTCAAGTCTTGAAAACCAACTAGAATCAGTTTTTATGCTTCAACATAAATTACAAAGTACTTATCTGAATGTAGCTTTGCCAAAATTCTATATTGAAAGCTTGTTTAATTTCAAAAAAGTCCTACTTAATGTAAAAAAATTTCTTTCTCAAAA
Source organism: Tribolium confusum (assembly GCA_029207805.1). Lineage (NCBI taxonomy): Eukaryota > Metazoa > Arthropoda > Insecta > Coleoptera > Tenebrionidae > Tribolium > Tribolium confusum. The sequence continues at coordinate 3,722,937 of JALGAY010000007.1, read as the reverse complement.
AATTACTTCAGAGAGTTTCAGTTAGGAGTTAAGAAAATTTTTGATAATAAAGAGGCCGATTTGAGTGGAATTGCTGGAAATAAAAGTGAGATAGTGGTCAGTAAAGTCGTTCAAAAAACATTTATTGATAATCATGATGACGGAGTTGAAGCAGTTGCAGCTATATTTGACTGTATTACTAATTTAAAACAAATTTGGATTATTTTTTAAATTTTAGTGCAATTTATAACTCATAGTTTGAAAATTCCCAAAGATTTTGTAGCAGATCATCCTTTTATTTTTTATATTAAAATCAAGGATTTGATTGTTTTTGCAAGAAGAGTAACTGATCCTTCAACTTAAAATTCAAGAAACTTTAGTTGTGTTGTATTTTCTCTTGTAATTTTGTGTTTTTTAAATTAATAAAATGCAATCTCCAAACAATAATAAAAAGAAATAAACTAAATTAAATTCAAATCAGTTTTTTTTTTCTTGAAAAAAACCAAAACGCATTGAAAATTTAAAATGTTCATTTGTAATTAGATAATTTCATTTGTTTTTAAAACATTAACTATCATTTCAGTTGTAATATCTTTGTATTAATCGAAAATATGTGCTTAAACTCATAAAATATTTAAACACGAATTTATTTCCCGCTCATCATTCTGTCATTTATCTCATCCAGAGAAATAAAATAGGAACATTGTTGATGAAATGTACTCATTAGTAAAATAAACATGGCCGTCTTTTTAATACCTAGACAAGCGTTAAAGTCAAAAGTGAGCACATAAGCAAAAACTACCACAAATTTTGTTGTTATATTTTATGCAAATTAATAATATTTTTACGCAAATTTTATAGAACAAAATCTGTTTTTTCTTTTGTATACAAAAAAATTTTCTTTTATTTTCTGTCTATATTAAATCCGCCATTTTATTTTTAACATTTTTTATTACAAAACCGTTCAGTTTTCAGTTAAATCAGTGACCTAAGTGTATATATTTATGTTGTTTTTATCAAATATTTTTCTTTAAAGTATACTCCGCACAAAAATTTTCACATCACCTACTTTTTGAATTATAATGCAGTTCTTTAGGTATAATTTTATAGCGCCCGAAAACTATCTGCCTTGGTAAGGTTTTGTACTATTTCAAGTTTGATAACTTCGTTTGTTCGCTTGTTTTGGGAGGTTAATTTCAAAAACAACGTGAATTGGAAGTGTGTACATTGATACATTCGTGATTTTATGGTCCCGTTTTGAACTGTATCACCCATACACAGTCAATATGAATGCTAATCAGAACCCTCGTCGACATTTAACCTATGCAGAAGTGGTTCGCGCCATCACATTGTTGCAAGACGTTCGCAGTCAAAGGAACGTCGCACAAGTACTCAACATCAATCAATCCACAATCAGCAGGACATTATTAAAATTCAATGAAACAGGAGAGTACTACAGAAGACCTGGACAGGGTCGTAACACGATTACTTCACCCGTAGTCGATCGTTTTCTTAGACTGACCGTTCTACGTTTGCGACATTGTACAGCCAGAACAAGCCGAGTTTCTTGCTGCTTGACATGTTCGAATTTCTGACAATAAGAAATCGTCTTCGCAAAGATAATTTGCGTCCCTATGTACCCGCTTCAAGACCTTTGCTCACCAGAAGAACACCTTGAATAGCAATTGAAGACTGGAAGAGTGTACTTTTTTCTGATGAGTCGCAATCTTGCTTATTTTCTTCAGATCGTCGTGTACCTGGATCAGAGACCTGGAGAACGCTATGAACATTGTACGTTTCTGCATACAGTTCAGTTTGGAGGTGGTTCTGTTATGATATGGAGAGGCATCTCTTTAGAGGGCCGTACAGAATTAGTGCCTCTGTTTAGCAGGAGTCTTACAGCTGCGATGTATATCACCGAAATTTTAGAACCCCATGTTATGCCTTACGGCCCATTTATCAGAGAAAATTTTGTGTTTATGCACGACAATGCTTGTCCGCATCGTGCAGGCATATGTCGGGATTCCTACTATGGACTGGTCAGCGAGAAGTCCCGACCTCAATCCTATCGAAAACGTGTGGGATTAACTAGGAAGGCAGTTACGGCAACGTAGTGCTTCCACAAAACTTGAACGACTTATAGAAGGCACTGGTTGAAGAATGGAATTTTATTGACCAAAATTACATTGTAGGTCTTATTCAAAGTATGCCACGCAGGCTGCCAGCTGTTGTAAGAGCGAGGGGTGGTAATATAGCACCTAGTGCTATAATAACATAAGATAGCAACTTATTAAAAATTTATCAAAGATTTGACCCTCCTATATTGTTTTTTAGTAATATTAAAACTGCCATTTTGATTTTTACACTTTTTATGACAAAATCAGTAATCTAAAAAAAACCTCAGCGTTTATTCTTATGTTATTTTTGCGAAATCATGTTTGAAATATTATCATTTTTATTTTTATAGTTGGCAATAATAGATTTGACACTAAACCAATTTTAATATGTATAATTATATTTTTCCTAATATTTTGTCCGTTTTATATTTGACAAGTAAAGTTAGATTTGATTTTAGTTGTTTAGAAAACAAAAATCTCCAAAATAAAGTCACTAAACACGATTTTAGGGTAAAATGGCTGCGAATACTAAAAATTTATCTTAGATTTAAATTTACAATAATTAGAAAGTTGTGTACGAGTCAAAAACTATTAAAAGACAAAATAAACAAAACTAACTCATTCTTTTGAGACTGAAGAAGTAACAGAAAAATTACGAAACGTTGCGTTTATTTAGGCATCAACATTTAAGTACCTTATATCTACAAAAATTATTAATTAACGGATAAGTGTACATACAAATTCAATATTTCAATTTATATTTATAGTAGGTCATATTTAATCCGCCATTTTAAATTTCGCAATTTTGACATAAAAATTGTAATTAGTGACGTCGATAACCTCAAATTAATACTCATTTTGAAGCAAATTTGTCAAATATTATAAAAAAGAGAAATAAATTCTTGGAAACAAATGTTAATTTTATTAACAAATTTTCAAAAAATTAAAATCCAAATTTTTTATGTTATTTTTGACTTTTTGATTTTGTATACTTAATTTTTGGTTAAATATTAAGTTAATTAACTAAGTTAATAAACATATAATAAAAATAATTTTGCAAAAATGGAGGATGCGCCGGGTTAGCAAATATTTTTTTTAAATTATTCTATTAGTAAACAAATCACCAATCAAAAACAAGTTTTTTTTTTAGTTAATTATTATTGAAAAAAAAGCAAATAACCGGTAAAAATTTTAAAACCAACGATTACTGGTTTCTCTCTGATAAACAAACTGACTTTATATAGCAATGTTATTAAAACAAATTTGAGATTTCATCAGTTTATTTTAGGCTTAGTTTCTTTATAATAGTCAATACAAGTGTTGCCAACCCATTGACGATAATTTTCCTCATATAATAGATCAACATCCCCTAAATCCAAGCTAAATTTCCCCAAAACAAACTTTATTTTAAAAAGGACTACAACCACAAAGTAAAAACTTTTTCAAATAAGTAAAAAATGTAAATTACACCGTAATCAAGAAATACTGATTAGGTTGGCAACAAAAAATTAACAGTTTAACATTTTTTTGTTATTTTGTAGTAGTAGTTAAAAAATATTTATTAATTTTTATTCAAATTGCAAGTTGAAATAATACCGGTAGTATCTCAACTTGAAATTAGCTTATAAAAAATTAGTTCTTGGCATAGCAACGATAAACAATTCTGTAACTACAGAAACAAACAAGTTGCTATTACAACCATGTATATATAATTTTGGCGCTATTTTTAAAAACGAATCTTGTCAATGAAGATTGATGGCACCAAATACGGCTTAGTTTAACCCCTACACAGCAATTTGCTTATTTTAAGTAATTATTATATTTGAAATTGGTGTTAAATAACTAAATTGGTGTTTACTTTTTAATTTTTCAAATTCTAAAATTTTGGAAAAGCAGATTTACTAAATACAGTTTAGAGAGATGCCGAGCATTTTTAAAATTATAAATAACTGCTTCTAAATAACCGCTAGAAAAACACATCATTATATAAGCGATAAAAAAACAATGACCTGGCAGAGAGCAGGGATTTAACAAGCGAGTGAAAAGTAATAGTCTAAGATCCGAATACAGGTCGACCTTCACTCATCTGCTTACCGGATGGAACATAGTTTTAATTTATATCTTATATAAGGTATGTCAAAAGTCGCAAAGATCTTTTAGTGGCCTGATTCCCACCATTAAAACAATCCAAAACTTAAAGAAAAAAAATTCTGACTTCAAAATTGAAAAATTATGAGTGCCTGAATTTGCAAAAGAAATTGAAATTGTCTTAATATAGTTAAAAAAAAATCAAAAAAACGAAAAAAAAAAGAAACAATAAAGCAATTGAAATGAACTACGTATTCATAAATCTCAGGAAAATACCAAAATCTCAAAAAATACAAAAAAAAATAAAAAAAAAGAGTATTGAATTTTTTTAAATAAGTTTTTGTGTTTTTTGAGGGTCTCCCTTGTATCCCTCCAAAGGATTTTCATGACTTTTGACACACCCTATATATAAACAAATATAAATAACTTTTCTAATAACTTTTCTATAAATAACTGTCTCTAACTAAAGCCTTGTTTTTAACAAATAAATTATTTGTTAGCTTTATATTTTAAATATTTTTTTAAAAACAAGGCTTTAGTTAGAAACACTCAAATTTGTCATTGATTCACCAAAAAAAATTGTTTTTTGGTGTTGTAAATTAGACACTTTTTTTAGAGCACACCAGCTTGCTTTCTGTTATTCACTTATAATTTTAGCCAAAAAAGCTTTGAATTTGGTTTTTATTTTAAGGTGAATTAAAAGTTTTTTTTTTGATTAAAAATTAAAAGTTGACAACAAAAATCAAAATGGTATGCCCTAAGAAAACATGTCTAATTTACAACAGTATAAACAAAATTGTTTTGGTATATAAATAACAGATTTGGGTGTCAATTACTGAAGCCCTGTTTTCAACAGTAATACCACGAGAGAGTGAGAATAAATTGAAAATAATTTGACAGTTTTTTCGAAAACGTGTTGCCAGGCAATAGACACGAGAGCGCGAAGCGCTCAGTGGCTATTGCCAAATGGCAACACGTTTGTGAAAACCTGGAGAATTATTTTCGAATTTATCGAACTCTCGTGTGGTATCCGTTGGATTATTTTTTGACGATAACAATAAGGTTTTTCTTATTCTTAAAAATGTATCCGCTACTTTGTAGTTGTACCAACGAAAACGTATATGACTAATTAAAATCAGAAACACTGTTTTAAGGTCATGTTTTTATTCTAACCAAACTCAACTACAGATCACTAAAGAAACAGAAACTATTATAGTTTTAAGCAGCATTAAAGTTCTGAACATGAAAAACACAATTATTATAAACATTGTGTCCCTGTGTAGAGGATTTTGCAATATTGTTTTCTGTTGCGTTTAACGTTACTTCTTCTCCATTTTTTCTTAAATTATCGATTATATTTGAATGATGTTGACTGTCCAACTGTAGGTAAGGTTTTAAAAATTGTGACGAGCTGTGACCAGTAATTTTTATTATTTTCTGTTTTTTTACCCCTGCTTTAGCAAGATGAGACACAGCCGTTGATCGTATGGAATGGTTGGTAATTTTTATTTTTTTTTTTGTATTTAATCCTATCTTTTCGGCCGACTCTTTTAGCCATTTAAATATCATGTTTACCCTAATAGGCATATTCTTATACCAACCTGAGGAAAATGATTTGTTCCAAGATAAGTTTACTGTTAAAAATAGTCTATCTGTTTTAATATTTTCATTTCGCTTGCTCAATAATTTTTTTAACAATCGAACAGGACAAGTATCTGGATTTTGTGTATTCGGTATTAGCCATTTACTATCAGCACATCTTTGTTCCCCACCTTGCGCAGTTTTTGAGAAAATCGGATTATATTCTATTCTTCCAGTGGCTAATCCCGCGTTATTTGGTTCCTTTTTAAAATAATGGACTAAACATTGGGCACCTTCTCCTCCACGCCATGCTAATTCGTATGATGCAATGTGGAAAAATTTCTTTTGTAATCCAGAATGTGTGTTTTCATCGTAGCGTTTTATCATTTTCAAAATTTCTTTTTTACTTAAAATTGCAGAACTTTGCTTTCTTTTTTCCGGTACTTTTTGTAGTATTTTACGCTTGGTGTTTTTAGCGTCCCTCGCTGATTTAAACTGGACATCACTAAAAGGATCAAATTTGGCAGTTTTGTTCCACATCGTTTTAATTACAGCTTCTTTATAATCTTCCCCATTTTGTTTTCTCATGTTAAATCCATAGTCTTTCAAAACTTCGGCCAGTTTTGTAGTGGGTGTATTTCTTTCCAATTTGTAGTTTCTCCAAATTGGATTGCTTCCAAATCGACACATTGCTTATTAAGGTGTTTTTAGATGCACTTTCTGCGATTTGATTACTAATTTCATCTAATGATGACCGACTAAATCTGTTTTAATTCATTTTAAATTTATTCATCACAAATTAAAGACAGATAACAAATATTTTTTTTGTTATTAACGTTGCCATAGCAAAAAACACAAACGAAGGTAAGGCATATTATTCCAGCGGGAATAAGCTAGGTAGAAAATTCCCACTATAATAATGCGTTGATTGGCTGAAAAGTGCACATGTGACAAAAATTAAATTTTTTCATTGGTTTAGAAAAACGTCAAAAAATAATCAACAAAAAAAATTTATTTGTCAGCTTAATACTTAAAAAAATTTTTTAAATATTTTTTTAGTTTTCTATAAACACTACTAGATCGATCCCTACCATCAAATTCAAAAAAATATCTCGATTAATTTTTAGGTGCCGCAAACTCTTAAAGCCTGGCAATACTGTTTCATAAACAGATTATTACAGGCAAAACTGTACTACCTTGTTTATAATTAAATTCTCTTTCATTTGATATGCATTTCGATTGGTAAACGGATCAGTGCAGTTAGTTGTAGCGTCCAAAAGTTGATGTAGCATCCGAAAAAATTACGAGAGATGTTTCTAAAGTTCTGGGAATTTAGCTATATTTTTTTTATTTTGTTTATTTTCGTCAATATTATGATGTAGTTTTACAATATAATCTTTATTTAACTGAATACATTGTTCTAAATAACGTTCTAAATTTTAAAAACTGTTTTCGAGAAACTTCTTCGGTGTCTCTTTATTCCACCTATTTGTGACATCTTTTACGTCAGTTAGACACTCAAATCGAACACCCTATAAAAAAATTTAGCTCTGGGAACAAATGAGAATCAGATTCGACAAGTAAGGTGGATACCAAAGCAATTCACATCGTAAATCGTTTAAAACATCCTTTGTTTTTCAGGTAGTGTAGAGTCTTGCATTATCCGGTTGCAATAACGGACGCCCCTGCACGTTTCCAGGACGTTTTTTGGCAAGTTTCTGTCGCAGTAGTTTAGACAATAAACTTAATTAATATTTTGCGTTAATTGTGACATCTTGCGCTAGCTAGTCCATAAAAATAATTCTTTTGCAAGTCCGGAATACGGCATTAGTTTTGCAATAAACCAGTATGCACGTGCTTTAAGTAGAGGCCTTTTTTCGGGTTTATGTTATTTTTTGAATTGATTTTTGGTCTTAGGATTAAAATAATAAATCAATGTTTTGTCAATAATTGTTATTTGTTGCTTAAATTTATCCCCATAACGAGCTAACAGTTATGATAAGTCACACTTATGAAGTGTCTCTTTCGATCCTGACAGTCTTGGTACCCAGTGGGTTAAAACCTTGCTTACACCTATACAAACAGGTAAGGTATTAAAAACTTGTTATGTACCTAATCCTAGACGTACACTTGTTCTACGAATAGTCTTTCGCTTGTCTTCTTTCAGTAGTTTTTTCACGACAGTATGTTTCTTTCATTTACAGAGGTACACGAGTAACCACTGCGGAGAGCGTCTTCTAATGATGTTTTTCCAGTTTTAAATCAATCGATTTAGCATTATACAGTACTTTTAGATTTTGCAGACTTACCAAACACTTCTTGCAGACGTTGAATAAATTCTGAAGCTTTTACATGCTTTTTCCACAAAAAAATTGTTGCATTTTGAAATTTAGCCGCGTTTTCGATAGTTGAAAAACAGGGCTACAAAAACGCGTCTACATCAGGCGACTAAGTAAATTATACTAAACAATATAGTAATAGATAGCTGCATAAACATGTCAAGAGTTGTGTATTACCTATAGCATTGCCTATAAGTTTTGTGTTATTTAAATAGAGCACGATTCCCAGAATTTTAGAAACATCTCTCGTAAAATCAATTTAATTAAAAATAGCCGTGAACATATTTTAATACGCAAGTGTTGCTGGCTCTATTTGTTTATATGTATATAAGATGTAATAACAAATATATTTCATCTGGTAAGCAGATGGGTGAAGGTCGACCTCTCTTCGGATCTTGTACTATAAGCAGTTTAATAAAACGATGATGATCATAGTTATTACAAATTTTTGATGAGCTAATTGCAAGTTGAGACAATACCGGTAGTATCTCAACTTGAAATTATTTGTCACTATAGTAACAATAAACAAGTTTATAACTATGGAAACAAACAAGTTACTATAGCAATCCTGTATATATAAATTTGGGGCTATTATTAAAAACAAATCTTGTCAATGAAGATTGATGGTACCAAATATAGCTTAGTTTAGTTTAGCCCCTACACTGCAATTTGGTCATTTTAAATAATTATTATATTAATGAAATTGGTGTTAAATAACAAAATTGGTGTTTGTTTTGATTTGATTTGAAGTCAGACAAAGGTTAACCTCCTAACAGTAGATGAAGAGTCTTAGTAGCAAATCAAGCAATTTATTATTAAAGGACCTCAACCCCTCAAGCAAATGCACGTTATATTAGACGTGCGCTATTGGCAATCTGCCGTCCCTATGTCGATCTTCCTTAGTTTAAATGTTAGGAAATTAGTTTAATGAACGTTTTTGTTGATCTCTTGTGGCACATTATACCGAACAAAAAGTAATTTATGTTTTTTGTAAAATAAATTATCGATCAGTACAATTAATAACCGCAACTTGTTGATTTGAAAGCACACACCTCGGGGTGATTCCCCGGATTTTTTTCCTTACTTTTGCTCGTCCACTTTTTGAATTTCTATCCACAGGAATGCACCATAATCACGTCAGCGAATTTTCTCGGAAGGAAAAACCGTTGTTTTCCTACATGGAAAACCCCGAATAACGACCGTACAACGTTCACAAACAAACTAAACTTGTCGGAGCTTACAGGGGGTACATTGCATTCGTCTCGTTTGCTCGCGTGTCCATCTCGCAGTTTTTCCTTCTCGCACGGGAAATTCATGCGCTTAAGCTCCCGCCAAGTATATTCATTGACGAAAACACCCACCTTGTTCTCTTTCACGGCGTATTTAAATAAAGTTAATTTTTTATGAGTTGAGCTTTATAATGTTTTTGATATGGAGTATAATGGTGGGATTTTTTCCAAAGCTGGGGGTTTCGATTACGCGGGTGGAGGTTTAAGCCGGCGGTTGTATTCGTAAATACGCAAGACCTGTTGACGTTTTTATCTATAGATGGGAGGATTGCGATTTTTGGTTATTAAGGGAGTTGGGGAGACTCGAAGCGACTATTAGAAAATTGCTTTCAAATTATTTGATTCGCTTCTAGGGAATTGAGATTTTTTAAAATATGACTGCTAGACAATTTTGTATTTACTATGGATCTATTCATGGTTTAAAGCCTTTGGAAATTGGAGCTTTCGAGGAAAATTCAGAGAATCAATAAAAGACTTAGATAGATACATAAAACTCTGTTTCAAAATAATGCAACACGAAAATTAAAATTTAATTTATGGCTTTACCACAAAAATTTTAATTTAGTATAAACAAAAATTTAATATTTACACAGTAATAACTACGATCGCCTTCGCTTTGATGAACCGCTCACTCTTTTATCGCTTGTCGAATTCCACACTAACTCAGTCATTGTCTCTGTCCGCTTGTATAACAATACATTTTTCTAGAACAAGTTTAGGAGTTTTCGCGACGTTTCTCCACTGATTCGTAACGACTATTCCTCTCCTTTGGTTTATAGGCGTGACTAATAATAATTTTGCAAAATTTAACGCTACAGCTTAACTCATAGAGCAATGTTTTTCTGGTATTTACTCAAACTATTTACTCAAAGTTTTTTCTTTGGGTTTGTTCTAGCTTAAAACAGAGAGAACTATTTTTGATGCAGTATAAAATACAAAAGCGACAAATTTTATTTAAAAAATGTTTCTCTAATGTTTGTACTCATTTAAAAAAAATAGTTTGTTTTAGCCCTTACAGTCTCTATAAAGACGCCTTTGTTGACATATATACTGGGTTAAAAGCTAATTTAAGCAATATTTTTACAAACCGCAGCTCAAAGCTTTTTAATAAAAAGACTTCTCATTTTCAAAAAAAAATTTTAAATAAAAAATTATTAAAAAAATATAAACGCGCTATATTTTGTATAATTAGTACTATTGTTCATAATTGATGAATTTTTATTTTCATTTTTTACAAAAATTTTCAAAATTTTCTAACTTTTGTATTTATTTTAATACTTTTCTGCTTAATTTAACTTTTGTTTTAAAATGTTTTCTCTTTTTTAGAACAGCTTTATTGAAAATACTGTAACCGCGTGACCGCGACGTCATACATATAAGTCAGGGCAGTAGTGGAGGTATAACTCCCACCACACCGAGAACCACCACCAACGCTTCGCTACGATACTCCTCTCATACCCCTCGCCCACAAACAAAGGCTATATATTGCGCCTACCGCCAACGATATTTGCATACTTACAGGAGCATCAACCTTGTAAGTAGTTACCTCCAGACCCGTCCACCCCTGGAGCATTAACCTAGGGGCTTCCTCTCCGATACCGCTACCCACGGAGCATTAACCCGTTGGTAGAATCCTCTCCGAAACCGCTACGGAGCATCAACCTGTGGGTGAATCCTACCTCCCCTCCATTACAAGTGCGAGCCAACGAAGCCGAGACGTCAAGGACGAGGAACCGAGAGCGAGGAGCTGAGGACGAGAAGCCGACGACGAGGAGTCGAGGACAAGGGAACGCCGAGGACGAGACCGTGTATATATTATTACAAGATTCGTTTTAATTTGAAAATTATTATTTTATTTTCATTATTTGTACATAGTTATTATTTTAAATAAACCCCATCGAAACCGCTCTTTTCTCTCTCTACGATACCCAGAACCCGACACGGAAACAACCGTTACAATACCTTATATCCTTATAAACTGTAAAATTTTCTTAAAAGTTTCTTGTTTTTTATATCAGCAATTTTTTTGTCCTTCTTTTGCTTTCAGTTATCGTTGTTTCAATTTTTCTAAATTTTATTTCTTGAAATAGTCGTTTTCTTACCTTTTTGAATGCTTTTCTTTGTTCTCTTGTTCTTATTGTTCTTCTGATCGAAATAACTAGTATATTGTTTTATTAAATCTACTTTTGCTTTTTTTATAAACATAGATTCTTCTTTTGTAATGATTTATTTGCCTCCATTTTCTTTTTTTTTAATAACATAAATATTTTTTTTGTAATAGTTGTTTTTTCTGTTTCTTCTTCTTCCAGTAGTCGATTGTCGAGTTTTTCTATATTTTTTATTTGTTCTTTTAAACATTTTATTTGTTTTTCATCTTCTAAATATTATCCTTAATTTTTTGCTCTTTCAATTGCTTATTCTTCTTTCTCTAAAATTATATTTTGTTTCCTTTTAAAGTAATAGTTGTTTTTTTACATCTCTTTTTTCTAATAGTGGATTTTTAAATTTTGCTATTTTATTTATTTATTTTTTTAAAATCTCTGTTTATTCTTTATCTTCTAAACGTAATTCTTAATTTTCCTAGTTTGAAAATCTCTTATTCTTTTTTTTATCGTTTTTTTGCTCTTTTTTTGCTAAATAATGTTTGTTGTTTACTTGTGCAAATTTTCTCGAATAGCAAAAACAAATCTGTTGCTTTGCTATTTTTTTTTTCGTTTCTATATTCTTCTACTATTTTTGTCTAACTTCTTTTTAATTAAATCCAAAAAGTTTTTAAAATTTATTTATCTTTGTTTTCTTTTTTCATAAACATAAATAGATTTCCTTAAAATACTTGTTTTTCAGGTTTCTTTCTTCTTCCAGTTTATTTTTATGTTTTTCTTTATTATTCACTTGTTTTTTTTTAATAGTTATTTATTTTTTACCTTTTAAACCTTATTCTTGATCTTCCTGCTTTTTCAGTCGTTGTTATTGTTTTTCTAAAATCTTTTTTTAGTTTTTATAATAACGTTTTTTGTTTTCTTTTGCAAGTTTTTACTTTTTCTATATTTTTTTATTGTTTCTATCAAATTTCATGTAGTTAAATAGGCTAATTTCAAGTTGAGATAATACCCGTAGTATCTTTGCTTCAAGGCAAAATTAAAAGAATTTGGAGCTGTAATTGGTTCTTGCCATAAAAAAGCAATACTACCGGTAGGATTTCAACTTAAAATTAGCCCAAAAAATAAGAACCTAAACCATTTAGTTTTTAAAATGTATCTATGTCTGTTTTTTCCATAAATATAAATAGATTTTTTTTGTAATTGTTTGTTACGCTTCTTTCTTCTTCCAGTCGTCGATTTTCAAGTTTTTCTATTTTATTTAAACTTTTTTTTTTTAATTTTTGTTTGTTCTTCATCTTCTAAAAGTTATTTTTAATGCTCTAAAGTTACTAAAATCTTAGTTGCTGTAAGATTATTTTTCCGAAAAAACTCGAATTACAATCTTATAGGTTCTATAGACTCCTTCCTAGACTTTTTTAAGATCCGGCTCAAAGGATCATCAAATTTTGAAAACAAAACAACAAATGTAAAAAAATGTTTCAATATTTATATGAAAAAAAAAAAATGATTTCGGCTCCAAAATTCTATTAAAAAGGATAATTTTGAAACCAGCTTATTGCGGTCAACTGTAAAATATTAATTATTTGAAATTGGCAATTGCGTCACCCAATCTTTTTAGAAAAATTATTGGAGTGTCTTATTTGCTTGAAAAAGTGGGTCAAAAGTGTTGATTCCATTTATTGCGATAAAACTTGGCGCAATAAATATTCGTTAGTGGGTCGCTTGAAGTCATCTTATCACAAAGCAGTGAATAAAACTTGTAGGTAAACAGATTCAGATTTATGTGAGTTTTCCGCCAAAATTAGCTTTCAGAAATAGCAAAACATAAAACTCCAATCGGCGTATTATAAATAATTGAATTTTTTTTCCAGTGAGAAAAGAACTCCTAAATTTTCTCGAATGAAAATCAATAAAAGCTTTAATAAAATATCGGGACGCTTCTTTTTAATGTTTAAAATAGCGAAGTTATTTTGGCAGAGGTGAATTTCATTGATTTTGTGATAATTATAACTGACTTTTAAATAAAATCGGTGATCCTTGAAGGCTCATCTGCTCAAATTATCCTTTACGCACGTTGAGGATTTAGATAAGAAGAAACTATAGCCGTGTGGGATCCAGATAAGACCGCTGTGTGCTTCACACACGAATATCATAAACAAAAATTCTCACATAACCGAGGCAACATTGATTTGCTAGATAAAACCCAACAATAACAAACCCTCCTAGTTTCGACATTTGCTAATTATATTCCACTCTCAAATGTATTATTCTTCTTCGCAGCAGTGATGGAGCCCTGTTTTCTCTACAAACACCAGGCCTTTATACCTCCTAGTGATGAGGATTTTTTCGATTGAGAAAGATGGTTAAAACACTGCGACAAAATTGCATGTCACCACCTACATAGCATGCAACGCATTTCAGAATTATTATTTTTTATCTAAAATGGTGATCTATAACCCGGAATTTATTTTATCGCGAAGTTTTACCGCGATGAGACTAATTTTAATGCGATTCTTGTTAAGAAAATCAACATTTTTTACGTGGGATGCACTCTATTTGAATGTCAGGGTTAAAGTTTGATTTATTACGACCGCTTTTTTAGATACCTAAGAGACTGAGTTTTCCCCAAGAACTGATCCTTTTTCTTTATTATCCATCTCTAGAATGCACCGGAGTTAGTAATTAAAAATTTAAAATAACTAAACAAAATCTAATAAATAATTCAATAACACACTTTTATCGCTTTCGTGATTAAACGCCGATGATAATCACTCTACAACTGTAAATAAGCAATTTTATTATTGGTGTAATCTTGTGTTTGATATATTTGAATAAACAAAAATGTTAAAAATTTATTTAGTTTCATAAAAACCTTAATTTTTCGTTGAAACACTGTTACCAACCTCACTGAAGTGTGTTTTTGCTATTTTAAGCTAAAAATGAATCTTTTTGCAAAGAAAATAAACAGTAAAACAACTAAAAGCAAGTTTAAAACTTTTAATCAAAAAGTAGGTAAGTATAGCGTATTTAGTTTCAGCGTTAAATTATTTATCTGTTTTAAAACTTTCTTATATTTTCTCATTTTTCAACAAAAACTTCATTTTATGAAGGGCTTTTACCGAAAGTTGTTTACAGTTTTTATTATTAAACCGAAATACTGATTTTCTCTAAAATATTACAATTTTTTTGTTAAATTTAGCACAGCCAATTAGACGTCAGTGATTTCTACATTTCGGTGATAATACGAGAATCTGATTGGTTAACTATGAAAGCTAGCTTTGAAATATTAAGTGGGTTTTAAATTTTTCACAGTTGCCGGTTTGAAATCGGCCATTTTTAAAAATTAATTTGTATGTACGTGTTCAGTGCTGTAATAGTATATTAAAGAACTCGTTTTGAAAAGTCATCTTTGTGGCACGAATTCAAGTTTATAAAACGAGCGCGAGCGCGAGTTTTTATAAAGAATGAGTGCCACAATGATTTTAAAAAACAAGTTCTTTATGCTATTTTTTCTACTTTACGTGTTTTACGTAATTTTTAAGTAAAAAAGTTAATTATTTAATTTTTAGGGACATTTGCGTTAATACGAGACAGTTGGTAATAAAAATGTCACTAAAGTGTCAATGAAGTCATTGAACTTTGAAATGTTTTCAAATTTGTCTAAAATTCTGTGTAAGTAACTCACAAATAGTTCTTTTTTACCTACCGTATCGATTATTGATTGAATAATCCAATTGGCATTATCACAGTAAGGAAAATCTCCATTTATCTCTAAATTCCCACTCCATTTGCGGTTCTCAGCGACTCCTTTCATTTCATCGTTAAGCATTCAGTCAAGCAGATTTATACACTCATCTAGCAAATAATTTGTAAATTATCGAATGCTATGGGGGTTGTAAATGGTCAAAATAAAGGCCAAAAGCTCCATTTTAGTTTCAAGTTTCACTTTAACGCTGTTCTAACCTCAAAAGAAAAGTTTGTGACGTCTACCACCGCTGTCCAGTGTCCACCTTATTTTCAAATATTTTATAGATTAATTGCGACACACACACACAAAAACACTTTGTTGAGGAATACTGCTGGTCATCAAGTGCAACAAAACTTATTCGAATATAATTACTGTAATCTCATCGGCGACAGAAACGTGACGTTTCATTTCAGCGATAGCGTGTTACACGGTGTTACCAATCCGAAAACAGTAAATTGCACTAGCTGTTACCGCACGCAATTTGGGTGCGGAATTGGCTATTACTGCACCCAAATCGGACTCTGTTACCGACGTAAAGTAGAAAAAACTTGTTTTAAACACTAAAAAGAGTGTGACAAAATAAAGAATTAAATACAAAATTGTACTTAAAATAGTTATTTATGATATTAGTGTTAAAACCACTTTTAACACGTATATCATACACTATTTTTTCTACAAAACAATCGGAAAAACTTTAAACTCAATAAAAATAAAAAATCAAAAAATAATACAACACAGATCGTAATGTTTATAAACCAAAATTTTCGTAGCAACCAGTGCTATTGTCCGTTAGAAAAAAAACACAATCTATCTGAAGTATTTTATGGTCTATCTAGTAGCAGTTTCTAGAAGTTGATCTTAAAAATAGGCTTTTTCGCAGTTTTGTCTCACAAAACAAGCAAAATGCGAATTTAACTGAGTGTCTTTTTCAGTAATATTAAAACTGACACATTAAAAGTATTATTGAGGGTTTCTTATCCTTAATTTCTAATACTTCAACAGCGTTTATCTGACCGAGGATTGCAGCATGTGGTTCGCATGGTGCAGGAAGGGTTATCTCATCGCAAAGTGGCGCGAATTTTTAATGTGGCACATGAGGTGATCAATAGAGGATATAATAGCTTTCAAAAATGTGGAACTACTCATTTCAGATATGGTGGAGGTCGTGCACGCAATTTAACTCCAAGACAAACTTGTTTTTTACAAATTACTCCTCGCCGAAACCCTACTTACAACGCTACTCAGTTAAATAACGCGCTACAACGAGTTACAGGAGTAGTTATTTCTACTCAATTAATTCGACAAAGGCTACACGAATATAGCTTAAGGGCTAGAAGACGTGTGTGCAACATCGAGTACAACAGCGACATTGAGGGGAAGTTCATTTGAAGTTCATTGGACCCAGGACGAATGGTCCCGTTATTTGTTTGCAGATGAGTCTCGATTTACCATTTATCGTTTAGATAGGCGTATTAGAGTGTGGCGACGCCCAAACGAGACGTACCGTGAAGAAATGCGAGAGCACAGGGTACCTTTCGGAGGAAGTGGTGTTACTCTTTGGAAAGGCATTATTTTTAACGGCCGCACAGAGATTGTAACACAACGGGGGTTATGCATAAATGCACAACGTTATAGGGATATCTGTATCCTACTGATTGTAGACCCTTTTGCCAAAAATTTTGGAAATGAGTTTGTGTTTGTGGATGATAATGCACGACCGCACCGTGCTCGGATTGAGAACAATGTTCTTAATGCACATGGTATTGAACGAATAGTGTAGCCGGCACACTCCCCTGATTGCAACCCCATCAAACATCTATGGTCGTACATAGAGCACAGGTTATCGGAACAAGATGTTCAACCAGAAACTTTTGAGAAGCTTCAAAACATGTTGGAACAGAAATGGGAAGCAGTGTCTCTAGAAGTCATCAATAATTTAATAGAAAGTTGCCTAGGAGATGTATGACTGTCTATAAGGCTATAAGGTGGTCCTACTAGATATGAATTTATACAATATGTTTAGTTGTGTTTACAAAATATTGCTGGAGGTATTTACTGTTTTTGTAAAAAGTTGAATAAATAACCAAATATACTGATTTACGATGTTGCGATACATGTGTACCATTCTTTTATTACTCGACTTGTATTTTAATAATGGTTTTTAAAACCATTAGACGCTTTTCGGAATTGTGCAACATTGGGAAATGTAACGTAAGTGTTTTACTGGCATATTTTGAGAAAAAAATCCATGATATAGAAATCGTCAACGCTGTGGGCAAATTATTTCATGATTTAAACTATGTTAAAAATAAAGCAAGATCAAGATATAAGCAAACATTATAAACTTATTGCTTTTTTAAAAGAGAAGGGTGAAGGATATCAAGCAAAAAAGTCAAAAGTTTTGACGAAAACACATATCGATAAATTTCTCTCAGAAGCACAAGACGAAAAGTAGATATCTGATGATGAAAGTCGCAGCAATAGTGGGTGTTTTCGAGGCGTGTCGCCGGGAGGAATTGTGTCAAGTGACCAAATCGAAGATTTGGGCACTTTGGTTGTTGTGACTATACCAGATACCAAAACGAAAGTGCCTCGAACTTTCAGTGTTGATGATAAATTCTATTTAAACTTCTTTAGAAAGTATATGACACGCCGACCACCCAACGCTGACCATAAACGACCTTTTCTTAAATAGATATATAAAGAATAAATGTGTGAAGAATCCTTTGGTATTAGAGTGATTGGAATTTGTCGTGGACGATGAGTCATTCTGCGCAAAGTACGAAAACATGTCTTGGTGAAACGCTTTTCACTAACCCAAAAACATTCTCATTTCGTTTCGTTCCTTCTTCTCGAACGGTTGTGGTTAAGCCTGCGTGTATTGACAGATTTGTAATTTTATTTCAACAGTCTTTTTTAAAACTCTGTTTTTTTCGTGGTTTACAGTTTTGTAGGTATACCTAGTACAATTTAGAAACAAGGATATAAATGTGTTTTTGCAAAACATACTTTGCGACAATATGATGGGCAATAACGGTCGTGTTGTTCATAGTCAAGGGAGGCAGATAATTTATAACGTTTTTTCGTTTATAAGAGAAAGGTGAAGTTATAATTCCCTTAAGTCGTTTACAAGAACGTGTTGCTAAAGCCACTGGTGTTGGTCTTAACACGGTAAGGAGAATTATAGAAGAAGGTAGCAAGAAACCTGAAAATAGCAAATTTCAATCTCCGCGTAAAAAAATCAACAAACTATCGCCAAAAAGCACATTGGATGAATTCGAAGAAGAAATAGTTCGAAAAGTAATTTATAATTTTGTCGCCATTCATAAAAGAAGACCGATAATGCAAGTTTTATTTGAGGCAGTAAAACGTGAAGGTGTTAATTTTACTGGGAAAATAGATTTATTTAGACAGTCCATCTGAAAGCTAGGTTTTCGTTGGAAGAAATCGACAGATAATCGAAAAATCTTAATTGAAAAAACGAACATCAGGTTAAAACGAGGTGAATATTTAAGACAACTTAAAAAGTACAAAGAAGAAGGTCGAAATATTATATACTGTAAAAAAACTTACCTTCACAGTTCCTATTCTGTACCGATGGAATGGGATGATGGCACAAATAACATACTTAAGGCTCCGATAGCCAAAGGGCGACCTCTAATTATTTTACACGCTGGAGGCGCGCAAGGTTTTGTGCCTAATGCTTTAAATATATTTAAATCGGGATCGAAAACAGGCGACTATCACGATCAAATGAACAACAACAACTTCACCAAATGGTTGAAAGAAAAATTTATTCCCAACATTTCAAGGAAATCGGTTTTGGTGGTGGCTAACGCGTCCTTTCATAATATGGCAATAGAACCTAGTCCGAACTCATCATAGAAAAAAGCAGCAATGCAGCAATGGCTAAACGAAAGAGAAATTTTTTTGGGACCAAAGAAACAAAGGCAGAATTATATAAAAAAACTAATTTGAATAAACCACCGTATAAGCAAATTGCGGTCGACAAAATTCTGGCAGAATGTGATATGCCAGTTTTACGGTTGCCTCCATATCACCCGGAGCTCAACCCCATCGAAAAAATTTGGGCATTAGTAAAAAATCATGTGGCCGTTCACAACGTAACATTTAAATGAGAAGACGTCTGGAAATTAGCTGAAGACAAATTTGCTACGATTTCAGTGGAACAATGGAGAAATATATGTAACCACGTAGAAAAAACCGAGGAGGAATACATGGCCAGAGAACACATTATGGATGATATAGAGGACTTCATAATTTCTGTTCGTAAATTCGGAATTTTAAATTTCTTCCGACCAGGAAAACGATTTAGGTTGCGCAAGATGAGCAAGAATAATGCAAATTTTTACACTCTTTATTTTATTTTTTGTTTCTTAATAATCGCTGTGCAGTCTATTCTATTAAATTTTTCTTTTAGTTTGTATTTTTATTGTATTATTGTACAAAATACAACAAACAACGGGTCCCTGCCTGCGCATTTCATGCAGACTTTTAAATTTGCCGCAATCTGAAACTAGTCAGATGTTTTTGGGTTTCACTTATCGCATTTAAGATTTTACTTCACGCAGATCTGTTTAAGGTCATTACCCACGACAAAACCCAACCACTCTAACATGTTTGGTAAAATGCCTGCCGACATTGCATAGTTCTTAAATCTACCAAATCATCAACTCTATACCGGACACTGTTTTCGTCATTCGTCGGCGACATTGTTAGCAGATTCTGGTGCAAATCTTATTACTATCAAAAGACATGAAAGATGGGAATCTTCGACAGTAGCTGAAAGCTACATTGAAAATTCACTGGAACAGAAGAAGGAAATTGCGTGCCAAATACTTTCTACTGCTGTAACTACTAGCAAGACCACCAGTACCTACTACTAGTAGTAAGAGCTATCCATTTCGAGGTTGATAAAGTAAAAATCTTTATACCGACATGTGTCAAAGATAAACGTCAAGTACGCTGTCATTTATTTAGTTGACATTTTGCCATTTAAGAATAAGGAGCATTTAACAATCGACCAACGCATTAAAATTATTAAATCTTATTATAAAATAGTGATTCTGCCGTAATCTACATTTCGCGCTTTACGAGCAGATTATGGTCGTCATAATCGTCCTACAAAGCAAACCATATTGAATACAGTAAATAAATTTAAACAAACTGGATCCGTTACTGATATTGTAAGGGCTGTGCATTATCGAAACATTCGCAATGCTGAAAATATCGCTTCTGTAGCTGAAAGTGTGGAAGATGATCCAAATTTGTCAATTCCTCGTCGAGCTCAACATTTAGACCTATCTTATGGCTTATTATAGTGCATTTTGCATCTAGATTTGCATCTTCATCCGTATAAAGTTCATTTGACACAAGAGCTAAAACCTGCTAATCATGGACAACGAAGAACATACGCAAATTGGGTGTTGGAAAAACAAGCCGTCGATGCTGATTTTTCGAACAAAATTTTCTTCAGTGATGATGCTCATTTTTCACTTGGTGGATACGTTAATAAGCAAAACTGTAGAATTTGGGTCTCAGAAAATCCACAATTGATTGTAGAGAAGCCATTACACCCGGAAAAAGTCACTGTTTGGTGCACATTGTAGTTTGGTGGTGTGATTGAGCCGAAGGACGAACCGTTACCGTCAATTCTGAGCGCTATGGCCGCATGTTAACCGATTATTTTTTTACGAAAATCGAAGATTATGATCTTGACGATATGTGGTTCCAGCAGGATGGAGCAACCAGTCACGTAACACAAGCAAATCGAGCTCTTTTGCAAGAGAAATTTCCTGGACGTGTGATTTCGCGATTGGCTGATGTCAATTGGCCTCCAAGATCCTGCGATTTGACGCCTTTGAATTTTTTTTGTGGGGCTACGCGAAAGATCGTGTTTACGCAAACAATCCTCAAACTCTTGACGAATTGAAAACGAATATTCGTAATGTAATGGCCGAGATACCGCCCGAAATGTGCCGGAAAGTCAATGAAAATTACCTCAAAAGGATCAAGGCCTGTAAGAAGTCCCGTGGAGGACATTTGAATGATATCTTGTTTAACTAAAAATGGCAAGGATCAATCTTTAAAATAAAATAAAAATTACATTACATTCCGAATATTTTGTGTTTTTTTTAAGTTTACTTTATCAAGCTCGAATTGGATAGCCTGTTTTGATGGCTCCACAAAAAATTACAATTTCAAATTGTTCTAATTTTACTATAAATGTTAATACTAATAACTAGTTAAAATGTTGGTTTGTACTTATTTAAATTAAAAAGTCGTTCATGTGTTTGTTAAAACGTTTTATTAATTTTCAAAACAAAATTTAAATAAACTTTAAATTACTTTTAACACTAGTGTTAAAAGTAACTTACTATTAACACGCATGTCAACAAATGACACTTTTAACATCAAAAATAACAATTAAAAAGCCCACTTTTAACAGTTTTGTAGAAAAAAATATTTTTGTCAAATAGCTTTAAAATATTGGCTATAAACCACAGCTGGTGGTTTAAAATGGCCATTTTTACAAATTAATATTAAGCTTAGTAACACAACACGAATTTTCTGTAATGCAGAGTGTTCTGGCAACTGCAAGAAACTTAAAAATATAATTTATCGAATAAATAATTATATGCTTTTTAGTAATTTAGAAATGCTCTCAAGATGTCAGTATCAGTTGATGAAAATGGCGGTAAATTTAAATTAGGTGCTCGGAAAAGACGAGATATAATCGGCTTAAAAGGCTCTTGTATCTACAAGAAAGACTGCTCAACTAATCCAAAACTTGTTAATGTTAAGTGGAATTTAATACCCTCCTAGTTAGAGAAAACTGAATCTATCTAAATCCGCTTGAGTGAAGTAAGTCGTGGCTCACCGCCTGTTTGAAGCTTCAAAACACCGGAAGGCAAGCTTTCGGTGCTTTGCACCAGGTCTTAGTCAATGGCTAGTTTATTACGACACCTCTACTGTTTTTAGACACAGGATCGATATCAATCACCTCTAATACAGATAAAAGCTTTCGTGTGGTTATTTTCTTTTTCTACTCAAATCAAACATTTATTAAAATAAAAAAATGTCGCAGCGAGATGAAAAACAAGCAATTTTCCATCCATCGCTCCCGAAACGATTAATAATCGTAAAGTCGGTGATGGACGACTTTCTAGCCACGGTTTTGACAACAATCATAAGTCAACATAACACATGATCTAAAAAAAAATTACTGACATAATATCGGCTATCAAAAAACTAACTTTACTAGAAACAACTATAATAATCAAAACAACACAACATACACTGTCATCAACTAAAATCAACTGAAATCTCTATCAGAAATCACTAGAAACCAGCGAAATAACTGTCTGTTACTGTTATTTATGAATAACAATTCTGAAACAACAAATAAAATATAACAAACTATCACTAGTAACTGCTATAATTATTAAAATAAGGAGACAAAATTTACTTAGGCAATTTACTTATTTAGTTACTTGATTTAGTCTAAATATCTCTGTTAGAAGTTACTAGATTTAGTTATATTTGTTTTTCAGTTATGTAAGCAGCAAAATAACAGTCTGTTACTGTTACTTATAAATAACAGTTATAAAATAACAGATAAAAAAATACTAGCTCATCACTAGTAACTAATATACTAATATAAGCAAACAAGAATTTATCTGGGCGGTTTATTTTTGTAGTTACTTAATATTAGTTAAACCATCTCTGACAGAAGTAACTACATTTAGTTATACTTATTTTTTAGCTTTGTAACTAGCGAAATAACAGTTATAGAATAACAACTTGCTTTTAAAAGTAGAATTAATTCCGAATTGAAAATTTGATATCGTTCCGACGCATCCAATTATTTCTTGCATAACAAATCAACAATTTGAGTAAATAAAAGAACTTCCAACTTCCAATCTCATCCTTTAAATTGTAAATACATTGAGAAAGTTCAGACGACAAACTCGTCCAGAGAAAATTATTAATTAAAATCAATACTACAAACTGAGTAGTAACAAATAACTTATTAATTTTCTGATAATTCTAATTCTAGAGAATGCAAGGAAGCTATGATTTATCCCTAGAATATCAACCATTTTGTTTGAGTTGTTTGTTCTATAACCAGTCCTTTTACGTATTTACAAGTCGTAACTCAGTTCACTTTGTGTCCTTGTCAAATCCATCGCACTAAAATGATGAATCTTTCAAGAAGCGAAATTCAAACCCCGTAAAGTTGAGCGCCCTAATTTCAACCTTGGACAGGAAAACTTCTTCCCTAGAGTGTGTCGAGTTGTCTAACTCAGTTACTGGCACACTAACAGTTAATCAGTTGCTGTCACGTTTTGTTCTACCGTTAAAAAAACGCTCTCGAACGATCGCAACTCATTAAAACACAATTTACACTAACAAAAATATTTTCGGAGGGTTTTTCTTATAAGACAAGCTGTGTTTTAACGACAAATTGGAGGTGAAGGGTGCATTAAACGACTACACGACGTCAGAGATGATTAACAGTGCATTTCCTAGAGAGTAGTTAATCATGGCGTATCATGTGAAACTAAGCTGGGGATTGAAGAGATAACCCCTGAAGGTTGACAAGGGGTGGTTTTCCATCAATCGATTTAAATTGGGGATGATAATAAAAGGGACTTGACACATGACAGTAACATTTTTTCGTCAATATTTCAATTTTTTTAAGTTCTGGTTGTCGTTTTATATCTGTTATAAAATAACAGTAACAGAATGTTATTTCGCTAGTTACATAACTAAAAGACAAATATAACTAATTCTAGTTACTTCTGACATCAACAATAATTAAACTACTAACAAGTGACTTCAGAAATTAGTTGCTCAAATAAACTTTTGTCTGCTCATTTTAGTTATAACAGTTACTAGTGTTAACATGTTATTTTTTAAACTGTTTTTTATAATTCTAATTAATAGAATGATAGTCTAATTAATTTTTTTGTCACTCGCTATAATCATTTATGTATGCAATCAGAAAAAAAATTGTACGCGTCTTCTTTTTTTCTCTTAAGCCGTATTAAATGTATATTTTTTCTAATCATACGATATAATCAATAATTATGTGCATGCAACCAACAATACACTAAATTTTGGAAATTCTAGTTCGGATTAGCAAACCTCATTAATTTAAAACAAATACACTTCCGATTAAATTTCATATAACCTTGTAAATTTATTTTTAATTTCAATTGATTTAACCCAATTTAATTATAAATCTCGGAATGAAAGATAAATTGTGTTTCGACTTTTTGTATGTTTTTTTCAAATTAATCACTTACTGACATTAATGTTTGCGATAACACGATACATTACTCACTTTAAAATGTATTGATTTTAAGTGTAATAAAAACAAACTAAATAAACTTGAGACAGATTTATGATTCATGAACTTGACCGTCTATCAAACGTCCTATCCAGACATTTCAAGTCAAGTTTTAGTAAACTTAACTTTTTCTAACTGTCTTTATGTCTTGTTTAATGTAGCACAACTAAAAGAAAGTCAATAAATAACAACGTTTTATTTGCTTTTAAACAATTGTTGCAAAATAGACTAGAGTACTTGTCTCGTCTGGCATTAAAAACCACTCAATCTCTTATTTTTAATCTTATATAAAGCTTGACTGACTTTATAAAAATCGTAGTCATATCTAGTACAAAAACAAGTTTGTATCGACAAAAAACTTATTAGTAAAACAATGAAAACCGCAATTATCCTCCTTGTGGCATTTCTTTTGGTACTTGGAAAGACCGAACGAGTAATTCCGTGCATTTGTTCCCGGATTTACGCTCCTGTATGTGCCTCAAATGGTAAATCTTATGGTAATAAATGCGAGTTTCTTTGTCACGTAAAAGCAAGGCCGCACGAAGAACAAAAATCCCTGTTTATTGTGAAATTTGGAGCATGTGAAGAGCCGGCAGAAATCAACGAATTGCCAGAAATACCACTAATGTAATCAATTTTCTTTAAATAAATATGTCAAGAAGCTGTTTTGAGTATTTTGACGTCACTTCAAAGACCCGGTTGTGACGTTTGTGCCGGGTGAGCCAACCTTGAATTAATTAGCCTTGGCGGATGACACTTTGACAACTGACTTAACCTCAAATTTACAATTTTTATTGAAAATTAAAAAACAAAAGTCTTATCAATAAAATTGTGTCCTTGTACAGTGACACAGTTTAAAAAATTGACGCTGTTTTATATATTTTGTGTAAAATAGTCACAATTTGTCACAGTGAGCCAACCTTGAATTAATTAGCCTTGGCATTGTTGTGACATTTGACATAACCTTAAAATATTGACAATTGTCATAACCTCAAATTTTGAATTTGTTTAAAAATGAACCAACAAATATCTTCTCTAAATTTACCAAATTATTTAAAAAGAAAGTTTCGCAAAAACGGTTTTTATCACTGTCAAGACGTTGAGAATTCTACTACACCAGACTTACTTTCACTTAAAAAACCCACAAAAACACAAACAGCGACTGAATTATGGCAAAACGAGTCAAATTGGGAGCTTATCAAGACTTCTATATCAGAATTAGACGACCTTTTGGAGGACAAAGTCATGCCAGGGCTTGTAACTGAACTCTGTGGCCTGCCAGGGTCAGGAAGGACACAAATTTGTTTATATTTATCTGTGGGGGCCAAAGGACAAGTTGTGTTTATACATACTAATCAGAATTTTAGTTCGGAAAGACTTCGAGGTATCTCATTTGTGAAAATCTTTTTTTCCTCCAATTTTTTCTTGTAGAAATAGCAGAGAGACATGTCTCTGATCTTGAGGCTTTTATGGAAAGAATTTTGTGTATAGAAGCTTCAGATTTTGTTGAATTACTTGCAAGTGTTGAGTATTTGAGAAACTGGCTCTCGGATAATCACGTAATTACTGTTTTATCTCTTATCAGTTTGGAGATAATTGTTTTTTCAGATTAGATTGTTAGTCATTGATAGCTTCTCTTGGCCTTTAAAACAGCAAACATACAAGGAAAGGACTCATTTAATTTATAGGATTTTACAGGAATTGCGAAGCTTAGCTAATTTACATAATTTTTCTGTAAAATTGCCAGTATTTCAGTAATTTTTGTTGATATTTCAGTTTCAGATTGTGATAACAAATGATTTAACAACAAGACATTTCAAGGAGAAAACGTCTTCCTTTGGAGAAACCTTTTATCATATTGTTAATAACAGAATATTGTTATCAAGAAAAAGTGATTTATTTTGTGCAAAAGTACTGAAAAGTGTTATAAATGAATCAACAAGTGTCTTTTTCAAATTTGAATAATCTAGGGATTTTAGTTTTAGGGAAATCTGTTTTGAGTTTTTCAGGAAACCGGATGACTAGCTGATTTTTTAAATTTAACGAACTTCTACGTTTTGATGATCTTTTACGTAATAATCGATTAGTGAGATTTATATGCAACTGGGCATTAAAATTTCATTTATTAAGCTTCTCTATTATCTCACTCTGACAAAAAAATTGATGTTTATTTTATAACGCAACGCCCAGTACTCTGAAAATCTCACGATCTGTCACACGAAACATAACCTAAAAAAATCTGATTTAAATTAATTTTTTCGTGCTCTAATCGCAGTAATATCCTTATCCTGTAAAAAACCAGTGTGGTGCCACGTTGTTTATGGAAGAATCTAAAGAAACAACCGAAGAATTCATCAAAAATGAAGCCAAAACTGAACTGGACGCAATTCACCCCAGATTTATGGAGCCCCAAGACGCTCAAATAATCCGAGAATATGAAATTCGGCATCATTATTACTGCGATGAATGTAAACTCTTCTTCGCTAATTCACTTGAAGCCTTGAAGATACATTTTGATGGAGAAATGGTCCAACACAAGCCTTATGCTTCGTGTTTTTACTGCCATGGCAGTGTTTTCGAGTACAAATTTAACAACAAACGGCAACTCTACCACGACTGCAGGAATTACAAGAAAAAAACTAGTGATTAAGGTAGTAAAAAGGCTGATTTTGTGTAAATAAGAGTAATATATTTTGTTAAATAATAAATGGCTTGAAGCCATGGGCCCGAGGGCCTGAAGAGCTATTGTATATATAATAAATGGCTATTTTCGTAAAAAAATAAGGTAATTTTCTTTTAAATTCAAACACTATCACACAGAATTACGTTCAGGGTCTTGCAACCTGCAAAAAATTACATAAATTCGAGCTAAAATCTGTTTTTTTACCAAAGAAAAACCAGTAAAAGTATTTCAAAATTTACATAAAAAAAAACTGAATTACCTCAAAATAGTCCCTTTGTTAACAAATGACACATCTTGAGGTGTCAGGAACACAAATTGTGACTCTTGATGTGTTTCTGCATGGTGCATCAAAATTTCAATTACCTTTGTTCTATTTAACTTATCCTAAAATAATATTTTAAAACCACAATAGATTTGTTCCAAAATTTCAGAACTGAGCATGCGCAGTAGAGATTCTAAACCGCTAAAACACTACTGCGCATGTGCAGTACACACTATATTGTATATATACATGAAAAATTGAAATATTGACTAAAATGAGTCAGTATTGTTATGTAACTTGAGTTAATATTTCTATTTTTCGTCTCGAAAATATACTAACCATAAAAACATCAAACTCGTCAAGTAGATAAAATGGAAACTGCATACACTGCCACAGCGAATACAAAAAAGCAATTGTAGCAAATGACCTTTCACCTCCTGATAAATTCGAAGTTTTTGTTTGAGAACCATGTTGAGGTACTACAGTTAATTCTAATTTTTTTTCATTCATATTTATTTCAACTGAGCCTTCAAAGCGTCTCACTTCCATTATTCTTTTAAATGATTGTTTAATAAATGTAATAAAGTAACTTTCGGTTTGTTTATAATGTCGTAATCTCTTCTCAAGTGCCACACTTAATTCTTTAATATCGCAATTTAGACAGGTTAAAAGTGTTGATAAATTCGTGTAATTTTCATGCATAGTTCGGTATTTATCAACAAGTTCTTCAATATTTTCAGTTGTTGTTTCAATTCGTTGAACTGAACGCTCTAAATTATTGATTTCATTCACAATATCCGGGACTTTCCTACAACATATATTAATACAGAAATAGGGGAAAATATTGTGATATTTCTTTAGCAAAAATATTAGAACAGAGAACAATAGAGACAGGTTATTTTGCACAAAAAAGTCGAATTTGAACAAAGGTTTTAACGGTTATAGTGGCAATCTCCTTGAAATTTTTCAATTCAAATTTGAAGTAAACCCTATTTACTAATCTTGTTCAGAGCAAGAACATATAAAAAGAAGATTTCTTTTGTCCAAACAACTAATTTTCTTAATTTTTTTCAGTAATTTGTACGATTTTCTAGTAGATTTTACTTTTAACTGCCATTGTGAATGTAAATTTGCAATTTTTGTAGCTTCTCTATCGTTCTCTGATCGCTCTGTTGCCACAGTATTTTTTCAAAAATTGCTATTCTAACCACCAATCACACTTACTTATTTGTTTTTGGCCGTTCTCCCAAAACTGTCGCTTGTTCTGTATACTTTTTCACAGTGTTTTGTTTCAAAACAAGCTCAGATCGTGCTTCATTTAATTTCGTTTCAAATTCTTTGGCTTTTCGCTTCTCAAATTCATCACCAGTTGCAATTTCTCTTTGCTTAATTTGATCCTCATTGATTTGTTCCTAAATAGAGAAAAAAATTAATTTTTGTTTTTGACAAAATCAGAAATACCTCAAGACTTCGTAATCGTTCTTCTAAATTCGAATTCGCAGATTTTAGTCCTTGTAATTTCTCGATTTTTGAATTTATTTCAGATTTAATTTCTTTAAGGGCTTCATCAATGACACCTAACTGTACACTTTTTTCCTGAATTGAATTCCGAATATCTGATAATTCATTTTCCTAAAAAAAATTATTAGAAAAAAAAATTTGTGTTTTTTTTTTGGTACCAATATATCAACACTGGCAACTTCCGGCTCAGCCGTGGCTTGTAACTGATCCAATTGTTTCCTAATTTGTATTTTTGCCAATCGAATTTTCTCAATTTTTTGCTCTAATTCCGTTTTTTTATTATTCTGTTCACGTAAATCTTTTAAAATTGACTGAAATTCAGTTGTTACACTTTCTTTTTTCGCTGAAAGTTCCTGAATTTTTTGGGTTAATTGACTGAAAAAGAAAACAGTAATCATAATAAACCACTCTGTATATAAAATTGGCGCGAAATAACAAGTAAAAAGAGACAGAAATAATTTACAGTGAGATAAAGCGAGACAGAATGATAAATAAACTAGCTTATGCGCATGCGCCACACTTTATTCATGAACTGTATATAGAGAGACCCAAAATTATTAAAAACTCGCATTTTATGACCAAAATCAACAAAAATCTAGCAAAAATAAAAAAATTTGTTTTGGTATCAATTTTTTTATGGTATTATGTTTCTTTTCTCTCTGAAAGTTCCTGAATTTTTTGAGTTAATTGACTGAAAAAGAAAACGGCAATCATAACAGACCACTGCGTATATAAAACTGGAGCGACATAACAAATAAAAAGAGACAGAAATCATTTACAGTGGGATAAAGCGAGACAGTACTATACATCAACTGATCAGTGCGCATGCGTTACACTTTTTTCAATAAGATATCTACAGAGTGACTCAAAATTATTAAAAACTCGCATTTTACAACAAAAATAAAAACTTGTTTTGGTATCAAATTTGTACTCACACTATATATTCTTTGGTATCAACTTGTAAATACTGTGCTGTGTGATAGGTCGATCCATAAGTTTTATAATTAGGATCTGGGAAATATTTATCGCCTTTTATGGTAATTCCTTGTTGACAATTTTGTGGCACATATCTGACATCTGATAATAATTGCATTGCTTTTTCGTTATCTGGAAGTAACAAAACACCCTCAATCCGGGCCTGATCTACCAAACAATTAGCAACAATTGGATCCTCAATCTCCAAAACATCATACAGTGAGACACAATCTTTTGGTGGTTGAACTAAATTTTTTCTAACATCATGTTTCTACAAAAATAATACATTAAGAATTATTTTTCCTAGAAATTTTAAAGCAATGAAATGATGCTAAATACCTAAAATTGCGTTGTTCATTGGTTGTCATGACTAAAGGCGCGAAATTTAAAAATATATCAGTGCTTCTCTAAGAAAAAAATTCTCTAATGGGCTGATTTCAAGTTGAGATAATACCGGTAGTATCTTCGTTTTCATGGAAAAATAAACAAATTCGGGGCTGTGATTCGCTGTTGTCATGGAAAAGTATTAAAATTTGCGATACTACCGGTATTATCTCAACTTGAAATCAGCCCATAAAACAATTTTAAGTATTTAGCACAATTTTCTATTCGAAATAACCAACCTTAAAGAAAAACTGTGACGTAATCACAGTTGGTTTCCGCCCACTTGTCCAAACCTGTCCAAAAATCTGCATTAACAACTGGTTATCATTAACATTATCAACTGCAAATGATCCAAGTAAGCCTGGCATAAGATAACTCTCAACTGCTACAGCCCATTTTCGATCTTTCAATTTAATATAAGATCCTAACGGTCCTCTAGGAACATGTTTAAATTTATGTTTATTCTGCTCAATTAATTGTTTAACTCGTGGAATATCACGTCCATATAATAACAGAGTATTCCCAGATTCGGTTTTAAGTGCATTTAATTTATTTCGTTCTGTGGTTAACTGATGTTCAATATGATTCAAGTCACGTCTTAGAGTTTCTCTTTCGTCTTCACGTCGCGGGATGTCGCTACTTATCTGATATAAATCATTACGACACGTTTCTAAATGATGATCCATTGCTTTAATTTTATCTTTCATTGTGGTTAATTCACGAAGACGTTGCATTTTTTCTTGTTCCACACGTGATAAACTACCAACAGAAAAAAATTATTTACATAATCAGTTATGTAATGAAATGACGCAACTAGTAATCGTTACGAAACTACTAGAATGCGGAAAAATTACAATAGAAAAAAATGCAAAGCCTACTTTTCATTTGCGTTAGCTATTTCTCGTTCCAAAATTTCGGCCTCTTTTGATTTCGTTTCAATCATACCGGAAATAAGGTGTTTGTCTCGCCGTTTATCATTGTATTTAGCTCGAAGGTCTTCAATAATTTTATTAACGTCACGTTGTGGCCTTAATTGAACTTGAAGTGCCTCTTTTAGTTCATTTATTTGTTGCGTAAGTGTCCTAAAACACAAAAAAAAAAATTCACTGACACATCACGAAGCCTAAAGCCCTTTAAATTGACTTCTAAGGCTCAGGGGAGTCGGTGAGCGGTAACCATAGTATTATTATTTTTTTGTAAAGCGGCAAAGAAGACAAATTATAGAATACTCTTATTACTGTAAGGTGCTGAGCTTAACTTCGCTTGAATTTAGTTAAACTGTTTGTTTTTTGAATTCTATCAAGAGGTTCTATAAACTAAGGCCAATTCTCTTATGTTATTATTACGATGTGGCTTATTTGCCGCTTTACAAAAAACGAATCGTACTATGGCTACTGCCTACAGACCTTTCAGCCTCAGAAGTCAGTTTAAGGGACTTTATAATAGTTCAAGCCAAGATTTCGAAATTGTGACGTCACAAACGTGGCCCAAGTAGTGAATAACGTTTTTTAAAACAGCTAAAGCTGCAGTATTCTTTAAAACCTCTACACGAGAGTATTTTTTATTCGTTTAGAAACTTCTTTTCCCGCAAATTTTTCGACTTCTTTTCTTTACCAGTTTGACCACATTTATGACGTCACACTAAAGGCCATGATTTTGACCTATTAAAGGCTTGAGTCACCACCAATCACTGCACTTTTAGACAATTGCTAGGCAACCAGCTTACATAATATTCGATTTTAAATTTTCGAGCCGTGTGCTCCGATTTGAGCATTCTTCCAAAAACCTTCCCTGTTTTTTCATCCAATCCTCAACGCTCTTTTCATTCTTTTTCACATCTTCTTCAGCATCTCTCACTTTCGTCCACAAAAGCTCAATTTGTAACAATTTAATTTTATCTCTGATACTAACAATTGATTTTCGATTATCAATTTTTCTTTTAAGATCAGTCAATTCCCTTAACAATTTATTAAAACATTCGTGTTTATGCTCAAACAATCTAATTGCGTCCTGTTTATGTGCCTTAATAGTTTTGAACTGCTCAAAAAGAGCATCCAATTTCGTAGCTTTCATAAAGAGAGTAAATTTATTTTTAGGATCTGTACTGTTTAAAAAATTCCTTGAAGTGTCCTGATTCAGAATACATACAGGATTATCAATTTGTATATTCAAACTCGTGGTGATATTATGTAATTCACGTAATTGCGTAGCGACAATAGCCCCATTTTCACTTTTGAGTTTGTAAGAGCTACTTCCTGAAGCTGTTATATTCCTAATAACAGTAATTTGCTCGCCATAGTCCTTAGGACGGTACGCCATAGGGCCCCCATTGTACAGCTGGATCTCCACAGTTGCTGAAGTCTTTCCAGCTTTGACGAAATTCTTAACACTGTGACCCCGATTTGTGAGACTTGCTTTACCCCCCAGACCCACAATAACAGCAGTTAGGAGCGCACTTTTGCCGCTACCGTTGCGTCCAATTATGAAATTTATGTTATCGTGAAGGTCAACTTCAAGCAAAGAGTGGCAAAGGAAGTTCCGCAGGACCATACGTGTGATTATTCCCGCCCGTTTTACGGGGAGCGTGTTGAGGATTTGGTGGGTTTCATTGGGACTTGAACGTTTCTTCTTTGGGGTTGTTGGGGGTGTTTTGTCGTTGGTGAGATCGAGTTGGGCGAGGGGCTTCCGCTTGCGCCCCATCTTGAACAAAAGTTGGGTTTTTGACGAAAAATTGGAATGACAACAGGTGGGAGAGTGTAATAAGACTGAGGAGATACTTTTGTGTCAAATCTAGTTGCAATCAGATAAAATATAAAGTGTTTTCGTGATAAATTAGCGATTAGTTAAGTGTTGGTTTTTGAGGTTAGGTTTTTAAATGTCAAACAAAAAACCGATTATCTTGTGATAAATCAATGTAAATCCGGTAAATTTGTTATGAAATGATTTAACTAAAATAAAATGAGTGTTTTAACATGTGTTATAATATATAATCAGTGATAAAAACTGAAAAAAACTCACCGTTGTATTTTGACTAACTTGACTCATATTTGCATAATTTTACAAAACGTAACACTACATACACTCAAAATTCTTAAATAACACATAAAAAATGTTTTGCTATATTTCATTAACGAAAAACACAGAAAACATCATTTTGGCGCGATTTAAATGCCCGTTAAATACATGCAATAATTCAAATGCATTGCGCAAGCGCGGTTTTGAAAATATGGAAGTGTCTCAAGTGCCGCACTTTTTAATTAAAAAAAATAATAATACCAGTTTTTGATTTTTGTTTTTGATTTTATCTTCTGGTTTCTAAAATTATTATAATGCTACCAGTGTTACAATCAGCACAGTTATTTTTTTTTTCGATTTTCTTATGTAAATTAATAATTACTGAAATTAAAGCGCGGGAAAATTAAAAATTTCAAATTTTTTTGAGTTAGAATAGCTGTCAAAACGCATAAATAGACACACATTTTTAACAGATAAATTTTAAATGAGTTGTTGAATAGTCGGAAGTGATTGGCCCGCGTAATTTCTGTTAATTCTAATCTAGAAAATGCACTAATACATAAAAAATGAATTTAAAAAAAAATCGATGTAACATAAAACTCAAAATTTTGAATAAAAAAATATAAATTGAAACAAATATCAATATTTTTAACAAAGTTATAAATTCTACATAAAGTCTGAATTAAAGCATCTTCTTCTGCCACAACTGTTGGGTGGCGAATCCCCTCCTTCTGCTTCTTTCGAACTTACCTTTAATCCTGAAATTGGTGCTTCCTTTTCTGCCTTATGTGGCGAGTCCCCTCTGCTTCTTTCGGACCTACCTTTAATCCAGATTTCCAGCGATGTCTTTTGTTTCGTCTTATATTTCGTTTAATAATTAATAATAAATAAAAGAACTCAGGTTTGAGCAGCTGTGATGCGTCCTGTTCGAGAGCTGGTACACGACTGATTCACTAAACAAAAAGAAGTATTGATAAATATGCAAAAGACAACAAAAAATCTGTATTATATCACCAAATGTCGAAGCGTCTTTGTGTTTTTGAGTAATAAATCATTCTGTTATGTTAGCGATTAGTTTAAATAATAAATCATAAATGTATTTAAATATTTTTAGTTACATAAACAAGATGTTTCGAGTTTTGTCTTTAATTTATATTTGATCACGCAAATAGCGCCAAATAGACAATAATTAATTTTATTTAAACAAGTGAGACTAAACATTGTTTAAACAACTACGTTATTCCCAATTGAAAGGAGAGGTCATGAATCTCTTGTCAACATTTTACGCAATCACAAAAAAACTGTTTACATTTTCTAAAATCTCAGTTTATATATAGGGTGTCTCAATTTTATTTCTATTACAAGTCTCAGTTTATATATGGGGTGTACAGTATTTATACATGATTTCACCTCAAGTGTTACAAAACCACCTCTGGAATTTATTTTTCAAACTCTTCAACATCTTAAAAAAAAATGTCAAAAACAAGTCAGTGACAATTTAGTTCAATTTTTGAAATAATGACGGCAAAGTCAGCAATTTCTTATTTTCTTAAGAACTCTAAGCGATTTTGAATTGATATTTTACTAATTTTTAAAGCCGGAGGCAAAATTTTATTAATTTTAAAAGTCACTGAAACCATTTACTAACAAAATTTTAAATAAATAACAGAAACAACATTGTTTTTTTACTAATTTTTGAACCTTAAACCAACATTTACTAGTTTTGAAATAGAGGGTGATACTTTATCTACTTCGGAAGCCGAAGGCGATAATTTTTATTAATTTTTATAGCAACAAAGGCGATAGAGGATAGTATTTAGTATTTTTATTAATTTCTAATGCCGGAGGCAACATTTTACTAATTTTATAAACTGAATATGATATTTAAGCGTTTTTAGAAGTTAAAAATGACAATTTTTTTAATTTTTGAATTAATAACGGCAAAGTCAGCATTTTCTACGTTTTTTGAAGGCCTTTTAAAAGCCAGAGGCTACATTTTGCCAGTTTTAGAAGTCTGAATTAACATTTCGCTCATTTTTAAAACTGGATATAAAATATTATTAATTTTAGAAGTTGTAGAAACGATTTCTTAACAGAAACAACATTGCTTTTTACTAATTTTGAAGCTTAGACCAGCATTTACTAGTTTTAGAGTCCGAGGATGATACTTTATCTATTTTGAGAGCCGAGGGCTTTGTAATTCTTATCAATTTCTTTACAACAAAGACAATAAAGAATAATATTTAGTTTGTTTACTAATTTCTAATGCCGGAGGTGACGTTACTAATTTTAGAAGCTGGATGTAATATTTAAGCGTTTTTAGAAAAATAAAAACGACAATTCAGTCTAATTTTTGAATTAATAACGCCAAAGACAAGATTTTCTTCTTTTCATGAGAACTCGAGGCGATTTTTATAGCTGGAGGCAACATTTTGCTAAATTTAGAAGCCTAAGTTGACATTTTACTAATTTTCAAAGACGGAGGCAAATTTTTTTATTAATTTTAAAAGCCACAGAAATGATTTTTTGAGAAAATTTTAAATAGATAATAAAAACAACATTGTTTTTTACTTGGAAGTCTGGAAGTTTGGAACCAAGATTTACTAGTTTCAGACACCGAAGGTAATATTTTATCTATTTTGGAAACCGAAGGCGATAATTCTTATTAATTTTTTTAGCAAAAAATGGGCTGATTTCAAGTTGAGATAATACCGGTAGTATCTTCGTTTCTATTGAGAAATTAACAAATTTGGGGCTGTGATTCGCTGTTGTCATGGCAGAGTATTAAAATTTGCGATACTACCGGTATTATCTCAACTTGAAATCAACCTAAAAGACGATAAAGTATAACATTTAGTTTATTTACTAATTTCTAAGGACAGAGTCGACATTTTACTAATTTTAGAAGATAGATTTTAGAAGTTAAAAGCGACATTTTATTTATTTTTAAAGTTTGAGGCAAATTTTTAATAATTTTAGGAGTAGGAAAAACGATTTTTTTAACAAAATTTTAAATAAATAATAAAAACAACAATGTTTTTACTAATTTTGGAATTCTAAACTAACATTTACTAGTTTTAGAGACTAGAAGTGATACTGTATTTCTTTTGGGGACCAAAGGCGGTAATAGTTATTAATTTCTATGGCAACAAAGACGATAATATTTAGTTTGTTTACTAATTTCTAATGCCGGAGGCGACATTTTAATAATTTTAGAGCTGAATGTAATATTTAAGCGCCTTTAAAAGCCAAAAGCGGCACTTTTGAATTAATAATGACAAAGGGATTTTTTTTTCTTGCAAACTCGAGACGATTTTGAAGGCCGGAGGCAATATTTTGCCAACTTTAGAAGTCTAAGTTGACATTTTACTAATTTTCAATGACGAAAGCAAATTTTTTTATTAATTTTAATAGTTGTAGAAACGATTTTTTTAAAATTTTATACAAATAATAAAAATAACATTGTTTTTTACTAATTTTGGAAGCCTGAAGGAACATTTACTAGTTTTAGAGACCGGGAATGATACTTTATCTGTTTTTGGAGCCTAAGGCGATAATTGTTGTTAATTTCTATAATAATAAAGATGATGATGGATAATATTTAGGTTTTTAACTAATTTGGAGTACTGTAGACGACATTTTACTAGTTTTATAAGCTGGTAGTTATAACTAAGCAATTTTGGGAGCTGAAGCAACAAAAATTTTAAATTTTGGGAACCGAAAGGAATCATTTCTTATTAAGTTTAACAATAATAAAGACAAAAAGACCATTTATTTAAATTTTGGAAACTAGAGCCGATATTCTACCCGGCGCCTCCACCATATGTCACGGGCTCTGCCTCGTGAGGTGGGGTTGAGATTAAAAACAGGGTTTTAATACAAAAGGAAATTTAATAATGTTTGCAAAGTTTACATGATACGGAAATCCAGTTATACATAATACAATAAGGTTACTTACATTGACATTCTCACACAATCTAAGGGTCTAGACATATTTCACACTCCACCTAACTCAACTCTCTTCGTTGAACTCTACCAACCGACTCCACGATTAACGCCACCCGCTAGTTTGCCAACCCCCCAAATGCTGAGCCAGCTATTGCCTCAACCGACGGTGATTTAGTCGATATCAGCAATAGCCCATCCGTATCGGCAGGCCTTCGACCTAGCAGGCTAACGAACTTCCGCTTCGTGACAATATTTTACTAATTTTTTAGAGCCGGAAATAAAAAACAATATTTATGTAGAATTATTGATTCCACTACTGTAGCTACGCCACAGAAAATTGCCTATTTTTCAGTAAATTGAATTTACAAAAATTGATTTTAGGTTTTTTTACTGAGATATTAGTCATTCTGAAAATGCTCTATAAATGGAGGGAAACTTAAAATTAGATTTTAACTATTAAAGAGATCCGTTTTAGTAGAAAGTAAAGATTCGAAAAATTTATTTATTCATCAGACAGTAAAGATTTCCAAAGGTCAGAGAGTAGATATTTAATTTGATTCCCTTAAGTAGCTAGAAAACGTCTTGAATACAGAAATCTGTTGCGTTTCGCACGAAATTCTCTCGAAATTTACTTTTGGCAGTATTCTTTATGATACAGATCATAAATAAGTCTCGCCATAGCGCAATCCTCAACCGCCATTCCTATAAAAACTCGGTGAATTAATGGACTTGGCCACTTCCTCAAATAAGTATAGATTACCCAAGCTTTGAAACACGGTGACTTGATTAACTGGAAGCGGAGGTAAATCTCCGGCAATCACTCGTCCAATTTCCCCTTTAAATTCCACGCCTAATTCTCTCAAACCGGCCAGCTCTGATTCGGCTCCTTCTCGATGATCGACAAAGACGTGACTGGATAAATACACGTCTTCAGCCAATTCGCTGTGGTGTGTCACGCCCGCACCTACAGCTAAAACCCTATTAGTCGAGGCTCAAATCGGGAGATTGTGATTGGTTACCGTTAATGTGCACGCCTGGTTTGAGCCAACCAAGCTTCACAATTGGTTCTTTTGAAAATGTGGCGGTTATTACGACATCAGCGCCTGAAACGCACTCCTGATTCGACTCAAAATATTTAAATTTCGCGGTTTTTAACAATTTATTTAAAGAAGAAACTAAATTCTTCGCACGGGGGTTTGTCCGATTCCAAATTCTGATCTGGAAGAAATTAATTTCAAAAAATTCGTCTCATAACAATTTTTTTTAACCTCCTCGAAGTCAAAAAAATGCTCAAACGCCAAAGCATGAATGTGACCTTGATCGCCAGCTCCTAGAATAGCTAAAATTCTCAGATTTTTTCCCGATGTGAGATATTTTGTAGCGACAGCTGAAGCGGCAGCGGTCCGCCATTTTGTTATTTCAGTTCCGGCAATAACCTAAAATTTTGAGGTTTTCCAGACGGCCGTAAAAGTGACACTTTACTTACCGCCTGTAATACGCCAGTAGTGTCATTGAAAAGTAAAATTTGGGCGTTTATTGTTGGTAAGGGATTAGGGAGTTTAGCGTTGTTAGGAGCAACAGTAACCAATTTACAACCCAAGGCCCCAAAAGTGCTATTATCTAAATAGCCAGGCATTGTTAGGAGTAATGAATCAGTTTTCGGACATTTAGTGAAACTGCGAGCACTTTGAACGCTGGAATTATTTACTACACTTTCCAGAGATGTCTCAATGGCCTTGAATGTTAAATCCCAGTTTAATAATTTTGTTACTGTTTCTTCATTTATGTATAGTAATGTGCTCATTTTTGCTTATAATATAACCTTAAAAAACAGAAGATAAAACACTGAATCAGCACGTGATGAGATCAACATTCATTTGTTTATTCCAATGTCAACTGAGATGTCAGTGACCTCACAAGATCAATAGCTTAATCTGATAAGAAATCAGTGATTTGTTGTCTCTTGTGTCAAATTTAATAACTTGAAAAAACCTAATCGATTTGAAATAAGAAAATTTGTTTGACGAAAATTGCGATACTTGAGACACTTCCATATTTTTTTAAATTAAACTAATTTCTTTAAAAACAAATAATTTTTGTAACTTTATTTACTGAAAAATAGTTTATTTATGTAATTTACAAAAGAAAAATGCTTTAATCGATTTAAAATAATGAAATTTGTTCAACAAAAAGTGCGGCATTTGAGTCACTTCCATATTTTATTTAATTAAACTAATTTTTTTTACAAACAAAGTTTTTTTATAAATTCAGTTTAATAAAAAATGGTTTATTAATGTAATTAATAAAATAAAAGACGTAAATCGATTTAAAATAATTAAATTTGTTTAAAGAAAAGTGCGACACTTCAAACACTTTCAAATTAAACTAATTATTTCTTTCAAAATATGAAATTTTTATAATTTCAGTTTACTGAAAAATAGTATTTTTATGTAATTTACAACGGAAAATTTTCGAGAAAAACACGTAAATCGCTTTAAAATAATGGAATTTGTTCAACAAAAATGCGACACTATAGACACTTCCAATTTTTTTAAATTAAACTCATTTCTTTAAAAACTAATAATTTTTATGACTTTGGTTTACTGAAAAATAGTTTATTTCTCTAATTAACAAAAGAAAAACGAGTAAATCGATTAAAATAATGAAATTTGTTTAACAAAATGGGTACATTTAAGTCACTTCCATATTTTATTTAATTAAACTAATTTTTTTAGAAACAAAGCATTTTCATAACTTCAATTTAATAAAAACTAGTATATTAATGTAATTAACAAAATAAAAACACGTAAATGGATTTAAAATGATAAGATTTGTTGAACAAAAAGAACAAAACTTGAGACACTTCCATATTTTTCTTAATTAAACTAAACTGTTTAAAAAAAATATTTGAAAATTTCAGTTTTCTGAAAGATAGTCTACTTCTGTATTTTATAAAAGAAAAACACTTAAATCGATTTAAAATAATAAAATTTGTTCAACATGAAGTGCGACACTTGAGACACTTCCATATTTTATTTAATTAAACTAATTTCTCTAAAAACAAAGCATTTTCATAACTTCAATTTAATAAAAACTACTTTATTAATGTAATTAACAAAATCTCGAACAAAATTAAAACACGTAAATCGACTTAAAATGATAAGATTTGTTTAACAAAAATTGCAGCACTTGAGGCACTTCCATATTTTTCTTAATTAGACTAATTTGTTTAAAAAAAATAATTTTATAACTTCAGTTTACTGAAAAATAGCCTATTTATGTAATTTACAATAGAAAAACACGTAAATCGCTTTAAAATAATGAAATTTGTTCAACAAAAATGCGACACTATAGACACTTCCATTTTTTTTAAATTAAACTCATTTCTTTAAAAACTAATAATTTTTATGACTTTGGTTTACTGAAAAATAATTTATTTCTCTAATTAACAAAAGAAAAACGTGTAAATCGATTAAAATAATAAAATTTGTTTAACAAAATGGGTACATTTGAAACACTTCCATATTTTATTTAATTAAACTAATTTCTTTAGAAACAAAGAATTGTTATAACTTCAGTTTAATAAAAAATGGTTTATTAATGTAATTAACAAAATAAAAACACGCAAATGGATTTAAAATGATAAGATTTGTTGAACAAAAAGAACAAAACTTGAGACACTTCCATATTTTTCTTAATTATACTAAACTGTTTTAAAAAAAATATTTGAAAATTTCAGTTTTCTGAAAGATAGTCTACTTTTGTATTTTATAAAAGAAAAACACTTAAATCGATTTAAAATAATAAAATTTGTTCAACATGAAGTGCGACACTTGAGACACTTCCATATTTTATTTAATTAAACTAATTTCTCTAAAAACAAAGCATTTTCATAACTTCAATTTAATAAAAACTACTTTATTAATGTAATTAACAAAATCTCGAACAAAATTAAAACACGTAAATCGACTTAAAATGATAAGATTTGTTTAACAAAAAGTGCAGCACTTGAGGCACTTCCATATTTTTCTTAATTAAACTAATTTGTTTTAAAAAAATAATTTTATAACTTCAGTTTACTGAAAAATAGCCTATTTATGTAATTTACAATAGAAAAACATGTAAATCGCTTTAAAATAATGAAATTTGTTCAACAAAAATGCGACACTATAGACACTTCCATTTTTTTTAAATTAAACTCATTTCTTTAAAAACTAATAATTTTTATGACTTTGGTTTACTGAAAAATAATTTATTTCTCTAATTAACAAAAGAAAAACGTGTAAATCGATTAAAATAATGAAATTTGTTTAACAAAATGGGTACATTTGAGTCACTTCCATATTTTATTTAATTAAACTAATTTCTTTAGAAACAAAGAATTGTTATAACTTCAGTTTAATAAAAAATGGTTTATTAATGTAATTAACAAAATAAAAACACGCAAATGGATTTAAAATGATAAGATTTGTTGAACAAAAAGAACAAAACTTGAGACACTTCCATATTTTTCTTAATTAAACTAAACTGTTTAAAAAAAATTATTTGAAAATTTCTGTTTTTTGAAAGATAGTCTACTTTTTATTATATAAAAAAACACTTAAATCGATTTAAAATTATAAAATTTGTTTAACAAGAAGTGCGACACTTGAGACACTTCCATATTTTATTTAAT
Source organism: Tribolium confusum (assembly GCA_029207805.1). Taxonomy (NCBI): domain Eukaryota; kingdom Metazoa; phylum Arthropoda; class Insecta; order Coleoptera; family Tenebrionidae; genus Tribolium; species Tribolium confusum. Next base: position 3,680,855 of record JALGAY010000007.1, on the reverse strand, counting down.
TAAACTAATTTCTTTAGAAACAAAAAATTGTTATGAATTCAGTTTAATAAAAAATGGTATATTAAGTAATTAACAACATAAAAACACGTAAATCGATTTAAAATGATAAGATTTGTTTAACAAAAAGTGCTGCACTTGAGGCACTTCCATATTTTTCTTAATTAAACTAATTTGTTTTAAAAAAATAATTTTATAACTTCAGTTTACTGAAAAATAGTCTATTTATGTAATTTACAATAGAAAAACACGTAAATCGCTTTAAAATAATGGAATTTGTTCAACAAAAATGCGACACTATAGACACTTCCAATTTTTTAAAATTAAACTCATTTCTTTAAAAACTAATAATTTTTATGACTTTGGTTTACTGAAAAATAATTTATTTCTCTAATTAACAAAAGAAAAAAGTGTAAATCGATTAAAATAATGAAATTTGTTTAACAAAATGGGTACATTTGAGTCACTTCCATATTTTATTTAATTAAACTAATTTCTTTAGAAACAAAGCATTTTCATAACTTCAATTTAATAAAAACTAGTTTATTAATGTAATTAACAAAATAAAAACACGTAAATGGATTTAAAATGATAAGATTTGTTGAACAAAAAGAACAAAACTTGAGACACTTCCATATTTTTCTTAATTAAACTAAACTGTTAAAAAAAAAATATTTGAAAATTTCAGTTTTCTGAAAGATAGTCTACTTCTGTATTTTATAAAAGAAAAACACTTAAATCGATTTAAAATAATAAAATTTGTTCAACATGAAGTGCGACACTTGAGACACATCCATATTTTATTTAATTAAACTAATTTCTTTAGAAACAAAGCATTTTCATAACTTCAATTTAATAAAAACTAGTTTATTAATGTAATTAACAAAATTAAAACACGTAAATAGATTTAAAATGATAAGATTTGTTTAACAAAAAGTGCAGCACTTGAGGCACTTCCATATTTTTCTTAATTAGACTAATTTGTTTAAAAAAATAATTTTATAACTTCAGTTTACTGAAAAATAGCCTATTTAAGTAATTTACAATCGAAACACATGTAAATCGCTTTAAAATAGTGAAATTTGTTTAATAAAATGGGCGACATTTGAGACACTTCCATATGTTTAAAAAAAGCGCGAGTATTGAAAAATTTGAAAATTTAAAAGCACTTAAATTCTGCTAAATTCATGTGTGCTGTATTTTTCAATAATTAAATGCAATAATTAAACAAAAGTTTATTTCTTATAGCACTAATTCGTAATTTTTGTTATTATAATATACAGAATGTCCCAGATAATAGCAAACACAGATTTTTAACATTAAAATAAAGCGATTTAAAGAAAACCAAACTTATAAATTAAAATTCGTTTTTATCAATAAGTTTTTAACCGCTTTTTCAATTTTTGGTTTTTATATTTCTTCGGAGAATATTATATTGGCCTAATTTATCTTTTGATTTAAAGCAGTGTCATTTTTAAATGTTTTTGAAAATTTAAATTAAAATGGAAAAGTGAAATCACAACATGAAGTCTCTGTACTAACTCTCATTAAAATTGTTGTTAAATTTTTAATTTTGGCGCCCTCTAGTTGCTAAATGGTGTAACTTGAGATGTAGATAAGATGCCTTAATTTTATTTATTTTCGTCATGAAAATCTCAAGTTGACTTATAAGAATATTTCTCTGAGACATTTTGTATATTGTAGTTTTTATAATTTATGAGATAAACATTACTAATATTAAATAAATAATATTAAATTGCTACTAGAGTTATTCTAGTAACGTAAATAACATTTGGTAAAAACGCCTGAAAAGAACGATATTTTCTGTAAGTTTTATTTTCCTTCTGGCTAAACTATTTCTCGTTATGTGAAGTCTGAAGTGGGATTGAATTTATACTAGAATCGTCTCATGAACTGTCTGCATTTCGTTCACTGAACTTGGTTTATTGAGTCGTGAAGTTTAACAAAATCTGTAGATGAAGTGAGGATAAATAAAATTTCTCATTGATCCAAACTCATATAATTTAATAAATTATTGAAAAGCATTTAAAAAAGAAGAAATAACGCCTAGAGCTACACACATGAAATCGTTCTATTAATACATAAAATTGACACAATATCTCATCGTAAAATTACATTTTTCTTCGAATTACTCTAACAGATTTACGTATTGGTCCACAGAAAAGGACAAAGATTATATAGGCCTACCGCTCTGTGGTAAATTTAAATATTATTCAAATCCGGAAAGTTATTAAGTTGGCACAATGAAAACGTCGGAGGGATAAAACAGAAATTTCTATTGTTTCGTCTTGTCAGAGATGTGAAATGTCAAATGAGAAAAATGAGAAACAAAACGAAATGGATGATTTTCCGGTCTAATCTCTACTGTTTATTACTTCCCATTTATTTTAAGTCGTTGGTTAATCTTTTACATTTTATAGTACGAACACGAAACTGGGAAAAAGACAAATTTTACGACAAGTTTTTATCTGAGATGTTGCAACTCTCGAGAGAAAATAAAACGAAACGATTTCGTATCATACAAGGCTCAAACGCTGTTAGATCTTTTTTTCTCCCAAAATAAAATTCTGAAATTTGATCTGGTAATATGGTAATAATAAAAGGTGTTCATTTAAAAAAGTTGTCAATAGTGATATGAAATTTTGGTAAGAGAAAATGTTGCGAAAAATTGAAAACGAAATGGTTTATGACTAATTTGGTAAAATTCTATTTTTGTTAATTAACCTTTATTAGTTATTTTGAAATTTGGATGCTGTAACAAGCTGTCTACAAACAAATCTTTGTCAAACAAAACAGCCACATCATGTACCAGACAAAATTTTTGTACAATATTTGATTACATTCTGTATATTATTAAATATTGACAGATAAGTCTTCTATATAATTTCATTTCTATAAATTATGTCTTCTATATAGTTTTATATCTATGACTAACGTTCTATTTTTGACAAGCTTTTAGTCAATTTGTCATAATTTCAAATTGAAATAAATTCGGAGGATTTTCAGTTTTTTTTAACAAATAGATTAAAACAAATTTTGTTCTATAAGATTTATATCAAAATTACTAGAAAGCTATCGATTTTAATTTTTTTTTAATTGGTGGTAAGCCTGATCTTTCTAGACCGGCTTTGAACCAGAGACATAGAAGTGGGAAGAATGCTTATTGACCAAATTAAGCTTTTAGTAAATTTCTTATAATTTTAAATTGAAACATTCTACAAAAAATTTAATTTTTTTTTGTTTTTTTAAGTAAATTTTTCTTCATTTTTAAAACTAAAAACTAGGAGAATTTTCCGTTTTTTTAACAAATGAAAAAAAATCAGATTATGTTCTATATAATTTACACCAAATTGTTTCTATAAATTTTGTTATAACTTCGTAAACACATGTTATTTCAAGAGAGGCACCAATTTTATATTTTTTAAATAAAACTGGTGGTAAGCCTGATTTCCCAGGTTTTGACCAGACACATAAAGCTAGGGAGAATGATTAACCAATTTGAACTTTTAGTAAATTTTTCATAGTTCCCACAAATGAGAAAAAACAGATTCTGTTTTATATAATTTACATCAGATTGTAAACAATTTTTTTTATTAAATAGGCACCAATCAAAATTTTTTTAAATACCGTGACATTACAAATGATTGAAGCAAATATAGTGGGGTGGTACGCCTGAGTAGTTGGTAGCCGCGTCATGTCATGTCACATTTTTAGGTTAGGTACAATAACAAGTGTTCATTTAAAAAAGTTGTCAAGTGTGCTATGAAAAAACAAAAACATTTTGAAGTATGTCTTAGTTTAATTCGGCTGCTGTACTGTCAGTTACAACAAATCACAATTGCGCGCGCACTGTTAAACTGTGTACCAAGTTCCGACATCCCTTCTTCCGACATCCCTCTTGACAACTTTTTTAAATGAACAGTTGTTATAATAATAATAAAGACTTTTTGACAAGCTTGTCAAATTTAAATTTTATAATGAAGTTGAGTATGTAGTACCAATAGAAAAATTCTAATCTGTTACCAACCCAATAAAAAAAAAGTTACAAGCATTTTTTGTATCCCGATAAAACTGGTGGTAAACTTGATTTTCCTAGACCGGTTTTGACCAGAGACATAAAGGTAGGGAGAATGCTGATTGAACAATTTACAAGTATTTTCCGTTTTTTTTTATGAGAAAGAACAGAATCTACTCTATATAATTTATATCAAATTGTTTATATAAATTATGCTATAACATGACCTTGTAAACAAACAATTTTTATTATTAGAGGGGCACCGACTTAGATTTTTTTAAATACGATAAGTATTATAAATGATTGAAGCAAAAATAATGGAGTGGTACGCCTGAGTAGTTGGTAGCCGCGTCATATTTAAGTATTGTCACATTTTTAGGTTAGGTCTAATATAATAATAATAAAGACTTTTTGACAAACTTGTCAAATTTGAATTTATTATGACATTTAGTATGTAGTACCAACAGAAAAAATTGAATCTGTCGCCAACCCAACAAAAATCACAATCATTTTTAGTATTCCGGTAAAACTGGTGGTAAACCTGATTTTCCTAGACTAGTTTTGACCAGAGACATAAAGGTAGGGAGAATGCTGATTGAACAATTTGAGTTTTTAGTAAATTTTTCATAATTTTTAAAATTAAAAAATAATGAACGAGTATTTTTCGACTTTTTTTTAAATGGGAAAAAACAGATTCTGTTTTATATAATTTACATCAAACTGCTTATATAATTTATGTTATAATTTGTAAAAACTATTTTTATTACTACAGAAACACCGATTTTATTTTTTTTAAATAAAACTGGTGGTAAACCTGATATTCCTAGCACGGTTTTGACCAGAGACATAGACGTGAGGAGAATGGGTTTGAGTTTTAGTAAATTTTTTATAAATTAAAATTAAAAAATGGATTAAAAGAGTAAGGGCCGCTTTTGACCAGAGAAATAAAAGCAAAAATGCTTATTTAACTTAAAATTAAAATAATTTTCGACTTTCTTTTGTTTTTTTGTTTTTTTCACAAATATGTGATAGAACAGATTCTAGTTTATGAAATTTATTTTAAATTTACAAAAAGATCAAATAATTTTTACCACTAGGGTGACAATGACCTTGAATTTTTTATATAAAACTGTTGTGGTAAACCTGAGTTTTCTGGACCGCTTTAGCCAGAGACATAAAAGTGGGGAGAATGTTGACTAAAATTAAATATTTTGTAAATTTAAATTCTCTATCGCTCTTTGAATTAGTGAGTGTCTTTAATTTCGAAAATTACGTGTTCTTTTGGTGTTACGTTTGTTAGCAAATGTGGGTTGACAGCCCCCACGCATGAACCGCCAACTTGATATTAGCAAGACTTTCTAAAACTCTCATTAAATTAGTGACTTACGTTTCTTAATGTTGGTGCATCTGGAGGAGCTAACAGTTGGCAAGTTTGGTGTTTTAATCGATTTTATTTAATTGACATTTCTTAAATTTACCACAGAGACACTTAATTTAATTTAATTTAATTACCGGGAAGTTATCTACCCCTAAACCACTACCCTGGGCAAGACTGTATTTACCTGGTCATTTGGCAATTTTTTGGCACAGAATAAATATTATCACATAAGACAGAAAGTCTAGAGTTTGTGTGAAAACTTAAGCAGAAATTCCAGAAACGAATTATTGTCGTAAAAAATGTCCGATTAATGGCAAGTTTTTAAGTGAGCAATTTGAAGAAATATTCTATATACACGAAAATCTATCGAGTGGTCATTTAAAAAAATTTCTACACTAGATATATACTGTGACATTTTGTTAAAATTTCATTGAGGTTAGGTATGTTCTATCCTTGGTTTTGTATAGTTCTGTCTCTCTCATACATATTACAAACGTCATATAGAAGAGAGAAAGAAAACGAAAGATAGAACATACTAGTGTCACTTTTATAACATCGATTTGAGGTTATAATAAGTACTTCAAAATGGCATCGCTTTATAGAACCGTTTTAAGTGAACACTTGATAGTATCTACTCTAATCTATGAAATTAAAGAGGGACGATTCATGCCGTGATGTAATATTCACGTCTTTGAATACACTTTTCTCTCATTATGTAGCAAAGTGCTATGGTTATGAGGACAGCAATAGCAATACCCATTCCTATGCTGACCCAAATTATCTCTTCGTTGATTCCTTGATACGAACGACCTGAAACAACAAAACCGAGAGTTTGCACAGATTGGCGATGATTGATTTCTTGCAGAGGCGGCTTCAAAGGAAATTATTTATCTAATTATTAAATTATAACGAAGTGTTAAGAAAAAATCAGGAGAGAAGTTAGGTCACAAGAAGTCTGAAAAACGGGCATTTAAAATTATGAAAGTCAGAAACTAAAAATGTTAAAATATGAGAAAGCTAGAAGTTCTAAAACCTGAATCTGTAAATGTAGAAAGAAAAAAAAATAGAAGAAAATTAAAGACATTACAAAGTCAGAAACTTATAATAATTATGTTAATGTGTCGAAGAGAAATAAATAGTGAATCAAAGTCACAACAATTCGGTGAAAACATAGTCAAAACTGTAAATGATAGGAATATTAAAGAAGTCAGAAAAACAGGCGAGCAAAATTAATAAAATCAGAAATTAAAAGTGTTAAAATATAAAAAAGGTAGAAAACGAGATAATGAAAAAATATAGCAGAAAATTAGGAACGTAATAAAGTCAGAAAGTACTTTCTTAGAAAGGCAGAAAGTTTTAAAAAAGGACGTCAAAAACTAAAGTATCAAATATTTATGTGTTCTACAAGAGAAAGTGCTTTAAAAGTCAGAAAACTAACAAGTTTAAATGTCAGAAATTAAAAATGCGTAACAAAGTCAGAAAGTTATAAATAAAAATTATGATTATGTGTCAAAGACAAATAATCAGAGAAACTAATAAGACACAAAAAGTCGGTAAAAATATAAGAAAGTCAAAACTATAAATGATTAGGAATATTAGAGAAGTCAGAAAAAAGACATAAAATAATTAATAAAGTTAAAAATTAAAAATGTTAAAATATTAGAAAGGTAGAAAGAGAAATAATAAAAAAGTCAGATATCACTTTGTCAGAAAGGCAAAAATTTTGATAAAGTACGTCAGAAACTAAAAATATAAAATACTTATTTATGTTTTGTAAAAAGAGCACTTTAAAAGTCGGAAAATCAAAAAGTAGAAATGTCAGAAATTAAAAGAGCGTAACGAAGTCAAAAATTAAAAATAATAATTATGTTAGAATGTCGAGAAGAAAAAATCAGAGAAACTAAATAATAAGAAATCAGTACAGATATAATAAATTCAAAACTATAAATAACAGAAATATTAGAGAAGTCAGAAAAACGGGCATATAAAATTATGAAAGTCAGAAACTAAAAATATTAAAATAAAAAACTTAGAAAATCAGTTACGAAGTAAGAAAACAAACAAATATAGCAGAAAGTTAAAATATAGAAAGTCAGTAAGTAAGAAAAAAGGTAAAAAGTTTAGAAAAAGAACGTGAGGAGAAACTAGAAACTAAATATACGTTTGTATATCCATAAAAATCCTTTTAAAGTCAGAAAATAACAAGATGTAAAAGTCAAAATTACAAGGTTACAAAGTCGGGAAAAAATATAAGAAAGGTTGAATGATAAAAATGTTTATAGAAGTCAGAATAATGAGCATATGGAAAATTACCGTCTAAAGTTAGAAACTAAAAATATTAGAAAGTCAGAAAATCAAGAGTTTGAGAATGTGAACGTGTAAAATGAAGAAAATAAAAAAATCTTAAAAAATTATGACTTAAAAAAATCATAAAATAAGAAAAAAGCAAAAAGAAACAACGTGCAATTATGAAAAATAAGAATGTAAAAAATATAAAAACAAAAAGTCGAAAAATAAATGTGTATAAAGGTTAGAACAAAAAAGTTAGAAAGTAAGAAAGTCGAGAACAAAAGAAACTGAAAGAAAGTCACAAAAATAATTTAAAATGTGAATAAGATAAACAAAAAGTTAAAAAAATTGTTAAAAATAAAATAATTAGAATGTAATTAAGAAAATAAATAAACACAAAACTAAAAAAAGCAGAAAGTTAGAAAGTACAAAATAAAATCATCAATAAATTTTAAAAAAACGAGAACGTAAAAATCAAAATACTAGAAAAGTGAGAACGAAATGAAGTAAAGAAGTAAAAATATTAGAACATAAGGTAGGTAGTAACAAAGTAAAAAGTTAAAAAAATGTAAAGAATAAGACCCTGAAAATAAAAAAACACTAAAATGATCTATAAATGCAAAATAATTAGAAAAATTGAATGCAAATATGAAAGAGAGTAAGAATAATGTTTGTAAAAAATATAATTAGTAAATAAAGACAAATCAACAATAAAAGCTTTTAGAATTAGGCGTTGAAATCTAAAATTAAAACTGAGTGTTAATTCCTACCTGAGGATGACATTTTTGTTGTCGAAACGCGCGTTTTGTTAAGAGAAGTTTTTGTTTTTATTATTTGTTAAAATTACACAATATTAGTAAGAAAAAAAATACATAAATATAATACAAAAAGTTAAATAAAAATAAAAACATAAACTGTTTAATAATAAATTTAATAAACTCTAAAGAGAAAACCTTTTTTCATTTCGTTATTTTCCAAATCCGATTGATAAAAATAGATAACAAATAGTCCAATATTGACTGAATCAATCCTGTATGCTACCCACACTTACCATTATATCCATTTGAGATATAGCCAGTAACTTTCCCAGCAACTCTACCTCCGACTGGCATTTTGTTGGTGGGTGGTGAACCCTAGGAGGTATTTACATTCGTCCTGGACCGCATTCAACCTAAAAGCAAACGTTTTGTTTCAAAAGATATCTCTCGTTCTAAATCCAAATCCGCATTTACAAGAAATTTTTTTCTCTCTTCGTATCCAACACAAATTACATTTGTTCAGCTTTAAAAGCTTATGTCAGGCTTAATTCAAATTGAGAAATTAATAGCCAAGTAGAATTTGTTTAGGTTGGCAGAACTGCAAGGGAGGGTAAAACAAACAATCCTCACTGCCAGCGCTGCCAACTTTACACAATGGAAATTATTTGCAGTGTTGCATACTTTAAAACGAATTTTTATCAAATGTCAATATTGACGTTACAGAGAAATTTTATTTTGTGCTTTGAGAAATTTTAAAGATTTATTAGAAATGTCAAAATTGACAGGTAGAGTCTATCAAAATAATTGTGACTAATGTCACGGCAATAAAAAATTTAGAGGTTGGTAAGCCTGACAGCTGTTTTGATTTATTAACCTCAATTTCAAGCCAAATACTCTAATCGTGGAAATGCAAATTTAACGCGAGTGACGTCAGAGATAATAAGACCACTTAAATTTTCAGCTTGATTAAGATTTACAATGCAATTTGTTAAGTTGTCAGCTTGAGGGGGATGTAACCGTAACCACTAATTAGCCACCGTTTACACCATCTAATTGCCGATTCTTTTCATCAGTGATACCAACATAAAGTTACTCGTGCGTTAAGATTTAACATAATCTCCTAATTTTTCAACAGTGTTACCAACATAAAATTACTCATGCGTTAATCTAGTTCCTGAACTTAGTTTTGTAAGGATTTAATTAAGAAACCGCGGATAGCTAAGTTTACCTTTGGTGTAAAACTATTTTAAGTACGAAAATGGCGGATTACGTGATTTTGACAGCTTGTTATCCCCGATACAGTAATACCAACCGAGGTCAAATACTCGATAATAAGGCCGTTTATAACCAACATGATTGGGTTACATTGAGTATTGATTTTCTAAATTTGGATATATCTGAAAATGCATTCAGATTTTACGATTTGTTCTTATAGAAGATGAAGCTTGAAAGCACATTACGAAAACATTAAGCTCCGATATTCACATTTTTTTTTATTGAGGATAACAAGATTTAAAAGAGAAAAACGAGTTTTAGTTGTTTTAGCAAAACATGCTTAAAACTTGACGTTTATTATTTTGTAAAATGGCGGATGCGCCAGTGCAGGCAACATAAAATAATCAAACACGTTCGCGAAATAATAAAATATCAGTGCTACCAACGTCAATTTTGGGATTTATGGCGGCGAGAAGAGAATTTATGTCAGGCAGTTCTGCCAACGTAAAATTACGTTTGAAATACTCAAGGTTATGCATTGTTTTCGTTCTTGCAGCTTTTAGGGTTGGAATTGTGCCATAGAAATGTGTGTTTCAGGAATGAAACGTTTCTTTCAGAGAAAAATTTATAGAACGGCAAGTTTCTTTTGTGGTAAATTGCGTGCAACGAGTTATTGACCAATCGGGATGCTACTGGAAAAGAACAATGGAGAAACGACAAAATTTTCCGTTTATTTTTTGAAAAAAAAAAATTGTTTTACAAAATATAGATACATAAAAAATGGCTATTTTTGGCTTTAAAATTGTATTAAAATTTTTTTGGTTTTTTGAGCCAGATGTAGAGAATAGTTTTAGTATAAAATTTTGGTAATAAGCGGCAAACATAAATATGGGCGATTGGTAAAAAATAAAAATCAAAAGAAAATTTTAGAAAAACAAATTTTACATATTGATGAAGACGACTTAAAGACAAAAAAAACAAAAAATAAGAGCTAGCAAATAAGAAAAAAAGAGAGTGATTCTAGAGAAACTAAAGAACAACGTAGAAAAACTCAAAAAATGTTATTTGTAGAAAAAACTGACTAGAAAAAAATAAAATAAAAAGAAAACGACAACAAACCACCAAACAAATTTGAAGAAACTTGGAAAAAACTCGTTGAAAAGATTGTGAAAGAACAACAAAAAGACGAAATTGAAAAACGGTAACTGAAAGAGAAGGAAGGACAAGTAAAATAGTAATTATAGCAGAGCAATAAAGGACAGTAACAATTCTAGAAATTGAACAGTAAAAAATTCTAGAACATAAGAAGTTTTTTGAAACAGAAGAAACAAAGAAAGATTCTAGAAATACAAAACGAATGAATAATAAAACTAAAAAGATACAAGAAGAATTACGACTATTAGGAAAAAAAACTTGAAAAAGGAGATTCTACAAGAATTTGAAAAAACAAATTACATAAAAATAAAACAAGGAAAACTAATTTTTACAAAAAAACAAAAGATAATTCTAAAGAAACAAAAGACATTTTATGAAAAAATTTTAAAGCTAAGATTGGATGGTGTTAGAACAATTTAAGGTTTTATTAGACGACTGAACAGAAAATAGAGAACCAGAAAAACAACAACTGGAGGAGGAAAAACATTTAGAAGAAGTTGAAAAATGTCGATTAAGAAGCTCTGAAAGAACAAATAAAGATATATGTACTTGAAAAGGAACAACAATAAAAACTACTAATTTAGGAAAAATTAAAAAAAAACTTATTTTTAGTCATTTTTAAATCTGTAAATATAAACAAGCATAGCTTAATAGTATATTAAGTATGGAGAACGGTAAGAAATGCTTACCGTTCGAAGACAATTGTTTGGAGGAGGAGCGAAGTGACGACTCCAATTATTGTCTGAGAACGGTAATCCTTAACGTTCGACATGCTTATAACGTTTTTTGCGCGATTGGATTTTCTAAAATAATAATAATAATAATTTATATCAATACATTTGTGATAATCGGGAAGATTGAAACTGAAAACTTTGGATGGCTGTTTCATGGTTGCTATGGTTTTGTTCCAAACAAGTAAAATTGTCTTTTTAATACAATCATTCCTACATAGTTCTGTTTTGTGGTTCCGTTTTCGAAGCAAATATGAGCGATAGTGATGATCTACCGGATGATTTAGAAGACGCTTGGCAAGAAGGATGTTCGGCAATAATTCCAGAAAAATCTAAAGCCCGATATGAACAGACATACAAGTTGGTTAAGGAATGGCGTGAAGCAAAGAAGATTTCTGTAAATGAAAAGAGCTTGTTAGCGTATTTTGTGGTGAGAAGTGGACACTTGAAGACCCCAGGCAGTTTATGGGCAGAGTATTCTATGCTGAGGAGTACAATATTTCTCCATGATGCTATAGATATTTCTAAGTTTGCTACATTAATTGCTTATCTTAAGAGAAAAAATATTGGATATCGGCCTAAGAAGGCTAAAATTTTTACCAAAGAAGACATGGAAAAATTCTTGAATGAAGCACCAGACGAACAATTTTTAATTCAAAAAGTATGTTGTAGATGATGAGGTGGTACATCTGAGTTCTAAGGAAACAATCTATTTGCAGGTAGCAATGATATTGGGAGTATCGAGCGCTTGTAGACGAGAGCAATTGTACAATTTTAAAATGAGTGCCATAAAAGAAAATGAAGAAATGTTTATAGTAAATATTACAAATACAAAAACGAATATTTAGCGAACGTTCACAGTTATTAATAAAAACAATGAAGCAGTTCATTATTTGGAAAAACTTCGAAAATATTTATTTAATTTTTGCAGCTTTTAACATCAAATATAAAATCTCAATCAGCAGCAATTAACAAATTGGTTTGACTATAACTAAACCAAAGCAAATTTGTACAAATTTCTGCTGCTTGAAGGCATAATTTATTAATCAATTTACAAAAAATTGTGATATCTTTTAACAGTCAGTCATGTGTGAAGCTCAAATCTCTAAAATTTACACATGACTACCTACTAAAAGCAAGTGAGAGATTATCTAATGACCTCGTTGCAAAAAATAAATGAATTTATGTTAAAAAATGTACAAATAAAACTATATAAAAATATTTTACTATAATTTAAATAAAAAATATGTGAATAAATATCAATTACTAAAACAATTATTAGAAATTCTGTTAATACCAAAATAACTAACAGAACGCCAACTTAACAAAACAAAACTTTTAACAATATCTACAGCTTGTTCTTAAATAATTTCTAAATTTTTAATATAGTTAAATATTTAAATAAAAGAAAAAAACGCGTCACTAATTTTAGAAAAACCTCTAATTGTGTTAAAGCATTAAGGTAATTAAATTTCAGTTTAATAAAATTATATAAGTTGGCAAACTTGATTAGATAAGTACAGTGTGGGTAATAGAGTAACAAATACTCCTAAATTAATCCTCAACAAACTTTTGACCAAATTTAGTGAGTTAAGTAATTACTAGCATTAATTACAAGCTTTTCAAGAAATTATTGACACATAAAAAAATATTTAGAACTCTTTGTTAATTAACAAATTATTCAATAATGTAAAATCTTTTTTTATTGTCAATAAAGTTTTACATTGCTACTCGTAGCAACAACAATGTGATCAGCTGCAAAACTGGGGAAGAGTGTTACCGAGTTGTTATCAGAAAATTTAACCAAAAATACCCGAAACTTATCACTTCAAATACTTGCAGATCAAATTTTTTGAAACGGGCTCGGTTTTAAACGTTAAGAAGTCAAAAAAGTTGTTTAATAAAGAGGTTGATGCTTCAGTTTTTGCCGTTTATTCCGCAAGAGAAGCTTCAAGTTTGTCTTTAAAAAGAAAGTTAATACAAACTAGGTAATAAATCTCGTACACAAAGAATCTTCAAAAAAAACAAAATTTTACCATTTAAACCGCAATTTAAGCAAACTTTAAAAAATTCTTTAAAGTCGATACGGAGACATACTCTATGAAAGTTATCTTAACGACAACTTAAAAAAATAGCTATTAATGCTATTAATACGATTTTGCAACGTATTGCATTCAAGATTTCTTGTTACAGCATTTTATAACAGATTTTTCTTTCAAAAATTATGACTTCAATCGAACATTCACATTGTGCAGTAGACAGACGACAGGTTGCTATACATGTAAATTTCGTTGTTTACTGTTTATATAAAATTACAGACTGTCTTTTCTTTCTTTCTTCTTTTACATTGGTCACAACTGCCAGGGCTATCCAGCCAGGGCATGGGGGTCCACGTACGCTGTTAATAGGATCAAAAACTATTACTTTTACACTGGGTTTTCAGCACTATTACAAAGTTTAAAGTTCTAAACAACATTCTTGAAAAAACCTGTCAAACACTTTCACAATATTAGGGATTAGGTATGCCAAGCAAATCTCGTAGCTATTAAGGGGTGATCGTTTAAGTATTTTGACACAGGAAGAGTACAGATCATGGCATTGGTTTTCGAAGCGTGAGCATGTAAAAAGAATGTGATTCAGGTCACCAATATCTCCGCAGAGGCAGTTAGGTGTTTGGGCTACTCCAATTTTGTATAAGTGTTGGGGTGAGGAGCAATGGTTGGTTCGGATACGGGTGATTGTAGTTATAAGCGATCTTTTCGTTAACGGAACCACGTGGAACCAAGGAATTTTAAGCACTTGAGGAGTGAATTAGGCATAGATTTTACCCTTATCTAGAGCTACGTTAGGCCACTCTTTATTCTATTTAGTGTAAATTTTTAAAATATTGGTGGAAGGAATTTTTTATTATCGACACGTATAACGTTTGTTCGATCGAGTTGGGTTTCAAGTTTTGCTTGTTGATCAGCTTTTTCGTTTCCTCGTATACCACAATAGGCTGGAATTCAGGCTAAAGTAACTTTCCTGCCTTGATTCTCTAAAGTTGTTATCTTATCTCTGATATTCAGAATGATATGAGAGAATTTTTGGGGAGGAGAATATAAAGCAATTGACTCTTGTGAATCCGAAAAAATGACAGATTTGTGAACTTGTAAGGTTTCAATGGTTAGCAGAGCTAATTAAGTGAATAGCCATCAGTTCAGCTCTCATGACAGAGGTAAAATCAAGTAAATTAAGACCTCTTTCAACAGACTGTCAACTTGAGTTCTGTGTTTAAGTTCTGTGATAAAAGAACACAAAAATAAGCGATTCTGAATTTTATTTCGACATTTAAAATGCTGCGGAAGCTGCACTAGCCACGCTAGTGCCCGAAAAATCTAAGACAATTTACAAGAAAACATACAAGAAATTTGGTAGTTGGTGTGAGGAAAAAAATGTAACAAGTATTAAAGAAAAGGTACTTTTGGCCTATTTTTTGAAATTATCTTTTATGTATAAGCCGTCTACTTTATGGAGTACCTACTGAATGCTAAGAACGATTATATATCTTAAAAAGAATGTAGATATCAAAAAATTTACAAACTTGATTGCATTTCTAAAAAGAAATGCCAGTGGGAACAGGGTTTAAAAATCCAAAATACTCACCAAGCAAAAGATAAAACGTTTTATGAAAACAGCTGATGACAAAGACTATTTATTGGCAAAAGTTGTGCTAATGACTGGGATCTTTGGAGCGTTAAGCAGAGAAGAAATTACGTTTCTGAAGGTGGAAGATGTAGAAGATTGTACAAGTTTTATTAAAGTGGAGATACCGAACACCAAGAACAAAAACTTTACGAATGTTTACAATAACTGAAGGATTTGTGGATGGAATTAGTTTTTTAGAAAATTTCCGCAAATACGCACAGCTTCAACCTCCTCATACTGAACATCAGAGATTCTTTTTAACTTATAGAAATCCTAGGTGCTGTACGTTACCCGTTGGTATAAATACTATTGGAGATATGCCTAAAAAATTGCAAAATGTTTCAGCTTTCTAAGTGCAAAAGAATATACCGGGCACTGCTTTTGCTGTTATTCAGCAACACTTTTGGCAGATTTGGGAGCAGATATTACATTACTCAAAAGACATGGAGTACGGCGATCGAGTTCTGTTGCGGAAAGTTACATAGAAAACTCTGTTGAAAGCAATAACGCAATTTCGATGAAAATTATAGGAAAAGAAGAAACTGTATCAAAGAAAAGAAGAATCTGTGACTAAAATAGCAAATCTGAAGTGGCGTCTACAAGTACCATTTCCCCTTGTATTAAAGTTCAGGAAAGAAATCTGAAATCTTCGAATGTTCAATTTAGTCACTTAAGTAATTGTACGTTTTATGTTTATAATAAATAAATAAAATAAAAAATGTATTTTTCATTTTTAAGCACTAATGCGTAAAAGTACGTCATTTAGCAATCAGAATGACGACCAAAAAGTCACTGTTATAAAACGCTGTAACAAAAAAAAAAGTAACTGCGTTGTCAATTCAGTCAGTATTTGTTGATCACGGCGTAATAATATTTCTTTCTTATCTAGATTGCCAACGTCTATTAAAAACCTGTCAAATCCAAATGTCATTTGCTTTAAATCGTAGATAATCCTTGCTGAGAAAAACCGCGCTTATCTCTGGCTGAATTTGTCATTTTATTAGATCAAAGATAAAAACTTCTTTTATCCCTCCGTTTTTCGTTTTACATTTCTTTAACTGCTAATTACAGTTAAACCGCTACAAGTTATACAAATTTCTGCCGTTTGGTGGCGCTCATTTCCATAATTAAAAATCGATGAAGAAACTTTTTGACAGTCAGTCATGTGTAATCCCAAACTCTCTCGAATTCACACACGAGTTCCTTACGAGATTTAATGAAGCGACTGAGTAAACATCGAAGCTTTCTTTGTTATATGACAGTTTTATCAAAAGATTGGTGGATTTGTTGAGCAGTTTTTAAGATCGATCGTCGCTTATTATGCAGCTTGAGTGCATGTAAAAACGCTGTGACCTGTAGGTGAATTGCGTTCACCTGACATTGAGAGAACGAGAATAATGTAATATGTTACATTATTGATTTACGACACGAACTTAGTTAGATTAATGTTTAGCACAGAAATTCTCGTTTTACTAGTTTATTAATTTGGAATACAAATTTAGCTCGAAGTCACGTGTGTTATTAACGTCTTTCGGCCGCTAATTACACAAAACTCTAGCCTGACGTGTTAAAAAATCAATTAAGGCTTGGTAGAAACAACGACAAAGTTTTTTTATTAAAGACATGACGTGTTTTATAATTAATTCCGAGTTTTATTGTTTTGTTAGGTTGGCACTCAACGGGTACTTTAGATAGGACGAGATCTCATTTTTTTCGGTCGTGCCTTTTCGTAATGTTATAAAATCATTGCGGTCAGACTGAGCAAACACAATCTAAAACCGACGTCTTAAAAGATTAAACTGTGAGCTTATCCAAAACCAGGGGGGCTTTAAAGTGACATTGACAAGTTAGGGACGGTTTTTTACGGTTGGTAATACTATAGTGTACAAAGTGAGTTTGTTAAAGATATATCTTAAATATTTTCAAAAACTAGTTATCAATTTTTTTTCAGAATTTCTCTAATCTTCTTTCTAATAAATATTAATTAATTAATATTAATTTGTTGGAAAAAATATAAAATTTACATTATTTTTAATGTCATTCTAAATAAAGAAATGTTGCAACATCGTTTTGTGAAAAAAATATTTTAAAAAACTTGTAGATATCTGCAAAAAATCAAGTTTATTTGTTTTGGAAGACTTATTTTGGTGCAGCATTGCCGTTACTCTACAATGAGGTAGCAAACTACCTTTTAGCTTCTTTGTTCTACCTTTCTTAGAAAAAATGGCATATCTACTCAATATCTTGAGTTAAAATTTTTAGTAAAAATGATAGTAGATCGTTTTTCACTTATTTTTTTTACAGTGTATTTTAATTAATTAATATTCATTAAAAAGAATATTTAAAAAAATCTGAAAAAATTCACATGCATAGAGAAGAAACCACAGTTTATTATGCCAAACTCTGAAGTCGGTGTGATAACTAGTTTTTGAGAAAAGTTAAAATATACTTTTAACAGACTCACCCTGTATTACTAGAATAAAAATGCAAGGGTATGCTATTTCGAAGGTGTCAGTTTTGACCCATAATCAATATTTACGTATTTCCCAATCGGGAAATATCACAGTTTCGAAGCTTTTCCTAAATAACGTGATTGATGTATTTTCAGGAAAAACGTGCTTTGATTCTAATGGAATTTGGCTTAATTGAAAATATTCGGGAAATTTAAATAATTTACGAGGGAATAAGCTTCAAAGGTAGAGTTTATTGACAAGTAAAAGCCTAAATAGGTGTTTACATGTCTATAGCAATAACTGAGAACAATAGAGAAGTGAGAAAAGATTTATTTTCGAATTGTTTTTCTGTGCAAAACAAACTTCTTATAGCGCCAAATTTAAACTACACTGCTCCAATAAATTAACGCACCACTTGAATTTTTTTGAAAATTGAAACATGTATTCGACCAATTGGTACAAAATTAAGAAAAATTTAACAAAAACATTTGTTTAAAGTAAATTAATATCTAATGTGTCCAAATATAGAAAAACAAACCGAAAACAAAATTTTATTAAAGTTACGCCGTTATAAAAGTTACAGAAAACATCTTAATATCGCGTATTTCCACCTCTACTTTGAATCGTTCCATACTCAAAATTAACGAACTTATGTCTTCTTGATTTAAGTTATTCCAAATTTCATTTAGTTGAGGACCTACCTCTTGAAGATGGACAGGAGGATGTGGAAGATTTTTTAAACATTTCCCGACAATGTCCCAAACATGCTCAATAGGATTCAGGTTAGGGCTTCGAGCTGGCCAATCCAAAACATTGATTTCTGCCTCATTCAAGTAATCTTTAACAATTCGGGCAGTGTGGGGTTTTGCGTTATCTTGCATTAACAAAAAATTTGGACCAATATAAGGGGCATATGGTACGACGTGCTCTTCAAGAATGTCTGTTATGTAACGGTCCGCATTTATAGAGCCATTATTTACAACTACTAACTCCGTGCGAGCTTGTAAGGAAATACCACCCCAAACCATTACTGAGTCTCCACCAAACAATGTGGTATTCTGAATGTTACACTGTGCGTACCGCTCATTTGGTCTACGATACACACGAACACGTCTATCGCAATTGTAAAGGCAAAATTTTGACTCATCCGTAAAAAGAACAGACTCCCAATCCTCTCTTTGCCAATTTATGTGCTCTCTAGCAAATTCTAATCGGGCTCTGCGGTGTTCTGCAGTCAATGCAGGACCACGAGCAGGAATATGGGGTGTTAAATTATCCTCTTTAAGTCTTTTTCTAACAGTTTCGGTACTGATTTGAATTTCTTCTACGTCACGGAACTCAGTTTGTAGCTTCCTGGCGGTTACAAAGCGTTCCCTTAGAGCAGATATTCTTAAAAATCTATCCTGGATAGGAGTGGTTTTCTTTTTTCTTCGTTGTCCAGGTCTTCTGAGGTGACTTCCTGTCTCTCTGTACCTTTGTATCATACGCGAAACTGACGTATGAGATACACCAAACCTTTCACCAATTCTTCTGTAACTCCATCCTTCCTCCAACAAAACCACAGCTTGGGCGCATTCTTCTCGAGTCAAATTCCTCATAATGTTTTTATTATTGGTTTAAATGATAAAAACTATCCACAGAACGGCAAATTCAAATAACAATAAAACGAAATTACAGATTAACACAATTTAAAAATGAAAATTATTTTAAAATTTCTGCTTAAAAAACTATTAAACTCAAATTTCTGACTTTAATGTCAAAACTCTTATTACAATGGGTAACTAGATTATAGCTTGATTAAACCTTCTCAACCAAAGTTGTCAAATGTACATAGTTTTAATTTTTTTACTTTATTTTCAAGTGGTGCGTTAATTTCTTGGAGCAGTGTAATTACAAATTCACCTTTGTTTTAAGTTCTTTTAGAATTTACTGATATTGTTGTTATTTTTTAATTCTCTTTATTTTTGTTTTTTTATTTGTCATTCTTTTTGCTTTTCTAGAATTTTTTACTGTTTTGCTTTTACTAACCCGTGTCCTTCTATTTTAAATTTTTGTTTGTTTTTGTTCTGTTATAACCACAATTTTTAAATCTTTAATAAGAGAAAAACCGTTTATAAGTTTTATTTTAATTAAATTCTTGTAATTTTAGTACAAAATATTTAAAACAATTTTGTTTAAAAAAAATTTTATAAGAACAAAATCAAAAGTCATTAACATCATATTAATTATTAATTAGAAGTGCTTCCAGACGGCCCAAATTTCTCCAAATTACAACGTGTAAAGTCAAATTAAATAAACAAACACAAAAGCGTCGCTTAGTTTATTTTTTCTCTCGTTTCTGAATAAATAATAATATTAAACTCATAAATTATTACACACTTCGGAAAAGACTTGCAAATTAAATTATATAAAACTTATTAAAGTTGACGCTTTTGTAATTTCTCAACGGACTTTCTGCTTAAATTCAAACGAAAACATCGATAGTGAAGTGAAGTGGCTTTCGACTCGTCTCGAGATTCTCTCTTCAAGTACAAACTAAATAAACTAGCAACACTTTTTTAGTGGCATCTTAATGATTGACGATCTTGTCAAACAAAGGATCTGTTGCGACGTTGCTAAGCAACAATGTTATTAAGCAACACAATTGTCAAAAAAAATGTTGCTAAACAACAATGTCATTCGTTACTAAGCCACACAAAATGTCAAACAAAACGTCATTTTTACGCAATAATTTGTTACTAAACAACATTGTCAAATTATTTTAACAACACAATTGTCAAACAGAATGTTTTTGTTATGCAACAATATTTATTCGTTATTAAACAACACTGTTGTTGAATAAGGCATTTTTAAGCAACAATCTCATTCTATTTTAAACATCTAAATGGTAAGATAAAGTGTCGTTGTTATACAAGAATATTTGTTTATTACTAAGCTACACAGTTGTCAAAAAAACGTTGTTAAACAACAATCTCATTCCTTATTAAACAACACAATTGTCAAATGAAGTGTTCTTGTTATGCAACAACATTTAATCGTTACTAAACAACACAGTTGTCAAACAAAGTGTTGTTAAGCTACTAAGCAACACAATTGTCAAATAAAACGTTAGTAAACAACATTCTCATTTGATACTATGCAACACCGTTGCCAAAATAGTCAAAAAAAGCAACAATCTCATTCTTTATTAAACAACAAAATGTCAAACAAAGTGCTTGTTATGCAACAATATTTATTTATTACTAAACAACATAGTTGTCAAACAAAGCGTTGCTAAGCTACTATGCAACACAATTGTTAAATAAAGCGTTAGTAAGCAACTATTTTGTTTGTTACTAAGCAACACAGTTGTCAAACAAAGCGTCATTAATATAAAACAACTTATTACTAGACAACGTTGTCAAAATTGTCAAAAAAGCGTTGTTACGCTAGAATCTCATTATTCTTTACTAAACGACACAATTGTAGAACAAAGTGTGTTTGTTATGCAACAATGTTTATCCGTTACTAAACAATACAAATGTCAAACAAGACGTGATTTTTATGCAGCAATTTGTTACTAAACAACGTTGTCAAAATTGTCAAAGAAAGCGTTCCGAATTAGCTACTGAGCAAGCAAAGCGTTGCTAAACTACTAAGTAAGACAAAATAATTATCAAACAAAGCGTTAGTTAGTAAGAAACTTATTCGCTAGTAAGCAATATTGTCAAAATTGTCAAACAAGGCGTTGCTAAATAACAATGTTATTCTTTACTAAGCAACGCAACTGTCAAACTAAACGTTCCTAAACTAACTTTACTAATAAGAACTAAGCAACACAATTGTCAAAAAAGCGTTGTTAAGCTACTAAGTAACACAAGTTTAAGCAAGAATCGTATTTATTAATAAGCAACACAGTTACTATATAAAGCGTTGCTTAGCAACACTAACATTCTAATTCGTTACTAAGTAACATGGTTGTCAAACAAGACGTCATTGATTCTGCGTTACTATAAAATACTGTCTAAATTATCAAACTAAGCGTTGCTAAGCTACTAAGCAACACAATTGTCAAACAAAACGATACTAAGCAGCTAAATAACACACTTGTCAATCAAAGCGTCGTCGTTTTGCAACAATGCTTATTCGTTAAACAATGTTGTCAAAATTGTTAAACAAGGCGTTGTTAAGCAACTATCTTGTTCTTTACTTAGCAACACAACTGTTAAAATGAGCGTTAATAAGAAAGAAACTTATTTCTTACTAAGCAGCGCAGTTGCTGTATGAAATGTTGCTAAGTAACACCAAAAATCTGACTCGTTACTAAGTAACACAGTCAAACAAAGCGTCAGTGTTTATTTGTTACTAAAAAACGCTGTCTTAATTCTCAAACAAAGCGTTGTTAAGCAAAAGTTTTATTTTTTATTAAGTAATTGTCAAACTGGCTAAGCAACTATCTTATTCTTTACGTAGCAACATAACTGTCAAATTAAGCGTTGCTAAACTACTAAGCAACACAGTTGTCAAACAAGACGTCATTGTTATGTAACAATTTATTAGTAGACAACGTTGTCAAAATTGTCGGTGTCGTTGTTATACAAAAATATTTATTTGTTGTTAAACAACACAGTTGTCAAACTAAGCGTCACTAAGCAACAATCTTATTCTTTATTAAGCAACACAGTTGTCATACAAACTGTTAAGCTACACTAACAATGTTTATTCGTTTCGAAGCAACACAATTGTCAATGAAAATGTTGCTAAACGACAATGTCACTCGTTAATAGAGTCACATTTATGCAGCAAATTGTTACTAAACAACGTTGTCAAAATTGTCAAAGAATGCGTTGTTAAGCGACAATCTAATTCTTTACTAAACAACATAATTGTCAAACAAAGTGTCCTTGTTATGCAAAAATTATTTATTTGTTGTTAAGCAATACAGTTGTCAAATAAAGCAAGAATCTACTAAGCCACACAATTGTCAAAGAACGCGTTGATAAACAACAGTCTTATTCGTTTTTAAGCAACACAATTGCCAAACAAAAACGTTGCTAAGCACCTCACTGTCTTGATGTGTATTTTCCCTGAAAATTCGATTAAAACTTGTCTTTCTAGTTTATCTAAACGCGATTACTATAATTAAGTTTCGAGTTTTGGCATTTAGCCAGCGCTGACTTGTTTTTGCCGGTTCATTTACATCCGAAAACAATTTCCTTCAGTAATAATAATAAGTTTGTGAGTTCTTTTCTCGTGTCACAGATTGTGAAACTATCCGCAAAGAGATTACAATCGAAATCCGTCCAAGATTCACGTTTCTCTTCTCTGTAAGCTCTATTCTGGGAATTCCCTCGAGTTTTAAGAGAAATTACGTGACCGCTCTAGACTGACAACTTGAAAAAAAAATTAATGGTAATATATGGATGTAAATTTTTAATGTTGGCAACGAGTGTTGTACGGTTTGATGGGGCGTAGATAACACGTATCGATTATGTTTGAAACTGAGCCAAGTTTTGAATTGTCTTGTTTGAACAATATGAAATGTGACGGGGGATAAAGTGCAGGCGTACCAACCTATCGATTACGACGATTTATTTAGTTCTTTTTTGAGTTGTTTTGAACCTAATTCAATTAAGAACGTGCGCAGTGTCGCCAACTTTATATTTTAATTGAATCTTTGTGAACTCGTGTATCGCTTTGAGTATTTTATTTCTTTATTTAGGCTGAAACTTTATCAAGGTTTTTACCTGAACGGAAGATCTAAAAGGTTTCTTTGGGAAATTTTTATGCGTCATTTAGTTTTCCAGCACTAAACAAGATACTTTCTTTAACATTTTTACGACATCGTTAAAATTTTAGATTTCTCCTAAAGCTCTATTTAAATTTAAATCAATATTTTGGTTTTGTTTTTATTTTTGCATAAAATTCGCAATTACAGAGATATTTTAGTGTAGTATATTCGCTTCTCCCCCATTTTAACACCAAAAGTAGTAAAATTTCATCTGTCATACGGTTGGTAATATAATATTAACATTTGACATTTAATTACTGTATAACTTTTTAATTAACAACCAGTTTTGCATACAAATTTTCTCTGAATTAATTTATTTAAGATACATAAATCTGAGTATAAATCAATAAACCGGAAGCTAGAAAAAAATATGTTGATGAGAATTTTTCTTAATAATTTAGGGTCTTTGTACACTGCTCCAATAAATTAACGAACTACTCGAATTTTTTTTGAAAATTGAAACATGTATTCGACCAATTGGTACAAAATTAAGAAAAATTTAACAAAAACATTTGTTTAAAGTAAATTAATATCTAATGTGTCCAAATATAGTAAAACAAACCGAAAACAAAATTTTATTAAAGTTACGCCGTTATAAAAGTTACAGAAAACATCTTAATATCGCGTATTTCCACCGCTACTTTGAATAACCGCTGCACATCTTCGTTCCATACTCAAAATTAACGAACTTATGTCTTCTTGATTTAAGTTATTCCAAATTTCATTTAGTTGAGGACCTACCTCTTGAAGATGGACAGGAGGATGTGGAAGATTTTTTAAACGTTTTCCGAGAATGTCCCAAACATGCTCAATAGGATTCAGGTCAGGGCTTCGAGCTGGCCAATCCAAAACATTGATTTCTGCCTCATTCAAGTAATCTTTAACAATTCGGACAGTGTGAGGTTTTGCGTTATCTTGCATTAACACAAAATTTGGACCAATATAAGGGGCATATGGTACGACATGCTCTTCAAGAATGTCTGTTACGTAGGTCCGCATTTATAGAGCCATTATTTACAACCACTAACTCCGTGCGAGCTTGTAAGAAAATACCACCCCAAACTATTACTGAGCCTCCACCAAACAATGTGGTATTCTGAATGTTACACTGTGCGTACCGCTCATTTGGTCTACGATACACACGAACACGTCTATCGCAATTGTAAAGGCAAAATTTTGACTCATCCGTAAAAAGAACAGACTCCCAATCCTCTCTTTGCCAATTTATGTGCTCTCTAGCAAATTCTAATCGGGCTCTGCGGTGTTCTGCAGTCAATGCAGGACCACGAACAGGAATATGGGGTGTTAAATTATCCTCCTTAAGTCTTTTTCTAACAGTTTCGGTACTGATTTGAATTCCTTCTACGTCACGGAACTCAGTTTGTAGCTTCCTGGCGGTTACAAAACGTTCCCTTAGCGCAGATATTCTTAAAAATCTATCCTGGGTAGGAGGGGTTTTCCTTTTTCTTCTTTGCCCAGGTCTTCTGAGGTGACTTCCTGTCTCTCTGTACCTTTGTATCATACGCCAAACTGACGTATGAGATACACCAAACCTTTCACCAATTCTTCTGTAGCTCCATCCTTCCTCCAACAAAACCACAGCTTGGGCGCATTCTTCTCGAGTCAAATTCCTCATAATGTTTTTATTATTGTTTCAAATGATAAAAACTATCCACAGAACGGCAAATTCAAATAATAATAATACGAAATTACAAATTAACACAATTTAAAAATGAAAATTATTTTAAAATTTCTGCTTAAAAAACTATTAAACTCAAATTTCTGACTTTAATGTCAAAACTCTTATTACAATGGGTAACTAGATTATAGCTTGATTAAACCTTCTCAACCAAAGTTGTCAAATGTACATAGTTTTAATTTTTTTACTTTATATTCAAGTGGTGCGTTAATTTCTTGGAGCAGTGTATATTCTAAAATTTAATGTTTGCTATAATTACTATTGGTAACACTGCATTCAACATTTGATAAATTTAAAAGTTAGGTTAATTAATAAAAAATAATTCTGTTAATTAACCTAATCAATAAACAAATTATTTATTTTTTAAAACGTAAGTCTAAGATCGATTAATAAATCTGAGCAAAAAAAAATTAGGTTGACCTAAATACACCGTAATTAAATTTTATATAAAATACTAATTACTTAAACAAATTAATTAATTTAAAAGTTTGTTGGGAATTAATTTAGGGACTTTTGTTACTCTATTACCCACACTGTACTTATTCAATTAAGTTGGCCAACTTGTATAATTTTACTAAAACTAAAATTGAATAACTTACCAGAAAAACAACAAAAAAAACTTTGTAATGTTTTATTTTATTAAAATGGCGTTCTTAATTATTTTCGCATCAATAAAACTTCGGTGAAAATTTAGCTATTTATTATACAAGTGTCTTATAAGGCAAATAAGACACAAAAGAAATGTTTTTAGCCATGAGAGCTTGCTCGAGTGGCCTAATTTTTCTTAAGTGACTTATTTTTTGTTAAGACATGAGTACAATACATAGTTTTATCCAACACCTCTCTCTGTAAGAGATCTTTAAAAAATCATCAAAAACCAAAAATTTTATATCCACAAAGATTAGTAGTAGTCTGTGATTTGGTTGTCATGTTGTTGTTGACAACAAAACTATTATTTGAGAAAAATTTTGCAAAATTTGTTTCGGCATTTGTAACATTGTTGGAAGTGAAAAGAAGTAGTTCTCTTCCTGAATAAATTGCGAAAGATGTTGAAGAAGTCACATCGAGTTTGCTACCCAAGAAATCCAGGGACGCTTATTACAAAGAATTGAGTGAGTTTAATAACTAGAAACGGGAAAACGATGTTTGTGGGGTAAGCGAAGACGTGCTTTTTCAACGCCACAAAAAAGATTCTCAGCCTCTTCTATGTGGACGAAATACAGCATGTTAAGATCGGCATTAAAGCTTCACGAAAATACAGATATTTCACAATATGGCAAGTTGATCGCTTTTTTGAAAAACGAATCAAAAAATTACAAGTGCAAAAAATCAAAAATTCTTGAAAGAGAGCATATTCAACAGTTTCTAGCAGAAGCACCCAATAAAAAATATTTGATGTTGAAGGTAGGTCGATTTTGTAATTAGAGAATGAAATCTAATTTTTTTACATTACAGGTCGCACTAATTTTTGGTTTGTCAGGTGGGTGTCGATGTTGTGAATTATTGAACATGTCAATTAATAACGTAGAAGATAAAGGATCCTATATGTTGGTATCTGTACCAGATACAAAAACATGTGTTTCACGTAGCTTTACGATTATAGAAGAAAGATTTGCAGTTAATGTGCTAGATATTTGTAGAAAATATATGTCTCTCCGACCTAAGAAAATTTCTCACAACAGGTTGTTTTTGTGCTATAAAAATGAAAAATGCACAATACAGCCAGTGGGAATAAATAGTCTATCCAAAACACCATCAGTAGTAGCTGATTTTTTGAAATTACCAGAATCAGAGTCTTACACAAGACACAGTATGAGACGCACATCAGCGAGTTTATTGTCCAACGCTGGAGCCGATCTTGGTATAGACCAACGTCATGGCCGTTGGAAGTCGACAACCGTGGCACAAACGTATGTCAAAGAATCAATTTTGAGCAAAATAGACATTGCTAAGAAGATACTGGGTGGAAATTTGAAAACAGAAAGCAATGTTATTGTGAATACTGAGAAGCAAAAATTAAATGAATGTAGAAACAACATTAAAGTGACAAAAAATGAAGCATATAAAGTTATATCTTTTAATATAAATGTTATCGTAAATCTCAACAAATGATTTCATCTGAGATTTCTGTTTCGTATAATTGTAATTCTATGTATTGTATTTTTTGATGTTTAATAAAATGTTCTATTTTCTGTAAACTATTTAATTTTATAAAAACAGTTTTATTATTGATTCATAAAACCACTTGTGTTTTAAAATCCCCATAATTCAATCAAAAACATTATTTTTAGAACGTCATAATAAAGAGGTGTTGGATAAAATAATTAATTACGAAATGTACAAAAAACAAAAGAAACAACTTTGTAATTTAAAAAAAAACTGTTTTGTAGTGTTTCAATTTTGTTTTTAAAATAATTTTTGTTAAAAATAATTTTCCAACAAAATCCTATAAAAGCGAAAAAATTTTTACTTTGTTTTAAGTTGGCTTATTAATTATTTTTGGATAAACAAAACTTCGGCGAAAATTAATATTTAATTACGAAATGTATAAAAAATAAAAAAACAACTTTGCAATTTAAAAAAAACTGTTTTGTGGTGATTTAATTTTGTTTTGTGGTAATTTTTATTGAAAATAATTGTCCAGGAAAATTCTATAAAAGCGAAATAATGTTATTAATTGCGAAAAAGCCAGTGGCGTAGATAATTGCCCCCCGTAATTGTCTCTAAAACATTTTCCCATTACCAATAAACTTCTTGTTAAAGTTTTACGACTTTTCAGCACAATTGTACCATAAACTTCCATATTTAAACTAAAATTGAACAAATATGTAAATTTTTCTCCATAAAAGAAAATTTGTAGCGTGCCTAAAAGTCATAAAAGCCTGATTTATGAAAAATATACAAAAATAAATTTTCTTTATTGCTTAATCTGAGACTATTTAGCACTAAACATGCATTTGGTGTAGGTCAAAACAGCCGTATTAATCCCAAGTGCCTTCAATAAAACTTTTTTATGACTAGGTCCATTTCCGGCTGACATTTGTCACAACTTTATGACAATTTTATGACCCACGCTCTTCACACGCAAAAAAAAATGGACACACTAAATCCTGAATTTTCTATTAATTAGTTTATTGGCGTGCAATCAATTTCCCGAAATCTCCCTCAGGACACAAAAAACTCACCACCCACTCCTTTTTTTCCAAAGTGCGTAAAAATCGAAATTCAGGTGCGCGTTACGTCCGTTCCCGTTGAATGCTGGGAGCACACTGGATAAACAGGCGCCATCGCCGGGACGCCTGTCCTCATTGCCGAGCTTGGCGTCCCTTTTGTCGAGCAAGAATTCCAGGTGACGTCACGGGTGCTCGGAATTTTTCCCTGGGATAGTAAAACGGGATGAATGAAATGGGGCGGAACGGAGGGATCCCGGAAATGTGGGATATTGATGGATTAAGCAAAGACATGACTTTTTTATTTAGTGAAAAATAACCAAATTCAAAGTTGGGAATTCAACTCGGAATTCAATTATGTTATAAAATACAGAAAGAAGCAAGAGGAGTTATGAAAGTTTTCTTATTTACGATATTTCTGGAGACGGAATTGGCAAAAAGGGGATCAAAGTGGAGAGTTTTAATATTAGATGGCATAAATTCTGACCTATTTTATTAAAATTTAATGCTGAAGGGTATATTAAGCTGGAAATGGACTGTATGAATTTACCGTTTTATTTATTTTTTTTTTCTGTAAAACCTGAAAAATTGAGAAAGATTTCTATAACCGGGTTAACAAATTAAAACAAAAAAGCAACTTGAAGGAACAAGAGAAACATAAGCTCTTAGAATCTTAAAAAAAATGTGCTCAAAAAGTACGAACAAACAGAACTTTACAACAACCGTTTATAATACAAAGTTAAGGCACAAAACGATGTAATAAGCAACAAATCGTAGCTGTTTTCTTTGAGAAACGCTAGGATATTTTTAAAATTGGCGCTTTTAGCTATGACAACCAATAAACCTGGCTTTTCTATTGCCATTTTTTTATTTTTTTAGTTTAAAACGTGAGAAAAATAAAGTTTTATCAGATCCAAACAACACTTTTGCTGTTAATCAACGAATAGAAAATGTTTTGAGCATAAAACATGTATTTTAGCGACTAATAATCAGGATAATAGCTAACGCTTATTTTTGCTTTAAACAGTTTATTTTATTAATTATTTTTATTAACATTTTTGTTTATTATTGTTATTACAGCATAATCTTTTTTATTTATTGCATTTTGTTACAAAAATAGTCGTTACTTTAGACACAACAGGCGTTAATTTCTGAATGTTTCCCAATTTCCGTAATTTCGAACGCACTCTAATAAAAATTACCCAAAGTGCGCATGCGCTGACAAATTTGACATTTCTCAGTTGAACTGTCAAAGTTAGTGACTTGTGTTTTCCGTTTTTCATTGCGGTTTTTCTGAAAATATATTAAAATGCCGATCGAAAACCTAGAAGATCAAGGGCTTGAAAAAAATCCGGACCTGGAATTGGCCCATTTCAAATTTTTACTGACCCTCCCTGAATACAGAGCTGATCGTTTTGTGCACCAAAAAATCACCGATGCCATCAAAAAAGACGGTAATTCTCCTTCATAACACCATTTCTATGTAAAAACCTCAATTTCCAACTAGTTTTGTCTTAAAAAGCCTCACAAAAAGGCCCCAAAAAATGCTTTGTAATGAGCCAACATAACCTCACTTTTCCCAGTAGCGTCTTCAAATCCACTTGTTATGATTTTATCATCAAAAATGACGGTAGTTTACCCTTAAATTATCTATCCCCACATAAAAATTTTAATTTCCAACTAGTTTTGTGCTAAAAACCTCATAAAAAGACCTCCAAAATGCTTTGTAATGAGCTGACATAACCTCACTTCTCACTAGGGTCTTCATTAATCCACTTATTGCGACCTTATCATCAAAATAGACGTTAATTTACTTCCAAAACTTTTATTTTTTACATAAAAACCTTAATTTCCAACTAGTTTTGTGCTAAAAACCTTATAAAAAGCCCTTAAAACTGCTTTGTAATGAGTCAACATAACCTCACCTTTCAGTAGTGTCTTTATTAATCCACTTATCATCAACAAAGACAGTAATTCATCCTTAAAACACCTATTTCTACATTAAAACCTCGCTTTACAACTAGTTTTGCACTAAAGAACCTCACAGTAAGCCTCCAAAACTGCCTTTGTAATGATCCAACTTGTTCCTACTAGAATCTTTATTAACCCACTTGTTATGATCTTATCATCACGAATTTCGATATTTTCACACAAATTTTGCAATTAAACTCGTTTTTCTCGTGAAAATTTGGTGTAGTAGTCGATATAACCTCACTTTTGCCCTCTTAGACATGGCCCCTTGGTACGAGCTGATAATCAAAGACTGCGGCTGGAAAAAGGACGCAAATTTCTTAAAAACTCTTCAAGCGAAAAATACTGAAGAAATTAAGAAACTCGATGCGGCAATTGAAGACGCTGAAAAAAATCTAGGTGAAATGGAAGTCAGAGAGGCTTACTTGAAAAAAGCGGAGTATTACAGCCGAATTGGGGATAAAGATAATGCAGTAGCGACTTTTAGACAGACTTATGATAAAACAGTGTCTTTGGGGCACAGACTTGATATTATTTTTCATTTAATACGAATTGGGTTGTTTTTTATGGATCATGATATTATCACTCGTAATATAGATAAAGCGAAAAGGTTTGGATTTGTAATTTAGTAGAATTGAGATAAAATGCGAATTTTTTAGCTTGATTGAAGAAGGTGGTGATTGGGATAGACGTAACAGGTTGAAAGTATACCAAGGGGCTTATTGTATGGCTGTTCGTGATTTTAAAACAGCTGCGAATTTATTTTTGGATACTGTTAGCACGTTTACGTCTTATGAATTGATGGATTATAAGGCTTTTGTCAGGTATACTGTCTATACATCTATTATAAGCCTTCCAAGGAATCAACTCAGAGATAAAGTTGTGAAAGGTTCTGAAATTTTGGAAGTCTTACACTCTGAACCTTTTGTTAAAGATTATTTATTCTCGCTGTATAACTGTCAATATTCTGAATTCTTTAACAATCTTGGTAAGTCCGTTCTGAAAGTGAAATATTCAGGCTTGACTGGTTTGTTTTAAGCTGAAGTTGAGACAGTCTTGCGTAAAGATTATTTCTTGAATCCTCATTACCGTTATTACATAAGGGAAATGAAAAT
This sequence comes from Tribolium confusum, assembly GCA_029207805.1. NCBI lineage: Eukaryota > Metazoa > Arthropoda > Insecta > Coleoptera > Tenebrionidae > Tribolium > Tribolium confusum. Next base: position 3,649,431 of record JALGAY010000007.1, on the reverse strand, counting down.
TTTGGCTTATACCCAACTTTTGGAGTCTTATAGATCTCTAACTTTGCAGTATATGGCTGAAGCTTTTGGTGTTACTGTTGAGTTTATTGATTCGTATGTGATTTTATACGTTTTAGGGATATTTTAATAGAATAATAAATTTTTAGGGAATTATCAACATTTATTGCAGCTGGAAGATTACATTGTAAAATTGATAGAGTCGGGGGAATTGTTGAAACGAATCGTCCTGATTTGAAAAATGCACAATTTAATTCCGTTGTTAAACAAGGAGATTTATTACTCACTCGTGTGCAAAAACTCTCAAGAGTCATTAATATATAATTTTTGTATTAATTTATCATTTTTAGTTATATTTACTTACCTTTCATTATTTTTTTTATGTATTTGTTAGTGTAAACAGCTTTACCGAATAAAAATTTTCAAAAGTAGCGCCATTTTTTATTGATTTCTGTCACTTGTCAAAGTCACGTGATCACTGGTAGCGTTAATTTTAAAAATAATAATTTTTTTGCTTTATAATTAAACGAATAAAAATTAGAATTTATCACAACTAAAAATTTTGACTTGTACCACGTGATTATAAACTGGCGTGACGATTGGTTAACATTAATCAACTTTCTAGTTCTATATTTCATTCACGTCTAATAGAAGTAACCAAATAGGGATTTAAATATTCTCCAGTTGGTGTTTCAATTAACAGTTGTTTTTTGTGAACCTTAAATACCGGGATATAAAAATGATTGTGATTTTTTTTTTTGTTGGGTTGGTAACAGGTTAGAATTTTTCGGTTGGTACTACATACTAAATGTTATAAAAAAAACATTAAAATTTGACAAGCTTGTCAAAAAGTCTTTATTTATTATACCTAACCCAAAAATGTGACACGACGCGGATACCAACTACTCAGGCGTACCACCCCACTATTTTTGCTTCAATCATTTATAGTATCACGATATAAAATACTTGATTGTTTGTTTAGAACTGTCAAAATGTTGCTAGTTTTTTAACAAAAACCTCATAAAAATGACAAAAAATAATTAACAAACATTTTTATAGCAAAAAAAGTCAAAAACAAAAGTATATTACTAAATCGGGCCATTAAAACTTCTGTTTGAACAAGATTTTCATATAACTAAACGTAGACAGCTTTTTAACGTTTTTGTATTAAATGGTGGCGTTTTTTACTGATTTCTGTCACTTGTCAAAGTGACTTAATAAAAAAAATTAAAATTGCCGCCAATTTTTTATTGATTTCTGTCATCTGTCAATGTCACGTGATTACTAGTGGCGGTAATTTTAAATAACAATTTTTTTCTTAGTCTATAATAAAAAAATAAAAGTTAATATCCATCACAACGAAAAATTTTGACTTGTACCACGTGATCACAGCCTCACTTTTTTGTTACATGGCTACAAACCTAAGAAAACACAAACTAATTACCCAGGAGGGCACTAATTATTCTCATAAGACACTTAATTCTCTTTTTTTTTTGATCACAATTACCCAAAAAATTGGCATTAGACAGGCACAGGGAGACAAACTTTCAAAAATCAGGCTTAAATGGCACAAATCTCTCACAACCTCACTTTTTTGTTATAAATAACCTAAAAAACAAATTACTGGTCTAAGAAGACACTAATTCTTCTCATAAGACGATTTACTATATTTTTTCAAACACAATTACCAGAAAATTTGCAATACAAATAGCACAGAGTGGCAAACTTTCAAAAACCAAATTTAAATGTCCCACAAGCTCACTTTTGTTGTTGTAAAAAAACCTAAAAAATACGGATTGCTCGTCTAGAGGCGGACTTAATTCTTCTCAAAAGACACTTAATTATATTTTTTGAACAAATTTTGAACCCAATTGTCACAAAATTGTTATTAAAAAAACGACACAGTGCAGCAAACTTTAAAAAAATTAAATATTACCTGTCAATTTTGTCACTTATTCGGAAATAAAGATGGGTGCGTGCTGAATATTTTTTAATTTAATCTAAATTTGTAACGGAATTTTAATAATCTTTATTTTACTATATTTCTCTAAAAATACTGCTATTCTAGTAGTGTTCTATTAGTAATTTATTACCAATAACTGACGCAATACAGAAGCTTGAAGTCCCATCTCTCACTTTTTTTTTGGTGCAATTTATTTAGCAAAAACTACTGCAACATTTAATTATAACGACTTTCCTTTGATGGATTATAATAACGCAATCGATTTGGCAAGAATTCAGTTATTATTTTTTTGGATGATGTAATTTCATTCTTAGGGACTTTCCGTTTCTTAAACTAGGGCAAAAAACTTTGGGTAATTCCCACTTTCCCCACTAGTGTTTTTTTGTTAGTTTTGTAATAAGTAGGTGGTGGAGACAATAACGCATTATTTTTTAATTCAATTTTATTCTTATCAACTAATTCATAATAGAATTGTAAAAAAGCTATTACATTTTATGACTAGCGTATAATGTAGTCATTATCTGATAAAATAAAATTGTAGATTGCGTAATATCACAGTATAATAACTCAGTTGAGTTCGAAATCTGTCACAAAATTATAACTTTTGTACGTAAAACTTTAAAAATATGTAAATTTATTTACGACCGATAAGAATATCTAAATACTTTCGTATAAAAGGTTTATTTTTATTTCTACTTTCTTGTAAAGCATCTTCTTTAAATTTTTTCCAACTTTCGTAACGGTTTTGTCCAACAGGACCCCAATCATCACTTGAAAAAGCCTTATTTACAACCTGAAATAAAAACAGTTAAGCCAACACTAAAAAAATAAAAACACCAAAAACTGACAGCTGGAAATCCATAACTGCGGTTTTTATAAATATAATAAATTATCCAAAACACAAATTGTGCTACAGCTACACTTAAAATTGTCCAACCAAAACCTGAAAAACACTTAATTCAGTATATTTGAAATAACGTCAGTGATACCAACCTAAAGCTCCGTCAGTATATTCCCAACTACCATACGTCAATCTTTGGTATTTAATACAGAAATAAACAAAAATAATAAATAAAAATACTGGAGTTATTAAACCCCATGTCATTCTCCAATAAATCCCGACTTTTCGTTTCAACATAAACTCCATATCTAGGCAGAAATTCTCAAGTCCATAAACCCACGACACTGCTGCCACTTCAACAACAGCAAAAATAAAAATCAAAAATGTCCCAGCGTAATAATCAACTAAATTCAACATAAATTGTCCGCCCTTAAAAATCTAGTTACAAACGAAAAATCCCTAAATTTAAAAACTTACCGGTGTAACATACATCAACCCGATTAGAAATCCTCCACTAGCTGTACATGCCGAAACTTGCCAGTTTTTCAAATTGGGAAAAATATCCTGCACGACTGTATTAACAGTACCATGAAGTGCTACAAGACTACCAATTCCCAAAACAAACAACATGAAGAAGAAAAGTATAGCAAAAAGCCAAGGAACAGCTTCCATTTTTGCAATAGCATCTGGATAAGAAATAAACGCAAGTCCTGTACCTCCAGATTTTATCACTTTATCAGGAGTTACCCCCAAATTATGGGCAAGATTACCCAAAATTCCGAAAATTGTAACACCAGATAACAGGGAAGTGAAAGTGTCAAGGGTGGTAACAATGAGTGCGTCTCTAGGGGGAAAAGTAGTAAGTTTTGTTAAGTTTGACAATGCTACCAACCTGTTAATATTATGTTCGAAATCATTATAAGACGAAAACATAATAATAGAACCAAAACCAACATTTAGTGAGAAAAAACATTGAGTAACTGCTGCGTACCACACCTGAAATTTTTTTTTTAATTTCGGGAATTTTTATTTTGTAAAATTACATCAGCTTCGAGTAGTTTTGCCCAATCAGTTTTGATAAAATAATACATTCCATCAGCAGCTCCCTCTAGTGTCGCCGCACGAATTAAAAGAGTTATCATAATGACGTAAGGAAAGAGCGCTAAAAAATATGAGGCTTTCCCCGAACTTTGAACTCCTTTTACTGAGACTAGAAAAGTGACAATCCACGAGGCAAGTAAACACAGTGTTAATCTCCATTCAGGGCTACCAATTCCATCGGAAATATCCGTTATTTCTTTCAAGACTTCTTTACTAAACCGGCACAAATTAAATTAATCGTTAAAGTTGGCAACACTTACGTGAAATACAACTCGGAGGAACTAACACTCTGGTAACCTTCTTTCGTATGGTTATTTCCAGTAGCAACAGCGTCAATACATTGCTTTTTCTCTTTTTCCAGTTCTGCCAACCACTCTTCCTGACAAGTACTCCACGGTAAATCCCCGGTGAATGAATGTATTAAATAAAATAATGTTATAGCCATAAGGCAACAATAGTAAGTACCGACAAACATTGTACCAATAACTTGGCCATATCCAACACCTAAAAATTGATTTTCTAAACTGGAACCAATCAGAGAAGCGACAGGTTTTTTTTAATTTAAATCTTCCACGTTTGCCAACAGTAAAGACAAAAATTTTGAGTTGTTAGTGAAAATCAAGTGAGAATAGCTGACGTAGCTATTTCTCAACTTCGACCTTCAACAAGTACTAAATTACAGTAAAACCACTCAAGAAACTTTTGTTTTTAGGTACGGAAGCCCTCACAAATCACTGATTACAGCAATAAATAGTTCATATTTTTTAAATAAATTTAAAAAAAACCGTTGTTAAAAATATTCATTTCATGTTGGCAACATTTAAAATAATAATTATTGACGTTATCTTTTAGATTTTTGAATTTAGACAGTTTTGAGTTGTATTTTTTAAGTTGTAAACTAAAATATTGACTATTCTGTCCCGTCACTCGCCTTCACTTCACCGCCATTTTGTCAAACACAACGTAATTGTAAATTTGCGTTTAATTTGATTATCCTGCCACGAAATTTCTTTATAAAGACGAAAAAACCGCTTTTGTCGCTTCTCTTTTGTTCTTTGTACAAACGGAAAGTGGTACCAACCTTTCAAATACGGTGAAAGTGATTTAAAAAACTTTACATTTCCTCTGTTTGAGAACTGACCCAAAGACATTTCCATGTAGTACAAAGGGCGGCCGATTATTGTTAAAATAATTATATAAGGAATGAGAAAAGCTCCACCGCCATTTTCATAAGCTGTAAAAGGAAAACGCCAAATGTTTCCCAAACCCACCGACATTGCCACGCATGACATCAAAAATTCCAAACCGTTGCCCCATTGTGCCCTTTGGGGCTCGTCGCTCTTTATTTCCTAAAATTTTTCAAAAAGCTAACTGACGCGACAAAATTATGTTGGTAGTACCCCAAATTTATGGGGAAAAAATCAAAAATTATTTTGAAAAAATGTAAAACACGTGATTTTTGAGATTTAAAAAACGTTTTACAGTGTTGTAAAACTCAGACGGAATAATCTTATCACAGGATTATTAATAGTAAAAATGTAATTAAATAATCCGATGCAATAAACTGTCTTTTGTTTCGAATGAGAAAAAAATAATTTCCTAAAGGATTAAAATACTTACTAGATCTTGGGGTGTGCCGTTTGTCTTGGTAAAAACCTCATTTCCAGGTTCAAAAGCCGGATTTTCTAATCCCATTTTCTAGAAAAAAAATTAAAACTCTTAGAGCGTGTTAAATTCCTCACAACTGTGTCTAATTCATTTCGAACGCTTATTAAAAAACCACTTTCGAAATTTTAAGAGTATTGCGAATTAGTTTTGCAAACAAAAAGAAAGAAATGTTAGTAATCGCACTTTTGTCCCCGAAAAACCCCTAATTAAAGACCGGAAATGTAAGCTATAGTTACCTACCTTATTATCAGTCATGCTGAAAGATGTTTTATCTAACACACATCAGTAACAACTGAATTTCAAGCAGGTATATTTTACAATACGGTTTATTATGAAGATATTTCGCGAAATAGTGGAGGGGCGTCAAATCACAATTCGGAATTTCATTGTAAACTCCTTCAATAAACCTTGTTTTGCGTCATTTTGGAATTTTCAAAAATCTCAAAGTCGCACACTTTCCGCCCTCTGCTGTTACGTCAAACATTTCAAGGTCGCGACGAAAGGGTCCACTTTCCGCCCTCTGCTGTTACATCACGTTCTATTCTAATAAGCGCAAAAAATAAATTGTGCGGTTTATAACTGGAGCATTCTTGTAGTTTATTGAACCTTCAATATGTCCTTGTCCAGAAAAGAAATTCGGTTTTCTTTTCAACCTGTCATTTCCGGGATTTAATGTCAAGCTTAAGGCTGGGATATTGAAATCAAGTTCATTTTAAACAAGTGACAGAAATAACCTTGATTGTTTTTTGTTTTATCTACTAAAAATAGGGAAAATCGATGCAAAGCGTCTGATGCAAACACACAGAAAGTCTTCATAATTTATTTATTTAAAAAAAAACTAACTAATCGTCTTTTCCTATAAGAATACATAATTTATGTTTGAGCCAATGTCTGGCTGTGATTTTCCCTCGTTTTTCCGCTTTGAAATCCATCCATTCGTTATAAAACTCCTCTTCTTTGGGTCCCCACCCGTCATGCTTGAAAGTGCGTAAAACCGCCTACAATTAAAAATTAATTAAGTCTTATCAAAAAACTAATACTTTTAGGGATCATGACAATGCGAATTTTGTCATAATTTGATTTATTACAAATTAAAATAACTGATTTATGTTTACAACACCCGTTTTTAATTCTACAGGATGTCCTCGGATTGAGTTTAAAAGACGAAAAAATTTCTTATTTTTGATATTTTAGAAAATTTCACTCTTTTTGATTTGCCCTGCTTGATTTAAAACACCCAAAACACAAATTACTTTTTATTTAACTCGAACAGCTCCCGAGATATCATTTTATTGCTAGAAAATATTCAAATTCAAAAGCTAAGCTATTAATTTTCTATTCAAATAATGCTTCTCCTTGTTCTGCACAGATTTCAATGCGAGCTAGCTCTAAATTCATTGAAACTGCGTCTTATTTCTAAGATTGATAAGGACTGGACTGCATTTTGTATCCTATTTTTTAATTGCTCTACATCATTGTCTAGTAGCTCACTGTACACAATTTGTTTTAAACGACCTCACAGATACAAGTCCATTTATGTAAGATCAGGACTTCTAGGTGGCCATAAAATGCTACCATTTCTCCATAGCTAGTTACCATAGAACTCTGTATTAAGCCACTGGCGAACAATGCCAGCATAAATGAGCAGAACACCCATCGTGCTGGAAAAACATTTTCATTTGGTAGCTTAACGGCAATTCATCCAGATTATCAGCTAAAAGCTATTAATGCAATAAGTTGCAAAAAGAGAGTTTTTTAAGCACGCGACGTGAATCTCCAATACGTCAACAGCTTAAAAAACATCGATTTTGCAACGTGTGCATTCAAGATTTTTTGTTACAGCGTTTTATAACAAATTTTTTTTTACAAAAATAAAGATCTTAATCGAACATTTACATTGTACAGTAGACAGACGGCAGGTTGCTATGGATTCAAATTTCGTTAATTGATAAAAATACTGTTTTTATAAAATTACAGACTGTCAACTTAGGTTCTGTGTTTAAGTTCTGTGATAACGAAACACAAAAATAAACGATTCTGAATTTGATTCCGACATTGAAAATGCTGCGGAAGCTGCACTAGCCACGCTAGTGTCCGAAAAATCTAAGAAAATTTACAAGAAAACATGCAAAATATTTGGTAGTTGGTGTGAGGAAAAAAATGTAACAAGTATTGATGAAAAGGTACTTTTGACCTATTTTTCGAAATTATCTTTTATGTATAAGCCGTCTACTTTATGGAGTACCTACTGAATGCTAAGAACCATGATATATCTTAACAAAAATGTAGATATTAAAAAATTTACAAACTTGATTGCATTTTTAAAAAGAAATGCCAGTAGGTACAGAGCTAAAAAATCCAAAATATTCAACAAGCAAGAGATAGAACGTCTCATGAAAACAGCTGATGAAAAAGACTATTTATTAGCAAAAGTTGTGCTAATTACTGAGATTTATGGCGCGTTACACAGAGAAGAAATTACGTTTTTTAAGATGGAAGATATAGAAGATTGTACAAGTTTTATTAAAGTAAAGGTACCGAACACCAAAACAAAAATTTCACGAATGTTTACAGTAACTAAAGGATTTGTAGATGGAATTAGTTTTTTAGAAATTTTCCGCAAATACGCACAGCTTTGACCTCCTCATACAGAACGTCAGAGATTCTTCTTAACCTATAGAAATTCCAGGTGCTGTACCTACCCGTTGGTATAAATACTATTAGAGGTATGTCTAAAAAAATTGCAGAATGTTCCAGCCTTCTAAATGCAAAAGAATATACTGGGCACTGCTTTAGACGTTGTTCAGCAACACTTTTAGCAGATTCAGGAGCAGATATTACATTACTCAAAAGACATAGAGGATGGCGATCGAATTCTGTTGCGGAAAATTACTTAGAAAACTCTGTTAAAAGTAAAAACGCAATTTCGATGAAAATTATGGGAAAAGAAGAAACTGTATCAAAGAAAAGAAGAATTTGTGAGAAAAATAACAAATCTGAAGTGGCGTCTACAAGTACCGTTTCCACGTTAGTATTGAAGTTCAGGAAAGAAATCTGAAATCTTTGGATGTTACGCTTCATCACCATTTTCTAAATTTTGCCTAAATTACTGTTTAAATGGTAAAATTTTGTTGTTTTTGAAGATTCTTTGTAAAGAAGATTTACTTATCCCATTTTGTATTGTCCTCCTTCTTAAAGACAACTTTAGAGCTTCTCTTGCAAAACGAACGGCAAGAAATGAAGCAGCATCGTCTTTATTGAACAATTTCAAACAACAAATCGAAATTTTGAAGAAAAATTAAATTATCTCAAGAATCATTCAAACTAAATAAAAAGTAATTTGTATTTTGAGGATTTGATAACAAACAGAGCAAATCAACAAAAGTAAAATTTTCAGAGAAATCGAAAATAAGAAACTTTCTTCTTTTAAACTCGATCCGAGGACATACTGTATATTATTACATAATCAGTGACACGGTTGCCAACTGTTGTCACTGGGATTTACCCGTGAAGGCGTGTCAATGCAAGCTTTGATTTGTGGTTAATTCAGGATGCATCGTCATTATTTTTGCAAGATGGATGCACTTTGACGTTATGTAAATTTAATTGTCTCAGGAGTGTCGGAGCGAGAGACTCTATTCATTTGTTCAAGACGAATCACCATAAATTTTAAGCGGATGTGCTTTAACTTGACATATTTACCACAAGATTAGTCTCTGACACAAATCTGATTTATTTTTTCACTAAAACTAACAAAATTCAAGGAAATAACCTTGAAAAGTTACTGTTTTTGGTAGTTTTTCACAATTTGAATTAACCGCTAAATCAAAGCCTGAATTACACCCACCCCAAGTTACAACAAAATAGCACTAAACATAACCTCGCTTAATTCTTCTAAAATTGCAATAAAATACAGAAATTAGAACAATTACGTTATTTTTTTCAAAATAATTAATAACAAGTAAGTGCTGCAAAAATAGCGATATCTGTGTAGTTGGTACTACTGAAATTAATTTTGAAAGGTTAGTCACGGGTCAGCGCTTTTTTTTGAGGTGGTAATATTTTTCTGTTACTAGACTCGCGAAAAAGGCGCGAAATTTGAATAAATACTTTTTAGCTTACTGTACTTTTCAAATTTCGCGCTTTTTTTTCAAATCTAGTGACATCAAAGAATACCAAATCAAGGAAAAGTAGACAATTTGGCATTTCTCTAAAAAGAAGAAAGCGCAGATTCATGACTAACCCATTTTGTGCTTTCAAATAAAAAACACTGAATGGTTTAAAACCGTCTTAAGTTGGTTGCACTGAATTATTGTTTTTTAATTTCTTTAGTTGATTTTTTTCTTTCTTTCTGTTCTTAAAAAAGTAGTAACACCAGTGTCAATCTGATTTTATGTTGGCTACTCTGGATTACTTATTATTTTTTATTTTTTTAGTCGCCGGATTGAAATCAGCCATTTTAATGGACGAGCTAAGATTTTTTTCCACTCGCTGTTCATTGCTTTTTCTTTTCATTGTCTTATAACCACAAAAATGTCTCGTTGGTAAGACTGTTTTTAAGAAGAAAGTGAAAGTAACTAACCTTAGACAGTCCTTCCTTTTGGTAATTTTTCACGATTTGAATCACCCACCAAATCAACGGCTGCATTACACCCACCCCAAATAAAACCCAGCCCCACACTAGAACAAAAAATCACCAAAAATAACCTCAAAATTATCAAATACCGATAATATAGCCGGGATACGACTTGTCTTCGTATTTTAATTCTTCTAAAGTAATAACAAAATAAACAAAAACTGTGATAAGCACAATTGGGATTATAACAGCCCAACAAATACGCCAGTACGGTCCTGGTTTACGTTTTGACATAAACTCAATATCTAAACAAATATTTTCCAAACCTACAACCACAAATATTATTTTTTTAATCAAAAACAATTGTTTTTGGGTATTTACCATACCACCACATAACAGAAAACACTTCAATTATTGTCAAAACGTAAAAAATAAAAGTGCCGCCAAAAAAATCCACCATTGTGAAAATAAATTGGCCACCCTGAAAAAACAGCGCTTTTTCATAAACTGCTTTTGTTTATTAAACAAGTGAAGGTCAGTGTCTAAATATTGACTCACCGGTGTTATATAGACTAATCCAACAAGAAATCCAATAACAGCAGTACAGAATGACACATGCCAGGTTTTAAGATGAGGAAAAGCGTCTAAAATTACTGTAAATGCACACCCTTTTAATGCTATTAAACTTCCAACTCCCAGTACAAACAACATGAAGAAAAATAAAATCGCAAATAACTAAAAACAATTTTTGGGGATTTTAACAATGTTCGGTTGGTACGGCTTACCCAAGGCACCATTTCAAAATGAGCTATAGCTTCAGGGTAGGAAATAAACGCTAAACCTGTACCTCCAGATTTGACAACTTCTGACACATCAACGTTCATTTTATAAGCTAAATTTCCCAAAATACCAAAAATTATTAATCCTGATAAAAACGACGTGAAAGTATCAAGTGTTGTGACCACCATTGCGTCTCTAAAAACCCTAAATTCGTGTAAAATCCCTAAATTATAATTACAGGTACCTGTAAACATTGTGATCAAAACTGTTATAAGATGCGTACATTGTCACAGAACCAAAACCGATATTTAGGGAGAAAAAACACTGAGTGACTGCTGAATACCAAACCTGGAATTTTATTTAGAGATTTTGTTTTTTTTAAATTTGGTATACCTGTGCACTTAGTAACTTTTCCCAATCAGGTTTGACAAAATACAAAATCCCTACATCTGCTCCTTCAAGTGTGACAGCTCGTATTAAAAGCGCAAAAAGTATAACAAAGGGGAAAATTGCAAGGAAATATGATGCTTTCCCTGAACTTTGTACCCCTTTTGCGCAAATACAAAACGTAATAACCCAGGAACATAATAAACACAATGTTAGTTCCCAATTTGGGTACCCAATTCCGTTATCTATACTTGTCGCTTCCTTCAGGACAACAATCCTAAACCAGGCTTCAGCCGAACTCACCGAATCTTCAACCCCCGTTTCTGTACTTTTTGACGGAATACACGTCGTATTGCCCAGCCAGGTGTTACCAACCCAATTTGGGTCGCACTGTGCCCAAGGCAAATCCGGTGTGAAAGAGTGTATCAAGTAGTACAGGGTTAGAGCCATTAGGGAGCAGTAGTAAGTCGCAACTGAGAAAGTCCCGATTAGTTGCCCAAAACCCACCCCTTTTAACACCTGGGCTATGGATTCGAACATCTTGACGTTGCCGCGACTGCTGAATTGGCCCAGGCACATCTCGAGGTAGTACATAGGTCTGCCCAAAAGTACCAGAACTGAAATGTAAGGGATGAGGAAGGCACCGCCTCCATTTTCGTACGCTACGAAAGGAAAACGCCAGATGTTGCCCAAGCCGACGTTCATTGCGATGCAAGACATGAGGAATTCGATGCTGTTGCCCCATTTGCCGCGCTTTTCGGTCGTTTCGTCCATTTCGGGGGTGTGTAACTGACTTTGGGGTGGAAATTTAAGACACGTGTGATACACACTGCCACTACTACTGGATTAAAGGATAAACATTTCTTTTGGATTATAAAATTATAATGAGGGACCATAAATGTGAATGATATGTACTTAGTGATAGCCAGAGTAGATTTTCCTAAAAAAATTCCCGACATAATTAATAATTACTAATTTTGAAATATGAAAAACACTCATTTGTTTTTTCTTTTTTTAAGTTGCAACAATTTGAATTAATTCGTTGTTATTTTGTTGCAATCAGGTATTGAAAATATTTTGTTTATTAATTCGAGTAATATCCGCTTGATTTAGATAAGATAAGAACAATATATTTGCCCATATTTTGTAAAAAAAATATTGAAAAAAAAAACAAAGTAATAAAAGTTTTAACTTCTGTTTTTATTAAAATTTTCTTTAAGTTGGTAATGGAAAAATATAAGTATAGTAATAAAATTTCATTGTAATTCTTATAATCTTTATTGAATTACGTACCTACGTAAAAACAATAGCAAATCAAAAAAAATATTTTATAATTTCGATATACATATTGTACAATTAGCAATAACAATAATATTGTTATAAATACATTGTTTCAGCTTTGCTAACTTAATTCTTAATTAATTAATATATCCTTCGTCACGTATATTTGACCTTAGTTATACAGAAGTGTAAAATTTATGTTTTTTGCTTCATTATATCTATTTCAAGCTTAAATTGTAATTACATGATTATGTAATAAAAATAAGCAACAAAAAATATACAATACTCGTAATAAACTAACAATTTTGTTAAATGTTAAACCACATCAACAGATTTATAACTAGCTGGAGGCTGTGAGCTATGGATCTTCATAAAACTTTTCAAAAGTTTTTTAAGGTTATGTTTCAAACATAAATTGAAGCGGATAAAGGGAAAACCCACCAGAATTTATTTTACGTTTAGTGTTATTTCATAACAAACAACTGAAAAGCATTTTTGCACATTTAGATTTTTATTGTGTAAACGTGGCTTTGTCAGTTATTTCTTAAAGTTGGTAACAATGACTTATTTGTATTAATTTTAATATAAATGTAAAAACTTGAAAGGGGAAAATCAATCAATGCTGCAGAAATTTGCGAAAGTGGTAAATCTCAGTTAATGCAAAATATTATTTGTGTTGCCAACAATAACAAAATAAAAAAAATTAATGCCAACTTACCAAAAAGTTAGTAATTTTATAATTTTTTTTTAATTGGGAACACTGATTTTTTTTTTCTGTCAAACACAAATTTCTTTCTAGTTTCAAAATATTAAATTGATAACTCAGAACTGGAGATTTATTTAAAAACAGTGACTTTCTATTTTTGAGTCAGTTTAACCAACCAAAATATACTACAACGTCAGCAATGTCACTAAAAACCAGTTACTATGTTGTTATAAAAAAAACCTTTAAAACAATCTGATTTTATGTTGGCTGCATTGCATTATGGGGATTTTAATTTTTTTCAGTTGCCGGTTTAAAATCGGCTTTTTTGATGCTGTAGAATTGTTGATGATGAAATAATTGATATTTATTTAGGTAAGTCTGTAATCTCCACATTATTTTTAAATAGATTCGGTCGAAATAATTTTGTTACCAACTTAAAAATATTGTTCATTTTTATTTTTTCACTTAAGTATCAATTATCTAATTGGTACGACTGTTTTTTTTCTATTAAATTTAAATATCGAAGTCTTGCGGCTCAAAAATTGAAAATAAATAATATTTTAGGTTGACAACGAAATTCATTTATGATACCGTTCTACAGTTTCAAAATGGCGAATTCAAACCGACAACTTAAAGAAAAAAGAAAAAAAAACTCTATAATGCAACCAAAATTAAACCAGATTGTCTTGAAGATACCTATTATTTGTATTATTTTAAATCAGAATAAACAACCTTTTTGTAGCGGCATTGCTGTCGTACTGTTTATTTTTTATGTTGGTTAAACTGATTCAAATAACAAGTCATTGTTGCTATCATAAATTTGTCATATTCAGTTCTTATTCTAAACAGACGCAACTGCCAAGGTTAGTATTTTATCAATTTAATATTTGACACTAAAAGGGAAACGTAATTTTTGGAATTTGACAGACAATGTTATTTCAGTCGTACCAACTACAGTTATAATTTTTTACTAATTTTGATTTATTAAGTAAAATAATTAAGTCATACCAGAGGTTAAAGATATAGTACAAATCAAGGAATTGGCAGTAAAATCGTGTATTTTGCTATTGATGGCAACACTGTGCTGTATTGCTAAGTTATTGTCAGTTTAACCAACAAAAAAAAATACTACAGCGTCATAATATTGTAATAAACAACCTTTAAGACAATCTGACTTTATGTTGGTTGCATTACATTATAGGGGTTTTTAATTTTTTCAGTTGCCGGTTTGAAATCGGCCATTTAGATGCTGTAAGATTGTTGATGAAATAATTTGATTTTTTTATTTAGGGGAGTCTGTAAGCTCCACATTATTTTCAAATAGATTCTAACGAAATAGTTTCGTTGCCAACATAAAAATCTTGTTCATTTTTGTGTTTTTACGTTTAAGTAAAAAACTATTAATTCGTATGATTGTGTTTTTTCTATTAAATTTAAATATCGAAGTTGTACAGCTCAAAAATAAGAATAAACAAAATTTTTAGGATGACAACGAAATTCATTTATGATACAGTGCCACAGTTTCAAAATGGCCGATATCATACCGACAACTTAAAAAAATAAAAACTCTAAGTATAATGCAACCAATATAGAATTAGTGTATTATAAGATAGTCATTATCTATATTATTTTAAATTAGAATATAAGAATTTTTTGTAGTGGCACTGATGTCGTGTTAGTGTTTATTTTTTTATGTTGGTTAACCTGACTGAAATAACCAGTCATTGCTGTCATCGTTTATCATTTCCAGTTTATTTCCAAATTAGTAATTTATCAATTTAATTTATAAAATTAAAAAAAAAAAACTTGAAATTTTTAAAATTTGACAGTAAAAAGTCATTTCAGTCGTACCAACTATTTTTTCTTTTGGCAGCATTAGCTTAACTCAGATTTATTAAGAAAATAACCAGAGGTTAAAAATATAGTAGAAATCACCGAGTTGGCAGTGAAATCGTTTATTTTGATATTGTTGGCAACACTGTGCACTGTTGCCAACTTAAATTTGAATTTTCACAGCCTTCCACAATGGCATTCATATTGAAATTTTCTGTAGATTCGTGCAAAATAGGTTTTAATTTAGGTTTGAAACATAATCATTAGGGTGGGCCAAAAAAATCGAATATTTTTTTTAACTACCGACACTGAAAAATTAGTTCTTAGGCACCTTTAAAAAATGCTTTTTAAATAAAGCTCTTTATTTTAATAGGAAGGATCCTCTCATCTAAGTTTTCTATTTTTTTTAGTTCTATTTGGCAAAATCCATATCTTGGCACTACTTAATCGTACAGAAAAATTTTATTTACATTTTTTTTAGAAAATTAAACGTTCTCAAAAAAATATCTTACAATTTTTTTATAGCTGTTAACGTTTAGAAGATATCAGAGGTCAAAGTTTGAAGAATTTAACAAAAAATTTTATTTTACTTCTAAATTTTATAACTCGTAGATAAAAAAATTTTAGAAATTGCGCAACATATAGTTTTGTAGGAAATTAAACGCTTTATAAAAAAAAAAATTTGTGGTTAATTAATTACTCCAACCATTTAAAAAAAAATGAGGATTTAGTCTCAAATTTTGGTTTTTAAAATGCGAATATCTTCTAAGTGGTTAGAGTAATCGATTAACCACAAGAGACCTTTTTTGTAGAGCGTTCAATTTCCTATAAAACTATATATTTTGCATTTTCTAATATTTATTTATCTACGAGTTATAAAATTTAGAAATAAAAAAAAATTTGTTATATTTTTCAAACTTTGACCTCTTATATCTTCTAAACACTAATAGCTATAAACAAATTGTAAAATACTCTTATTAGAGCGTTTAATTTTCTACAAAAAATGTAAATAATTTTTTTTCTAAGTTCAAGCAGTGACGAGATATGAATTTTGCCAAATAGATCTAAAGAAAAAATAGAAAACTGAAATGAGGAAATCCTTTCTATTAAAAATAAGAGCTCATCTGTAAAAAGCATTTTTTAAAGATGCCTAGGACCAATTTTTCAGTGTCAGAAGTTAAAAAAAATATTAGATTTTTTTGGATTTTAATTATCATAGCAAGACTTGCTCTGTTAAGTGTTCACGCTATCACGGATTTGTCAAGTATTTCTGGTATATCTATTCGCTGTGTAATTAGTCGCTAGATAGTTGCGTGTCTTTTCTCTTATATTTTTTTTATTTAGACAGTTGTACTAAAACTAACAACATAAAAAAATAAAAAAAATCTCTCTTTGATCAGATCCCTACTATTACAAAACGTCTTGCGGCTAATTACTGCAGCATCAGTAACCTGAAGTGTTTGCTATTAGTTTATGAAAGTTTGAAGCGTCTAATAAGAGCTCTCCAGCCCTCTTAACACCGGAAAAGCACCCCCGTAAAGACCGTGTCATTTACGAAAATGCTGTTATTTGATTTGGGTAAGTCGTATCCGGAAGTCGGCGGTTAAATCCGGAAGGAAAGCTTAGAATGACCGCGCAATTACACGAGAATGCACTCGTGTATGGTCTCCTGGTGGATGTTGAGAGGTGACTCCGGTCGCTCCGGGAGGAAGTAGGTAGATCATGCGCGAGTACAACGCCCGGACTGAGGCTGAGTAGGCCAGTGCTCTCCGGTGCTTCAGTGAATCCGGGACTATCAAACGCTCGACCTCAAATATCGCACGTTTACGAAAAATTCGCAGATGACGCGGTCGAAACAACGTACTCAAATTTTCTGAAGTAAGTTGGATGTTCACGAGAAAAAAAATCCGGGGGAAAAATTATCGGAAAATTTGAAGCGCGACCGGAAAACTCGAAGCGCAACTGGTTGTTTCAATGCCAGATTGCTTGATTCAATCACTCATAATTGGGGATTGATTAGGGGACGTTCACTTGATACAGTTGGCAACGAATTAACTGTCATCTAACGTCAAAACTTAAAAAAGTTGGCACAATTGTCATAATTGAGTTATTGTTTGATTAGGATGTTTCATGTCTGACGGTTGGTAACGAATCACCTGTCATTTTACAGTGTCATTTATGTAAACACATTGACAGCTTTTTTCAAAACGCACTTTGTGATATCTTATATTTTTTTTGGAGCGTTTTATGTTTCATGCAACATTTATTTCATGAGTTATATCCGTCGATCCGGTCTCACATTTCAGTTTAGTATTTTCCTCTTTTTATAAAACGGATATGTTCCTCACGAATCGGATATTAAAATCTTAAAAAATCTCTCCTAGAATAATTACAGTTGGTAACACTGTACTTTAGTAAAATATTGCAATTGTCAGATACGTTTTAAGCTTCATGTAAAATTTACTTCCTTTTATATGCACTCACATACACTGTCTCATATTTCCGGTTTGTACACTGATAGATGGACTTGCTAAAATATAAAAGAAACATACAAAATAATCCTGCATTTTTTATTATTTTATTTCTACATTTTCTTACAAGGATGCCAACTTACAGAAAATTGCCGATTTTAATCTTATCTCACAATATACAAAGAAAAACTAACTCATACTTATGATTGGTATAAATGATTTCTTCCTTGCCATTGTAAAATGAATCAGTAGTACCACTAGTGACAACAAAAAGACCCTAAAAGCTTTCGTTGCCAACTCACAAATATCATTATTCTATTATCATTTCGATTTTAAGCGAAAATTATCTCAAATGATTATTAAAACCCAATGCTGCCAAGTGATAACAGTTGCCAAATGAAAATCACGTTTCAAAGCAAAATTTTTGATAAAAAAATTTGCAGGGCCAAAATAATTGCAATTACAGCATTTTGAACAATAACAATGTTGGTACGACTGATATTATTTTATTCCGTCAAATTAAAGTTTTTGAAATAAACTTAAACCAATCACTAGTGCCAACAGTAGCAAGTAAAATATTCCAGAATTGCTAAACTAGCACATAAAGTCATTGTTGTGGTAAGACTGAAGCTTTTTTTCGTCAAATTTTAAAATAATGCTAAAAACAGTAATAAGTTAGTGAGTGCCGACAAATAGTCTAAAAGCTCACTTGTACTGCCTTTGATAATCACCCGGAGAATCGTTCAAAGTTCTCCTTAATTTTGTAGTGCATTATAGCGAAGCTTTTGATAATTTTTGCATAGATGTAGAAACTGTGACGTCACAAATGTGGTAAAACTTCAAAGGTAAAAATTTTCAGTTAAAATAATTTCAATTTTTTAAGTGTTATGAGCGAACTGAATTTTACAATTTGTATTAAAAAATATTAACAAATTTGATAACAAAAGTATTGAAAGTTTAAAACTTGCATAGCTTTGGCCGTAAGTATTTTAAAAAGCTGCCTAAACGGTTAAAGCAAAAAAAAAATAAAAAAACTGTATAAATTAAATTTTGGAATTTTATAATAAAGACTGCTAGGCGGTATTTTTTTCTCTAATACATTAAGCACTAAAAAAGCTTAGATTCAATTCAATTTTTTCTCAATTTTAGCCTTTCTAGGGTCGTAAACTATTAAAGATAAAATATTATTTTGCAGACTTTCTTATACAAAATTTAATTTTCTTCTTGCCTATACTATATCTGTATTATTAACCGTTGCGCAGCGTTTTAAAACAAATTTTAATCTTTTATTTTGTTCCAATAAGTTTTCTAAATTTTCAATGTAAATATTAGAAATTTAATCTTCTATTTGGCAATATATTTGTATTTGTTTTTAATTTTTTTTTTTTAAATTTCAGTTTCTTTGCATTCCCACTTTGACCACTTTTGTGACGTTACACCGTTATAAACTAAATCCAGGCTATATTGAGATTTTACTCTTCTTTGCTTTACCTCTTTGACCACGCTTGTGACGTCACAAGGTTATAAGCTGGATTCAGGCTTTATTAAGAAGGTTTTCCTCTTCCTTGCTTTACTACTTTGACCACGTTTGTGACGTCACAGTAAAGATCACGTGCTGGCCACAAGCTTTGATTTTGATACCCTGCCAAAAAGCGTTTAAAACTCTCGTTGCCAACTTAAAAAATTGAAATTTTACTCATTTTTACAGAATTTTTATTTTTGGCTTCGCTAAGAATATTTTATCAATGTCAGTGATACCAATATTGTCATAAAAAACACTAGAATATATCGTTGTCACCGTCTAACACAAAAAAGTTTCGTATTATAAAAGTAAATTTGTTAAAAAATAATAATTTTTAAACAGAAGTCCTGAACAAAACTGCAATTTTTAATAATTTAAATAAATAGTTGGTATAACTGAAATCATTTGATATAACCTCAACTAATAAACTATCAGTGTCACCAACATCCGGTCGTATTTTCGTTGCCAACTTCACACTGAAAAAATCCTCCAATCATTAATTTTTTTGTGACTTGAGCAAAATTCCTTTAAATTATTCCGTTTTCTCAAGTTTCGTTTTTCGTTGATAAAAAACTGCCGCTATTCCCAGACAAAAAATTACCCTCAATTACTTTTTTTTGTTCTGTCTGTACTTTGAATAAATCATTTGTGAAAAGAGCAAGCCACAAGAATCGTTTCAGTTGGTAATACTGTCGCCGGTGAAGTATCAATATAACACTTCTACCAACTTTATTATTCTATACGTTAGTAACAAACATATTTCAGTGAAATGCACACGCAATAGACAACAAACCGATTAATCATAAAATCAACTGACAGAGATTGATTTTGGGGCATTGAAGCGTTGTAATGGATTTTTAAACAAGCGATTACAAGTACTCATAACCTAAAAAAATGTTACAATAGACAATTGACAGGTTTAAGGGAAAATTCTGCAATAAATTGATAACGGCTTTTATTTGGTTGTGTTATGTGGTATTGTATGAAGCTGCGCCATGTTATATCTAGAGATTAATTTAAGTGGAAACAGAGCAAACATGTATTATTATTGGAAATGTCAGAGGTAATTCACAGGCTTCATTTCGAGGATATAAAAAATAATCACGCCCGACTTACACAGGAAAATTTAGGAAATTTAAGCTCGACATTGAATAATTCGGCCAAGTGATTAATGAAATGATCAAAGGAAATGTTTACGTTGGTCCTTCGTTCCTTGACTGCTCAATATTAATACGTTTGTGGTTAGGGTTGCTAACTTTTCGATATCGAAGTAAAGGACATGTTCGAGGAGGATTGAGATTGCATTATTTTTTATCATCTTATCATAGTCTTTAGAACTCTTCTCTTCGGTAGGCTCTAAATACTTCCGGCTTTTCAAGCAACAATTAAGGAGCCGAAGGCGGTAATTACTCCAAAAACTAATGTATCTGCAAGGTTTATTATAAACAAATAAAAGCTGTTACCTTTGGTTCCTAAATTCTATTAAAAATAAGAAGTAACAAGAATTATTGTAAATTGTCTTTTCTAATCTAGGACTTTTTACAATATCTTGCTCGAAGGACCATTAATTTTTAACACAATTTTTATATTAAAATAGAAAAATTATAAAAATGTTTCCCAAAATTCTATGTTTTATGTTCGGTATTTCCGTTTATTTGTTTATAAAAATTATGTCTTTTTTAATGTTTCAGGGTTTATAAGGGCTAATAAACCCTGAAACGTTAGTAGTAAAGTAAGAAAAACGAAAACAATAATCTAAAAAAAGAGTGTTATAAATAGAACTCTTGCAAAATGTCCCGTCTATACTCAAAGCTTTTTTCTACATCCGGCTCGAAGGACCATACAGTTTTAAACACACTTTGTAAGCCGAAGAACAACTAATACAAAAAAATAATTATGCAGTGTTTAAAAAAAAATAAAATTAAACGCTCGCGAGAAATTGTCTTTTTTATATTAACAATAAGACGTTTCTCTTTATCTGGCTCGAAGGACCGCAAAATATATCCATTTTGAGAGCCAAAGGCCACGATTATTACAAAATAAATATTTACTGCAATTTTTATAAAAAAAGATTAGAAACTGTCTTCTCCAGTTTCTAAATTCTATTAAAAACTTTAATATATATAAGTAAAACAGAAATTTTTGGGTGTTTGAAGCAAAAATTATTGTAATTGCTCTGTATCTACCAAGACTTTTCTCGGAATCCGGCTTAAAGGATTATTCTTTTATTAATTTAGAATTTTTCTTGGTTTTTTGCTATTCTTAACTTTTCTTTTTTTTAGTAGTCGTTTTTCTTATTATTTTTTTCCAAATATGGTTTTTTAAATTCGCTTAAAATTTTGTTTCTCCAGGAGCTCCCAATTGACGTTTTCAACTTCTTAAATCTTCCTTTATCGTTTGTTGTAGTAGTATTTTCTTTTTCTTCTCTTCCAATCGATGGTTTTATGATTCTTTGTTTTTTTCTATAATAGAAACTACTAATCTAGAATCTACAGTTCTTTTAAAATTGTCTAAAATAGATTTTTAAATTTTTTTTTTGTTTTTTTTTTCTTGTACAACAAACATAATCTTCTGAGTTTTTTTTTGTAGTTACAGAAATTTTTACGTAAAACAGCAGATATTTCTCAATCATTTTGCAATTAATACAGCTATTAAAAATTTTGGAAATAGTAGAAATCGAAATTTTGAAAAATGGCTCCATTTTTTGGAAACCACTTATCACAGAGTGAAAATAATTACAGATTCAGAATATTTAGCAAATTTTGGGTAAGACTGGCATTATTTCAGAATTATTTTACAGCTAATGCTGCCAAAAGAAATTTTTTGGTTCTAGAAAGTAGACTAGAACTTCCAAAAATTAATTTATATTTTAGAAATTAGCTGTAGCAAAAGTAAGATTGTTACAGATTAAAAATCTACAGACAATTCTACGTAAAACAGCAGATATTTCTAGGTTATTTTAAATTTCGAAAAGCGAGACTATATTTTGGAAACCACTTGTTACAGAGCAAAAATAATTATAAATTCAAAATCTCTGGCAAATACTAGATAAGACAGGCATCATTACAGCTAGTGTTACCAACAGAAATTTTTTGGGTGCTAGAAATTACACCAAAACTTTGAATAATTAACTTATATTTTGAAAATTAGTTGCAGCAGACCAAAAATTTTACGTTAAAAAGTAGCTACCAAGACTTTTCCCAGAATCCGGCTCGAAGGATTATTCCTTTATTAATCTAGAATTTTTCTTCGTTTTTTACTATTCTTAACTTTTCCCGTTTGTCTTCTTCTTATTTTGTCCAAATACTGTTTTTCAAATTCGCCTGAAATGTTGTTCCCCCAGGACCTTCCAATTGACGTTTTTAACTTCTTCAATCTTCCATTATCATTTGTTTTAGTTATATTCTCTTCTTCTTCTCTTCCAAGCGTTAGTTTTGTGATTCTTTATTTTTCTCTGTAGGTCTAGAATCTACAGTTCTTTTAGAATTGTCTAAACTACGTTTCTAAAATTTTTCTTTAGAATCTACTTCTGTTCTTTTTCCACTAGTCGTAATTCTTATTGTTTTTTTCTCTTTACCAGTGAATACCGTATTATGTAAGTTTCATAACTGTCTGGAATTCTGTATAGAACTTTTGTTTGTTTATACGTACTTAAAATTTATTGTAGTGACTTAAAAAAACGTCTAAACAATTAATTATTTTTGAAATCAACCAATTACAAATAGGAATATCAATTTTCTAACGATTACTCGTTTCTCTTTGGTAAAAAAAACTAGATAAAAGGACAAACCGTGTCCTTTAAGTACATGTTAAAGACTAAAGGATAGTTTATAAAATTAAAAGATATCCTTTGAATTAACCTTATTTGTGGTCCTTAAAAGTCGCAATGAACTTGATATGTTCCAATATCGATCTGCACCTGTCGGAAGGTGCCGAGACTGTAATAGGCACATCCAATGAGAACCAACAATTGAACAAACAACTTCGTTAATTACAACCACCACAAAACAGAGCTTTCCTCTCTGTCACAATTTAATTTTTTTCGTCCCTTCAAGTTGCTCAACCTGGTTTTTTGACACACTTATGTATTGTTTCAGCTTTAACAGGTTAATTTACAGACAGGGTCTTTGTAATATTTCATGTTTGCACTACTGCTTAGAAATAATTGATTGCCTCACTGCTGCCGTTGTGCTTTTCTATAGAGGAATATTTTCTTTGTAAAGTTGCTCCATTGTCTGTTTATTTCGTTTTTTCGTGACGGTTGGCAATGAAATGCCTGTCACATACAATCTGACAGGTTTACAAACCTTATCTACAAATAGAAAAACCGAATTCATGTGAGGTGCATTCTACAAGAAAAAGCGACACTCCTACCAACGTGACTTACAAAGTATCAATCATTTTCGAATATTTTATAACCTCCAAAATGATATCTATCACCTTTGATGGCAAATTCGTGACCTCCATGTAAAAAAAATTCTCGATACTTGACATTGCAGCATTTTCCGATATTGAAATGATGGTGGTAACACTGTAATGTCGTCAATTTGTCAATTGTGCCAACCTTTCACGCTTCAATTAGATTTACTCGAATAATGACTTGTATTTGGTTTTAAACCCACAAAAAAACGAATCAAAGTTGGCAACAGTGTTTTAACTAAATTAGCGTAATTACTCCAACAGTCATACCAAACTTTTATTGTTCGTTCTTACTAAAGTTCAAAAATAAAAGCTTTTTTAGCTAATTTACTGTTTTTATTAATGTAAAAATTACACAAATGACACTAATAACAAGACAAAGTGTTGTTAATTTTTCTTTTTGTACTGTTAATTACAATTTTTATATAATACATTCTTTTGATAAAAAAATTACGAAATGTTGGCAACAGTGGCAACAAACTAAATTTATACCAATATCAACCTTTCATAACAAATTAGGAGACTTTATTTCAACAAAGTTGGTAATAATGCATTTATGTGACAGTTTCACCAACCTTTTAACAATTTATTAATTCTGATTGTTAAATTTAGAAAGTAAAATTTTGTTTAAACCGAATATATTTAAACAAAAATAATTCTGAAATTTCTAAACTAACAAAACAAATCATAGTTGGTAAGCCTGATATTCTTTAAATTGTTGAGAACATTATTAATTTAATAAATCAGTCAATGGTGCCAACAGTATCGAGTAAAAAGTCTAAAAGCACTCATTGCCAACTAAAAAAAAATCGATAGTTGGCTCGACTGGACACGTTTTATCAAAGTCACTCACTAATCAGTGACACCAATTTTAATATTTTTTTAAATAGAGGTGGCAGTACTGCGTACAAATGTCACTAATAACAAGGAAAACTATCATTAATATGCTTTTTTGTTTATCACCACCACCTGTGATCAGCTGATTTGTCATTTCTCTAAAGAAAGTCTAGAATAATCCGGATTACAGTTTTATTTAATAAATTCAAGGACTTAGAGACTTTAACAATTAAAAACATGTGTTTACATTCGATAATTTTGTAAATTTTAGGACTATTTTGGGGAAAGAAGAATCAATGTTGGCAATCTTGGCGTTAATAGCCTGACACTAATACCAACTGAATTGTTCTTTAATCTGTTATTATATTGTTATTATGCCTTTCACTAGTCTTTTCTTGTTATTAAATTTGTTTTTTTCTTATGTTAAAAGTATTAAATGTTCGCAGCAGTGACATTAAATTAAATCCATCAATATCAGAAGTTTCAATGTTTTTTTTATTTCATTTTATCTCAAATTATGAGTTTTAATACAAGAAGAAAAGAGTCAAAGTTGGCAACAATGATTTTAATAAGTTCAATTAATTTAACAGTAATACCAACTTATTTTAATTTAGATACTAATTTCTCTGTTAATGGTTTTCTGCAATAGCTACAACACCTTTCTACGTTCGGCTAAAAATAAAAACAAAGTTGGTAACAATGCTTTAAACTGAATAATAACGCATTTATTGGTGTGACAGTTTTACCAACTTTTTCAATTTATTGAATTTGTTTATTCTAAAACATAATAAAAATTTAAACGCATTTTTAACGTTTGAATAAAGACTTGTAGTTTTTCTAAATTTAGAATTAGAATCAAAAGTTGGCAACCATGACATTAACTTATTAACGCAATCACATTTCTGCCAACCGAATTATTCCGTTATCTGTCAAATCTTCCATGTTAAAACGTCATAAAACAAAATCCACTAATATCAGGCATGCCAACATTGTTATTGACATTTTTTTTACTGTCGTAGCTGTAAAACCGCTTATTACAGGTCAATTTCTCGTAATTTGACTGAAAATTGTTGTTTTTAAGTGGAAAACAGCACAATTTAAAATAATTTGATAGTCTTAAATGAAGTCTAATTGTGTAAAAGCTGATTAAATCTGTGGTTAATACTAAGCGACTTGGAAACACAATGTTGCTTTAACAACTCGTCATAAAGCCCCTTTCATTCGTTTCTCGGGACTTGTTTCATGATGGTATCGTCCAATAAAAGCTCTAACAATCTGTAGAGACGCCGACATTTAACATCTGCTCGAAAACTTTGAAACTCTTTCGATTAAAGCGAGAGTTTTAGGATATTTTTTGAGGTCAAGAATTCACCTGCACCATAAAATATTAAAAGACGCCATTTTGTTTCGGTGATTCCCCTGATTAATACGGCGGACATTTTGTCACATTTGACCGGTGCATTGAGAAACGTCAATACATTTTTAAAACACGCTGAATAACTGTCAAACTAGATGTGCTAATAGAAAACATAGTAGCTAATTTTGATTATATTTTGATGTCACTGTTGCCAACATTGAAAAAATTCAGTTGAAAACATTGTTGCCAACTTTTTTATTTTTATTCGAACTTACTTAAAGGCCTTGTCGCAACACAACTCGTAAATTTTAAGAAAAGCCTGAAAAATAAAAACAGTTTTTATTGTTAATTGCAATTGTAGTTATTGTTAAGTTGTCAAGAAGCGGCAAATTGATATTAACAACGAGTAAGTATAAAATGTATGAAGTTAGCTATTGCAGAAATCCATTAACAGGAAAATTAGAGGCTAAATTGAAAATAGGTTGGTATAACTGTCAAACTAATTGAGCTACTTGAAATCATAGTTGCCAACTTTGATTTTTCTCTTCTTGTATTAAAACTTCTAAATTTAATATAAAAAGTTGAAACTTCTAATACTGATGAATTTAGTTTAATATCACTGCTGCCAACATTTAATATCTTTAACGGAAATCAATTTAATTACAAACATTAATTAACAACAAGAAAAGACTACAATGTAATAACAGTTAAAAAAATAATTCAGTTGGTATTAATGTCAAACTAACCTCAATTTAGCAAATAAAAGAAATTTATCCATAATAAGCGATTTTATAGCCACGACAATAAAAAGAAATGTCAATAAAAATATTGGCATGCCTGATATTAGTGGATTTTGTTTTATGACGTTTCAATACGTAAATTTTGACAGATATCGGACTAATTCGGTTGGTGGAAATGTTACTGCGTTGATGTAGTTAATGTCATTGTTGCCAACTTTGAAAGTCTTTATTCAATCGTTAAAAAAGCGTTTAAATTTTTATCATTTTTCAGAATAAACAAATTCATTGAATTGGAGAAAGTTGGTAAAACTGTCACACCAATAAATGCGCTATTATTCAGTTAAAAGCATTGTTACCAACTTTGTCTTTATTTTAGCTGAACTTAGAAATGTATTGTTGCAACACGTAATTTAAAAAAAATTTAATTGTAAAAACTGTGGTATTTGTAGTAAAAGTTATATTTTCGAGAAGCGTCAAATTAACATTATTATAAAGACAACAAACTTAGCTATTGCAAAAATTCATTTTTGCGCGATTGGTTGTTTTTATCAGTTTACTGTGCCTGTTTCCACGACGGTAGGTTGCTGTTACTGGTTGCTACGTGTAACAAAACGGTAAGTAATTCACTTACCGTTCAGTGAACGGTAAGCAATTAAATCTAAAAAAAACAATTTTGCGATTTATTTATTAAAATTAAATGTACAATTATTATAATTAATAGTAGTAATACCACTCGCATTTGAGTTTCTAGTGTTAATAGACAAACTTTCCGACGTAGAAGTCCCAGGTTGTTGTAATAGTCCACCAACATCGCTGTGTAAAATTTTATGAGCAAATTGAATTTTGTTTTGGAGGGAATCTTCCACGTAACTCTCGGCCACCGTTGATGGACGCCACCCACCATGTCTTTTTAGTCCCAACACATCAACTCCGTTATTCGCCAAAAGTGTAGCCGATGTGCGTCGAAACGAGTGTCCAGTAAAACCTTCAGGGGCTTGCAACTTTAAATACTTTGCAATTTTTGACGGCCAGCCTCCAATTGTGCCTTTTCCTGTGACTTGCCTAGTGCATTTGCCATTTCGATAGTTCAGAAATAAATGATCTGACGTTGGGTTGCTTGGTCGAATTCTTATGTATTTTCAAAGTATTTCCAAATAATAAACTGCTTCATTTTCTTTATTAATAACTGTGAACGTTCGCTGAATATTCGTTTTTGTATTTGGAATATTTACTATTTATAAACATTTCTTCATGTTCTTCTATGTCACTCATTTTAATATTGTACAATTCCTTTCGTCTACAAGCGCCCAATACTCCCAATATCATTGCTATTGTTGCAAATATATTGTTTCCTTAGAACTCAGATGTACCACCTCATCACCTACAACACACCTTTTGAATTAAAAATTGTTCGTCTGGTGCTTCATTCAAGAATTTTTCCATGTCTTCTTTGGTAAAAATTTTAGCCTTCTTAGGCCGATATCCAATATTTTTTCTCTTAAGATAAGCAATTAATATAGCAAACTTAGAAATATCGATAGCATCATGGAGAAAAATTGTACTCTTCAGCATAGAATACTCCGCCCATAAACTGCCTGGGGCCTTCAAGTGTCCACTTCTCACTACAAAATACGCTAACAAGCTCTTTTCATTTACAGAAATCTTCTTTGCTTCACGCCATTCCTTAAACAACTTGTATGTCTGTTCATATTGGGCCTTAGATTTTTCTGGAATTATTGCCGAACATCCTTCTTGCCAAGCGTCTTCTAAATCATCCGGTAGATCATCACTATCGCTCATATTTGCTTCGAAAACGGAACCACAAAACAGAACTATGTAGGAATGATTGTATCAAAAAGACAATTTTACTTGTTTGGAACAAAACCATAGCAACCATGGAACAGCCACCCAAAGTTTTCAGTTTCAATCTTCCCGATTATCACAAATGTATTGATATAAATTATTATTATTATTATTCTAGAAACTACAATCGCGCAAAAAACGTTATAAGCATGTCGAACGTTAAGGATTACCGTTCTCAGACAATAATTGGAGTCGTCGCTTCGCTCCTCCTCCAAACAATTGTCTTCGAACGGTAAGCATTCCTTACCGTTCTCCATACTTAATATAGATACTATAACAGAAAAATTAGTATCAAAATTAAAATCAGGTTGGTATTACTGTTACATTAATTGAGTTTATTGAAATCATGGTTGCCAACTTTGATTCTTTTCTTCTTATATTAATTAAGACTCATAATTTGTGATAAAATAAAGTATAATTTGATATAAAAAATTGCAACTTCTAATAGGTAATAGGTTTAGTTTGATGTTATTGCTGCCAACATTTAAAAGTTTTAACAAAAAAAAATCTTAATTATTTAGTTAGTGACAAGAAAAGACTAATAAAAGGCATAATAACAGTATAATGACAGATAAAAGAACAATTTAGTTGGTATTAGTGTCAGACTATTAACGCCATGATTGCCAACTTTGATTCTTCTTTCCCCAAAATAGCATAAATAGCTAAAAGTTGGTACATCAATATTAGTCGATCTATAAACACTGTTATTTAACAAAAAATTGTAAAAAGCACTGAACCAATTCTAATTGTTATTAATTGAGTTTGTCGTAATTAACAGTTTTCAGAAAAGAGACAACTTGTATAAAGTTAGCTAATTAAAGAACAGTTGTCAAAAAAACTGTTTTTTTAAATGCATTGTTACCAACATTGATTTTATTTTTTAATGTGTTGAATAAAGTGATTTGTGTTAGTGAAATTAATTTATTTAAAAAAAATAATTAACAACTGTAAAAAATTAAAAATCATATTAACAATAATCTCTGTAGTTATTAGAAGCATTTCTACGCTATTGGCTACCTCTAATATTGGTAGAACTGCTTATATAACTTTGGTAAAATATTTCCAGTTAAGCCAACATTCGATTTTTGTTAAAAATGTAAAAATATTACTAAAATATGACTGATTTATTGATAGACTATTAACGCCATGATTGCCAACTTATATTCTTTTTTTTTCTAAATAGCTAAAGATAGCTAAGAAATTATTTCATTTAGCAGAATAAAACTAATTCTAATTAATAAAGTTTGTCGTAATTGACATTTTTCAGAAGTTTTAGCTCAGTACTTCCCCTGATTACCATAGCGGCCATCTTGTCACATTTGACAGATGCATAAAGAAACGTCAATACATTTTTTAAAACGTTAGAGAACTTTCTCGAGAAAGCTTCGTTGGCACTCTAGTCACGTCTTGACTCGGTTATATGAAAATGAATCGTAAAGAGCTTAAGATTTTAAATGCGTTTCAAGCAAATATCTCAAAGTTATGGAAGTCATCTCAATTAAGGTTAATTACGACGCAATGAAATGTCAATTTTTTTAAACTCAGTTCTGCCAACTAAAGTTTGTTCTGTTTCAGAGGTGTCTTGATTGAAGTTTGAAACCCCAGCCTTCTAAATAATCGGTAAGTTTATCTGTTTTGAAATTAGTGTTGAGAAGTTTCGAACTTTATGAATTTTAATCAGTCTTTCATGAACATTTCAAATCGTAATCTTCTCATCTATTTCAGTATGTTTATTACGCTTTCGTCTTAACACTGAAAATCTGAAATTTTTTGATAAGAAATTAATTAAAAATTTAATTTTGTACACCTGATGCTGCTCCGGGTAATTTCTATCGATCCAGGGTGTAATTTGATTAAATATGATTTATTATCTTCAGGAAAAAAAATTTTCGCGTTATTATCATTCTGAATATTAAGTCATATCACGTGTCTTTCCGTTATCTTTTAGTATTGGTGATAAATCATCTCACTTCAGGGAATAATTGACAAGAGTACCAACTGTAAGAAAATTTTCTTACTAACCGGATTTCGGTCGGGAAAAAACCACACGAAGTTCATTTTACCTCTCATTAGCTGTCACAGCTCTGGAATGGTCTAACGTTACATCATCATTATCCCGGATTAGTTGAGTAACTGGAGCCCGGAAACTAATCATATTCCGTTTAGTGCTTGTCCTAGATGTACTAAATTCTCGACTTGTATCGATTCGGAATAATTTTTCGTTTGGTCCCACTGGAGTACATTTATTTAAATTTGTTACGGAACTGTCACCACAAAACCTGTTTTACACTAAAGAAATTTTTAAGTTTCACTTTTGTGTTGGCACTAATGGTGTAAACCGCTTAATCTACAACGACTATGATTAACGCTTTTAATTAAAGTCTAAAACATTCAAACTAGAAACATGTTCTTAAAATTAATATTTCAAACAATAAGTTTACACACGTTGCAGGGAAAAATTTGAAATTTTAATTTATTACACAAGGGATGGCCTTAAGTACACCTGAAACGTTAAAGCGGCCACTGACTCCATTAGTGCAAAGTGCTTTCCTACTTAAGGGCCGACTAATAGCAAGAAATTCAAATTTTTGATTACAGAAATCTGTAATTTTTTACGGTTTCGGGACGGGACAAATTGAGCGCGATAATTGGCATGTTTACGGAAGAATTGTGACGTATTTGACCGGAAAAAACAAAAGCTACAAGCTGGAAAACGAGGTGTTTTAGGATAACACTTTGCTCTTTAACCGCCATGATTTATAGCTGCGACCTCTGAAAAAAGCGGAATTCTAATCTAAAATTTCGGCAGCATAACCTCAATCGACGTTTAGGCTAATGTAACACTGACTTAAATATCGTTTTTACACTTTGGCCTGGTAGAAAAATATAGGCTAAAATTTTGAGAATAGAAGAAGAGACAGTTTGGACTAATTATAATTTGTGGCGTCATTTACAACAGTAAAACAATTTTATTAGTTGTTACAAAAACTCGAAATCACATAAAAACGAAATTAGGGATTTTACAGAACAGGCAACTTAATAAATATAAAAAAATGTAGTCTCAAAATTTTAATTAATAAAAGAACAAAAACTAACGGAATAAATTATTTTTTACAATAATAAAACACTGAAATACAATTTTAAACAGCTGAAATTATATAAGTCACAAATAAAGTGTGGACAACCTAACAAATAAAAAAATGTGGTTACAGCTTTGACATATCTTTGGCAATTTGTCGGTTATCGGAGTCAAAGATTCTAAAGCTTTTGATATTGTTACTTTCGTAGAAGTCAGATAATGTCGAAATTGGGGGTTCGTCGTTCAGGGCAAGCAACTGAACAAAAATAAAAGCCCGTTTTCCCGCTTTTGATATAATTTTAAAGTTTCTCGAGTCACCTAACCGTTTCATAAATTACAATTACTATCACTTCTGCAAATTGCATTAGTTTTAATGTGAAATAGTAGCAAAGTACGGTCTTTTCAGACAGTAAATTAAATGTTACAACACGTTCGATAATGAAAGCATTTTTTACACGTAAAAAGTGCCATCTGGTGATTACAATTGACAGTTTTTATGGCGAGATTAGAAAAGAAATGAATTTTTGTAATTTGTAAAGCTTGTCAAATAAATAAATTGTGTTGATTAAAGCTGGTTTAATCCACTCGCATTATATTCAGTTATTATCACCGAGATAAATTACAGTTTCATAAATCCTTGACGTTCACGTTCAAATTACATAAATGCTTGTCGGAGATTACTTTTCCTTGTAGATCGAGTAATTTTTGTAAAATGATAATCCATTTTGGCAATGAATGCTATTTCTATATTTTTTCTTGTGTTGTTTAATCGTCGTATCTGTTCCACATCTCATTTCCGGTAGTAACTTTCAGCAGGAAATTAAATTTTACTTATTTACTTGACACGAGATCAAAAATTCACGTTGTTTCCGAGATGCTTTCAGGGTCAAAGTTTGACTGAAATGCCAACATATGATACATATAGGAAACTGTTGAGTGGTTGTCGAGTTTGCATAATAGGGAAAAATTCGAGAAACTTCCAAGAGGGGTGAAATAAATGATTATTTCAGGAGGGAAGTTTTCTCGTAATTGATACTGATGGCCGAAATTAACCGCACCAAGATAGGGGAAGTAACGAGGCAAAGTTGGTAGACCTACATAATGACGATTTTTGCGCGATAAATCCAGTTTTGCCAACTGCAAAGAGGGTTTTGTGTGTGTAACTTTTGTAATTACTGCGTTTATTTTTTGCTAAGTTGTCCACACTGAGTTTGCTATTCTAATTTCGCTTTTATCTGAATTATAACATTTATAATGTCTAGTGCATTAATCAAGTGAAAAAGGAACGTAACTTTAGTCACAACATTTTTTTTTGTTGAGTTGCCTTTAATAAATGTAAAATCCTTAATTTCTGTGTTTTCTTATTTACTTCAACAATGTTGCCAACTTCAGATTTGAAAATATTGAGAAATTTATTAAAATTAAGACGTAACCACAGTATAGGAATAAATCAGTATGGACAGCTGATAAAAACTTGTCAAATCTGGCATCCCTTCACGTAAAATGTGTAAGATGGAGTCACTGATTCTTAGATTTTTAGGCAACTAATAATACACAATTTAAATCTAAAGGGCTGTATCTGTAAATAAAATACTATAAAAATTATTTTAATTGTTGTTTTACCCTTGTCTTTTGATTATTTATTATATAATTCACAGTTATAGCCCTTTAGATTAAATCTGTATTATTAGTTGCCTAAAAATCTAAAAATCAGTGACTCCATCTTACACATTTTACGTGAAGGGATGCCAGCTTTTGACAAGTTTTTATCAGTTGTCCATACTGATTTATTCCTATACTGTGACGTAACTATTGCCACAACTTTTTAATTTGAAACACTAATTTTTTTAATTACTGCATTTTATTTCTGTTAAGTTGTCTACACTGAGTTTCTTTAATTAACCGCGCCAAGATAGGGAAAGTTACGAGACAAAGTTGGTAGACCTACATAATGACGATTTTTGCACAACAAATTTAGTTTTGCCAACTGCAAAGTGTAGTTTGTGTGAATAAATTTTGTAATTGCTGCGTTTTATTTCTTTTAAGTTGTCTACACTGAGTTTGTTTTTCCAGCATTTATAATGTCTAGTAAATTAAATTAACTGAAAAGGAAACGTAACTTTAGTCACAACAAGTTTATTTCTTTTTTTTTGGTTAAGTTGGCTTTAGTGAGTGCAAAATCTCCAATTTCTGTGTTATCTGACTTATTTTAGCATTGTTGCAACCTCAGATTTAAAAATATTGACAAATTTATCAAAGTTAAGACGTAACTGTTGGCAGACTTTTTTAATTTGCTGCACCAAATATTTAATTACTGCATTTTATTTTTGTTAAGTTGACCACACTGAGTTTCTTCGTAGTTAATGCTGATGACCGTAATTAACTGTACCAAGACAGAGAAAGTAACGAAACAAAGTTGGTAGACCTTCATAATGCCAATTTTTGCGCGATAAATTCAGTTTTGCCAACTGCAGAATGTGTTTTGTGTGTGAGATTAAAGATGATGCAAATTTGCTGAACTCTAAATTTTGTAATTACTGTATTTTATTTCTGTTACGTTGTCCCCACTGAGTTTCCTTGTAAGTAATGACGGAAAATAGACGCACCACAGATGCGGCAAAGTTGGTAAACCTACCTAATGCCAATTTTTTCGTTTTAAATTCAGTTTTGCCAACTGCAGAATGTGTTTTGTGTGTGAGATTAAAGATGATGGAAATTTGCTGTATTCTAAATTTTGTAATTATTGTGTTTTATTTCTGTTAAGTTGTCCACACTGAGTTTGTTTGTTGCTGATACTGATGGCCGAAATCAAATGCATGACCGATAGGGGAATTAACGCAGCAAGGTTGGTAGACCTTCATAAAGCCAATTTTTGCCCTTTAAATCCAGTTTTGCCAATTGCAAAATGTGTTTTATGTGTCAGATTTAGAATGATGCAAATTTGCTGAACTCTAAATTTTGTAATTACTGTATTTTATTTCTGTTATGTTGTCCACACTGAGTTTCCTTGTAAGTAATGACGGAAAATAGACGCACCTAATGCCAATTTTTTCGTTTTAAATTCAGTTTTGCCAACTGAAAAATGTGTTTATTGTGTGAGGTTAAGAATGACGCAAATTTGTTGCATTCTAAATTTTATAAATACTGTGTTTTATTTCTGTTAGGTTGTCCACACTGAGTTTGTTCGTTGTTGATACTGATGGCCGAAAATAACAGCACAAAGATAGGGGAATTAACAAGGCAAAGTTGGTAGACTTACAAAATGGCAATTTTTGTGCGATAAATTCAGTTTTGCCAACAGCAAAGTGTGTTTTGTGTGTGAGATTAAGAATGATGCGAATTATTGCGAAAAGTCAGCACTAAATAAAAGAATAACTTATATGGGACTATATAAAAGTCATTTGGACGATTGTATATGAGACCCGCAGGTCGTAATTTCTCCTCGGGCTGTTATTTTATTTTTTCGGCTAAACGAGGAATCGGCTAGTATTGGAAAACTTGCTTATTTATTAGTGTTCTCTTACTCTCCCCGATTTATTTTTGATAACCGCGAAAAGTTCAAGTGAAAAACTTAAAAGATTTATGATAAAAAAGGGGTGAGACTTGTGGAAAATTTGTTTACGTCTAAAGAGACGACGAGGAGTTATTAGGGGAAGTCCTAAAGGACACATTTTCCAGCGTATAACTTACCCCAGAATTTTCGGTTTGTGTTTACACAAGATGTTTGGATTAAATTTCGCGATGTAACTAATCGAATGACGTTCGAGGTCACGGATTTCAGTTTCTCAAGTTGCAAGCCCTGAAGGAAAATTCCCGGGAAAGCAAAAACCAAGCTAAACAAAGCGGAAATTTATTTCGACAAAAATAAACATTTAGACAAATTTTGCGCACTTTAATTATTACCTTTTTACAGAAATCCGGAACAAGCGTAACGCATAAGCCAGTAGCACACTAGTCTAAAATAAAATTTAGGTTAGGTATGTTACCAGTTTTACACAAAATACCTTCGCAGTTATCCGAAATACATTTTCTCCTCGAAATTTAAAAATATACATACACATTTAGCTTGTCAATAGATCTTTTGATTGGTACAATAATAAATAGAAAGTGCCATTTGAAAAATGTGAGTTTTTGACATTTTTAATTTGTCATGTTTAATAAATCGCAGTTATACATAATATAATAAGGCTACTTACATTGACATTCTCACACAATCGAAGGGTCTAGGCATATTTCACACTCCACCTAACTCAACTCCCTTCGTTGAACTCTACCAACCGACTCCCCGATTAACGCCACCCGCTAGTGCGCCAACCCCCCAAATGCTGAGCCAGCTATTGCCTCAACCGACGGTGATTTAGTCGATATCAGTAGTAGCCCATCCGCATCGGCAGGCCTTCGACCTAGCAGGCTAACAAACTTCCGATTCGTGACAATATCTTTAGTGTTTTTTTAATATTGGGACATCCTCTGTATATAAACCGCAATGTTTTTAGAATGTGCAGTAGAATCGCAATTATAATTAAAAAAAAAGAAAAAGTTAGTATCTCCTAACATAAACAAGTTATAGAGCTTTTTCGGGCCATTTAGACAGTCTCTATACATATAAAGAGTTATTCTGCCTTTTTTAAAAAGAAGCACAAATTTGTAAAAAAACCGTAACTGTCGCTACGATTTTTTGATCGGCAGCGCTAAACTTTGTAATTACTGCATTTTAATTATCGTTTAAATATATTAAAATTTCAAAATGGCTGATTACAAACCGACAACTTAAAGAAAATAAAATCCCAACAAAGCAATGCAACCAACATAAAATTGTCCGTAGTGTTTGATTTAGAAAATGTGTTACATGAGTATAGAGTTCAACAATATTGTCCTAGTCCTGCTTTTTCTGATAAAAACGGTGAATTTGTAGTAAAAACCGTAACAGTAGCCACAACAATTCGTTTATTTATTTTAGTCAAAGCTGTTGACTTTTTATTTAGAGGATTTATTTGTCGAATCGCGTTTTAAACCCATCTTTGACGTCGCTTGCAACTTATTTGCAGTTCTACCAACCTAGCCAATTTTTGGTTCTTTTATGAAAAACTTTTACAATTTAATCCTCTCTCCTCAACTCGGCTTTTATTTATTTTTCGTCTGAACATTATAATCTTTTTGCTTTTAATAGAGCATGGATTTAAGTTTGTCATTGCCATTAGCTCAAGTGCCAGTCTGGCCAACCTTAACCAATAGAAAACTTACGAATCAAGTATCACATTAGGGCCTAAGAAACGTAATTAAAGGATTCCTTTTAATCCCACCACGTGGACAGATAAAAGCCGAAACTTTTCGTTTTCAACGGTAAAAGGATTTGAGCGATGGTGGAAAGCGTGGATTGGAAACGAACCTCCAGAGGATGGCCATCTATAAACGTAGCGCTTTTCTCTAGATTGTCGGGGAGGATCACCTGACCACCCCCGACTACAATTCTGTCGCCTCGATTCGATTTTACACCCAAGGGGATGAGGCTTAAAGACAAAACTCCAAACCAAACTAATTGACCGGCGATTTAAACGAAACACAACCAAGAATTCAATCAAGTACAAAAGACAACAATAGAGAAAACACAAAGGCTGCAATTTCTAATGTTTTTAAGCTTTTATTCATTCAAAGGAACGGTTACGGTTATTTTCATGAAGCAGAAGCATCAATAATAAATTCTAATACATTACATCGGTGCAGAATAGTATTCACAAAGAAAGAAAATACAACTAAATTAATAATAAAGCATGGAAAATCAGCTTTTATCAACTGTTTGTAAAAGCACAAATGATAATTGACAGCTTCAACTGATAGTAAAAACAGTGACAGTTATTCTAATCGTGATGAAGACAAAAATCCATTCAAGTTCATATTTATACAGCATTCTTTAATTCATCTGATTTTTTTTGTTCTTTCTTCTTTTTTATCGTAGTTCTTCTTATTTTTCTTCTTTCAATCATCGATTTTTAAATCTTCTAGAACATTCTTCTGTTTATCTAGAATCTTTTTCCGTTGCTTTTTTAACCTAATTGTTCTTATTTTTTATTTCTTTCAGTTGTCTTTAAGGTTTTCCTAAGTTTTTCTTCAGTTTTTTGAAGCTTTTTCAGGTTTTTCAGTTGTTTTGTTTCTTTTTTCTTTTAAGAACATTCTTTTGAATTCTACTTTTGCTCTTTCTTTCCTTCAAATAATGTTTGTTTTATCATCGTAGTTCTTCTTATTCTTTTTCAATTTTTGAATTCTTCTGAAACATTCTTTTGTCTTTCCACAATCTTCATCTGCTCTTTCTTTAACGAAATTGTTCTTGCTTTTTATTTCTTTCAGTCTTTTTCTGTTTTTTTAAAGTTCTTTTTTCAGTCTTTGTTTTTAAGATCTTTTGAAGCTTTTTATTCTTTTTTTTTCTTCGTCGATTTTCAAAATTTTCTAATCCATGTTTTGTTTTTTCATTCGTTTCTATTTGTCATTTTTGAGTTTTCTTATTCTTTTTTCTTCAGATGTTATCTTACAATTTCTTTTGAATTTATTTTCTTTCAATCCTAGTTTTTATAATTCGTTTGTTCATTTTCACTTCTAAACACATTTCTTCTTTTAATAGTTTTTTTTCTTTAACCAGAGGGCCATCAAAGTTACCGATCCGCACCTGCGCTTTCTCATTATCTCATTAAAATCTCATTAAAACAGTGAAAGCTGTCAATTATTACTCGTGTCATTGTATTAACACGTTCCTTCTCATTATCACTTAAGGCGCTAAATTTAAAAATATACCAAAGTATATCGTTTATCTCAAAAATCGCAAACGTTTATATAAGGCAACTTTGAGTATTTAGCACCCTTAGAATTCTGCAACGAAGTAAAATGTCAATACAACTTTGATTACACCCGATATAAACATTTTAATATAAATTTTCTAAAACAAACTCCATTATCTCCCTTTATTTGTCACTGGTTTACCTCGAATGTGCATGTGACCGAATTTCGGTACTCGCAAAATTGTCAAGTCGGTATCACACTAGCCTAATAATATAATTTAAGGTTATACGTCTCTAAATTCGTTTTTTGATTACACCTGATATAAACAATTTAATATAAATCTCTTATTTCCCATTATTTTCTCTGGTTGAGCGTGTGGCCGAATTTCGATACTCCCGAAATTGTCAAGCTGGTATCACACCACCGAAACAATCTAATTTGAGGTTATGCGTCTGTAAATTCGTTTGCGATTCATTTCACCCATTAAAATTCAGTTTCTCGGCGCCAGTCTCTGTTAAAAATTCAAGCAGATCGTTGCGGTCAGCCCCAGAATTCGATATCGGCTTCTAAATTTTTAAAATCGTCGATTTTGTAGCCACTAAGATTCAAATGTTTGTTTTACTACCAGAGATATAAAAGTGTGAATATCTCTATCTGTATAAAGGCTGTAAAATGACGAATAACAAATGACCAGAGAGGGTATCTGGACAGATGTAAATCCGGTTTTTACAACGTCGAATTAGGGTTTAGAGATAAGAAAACGACGTTAGTTCGGATTTGATCAATCCGAGGGATTTCCTCGGATTGCTATTTCATCGTTTTCTAAATAAAATTGTAGGCGTAATGCCATTTCAATGATTTATTTGAGGTTATAATGGGGGAAAAATATCGTAATTTAAATAAAATCGGGGTAGTTGTGGGTGCGAGTTTAATTAATGGCGAGTTTGCTCTTTCTATTTTATTTTATAAATGATAAATGAGTACAGAATTAAACACTTTGGGCTATTTTCATTGTTTTTCATCTTGTACGGTTGGTAAACCTTACAAAGCATGTTGAGAATATTAAATTAAATCTGACACGTAATCAATTTTATTAGGTTGGCACACGCTATTAATTAGTCAAAGCGCATGCGTGCAAATGTCACTTTTACCAACTTTTCAAATGATTTATAATTTTAATAGAAAAAAAAAACTCCCCTAGTCGCATTTAGCTGCCAACTTTGTTGTTTTTGTGCAATTAAAACTTCTCCAAGTCGGAATTAAAACATAATCGTATTTCGTCATAAAGTTGGCAACAAAAAATTCCCTAAATGACTTACTAAACAATTACCTTAATTAAATAGAGGACACGGAACGATTACGTTTTAATTAAGTTTAAATAAGTTCAAATAAGACGTTAATTATCTTCTCGACTGGGTTTAGAACAGAACTCGGTTGTATTCAAGACCGCAAACACAACTTTCTTATATTTAATGCATTTCAACGGGCGCCGCTCTTGGGAACATCCCAACATGTTATTGTTTTATTTTTCCTAAGGTTGGTACGACGTAATTCGAGGACCGACATTTCATAAAACTTCAAACGGATCCAAGATGCAAAATGAAATAACTTCAAAATGCTAAATTCAGACATTTTCAATCACGTGACAACCGAAAAATCATTATATAATAAACAAGTTTTATAATGAAAGTAGAAGTTGATTACAATATTTTTTCGTTGATCGTAAATTAAAAGAACAATCTAAAACTTGATGACAGTTGGCAGTTTTGCCAGAGAACAAACTTAAGAAACTTAAAATATTTAATAAAGTCTTCACCTTCTAAAACTAGTAAAATGTTGAGTGAATTTGTAAAGTTGTTTTGAGTTCTTTTAATTGATATTTGTCGTAATTTTCAGAAAAAAATTCCATTTCCGGCTCTTAAAATTAGTAAACTAATTTATAATTTTTAATAAAAAAGAGAGCCTATAGACCTTCGGTTCACAAAATTAGTAAAATCTCGTATCCAAGTTGTAAAATTACAAAAGCAATATTGTCTTTGTTCTTAATTACTTTAAAAAATAAAACAAAATATCACCTGTAGTTTATAAAATTAGTAAAATTACATCTTCGTCTTTTAAAATTAGTTAAATGTCGCCTCTGATTACCGAAATTAGCAAAATTATTTTTATAAAACGTCACCTTTGCATTTGCTAAGTAAAAAAAGTACTAAAAATCACGTCCGGCTTCTAAAATAAGTAAAATTATGACTCAAAATTAGTAAAATTCCGTTTACAATGTTCAAAATTTAAAAAAAAAATGCTTGTATTCAATAAACATCACGTTTAGCGTCTAGAATTAGTAAAATATAGCTTTTGACTTCCAAAATTAGTAAAATGTTCCTTCAAAAGTACTTCTAAAATTCCGAAACAATGTGACTTTGGCTTTTACTAATTCAAAAATTAAAAAAATATTATTTCCAGTTTTTAAAAGTAATAAAAATTATATTTTCGTTTTTT
Organism: Tribolium confusum; assembly: GCA_029207805.1. Classification (NCBI taxonomy): domain Eukaryota; kingdom Metazoa; phylum Arthropoda; class Insecta; order Coleoptera; family Tenebrionidae; genus Tribolium; species Tribolium confusum. The sequence continues at coordinate 3,608,743 of JALGAY010000007.1, read as the reverse complement.
CAAATTAGTAAAATGTCTCTTCAAGCTCATAAAATTAGTAAAAATTGGCTTCCAAATATAGAAAAAATATCAACTTGGTATGTTAGTTTAAAAAATAGAAATATGGCCTCTCTTTTTTAAGGAGTAAAATATCGTCTCTGGCTTCAAAGATTAGTAAAATGTCGATTTGACTTCATAAATTAGTAAAAGATTGCTTCCTGCTTTTAGAATTATAACTCTAATGATTTAAAAATATCGTCTTCTAGCTCCTAAATTAGTAAAATTACGTCTCAAAATTAATAAAATATCATTACCCATACCCACTTTGAAAAAAATATAATACTTGCTATCAAAAAAAAACATTGCATGCGCATCCAAAATTAGTAAAATATCGCCTTTGATATCCAAAATGAGTAAAATGTTCGTTCCTTCTTCTAAAATTTTAAAAACAATGTCGCTTTTATCTTTACTAATTTAAAAAATTTAAAAAAATTAATAAAGTTATATCTTCGTATCTCAAAATTAGTAAAATGTTGTCTCTCGCTTCCTAATTAATAATAAGATTATTTCCAGCTTCTAAAATTACAAAAATATTGTCACCTTGGTAATTACTAATTTAAAAATTGAAAACAAATATCCCCTTCATAATTTAAAATTAGTTAAATGTCGCCTCTGGCTACCAAAATTAGCAAAATGTCGTCTCCTGCATAAATTGCTAGATTTATTAGATAAAAAAAAGATAAAATCAGTAAAATGACGCCTTCGGTTTCCAAAATTATTAAAATATTTTGCTTCCTACTAAAGTTATACCTTCATTAGTAAATATTATCTCCGGCTTTTAAAATTAGTAAAATACATTTCAAAAACAGTAAAATGCTTCCAACTTCCAAAATTACAAAAACAATCTCGTTTTTGAAAAAAATTATTGCATCTGGTGTCCAGAATTACTAAAATACATCTCCAAAATTGAAATAGATGTCGCCTCGGAATCCAAAAATAAAAAAAATATCACTTGTTTAACTTTTAAAATCAGTAAATTGGATACAACTGGCTCAAAAATTAGTAAAATGTTGCTTTATTGTATTTTGCAGTTGGTAAAATATTGCTTTCAGCTTCCAAATTTATAAGAAATGTTACCTTTGTATATTTATTAATGAAAAAAAGTAAAAACATGACCTACGGCTTCTTCTAAAATTAGTAAAATGTCAAGTCAGGCTTCCAAAATTAGTAAAATATTGCTTCCGACTTCTACAAATACAAAAACAATGTGGAATTCGTCAATAAAATCACCACAATGCGTTTGAAAATTAGTAAAATGACGGCTTTGGCTTGAAATTAAGAAAATGTCGATTCTAAGGCTTACAAAATTAGTAAAATCGTGCTTTCTGTTTCTAAAACCAATCAATAATAATTGTGATTTCAGAAATCGCAAGGTTTTAGAAACCAGTTTTCGAAAATCATGTTTATTTCCTCCGCTTCCAAAATATTAGTTTACATTTCCGTATTTCAAAATTAGTAAAATAGTATAATAAATTACACGTCCGGCTTATGGAAATGTCATTTCTAATAATTCTAGCTACTGCAATGAGAGTAGATTTGAATGATTGGCATCAACAGTTCGTTAATGAAGTGTTTAACAAACTGTTTGGAGTGCGTTAATGAAGCTCGTGTGTAAACAAGCAGCGTAAAACGCGTTTTACCAAACAGATCCCAAAAAGTTATCTTTAATAATTGTATTAAAATATAAATACTGACAATAGATTTGAATGATTATTGTCAACAGTGTGTTAATGGAGTGTTTAACAAACTGTTTGGAGTGCGTTAATGAAGCTCGTGTGTAAACAAGCAGCGTAAAACGCGTTTTACCAAACAGATCCCAAAAAGTTATCTTTAATAATTGTATTAAAATATAAATACTGACAATAGATTTGAATGATTAATGTCAACAGTTTGTTAATGGAGTGTTTAACAAACTGTTTGGAGTGCGTTAATGAAGCTCGTGTGTAAACAAGCAGCGTAAAACGTTTTTTACCAAACAGATCCCAAAAAGTTATCTTTAAAAATTGTATTAAAATATAAATACTGACAATAGATTTGAATGATTAATGTCAACAGTTTGTTAATGGAGTGTTTAACAAACTGTTTGGAGTGCGTTAATGAAGCTCGTGTGTAAACAAGCAGCGTAAAACGTGTTTTACTAAACAGATCCCAAAAAGTTATCTTTAAAAATTGTGTTAAAATATAAATACTGACAATAGATTTGAATGATTAATGTCAACAGTTTGTTAATGGAGTGTTTAACAAACTATTTGGAGTGCGTTAATGAAGCTCGTGTGTAAACAAGCAGCGTAAAACGTGTTTTACCAAACAGATCCCAAAAAGTTATCTTTAATAATTGTATTAAAATATAAATACTGACAATAGATTTGAATGATTAATGTCAACAGCGTGTTAATGGAGTGTTTAACAAACTGTTTGGAGTGCGTTAATGAAGCTCGTGTGTAAACAAGCAGCGTAAAACGTGTTTTACCAAACAGATCCTCTCTTTCAATATTTAATTTATCGTCGAGCAATTTCCTTCAAACACATGCATTGTGCATAAACTTGGTAAAGTTAGATCCGGTGTTATCTCTAGAATTTATGTCTGGAGTTTGCTTCTAGTTTTAATTTGATAAATTTGTTTCAGATTTTGATCTGTATTAGAAAAAATCGAAGAAATTTTTATTGGAATGCATTTTGGATGTGTCTCCCTCACGCCACGAAACTGGTGACCGATAAGTATGGGCTGGCTTTTAACCCTTGTCCTTCTGCTAGCCCTTATCACGTTAATGGGTGCGTATTTTATCTCCATATTTTTCTTGTTCTCTTTGAACGCTTTTTCTCTACTAAATTATGTAAAGGCATGTTTTATTCACAAGTGGATTAATTTCGAAGCAAACACGAAAAGAAATCACATGTTGAATAAACGACACCAAATTCTAATTCATTCGAAATGAGATGTTGAGGTTATGTCATCAGGGGATGATGTGATTAGCTAAATTGCCTCTAATTAGGTTACTGTACATGATATTACACGGAAATGCAAAATGCAATTAAAACTTACTTACTTATTTAAGTGGAAAGTAGGCTCTAATTCTATTTTCAACAAAGTTTTGAATAATTTCGGTGAAACACAGGAAAAACGAGAAGTGATAATATCCTTTGAACGCGGGTAATTAATAGAAGTGCCAACTGTAGATAATTTAATTATATTTCACTTGACAGGTCTGCTAATATTGACAAACTAAATATACTAAATCTCTGTCTAAATCACTAATTACAAATTTAAGTAACTCATCAGTGTCTAAATAGCTATTAATGCAATAAGTTATAAAATAGTATATTAAAGAACGCGTTTTGAAAAGTCAACTTTGTGGCACGAATTCAAGTTTATAAAACGAGCGCGAGCGCGAGTTTTTATAAAGAATGAGTGCCACAATGACTTTGAAAAACAAGTTCTTTATGCTATTTTTTCTACTTTACGTGTTTTACGTAATTTTTAAGTAAAAAAGTTAATTATTTAATCTTTAGGGACTTTTGCGTTAATACGAGACAGTTGGTAATAAAAATGTCACTAAAGTGTCAATGAAGTCATTGAACTTTGAAATGTTTTCGTCTAAAATTCTGTGTAAGTCACCCACAAATAGTTCATTTTTACCTACCGTATCGAATAATCCAATTGGCATTAACACAGTAAGGAAAATCTCCATTTATCTCTAAATTCCCACTCCATTTGCGGTTCTCAGCGACTCCTTTCATTTCATCGTTATTCCAATCAAGCAGATTTATACACTCATCTAGCAAATAACTTGTAAATTATCGAATGCTATGAGGGCTGTAAATAGTGAAAACAAAGGCTAAAAGCTCCATTTTAGTTTCAAGTTTCACTTTAACGCTGTTCTAACCTCAAAAGCTGAAGTTTATCGCGTCCACCGTCGTTTGTTCCGCCCCACTTTCGAATATTTTATAGATTAATTGCGACACACACACAAAAACACTTTGTTGAGGAATACTGCTGGTCATCAAGTGCAACAAAATTTATTCGAATATAATTACTGTAATCTCAACGGCGACAGAAACATAACCTTTCATTTTAGCGATAGCGTGTTACACGGTGTTACCAATCCGAAAACACTAAATTGCACTAGCTGTTACCGCACGCAATTTGGGTGCGGTAATGGCTATTACCGCACCCAAATCGGACTCTGTTACCGACGTAAAGTAGAAAAAAAGTCTTTTAAGCACTCGTTGCACTCATGGTCCAACACGTCAAGAGCTTAAAAGACATTGATTTTGCAACGTATTGCATTCAAGATTTTTTCTTACAGCGTTTTATAACAGATTCTTTTTTCAAAAATAATGATCTCAATCGAACATTTACATTGTACAGTAGGCAGACGGCAGGTTGCTATGGATGTAAATGTAAAAAGAGTAAATTGTTTACTCTTTTTATACAATTACAGACTCTCAACTTGGGTTCTCTGTTTAAGTTTTGTGATAAAGAAACACAAAAATCAGCGATTCTGAATTTGATTCCGACATTAAAAATGCTGCGGGAGCTGAACTAGCCACGCTAGTGCCCGAAAAATCTAAGATAATTTACAAGAAAACATACAAGAAAAGAAACATACTCAATGCTAAGAACCATGATGTATCATAACAAGAATGAAGATATCAAAAAATTTACAAACTTGATTGCATTTCTAAAAAGAAATGTCAGTGGGTACAGGGCTAAAAAATCCAAAATATTCAAGCAAGAGATAGAACGTTTCATAAAAACAGTTGATCACAAAGACTATTTATTGGTAAAAGTTGTGCTAATTACTGGGATTTTTGGCGGTTACGCAAAGAAGAAATAACGTATTTGAAGGTGGAAGATATAGAAGATTGTACAAGTTTTATTAAAGTGAAGATACTAAACACTAGTGCGTAAAATTACGTCATTTAGCAATCAGAATGACAATCAAAAAGTCACTGTTATAAAACGCTGAAACAAAAAAAAATATTTTGTTACTAAATTATTTCTTGCTCAGTTGTTTGGTAAAAATGCGTTTTATATGTTTTTCTCTTAGTGAGTCTAGTCTGACCTCTAACTACGCTCCGAAAGCTCATTGAAATAAATCGGAATAACCGTTTATTGATCAAAATGGCGGTGTCACGTAGTGTCGCTTAGAAAACGCGATAAAAATGCTTTTTTCAAAGGTTTTAACACTATAATCGAGTGCGAATGTATTCAGACCCAATTTTTAAATGTCATTTTGTCAATAATTGTTTGATAAACAATAAAATAAAATTAATAATAAAATAAAAAGCTGTAGATTTTGTTACTAAATTATTACTTGCTCAATTTGTTGGTAATACTGCGATTCTTTATTTTTCTTTTAGTGAGTCTAATCTAGCTTCCAACTTCGCTACGAAAGCTTGTTAAAATAAACAGGTGTAACCGTTGATTGATCAAAATGGCAGAGCTACGTGGTGTCGCTTAGAAAACGCAATAAAAATGCACTTCTCAAAGATTTTGACACAATAATCAAATGAGAATGTCTTCAGAACCAATTTCTAAATGTCATTTTGTCAATAAATGTTTCATAAATGATAAATTAAAATTAATAATAAAATAAAGTCATAAATTTTGTAACAAAATTATTACTTGCTTAATTGTTTTGCAATAATGCGGTTATTTGTTTATATCCTATATTAAATGAAGCCGTAAATTACTAAAATTTAATAAATATCAAAAAATCAGTCCAGCCGATATTGTCACTATCTACAAATACCAACATGAAAAAAAAATTGATATTAAATCAGGTGGAAAATAGATAATGCCAGACTGTCGTTGCATCTCATTATCTTTCATTTAAGAGGAGGTTTCACGCGCATTGCCACAGTTTTCACAAGTTTTCTTCCTTATTATCTAATGGAATTAAATGAAATTTTTGGAACACATTTATTTTTATATTATCTAGGTTCGTATGGATAGATTTTTTTGCTAACTATTTTAGAACAATAGCAATAAATTGTATCTTTCGAAAAAAAAATTTTTTCTTAAAATTGAAACCATCGAAACTTAGATAATGTACAAGTTAATGTATTCCAAAAATTTCATTTAATTCTGTTGAATAATAAGAGAGGGAACTTGTGATAAAGTTATGAACTACGCGCCAATTTTCAAATTAAAAACGCGCTTTCTAGATTGCTTAACAGATGGCGCGCTTGTCGTAACTTGGCGTTTTAACTTTCCTGCATCTAGTGGGGAATTATGGGTGTGGCTAATAGTTTCGAATCAGAAATTAGAGCATTTCGTTGCACGATTGACGGAATACAATCTGAAATAAATACAGATGTAGTTTAACTAATCTTTGTCGCTTTCTTAAAAAATCATGTTTTTAATATTCCATATTGTTTCAAGAATAAACTTAATTTATGTAGTCCCTTGATAAGTAATACCAATAATCACATTAATTCCTAAACAAATAAGCCGATAATTAAAAGATAATTTACAGGCAAACTATAAGTTTATCAAAATTAAGGTATAATCGAATGAATCTTGACGAATAATTCCATAAAGTTATGTGACATTCAGGTATTCGATGATTGGCGGTACTGAAGCTTAAACGGATAAATAAATTATTAATAAAATTTAACGAATGACTTTATTCGATTGTTTAAAATCATTTGATGAGTGATAGTAATTATTCGATAAACATAATTAGATCTTTATTCTTTACTAATTACTAATTAGATTTTTAATCTAAAGTCAGTGCTTTCTGTAATGATCTCAACTCACGTTATCAAATTGTTTAATAAAATTAAACCACATAATTAATATCAATTAAACTATTACTAAACGATTACTTTGATCATCTTTTGTTTTCATCGGTTGGCGTGTATTTTTTGTTTAGGTAACTTGAGTTGAGTTTTATGCTGCAAGCGTCAAGCGATAGACAAAACATGGTTTATTTTTTGTATTTAATTTATTCGACTGAATTTATGGATTCTAAGAAATGAAAGAATAAAAACCCTAACTTGTTTTCCTAATTTTTGCCTGTTGTGCATAACGTTTACCGATTTATTATTAGTCTCATTCTGGGCGAGTACGGATGTTCTGTTCCGAATTTGGTTTTTGAATTTGAGTGATTAAATAAATATATAACAATTATAAAAAACAACTGTGGCAATGTTAGAGGACGAAGATTTGGATTACGACGAAAACGAATACGAAGGCAATACAAATATGGCAACAACCTCAGCGATGGATACGGCAAAAATTAAAGACTATAGAAAAGGTAATAAAAAAAGAATGCATGCGAGCAGAAATAGAAAAAAAAGACGCATTAACAAAAAAGGGCAATTTATAAAAACAAATACAAGTGACGAGTCTGCAATAAGGGACACTTCCTTGGAACGGTCAAGTGGTGTGATTGAAACTGAAACTATAATTCCCGAAACAACTGTTTTAGAAGACTCGAATCTAATCAATGCCACCAATGATATTGAAGACTATGAAGTAAATGTTGAGACTGGTGATACTAAAGAAGAAACAGTATTTCAACTAGAAGGTCAACGAATTGTTGATATTCAGCATTTTATTGATTCATTGAAAATAATTGGTGACCATAACAACGTCATGGGATGCACACTAAGTAATATGGTTGTCCAGAAAGAAATCAAAAATGGTTTCCAATCCCGCATATTTTTTAAATGTAATATGTGCAATAAGGTCGAATCTGTTGAAACTAACCATGATGCTAATGAATCTTCTGTATTGGGAATTATGAATATTGGTGCTGGATATAACCATTTAGGACAAATTACAAGTGCTATGAATATGCCTTGTATGTCTTCGGGAAAATATCAGAAAATTCAAGAGAAACTATGTGATTCTTGGGAATCAACAGCTGTTGAATCAATGTTAGACGCCGGTAGAGAAGAAAAAAAATTGGCGATTGAATCTGGTGACGTAACAGACAAAGGAATACCATATATTACTGTAGTTTGTGACGGATCATGGGCTAAGAGATCATATCGTACCAACTACAGTTCCTTGTCTGGAGCGGCTGCAATAGTAGGCTACAAAACCGGAAAAGTTTTACACTTAGGTGTAAAAAACAAATTCTGCTTAACATGTAAAAAGGATGCAGATAAAGAAAATGTTCGAGAACATAAGTGTTATAAAAATTTTTCCGGTTCGTCTTCTTCAATGGAATCATTCATTATTGCTGAAGGTTTTCAACAAAGCCTAGCAACACATGGTTTAATTTATAAATTTATGATAGCTGATGGCGACAGCAGCGTTTTTAAAACCATTACAGATATAAAACCATATTCTCAGCATTCAATTATGGTGGAGAAAATTGAGTGTAAAAATCACTTACTGAGAAATTATCGTACTAAATTGAAGGAATTGTTCGAAAATACCGACTTGCCAATTATTTTGCGAAAAAAAATTAAGGTAAATATTTTGATTTTATATCTGATATGACGCATATAACTTAATCCATACTATAATACAGGGTTTCCACTTAAAATTTTCGGGTGCTGTAAATAAAGCAATAGAGTTTAGAAAAACTGAAAACGGTTCTTTACAAGACAAAATCAATTGGTTAAGAGCAGATATTTTGAATAGTGCAAGCCATATTTTGGGCGAACATAAAAAATGTGCAGAACTGCAATATTTTTGCGCTAAAGCACCTAACGATGGAGATACTTTAATGGCAGATTTTAAACTGACTCGTAAGTATAGATAAAAATTTTTGTTGTAGCATTTTGAATACATAGAATGCTCTTGTTCTTTTAGATTGCTACACTGATTTGATGAAATACGTTTCCAACATGGCAAAACACGCTAGAAGTTTAATCTACGATGTAAATAATAACATAGTAGAACAGTTTAATTCAATAATTGCGAAATACATTGGGGGAAAAAGAGTAAACTATTGCTTGAAAAGGTCTTATCAGGCGCGTTGTTCGGCTGCAACAGTAGCATTTAATACAAAAAAACCACTGTGTTTGCTTAGTAAAAAAATTAATAATAACAATGTTGGTATGTTCACGAAAAAATGGGAGACAAAACAACGTAACAAAGTTATTCGGGACAATTTAAAGAAGCGTGCTGCCAGAAGACAATTATTTAGAAATAAAAAGTCAGATGAGAACTACGGTGAACAGTGTCAAAAACCTGATCTTTCTGCTGACGAATTTGAAGCAGCTAAACAAGCATTTTTAGATATTAATTTTAAAACAAGAGAAGAAATAAGAATTTTGGAAGAAAACACTCGAGGTAGTGATTTACAAAGAAATAGCAATTTATGGCACACAGAAAGAAAAAAAAGAATTACTGCTTCGAGGTTTTATGAAGTATGTGTTAAGAGACCAAATACCAGCAGAAAAAATCTAGTAGCATCTATTGTAAGACCACGAGATATTAGAAGTTCAGCTATAAATCATGGAATTTTTTTTGAAAACACGGCTATAAACTCGCTAAAAGAACACCTAGGAATAGACAAAATTGACAAATGTGGACTTTTTATCGACGAAGACAATCAGTATCTAGCAGCTACACCAGATGGAGTAATTGGAGACGACACAGTTATTGAAGTAAAATGCCCATATTCAGCAAAAGATATAACACCAGAAGAAGGAATCCAAACCCGAAAAATAACATTCTGGAAAAAAGACAACAGCATAAATAAGCGACATAAATGGTACTACCAAATACAAGGGCAACTTCATGTAACAAAAAGAAAAAAATGTATTTTTGCTGTGTGGACATTTAAAGGTATTAAATATGAAGAAATTCAAATCGACAATAAATTTTGGAACCAAAATATGAAGAAACAATTGAAAACATTTTATCTCGATTGTTTACTTCCTGAATTAGTCGACAGCCGTTTGGATAGAAACATGGAAATTCGAGATCTTAGTTATGTAAAAGAATAATTTTTTTAGTTTTTGGTAGGTGGCGTATAATGTTAAATAATAACTTAATTAAATAATTAATACTTTTCAGGTATCTACTTAGAATTATAAACATTTTTTAATTGAATGAAATATTGAAGAAAGATAGAATGTGCCACGACAACTATTTCTTTTGGCTGTGGTAGTTTCGTCAAAAGCAAATTAATAAAAAATATAACCCTTAAAAATTTTCAATATGGGTTATTGGTAGGTACTGCAATCAATATGAGATAGCAATCTTCTTTTTTTATTATTACTTTTTTTAACAAACGTACATTGGATTTACTTTAATTGATAATATCATTTAAGCGCTTATGGCAATGTCATTTTTCAGATAACGATTTAACTAGAAATTTAAAAATTTGGTTTTTTGGTAGACTTTTTTGCAACTAATAAATGATGAATATCTAAGTTTTAAAAATTAAACAGTATATTTTGTTCCTTGATAAACTTAATCAGATGTAAACAAAAAATCTTAATTTTGAACCGAAAAATTACTAATGAGCGAAAAGAATGACATCTTCGTCGATTAGTTGGAAGAAATTTTCTGAAACCAACCAGAGCAAGTGAATCCGACTAAGTGAGAGCTTTGGGTAGAAGACTGTCTACGACAACCATTTATTCTCGAATTGACTTTCTTCATTTCGTCTTTATCTTCGTCTTCTGTTAACTGTTTAACACAGAGCTATTAAGATGGTATGGCTTGCTCAAAGGTTGAAGTGGAATAATGAATACCACTAAATCGTCTTCAATGTCGAACTAAGGTTCTGTTTATGGAGCTCCGACGGACATATTTGGGTTAGAAAACATCGGGAATAGCCACAAAATATGGATCTTATTGTAAGAAGGCACAGTGGTGTAATACTTCGTGTTATATTAAACATGCTATGATGTGCTGAAGATTGTTTTTGTTTGAGGAGGTATACTACAAATTATCAAATTTTTTAAATGTTCCTCATTTATTAGACGCAATAAGTGTAACAAAATTCTAAATTGTTATATTCTAGTTAAATCGCTGTTAAGTACAACCATACAGGGTGTTATGGAAATGAGTGCAAATATTTTAACCTGAAATACAGCACCACAAATAATAAAAATCTGTAAAAAAAATTTTGTCCTATCTCAACTAACAACAAAATTACAGGCCGTCAAAGTTGGGTATAAAAAAACATCTTTTTGTTATATCTGGAAAACCGCTTAACCGATTAATACCAAATTTGGTACACAAATGAAGTTGACTGTACTCTTTTTATTTCTACTAGCAAAATTTTGCTGCACATCTCAATTTCAAGTTACGGCACTTTTTTTTCACATTTTGGGTAATTAACCAATTTTCTTTTTATTAATTTTCAATTTTTGTAGCAAAAATGAATATGCCAGTAGATTCTACATAAAACTACAAGAATGCAATATTTTGCTAAAACGTATCGTTTTCGAGATATTTACGTTTAAAGTATAAAACTGACTTTTCATCTTTAACTTTGGCGTCCTCTAGCTCCTAAACGGTGCAACTTAGTATAGAGGTAAATTGTGTTAAATCGCTTTATTTTGACCTGAAAAACCTATGATAGCCCTATGTTAAAAAAAATGTTATACGTTTTGTAATAATTAATTTTTAGGTTATAATTTTGTTATCAGTTGAGATAAGACAAAATTTTTTTTACAGATTTTTATTATTTGTGGTGCTGTATTTCAGGTTAAAATATTTGCACTCATTTCCATAACACCCTGTATATTTGGCGTTTAGTGTATTTACTTGTTTTGAATTCCTTCTTCCGACGTAATTATCTATCTAAACGACAGTATCTTCTTCAATTACATCATCTAATGTAGCTGCTAGATACGGATTTTTTTCATTAAAAAAATGTTTCGATCCAAACGGCTATCGACCAATTTAGAGAGTAAACAATTGAAAAAAAAGCTATTAATTGTTTCTTTATATTTTGGTTTCAAAAGTTGTCAGTATGAATTTCTTTATAGTTAATGTTTATGGCTTGATGTGACAGGACATACATAACCTCGAAACATGCGGTTAGACTTAATAATGATATAAATTCTGAATTTAAGCCCTGAAGAAGCTCTTAATCAATAAAGAGCGAAACGTCATCAAAAATCTAAATTCTTTGAACAAACAGTCTTTATATTTAATTTTTTTACATGGCCGCACAGCAAAAAGTTATTTTTTTTCTCTGGTTACATGAAGTTGCTCTTGTTTTTGATAGTACCATTTATTTATACAGCTTATTTATGCTGTTGTCTTTTTTCCGAAAAGTTTTTTTTAAGTTTGGATTTCTTCTTCTGGTGTTATAACTTTGGCTGAATATGGGTACTTTACTTCAGTAACAGTATCTTCTCCAATTACCCTATCTAGTGTAGCTGCTAGATACTGATTTTCTCCGCCGATCAAAAGTCTACATTTGTCAATTATGTCTATTCCTAGATTTTTTTTGAGCAATTTTATGGCCATGTTTTTAAATATAATTTCATGAATTATAGTTGGACTTCAAATATCTCGTGGCCTTACAATAAATGCTACTAGATTTTTTCTGCTGGTATTTAGTTTCTTAACACATACGTCATAAAATCTCGAAGCAGAAATTTTTTTACTGTGTGCCATGAAGTGCTATTTCTTTGTAATTCACTACCTTAGGTGTTTTCTTCCAAAATTTTTATTTGTTTTCTTGTTTTAAAATTAATATCTAAAAGTGCTTGTTTTGCTACTTTTAATTTGTCAGCAGAAAGATCGGGTTTTGACACTGTTCACCGTACTTTTCATCTTACTTTTAATTTCTAAATAATTGTTTTCTGCCAGCACGCTTTTTTAAATAGTTCCTAATAACTTTGTTCTGTTGTTTTGTCTCCCATTTTTTTTAAACATACCAAGATTTTTATATTTAATTTTTTACTAAGCAAACACAGTGGTTTTTTGTATTACATGCTACTGTTGCAGCCAAACAATGCGCTTGATAAGGTCTTTTCAAGCATTCAAGCAGTAGTCTACTCTTTTTACCCCCAACGTATTTGGAAATTATTGAATTAAACTGTTCTACTATGTTATTATTTACGTTGTAAATTTAACTTTTAGAATGTTTGACAGTGTTGAATACGTATTTCATTAAATCAGTGTTGCAATCTAAAAGAACAAGAACATTTTATGTATTCAAAATGTTACACCAAAAAATTTATCTATACTTTTGGGTCAGTTTAAAATCTGCCATTATTAAAGTATATCTATTGTTTTAAGGTTTAGTGCAAAATATTGCATTTCTGCATATTTCTTATGTTTGCCTAAAACATAGCTTGCACTATTCAAAATATCTGTTCTTAACCTATTGATTTTTGTCTTGTAAGGAATAGTTTTTATTTCTTGCCTTTACTTATTTTTTTAAAAAAAATAATTGGCAAGTCGGTATTTTTGAACAATTCCTTCAATTTAGTACGATAATTTCTCAGTAAGTGATTTTTACACTCAATTTTCTCCACCATAATTGAATGCTGAGAATATGGTTTTATATCTGTAATGGTTTTAAAAACGCTGCTGTCGCCATCAGCTATCATAAATTTATAAATTAAACCATGTGTTGCTAGGCTTTGTTGAAAACCTTCAGCAATAATGAATGATTCCATTGAAGAAGACGAACCGGAAAAATTTTTATAACACTTATGTTCTCGAACATTTTCTTTATCTGCATCCTTTTTACATGTTAAGCAGAATTTGTTTTTTACACCTAAGTGTAAAACTTTTCCGGTTTTGTAGCCTACTATTGCAGCCGCTCCAGACAAGGAACTGTAGTTGGTACGATATGATCTCTTAGCCCATGATCCGTCACAAACTACAGTAATATATGGTATTCCTTTGTCTGTTACGTCACCAGATTCAATCGCCAATTTTTTTTCTTCTCTACCGGCGTCTAACATTGATTCAACAGCTGTTGATTCCCAAGAATCACATAGTTTCTCTTGAATTTTCTGATATTTTCCCGAAGACATACAAGGCATATTCATAGCACTTGTAATTTGTCCTAAATGGTTATATCCAGCACCAATATTCATAATTCCCAATACAGAAGATTCATTAGCATCATGGTTAGTTTCAACAGATTCGACCTTATTGCATATATTACATTTAAAAAATATGCGGGATTGGAAACCATTTTTGATTTCTTTCTGGACAACCATATTACTTAGTGTGCATCCCATGACGTTGTTATGGTCACCAATTATTTTCAATGAATCAATAAAATGCTGAATATCAACAATTCGTTGACCTTCTAATTGAAATACTGTTTCTTCTTTAGTATAACCAGTCTCAACATTTACTTCATAGTCTTCAATATCATTGGTGGCATTGATTAAATTCGAGTCTTCTAAAACAGTTGTTTCGGGAATTATAGTTTCAGTTTCGACCACACCACTTGACCGTTCCAAGGAAGTGTCCCTTATTGTAGACTCGTCACTTGTATTTGTTTTTATAAATTGCCCTTTTTTGTTAATGCGTTTTTTTTCCTATAGCTACTCGCATGTACTCTGGTTTCATTACCTTTTCTATAATCTTTAATTTTTGCCGTGTCCATCGCTGCGCTGAGGTTGTTGACATATTTGTATTGCCTTCGTATTCGTTTTCGTCGTAATCCAAATCGTCGTCCTCTAACATTGCCACAGTTGTTTTTTATAGTTTATATTTATTTAAGCACTCGGAACACAACAGCTAGTGTACTCGCCGAGAATTAGACTAATAATAAATAAGTAAAATGTAAAGGTTGTGCACATCAACTCAACTTGAGTTAGCTAAACTAAGTATTACATTTTGTTGCTTATAACTAAGCCTCAGTTATTGTAAAGCTGAGATAAATTACAATCTGTAATACTATTTCCATTATACTGTGCGAGCGAAAATGAGCGCAACCGGAGCAAGTTTTGGTAGTTTGTAGGTATAGTTTTGCTTGTTCAAGTAAAATGTGCACAACTAACTCTAACTTAGTCTTGGTTTTACCGTACCGAGCGTTCCAAAATTAATCTCAAGAAAGAGGTAGATATATGGGATGGTTTAAAAGTATGGAATAAAATTGTAACCTGACATAGAGCACCACAAATGATGAAAATCTGCAAAAAAAATTTTGGTTTATTTCGAGTGTTTAATCGTTAATTTAATTAATTTCTTCTGTATTAATTTGTAAAGTTTATTAGGAGTATTAATATAATTAATAGTGTATTAATTTGTAAAGTTTATTACGAGTTATTGTAAATTGGACTAGAATAAAAAAATATTTTAATCGCAGATGTTTTGTTTTATACCTACATAATATGGCCGTATATGTCTAAAGTTTTATATTGGCGAAAGTAGTTATTAATAGAGTGACCGTATTTTACACTTACTTGAGTAGAATTGTGTATTGTGCATTGTGCTACAGTTCAAAAGTTTTTGAAATACACCTCTTTTTTGCAAGATGTAAAAATTGTAAATACCTGTCATGTATTTTCAATTGAGTTTTTAGTAATATTCTATTAAAATATTTCCTTTTGTTATACTTTTGTCTTTTTGATATTTTTTACAATAAAATGTTTCGGTTCCATGGTTTTCTTACACAGCTAACACGTTTCCTGCTAATGTCTCTCTCAAAACGTGGATGAAATCCAAGAAAATAAAAGTCTTGGAGTAAATAATTACCCTTTTCACTTTATGGTTGGACCATTAATAATATAATTTTTAGAAGAAATTTCTTCTACCAAAAATTATTTTCTGTGTTATGTTAGCGACAATACTTCTCTTATTGTTTAAAAAAAATTTTTGTTACGAGAGTTTTGTTCTTCTATATAAAGTTTAAACAGATCTGTACTTTTTTACTTATAATTAAAATGTAATTAAATTACCCTAGTTGTAATGCGAACGCATTTTGTTGACATTAGGTATATTGTGTAGTAAGCTACCGAGGAAATAAAGCAAATATGAGTGAAATTAATACCTTTGTAACAAACTCAATCTCAACGTTTAAAAAAAAAAAAATAACTAAAGTTTTTTTAAAAAAAACTTTGTTTTAAGATTTTATTTTTTGACGGTAAATTGACATTTCTTGAGGCAACTTCTTGTACATTGTCTAATTAATAATAAAGTAAAACCTATATTTATAGTAATATAATAGTAAAGTGGATTTTTTACATGAAACTTGTAATTCAATATTTTAAAATTAAAAAAAAAGTTATTTGATTTTATTTATTAATAACCCTAGGAATATCGTTCATGTTTCGGCTTTCAACTAAAAAAAAAATGATTTGATAACGTTACTAATGACGAAGGTATTGTATTTTACATCTTGAAAAACGTTAAAGTAAATTCTACTAAAATAATGACTTTATTTATTCCAAAAAATATGTTGAATTGGCAATGAAAAGTTTGTAAACATTGTAATCATATTATAAATTATATGAGCTGGTATAAGTAGTGACATTCTTTAGGTCTCAAAGTCAGTTTATTTTTCTCAAGGGCTAAATCAACATGAGGAACCGATATACTTCTGCATACTGAAAGTGATTAGCGAATTAAATTGTTTCTGTATGTCGAGCCGGGTCGGATCATTCGGCAGCAATGTCATTGGTGGGGTCAAGTGGCGAGAGGTAGTAAAGTTTGCTAGAGTGGATGGTGGGGAAGGTTTGTCGGTACGGCCCACGAGCTACCTCGTAACACACCGATCCCCCTCAGGTGAAACGTTCGGGACCATAATACCGAGTCTTAAAAGCATTTAAATAACTCAGTGAAAAGAAAATCGATTTTCAATTCTTGCCAAACCCCTTGCCTGCATATTTACGTTGGAAAATTGATGGAAATACCAACGTAAAAAACCAAATAAGTGCTAAATGAATTGTAAATAACTGGCGTCCACTCAACTTCGATAATAATCAAAGAGTGGGCCGCCGCCCCCAGCCTTGAATAATTCGTCCCTTGCAAATTAACAAACGTTTTCTTTGAAACAGCGACTGGATTGCCGTCTCCGCAGGGGAGTGCCCACGTGCAGCCGCAGGCGGGCTCTCAGAGTACCCCCAGTCCGGGTGGAGCGGGCGTCGGTGGTATCCGTCGGACGTTGTCCGGATGGAGGGAGTGGAGACGCGCCGATCCCACCCTTATCAACAGCTTGTGGAGAAGCAAAATGGGCAACGGCATCAGAAAGCAGTTAGGTTGGTATTGTCAGGGAAGTTTGTCTTTCAAACGTTAGTAATTAATTTCGCCATTGACGGATTTCGTGACAATGCTAATGAGCCGGATTTTCCAACTGAAAACATTTCTATTGTAGAATTGGAGATTTTCCATTTGCGAGCTGATAAATAATAAAACGGTTATTTTCGACGCTACACAAATTATCGGAGAATTTCAGACTTGCGTTTTATCTCAGACATTCCTTATTTATTTTACTCGTTAAATCGAGGACGTAATCATCTCACATTTTTCCGGATATCTAGTGTGTTTCATTAAAATTTTCCGCAAGCACTTATTGATTTTAAGAGTTTTTTTTAATGTAGATGAAAAGAAAAAATGAAAATCCGGCCGCTTGCCAACTGAATTCCTAATTATTTACATTTTTACGAACCGAATTGCATAATTTTCATGTATTTCGGAAAGTTCTATTCAAAAGCAGTGTTACCAATTGGAGCAATTTCCTGGCGGGCTTTTTTCTATTATGTAAGGGCTTTTATTGATTCAAGTGTTGGTGGATTTAGTGGTGTTATTATGTCACCGGAAATGCTGGAAAATAAATCGGGAAAATCCGATGAAAATATGTCAAAATCTTGCTTAAAGATTTATGGAAAATAATAGCTTTTCGGATGGTTGACACAACGAGATTTGCATCTGATTTTAAATCATATCAGTTGGAAACACTGACAGAAATACCAACATAGAGAAAATTCAGTGAGGCATAAAAAAATTCTTATCGGTTCGACAAATATTTAGGCGTTATGTTTTTCATGTTTAAAAAAAGAAAGTTAAAACAAATATTGTGTTGCAAATGTCAAAAGACAAATGAGTTCAAACAATCCGTAAAAACACTTTATTCAGTTTAACAAATAACAGAAATTCCTAGAATTTACCTGTTTAAAGTTGTAAGTAATACCAACTTAAAGAAAATTAACTCGAGAAATGCATTCTGTTCACAAGATCATATTAACTTGAAATATTTTACAGAGTGTTTAAAAAAAAATGTTGATGTTTTGTAAATAATCCCGAAATTTAAAATTCCATTAATATCAAATATCTGTTTTAATAAAAAGCTTCATTTTGAAGCAAATTTTGTCTCCTGTTCGATTTCAATATATAATTGCCAGTAATACCAACCGAAATTTAAAAAAACTCGATATCAGTTCATCGAGTCTTGTCACGTTTTATTTACTTTTTGTTTAAAATCAACACATTTATAAAATTAAACAAAAAACACTCGACATTACATGAACAGCTCACAAAATCGATGTTTAACTTGTTTTTTATTTTCTAAGGTTGTTGACATTGCAAAACAAATGACAGCGGCCAGATTTACCTAACAACATAAGTGAAAATCGAAACAATTTAAACGTATAATAATTTTGACTATTATAATACCGTGATATTATAAATAAATGAAGCGAAAATAGTGGGGTGGTACGCCTGAGTAGTTGGTAGCCCGGTCATATTTAAGTTTTGTTAGGTTTTTAGGTTAGATACAAAAGACTTTTTGACAAGCTTGTCAAATTTGAATTTTAGACATTTAGTGTAGTACCAACAGAACAATTCTAATCTGTACCAACCCAACAAAAAAAATCACAATCATTTTTAGTATCACGGTATAATAATTAAAATTCCATAGCACTGTTGAGATAATTTTTTAATAAACACACGTTACGTTACGTCTGATAAAGCATCTAACTCAACTTTATTTTAATTTCTATTAATTATTGTATTTAAAAATAATTTTCAAAAATCTGACTCACCACCCTTTTAAAAAATATTTTCAAGTAAAGGAAAAATAATTGAGTTCAAAAACTCGTAAAACGTCCTTTATATACTTTAAGAAAGTAAAAGAATTCTCTCCAAGATTTTTATCTTTGAAGTTTTAAGTAGGCAGTAATACCAACTCAAGGAAAATCAAGGGAAAGATCAATCCGTTTTTTAAGAAACAAACTTACTGTATTTTAATTAAATCAAGTTGTTTGTTAGTTAAAAACTGTTTGAAATGAAATAAATAAAAATTTATTTT
This sequence comes from Tribolium confusum, assembly GCA_029207805.1. NCBI lineage: Eukaryota > Metazoa > Arthropoda > Insecta > Coleoptera > Tenebrionidae > Tribolium > Tribolium confusum. The sequence continues at coordinate 3,589,550 of JALGAY010000007.1, read as the reverse complement.
AATTAAATGTTTTGAAGTGAGATTATTCAATGAACGACAATTTTCGTGAATTTGACAGCTGTCATTTAGAAAAATAGAAATAAAAAAAACAAAATAAACGTTATTTTAAAAATAATAATATATAATTACTGAAACATACATTTTATTTAAATTTCAAAAGTATTTTTAATTAAATTAACTTATGAAGTTAATATATAAACTTATAATGAACAATATTTTTATATGAAAATTCATCAAATGTCGGTTAAAAAGTCATATGGCCCGGCGTATTAAATCAAATTAAAGGCTGAAAATTGTTTTAAACCGAAAAAATAACGTTTTCTAAGCGTAAAATTTGTTGATTTTGTTTTGTAAACACTCTCGAAATTTTAAATTCCATTAATGTCGAATATTTTAATAAAAATTGACTTTTCAAATTTGATATCACAATTTATGACTACCAGTAGCACCAACCTAAAAAACTTGATATCGATCCGTTCATTACGTGCTGTCATATTTTAAGTTGGCAACAGAAAATTTATGTTTTTAGCATAAGTTCCGTAGTTTAGTACGTTTTTTTAAACAAAAATATGTTAAATAATCTTATTGCCAACCTAATTGATATTTTTTGATCACGTTGTATTTTGTTTTAAACATTTTTTTTTAAATTAAACTAAAAACACTCGACATTACGCAGCAGACATATAAAAAAGCAATTACTGCTCACAGAATCGATGTTTAACTTGTTTTTTATTTTCTAAAGTTGTGAACATTGCAAAACAAATGACAGCGGCCAGATTTACCTAACAACATAAGTGAAAATCGAAACAATTTAAACGTATAATAATTTTGACTATTATAATACCGTGATATTATAAATAAATGAAGCAAAAATAGTGGGGTGGTACGCCTGAGTAGTTGGTAGCCCGGTCATATTTAAGTTTTGTTAGATTTTTAGGTTAGGTACAAAATAATAATAAACAAGCTTGTCAAATTTGAATTTTAGACATTTAGTGTAGTACCAACAGAACAATTCTAATCTGTACCAACCCAACAAAAAAAAATCACAATCATTTTTAGTATCACGGTATAATAATTAAAATTCCATAGCACTGTTGAGATAATTTTTTAATAAACACACGTTACGTTACGTCTGATAAAGCATCTAACTCAACTTTATTTTAATTTCTATTAATTATTGTATTTAAAATTAAATTTTCAAAAATCTAACTCACCACCCTTTTAAAAAATATTTTCAAGTAAAGGAAAAATAATTGAGTTCAAAAACTCGTAAAACATCCTTTATATACTTAAAGAAAGTAAAAGAATTCTCTCCAAGATTTTTATCTTTGAAGTTTTAAGTAGGCAGTAATACCAACTCAAGGAAAATCAAGGGAAAGATCAATCCGTTTTTTAAGAAACAAACTTACTGTATTTTAATTAAATCAAGTTGTTTGTTTGTTAAAAACTGTTTGAAATGGAATAAATAAAAATTTATTTGTTAAAATTTAATAATTAAATGTTTTGAAGTGAGAGTATTCAATGAACGACAATTTTCGTGAATTTGACAGCTGTCATTTACAAAAATAGAAATAAAAAACAAAATTAACGTTATTTTAAAAATAATGTATAATTACTGAAACATACATTTTATTTAAATTTCAAAAATATTTTTAATTAAATAAATAAATGAACAATATTTTTATATAAAAATTCATCAAATGTCGGTTAAAAAGTCATATGGCCCGGCGTATTAAACCAAATTAAAGGCTGAAAATTGTTTTAAACCGAAAAAATAACGTTTTCTAAGCGTAAAATTTGTTGATTTTGTTTTGTAAATACTTTTAATAAAAAATATTGACTTTTCAAATTTGATATCACAATTTATAATTACCAGTAGCACCAACCTAAAAAACTTGATATCGATCCGTTCATTACGTGCTGTCATATTTTATGTTGGCAACAGAAAATTTATGTTTTTAGCATAAGTTCCGTAGTTTAGTACGTTTTTTTAAACAAAAATATGTTAAATAATCTTATTGCCAACCTAATTGATATTTTTTGATCACGTTGTATTTTGTTTTAAACATTTTTTTTAATTAAACTAAAAACACTCGACAGCAGACATATAAAAAAGCAATTACTGCTCACAGAATCGATGTTTAACTTGTTTTTTATTTTCTAAAGTTGTGAACATTGCAAAACAATAATGTCAAGGGTCAGATTTGCATAAACTTCAACACAAAAACAACAAAATAACTAGAAATCGAAACAATTTGAACGAAATTAGTTCATTGCTACTGTACTAAATAAATTTCTTGATAAAGTTCGTTTACTTATCAAAAAACCATCAATTCTTAAATTTGGCTTGTCAAAATTAAATTTACTAGAATTTGACATTGTCATTTCTAGTAAATTAGTCAAGAGACTGCCATTTGCATATTTGCATCTCATTTCAAAAGTTGTGCCCTGTTGCCGGATGTATTTTGAGGGTAAATTGTGGTGTCGGTGGTTTTTTGATAAGTAAACAGACTATATGTACTCTCAGGAAATAGTTTTTATAATTAATAATTTAAGATTGTTCAAAATGGCTGCCAAATTGTTGAAAAACTCCATTTTTGGGAAAAAGGCGCTAATATACCGATTAAAATGAACTATTTTGGTGATATCAAAGCCTGAAATGGCTTTTTCACGTTACATGTTTTCGTCAAAACTGTAATTTTATTTTTCAAAATGGCCCCTAATATTTCAAAAAATAAATAAATATTGTAAAGATAAATTATTCTGACCAGCTAAAACCAGAAATTGTTTCATTACTTCAAAATACACAACAGACATTGTTATAAACAATTTTAGGAACAAGTTTTCAAAATGGCTGCACACATTCTAAAAAATACGATTTGTTTTAGAGAAAAACTTGTAATACAGGAGAAGAGAGATTTTTGAATAGAAGTTAAGTCAGATTATGATTTTTAACATCAAAATATGTAACAAAACGTGTTACTGTAAAGATTTTGTGTAAATTTTTTAAAATGGCCGCTGAAATTTCAAAATACAAATTTTTAGAAAACAACAATGACACAATAATGATTAAAACGAGACGTTTTGAGACTGTTCAGATCAGTAATGACTTTATCAGGTCAAAATACATAACGAAACAGATCCACAATTTTTCAAAATGGCTACCAAAATGCAGCAATACGTCAATTTCCAAAGAAAACTGTTAGAAACGCGTAAAATACAAATATTTAAGTAGAAACTATGTTTGTCACGTAGAACATGCAACAAACTGGAATTTCATGTTTCAAATTTTTGAAAATGGCTGCCAAAATGCTGAAAAACGGTAATAAATACTAGAAACGAATGAAAATGCAATATTTCGGTAGAGTACCAAATTGTTTAATCATGTCAAAACATATAAATAATCATTTTTGCGCAAAAATTGTGAAACCAAACTTTCAAAATGGCGGCCACAATTTTTCAAAAAAAAATAATTGGAAAATCGAAATTTTTGGCTCAATTGAAACCAGAAATTGTTTGACTAATCCAAAATACTTAGCAGACATTGTTATACAGACAGATTTTTCAAAATGGCTACCGGAATTCTAAAAAACACACGGTTTTTTGGAGAAAAACTACTTATAAAAGATAAATACGAAATTTTTCGATATAATCTATACCAGAGATTGCTTTATTACACCAAAATTTGTAACAGAAATAGTTATACTTTAAAAACGTTGAGTAATTTTTTTAAAATGGCTGCAGACATTCTAAAAAATACGATTTGTTCTAGAGAAAAACTTGTAATACAGAAGAAGCAAGATTTTTCAATGGAAGCTAAGTCAGATTATGATTTTTTAACATCAAAATATGTAACAAAACGTGTTACTGTAAAAATGTTGGGTAAATTTTTCAAAATGGCCGCTGAAACTTCAAAATACAAATTTTTAAAAAACAACAATGACAAAAAAATGATTAAAATGGGACTGTTAAGGCCAGTAATGATTTTATCAGGTCAAAATACATAACAAAAAACAAAATTTCAATTTTTCAAAATGGCTACAAAAATTCCGCAATACGTCAATTTCCAAGGAAAACCGTTAGAAACGGGTAAAATACAAATATTTAAAAAAAAAATATTTATAATAATATTTATAAGTAGAAAATAAGCCTGAAATAGTTTTGTCACGTCAAAACATAAAAAACAGATTTTCAAAATGGCTGCCAAAAAACGGTATTAAACACTAGAAACAAATGAAAATGCAATATTTCGGTAGAATACATGTCCCAAATTATGTCAAAATATATAAATGATCATTTTTGCGCAAAAATTGTAAAACCAAACTTTTCAAAATGGCGACCAAATTTCGAAAAACAATTTTTCGAAAAAAAAAATCGTAAAAACGCGATTTTTGGCCCAATTAAAACCAGAAACTGTTTCACTAGTCCAAAATACTTAACAGACATTGCTATACAGGCAGATTTTTCAAAATGGCTACCGGAATTCTAAAAAACACACGGTTTTTTGGAGAAAAACTACTTATAAAAGATAAAAACGAAATTTTTTCGATATAATCTATACCAGAAAATGTTTTATTACACCAAAATTTGTAACAGAACGTGTTACTGTAAAAACGTTGAGTAAATTTTTCAAAATGGCTGCCGAAATCCCCCAAAAATGCCATTTTATCAAAATGAAATAATTTTGAACTAAACATCCCTTATTATTATTTTGAAACAAATTATAGCATTTAACTGTATTCACTTTTTAAATTTTGTCTCGCATTTGATGTTATTTGTATTTGTATTTAATTGCCAGTAACACCAACCTAAAATAAATAAAAACTTGTTCATCAAGTGTTGTCATTAGTTTATTTGACCACATTAACACATTTTATTTAAAATAAACAAAAAGCCCTTTCAAAATCAATGTTGAATGTGTTTTTTTTTCTGTTTTCTAATGTAGTTAACATTGCTAAATCAAACGTTTAATTACCAACCTACTAAAAACTAATCCCCTATATGTCCAGGCAACGCCGAGGTCTACATAATGTTGGCTCTCCTGATCGGCCTCGTCACTGTCGTGATTGGTTGTTGGCTATCAGACAATTGTTGGTCACCAGACCCCGAGGGTCACGTCATCACCGTGGCCTGACCAACAGCCAAACCTCCCCTGAGTCCAGACATTCCTATCAGCGTCGTAAGCGTCTCCTCATCGACGACATCACGTCCCTCAAGTCCCGAAAGCGATTGGCCGCTAGTCGAGCCCTCTGATGGCGACTCACTGAATCTCTGACACCACATCCTCTGCGAAAAAACCAACGATGACGTATGCGAAATACACAAAAGTCTTGAAAACGGTCACGTGTGCCAAATCGCACTTGATGATAATGATAATAGTCCACAGATGACGCTCACTTAAGTCCCCCAAACTCGACTTGTGTTTGACGCAAGATGGCGCTTTACTCGTCAATTAGGGGTACTTTCTAGCCTTCTTCCTTAACTTTCACCCCGTGTTGTGTCAAAGGTGCCTTTTAGACTTAGGCCTGGTTTTTTTAAAGTTTCTATCAAATCTGATTTTGAGCTAAATGCAAGTCGGGTTTTATAAGGAGGGGGATTGTGACTGGATGCAGTGGTGCCAACTCAAATTTGTAAATTGTGTATATTTGGAGAAACTGCAACTGTCAATTAATAGATAGAGGAGAAAATCATGTATGTGACACGTGTATGTTTTTGGTTTGCTTAGATCAAGCAGCCTTGAATTTTTTTACATAGTTTAATTTGCTTGATCTAACACACTTATTAAGCTTAAAATTGGCAAAATTTTATAAATGTTTAGAAAATTGTCTACTAAACGTAGGACCTACTCATATCAGCCTGCCTTTCTGTGCTGTGCCTCTCTTTAAAAAAAAACCCTCCAAAAAATTCAGTTTTCACAAACTCCGATTTCATTCTTCATGTTAAATGAAACGTGAAAAATCTTTTAAAACTTTCCGAGGGTTTCCTAAACTTAGCGTTCGCGCTTCTAACAAAACAAGGCCTAATTAACACTTCTAATTTACAAAATGAGCATTCTAGAAGTATTAAATTGTAAATAAGCTTATATTAAGACTGATTTCATATAAATATACTTAAATAAATAATAAATCTAAAAGAAGAAAAGATTTAAATCTAGTTAACTGAGAGGTACATGTTAGCCAATTGCATGTTCGCCTCGTAATCACATGACAAACGTCAAATTAAATTCCTCACTTAAAAATGGACGGCCTAAATTAGATAAATCATAGCAGGCGTTTGTTTAAGCTAAGCCATCTTTGTAAAAATACGTTTCCTCATTTTTGCTTAAGAATAATTGCTCAATAAAAAAAAATTGTACATATTTTAGTCGGATGTTAGTTGTGATGAAATCCCTGTCATTAATTCTAAATTAGTGACAAAATTAATTGCATGATAGAGGGAACAATATTAAATTAGTGTTAATGTAACCTAAAAAAAAATTACTAGCCGGTTTTTAACTGTCAAACCTAATTAAGATTGACGATATTGCAACGATATTTGTACCAGATGTATTTACTCATGAAATAAAGTGACGTAAATGAAGATATCTTGTGTTTTATTTGAAATTCCCGCCATTACACAAGTGACCTTGACAACTCAAAATTTCTTTTTCTGCTGTTCGCAACCGCGGGAAATTTGAATTTAGAACGCGTTAAGTGATAGAATATATTTATTAATTTGTAGGACTATTAACTCAAAAATTCTCATCTAGACAAGAGAAAATCGTTCTGAGGGTAATAAACTAGAACAAATTTCGCAAAACTAATTTAATTTATTCGAAAAAGACATAACCCAACATGACTAGATCCTAATAATTAAATTACTCTAATTACAGTAATGTCGGGTGCGCTTCGGGCGTTTGAAATCCGATGCGCTTTGAATCCGAGAAGATTGATTTTTTTCTTTTTCCCGCCAGAAAATTGACAGTTCTAGAGTCAGCCAACAAAACAGCTGATAACTTTTTCGAACAAGTATGTCACTTATTTGTGTTGGGCTACTTTAGAACTGTCAATTTTCTGGCGGGAAAAAGGGAAAATTCAATCGCATCGGATTTCAAACGCCCGAAGCGCACCCTTAGCGTCACTGAAATTTGACACATGACTTGTTGCCAACCTAATTTTTTTGACAGGTGTCCCAACTGACATACTCCGAATTAAACATGACGTCACTAACGGCCATGTTTCTTTAAAAATTTCGACAGAATTCTGAAAAAACTGATTCATTCCAAGATTCAGTTGGTGCACCTGTTTGCATTTCTGAATTTCGCACGATTTAATAAAACAACAAATGTCCCATATCACTTTATTTTAGTATTTCTTATCACTAAACCCCACTGAAATCCTTTGCATCTCACTCACTTGCCCTTGACTGTTCTCAATTTCACCAATTAAACTATCCGCCAATAATTTCGGCGTGGGTGTGACTTTTAAATAATCCCCAATCAAATCTGAGGGATTTTTACCCCCTCCATGAGCCAGACACTCCCTTCTGTACCGCTCGCCCTGAATCCGGCTCAAAGGATCAACTTTGAAGTAAGTCTCCCAAATCAAATAAGCCAAAGCACGTGATACTAAATACGAGTAGTACTTCGCCCCGTACCCCACTAAATGACTAAACCTTAATTGCCACGTAGTGTTGGGTACGTAGGGCAACCCATAAAACCGGTTTTGGGTCTCTGCGAGAATCTCTGTTGTTGTACCTTTCAATGGGTGTTTTCCGTGGTAAATCTGGTCCAAAGCGGCGTAGAAAATTTGTAATTGGGTCTCACTGGCACTAAAGAGACTTTTTGACGCGCATAACTTCCTTAACATCACTTCAGGAATGGGTTCTTTAGTTTGGAAGTGTTTAGCGAAGAGTTTGATAACCCGAGGGTCAGATGCAAAGTACTCCATTAGAATTGAAGGTACTTCGGCAAAATCCGTACTACATCGAGTACCAGAAACGTGTTGGTAGCTAGTTCGTGCAAGCATTGAGTGCATAGCATGACCCATTTCGTGAAAAAGATTGTCAACCATATTGGGTGAAAGCAAAGTTGGACTTGACCATCGTGGTAAAGGAAAATTTAACATAAGAACAACAATGGGTAGTTGATAGGTACCATCAGGTAGAGTCTTACCACCACGGATGGTAAAATGACACTCTTGATTTGGCTTAAAATTGCGTTCGTAAAAATCACAGTATATGTACCCTAATAGACCCTCAGTTTCGTGTACTACTGAGAGTTTATAGACGTCTTTTGACCACGTTTCACCCGAGGCAATTTCCGAGTTAATCAATGAGATACCATACAGAGCATTAAAAATTAAATTAAGGCCTTCCATACATGCACCAAGAGAAAAGTAAGGAGAATATTCTTTCGTGGAGACTTGAAACCGGTCCCGTTTTGCTTTTTGAGTGAAATATGGAACGTCCCAAACAGCAAGTGCCCCCCCGTTTGGATTTTCCTTCATTTTTAACTGTGACATATCAGAGAAATCTAACATTGCTTTAGATTTAATACCATCAGAGATTTTTTCGAGTAACTCCATAACTTTTGATGGCTTATCAAGTATACTACCTCGAAGCGCCCTCTCACTATACGTTTCAAAATCACAAGCTCTTGCAAGTTGATGACGTGACTCTAACAGTTCATTTAAGAGAAATTCTTGATTTTTATCTGGATACAGAAATATTTTATATGCCATTTCTCTGACTAAAGGACTTGATGAGTCAGCATAAAGACCAGAAATGACAACTTTATCACCATCACTTGAAAATCTGAAAATGTGACGTCACTACCTATTCAAAGTCATTCAGGGGAAAATCTTACACGTCTCTAACACTTTCAGGAAGTGTACTTTTCTTGATAATTGTAGGATTTGAAATTCCGTTTAGGAACTGTTGACCAGTACAGAGAATTCTGTTATTGAGATCGACAACTAAATTACGTTTTTGCTCATTGAGGTGAATCCCACACTGCTCAAAATCGAATAAAAATAGTTTTCCGACGAGATTATCAACTTCGGTTGTTGCAACGATATCGTTGTTTGTAACAGCGTTTTTTAGGGCCTCATACATCTTTATATTAGTGTTCAGACTACAACAATTTTTTTTGGAATGACAATCAGACAGCAACCAGGAAACTGCAGACCGGTTATGCAGCGTATCCTAGTGTTGCCAGTAAGTGAGATAAAGCTACAGCAACATCTAGCAGGTTAGAGCAATGTTAATAACGTCAACATAGTTATTAGAGACCCGCAATGAATGTTTTAGTGAATTTTTGTCCATTACAACCTTTTGATCTTTGTACTTTAATTATTTTAAGATTAATTAAAGACATGTGTTTAACTTGTAATCATTAGGCTTAAGTGTAAGCGAGTCTTTGCTAAATGACCATGTAATTAATCGGTGTAATCCAGCGGGCTGCATGTTATTCATTCAACTGGTTTACACCAGCTGACCAGTTGGATAAATAACATGCAGCCCGCTTACACCGTTTAATTACCTGGTCGTTTAGACAAGAGTCGCTTGCACCGAAGCTTAGTAATCATATATTAAATTGTAAGTGATAAATTCATTTTCCTAAAGAACAGATTAAGTGAAGTTTTGTACAACAAATAGCTTTATACATTTGTTAATTTCTGTATTAGGTATCGCAAGACAAAAACAAGATGCGTCTTTTCATTTCTCAGTGTTAGAAATAATCCAAGAGAAGATTTTAAACGAATGTAATGAAAACAAATCTCTGCATGGGGACTAACGGCGGCCATGACGTCATATGACAGTGCACTATAAACGTTTACGCTTCAAGGTCAGTCAAGGCTTGTGTCCGTGGAGTTGTTGTGTTTATTGTAAAATACTGTTACAAGATGTCGCTGTGGCTTTCTCTCTAATTTTTTTTTATCAAAACTTGGTAAAACCCCACCAACCTTTCGACTATTTTACTCATGGCAACTGAGGTACTTTCTGCTGCTGATATATACTCAGAGCTAGGATGTGCAAACCTAATAAATTCAGCTAAATCAGCGACTTGGCATAGAGAGTCGGATAATTCGTCGAAGATCTCAACCATTTTACGTTTACGGTTATTTGAGAGAGCCTCACGTACTAAATTGTCGGTTTTTTCAACGCATTTTTGGGTCACGTAGTAAAACCCTTCATGGGTTGTCAGCTGGGGGACCCCAAATAAGCCCTAGAAGCCCCACATTGTTACAAACACGAAAATTGTTTACTGAATAAAACTTACGACATTTTTCGTTACAATATCAATGTTTAGGCCAGGTTTGGCGTTAAATATCTTTTCTAGGGCTGACCACCGACTCACATTACAAGTTGAACTTGTAAAAACGTGAGAAAATTTCAAAGATAAGGTTTTTGCAAACATTTTTATACAAGTTTCAGGTTTTAAACAGCTTGAACATGCCGTAATTCAGGAGAAAATAAGGTTTTTGTAGTGAGTTTTGACATAACCTAAAAAAAAATTACATCATAGAAAAATTTTAAAAACTGGTAAAAAATTCAGTTCTTATCAGGAATTTATCAACTTACGGTTATAAACGACGTGTTCCAACGCTAAATTATGCAAAAACTTATTGTTTAATTTATAAAAACTTGATAGTTTTTGACAGATGATTAAGGTTTTAAGTCAACCGGACGTAGAGTCAAACTGTCAAACACCAATTTTAAACAAGAAAAAGATGTCACCGTAATAAAAGTCATTAAATTTAATCGGTATTACTATTTTTTTAATTCAAGTATCATTATTTACAATATTATTTAAGTTGAAGTGAATTTAAATGTCTAATTGACGCAATGCACAGTATCCTGAACAACGACACATCCCATAAATCTGATGACGTAAGAAATGGTTGTGGTGATGGTTTGTTAACAAGTGTCACAAAATCATCATTTTTTGTTTACAAAATACACATTTTCCCAAATCCTTATCATTTCTTATCACTATCCAAGTAAACAAATGAGTGTAGTTTCTTGTGCAGTTTCCTGTATTAAATAAAACAAATGAACGTGAGGGTCACAATGTTAATTAGTTGATTGGTGAGTTTAACAGTTTTTTGTATCAATATTTCGATAAAAATGAATTAAACCTGCCCTAATTTTAACCAAAAACGCTTCTAATTAGATAGATAATTAACCAATTGATGAATTTCCAATAGAAAATATTTCCATTAGTTAGCTGTGATTATTGACAAGAATGACAGCTTGTTAGCTGGTTAAATTACAGTTAATTGTTTTATTGTGTGTTTTTTCATTTAAATTGAAGTAAATTAAAAGAATATCTCTTATTAAAAGCGTAATTAGTGAGTCGCGTGTTTATAAATAATGCAAATGTACACACTGCCTCGTAATTAATGAGAACGGAAGTGTTTTGTTGGTTGCATAACTCGCGTGTTTTTATTTTTTATTTTTTTAAACATTTCGAGCAATTTTATGCAGGAAAACAGTCAATAATGCATCAAAATAGATGACCTCGATTCGTAAAAGGAAATGTCGGGGCACGCTGTAGTAGTTTGGGAATATGAGACACGACCCGGCTATTGGAAACCCTACAGTCCCGATGTGACCCAACATCTTGAACGTGCAAATGCTAAACAATTGACTCGTGTGCTTTTATCTGACGCTGATCCTACATTATTCAATTTTTATGTCAATTTACGTACTCTTACTCAAGTTCAGGAAGAAACAGGTAGAGTTTATTTCAAAATAAATGACATTGCTGGAGGCCATCACTGTGTGAAAGGTGCGTTCGACTTTGCTACTCTAAGTGCACCTACTCTGTCTTTGTTTGTCTCATTCAGGACAGATAAATCTGTCGCATTATTTAAATTCAGGATTTACTAATTTAAAGACTGTTTTCATGACAATCTACGCTTTTTCTGCCAAATTTAATGACTGGTTGCACAAAGAACGTCTCAATAGTTTTCAATATAGTATCAAAAAGTTTTCTCAATGATGTAAATAAGGAAAGAGGCGGTGCACTCGGAGTGGCAAAGCCGAACGCAGCTTTTTTTTAGAAAAGTCAATAAAAAAATTGAGTTATACTTGAGCCTTCCGTTATGCCATTCTTTTTGAAGTGTACTGTACATTTTTTATTACAAGATTTAAAAAAAATGGCGTATTTTAAGATGAGGTGGTCAAAGTTCGGCGAAAATGTTACCCTCCCTCATCACCAGCTGGAAAAGGTGCCAAATGGGAATGCGTTGATCCTGAAAATGGCACCGACTGGCATCCTTTCGATATGGACATTCAGTGTCTTATCGAGGAGGCTTGGGCTAATGTATTTCCCTCAATTTTTCATCCCCTAGCTTACTGTGTGTATTTCAGGGAGATCAAAATATTGACATGAGTAAAACACATTTAGGTTTTCCATATTTAATAAATTTCAGTAATTTGACACAAAGATGGCTGACTAATGGTCATGTTAGAAGTGTTAGACGTGTTAAACAAGCGCCATATCCGTTAGTTAAAGTCAAACTTGAAGAAATGACTTCAGTTACAGGTTTGCCTGATTTTTTTGTTTCACAGTTGGTAATTTTTGATATATAGGGAGACGTAATGAAGTTGCTAAAAGTGCCAAAAATACGCCACAACCAGTACAAAAAACAATTGGTAGTAGTGCTGCTTTAAATGTTGTTGAAAGTAAACGAAGTGCCAATAAAAAACGATCACATAAACCAAAGAACGGAAATGAAACCAGTACTACCAATCTAGCTAGAGCAATATTAAATAATTTAAATATTTTTAGTGAGTTTTTTTATTTTGTATTTTGTATTCGAATTTAAAAATGTTTTAATTAGGTAATAAGTCAAGTAGTAACAATTTCACATCAAGTGCCGAAAATCGTACTCATAAAGAGTCTCTTTTGGACGCTGATAGTAGCAGTACAAAATCCGGTCGACGTCCAAGTCTTGACACAGTCTCAACATATTTAAGTCAAGAAAGTCGTGAAAGTCAAACAACAGTTTCTACAACTGATTTACTTCAATGTAGCAGCGAAGATGACAATATCGACCACGATCTCCTTTCGATAGTTGGTAATTCTGTTACATTTTCCCTCTCTAACTCACTTTACTACTACCAAAAATCTCTAGGTGTTGATCCTGCAAGTGCAATAATCTCAAAATACGTCCGGGTGTCTCAACCGTGTGAATGGGCACCGAGACAACCATGCCCCACGTGTCGTCAGCCTCTGCGCCCCACTTTGGTCGTTGTAGCATTGCCTTGTAATCACGTATTGCATCTCGACTGTCTTAATTACTCTCTGACTGAACAACAAGAAAATGGGTCGCTTTTGCATATAGATTGCGCGATTTGTGGGTGTGTTTATGGGGAGAAACACGGAAATCAGCCTCCGGGTATAATGGAATGGGGGATTATTGATAAGAGATTACCTGGATTTCAGAATTATCGCACGATTCAAATCGTGTACAAGTGAGTATCTCTAATTCGGAAAAAATTTAGTTTGTTGTTTAGTATTCAGTCAGGAATACAAGGACCGGACCATCCACATCCTGGAAAGGAATACTACGCTGTGGGGTTTCCCCGTGTGGCGTATTTACCTGATAGTCCCAAAGGACGGAAAGTGTTGCGACTGTTGAATATCGCATGGCATCGCAAGTTGATTTTTACGATATCTAGGTCGAATACAACAGGATGTGAGGATGTTGTCGCTTGGAATATCCCCCATAAGACGGAAATTGGGCCAAGTAATAGTGCACATAGTTATCCAGATTCGGGGTATTTGATGGGGGTTTTGAGGGAGTTGGAAGCACTGGGAGTTGTCGAAGAGGACGGAAGATGAAGTTGCAATTTAAAGTACTGTTATATACGCTTATGCAATCTCGATAATAAAATTCTGAAATTATTTACAAACTTTGTACAGTATTTGATACAGTATATTCGAAAATTATATTTAATAAAGTATCTATCGAAAAAGCCGAGCTTTATTACCAGCATTTTCGACCAAAAATATGTGAATCCTAATTTTGGCAACATAATCTCATTTTTTTTAACAATGTCTCATTATTAGGTGGCTTAAAACGCAAGAAAAGAAAAAAATATTTGCCTAAAAAGACTCTAATGCTTGTCAAAGGGCATTCATTCACGTTTTTTGAACAAATTTTGGGCAAAATTACCAGAAAATTGTCAATACATTTGTTCGTTGTTGAATAGTAGGAAGTGGTTGGCACGCGTGGTTTATGTTAATTCTAATCTAGAAAATATATTATACTTACATAAAAGATAAATTTAAAAAAAAAAATGATGTGAAATGACACTCAAAATTTTGAATAAAAAATTATAAATTAAAACAGAAATCAACAATTTTAACAAAGTCATAAAGTCTTACTTAAAGCATCTTTTTCTGCCACAACTGTTGGGTGGCGAATCCCCTCCTTCTGCTTCTTTCGAACCTACCTTCAATCCTGAAATTGGTGCATCTTCTTCTGCCTTATGTGGCGAGTCCCCTCTGCTTCTTTCGGACCTACTTTTAATCCAGATTTCCAGCGATGTCTCCTGTTTTGTCGTATATTTCGTTTAATAATAAATAAAAGTATGCAGCTTTGAGCGTCTGGGATGCGTTCTGTTCGAGAGCTGGCACAAGACTGATTTAAACATAGAAAAATATCGATAAATTTACAAAAAACAACAAAAAATCTCTATTATATCACCGAATGTCGAGGCGCCTTTGTGTCTTTGAGTAATAAATCACTCTATTATGTAAGCAATTAGTTCAAATAATAAATCAAAAATGTATTTAAATATATTTATGTACAGAAAACGATGTTTCGAGTTTTGTTTTCAATTTATATTTAATCACGAAAATAGCGCCAAATAGGCAATAATTAATTTTATTTAAACAAATGAGACTAAACATTGTTTAAACAGCTACGTCATTACTAATTAAAAGGTGACGTCAAAAATTTCTTGTCAACATTTTACGCAATCACAAAAAAAGTGTTTACATTTTCTTAAGTCTCTGTTTATATATAGGGTGTCCCAATTTTATTTCTATTGCAAGTCTCAGTTTATATACGGGGTGTACAGTATTTATACATGATTTCACCTCAAGTGTTACAAAACCACCTCTGGAATTTATTTTTCAAACACAAAATTTATACTTTCCCGCGTTATTGTTTTAATAATTATTACTTTAGAATAATGAAGTTGGTACACCTGTTTGCACTTGTCGAAGTGTCTAACGTCACACAACGTGACATGCCGTTGCTTCACCTACTTCTCACACTAGACACCAAAAAAACCGTTTAATTACAAATGGTAATCAGTAATTAAGTAATTAACCTGTGTTGAAGAAAAAATGTCATTTAGAAACGACGTAATTTATGCTTTAAACTACCGGAAATTTTTAATTAGAGTGATTGTATGTTACGCACCGATTAAATTTCGGATTCGGTTATAATTCTTGAGTAATAAAACAATCTTATCTCTTTACAAATGCGTGGAAAAACAAGAAATGGCTACATTGTTTAAATTGTTTTAAGGCAGGTCAGGTCAGGGTCAAGTTCACACCGCATTGAATTTTTGTATTGTAAGCAGATAAATATATTAACATTTTTTGCTATTGTAATAGGATTAAGTAATTTGTTAGTTTGGAATATTTAACGAACCGCAAATACCGCTATTTTGAATAAATTAGGGGATTTTATTGCTCATAGATTGGCACTACCGTAATTCAAGTTTCTAGCCCTGATTTAGTGTTTTTATTTGTTATAAGTTGGCACTCCCGAAACTAAAATTTCCAGCCCTAAATAATAGTCGAATTAACCGCAAATACCGGTATTTTGAATAAATTTAGTGTATTTATTTCTTATAGATTGGCACTGCCGAAATTCAAATTTCCGGACCTAAATAACGGTCGAACTAATTTTGAATCAATTTAGTGTTTTTATTTGTAACATGTTGGCACTCTTAATGTTCAAATTCCAATTTCCCGCCCTAAATAACGGCCAAATTTCAATTTATATTGTTTATTTCACAATAAATAGGTGACAAAATAAATAAATAAATAAATAATTCAACAAAAATCCCTATTTAGGGGTAAAAATTCTGCAAAGCGTCTCCATAGAGGGCATTATACGAATCCCGGAGTACCATAATATTATCCGGTTTACCATTGAAGGTAAACTGCCCATCTAACTTATGTACTGTTGAATCTGGTCGTTTTGTTGGTTTGGGTTCTTCGAATTCCTGCTCACTATCCCATTGGTAAATCGTCGATGGTTTTCCATTCGCGACAAAACTAAGGGGTAGTGTAACAAATGGCGAGACTGGGGGTGGTGGTGGCGGCGGTTGCGAAACGTATCCCAACCCTGGGACGTACATGTATGGTTGTGGTGGCAGCCGGATGTAATAAATGGGTGAATTGTACATGGGTTGTTTGTGTTTGGGGATGGTACGACTGATATCGTTGTCCACAGCCACGAGGTTATAGTCGTCAGGGAGGTAGTCGAAGAAAGGGAGGGATTTGGGAGCACGGGGCATGGGAGAGGCCAGGGCGATTAGGGAGAGGAAAATCACAGGAATCGGGAACATCTGAAAAAAAATAGAAAATCATAATGGGCTTATGTATTACTTGTTTAAACTGGTTGTGTTTCTATCAGCTGTCCGACCGATTGGGGGTGAAACAATTTATAAACTGACATAAGATAACACAGCTTTTATACGTACATATAAGAAATGTTTTTGGAAGAATATAAAGGAAGATATTGGAAAAACTGAACGACAAATAAAAAAGAAAAAAAGAACAGAGGAAATTCTAGAAGAACCTGGAAAAGACGATTCTACAAGAATTTGAAAAAAAAGGCAACATAGAGACAAAAAAGAAGCAAAAAAACTATGTATATACCAATGTTTCGTCATACGAAATACATATGTAGTTATAAAACTGACTTCTTACGTTTTTAAGAAATGCCATGCCTCTCTTGGCAACTTTTTAAGTGAACCCCCGATATAAAATCTTGTTTAATTACTGTAATTACTTATTAAACGGCACCGAACCGTGCTTTACCTGTGTCAAAAATGACAGTTATTTTTCAGGTTTAAATGTGGTAACCGTGTCGCGTTTTTTGCCAGTGTGACCAATTCAACAAACGAAAAATTTCTATTAATATTTACAAAACTCTTAATAAAAGAAACTGTCGAATTCCTTTCAATTCTTCGAGTTTGTGAGGTCATCTAAAGCACGTACTCAACCCAAATTTTTGTCCGAATGAGGAAATTTTTGATTTATTACAAGGAAGAAAGTGGGATTAAAATACCAAACTATTCAAAAAAAATTTTTAATGAGGTTATGAACTCATTTTTCATGACACAATCGGTTTTTTTTACAGTAATTGCAGTGAGCGGTGACTGAAGTTAAAAAAACTTGTACCAACAATAATTAAAAAAATTGAAATTATAACCAAATGTAGTTTTTTCCAGTAAATCGTAAAATCTGACAGCATGACTTTATTATCCTTTAATGCTTCGTTTCGTTGTTTAATTCAAAAATGTTTTATTAATTTTTTTGCTTGAAAGGTCAATATTTTGTTAAAAAATAAATATACCTAAATTCAGTGCGTTACCAACCCTAAAATAAGAAAAATCTATCACTTTCAGTATCATTACCAACCCCTAAAAATTAAATCGTTTTTTTACAGTTGCAAACGTGTTTTACTTTTAAAAAAATAAGTAAACTGTTATTTTTGACATTAATATGAAAACTTTTTTGTTTTGAGCTTTTTTAGTCAACTTGCTCTGCTTTCAACGCATCGTTAGTTACTCGTTTGAATCCATTTAATCATTTTGTATGTAAAAACCGGTCAGATATACTTACCTTAAAATAATTTTGTTCTTATTTGAATATCTTTTGCGGTCGGCCTTGTGCGACCTTGTAGTTAACGGTTAAAAATTGGGATCACTGTTCTACCACTGCAACTTCACACGTATCTTGAAGAACTAAATCGCGAATTTGAAGTAAACATCATGTATAAAGACCATTTCTTTAAAACACACTTATGGTAAAAGTGGGGGAAAACAGGAAACAACATTTCGTTGGTTTAAAAAAGGCACGTCCGATATTGAAAATCATCTTTATTTAATTTTACGCCTTGGTGATTTACTTCTCGCTATTATAGTTATTATGGTTTTCACTTGAGATTAAAATATTTAAATATCTTTCTGTGTGTGTTACCGATATATCAGGATTTCTGTTGAATTATCAGGCTAGAAAGGAATATTTTAGTAAAATCAGGTAAAAATTACAATAAACATTTATTATTTTACACAAAAAACGGTTTCTTAACTGGGTGATCTCAATTACAATGCAACATTTTATCATTTTAATTACTAAACTAACTAGGCCGAACGAGAATTTTACCTCAAGTCTCACTTTTTCTTATTATCACTGAAAAACCACCAAATTTCACTCATCTGACCTTCATTACTCTCATTTTCACTATTCAAATTATCGGCCAATTATTTCGAAGTGGGCGGGACTGGTTTTAGACAATTACCAATCGAATTTGACGTATTTCTACCCCCACCACTGGTACTCCTTTCACCCTATCGAGTGATTTGCTCAAACAAAAGACAATCGTGATTCTAGGTATGCGAATTCGGCCACAAAAATCGAGTGATTTGCTCAAACAAAAGACAATCGTGAATGCAGGGATGCAAATTCGGCCACAAAAATCCCTAAACACTTTTTAGTGATTGGCTAGGGAGTTGCCCCCTCTGAGATTAAAAAAAAATCAAAAAAGGTTTTTGTGAATGAATCTGTAATTCAGGTTTGATACAGAATAAACGAAACAAGACAACTCTAGATTTACATAAAATACAGGTAAATTTCTCGTTTTTATGTTTTTATTATTGCTCTGGTCTCCTCCCTGGAGGGTGTCTATGGTGATTAGTGTAAAAATTTTACTGATAATGACACTAAATTGAGATGTGCAGTTCAATTTACAGAAATAGATCTCGGTTTAAGTAATTTTGGGCAATAACTGAATTTTATGTCTTATTGACCTCCAATTTTTATTAAAAAATTTATTCAGGACATTTTAACCAATAACACGTGGGGAAATTTAATTTTCGGCTAATAATGACGAATTGCAGCGAGAAATCCACTAGGGGGAGATTTATCGCGACAACACCATGTCGCTATGTTTGCCGTTTTAAAAAATTAGTTAACAAGTGTCTTAATATGGAAGAAACATGTGATTATTTTAGCTTAAAAAAAGAAAGATGATTCGGTTCAAGTCATCGCAGTAATTGAGCAAAATTTGATGATGGGCTAGACTTTTCATCAAATAAATTAGTTTCGCAAAATTTGTTCCAGTTTATTGCCCTCAGAACGGTTTCGTTTTGTTTGCCCAAATTCGGTAATTAATTTTTATAAGTATTTTCAAACAAGTGGGACATCAAATTTTGAAATTGAGATCTATTATGTACTGTGAATTGAATTTTTTAAACTGTCAGTAAAATATTTTTGTACGCCAATAAGTCACTAAAAAAATATTCAGTGATTTTTGTAGTAAAATTTATTGTCTACATTCATAACAATCGTCTTGTGTTTGAGCATACCACTGGATAAATTATCATTTTTGAGATTTAAGACTAACCAGAGTGAAAGGAGTGCCAGAGGTGGGGGTAAAAATCCACATATTTGATTGGTAAATGTCTGAAAGTCACGCCCACACCGGCATTATTAACCAATAATTTGAAAACCTAGTGAAATTGAGAATATTCAAGGCCAAATCAGTGGAATCAATACGTTTTAGCAAAATTTTGTAATAGAATTATTTGATTTTAATTTTGTATATCTGTTTTTTTATATTCAATACCTAATTAAATTATAACATGAGTATGATTCGTCTCAGAATTCCTTGAAAACAAAAAAAATATTTCAAATGACGTATAATTTCCATAGCGACGTGGTTTTGTCGTGATAAATCTCTACTAGTGGTTTTCCCGCTGTAATTAGAAGAACATTCCTTATGCTTTTTATGGCGAACAAATTTTGAGAATTTATTTCACTTATTTAGCGAATGGTCTTTCAATTGTTAATTATTATTCAAGGTGGCATAAAGTGCTCTTCGAAGTCTATTTAAAAATGTAGTAAAAACTAATTTTTTTCGATTGGTTTATGTAAATTCATAATTATTGAAATAAAAACGCGGCAAAATTTAAAATTATGTTTCAGTGTTTGACTTGTTTTTGACATATTTCTTTTCAAGATTTGGGAGAGTTTGAAAAATAAATTCCAGAGGTGGCTTTGTAACAACTGGGCTGAAATCATGTATAAATAAAATTGGTACACCCCATATTTAAATTGAGACTTGCAATAGAAATAAAATTGGGACACCCTATATATAAACAGAGACTTTAGAAAATGTAAACATTTTTTTTGTGATTGCGTAAAATGTTGACAAGAGGTTTTTCACCTCACCTTCTAATTGGTAATAACGTAGCTGTTTAAACAATGTTTAGTCTCATTTGTTTAAATAAAATTAATTATTGTCTATTTGGCGCTATTTTCGTGATTAAATATAAATTGAAAACAAAACTGAAACATCTTGTTTCTGTACCTAAATATTTAAATACATTTTTGATTTATTATTTGAACTAATTGCTTACATAATTGAGTGATTTATTACTCAAAAACACAAAGACGCTTCGACATTCGGTGATATAATAGAGATTTTTTGTTGTCTTTTGCATATTTATCGATATTTCTTTCTGTTTAGTGAATCAGTCGTGTGCGAGCTCTCGAACAGGACGCATCACAGCTGCTTAAACCTGCGTACTATTATTAATTATTAAATGAAATGTAGGACAAACAGGTGACATCGCTGGAAATCTGGATTAAAGGTAGGTCCAAAAGAAGCAGAGGGGATTCGCCACATAAGGCAGAAGAAGATGCACCAATTTCAGGATTAAAGGTAGGTTCGAAAGAAACAGAAGGAGGGGATTCGCCACCCAACAATTGTGGCAGAAGAAGATGCTTTAAGTAAGACTTTATGACTTTGTTAAAATTGTTGATTTCTGTTTTAATTTAGAATTTATTTTTCAAAATTTTGAGTGTCATTTCACATCTTTTTTTTTTAATTCATATTTTACGTAGGTATAGTATATTTTCTAGATTGGAATTAACAGAAAGCACGCGTGCCAACCACTTCCGACTATTCAACAACGATTTAAAAATTTATCTGTCAAAAATGTGTGTCTATCTATTTGTTTTGACAGCTGTTCTAACTCAAAAAGACTTAACAGTCTTAACACCTTAATATTTATTTTCATTAAGTAGTATTTACAAATTTTAAATTCTCAATCAGTATTTTCTTTCTTTTTGGTATTACAATGTTGGCAGAACGTCAGTCACGATTCAACGTATCCAAGAATTTCTCTTACATGATTTCACCCCAAATCTTATAAAGCCTCTTAATTTTATTAATTATTAATTTACATAAAACAATCGAAAAAAAAAATAGTTTTGATTACATTCTTAAATAGAGTTCGAAGTGAAATAATAATTAAAATATCGTTAGCTAAATAAGTGATTATGAAATTATTAGCCGATAATAAGTGAATATATGGAGATCAAATGAATGAAATTTGGCGGGATTTTCAGTGATAATAAAAAAGTAAAACTTCAGATAAAATTTTAGCACGGCCTACTTAATTTTGTAATTACAGTGATAAAATGAGATCACCTAGATAAGAAATTTTTTATTATCATTTTTACCTGATTTAAATTATGTCATGTTTGTATGTCAATTTCTAAATTTGACAATTGTCAAAACTAAAAATTTGGTTAGGGATTTTTTGCATCAAAATTTCCATTACCGCTTTTTAGGCTAAATAATCATGATACTAAACGAAAAAATAAAACTCCAAGTACAACAAAAAAGTTTTTTTTTAAATCTTGGGTTTTTTGGTGTCAAAACAATCCATTTTAAAACGGAAATGACTCCAGTTATATATTTTAATTTTGACATTGTTACGTCGAGAGTTAATTACCAACAAAGTTTCAAACTAAACTTGTACTGTAATTAGTGTACTAATAAGGGAGTAATTAACGAAATTAAGGGGAGAATTCCTCTAAATTATTATATACAAGTTGAAAATTGCTAAAAATAAAAACATTAAAATGACAGTTAAATAAAACAAAACAAAAATACCAACATAAAACCAATTTTGTAACAAAACAAGGAGAAATTACGTGATTAAATAAAAAGACAAATCACGCGACTGAGAAAAATTAACAAAAAAATGTAGAGGACTTGTGACAATCTGTCAAATTAACGGTTGTCACGTGATAGTGGCAATAATTAAAAAGCATTATTTTCTATTTGATTTATTTTATTAAAAAGCTATAACTACTATAAATTATTGCTAATAAAAACTTTGGTTAGGTATAAAAGTTTGATAAAAACAAATATTTGATTATGTTTGCTTTACAAGATAAATAAAAAAACATTTACAACAAACAACAAAACGATTCCGTAACAAAAAAAACGGTATTTTAATATGATATCAGAGGTATATGTTTTAAGTAAATTGACATTGGTCTAGCGCGCAATATATACCGGGTGACTATTTTTAAAAAAATAAACAGTCACCTGTGCTTTAAGCCCAACCGAAATTAATTCCGGTCATTTGATAAAACCGATTATTAAAAGGTCGATAAAAATCTCTCAACCTTTGTATAACAATAGGATCAATATAGGGATGATTTCTTCCTTTAGTTTTCCCTAAACAATGTGGTGTGCTATGCCCCTCACTTTTAAACAAACAGGGAAATCCTTTCGTGGAATTAAAATAAAAATGTCTTTCTGACACAACTCTTTTAAGCCCTAAAAAATCCTGAACACGTTTTAACTCAACTGCAGGATCCACAACCAATCTTTCTCCACTAATAAACAAAAACTGTGACAATGGAAAATACTTAAGCCATCTTGATAAATACCGCGCATACAATCCCAATTTCACCGGCCCCCAGGAAGTATCCACAATATACCCTATCGTACTGTTAATAAAAACAAGTTGGTCAAAAGGCTTCATATCGGGTTTTTTCGAAATAGCTTGTGTGTAATCCGAAATAGCCCTAGTGACTGGATCTCTGACAACAACAAGTAGCTTCGTGGAGGGATTCATATGTTGTACACGTCTGGGGGCCTCCTTAGTGATAAAATACGACGGTGTTTTTTCGATGGTGAGTTGACCCTCGAGTGTGGGCGGCATACGTTGGCGGTACCACTGGAACCCTCGCGGGTAGTTCTTATCAAAAAAATGGACCTCACTGCCAGCGGCACGCACGTCGGGGTGAATCCGGATGAACTCTAACAGGGCACGTGTACCTCCTTTTTTAACGCCGATTATTAAAGCACTTGGGAGTTGGCGCATGGGGCGCAGACCCTGTTCACGGAAAAACTTATATTTCGGCGATATGTCGTCGTCTAGGAGGGGCACGACGCGAACTGAGGTGTGGTAGTGGAGAATAGGGCTGTCGTTGGGGACTACCGGGTGATGGCGCCACTAAAGATTTTCTCACAATTTATTTAAAAGTTCTAAGTAGAGAAAGTACTCACTTTTGGCAATGCTTTGGCTATACTACTGACTAGACAAGTGTTGAATGTATAACTGATATAAAAAGATATGGCAGCTAGGGTAATTAAAGCTAAAACAACCTTCTTCGATATTAATATTTCCATCTGGAGTGCCAGACATTTGATTATCTATTTTAGTTTCAATCTGGAACAAAATACAATTATAGAAACCTGTAATTTCTGACCAACATAATAAAATCACAAGTTACTGTTAGTTACGTTTTTATGTACGAAACACACTATAGATCATTCTTAAATATTAAAAATGTGTAAACTGCCTCAATAAGTGGTAGAATTAATGTAAAAAACGGCCAGAAAATAGTGAAATTACAAAATGTGATTTATAGTAGAATTATGGAAAACTTACGTTTTAAATACCATTTTTTTGTGCGTTTTTTTGCACGTTTTGAGTTTAGATATGCCAAATTCCATTTTTATTTATAGCACTGACTTTATTTGGCAAAAAATTGCTCCATTTTCTGTTGACCCTAGATAACCTAACCTTAAAAATAGCTGACTGGAAATGTCAACAAAAATGGAAGTGGTTAAAGTACCGACGATTTTCTATGCAAAATAATTTAAAAGTTTCAAAAGCAAATATGAAATTCTGGGTTAAACTAGTTTTTTGTTGTAATTTCGTGTCATTTTATTGTTTAATTTTGCTTAAAACAGGTTTAAAAGTGATAAAAAAGTTTGACACAAAACCTAACCTAGAAATTGTAGCAGTGTTTAAAGTGCCAACTCTGGACAAAATAATTTAAAAATTTTGATAGAAAACATGAAATTCTGAGTCAAACTAGTTTATTTGTTGCAATTTTGTGTCGTTTTATTGCATAATTTTGCTTAGAAAAGGTTTAAAACTGAAAAGTGTTGACACAAAACCTAACCTAAAAATTGTTCCAAATTTATGTATTTAGGGCTTATTAGAAACTGAAATGAACTTAAAAAACAAAGCTGAGGAGTTTATAAATGACCATAATAGCCCTGTTGTTAAAATTGACTCGTTTGGCTCAAAACTCTATTTGTCTGGTCTCACTGAAAAGGAAGAGGGGCTCAAAACTAAGTGTCTTGAAGGTACCGAGAGAGTTTTGAGACATAACCGTGTTGATAGGAGGTAA
Organism: Tribolium confusum; assembly: GCA_029207805.1. NCBI lineage: Eukaryota > Metazoa > Arthropoda > Insecta > Coleoptera > Tenebrionidae > Tribolium > Tribolium confusum. The sequence goes on along the minus strand of JALGAY010000007.1, from coordinate 3,564,796 downwards.
AACTGGCTTAAATCTATTCAAAAATATTACTGTGAAATTGTAGAATTGCCAGAAGTGTTGCTGAGTGGCTCCCAGATCAAAATCTATCTCAAGTAACTAAAATAAACGGTTCTTTCATTTCAGCGTTTGGTTTTCAAAATAAAGACGGAAAATTCTTAAATAACGAAGAAAGTTTATTCCTTCTCGAAACCGTAATAACTTCTTTTGTTCCCAATTTTTTCTGAAATTTTTTGTTATAGAATAAACTAGAATTGAGGCTAGATAAAGTACCATTAAGTATCCAAGAAGCGTATAAAGTCATAAAATTAAACTATGGCAAATATCAAGTGTACAAAAAACTTGTTTTACAAGGTTTTAAAGTAAAACCTGTAAAAGTAAATCCGGAAATACAACAGAAATTAGAGAGTTGTGATGAAGGACCAGCACCTAAAATTGCAAAATTGGGTGAGAGTATGGACCAGATTTTTGAAAAGTTGAGAGAAATGGGGCCTCAAACGTTTCAATTAGAGAGCAATAAAACACAAAGCGTTGATTATCTTATAAAAACAACAAATTTAGAGAATGTTAACGTAATTATCGAGTAATTTTTTTTATTTGCTTTAAAAGTGTTATAACGGTTTTTTGTAGCTCACCTCAAGAATTTACAAGTGTTGACCCTAATAAGGACAATTCAACGTTGTATGCTTTTTGTTCAGATGATAATGTTTCGTTTTATAATTTTTATTCGACTTCGCTACCAAATCTGTGATCAGTATTAATAAATTTTATTTTTTTAAAATATTGGACACTGTCCAGTTATTATATATTGTACTGGTAATATTTGGGACTAGAAACTGGATAAACCCGTACCAAGCAGCAAGACTTTATTTTTCTACGTTTAAAAGTGCTTTTTATAATAAAAATTAAATTTCATCATAATAATCTACAGTATCACCCGACTTGAACGCTCCTTTTTCCAGAAGTGCAATCAACCGTCCTACAGTTTGCTCCGGTGTTAAAATCGACGACTCTTTAACCTTTCTAAAACTCTCCTGTACTTCCCCACTTTGTGCATTCGCTATAATCCCATCAAACATGCTTGTATCAACAGGACCTGGTGAGTAATTCAAAACAATAATTTTCTCCTCTTCCACCGCCAAAACTTTAAAAAACAACTCCCTTGCGGCTTTAGCCGACCCATACATAGCTAAATTCTTAAACGGGGTGCGGCCACACAACGATGTTATATTAACCACGACAAGTTGAGGCGCAATAGGACGAATCTTCCTGATAAAAGCTGAATTCAAAGCTGAGACTTGAAAGAGATTCAAATCGTAATATTCCCGCCAAGATTTAACATCAGTCAAGTCTGTTGATTGTTTTATTTCACCGGTGGTTCCCGCGTTGTGGAATATAATCCCAAATTCAATTCCTGTTGTATCAACTGAAGATGTAACACGATCTAGGATTTTTTCATAAGTTTGTAAATCAGCTGATGAGAGATCTACTGTTTCAGTAATAACATTCAATGACTTGTCAATTTCTAAAATCAGGGTTTTGGTTTGCTCAAGGTCGTTACTAGAGCGTGCTAATAAAATTATAATCGAGTTTTGATTAAGATTACGTGAGATTTCCAAGGCTATTGTACGCCCAATCCCTCGGGAAGCTCCTGTAACCACAACCAATGCCTTTTTGGCGAAATCAATCGACGTCATTTTCCAACTCTTCGTAGTTTATCAACTCCACGATTTCACCCTTGTTTAGGGCCTGTTTTTGGGGTAAAATTGTACGAATCAGCTGGGAATTTGCAACAGGAGTGTCTAATTCAGTGTTTTCCTCAAATTGGGTCTCTCCGTTTAGCAAATTCTGCATACAAGCCTCACGTTTCGCCTGGAGTTGCTTCAGAATGTCAGGGTCATTCTTCAGGTCCTGGAGACGCTTCTCTATGGGGCAAAAGTTAGGTTATTGATGTAAAATTCCAAGATTACCTAGAATTGCAAGGTACTGGTCCGAATCAGGGAGAGTATCACGTACTGCAGGTTTAAAGTTGTCTTCGAATTTTAATACACTTGCAACTGCTGTATTTCCGTTTCCTGTGCCGCCCCAAGGATCCATAAGAGACACGACCTTGGTACTGATTTACAATCACAACACGGATTGGTCTTATCCCGTTATCAACAAATATTTAACATTGTTGCCAACTTAATTAGAGGTGATAATAGGGGAAAGTTTTACGGAAAATTTTGAGAAATACAAGTTTTTTTGGTAATTTGGGGCTCCTCTCAGACTTGTTAAAAAAAAAAATTCGGAAGTGGTTACTGTCACAATTATTGACATTTGGAATTTTCCGAAAGTTCTTCAAGCCGAAAACGATTTTTCGTGAATTTTATGTTATTTATTTCTAGTAATTTTTATTTATAATTTAATTTATTAACTGTTAATTATAATTATTCAAATAAAGGCAAATTTATATAATTTTGGGCGATTAATCGATCGAAACTTGCAACACTTCTGTTTGGTTATGCAACCGGCACTACAAATTTTGACGTTTCAATGACGTTTAACACGTGTTGTGAGGTTATGTCTGTTTTTTATTTATTTTAAAAAATAGGCGAATGTTAGATAAAATCTAGTATTTGATTCGTGAATTAGATATAAGTGTATCAGTTTAATACTTCTACTGTAACAATGCCAAAATTTTACAAGAAACCGAAGAATCGGTTTAGCCCCCATTCTAGGCCAAAATTTTGTAGGCCCCAGTCAAACAAGGAGTACAAACACCAAAATCAGTTACAAGAAGTGGACGTTGGCATTACAGAATTTATAAGTAAACTTGAGGGCTACTCAGGTGTGATAAAAGCCCGTTTTTCCGATTTCCAAGTCAACGAAATTGACTTAAACGGTGAAATCGCCAAATTAACAAACCAAGAGATCCCAAAATTCGGAAAAGAGAGTGTTAAAAGAGTTGAAGTACCGACTGAAGCCCCCTTGAGTGAAATCCCTCAGGAAACTTGGTTAAACATGAAACAAATGCTTGAGACTCCTGAGCCCCCAGATCTTGAACTTGATGCAACTGAATTAACAAAAGAGCAACGCACTGAAATACATGAATGTTTGAAAAAGTACTTCGGGCGGAAAATATATGCAAATACTGTTGATAAAGACGGGAAAAAATTAATGTTATTCAAGAGAAATCAAGGAAAAAATGAGGACAACAGACAAAGTTGGCCGAAAGACAAAGGCGAGTTTGTTCACTTTCTGGTGTTTAAAGAGTGTCTCGATACTTTAGACACGGCTTTGAAGATAGCCTCGTGTCTGCGAATAGCCCCAGCGAATTTAAATTACGCAGGAGTTAAAGATAGGCGCGCCAAAACGACCCAATGGTTTTCGGTTAAAAAGGTAGAACCGTGGAAGCTTTTCATCAAGACACGGCCTTTAAGGAACGTCAGGATTGGGAATATCACATTCAAAGATAAACCGTTGAAATTAGGAGACTTGACTGGGAATAAATTCAGGATTGCGTTACGGAATGTGACCGGAAGTGATGATTTGATTGAGGAGTCGCTTAAAAATTTGAAAGAAAACGGTTTTATTAATTATTACGGTTTGCAACGGTTTGGAAATGATAAGGAAGTGCCTACTTTTGAAATTGGAATCCAACTCTTGTTGGGTAATTGGAAAGAGGTTTTTTTGAAATACAAATATAGAGCGTTTTAGAGAGATTGATATCGTGGACAGCTGTGAAAATTCTAATTTAAGTTGGTACAACAGTATCTACTAAATAATTTTAAGCAAAATTCTTATCAGGAATAAACTATTTTTTATTATAAATATTTTCTGTAATGCTGTGCGTGCCGTTCACACAATCACGGCTTCCTTAGATATCAATCATTCTAAAACGTTTTATACATGACAAAAAAATTGTGGGTTTTAGGCTTGTAATATTATTTTGAAACCAACAATGTCGGATCAACCCGATTTAGATATTTCCAAAGCGAAAAAAATTTATGCTGAGACAGGGGATGCTGGAAAAGCTTTAGAAGCTTTCAATGATAGTAGCAATACATGTATTGAGTTTTTATTGTTGGAAGGACTGAGCAAAGAACATAAAAATGATTATGTAAATGCTCTAAGCAGGGTAAGTATAAAAAAAAACAAAGTAGATTGAAAAACAAAGTAGAACAAAATATAATTAAATGATTTATTATGTGACAGCTGACAGTATACTTGTCATAACAATTTAAAAAATTAGTATGCAAAAAGGGATTAATAAAAAATTTGAAAACAAATTTTTCAGTGATTCATGATTGTTTTTGTGAGTTTGAGGACCTGATATAGGATTAGAATCTTATTTTATTAAATTAGGTAATGTTACAGTAACTAAAAGAATATAGTTACTGTAGGTAATGTAACCGTAGGTTACTATACAAAGAAAATTAAAGCTGTATTGCTGGTTGCCTACTTGGATTATTTAAAATTTTGTTTTCGTTTCATGATCATTTTTTCACTAGTCTAAAAGGGACTTATCTCTTATAGATACCAAGAAATACAAGATTACTTTATCTCCACTCGTTTCAAAGTCTTGTTTGGAATTTAATAGCGTCAAAAAGAATTGAAAAATATGGTTTTAACGTTGTTGAAGGCGACTTGGTTCTTCTCGAAGAGGTAAAAGAATCGTTTGAAAGTAACGGTAAATAAAATAAAAAAATTAGAAAAATATTTTTTTTTTGATTATTGATTTTAGATGAAGACGATATTGATGATAAAAAATATAAAGTCAAAGCATTAACTGCTGAAGAATGTGCAAATTATACAATTTATGACGTAGTTTTACCACTACCAGGTTATGATATAACATATCCTGAAAATATGAAAGACTGTTATAAAGAAATTTTAGAAAAATATGGATTAACTCTAGAAATGACAAAACAGAAAGTCAAGTATGTAGAAGTCAGGTATAATTAGAATTAAATTAACGTAATTTTAATTTAAGGACATATACATTAAGTGGAACTTATCGAAAATTATTAGGACAAGTCCAAAATTTATCTTGGAAAATAATGTATTACAACGAGCCTAATTACAATTTAATTTTATCAGATTTGGAAGAACTGAGAGGATTTGATGAACCAATAAGCATTGAGGGTTAGTTATTCAAGAGATTAACGTCAGTTACGGCAGCTTCTTTTTTAGGTGGCAAATACAAAGCTGTAGTTTTGGAATTTTGTTTAGATTCATCATCTTATGCAACAATGGTGTTACGTGAAATTTTAAAAACTGACACTGCGAGTAGTTCCCATGCGAAATTAAACAATTATCATACAGTAGTACCAACTGTTTTAGAAAACACACCTGATTTTTCAGATAAAGTCGGCTTACTTGGTGATTCCCAAAAATACGAAGCTTTCAAAAATATTGTTTTCGGTGATGAAGCACTTAAACGAAAACACGATGAAGAAAATGATGAAAAAACGAAGATTTTAAAGAGTGATGTTACAGAAAACTGTAATACTGACTTAAAAGAGAAATAAAAGATTTTTTAAAGTTTTAGTGACTTGAAATTATATGGCACTAAATTTTATTATTTATTAAGTTATTTAATGCAAAGTACATGAAAATTAAGCGAAAAACTTTTGTAGTTCACCTTTATCGTACAAGGCTTTGACGTCAGAGCCACCACCCAAACACTGTCCCTTAACAAAAACCCTAGGGACCTAAAATCACTAAATTAGAAATGTTTTTGATTGTTTTTATGTTTAGTACAGTTTTGGCTCCGGTTATTTCGCCCAAAATTCCTTGAATCTCATCCCCGTCATCTCTCTGGTCCAATTCAATGGTAGTAAACGTCTTCTTCATGTTGTTGAAAACCTCCTTTGCTATTTTACAATAGGGACAGTAGGTTTTTGAGAAAATCACAACCGTGTCAGTATTGATCAATTCCTTGACCATATCTACTTTCGGTGAGGACATGTCTATTGGTTTTTGGGAACTAAAAACACCCATTACCTTGCTCAAAAGTGTAAATAACGTAGCGGAGATTTGCCAGTAAAATGTATTTAGCCAAGCCACAATTCCCATTTTTTTAATATATATAAATTGGGTAAAGCGCAAAAATGAAACCGTGTGATATTAACTTACTGTTCAAGGTGTTTATTTTGACGTCGGGAAATTAAATATTCACGTGCTTACAAAGGAAACCTTCGAAAATGTTATTGAACTAGAAAAGTTAACCTAACAGCATTCACCATCAAGAATTTCGTGTGACGTCACAACTGTCAAAAGGTTAAGAGGTTTTCAGGAAACAGGACGTTGCGTCTAATCAAAAAAATTTGAAAAACACCGTGCAATAGAAAAACGTCGCTTTTAGTAAATTCCTCATGACTCAAAATAATTAAATACATCAATCTTTTGATAAAAAATAATAACAATGATTTTGACCGCTAAGATGAGAATGACCTTGAATGTTTAGTGGTAAGTCAGGTCAGGTCAAAAGGTTTTCAGGAAACAGGACGTTGTGTCAAATCAAAGGAAAAAAGGTTTCAGGAAACGAGACGAACGTCGTTTTTAATAAATTCCTCATGACTCAAAATAATTAAATACATCTTTTCATAAAAAAAAATAAACAATGATTTTGACCGTTAAGATGGGAATGACCTTGAATATTTATTGATAAGCCTGAGTATATAAGAAATAGGAAATTTGAGCACTTCTAAGGGTGCTTTAAGAATATTTTTATTAAAAAAATGTAGGGCCCAAGAGCTATATTAAATATAATCCTAATTTCTTTGTACATATAGCGACACAAATGTAGTTTAGATATCAGAAAAGTATTTAAATTAGGAATAAGATTTCTAAACTCCTTAAAAAAATTAATTATTATTAACAAAAATATAAATAACATATTAATACCAAGAAGTAAAAAATTAACTTCTATTAACAGTTCTTGTAATTGTAGAAACTCCATCAACGAACTGTGTTTTGAATAGTACATTAGCGTTATTAAACATACCGTCTTTCAGTGATACCACAATAAACTAAAAAAAAATATATATAAAAAATGAGATTACCTAAAATTATTTAAGATTTCAAAAAACTTACTTGAGATTTTGTAAAATGTGTTTTAAGCATATGTCCAATATTTTGTGTGTGAGATAGATCCAAAGCTGCATCTACTTCATCCAAAATATATAAAGGAGCAGGTTTAAATAACAACATTGCTAAAATTAGAGAAAGAGCAGCTAAGGAACGTTGACCTCCACTTAATTCCGCTAAACTCTCCTTCCAAACTCCTCCCAACGAAACTTTAATCTTAAAAAAAATCACACGTATACCATACGATATTTTTTATCACACCTGAATGTATATAACATTTGCGTGTAACACGTAGTAGAAATCTCCAAAAACTTTAATTAAAATATAGATTACTGTAGAAATCATGTTTTCATTTATAGTCGCCGCCATTTTGTCAGTTGTTTTCACGCCGGTACTGATGTTGAGTTTATTCAAATCGTAAATATTCACTTACCAGTTTTTTTTAAAGCGAGATAAACTTATAAAAAAATTTAGTTATTACCTCAAGTCCTTGCAGAATCGTCTGTCCCCGTGGCGGCACAAGTTTGGCATCCGCTCCCGGCAACAATGTCTTAAAAATCGATCCAAAATCTTTGGAAATTTGTTCAAACGCTTTCGCCAAAATCTCTCCTTTCTTCTTATCTAAATCTTGAATAACTTGCAACAACTTCTGTTTATCTTGTTCGACAATCTTTTGTTTTTTCTTCACTTCATTGTACTCTTTTTCATGTTGTTCAAAATGTGTTTGAGCTTTATCATTAACAGTACGTCCAAGACTATTTTTAATTTCTTGAGCTTTACGAATTTTTTTCTCTAATTGTTGGCCTTCTTCATCTGATAACTGTTCAGCTTCTTTTAAGTTGGCACCTTTGATACGTTTTTCTAAATCGGTTTGACGCAATTTTAAATGTTTGCATTCGTCTTGGAGTTTTTTCAATTCATGGTTTAGTTCTTTAATTTTGATTTCGCATTTCGTTATCTCAGCTTGATGTGTTTCTTTCTCGTTTATTTTTCGCTGAATATCTTTGTTCTTCTCAGCAATTTGTGCTTTACCTTCTTTGAGTTCAGCCTGCATTTTCGCAATATTATCCTAAACAAAACAAAAATTAAAAAAATTAAAACAAATGTTTTTAAAACATTACATTCATTTCTTTCGAATTGGCAAGAATTTCTTCAAGTTGTTGCTTTAATTTCACAACATTTTCTTCAGTTTCAACAATTTGTTGTTGAGTATTCACTAAACTTTTCTTCAGTTCTTCAATTTCCATTTTTAATGTTTCATAATCTTGTTCTTTTTGTTTCCAAGCTTTTTGACTTTGATCAGCTTTAGCTTTTAATTTTTTCATTTCTTTTTCTGCTTCTTTAATCTGACCCTCAATCCCGCCTTTAGAATTACTAATTTTATTTTCCAAATTCTTAACTTTCTCTTCAAGTTGTTTCCCTTTTTCTTTACATGAAGCAATTTGTTCCTTCAAATTTTTTATTTCTTTTTCCAAATTCTCAATTTCTTCCTTTTGTTTATAATGAGACGTTTGTTGAAGTCTTTGCATAATTAAATTCAATTCGTGACGTTTCAACTCTAATTTCTGCTTTAAATTCTGAAACTGTCTCTCTTTTCCTACCAATTCACGAATTTCTGCTTCAATATTTTCCAATTCCTGTTCTTGAACGTCCAGTTGTTTCTAAATATTACAAAAAAATCATAAGTTGTTCGGCCGATTGGTGGTAAAATAAATCACAATTTTATAGTTTAAATCTGCCACTTACTTCAGCTTCGAGTATAGCCCCCAATTCAGCCAAAAACGAAGCTCCTTGTTGTACCGCTCCTCCACTTAACGTACCTGCAGGATCAATAACATCGCCATCAAGTGTCACACACCTTCTTTTAATTTTCGGATGAAATGCAATTTGTTTAGCTACAGCTACATTTTTACAAATAAAAGCTTCACCAAAAATAAAATCCATAACAATTTGTAGCTTTTTGTTGTAATTTAAATGATCTAAAGCTGGTTGTACATTTTCCTTACCAACCTAAAAATCAAAATTTTCGCAATTAGATAATTTCAGTCTCTTAACTCACCAATTTCTCTGCTAATTGAATAATATTGTTACCCATTCTACTAGCTTGTAATTTATTAATTGGCATAAAAGTAGTCCGTCTTTGTAAATCCCCTTTGTTGAGTAGCTTTTTACCGGTAGTATCGGTATCTATAACAACATTATATAATCTTCCACCAGCTACTGCTTCAATAGCACGATTTGCTTCCTCATTTTTCACTTGAAACAATCGACAAACAACTCCAATTACACTATTTTTATTAAAATTCGGCTCGGGATCTTTATATCTAAACTGTGTATACGGTTTTCTAGCTTCAAAATTATCAACTCTATCCCTAAAACCTCGCATTTCTTGTGTTAACTGCCGACGGCGAGTTTGTAATTCCTCCATCCGATTTTCATCAAAATTCAATTTTTTTAACTCTTTTTCAAAGTTACTAACTTCTTTACTGGCAATATCGTGCGCTTTTTGAACTTCAAGCATACTGTTAGCTTCAGATGTTCGTTTGTTTTTCTTAGTGTTGTATTGATTAGTGCAAAAATCTAGTCGGATTAATGCGCTGTTTTTCTCGGTATTGACATTAGAGAGTTGTTCACGGACATCCATTAGTTGTTTTTGAAGAGACTCAGCTTCGCCTCGTTCGTTCAATTCCATACCAGTGCTTAGAGCTTCGTAACGTTTCTGAGAGAGGGCGTAAGCTTCACTGTCTTTACGATCGGCTTCTTTTAATTCAAGAAAAGCCGATTCGAACTTTTCTAAGTCAGATTCTTTTGATTTTAATGCTTTGCCATCATCTTTTAAATTCTGTAACAATTAGTTATTCAACATATATAGAAAATAGATTTTTTTTTATTAGTTTGTTATTAATTCAAGAAAATTAGTAAAAAAGTGACAATATAGAGGTTTTTTTTTTTGCATAGAGATACCCTAAAAACTAAAAATTGAGCAAATTAATTGTAGAATAGCCTCACACAAACATCTGCAAAGCTTTTAGCTTCCAGGGGTTCAATGAAAGACAGAAAAGCTTAAATTCGGCCCGAGAAACAAGAGAAATTGTAGCAAACGGTACTGAGCCTCTGGAGGGACAGATTCAGGAAGCCAAGAGTGATAAAAATTGCCCAATTAATTGTAGAATAGCTTGGCACAAGCATCCCCAAAGCTTTTAGCTTCTAAGAGTTCAATGAAAGACAAAAAAGTGTAAATTCGGCCCGGAAATAAGAGAAATGGTAGTCAATGCTACTGAGCCTCTAGAGACAGATTCGGCGAGCCAAGAGTTATAAAAATTACCCAAATTAATTGTAGAATAGCTTGTCACAAGCATCCTTAAGGCTTTTAGCTTCCAGAGGTTCAATAAAAGACAGAAAAGTATAAATACGGTCCAGAAAACAAGAGAAATGGTAGCCAATGCTACTGAGCCTCTAGAAAGACAGATTCAGCGAGCTCAGAGTGATAAAAATTGAGCAAATTAATTGTAGAATAGTTTGACACAAGCATCCCCAAAGTTTTTGGCTTACAGGGGTTCAATGAAAGACAGAAAACTTTAAATTCCTCTGCGGAAACAAGAGAAACTGTAGCCAATACTACTGAGCCTCTGGGGAGACAGATTCGGCGAGCCAAGAATGATAAAAATTGCCCGACTTAATTGTAGAATAGCTTGACACAAACATCTCCAAAGCTTTAAGCTTCCAGGGGTTCAATGAAAGACAGAAAAGTTTAAATACTACCTGGAAAACAAGAGAAATTGTAGCAAACGCTACTGAGCCTCTGGAGGGACAGATTCAGGAAGCCAAGAGTGATAAAAATTGAGCAAATTAATTGTAGAATAACTTGACATAAGCATCCCCAAAACTTTTAGCTTCCCAGGAGTTCAATGAAAGACAGAAAAGTTTAAATACAGCCTGGGAAACAAAAGAAATTGTAGCCAATGCTGCTGAACCTCTAGAGAAACAGATTCGGCGAACTAAGTGATAAAAATTGAACAAATTAATTGTGGAATAGCTTGACACAAGCATCCCCAAAGCTTTAAGCTTCCAGAGGTTCAATGAGAGACCGAAAAGTTTAAATAAAACTCGGGAAACAAGAGCCAATGCTACTGAGCCTCTGAGGAGACAAAAATAATACCTTCTCGAGCTGTTTTTTCTTCTCAATTTCGTTACTAATCTCCTCGTTTATCGACTCAACCTTTGCGTTGACTTTAGCTTGTGATCTTTCAGCTGTCCTTAATTCGTCTTCAATTTTTTTTAAATTTTTATCACTGTCCTGTGAAATTTAAATAAGTTAATTATATTTTTTTTGAAGTAGTAAATTCTTACCGCTTCAGCTCTGTTTGTTAACTCTTTTATAACATCATCTAATTGTTTTATTTTGTTTGAATGATTTTTCATATCGGTTTTAACATCATTCAGTTTATTTTCTTCCTTTTCTAGCACTTCTTGTGCTCTTAAATATCGTCTTTTGGCATAAACAAATTCCCAAGCTTGAAACATTTTTAGCATATGATCGAGTTCTCTTTCTGTGTTTTTATACTCCATATATTTGGCTCTTTCAGTGCGTAATTTTTCAAGTTTAGGAGATATTTCCTCAGTAATTACCTAGAAAATTTTGAGATTAAACACGAAATTAAAGTGAGCAGAAATACCGTTTTTAGTTCTCTTAATTTAGCATCTTTCTTTTCGATTGTTTTTAAAGCCCCCTCTTTTTTAACTTCAAACATTTTTGTACCGGCACTTTCTTCAACCATTCCTAAAATCTATTCCAAAGTAATTAACGTTTAACAAGGACACAAAACCCTCAAAACTTACATCATAAGGTTTCATATTTAAAACCTTGGTGATTTTCCCTTGCATTATCAAAAAATGGGGGTTATTGACATTAAGTTGAATCGAACAGAACAGATCGTGTATTTTTTTATTCTGAACAAGAGCCCCATTTACTAAATACTTATGTTTCCCTCCCATTACAATCTGTCTTGTGATGGTAATTTCTGGGACATTTTCAAACCCTGGTGGACACTGATTTGGATTACTGTTATCAAAAGTGATAGAAACTGTGGCTTTATTTATTCCGCATTGTCCACTTTTGTAAATTAAGTCTTGTAAATTGTCGACACGCACCTGAAATATAAAATATTTAAAAAATTGTTTTTTGAGGTTAGGTTAGTTTTACATGGGTTAAATTTGTTATACCCAAAACAAAGCATATTGCATCGAGGATATTCGACTTTCCACTGCCGTTTAGCCCCGTTATTGCGTTAAATTGCTGATCAAAACCCACGATTTCAGTGCGATGCCCATAAGACTTGAAACCGTCCAAAATAACCGATTTTATATACATTTTGCACTAGAATAGTTTAATTCACACACAGAACACTTTGCACACTAAAATATGCATTAATTTATGAAAATAGCAAGGAAAAAGCCTTTTTGTGTTGTTGTTTAACGTTTTTTCCAGTAGACAAGTCCATTTTTGAATTTCGGGTCGGGGGAGGAAGGGTAAAAATTCAAATTTTTTGACAGATTAATGACAGTTACAGATGTGACTTTAGACACTTCCAAAAAAAGTAATCACAAAAATTACTAAATTTGGTGATGTAATAATTTCTTTTGGCCTGTAATTACGAAAAATTGCATTGTTATTTAAAATATTTAAGTGAAATTGAGAAAATTACAGTTTTTAATTTTTTGTAACTGGAAATGTCTGAAGTTACAACAATGTTTTTCAAAATACGTTCATTTGATATCATCACTTGTCTCATTTCATAAGATACTAACACTTGCCTTTGGTAAAACTTTATTAAAAATTTAAAATTCAAAAAATCACACTTCCCTGCTTCAAAAATAATTCCTGAAGAAAAAAACAAACGCATGTACCCAATTCGGTACATCCCTATCTGTTTCAGCCGGTCTGCCAAACCTATACAACCTTTGACACTCCTCATGTAGTTGTTTTTTTAATACTGGATTTTCTGTAACAATCGCTAATTGCGTTTCTAAATCCTTTTTAACAGATCTTTCGCCAAAATTCGGTGAACCAATCAGTGTTAGACTCGGATGCTGACTTTTCGGGGGATAGTACCACATCCCCTTTCCGTGGTACGTCCACTCGTCTCTCAGGTACTCCAGAAGGTCAATCCGGTCCTGCTGGTGCGTCTTTTCCAACTCGGTTCGGAACTTTCGAGCAATTAGGGAGTAAGCATAGGGAATTCCTCCAGCCGGGCCTTTGGCCCCTAGAAAACCGTTTGCTTTCGGGTGTGCCATTAAAATTTTGCAAGTGGCTGAAGTTTGGCCGATTAGAGTTGTCATGTATTGGTTAGTCAGGTTGAAATAGCCGGTGGCTATACAGAGGGTGGAGTCTGAGGGGGCTTCTGCAAGGAGACGGTCTGTGATTTCAGAGTCGTGGGAAATGCCAAGTTGACCCATTTGAACCAAGGGAAAGATCCACGTGTCTAAAATTAATATTTAAAATTTCTAAAATTACAAAAAAATTTGTTTTACCAAACCCTTCTTCTTTGTGTATATTTCTTTCGTCTTTTGTTTCAATTAAATAATTTTCGATAATATCCCCAGCCTTCTCAATGAAATCATTTTTACTTCCCTCGTACGGTAAGTACCCCCATTCATCACTCAGTCCCACATTATTAAATTTATCTAATTTCAGACTAAATTTTTGTACTCTTTTAACTAAACCACAATAAAAATCACATAACCTCTTATCTTTGATAACAAAATACCTATCTTGTCTGTTAGTAAAATAATCATTTGATAAATTAGCGCCACTAATTACAAGTGTATCATCAAAAACATATAATTTCATATGTTGTAATCCCCACAGTTCATTCCACCTATCAGGAGTAATTTTTTTCATGAGCCCCCTTAATACAGGTGTGTGATACAAAGAAACAGTACAATTGTTATTTTTCTGTAACAACGGCTTTAAAACAGTCCGAGAATTCACTTCAAACCGACTCCCTCTCATATAATCCAACAAAACACTAACATTGAGCCCCCCTTTTTGAAAACTGTCATTCTCCAAAACTGCTTTAACTAAATTCTTTTCTAAATTTCCGGTCCCTAAATAGAGACTGACTAGTACTATACGTTTAGTAGCTGTAGCACAACCCTCCTTCAACACGTTATAAAACTGTGGGGGCTCTGATAGAATCGTGATGTTACTAGCACTGACAGGAAAGCATGGTGCCACACTTGACAGCCACCCAAACGGTATAGTGTCAGGTTTAGTGAAAGGAATGGGGTACACAATTTCACTCTGAGTGGTTGTCTCAAGGAGGCTGTTAAAGACACGTCGGAACATTTCGCCTGAAAAAAGTGAGGTTAGGAGATGGTACAAACCCATTACAAACTAATTTAAATCTTGCAAAGCGAGAAAATTATTAAAAAATTAGAAAACTGGATGACCTAACACGGTTTTGTAGCAAATCACATCAAAATTTACGAGAAAAACGTTAATTTCTATGAGGAAAAAAAGTGAGGTTATGTAATAATTTATGTCTGGCTTTAAGCAAATTTTGCAATTAATTCGAGTTTTTTCACGTGAAATAGATAAGGAAATATTAAAAACACTTACCTTGTCCTTAATAAGGCAAATTTGAAGGTATTTTTGGCAATTATGCATTTAAATGTCAAATTTACTGCGGCTACATGACAGTCGCAAACGACTTAATTATAAGTTTTTGATTTTTTATTGTTTTTTTTTTAAATATTGGGCCAAAAACATGTAAGTTTAACATTTTCATAGTCAATATCCTGTTTTTACGTGTAATAAAAGCACCAAGTTGTCATAATCATATCAAAACTTACTACGTTTACATACGTAACATGTCTGTTATCATTTATTATCTGCATTATTTTGCAATTTACCTAAATGCTTTTAGTATTTTTAACGTCGTAGAATATTGTCAGCTCATAAATTGTTTTAATTACACCATTAATGGCTTTTAAATTGTTTTAATTTCACTATTAATAGCTTTTCGCTAATACCGGACTTCTCACCAAATCAAAATGGCGCGTCATTTAAACTCTGTAAATCCCCGTCTTTTATTAAATTAACAAATTCTAACCCTTAATCTCTTTAATACATCTACATAATTACAATAATATTAAGTAATAACTCTGGGATGCCTCCTTTGGACGTGTAGCTTCAAAGACGACAACCTCCTTGTGGCAAACGTTGCACAGTGGTCACATTTAAGCCACTTAATATCTTTTGGGGCTGTATGTACCTCCCAAGTATGAATACTCATTCTTTTCTTATATTTAGATATATAATCACAGTATTCACATTTATATATCCGAGGTGTACCATGTTTTCGTTGATGGTTTGTAAAAGATGACCTCCATTTCGTCTTAAAGCTACACTCTTCGCACTGAAACTGTTTTGAATCTTTAAAATCAGGTGAGACTTCGACAGAATCGGCAAAAACTGTCTCTTCATAAGGAAATTCTTCAAGGAAAATCTCGTTTTTTATTTCGGTTTTGATTTGTGTGGCTTCATTGTCTTGGAGAAGAGGATCTTCAGAAAGGTCCCCAGGTCTATTGTTTTCAAGTTCGTCCAAAAATGGGAAGCTTTCGAAGGGCGTAGAGCTAGCAAAGTTGTCGGAAATTGTCTCACACTGATTCATTTCTGTTAGTTTTTACTGCTTTCTGTGGGAAATAGTCACGTTTCTAGTGTTATTATTACAATTAGACAAGAAAACCAACTGGAAATACACAAAAAGAGGTCAATAGAAGCTCCCTACAAAAAGTGAGGTTATATAATTTTATTTAAGACTTTTTGCCACTTATTTAAACAGAACTGAAAAAATTCTATTAGTTTCTGTAAATTCACAAGAAATAAGAAGGTTTTTGTCGTGATTTAATGTCTAGGTTGTTGTTTTATTTATTTCACAAATTTGAGGTTATATGGGTTTATGTCAATTGTCAGTAGTTACTATCACAGAGGTAAAAAAAACTGAGATTGCTCAATTGGAGATTCAATATTTGATGTAAAAAATTAAAAACAGTCACAAAAACATCATTTAGTTTACTTAAATTTTTAAAAACAAGTTTTTTCGCTAATTAATGCCCTGAATTATTTTTTTTAGAAGATTAAAATTCGTTTTACAGACGTATAAAAACAAAGATTGCTCAATTAGAAATTTCTTAAACAAAGATTGCTCAATTAGAAATTTCTTATCAAATAAAGGGTGATAAAGTGATAACAATCACTTGCATCTTATTTATTTCATTTAAATTAACAAAAATACGTGTTTTTTGTTAATTTTTATATATTTGTTGTTTGTGTGTGGGAAATTAACCTCACAGATGTATAAAAAAAGAGATTGATTTTGTCATTTTTCAAATGACGTAAAAAAATAGAGTGCAAAATTTAATAACTTGGGGCAACAATTTTGCCTAAAAAAACAACCAAATTTTGTATTTTAATGAAAAAAATAAACGGCCGGTCGGCTATAAACTCTCTCGCTGTGTTACCATTCCGGTTCACAAGTTTAACTAAAAAATAAAAATAAAATTTGATTTCGATTTTACATTTTCTCTGATTTACCGATAAAAGTCGCAGCTGCTGCTTCAATTCCGTCTTCATTCACATCAATAAAGTTTTTCTGGATGATATCACTGATAAATAATTCGCCTTTTTCACCAGCAATTGGGCTAAAATCAGCTTCGCCGTCTTCAAAGGCTTTTCTTACACCTAACTAGACACAAATAACAACAATAAAACTAAAGACAAACTTACATTCATTAAAACTTCTTTAAAATTAATTTTTGATTCAATTTTGAACTTTGGTAGAGCTACATTGAATAACTCCCGAGTTGTTTTAGGTTTTTCGAAAATTTCCTCAATCCGGTTTTCGATTATTTCAAGTCCTGTTTTCTCATTTGGTAAAATTACAGTCATTGAAGCGTTGCCTTCAAGTGGTAAAATTAAAAAAACTGAGTCAAATTTTTCATAAAACTCGAATTCTTCATTCCAAATATGCATTGTGGGTGTCTCCGTGAAATTTTCAGAAGAAGTGTAAAAGCGTGAAGGGTGAGTATCAAAAAACTGAAATGGTTTTGTCCAATTTGCGCTAAATTGTAGAGCATTAACAAATATAGTCACAGTTTCGTTATTTATAATCTCGTCATTTAGTAAATTTCGGATTTTGAAATTAGTTTTTTCCTCCACCCAGTGATTTATTTTTTCAGCTGCTTGTTCTCTTTCTGTAAAATCAATTTGTTCTAAATCAGCTCTAAAAACATTTCTTGCAATTGCTTCAAAATCGGCTTTCATTGAACAATTTTCTTTGATGTAGATTTTGTTAATTGTCCGGAGGTTGTAGTCGGAATTTTCCAAAAGTGGTAACAGTGCTGCCACTCCTTGTTTGGTGACTTTTTGTTTTGGCAAACTTAGGCCGATTCGTAGCTCTTCTTCAGTGTCATTTCTCGCTCCTGATTGGCTGAGGGCTAGAATTAACTGAGCTGAGAGTGGACTTACAACAAAATTTTCTTCTTTAGCTGAAACAATTTCCTGAAACAATTTACAATTTTTTTTCTTGCTGATTAATAAATTTAGTTACTTTGTAAATAGATGAAGCAAATTTGTGATTGCTGATAATAAACTCTTGCAAGGCTGACTGGTCATCAGCTAAAGCTGATGAGGCAACAAGAACTAGTACAATATACATCATTGTGATAACAATTAGTTCAGAACAAGTACTTAAATATGAAACTTTTTAATCATGTACTGGTTGGAATTTATGGAATTTACGTGAGGAAATGAAACCTAATGACGTTTGGTTTACCACGGATTAGATAACGAATTCTGTAAAAAACCGGATGCTTCAATTATTTTGTGATATGTTGTGAAAGTTTGTTATTGTTGAGGTAATTGGTTTTACCTGAATTAGAATAAAAGGTCAGTCACATCAACGTTTTTATCGAAATTTTGTTTTTAATAAAAAACTGTAAATTGACTCTATTTTATTCAAAAGAACAGTCACAACGTTCTGAACAAAAAAATCGATAAACAAATTTTTTTTTAAGCTTTATGTTTTGCAAAGTCTTTCTCTGTTCTGCACGAAAATTGTGTTTTTTTTCTCTAGAAATAGTTTTCCTTTTTTTTTCAATCATTTTTCAGGCTTCTTTAGATTGTTTTTTTTTATAGAACCCTTCTTTCTTTTCAGTCGTAATTTTTCATATTGTTCCAAGATATGCAGAATCTTTTTTTGTTCTTTCAGAATCTTTCTGTGTTCTTACATTTAAACGTTTTTTATTTTTCTTTTTTAGGCGTATTTTTAAACCATTTTTAAATCTTTGATAGCTTTTTTCTATTACACTCATTCTTATTTTTCAAGCTATTCTAGATTCGTTTTTGTTGTTTTAGTATAACCTTTAGTCAAGTCGACGTTTATCAATTTTTTCTAAAGGTTTCTGTTGTTTATTTTTTTCTCTTAGCTTTCTTTATTTTGCAAAATTAATCTCTGTTTTTCCAAAATTTTTTGTGTTCTTTTTTCTTCTAGAAATAGTTTTTCTTTACTTTTTAAACATTCTCTAGGTTTTTGCTGATAACATACTTTTTTATTTTTACCAAAATACTTTTTTTATATTATTTTTTGTTTTGCAGAAGCTTTTCTGTTCTTCTCATACTCAAACGTTGTTATTTATTTTACCACTCATTTCAAACGTTTTTTTTAATTTGTTTTTTTAATTCTTTCTTAGCTCCTTTTTCCTTTCTGTTCGTTTTTTTCAGGCTCGACTCATATCGTTTTTGGTTTTTGAACATTTCTTAAATATTTCAGAAACTGTTTTTTTTTGAAACTATGTATAATACTTTCTTTTCTAATTGTCGTTTGAGTTATTACAGAATTTTTCTTTGCTTTTCTAATTTTTCTTTTTGTTGTTTTTTAACTTTCTTGTGATTTTTTTCTTCCAGAAATATGTATTTGTCAGACTTCTGTAGATTGTTTTTTTTAGAATTTGTTTTTTCGTTTAAAAATTCTTTTTTTAAAGATTTTTTTCTTTCCAGACGCAGTTTTCCATATTTAACCAGATTTGTAGATTCTTTTTTTAGAATTATTCGGTATTCTTTTTATTGTCGAATTTATTTAAACGTTGTTTTTATTTTTTCACTCTTTTTAAGCATGTTTTTAAACCTTTTAAATAGTCTTTTGTTTTTCCAGAATCATTTTTACCTTTATCTTCTCTTCTACTCGTCGTTTTTCAAGCATTGCTAGAATCTTTTTTTGTTTTTTAGATCATTTTTCAGTTCTTCTTTGTCTTCGCAGCTTTTCGAATAATTATTTTAGAAAATGTTTTTGTTTTTATGAAATTATTTATGGAATTTTCTTTTTTTGATTGTGGTTTCTTAAGCATTTACAAATTTTTTTATTGCTTTTCTAGTTCTTTTTTGTCGTTTTTTATTTAAAATTTTTCTTTTTTTTAATGTTGTTATCCAAGCTGTTTTAGAATCGTTTTGCGCTAAATTTCTTTTTATTTTTTAAACATGTTTTATTTAAAAGCATTTCACGGAACTGTGGTTTTCTTTGTAGATATTCTGTTATTTTTTTCAATTGATATTGTTTGAATCTTTTATTTTTTGTTCTTCTTTCTCTAATTGTTATTAGTACTTTGTTTTGCAAAATCTTTCTCTGTTTTTCCAGAATTTTTTTGTTGTTTTTTTTCTAGAAATAATTTTTCTTTTTAAACATTTTTCATGCTTCCTTAAATTGTCTTTTGTTCTTCTAGAATCTGTTTTTTTAATTTTTTATTTTCTTTTTTAATTTGCAAATTTTTCTTTATTAAACGTATTTTTAAAAATTTAAACGGTTTGTTGTTTTTCTAGAATTTTTCTTAGCTTTTTCTTCTCTTCTATCTAGATCGCCTACGGGCAATATTAATGTCTTTTGTGAGTGTCTGTGTAAAATGTTAAGTCAGTATTTTAAACATAATGTCAAAATTGTGTGCTGTGGAGATTTTAATATAGATTCTAATTTCAAAACCAAAGAGCTTACACTTTTACTAAATAGTTTTGCCACTTTCAACCTCTTCAAGCACGATACAGCACCAACCCGAGTATCTAGTACGTCTTCTTCATGTATCGACTGTATATACAGTAATTGGGTTGGTACTTTGTCTGCTGTTGTGGATAATACAATATCCGATCACAGAACAATTTTGTATAAAATTCCTAATCTTCAGCAAATGCACAATGTAACGTATGCCTACAAAGAAAATTTAATAATAACACGCTTAACGAGTTTTGCAAGTCACTGAGTGAGGTTAATTGGGAAGATTTGTACCATTTAGATAATATTCACACGGCGTTTGAATATTTCATGAAATCATTTTTACATCTCTTTAACACTTTCTTTCCTAAAAAGAAGATAAAACGGAAGTCTAATAAAAAAAAGTGGGCAAACGAAAACATTCAGTCCTCAAGTGCCAAACTGCGTGACCTTTATATACTAAAACAGAGATATCCTCAACTAGATGACATCTACAAAGAAGCTAAAAAAGCTCATAGGAATTTGGTTGCCACTACCAAAAATCAGTATCTTCAATCTAAAGTAGCTAACTCTAGTAATTCAACTAAGTCACTTTGGATAATCGTTAACCAAATTTCGGGCAACAGTAATTCAGAAAGAAATAGCAATATAACTCTAGAGCACAACGGTGTGTTGTGTGACGACCTAAAGCTGAATGCAAATAGATTCAATACTTATTTCAAAAATGTTCCTATTGAAATTACAAATCAATTAAATCAACAATCAAGTGTTTCAAGCTCTAGTTTTAGTGCGAATAATACTATAGAAAGTAGCATGTTTCTTCTTCCTTTCAGTAATGATGAACTATTAAACTTGTTAAACTCTAAACTTAAGAGCAAGACGTCATCTGGACCTGACGAAGTGCCGAAATACATTATTAAAAAATGTATCCCTGCCATAGTTTCTCCGTTAACGTATCTTGTGAATCTGTCATTTGTTTGTGGCAAATTTCCTGAAGCATTGAAAATCGGTAAGGTTATCCCAATCTATAAAAAGAACGACACTCATGCTATCGAAAATTACAGTCCTATTACCTTGACTTCGGGTTTTTCTAAAATATTTGAAATATTTGAAGAATATTTATTAGAAACTATCTTAGTCGCTTGTGTAACTTTTTAAAGATAACAAATGTTATATCCGACAATCAGTTTGGATTTCAAGAAAAATGCTCCACAAAAATGGCTTTACTAACCTTCTATGACAATATCCTAAAACACATTGATGCCGGTGAATGCCCTATTGGGATTTTTTGTGATCTTAGTAGGGCATTTGATTGAGTAGATCATGCTAAGCTACTTGACAAATTGAATAATATAGGTATTAGAGGTGTAGCTTTGGAGTAGATTAAAACTTTTTTACAGAACAGAAAACAATACGTTGAACTTCCGGGAAAAGATTCTTCTGAAAATGTATAGTCAAACCTTGTGGAACTAAAAATGGGTGTTCCTCAAGGATCTGTACTTGGGCCAGTCTTATTTATTTTGTTTATTAATGACATTGAACATCTCTCATCAAAGGGATTTATAATACTTTATGCAGATGATACTGTAATTATTATTTCTGACAAACTAGATATAATTCGGAAAATAAAAGCTCAAGATACTGTAGATAATGTTTTTAATTGGTTTAATACTAATAAATTACATTTCAATGCTGAAAAAACTAACTGCCTGCGCTTCCATGTACCACAGAATTGTCCTATTCCAACAAATGTAAATGTTACTAATAAACAACTAGTTGATACCAATAGCACTAAGTTTTTGGAAATAGTATTTGATAAATGTTTGAATTGGAAAGATCACTGTGCAGCTTTAATAACCAAAATGTCTTCTTTGACATATATGTTCCGAGTGCTAAAAGATATTCTTAATGTAAAACAACTAATGCAAGTTTACTTTGCTCAAGTTGATAGCAGACTTCGCTACGGAATTTGCCTATGGGGAAATTCTTCGATGGCACTGGATGTTTTTGTTTCGCAAAAAAAATTGTTACGGGTATTTTTTCGTTTGTTTAATAGACAATCCTGTAGAGATATTTTTAAGGAGTATAGAATTATTGACGGTACCTTCCCTCTTAATTTTCGAGATGGCTGTTTTTATTTATTCCAATCGACATAAGTTACCTTATGTAAGCGATGTGCACATGCTAAACACCAGACAAAGCAACAACCTCTGTATTCCTTATACTAGATACAACATAGTCAAAAATTCCCTACGTTGCTTAGGTCCCACAATATATAATAAGTTACCTAGCGAAATTAAAAACTGCAAAACTATTACAAAGTTTAAGCTCAATCTAAAAAACTTTTTAAGTACTAACACATTTTATACTTTAAATGAGTTTCTCTTATCATGAAAGTCTCTGTTTTCTGTTTTGACGTTTCCTGTATACATATGTCTGTATTTTTAAAGGAATATATACATATTATTATTATTATTCTAGATATTTGTTGTTTTTCAAGCTTTCATAGAAGCGTTTTATGTCGTTTTACTTTATTTAATTTACTTTACTTTAGAACATCATCTTTATCTTAACTTTTTTGCAGTTTTTTGAGTATTATTGGAAATTGTTTTTGTTTTTCGGAAATCATTAATACTAATTATTACATAATTAAATCATTAATAGCAATTATTACATAATTTTTTATTGTTTTTTTACTTTTTTTTAAATATTCTGTATTTTTCTTCTAATTGACATTGTTCAAATCTTTTATTTTTTGTTTTTCTTTATTTTCCAAACATTTTTTTACGCTTTTTTAAATTGTTCTTTCAAAAGATCAAAAATTGCATTGAGGTCTAAATACTAAACAACCATATCTCATTGATTTAAATAATACAATAACAAATTTTTTTGTTAAACTATTTAGTAATAAACAATACTTAACTTTTAGGTCTTGTGACTTTTCCTGTCATAATAATAATATCTTTAATTTTAATATAAAATAAAAATGGATGATCTGCAATAAATTGTTTGGATGGTTCATTCTGAAAAGCCGGATAAGGAAATGGATCATCTGAAAAATAAATAAAACAATACTATATCGAGTGTTAGAAAAAACTTACCAATCTGAGTGGGAGCAGATGCTTCAATTCCTTTCTCGTTAACTTCAATAAAAGTCTTTTGAATAACCTTATCTATAATTAAGTCTCCTTTTTGTCCTGCAATTCCACTGAAATCTGCTTCATTTACATCAAAAATTTTCTTTACACCTAACTGAAACAGAATTGAGAAAATTTCAGACATTTCTGTTTACTTACACTTTCGAGAATTTTCCTGAAATTAATAGAAGTTTTAATTTTAAATTTTGGTAAAAACACATTTAGGTATTCTCTTTCTAATTTGTGTTGTGGTACAAACACTGATTCTAGTTGATTTTCAAGAGTCGGGAGACCATCCTTTTCGTTTGGAAGTACGATTACCATTGAAGCTTCACGTCCTTGAAATGGTAGTTCCAGAAATTTTGCTTTCAAGTGTGGACATTCGTAATAATTTAAAAATCTTTTAAACGTTTTCATGAAATAAACTTTGATGGTGTCAGTTTTAGTTTTGTAGAACTTTTCTTTGTTAGTGTCTTCAGGAGAAAATTGAATAAACCAATTTCCTTTGAAATATGAAGCATTGATTAAAACAGCTCGAGTGTCTTTATTTAGATCTTCAGAATTTATCAAATTTTTGATTTTATTTTTTGTTTGTTTCTTTACCCAACTATTTATAGTTTTTGCAGCTTCAACATTTTTGGTAAAGTCTATATTTTCAGAATCAGCATTAAACACTTGCGATGCGACATTTTTGAATTCTTCTTTTATCTCAAAATCTTTTTTTATGTATATTTTATTTGCTGTATGAAGAGTGTATTCTTCATTGTCTTTTATTGTTGGAAAAATTTTTTTTATTGATGAATCTATTTTATCTTTACTATTGTCTTTTACAGTTATTAAAACACTTTTTATTTCTGATTCTATTTGGTTCTTATTATTCG
Source organism: Tribolium confusum (assembly GCA_029207805.1). Lineage (NCBI taxonomy): Eukaryota > Metazoa > Arthropoda > Insecta > Coleoptera > Tenebrionidae > Tribolium > Tribolium confusum. Next base: position 3,540,667 of record JALGAY010000007.1, on the reverse strand, counting down.
GTAAATGTAAAACATTTCGTAATTCTTGAGCTGAGTCTCCTTTACAACCAGAATGAGCAAAAGCAAGGACTGTTTCAGCCGAAAAAGGACTTATCAAAAAATTCCTTTTTTCAGATTTTAACAACTCCTGAAAAATCTCTTTCATAAACTGTATTTCAATAAAAATTTACAAACCTTATATACTGAAGAAGTGAATTGGTTGTTTGCGTTTATAAATTCCTGAATTGTTGAATTTTCAGCAAGGGTTACACTCACTGAAAAAATTAAAACAAGTAACGACTTCATTCTGGTTTAAACAGAACTGAAAACAATCTTGAATGTTGTGTTTATACATTCATTAACTTACTGATAATTCTTATTTTAACAAAGTTAAATGTTGATTAACAACAAATAAGAGTCAAGGTTATTTTCACAAAAATTATCATTACTAATAACAATTAATTAATTTATTAAGTTTTAATTAGTAATTTAGAGTTAGTTGCAATTGCTTGACAACATTTCTTGGGTACATTCTTATGATATTCATACAGTAATAACTAACTGCGATGACCGTCTGATTCAATAAACCGCTCTTTCTTCGATCGCTTTTATCAATGTAAGTAACGTCGAGTAACGTGCTATAGTGTAGTTCATTTTTTTGAAAATGTTCGGCATCTCTCTGGGATAGTTTGTCACAGTATTGTGGTATAATACAGTAATATACAAAATATATATTTCGAGTTTTAATTTACATTTTACTTTGGACTTTATTAATATTTTAATTATTTTTTTCGTTTCTACATAGTTTGTATTAGAAACAGTTATTTGGATTTTCTTGTGGTAACTTAAATTTTACAGTTCGGAATTTATCAACAGAGCTGTAAAATAAAACAGGTAAATGAAAACATGTTTTATCTATGACTGCTTTGATAACAAGCTATTGATAAATTACAAGCTATTATTCTTATAAATATTAATAACACAATTTTCACACCTACTTATAGTAGGACAAGCCATTTCTGATACATTTTTTCGATAACAGCAAGTTCTAACTGTTGTAATATTTTTTCACTTAAAATTTTTGAAACAATTTGTTTTTGATTTTATTCAGCCGTGTTCATATACCCCTCTGCCACTGTATTCAAGCGCCAGCTCCCATGACGCTTTACTGTTAAAAGATCAGCTCCCGAATTAGCAAGCAACGAAATATATAAGCGCCTGTAACAATGTCCTGTAAATCCTGCTAGTTTAGGTAACTGAAGAAAAGTAGCAATATTTTTAAGAAAAGCAGCAAATGTGTTTATACCAAGTGGTAACTTTATACACTTCTGGTTTCTGTATTCTAAGAAAAAACGTCTATTACTGGCGTTATTAACGCGAAGTGTAGCATATTTTCGAATTATTTCTAACATGTTGACTCCATCAATTCCGCCTGACGTAATAAAAAATTCTAAGGATTTTCATTACTGTTCTAATCATAAAATAAAAAGCCCAGAGAGTTGATGATTTATTCTGTTTTAATAAATGATCAAAATATGCAAGTAGAACCCTCTCATGCGTAATATTTTTAACATTTTTCTCGTCGCACCATGAACTGAACCGTTGAAAAGCTATCTCATACTTTTCCTTGGACTTTCCTGGCACCAAGCAAGAAGCAGCATTTGTCGCCACGTTTTCGATATCAGAAGGTAAACTTTCTGAGTTATTTATGTTTACAATTTTCTTATTTTTACCACAAAGGACAAATTTTACTGATTATCTCAAAATGGCGAGCTGTGTTTGAAAAATTGTAAGCGGTTGCTACAGTGCTTACTGAGCATATCCATAGGCCACCTTACTTTTAATGTAAAAAAAGGAGTTATCGGCAGCATTAAATTTTCGATTTTCTTAATTTTTTGTAGTCATGATAAAGTTTTGTATATCATACGTGAGCTAGAAGACATTGCAGTAGCTCGTGTGTTAGAGATACTCGGGCTAACGCTCTCGTTATCTGTAATCTACACACTCGTTGTGTAATAATGCTTCTAAAATGGACGAAAGTAATAGGTACTGTTTTTCCTGAGACAATTCTTGAAGAAGCTGAAGAAGCGACTCGCCAGTTATTGCCTGAGAAGTCCAGGGAACATTATGAAAAAGTATTTTCAGAATTTAATTAATGGAAAGAAGAACGGGGGGTAATGACAATAAATGAGGAAGTTCTGCTATTGTATTTCTTAAATTTGAAGAAGAGATATGGAATTTCATCTATGTGGTCGAAGTACTCCATGCTGAAGGCCGCTATAAATGTCTATTAAAACATAGACATTAGAAAATATAGTAAGCTCATGGCCTATCTGAAGAATTAGTCAAGAGGATACCTACAGGGCGAAGAAAGCTGCAGTAACACGTGGAAGAGTTTTCGACAAGAGCTTGCGATAAAGAATATTCGATGATCAAGGCAATCTCTGTTAATACATAGTCATTGTAGATAATAAATTTTGGAATATTTCAGGTTGCATTAATAATGGGGGTGTCTGGTGGCTGTCGATGCTGTGAGCTGACAAATTTGAAAATCAATGATGTAGAAGACAGAGGTGCATACCTGATTGTTTCAGATACCAAAACGGAAGTTTCACGAAAATTCACAATTATAGAAGAAGGATTCTCTATCAACACTGTGGAGAAGTGTAGGAAATACATGTCCTACGTCCGAAGAAGTTATCCATTGAGAGATTTTTTTACGATACGCTAATTAAAAATGTACATCGCAACCTGTTGAAATTAACATTTTATTAAAAGTTCCTTCTAAAGTTGCCTCGTTTTTGAATCTGGCGAACGCAGAAGCTTATACCGGCCATTGTATGAGGCGCACTTCAACAACATTACTTGCCAATGGAGGTGCTAATCTTACAACAATTAAACGACATGGTGGGTGGTGGAGAAGCTATAGCAGAAACTTATATCGAAAATTCTGTATCTAATAAGCTTGATATCGCAAGGAAAATCCAAGGTTCTCCTAGTACTAGTCGTTCCTTACTGGAGGAGACGTCTATTATTCCTACAACTACTATTCGTTCTGGTACCGAAAACAACTACAAGCTTCTTATTAATGGAAACGAAGTGAAATATGATAAAACAAAAAACGAAATGTAAATGTTTTTTATTATTTCACTAGTGAAATAAAGTGATTTCATTATTCTACTAGTGTATAAAGTGTTACTTTATACAGTTCATAAGTGTGGATAAAACTTCAATTATAAGGTAATTGTAAAAAAAAAATAATTTAACAAAATAAAATTCTTGAATTTCTAGCAGTTTTTGGCACGACAAAAAAAGATAACTGGAAAAATCTTTTTAAGAAATTAAAAAAAAACTGAAAATCTTTAACATAAGTTAAAATAGTGCAAAAATAAAATTTACTGGAACAACTATTGTAAAGAGTTGTCTTTAAGACATAAACACAGTGTTATTCTTACACTTGTTTTACTTTATTTATAGCACAATACGATACTACAGCAGATTAAGGCACACACATTAAATTTAGTGTTTAATATTATTCTTATTTTGTGTTTATTATTTTTTAACCTGAAAGCATAAAAGGAAATAAATAATTGCATAAAAGAGTAGTAAGCTTGAGAAATAAACAACTCTATTATAAAACAGTTGTTTGATGCGACAGTGACAGTCTTAATCGCAAATTTAAATTGACGGATCAGTCACTCTTCCTGTAAAAACAATCAAATCTTTAATTTTAATATAAAAAATAAAAGGATGGTCAGCTAAAAATTTTTTCGAGTAATTCAAACGCAGTGAACTAACTGAAGAAGATACTGAAATCTTCTAAATTAACCAAAATTCTCTCAAATTAAAAATACATACAAACAATAGTAGCTGTAGCTGCTTCAACTCCCTCTTCAGTAACATTAATAAAAGTTTTTTGAGCGACTTTATTGATTACTAAATCACCTTTCTCTCCTGCAATTCCACTCAAATCAGCTTCTTTATTATCAAAAATTTTTTCAACTTCTAACTAAAACTTTCTTGAGTAATTAATTAACCAAAAATTATTTTTACCTTAAGTAAGACATTCTTAAAATCAATTGTACTTTCAATATAAAATTTTGGCAATGTTACATCAAGGTAAGTACTTTCTAATTTACCTTGAGGCACAAGAACTGATTCTAATTCGTTTTCAAGTCTTGAAAGTCCGTCTACTTCGTTTGGAAGTACGATAATCATTGAAGCTTCATTTCCACGAAATGGTAATTCCAGATATGTTGCTCTTAAGAGTGGACATTCGTAATAATTAAAATTCTTTGTTAAATTTTAAATTGTTAAATTTTAATTTGTTAAATTGTTAAATTTTTTATAACAACAGTTAATAAATAATAATTAGTGCAAATTTTATTTTTGTTTTATTAAATATTTTCAAAAATGTAATAGCAACAAATTTTATTGTTAAATATGAATAGAGTTGATAAAAAATTCATTATAAAGAGATGAGAACAACGAAAATTAACATACGTACGTGATTATCACAATAAAATGCAATGTTTTTTTTATTACTATTCTTTTAGTATAGCTTGCTAAATAATAGTAGATTATATTATTAAGAGTACGAGCCCTAACATACAGTGTGTCAATTTTAAAAGTTGCAATCGGCAATATCTCTAAAATTGAAAAAGTTATTGAGAATCACTTAAAACCGTTTTGGTGGTTGCTAGGGGAAATCAAGATAACATGGTAAGTGATGCACCTCTACCCACCCTTTAAGCCACAGCCATCCCAACTGGAAAATTTTAAATTGCACTACCCTACTTGTGACACATCGTCGGAAAGCTCATAACAAGCGCTTTTTAAAAATGTTATGTAAAAGTCTATTTGGAAAAATTGTTTTGAGAAGAAAGACTTTGAATTTTAGGTAACTTTACAAACAACGTATTTAAAAGATAAACACGGTGTTATTTTTACACTTGTTTTAGTTTATTTTTAGCACAGCTAATCAAGACGCACAAAATTTAGTAATTACTACTCTTTTTCTTGCTTTTTATTATTGTTAAACTTGAGAAAATAAAGTAAAATAGATTTGAGGATTAAAAACAAACGACACTCTTATATAACAGTCATTTGATGTGACAGTAGCGGTCTCTTATCTCAATCGCAAATTTAAGCTGAAGGATCAGTTACTCTTCCCGTAAAAATAATCAAATTCCCAAGTTTTATGTAAAAAATAAAAGGATGGTTAGCTGAAAATTCTATCGGGCTTGCTGTAATCAATGATTTAGCAGCTGCAGAAACTGAAATTACCTAAATTAACCAAAATTCTCCCAAATTTAAAATACATACTACCAGCAGTTGCAGCAGCTGCTTCAACTCCCTCTTCAGTAACATTAATAAATGTTTTTTGAGCGATTTTATTGATTTTTAAATCGCCTTTCTCTCCTGCAATTTCACTCAAGTCTGCTTCACTATCATCAAAAATTTTCTCGACTTCTAACTAAAACTTCCTGAAGTAATTACTTACATAATTTTTCTTACCTTAAGTAGGATATCTTTGAAATCAATTGAGCTCTCAATATAGAATTTTGGTAAATTCACATTAAGATAGGTACTTTGTAATTTATCTTGAGGCACAAAAACTGACTCTAGTTGGTTTTCAAGACTTGAAAGACCGTCGTTTTCATTTGGAAGGACGATAATCATTGAAGCTACATCTCCTTGGAATGGTAGTTCTAGATATTTTGCTTGTAAATCTGGAGATTCGTAATAATTAAAATACTGTTCAGAGATTTTCATAAAATCAACAGAAACGAAGTCAGTTTCAGTTTTGTAGAACTCATCTTTATCAGTAAGTGGAGGATAAAATGGAGTAGACCAATTTGCTTTAAAATATAGAGAGTTAATTAAAACAGTTCGAGTGTCTTCATTTAGATCTTCAGAATTTATCAAATTTCTTATTTTATCTTTTGTTTGTTTTTCCAACCAATTATTTATAGTTTCTGCAGCTTCAAAATTTTTTGTAAAGTCAATATTTTCAGATTCAGCATTAAACACCTCAGATACAACATTTTTAAATTCTTGTTTGATCTCAAAATCTTTTTTTATGTATATTTTATTTACTGTATGAAGAGTGTAGTATTCATTGCCTATTAATCCTGGCAAAAAAGTTTTTATTTCTGATGTTATTTTATCTTTATCATTTGGTAAATGTAAAGCATTGTGTAGTTCTTGAGCTGAGTCTCCTTTGCACCCAAAATAAGCTAAAGCAAGGACTGTTTCAGCCGAAAAAGGACTTATTAAAAAATTTCCGTTTTCAGATTTTAACAACACCTGAAATATCTAATTCAGAAATAGTGTTTCAATAAAAATTTACAAACCTTATAGACTGAAATAGTAAAATCATTGTTTGCGTTTATGAATTCCTGAATTGCTGAATTTTCAGGAAGTGTTACACTCACTATAAAAATTAAAACAAAGAAAAACTTCATTGTTTAAACAAGACTGAAAACAATCTGAAATTTTTTTTCAGCTGTAAAAGTACAATGATAATTTAGAGCAATCATGGGTCTTATATACCTTTGAATTCTTAAATTTTTGATAACAATAGTTAGTAAATAATAATGAGTGCAAATTTTATTTTATGTAATTTTTGTTTTATTAAATCTCTTTAAAAATGTAATAACAATAAATTTTAATGGTTTAATATTAATAGAGTTGATAAAAAATTCAATACACAGAGATGAAAACAACGAAAATCAACAAACGTACGAGATTATCACAGTGGCAATAGAGTTTATTGCTTTTATCTATGACTGCTTTGATAACTGCAAATTCTATTAAATATTTGAGTGAAATAAAGTGACATATTACTTCACTAGTGAAGTAATAAAATATAAATCTACTTTTTAAAATAATTCTTCTTAATTTCAAACTCAATCTTAGTTACATGCAATTTTATTATAAATATTAATAACACATTTTTACACTTATTTATACGACAAATAATTTTTGTCTACAACATTAGTCCGCGAAATAGTTGTTTTTGCCTAATCGTGAAGGTTGGTTATGTTGGTGGCCGAGCGAGAGGTCAAGAGATAACTTTGTTATCCGCCAACATTATTATATAAAATTTTGGCTACCTTCCAGCACTTTCGTTAGATGGCACACTAGTCTATACGACTACTAAAGACATCTGTGTTTGAATGGAGGGAAAGTAACAAAAATTTGTACAGAAGTTCTCATTACAAACACAATACGTTATTTACTTTATTTAAAACCCTGAAACGACGAGTTAAATTATAGATTTAAAATAACAGTGCACACTTTAATCTTACCTTTAAAATTTGTTTTTTGTTTTTTTATTTTCTTTAATTTTCATTGTATTACTTCATACAATTATTATTATTGTTAAAAATTGATTAATTATAAAAATTTATTTGGTATAACTTGCAAAAAAATTCTAGTAATTTTATTGTTTTTATTTATCATTATTTGTTAATCATGCGTAGTATTTAACTGTTCAATTTTTATAGCATGGCGCAGTCAGGTCAGGTCAGGTCAGGTCAGGTCAGGTCAGGTCAGGTCAGGTAGTATTTAACTGTTCAATTTTTATAGCATGGCGCAGTCAGTAGGATAAATTTTTACGAGTATATTGCATAGTTCTGCTAAATATTCTATGTCCTGTAAGTTTTAAATAAACGCATAGATCTTTACCTTTATATCTATCTCGTTTTTAAATAAACAAAACACAAATTTTATTTATTGTAGATTTACAATTGTTTAAATTTTAGGTTCTGTTACTTTTCCTACAAAAATAATAATATCCTTAGCTGTAATATAAAATAAAAATGGATGATCGGCGATGAAAAATATAGGTGGACCTCTCTTTGCATAAGGAGTTATAGATGCTAAAAAATAAATAAAAGAAAAATATCTCGGGTATTAGAAAAAACTTACAAACGAAAGTGGCAGCAGCTGCTTCAACTCCTTGCTCATTGACATCTATAAAAGTCTTTTGGACGATTTTATCTATAATTAAGTCTCCTTTTTGTCCTGCAATTCCACTCAAATCGGCTTCATCTCCACGAAAAACTCTCTCTACACCTAACTGAAATCAAATTGAGAAAATTTCAGACATTTTTGCTTACTTACATTTTTGAGAATCTTCTTGAAATTAATAGAAGTTTCAATTTTAAATTTTGGTAAAAACACACTTAAGTATGCTCTTTCTAATTTGTGTTGGGGTACAAAAACTGATTCTAGCTGATTTTCAAGAGTAGAGAGTCCTTCTTTTTTGTTTGGAAGTACGATTACCATTGAAGCTTCACCTCCTCGAAATGGTAGTCTCAGAAATTTTGCTTTCAGGTCTGAAGATTCGTAATAATTAAAAAACTTTCCAGAGATTGTCATAAAATCAATTTCGATAAAGTCGGTTTCAGTTTTGTAGAACTTAGTTTTGCTATTACGTGAAGGTGAAAAACGAAATGGAATTGACCAATTTGCTTTAAAATACAGAGCGTTGATTAAAACAGCTCGAGTGTCTTCATTTAGATCATCAGACTTTATCAAATTTTTTATTTTATCTTTTGTTTGTTTCTCTACCCAACTATTTATAGTTTTTGCAGCTTCATTATTTTTCTTAAAATCTATATTTTCAGAATCAGCATTAAACACCTGAGATGCAGCATTTTTGAATTCTTCTTTGATCTTAAAGTTATTTTTTATGTACATTTTATTTGCTGTATGAAGAGTGTATTTTTCATTGCCTTTTATTTTTGGTAAAAGACTTTTCATTGCTGATTCTATTTTATCTTTATCATTTGGTAAATATAAAGCATTTCGTAATTCTTCAGCTGAGTCTCCTTTGCAACCAGAATGAGCAAAAGCAAGGACTGTTTCGGCAGAAAAAGGACTTACTAAAAAATTCCCTTTTTCAGTTTTTAATAACTCCTAAAAATTTAATTCAAAAATAGTGTCACAATAAGAATTTACAAACCTTATAGACTGAAGAACTAAACTCATTGTTTGCGTTTGTAAATTCCTGAATTGCTGAATTTTCAGCAAGTGTTACACTTACTGAAAAAACTAAAACAAGCAACGACTTCATTCTGATTCAAACAAAACTAAAAATAATCTTGAATATTATGTTTAAACAAACTTTTATTTATTGATAATTAATGTTATTCAAAAAAAAGGTTAAATACTGATGCTTAATAACAGAGACAAAGGTCAAGGTTATTTCAACAAAATTCAGACAATTACTGATTTCGAGAATCTAGTGAGATAAAATTTATAATTTAGCGTGTTTTGAGTTATACAGGATGTCCCAGAACTCGCGATCCAGAGAAAAAAAAAAACGATTGTTTTAGAAGCCTTCGAAGACGGTAACATTTCTAATACATTGTTTCCAAGAGCATTTCATCACCAATTTTTTTTTTTAATTATATGCTGGTATTTTAGAGAATTGTGTGAAATGTCTTCAACAGCAAATAACTTACGTGTTAAATAAATATCCTGTTTAGAAAAGAGTTTTTCAACATTCTTAATAAAGGATATTTTTGCAATATTTTGTTGCGTACAACTGTTCAATTTGCTTGAGGCAGTTTTACTTTTTTATCGTGTTTATTAGTAGTTTCAGCATAACGGTGCACCACTGTATTACAGTCGATTGTCTCGAGAAATTTTGGATAAAGAGTATCCCAACCGATGTATAAAACATAGCAAAAGAATTAATCATCTGCTACGAATTTTGGGACAGCATATATACAAACAATTTTTTTTTTGAATGTTTATAATTAATACACTGTATAAACATTTTTTGTATAAACAAGTTTTGAAAGCTATTAATATTAAAAGTAATTAAAAAATTTAAAGATTCTCTTGTACAATAAATAAAATTATTGTTGATGTTAGAGGCTTCTAATGGGAAAAATTTCCGGTAAGACAGTGTGTCAGTCCGGCACTGACTTTAATGACTCCTATCTCTTATTGTTAAGCATCATTTGACCTTGTCAAAACAAAAATTATCATTGAGTAAGAGTATTTATAAACGCAACATTCAAGATTGTTTTCAGTTCTGTTTGAACCGCAATGAAGTCGTTACTTGTTTTAATTTTTTCAGTGAGTGTTTCACTTGCTGAAAATTCAGCAATTGAGGAATTTACAAACGCAAACAACCAATTCACTTCTTCAGTCTACAAGGTTTGTAAATTTATATTGAAATACAATTTTTGAAAAAGATTTTCAGGAGTTGTTAAAATCTGAAAAAGGGAATTTTTTGGTAAGTCCTTTTTCGGCTGAAACAGTCCTTGCTTTTGCTCATTCTGGTTGCAAAGGAGACTCAGCTGAAGAGTTACGAAATGCTTTACATTTACCGAATAATAAAGATAAAATAGAATCAGCAATGAAAAGTCTTTTACCAAAAATAAAAGGCAATGAAGAATACACTCTTCATACAGCAAATAAAATGTACATAAAAAAAGATTTTGAGATAAAAGAAGAATTCAAAAATGTTGCATCTCAGGTGTTTAATGCTGATTCTGAAAATATAGATTTTACAAAAAATGTTGAAGCTGCAAAAACTATGAATAGTTGGGTGGAGAAACAAACAAAAGATAAAATCAAAAATTCGTTAAATTCTGAAGATCTAGATGAAAACACTCGAGCTGTTTTAATTAACGCTCTATATTTCAAAGCAAATTGGTCAACTCCATTTTATCTATCAGACACAAAAAAAGAAAAATTTTACAAAACTAAAACCGACTTCGTTGAAGTTGATTTTATGAAAGCTTTTAAAGAGTATTTTAATTATTACGAATCTCCAGACTTAAAAGCCAAATTTCTGGAACTACCATTTGAAGGACATGAAGCTTCGATGGTAATCGTACTTCCAAACGAGAAAGAAGGTCTCTCAACTCTTGAAAATCAATTAGAATCAGCTCTTGTTCCCCAAGACAAATTAAAAAGTAACTACCTAAATGTAATTTTACCAAAATTTAAAATAGAAACTTCTATCGATTTCAAGAAAATTCTCGAAAATGTGAGTAAATTAAAATATCTAGAAATTATCTAAATTCAGTTTCAGTTAGGTGTAAAAAAAGTTTTTCATGGAGACGAAGCTGATCTGAGTGGAATTGCAGGACAAAAAGGAGACTTAATTATAGATAAAGTCGTTCAAAAAACTTTTATTGATGTCAACGAAGAAGGAGTTGAAGCTGCTGCTGCCACTTACGTTGGTAAGTTTTTTTTAATACTCGAAATATTTTTCTGTTATTTAATATTTCAGTGGCTGGAGTTCCTTATTCCTATTTTCAAGGTCCTACAGCTACACCTATAAATTTCATCGCCGATCATCCATTTTTATTTTATATTAAATTTAAAGATATCATCATTTTTGCAGGAAAAGTTACAGAACCTAAAATTTAAACAAAAATTGTAAATTTAAAATAAATAAAATTTATGTTTTGATTATTATTTATTAGTTTTATTGTAAAGATTATTGTAAAGAAAGTTAGAAACTTTTTTAAATTTAAATAATCTAGATCTACATTATCATCTGAATGAAACAAAGAAAAATCAATAAATTTCTTATACAAAAAAACACATACAAAAAGTGTCCTTTGTTATGTTACTGTAACCTTAAATCTTCTTTGTTATTAATTTTCATTTAATAAATAAATAATCGTATTATTTAGTATGTAGACAATACTATTTTAAATAATAGTAATATTGTTAACAAAATAAATAAGAAATGTAAAGATTATACAATAAATAAAATTATTGTTGAAGTCAGAGGCTCCCAATTGAGAAAATTTCCGGTAAGACTTTTGTCCTTTTGTTAAGCATCATTTAACCTTGTCAAAACAAGAATTATCAATAAATAAAAGTATTTATAAACACACTACTCAATATTGTTTTCAGTTCTGTTTAAATCGCAATGAAGTCGTTACTTGTTTTAATATTTTCAGTGAGTGTAACACTTGCTGACAATTCAGCAATTCAGGAATTTACAAACGCAAACAATGAGTTCACTTCTTCAGTCTACAAAGTTTGTAAATTTATATTGAAATACAATTTTTGAAAAAGATTTTTCAGGAGTTGTTAAAATCTGAAAAAGGGAATTTTTTGGTAAGTCCTTTTTCGGCTGAAACAGTCCTTGCTTTTGCTCATTCTGGTTGCAAAGGAGACTCAGCTGAAGAATTACGAAATGCTTTACATTTACCAAATGACAAAGATAAAATAGAATCAGCAATGAAAAGTCTTTTACCAACAATAAAAGGCAATGAAAACTACACTCTTCATACAGTGAATAAAATGTACATAAAAACAGATTTTGAGATCAAGGAAGAATTCAAGAATGTTGCATCTCAAGTGTTTAATGCTGATTCTGAAAATATAAATTTTACAAAAAATGTTGAAGCAGCAAAAGCTATAAATAGTTGGGTAGAGAAACAAACAGAAAATAAAATCCAAAATTTGATAAATTCTAATGATGTAGATAAAAACACTCGAGTTGTTTTAATCAACGCTCTATATTTTAAAGCAAATTGGTCAACTCCATTTTATCCTTCACTTACTAAGAAAGATAAGTTCTACAAAACTGAAACCGACTATGTTGAAGTTGACTTTATGAAAGCCTTTAGCGAGTTTTTTAATTATTTTGAATCTTCACAATTAAAAGCAAAATTTCTGGAATTACCATTTGAAGGAAATGAAGCTTCAATGGTAATCGTACTTCCAAACACAAAAGAAGGCCTCTCTACTCTTGAAAATCAGCTAGAATCAGTGTTTGTACCACAACACAAATTTGAAAGAGAATACCTAAAAGTGTTTTTACCAAAATTTAAAATTGAAAAATCCATCGATTTGAAGAAAATTTTCAAAAATGTAAGTAAACCGAAATGTTGCAGATTTTTTCTATTTAGTTTCAGTTAGGCGTTAAAAAAGTTTTTCGTGAAGATCAAGCCGATCTGAGTGGAATTGCAGGACAAAAAGGAGAATTAATTATAGATAAAATCATCCAAAAAACTTTTATTGATGTCAACGAGCAAGGAGTTGAAGCAGCTGCTGCTACTTTTGTTTGTAAGTTTTTTTAAACATCAGAGATATTTTTCTTTTATTTATTTTTTAGCAATTGTATTTCCTGATTTGGGTATTCAAGGTGAACCTATAGATTTCATCGCCGATCATCCTTTTTTATTTTATATCAAAGTTAAAGATATTATTATTTTTGTAGGAAAAGTAACAGAACCGAAAATTTAAACAATTGTAATTTTAAAATAAATAAAATTTAAGTTTTGTTTATTATTTATTAGTTTTATTGTAAATTTAAAGAAAAGTAGCATCTTTCTCTTGATTTAAAAAAATTATCTCTACATTATAAAAATAAAAAGTAAGACACCCATTAACATCAAACATTTTTACTTGATTCGACGCACGTTTCGACAACACAGTTGTCATTCTTAGATTGGAATTAAAACTAAATAAATTACAAACATTCCGAGTTGGTGCCGTCTTCCACCAACTTTCATTTCCTCTTCGTTTTTCAACCAATAAAAAGAGAGAAGAAGTAGGGAAAGATCTAAAATCAGCGTTGGTTAGACGATTTTTGTTTCTACGTATTTCTAGACTCTCGAAAGTGTCAAGAAATTTACAATTATTGATTGCCCTAATAATTCTAATATTATTTTTGTCAATTCTGTGTTTTTTTTCTCAAAAATATGTTGGGCAACACTAGATTTTTCTTTTCTGTTGAATTTAAGATGAGTATTTTAAATATAATGTAAATTGATCCAATATACTTTTGATTACAGTCGTTAGAATTAATTTCATGAATCCTGACTTTTCTAAGAGCCCTGTTTTATCTTTAAGATCACCGAGAAGACTTTGTAGACTTAAACCCGAGTTGTAAACAACTTGAAAGTCTAAATTTTTAAAAATTTTGCTCAAATTATTCGTGATTGAAAGAGCATACAATATAAAAGTTGTTTTCTTTGGTTTGTTTACAAAAGTCGTTATTTCAGTGACGATTTTTTTATATCTAATTTTTCAAACTGTTTTATCAATAATTTCTGTCTCAAAACCATTACACCTGACTGCAACTTTTATAATTTTGAAATTTTTTTTAAACCAATCATTTTAGTTTTAATTCCTACCTGAGGATGACAACTTTGTTGTCAAAACATGCGTTGTATCAAATACAAAGTTTAGTAAGTGCTCTGGTAGGTGTTTAAAGTTTCTTTTTTTATTTAAACACACCAAGAAAATTCAATGAGAAGATTCTACATTATCAACTGACTGAAACAAAGAAAAAACGATAAATTTCTAATACAAAAAACAAACAAAATAAGTGTCTTTTGTAATGTTACTGCAACCTTAAATTCTCTTTGGTTTTAATTGAAAACGTGACAAAAAACAAAAATCATTTGTCACAAGTTCTTCTTCTTCTTCTTCTCACTGCATTTCCTCAGCTTCACAGCTTTGTAGCTATTTGTCACAAGTTGTGAGTCGGCCTGTACCCATACAAACAATTTTCTTTAGAATGTTTATAATTTTGCAGTTTTTTCTTCTACTTCTAGTCAATCCAGTATAAACATTTTTTGTATAAACAAGTTTTGAAAACTATTAATATTAAATAGCAATTAAAAAATTTAAAAATACTTTAGTACAATAAATAAAATTATTATTGATGTTAGAGGCTCCCAATGGGGAAAATTTCCGGTAAGGCAGTGGGTCAATACGGTACTGGCTTTAATAACTCTTGTTTCTTATTGTTAAGCATCATTTAACCTTGTCAAAACAAGAATTATTATTGAGTAAGAGTATTTATAAACACAACAATTAAGATTGTTTTCAGTTCTGTTGGAACCATAATGAAGTCGTTACTTGTTTTAATTTTTTCAGTGAGTGTTTCACTTGCTGAAAATTCAGCAATTCAGGAATTTACAAACGGCAACAACCAGTTCACTTCTTCAGTCTACAAGGTTTGTAAATTTATATTGAAATACAATTTTTGAAAAAGATTTTTCAGGAGTTGTTAAAATCTGAAAAAGGGAATTTTTTGATAAGTCCTTTTTCGGCTGAAACAGTTCTTGCTTTTGCTCATTCTGGTTGCAAAGGAGACTCAGCTGAAGAATTACGAAATGCTTTACATTTACCAAATGATAAGGATAAAATAGAATCATCAATAAAAAGTCTTTTACCAAAAACAAAAGGCAATGAAGAATACACTCTTCATACAGCAAATAAAATGTACATAAAAAATAACTTTAAGATCAAAGAAGAATTCAAAAATGCTGCATCTCAGGTGTTTAATGCTGATTCTGAAAATATAGAGTTTAAAAAAAATGTTGAAGCTGCAAAAACTATAAATAATTGGGTAGAGAAACAAACAGAAAATAAAATCAAAAATTTGATAAATTCTGAAGATCTAAATGAAGATACTCGAGCTGTTTTGGTCAACGCTCTATATTTCAAAGCAAATTGGTCAACTCCATTTTCTCTTTCATTCACAAAAAAAGAAAAATTTTACAAAACTGAAACCGACTTCGTTGATGTTGATTTTATGAAAGCTTTAAGAAAGTTTTTTAAATATTACGAATCTCCAGACCTAAAAGCAAAATTTCTGGAACTACCATTTGAAGGACATGAAGCTTCGATGGTAATCGTACTTCCAAACGAGAAAGAAGGTCTCTCAACTCTTGAAAATCAATTAGAATCAGCTTTTGTTCCCCAAGACAAATTAAAAGGTAACCTCCTAAATGTAATTTTACCAAAATTTAAAATAGAAACTTCTATCGATTTCAAGAAAATTCTCGAAAATGTGAGTAAATTAAAATAGGTATTAAGAAATTTTCTAAATTTAGTTTCAGTTAGGCGTAAAAAAAGTTTTTCGTGAAGACCAAGCCGATCTGAGTGGAATTGCAGGACAAAAAGGAGACTTAATTATCGACAAAGTCGTTCAAAAAACTTTTATTGATGTTAATGAGCAAGGAGTTGAAGCAGCTGCTGCCACTTTTGTTTGTAAGTTTTTTTTAACACCCGAGATATTTTTCTTTTATTTATTATTTCAGCAATTCCAATTCCTTATACTATTATTAATGGCCGACCTATAGATTTTATCGCCGATCATCCATTTTTATTCTATATTAAAGTTAAAGACATTATTATTTTTGCAGGAAAAGTTACAGAACCGAAAATTTAAGCAATTGTAAATTTACGATTTTATTATTATTTATTAGTTTTATTGTAAAAAAAGATTTAAAAAAAATAATTTACATTATCAGTCACAAAAAGTGTCCTTTGTTATGTTAGTGTAATCTTAAATTTTCTTTGTTTCTAATTATAATACAATTTAAATTTATTTAATAAATAAGTGATCGTATTATGTAGTATGTAACCTATACTATTTTAAATAATAGTAATAATAACAATAAATAAAAACAATTTAAAATTGAGTGTTTATTTCAAATATTTGATATTTAATTATTTGATAAAACAATGAACGTCTCAGATTATTTTAGATTTTTTTATTATCATAATTAATTTTAATTAGTTTTGCAACCAGAATAAACAATAGCAAAAAAAGACTTACCAAAAAATTTCGTTTTTTAGATTTTGATAATATCTAAAAAATCTAATTCAAAAATAGTGTTTCAATAAAAAATTACAAACCTTGTAAACTGAAGAAGTGAAATTGTTGTTTCGTTTGTAAATTCCTGAATTGCTGAACTTTCAGCAAGTATTACACTTATTGAAAAAGTTAAAACAAATAACGTGTTTATTGCAATTCAGAAAAAACTAAAAACAATCTTTTGTGTTTAAATATACTTTTATTTATTGATAATTATTGTTATTAAAAATGATACTTAACAATAGATACAAAGGTCAAGGTTATTTCAACAAAAATCAGCCAATTACTAATTTCAAGAATCTCGTGAGATAAAATTTACATTTTAGTGTGTTTTGTGTTTATAGGATTTCCCAATACTTTTGATTCAAAGAAAAAACCAAAGCTTGCCATATTGCACAATTGTACGAACTAGTGAAAACAAAAAGGCTGTTTTAGAAGCCTTTAAAAACGGTATCAGAAGCATTAGAGAAGTTGTTGGCAATGTTAATATTTCTAGAATCTCTGTACATGATAAGAACTGAAAGACAACATTCCTTCTTTATAATTATAGTTTGTCGGATTTTATTTTTTAACAAATAAATCGATAAATTTTTTATAGTGTTTATGAGTAGTTTCAGCATGATGGTGCACCACCACACTACAGTCGATTGGCTCGGGAAATTTAGAATATTCAGAGTACCTCAATCGATGGATTGAACGTGACAAAAGAAAAAAATATTTGTCACAAGTTCTAATAAGTTAGCGTGTGACTTTGTAATTCTGTATAAACATTTTTTGTGTAAACAAGTTTTGAAAGCAATTAATATTGATAGCAATTCAAAATGTATAGATACAATAAATAAAATTATTGTTGAAGTTAGAGACCTCCAATGGGGAAAATTTCCGGTAAGACAGTGTGCCAGTCCGGCACTGGCTTGAATGACTCTTGTCTCTTATTGTTATTAAGCAACATTTAACCTTGGAAAAACAAGAATTATCATTGAGTAAAACTATTTATAATGACAATATTCAAAATTGTTTTTAGTTCGGTTTGAATCACAATGAAGTTTTTACTTGTTTTAATTTTTTCAGTGAGTGTAACACTTGCTGAAAATTCAACAATTCAGGAATTTATAAACGCAAACAACCAGTTTACTTCTTCAGTCTACAAGGTTTGTAAATTTTTATTAAAACACAAATTTTGAATTAGATTTTTCAGGAGTTGTTAAAATTTGAAAAAAGGAATTTTTTAGTAAGTCCTTTTTCTGCCGAAACAGTCCTTGCTTTTGCTCATTCTGGTTGCAAAGGAGACTCAGCTCAAGAATTACGAAATGCTTTACATTTACCGAATGATAAAGATAAAATAGAATCAACAATAAAAAGTCTTTTACCAACAATAAAAGGCAATGAAAACTACACTCTTCATACAGCAAATAAAATGTACATAAAAAATAACTTTAAGATTAAAGAAGAATTCAAAAATGCTGCATCTCAGGTGTTTAATGCTGATTCTGAAAATATAGAGTTTACAAAAAATGTAGAAGCTGCAAAAACTATGAATAGTTGGGTGGAAAAACACACAGAAAATAAAATCAAAAATTTGATAAATTCCGATTATCTAAATGAAGACACTCGAGCTGTTTTAGTCAACGCTCTGTATTTTAAAGCAAATTGGTCAACCCCATTTTATTCTTTATTTACTAATAAAAATAAGTTTTACAAAACTGAAACTGACATCGTTGAAGTTGATTTCATGAGAGCCTTTGGCCAGTTTTTTAATTATTACGAATCTTCAGACCTGAAAGCAAAATTTCTGGAACTACCATTTCAAGGAGATAAAGCTTCAATGGTAATCGTACTTCCAAACAAAAAAGAAGGACTCTCTACTCTTGAAAATCAACTAGAATCAGTTTTTGTACCACAACACAAATTAGAAAGAGCATACCTAAATGTGTTTTTACCAAAATTTAAAATTGAAACTTCTATCAATTTCATAAAAATTCTCGAAAATGTGAGTAATCTGAAACGTCTAAAATTTTCTCTATTTGGTTTCAGTTAGGTGTAAAGAAAGTTTTTGATAAAAATGAAGCCGATTTGAGTGGAATTGCAGGACAAAAAGGAGACTTAATTATAGGTAAAATCATCCAAAAGACTTTTATTGATGTCAACGAGGAAGGAGTTGAAGCAGGTGCTGCTACTTACGTTTGTAAGATTATTCTACCAGCCAAGCTGTTATTTTTTTTTATCTTTTATTTATACTTTTAGTAGTGGAAGAAAAAATAATTAGGCAGGTTGGTCCACCTCAAGATTTCATCGCCGATCATCCATTTTTATTTTATATTAAATTTAAAGATATTATTATTTTTGTAGGAAAAGTAACAGAACCTAAAATTTAAACAATTGTAAATCTAAAATAATAAAATTTAAAGTTTGATTATTATCTATTAGTTTTATTGTAAAGATAAGCTAGAAATCTTTCTTTTCTAGACTAAAACAAAGAAAAATAATATTAAAACAATAAATAAAAACAATTTGAAATTGAGTGTTTACTTTGACTAATTGATATTTAATTACATATTTAAACACAAAATTTTGATAAGAAATTAAACAAATCAGATTATTTGCCAAAATTCTATTTAAACCAGTTACAGGGTCGGATCTAGGACACGTCCTATAAAAGCAATAACATTGTTAATTTTTACATAAAACAGAAAAGGATGGTCTGCTCGAAATTGCTTAATTGATTGAACTCCACCAGAATAACTTCTTAAAACTTCATCTGAAAAAAAATCTGAAATATTTCTCTTTCAAAATTTTTTTCTACCATCAATTGCACTCGCAGTTGCATCAATCCCATTTTCACTAACATTTACAAAAACTTTTTGGATTATTTCACTGAGAAAAAGATCGCCTTTCCTGCCGGCAATTCCACTAAAGTCGGCTTGAGATGGATTAAACGCTCTGTTGACTTCCAACTAGAAAAAATTATTTTATTGTTTTAGTGTTTATTTTTATAAAGTTATAAGTTTTAATAACACACTTCGGATATTATGATACCAACTGAACAAGTCAGTTTCTAGAAATTTTGACATCTCTATTGACTGTAATCAAGTTTTGCCAATTTATTAAAAAACGATCAACGAAAAAATATTGTAATTAACTCTTCGTTAACGACTCGCTTTTGCTCACGTAAGCTATTATCAAGCTTAAAATTTAAACATATATTTTTGAAAAAATTTCAGATTGAAATTAAGAAAAGCAAAAGTAAAATAACATTTTAGAAATTGGTTAAATACGTTAGTTAGAAAAAAAAACAAAAGAATGTTTCTAAAAAAGCGTTAAAAATGACATTTAGAAAAAAAAGTAGATTGTGGGAAATGACAATTAGTAGAAAGAGAAACATCTACAAAAAATAAATTTGAGAAAAAAAGGTTTTGAAAAAAAAGAGAAAAGCAAAAGCAAATTTTGGGAAAATTAAAAACCATTCTAAAAGAGCTTAAACAAGGACTTAAAAAAAAAACGAAAAATTTGAATAATATGAATTAGTAAAAGAAAAATTAAAATTTATGCTTCGGTTTGAAGAAAAAAAGAAAGAAAAAAAAAAGAAAATCCTAGAATAACAAAAAACAAATTTATTTTTTTTACTTATTTTTTTTCGTCGGCTTCTTCGTTTTTTTATACTAGATCTACATTTTTTATTAATTTCTAATTTTTTATATTGCATCTTCACTGTTTTGCATTTTATTTTCTCTTCTGCTTTTCTTTTGCTGATTTCTCTCTTTTCTATAATCCTTGAGTAGTTCATTTCTATTATATCTGCTTCTACTTCTAATTATTATAGAATTTCTACTTTTCTTTTACCCGATTTGTAAACGATATAAGATTTTTTTAAATTTAAGTACAAAAGACAATTCTAAAAAGTTTAGATAACGACATTTTTTGAATAAACAAAAAAATTGAGAAAGAACAATTTGTAGAAAAAACAGTTAATTAAATAAAAATTCTAGAAATGTGGGTTGGAATAATAAAAAACAAAAAAAGTTTTTTGATAACAGCAAGAAAAAAATAAAAACAGCAGAAGACAATTCTAGAAAAACTTTGAAAACGACATTTTATAGAAAAAGTAGAAGGTAAAAAAATATCAATTAATAGAAAAATAACAAACTTTTTTAGAAAAGTCGAAAACCGTCGACTGAAAGACAAAAAAAAATTTTGCAAAAAGAATTCTACTAAAACTCAAAAAACTGTGTTTAAAAAGAAAATAAAAAACATAAAAGAGAAGATCTAAAAAAGCAAAAATTAATTTTGAAAGAACAGAAGAAGATTCAAAAATAGCTAAACAACAATCTTTGAAAGAAACTTAAAAATTTGAGAACAAAACAAAAAGGTTCTTGAAGAGCTAAGAAATATTCTAAAGAAACAAAAAATGATTCTAGAAGAACTTTAAACAATTTGTAAAAAAAATTTTGGAGGCCAATTAAATACGATGGTTACAAGAACACAAAAAAATTTTAGAGAAACAAAAAAATATTTTCGAAAAATAATTTTTTTTAGAAAAGCTCCAAAAATAAGATAAAATGTAAGAAAAGACAATTAATTGAAATAAAATAGCAAACAAAAGCTTTAGATATAAGGTGAGATTGGTGGCTATAAAAAAACGTTACAGAAAAATAAAGAAAACTAAGTTTAAAAAAAAAACATAAAAAATTGAAAAACAACAGTAGTAGATGAAGAGATACAATAAAATTCCACAAGAGAGTTATGTCGATTAGAAAAACTACAAAACTAGAAAAAAAGGTTTTGGAAAAAGAAGAAAAAGTTCTGGAAACTTAAAATTTGGACTTACAGTTTTCAAAATAAATTTGAAGTTAACTTTTGTCTCAATTTGAAATTTTGGCACAACCACATCAACGAATTCAAGTTTGGTTGTAAACGGTTTCAACACTGTCTCAATTTGGTTTTCAAGACTTTGTAAACCACCTCTCAAATTCGGTAAAACCAAAACCATTAAAGCTTCATCTCCACCAAACGGAATTTCCAAAAATTTCGCATTCAAAACTTCACTTTCATAAAAATTATAAACATCTGGACCACTATGATACATCATCTCGGCCAAAACACTTGTTGTCGCATTAACAAAAAAAAATTCTTTCTTTGTCAAATTCTCCGAAAATGGCCGGAACCAATTCGCCTTGAAAACCAGCGCATTTACGACAACCATTCGCGTTTTCGCACCCAAATTAGCGGCGTTTATAACACTCCCTCGTCTTCCTGTGTGCCTCTCAAGCCAGTTGTTGATTCTCCTCGCGGCTTTCACTCGTTTTCCGAAATCGATTCTCTCACTTTCGCTTCGGAAAACTTGCTTTGCAACACGTGCAAAGTTTTTCCTTACTGGGAAATTCCGGCGGACGTAGATTTTAGTCAAAGTGTGAAATACGTAAAAGTCATTACGTGTTAGTTTTGGAATAAGCGTCTTAAAGCCGGTTTGGATCTCGTTTTGGTTTGGGAGGTGTAAAGCAGACCGGATTTCTTTTCCTGTAGCGCCTCTACAGCCGAATTGGAGTGAAGATAGGGAGATTTCGGCCGTAAGAGGGCTTACAAGGAATGTTCTGTTAGTGTTTCTTGAAATGGACTAAAAAAAGGTTTGTTAAGATGTAATTACTTTGTAGGCATTTATAACATCACTCATAGGAGTGATGGTAGAATTAAAAGCAAAAGGCAGAAAAAAGAAACAGAACATTGGAGAAATACAATACAAAAACAAGAAAATGAAGAAAAAAACGAAAACAAATCTAATTTTGAAATTGTTTGAAAGTCGGGTAAAAGAAAAATAGAAATTAAAGAATAATTAGAAGAAGAAGCGTATGTAATAAAAACAATCTACTTAAAAATAATAGAAAGAGAAAAGTCAGGAGAAAAAAACCAGAGAGAAAAGAAAAACG
Source organism: Tribolium confusum (assembly GCA_029207805.1). Lineage (NCBI taxonomy): Eukaryota > Metazoa > Arthropoda > Insecta > Coleoptera > Tenebrionidae > Tribolium > Tribolium confusum. The sequence continues at coordinate 3,518,158 of JALGAY010000007.1, read as the reverse complement.
CATGACAGTAAAGATGCAATATAAAAAATTAGAAACTAATGTAAAATATAGTTCTAGTATAAAAAAAATAAAGAAACTAAAGAAACATTAAAAATAAAATTTTCTTTTGTTTTTTTTAACTAACGTATTTATTTCTAGAATTTTATTTAAGTTTTACTCTTTCAAAAATTGACGTTTCTCAAATTTTGTTTCTTTTAAAGGTTGTATTAAATCGTCTTCTGTTCTTCCAGAATCCATTTTTGATTTTTTTTTAACGCAATTTTTCGAGATTTAATAATATCTTCTTTTAATAGTCGTGTAGATAGACACAGTGTGCCATCTAACGAAGAGTGCTGGAAGGTGCGAGAGTTGGTATAATAATGTTGGCGGATAACAAAGTTATCTCTTAGGCTCTCGCTCGGCCACCAACATAATCAACCTCCACGATTAGGCAAAAACAACACTTCTTGGAGTTCTGGTTACACTGCCTTTCAGTGTGTTGCAGGTTGGGCGATTAGATGATGTAATTCAATGTCGGTCGGGGCATTAGTCCGCGAAGTAGTTGTTTTTGCCTAATCGTAGAGGTTCGTTATGTTGGTGGCCGAGCGAGAGCCAAAGAGATAACTTTGTTATCCGCCAACATTATTATACCAACTCTCGCACCTTCCAGTACTCTTCGTTAGATGGCACACTGTGTCTGTCTGTACGACTACTAGCCGGACTTCGCTTGATATAAGCGAGTTTTCCCACCTGCTCCAATCGAGCACAACGCTCCGGGATACACCGTACTGATGAGGGGCAAAAACCCCGAAACCGGTATACAGTTTCTCGACGTTTTGCTCGATTGGAACACCTTTGCTAATATCTTCTTTTGCTGTTTCAAAAACTTCTTTTCTCTCAGCCGACTTCTTTCAATTTCTTAATTCTTTTTACTAATTACTTTTCCAAAAACCATTAAAACATTTTTTAAATTTTTTTCTGTTCTAGAATTCTTCTATAAATTTGAGAATTTTTTAGAGTTTTTTGTCCAACTAACGTGTTTAGCTGACTTCTCGAATTTTATTTTACTTTTTCACTTCTATAAATTGTCGTTTTTATTTTTTTTTATTTCTTTCAAACATCGTTGTTTAAGATATTTAAGAATCGTCTTTTGTTCTTCCGGAAATGGTTTTTGCTATTCTAAACACTTTTTTATGGTGATTTTTTTAACGCAGTTTTTTAAATTCTAATAGAATCTTCTACTCTTCCAAAACTTTTTTTTATTTTAAACAACATTCTTAACGTTTTCTAGATATTTATTGCTATTCTTTTTTAACCAAGTATTATTTCTTACATTCTACTTTTTCTTCCAATAGTCGTTTCTAAAGCTGTTCTAAAATCAACTATTAATATTCCAGAATATTTCTTCACTCGTCTAAAATCTTTTTTTGCTTTTTATTCCTTCCAACCGACGTATTTAGCCGACTTCTAGAATATTATTTTAGTTTTTTTAAACATTTTTTGCTCTTTTGGAATATATTTTGCTCTTCTACACTCTCTTTAATCGTTGTTTTTTAATTTTTTTTTCAATCGCAATTTTTTAAAATCTAGTAAAATTGCTGCTTCAAAACATTCTATTGTCTTCTCTCTCAGCCGACATTCTTTAACTTCTTCTAAAAAATTTTTTTATCCTTTTTATACTAATTGTAATTTCTCATTTTTTTTAGATTTTAGAATCATCATCTGTTTTTCCCCAATCTTTGATTGCTCTTCTAGAATCTTCCTTTGTCTTTTTGTTTTTTCAACCCACGTATTTGACCTACTTCTAAAATTTTATTCTACGTTTTCTCTTCAACCAATTGTCGTATTTCAAAATTTTTTGTTTGCTTTAAAAGCCGTTATTCAAAGTTTTTTAGAATCATTTTTTGTTTTTATAGGATCTTTGTTTGTTCTTTTGTAGCCTCTATTTGTTTTTCTTTATTTTAGCCGATGTTTTTTAACTCAATTTAATTTAAAACGATTTTACTGACAGCAAGGAAAAAAAATCAAGAAAGCAAAAAAAGAAAAAATAATAAATAAATATATAAAAAATTAGTATATAGGCAAGATCTAGCACAAATAGCTTTTTTACTTTACCTAATTATGTAACACAAAATAAACAAAGCAAAAAAAAAGAAAATTGAAAAAATGAATTTATATACGTTTTATTTTTTCTTTTCCTTTTCTAAAAATTCTTAAATCTTTCGTTTAGAGCGGTTTTTGTTCTTCCAGAATTTATTTTTGTTTTTTGTTTTTTTTGTTGTTTTTTTAGTTTTTTTGCAAACCCAATTGTTTAAGATTTAATTTTTTTGCTGTTCTAAAACTTCTTTTATTTCGTTTAGACACCTAGATTTTCGCTTTCAACTACTTGTTATTAATATTTGTTTATTTTTCTAAATGCTATTTTTACAGTTCTTCTAAGATCATCTTCTGCTGTTCCAAAATCCTTCTTTTTTTCGTCTAAAACCTTTTTTTGTTGTTTTTAACTAACACATTTAACCGATTTCTAAAATTTTATTTTACTTTTCTCCTTCTACCAATTATTGTCGTTTTTTAAAATTTTCTGTTTATTCGAAACGTCGATATTTAAGCTCTTCTTGTTCTTCCAGAATCTTTCTTGTTCTCGCAATTTTTGTTTCATGATTCTTCATTTTCTTTTAACGCAGTTTTCTAGAATTTATTAGAATATTTTTTTGCTCTTCCAAAATGCTTGTTCTTTTAGAAAAAAGACAAAAAATAGAGACGAATAGATAAGAATAATCCAAGATAAACAAAGCAACAGATCACCTAAGCCCAAAATGCTAAAATTATAGTTACTTTATATAAATCCACAGCGAAAAGATTTGTGGCAATAGGAATTTCATTATCAGCAGAAACTAACCAAACATTCAACAAATATAACAAAACTCGCATTTTTAGTACTGACACAATGAGAAAAAAGCTTTGGGTTATAAAACTGAGACCCAAAACGAGTTTTTAATAAACCCAATTACAACACAATAACTGCATTTACAATTTTATTTCAACTGTTTTCTACAAATTATTTTTCAGGACTAGTCACACGTCCTATAAAGGTCACAAGATTCCTAATTTTTACATAAAAAATAAATGGATGATTCACGTCAAACTTTTTAGGAAAGGACATTGCTCTAGGTATTCCTATAAATAATTTTTGGCCCGAACTGGCCTCAACTCCTCTTTCATTTACGTCAAAAACCGATTTTTGGGTTATCTTATCTAGAAAAACTCTCGTTTCGGAAATTCTTGGAATTTGGGCATTTTCTTGAAAAACCTCTTTAATGCCCATCTAAAACCAAAACAAAATTATTTTGAAACTAAAAACACAAACCAACATCCTTCAAATATTCTTGAATGTGGAGATCACTCTCAATTCGAAATTTCGGCAGTGAAACATCCACAGGGATCTCGTCAAAATCCTGAAATTCCAGAATCTCATCGAGATGTTTCTCCAATTCAGGAAGACCATTGATCTCATTTGGAAGAACCACAACCAAGCAAGCCTCGTACTTCTCAAAAAACAGTTTCAGGAATTTAGCATCCAAAATTTGACTTTCACCAAAATTGAAATCTCTGCTCTTAATGTACATCAGGTCGGTTAAAACCGACTCGGTTTCGGTTTTGTAAAACAGTTCTTTTCTTGTGTCAGCAGTCGAGAATTGCAGAGACCAATTCGCCTGGAAGTAGAGAGCGCCAAAAATCATAAGAACCATATCCTCTCTCAAATCACCAGGAGATATAATTTTCGAAATTTGGTGGTTGGTTTGTTCCTGAATCCAGTGATTGATTTTGGCAGAAGTGCCATTTTTATCTTTGAAATTCGAGTTGGTTGAGTCGATTTGAAAGATCTTTTTGACTTCTCTCTGCCAGTCTTTATCCAGATTATATTTCTCATCAACATAAAGTTTGTTTGCAATATGAAGATTGTAGCCTTGGTTTTTGAAAATTAAAAGAAGCGTTTGATAGTTTTCTTCAATTTCTTCGATATTGTCAGGCAGTTGAAAAACGTTTTTGATTTGTTTGGCTGTTTCTCCAGAACTTGCTAAATAAAGCGCTGCAAAAGCTGTTTCTACAAGAAAAGGACTCGTTACAAAATTTCCAGAAATACATTTTGATATCGTCTAAAAATTTGTTTTTAATTGAAGCTCGTTTAATTTTTTTATACTTGATAAAAAGAAGCAGCAAATTTGTTGCTTCGGTCTGCATAATTTTCTTCGGCTGCTGTAAGCCCAAAAATCAAAATTAGAATAAAAATCATTTTTGTTTTAAAATACTGATTTAGTTCTTGGTTTTGAGGCTTATAAATATCTGAATTAAACGAGTTTTTAATTTAACCTTTATCTAATAAGAGGATAAAAAATCAACGATAAAATAATGACTCAAATATATGAATAAAAACTATTTTTATTTCATTTTGTTATGTTTAGATCGGTTTTTCCATAATTATTAAACTAACTAACCGCAAAGTAATTGACCTTGCAACCTCATTTTGCATTTAATTTAGAAATTAAATTATGCAAATTTATTTTTCACACATTTTTTATTGAGATGAGATTAGAATGTGAGTTGTTTTTAATTTTGATGTCAAAATCTCTTTTCGTTCTTATAAAATCTTTTCTTTGTTTCTTTTAGAAGTGTTTTCAGTTGTTCTACTTTTTTTATTGACGTCTTAATAGATTTAAAACGTTTTTTGTTCTTCAAAAGTTTTTCTTTCTTGTCCTTTTTTTCAATCGACGGTTTTTAATCCTATCCAAAAAAAAATTTTTTTTGTGTGACATTGTTTATCTTCTTTTTTGTGTTTATTATTCGCCAATAGTTTTTTTTTAAATTTTTTGGATTTTCTAAATGTTGCCGTTTTGTAGAAGCTTTAAAATCTTTTTTGTTTTTCTAGAAAGTTTCTGTGTTTTTTAGATAATTTTTTTTTCAGCCGACGTCGTTTAGGTTTTATAAGTTTTTTATTCTTAATTTTTTCTCTTTTTCTCTGTTTTTTTTTACCACCTGATGTTTGTTTTCAAATTTTTCTGTTTTTTACATACGCCATTATTGTTGTTTCTCAATTTATGCTGTTCCTTCAAGATGCTGTTGTCTTAGTTGTTCTAGAATATTTTTCTGTACTTTTTAAATACTGTTTTTTGCTTTTACAGAACTCTCTTTTGATCTTCTTTTTTTCAATTTTAATTTTTTCTAGACATTATTTTGCAATTTTTCTACCAAACGCCTTTCCCACATTCCTCTGTTTTTTATTTATCTACTTTTTTACTTTTCTTTTTTTCTCAATAATCGTTTCTTAAATTTTTGTTTTTTTTTAACGGCGTTGTTCAAGCTCTTTTAGAATCATATTTTGTCTTTCCAAAATCTTTTTTTTTTAGAATTGTTTTTTGATTTCTTTTTGTAGCCAACGTCTGTCAATTCTTTCTTCATTTTTTAGAAAATACTGTTTTACAGATTTTTATTGTTCTTCTAAACGCTTTTAGAATATTCTGTTCTTTGACAAATTTTTTTAATGTTATTTTTTAATCACTCGTTGTTTCTCAAGTTCTTTTGTTTTTCAGCCTGCGTCCTTCAGTTTCTGTCAAAATTTGATTTAATTTTTTTTGACCTGCGCTGAGTTCTACTGCTCTTTTCTTTTTCTGAAAGACATCTTTCAATTATTAAAATAATCTTTTGTTTTTTTCCTCACCAATCTTTGCCTTTCACTTTATTCCATTATTTTTGTTAACCGCCATTATCTTTTTCAAATTTTTGTAGAGTGTTAATGTGTCCTTCCAAAATCGTTCCTTATTATTTTAAAACTAATTTGTTTTTTTTGCCAATGTCTTTTAATTTCTGCTAGAATTTTCCTAAATTTTTTCTTTATTTTGGTCGAGCTTTTCTAGAATATCTAGTATTTGAAGTCGTAGAAACTATGTCATCAATTAACAGCTTCTACAAGTTTGATCAAAAAAAAAGATGTCAGAACAAAAAACAGTTAAAAAAAATTGTAGAAGAAATACAAAAATCTTCCTTGGGAGTTTGTAAAACAGCGTCTATAAAAACAAGAAAAACTTAGAAAACATTGGCAAACAAATAGTGACAAAATAAAATTTTGGAAGTAGTTACAATACATCGAATAAAAGAAAAAAAATTTAGAAGAGCCTAAAAAAAACCTCAAAAAAACAAAAAAGTTTTATTAGTAACAGCGATTAGTTAAAATAAGAGCAATTAAAAATTCTAGAAAAAGTAACGGATCGTCAAGGGTCGTCATAGCCTAGCGGTAAGCAGATGCACACTCCGAGCCGCTAGTGTGAAAACCCGATGCCGGTTCGAGCCCGGCTGAAACCATGGGTGTTATTTCGTATGAAGGGGAGCTCACATTGGGTATTTGCCTCAGTGAGCGGTCCGCCTACATAGGCCACCAAAAACCCTTCACATGTGGTGGACTCGGTCGGGCACAGTGGTACTACTGGGCTCGGTAATTCGGGCACGCTACGGCCAGTCGGACCCCTTTTTTTAAAAAAGAACAAAAGAAGAAGGGATCGTCGCTTGAAAAAAAGAGAAAAGCAAAAAAACAGAAGTTTCTAAAAAAATTTGCAAAAAAAAGGTTGAGAAACACCGGATAGATAGAAAAGAAGAGCAATAGAAAATTTTAGTAAAGTCTAAAAAACAACAATTATAAAAAAACAAAAGTTAAGAAAGATTTTATTAGGACAATAAATAGCTTCTGGAAAGCTTGCAGCATAAAGTTTTAGAATAACGAGTAGAAAAAGGTGATAGAGAAATAAAAATAAAAAAGTTGCTAGAAAAGCGTGAAAAACAACGATAGGATAAAAAAGGAGAACAAAAAAAAATTGTAAAAGAACAAAAAACTATTTTAAAGAAGCTCAGTAACCGATAATTTAAAAAACAAGTAAAAAAAACGAAAAAGAAATTAAAAAAACAACGATTAGGAGAATTAGGCCAAAAAAACGCGAAAAAAATTTGAAACACTTGTTTGTGACTGGTTAATTTTAAAAATTTATTATACACAGATAAATATTTTAAATTTACAGAGCTTACCTGTTCCTCTCTCACTTGTTCTGGCAAAAAAAACCATTTTTATTTTTAATATTTTAATTTCTTTTCTTTTTATTTTATGATACAACCATGACCTTTCTGTTGTTATCAATCTTTGAACTTTTTAAAAGACGTATTATCAATAAAGAGAAGTAGATATAAGCACAAGATTCTAAATTGATTTTATAGTTCTGGTATAACCACCATGAAGTCGTTGCTGGTTTTAATTTTTGCAGTAAGTGTCTCACTTGCTGAAAGTTCAGAAATTCAAGAATTTACAAATGCAAACAACCAATTCACTTCTTCAGTCTACAAGGTTTGTAAATCTTTATTGAGACACTATTTTTGAGTTAGATTTTTCAGGAGTTGTCAAAAACTGAAAAAGAAAATTTTTTAGTAAGTCCTTTTTCGGCTGAAATAGTTCTTGCTTTTCCTCATTCTGGTTGCAAAGGAGACTCAGCTCAAGAATTACGAAATGCTTTATATTTACCAAATGATAAAGATAAAATAGAATCAGCAATAAAAAGTCTTTTACCAAAAATAAAAGGCAATGAAGAATACACTCTCCATACAGCAAATAAAATGTACATAAAAAATAACTTTGAGATAAAAGAAGAATTCTAAAATGTTGCATCTCAAGTGTTTTATGCTGAATCTGAAAATATAGATTTTACAAAAATTGTGGAAGCAGCAAAGACTATAAATTGTTGGGTAGAGAAACAAACAAAAGATAAAATAAAAGACTTAATAAGTTTTGCTGATCTAAATGAAGGCACTCGAACTGTTTGTTTTAATCAACGCTCTATATTTCAAAGCTAATTGGACAAGTCCTTTTTCTGTAGTACCCAACGCAATTAAACAAAAATTCTATAAAACACCAACTGAAACTGTCGATGTCCTTTATTTGAGTAAATTCGGAGGTTATTACAATTATTACGAGTGTCCACACTTGAAAGCAAAATTTTTGGAAATACCATTCCAAGGAAATGAAGCTTCAATGACTGTCGTCCTTCCACACGAAAAAGACGGCCTTTCAAACCTTGAAAACCAACTCGAATCGGTTTTTGTGCCACAACACAAACTGGAAAACACTCTTGTCAACGTGGATTTGCCAAAATTTCGTATTGAATCTTCAATCAATTTCAAAGAAGTCCTGTTGAAGGTAATAACTAAGGAGAAAAGTAACTTTTAACAAAAAAACTGTGTTTCAGTTGGGAGTTAAGAAGATTTTTGATAGTAACGAAGCCGATTTGAGTGGAATTGCGGGAAAAAAAGGCGATTTGGTTGTTAGTAAAGTCGTCCAAAAAACTTTTATTGATGTCAACGAGCAAGGAGTTGAAGCAGCTGCGGCTACTTTAGTTGGTATGTATTTCAAGTTTTGGAAAAAAATTGATTAATTTTGAGATTTCTAGTGACGGAATTAGGTGGTTCAGCTGCGTTAGAAGCACCTAAAGTGTTTTATGCAAATCATCCTTTTATTTTTTATATTAAAATCAAGGATATTGTTGTTTTTGCAGGAAGAGTCACTGACCCTTCCATTTAAACCAATAAAACTAATTTTATAATTATGTTATGTGTTTTTTTGACTTCTTATCAAAATTCGGAGATAAAAAAAGCGAACTCGACCATGCGATTATTTCATAAACAAAACCTTTTATTCTAATCATTGTTTTTCAGGCTTTTTTAGAATTGTTTTTTTTCCTTCTAAAACCTTTTCTAGATTTTTTTTCTTCTAATCGTTGTTTCTCGAATTCGTTTTATTTTAATAGTCGTCTCTCATATTTTATTCTTTCAAACGCCGCGCCGTTTATTAGCCTTTTTCAGATCTTCTTTTGTACTTCCGAAATTTCTTTTTGCATTTTTTAAACTTTTATTTTGACGTTTCATTCATTTTTTTCTAAAAAGAGTTTTCCGAAATTTTTTAAAATGTTCTTGTATTTTTTATCGTCTTCGAGTCTTTGGTTTTATATTTCTTCTAAAATCTTCTGTTGTTTCTCTTCTTTTTGTTCGAGTTTTTCCAACAATAAACTCAATTGTTTCTTCATTTCTAGCTTCTTCAACTCCAACATCTAACACCAGTGTCAAGAAATAATTATCAATTTTAGCCTGATTTGATTTCCGTGAAAATAACCTTGACTTGTTTGTTGTTAATCACTGTTTGAATTATTGAAAATAAATATTATCTCTGAGTAAGAGTATATAAACACAAAATTCCAGATTGCTAAATGCAATTCTGTGTGAACTACAATGAAGTCGTTACTTGTTTTAATTTTTTCAGTGAGTGTTTCACTTGCTGAAAATTCAGCAATTCAGGAATTTACAAACGCAAACAACCAGTTTACTTCTTCAGTCTATAAGGTTTGTAAATTTTTATTGAAACACTATTTTTGAACAAGATTTTTCAGGAATTGTCAAAATCTGAAAAAGGAAATTTCTTGGTAAGTCCTTTTTCGGCTGAAACAGTCCTTGCTTTTGCTCATTCTGGTTGCAAAGGAGACTCAGCTGAAGAATTACGAAATGCTTTACATTTACCGAATGATAAAGATAAAATAGAATCAGCAATGAAAAGTCTTTTACCAAAATTAAAAGGCACTGAAGACTACACACTTCATACAGCAAATAAAATGTACATAAAAAAAGATTTTGAGATTAAAGAAGAATTCAAAAATGCTGCATCTCAGGTGTTTAATGCTGATTCTGAAAATATAGACTTTATCAAAAATGTTGAAGCTGCAAAAACTATAAATAGTTGGGTGGAAAAACACACAAAAGATAAAATAAAAAATTTAATAAATTCTGAAGATTTAGATAAATACACTCGAACTGTTTTAATCAACGCTCTTTATTTCAAAGCAAACTGGTCAAGACCTTTTCCGTTATCTCAATCACAAAAATCTAAATTCTACAAAACACCAACTGAAAGTGTTGAAGTCAATTTTTTAAATGAATACGAAACTCACTACAATTATTACGAATGTCCACACCTAAGAGCAAAATTTTTGGAACTGCCATTTCAAGGAGGTGAAGCTTCAATGACTGTTGTCCTTCCAAACGAAAAAGACGGTCTTTCAAGACTTGAAAACCAACTAGAATCAGTTTTTATGCCTCAACATAAATTACAAAGTACTTATCTTAATGTAGCTTTGCCAAAATTCCATATTGAAAGCTTGATTGATTTCAAGAAAGTTCTACATAAGGTAAAACAAAATTTGCTCAATAAATTACTCTAGGATGTTTTAGTTAGGAGTAAAAAAAATTTTTGATGATGAAGAAGCCGATTTGAGTGGAATAGCAGGAAAGAAAGGCGATTTAGTAGTAGATAAAGTCGCTCAAAAAACGTTTATTGACGTTAGTGAGGAGGGAGTTGAAGCAGCTGCAGCTACTTTTGTTTGTATGTCTTTTTAATTTGAGAGATTTTTGGTTTATTTAGGTGATTTCAGTGATTGCAGTTCCTGAATCGGCCCCTTTAAAAAGACCAATACAATTTTCAGCTGATCATCCTTTTATTTTTTATATTAAAATTAAGGATTTAATTGTTTTTGCAGGAAGAGTAACTGATCCTTCGATTTAAATTAAATAAATCTTCAGATATTTTTTGAATTTTATTTCAATGTTATCGATTTTTTTCTTCAAATTTTTCTGATTTTCTAAAACTATCAAAATAATTTTTCCACCTCTGGCACCTCTAAAATGATTAAAAATGTCAAATTTCTTAAAAATATTTTTTAATGGTCGTGGTTTGAAGTTTTCACAGTTTCTTTTGCTTTTCCTTTTTTTCTGTTGTAGTATTTCAGTTTTTCTTGTTTTCTTATACTCTTCTTTTTTTCTTTTAGCATCTTCCTTGGTTTTCTCTTTCTTTCTAATCATTGTTTTTTAGGTTTTTTAAAATAATTTTTTGTTCTTCTAGAACCTTCGCTAGCTTTTTTTTTCCTTCTATTCATTCTTTTACAAATTCGTTTTGTTTTAGTTGTTGTCTCTCATATTTTACTCTTTCAAACGCCGTTTATCAACCTTTTCAAATCTTTTTTTGTACTTTCAAAATTCCTTTTTGCATTTTTTAAACTTTTATATTGACGTTCAATGCTTACTTTTCTATATAGAGTTTTCCGAGATCTTTTAGAATTCTCTTGTATTTCTTATCGTTTTTAAATCTTTAGTTTTCTATTTCTTGTAGAATTTTCCGTTGTTTCTCTTCTTTTGTTCGAGCTTTTTCAACAATAAACTCATTTGTTTCTTCATTTCTTGCTTCTTCAACTCCAACATCTAGCACCAGTGTCAAGAAATAATTATCAATTTTTGCCAGATTTGATTTCCGTGAAAATAACCTTGACTTGTTTTTGTTATTAATCACTATTTAACTTGGTTAAATAAATATTATCAATGAGTAAGAGTATATAAACACAAAATTCCAGAGATTGCAATTGCTATTCTGTTCGAATCACAATGAAGTCGGTGCTTGTTTTAATTTTTTCAGTGAGTGTAACACTTGCTGAGAATTCAGCAATTCAGGAATTTACAAACGCAAACAACCAGTTTACTTCTTCAGTCTATAAGGTTTGTAAATTTTTATTGAAACACTATTTTTGAATTAGACTTTTTAGGAGTTGTCAAAATCTGAAAATGGGAATTTTCTAGTAAGTCCATTTTCGGCTGAAACAGTCCTTGCTTTTGCTCATTCTGGTTGCAAAGGAGACTCAGCTGAAGAATTACGAAATGCTTTACATTTACCAAATGATAAAAATAAAATAGAATCAGCAATAAAAAGTCTTTTACCAACAATAAAAGGCAATGAAAATTACAGTCTCCATACGGCAAACAAAATGTACATAAAAACAGATTTTGAAATAAAAAAAGAATTCAAAAATGTTGCATCTCAGGTGTTTAATGCTGATTCTGAAAATATAAATTTTACAAAAAATGTTGAAGCTGCAAAAACTATGAATAGTTGGGTGGAAAAACACACAAAAGATAAAATCAAAAACTTGATAAATTCTGAAGATCTAGATGAAGATACTCGAGCTGTTTTAATTAACGCTCTTTATTTCAAAGCAAATTGGTCTAATCCTTTTTCGTTATCTCAGTCTCAAAAAGCTAAATTCTACAAAACACCAACTGAAAGTGTTGAAGTAATTTTTTTAAATGAATACGAAACTCACTACAATTATTACGAATGTCCACACCTAAAAGCAAAATTTTTGGAACTGCCATTTCAAGGAGGTGAAGCTACAATGACTGTTGTCCTTCCAAACGAAAAAGACGGTCTTTCAAGACTTGAAAACCAACTAGAATCAGTTTTTATGCCTCAGCATAAATTACAAAGTACCTATCTTAATGTAGCTTTGCCAAAATTCCACATTGAAAGCTTGATTGATTTCAAGAAAGTTCTACATGAGGTAAAAAAAATTTGCTCAAAAAATTACTATAAGAAGTTTTAGTTAGGAGTTAAGAAGATTTTTGATGATGAAGAAGCCGATTTGAGTGGAATAGCAGGAATACAAGGCGACTTGGTTGTCAATAAAGTCGCTCAAAAAACGTTTATTGATGTTAGTGAAGAAGGAGTTGAAGCAGCTGCAGCTACTTTTGTTTGTATGTCTTTTTAATTTGAGAGATTTTTGGTTTATTTAGGTGATTTCAGTGATTGCAGTTCCTGAATCGGCCTCTATAGAAAGACCAATACAATTTTCAGCTGATCATCCTTTTATTTTTTATATTAAAATTAAGGATTTAATTGTTTTTGCAGGAAGAGTAACTGATCCTTCGATTTAAATTAAATAAATCTTCAGATATTTTTTGAATTTTATTTCAATGTTATCGATTTTTTTCTTCAAATTTTTCTGATTTTCTAAAACTATCTCAAATAATTTTTCCACCTCTGGCACCTCTAAAATGATTAAAAATGTTAAATTTCTTAAAAATATTTTTTAATGGTCGTGGTTTGAAGCTTTCACAGTTTCATTTACTTTTCCTTTTTTTTTCGGTTATAGTACTTCAGTTTTTCTTGATTTTCTTATACTCTTTTCTTTTTTGTTTTAGCATCTTTCTTGGTTTTCCTCTTTCTTTCTAATCATTGTTTTTCAAGATTTTTTAGAGTTATTTTTTGTTGTTCTGGACCTACTCTAGCTTTTTTTTCTTCTAATTATTGTTTTTCAAATTTGTTTTATTTTAATTGTTGTCTCTCATATTTTACTCTTTCAAACGCCGTTTATCAACCTTTTCAAATTTTTTTTTGTACTTTTAAAATTGCTTTTTGCATTTTTCAAACCTTTATTTTGACTTTCAATTCTTTTTCTTCTAAAATGAGTTTTCCGAGATCTTTTAGAATTTTCTTGTATTTTTTATCGTCTTCGAGTCTTTGGTTTTCTATTTCTTCTAAAATTTTCCGTTGTTTCTCTTCTTTTTGTTCGAGTTTTTCCAACAATAAACTCACTTGTTTCTTCATTTCTAGCTCCTTCAACTCCAACATCCAACACCAGTGTCAAGAAATAATTATCAATTTTATCCTGATTTGATTTCCGTGAAAATAACCTTGACTTGTTTGTTGTTAATCACTGTTTGAATTAATGAAAATAAATATTATCTCTGAGTAAGAGTATATAAACACAAAATTCCAGATTGCTAAATGTAATTCTGTGTGAACTACAATGAAGTCGTTACTTGTTTTAATTTTTTCAGTAAGTGTTTCACTCGCTGAAAATTCAGCAATCCAGGAATTTACAAACGCAAACAACCAGTTTACTTCTTCAGTCTATAAGGTTTGTAAATTTTATTAAAACACTATTTTCGAGCAAGATTTTTCAGGAATTGTCAAAATCTGAAAAAGGAAATTTTTTAGTAAGTCCATTTTCGGCTGAAACAGTCCTTGCTTTTGCTCATTCTGGTTGCAAAGGAGACTCAGCTGAAGAATTACGAAATGCTTTACATTTACCAAATAATAAAAATAAAATAGAATCAGCTATGAAAAGCCTTTTACCAAAAATAAAAGGCAATGAAGACTACACACTTCATACAGCAAATAAAATGTACATAAAAAAAGATTTTGAGATTAAAGAAGAATTCAAAAATGCTGCATCTCAGGTGTTTTATGCTGATTCTGAAAATATAGACTTTATCAAAAATGTTGAAGCTGCAAAAACTATGAATAGTTGGGTGGAAAAACACACAAAAGATAAAATAAAAAATTTGATAAATTCTGAAGATCTAGATGAAGACACTCGAACTGTTTTAATCAACGCTCTTTATTTCAAAGCAAACTGGTCAAGACCTTTTCCGTTATCTCAATCTCAGAAAGTTAAATTCTACAAAACACCAACTGAAAATGTCGAAGTCAATTTTCTAAATGAATATAGAGTCCACTATAATTATTACGAATGTCCACACCTAAAAGCAAAATTTTTGGAACTGCCATTTCAAGGAGGTGAAGCATCAATGACTGTCGTTCTTCCAAACGAAAAAGACGGTCTTTCAAGACTTGAAAACCAACTAGAATCAGTTTTTATGCCTCAACATAAATTACAAAGTACCTATCTTGATGTATCTTTGCCAAAATTCCATATTGAAAGCTTAATTGATTTCAAGAAGGTCCTGCTTGAGGTAAAAAATTTTTTTTCGCAAAGAATTACTTCAGAGAGTTTCAGTTAGGAGTCAAAAAGATTTTTGATGATAAAGAAGCCGATTTGAGTGGAATTGCAGGAAAAAAAGGCGATTTAGTAGTGAATAAAGTCGCTCAAAAAACGTTTATTGATGTTAGTGAGGAGGGAGTTGAAGCAGCTGCAGCTACTTTTGTTTGTATGTATTTCTAATTTGAGAAATTTTGGTTTATCAAGATGATTTCAGTACTTGCATATCCTGGTTCGGCACTTATACAAAATCCGATACAATTTTTAGCCGACCATCCTTTTATTTTTTATATTAAAATCAATGATTTGATTGTTTTTGCAGGAAGAGTAACTGACCCTTCAATTTAATTAAAATTAAATTTGATAATGTTGTTTTGTTTCATTTTCCTAATTATTGTTATCTAAATACCGAGATAAATTAGTTGAACTTGAAATTATCTTAAGAATAAAAATAAAGCTGGTAGATTAATTATTTTACTCACATTTATTATCTTTATTTATAAACATTTATTATCTTTATTTATAAATACTTTATTTATTCATTTTTTTTTAAAAATTAATTATCAATTACAAAATTCTTATTTCTACTCATTTTGTTTCACAACTGTATCTACAGAATTTTCTCTTCATTTGTAATAATTTCTCTTCTCACATTTTACGTTTTTAACAAATTCTTTTTATTTTCTAGTTTTTACTTAAATATAGTACAAATTTTAGGCATTGCCTTGTATTTTGCATTGTTTTAGATTTTTTTATTATTACTTTAAATTTGTTTTGTTGCTTTTTATATACATAGTTTGTAGTTTTTTTATATTTTTATTATTTTGTAGTTACTATTTTCTTAACAGTTTCATATCTAATAAATTCTGACAACGCAGCTATCCCTACCTCCTTCTGTCTCTTCTCATTGGTTAAAAGAAGGAGGGGTAAAGGCGGCGCCATTATTGTATAATGTACAATGTACAAAGCATTGGCTTAATATAAATACTAGTAACGACAGTATAGTATAGTAGAGAATAGGGTCTACAAGACATTTTCTCACAAAAAAAAATTATTCTCTATTACATCACTTTATTAGCATTAAAGAGATTAATAATCTCGAAATTCAGTAGGATCCACAACTCTTCCTACAAACAAAATCAAATCTTTGACTTTAATGTAAAACAAAAATGGATGATCCGCTATAAATTCTTTGGGAGTTGTGTCAATATTTTGACTTAAAGCAATTTTAACACCTGAAAAGTCGTATTTTATAAACTTTACTATTATTATTATTTTAACAAACGGTTAAGATTGTCCGCAGTTTCTTCAAATTCTTCTTCATCAAACTCAATACGAACTTTTTGAATCACATAGTTAATTGCAAGATCGCCTTTTTCACCCCCAATTCCACTTAAATCGGCTTGATTTTCATCAAAAACTTTTTTCATACCCATCTAGAAAATCAGAAAGAAATTATAATAAATCGAGCGTCTGCAAATCTGTTTGAAAAAACCGAAAGTTTATTTTAAAGAAAGACATTTACGGATTCAACTAAATGAAACACTCTGTATATACCCGACTTAATTTACTTTTTACAATGACAAAATTTATATTAGGGTGGTTTCAACAACAGTTTAGTATTGGACAACACATGGGCAGTGGCGTTTTAGTTGACTAAAATCTATATTGCGCTTGCTCAGTTTAATTCCGAACTTGTTTTGTTAGAACAAACCTATTTGATAAAATTAGGACTGTTCTAATTGCTACTTTACAAAAACAACATTTTTATAATAATTAACAAAATTTTCTAACTGATAGAGCAATTCAATTTAAATCAAAATTCTACTGAGTGTAAAAAAATTTCACCGCCGCGCCGAGTGCTCTACCAACTTTTATAATTTTGTTCTTTAAAACTCTCTTAACTTGATCATTATTCAAAATTTATTTTCCGGTTTTTTTCAAATAGATTATTTGCTGATAGACACTTTTTGACTTTAACAAACCTGTCGCAAATACCAATCAAAATAATAATGAGTCTGAATTTTAAATTTCGGCAATAAAATCGAGACATACTCCTTGGTGAATTTAGGAGTCTTAATTGCCTTTTCTAACTGACTTTCAATTGTTTCAAGTCCGTCTCTTTTATTGGGTAAGACAATAATCAACGAGACGTCACTACCCTCAAAATCCAGTTCCAAAAATTTTGCATTGAGTTCCTCACTTTCGTAGTAATTTTTTTCAGTTGTGTCTTTCATTGTTTTTACTTCTATTATCTTTTTTCCATTGTAAAAATTCCTAGGTTGAGCTGAAAATTTCCTAAACGGATCTGACCAATTCGCTGTGAAATATAAAGCACTTAGTAAAATTGCTCGCGTCCTGTCATTTATGAGCACCGGATAGACAATATTTTTAATGTTAGTGTGTTCCTCTACCCAATTATTTATTCTTTGTACTGATTCCCCGTTCTTCGAAAAATCAATATTCTCTAAATCTGCTTCAAAAACGTCATTTGCAATTTTTTTAAATTCATCTCTAACCGCGATGTCTTGTTTTAAATAAATTTTTGTGGCGGTTCTAAATGTGTATAAATTACTTTTTTTTAATTGAGGACGTAATGCTTTAAATAGATTTTCGATTTTTTCTTGAGAATCAGGTAAGTGAAGAGCGTCTCTCATTTCTTGGGCAGTTTCATTCTTAGCACCTGATTGAGCTAAAGCAAGAAGACTTTGAAGTGAAAAAGTACTTAAAACCACACTTTCACCGTCAACATGTTTTTGGGCTTTCTAAAAAAAATTTTTAGTTTATGTTAAGAGTCTTAATGATTTACCTACTTCGTAAATAGATGCAGTAAAAAGGTTATTGCCGAAATTAAATTCTTTCAAAGCTGTATCATCGGCCAAAGCCAAAGATAGATAAATCACAGTTGACAACACAAAAAAGAGCTTCATTTTTAAATCTTGCTAGTTTCAAGACCAGTTTCAGTCTAAGTCACTGCTTAAAAATTGAATCCTTTTATCTCTGCACGTGTGGTGGTTACAAATAAGCTTCATAAATCAGTTCAAGCTATTAAAAAAAAAACAGCAAAGATTGTCATTTATGCTTCTTAAGACTCTTTCAGAGAGATAATAAGTTATCAGGACTAACTTTGGGTAAATTATTTATTTACTATTAAAGTTAGTTTTACATAATTAAGAATATGTTAATAATCTTTCAATTTTTATTAATTTATTACTAATTTTGAACATTTAAAAAAATATTTTTAATCTTAATCAGCTGATTCTTCTTTCAAAGTTAGTAACTTTAAAATTAAATAAAATAAAAATGTAGAAAACTAAGTTTTGTTTAATCCGTTTAATCTATTTAAAATTAAATAAAACAGTGCCATTTTATCAAGTTTAAATTTGCAAAAGTAATAAAATGTTGCTTTTGTTTCTAATAATTTAAAAACTAATAAAAAATATTGGCTCTAGTTTCTAAAATTTGTAAAATTATTATATATAAATAAGTGTAATAGAATGAAAGAGCGTAGAGCTCTTATTTCATAATTGTTGTTAGATTAAGTTAGGTTAGTTACTAATGAATGTTTGTTTTATTTGACGCCCAACGCCCACACGAAGAGAAAAACTAGGAAAACCAAAAAGCTGAAAAGGAGACCAACCAGGAACCACCAACTGTCCTAGTGGTAGACTGAAGGGTGTGGATGGAAAGTAGGACGGAGGAAAAGTTATTATCCACAAGAAAAAATTGTGAGGTACAATCAATAATAAGTTGCATGGGTCAAGAGGTAACAACAGCAGCAGCAAGCTAGCTACAGCAGCCGTACATGAACATATGTCCGACTACCAGTCGCAATACGAGCGTACGACGAGCATCTAACCTCGACCAAGAAAAGAACTTAGGAGTACCGTTCAATGAAGATAATGTACCAACAAAGTAGTACAAACAAAAGAAGTTCTGGAAGCATCCTTCTGATCGAAACTAGTGACAGTGAACAGTAGTGCAGTGACAAACAGGTGTTTTCCTAGTATAGACAACAGATGAGTGGCAGCGTTGGACAAAAATTTAGAATTGTAATTGGTTAGGTTAGGTTAAGAACAGATTGTCGGGTCGACAATCTTGAAGGGCCGTGCATAAGTCACGAAGCGGAAGTTCGTTAGCCTGCTAGGTCGAAGGCCTGCCGATGCGGATGGGCTATTGCTGATATCGACTAAATCACCGTCGGTTGAAGCAATAGCTGGCTCAGCATTTGGGGGGTTGGCGAACTAGCGGGTGGCGTTAATCGGGAGTCGGTTGGTAGAGTTCAACGAAGAGAGTTGAGTTAGGTGGAGTGTGAAATATGTCTAGACCCTTCGATTGTGTGAGAATGTCAATGTAAGTAGCCTTATTGTATTATGTATAAGTGGATTTCCGTATCATGTAAACTTTGTAAATATTATTAAATTTCCTTTTGTATTAAAACCCTGTTTTTAATCTCAACCCCACCTTACGAGGCAGAGCCCGTGACATTATTAATCACAAAAATTTTGTTCCTATTCACTTGGATTCACAACTCTTCCTGCAAAGAAAACCAAATATTTGAGTTTCATATAAACCAAAAATAGATGATCCACTATAAATTGTTTGATAGAAGGTTTTGGTCTACGACGTGCACTTAGAGGAGATGCAACCGCTGAAAAAATCAATTTTTGTAAGTCTAATTTAACATTTCTTTTAACTAACAGATAGAAGTGGCTGCAGCTGCTTCAACTCCTTCTTCATCAAGATCGATATAAGTTTTCTAAACCACTTCATTGATTACAAGATCACCTATTTTTCCCGCAATTCCACTCAAATCTGCTTGGTCGCTTTGAAAAACTTTTTTCATACCTATCTAAAAACCGAGAAAAATTATGAAATCGTTTTAGAGTTTAACAAACCTTATGAAAAATTGTTCCAAAACTAAAGTAACTTTGAATTTTAAGTTTAGGCAGATAAATCGAAACGGTTTGTTTTCTAAATTTAGGAGTTTCACTAGTTTTTTCTAACTGACTTTCAAGTGTTTCAAGTCCGTCTCTCTTATTGGGTAAAACAATGACTAGAGAGACGTCACCACCCACAAAATCCAGTTCCAAAAATTTTGCTTTGAGTCTGCGACTTTCGTAGTAATTTTTTCGGGAATAAAGCTGCATTGTAGGTACTTGTATCAACTCTTTTCCATTTTTGTAAAAATCCCTACGTTCTGTACCTACTTTTACAAACGGATCTGACCACTTTCCTTTGAAATACAATGCATTTATCAAAATTGCTCGAGTGTCGGCACTTAACGCTTTTGGATCTATTAAATTTAGAATCTTGTGTTCTGTATATTCCTCTACCCAATTATTCATAGCTTGTGCCGCTTTTTCCTTTTTCGAAAAATCAATATTTTCTAAACCTGCCTCAAAAACGTCAATTGCGATTTTTTTAAACTCATCCCTAATCTCAAAATCTTTTTTTAAATAAATTTTATTGGCGGTTTTAAGGGAGTTAGTTTGTTTCAACTGCTTCAAAAGCGTTTTTGATTTTTTCTTGAGAATCAGGTAAGTAAAGAGCTGTTCTCATTTCTTGTGCTGTTTCATCCTTGGCACCTGATTGGATCAAAGCTAAGACACTTTCAGCAGAAAAAGGACTTACAAAAAATTTCCAGAAACAGTTTTTTTTGATTTCCTAAAATTTCTGTCAGTTCAGATCTAAAATAATAAAACTTACTTTATAAACAGAAGCAGTAAACAGATTATTGCCAGAGACAAATTCTTTCAAAGTTGTGTCATCGGCCAAAGCCAAGGACAGATAAATTACAGCTGATAACACAAAAGAAAGTTTCATTTTTAAATCTTGCTAGTTTCAGGACCAGTTTCACACTGAATTTCTGCTTGAAAATAAAATTCTTTTATCTTTCCACGTACGAAACCTCACAACAAGGATTTAAATCAGTTCAAGCTATCACAGTGTTATTTTATTTTTTTAAGAATTTCTCAGAGAGATAAATAATTAATAAATTATCCGAATTACAGAGAATATTTATTTATGTCGGGGTCAGATACTTATAATTAAGATTTTTTTTGTCTATTTTTCTATTTAATTTATTATCATTTTTTTGTTTACTGAGTTGACTGTGATTCTTATTCAAGGTTGATAACTACAAATTTAAATAATCTTTGTTCTATATATAAAAATATATAATAAACTTGATAAAAACATTTTGTTGTTGTTAAATTGGTGTGATTTTTATACAAGTAATGAAGCAATAAAAATCCAAATCAAACCCACAAGCTTAATCAAATAAATTTCTTACATAATAGTAGCACAGTGCTTCTGAAAACTATGGCTTACTATCAGTGTCTCATTAATAATATAAAATTTTTTTAGAAAAACACAATGCTTGCGTTAATTTATTTGCGTCATTAACTTATCCTCCCTCCACCCAATAATTTACAACAAAATGTTGATAATTTTGGAATTTACTAAGTTATAAAAAGTTGGGCAATTTTATAAATAAACCGCATCACATTTGAAATAAATTTATTATCTTTAAAAATACAAAATTCTTAATTCTTTTGACTTGGATCTACAACTCTTCCTGCAAAGAAAATCAAATCTTTGACTTTAATGTAGAACAAAAATGGATGATCCACTCTAAATATTTTTGGTGGAGGACTTGGTTCAATTATTGCACTTACAGGAATTGCAACACCTGAAAATTCCAATTAATAATTATTGTAAATTAAATTTTGTTTCTTTGAACTAACCGACATAAGTAGCCGCAGCTGCTTCAACTCCTTCTTTATCAAGATCGATATAAGTTTTTTGAAGCACCTCACTAATGACAAGGTCACCCCTTTTCCCTGCAATTCCACTCAAATCGGCTTGGTCGTCACTGAAAGCTTTTTTCATACCCAACTACAAACCCGAAAAAAATATAAAACATTTTTGAAATTAACAAACCTTTTGCAAAATTGGTTTAAATTTAATCTCACTCTCAATTTTAAGTTTGGGCAAGTAAATCTCAACAACTTCTTGTGTAAATCTAGGAGTTTCAATTGTTTTTTCTAATTGATTTTCAAGTGTTTCAAGTCCGTCTCTTTTATTGGGTAAAACAATGACTAAAGAGACGTCACCACCCACAAAATCCAGTTCCAAAAATTTTGCTTTGAGACTACTACTTTCGTAGTAATTTTTTCGAGAAAAAAGCTGCATTGTAGGTACTTGTATCAACTCTTTTCCATTTTTGTAAAAATCCATTGGTTTTGTTGAATCTTTATTAAACGGCTCTGACCAATTCCCTTTGAAATACAAGGCATTTATCAAAATTGCTCGAGTTTCGGGTGTTAACACTTTTGGTTCTACCAAATTTCGAATCTTGTGTTCTGTATGTTCCTCTACCCAATTATTCATAATTTGTGCAGCTTCCTGGTTTTTCGAAAAATCTATATTTTCTAAATCTGCCTCAAAAACGTCAATTGCGCATTTTTTAAACTCATCTCTAATCTCAAAATTGTTTTTTATATAAATCTTGTTGGCGGTTTTAACTAGGTTAGTTTGTTTCAACTGGGAATGTACTGTCTTAAATGCGTTGTCGATTTTTTCCTGGGAATCAGGTAAGTGAAGAGCTATTTTCATTTCTTGTGCTGTCTCATCTCTAGCACCTGATTGGGCCAAAGCTAAGACACTTTCAGCCGAAAAAGGACTTACAAAAAAATTTCTAGAAGTGGTTTCTTTGACTTCCTAAAATATCTCTCAGTTCAGGTCAAAATTATTAAAACTTACTTTATAAACAGAAGCTGTAAACAGATTATTTCCTGAGGAAAATTCTTTCAAAGCTGTGTCATCGGCTATAGCCAAGGATAGATAAATCACAGCTGATAACACAAAAAGAAGCTTCATTTTTGAATCTTGCTAGTTTTGAGGACCAGTTACAGACTGAATTTCTGATTGAAAGTTAAATCATTTTATCTCTGCACGAGTGCTGGCCATAAACAAGTTTTATAAATCAGTTCAAGCAATTAAAAGAAATCAACAAACATTGTCATTTATGCTTCTTAAGAATTTTTCAGAGAGATAATAAATTATCGAACTGTGGAAATTATTTATTTACTATCAAGGTCAAATTTATATAATTAACAATATATTAAATCATTTTAGTTTACTTATTAATTTTAATTACAATTAGATGTAATTTTTCTTTCAAAGTTGGTAACTTTAAAAATAAACAAAATAAAAAAGTTGTAGAAAACTAAATTTAAAAAAAAATCTGCGGAGCACTACTTTTATCTCTAATAGTATAGCTTCTAAAAACGTTTAAATGTAAAAGATATTATCAATCCTTCAAGCTTCAAAAATTAGTAAAATTAACAAGAAATATTAAATTCGGCTCTCAAAATTAAATAGAAAATTAGCCCTTGTCGTAAAATTTGTAAAATGTAGCCCTAAAGTTTTAAAAATTAGTAAAAGTAACAAAAAATGGTTTTTTTTGGCTCCCAAAATTAAATAGAACATTGCTCTTTGTTAAAAAACTTTGAAAATTGGGAAAACTGACAAAAAATGGCGTTTTCTGCTCTCACAGTTAAATAGAACATACCTCTTTGTTACATAATTAGTAAACTGTGGCCTTAACTTTCACAAATTAGTAAAATTAACAAAAAATATTGTTTTCAACACTCAAAATTAAATCAAAAATTGGCTTTTGTCGCAAAATTTGTAAAATGTAGCCTCAAGCTTTGAGAATTAGAAAAATTAACAAAAAATAATTTTTTTGACACTCAAAATTAAATAAAACATTGCCCTTTCTTAAATACTTAGTAAAATAGAGCCTCAAGCATTAAAAATTAATAAAACTGACAAAAAAATGTTGTTTTCAGCTTTTAAAATTAAAAAGAACAATACCTTTTTATGCAAAATTAGTAAAATGCGGATCCAAGTTTCAAAAATTTGAAAAATTAACAAAAAATGTCGCCTTCGGCTTTTAAGACTAAATAGAACATTGCCCATTGTAACAAAATTAGCAAAATATAGCTCCAAGCTTTACAAATCAGTAAAACTGACAAAAATGTTGTTTTGTTGCTCTAAAAATTAAATAGAACATCCCTGTGTTGCAAAATTAGTAAATTGTTGCCTTTATTTTTTATTAAATTAAAAACTAATAAATTTTCTCCAAATTTGATATTTTCCTAAAGTAGTTTCGGGTTTTTTTAAATAGAAAAAACTGTCTTCTTTGTCGTTATTAAATTTAAAACTGATAAAAATAAATGTCGTGTTTGTCTTCTAAAATTAGTAAAATATTGATTCTAGTTTTACAATTTCCACAAAATTTTGATTTAAAAATTTAGAAAAGATACCGTCTAGGTAGAGTTTTTTCTGAGAAAACAAAAGTTTTTTTCTGAGAAGACAAATAACGGTAGAGTTTTTGTGAGAAAGCATAAAACGGTGGAATTATTTAAAATGTTTATTACTATATTTGCAACTACCAGCTGATTTGATAAGCGTTGTCCTGTCCATATTTCAATTTTTTTTATAATTGTTATGTGAATTTATCAAAATTTTTTAAAAATATAAAGTGAGATCGAAATGTAACTGAATTAGAGCAGGTTGTGCCAGCATAACTGTAATAATGTGTCTAATATTACTTATATTACTCTATTATATAATACTTATATTATATATATATATATATATTTATTACTCACTTCCACAGCTTGCTCTGATTCAGTTATATTTCGATCTTATATTATAAATTAAAAAAAAAGTTTTTTGACTAATTTGGGGCCAAAAGTTAAAGTTAAAAATGTGTGATACGCTTTGAACGTAGGTAATCGTCTTAGTACCATGCGGTTCTGTTTCAAAATTTATATCTTAATTGTATTAAGTCAGATTCTCATGTCAAAATAACCAATTAAATCAATTTTTTGTTATTATATAACCACCATTGTCTTTAAAAATACAATTCCTTCTGTAAAAAAACTAAATTTTTGGGCTTAATATAAATCCAAAATGGATGATCTTTTATAAATTTTTTGAAAGAAGGTTTTGGTTTAGATGGTCCGCTTATAGGAACTGCAACCGCTATAGTATATTAAGTATGGAGAACGGTAAGAAATGCTTACTGTTCGAAGACAATTGTTTGGAGAAGGAGCGAAGCGACGACTCCAATTATTGTCTGAGAACGGTAATTCTTAACGTTCGACATGCTTATAACGTTTTTTGCGCGATTGGAGTTTCTATAATAATAATAATAATAATTTATATCAATACATTTGTGATAATCGGGAAGATTGAAACTGAAAACTTTGGGTGGCTGTTTCATGGTTGCTATGGTTTTGTTCCAAACAAGTAAAATTGTCTTTTTGATACAATCATTCCTACATAGTTCTGTTTTGAGGTTCCGTTTTCGAAGCAAATATGAGCGATGGTGATGATCTATCGGATGATTTAGAAGACGCTTGGCAAGAAGGATGTTCGGCAATAATTCCAGAAAAATCTAAAGCCCGATATGAACAGACATACAAGTTGTTTAAGGAATGGCGTGAAGCAAAGAAGATTTCTGTAAATGAAAAGAGCTTGTTAGTGTATTTTGTGGTGAGAAGTGGACACTTGAAGACCCCAGGCAGTTTATGGGCGGAGTATTCTATGCTGAAGAGTACAATTTTTCTCCATGATGCTATCGATATTTCTAAGTTTGCTACATTAATTGCTTATCTTAAGAGAAAAAATATTGAATATCGGCCTAAGAAGGCTAAAATTTTTACCAAAGAAGACATAGAAAAAATCTTGAATGAAGCACCAGACGATCAATTTTTAATTCAATAGGTATGTTGTGGTGATGGTGTTGTGATGAGGTGGTACATCTGAGTTCTAAGGAAACAATATATTTGCAGGTAGCAATGATATTGGGAGTATCGGGCGGTTGTAGACGAGAGGAATTGTACAATATTAAAATGAGTGACATAGAAGAACATAAAGAAATGTTTATAGTAAATATTCCAAATACAAAAACGAATATTCAGCGAACGTTCACAGTTATTAATAAAGAAAATGAAGCAGTTCATTATTTGGAAATACTTCGAAAATACATAAGAATTCGACCAAGCAACCCAACGTCAGATCAATTGTTTCTGAACTATCAAAATGGCAAATGCACTAGGCAAGTCACAGGAAAAGGCACAATTGGAGGCTGGCCGTCAAAAATTGCAAAGTATTTGAAGTTGCAAGCCCCTGAAGGTTATACTGGACACTCGTTTCGACGCACATCAGCTACACTTTAGGCGAATAACGGAGTTGATGTGTTGCGACTAAAAAGACATGGTGGGTGGCGTTCATCAACGGTGGCCGAGAGTTACGTGGAAGATTCCCTCCAAAACAAAATTGAATTTGCTCATAAAATTTTACACACGATATTGGTGAACTATTACAACAACCTGAAACTTCTACGCCGGAAAGTTTGTCTATTAACACTAGAAACTCAAATGCGAGTGGTATTACTACTATTAATTATAATAATTGTACATTTAATTTTAATAAATAAATCCCAAAATTTTTTTTTTAGATTTAATTGCTTACGGTTCTCTGAACGGTAAGTGAATTACTTACCGTTTTGTTGCACGTAGCAACCAGTAACAGCAACCTACCGTCGTGGAAACAGGCACAGTAAACTGATAAAAACAACCAATCGCGCAAAAAACAATTTAAATTCTGTAAATCAAATTTAACAAGTTTTTAACTAACAGCTAAGCTTTAGAAATTTTTATGCCCGTTTTAGACTAAATTTTTGTATAAAAATGTAAGAAAATTTATACATACTAATGGCAAAGCGCTTTCGAAAAGTGTGTCTTTTTTGTACCAAAATAAATTGCATTACACTTAAAATCAATTTATTATCTTTAAGAATACAAAAATTTTAGTTCTATTGACTTGGATCGATAACTCTTCCTGCAAAGAAAATCAAATCTTTTACTTTAATGTAGAACAAAAATGGATGATCCACTCTAAATATTTTTGGTGGAGGACTTGGTCTAACTATTGAACTTGTAGGAACTGGAACAGCTGAAAAATCCAATTATTAATTAATGTAAATTAAATTTTATTTGTTTCTTTAAACTAACCGACATAAGTAGCTGCAGCTGCTTCAACTCCTTCCTCATCGAGATCAATAAAAGTTTTTTGAAGCACTTTATCAATCAGAAGATCGCCTTTTTTTCCTGCAATTCCACTCAAATCGGCTTGGTCCGCACTGAAAGCTTTTTTCATACCCAACTACAAACCAGAAAAAATATAAAACATTTTTGAAATTAACAAACCTTTTGCAAAATTGGTTTAAATTTAATCTCACTCTCAATTTTAAGTTTAGGCAAGTAAATCAGAACAATTTCTTTTGTGAATTTGGGAGTTTCAATTGTTTTTTCTAACTGATTTTCAAGTGTTTCTAGTCCGTCTTTCTCGTTGGGTAAAACAATAACTAAAGAGACGTCACCACCAGCAAAATCTAGTTCCAAAAATTTTGCTTTGAGACTACTACTTTCATAGTAATTTTTTCGAGAAAAAAGCTGCATTGTAGGTACTTGTATCAATTCTTTTCCATTTTTGTAAAAATTCATTGGTTCTGTTGAATCTTTTTCAAACGGATTTGACCAATTTCCTTTGAAATATAAAGCATTGATCAAAATTGCTCGAGTATTGGCATCTAACACTTGTGGATCTATTAAATTTTTTATTTTGTGTTCTGTGTGTTCCTCAACCCAATTATTCATAATTTGTGCCGCTTCCTGGTTTTTCGAAAAATCAATATTTTCTAAACCTGCCTCAAAAACGTCAGTTGCGCTTTTTTTAAACTCATCTCTAATCCCAAAATTGTTTTTTATATAAATCTTGTTGGCGGTTTTAACTAGGTTAGTTTGTTTCAACTGGGAATGTACTGTCTTAAATGCGTTTTGGATTTTTTCTTGAGAATCAGGTAAGTGAAGCGCTGTTCTCATTTCTTGTGCTGTTTCATCCTTGGCACCTGATTGAGTCAAAGCAAGAACACTTTCAGCAGAAAAAGGACTTATAAAAAAATTTCCGGAAGTGGTTTTTTTGACTTCCTAAAATTTCTGTCAGTTTAGGACTAAAATATTAAAACTTACTTTATAAACAGAAGCAGTAAACAGATTATTGCCGGAAGCAAATTCTTTCAAAGCTGTATCATCGGCCAAAGCCAAAGATAGATAAATCACAGCTGATAACACAAAAAGAAGCTTCATTTTTAAATCTTGATTGTTTCAGGACCAGTTCTAAACTGAGTTTCTGCTTGAAAATTAAATCCTTTTATCACTGCACATGTGGTAGTCACAAACAAGTTTTATAAATAAGTTTAAGCTGTTAAAAAAGAAACAACAAAGATTAATTTATGCTTCTTAAGAATTTTTTAAAGAGATAATAAGTTATCGGAACTTTGGAAATTATTTGTTTACTGTCAAGGTCGAATTACATAATTAACAAGATGTTAAATAATACTTGTTTTTATAAAAGCATTTAGCTTGTCTAGCTTAAAATTGCTAACAGTTTTTTTGTACTGATAAAATGTGAGCAGTTATTTTTCGGTGATCTTCGACGCATGAAAATACTGCTTTCCTGCACCGAGGTGTTTTTTATTTTCTTACAGAAAACAGTTAAAATTTGGTTAAGCTATTAGTCGGAAATACTAAAGCAACAACTTTGTTGTGGTTTGACTTCTATTTCAATAATCTTCCAATTAGTTTTGCTAACTCATTAATAATTATTAAACGAAATTTCGACTAAATTAGGTATATTCATCCACAATTACCATATAATTGAAGTTTTATTTACACTTACGAACCGTATAAAGTAACACTTTATCCACTAGTGAAATAATGAAAAAATACAATCTTAAATCAATCGCGTTCTATTTATTATTAATATTGACATTAACATTTACATTAATTAACATTTCGTTTTTTGATTTATCATATTTCACCTCGTTTCTATTAATAAGAAGCTTGTAGTTGTTATCGGTTCCAGAACGAAAAGTAGTTGTAGGAACAATGGACGTCTCCTCTAGTAAGGAACGACTAGTACTAGGAGAACCTTAGATTTTTCCTTGCGATATCAAGCTTATCAGATACAGAATCTTCGATATAAGTTCCTGCTATAGCGGAGCTCCTCCACCCACCATGTTGTTTAATTGTTCTAAGATTAGCACCTCCATTAGCAAGTAAAGTTGTTGAATTGGGCCTCATACAATGGCCGGTATAAGCTTCTGCGTTCGCCAGATTCAAAAACGAAGCAACTTTAGAAGGAACTTTCGCTAAAGTGTTAATTCTAACAGGTTGCGATGTACATTTGTGATTAGCGTATTGTAAAACGAATCTCTCAGTCGATAACTTCTCCGGACGTAAAGACATGTATTTCCTACACTGCTCTACAGTGTAGATAAAGAATCCTTCTTCTATAATTGTGAATTTTCGTGAAACGCCCGTCTTGGTATCTGGTATCGAAACAATCAGTCAACCCACAGCATCGACAGCCACCAGACACCCTCATTATTAATGCAACCTAAAATATTCTAAAATTTATTATCTTCAATATCTACGTAATGACAGAGATTACCTTGATCACCAAATATTCTTTATCGCAAGCCCTTGTCAAAAACTCTTCCACGTGTGCTCCTTGTAGTACTGCAGCTTTCTTCTGCCTGAATCCTCTTGACTGATTTATCAGATAGGCCACAGGGCTTATTTACGAGCTTACTCGACTGCGTCTCGCGCTTAAACATTCTTGCGTAGATAAAACGCTGTCTAAAACACTTATACAATAGATAACTATAAATTATTTTTTCTTAAAATGTTGGTTTTTATTCCTTACAAAAAGTGTTGTGTCTAACTAATTCGAGAAGAAATTTCCCGCATTCTCACTAATGCGGCAATACCTTCGCTCGTGCTGCAAATAAAGTGCTCATACCGTAATTTTATCTTTGCGAATACGTTAGGTAAATAACTAAAACAACCCGCCAAAAATTTATTACTAATTTTGCACATTTTAGTGAGTAACTTAAATTAAATTAAAAAAAAGTTGTAAAAAATTAAGCTTTAAAAATTACTCGAATTAACACAAATAGAACATTCTTTTTTGTTACAAATTCATAAAATTTCACTTCTATCAGTAGTACACTTCTAAAATGCTAAAAATATGTGATATGCTGAGAATGTGATCTACTTGAAACCATGCTGTTTTCTCCCAAAATTAAATCTTAATTGAAGTAAATCTAAATTTTTGGTCATTATGTAACTGATTGTCTAGATTCACTACTACTCCTATTCTGTAATAGATTCGCATTTTTGCAAAAAAAAAAACTAGCAAAATATTAAGACAGTAAAAACTGATAGAACCTTAGAGAATCGCATATAAAGTCAATTTATTATTTTCAAAAATACAAAAATCTTAACTCATTTCACTTGGATCCACAACTCTTCCTGCGAAGAAAATCAAATTTTTGACTTTGATGTAGAATAAAAATGGATGATCTACTCTAAACTCTTTGAGAGGAGGAGGATAGATATCAATTGCACTTTCAGGAACTATAACATCTAAAAAATCAAATTTTTGAAAATTTAACTGAATTTGTTTTTTAAACTAACCGACAAAAGTGGCAGCAGCTGCTTCAACTCCTTCTTCATCAAGATCAATAAAAGTTTTTGAAGAACTTGGTTAATAACTAGATCACCTTTTTTCCCCGCAATTCCACTTAAATCGGCTTGGTCGTCATTAAAAACCTTTTCTATGCCCAACTACAAGACCATTAAAAATTATAAAACAGTTTTATACTTTAACAAACCTTTTGCAAAATTGGTTTAAATTTAATCTCACTTCTCATTTTGAGTTTGGGCAAAAAAATCGAAACATCTTCTTGTGTGAATTTTGGAGTTTCAATTGTTTTTTCTAACTGACTTTCAAGAGTTTCCAGTCCGTCTTTTTCATTGGGTAAAACAATAACTAGAGAGACGTCACCACTTACAAAATCTAGTTCCAAAAATTTCGCTTTCAGTTCGGCACTTTCATAGTAATTTTTTTTAGTTTTAAGGTGCATTTTAGGCACTTGAATCAACTCTTTTCCATTTTTGTAAAAATCTCTAGGTTTTGTTAGCTCTTTTACAAACGGCTCTGTCCAATTTCCTTTGAAATACAAGGCGTTTATTAAAATTGATCGAGTATCGGGACTTAACACCATTGGACTTATCAAATTTTGAATCTTGTGTTCTGTGTGTTCCTCTACCCAATTATTCATAGCTTGTGCCGCTTCTTCTTCTTTGGAAAAATCTATATTTTCTAAATCTGCCTCAAAAACGTCAATTGCGCCTTTTTTGAACTCATCTCTAATCTCGAAATTTTTCTTTATATAAATCTTGTTGGCGGTTTTAACTAGGTTAGTTAGTTTTAACTGAGAATGTACTGTCTTAAATGCATTTTTGATTTTTTCCTGAGAATCAGGTAAGTGAAGAGCTGATTTCATTTCTTCTGCTGTTTCATCCCTAGCACCTGATTGGGCCAAAGCTAAGACACTTTCAGCAGAAAAAGGACTTACAAAAAAATTTCCAGAAACAGTTTTTTTGATTTCCTAAAATTTCTGTTAATTCGGATCTAAAATAATAAAACTTACTTTATAAACAGAAGCAGTAAACAGATTATTGCCAGAGACAAATTCTTTTAAAGCTGCGTCGTCGGTCAAAGCCAATGATAGATAAGTTACAGCTGATAACACATAAAGAAGCTTCATTTTTAAATCTTGCTAGTTTCAGGACCAGTTTCAGACTAAGTTTCTGCTTGAAAATTAAATTTTTTTATCTCTGCACGAGTGCTGGTCACAAACAAGTTTTATAAATGAGTTCAAACTATTAAAAGAAATCAACAAACATTGTCATTTATGCTTCTTAAGAATTTTTCAGAGAGATAATAAATTATTTGAACTGTGGAAATTATTTATTTACTATTGAGGTCAAATTTGCATAATTAATAAAATATTAAATAATTTTTGTTGACTTATTAATTTATTACTAATTTTAAACATTTTTTAAATATTAAAAATTAATCAAAATCAGCTGTGTTTCTTCCATCAACGTTAGTAACTCTAAAATTAAATTAAATAAAAAAGTTGTAAAAAACTATATTTTATTTAATAAAATCCGTGAAGCTCTTTTTTATCTCTAATAGTATAGCTTCCAGAAACGCTTAAAAAAATAACAATCTTTCACATATTCCAATATAAAGAAAAATGTAGCCCCAATTTCAAAAATTAGTAAAACTAAAAAGAAATGTCATTTTCTGCTCTCAAAGTTAAATAGAAAATTCCTTTTTGTTACAAAATCAGTAAAATGTAGCCTTAAGCATCAAAAATTTGTAAAATTATCAAAAAAATTGCCTTTAGCTCTTAAAATTAAATAGAATATTGGCTCTTGTCGTAAAATGAGTAAAATGCAGCCACAAGCTTTAAAAATTAACAAAAGTACCAATAAATGTCGTTTGCTGTTTTCAAAATTAAAAAGAACATTGCCCTTTGTTACAAAGCTTGTAAAACTAAACACCAAGCTTAAAAAATTTGTAAAACCAGCAAAGAAATGTTCTTTTTTGCGCGATTGGTTGTTTTTATGAGTTTACTGTGCCTGTTTCCACGACGGTAGGTTGCTGTTACTGGTTGCTACGTGTAACAAAACGGTAAGTAATTCACTTACCGTTCAGTGAACGGTAAGCAATTAAATTTAAAAAAAAACAATTTTGCGATTTATTTATTAAAATTAAATGTACAATTATTATAATCAATAGTAGTAATACCACTCGCATTTGAGTTTCTAGTGTTAATAGACAAACTTTCCGACGTAGAAGTCCCAGGTTGTTGTAATAGTCTACCAACATCGCTGTGTAAAATTTTATGAGCAAATTCAATTTTGTTTTGGAGGGAATCTTCCACGTAACTCTCGGCCACCGTTGATGAACGCCACCCACCATGTCTTTTTAGTCCCAACACCTCAATTCCGTTATTCGCCAAAAGTGTAGCCGATGTGCGTCGAAACGAGAGTCCAGTAAAACCTTCAGGGGCTTGCAACTTTAAATACTTTGCAATTTTTGACGGCCAGCCTCCAATTGTGCCTTTTCCTGTGACTTGCCTAGTGCATTTGTCATTTCAATAGTTCAGAAATAAATGATCTGACATTGGGTTGCTTGGTCGAATTCTTATGTATTTTCGAAGTATTTCCAAATAATGAACTGCTTCATTTTCTTTATTAATAACTGTAAACGTTAGCTGAATATTCGTTTTTGTATTTGGAATATTTACAATAAACATTTCTTCATGTTCTTCTATGTTACTCATTTTAATATTGTACAATTCCTCTCGTCTACAAGCGCCCGATACTCCCAATATCATTGCTACCTGCAAATATATTGTTTCCTTAGAACTCAGATGTACCACCTCATCATCTACAACATACCTTTTGAATTAAAAATTCGTCTGGTGCTTCATTCAAGAATTTTTTCATGTCTTCTTTGGTAAAAATTTTAGCCTTCTTAGGCCGATATCCAATATTTTTTCTTTTGAGATAAGCAATTAATGTAGCAAACTTAGAAATATCGATAGCATCATGGAGAAAAATTGTACTCTTCAACATAGAATACTCCGTCCATAAACTGCCTGGGGCCTTCAAGTATCCACTTCTCACCACAAAATACGCTAACAAGCTCTTTTCATTTACAGATATCTTCTTTGCTTCACGCCATTCCTTAAACAACTTGTATGTCTGTTCATATCGGACTTTAGATTTTTCTGGAATTATTTCCAAACATCCTTCTTGCCAAGCGTCTTCTAAATCATCCGGTAGATCATCACTATCGCTCATATTTGCTTCGAAAACGGAACCACAAAACAGAACTATGTAGGAATGATTGTATCAAAAAGACAATTTTACTTGTTTGGAACAAAACCATAGCAACCATGGAACAGCCACCCAAAGTTTTCAGTTTCAATCTTCCCGATTATCACAAATGTATTGATATAAATTATTATTATTATTATTCGAGAAACTCCAATCGCGCAAAAAACGTTATAAGCATGTCGAACGTTAAGGATTACCGTTCTCAGACAATAATTGGAGTCGTCGCTTCGCTCCTCCCCCAAAAAATTGTCTTCGAACGGTAAGCATTCCTTACCGTTCTCCAAACTTAATATACTATTTGGTTCTCAAAATTAAATAAAACATTGCCGTTTGTTAAAAATTAGTTAAATCTAAACTAGAAGAAACTATCTTTTTTGTCGTCATTAAATTTAAAAACTGAAAAAATAAATGTTGCTTTTGTTTTTTAAGTTTCTCAAATTACCAAAAAAACCCTTTTTATTCTATGAAATTAATTTATTATCCTCAAAAAGCACAATCATCAATCACAAAAATTCTTTTTCTATTCAGTTGGATCCACAACTCTTCCTGCAAAGAAAATCAAATCCTTGATCTTGATGTAGAACAAAAATGGATGATCCACTATAAAATGTTTGGGAGGACTTGGTGGAAGTTGTGCACTTGAAACAGCTTGAAAACCTAATACAAGATCCCAAATTTTTAAAAAATTAAACATTCCACATTTCTTCTTAACTAACCGACTGAAGTAGCAGCTGCTGCTTCAACTCCTTCTTCATCAAGATCAATATAAGTTTTTTGAACCACTTCATTGACGAAAAGGTCACCTTTTTTTCCCGCAATTCCACTCAAATCAGCTTGATCAGACCTGAAAATTTTCTTCATACCCAACTACAAAACCAAAAAATAAATATAAAACATTTTTTGACTTCACCAAACCTTGTCTAAAATTGGTCCAAAACTGAAATAACTCTGAATTTTAAGTTTGGGCATAAAAATTGAAACAGCTTCGTGGGTGAATTTGGGACTTTCAATTACTTTTTCTAACTGATTTTCAACTGTTTCAAGACCGTTTTTCTCATTGGGTAAAACAATAACTAAAGAGACGTCACCACCTGCAAAATCCAGTTCCAAAAATCTTGCTTTAAGTTCGGCACTTTCGTAGTAATTTTTTCTTGTTACGAGGTGCATTGCAGGCACTGCTATTTTCTCTTTTCCATTTTTGTAAAAATATAAAGGTTCTGGATAGCCTTTATCAAACGGAGTTGACCAATTCGATTTGAAATATAAGGCATTTATCAAAATTGCCCGAGTATTTGCATCTAACACTTTTGGATCTATTAAATTTTTTATTTTGCGTTCTGTTTGTTCCTCAACCCAGTTATTCATAGCTTGTGCCGCTTCCTGGTTTTTCGAAAAATCAATATTTTCTATACCTGCCCCAAAAACGTCGATTGCGCTTTTTTTAAACTCATCTCTAATCTCAAAATCTTGTTTTAAATAAATTTTATTGGCGGTTTTAAGTGAGTTAGTTTGTTTCAATTGAGAATGTACTGCCTTAAATGCGTTTTCAATTTCTTCTTGAGACTCAGGTAAGTGCAGAGCTGTTTTGATTTCTTGTGCTGTTTCATCTCTAGCACCTGATTGGGTCAAAGCAAGGACACTTTCAGCAGAAAAAGGACTTATAAAAAAATTTCCTGAAGTGGTTTTTCTGATTTCCTAAAATTACTGTCACTTCAGGTTAAAAATAGTAAAACTTACTTTATAAATAGAAGCAGTGAATAAATTATTGCCTGAGGCAAATTCTTTCAAGGCAGTGTCGTCGGCCATAGTCAAGGATAAACAAATCGCAAATGATAATAACACGAAAAGGAGCTTCATTTTCGAATCTTGCTGGTTTCAGGGCCAGTTTCAGACTAGTTTCTGCTGAGAATTTAATTCTTTTATAAGATATCTTCAAGTAATTCTCACAAACAAGTTTTTAAATCACTTTATGTTATTACAGAAATCAAAGATAGTCATTTAGTTTTCTTAAAAATTTTTCAGAGAGAAGATAATAAATTATCAGAATTCTGGAAAATAATTATTAACTATCGGGGTCAAATTTAGATTATTTAAGACAATTTTATGTCTATATTGTTTAACGCTACGTTAACAGCAAGAGTAAACAACAATTCATCTTAAGATTACGACAAAAAAGACTTCTACACCCCAAAAAACTAATAAATATTTTTTTTTTCAGGTGGTTGGTTACATTCTCAATTACGAAAAGTTTTACTTCCACTTTTTGAGATTTAATATACCTACTATTTCTGTTTAAACTAAGTCGTTCCATTCCTATTCCATTTTTTTGAATTTTGATAATTTTGACTTTTTGAGAACGTTTACAGTTATATTTTACGGAGAAAACCACGTAAGGAAGTTTCAGTGGACGTGAAGCAACGGCAGGAATAGGCCACAGTTTTGTTTACAAATATATATCGTTTTGGTTTGTCTGACTTTAAATTACTTCGATTAATAACTTTTAATTTTCTAGAAAACAATATTTGTTCTTGAATTTCTACAAAATTTATTTTTTAGCAGTTAAATAAAATTTACTACTGGTAAATTTAGTTAAAAAGTTACTAATAGAGACAACAATTAACAAATTTAACAATTTAAAGTGACAAAAATTCAATTAATTAGTTAACAAAAATCAGAAAAAAAAATTCAGTTTTTCTTTCAATATGTTTTGTGAGTATTTCTGTTTTATTTGTGACAAATGCGCCTGATAATGGCCTAAAAAAAACGAAACCAGTTGTGATAAAAGTTTAAAAAAACTCCAGTTGTTTTTGCTTTTAAACAATAAATAGAAACAATCATTTTAAAAAAAGGAGTCATCAATAACAGCGCTGTTTTTGAACACCAATAATAAAAATTTTCAACGATTTTTTTCCATTAACGACTTAAAATTAGTAATAAAAATTAGTAATGTAATAATAAAAACTAAATGTAGCTAATAGATACAGCAAAATGCTTTTTAAAACATAAAAATACAACAAAATCTCAAAAAAACGTTATGATGCACCGATTTAAGTAGCTAAATACTGTTTTATACCGTTTAAACTGCAAAAAAAAACAAAATTTTCTTAAAAGAAACAATTCAGTGTGTTAATCAAATTAAACAAACGGCTTTTGTATACT
The DNA here is from genome assembly GCA_029207805.1 of Tribolium confusum. Classification (NCBI taxonomy): domain Eukaryota; kingdom Metazoa; phylum Arthropoda; class Insecta; order Coleoptera; family Tenebrionidae; genus Tribolium; species Tribolium confusum. The sequence continues at coordinate 3,481,428 of JALGAY010000007.1, read as the reverse complement.
TGAAATAATTCAAAATTTCAAATAATAACGGTTAAAACAGAAGCTTCAACAAGAGGTCTATGAGTGACGTCACAGTGACCTTGAAGCTACGCAACATTGTATCTTATAATAGGTTTCAGAAGCCCTGACGTCACTACAGCGCGAAATTTTGAAACACTGTTATTCTATAAAAATACTTTGAAAAAGTTAAGATGTCAAAAAAAATCTTTTTCTCTAAACAAATCAAAAAAAAAAATCTGACAATTTGGCAACGTCGATACTTAGTAGTCGAGTGGATTTTTGGACGTTTTTAAAAGTTAAATTTGATAGTAAACAATTTTTGAAAATAAAGAGTGACCGAATAGAGATTCTTTTAATTTCTTTGGGGGTCAATTAACAGTGTCCTACAACAAACTGTAGAGATTTTCCGCCATTTTGTACTCATCCTGTACATGTTTGCTCTAATTGGATAAATAAACAAATTTTTGTTCTACAAAATCAGTTTATTATCTTCAAAAAATACAATTATTGTCAGTCACAAAAATCTATTTCTAAGCACTTGGATCCACAACTCTCCCTGCAAACAAAATCAAATCCTTGACTTTAATATAGAACAAAAATGGATGATCCGCTATGAATTCTTTCGGAGGCGTTGTATAAATAATTCCACTTAAAGGAACTCCAACACCTGAAACTCCAAATTTTAAGAACTCAGTTCCACTTTTTTTAGCTAAACTTACTGACAAAACTGGCCGCAGCTGCTTCAACTCCGTCTTCACTAACATCAATAAAAGTTTTTTGAACCACGTTATCTATAATTAAATCTCCTTTTTGTCCTGCAATTCCACTCAAATCGGCTTGGTCGTCCCGGAAAACCTTCTTTACACCCAACTAGAAAAACAAAAAATTTACAGAGTGAGTCGGTTAAAAGTATATCTAAATTTTTCTCAAAAACTAGTTATCACACCGAATTCAAGGTTTGCGGTTAGAAACTTTAATTTTTTTCTCTACGTATCTAATTTTTTTCAGAATTTTTCTAATATTCCTTCTAATGAATAAAACCAATCTTCTTGGTGTGTTTAAATGAAAAATGAAAAGTAAAACACCCACTAACACCAAACTTCTTTACTTGATACGACGCACGTTTCGACAACAAAGTTGTCATCCTCAGGTAGGAATTATAACTGAAGTTTTAACTAAAGTTAAACACTTTTAATTCCTGCCTGAAGATGACAATTTTGTTGTCGAAACGTGCGTTGTTCAAATAAAAAAGTCTGGTGTTAGTGGGTGTTTTGCTCTTCATTTTTCTAATGAATAGAGTTGAAAAAAATATAAAATTATTTTGTAAAAAAATATTTCAAAAAAAATTTAGATAACCGTAAACAATAATAAAGTTTATTCGTTTTGTATGACCTATTTTGAAGCAGCATTGCCAGGTTACTCGACAGTAGATTAGACATCTACCCTTCAGCTGCTTAGTCCTCCCCCCACAGTCTTAGGAATACTAGCGAATTATTTAATGTAAAAAAATTTAAAAAAATAAAAAAGATCAATTTGTTTTTGTTTCTTGATTTAGTGACAATACTTACTTATACAGTAAAAAAATTGAGTAAATCCGATCAATTCTAATTCTCAGTAAAAATTTTAATTTAAGAAATTGAGTAAATACGCCATTTTAACCATTACAGTGGGTGGGACAGAGAAGCTAAAGAGCAGGTTGCCACCTCACTGTAAAGTAACGGCAATGCTACACCAAAATAGATCTTATAAAACAAATAAACTTAATTTTTTGCGTTATTACATACAGTAGAGTAGTATTACATACGTAGAGGAAAAAACAAAGTTTTTAATGGCAATCTTTGAAGTCGGTGTGATAACTAGTCCTTGGGAAAAATTAACAAAATCACCCTGTATATATACAAAAAAAAAATTAGACTAAGACTAACCTTGTCCAAAATTGGGATAAAATCGAATTTGCTTTGAATTTTAAATTTTGGTAGCGAAATTGAAACCTCTTCCGATTTGAATTTGGGATTTTCAGTTGTTTTCTCTAATTGATTTTCGAGTGTTTCAAGTCCGTCTCTCTCATTGGGTAAAACAATAACCAATGAGACATCACCACCCTCAAAATCCAGCTCCAAAAATTTCGCTTTAAGTTCGGCACTTTCGTAATAATTTTTTTCAGTTTTAAGCTTCATTGTGGGGACTTGTACCAGTTCTTTTCCATTTTTGTAAAAATCCCTAGGTTGGGTCAAATATTTCTCAAACGGCTCTGTCCAATTCCCTTTGAAGTACAAGGCATTTATCAAAATTGCTCGAGTTTCGGGAGTTAACACTTTTGGTTCTACCAAATTTTGAATTTTGTGTTCTGTGTGTTCCTCTACCCAATTATTCATAGCTTGTGCCGCTTCCTCCTTTTTCAAAAAATCAATACTCTCTAAATCTGCCTCAAAAACGTCAATTCCGCTTTTTTTAAACTCATCTCTAATCTCAAAATCTTTTTTTAAGTAAATCTTATTGGCGGTTTTAAGAGTGTACAAGTCGCTTTTTTTCAACTGGGGATAAACTGCCTTAAATGCATTTTCGATTTTTTCCTGAGACTCAGGTAGGTGAAGAGCAGCTCTCATTTCCTGTGCTGTCTCATCTTTGGCACCAGATTGGGCCCAAGCAAGGACACTTTCAGCCGAAAAAGGACTCACGAGAAAATTTCCAGAATTGGTTTTTTTGATTTCCTTAAAAATTTCGCTCAGTTCAAGACTAAATTATTAGACTTACTTTATAAATAGATGCAGTAAACAAATTATTGCCGGAGGTGAATTCTTTCAAGGCTGTATCGTCGGCCAAGGCCAAGGATAAACAAACTAACACAAAAAGATGCTTCATTTTTGAGTCTTGCAAGGTTCGGTGCCAGTTACAGACTAGGTTTCTGCTTGAAGAGTGAATTCTATTATAAGATATCCCCACGAAATGTTCACAAACAAGTTGTTAAATCATCATTACCTTCAAGTGATTACAAAGAATCGTGTTTATTTTTCTTAAGAATATTTTGCGAAGATAATGAGTTATCAGAATTTAGAGAAAGTGTTGGTTTAGTATTTGTACCTTGCCTTAGAGAAAAAAATTTTTCATTATTTTGCGTCTTCAAATTTTTCTTTTTGTTGTACCTACTGAGTCGGCTGGGAATACCATTTCATGGTTGGTAGCTTCAAATTTAAATAATCTTTGTTTTTATAATAGGAATTATCATAATCTACTGTAATTCCTTCCTCATTACTTTGAAACAATTTATCAATTTGTTCCTTTGTATTTTCTTTATAAACAAGTTTTAAAGTGCCTTTGAATTTTATATTTGTGTTTTTATTATAATGGAGTTAACCGTACGATCTATTATTTTCCATCAAATCAATAATAATTATCAGAAATACACATTTATATTTTTTTTTAATTTTGGGAGCCAAACGCAATATTTTACTGGATTTAAAAGTCAGAAAAAACATTTTACTAATTTCGAAATATGGAGATATAATTTTATCAATTTTCGAAACCAAAAAATGGACTTTTATACATTTTTAAATCAATCAAATCAAAATAAGCGACTTTGTTTTTCTAATTTTAAAAGTAAATAGAAACATATTAATTTTGAATGTCAAACACAAAATTTTACTAATTTTAGAACCCAAATGTAACGTTTTTTACACTTTTTATTTAATAAATACAAGCGTAATATTTTTTTTACTTTGAATATAACAATATTTTGCTAATCTTGAAAGGTAGAGGCAACAATAATCTCCTAATGTTTTAAAACACAGAGGCCTAATTTTACTAATTTTTAATTTTGAAATCAATAATGAAATATTTTTTACTTTCTACACTGCTCCAATAAATTAACGCACCACTCGAATTTTTTTGAAAATTGAAACATGTATTCGACCAATTGGTACAAAATTAAGAAAAATTTAACAACAACATTTGTTTAAAGTAAATTAATATCTAATGTGTCCAAATATAGAAAAACAAACCGAAAACAAAATTTTATTAAAGTTACGCTGGCCGTTATAAAAGTTACAGAAAACATCTTAATATCGCGTATTTCCACCTCTACTTTGAATCGTTCCATACTCAAAATTAACGAACTTATGTCTTCTTGATTTAAGTTATTCCAAATTTCATTTAGTTGAGGACCTACCTCTTGAAGATGGATAGGAGGATGTGGAAGATTTTTTAAACGTTTCCCGAGAATGTCCCAAACATGCTCAATAGGATTCAGGTCAGGGCTTCGAGCTGGCCAATCCAAAACATTGATTTCTGCCTCATTCAAGTAATCTTTAACAATTCGGACAGTGTGGGGTTTTGCGTTATCTTGCATTAACAAAAAATTTGAACCAATATAAGGGGCATATGGTACGACATGCTCTTCAAGAATGTCTGTTATGTAACGGTCCGCATTTATAGAGCCATTATTTACAACCACTAACTCCGTGCGAGCTTGTAAGGAAATACCACCCCAAACCATTACTGAGCCTCCACCAAACAATGTGGTATTCTAAATGTTACACTGTGCGTACCGCTCATTTGGTCTACGATACACACGAACACGTCTATCGCAATTGTAAAGGCAAAATTTTGACTCATCCGTAAAAAGAACAGACTCCCAATCCTCTCTTTGTCAATTTATGTGCTCTCTAGCAAATTCTAATCGGGCTCTGCGGTGTTCTGCTGTCAATGAAGGACTACGAGCAGGAATATGGGGTGTTAAATTATCCTCCTTAAGTCTTTTTCTAACAGTTTCGGTACTGATTTGAATTCCTTCTACGTCACGGAATTCAGTTTGTAGCTTCCTGGCGGTTACAAAGCGTTTCCTTAGCGCAGATATTCTTAAAAATCTATCCTGGATAAGAGTGGTTTTTCTTTTTCTTCCTTGGCCAGGTCTTTTGAGGTGACTTCCTGTCTCTCTGTACCTTTGTAGCATACGCGAAACTGACGTATGAGATACACCAAACCTTTCACCAATTCTTCTGTAGCTCCATCCTTCCTCCAACAAAACCACAGCTTGGGCGCATTCTTCTCGAGTCAAATTCCTCATAATGTTTTTATTATTGTTTCAAATGATAAAAACTATCCACAGAACGGCAAATTCAAATAACAATAAAACGAAATTACAAATTAACACAATTTAAAAATGAAAATTATTTTAAAATTTCTGCTTAAAATGTATTAAACTCAAATTTCTGACTTTAATGTCAAAACTTTTATTACAATGGGTAACTAGATTATAGTTTGATTAAACCTTCTCAACCAAAGTTGTCAAATGTACATAGTTCTAATTTTTTTACTCTATTTTCAAGTGGTGCGTTAATTTCTTGGAGCAGTGTATTAATGAATGTAGTAATAACTTTTTTTTAATTTTGAGTACAAAAAATTTTGAAAACCAGAACTCAAAGACAACGACTTCTTGCTAATTTTGAAATACAAAGACGTAATTTTACCAATTTTAGAAGATAAAGACAAAAAATTTTATTTTTAAATCAATAGAAGTATAATTTTAAAAGCAGAAAACAACTTTTTCAAATTTTAGAGATAAATGTATTATTTTTCCTTTTGTATTTACTGAATGCAGTAGGTAAAACAATATTTTATTAATTTTGAAAACCAAAGACAATAATTCACTAATTTTAAATACAAAAACGTAATTTTATTAATTTTGAAGCTGGAGATAAAATTAGTAATTTTTACATCAATAAAAGTATAATTTTAAAAGCAGAAAGCCACATTTTACTAGTTTTAAATGTTAATGACAAAATTTTACTAATTTTGGAAGGTAAATGTAGTATTTTTTTACATTTTTGATTTATTGAAAATGCAATAAAAACTTTTTCTAATTTTGAGTACAGAAAATGACATTCTATTAATATTGAAAGCCAGAAACAACTATTTACTAATTTTAAAATACAAAAAGTAATTTTACTAATTTTGGAAGATAGAGACAATATAATAAACAACATTTAAATAAGTTTGGATATAAACAGCAAGATTTTAGTAATGTTAAAAATTTTTTACAATACTTTTTACTTTATTTATTTATGGGCTGATTTCAAGGTGAGATAATACCGGTAGTATCTTCGTTTCTATAAAAAATTAAATAAAATCGAGGCTGTTATTGGTTGTTATAGAAAAGTATTAAAATTTGCGATACTACCGGTAGTATCTCAACTTGAAATCAGCCCATTCGTGAATAAAATTTAATTTAATTTTGTTTACTAGAAACGACGTTTTACTAATTTTAGTAGCCACAAGCGAAATTTTATTAATTTTGAATGAATGCAGAGATCGATAGTTTATCAATTTTAGAAATCTTTCTTATCAAATATTATAAATTAATAAATAAGAGAGTGCGAGTGACATTTCTTAAAAAATATTGTTTTTCAAATCTTCTTTTCTGTCTTTTTTGCACCCATAACTCCCTTTCTCTCAAATTTAGACATCGTACCAGCTACAGAAGATTTTTAATTCGTTGTTTTGTGTGAATTACTGTATTAGTTGATGTGAAGTTTCTGTTTGTTGGTAAAATCTTTACTATAAAACAGTCAACAAAAACCAAGTTTTTCTTTAGTTTTATTAAAAAAAATTCTTTCTTAATCCTAAACTAAATTCAGTATTTTAAGATGGCGACAAGACTCTTCCGGCAAAAAGAATAATTTGTTTGCATTTGATATAAAAGACAAAAGGATGATCTGCTGTAAATGTCTTACACGAGCCCCCAATTTTTTTCGAAAAACTTGTAGCCTCTAAAAATTACCAAAAAATAAAAAAAATTTTCTTAGGGAAAAAATTCTTACGAACTGCTTGAGCATCAGTTGATTCTCCTGAAAATACAAAAACGGTTTTGTGTATCACGTGATTGATATAAAGTATTCGGTCTTCTGCTAGAAATCCGTTCATATCTGCGTCTGAAGTAAAAGCTTTGTAGATTCCTAACTAAAACAAAGTTTTAAATGCTTTAAAAAAAAATGTTGTATTACATGTTGAAGGACCCTTCTGTAATCAAATTTAAAACTAAATGAGAATTTTGGTACTGAAACTTTAACTCTTGTTTGACTATAATTCGGAAGAGAGAAAACATCATTAGCTCTAGTTTCTAGTCGAAGAAGTCCCTTTTTATCATCTGGAAGGACAATAACCAAATCAAAACCGTTTTCAATTGGAATTTCCAAAAAAGTTGATTTTAATTCTGAAGATTCAAAATAGTTATAAAGTCCAGTTTTTTCCATAAATTCAACTTCGATTGATTTGCCACTTATCGTTATAAATTTCTGTTTTGATACAGATTCTTTCTGGATAAACTTAAACCAATTCATTTTAAAATATACTCCAGAAGCTATAATACACTTAGCTAAAGGATCAATCTCTTGAACATCTATAAAATCCTCGACTTGTCCTTGAGTTGCATTTTTGACATAATCATTAATTTGCAATCGGCATTCATCTAATTTTTTGAAATTGATATGCTCAATCTCAATTTGATAAACCTCTTCTGAGAAATTTTTAAAATCCATTTTTAAAGGAAAACTTTGCTCGATGTAAATCCTGTTTGCTACATAGCAGTGAAAATTCTTCCCTTTTTTCAACTGGGAATAGATTTCTCGGCTTACAGTTTCGATTTCTTTAGGATTTGTGGGAAAATTTAGTCCGCTTTTTATTTCGTGAGCGGTTTCTTCCCGACAACCGGATCTGGCAAGTCCCAGAAGCGTTGCAAGTGCGATTGGACTGTACCCGAAATTGTCATCAGGGATGTATTTGAGCAGTTCCTGGAAAATTGGGATTAGATTGAAGGATTTAGGGGAGAGAGGACGTACTCGGTAGACGTTGCCAGCAAAAGGAAAACTACTAAATGATAATTCTGGTTTAGCCATCAATTCTGGCATTTGGACTTTGACAGACGGGATTTTATACCGAAAACGAAAATTTCAAGACGCTCTGAATGTCATTTTGACGTTTAGTTACACTCTTTTCGAAAATCTATTTCATTATGTAATATTAACAATGATAGAAGCAATAACAATGCTAGTAGCGAGTCTCTTTCTCAATCAAATTTATAATAAAAAAATTAGAGGAATAGTGACAATGATAGAGGCAATTGCAATGAAAATGCGACTTTTGCTCTTCATCCACTTCATTATAAATAATTGGAGTAATAATAACAATGATAAAAAAAATTATAATGTTAATAGCGAGCCCCCTTTTCAATCAAATTTATTACAAAAAAAAAATAGAGTAATAGTAACAATGATAGAGGCAATTGCAATGATAATGCCGACTTTCCCTCCTAATCCTCCAATTATAAATAATTATTGGAGTAATACTAACAATGGTAAAAACTATTGCAATTATAGTGGCGAGTCTTCTTCTCAATCAACTTTATTATTAAAAAAAATTGAGAAATAATAACAAGGATAGAAGCAATTACATTACAAAGCTAAAGTTGAGTCTCCCTCTCAACACTTTATTATAAAAAACATTGAGGTAATAATAACAATGATGAAAGCAATTACAATGATAATGGCGACTCTCTTTCCCAATCCATTTCATTATAAATAATTGGGGTAATAATTTAACAATGATAGAGCCAATTACAATAACTGTTAGTATATAATAACAATGATAATCGCGAGTCTCTTTCCCCATCCACTTAATTGAAAGTTATTGAAGTATTAATAACAATGATAGAAGTAATTATAATAATGGTAGCGACTCACCTTCTCAATCCACTTTATTATGATAAATTGGATAATAATAACAATGATAGATGCAGTTACAATGAGAGTAGTAAGTCTCCTTCGCAATTTATTCTAATCGCTTTCCTTTTCAATACACTTTATTATAAAACATTGAGGCAATAATAACAATGATAGAGATAATTACAATAATATCAGCGAGCTTCCATACTTTCTAATCTATTTTATTATAAATAGCTGGGAAATATGATAACAATGATAGAGCCGAATCTCTTTCCCATCCAATTAATTAAAAATAATTGGGGTTTTTATCATAACAATGATAGTGACAAGTCTTTTTCCCAAGTAATTCTAAATAATTAGGACAATAATAACAATGATAAAACTAAGATTCTGTCTCAATCATTTTACTAAAAATAATTTAAGTAATAATAACAAAGAAAGCGATAATTACAATGATAGTGGCGAGATTCTTTTCCAGCACACTTTATTATAAATAATTGCAGTATTTAATAACAATGATAGTAGCGAGTCTCCTTCCACATCCAATTTACTATAAATGATTGAGGTAATAATAACAATGACAGTAACCAGTCTCTTTTCAAAGTAATTATAAAAAATTAGAATAATAATAACAATGATAGAAGCAAGTTTCCTTCCAAATTCACTTCATTATAAATAATTGAGGTAATAGTAACAATGATAAAAAAATTACAATGATAATAGCGAGCCTCCTTTTCAATCAAATTTATTATAAAAAATAGAGTAATAGTAACAATGATAGAAGCAATTGCAATGATAATGCCGGCTTTCCCTCCTAATCCTCCAATTATAAATAATTATTGGAGTAATACTAACAATGGTAAAAACTATTACAATGATAGAAGCAAGTTTCCTTCCAAATTCACTTCATTATAAATAATTGAGGTAATAGTAACAATGATAAAAAAATTACAATGATAATAGCGAGCCTCCTTTTCAATCAAATTTATTATAAAAAATAGAGTAATAGTAACAATGATAGAAGCAATTGCAATGATAATGCCGGCTTTCCCTCCTAATCCTCCAATTATAAATAATTATTGGAGTAATACTAACAATGGTAAAAACTATTACAATGATAGTGGCGAGTCTCCTTCTTAATCAACTTTATTATTAAAAAAAATTGAGAAATAATAACAAGGATAGAAGCAATTACATTACAATGCTAAAGTAGAGTCTCCCTCTCAACACTTTATTATAAAGAACATTGAGGAAATAATAACAATGATCAAAGCAATTACAATGATAGAGATAATTACAATAATATTAGCGAGCTTCCATACTTTCCAATCTATTTTATTATAAATAGCTGGGGTATATGATAACAATGATAGAGCCGAATCTCTTTCCCATTCAACTAATTGAGAATAATTGAGGTTTTTATCATAACAATGATAGTGACAAGTCTTTTTCCCAAGTAATTCAAATAATTGGAATAATAATAACAATGATAGAAGCAAGTCTCTTTCCAATTTCACTTCATTATAAATAATTGAGGTAATAGTAACAATGATAAAGACAATTACAATGATAGTAGCAAATCTCCTTCTTAATCAATTTCATTATAAAAAAATTTAGTAATAATAACAATGATAGACGCAAGTCTCTTTCCCAATCCACATTATTAAAAATAATTGAGATAATAATAACAATGATAGAGACAGTTACAATGATAGGGGCAAGTCTCCTTTCCAATGCCCTTCGTTATAAATAATTGGGGTATAAGTATAATAACAACTATAGTAGCGAGTCTCTTTCTCAATTCACTTAATTATAAATAATTGGGGTAATAATAACAATGATAGTAACCAATCCCTTTTCAAAGTACATAAATAATTGGGGTAGAAATAACGATAGAAGCAAGTCTCTTTCTTTGGGGTAATAATACAAAAAAAAAGGAATATTTTGGTAAAAAAAACTCACATAGTAAGCTTGGTTTTATTAATCAAATTTACAAAAGCCAAAAAATAAAAATACGAAGTAAATCTTATTTTTTTATTTTTTCTATTTTGAGAAAATTTCAGTAAGCAAAACAACTGTAATTAAATAATAAAACACCTAATTTTTAATTAAAAAAAGAATAAAATTATTTTTTCGAAATTTATTAGCGCCATCTATTACACTTCAAACCGTACTATGCTATTACAGATTTCTACTTTATCTTGTTTCTTTTAAATATTTTTTCTTGTTACAGCACAGTATAGAAATGAACAGTTGATAAAAAATAAAAACTTGTCAGAAAGCTAGCATCCCTTAAAGTTAAATGTGTAAGATGGAGCCACCAATTTTTAGATTTATTATAGGCAACTAACAATACACAATTTAAACCTAAAAAATATAACTGTAAATAATATAATAAATAATCAAAAAACAGGTCAGATAATAATTAAATAAAGTAATTTTAATCTTTGTCTTTCGTCTTACAAAAATTTAAATTGTGTATTATTAGTTGCCTACAGTAAATCTAAAAACTAGTGGCTCCATCTTACACATTTAACTTAAAAAGATACTAGATTTTTAACAAGTTTTCAGTTTTTATCAGCTGTCCACATTGATTTACTTGTTGCTACAGTAACAAAACGTAAATTTTAACCATTTGATAAGACAATGATAATAGCAAGTCTTCTACCAAAATTATTTGATAAAAAACTGTAGTAGATTAAACCAATAACAAAATCCTAGAGAGAAAAACAGTAGTTTACAAAATACGATAATTCATTCTATTTATTAAAGAGAAAGTCGGTGCGATATTACAGTGACATAACAAAGGACACTTTTTATGTGTTTTTTTATTATTGCCTAAATGTATCAAAATATGATTAATTTTTCATTGTTATTATGTAATGTATGTATGAATCACTACGAGCAATTCTGTTGCGCATATTTTTTGTTTCTAGGATGTAAAAACGGCAGGTTACGTATTATATTCATTAGTGATAAGACCTCTTTTCAGTCAGTCTGATCGAACTGTTTAAACGAGACGGATCGGAGTAAACTACTGTGATTACAGGCATAGTTTTATTACAAAACCTAACCCGTGTTAAGTGTTAGATTACCAGTTTCTTCAGCCAGTGTTCGACCTACTTCAAGACACAGTTGTGGCAGGAAGATGCCAAAAAGGTAGGTCCTCAATTAAGACTTCTTGTATCACTTTACTAAATAAATACTTCATTTTTAAAGACCTGTTTGCTGTTTATGAATAATTCTACCTAAATATGATTAAATTTTTTTGAAAAATGATCGGTTTAAAAACTGGAAAAAAATTATAATACCATGGCTAACTAGATTTAGTAGTTTAAATACGTGTAGAGATGGCGCTGACATCTTTGACGCCACCTATCGGTCTGCACTTGAGGTTATGTTTAAAAAAAACTCATTTGGAGTGGGGTTATATTGTACATTACATATTTACATCGATTAAAAATATTAACACAGTATAATCACAAAGTATACAATAATTTTTTTCGTTTTTATCTTATTAATTTTTTTAGGACGGTCCAAACATTACTCGTTAGGAACATTTGAACTTTTCATAAATTAAAATTCACTAAGTTAGACCATTATTATGACTAATTAGAGAAAAAATAAAATAAAATAACGAGTAACAGTATTATATAATCGCAGACACAATCCACTGATTAGTCAAAAAACGTTTAAAGCTTATTTGTGTGCTGAATTATACATCCCTAACCTCAAAACCAATATCTACAACACTCAAAAAATATAAGCAAAATGATAAACGGTATATTTTTTTGATATCGACAATATAGCATATTCAAAATAACCAAGAAAAAAAAAATAAATAAAACCAGGCACTGTTTTATTAGATTCGGTTAATTTTTTCGGCAGTAACTAAAGGATTCTGATGCTCCAAAATCCTCCTTCCTTCATTTTTATAATCATAACTGCACCGATGCACCTCTGAATACCTATGCTGTGAACAAAAAATCTTTCCGCATCGACAATCATAAATGTTCGTTATATTCAATCTCTTATTACACTCGCTACACCTAGACTTCTTTTTTATCACAGGCGGTAGCTGTACGTCCTTCTTCTTTGAGACTCTCGACTCGCCAACAGCACACCCTAAATTATAATATCCATAAAGTTCATCTATACTTTCATCATGACCCGATAACAAACTCTCACTCAGACTCTTCTCATCATTCTTCAGCCTTTGAATACTCGAACACTCACTCTTCCTTGTATATAACGGCGATCTATTATTTTTTCTAAAGTAATACTCGCACAAATCCTGATCTTTAGGCGCATACTGCGGCGGAATCGCACTAGGAGAACTAACAAATTGCGGCATATGAAAAAAACTTCCATTGGAAGGACTCTCAATACCATAATCCAAACTTTGACGACGTTTTACCAATCCAAATTTGCATGTAGCACTATGTTTGAGTCTTTCTGAGGCTGGTTCGTGGATCTCCCACAAGTCTTGAGCGTTCTCTTCAAGTTCAATTGAATCAGGGGTACTTTTCGGCCTTTCGTCAGAAGAAAGAACAAGACGAGTTAAGTGAACGGTGTTACCTTTGGGAACTGCAAGAGGGAGACACAAATCAGGATCTTTACTTGTGCCTTCACCAGTACGTAAATCACGTGTCTTTTTGTGAATTCTTGTGTAGCTTTGTTTCGTATGAGAGAAAGCTCCTTTATTTTCACTATATATAGTTTTACGAGCTTTTATTCTATGTTTGTCTTTTAAAGCTATTTCTTCAGTCTCGGATTGACTCTCTTCTTCTAAATTTTTTTCAAAAATTTTCAAATCTACGTTATCTAGTAAGTCATTGGTGCATTCTGTGAGAAGTTTATACGATATGTTTGATGTTGTTGGTTCAACATCTTTTGGTTTTGTGCTACGTAATTGTCGACGAAGACTTAAATCTTCCATTTTCTTTCTCAAATTTGAGATTTTCGTCATCATATCTGTATCTTCAACTAATTTTTCAAACATTGCCATTTGAGTTTCTCGTTTTGTTGGTTTACTTGGTGGTGATATTGGTTTTTCACTATAAGGTGAATATGAACCATCTTCATTTTCTATAACACGAAGTAAATGAACAATATCACCTTCTTTAAATACTATAACTGATACTTTTGAACCGGGTGTTAATTTATCACCAATTTCATCCCTAAAAAAAAAGCTTAATAAGTTTAAGGATTTTAATAAAGGAACCTTCACCCGGTATTTTCAATAAGTTCTTTTAGTTCTTTTAACATCATATGATGTTCACAACTCAGTGATAAACGACGGGTTGATATTGGACCACCCTTCATTGATATTACTAATTTTATTATCGAACCATTTTTGATGCCTGCATCACATAAACGACGAGAATCTTTTAATTCTTTTGATTGGAATATGAGGTTTTGCTGGTGGATTGGAATACCTAAGAAAAAATATATTTCATTAAACAAAAAACATACGGAAAAAACAAGAAATAATGTTCTGGAAAGTAGTACGCCAATAACCGGCTTCATCTACTCCAAGAAACTTAAAAAACTCACTACACTATCACACTAATAAAAAATATATGAGAACTATTCTATTGCAGTGTGAGCTAATTTCAAGTTGAGATAATAGCAGTGATATCTTGTTTCCATAAAAAATAATAAAATTTGAAGTTGTGATTGGTTGTTTCTATTTTTTTATTATTTAACGTAATCATAGAAATGATAAAAGTAAGACAATTATAATAAGTTGATATATTAAGTAACAGTTGAGATTCTTGAAGCTAAAACTTATATCTATAGTTACACCGTTTAGGAGCTAGAGAGCGCCAAAGTTGGACATTAAAAAATATTTTTTATTAATAACTTATTAACTTTATCACCAATTTTAATAAGATTTAGTACAAATGTCTATGTAGTCTCCAAACTACATATTTTGTGTTACTCTTTTTTAAAAATTTCTATTTTAAAGTACAAAACTAGTATCAAATTTACATCTATTCATGAATAATTTTCGTATTTGCTCTTCGTTTTTTTTAATTAATACGAGTTTAATGGCTCATCAATTTTGATAAACGTTTCTGCAAGAAGACATCAAAGGGTTACGTTAGTACAAAAATTGGAAATCTGTCATTATTTCCGTTCGGTGAATTGAATTTTTTGCGATATCAATCGATATACAAAAACTTTGATTATCAAAAATATCTGTTGGCATCTCTGATTACTAAAATATCTAAAAGTATATGTTTTGTGATGCAAAAATCTCTGAAGATTCCAAATCTGTATTTATTTCTGTCCTATGATAAGTATTTTTTGAGATATCGACCAATATTCATTAATTTCTCAAATACAAGTTAGACCAATTATATTTTTAATAAAAATTTTGACAGGTAGCTACATAATGACCTTGAAAAGTATTTAGTATGATAAAAAATTGGTAGAACATTTAAATCTGTCGTTAATTCACTTCTGAGACACTTCTAAGATATACAAATTTTCATCACAAAAAAATCTGTTGACAACCCTGATCATTAAATAATGTTAAATTCTAACTTTGGCGTTCTCTAGCCCTTAAACGGTGTAACTTGATGTAAAGATAAGTTCCAGTGTAAAAACATCTTTCTGGAACCTCTGTTTAGCATATTTTTGTGTTAATACATAACACATTTTGGTCTTTTTAATAGAAGTTACCAAAACAAACATTACTCAAATCATTCAGTTGGTAACAGCTGTTTACATATATTAAAACAAGGTGAATTGACTATTATAAGGTGGCCGCCAAATCCATTTAACCAATCAACGTAAAGTTGTAACTATAGCGCTATCTTTATCATGCTTCTCACTCTAATGTAGACAAATCATATGATATGGTATAACGGGTTACATATAACCGTTTGAGGCCCCGCCCATTTCACATGGCGGATGCGGGCACTTGTATAGTCAATTCACTTGGAGTTAAAAGGCGTCTTTTAATCTGATTACTGTGACTGAAGGACAGTTATGATACAGTATTTGTACAATTCCTTTCTGGTTGTCTTTCAGCCTCAGAAAAGTCAGTTTAAAAAACATTTTTTTTTCTTGAAGCACTGTTGACCAAAAGTGGGCGTGGCTAATGACCCTTAGTCACTTATTAACCAGTAAAAAAAGTGTTCTGGGTAAGCCCCACCCCCTGTTGTTCCCAGTCATTTTTTCCTGTTTTCCTATCAGATTTTAATTGCGAATAACAAAAAATATAAAGGTAATGCTTGATATTGGCTATAAATCAAGCCTTTATCTTACTGTTACCTTATCAAAATCAAGAAGTGTATCAAACCTTCAACTCGTTGAATTCTCTGTTTAATCTCCCTGATGGTATCGGTAGAAGAGACTCTCATGTCGAACGAAGTCCCCATCAGCGTGTCAATTTGTATATCCATAGTGGGTTCGTCGAAAGAGTCAGAAAACCCATCGTCAGACATTTTTCGAAATTTTTGAAACAATGACAGTTGACAGCTACCAAAGTCACTTTGATTATTTTATTCGTAATGCAGCCGCATTGGGGGGGACTCTGAAAGGAAATAATAAATCTCTGTTAATGACGTTGACATGTGATTTATTAAAAATAAAACAAATTTCTTCAAGTCAGGGGATCGGCCCCATGCACTTAGGGGGGTTTACTACCAACTTTACGAACTAACTAACATACCTTGATGTGTGACGAATTTTGCACAGACAAGGGGGTACTGACACACAAATACGACGGAATTTTGCCCCCCAATCGATAATTTTGTTTATGTAACTAAAAAATTAACGCAAACATACGTAACAGAGCTAAAATTAGTGTTGGCAATGATTCACAACTGTCACACGGAGATGTCACGTGACTGCAGGAATGCCAACTCAAACAGGAGCGGATTTAGACTAAATCTATAAGGGACACGCAAATCAAAGCGACCAAAACAATTAAAATTTAAAAAATACGAAAATTTAGCTGCCAAAAAGCAAAAGTTTAATAGAAATTTCAGTTATTGTCCCAATTTTTCTTTGTTTCTCATTACTCGATTTTACCAAATTTTCTAAAACTTTCACATATTTTTTTTTTCACTTCGAGACAGTTTCTATAAAAAATACTAAGACAAAATATCCTTATTTACCGCTCGAAACCAAAAATTCAAAATAGTCAAAAGTCGTAATTACGTTGTGTTTGACAAGATGGCTGCAAATTCGTAAGTAGTGACGTCTCAAGTGTACAATACGGTACGCCAAGGTAACAAAGTACTAAACCAGTCAGTGAAGAACGCATATATATTATTATCTTCATTATCTATGACTGCCGTGTGACGTTATTTGAACATAACCTTACTAAAGTGACCTTTACTACAGGGCCACCAAATTATCTGGTCCGCCCCTGTTCACAACTGATAATAGAGGAATCAGACGTAATTTAACGAGTGATTTAATAAAAATTCCAAGAAGAAACTAATTAAATACAATTATTGGATATTCAGGGAATAGTTATATTAGTTTTTAAGCCAAAATTAAAGGTAATTGAGTCACTTTAAGCCATTTATTTACAATTTATACACCTAAAATTGTGTTAATTCAGTAATAATTCACATTTTTTGTCAAAATCATCAAAAGGAAATGCAGGAATTGGCTTTAAACTCCCCAAATCAAAATCAATATTTAACCTTTTAACACTATTTTTACAATGAACTGCTGAAAATTTTCTCTCGAGAAGTAAATCTTTCTGTTGGGCTCTATCCCGTTTTAATTCATTTTTCAAATCGTCAATTTCTTTCTGTTGCCCTAAGACGACATTTTTCAGTTTATTTGTCGACTCTTTTAACGCTTGTATATCATCGTCGTAGTTTTTCGACCTCTGAAATTTTCTCTGATCAACCATTGATTTCAGTGATTCTTTCAAAATAGCATTTTCCTCTTTTAATTTTAAAATCTCCTTGTCTTTAAGCGCAAGTAAATGTTTGAGATGTGTGCATTGATTCTCGTTTTTAACGGAATCAGTTAAATTTGTTGTATGTTTTGAATCAGCTGAATAGATCTGAAATGGAGTGCTAATACCTTGGACAACATTTTCACCACTTATGTAACAAAACTGGTACAGGTCGTCTGTCTCACTTGGACTAGTTGGTAGGTCATATCCTGGAAGACAAGGTGATAAGAAAACGGTTTAAAAAGGCCCTGAAACTGTCTTACTGCTAAAAATAACTGAACTTGTGTCAGTCCCAGGACAGTCAACTGCCCACTCAAACAAAACATAATTTCGCAAGGACTTCCAACCCATTTTAAATATTGCAATTCTATCGCCGTCCTGGACTTTATAATTAATAAATATGTATTTACATTCGATGTCTTCATTGCAGGGATATCTGTCCAAAGTATCAACAAATTTGACCTAATAAAAAAGTGAGTTTTTGGACCCTCATGACTGAATTTTAACTACCGTGAGCTGGTCTGCCATTAATGCTATATTTTTGTCCATTTTTACACAGTTTTTAACTATTTATACACAACTTTTTACAAAAATATTCCCAGTTTATGCCACCATTATTATTGTTTTTGTTAAACGACAAAATGGCCGCTTTTAAATGTCAAACTTCAGACAGGTGAGCCGAAATCCGGAAAGAGCGAAATTATTTACAACAAATCAACGCTTATTATTTACTTTGTTTTATTAATTTTATTACAATTGTATTAAAATATACCACTTCTACAATTTTCCAAGCTAAATCTCGTGTTTAAATGTCTGTAATCTTTAAAAATTTTGTCGCACTTAGGGAATTTCAAATTTTTGTTGTGTCAGTTAGTTAAGTGATAAGTGCATTGTGTTGGCAGCAATTGTGCATTAGTCAAAAATTCCCAACAGCATTATTTTCAAAAAAAATCGATTAAAATGAGTGAAACGCAGTTATCAACTGATGAAGCTGAATTATACGATCGCCAGATCCGTTTGTGGGGCATTGAATCCCAGGAAAAGTATAAATTCCCGTAATTATGCACATACCCTAACCTCACTTTTTCAGGTTGCGAGCCGCTAATGTTTTATTAATTGGAATTCGAGGTTTGGGTTCAGAAATCGCAAAAAATATTCTCTTATCCGGTATTAACTCCCTCACAATTCTCGACGACGGTACCGTAACCGAAGACGACAACCTTTACAACTTCCTACTCCACGAGAAAGTCCCTATCGGTAGCAAAATCGCAGAGCAGGTGCTGCCCCGAGCCCAAGCCTTGAACCCCCTTGTGAAAATAACCGTCGACACTGCGCCAATTTCGGCAAAAAGCGGTGATTTTTTCAAGCTGTTTACCATTGTGGTTGCCACACGAATCAAGTTTGAGGCAATTTTGAAAATTGATGGGTTTTGTCGCGAACATAACGTTAAGTTTATTTATGGGGATGTTTCTGGGTTCTTTGGGTATTCAGTGTCGGATTTGCAAGACCATGAATATTTTGAGTAAGTGAAATTTGATAGAAGAATTGTAGGAAATCATTTTTTTCAGGGACCGTATTCAGTTGACTCCTGGCGCAAAACGGGGCCGCGATGGTGAGAAAAAAACAGTTAAGATTAAGGGGAGAATGACGTACCCACCGCTAAATAAAGTTCTTGTTTTGCCAAACACTAAACAGGATATTGGAGGAATTAAAAAATTGTCAAGACCTAATAACTTATTTGTCTGCATGTTAAGTAAGTTTTTATAATGGGTGTTCATTTAAAAACATCTTGGTAGTCGTGAATACAGTGCAATATTCTGGCATGCTAATAAATATTTTTTTTTAGTGTTGGTAGAATTTCGCAAACGCCACGACCGTGACCCCAACTTCACTAAAAAATCTGAAGACATTCAAGAATTAAAAAATATTTCAAATGAGATAATAGAATTGTATCAATTCTCAAACATCTCAGTTGAGAGTTTACTAGATCTGCTATTTGGTGAGTTAGCCCCTGTTTGTGCTATTTTAGGTGGAATTATAGCACAAGAAATTATAAAAGCAGTTTCACAAAAAGAAGTTCCTCTTAATAACATATTTCTTTTTGATCCTTTAACATACAGTGGAAAGGAATTAACTGTAGGAGCATAACTTTTCTAATAAAACATTGAAACCTAGATAATTTTTTAATTACCAGAAATTACACGCTTAAATAAAATTTAAACCTTAATTAAAATTCTCTTCTATGATACTTATCTGGGTCAAAATATGATGTCACAACAACTCTGTTACTAAACTTTCGTCCAGTAAGAGTCTGTTGTGCCTTTTGGCAATCCAAAACTGAATTAAATTCGACAAAAACCTGAAATTTCAAGTTAGTTTAACTCTCACAGTGTTTTAAAAATTACTTTTCCACATCCTGGTACTTCAACGCCATCTATAGGTCGTGGAATTTCTATACTTCTAACAACACCATACTTGTTACATTCTTCTTTGATATCTTCAAGAATATCTTCGTATTCTTCTTCATCTTTAAGTTCATCAGGTGTTACCATATTTAACAAACATAAAACTTCAGTTGCGGGTCCTGAAGCCCCCACAAGACTGAGTCCAGGTACTTGAATTTGGACTGCCGGTAAAACTGTGGTGTTTTTGGCTCCCACACTTGCTCTCTGAACTATCAAACGCTTGTCACCAAGTTGCATTCCATTTAATCCAGCGATGGCCTGAGAAGTGTATCAGTAGGCGGAGTTTAAATTAAGCCACGCCTTACCTGATCTGTCATTGTAATATCAATATATTCAGCAAAAGCATATCCTTTGCTTAAGCCAAAAGCGGTGTCTTTGACAAGATTGAAGGCTCGTAATTGTCCAAATGACATCAAAAGTTCTTTAACCTAAATGATGTTTAGTAAATTAGTTTTTACAGAAATCTGTAAAATGTAACTTGGACTCAAATTTTGAATTTGAGTACGGACATGGGAAAAAAACTTACATAATTTCGTGCAGTTTTTTAAAAATTTTGATTAAGAAAAATTTGAGAAATTAAAAAAATGCACAGTCCCTAAATTGGAAGCCCCAAGCCAGTCAGATTAAAAAAATTCTGTTTTTTCTCGAGTAAAATTCGCTGATTTTTATAATGACACTTGCCTGATTTTTCCATAAGGCGTTCAAGTTTATTTGAGTCGTGTTCATAGCTCTTTATAGGGACCGACATGGAAACCCTAGCTATAGGGCAAACAAAGCAAAATGTAATCAATTTGCACAAAAATATTTTAACTTTAACAATTATCATACATTACGGTGTGCCAATTTTGACGACTAAACTTTTTTTCAGCACCTGTAATACGTTTTTTTTTACAGAAAAAAAAATTACATCCGCCTGAAATAAAACACATTTACAGCACCTAAAACTTGCCACCTGAAATGCTGAAAATGTTTTAACATCGGCGTAATTTTGCTTTTTTACTGAAAGAAACCTGAAAACCCGCAATAACCGAACCGAACCTGCAAATCGTCAAGTTTCGTAAAAAAACCATTACGAAACAAGACGAACACCTGCAATTTCCTGAAAAACACCTGCGACGAGTACGATTATACAAGTTGTCCCAAAAAATAGGAATTTGAGATCAAAATACAGCGATTTAACACAATTTACCCCTATACAAAGTTGTACCTAAAGAGCGCCAAAATTTAAAATTCCACGTCTTAGTCTTAAACATTTAACTTGTTATTTTGTTCATAAACACTTATAAAATGTTTTTGTATCTTTTTATGTGGGGACGTGGGTAAAAAATTGTTTCATTTAAGGTTTGATGTTGTTGAAATTACAAGTGAAAAAGAAAATTGGTTTGCGAGTTTTTGATCTGGTTACATAGAGTAACAAGAAACAAGTCAAAAAAAAAAAAAAACAATAACTGAAATTTATAATTATTATTATATTATTAATTATATTTTCATAATTATTTAATTTAAATAGGAACCTAATTTTGGTAGTTTCAGGTTTTTTTCTGTTTTCAAGAGTAAGCTATAAGACGTCCTTTTTGATACTTGCATAACCAAAGTATAAATGTCATGTTTTATACATTTTTTTTTTCATCGAAAATTTTAATAGATGGCGTTACAACGTGATAAACACCTTATTCATTTATAATTTAGGTAAACATAGTCGTGTTTGAGCTCCTAAAGTGCAACTTGGTATATAATAATTGTGTTAAATCGCTGTATTTTGACCTTTTTTCTGAGACAAGCTGTATATTTTTTATGAACTTCTTTGAATTTTTTTCACTGAAAAAATTAGACTTGGCAAAACCAAACAAAATCCAGTTTTTACTATACCAATTATTAAAAAATATCAAAACAAGAAATGTATCTGGGCGTGGCCACGTCATACCACGCCTATAATAATTTAAATAATTAATTTTTGTCTAAAAACAAATCTCGCTTTTTTAATTTTGCTGAAATTGTCAAAAACTGAAACTTTTGAAATGTCTTAATTTTTTTTTGGCTGAAAGAGAACGCAAAACCCCTGAAAAGCCGCCCTGAAAAAATTTCCCAAGACCTGTGAAGGCTGTAAATTTAAAATTCAACTGACTGACTGTGAACTGCTGTTTTGTCGTGAAGTGACCAGTGATACAGGCTAAAACTAAGAAAAAGGAAAGGGAAATCATTACAAACACTCTCCTTTCACTCCAAACAATTAAATCCCCTGATTTAATTATCTCACTTCTTACTACAATTCACGCCCTTTGATATCCAGGAACTCAATTACCTGATCCTCGTTTAAATAATTCGGAAGTCCTCCGATAAAAATCTTGTGTGGTGAATCCGGTACGACTGTACTTATAACCCCCGCTGGAACACTAATACTACTTTCGGCCATACCTGGCATCGGTTGGTAATCATGAGGCCGTCGAATTTTCAAACTCTGCCCTAAAATCACCTAAAATTAAGCCTCCTCTTAACTCTGCATCCAGCCCCACCTTTAAAATTAATCCCATCAAAAGCCATCGCCTGCGTCGTTTCATCAATAGACCTAAACTCCAAAAACGCGAAATTTTTATCGAGGTTAATCTGGCATGCCAGGACCGGATTTCCTGCAGCTTGTGCCAATCCACTGAGATGCATCTGCTGGTTGAAGAACTCCATCATTTCCTCTTCGGTCACTCCGAACGGAATATTCCCCACGTACAGCCTCCTTGCTTGTCTTGTAATAGTCGACCCTACGACAGGTACAGCCGCCTGGGGGGTATCCGCGACGATGTTTGCCGGTATCTGTCCTGCGGCCTGCATAGCTTTGTACTGCAAGGGAGTGATGTGCTCGAAACCCGGCGGAGGCACGTCCCAGTACAGTGACGGCTTGCGGCGTCTCGAATGGCTCTTGTGTCGGCTCCTAAACAGCAATCAGACGCTAACAAACACAGAGAGATACGAGATACTTACGTTGAGCGGCTTTTGCGGCGGCGGTCCCGGGACCTGGAGCGGGATCTGCGCCGGTGCTCCCGGGACCGGGAACGCCGCCGACGGTCCTTTTCCCGGTCACCGCGCTCTCGGCTGCGCTCCCTCTCGTTGTTTTTGCCATCTGAAGCGGATTCAAAGGGAGGAAATTAAGCGTGACCGGTGAGTGAAACTTACCCTTTTCTTCGCCCATTTTCACACAGAATTGGCTTTAGATTGATTTATTTAGGTAATACGGACAAAACGACACTTAAAATTGCGAAAATTTTGGTAAAAAAGCCGTTTATTATTCAACACAATACAAAAACGTTCAAAATGGCGTCGAGGATGTCAATGACGTATTGTGGGTAATTGTCGGTAAAGTAGAAATTTGTATTATAAATTTTATAGTTGTTGCCAACTTAAAAAAGCGCGGGACACGATGCAAATTTCAAAATGATTATATATTATTTATTAAGATAGGAATTACATCTTAATCTTGTCGCGCTGCAGGAAATGAGGTGTTGGCCCAGCCAACGGATCTGTAACAAAAAATCGGTAAAATTAAAACTATTGTTATTCGTATTATCATTTACTAACATTCTTATAAATGCTTCCTTTTGTTGTCCCGATTCAAATGTTATTATTATTGGCACTATTGTGGCATATCGCAGGGTCACACTGTGGGGACCAATGTTTAAAATACTCCACCCGGAATGGAGCCCATCTGAGGTGAAATCAAAATTTGGGTTTCTAGAGTCTGTATTTGCACATCTTTCAGTACTACCCCATTATTGCCCTCCAAAGATACTTTGTAGAACATTTTTCTATTTTTTTGAGAACGTTTTTGTTTTATTTTTGTGCTGCTTGTAAATAAAAAAAAAATGCAAAAAAGTTGACACAATTTTTTGTGTTAAAAGTTCAAAATTTTTAACAAATTTTTATATCACCACAAGCAGAAAAATAGTAGAACTTCAAAACCATTTTCTTACAATCGTTAAACCCAACCCCTAGTATGAAACCCCCTTCTAACTCTTACACACTTTTACCTAAAAATCAAATTTTTATGTTTCGTTAATCTACGATTTAAATGTTATTTTTTGATACCAAACTTGGATTTTTTTTCCTAAAAACTGCAAAGGGTGGTTTTTTTTAACCCCTAATTTCTAAGTGTGACACATCTCAAAACTCGCCGTGAGATAAGGAATATTCTATCACTAGAAAATTTCAAAAAATATCCAATCCTAAAAAAGTTAGAAAACTACCCCTAATTTTTTTATGCCATTCGAAAGAGCTCTAAAAGGCGCACATTTTACATATTTTTACTTTTTCTGTATCTATTATAGTTTAGAAGATATGGGCGTCTAAACCGTTTCAGCCACTTTACGCCCTCTTAATTTAAAAAGAGTAAAAAGTAATACGTCTAACTCCAAAAATTAGTAAAACGTTTTCACTGGCTTTCAAAATTAGTAAAATGTTGCTTTGTTATACCGAGTGTAAACGAAATTAGGCTCACCCCATTTTTTAATAGTATTTTTTAAAATAGAAAAACGAAACTTAGGAAACTTATTATGTTAGAAAATCTCCATTAATTGAATAAAACATAAACTTTTTATCACTTCCGGTTTTACCGGAAACGACCGTAACTTTGGATTTTTAAATAGAACACTATACATATTTTTATATTTTTGGAATCTACATTAAATTATGAGTATAATAGACTACTTTTTATAACTTTTCGAAAAATAAATTATTTTTTTTGTAATTTTTGTTTTTTTATCTAGAAAGCTGTGATGGTTAAAAAATAGTTTTAAATAATGTAAGCAACCATTAAAAAATAAAAGCTGTATTATAAATGCTCTAGATTAGAAAATACAAGACTTTTAATTAAATGAAATTAGTTTTTCCGGCTTAACTATTTTTTTTCAAATGGAACAATAGTGGCTCATCCGACTCTTTAAATTCATTTTTTTTGTGAATTTAAAGATACCAAAATTTAAAAAATCCATTTACCACTTTTTGTAATATTTACAAAAACAATTTAAAAAAAAAATAGAAAATGTAACCGACGTAATGGTTTATTACGTCGTAACTCATTTATTGTGAAAAGAAATTTTATAATACTCATTGGTGCTATTATTATTAGATTAATTAAATATGGAATTTAAAAAAATTCTCAATGAAAATTTTATTGTTACAGCAAATGTTCGAAATGTCCTCCGTTTTCTTCCTGACATTTTTGAACGCGATTTATAGTTTCTGTGATAACGTTTTGCAATTGTTCAGCAGTAATTTGTGCAATACTGTGTCTCAATCTGGCTTCTAGATCTTGACGATCTTGAACAGAAATTCTGTATACTTCATTTTTAATATGACCTCAAAAAAAAAATTAGGTGGGTTAGGTCAGGAGATCTAGCGAGCCACCTAACAGAGCCATTAGTCCAATCGAACTATTTTCAAAATTGTAGTTCAGATATTCAACGACTGGTCTATAATTGTGAGATGGTGCTCCATCTTGCTGATAGTATATTCTTTCAAACACATTTACTGGTAAGTCGTCTATAAATTCTTCTATTTCGTTTTGGAGTAACTCTAAATATCTTTGTCCAGTCAGATGTCCATCAAAAATAATGGGTCCAATAAGTCGTTGTCCAACAATACCCATCCAAACATTAAAACCAAAACGCTCTTAAAAATTATTTTCTCTTAAAAGATGGGGATTTCTTTGAGTCCAGTAACGTGAATTATTTCTGTTAAAAACGCCATTATTAGTGAAACGACTCTCATCAGTACAAAAGATGCAACTAGGAAACAATAGATCTTCACCCATTTGCTCCAAAAAAAAGTTACAGTAATTCAATCGTCTTTCATCATCATTTTCATGGAGATGTTGGTGTAAACTGTATTTAAAAGAACGGTATCTATGTTTTTTTAAAATCTTCCATACTGACTGATGACTTATATCGCAGTCCGTGGCAATTTCTCGCAAAGATTTAGTTGGGTGCATATTTACCCACGCCAAAACAGCAATCTCTGTGTCTTCATCGACAATAAATTTTTCTTCAACGTAATCAGGCCCTTCTCTAAATTTTTTCACAAGGTTGCTAAAATAATGACGTGATGGATGACGTCTGTTGGGATACCGATTTCGATAAACCATTGCTGCTTGATCAGAATTTTTCCTAAACTCTCCATAAACAAGCAGCATATCAACTCTTTCATTTTTTGAATACACTGGCATTTTGACAATATGTTTACACAGACAACAAAATGAAAAATGCGGCCGTTAAGCTTAAACTGTTACTTTAGTCAAATTTTGACATTAGTGCACAGCTTGCTTAAATTTTTTTTCAGTAAACATTTTCGGAGTTTTTCTCTAAATTGTTTTTGTAAATATTACAAAAAGTGGTAAATGGATTTTTTAAATTTTGGTATCTTTAAATTCACAAAAAAAATGAATTTAAAGAGTCGGATGAGCCACTATTGTTCCATTTGAAAAAAAAATAGTTAAGCCGGAAAAACTAATTTCATTTTATTAAAAGCCTTGTATTTTCTAATCTAGAGCATTTATAATAGGTACAGCTTTTATTTTTTAATGGTTGCTTACATTATTTAAAACTATTTTTTAACCATCACAGCTGTCTAGATAAAAAAACAAAAATTACAAAAAAAATAATTTATTTTTTGAAAAGTTATAAAAAGTAGTCTATTACACTCAGAATTTAATGTAGATTCCAAAAATACAAAAATATGTATAGCGTTCTATTTAAAAATCCAAAGTTACGGTCGTTTCCGGTAAAACCGGAAGTGATAAAAAGTTTATTTTTTATTCAATTAATGGAGATTTTCTAACATAATAAGTTTCCTAAGTTTCGTTTTTCTATTTTAAAAAATACTATTAAAAAATGGGGTGAGCCTAATTTCCTTTACACCCGGTATATTAAAATTAGTAAAACGTCATTTTCGGCTTTCAAAGTTAGAAAAAATATTATGTTCTTGTATGTTTATTAATTTTAAGAAATGTAAAAAATATCTTCACCGACTTTTGACTTCCAAAATTAGTAAAGTGCTACCAGTGGCGTAGTTAAAAACTAGCGACAAAATCACTTAATAACGCTTATTAAAAAAGCAATATAAACAAGGAGAGCAACACTAGATTTTTTGTTATTAAATCTATAGTATAACAACAATTTTGAATAGTTACAGCCTTATTTTAGTTTAAGTTTAGAAAAAAATTATTTGTTTAAATTTAGAAGATAAATATAGCAACACTTTTTTTGTAAAATCTATTCTATTTTTTTTTTAAACAAGTGCTTTAAAAAATGTACCAATTATTCTTATAAAAATGCAAAGTTTTTTGTTAACATAAATAAATAAATCAGGAACACTCAATATTTATCAAAACTGTCTTCTTTTGCACAATCCTAATTGAGAAAATTAGTTAGTAGGCGTTACTTTATCGTAGTGAGATAGCACTCAAAATGGTGGTTATAAGTAAGCTTCGGTGCTGGAGAGTCTTGATTAAACGACCAGGTAATTAACCGGTGTAATCCAGCGGATTGCATGTTATTCATTCAACTGGTCTACTGGTCAACTTGTGTAGACCAGTTGAATATACAGGGTGTTAAGGCAATGACCGCAATAATTTTAACCTGAAATACAGCACCGCAAATAATAAACATCTGCAGAAAAAATTTTGTCCTATCTCAACTAATAACACAATTACAGGCCGTCAAAGTTGGGTATAAAAAAGCATTTTTTTTGTTATATCTCGAAAACCGCTTAACCGATTAATACCAAATTTGGTACACAAATGAAGTTAAGTGTAATCTTTTTATTTCTACTAGCAAAATTTTGCTACACATCTTAATTTCAAGTTACGGCACTTTTTTTTCACATTTTGGGTAATTAACCAATTTTTTTCTTATTAATTTTCAATTTTTGTAGCAAAAATGAATATGCCGGTAGATTCTAAATAAAAATGCAAGAATGCAATATTTTGCTAAAACGTACCGTTTTTGAGATATTTACGTTTAAAGTATAAAACTGACTTTTAATCTTTACTTTGGCGTCCTCTAGCTCCTAAACGGTGCAACTTAGTATAGAGGTAAATTGTGTTAAATCGCTTTATTTTGACCTGAAAAACCTATAATTGCTCTATGTTAAAAAAAATTTGTTATACGTTTTGTAATAATTAATTTTTAGGTTATAATTTTGTTATTAGTTGAGATAAAAAATTTTTCGTAGATTTTTACTATTTGTGGTGCTGTATTTCAGTTTAAAATTATTGCAGTCATTTCCATAACACCCTGTATAACATGTAACCCGCTGGATTACACCGGTTAATTACCTGGTCGTTTAATCAAGACTCTCCAGCACCGAAGCTTAGTCATAAGTAAAAATAGTTTTTGTTTTGGATAATTTGAATATTTTTGACATTATCCAATTTTTCATTTGTTTCGCCATTTTATGAGTAGTAGTACCGATAGTACATATTTTGTTTAAAAACTGATAGTAAATGAGATATCAGTTGCTACAGAACAGCTCGGGGGTGAGTAAGGACGCCTACTTAACCTTCCACCAGCGTTCGTAAGGTGGAAGACAGTTTTGATAAAAAAAATTTTTTTAATGATTTATTAATATAAAAATTTGTGCGTTTTTAATAATCACTATTTATATTTTATTTATTTATAATTTTGTACTATAATATTCATAATGTAGTTATACTACAAAATAATAAACAATTAAGAAAAAACATTAAATTTTATTGTACAAATATAAAAAAGTGAAATATTGGCTAATTTTTATCCATATCTGAAGAACTCTGAGTTGGTCAGCTTTTTCATCTTTAAGCAGTTTTACGGCCTAAACTATTAGAGATCAAAATATCTTTTTCAAGACTTTATTGTAGAAAATTTAATTATCTTTTGTTAAAAACAGTAGTGTAGCGTCTTTGGAAAAGTACTCCAGGATTGTATTGAGTAAAAATTATCAATAACAAATCTATTAATAACACGTATTGTTAGATTTGTCATTTAAATTGTGTGCATAGATTATAAACAAATTGAAAAACATATTTTGTAACAATAATATACCGACTAAAAATATTTTTAAAGACTCCTATAGATAAATGAATACAAACAATTTATTATTATCTCGAAAAATGTCGGTGAACTTTTGCTTTTGTTGCCAAGCTGGATGCACCAATATTTCCAAAAAAAAAAAAAAAAAAAAAATCTGTGTCAATTACAGGACCGGCTTTTGTAATGAGCCAGCAAAGAATTTTTTGAAACATTACTAGGAACGTCTTGTACCAGGTACACGTGGTGGTTTTTCAAAATACGATAATTTCTCGACAAACAACGATAAGAAATGAGACGAAGAAGAATTATTTTAAAAAATAATTAGATTAAGTAATTTCGCAGAAAGTGGGCACACCACACACATATAAAGATCATATCTTGTCATGGCGTGCTTGATAGCCAGTCGACATTCACCGATCAGCTTGTGATTAGTTAAGACGCGGATTTGACTCGCTGTTGAAGTGATTTTACGTGAAAATGGCTTTTCTTAAAAGCATCTGGAAAAGCAACGGAAAGCACCAAAGTAAGTTCAAAATTGCGGTACCAGTTTCGGATTTTTTCACCCTCATCACTGTAGACAAAAAATTTTTTTCCAAATATTTATTTTTTAAACGAAAACAAGTAACAACGTCAAAATCTAGCTAGAAGTTTCGGTTTTTCAACCTTCATCACTCTATATTATTTATAGACATTTTTTTTTAATGTTTATATTTATTAATAAGAGAGCCTGGTACGTATTGACACCGGAAAATCCATTTCTTGCGGCTATTATAAAAATCTGATTATTATTATTATTATTGCATCATTCTGATGCACTTCAGGTGAATTTAACCGAAAAAAAAAATTCTGATGCAATACTCCTGTCCAGGAAAGTTAAAATGTAAATTCTACTTCTCGTCTGTAATTATCTTGTAATAATAGCATTTAATTAATTTTTTAACTTTTACTTGACTTATAAGTGCAAATTTAGTAAAATTTTCCGTATTTAGCTTGAGGTAGGCCAGTAACTGCATCAAGTCAGACAACTTTTTTTTTTCTTATAAATTTTTAATTAGTACGGAGAAATTAGAGGTTAGCGGAAAGACGGCTTGAGTAATTTGAAAATTTCGAAAACAATCAGTTTTAATTAGGAGCGGATCATCCAAATTAAGTCAAGGTTTAAAAAAATTACGTAATTAATTTTTGAAAAATTCCCGAAATTTATCAATTGTTTTTTGAAAATAGACAGTTTATCTTATGGCGCCTTTCGCGTATTTAAATTGATTTGTCTCCAAAGTTTATCAATTCTGACACCTTCTAGACGCTGTTATCACAGTTTTTTGAATAAATTTATTAATGGAATTTATTACTTTTCTAATAAACAAATATTTGTTCATCTAACCCTGAAAAGCTGAGGTTAGTCTGAGATTACTTCGGACTGACAATCAAATTGTCAAAATTTAACCCTGATTGACTGATTATCGCCAAAAAATAAATTTTAGGTTATCACAATCACTGACATAATATCCGTTTTATTGCCCGTAATAAAATTTATCTGAAATCCTTCAACAAAATTTAGTAATAATTGTCTCAAAGTGAGTCGCAAAAATGACATTTTTTACAGAAAACTGTAATCCAAAAAAATAATTTTTGAAAAATTTGAGGTTAGTCTGTGATAAATTGTCAAAATTTGGCGCCAAAAACTTTATGTAAAAGCTAAAATTTAAAGTAAAAGTAAAAATTGCCTGCAACAAAATTATTTTAGTAACAATTGGCTTTGAGTCTCGAAAGAAATAATTTTACAGAAACCTATAAACAAAAAATTAATTAATGTGACTTCAGCCAATAAATAAATGTTTGCCAAGATAAAAATAGGACGCAATTTAGCAAACCTCGATGTAAATAAAAACAAAAATCTACTAGCGTGTGTTATATTAGGTACCCTTGACTTTTCGCCAATGAATAGAGATAAGAGAGTTTCTTTAAATTTAGGGCCTTTCGTGAAAAAAATGGCGGAACAGGAAGTGGAACACTGACTTTCGTTTCTCTAAAAGGAGAGAAAAGCGGAGAAAAATTTTCTTATTTTTGTTTTAGTTTTTGAAATAAATTAAGACGAAATCGGTCTGTCTAGACTTAGTAATCGTTAGAATCGCATGAAAATGCGCATCAGACTGGGGTCAAGGGGTGACACATGGGGCCTAATATTCTAATCTTATCAATGAAGAAAATGTTATCCATTTACAGTAATCGCAAATTACGCATCTTGATTTTATTTATTTTTATAAATAGAAACGAATTAAATTCCAAAATCTGACTCATTGTTTCATTTTTGACAGTTGGTTGGGTTGGTATTGACAAAATATTAGATTGGTATGAGATTAAACTTTCTTAAACAATACTACCAATAGATGAATCTAAAATAAAATTTACAGATATATACTTAAAAATAGGCTTGCTCAACTTGAAAAAAATATTTTTTTGGACTTTATAGGTTGGTATGACACTGGTTTGACATTTCTAGTGGCACTGCTTTTACAAAAAACGTTTTTATTTTTATAATAAAATGATAATCATTGATTACACAACTGTCTTAACTATAAAATTTAAATTTTAATCAGTGTTGCCATTAGATGGATCTAGAATAAAACTCCCTAGAATTTCAACAATAGAAACGTTTATATTTTTATAGTAAAATGATAAATATTGATTACACAACTGTCCTAACTATAAAATTTCAATTATGATCAGTGTTGCCATCAGATGAATCTAGAATAAAATTCTCTAGAATTTCTAAAATAAAAATTGACAGAAATATTTTTTTTGATTTTATAGGTTGGTATGACACTGTTTTGACATTTCATTCTTAAAAAAACATTTATATTTTTATAGTAAAATGGTAAATATTTGATTTCACAACTGTCTTAACTATAAAATTCGAATTTTCTAGTTGTGTGACAGTGTTGCCATTAGATGGATCTAAAATAAAATTCCCTAGAATTCCTTGAGTAGAAATTAAGAAATTTCAATTTTTTTTCAGAATTATCAGAAGAATTGGCTTTACAAAACGCAAAAGAGGCTGAAAATGACCAAACAGAGATTGAAAACGAAAATGACGTCATAACATTCAAATTAAAATATTTAGGTAGGTATGCAACCAACAATACATTTCTGTTCTTAAATTTGAAATTTTTAGGCAGTACCGTAGTTGAAAAAATGATAGGGGACAGCATAAATACCGAAGCAGTGAAAAACATAATAAAAGTGACTAAAGCCAGCCGAAAAAAGCTGCAAAGAGTGAATATAGCAATATCGCTAAAAGGAATCGTAGTGACAGATTTAGAAGGCAATGACATTTTGAAAATTTCAATATACAGGTCCGTACTCAGCCTGAAAATTTAATCTGATCACTAATCGTAATTTTCAGGATCTCAAACTGCTCGACTGACCCCACACATCGTCAAGTATTTTCTTTTGTTTCGACTGACGTTCATGAAACGATGGAATGTCATGCTTTTATATGTTCGAAAAGAAAGATGGCGGAAACTGTCACGTTGGCTGTAGCTCATGCTTTTAGTACGGCGTATGAAGCATGGAGGATTTTGCCGACGACGAAAGAATTTACAACGAAAGAAAATCAACAGAATAATATTAATACAAGACGGGATATTGTCGAGGAGAAGTTGATTGATTTTGATGATGATGACCAATCAGAGTTTGGCAATCCGCATAACACGAGTCATTGGGTACGACCGGACACGCCCAAGTCTAGATCATAACCTTGGACAAAACGGTGAAAACTAAAAAAATTGAATGTTTCAAATTTGTGCAGCTCTGATTTTACTTTAAAATGCTGTGTAAATGGTCAAAGCTACGAAAAATTGGAAAAAACAGAGTTTTGTAGAATTAATTAAATGTTTTTTCGATACACAAAAGATGATAAAAAATAAAGGTAGTAAAAAGAACAAAGGAATATATTAGAAAAGATTGAAAATTTTTTGAAAATTGGATCGTTTGTTTTGTTAATTTTATCAAAAAAAAAACAAAATTTTATCAGAAAAATTAGAAATAAAGCCATTTTATTAAAAAATTTAAATTATTGAATTTGTATTTTAGTTTCTAAAAATTGGATAGTAAATAATGCAGTTTTATATTAAAATGTTTTTTTTGTTATTTTTTTAAATTTGAGTATTAAGAATGTATTTTTTTAAGTGCCAGTATTTTTTCTATTTTCTATATTTTTTTTCACCGCTTCGTCCCTGTTTATGACGTTATGCCGGCGTTGACCGTCATTTGTTTTTCTCTTATCTAACAGATTTTTTCCAGGTTTGTTTTGACGACGATTTCAACGAATCCCGAAGCGGCTTCAAAACCGATTTAATAATGTCCTAAATCCCTAATTTAGTTTTAAGTAATCCGCCATGACAGTGTACTTGTTCAAAACCCATAAATAAAATTTTAAGATTTGTCCTTGTGACGTATCCTTCGGCAAACACCCGTAATGAATGAGAGCATCCTTCGAGAAGACGCGTGCGCGTCGCGACGCTCTCCTGGGCCCGAATGCGTCAATGTTCCCTCTTTCTTTAGCGTCGATATGCGGACGCCAGCTGTTACACAACAGGACCGGACCTGGCAAACAATCGAGCATCACGTTTCACGTGCTCACAGTCTAATTAAATGATAAGCAAATTGAGCGCAATTACATCACACGCAAGGAGAAAGCAGCGATTTGCGGTCCTTAAAAATTACTAAAATCCGCGACGTATGTCCGGGATTGAGTGACCGGTACGAGTGGTGGGGGGAACGTCTTTCCACCTACCGGATTTTAACATTTCGCATTTCTTCTCCGGGTGGCAGCAGTGATGGCTGTGTGACTGTGAGAGAGTGATTTCGCGTGTGATATGCACTAGGAAGATAGGTAGGCGATGCGATTTTGTTTTTGGGGGGATTTAATGACGTCAGGGATTAGAAATCGAAAGTTGGTAAGATTGAATCGATTTTGCTCTTATCACAATCGAAATTAATTGAACATATGTTTATACAATTATATGCTAATTAACGATAAACGAATTTTTTTTTTCTTGATCGAAATCATAGTTGGCACGCGATACATTCTACTACTACCAACTTAGAATAATTAAAAAAAATCAATACCAATCAATTAATTTTTTGACAACTTGACCTTTAAAAAAATTGTTTTAGTCGAGTAATTTTACAGGAAATACCAAAAAACAAGAGAAAATCGATTAATAGACTTCCTGTGTTACAGATTAAAAGTTTCCTAATCTCTTCTTATTATTTATAATATAATTCTGTAGAGAGAAAGTTTACTTCAAAGAGATTATGTTGGTATTCTTTTCTATCAAACACTGTTAAATTTAGATGGAATTTTTCACAGTGGATAAACAAAGCGAAGCACCGAAGCTATTTTAAAATAAAAAGCTTAAAAAAGATTTTAAATGCCTGATTTTTTAAGGTTAGAACTGTAGCGCCATCTGTAATATTTTGAATTTGAGGTTAAATTTGACATTTTCCCGTATTTGATCCACTTCTTTGAAGTATAATTAGTCATGGTTTATGTCAGTTGCGATAAAATGCGATTTATTAGCACTTTTGCAAATGTTAACGTAAACAATTTAGATAACAATTGCATTCGTGCATTACCAACAACATAAAAATAGTTATTTATTACATTAGTGCGCAGTCAGATAAGTCTAAGCACTGTAAATTATCTATCGCACGACTTTTCGATATCGAAATAAAGATTGTTTTTTAGAGAGTTGAGGGAGAGTCGAAGAGGATTGATTTTAAATTTTTTTTATCGTCTTGCTGTAGTCTTTAGAACTCTTCTCTTTGGTAGGCTCTTGGACTTTTTTTACATCTCGCTTTTCAAACAAGAATTTAAGAGCCGAAAGCGATAATTATTCCAAAAACAAATGTTTCTACAAGGTAATTTCAGGTTCACACTGAATGTCATTTGGTTCTTTTAACTTTATTTTTTTTTGATATAAAAAATTAAAAAAAGCATTTATTGCAAAATTTATATCTGTAAATTATTTTTTTAAATAAAAATTAAATTTATACAGGCTGTCCCAACAGTCTGAAAAAGCTCTATAACTTGTTTTTGATGCATATTTTATAATCTAAAAAAAAAAGAAAAAAACAATATCTTTTAAAATAAACAAGTTATAGACCTTTTTCGTACCGGTATTGTAAATTGACATTTACCTGACAGGTAATAATATGATTAACATTCACGAGTCTAAGAACCGATTTCTTGCTGTGTAATTCAACCTTAACAACTGTCCTCCCATTGGTGATTAAAATCCCAAATCACGAATCAAGTGGGAGTCTCCACTAAAAGCTCGTATTACACTCGAAAAAACCCGATTGTATTAAGTTTCGCTTATCATTTACAAGCTGAAACCTCGACGGCATATTTCTGACCGAGGAATTCAATAATTCATGAGAAGATGTCGAGAGAGTTTATCGGATTAGCTTCTCCATAACAATTTTTTTATTTAAATGGTCCTGAGGGTGGTGTCTTAACTGATTCGAAACTGTCGTAAAGTAATGAAACTTTCGAAGGAATGATGGATGACCTCGAGTAGTGAAATTAGAGCAAGACTCCTTATCTAATGACGTAATTGCATAAGGTCGAAGCGATTTTTAAATTAAATGATTGTTTCCTTTGAATAAAAGAGAAAGTTTGGTAAAGTCCTGTTTACAATCAAAGAAACGTCAAAAAACAGTTTTGCCAATCGTTACGAACTTTTTGAAGCGCCAAATTCAAACTGTTGTAATTATATTATTATTATTAAATCTTTTAAATAAATATTTGGTAAAAACCAGTCTAGGTCAAAATCAGTCTCACATTTGAATAGGTTAATTAAACACGCATTTGTGATAAGTTAATTTTCAAAATCAACCAATCACAAATGAGTATGTGAAATTTTCGTCGCTTAGTGGATTTCCTCCGCCTTCATTTTGCTTTAAAAAACTGAAAGCATTGTTTGAGAGTGAAAGACAATTCCGAGGTTCTTTGAGTGTCAAACAACCGCTTCCCGCATCTAACGTCTAATTTACATCAAGGGATAATTAACGTTTTTGCTGTTGGTACGCCTGTATTTCCATACCAACTTGACGTCATTACATGCATGTCACTCGGAATATTCAAATGAAGAAAATTTCACGCAATGCATCCCTTTTTCCCAGTCTAGTTGAATAAGTAACAGCTCAATCGGAGGTGAAAATGGATTTTCCGAGGAAAAATTGCATTTTCCAAATAGGGTTTCTGAGCAAATAAAAATGTACTGGAAATTGCATAACTAAAAGGTGTTCATTTAAAAAAGTTCTCAAGAGTGGTGTGAGATTTTGATAAAACACAATGTAGCTAAAAAGGGATGTCGGAACATGATACAGTGTAGCTACGTAAAACGTTATAAATAAATAAATTAGCTATTAATGCAATAAGTTTCAAAATCATTCAAAGCACTCGTGGTCCAACACGTCAAGAGCTTAAAAGACATCGATTTTGCAACGTATTGCATTTAAGATTTTTTGTTACAGCGTTTTATAAGAGAATTTTCTTTAGAAAATAATGAGCTCAATCGAACATTCACATTGTACAGTAGGCAAACGGCAGGTTACTATGGATGTAAATTTCGTTGTTTACAGTTTTTATAAAATTACAGACTCTCAACTTGAGTTCTGTGTTTAAGTTCTGTGATAAAAGAACACAAAAATAAGCGATTCTGAATTTGATTTCGACGTTGAAAATGCTGCGGAAGCTGCATTAGCCACGCTAGTGTCCGAAAAATTTAAGAAAATTTACAAGGAAATATACAGGAATTTTGGTAGTTGGTGTGAGGAAAAAAATGTTACAAGTATTGAAAAAAAATGTACTTTTGGCCTATTTTTCGAAATTATCTTCCATGTATAATTTGTCTATCTTATGAAGTACCTACTCAATGCTAAGAACCATGATATATCTGAACAAGAATGTAGATATCAAAAAATTTACAAACTTGATTGCATTTCAAAAAGAAATGCCAGTGGGTATAAGACTAAAAAATCCAAATATTCACCAAGTAAGAGATAGAACGTTTTATGAAAACAGCTGATGACAAAGACTATTTATTGGCAAAAGTTGTGCTAATTACTGGGATTTTTGGCGCGTTACGCAGAGAAGAAATTACGTTTTTGATGGTGGAAGATATAGAAGATTGTAAAAGTTTTATCAAAGTGAAGATACCGATCACCAAGAAAAACTTTTCACGAATGTTTACAATAACTGAAAGATTTGTAGATGGAATTAGTTTCTTAGAAATTTTCCGCAAATACACACAGCTTCGACCTCCTCATACTGAACATCAGAGATTCTTCATAACTTAAACAAATTCTAGGTGTTAGACGTTACCCGTTGGTATAAATACTATTGGAAGTATGTCTCAAAAATTGCAAAATGTCTCAGCCTTCTAAATGCAAAAGAATATACCGGGCACTGCTTTCGCCGTTGTTTTGCAACACTTAGCAGATTCAGGAGCAGATATTACATTACTCAAAAGACATGGAGGATGGCGATCGAGTTCTGTTGCGAAAAGTAAGATAGAAAACTCTGTTGAAAGCAAAAACGCAATTTTGATGAAAATTTTGGGAAAAGAAGAAACCGTATCAAAGAAAAGAAGAATCTGTGAGGAAAATAGTAAATTTGAAGTGGCGTCTACAAGGACCGTTTCCACTCGTATTGAGGTTCAAGAAAGAAATCTGAAATCTTCGAATGTTCAATTTAGTCACTTAAGTAATCGTACTTTTTATATTTATAATAAATAAATATAATAAAAAATATATTTTTTATTTTTGGGGGCACTAGTGCTTAAAAGTACGTCATTTAGCAATCAGAATGACAATCAGAAAGTCACTGTCATAAAACGCTGTAACAAAAAAATCATTTTGATTTTTTTTTAATGAGTGTTTACAAGATTCCGAGTCATTTTCATTTGCAACTTTATTTTGTTCTCTTTTTTTCGTGCTCAGTTTTTGTTTCAGTTTCAGTTTTGTTTGTTATTGGGTCTAGTTAATTATTATTTTGTTGCGATGGCTAATTACACTTAGCCAAAAGTAGAGCACCAAAAGTTTTTAGTCGAAAATTACTTTCGATGTAGTAGAAAGATTGAAGGCGACTGGATCTATTCGATGGAACACAGAATAAAGTCATTGAAGAAAAGTCAGTGATATTGTTCACAGCATGTTAACTCTTCTAAATCGGCAGATATTACACTGGAAATGTTTTTTTATACGAGTTAATAAATAATTGTTTACATAGAGCTTTAAAGATTACTGATTTTATTAAATATTCCGTAAAATAGATTTCAGGTCACTAATCTGACATAATGTGACAATTCCCATATTTCTGAAAACTGGCACTGACAGTACGACAGCCGAATATAACTAAGAAATACTTCAAAATGTTTTCGTTTTGTCATAACACTCTTGACAACTCTTTCAAATGAACACTTGTTATTTTATTTAAAAAATTGGGGTTAATTCATGTCAACAAGTGATTTAATCGCTCAAGCAATAAACATTTTGATTTAAGTGCGAAAAGTGGGTGCAATCCGGAATTAATTGCGTCACACACACTTAATAAAAAATTTAAAAAATTGTGGAGTATTTTGCGTGTTTGCAACCCTTTCGCTGTCTAACAATCGATAAACAATTGCATGATAGCAGAGAATGCCTTTTCAATGTCGTGAACGATGAGAATAGCACTGAAAAAGCACTCAAAAGTAGGCGTAATCTCTCAATTGTCAAAACTTTGTAATTCACATCGGAAAAGTCGGTCAATGTCTTACGAAATTCCCGTTATTGATTTCACAAAAAAGCTGGAGTATCGACAAAATGATCAATTTCTAATTGCGGCAAAAAAAGACGTATCAAGGGCCACACCCTGTATACACCTTCAATTCCTGATTTTTCTCATTTCGATAAAATGTGGTGGATGCGCCGGGCGAGCGTTAATCATCCTCCCACGTTTCGTCTGGTTAAATCCACCCTCAGTTACCGTTTTCTAAAATTTCATTTCCTTTCAACTCAATCTGAACTCTCTCGAGAAAGCATCTGCAGTGATTAAGAAAAAATATCACCGGCGAAGGAACGAAATGCGATTGGCTCGTTATCTCTCACAAAATTAACATTATTACACGAACCTTTCCGCATTTTAATTTGTTGATGGATGCCAGGCATGAATTATTAATGCTTTGCTAATTTACAAGATGGCGAAATTGAAAAAAATGTCGATATTAGGGGAGTGTTGTGGTTAATAAGGGGTCGGTTGGCTTTTGTTTCATTAATGAGGCCAGGCTGGACAATCGATTGACAAATGTCTCATTTATTAGATAAGGGTAGGACGTAATCGCAAAACCTGTACACAAAGGAAACAAAAACACTTTTTTTCTTTAGGGAAGTAATTAGAAATTTTGATTTTTTTGAAAAATTGATTGAAAAAACCTGTTTGTTTTTAATCAGTCAACGTTTCAGTTTCTTTATTTTTATATTTGTGGCAGTAACAAGCTTGAATTGTTTAAATAAAGTAGTGATAACTCTGATTTCCTCAGACACTTATTTGGACCATACAAATACAAATGGAGAGAATAGTGATTATTGGATTAAATTTTTTTTATTATTATATTTATTACATTATTGTTTTTATTTATTTATTATTGTATTTAAATATTTATAAATAATTTTTTTTACGAGTTCTTCATTTCCAATATTATTTCTTACCTTTCAAACGCCTATTTTTTTCGTTTTGTTTTTTTTTATTTTTATCTTTTTTTTTATTTCTATGTTTTTTTTTCTTTCAACTGTGATCGTTTGTTGCCTAATTTTCACAGTTTTTTTTCCGTTTTTTGTACTTAAAACCTGAAATGAATTTATTTATTTTATTTACAACAAACTTACTTCAAACTTTAGTTTAAAGTTATTGTTATGGCAAATTTTGCATTATTTTACCACCAATCGGTTGAACAGTTAAGACTAACGCAAATAGTTTAGAACAAAATACGTATTTATAGTTAGTTTTTCTTTTTAATGCGTTTGTCTGTCTCTTTTCAACACATAGTTTTATATGTTCCTATATCATATAGATAATGTGTTGAACAAAGACAGACAAGCGCATTAGAAATAAATACGACTATATTTCAATTTGTCGGCCATTACAATTAATATATTTGATGTACCAGTACTACCAACCGTAAGTTTCCGAAATCTCTAACAGTTACGTCTATTGAGCGTAAATCGAGTGTATTTTCTTGTT
This sequence comes from Tribolium confusum, assembly GCA_029207805.1. Taxonomy (NCBI): domain Eukaryota; kingdom Metazoa; phylum Arthropoda; class Insecta; order Coleoptera; family Tenebrionidae; genus Tribolium; species Tribolium confusum. The sequence goes on along the minus strand of JALGAY010000007.1, from coordinate 3,440,974 downwards.
GTGAGGTTTTCGAATTGAAATTAGTGAGATTAGTTTAATTGCTTTTAGCACGCTGATCTTATCTCGAAAAGTTTGAAGACACGCAATAAATAAATTAAAAAAATATAAAGATTTATTTCATTGCCAACACAACAACTTCACTACCAACCTTGAAAGTGAAAAATTCAATGTATCTGTCAAAAATGACAGTTTTATATTTTTTTGTAGATTCGAAATCTAATTTGAAGCGAGATTCCAATTTCCGGTGAGTTTTCAATTTTCTTGAATGACCTATTTGTTAGAAATTGTGTGAGCAAAACGAGATAAATGCGAACCCGGATTCAAAACAGTGTAAATTATGAAAGACAACTCCGGTAAACTCCGGGAGCTAATTGTTTGAAATTACCTAATTACGTATCACTAAAAAACCCGGAATTGTCAACTGTTGAAACTCCGGTGTGTCCGCCAATATAATAAAAACAAAAAGAGCGTTTCAACAGAAAGAAAATTCACCCTCGTGGGTAAAATTTAGGATAAGATTGTGTATAGTAAAATTTTAATTAAGTTGGTAAAATTGGTTTTTCCCATAATTTTTATTTCCGGTGTTTAATCAGGAAAATGGTATTAATACAGATTAGAATCGCAGACAGCTTTGATTTGTTTTTATTTTGTTGGCAACTCTATTTTATGCCAACTGTGATTAATTTCAATTTTAATTAACGTGACAAAATGGCGTCCAACTATGATTTCATGTTTGTTTCAGGGGATGATTTTTGTCATACAAACTAGGTAAGGGTGGGTAATGCCCGGCTGGTACAGCTCAGGCACCCTCTACAAGGGGTTGTTCTTCTTGGTGCTCATTCTTCTTGCACTTGAATACCTTTTCGGATCGATCACCGAAACCAAGCATTTCTTCGTTTTTAACGCCACAAGGTTGGTAAGATTTTTAAAAAAGCTTTCGAAGGGAAATCGATTTTTTATTAAAATAATAACTCGGGGGTTTGATGAGTTAATGGAGCACTTAGGGGTTGCCAAAACAAATTATCGGCTTTATAAAGTTTTTTTAAGTTGGCAATAAAATTTTACTGTTTTCTAGTAGCCAGAATGAATCATTCAGTGTATACAAATATTTTGTTTTAAATTTTAATCAGCAAAATAAATGTAAATAACTGAAATCACAGCTGGTTATGAAACTTTGTTTGTTTTTCAGCTTCATCTCTTTGTAAATATTACACATAAAATGGCGACACAATGGCCAACTACGATTTCATTAATTAGAATTAAACAAAATTCTAAATTCTAAAAACACACTTAATTCACTTGTTTCTTTAATTAAATTTGAGTTAATTAATTAACTAATTATAAGCAAACGTAAATAGAGAAAACCAGAATCAAAGTCGGCTTTGAAAGCGTAATTATTTAGTATCCTTGGTATACAAATATTTAATAACAAATTATTATATTTAACTATGGAATAATTTAGTGTGAGGTTATGTCTATGTTTATACTAAATTAACGTTTCGTTGATGGTATTTTAGTTTCAGTTAAAATCAACTAAATTTTCACTTCTTCTAATACATTTATAATTGTTATTGTAAAATGAATTGATATAATGTGGAATATTAAATTATTTTACAACGTATTTAACTGTAATTGCAAGACAGCATCTCGTATTGCAAAAGCGTATTATTAAGTTAGGTTAAAACACATGTGCTAACTATTTTACAGTGCTCATTTCGCTTCGCGTCGTGTTTTAAATTAATTTCAAATGTTCTATTTTTTTATAAAGAAAAAAAGGACAAAACATCTCTATAGTCTATTGGAATTTTTTGATATAATGTTTTTTTTGTAAAAATGAGTAAAACAGACAGAGTTAGAGTAAGATTCTCGTTTCTGATTGCTGTTAATTCATTTTCTCTTTTATTATTTCCAGAAATTTATTTAAAAAATTCCAATAACGGCTAACTAAATTTGGTTAAAGGATACGTTGTCCTTTTCAAGCATTTAAAAAAAAGAGATGAGTGTATAACAGTATTTTTGCTTTTTATTGGTTCCAAAAATTGCCAGATGTTCCATCTCTTTTTATAAAAAAATAAAAGGACAAAACATCTCTATTATGCATTAATATTTTCTGAAACAATGTTTTTGTTATAAAAATGAGTAAAACAGACAAAGACAGACTAACAATTAAACAAAATTTATACTAAAGGAGACGCTGTCTTTTTCTAGCATTAAAAAAATGAAAGGGGTGTATGACAGTATTTTTATCTTTTATTGGCTCGAAAAACTGTCAAATGTTCCACCTCTTTTTATAAAGAAAGAAATGGACAAAATATCTCTATTAGTGCATTAATATTTTTTGAAACAATGTTTTTGTTATAAAAATTAATAAAAAAGACAGGGACAGACTAATATTTTTATTTTTGGTAGGTTCTAATTGATTTTCTCTCTCATTATATACAGAATTGTATTAAAAAAATTACTATAATGCCTAACAAAATTTATGTTAAGAGATACGCTATCCTCTTCTAGAATTAAAAAAAAGAGATGGGTGTATGACAGTGTTTTTATATTTTAGTAAGAAACTGCCAGATGTCTCACCTCTTTTTATAAAGAAAGAAAAGGACAAAACATCTCTATTATGCATTAGGATTTTTTTGGTATAATGTTTTTGGTATAAAAATGGCTAAAATAGACAAAGACAGATTAAGATTCTTATTTTCCATTGGTTATAAATGATTTTCTCTTTTATTAAATACAGAATTTTAATTAAAAAATTTACCCTAACATCTAGCAAAATTTACATTAAAAAATGCGCTGTCTTTTTCTAGCATTAGAAAAAAAAGAGATGGCTGCAATACAATATAATTGTTTTTTATTAACTCAAAAAAACTGCCAGATGTCTCATCTCTTTTTTTAAAAAAAGAAAAGGACAAAATATCTCTATTAGTGCATTAGTATTTTTTCTGAAACAATGTTTTTGTTATAAAAATCAGTAAAACAGACATAGACAGACTAAGATTCTTATTTTTGATTGGTTCTAATTGATTTTCTCTTTTATTATATCCAGAATTTTATTAAAAAAATTACCAAACGGCTAACGAAATTTATGTTAAAGGACTCGCTGTCCTTTTCTAGAATTAAAAAAAGAAATGTGTGTATGACAATGTTTTTATATTTTATTGACTCTAAAAGCTGCCAGATGTCCCATCTCTTCTTATAAAGAAAAGAAAAAACAAAAAGACAAAAAGAAGATAAAGAAAAGAACAAAACATCTCTATTAATGCATTAGTATGTTCTGAAACAATGTTTTTGTTATAAAAATCAGTAAAACAGACAGAGACAGACTAAGATTTTCATTTTTGATTGGTTTTAAATGATTTTCTCTTTTATTAAATACAGAATTTTATTTAAAAAATTACTCTAACATCTAGCAAAATTAACGTTAAAAAATGCGCTGTCTTTTTCTAGCATTAGAAAAGAAAGCGATGGCTGCAATACAATATTTTTGTCTCTTATTAACTCAAAAAAACTGCCAAATGTCTCATCTCTTTTTATAAAAAAGGAAAAGGACAAAACATCTCAATTATGCATTAGTATTTTCTGATGAAATGTTTTTGTTATAAGAATTAGTAAAGAAGACAGAGACAGACTAAAATTTTTATTTTTGATTGGTTCAAATTTATTTTCTTGATCATTATATACAAAATTTTATTTAAAAAATTACCATAACAGCTAGCAAAATTTACGTTCAAAAGATGCGCCTGTCTTTTTCTAGCATTAGAAAAAAGCGATGGGTGCAATACAGAATTTTTGTCTTTTATTAACTCAAAAAACTGCCAGATGTCTCATCTCTTTTTATAAAGTAAGAAAAGGACAAAATATCTCTATTAGTGCATTAGCATTTTTTCTGAAACAATGTTTTTGTTATAAAAATCAGTAAAACAGAGATTCTCGTTTTTGAATGGTTCTAAATGATTTTCTCTTTTATTAAATACAGAATTTTATTAAAAAAATTACTTTAACTGCTAACAAAATTTACGTTAAGGGATAAACTGTCCTTTTCTAGCATTAAGAAAAAGGTGGGTGTATGACAGTTTTTTTTTATTTTATCCAAAAAACTGCCAGATGTCTTATCTCTTTTTCTAAAGAAAGAAAAGGACAATGCATCTCTATTATGCATTAGGATTTTCTGATATAATTTTTTTGATATAAAAATGACAAATGACAGAGACACAATAAGATTCTCTTTTTTGATTGGTTCTAATTGATTTTCTTCCTCATTACACACAGAATTTTATTAAAAAAATTACTAAAACGGCTAACAAAATTTACGTTAAATAATACGCTGTCCTTTTCTAACATTTAAAAAAAGAGAGATGGGTGTATGACAATTTTTACATTTTATTGGTTCAAAAAACTGCCAGATGTTCCACCTTTTTTTATAAAGAAAGAAAAGGACAAACAAAAAGTAAAAATTAAAAATATACAAAGACAGACTAAGATTCTGATTTTTGGTTGGGTTTAAATGTTTTTCTCATTATATCGGGTGTGTCAAAAAGCTCGCCTTTGCTGTTAACCAAAAATTGTCCTTAACAGAGATATATTACAAAAGTTAACTTTACAAAAATATTGCAAATTTAATTTTTTTAAGAGAATTGACAAATTTTACTCAAATTATTAGTCTTTTTCATAAACGTTTTATCTCAAGAATGTGTTATCCTTTTCTAACTTTAAAAGAGATATTTTTTGACGATAACATATTTCTAGTTAGTTGAGCCAACAATTATCTATAAATATTTACATCAACATTTTCTTATTATCAAGAAATTGCAAAAATCTGAATGTCACTATAAATTCTTCGTAATATTTACACCAACAATTTCCAAACAATTAATTTGCGTCACGTTCACTTAAAAAAACAATCTTATTGGTTCTAGTTCAGTAAACAAAGCGTTAAAATATTTAAATAAACAATTTCATTGTTACGCAAATAAAACCACCGTAGATTAATCCACACACCTCTGAAATAATCCCCGATTTATATATTGCATCACGTGCGTTCACCAACATAAAATCAAAAATTCCTGATCGATTCCCCTTCCGGCAGCAACTACCAACCCCAAGCAAATAATTGTGCATAAACTTGGTGAAGTTTCGCAATTTAACTTTGTCCGTATCTCCTTTAATAAATTTAGGATTCCGCATCAGGAAAGGGTGGTCCAGCACAGTCCTCTCGTTTCGCCTTTTCACCTCAAAAAACCTCAAAACACCACACGAGCCCCCCTATTCAACATCACTGAAATTCCTATTGTTGCCAACACGTCCGAAAGCGAACCGGAAGTGAACATAACGGCTGTGCCCCCTTGTCCTGACGTCACGAATAATCTTCGAGGGCGTATCGAGGTGCTGAAAACGCCAGTTCCTAACGTTCTAGAGCTGGAGAGGAGATTCGCCTGGCTGAAACCGGGAGGACATTGGAGTCCTGAAACGTGTCACGTGACGAAAAGTGTAGCGTTGATTATACCGTTTCGGTGTCGTGGAGAACATCTTCTGTTGTTTCTTCAGCATATGCATCCGTTTTTGAAAAGACAGCAATTGGATTATACGATTTATATCGTTGAACAGGAAGGCGAAGGACCATTCAATAGAGCCATGCTGATGAATATTGGGTTCAAGGAGGCGCTCAAAATAAGGAATTATGACTGTTTTATCTTCCATGATATTGATCTGCTCCCGGAAGATGATAGGAATTTGTATACATGTCCTCCGGGACAGCCGCGGCATATGAGTGTCGCCGTGGATATTTTCAAATATAGGTAAGATACTAAACAAAGACAAAAAAAAGAGCTAAAAAATGCAAAAGTGAGGTTAGGATACATCTTTGAATGGATTGAAAAAATTAAAAAGTGAGGTTAGGGTACATTTTTGAGTGCGCTTTGCGAGGGTTTTGATTTGTAGTTTAGAGATTTTTTAAAACATTTTATGCCCTTTTGTGTTAGTAATTTAGAGAAAAATATATAATTTACAAAAAAATGCTTCAAACACTCTCTAATAACTATTTAATGTCTATATTTTCTCTCCAGAATCTAAAATTTCACGCAAATTTATATAAAATGGCCGATAAAATGGTGGCTGAGTATGTGTATGTTGTAATGTCAAAATGTGACAGAATGTGAGTTCAAATTGTGAAAATACAATAAAACTACAATTTTTAATTATCCGTTTTTTAATTTCTTGCAGCAAACTGTTAAATAAATTAAAAAAGTAAAACTAATCTGTAAATAAGTAACAAAAAAACTAAGGTTAGAGTACATTTTTGAGTACGCTTTGCGAAGGTTTTTGGTGGTAAAACTAACCTCAATTTGTAGTTTAGAGATATTTTTTAAAATTATTTTTTGCTCTTTTGTGTGAATAATTTAGAGAAAAATATTTTATTTACAAAAGGAATGTTTTAAAACATTTTTTAATAACTGTAAAGCCTATACTTACCCTCCAGGATCTAAAATTGTACGCAAATTCAAAATTTGCCGACAAGATGGCGGCCAAGTTTGTTGACATGTAACAGCATGAATTATTTGAAGATTTTTGTTAAGTATTTTAAGCCCTTTTGTGCGATTAATTTTAAAAAAATGTAAATTTTACAAAAGAAATGTTTAAAATACTTTCTAATCACTCTGTAATGCTCATATTAACTCTCTAGAATCTAAAATTGCTGACACATTTAAATTTATACAAAATGGCGGTCAAATTTGTTGAGATGTGACAGAATAAGAGTTCAAAATGCAAAAAAACAATAAAATTACAATTCGGAAGAGCCTTTCTTTAATTTATTGTAGTGAACTCTAAAATAAATAAAAATGTAAAAGTAAATTAGCAAATAACAAAAAAGTGAGGTTAGAGTATATTTTTGAATAGATCGAGTGCGCATCGTGAAGGTTTTTGATGTTTAAGCAAACTTCAATTAATAATAAAAAAGTTTTAAAAAATATTTTATGCGTTTTTGTGTAAATAATTTAAAGAAAAATATATAATTTAGAAAAGAAATGCTTCAAACACTTTATAATAACTTTCTAATGCCTATACTCACTCTCCAGAATCCAAAAATTGTACGCAAATTCAAAATTTATATAAAATTTAGACAAGATGGCGGCCAGGTTTGTTGAAATCTGACTAAATGAGATGTCAAAATGTGAAGATACAAAAAAACATGTTTTGGAAAGACCTTTTTCTTAATTTTATGCTGTAAAAAATAAAAAAGTTCTTAATTTTTAAACTGTAAAATAAATGAAAAACTAAATAACAAAAAAGTGAGGTTAAGAAACATTTTAAATGGATCATGTTCGCCTATAATAAAACAAACCTCAATTAGCTGTTGACAGTTTATTCTGTAAGTATTTCTGAATACCCAAAAAAAGTTTTTCTTGAATTTTATGGTCTTTTGTGACGGATTATATGAGGTTATGTATCTAAAAAAAATTCTAACACAATTTATTAAACACAAATACTAATTTTGTAATGATTCAAAATGATTATCCTTACCGTTTAAATCCAAAAATTACACGCAAATTTTAATTAATACAAAATGGCCGACAAAATGGCGACGAAGTCTGCTGAAATATGACCGAATCAAGATTTAAAATGGAAAAATACAATAAAACTAGAATATAGAAGGAACCATTTCTTTATCTAATAGTATATCAGTTGATTTACTTTAAAAAGGATCAGATAAAACCTTCCCAAATAATGTCCATAAACAATTGTTCATTTTTTTTATCAATGGAGTTTCTTTTTTTTAATAACTTCGATAGAGTCGATAGAACCTTCTTAAACAATGTGTACAAACAGCAGATCAACCCAATTTTGTCAGGGGCGTTTCTTATTTTTTTAATAATTTAAAGTAAAAATGACCTAATACAAAAAATACATAAGTATATAGAAGAGACAAATTAACCCAAATAAATGAATATTAATGTTATTATTTTATTATATCATTTTTGGATTGGTTTAAAGCAAGAAGGATCGGATAAAACATTCCTAAACTGTGTCTATAAAAACGCTTGAAAATTTTAAGTAAATAAATAAAAAGATGAATGAATAAATAAATAAATATGCAAATTTAGTAAATGCAAAATTAAGTCATTTTGAAAATTTTAATTTGTTTCATCAATAAACTGTCGTCAAACGCTGCCACGAATTCTCAAATTTACTTTTTCCTCTCTGTGTTCAAAATTTACTATTATATATATAAAATTTACAAAATGTTACTTTAAGATCAGTGCTGCGAACACTAAATTTAGCGTATTTTAAAATGTTTTTACAGATTGCCTTATCCCGCAATTTTTGGGGGAGTGTCAGCGATAAATAGGGAACATTTTGAGTTACTGAATGGTTTTTCCAACTCGTTTTGGGGTTGGGGAGGCGAAGATGATGATATGTCAAATAGAATTAGGTATCATAATTTGTATATTTCAAGATATCCTTTGACAATAGCAAGATACACAATGTTGACGCACAAAAAGGATAAACCGAGCCCTAATAGGTAAGTTAAAATTAGAAAAGTGTTTTTTCTAATTTGTGTCTTTAAAAAACTTATTAAAACACTCATTTGAGTGCTTTAATTGCTTATTAAAGCACCGGAAATTTCTTTGTTGTGCGAAACTTCTTTGATAAAATGCGCAAATTAGAAACAAAACTGATTTTATAAAATGGTTTTTTTTATATAAATATTTTTTTTATCTTAGATATGATCTGTTGAAACAAGGACCCAAGCGTTTTGATAAGGACGGACTTAACAGTTTAGAATATAAATTAATTCAAAGTAAAAAGAATTTTTTATACACTTGGATTTTAGTAGATATAGAGCCGCCCAGGTGATGAAGCTACCTGTCCTCTTTTTTTAATTATTTTGGTTAATTGTACTTAATTAAGATGTATGTTCCTTTAAATGTGAGTTTTGTTTTATTTATTAAAGACATCGAGGGACTTGTCTCGTAATATTAAAAGTGATAATAGATTAAATAAAAAAGTAAACATTCCACCCAAAAATCACTTAATTTTTCTAGTCGTCAAATTTCTACAAAAAACTGCTTAAATATAAGAAATGTTTGTTTAATTAAATGTCTTCCAATGTCTTTTTTTGTCTTGTATTTAGGCAGTTGGGTGGCTATTTTAAATGTAGAGATTTTAACTCAAGGCGAGTAGTAAGTGATGTGGTTCGCTGCCTACTACTTTTCCTAGTAGTGGGGAGGCCAATTCGCTTCCTACTCAAATATAAACGCCCTTTAATAATCGAGTGAGATTTTTAGCGATAGAGTAGGTGCCAAACGTACCAAACTTCATTCATTTACTTAATTTAGGCCTACTTTCGTTACGATTTTGTGGCTGTGATTCCCTTTCATTACTCATATCTCGTAGTCATACGTAACGCTACGTTTTGTTTTTGTGTTTCGTCAATTAAAAGAGGATATTTTGACTGTATATATTTTTTTGTATAGATAAAACAATGTGATATAAATAAAGATTTTTAATAAGACTCTTCTGTCGTTTCGGAATACTTTGATCCTTTCCTGAAAACAAACTCTTCCATTTCTTCAACACTCTCTTGCCGTTCCTCAATGATAGTTTTTACAAGTTTCACAGGATTATTTGCTGAAAATTTATTTGTGCTTTTGAAAAGTGCGTCTAATTCGCAAGAATTGAGAAATTCGTGAGCTAAAACGACATTGTTAAACTTCTCATTCCGACAATTCTCATAAATAGTCATAACTTTATCAGAGAAACTTTCAGTGTCGGTCAATTCAACTTTGGAACTCCATGTGATATCAGTGCTGACAACAATTTGGACAAGTTCAGGAGGAAGGAAATATGCAATCCCGGTGTTTTCTCGAGGTTCAAAACCGATTCTCGAGTGGGAAAATTTACGTTCTGTTATAATTTTCCCTGAACTTGTTGAAACTAAACTTTTTGAAGCATTATCTTCTGGAGTTCCTGGATGATCTTCAACTTCAGTCAAAGTAAGACCTTCAGAGCCTTCACACTGGTCAATAATTTTATCAATTAGCAGACTTACTGCTTTTTTGGCAAACGCTAAGTTTTCTTCATGTTCTTTTTTCTGTTGTTCAAACAACATCCGATTTTCTAAAATTTCACTCACGAAAATCTCACCAGTGACCCAATCAGCACAAATAAATTTTCCTAAAGATAATTCAAGAGCTTTAACAAATCCAATTATTTGATCTGTGTCTTTACAAAAATCTAGTAATAAAGCACTGTAGCCTACTTCATTTTGGGCTGTTTGATACATTTTAAAAAGAAGATTCTTAACTCGATCTTCTTCAAACCAAAATTTTACCGAATTGAATTCTTCTCGAGTGACTCTCTCATTTAAATCAGGATCGTACTCACGGAATTGTTGCCGGACTTGCATCAATTCTTCCCGAGTCGGGAAAGGTACTCCCAAATTACATATAATAAAGTCCTTCCAGTATAAATACTTCTCATCTTCAAAAAGTCGTTTAATCAAAGTATTTAACATGGAAGTTGAAAGATTTCTCCATAATTTCGGTGTTAATCCTTCTTCGTACTCATCTTCATATAAAATATCTTGTACTAAAAGAAGAAAACACTTCCGCATCATAAAACCACTAGGAGCTAAATCCATTAAAACCCTGACCATAAACTCCAACTGTTCAATTTTGAAATAATCTTGGGAGTCATCGGGAATTTCGAGAGTTTCCGGGAAGAGAGTGACCTGAATCTGAGCTAGATGGTCATCTTCAAAAATAAGTTCTGGATGAATTATCATTTCCTGTTCAACTGAAAACATCAACAAATCACAAGCTTTGATAACATTAGCGAGCTCAGTTTCGTATTTATCACTGATTTGGTCGTAGATTTCTTCAAAAGTTTTTTTGATCCAAGAAATAGCGTCATTGAATCTGTGGAAAGCTTCGTTTCGTAAAATACTCAAATGGACATAAATCCGAGAAATTTCCCCGTTTACTGCACATTGCCACTCTTCGAAAATTCTCTCACAGTTTTCCTTGACGTCTTCATCAAGTTCAAATTTCTTCTTTTTGGGCGTTCTCTTCTTTTTTTCTTTTTCGTGTGGTGCGAATAGTTTTTTCATGTCTTCCATTGGTTTGATAGCTAGCGGTTTCATGCTTTCGACAAAACCTAAAGCTGCTTGGTTGCTATCAGCGATGTATTTGTGAAATTCCGTTTCGTCGCAATTCTCGCTTTCTATTTCTATAAAAAGTGAATTAAATGTCTCACTCTTTAAATCGTCGCAGTTATGTTTCGGTAAGATTTCTTTGTGGAACTCATAACCTCCTTTCATTGATTTTGTAATAATTGCCATGTAATAATCTGATAAGAACTGTAAAGAATCAACGATTCGGTCAATTTCCAGCTGGAACGCAATCGCTGCATTATTTGTCATTTGGCAAAATTGGTGGAAAATCCAGTTTTCTCGAATAAACTCCCTTCGTTTCTCTTCAGATTCTTTCATTTTTGTGTCACAAATCCCCAAGAGCTTGTCCCGAAATTCCTCGATTCGGCAAAGCAATTCGTTTTTGGTTTCCGGATCTGTTCTTAATTCTAGATCAATTTCGTTGAGTGTTTTTTGGAATTCTCTCAAATATGATTGTTTTTGGTCAGGCCTAGCTATGAATTCATTCATTTGTTCTTTGGTTTTTGCAAGAAATGGTACAATTTCATCCAGGATAAGACGTTTACTGTTGAATAAATTTTTGAAATTTCTAATATAGTTTTCCTCGAAATTGTCCCACAAATCTGCCAATATCAATTCAACATCAGGCGGAATTGGTAAATTCACGTATTCCCAATCAGGTTCTCCAGCTCTAGGTTCCCGAATTTCTTCCTCTTCAACTTCTTCAACTATCGGAAATTGCACTTCTTTGTCTTCGTGACCAATTACTTCCTCCACTTTTTCTTTCTTGCCTTTTTTCTTTTTACCCTTCTTATCTTTTTTACTCTTCTTTGAACCTTTGGATGATTTACTTTTTTTTGATGACTTTGCAGATTTCTTCGATTTTTTGTCTTTCTTTCCGGTTTTACTTACACTCTTAGCAGGTTTAGCTTTTTTGTTCTTTTTCTTTTTACCTTTCTTTTCTTTTTTCCCTTTCTTAGTAATTTGGTGACCACCATCTTCAAGTAACGCTTCTTTGTAGTGTTCCCCAAAAATTTCAATAGAATTTTTTAGCGGCAAACTGTAATCACCGATAATCATTTTTGCTAAACATTTGATAGTATCTGAAGTAAATTCTTCGTATTGTAACATGTAGTAGCACCCTTGATCACAATAAAACTTTTCTAAACCATCTTTCTTCTCTAATTCTTTAAAACACGGAATTGGATAATCCTCATCTTCAATAGCTTCTTCTTTCTTCTGAGCTACTTTAATAAAAGCTGTAAGCACAGTATTGTATTCTTCTTTTTCCAAAGGTCTGGGATTTGGTACAATCTTCGATATTCTTTTCTCAACGTAAATATCTTCAACAACGATTCTTTCAATTGGTTTTGAGCCACTTATTTCCAGTTCTTGCATCAACCCCAAATTGTCTGTCTGAGTTCCCTCTTCTTGCGTTTCAATCGGAATTTCTTCTGTTTCCTTACCAATAAAACAATCACATTCTTGCTTTTCACCAATTTTGGTTTCTTTGATTTGTTCAAAATCTTGTGAAACTGATTTATTTAAAGAAGAACCTGAAAGATTAGCATCTCCCCATTGGTCATCCTCATCTTGAACATTCAGTTCTTGTTGAGTTTCGAAAGTTTCTGGATCTGGGTTACAGACACAAATACACGTATTTGGATCTGCTTTTGCCTCATCAGTTTCAACTTCTTCTTCAGAAGAATACGCCAGATTTGTCAGATCGGGAAGAAGATTCCTGATTCGGTCTTCCGGGTTAAAATTAAAATCATTAGTCATTGTAACTGCACTTATTAGACTTTCGTTAACACTTAATGGAGAGGCACTGCCTTCAATTTCGGCGAGACCAAAGTCAGGAAGAGTCACTTTGAGGGATTGGTGGCATTCGCTGACTTCTTTTTCAATTTCAACTGGAATTTCATCTGGAGTTGAAATACTAGAAATTGTTTCTGCTTCAACTTCAATACTTGTCAAGCTTTCTTTGTTGAGATTTTTATCAAAGTATTCCTTAGGAACAGCTCTTCCACTTAGAGCTTCTTCAAGAAGAGCTGCTTGTTCGTAAGTATTTGGAAAATTCACCAAAACCCAGCCTTTGATATCTTTAAATGAAGATAAATACTCGATAAACATTTCAACTTGTAATTTATCATCAAGAATTTCATTTTGACCCAAAATCTGTTTTGCAAGTCGTCCTAATTTAGCCCGATTTGAAAAAATTATTCTCTCCCAAGGGAAAAGGCGAGGAGTTTGTGCTTGTTTCTCCTCGTATGTTTTGGTGACTGTTTCTTTCACTGCTTTTTTTCCTTTGCTTTTCTTTGAACCTTTAGTCTTCTTTGAACCTTTAGTCTTCTTTGAACCTTTACTTTTCTTCGAACCTTTATCTTTCTTTTTACCTTTTTTTCCTTTCTTACCTTTCTCTTCTTTTCTATGCTTTTTCGGAGTTAGTTCTTTTAAATAATCTTCTTCTGGAAACGGTTCATCAAATTCAGTTTTTAATTCATTCTCGTAGGCTTGTATACAAAAATTAACAGCATCTTCCATAAGAATAACTTTAATATTTTTTAGTGTCAGAAGCTTCTGAAGAAAATCAAGACGAGTCAAATCAGACATATTGGTACAAGTTGAAATTTCAATTTCTTCCGACAGTTGAGCTTTTTCTGGTAACGGTAAAGGATATTTTTTAAGAAGAAGTCGATGTACAGCAAAACCCAAACAATTCAAACCCAGTTCCATAGAAGTCAGAAACTCCTCCAAACCTTCCTCAATTTGCCAGATATTATTAAAATGGATATAATCTTGGAAATCCTGTTCATCTAACACATCTTGTCTCTGTATTTTCCGTCTAGAAATTTCTTCTAATTCAGAAGAAGTTTCTTCTTGTGGTTCCTCCACTACTTCTGGAGGCACAACTAAATCAAAAATTGGTTGCTGATTAACAAATAGAGTCGCCCATTGCCTTTTTACGTATTTGTCAGGTTCTATCCCGTAAGTTTCTTTGTATTCATGTGTCTTTATAGCAATATCTACAATATCGTACACAATCTCCTGACACAACTTTTGGTGTTTAAGAGCTTTAATTTTGAGTTTTTCCTTATAAAGTCGCTTATGTTCAGCAATAACAGCCATTCTTTCATCATGAAACTTCAACCGTTCTTCTAGATTCTCTTCAAAAATTTTTCGGATAAACTCCTCTTCTCGTTTCTTCTCATCAATCTCATTTTGTATCTTTCGATTTTCCACAAAAGTGTCTTTCTGTTTTCTGATATTTAGGAGCTTTTCTTCGATCTCTTTCTCATGTAGTGATTGCATTAGAAGTTTTTCGCAAACAAATTTATCAAATTCACATTCTTGATTTTCTTCAATTTGCTTCCAAACTTGTGATAAGAGTTCGTGTTGCAGTTCTAATCGAAATTCATTTTTTGCAGCTCTTTCTTTTTTTCTTTTCTTAATTTCAGACATAATTCGTTTAGCTTCGTCTTGGTTTGGTTCAAACGGTTCCATTTCTAAAGCAGCTTTCTGCTGAGCAATCAACTGCTCATACGTGTAGTCAGTCTTTTCCGCTTTTAGAAACAACAGAGTGTCTTCTAATTTCGCTGTATTTTCCGGTGAAGACAACTCTTTCATATTCATTTTCCTTTCTTCTAAGTAAGCCTGATATTCTTCTTTGGAAGTCATGTATTTCATCATAAGATTAGCAAGATGATCCTTCTCCCAGTTAATAACATCCCACTGTTTTATTAAAGGCTCACATAAAGGATTTGCTTCAATAACCACCTCAGTTCTGTGACGATCTTTCACTTTATCTATTTTAAACTGATGCTCTTTTGGTTTAACAATCGGTGTGTTCTTCTTAGCATCAAGACGTAAATACACTTCGTAAAAAATTGTAGCAGCAGCTGTGCCTTCACAATACGCTATTTCGTACATTTCACTCTCTGTAAGTTTCAAATCAATGCGAGCCAACCACTGACTTATATGATGCAAATAATTGTCGAAAGCTTGAACTGGATCCTGCGTTTCTTCAATAAGAGATGCTTCCTCAGGTGTGATCACCTGGTAATACAGCAGAATATGGGTAAGAAGAGTGCCATCTCTTGTAGCTTCGTAAAAGTATTGCGGAATTATACTCAAATGAATGCCTAAACGTTTTCTGATCCATTTTCTTATCAATTCAATCAACATTTTATCAGAAAATTGTCAAAAGTGACGTATACAAAATTCAAAAATTTCTGACTAAATTTAAATTTCGCGCTTTTAATGTGAGGTTAGGTTTGAAAAATAACAAAAAAACTCACCTATTTTTATTGATTTTAATTGTATAACCCTGAAAATACATAATTTATGATACATTTGTTGTTTTATTTATTTTATTGTGGCCAGGTGTGAAATATTGATTATTTTAATTGCTGTCAAATTTTGAGGTTATATCAATTTATAAACTTTTGTAAAATGCAGTGGAACGAGAATATGTGTCGAATTTGTGGTCAAATTAATGAAACTTGTCATTTAATCTTTACAAAACATCTAAATAATGATATTGAGGGCAAAATAAAAAAATGTTTGAAATTAGAGGTTGGTAGAAAAGTGAGGTTATGTTAATTTTTTTTAACACAAAAATAGCTTTTTAAGGATGATTTCAAACCAAAACAATTATGTAACCCTTGTTTAATAAAACTGGAGGATTTTTATGAATTTTTAACAATTTGTCATGCTACTGACCAAAAATTTGAGTCAATTTTAATGAATCGTCAAGATTGGGAAAATGAGACAATTTTGGACTATACACAGCAAAAAATGAGTGTAATTGTAACAAATAAACCAAGTTTAGATCAATTAGATTGTAATGAGATTGATTTATACAAAGAATCAGTGCTTCCACTTGAAAGTTGTGCAATCAACGAACACGAAATGTTAGAGATTGTAGAAAACGCAAATTATACAAATTTGCAAGAAAATCTGGATTATCTAAGCCCCAGTTACAGTATGAAGAAGTACTCCAATGATTTCTACCAAGAATCGACCGTTTTAAGACACTCTTCTAATTACCAGTCCCAAGACTCCTGTTCTTCAAACGTTGCCATAAATTATAGCTGCCAGCAAGTCCAGCAACAAACTTTCGATTTGAATTACCCAAACGTCGGTTTGGATTATTCAAATTACAGTTCTCGTGATTACTCAAGTAATTACGTTGAGAATAAAAAGCCTCCCACCCCCAGTAAGTCCTTCCCCTGCCCTCATTGCGACAAGAAATTCAAAAGAAGAGTCACCCTCAATGCTCACATTGCCGTACATACAAAGATTCGCCCTTATATCTGTGATATCTGCAAAAAGACTTATGCAATTAAATGTGATTTAACAAATCATATGAAGGTCCACACTGGTAGAAACAAGTGCAAGTTTTGTTCGAGCTCGTTTCCAGCTCCTAGTAAGCTTCAAAGACATCTAAGAACGCACACGAAAGATAGACCCTTTGTTTGTGATTTTAAAAATTGTGGGAAGTCTTTTTCGGATAAGAGGAATTTAGATGGGCATAAGAGCTTGCATACAGATGAGTTTAATTTCAGTTGTAAGGATTGTGGGAAGGCTTTCAGGACGAAGAATAGGTTGAAACAACACGGGAAGGCTCATATTGCTACTACACCGTATGTTTGTGAAATTTGCTCGAAGGCCTACAAGTATAAATCTACTTTGATTTTTCATTTGAAGAAACATAATGGGTACTTTTGTCCCTACTGTGAGAAGAATTGTGAGAAACCGGTCAAATTGATACGGCATAAGAAGGTTTGTGGGGGGCGACCAAAATGAAAATAATATAGTTTCGTAATGTTTGTTTTTTTTACCTTCTACTGTATCCCGAAATTCCTTGATTTGGCAAAGCAATTTTGGTTGGTATCTGAGGTAAAGGAATGTTTCTTTTACTTCTACAACCAACACAAATTGACTTTTGTCTTTTGTTTAACTTCTTCTTTCTATTTATTACTCTTCTATTATTGGCCAATTTTTTTCTTTTGTTGTTCTATCTTCCTATACTTTGTTTTTTCTTTTTTGTTCTTTTAGTTCTTCTGTAAACCTTTTGATAATTTATCTATTTTTCTTCGACAGTTTTGATGATAAATGAGCTTTAATCAATAGAAGTATCTGCTTAAAGTCTTGCAGTCTTGCACAAAAATCTAGCAATATCTTAATATCAGTAGATTAATAACATTCTTGATTCGAACTTCTTCAAACAAATTTTCAAAAAAACCTCAGTTCTGTGACAATCTTTCTTATTTCCGTTTTTAAATTGATGCTCTTTGGGTTCCCTTACAAAGAAGAATATCAGACTTGCTTAAAACAAAGAAAAATTTAAAGAGTAGTGTTCATTGGAAAATACAACTAAATTAGAAGATACTTTTCTGTATCTAAATGCAGAATCCTGTAATTTTTGTATATAAGCTAAATTGGGATGACTTGCAAAAGAATGCTTTGGTAGTTATCTCAACAAAGATAGCTTAGCACGTATCGAAGTTGAAAGAGTGAAAGAAACTGTCACAAAACATATGAGGAAAAACCAGCACAAAATCTCCATCTTTTCCCTTAGAAGAAAATATTTTTTTCAAATCGGGCTAAATTAGGACGACTTGCAAAACAGATTTTGGGTCAAGATGAAATTCTTGATGATAAATTACAAGTTGAAATGTTTATCGAGTATTTATCTTCATTTAAAGATATCAAAGGCTGGGTTTTGGTGAATTTTCCAAATACTTACGAACAAGCAGCTCTTCTTTAAGAAGCTCTAAGTGGAAGAGCTGTTCCTAAGGAATACTTTGATAAAAATCTCAACAAAGAAAGCTTGACAAGTATCGAAGTTGAAGCAGAAACAATTTCTAGTATTTCAACTCCAGATGAAATTCCAGTTGAAATAGAAAAAGAAGTGAGCGAATGCCATCAATCCCTCAAAGTGACTCTTCCTGACTTTGGTCTCGCTGAAATTGAAGGCAGTGCCTCTCCATTAAGTGTTAACGAAAGTCTAATAAGTGCAGTTACAATGACTAATGATTTTAATTTTAACCCGGAAGACCGAATCAGGAATCTCCTTCCCGATCTGACAAATCTGGCGTATTCTTCTGAAGAAGAAGTTGAAACTGATGAGGCAAAAGCAGATCCAAATACGTGTATTTGTGTCTGTAACCCAGATCCAGAAACTTTCGAAACTCAACAAGAACCGAATGTTCAAGATGAGGATGACCAATGGGGAGATGCTAATCTTTCAGGTTCTTCTTTAAATAAATCAGTTTCACAAGATTTTGAACAAATCAAAGAAACCAAAATTGGTGAAAAGCAAGAATGTGATTGTTTTATTGGTAAGGAAACAGAAGAAATTCCGATTGAAACGCAAGAAGAGGGAACTCAGACAGACAATTTGGGGTTGATGCAAGAACTGGAAATAAGTGGCTCAAAACCGATTGAAAGAATCGCGGTTGAAGATATGTACGTTGAGAAAAGAATATCGAAGATTGTACCAAATCCCAGACCTTTGGAAAAAGAAGAATACAATACTGTGCTTACAGCTTTTATTAAAGTAGCTCAGAAGAAAGAAGAAGCTATTGAAGATGAGGATTATCCAATTCCGTGTTTTAAAGAATTAGAGAAGAAAGATGGTTTAGAAAAGTTTTATTGTGATCAAGGGTGCTACTACATGTTACAATACGAAGAATTTACTTCAGATACTATCAAATGTTTAGCAAAAATGATTATCGGTGATTACAGTTTGCCGCTAAAAAATTCTATTGAAATTTTTGGGGAACACTACAAAGAAGCGTTACTTGAAGATGGTGGTCACCAAATTACTAAGAAAGGGAAAAAAGAAAAGAAAGGTAAAAAGAAAAAGAACAAAAAAGCTAAACCTGCTAAGAGTATAAGTAAAACCGGAAAGAAAGACAAAAAATCGAAGAAATCTGCAAAGTCATCAAAAAAAAGTAAATCATCCAAAGGTTCAAAGAAGAGTAAAAAAAATAAAAAAGGAAAAAAGAAAAAAGGCAAGAAAGAAAAAGTGGAGGAAGAGATTGGTCACGAAGACAAAGAAGTGCAATTTCCGATAGTTGAAGGAGTTGAAGAGGAAGTAATTCGTGAACCGAGAGCTGGAGAACCTGATTGGGAATACGTGAATTTACCAATTCCGCCTGATGTTGAATTGATATTGGCAGATTTGAGGGACAATTTCGAGGAAAACTATATTATAGAAATTTCAAAAATTTATTCAACAGTAAACGACGTATTCTGGATGAAATTGTACCATTTCTTGCAAAAACCAAAGAACAAATGAATAAATTCATAGCTAGGCCTGACCAAAAACAATCATTTTTGAGAGAATTCCAAAAAATACTCAACGAAATTGATTTAGAATTGAGAACATATTCGGAAACCAAAAACGAATTGCTTTGCCGTATCGAGGAATTTCGGGACAAGCTCTTGGGGATTTGTGACACAAAAATGAAAGAATCTGAAGAGAAACGAAGGGAGTTTATTCGAGAAAACTGGATTTTCCACCAATTTTGTCAAATGACAAATAATGCAGCGATTGCGTTCCAGCTGGAAATTGACCGAATCGTCGATTCTTTACAGTTTTTATCAGATTATTACATGGCAATTATTACAAAATCAATGAAAGGAGGTTATGAGTTCCACAAAGAAATCTTACCGAAACATAACTGCGACGATTTAAAGAGTGAAATATTTAATTCACTTTTTATCGAAATTGAAAGCGAGAATTGCGACGAAACGGAATTTCACAAATACATCACTGATAGCAACCAAGCAGCTTTAGGTTTTGTCGAAAGCATGAAACCGCTAGCTATTAAACCAATGGAAGACATGAAGAAACTATTCGCACCACACGAAAAAGAAAAAAAAAAAGAAAACGCCCAAAAAGAAGAAATTCGAACTCGATGAAGACGTCAAGGAAAACTGTGAGAGAATTTTCGAAGAGTGGCAATGTGCAGTAAACGGGGAAATTTCCCGGATTTATGTCCATTTGAGTGTTTTACGAAACGAAGCTTTCCACAGATTCAATGACGCTATTTCTTGGATCAAAAAAACTTTTGAAGAAATCTACGACCAAATCAGTGATAAGTACGAAACTGAGCTTGCTAATGTTATCAAAGCTTGTGATTTGTTGATGTTTTCAATTGAACAGGAAATGATTATTCATCCAGAACTTGTTTTTGAAGATGACCATCTAGCTCAGATTCAGGTGACTCTCTTCCCGGAAACTCTCGAAATTCCCGATGACTCCCAAGATTATTTCAAAATTGAACAGTTGGAGTTTATGGTCAGGGTTTTAATGGATTTAGCTCCTAGTCGTTTTATGATGCGGAAGTGTTTTCTTCTTTTAGTACAAGATATCTTATATGAAGATGAGTACGAAGAAGGATTAACACCGAAATTATGGAGGAATCTTTCTACTTCCATGTTAAATACTTTGATTAAACGACTTTTTGAAGATGAGAAGTATTTATACTGGAAGGACTTTATTATATGTAATTTGGGAGTACCTTTCCCGACTCGGGAAGAATTGATGCAAGTCCGGCAACAATTCCGTGAGTACGATCCTGATTTAAATGAAAGAGTCACTCGAGAAGAATTCAATTCGGTAAAATTTTGGTTAGAAGAAGATCGAGTCAAGAATCTTCTTTTTAAAATGTATCAAACAGTCCAAAATGAAGTTAGCAAGATTTTTGTAAAGATTTTGAGCAAATTTGTCATTCGTTTTCAATTATCATAGTCGCCAGAAGGTTGAATAAAGAATATAAAGAAGAAAGCAAAAAAGAAAAAAAAAAGGAGGAAAGAAACAAGTCAACAAGAAACAGCTTTCTTCGGATGGAGAAATCGAAAGTTCTAATAAAAAACTGGTCGAAGGCTTGAAGAAAACGCTCACTGAATGGCATACATCTTACTAACCCATTATAGCACTGATTTGGGTGCTTTTATAACCAAAAGAGCAGCAGTGCTCGAGGTGTCCTTATTTGCCTATCCTAGCACGCGAAATTTTACTTTTTTACGTAAAACTAGGTAAAAAAACGAGAAGAGATTGTTACAATTCTCGTCTTATGTAACAACTAATTATAGCCCCGAATTCTTTTAAGTTTCAGGTGATTTTGACAATGGTGCAAAACCACGAGTTGTGATTGGTTGTTGCCACAGTAACAGTAACGTATTAAATTTCAAAATGGCGTTCTGTGAACATTGTAGAGGTCTGGCAAAAAATAAAAGTAGGTGTAATTTGACAATTCTTTAATTTTTTGAGAAATTACAACAGAAATAAATGAACTCGAGTCTCATATAACATTTTTCTATACAAATTACAAATACTAAAAATTTCAGTCCCCAATTTGAGTTGTACACTTCTTTGGTTCAACCTGTGGTTAGTGCAAAATAAAACTTCGACTGAATTTACCTAATCTCTAACGTGACGTCACATCGAGTCAATTCACCACAGAATGAGAAAAAAAAATAACAAAAAGGCAGTGTAGTATCACTCAGCGACTTTCAAATTCTGTATACAATTCGAAACGACCTCTAATTCAGGAAAATTAATATTCGTCAGATCGACCTCTGGATTCGTCTCTGCGACGATACTCTCAAGCGATTTCGCCTTCTTCAGCTGTGCTAGATCAACCGAATTCTCTTCGATGACGTGGTCCACAACGGCCTTAACGAGACTAGTATCGTTTTCGTCGTTATTTTCCGATCGCGTCCTGTGTCGTTCCCTGATCGTGTAGGGCTTGTAGCGGACGTGGTGGGGAGTGAGAGGCCGCACCCGGAACCCTATGGAGACGTTGCTCACGTATCGCGTGTTGATTCTCACCATGTTCACGTAGGAGGGCTTCCGGTGGATCTCCTTCAGGTATTCCCGACGGGAGTTAGCACTCGTGGCAAGCATCCCCAGCCGCTGCAGGGCCGAATCCAGGCCACTCAGGCACGGGGAGGGCAACTGAAAAAACGATGCTACTCACTGAAAAACTGAAATTTCAGGATTTACCTCGATTTCGATGTCTTCGGGTTGCATTGAAATTTTTGATGTTTACATACGTTTCTGTGAAATTCGATCCGCCAGCTGTGATATGTCAAAGACCAAAACATTAGACTGAGATGGATAATAAATAATCAAACGTGGGACAAAGATGCACGATCAGGTGCAACTTGTGGTAGAAAAATTAAGAAACACTCACGTGGTTTTAACGAGGGCAAAGATCATGAAATGGCAGACGAAACGTCGGTCTTTGATAACAGAAAGGTCAAAGTTAAAATAGTTTTGTTTATATTTGGTGCGTTTAAAATTTTGACAGAATTGGCTCACCTTACAACACGTGAACTTGGTCGCACAACTGTCAAAAAAAATTGACAGTTTTTTGTTTTCATTTCGGTTTTTTTGCGTAAAAAAGTGATAATAAAACAAAAAACACAAAAAACCGCTTATTTCGAGACTTTGTAATACTAAAAACGTATAAAAATAACTTAGTGACGTAACTTGTAAAAAAACTTGACTTCCGTGAGTGTAAAGTTGTAAAGAAAAAAAAAATGACGTCCAGTGTGAAGCTAAAAGAAGCGTAAGTACAAATTAAAAGCTTCAAAACTTGTTATTTTTTTCATTTACCTATAAAATGGACGAATTTTTAACGTAATATTGTTTGAGGTTATGTCGCAACATAAACATGTGGTCTTTACTGCCAAGGTTATTATGTGAAAAAGGTGGGCCTACTGTGCAATACGCAGAAACAAATGAAACTCGTTACATAACCTAAGATAACTAGATTAATTACTAATCCCAACCCAGCTATTTGAAAGTTTTATTTATTTAAAGTGATAACTCAATTGTATGGCTTTTGTTAATTGGAGTATACATTGTTAAAATAAAGTCAATAATCTCGGCTGTTGTGATTTTTTTCTTTTATCTAGTCGATTTTTATGATTTGTTGATTGGGCGAAATTAAGGACACTTGATGGAGGACTTAAATTAATTATTATTTACAGATTATTTAATTTTATTAAGTAGGTTGTGTATGTAAGATTACAGAATAAACAAATTTTTATTTACAAAGGAAACTTCCTAAGAGAGAATCTTTTGTTGTTGTAATAGTAAACAATGGAATAGATGCATTTGTTATTTATTTGTTATCAGATATAGATCAAGGTTTTTTGTTAATGTCTAGTGCACTAAAGTGAAAAAAAATCGTGCAGTTTTTTATAATTCAAATAGAAGTTTTTTATCTTTGCCATCTTAAACCAAATATTGAAATATTCAAGGACTCTTATCATACATTATGTATTTGTAATAAGTCTAGTGTTTCCAATAGTAGGTCATTATTTTATCAATTGTGCAATTTCCGTAAAAAATTTATAGAACTATAGACTCTAGATACTAGTAATCAAATCGAGAAAATCGAAAAACAATAATTAAAAAAGACATATCGTACATAAGAAAGTCAAAGTAACAATTTACGAAACGTTTGGAACCAAGCGTTTTTATTTATTGCCGATTTATTCGAACCAACCAATAATAAATTATTGACTTAATTAAAAAAATGTTCTACATAATTCCAGTAAACTTTATCTTTTTTAATATTTTTGTTCTTTTTTTTGGAAGTAAAGACCTATAAATCAATAGAACTACGTATAATCTCATCAGAATTTGAATCTCTTTTCTTCCGCCATATTTGTGCAATTGTGCCTCTCTTATTAGTTTGCAAGTATTTTTTTTTGATCTTCCTAATTAATTTAACGTCTTTTTTTAAATACTTTGTTGATAAACGCTTGTTTCTATACTTTTTGTAGCTTTGGTAACCGTTCTGTATTTCTTGTGGTTTTTCTCAGTTTACCAGATTTAGTAATTCTCTGAAAAATGTAATCAATCCGCGGAAATCAACATTACGACAGATTATTGCTTTATTTTTTTATTTAGACTACTTGTAATAATCTGTATTTAAAATTTTGTTTGACTTCAATAAATCCAAATTGATAAAATCAGAGCAAAATCGATCTTATCAAGTGTCGAAATATTTGATCACATGTTTATGATTCGAGTTTATAAAACATTTCGTTTTATTTTTCTAAGTCATTACCACTTTTCCCAACCGAAAATTACCACTTCCAGATTCGAAGTGGAGTCAAAACATGGCGCTTTTTACACCGGAGGCAATATCGAATGGCATCAAAACACAATTTATTGTCAAACTTCTTCTTCTATATCTCTTTTAAATATTCAAGATGGTACAGTAAATCAAACTATTGGTGACGAAACAAGTGAAGATTCTGACTATATTCAGACTTTTACAACTGATGGCAAAAGAGTCATTTCATCACATAAAAGCGGTCTTTTGAAATTATGGACGATTGAGGGTCAGTTAGTTAAAATGTGGAAGTATATTCATAAAGGACCTATCGCTCGTTTGAGTCTCAATGGAGAGATTTTAGCGAGTGGAGGGTCTGATGGTGGTATCAGAATTTGGGATTTAGAGCATCAAACATGCGTTTTAAGTCTTAAAGGGTGTCAAGGGGTTGTTAATGTTGTTGAATTTCATCCAGTTGAGAAAATTCTGTTTGGAAGTGGAGATAATGGAAAAATTCTTACTTGGTGTTTGACTAAAGGCACTTCGTTGATTACATACGACGCTCATTTTAGTAAAGTCACATCTTTGGTTTTCTCACATGATAATAAACATTTTGTGACATCAGGACGTGATAAGGTTATAATTTTGTGGCAGTTTAATCAAGTTAAAGCCTTAAGAACAATTCCAATTTATGAAGCTGTCGAAGTCATTATTAAATTACCAGAGAAATTTAAATTACCAGGATTTAAATCAGATCCTGATTGTCTTTATGTTGCTTCAGGTGGAGAAAATGGGTTGGTAAGAGTGTGGGATGTTACTAACTCTAAAGAAATCTACAAACAACAAAATTCTCTAGTTTCAAAAGCACAAGATGGCGGATTAGCTATAACCAAACTGTTATTAGGTGATAGTGATAAAACAATTGCTGTTATTACAGTCGACCATAACATTATTTTACATCATTTAAAATCTTTTGCATGTTTGAAACAATTTATTGGATTTTCGGATGATATTCTTGATGTGACATTTGTGGGTTTAAATGATAGTCATTTGGCTGTTGCTACGAATTCTTGTGATATCAAATTATACGATTCTGGTATGAATTGTCAGTTATTGAAAGGACATACTGATATTGTTCTAACTCTAAGTACCAGTAAAGCCAACCATGATCTTATGCTTTCTGGTAGTAAAGACAATACAGTTCGTTTATGGTCACTCGAAGGTGTTACAATGACATGTATTGGTACAGGTCTTCGACATACAGGTTCAGTCGGTTCTGTAGCATTCTGTAATACCAACACGAATTTCTTCGTAAGTGTCAGTCAAGACACTTGTTTAAAACTCTGGGATATTCCGGCAAATCCTTCAGATAGTTTAAATTGTACTAAAACTGAAATTGCTCACCAGAAAGATATCAACAGTGTTACAGTATCACCAAATGATAAAATCATAGCTACAGCTTCTCAAGATAAAACCGCTAAACTTTGGACTGACTCCCTAACTTTTGTTGGGACTCTCAAAGGTCACAAACGTGGCGTCTGGTCTGTAAAATTCTCACCAGTCGATCAAGTCGTTATAACTTCATCAGCAGACTGTACTATCAAACTTTGGTCAGTCGCTGAACTCAACTGTCTTAAAACTCTTGAAGGTCATGATTCGAGTGTTCTTCAAGTGAGTTTCTTAAGCTCAGGAATGCAGATTCTAAGCGCTGGTGCTGACGGTTTACTTAAACTCTTCAACGTGAAAACATCAGAATGTGTTGGTACTTTCGAAAACCATGATGGTCGAATTTGGGCAATGGCGGTTAGAAAAGACGAAAGTGGAGTAATAACAGGTGGTTCTGATTCAGTTCTTGTCAAATGGAAAGACGTAACTGAAGAACGCAAACTTCAACGAATTAAAGAAGAAGAAGAAGAGGTTTTGCAACAGCAGAAATTAATGAATTATCTTCAAAATGACGAGTTGTTGAAGGCATTAAAGTTAGCGTTAAAACTCGATCGTCCTTTGCAAGTTTTAAAGATTGTTCAAGGGATTATAAAGAAAGGGGATTCGACTGGATTAGTTGACGCTGTTAAGGGATTGAGGAATGATCAAAAGGAGAGTCTTTTAAATTGTGCAAATACATGGAATACGAATAGTAGGAATTGCCAAGCGGCTCAACTTGTCTTGAATATACTTCTAGGTGAATTGCAAAGTGGAGATTTTAAGCCTGGAGGATTAAGTAGGACAATTGAAGGAACTTTGCCGTATACTGAACGACATTTTAAACGCTTGACTCAGCTTTTACAAGATTTGCATTTTGTTAGTTACACTGTAAATTGCATGCAGCCTCATATTAAATAATGTTTGATTTTATTATTATCAATAATTGTTTTTAGTGCGTTCTTGACTTGTTTAAGTAACGTCAAATCAAATAATTGAGTCAGTGTGATATTTGTTTCTTAATGATGAAAATTAATTCGGTCAACTTGTATTGTTTTAATAAAGTGTTACTAATTTTTTTTGAGTATTCTTCTACCCTTTTCAAGTACAAATCATCGAAAAAAAAGCTATTACAAAAGAGTGTGCGATATACTTATTGTCAAGTAGGTGATAAGACAACAATCAAATCTGCTATAGTCAAATAGTTTTTGCCCCTCTTAATTTTTGGTGTGGCTGTTGTCGTAAGAAATAAGTGATAATTGGTTAAACATTGATTGATAATGTTTTGATAACAGCAGATTTAGTTCAGATCATTAAGAACCATCTAAAGATTTAGTTTAGTTGCAAAATATGACATATGCAGTGGTTTTTGCTCTTTGGGTCTTGGGGTTCCTAGTCTTTGAAGGGAGCACAACAAAAAATAGGTTAGTGCTTTTTAATTTGCTTTATCTAAATTCTAGTTTTGCAAGAATTTTTATCAAAAATTTGACACATTTAGTAATAATGAAATTTGGAAAAAACTCATCTGCCGATTAAGTTACGAGAATTGCAAAAAATTTTCATTTTTTTAATCATAGAATGCAATGTGTTCATGACACACTTCTTAAAAAAATTTCAGTGAAACCTTGTGTTGCGATCCTAGCACGAATTTTGACGAATTGCCCCAAGACCAGTTTGTCAATTGTTTGACAGATGTCTGCCGTTATGACAGATTTGTGCTACCGAATAAAAGTACCCCTTTTGACGTCACTGCAAAAGTTGACATCAATCACTTGGAAGCAGCGCAATCTGTGAGTATTTCAAGAAAGTCAAAAATTTCGATTTGTGGCTTTAGCAATTCACAGCCTACATGACAGTTCAATTTACATACTTGGACGGTAATTTAGCTTTTGAGGAATTATCTCCGTCCAGAAGCTTCATCTTAGGTGATGAAACTCTCAAATCAAAAATTTGGACACCAAATATTCTTTTGAAAGACCAAGAAGAAACAACTGTTGTCCAAGCTGAGGAAAAAGAAATTCTTGTCTCGATTGATAATACAGGTTTTGTGACTTACACTTATAAAATGGTGGCGAAATTTTACTGTTGGATGGATTTGAAGAAATTTCCGTTTGATACTCAGAGATGTACACTTAGTTTTAGCGATTGTAGGTTGTTTGTTTTAGTGTGTCGTAACTGATTTCGGACTATTTTAGGGTCTTATAATAGTAGTAGTTTAAAATTTCACTGGAATAACAATTCGAAAGGAGACATTTCTGATAATTTACATTTTACTGAATTTATTTTTGACAGTGTTGACTATTTTGAAGATTCAAGTAATGGCGGGCCGTACCAACATGACGAATTATCAAATGAAGGTCACTACCAACTGTCTTTAAACAAAAACACTAATTCTTTTCTTACAGTTGGTAATTTTAGTGAACTTGTGATAAAATTTCACTTTCATCGCGATATTGGTTACTATTTACTCGATTTTTTTATTCCTTCTTATTTATTAGTTTGTACTGCTTGGGTGACATTTTGGTTACAAGCCGATGCTGGTCCTCCTCGAGCAACTCTCGGCGCTTCAACAGTCGTAGCTTTCATCACACTACATCTAGGTGTAAGCAAAGACATACCGAAAGTTTCATACGTCAAAGCTAGTGATATTTGGTTTTTGGGAATTTCATGTTTTATTTTCTTTTCGTTGGCAGAATTTGCTTTTGTTAATGTTATCTGGAGGCGCAAGTAAGTCACTCATTTTCTAAACAAAAAGCGCCAATTTTAAATTTTAGAAAAATAATTGAATTGAAAAAACCTAAACATAAGTATATAATCAAGGCAGCTGTGATGCCAAGTGTGGTTAGAAAAGACCTGCGCAGATACGAGTCGAGTGTGTCACTCTCAAATGGCAACCAATCAAATGGAGCTCCGCCCTACGAGAATGTAAGTGGGGGTAAATCACTCGAATTAAGTTAAGACATGACTTTCAGGGATTAAGCCAAAGTGTTGATTCGGGAAATGACAGTTTGTGTAATGGACAAAGAGTCATTTCGATTTCTGATGAAGAACAGAGTTTCGGATGGACGAAAATGACGCCACAAGAGGTCGCTATTTGGATTGATCGGAAAGCAAGAATTGTTTTTCCGATTGTTTTTGCTATTTTTAATATATTATACTGGGTGTTTGTATATTATGGTTAAATTATTTATTTATAATTGAGAGATTGAAATGACAAATTAGGTATGAAAGGTCTGATTTATGTCGTGTTTGATATTCATGTTGTATTTTTATTAATTAAACGTGTCTGTGTTATCAACTAAGCATTGATAGTGATATTTATTTATTTTTAAATATCGAAACAATTCTATCTGATCTAGATATATTGCAAAAATTATTCCTTAGAAAAATATTTTAAATTGTGTTTATATGTATCGGCAAAATAAAAAAAAATAAAAACAAAAGAATGTTTTATTTACTTAAAACAAGTGCAACCAACTGAGTCATTTCATAAAACTAAAAATTGGTCATTTTGACGTATAACTGACGCATACTAGATTTAAATAAAGGCGATAAAACAAAATAAAATCTGTTGTTAATCCCAGGATTGACATAATTATCTCAATCGACTTAAATAGGATTAAAAATCCAAATTTGATGTCCTACCTTATGTCAATAGTAACACGTGACGTTACTAAATATTTAACAAGAAAATCCCAAACGGCAACTGACGTCACTTCCAATTTGTAAATTACCTCACGTCGTTTCTGATTGGCGGAGGTTAAGACTTTGACATTTAAGATTTGCCGCTTGAATTTCAAAAATTTGTGCAAATTTTGGAAATAACATCACGTGACTGTTACTTGCGTAATGCTCCGATTTAGTCAAAAATGATGTTCGTACGTGTTGCTAATAAAAGAAGTGAAGGTGATACATTATATGAATACAAATTTGCTAATGTTGCTAAATGACAGTGGTTAAAAAAAATACCAGCGGCACTGCTTTATCTCGTTTAAATATTGGCTGAAATAAAAGCTAGTTCTAATATTTGGTGTGCGAAAGACGCAAAAATTTTATTGTGGCATTTCCGGTTATTTATTGAAACAGTAGTGGCCGATAAGGAGACCTTTGGGGGAATCCTTTGATTGTGGGGGTATAGCAGGTACAGAGAAAAGTCTTATTTAAAGTCAATTGGTGCGTTAAGACGGCCGTGATAACGGGGTATAAAACTCAAAATAACCTTGGATCGTCTTAGTTTATTGTTTTGTTCGGATCGGATTTGTGCTTGATTAAAATGATTTTGATTTGGATTTTTTGCTTCGGTTTTGGTGGGTTTATTAAGGCACAAAGTGTTATTAGGTGAGTTAATTATACAGGGTGAGTCACTGATAACTGATTTTTTTTCAAACAAAGAGCTATTAATTTTTTTTTAATTTGCGGTTCCAGAACGATGACTCTTCTCTTAATGGCGATTTAAGTGGAGTAAAGAAATTATTGTCTAATAATTTATTAGTAATTACACAACTAATGGCCCATTCAAATTCTTGTTGTATTAGTTTTTACATAACATTGACATTCAAATCTTTTAAGTCTTTACACCAGTTTATTGATATTACAGTGTTTGACTCAAATTTTGGATTTTCCTGTATTTTTTTAATTGAAGGAAATTTAAATTTTTTCAAGTGACACAATATGAAAATTCATTAAAACAGAAAATGTATCTAAAAATTTTTTATTATAGGTTCACGGTTAAGAAAAGTAACTAAAATTTTTTTTTTTGTTAAGAATCACTGCCACAATGACTTGAAAACAAGTTTCTTTTTACTACTTTTTATCATTGCGTTTTATTTATATAAAACTTAATGAAAAAAATAAAATTTTGCGCGTGTTATGAAAAGCCTATAGAGTGATAGTGTCCTAATGGCTATTAATAGGCACTCAAATGAGTGTTATAATAGGTTTTTTAGAGACACAAATTTGTAAAAACAGTTTGTTTAGAATTGTAAAATTTAAATTATTTAAAAAAAAGTTTAATTAATTAATAAATTATAGAGCCGATGGCGACAATATTAAAAAAGAAATTTGAATTTTAATAATAGTACATCAACAAACGCACGTTTTTTAAAGAAGAAATGCCAAAAATGACTTTTAAAACAATTTTTTTTTATACTATTTTTTATAATTTACGTTTCTTACAAAAAAATTATGGAAAAAATACAATTTTTCGTTTTATAAAAGGTATGTAAAGTACTAGTGTTCTGTACTTTACACACTGTAATGGCTATTAAAGCACAGAAATGAGTGTTATAATAGGTTTCTTAAAGACGCAAATTATAAAACACAGTTTGTTTGGAATTGTCAATTTAAATCATTTAAAAAAAAGTTTAATTAGCTAATAAATTGTAGATCCGAAAGCGACAATATTAAAAAAGAAATTTTTAATTTTATTAATAGTATATTAAATAACAAGTTTTGAAAATTATTAATTTTATAGCACGAATTCAAGTTGATAAAGCGATTTTCAAATGCAATTTTTTTAAAGAAGAAGTGACAAAAAAGACTTATGAAACAATTTTTTTATACTATTTTTTATAATTTGCGTTTCTTACGAAATTTTTTTATGACAAAAAAAAAGGTATATAGAGGACTGGTGTTTTAATGGCTATTATAAATGAGTGTTATAATAGGTGTCGTAAAGACGCAAATTATAAAAAACAGTTGGAATTATAAAATTTTAATTATTAAAAAAAATAATAATAATTAATAATTTTAATAATAGTATATTAAAGAACCAGTTTTGAAGTAGCACGAATTCAAGTTGATAAAGCGAGCAAGAAATGCAAGTTTTTGCATTATTATTGCAAATAATTTCTTTATGGAATATTTTTTATAATTAGCGTTTTATACGAATTTTTTTTATGTAAAAAATTAAATTTTGCGTTTTAAAAATAAGTCTATAGAGTATTAGTGTTCTAGTAGCTATTAAAGCTTACAAATGAGTGTTATCATAGGTTTTTTAGAGACCCAACTTATAAAAACAATTTACAATTGCAAAATTTAATTTATTAAAAAAAGTTTATTTAATTAATAAATTGTAGAGCCGAAGGCGACAGTATTAAAAAAGAAATTTGAATTTTAATAAAAGCACATATATTAAAGAACGAGTTTTGAAATAGCACGAATTTAAGTTGATAAAGCGAGTTCAAAATGCAAGTTTTTTAAAGAATGAATGACTAAAATGATTTATAAAACAATTTTTTTTATATCATTTTTTATAATTAGCATTTTTGACGAATTTTTTCAATTTAAAAAATAATATTTTGTGTGTTGTAAAAGCTCTACAGAGTACTAGTGTTGTAATGGCTATTAAAGCACTGAGATGAGTTTTATAATAAGTTCCTTAATCACGCAAAATATAAACAAAGTTTGGAATGGTAAAATTTAATTTATTTTAAAAAGTTTAATTAATTAATAAATTGTAGAGCCGATGGAGACAATAATAAAAAAGAAACTTGAATTTTAATAATAGTATATTAAGGAACGAGTTTTGAAAATTATTAATTACGTAGCACGAATTCAAGTTGAGAAAATATGTGTGAAATGCCAGTTTTTTAAAAATAATTGGCCATACTGACTTATAAGGTAATTTTTCATACTACTTTTTATAATTTGCATTTTTTACAAGATTCTTTTACGTGAAAATTAAAATTGGGCATTTTTAAAAAGG
This sequence comes from Tribolium confusum, assembly GCA_029207805.1. Classification (NCBI taxonomy): domain Eukaryota; kingdom Metazoa; phylum Arthropoda; class Insecta; order Coleoptera; family Tenebrionidae; genus Tribolium; species Tribolium confusum. The sequence goes on along the minus strand of JALGAY010000007.1, from coordinate 3,408,603 downwards.
TCTATAGAGTATTAGTGTTCTAATAACTACACTGCTCCAAGAAATTAAACACTTGAAAATAAAGTAAAAAAATTAAAACTATGTACATTTGCCAACTTTGGTTGAGAAGGTTTAATCAAGCTATAATCTAGTTACCCATTGTAATAAAAGTTTTGACATTAAAGTTAGAAATTTGAGTTTAATAGTTTTTTAAGCAGAAATTTTAAAATAATTTTCATTTTTAAATTGTGTTAATTTGTAATTTCGTTTTATTGTTATTTGAATTTGCCATTCTTTGGATAATTTTTATCATTTGAAACAATAATTAAAACATTATGAGGAATTTGACTCGAGAAGAATGCGCCCAAGCTGTGGTTTTGTTGGAGGAAGGATGGAGTTACAGAAGAATTGGTGAAAGGTTTGGTGTATCTCATACGTCAGTTTCGCGTATGATACAAAGGTACAGAGAGACAGGAAGTCACCTCAGAGGACCTGGGCAAGGAAGAAAAAGGAAAACCACTCCTATCCAGGATAGATTTTTAAGAATATCTGCGCTAAGGGAACGCTTTGTAACCGCCAGGAAGCTACAAACTGAGTTCCGTGACGTAGAAGGAATTCAAATCAGTACCGAAACTGTTAGAAAAAGACTTAAGGAGGATAATTTAACACCCCATATTCCTGCTCGTGGTCCTGCATTGACTGCAGAACACCGCAGAGCCCGATTAGAATTTGCTAGAGAGCACATAAATTGGCAAAGAGAGGATTGGGAGTCTGTTCTTTTTACGGATGAGTCAAAATTTTGCCTTTACAATTGCGATAGACGTGTTCGTGTGTATCGTAGACCAAATGAGCGGTACTCACAGTGTAACATTCAGAAAACCACATTGTTTGGTGGAGGCTCAGTAATGGTTTGGGGTGGTATTTCCTTACAAGCTCGCACGGAGTTAGTGCTTGTAAATAATGGCTTTATAAATGCGGACCGTTACATAACAGACATTCTTGAAGAGCATGTCGTACCATATGCCTCTTATATTGCTCCAAATTCTGTGTTAATGCAAGATAACGCAAAACCCCACACTGCCCGAATTGTTAAAGATTACTTGAATGAGGCAGAAATCAATGTTTTGGATTGGACAGCTCGAAGCCCTGACCTGAATCCTATTGAGCATGTTTGGGACATTGTCGGGAAACGTTTAAAAAATCTTCCACATCCTCCTGTCCATCTTCAAGAGGTAGGTCCTCAACTAAATGAAATTTGGAATAACTTAAATCAAGAAGACATAAGTTCTTTAATTTTGAGTATGGAACGAAGATGTGCAGCGGTTATTCAAAGTAGAGGTGGAAATACGCGATATTAAGATGTTTTCTGTAACTTTAATAAAATTTTGTTTTCGGTTTGTTTTTCTATATGTGGACACACACATTAGGTATTAATTTACTTTAAACAAATGTTTTTGTTAAATTTTTCTTAATTTTGTACCAATTGGTCGAATACATGTTTCAATTTTCAAAAAAATTCAAGTGGTGCGTTAATTTATTGGAGCAGTGTATTAAAGCACTCAAATGAGTATTATAATAGGTTTCTTAAAGACGCAAATTATAAAACACAGTTTCTTTGGAATTGTAAAATTTAAATTATTTAACAAAGTGTAATTAATTAATAAATTGTAGAGCTGAAGGCGACAATACTAAAAAAATATTTGAAGTTTAATTATAGCATGACATTAAAGCACGAGTTGATAAAGCGAGTGTGAAATGCAAGTTTTGAAAATTTTATAGCACGAATTCACGTTGATAAAGCAAGCTAAATTTTTGCAGTTCCACGTCTAGCAGTGCTACCACTCCTACCACACCCTCTGTGAAAACTCCCCAAATAACTCCCGCTGAAAGTCTAACAATCAATGAAGCAGAATTAATCAAAACGGAAACAACAGAAACTCAACCAACAACTGAACCTCCCATCGATTCTGACTGTCCTATTCTTCATCCTAGCATGCATTCGCTGAGTCAGGATCAACTGACAACAATTTTAACAAATCCTTGTCGTTATGATAAATTAAGCAAGCCTCCAACTGAAGGGCCATTACCTGTCTACATGCAGATCGACTTGACCCACATCGAATCAGCTGATCAACTACAATTTAAAGCTCACATGCTAGTGCAATTTTTATACAAGGACGCAAGATTAGAGTATAGACATGTTTTGAAACAACGAGGTGATTTGATCGGGGAAGAGCTTCTTAGAAATAAAATCTGGGTACCTCACGTGACTGTACGTAATGAAAGAGATTCAAAAGTAATGGGAATTGATGGTAAAGATGTTTATGTTTTAATAACACCAGCTGGAGATGTTGTCTATTCATATAGACTAACAGCAACTTTTTACTGTTGGATGAATCTTCAAAAATTTCCTTTTGATGTTCAAGATTGTTATTTAAGATGGAACAGTTGTAAGTTTAGTGTTTTTGATTCAAGACAGTTGGTAGACGTGTGTTTTAGGGACGTATAATACTACCAACTTAGTCTTACACTGGGACACTACACATCCATTCAAAATCGCCAACAATCTCCACTTGACTGAGTTCATACTCAGTGGAAGTTGGGCAGAAGAACGCGAAATTCCAGCTTCATTCAACAACGGTGCTTTAGGTACGCAAAATCGCTACAACACAAAAATCACTAAGTTTTTACAGTTGGTAACTTCAGTGAACTCGTTTTCAAATTTAAATTATCGCGGGAAGTTGGTTATTACGTCATGGATTATTTTTTACCCTCAATTCTTCTTGTTTGTACCTCGTGGGTGACATTTTGGTTACAAGCCGATGCTTCAGCCCCGCGTGTCACGTTAGGCACTTCCACAATGTTGGCGTTTATTACCCTCAATGGCGGCGTTAATAAAAACCTCCCCAAAGTTTCGTATATTAAAGCGAGCGAGATTTGGTTTTTAGCTTGCGCTTGTTTTATTTTCTGCTCGATGGCAGAGTTTGCTTTTGTTAATGTTATCTGGAGACGCAAGTAAGTCACGCTGTCAAACAGTTGTACCAACTTACCTTCACAATTTTTTTTTAAGGAAAAAAGTCGAGTTGAAAGAACGGAGCGGTAAACATATTCTTAAAGGTGCGCTCACACCGAGTTTAGCAAGGAAACAGCTGAGAAAAGCTGAATCGATTAATAGTTTGTATAAAACACAGTCTTGTATGAGTTTAAATGGGAGCGAAAATGGCGGTAAAGAGACACATAATAATTATTTGACGGTTCATGTAATTTTTTGTAAATTTTCTAGTGAAAATTTGGTTATTTTTTTTTGAATTTTAGAGTTTTCCCGCCAGTATGAAAGTACCAACTATAACGACTCAAAGTGATGATGATTTTATCGAACCGGAAGACAGTGTTACCACCATTCCAGTACCTGATAATAATAATAAGCCACAAATGCAGCCGTGGCACACTATGACACCACATGAAGTAGCAAATTGGATTGACAGGAAGTCGAGGATTGTATTTCCGGTCGGATTTTTAATTTTTAATCTTTTTTATTGGTCGTTTGTTTATATTTTGTAGAAGTTTTCTGCTTGTTTTTCTATTCTAGTCTTTTACACGTCTGTCTTTATTTATTGCTTTTTCAATAAAAATCAATGTTTTTTAAAAGTGTTTTCTGAAATAAGACTTGGCGCCAAATTCAAACTAATTTTAAATTCACGAAAATTTCAGATGTGTCAGCCGTTTTTTACGAAAAGAAAAAATGATGCAAAAACAGTCATTTTATGAAAACAATGTAAAGAAGCATCCTGAGAGCACCATAATTAAAATTGGAGATATTTTTTATGTCAGTTATCAGTGTTATCACGATATTAGTTCTTACGTTTCAACTTGTAATTTGTCATCAAGGATTTTATTTTGACCCAAAATCTGTTTTGCATGTCCTAATTTAGCTCGATTTGAAAAAAAAAATGTTCTCAAGGGGGGTTTCTCCTCATGTTTTCACGATTGTTTCTTTCACCACTTTTTACCATTTTTATCTATGCTTTTTTTCAAACCTTTACTTTTTTTGAACTTTTATCTTTCTTTTTATCCTTTTTTCTTTTTTTACCTTTCTCTCCTTTTTTTTCTTTTTTGAAGGCAGTTCTTTCAAATAATTTTTGTTTTTAGTTCATTCTCAATTTCTTCTGACAATTGAGCCTTTTCTGGTAGTAGTAAAGGACATTTTTTAAAAAGAAGTCGATGAACAGCAAAACCCAAACAATTCAAACCCAGTTCCATAGAAGTCAGAAACTCCTCCTAACCTTCCTCAATTTGCCAGATATTATTAAAATGGATATAATCTTGGAAATCCTGTTCATCTAACACATCTTGTCTCTGTATTTTCCGTCTAGAAATTTCTTCTAATTCCGAAGAAGTTTCTTCTTGTGGTTCCTCCACTACTTCTGAAGGCACAACTAAATCAAAAATTGGTTGCTGATTAACAAAAAGAGTCGCCCATTGCCTTTTTAGGTATTTGTCAGGTTCTATCCCGTAAGTTTCTTTGTATTCATGTGTCTTTATAGCAATATCTACAATATCGTACACAATCTCCTGACACAACTTTTGATGTTTAAGAGCTTTAATTTTGAGTTTTTCCTTATCAAGACGCTTATGTTCAGCAATAACAGCCATTCTTTTATCATGAAACTTCAATCGTTCTTCTAAATTCTTTTCAAAAATTTTTCGTATAAACTCCTCTTCTCGTTTCTTCTCATTAATCTCATTTTGTATTTTTCGATTTTCCACAAAGGTGTCTTTCTGTTTTCGGATATTTAGGAGCTTTTCTTCGATCTCTTTCTTATGGAGTGATTATTTGAGAAGTTTTTCGCAAACAAATTTATCAAATTCACATTCCTAGTTTTCTTCAATTTGCTTCCAAACTTGTCATAAGAGTTCGTGTTGCAGTTCTAATCGAAATGCACTTTTGCAGCTCTTTCTTTTTTTCTTTTCTTGATTTTAGAGATAATTGGTTTAGCTTCGTCTTGGTTTGGTTCAATCAGTTCTATATCTAAAGCAGCTTTCTTCTGAGTAATAAACTGCTTATCGTGTAGTCAGTCTTTTCCGCTTTTAGAAACAACAGAGTGTCTTCTAATTTAGCTGTATTTTTTGGTGAAGACAACTCATTCATATTCATTTTTCTTTCTTCTAAGTAAGCCAGATATTCTTTTTTGGAAGTTATGTATTTCATCATAAGATTAGCAAGATGATCCTTCTCCCAGTTAATAACATCCCACTGTTTTATTAAAGGCTCACATAAAGGATTTGCTTCAATAACAACCTCAGTTCTGTGACGATCTTTCACTTTATCTATTTTAAACTGATGCTCTTTTGGTTTAACAATCGGTGTGTTCTTCTTAGCATCAAGACGTAAATACACTTCGTAAAAAATTGTAGCAGCAGCTGTGCCTTCACAATACGCTATTTCGTACATTTTACTCTCTGTAAGTTTCAAATCAATACGAGCCAACCACTGTCTTAGATAATGCAAATAATTGTCAAAAACATAAACTGGATCCTGGGTTTCTCCAATGAAAAATGCTTCTTCAAGCGTGATCACGTGGTAATACAGCAGAATATGAGTAAGAAGAGTGCTATCTCTTGTAGCTTTGTCGAAATATGCCGGAATTAAGCTTTAATAAATGACAAAGCGTCTTCTAATCAATTTTCTTATCTATTAAATCAATTTTTTTACAAATTAAATGACAATTACAAAACTAAGCTTTTTAATGTTATCTCAAAACGTCCCTTTTTGGTTTGAGGTCACTAAAAGGACTTCATTTTTGACGCTCAATGCGCTGACCAACAATGCTTGAAGATTTGGATTTTCAATAGTTCAATTGCCGATAATTTTCAATTCATAATTTTACGAGTATTTGAATATCGAATGTGCGCAGCGAAATGAGTGGGAATTGTCTAAGAAACAAATACGAGTAAAATGAAGAGAATATTTGCAGCAATTTCTTACCGACGAGTCGTATTCGACAGACAATTTCACGATCTATACTGAATTACAGCGATAATTCGAGAAGAATGCTGAATTGTCGCTGTAATTCGTTCCTAATTGGTCCAATAATTTAAAATCCTCCAACCTGATTGGCTGAAATTTAATGAGTGGAATTGTCAGGATAATCCAATTTTTTAGGAGCATTTATCTCTCTTCTGACAGAATCAATTTTTTCTCTTTGCTGCTAAAAAAATCAGAAATCATTTTAATTTTAAGTCTGAAATCACAGTAGAAATAAGCCTTGGCCTTCTTTGAATTTACAAAAAATTTGCCAATTTTCTAGGATAATAACTTCTTGCAAATATTTTCCGAGTTTAGCATGGAAATAAAAACTGTTTGTAGACATTTAATTTGCAAACATATAAACCCATCTAGGTACCGGAATTATTTTTCGTAAATATTAAACAAATAGTTTATGTAAATAATGTGATTTCTTAATTTGTTTGTTCAATGTTACATTTATTTGTCATATTTTTCAAATTAGCACCTTTTACAAGCAATTATAGACCTAATTTATCTATTTTGAAGTCAATATTATACAACTTTAATATAATAATGTAATGTACATATTTTATATTTTGTTTGGTCTGATAACGAGGTATAAGAGAGTGAGTAACCTTGGTAGATCTTAGTTTGTTGTTTAATACCAGTTTAATGTGACCAAAAAATGCAGAAATTTTTCCAAATTCTTATTTTCACGACTTTCACTACAGCTAAAGCCCAAAATGAGTAAGTACAAAATCTAAAAATAGGCTTGATTTATTACTTAATTTTTCTAGAAACGAACCTCAACCAACCCCTCAAACTCCGACTTATGATAAATTCTGTCCTCCTCTTATCCCTGATATGGATTCCTTGACACAAGAACAGTTTATAGCGAAATTAACCGATGTTTGTCGGTATGATAAGTTAATTAAACCCCCAACTAAAGGCCCTCTTAATGTCTACATGCAAATTGATTTAACACACATTGAATCAGCTGATCAACTACAATTTAAGGCCCATATGCTTGTACAATATTTATATAGGGATAATCGTTTGAAGTATCAGGATTTAAGTCCTCAAAGACACACTCTATTAGGAGAAGAACTCCTCAGAAATAAAATTTGGGTACCTCATATTATGATACGAAATGAGAAAGACACAACTATTATGGGAATTGATGGTAAAGACGTTTTTATTTCAATTAATCCAAGAGGAGAAGTCGTGTATTCGTATAGGCTGACAGCAACGTTTTACTGTTGGATGAATCTACAAAAATTTCCGTTTGATTCACAAGAGTGTAATTTAAAATGGAACAGCTGTATGATGTCTATTTTTTATAACCAAATTTGGTTACGAATTTTTTTCTAGGGACTTATAATTCTACAAATTTGGCACTACACTGGGATAAAGACCAGCCTGTTAAATTAGCACAAAACCTACATTTAACAGAATTCGTACTTACCGACACTTGGACTGAAGAAAATGAAGTACCAGCGTCATTTAATAAAGGCGCTTTTGGTAAATTCCCCAAATCTCACTTCTGGTGTAATTTTTTTTTCTTGCAGTTGGTAACTTCAGTCAGTTAATCTTCAGGTTTAAACTAACACGTGACGTTGGTTTTTATATTATGGATTATTTTTTACCTTCTATTCTGTTGGTAGTAATCTCATGGGTTACTTTTTGGTTACAAGCAGATGCAGCGCCTCCTCGTGTTACTCTAGGTACTTCCACGATGTTAGCATTTATTACCCTTAATGGCGGCTTAACTAAAACACTGCCAAAAGTCTCTTATATTAAAGCAAGCGAGATTTGGTTTTTAGCTTGTGCTTGTTTTATTTTTTGTTCAATGGCTGAGTTTGCTTTTGTTAATGTCATCTGGAGACGGAAGTAAGTTAGGTTAGGAGTTTTATTTATGTTGGTAACACTTCCTTGTAGGAAACAAGTCGAAATGAAGAAACAGAGTAGCAAACATATTTTAAAAGGAGCACTAACACCGAATTTAGCACGAAAACAACTAAGAAAAGCTGAATCAAATTACAGTTTGTATAAAGCAAGGTCTTGTTCGAGTTTAGAAGAGGAAAGTAAAAATTCCCAGACGAATTATTTGACAGTTCATGTAGGTTAGGTACTAGAAGTTTTAACAGTTGGTAATAGTGATATTTCAGAGTTTTCCGAGTAATTTAAAAGTGCCTCAAATTACGACTCAAAGTCAGGACGAGTTAGTCAGTGAAGACAGTACATCTGTTAAAATGCCTGACAATAAGGAGCCTCAAAAATGGCACACGATGACTCCACATGAAGTAGCCAATTGGATAGATAAAAAATCCCGAATTGTATTTCCTGTTAGTTTTTTAATATTTAATATTTTTTATTGGTCTTTTGTTTATGTTGTTTAATTTATTTTATTTAAACTACAAATACAATAAAAATGTGCGTGATTTATATCCCTTCACCTATCTGGTCCTCACTGATTGCTCTCCTCATTTGACTCCTGTAAAAGTCCAGTTAACACGTACGTTATTGAGGGATAAAACTTACGTTGAAGTCCTGGGTAGCCTCATGGGCGGACTAGGCGGTAAGGGCGGAAGCCTCATTGGTAGTCCCGGTCGTGACACAATATGTCCCATAACCCTATCTATACTTTCATCATTTAAAGTTGGCAGCGCCGGAATATCATCCGAATCTGCCGAAGAGGGCGGCGACGGCCCACTCCCGTCACTCCCACTCTCCCCAGTGCCACTCCTCCGGAAAATGGGGTCACTGTAACTACACTAAATTAACGCAACGTGATTGGTTAATGTAAAGTTACATTTTGCTGATTGGTGGTAGTTTTTCTGAAGTGGGCGTGTCAGTGTACGTAGCAGCGTGGATTTCCTGTTGGTAGTACTGGTAGAGTTCTTGCAAATCAGGCGGTAATTTGATTTTGCCCTCTGAAACATGACAGTTACAGGGGGGTTGATAGCAGTGATACCAACCTTCAATTAGTTGTCTTTGGCGCGTGATTATCTCTTCGCAAAGTTGGCGTTGTCGGTCGTATCGGAGGATAAGGAGGTCTCTTCGGCGAAGTTCGTGTTGGCGGACAAGACGTTCGGATTGGAGCGCCATTTTGTCTGCTTCCAGTTCGTGGACTCGGCACATTAATGCCAGAATTTCGCGTTCGTCATCAGAGGATAAAAGTGAAGGAAGTTTCTGGAAATTATAGCTATGTATATAGACAGTTTAGTAAATTACAGGCGAGGTGCATACAACTTTTATGTCTTAAATTCTCAAAATTGTTTTAGACAAATACTACGACTAGAAGAAATAGAAGAACTCAGGAAAACTAGAAAAACATCTAAAGCAGAAATAAGACTAAAGATTAAAGAAAACTATTTTTAGAAAAGGAGTACAAAAAAAAACTTTAAAAACTACTAAATATATACTGAAAGAAAGAGAAAACCTTTGAGAAATTCGGTTAATAGTCATTGGTTGTCATGGCTAGAGCGCCAAATTTAAAAATATACCAGCGCTTCAGCTACGTCAACATTTGTATAAGAGAATTTTGGTTCTTTAGCATCTTTTTTATTATTTTCTCTACTTACATCTTCAAGAGCAACTCCTCTTTGTCGACAAACCTCCAACTTCTGTTCAATGTGCGTTCTTAGCTCCGACCACCTCTCCTGCTCCCTTTCAATATCGGCGAGTTCTCCCCACGCTTGCTGCACAGCTGTCTCACCTTCAACTTCCAGATCAGCATCTTCCTCTCCATCCTGTTCATTCCCAGCCGACCGGAAGCCATCAGCTGTGACCAACTTTCGCCTCCTGATACTCTGCTGTGTTCTAGCTCGTGATTCGTTGACGCTATTTTTGTACAGTTTGTTATTCCTCGACTCCCAATGGGATATTATCAAGTGCTGCCGCTCCGCCTCCATTCCCAACCCCAACAAATGCGAATCAATCTCCATCAACTTCCGACGCAACTTCATCTGCGTCTTGAAAGTCTCAACGATCTGCTCGCGCAGCTTCTTCACCTCACTGCTACGCTCCTCGGCATTCATTCGTCTAATATCGGCCGACCTCGGTCTTTCCTCGTTCATCTTCTGTTGAAGTCGGGAGATTTCGTCACGCAGCTCGTTGATGACAGTCTGGTATTGAGTCACGTGATACGAAACGTCAAGAACATTTCTTTCTGCTTTTGTCGATATATTATTAGCTCTGTCGGCATAAATAAGAGTGTTTCTAGATTCGTCTTTTTGCGATGCACTTGGCGAGACATGCGCAATCATAACTGTGCGACAATTTCCACTTAAAGCCTCTTTTAATAATCTAGTAAGTTTGGAATCTCGGTAGTTCACATATCTGGCACCGCCACTCAGAGCGTTGATGCAGTTGCCGAGTGCCAGTAGTGAGCGGTTGATATGAGCGCCCTCTTGTAGACGTTTGCCGCGATTTTTTGTTTTGTTTGCACGCTCAGAGCCAGCTAGATCGATCATGAAAAGGCGACCTTGCTTGATTCGCATTCGTAGATGCTCTTTTTTATCTAGAGGTACTGAATGTTTGACAGTTACGCTAAGGAGGGCGTGACTTCGTGATGATGTTTTGTTCATTGCTGTGGGTTCGATGGTGCGGGCTTTGTTGCCTTTTTGGAGCAGTTGCATAACCTTGAAATGGGTCTTGATTATTTATGGGTGTAGACATAGAGGATGGAAGATTTTTTGTAAATTGGTAAAGTAACAAAAAGTGAAAATAAAGAGAAGAAAAAGTTTAAAGAAATTAAAAGGAAAAGAGTTTCAGATGAAGAAGACATATTTAAAAAGCAGTGCAAAAGTGAATGCAAATACACCCAAAAACGAACTTGAAGAAGAAGCACAAAATACAAACTAAACATAAGAAGTAGACAAGGAGAAAGAGAAGATGCAGTTAAAAAAATTAAATGAGGTATTTACTTTCTTCATTTGAAGGGAAAAATATAGGCAAAGAAGGGACTAAAGTACTGAAAAACTGACGAAAGAAAGAAACTGTAAAAACTAGAGAGGGGAAAATATTTGGAGGATTATAACAAAAAGGATACAAAATAAAATGGGTACAACGTTAGAAGACATTTAATTTAGAAAAAACTAAGACAAGAATAAGCTTGTTTTTACAAATAAAACAAATACGTAAAAAGAGAGAAATTATTTAAAAAAAAGTTTTGACCGTATAAGAAGAAAGAGTATTTGGAAAGTGATAAGGTAAAGGAAAGTCACTAAAACACTATAGATGCGATAAAGAACATGTATAACAACAACTCAAAAAAAAATAAGAATGTGAAATGAAAGAAGGCATAAAATTTAGATGAAATAATGGAAAAGTGGAAATAGTATTTTGAAGAACTAGCAACGAAAGGATGAAATGATGAAATAAAAGAGCAGCATGAAGAAGAAGAGAATAGAAAACAAAGTTAAGAGAGTAGAATGAAGATACACGTTATAGGCTTAAAAAGGAGTTTTTGAAACACGAATTTAGAGAAAAAAAGAAAAGAAAAACAGTGTTGGAGAAAAATCAGAGAAAAACCAATGACTTGGAAGGAGAAAAGGAGGAAGATGCAGAACTTAAAGACTTAAGGGCTAAGTAACTAATTGCATACCTCGTTGGTAGATGTCGTTGAGATTTCTTGTAGACCTGCAACTTGTATATTGCGCCCTCTGGAGTCTTCTCGAAGTTCGAGGTAACCAGAAGACGGGTTCAAAAGGTCACGGATTTGTTCGTTATAAAGCTCCAAGTATGACATAGAAACCTAAATTGATTGGTTGTTTGTTTTATTGGTGTCATTAAAGTCGAACTAATTTATGTATAAATGACACAAGTTCGAAATAAAGATGGCTATCTAAAATTTATTAATGTGTTTTCAATGGAGAAATTTAATGGTAAATCAATTATACTATAGGTTTACGTGGATTAATTTCAGTTGGCTATACTGGGTCACAAGTGGGAGAAATAAAAAACTCGCAGCTTGGCATGTTGTTAATTTCAGAAAACGACGTAAATTTATACTTCTAAACTAGATTTTTTTTAAATGAACACACTTGATTTAAATTTGAGAGTTCTTGAAATTTCGATCAAACAAAACCGAAAGTCAAGGTCTTTTTTAACGACTTTATGACAGCGTATCAAATATGATTAATGATCGTTTTTAAGTGTTGCAATGTAACAATTTAATTTTCTTGTGAATAGTGAATTTGTCTTTTGTCGGTTGGTCACAATGCGTACTTGAATAATCCAACGAAATAATGTCTGTTTTTGAGCATTGTTTGCATTTAACACGCAACGTCAGTCAATCAACATTATTCCATTACAATCGTATCAATTATTAACGGAAATTTAACCAATCAATACCAACATAAAAAAATATTTTCAAATTTGCTCACTTACCGAATATTGATCAGGTTTTTCTTTAACTGCTTCAAAGATATCGTTCAAGGCACGCACCATTATTCCAGGCTGGGATGAGTCACCCACCATGGTATGGGTCTTACCAGCACCGGTAGCGCCATATGCAAAGACAGTCGCGTTATAACTAAAAAAAGAGTAAAAGAAACAATTAAAATCAACAAAAACTGACTGAATTGGCATTATTTGAATAGAAAATACATAGTTTAGTTTTTGAGAATTTTATTTGATTTTACGATTTGTTAAATTTATCAAATAAAACTTGAGCCCAATTTGAATATTTTCTAGCAATAAAATATTATTATCTCAAGAACCATTTGAATTAAATAAAAAGTGATTTGTGTTTTTTGGGATTTGAAAACAAGCAAGCTAAATCAACAAGAGTGAAATCTTCTGAGAAATCAAAAATAATAAATTTTTTGTTCTTTTAAATTCCATCTGGGATCACACTGTATATACTCTTGAAAAAAAAATTTGATTAACTTGTAACTTTATTTAAATATAAAAAAAATTGATGTATTGTAGTGATATCTGAGAATAGTGAGTTACTTAATGCATTTTATCATAACCTGACTAACCCGGCGCATCCACCATTTTACAATTCATTATTAATACGTCATTAAAGTAACCTTCTATAGAACTGTCATTAAAACTGCATCCAACTTTCCGGAAAAAAACCCTAAAATCACCAAATTACCAGCAATTTTCGCATTTCCTTTTTTTATATCATAGCCAACTAAATTATTTATTTAACAATCGATATTTCCGTAATACCGCAACTCATTTAAATTATTTAAACTTGCATTAACAACACACATAAATCATTCTCTTTTTAAACATTCCTACGATGGAATCTTAACAAAATCGATTAAAACATTTAATAAAACACTATATTTCTTTGACGTCAGACCTAATCACAAGATCCGACAAACGTCATTGAAAATTGCACCACGCAATATTTAGCACGTTATAAGAACATTTTTTTTTCTATAGTTGAACACAGTTTTATTTTTAACCTTCGATTGAATCAAACTAACCGAATAAAAATTAAATAACTGTGATTTAGGGAACTAAACGTTGCCAATTTTGAATTTTTTAAATAGAATGAGGTCACGATGTTTTATCAGACACGCAAGAAATTTTAATTACTGCCAACACGATATTAAAAAATTCTCTAAATCGGTGGTTGCTTAGTAATAAAATTTTGACAAATGTCACATTATTTTCCAATACGAAATTAGATATAATTTATACATACATATAGGTATGTAATAGCCTTAATGTATATTTATGCTTTCATAAGCTTTATCAGAAAACAGTAATCAGTATTGACGTATAAACCAAAAATATCAATAACACAAATAAATATTATTTTTATTTTGGTAAAGTCAGCTAGGAAAATTTGACAGGAGGTGTACTACAAGTATTGAATAGGTTGGTAGTATTAAAATCTCACCGAAAATTGGCTATTATAACTAAACATTAAATTCAAATTTGACATTTTAAACATTGTTGTTAAAGTTTTGTTAAAATAGTTTTGAATTAAAACAAGACGCTTTTATTGTAATGGCGTACTTCAAAAGTGGAGTTTACAATCAAATTAGTAATTGTCAATATTTTCTGAACTCAATTTACGTCCATTTTTATGTAGAGTAAATAAAAAATAGGATAAAAAATACAGTCCAGTCCTTATCAATCTTAGAAGTAAGACGCATTTTTGATGAATTCAAAGCTCGCATTGAAATCTGTGCAGAAAAAAGAAGAGCGTTATTTGAATAGAAAATTAATAGTTTAGCTTTTTGAGAATTTTATTTCATTTTACCATTTCGTCTGTTTAGAATTACAAATTCGTAAGCGCCATTTTTTAATATTTTGAGTTAATATCATGATAAAGTTTTATCATGTAAAACAAGCTTTAAAATAACTTTTTTGCGCGATTGGTTGTTTTTATCAGTTTACTGTGCCTGTTTCCACAACGGTAGGTTGCTGTTACTGGTTGCTACGTGTAACAAAACGGTAAGTAATTCACTTACCGTTCAGTGAACGGTAAGCAATTAAATCTAAAAAAAAACAATTTTGCGATTTATTTATTAAAATTAAATGTACAATTATTATAATTAATAGTAGTAATACCACTCGCATTTGAGTTTCTAGAGTTAATAGACAAACTTTCCGACGTAGAAGTCCCAGGTTGTTGTAATAGTCCACCAACATCGCTGTGTAAAATTTTATGAGCAAATTCAATTTTGTTTTGGAGGGAATCTTCCACGTAACTCTCGGCCACCGTTGATGAACGCCTCCCACCATGTCTTTTTGTCCCAACACATCAACTCCGTTATTCACCAAAAGTGTAGCCGATGTGCGTCGAAACGAGTGTCCAGTAAAACCTTCAGGGGCTTGCAACTTTAAATACTTTGCAATTTTTGACGGCCATCCTCCAATTGTGCCTTTTCCTGTGACTTGCCTAGTGCATTTGCCATTTCGATAGTTCAGAAATAAATGATTTGACGTTGGGTTGCTTGGTCGAATTCTTATGTATTTTCGAAGTATTTCCAAATAATGAACTCCTTCATTTTCTTTATTAATAACTGTGAACGTTCGCTGAATATTCGTTTTTGTATTTGGAATATTTACTATAAACATTTCTTTCTGTTCTTCTATGTCACTCATTTTAATATTGTACAATTCCTCTCGTCTACAAGCACCCGATACTCCCAATATCATTGCTACCTGCAAATATATTGTTTCCTTAGTGGAAACTCAGATGTACCACCTCATCATCTACAACATACTTTTTGAATTAAAAATTGTTCGTCTGGTGCTTCATTCAAGAATTTTTCCATGTCTTCTTTGGTAAAAATTTTAGCCATCTTAGGCCGATATCCAATATTTTTTCTCTTAAGATAAGCAATTAATGTAACAAACTTAGAAATATCGATAGCATCATGGAGAAAAATTGTACTCTTTAGCATAGAATACTCCGCCCATAAACTGCCTGGGGCCTTCTAGTGTCCACTTCTCACCACAAAATACGCTAACAAGCTCCTTTCATTTACAGAAATCTTCTTTGCTTCACGCCATTCCTTAAACAACTTGTATGTCTGTTCATATCGGGCTTTAGATTTTTCTGGAATTATTGCCGAACATCCTTCTTGCCAAGCGTCTTCTTAATCATCCGGTAGATCATCACTATCGCTCATATTTGCTTCGAAAACGGAACCACAAAACAGAACTATGTAGGAATGATTGTATCAAAAAGACAATTTTACTTGTTTGGAACAAAACCATAGCAACCATGGAACAGCCACCCAATGTTTTCAGTTTCAATCTTCCCGATTATCACAAATGTATTGATATAAATTATTTTTATTATTATTCTAGAAACTCCAATCGCGCAAAAAACGTTATAAGCATGTCGAACGCTAAGGATTACCGTTCTCAGACAATAATTGGAGTCGTCGCTTCGCTCCTCCTCCAAACAATTGTCTTCGAACTTCGAACGGTAAGCATTCCTTACCGTTCTCCATACTTAATATACTATTTTATTAATATTGTACCATTGTTTATTAATTATTATCAGAATAACAAAGTCGTATGTCATGAACAATAGTACCGATACTGATTATAAAAGATTGTCCGGAAAAGAAGGCTATAGAATTTGCCGTTTTTTTGAAATAATTCTATTACTATTTTTTGATTGTCAATTTGACAGTTTCAGTCATCTGTCAATCTCTGTTACATTTTGTCAGTTTCGTTGCTTCGCTCTGTGCTCTAATTCTTACTGCTTTTATAATTCCATTTTGCTTTGTTGCGACTCTGTAATTCTTATTCATTTACCGTTATCTTCAAAACCTGTCTTTTTCAAGACAAAATCTGTCTTTCTTAAAACAAAATCTCTTCTAGCGCTTGACTTCTGGTAAGTTTAAAAAGTTTTATTCAGCTGATGTAGACTGTCTAAGTTTTTCAAATAAACCAGAGACAAATATAGTTTACACTGTGAAGAAAAACGTGTTCATTGTCACATCCTACTTCCGAAGTGGTAGGTTGCAAGAAGATGGTTCTTGGAGCTACAACATCAATACAGCCCAACAAATCTAGCTTGAGCTCTGAGATCTGATGCACAGTGAACAAATTCCCCTACTACCGATTTAACTCATTTCTCGACTTGGTCTCGCGGTGCTAACGTTTGTACAGTCCGAAGAAAAGTTCTAGTTTGTTGTACTATTATTAATAGTTTTCAGGTTCACAAACATATTTTAGTTTATAAATTGTTTAAATTTATGAGGTTGATAAATAAATATTACTGTAAAACTTTAACTACAAATCCATTTTCTTATTACAAATACAAAAAATTGTGCAACTGAGTGTACTCTCGCTCATCTCTCCTTGTCCCACATAGTTCTGTGTTGCTTCTTCGTCTGCGCATCTCGCGACTCAAGCTAGATTTGTTGAGCTGTACTTGCAAAGAGGAATACCTCCAGAGATTTTCTAATTTGGATATCGCCGAAGATTCGCTAATTCGGCATATTCGATCGCTTCGAAACTACTGAACGTGTCAATAAAGAGAAATCTCCAGGCAGACCTACTGTTGCAGGTAAAATTGTGAAAGACATCAGAGAAAGGATGGAACAGAATACTAAAAAGTCTTTGAGAGCACTTTCTTTGCAAAAGCCCTCTGTGGATGATACAAAATAAAAGTGTGTTTGTAGCAGCAGCATCAGAATGCAAAGCCCTCCGTGAAGGCGTGATTTCAACAAAAAAGTGCATTGCATAAGAAACTCTACTTGCGTGGTGGCTTCATTGATAAATGATTCTAAGTTTGAAATGAAATAGGTGCTGAAAGTGTTTACCTTCAAGTAGTTTTTCAGGATATTTTTGTATCTTTATAAGTTCAAAACTTTCTGAAATGGAAAAAATTAAACTTATTTCAGTGATCCACCTTTTGAATAAAATGAAATCGGTAGTTTTAATCTATTCTTCTTTTATTTAAAATTGCAATTTTGTTACATAACTTAAAATCACCACTTTGACAGGTTTAAGTCGAGAAATGCAATGCGAGCGGCATATTAAAACAAAACACTAATTCCAAAGCACACTTTTTCGGACAATCTTTTATAATCAGTCTGTATATTGTATATTAAGAGCAGAAAGTACATTTTTGCCGCTCGTGCTTGAAAATTCTGCGTAAAGCGTAGCCGACAACGACCGTACAAATATTTTTTGCGACTTTTATTCTTTAGACAAAAAAAAGGAAAAATCTATATATACTTTCTACAACTGACCAAATTTCAGTATTTTGATGCCGAAAGAAAGGAACTGATACAGACATATTTCGAAGAATTAATACTTTCCACTATTATTTTAAAATAGGAAACTCAAAAATAAGAGTGTTTATTTTTTTTATTTGGGTACTTTATCTATTGGTGAAAAAATAGTGTGCACTGCCCACATGAAAGAGGACTCTGATTTGCATATACCTTCAGCGTCAAGACAAGGAAGGTACAAAAAAAACTTTATTAAAAAATCTAAAATAGAATTTGTAAACGCGCTATAAATTTGTTTGAACCAGTTGAGTCCTATTATTGCCGCTCAACTACATCAAAAAATATTTTAGACTTTACTTTAAATATTAAAAAAATGTATTCTCGAATGGGCTGATTTCAAGTTGAATGAATACGGGTAGAATCTTTGTTTTCATGGAAAAATAAACAAATTCGGGGCTGTGATTCGCTGTTGTCATGGAAAAGTATTAAAATTTGCAATACTACCGGTGTTATCTTAACTTGAAATCAGCCCATATATCTAGATTTCTGCGGAGAAAACAATCAAACTATAGTAAAGGAATCGTTTTGCAGATATATATTTTACACCAAGTTTAATTTGTCTTTTTACTCACGTAAAAAAGATTGTTGCGATTTATGTGAAGAAATAAAAATCTTAAGAAAAAATAAAACTACAGACAAAGAAAAAAAAAGAACAATATGAAAGTCACAATATGCTGGGTGGGAAGAGCGAAATCGAGATAGACAAAATCAAGAAAGACCAGTTATTTGCTTTGATTTGCAAAATATTTTAAGTTGTACCTAGGACAACGTCAGTAATTTTATTATAAATCAAAATTTAGTGTCTATATCTCTCCAGTCATGTTTCTACTACAAAACAAATTTATTGTGCTGTTTGAAATGAAAACCAATTGGGACGAAGTGATAACGAGATAGCAAGTGCCTTATTAAAAATTTTGGAAGCTGTGTACACTGTTAATTCAGATGTAAAAAATATAACGCTGTGGAGCGACACAAAATAAAAATTCGTTGATGTTATACGCTGTTAGTTACTTTTTAAATAAACACTCTCAAATATCTTTTATAACAAGAGAAGTTCTACACCAGGTCATTCAGCAATACAGGAAATTGACAATGAAAATAGTAAAGAAATAGTGTTAGCAAAAGCAGAATATTCTTCTCCTGTTAGTCTTTTGCCATTTCTGAAGAAAGTTTCTCTTAGAAAACTATATAGGACTTTAGAGATGCAAGCTAACGATTTTTTTAATTTAAAATCCTGTTGCTCTTGTTATAATTATAAAAAAATTTGTTTTTTTAAATTAAGCGTTTTGAAGTTTACTACAAACATATTTAATAAACAGTGCTCAACAATTGAAATGGAACACCCTAAAATTTTAACAAAGTTTAAAGTTTTGTAATTCATGGAAAAAAGAAATCCGATTACTAATGATTTCTTTTCATTGTGCAATTAATTCTAATTTGTATCCAAATTTGAATAAAGCAAAAAATACATAAACAACAAATGCAAAATCTTTAAACGACAATTCCACTCTGAAAATTTCAACCAATCAGGTTGTAGGATTTTGAATCATTGGGCCAATTAGGAACGAATTACAGCGATAATCCACTATGGTCCATGAGTTATAGCTGTAATTCAGTATAGAACGTAAAATTGTCTGTCGGATACGACTCGTCGGTAAGAAATTGCAGCAAATTTTCTCTTCATTTTACTCTATTTGTTTCTTAGACAATTCCCACTCATTTCGCTGCGCTCATTCGATATTCAAATACTCGTAAAATTTGAATCGAAAATTATCGGCAATTTCGTACCGACTCGTGGTATTCCTACTGATAATATCTCCATATTGAAGTAGATACATACAAAAAAAACATACGACAGTGTAATTCTAAACGGACGATTTGTTAAATTTATTAATTAAAACTTGAGCCTAATTTAAATATTTTCTAGCAATAAAATGATATTATCTCGAGAACCGTTCGACTTAAATAAAAAGTAATTTGTATTTTGAGGGATTAAAAACAAGCAAGGCAAATCAATAAGAGTAAAATTTTCTGACAAATCAAAAATAATTATGTTTTGCTTCTTTTAAAGTCGATACGGGAACATACTACATACGAATAATGGATTAAAAAATTGTAGTTTTCCTGCTTCGTATCTACTTAATCTAAGTGACATTAACGTGTATTTTATTTATTAAACACTGTTTTGTTGTATTCACGTATTGACATTTAAATTTCAGTCAGAAAACTAATTTTCGTTGCAATTTTTTTTTTGAGAATGTTTGACTATTTTTAAAGATTAATAAACTAGTCAATAACAAGACTAGACAATAGTCAATACTACTGTCTAGTCTGACACATCCACCAAGTTTTTCATGTTTGATTATACATTTTTTATACGTTAATAGATTTGTTAGTAAACATTTGCCAAAGAAGGGCGAAGACCCTACGCTAAGGGGCCGTACTGAGAAGGCGGAATAAACTAGTTTATAAATTTTATATCGTTTCTATATTTAATGTGAGTATTAAAACCTTTGTTGTGTTATTAAAAAAAATTAGTTTAATGAGATTTCAGATTTAAGATTTTTAATCTAAATTTCTTAATTTATTTTATCATTCTGTAGATATATAAAATTGCGCATTTTAATTTTTTTTTTTTGAATAAATTACAATAATTTCCGTTGCATTAAATCAATCAATACTTAGACAATTCAATTATTTAATTTTCTAGAATTTCTGAGACTTACCCATTGAGAACATCTTGTACCAAACTACTCGTTGTAACTTTATACACTTCTTCTTGCGTGGAATCTTCCCCAAAAACAACATCAAACGAGTACTGTTTATCATACCCCCTTTTCTGCCTCAGAACATCACTTCGATCACTATCTTCCAACACGATATTCTGCAACAAAAACCTTGAGCTCAACCTTAAACCCCATCAAAAAATCTATTATTCAAATGAGAGAAGCAACACGAAAAGACTGCAGTGAGACCAAATTATTTATGATGACGTAAGATTATTTACCTTTTTGTTGATGGCATAGAGACTCCTTTGTGGCTCATCGTTCCGCAAGGGCCGTATCCTCACCGCGACCATGAGTCGTTCTTCTGCACTTTTGATCGGTCTTTTTGGGTTATCACTCCCGGAACTACTCGGGGTTGTTTCCGGTGTCATTTCACCCGTGTGGATTCAACGAAAGCCGGAGGAATTCTGGACGCGGTGAAACGAAACACGCTATGGTAGGTAATGGGGTTGCTAGGAGTAACGCCAGTTCGATAATATTTAAATAAGGAAAGTTGGGACAAAGAGGCTTGTCAAAAGTGAGTGTTTTTGAGGGGAAAAAATTTTGATTTATTAAACTAAATCGATTAAAATTGCAAATAGTTTTGTTTATTTTTAGAAGACAAAGAGGTTTCAATTAAGGACGAACAAAAGGGATTTTCAAGGATGAATAAGAGTCCTTCACTTTTGAATAGTTTTATTTAGCAAATGGTAATTCTTGGACGATTCCATGTTGAGTTGAGGATAGACCAATCCAAGGATTTGCGTTAAAATCGGTAATTGGGCGTTGGGTTGATTCAAATCCGGAGTTTTGATTCACACCTGGATTTTGGATTTGAGTGAAAGTAGCGTATCCAGATTCACTAGCTGGCCATGGTTGGCCTGCTGGTATTATAGGATGAGCTAAAATGTCGGCATTTTGGGCATAAAATGGCCGGGCAGTGTTACCAAAACCTAAAAATATAATTTCTTCAAAATTCAAAAATTGAGGATTTAGCCTCAAATTTTGGTTTTTAAAATGCGAATATCTTCTAAGTGGTTAGAGTAATCGATTAACCACAAGGGACCTTTTTTGTAGAGCGTTTAATTTTCTATAAAACTGTGTATTTTGCATTTTTTTAATATTTATTTATCTACAAGTTATAAAATTTAGAAGTAAAAATTTTTTTTGTAAAATTCTTCAAATTTTGACCTCTGATATCTTCTAAATGCTAACAGCTATAAAAAAAATTGTAAGATACCTTCTTTAGAGCGTTTAATTTTTTACAAAAAATGTAAATAAAATTTTTTCTTACTGAGATGAGGGTGTCTTTCCTATTAAAATTAGGAGTCTATCTTTGAAAAGCATTTTTTAAAGATGCTTAGGTATCAATTTTTCAATGCCGAAAGTTAAAAAAAATATATTAATTTGTTGTGGCCCACCCTAATGTAGGCGATATACTTTTCTTTCTCATGGCTAGCTGCGAGTTTTTTTTTAAATTTATTACAATACGGAACTGATTGTTAAGTGTTGAATTTGATTAAATTAAAATAAATTTGCGAAAAACAGAATTTTAATTAGAACAAAACTAAAATAAAGTAAAAAAACTTACGAAACAGAAGTAGAGACAATAACAAAATAAATGTTTTCGAAGTCATTTTAGTTTCGAAACTGAGGAATTCATTAATTTACTTTTAAAATTATTGTAGCAATTAAAAAACTATTTAAATTTTTTTTAAAATAATAAATATCAAGGCCACTACTACAAATTCCCTAAACCTTTCTCTTGCACAATTTTCTTCACTTTCATGTTGGGAAGAAGATATGTAAATGTTATTGCACAAGGCCGTAAATGTTTTCAGGTTAGATCGGCAAGATGGATTTAGCGAATTTCACTCAAGCGTTGATAGCCGATAGGCGATGTTTGTGTTTAGTATATTATTTCGTATAATATTTTTCGTAAATTTTGTTAGTTGTCTCCAGTGTTATAAATGCAGTGCATCATCACGAAATGCCGGTAAGGCGGACAAGGCATGCGTTTATGGGTACTCAAATGTGGAGAAATTGGAGTGTCCTAGGGACTACGTATGCTCAACGTATCAATACGAAAGTGAGTGTGACATACATTGTTTTTTTTTTACACGTAGGCTTTACAGCAGTAATTGGAAGGTAGTTTTGTAATTTTAATTTTAATATTTTGTATTATTAACAGTAGGCACTGAAGATGGAACTTTGGATTCCGAAAGCGCTTTATTGCCTCTGTAATGTTAGAATTTTAATTAAATTTGTGGGTTCGACAGTAATTGTAGTAACTGTAATTGTAATTTTCTATTATACTCTTATAATTTTTCTGAAAAAATCGAATTTGTGATTATGAATTGTGATAATTTTTTTTATCAACTTCTCGCTCAATTTAAAAATCGAAAAATCAATTAGACTAGACTGTGTATAAAATTGAGGCATTTTTAACTATTTATTATATAACTTCCATATAAATAGCAAAGGAGATAAAAAAATGAATAAGTAGTTTTTATGATAATATTGTCATCAAAAAAGTTCTAGCAGAAGAAGTTGAAGTCCTTAAAAGACGTTATTATATTTAGCAAAATTTAATTTTTAAATATTTTTTCATCACACTTGAATCATAATGGCCGATTAAAACCCGCTATAAAATGTCTATAAATTGGTCTAGGCTAAGAAGCTATATACTTAGAAAATAATTTGTCATTAATAAATTTGTTTATTTGTGTGTTTATTGTTTCGTAAGCAATAATTTATAGAAATGGGTACTACAAGAGGCATTTCAATACATTTTAGAAATTGTAGATTACATTTTATAAAAATTGACTGTCATTTTATGACAGCTAATTATTTAAATCGGAATTAATAAAATTAATTTTGTAGCTTTTTTTGTCAAAATTAGAAGTTATATAATATAGTAGGCATTTTATTAAGATTGTTAATAATGCATTTTAAAAAGACATTAGAAATTGTAGGTACTTGTAGAGCCTATTTTATAAAAATTCTTTGTGTCAATAAAAGGCATTTAATATAAAAATGGGTATTAGCAGGAGACATTTTATTTACATTTTTTTAATTAAAACTTTATAAAAACTGGAAGCCGTAGGCAATAATAGTAGAAAATTGCTTTATTTTATGAAAATTGGCTCTTATTAAAGGCATTTTATAAAAAGCGGAATTAACACGAGGCATTTTCTAGCATTTTTTTTTATTAAATTGAAATTGTAGAGCTCATTTTATAAAAATTGTTGTTACAATAAAATGCATTGTAAAGATTGTAGATCACATTATATAAAAATTGACTATCATCAAAAGCATTTTATAAAAATCGGAATCTACAGAAGACACTTTCTAGCTTATTTTTATCAAAAATTAGAAGTTGTAGAGCTTATTTTATAAAAATTGTCAGTTACAATAAAAGATATTTAATATAAAAGTTGTTATCAGCAGAGGCATTTTCTTTATTGCTTTTTTAACCAAAACCTGAAACTATAGATAAAATGTTACAAAAACTGTAAGCTATAGGCATGAATTAATAAAAATGAAAACCGCAGAAGGCATTATAATATAGTAGAAATTGTAGATTACATTTGATAAAAATTGACTGCTATTAGAGGCATTTTATAAAAACCGAAATTAACTAGAGAGTTTTCTTGGTTTTTTTTTGATTAAATTTGGAAATTGTAAAACTTATTTTACAAAAATTGGGCGTTACAATAAAAGGCATTTAATACAAAGATCGATATTAACAGGGAATATTTTATTTATGGCTATTTTAACTAAAACTAGAGGCTATACATGAAATTTTATAAAAGCTGAAAGCTATAGGCAACAATTTATAACAATGGAAACAGCAGAAGGCATTGTAATTACTAGAAATTGTAGACTATATTTTATAAAAATTGACTTTTACTAAAGGCATTTTATACAAATCGAAATCAATAGGAGACATTTTCTAGTTTTTTTGTTTATTTAAATTAGAAATTGTAGAGTTTATTTTGTAAAAATTGGTTGCTACAAAAAGCATTTTATTAAAATACGAATTAATAGGAAATATTTTATTTTTATTTATACCTTTTTCTTATGAAAATTATAAAAGTGAAACCTATAATGGGCATTTTATAACAATAATATAAAAATAGTTCTTTGTAAAAATCCTCTCATGAATTGTAAGCTCCAATTTATAAAAAATTGATTGTCATAAAAGGCATTTTATAAAATCGGAATTAATAAGAGACAAAACCAGGAATCATAGGTGAAATTTTATAAAAACTGGGAGCTATAGACAAAAGTTTATAAGAGCAAGAGGAATTTGATAAATATTGCAATCAAAATTCAGCTTTTTGTGAAAAAAATATAGACAATATTTTAAGAAAAGTTCGCTGTTATAAACAGCTTTTTTGTAAAAATTGGAATGAACAGAAGATTTTTTCTATCAAAAACTAAGGCCATAAACGAAAATTTTTAAAAACTGGGAGCAAAGGCAACAATTTACAAAAAGAAAACTGCAAGAGGCATTTTAATATACTAACAATTGTAGACCCTATTTTATAAAAAATTGGGTGTCACAAAAGGCATTTTATAAAAATCGGTGTCAACAGAAGACAGTTTTTTTACCAAAACTAAAAGCCTCGGCAAAATTTTATAAAAACGGGGGGCCATAGGCAACAATTGATAAAAATCAAAGCGGCAAGAGAAGGCATTTTAATTTATTAGAAATTGTAAATCACATTTTGTAAAAATTTTGTGTTAGAAAAGGCATTTTATGCAAATTGTAGTGTCTTTATAAAAACCAGAAGTCGCATAGGTATCACTTTTTATAAAAAACTGGGAGTCGTAAACAAATTTATAAAAATCGTTCTTATATTATTACATAGGTAGTTTGTTTTTTTTTATTAGAAAAGGCAGTTTGAATCAATTTTATAATGTTTTACAGATCTCTAATTATATAATAATTATTTATGTATTAAGGGCGTAATCAAGGGGATTATAATTGTGTAATTTTTGCGTAGCAACTTTAAAAAATTTAAAAAAATAAAGATTACGCCCTGATTTGCGGCTGTTATAAAGTACATTATTGTTCTAAAATAAAATATAATTATATATCTTTACATTTTCTCAATAATTAGTGTATTTCGAGTAAATAGGAAGTAAATTGTGTTTGCAATACGATCTTTTATATAGATTTTCGTGGATTTCGCTCTATTGGAACGCCTTCCACAACATCTTTAGTAAGAGTGGAAGTTCGATTAGGTTTTGTTTTTGCAACATTACTTGTGTTCCACAACCCGCATGTAATATTGTTTAAAGATAATAAAATCTACAATCACTTTGGGGTAAATTTGTCAAAATTGGAGGTACATTGAGTTCAAGGAATATTGCCAACCATTATTTTTACTGTAGACTCTACTTTTGAAGTACTCCATTACAGTAAAAGGGTCATATTCTAACGCGAAACCTAATTAACACAACTAAAATCAAATTTTTGAAATGTCAAATTTGAGTTTGAAGTTTTGAGTGATATTTCAATGCTGCCAACCCAATCAGTTGTTGTTAATCACATTGTATAATATACTACTAAAAATTTTAGAAGGTAATTATTAGAAATTAATTCATTATTAGAAAAAAAGTTGATACATATTCTACCACTTTAATTTAATTAATTTTTAAAGATCAAGGAAAATCTTTTTTAATTATTTTTTTGACATTTCAGTCTCAATTCATGGTCTAATTCGGTCAAGTGTGACAATCCGCGGCTGTGAACCATTTGATTCCGCTGAGAACTGCGACGACCTCCTGGACAACATCCGCTCCTTGGCCTTTCCAGCCCGAGTTCGTGAGATCAACTGCTACTCGTGTTCCTCCGATCTCTGCAACTCCTCTTCCAACATTTAAAAATTTTCCGAAGGAATTTACAACGTGCTATAAACCATGATTTATGACTTTGGCGAAATATGACTTATGATTATTTTTCGTCACTTGTTTGTTTAAAATCTCCACGAAGAGAGTTATTTTTTTCCTGATAATTTCTGAAGTTAAGACGCTTTAAAATATTTTAAATATTGTAATTGTTTATAAACAAATAAATCGCCAAGTAATAAATAAATGTTTGCTTGCTACTGGTTGGTGTAATCAGTTTAAGGTTAGTAGGGTATGTATACGCGCACAGATTTCGTTGGGTTTATGTGTTTTGGTAATTAGAG
Source organism: Tribolium confusum (assembly GCA_029207805.1). Taxonomy (NCBI): domain Eukaryota; kingdom Metazoa; phylum Arthropoda; class Insecta; order Coleoptera; family Tenebrionidae; genus Tribolium; species Tribolium confusum. The sequence goes on along the minus strand of JALGAY010000007.1, from coordinate 3,381,914 downwards.
GCTGAGGAGGTGTGTCTTCATGTGGGGTTTTTGTGGAAAGTGAAGTGACAATGAAGCGGTTTGTGGTGGTTTTGGTTATTTTGGGGTTGTTTGATTTTGGTGAGTTTTTTTTAAATAATTAGCAAGCATATAACCTTGGTTCTGTGGAATTATTTAAGTACCTAAACTAACTAATATTTTACAGTAGAAGTCCGTTAAAGTAGCCTTTACAGCCGAGTCAGAATAACTGTCGAGGCTTTAAAGGCCTGAACGGACGTGTATTGCACAGTATTTTTTGTATGATTACTAATTTTAATTTTTTTTCTTCTTTGTCGATTATAAAAAATTTCTTAAAGGTTTGTTCTGACATGTCGACTGTTAAGAGCCTTTTTGCGTCTTGACGACAGGTTGCGTTCGTAAAATGTTGTTTACATGGTACTAAACAATTTTTAAAGCAATTTTTAACAACAAAATATTTCAGAAACTCTGTTTTAAATCTTGGAAATGTCACACAAGAATTTGTTATAAAAAAAATTCGTATTTTTATTTTTTTATTTTGAGAAATAAATATTTTATTCTGGAAAATAGACACATTTGTGTTTTACTCGAATTCCTCAATCCATTAGTAACTTTAGTGACAGTAAAAATTTACGATAGGTAGTATAGTTCAATGTCCTTTGAACTTCAATATATCTACTCGTAAATTACAATTGATTTTCAATTAAGTAATTTTTTTTGAATGTTGAAAGACTGAAATAATATTGATAAAAATTGCTTTATGCAATCTACAAACTGTCTTCTATTATTATCATTGTTTACTGCCAGTGTCGTAAACAGCTAGGGGTTGAAAAACGTGCGGAAAAATATCACGTTTAGCTTCTAAAATTAGTAAAATTTTCAAAGACCCTAGAAGCACTAAATGCAGGGTGGCCTACTGAAGGTCTTATCTAGAATTTTTTCTCTGTTATTTAATTACAAAAAAATTGTTTGGGCAGCTCGATTTTTTTCAAGAGGGACATTTGCTGGCAGTAAAAGCAAAAAATTAGTAAAATGTTGTCTCTGACTTTCAAAATTTTTAATACGCTACTTCCAGTTTCTAAAATTACAAAAACAACGTTACTTTTGCAACTACTGATTTATAAATTATAATTAATTATAATTATAAATTTTTTTGGTACTAATTAATGAAAAAAATACCATCTTTGTATTTCGGTACTAAATAAAAAAGCTAAAATGTCGTTTTCGGTTTCCAAAATTAGTAAATTAATTGTTTTTTGCTTCTAAAATTATATTTTTGGTTTATTTAAAGTTGAAAACATAGTCTCACACTTTTTAAATTAGTAACATTAGGTTTCTGTATTTCAAAATTACTAACTGTTGCTTTTGTCTTCCAAAATTAGTAAAATGTCGTTTTTGGTACACAAAATTGAAAAAATATCATGCTTGTAAATGAAAAAATTTAAAACCAATACTGCTTTTGTCCTTATTAAATTTAAACTATCAAAAAGTATTGCTCTGGATTTTTAGAATTTATAAAATTATATTTCGGCAATAAAAATTAAAATGGCGAGTTTGGTGTTTAAAAATTACAAAAAATATTGTCGTTTTCGCAATTATTATTAAAAAATTGAAAAATGTATTACTTTTGGTGTCTAAAGTTAAGATACATCTTTAGAATAAAAAAATTAGTAAAATATTTACTGTCTTTCAAAATTAGTAAAATGTTGTTTTGATGTAGGTATTTTACATGTAATAAAATGACTCTTTAGGCCTTCAAAATTACAAAAATGTAATGCTGAAAATGTTTTCTAAAATTCACAACATTGTATTTCCATATTTTAAAATTAGTAGATATAATATTGCTTCTGGCTTTCAAAATTAGTAAAGTGTGTTACTTACGGTTTCAAGAATTAGAAAAATATTGTTTTTATACATTGCCTAATTTAAAAAAAAGTTAAAAATTTATAATTTAGCTTAAATATTTAGTAAAATTTTGAGTTTGTTTTTCAAAATTAGTAAAGTGTTGATTCTAGTTCCAAAAATTAGAAAAGATGTTATTTTTGTACTTACTTAGTCTGAGAAAACATTATATCTAGCTCAAAATTACTAAAGTTTGTCTTCTGCCTTCCAAAGTATAAGAAAGTGTTGTCTCTGGTCTCTAAAATTAATTAAATATATTTCCAAAATTTCAAAATTAGTAAAATATTATCAAATAGTAAAATATCTACTTTGACTTTTAAAATTAGTAAAATATTGATATCGTTATACCGGGTGTAAACGAAATTGGGCTCACCCCATTTTTTAATAGTATTTTTTAAAATTGAAAAACGAAACTTAGGAAACTTATTATGTTTGAAAATCTTCATTAATTGAATAAAAATAAACTTTTTATCACTTTCGGTTTTACCGGAAACGACCGTAACTTTGGATTTTTAAATATAACACTATACATATTTTTGTATTTTTGGAATCTACATTAAATTCTGAGTGTAATAGACTACTTTTTATAACTTTTCGAAAAATATTTTTTTTTGTAATTTTTGTTTTTTTATCTAGAAAACTGTGATGGTTAAAAAATAGTTTTAAATAATGTAAGCTACCATTAAAAAATAAAAGCTGTATTATAAATGCTCTAGATTAGAAAATACAAGACTTTTAATTAATGAAATTAGTTTTTCCGGCTTAACTATTTTTTTTCAAATGGAACAATAGTGGCCCATCCGACTCTTGAAATTCATTTTTTTTTGTGAATTTAAAGATACCAAAATTTAAACAATCCATTCACCACTTTTTGTATTATTTACAAAAACAGTTTAGAGAAAAACTCCGAAAATGTTTGCTGAAAAAAAATTTAAGCAAGCAGTGGACTAACGTCAAAATTTGACTAAAGTAACAGTTTAAACTTAACGGCTGTATTTTTCATTTTGTTGTCTGTGTAAACATATTGTCAAAATGCCAGTGTATTCAAAAAATGAGAGTTGATATGCTGCTTGTTTATGGAGAGAGTAGAAAAAATTCTGTTCAAGCAGCAATGGTTTATCGAAATCGGTATCCCAACAGACGTCACCCATCACGTCATTATTTTAGCAATCTTGTGAAAAAATTTAGAGAAGGGCCTGATTACGTTGAAGAAAATTTTATTGTCGATGAAGACACAGAGATTGCTGTTTTGGCGTGGGTAAATAAGCACCCAACTAAATCTTTTGCGAGAAATTGCCACGGACTGAGATATAAGTCATCAGTCAGTATGGAAGATTTTAAAAAAACATAGATACCGTTCTCTTAAATACAGTTTACACCAACATCTCCATGAAAATGATGATGAAAGACGATTGAATTACTGTAACTTTTTTTTGGAGCAAATAGGTGAAGATCTATTGTTTCCTAGTAGCATCTTTTGTAATGATGAGAGTCGTTTCATTAATAATGGCGTTTTTAACAGAAATAATACACGTTACTGGGCTCAAAGAAATCCCCATCTTTTAAGAGAAAATAATTTTTAAGAGCGTTTTGGTTTTAATGTTTGGATGGGTATTGTTCTAAAACGACTTATTGGACCCATTATTTTTGATAGACATCTGACTGGACAAAGATATTTAGAGTTATTCCAAAACGAAATAGATGAATTTATTGACGACTTACCAGTAAAAGTGTTTGGAAGATTATACTATCAGCAAGATGGAGCACCATCTCACAATTATTGACCAGTCGTTGAATATCTGAACCACAATTTTGAAAATAGTTGGATTGGTACTAATGGCCCTGTTAGGTGGCCCGCTAGATCTCCTGACCTAAACCCGCTAGATTTTTTTTTGTGGGGTCATATTAAAAATGAAGTATACAGAATTCCTGTTCAAGATCGTCAAGATCTAGAAGCCAGATTGAGACACAGTATTGCACAAATTACTGCTGAACAATTGCAAAACGTTATCACAGAAACTCTAAATCGCGTTCAAAAATGTCAGGAAGAAAACGGAGGACATTTCGAACATTTGCTGTAACAATAAAATTTTCATTGAGAATTTTTTTTAATTCCATATTTAATTAATCTAATAATAATAGCACCAATGTGTATTATAAAATTTCTTTTCATAATAAATAAGTTACGACGTAATAAACCATTACGTCTGTTACATTTTCTATTTTTTTTTAAATTGTTTTTGTAAATATTACAAAAAGTGGTGAATGGATTTTTTAAATTTTGGTATTTTTAAATTCACAAAAAAAATGAATTTAAAGAGTCGGATGAGCCACTATTGTTCCATTTGAAAAAAAATAGTTAAGCCGGAAAAACTAATTTCATTTAATTAAAAGTCTTGTATTTTCTAATCTAGAGCATTTATAATACAGCTCCTATTTTTCTTAATGGTTGCTTACATTATTTAAAACTATTTTTTAACCATCACAGCTTTCTAGATAAAAAAACAAAAATTACAAAAAAAATAATTTATTTTTCGAAAAGTTATAAAAAGTAGTCTATTATACTCATAATTTAATGTAGATTCCAAAAATATGTATAGTGTTCTATTTAAAAATCTAAAGTTACGCTCGTTTCCGGTAAAACCGAAAGTGATAAAAAGTTTATTTTTTATTCAATTAATGGAGATTTTCTAACATAATAAGTTTCCTAAGTTTCGTTTTTCTATTTTAAAAAATACTATTAAAAAATGGGGTGAGCCTAATTTCGTTTACACTCGGTATATTAAATAATTGGTAACATTACTGGTAAAGTGTTGTTTTGATGTATTTTACAATTAATAAAAGGACTTTTTCTGCTCACAAAATTCAAAAAATTAAACTTTTACGTATTTAATGAGCTTCTAAAATTAGTAAAATATTGCATATATTTTCTAAAGTTGGTAAAATTGGTAAAGTTGGTAATATTATATCTCAGTTTTTCAAATTTTGTAAAATATTGCCTCAAGCTTTTAAAAGTATTAATTGAAATTTCCTTTCGTATAATACTTAATTTAAATTTATATTTGGTTTAAAAAATTAGTAAAATGTCGACTCTCTTTTCCAAAATTAGTAAACAATTGTTTTCAGTTTCAAGAACTTAAAAAAATTACTTTTGTACTAATTTAAATAAGTAGAAAACAACATCCAGATTTAAAAATTTGGTAAAATATTAACTTTGATTATTTATTAATTTAAAAATATTGTTTTTGGCTTCAAAAATTAGTGAAATCTGGTTTCTAAACAATAATTATTAAAAAATAAAAAAAACTGTTGCTTTTACTGTCTAAAATTAATAAAATACATTTTCAGAATTTTAATTGAGTAAAATGTTACTAAAGAGTTAAATGTCCAGTCTGACTTTAAAACTGGTAAACTGTGACGACTGCTTTCTACAAAAATTGATAACATTATATCTCTGTATTTTAAAAATTTAGTAAAATAATGTCTTCGGTTTCAAAAACTAGTATCTAAAATGTTGCTTTGATGTAATTTACAATTATTAAAATGAGGCCTCCTGTCTCTAAAATTGCAAAAATTGTTACTTTTACATATTTATTCAGCTTCTAAAATTAATAAAATATTAAAACCATTTTCTAAAATTAACAACATTATATCTCTGTATTTCAAAATTAGTAAAATATCGCTTTCAGCTCCAAGCATTTGAAAAAATTTTACTTTTGTCCATTGCTTGATTTAAATTCAAATTTGACTTAAAAATTAGTAAAAAATTGAATTTCGGCTAAATGGCGGCCGCGGCATGTCACAAACTTCTATTGTAAAGTAAAAATCTAAGCAACCACCAATATAGAGTTTCTTTAGGCTTCTGCATCACCTGCTACGTCTGCACATCTGACACCAGCAACAACCAATACGAATACGACGCGTGTCTCTACGGCGACGAGCGATACCTCCAGGCCATAGCGTGCCCCGAACCCTCCGTATGCACCGCCTACCACTACCAAAGTACGACACTTTTATTACGTTTACTCTCAAAACTTCTCTTCTCTGACTATTTCAGCCCTCATCCCCGGCTCACTGAACCAACTCAGCACTAGCCGCGGGTGTCAAGCCCTACGGTACGGAGCCACCTGTGAGGACATCTTCAACGATTTGAGAAGAACAGGCTCTGTTCTACCCGGCCAGCATATTTGCGCCACCTGCAGTGAGGATCTATGTAACCGAGGAGGCACAATAGCCCCTCTTATGATTCCCATTCTCGTCAATTTTTTATTACTAATAAAATAAATTAATTTAACCGAGATTGTTGTTTGGTTTTTTGGGATTTCAAGGCGAGGGGTAAATATGTTTTAATAACAAATAAAATTTCGTAATTTCGTAAGTGATAAGCAGAATTGAGTCAGTGTTTCAGTGATGGCGGTTAAAGTGATCAGTGCGATTTTGGTGATTTTTGTTTTTAATAATTTTGATGGTAAGTCACAACTTAAAAAAAAGAAAAATTACTGAATTTTTGAATTTAGTTACTACGTTAGAATGTTATTCCTGTACGGCTTCTTTGGGGAGTAATTTCAGATGTGAGAATTTATCATACAGTGGGGGTAGTTTACCCTATTATACCTGTATGTACGGAGATGCAGTCTGTGCAAAATACATAATTGAATGTAAGTCAAAAATCCCTAAAAAATCCCCTAAATTTTATCAAAGATTCTTCCAGATGGTGATTCTTTAATGATTCATCGCAGCTGCCAACATCGCGACATTTGCGCCGTTTTAGCCTCAAAATATAACAATTATTACAGCAAATTACTCGACTGTCAAACCTGTTCTGATCATAATTATTGTAATAGTGGTAACACTGTTAAATTTTTACCAGCTTTAGGAATTTTTTTCTACCTACTTAATAAATTAATTATTTAATTACTGTAAACACAAAAATTGCATAATAAAATTTTTCCCAACCTTGGCCGCCATTTTGTCAACAAATCAATTTTTATATAAAACCTAACAAAACCGAATTTTGCTTCAGTTAAAGAAGCAAAATGAAACTTAAAGTGTTTGTACTTGTGTTGGCACTTCTTTTCGAAAATGGTAAGTGTAGTTATACAGTGTTACCAACATAAGTTAGCGACGGATTTTAGGTGAATCCCTGAAATGTTTCTCGTGTGAAACACACGATATTAACTCGCCTTGTGAAGACTTAGCGAAAGGAAAAGACAAAATTAAAACCGAGGACTGTTCTGAAGGAGAAATTTGTGCAATTTATAAAACTAAAAGTAACTAGAATTTGCCAGCAAATCTTAAATTTGTAGCAGAAAACAATAGAGAAGCGTTATATGCTTGACCTTGAATTTTTTAAATAAACTGTTGTGGTAAGACTGATTTCAACACACGGGTTTCGACCAGAGAAATAAGAGGGGGAGAACGCTGTTAGACCAATTTGAGTAGTCGGTAAACCAGGTAAAACATTTAAAAAAAAATTATACAAAAAAAAACCAAAATTTTTGATAGCATAAATGTAATCAGTACTTTCAAAATCAATTTACTTTAATTAAACTTTACAAAAACATAATTTTACTTTTACTTTTTACAGTGTGTTGTAACAAGTGTTCATTTAAAAAACTTGTCAAGTGTGCTATGAAAAAACAAAAACATTTTGAAGTATGTCTTGGTTCAATTCGGCTGCCGTACTGTCAGTTTCGACGACAAATCACGACTGCGCGCGCACTCTAAGCTGTGTATCAAGTTTCGACATCCCTTCTTCGCTACATTTTCTTTTGTCAAAATCTCATAGCACACTTGACAACTTTTTTAAATGAACAGTTGTTATTTGGTCCACCATTTTTGAAAGTTTGAAATTTTGACACTTTCTTCGTCTGTAAAAATTATAAATTTGACAATATTGCACTCTATTTTTATGACAGAAATGTGATCAGTGATGTCAAAAACAGTTTTGTGTTACAAATTTTGTCTAATATTATCTCAAATTTAAGGGTTTTTGTTTTTTATACTGAGCCAGATTTGGTCCACCATTTTGAATTTTCAAATTTTTGAATAAAAATCGTAATCAGTTATTTTTAAGGCACAATTAGTGACAGAATTTTCCACACTTTATAGTATAACTAATTTTAAAATTTTGACATCTTGTCTGTCTGTATAAATGTGTTTTTACCGTAACTTTGACACGTTAATTTGTTAATTCTTCTAACTCCAACGCGATGTCAATCCTTTTTGAATGTATTATACAACCCACCTCTATCAATTGTCATATTTAAACGCCAATTTTTACTTGAACACTCGTTATTTGCGTCAAAATTAAAACCGTTAAATTTGTGCCTGCAATTTGCAGTTTTTGACGTTTCTCTATTGTTCTCTATCCTCTAGATTTCAAACCAATAAAATTTCTTTCCAGATCCTCTAACCGGTCTTATCACAATGAAACGCTCTTGCGAACCGAAGGACATCTGTGAGGAATTACACGAACAAGAATCTGAATTCAAAAAAATCCAAAAATGTAAAATCTGTAAAACTGATCTTTGTGACACTGGAACAACATTAACCCTCTCAGCAACAACATTCCTCTTTTCGTTACTTTTGTGTGCTTTAATAAATTAATTTAATTACAATAAACATAATTACAATTAAATTCGCAGGTTTTATGTAATTCCCCGAATTTGAATTTGTGCATAAATCCGTATCACATAATCTACACTCAATCAGTTCTTTCTTTTCCGCTTTTAAGGCTTCTTTTATGTCGTCACAAGTGTCGGTTTTAACGCGCAAATCTCTGTATGTAATAACACGTCCATCTGAAATATAATTAATTAAAATTCATTTATACAATTAGGTAATTAATTAACTTAGTTTGTATTTGTACATGAGACAGTTCACGTCTTCTCCACTTGTGCTTTTTCGTTTATCAATGTTTGAGACATCTGATAAAGTCTCACATTCTGGTTTTGTTGATGTTGAACAGGTGTAGCACTCAGTTGCTGCTTGTACTAAACAAAAATTAATTAAAGAAAATTTGTTTTTTTTTGACTTACTGTAGCTTATTTTGAAGAGGAATAACAAGAGGAGGAGTATACTGAAATTCATCTTGATGTAAGTGAGGTAATACAGGAATGACAAAATGTAAACAAAATTGTTCTAAGAATATGCGTTGTTGAAAATAGGAGAAGTTATTTTTATCTGTTGTTTGCTTAAGAATGAAATATTTGAGAAGGGAGATAAGGAGATGAGATAGTGATGGGTGATTCGTGTTTTACTAACTTATTTATCATTATATAGTGTGATAAAAAAAACTTCTGAAAGGTTATAGCTTTGTTTTTTTCCATTTTGTTTACAATGACATAAAGCATTTCACAGCCTTCTGGAAGAAACATTTTTTTGATCATATGGTACATTTCAGTTATCGAGTGATCCAATAAATACAGATATTGGCAGTACTGGAGCGCAGTCAGTATCTAAATATATGATAAATTTTTCAACTTTTAAAAAAATTGACAACAAATATCGTTTTTAGCTTGTAAAATTAGTAAAATATAACTTGCGAGATTTAAATGTAGCAAAAAGTTATTTCCGAGTAGTAAAATTACAAAAACGCCTTTATTTTTTATTTAAAAACTGATAAAAAACATTGTGTCTGGGCTCTAAAATTAGTAAAATGACATTTATGTATTTTGAAATTAGTAATATATTGTTTCTGGCTTATAAAATTAGAAAAATTGTTGCTTTTGTATATTATTTTTAATTCAAAAAAGTAAAAAACATTCTTTCAGGTTCTACGGTCAGTAAAATGTAGTTTCTGGCTTACAAAATTACTAATATACTTCCGAGTATACTACACTCGATTTCTAAAACTAGTAAAATATTTAGCGTGTTTCCGAAATTGTCTTAAGTTCTTATAATGTGATTTTTATATTATTAACTTATCAATTGATAATGACTTTTTTTTTGGCTCTTGAAATTAGTAAAAAACGTTACCCTCGTATTTACTAATTTATAATATTTAATAACTTTGACTTTCAAAATTATTAAAATTACCTTCTGGATTTAGAAATAGTAAAAAAGCATTTCTGACTTCTAAAATTACAAAAAGAAAATTGCGTTTGTTCTTAATTTAAAAACTGAAATTAAATATTGCTCTTGGACTCTTGAAAATTAGTAAAACAATGTCATTTTTGCCATTACTGATTTAAAAACTAAAAAGAAATCTTGTTTTTATATTTCAAAACTAGTAGTCACTGCTAGTAGAATGTCGCTTCTGGTATTGAAAATATCGTCTTTAGCTTTCAAAATTAGTAAAATTGTAAATTTGTACTGCAAAATTAGTAAATTATTGCATTAGATTTCCAAAATTAAAAAACTGTGGTTTTTGGTTTCTAGAAATGAATAATTTTAGGACATAGTTGTACTGACAAAACAAAAAAGTAAAAAATATTACATTTAGCTTATAAAATTAGTAAAATGTTTCTTCTTATTTCTAAAATTAGAAAAGCAGTATTGATTTTTTACTGACTCAGAAATTTTGAAAAATATTGCCTTATCAGCTTTCTAAAATTGATAAAATAATATCTATCTATATCTATTTAAATTAGTAAAATGTTTTTTTTTGGCGTCCAAAATATTGCTTCCAGTTCTAAAAATTTTAAAAAATGTTAATTTTGTTTATTTATTAATTTAAAATTGCCAAAAAGCATCTGTTTTGGCTTTTAAAATTGACTTAAAAAATGTTTTTGATATTCATAAATGAAAAATGTGTCATGCTTGTATTGACAAAATAAAAAAGTAAAAAACATTACATTTAGCTTCTAAAATTACTAAAATGTTTTTTATTTCTAAAATTAGAACAACAATTTCGATTTTTTTTATTAATTTGAAAATGTAGAAGAATATTGCTTCATCTGCTTCCTAAAATTATTAAAATTATTTTTTGTGTTTAGAATTAGTAAAATGTTTTTTCTGGTTTTCAAAATGTTGCTTCCAGTTTTCAAAATTAAAAAAAAGTCAATTTTTTATATTTATTACGCCTTTTTTTTAATTCAAAAACTGAAAGTAAATATTGCCTCTGTGTTAGAAAATTAGTAAAATGACATGTTCGTATTTTAAAATTCGCAAAATAGTGTTTCTGCTTTATTAAATTGGAAAAATTGTTACTTTTGTATATTATTTTTAATTCAAAAAGGCAATTTTTCAGGTTCTACAACTAGTAAAATATTGTCTCTGGTTTTCAAAATTATTAATATGTTACTTCCGAATTTTGAAATTAGTAAAATAATGTCGCTTTTACTACTACTACTACCTACTGATTTAAAAATTGAGAAGTTTTTTTTGTCTCCATATTTCAAAACTACTAGAATGTCGCTTCTGGCTACCAAAATTAGTAAAAATACTAAATAAAAGAAATTAAAAAGTCGCAACTGGCTTTTAAAAATAAATAATTTTTTACTTTTGGCTTCTAAAAAGTTTGTGGAATGTTGCTCCTATTGATTTCAATCATCTCTAGCTTTTAAAATTAGTAAAATTGCGACTCTATATTTCAAAATTACAAAAATGTTGTTTCCGGTTCTTAAAAATAAAAAAATTGACATGCTTGTAATAACAAAACAAAAAAAAACATCTCATTTAGTTTCTAAAATTTGTAAAATGTTTCTTCTTATTTCTAAAATTAGAAAAACATTATTAATTTTTTTACTAAATAAAAAAATTTAGAAACATTATGCTTCAACTGCTTTCTAAAATTGATGAAATCATATCTTTGTGTTTCGAATTAGTAAAATATTGCTTCCGGCTTTAAAAATTGAAAAAAATGTTAATTTTGTATTTTATTAATTCCACAGAGCTAAAAGACATCGTTTTTGGCTTCTTAAATTACAAAAACAATCTTGCTCTTGTAATTATTATTAAAAAATTGAATAAATTATTGCTTCTGAAGCTCAAATTTAGAAAAATACATTTTCGTAATTTTAAAATTAGTAAAATACAATTTCTAGAATGTTGCCTCTGGCGTCTAAAATGACAATATTACTTTTGTATAAGTATGGATTTAGAAAAAAGTTAAAAAATATTGTTTTGGCTTCTAGAATTAATAAAATCTCGAGTCTGGCTTCCAAAATTTATAAGATGTTGCGACAGTTTTTTAAGATTGATAATAGTACATTTCTGTATTTTAAAAATAGTAAAACATTTTTTCTAGCTTCTAGGTTTAGTGAAATGCCGCCTCCGGCTTCAAATTTTTTAAAAAAACCGTACTTATGTAGGTTATAAAATTCAGTTTTTTTTAACTTATAAAATTTTGACTCTAGTTTGAGAATTAGTAAAATGACACTTCTTGCTTTAAAATTAGTAAAATATTGACTGTAGCTTACAAAATTAGTAAAATGTTGTTTCCTGCTTTTAAAATAATATTTTTATTGATTTAAAAATTTAAATACTGTCTCTGGTTTTTAAATAAAAACAATATTTACCTGTTTTGGCGTTTTTATCTCTCTTTAACAGTTTTTCAGAAAATATAGATAAGTTATTTTAAAAAGGGATTGAAGGTGATAAAAATTAACAAATTTAGTATTACTGAAAAGCGTATTTATATGTAATTTTCCCTAAAATGATTTGGCACTTAACCCATGTTCCCTATAATGATTTACGAAAAGATTGTTACCCTAGCAATAGGGGTGTTTTTATTTGTGTTTTTACTATATTTAAGTGTTTTTTACGCGTATAATAGGGTTGTCGTACGTTTTTCACTTTTTAAGCGTCTCTGAGACCTAAACAACTAGAGATTTTTAAACAGAATATTTACAAAAATAATATTAGAAGCATAAATCAGTATTACATAATTTACAATCAATCATTTCTTTCTTTTCCTCTTCCAAACTCTTCTTTACGTCATCACAAGTGTCATTTTTCGTACGACAACCTCTAAAAATAACTTCAGTGTTTTCTCCAACTGAAATACACATAATTAGAATTAATTTAAACAATTAATTAATTAATTAACTTGGTTTGTATTTGTACATGAGACAGTTTATGTCTTCTCCACTTGTACACTTGCATTTATTAATATCTGAAACATTTGATAAAGTTTCACAATTTGGGGTTATTGATGTTGTACAACTGTAACATTCAGTGGCTGCTTGTACTAAAAGAAAATTAAAATAAAGAAAATTTTGTTATTTTGACTTACTGTAACTTATTTTGAAGAGGAAATACAGTAGAAGGAGAAGACGAAAACCCATCTTGCTGAATCAAAAATTAATAAAACGAATATTGAGAATAGGAGAAGATATTTTTAAGTGTTCTATAATATACGTGGAGGTGATTGGCAATTTATTATCTTTATCTTTAGATATACATTTCACAGAATTTTTTGTTTTGAAAGATTTGAAAAAAAAATCTTTGAAAGTTTGTAAAAAAGTCAAGCACTATATCCGTCTGATTTCCTCTCATGGTTAAATGAATAAGTGTTAGAGAGAGACAGAAAAAAGAGATTTTCTGACCAACAATTTGAACAGTTTGTCCTCATTTCGTTACTACGTTACAATGCAAAACTGTACTGTATGTTTAATCTATTTTTATATTTTAATCAGACAAGCCGAAATTGCTGTGTCTACTGTTTTATTTCGAGCACTCTTTACAGATATTAAAAATTAAAAATTTGTTTTATTAATATTAACAAAACTATAGAAATATTCCAAGAAATAAATGTAGAAATTGTGCTATTATTCTCAGGACTTTTAGGCGAGTTTTCTCCAACTGGTGTTTTTTCTTTTTCTTTATTTTGTTTTTCTTTTTTTGTAAAAACGTTGTTACACAAATCTTCATCACAAGTTTCGCAATGAATATACTCTTTGTGAGTCAATTCTAGAGATCTTTTAATAACATCGCAAGTATCGGTTTTGATTTTACATCCTCGGAATATATGTGTTTCATTTTCACCTTAAAAAAATTGGTAATTTTGATAATTAAAAACAAAAAAAAAACAAAATACCATTTATTTTGTATTTATATAGCATACAACTGACTTCTTCCTTCGTATTATTAACACATTGATTAGGGAATCCGTTGTGTAATGTATCTCCACATTGTGAATCTAAGGTTGATCTGCAGTCGTAACATTTGTGTGCTAAAACAGAAAATCTGATACAGTATATCTCATGAATTTGTGTTTTGGAGGTTAATAAGAATTGTTTTTTAGTCGATTCGGTACATAGTGTATAATTATATTTCAGGCTACCATTCTTAGATCTCTGGTGTTTAAACAATTTGCATTATTATTATACAGGGTGTTATGGAAGGTTTTGCAAAAAATTTAACAGATGTTTTAATTTGTTGTGAAGATGTAAATTTCACAAATTTTATTTATGATATCAAAAATTTAATTTCACATTTTTGTAACCTCTAATTTAACGCTGCGTTCATGATGGCATTTTCAAGTTTAAGCGAAGGGATAAAAAATTTAATCTTGTAAAAACTTGAGCGTTTTTTCGAGAAAAAAACACTGATAACGTCAACCGGCTATAACCTTATTTCACATTGTGTCGTTGTGATCAACAGTATTTTAATAATAAATTGCGGTAGTGCAACAAGAAATTTATATCAATAGTGCATTTTTCTAATATGGATATGGTGCTATGTCGCGGTAATGCGTCTGCAGCTCGGCGTTTGTCCCAACGTTTTCCGGAAGTGTAATTGCCAAGATGCGAACGTTCACAAGTATTGTAACAATCTCAAATCATTGAGAAGGACGCCAAAGAAGCGATCACAATCTTGAAATGGAGCCGAAAATTCTTTATGTGATTGAAGATGAACCAGATCTAAGTATTCGTAGACTAGCGCTATATTACGTGAAGGTGTTTCTGCTCTTATTGTGTATCGTACCCTTTATGAACAGGGTTAATAAAGTTTTATTTTGCCCTACTAACCTACCTAAAATCAGCTGTGTTTACACTTTTCTTTGGTAAGTTTTTGTTTTGAATTTTTTCTGGTGTGTTTTGATCCCTGCGTTAACACATAGGCGGGTATGGTTTTTCGTGGTCTACTTACTTTGAATTTTAACTAGGTAAGGGTGCGTTTTTGACAAAGATGCTAAATAAATATTTTGTTTATTTTTGTGAGTTCTATCTATGGTTAAATTTTTTGCATTCACTTCCATCACAGTCTGTATGTGCACTCTCTGGTGATCTGGACTATACTCATCCTCAAATATAAAATTATTATACTTTGTTTCTATAAATTTTTGAGTTTGTTGGCAATTCCAAAATTACTGAATTCTTTTCTGTAGGGAAAAAATGCACAAACTTCTGCTTGCGCTTGTTTACAGTACTAATAAATTTACAAATTTCAGGCTAAGAATATCACTATCAGACTCAAAAATTTATATGAATTTTATTATTAATAGTACTATTACTATTATTATTTACCTGAAAACACAGCTGGGACTAAAACAAGCAACTGAAAAGAAAGACCGACGCTCAAACGTCTCACCATTTTTTAGTCAGTTTTTAGCAAATCTGCCAGCCGATGGGTACGGTCGTACGACCCTTTGTTGAATTATGTTATCAAGTAAATATGATCATTTGTATACATTTTAACGTTTATTTCTTAAATTTTTTAAAATTAAATATATGCTTTCCTTTATTGCATGGTATTTTCGTTATAAGGTGAGATTGAAATGTAACTGACTCAGAGCAGGCTGTACTAGCGTAACTGTTATAATGTGTCTAATGTTAATACTCACTTTTAGGGTTTGCTCTGATTTAGTTATATTTTGATTTTAGGTTATATAGAGTGACATAAAAGTATGGAATAAAATTCATATTTTCTAAGTTCTTGTTTTTTATACTTTTATTATTTATGTTAAGAATTTTTAATAACTAATTTAATTTTTTACATGTTCGTATTTGACTAGTTTTTTCACATCGAAAACAAAAATTTAGTATTATTTATAGTAGCATAAAAATTTGGTAGAGAAAACTTTGACATGTGGATTCTTAAAATACCGCTAATATTTGCTATCTATCCTCTCTTCTAACAACAACTTAATTTTTATGCTCACTATTTATTTTCTTAAGATGTATTTATGATAATTATTGCTATTTATTTGTCTCTTCTTTAAAAGTTTATTAATAAATAATACGATATAATAAAAGGCAGGAATGTTAAAAATAATGTCGTGACTACTGTTACTCTATTTTTTGTTCACTACAACAATTAGAAGGTTTAAACAACATTTTTAGTAACTACCAGCGAGAATATTTGGTGGTGGAAGTTTGGATTTGATTTACTAGAGACAACTAGAAGGGAGGGTTTTATTACCTTAATTACTGGCTTAAAATAAAACATAATAAATTCTATTTTGTTTTAGTTTTATTTAATACATTACAACTTAGCAGATTATTATAATTTTATAATAATAATAATACTGTCTTTTTATAAATACCTAATAGAAAACAATTACAATTATTATTATATTTTATTGTAAATATCAATATTTTAGGTTTTGTAAAACGTTAAAAATAGGAAAATTAGCTCTAATGAATACGAATACGGGCTCTACTAAGATGAATTGACTATTAGAGAAGTGACCGCATCCGCCATGTAAAGTGGGCGGAACCTAAACAGAATATGCAGCCAGTTACACCCAAGCATATTATTTGTATACATTAGAAGAGAAGCATGATAAAGATAGCTCTATGATTGGAACCTTACGTTGATTGACGGTCACATTCTAATAGTTAATTACGCTATTTTTCGTGCATATCGTGATGATAGCGTCTAGCAGGGTTGCGATTGAATTGAAAAAGGAATACTTTAACATCTTAATTTTTCAAAGATTTATTTAGGTTTTTTGTGTTGTAGAATTTCTTCTTCTTCTTTTTTCTTTCTACCTGTTTTGTCGACTTTTTAAGATTGTTTTGAAACTTATTTTTCTTATTGTAGAATCTGTCTTTGGTTTTTTCTATTACTTGTCTATTTTCAAAGTTTTTTAATGCTGTTTTTGTTTGTTTTTTCATTGTAATTTTTATTTTTGTCGTTTTTGAATTTTTTTAAAATCTTTTTTTAATTTTTTGAAGTGCTATTAAAATTAGGTCAAGTTTGTAAACATCTTTTTTATAGGTTTTTTTCTGTGTTTTATTCGTAGTTTAACTTTTTTGATTGTTGATTTTCAGATTTTTCTGAAATATTTTTTTGTCATTCTAGAATGTTTCTTTTTATATATATTTTAGCTTCTTTCTCTTTCAATAGTCGTTGTTTGTGTTTTCCTAAAACCTTTTTTATACTTTCTTTTTTTAATAAAATTATCGGAACGTAGAAGAATTTGTCAAAACGTTGATGGGGGAAGGGGGTTAGGGAGTACAAACAGTGTTAGCCAAGGATTACTAAATTTAGTCCACTCCTGTAATTATACAGTGGCCTAGCGTCAATGTAGACATTGTTTACCCAATTTGTTTCTAATTTTGTACATTTATTTAGCTTAGTGGAGCTGCAAAGTTATGAATCACTGAGTGCGAGGTTTATCAGTGTATTTCTGCTTGTCAGCTGGTCCAACATCTCGTCTTATAATAACTTTATTATATTTGTTAGTAAAAAATATTTTATTTTTTTATTTGTTAGTAAATTAGAACAAGAATTTTAATTTTTACAGAACATAAAACAGACTTAAAACCACAATCACAGTCAACCAAACCGTCATTGCCTAAATTGCATTCATCTTTATCACAGACTGAACAATCTTTAACAGAATAGGCTTCTTGTGCAGTACTGCTTCCAACCACTAGAAGACTGCAAATATTGGGAACACCGCAATTGCGATATAAAATCTCAGTTTCATTTTCTGAAAAAATTGTTTTATTGTAGAATAAATTCGAGTAGTGTAATACTCACTTTTCAAAACGTATTTAGTACAAATTTCTTCTGTTTTACAATCTGATGGTGGGATATGTTCTAAATTATTACAATCGGAAGCAAATGTTGGTCCACTGCATTTGTAGCACTGCAGAGAAGTAACTGTTTTTTGTGAAATTATAACAAAATATTATTTATTATAAGTTACCTGATTTTAACAGAAAAATAAAGAGAACAAGTGTTACTACTTTTGCCATTTTTGATTAACTGCGTGACTTGGTTTTGGTTCATTGCTATTTATAACAAAAGTAAATATATATTTGGATTTAAAATGTGTGTCTTGGGATTTAGGAACTAGAAGATAACCTAAATAAAAATACTTAAAAGTTTAATAAACATTTTAAGTTGTAACAAGATGTACACAGATTATTTTTGTTGTTAAACACCACCAACTTTTTTCAAAAGATACAAAAATGTAACAACACAAAAGAGAGTGATAAAAAGTGTTTCATTTAGGAAGCTGCATACCGGTTTTGGGGTATTTAATCTTTATTAGCACAGCGTTGTGCTCGACTGGAACTGATGGAAGACCCGCTTATAACACTCGCTACCTTCGGACCTTTGCAAAGAACGAAAATTGAATAAAAAAAGATCTAGAAAATGAAATAGTAGAAAGTAAGTAAAATACAAAAACTCTATAGAAAGATTGTGAAAAAGATTTTAAGAAGATTTTAAGGAAATAATAATTATTGCAACTGCCGAAGAAGTAAGAGATTTATAGAATAAGTCAAAGTCACAGTGAAACAAACAAGATGGCAGAAAACAAGAAATTAAGAAAAAAAGTCGTAAAAAATATTTAATGCATAGAATAGAACAGGGTCAGGATTATGAAGATTACAAAAAAGTTGCTAAAAATATGTTGGAAGGAGTCTAGAAAAAATATTAAAGATATAGTATCCCAACCCACGTGACCAATTTGATTTAGCCACACAACTAGATTTATTTAACAGGAATGTTGTTAAACGAAAATTGTGGTCATTTTTTGCTTTTGTTAGCAGTTTAAATAAAACTTAATTTAATTACGTCGATTTTCGAGAATTTCGTTGACTTTTCACTTGCTTGTTCGGTTTTCGCTAACTGACTGACTAATTCTCGGCCAGTCTCTCTCTTTATATAATTAAACGTTTTTGTTAGAAGATGCCAAATATCTCGTGATTTTTCTAGATTTACTTGGAAATGATGACTAATTCTTTTCGATCGGTTTATGAGTATAGTCTATTAATCTTTCTAGTATTTTCTGGAGCCATTTACTTAAATTCCCTTTTTCTTTTTGTTATTATGAGTTGCTTGTAACAGTACTATAGACCTGCTAAACAATATAAACCTTGGTAGAAAATGGTAAAGGCGAATTAAACCTACTCAAAATTAAAATTGCAACAGAGATGGATGTGAGACTGAAGGAGTAAATGTTTTGCAATATTTTAGGGTTTTGCTACAAAAAAGTGTGAGATGTCTCTACGCATTACATTTTTTTATAAAAAGTTTTTAGCTAAAAATGGAGTAAAAAAGAAGATCATAATTTAAATATGAAATGTAAAATACAAACTAAGAAAAAAGAAATGAGTAAGAAGAAAAGACATATTAAATAATACAGTAATAAGGGACGAAGGGGGGAAAAATTGGAAATAAAAGCAGTTTTAAAATTTATAAAAGAACAACAGTTAAGATGGCGAAGACATCTCGAAAAAATGGAAGATACTTGAAATTAGAACATAGGACTTCTATTTTGAAAGCGTTTTTAATCTCTGGTTTTATTTATGTTTTTATTACTTATTGTTCAAAACTAATGGACCAAAAATAAATAATTCTCAGAAAGATATATGGGGGTTTAATAATTTCAACCTAACCAGGTATAGTAAAACTGTCTCTTGCCAAAAATTTTTTTTTAAGTTTTACAGTTTAGAGCGTCACTGGAAAGTTTACCCAAAGCTTTGTGAACTTCCAATATGATTAATTATTTGTCGATGATTTATAACTGATAAAAGATAACACAAAGCTGAGTAATTTGGCTTAAGAGTTATTTATATTGGATAGATTTTAACAGAATTAGGTGTCAAAGCACACAAACAACACCCAAAAAACCAACATTTACTTCCTATATATTAATCTTCTTCTTAAATTTTTTTTAGTTAAAAGCAAAATGTCGTACATAACACTTGGAGTTTTTCTTGTTTTTCTTATTTCTTCAGGTAAGATTTTTTATTTTATTTTTTTAAATAGGTACTTATATATTTTTTTCTAATTTTAGTTGCGTCATTACGTTGTTACCAATGTGTTCGATCTCCTGGAGAAAAATGTGATACTACTGTTAAATGTGCTACAGTCTGTGGTCAATATACTTTGCAATGTATAACATGACAAAATTCATTAATTAAAAGAAAATTAATTTGATTGTTTCAGATCCAGAAGTCTCCAAAATTTATCAAGGTTGCTATGTTCGTGACCAGTGTTCAATTGTAGAAAATCTGTATGCAAATAATCCAGCTGTTACAGTAAAAGACTGTAAAATCTGTGAAGAAAATCTGTGTAATAATTCTGGTTCGACAATAAAAAATACTTTTGTGTGGACTTCTCTAGTGTTAAGTTTAATAATGTTTAAATTGTTAAATTAAATATATTTTTGTAAAACGAGCTGTAGGCTGTTATTCAACAAATATTTTTACAAAATTACCTATATGCTTAGTCGGAGTATTTTCAGAATATTCTTTAGTAAATTTGATATTATTTCTAGTGCCCAGTAATTCCATAAAAATAACAATTTTTATACAAGCATTTTCTTAAATTTATTTTATTTTATTTTTAGTATATTTCAGACAAAAATTGTTTTTAAATTATTTGAAAACACTAAAAACAAAGATAGTCTAATGTTACAGTGACATAACAAAAGACGCTCTTTGTAATTTTTTTTATTCTGCAAATTTATTAATTTCTGTTAGTTTTAGTTATTTATCAATAAACTTATGTTTTATTTAACATTGTTTTCTAAAAAAATTTAATGTTTTAAAAGTAATTTCGTTTGTTTTTTTGCATTACAAAAAAGAAAGGTCAAAAAAACCGAGAAGATTTGCCACATATGATAGAAGAGGAACATCAATGTCAGTATTTAAGGCTTTATTACCCCTACGGAATCGCCTATGCCTAATATACGTAGAAAATTATTACTCATTTTGCCTAGAAAAATTAATTTTGAAAGAGTTCTTAATATTGGTATGTTAGTTGATATAGTTGATAATAGCTAACTATAGTTCCCTGACACAATTTCGTTAGCAGAAAAGTGATTTAAAAAAAGTTATTGAATAAAAACGTTGAAATTAATTTTACTCATTTTTTTAAAACGGTACTTCATAACGAAACAAACTAAACAGCATTTGATAGCGAATTGTAAGCTACAGGTCCAAGACACCATCAGTTAATATTTTGTCATTCGGATTCTTTGATATAAAGCAATAATTAAATTAAAAATAAGCAACCCGCAATACAACAATTCTTCACTGTGTCTGTTTTGGATAAAGATTTATGATCCTCAAGATCAGGTAAGAACTCAGGGACTGAACCGAGGGATAGACCTAACTATTGTACTGTAATTATTAGTATTTGAGAAAGATATCAGCATCTAGAAATTCAATTAACTTGTATGATAATTTTAGGAGTAATAACATTCGCGGTTTTTCGCGAATTTTTTCGTTGACCGTTTATTAATTTCGATATTAATGCCTTATTTTAATTTAAAAAAAATGTATTAGTAGACGTCATTAATACACTTTTTTTATTAAGTAATAGTTTTTGTGATTTCAACGTTTTGATGATATTTTGACATAGACTAGTTATAGGTACTTATAAAAATAAAAAAAAACAATGACAGACTCTAACATCATACATTAAAATTAACAATTTTTATACATAATATTTTTTTTAGCAAACGTGATTCGTACGTGAAATTGAAAAAGTATGGAGTTGACGTCATTGTCTTCTGATAGTATTTGTGGAAAAGTGAATAGAAAATGTTGAAAAATTTAAAAATGATCTACCTCAAAGACAAAAAAAGGATGAAAGTATTTTATAGTCTTATCTTTATTAATGCGATAAAAAAGATGAAATTGGTTTTGATTTGTAATTAATTTCTAATATTGTAAAAAAAAAGTTTACGATCAACGAAAATATATTGTAATAAACTCGTTTCTTTATGTGCGATTAATAATCTCAACTATTAAAGGCATTCACATCGCTCGTTCGCGCTTTAAACAGTTTCATTTATTAAGCGCTTTAATTAACAAACCAGTTTATTAAATAACAAGAGCTTTTTTGATTTTATAAAAACCAAGTGAGTACTACCTTATCTGTTAAGAAAATAAAACCGCATAAAAAGATATTATAATTTATTGGGTGTTACACAAATTTAAGTTATAAATACATACATTATAAGTTATAATAACGCCATGGTTGCACTTAGCTTCGTTCTTGTTTTGAAACTTATGTAGCATTTAAAAATGTTCACTGGATTACTCTTAGAATTACTGATCCTCTCATCACTACAAGATGTCAATCAAATAAATAAGTATTTTACTCTAATTTTGTTTCAATTATTTATTATAAATTAAAAATCTATTGCAAAATTTTAAAACATCAATAATTATAGATCTTTTTTTAGTATACTTTGTAAGGGTAAATTCCAGCTATGTCGTCAGTCAATTATCTCTGGTAACATGGCATTCATATAAAATTTTTTTAAAATAGTAATCGTTTTTCCATTCCAATATTTATTATTGCCTCTTTTAATAATACAATATTTCAAATCACATTCTGTGTATACAATAAAAAAGCGGACCTTGCACTTGATACATATAATCATCTTTTTCTTTTAAAACTATATTGTTACTGTTTTGGGGATCTAACTTCAAGTATTTAATAAGTTTTTGTTCTACAGCTGTTTTGAAGTCTGTATGTTTTGTATTAAAAAAGCATTTAATTTCAACAATACTATTTGAACCAATTAATCTATCTGGTGAAGCTCCTAAAAATCTTCTCTCTTTATCAATAAAAAAACACATGATTTTACTTTTAAACCTGTAATTTGTTCGAATTTTAATTTTGCGTTTTCTTTATGATCAATACCCCATTGCATAGAATCCGACAATATTTTAAATTTAGACACATCTACTTGATTTAATTTAGTTTTTACAGTGTTTGCTGTATCGGTTGTAGATTTCATAATAATAACTTTTCCAAAATTGCTAGCTATCAATCTGTTATTTCTCTGTTTGCCCCACTCGCTGTTGTCTCGTTGTCCAATTGCACCAATAAAAATATTTACAATATCGCAAGAAGTTAATTCTTTCAAAAAATTTACTTTAATTTGTTTATATGTTTCTTGTGACATATTAGTTATTTCCTCTTCTAACAATGCACCATAATCTAAATCCGCATTTTCTAAATGGGACAGGTAATCTCGGCACCAGTAAGTATTTTAATCCATTATTCAAACCTGCTTTATTTAATCCTTTAAGTAATTTCGGTACCAATATTTTCCTGACTTGTAAATAACGGTTTTGAAAAATTATTTTATTTGACCTGATAAGGTGTGACGATGCCCTAAGTAAAAACTGGATTAAAAATTAAATACTGAAATAGAATTTTTGAATTTTGCTCTTATAACTTAATTTTAAGCTGAATTAATAAATGTAGCAATTTTATTTTCATAGAAAATTAAAAAATTCGATTAGATGTTGTTCTGAAGATGACTAAATTTATTTTTGTTCGGCCTCGTCTGTTTTCTGGCTTCGCCTTTCCCATTAAAAAAAACTTAGCCGAACAAAATTATTTTTTGGCTTTGGTACACAGTAGTTATTTGTTTAATTATGCAATAAAAGCATGTGATGTTTTTTGTACAGTTATAGGTATACCCAGATCATTTTTGTAATATTAAATTTCAAAATTCAATCCAAAATTCGGGTTTTCAAAATGTAGGTCATATTATATGACAATGTCACGTTCACGTTGTCATATAACAATTCAGAAAGCCATAATTTTGGGTTGAATTTTGAAATTTTATATTACATACGTGATCCGGGTTTAGTTTGTATAAAACTATCTTTTAAAATTTGTTCGCTAAAAAAACTTCATCAGAAGATTCAGCTAAAACAGAATGAATTTTGCAGGAAAAATAATCCGATTATCTAGGTCTAGATTTTTTGGAAATTTTTGTTAGGTCATGTTTATAATAACTGATTAAAATCTTTAAATAAAAGTTTATTTATTAAATATTTTTGTTAACATACCATGAATTTCTTTCAACTATTTTATAAACAAATGTCTTTTTATTATTCAAATTTATAATCTCTTATTATTTTACATGCTACAAAGTTTGTGGACAATTAACGTTAAATGATTCAACGGGATTATTATCTACATCGTACAAAAGATTAGAAAATAAATTTGCAACTTTTTCAAATTACTACTATATTGGTAATTTCTTCAAGTAGATATTTTTAGATATCTCCATAAATTGACCGGCAAGTGTGTTTCTGACGGTGACAAAAACTGAGTTCAAAACAATCCTGAATCTTATTTTGCCTTGAAAAGTAAAATCTTGACTGTTCGTGTAATTTGCATTTTATGAGGTTAGGGTAGAGTTCAGTGACTGAAGCCTGTCAAAATGTGAAAAATATACAACCGAAAGTACACCAAGTTCTGAATTTTATCTTGGTACCCTAGAGCCTTAAGGTAGGTTAAAAAGAAAAGGTTTCGTCACCCAACAGATGTGACAGAAGAAGATGCCTGAAAGGTAGGACTTTCAGCTGGTAAAAATAGAAATTAGTAATTTCTGCTCAATTTTAAAAATTTTAGTTTTATTATTTATCCTTTTTGACTTGTTGTTTTTTTTTTATAAATTAATAACAAGTAAGTTTCGGTTAACACTCATAAAATCAATATTTATTTGAGATAAGAAAGTTCCACATTGCTTTTATCAATTAATGTGAAAATGTCGCACCAAACACTCGTCATTTGTCTCACCTTTGCTATAATTCAATCAGGTAAATATAATTTTTTAAATATATTTAATATCTTTTAAATTTTAGTGGCAAGTTTAAATTGCTACGAATGCAGTTTATCTGAGGGCGAAAAATGTGAAAATACAAATTCGTGTTCTAAACACTGTGGCCAATACACCTTAAAATGTAGGTATAGCACCTCTAGTCTGTTTTTTTAGCAGAGAAAAAGCAAATCTGATTGGTTAATTTAGAAAAATAACCAAACAGAAATGAGTATTTTAAATCTGCAACGCTTTCTGGTTTTTCTCTTACTCCGTAATCAACAAATACTGATTGAGTTGGCAATAAAGTTACTAGAATTTTTTTTTGCAAGTTGCCGGTTTGTTAAAGCTACTTATTTAGGTTATGTCTGACATCTGTCAAAAAATTACTAAAAGTAATTTTATATTTAATCTATTTTAACAACAACAATGACTTTATTAGATAATACAATAGAAAATAAAGCAAATAGTAAAACAGAAACTAAATTTAAAGATAAGGTTCAAAGTATGCACTGTTATCTTCAATCCATAACTTAGCTCCTCGTTTTAGGTTAATTAATACAGTAATTAGAGTAGTCGGAGTTAATACGAAGCAAAACTTGTTTGCAATGAGAGCTTTTTTGCAGATTTTCGCGAGTTTTGCTCCATTTGAACGCAAATGTCTTTCAGTAAGAGTGGATGATCGATCTGGTGTTGTTTTTGCAACATTATCTGTATTTAAATGACGTATAAAAACTATTTTAACAAATCTAAAATCAAATTTTTGAAATGTCAAATTTGAATTTGAAGTTTAGTGAGAATAGCCAATTTCAAGTGACATTTCAGTGCTGCCAACTCAATCTCTACTTGTTGATCACGTTGTAGTTATAAACAACGTTTTGTTTATAAAACAACACACTTTTTTTTCAGATTTTGATAATTCAGCTAAAGTTTTTAAAGGCTGCGTTGATCAAAACAAATGTGAAGATATCAGAAATTCTTATGCAGATGGAATAGTAACAGTTAAACATTGTAATGTTTGTAAAAAAGATTTGTGTAATTCTGGCTTTAAAATTAAGAGTTTTGGATCTTTTGTCTTATTACTAATTTTAGTTTTCGTTTGTAAATAGTCTAAATAAATTTTTTTAAAAAAACTTACTAAATTTTTTTATTAAATTGGAAATCCTCTAGAATTACAAAGATCAGTGTTACAAAGGTAACAAAACGCATCTTTAGATTTATTAACATTGGCACATTTTTCCACAACTGTATTATTAACAACAACACAAGTTCTCATCTCTATTTTATGTGTACCTAAAAAATTTCTGCTGTAATACGCGTTTTACATTTTTAATAATTAATTACTGTCATAAATGACGCCATTTGCCATACAGTTTGATCCTGGAGGACAATCTAGAGTTTCGAGTGGTTCCTTACATTTGTCTTGACAAAAAAAACATTTTGAGACACTACTGCCACTTACTAAAAATAATAAAATAAAATAAAAAAGAAATTAAAAAAATACTTACCGTTAAAATGGAGAAAGAATAGAGAGAATAACACGACAAAATGCATGTCTACTTTCTTTATTATATAATAATAAAATTGTAGTTGTTACAAGTTTGTGTTACAACAAAATTTTGATAAAAGTGATAAGCTGACCCCTTGTTTATGTTCAACGATTCCTGGAAGATAAACATACAAAAAAAGAAAATAATGTTTGGAAACTTGCATTAGAATTATAAATTTACGAAAACATTTTCTTGATTTAATTACTAATTAATAATACACAACTACTTAGAGAATTTTTTTGTCTTATATGAATTATTTCGAACATTAAATTTGATGTATTGTTGGTTGCATAAATAAATAACTCTATGATTCTTCATGTCAAAGCTTCCTCTACCAAACAATCTTGCTCCTTTAGCTTTTTAGATATTTTAAGTGTAGCTATTTGTTGTTTTAAAGAGGGAAAATGAGTGGAATGATAACAATAAAATGTTCTTCACATATCATTATATTTTTTCGACAATTAGACAAATTTAAAAATAAGATAAAATAAGAAAAACAGACCAACTGAACCTGAAATTTGTTTAGCAGAATTACACAAATTAGAATCACAGAGAAAACAGCTGCCATGCTTATCTATTTCATTACATTTTTCAGCAATATAAGTATCTGTAGCAAAAACACATCCTTTCACTTGTTGTACATCACCAACTAAAAGAAAAAAAAATGTAGTTAATTTTTTTAGAAATGTTGTTAATACTTACAAACTTTAGTTCTAGATGATAGACATCTATATTCAGTACGATCACTTCCTATACAATATTCTATTTTTTCAGGTTGATTACAGGTCATATTACAATAATAACATTCTGTGACACGTGCTTGTGTTACATGAATACACAAAAATATAGAGAGAGGAGTTAACACACTGTATAGTTTCATTTTTTGTATAGATTGTGTTTAATATCGATGGATTACAAAGGTTTATTGAAATAAACTGAATCGTTTGTTTTGATTTTTTTATCAAATAGCAACACGTAATTTCAGGAAAATGATAATTAGGTTTTGGAGATAAGGGATTGATTAGAGATTTCGGAAAAAATGAATTATTTTATATGTTAGTTACTACGTTTTTAATAAAAATAAATATGTCTAACTTGAACTCAATTCGAGCTTCTTGCAATTTAAGTAATTTAATAACACACTTTTATCGTCATGAATAATAACTAGAAAGTGTTTAAATGCTGGTTCAGCTGCTATTTCTTCGGTGTTTTTTAAGCACACGGAATATTTCGAGATTGAAGAGATGTATGAATTTGTCACTTTTGCTGTAGAAACTTTTTTTTAGGTACCTACTATTTTGCTAATAAAAAATAAGAGTCTGCGAGATGATATATTTATCTGTCATAGCTTAGGTCCTAGATACGCTTAAAAAACTAAAACTTGTAGAACAAAAATTGCTGAAGAAGATAAAAGACAAGTTTTGTAGCTTTAGAACTAAAACTAGTGCTACCAGAATTTTAGAAAAACTGATAAATCAGAAAAAGTAGAGAAACTAAAACTGATAAAATTAGAAAAATGTGAAATTAAAATAGAAAAAGTAGAAAAACTAGAAACTAAATTTGCAAAAAGTAAGAAAATTAGAGAAATAAGAAAAATTGTGGAAGCTAAATACTCTATATAAAGTACTTAAAAAAGTAGAGAAAAAAAAACTTTTAAAAAGATATAAATCTACAAAAAATAAAGGGGGAGAGTAACTCAGTAAATTAGAAACTTGTGGAATATTTAAAAAAAAAATAGAATGATTAGAAGAACTGAAACTGCTAAACTATAAAATTTAAAATATAAAGGACAGTAGAAAAATTTTAAAAATTAAGAAATTAGACATAAGCACTAAAAAAACAAAAAACCAGAAATTAAGAACTGGAGACGAGAAAAAACTAGAAAAATTTAAAATATGATTGCAAGAATTATATAAAAACTGGTAGATCAGAGAAAATAAAGGAAATAATTTAAGCAAAACTAGAATAATGAAGATAATAAAGAACTAAGAAAACAAAGAAAACTAAAACTGTGTTACAAAAACTTAATTAGAAGCATTTAAAAACTAGAACTGGAACTAGAACTGGAAAAAATTAACTAATTTTTTTTAGTATCTTTTTACTGGTTATTCTCTTTCTCTGAGAATTTTTTTTTTCTAATAAAACTTTTTTCTTATTATCATTTTGTCGTTTTTTAAAAATCTTTTTTTCTATTGTCCTTTTATCTGCTAACCTTCGTTTCACAATATTTTTGAAAACTTTTTCAGGTTTTTTTGCTGTTTTAGAACTTTTTAAAACTAAAACTTTTAAAAAGATATGAAACTAGTAAAAATGATGAAATATAGTGATTCAGTAAACTAGAAACATGTGAGATATTAAAAAAACTAGAAAGATTAGAATTAAAACTGCTAAACTAAAGAATTTAAAAGATAAAGGACGCTAAATAAATTTTTAAAAAATAGAGGAATCACACATAACTACTAAAAAAAATAAAAAGTCGAAAATTAAAAACTGGAGAAGAGAAAACAGAGAAAATAATTTTAGTAAATCAAGAATATTAAAGATAATAATAAAGCTAGAGAGACAAAAAAAACTTAAACTGGGGAAAGTACAAAAACTTTAGTAAGAAGAATAAAAAAACAAGCACATCAGACAAACTAGAACTAGAAAAAATAAAAATAAACATGTTTTTCTAGTATTTTTTTACTGTTTGTTCTCTTTCTTTGAATTGTTTTGTGTTCTTATAAAACCCTTCTTTCATACTTGTTGTTGTTAGGCTCCTTAAACCTTTTTTGATTTCTGATTGTATTTTTTTATTTACTAAGTTTGTTTTTGAAAATTTAAATAAACAAAAATATTCAGAGAAGTGTAAACACACTGTATATTTACGTATTTTGTATAGATAATAACTAATATCGACTGATTAGTGATTACATAGGTTTGAAATGTACTCAACGATTTGCTTTTATTTTTATTAAGAAGTGGCGTCAATTTTTTTGGATATAAGTGTTTAGGGATTTCGGAAGAATATAAAAAATCTAAATTGTTTTTTAAGTACTTTTTTTTTAAATTAGTTGGGATTTTTGATAAATTAATATAAAAAAGCTAGATGTCATGCAACCTTACAGATTTTTTTTGTAACAGTTTCAGTGTCATAAATATTTTTTTTAACATATATAATACATTTTCAGCATTTTTTTTTAATTGTCTTTAAAGTAAAAGTCTCGTGCGAACTAAAATTTACTGAATCAGAACAAGCTAATTTTTTCCATTTTTGAAAAGTTTTTTTAGAGTTATTTTTTGTAGACTATTCTTGTTCTTATCCTATTAAAAAGAAGAAGGAAAAAAAAAGTAACAGAAAATTTAGAAAAATAATTATTATCTTTAATTCGAAAAAATGAAAGTCATTTTGATGAGAGGATGAGTTGTTTCCTATTATCACCACTCAATTTCTAATCAACTTGTGTTGTTATCTTTATTTAATTTTTGGCTTAAAGCAAAAACGTAATAAAACCAGGTGGTTTTCATGTAGGTTAAAAAAATAGTGAACAAAAAAAATGAATAAAAGAACTGCAAATATTTTTTTTTGTATTGTGATTTTTCTTTTTATATTTTACAAAATTTGTTATCGTATAATACGAAATTAAAGAATAAAAAACTTCTATAAATCAACTTTTAAAAATCTACAGTTTGCTTAAAAAAATTTAGTTAAAACGAGAAGTAAACTCGAGATTAAAACATCTGAAATCGAGTAAATCCCAGCAGAATTACAAAGATCTGTATCACACGTAAAACACGATCCTCCATCAGCATCATCAATGGTACGACAGTTGTAATTGCTTTCGGGATTATCCGACATGCATCCTTTAATTTCCTGAGTCTTACCATCTAAAAAAAATTTTCTAAATTTCAAGAAATAAATTTATTTAGAACTTACTTTTGGTGAACTTGGCTGAAATACATTTATAAGAGTATGAAGAGGGTCATTTCACTACATCCAGTGGACTATTGTATTTATTATCACAGAAATAACATTTCGAAGGACTAGCTTCTGTAGTCCCAGGATAGAAGAAGGCAAAAATTGCCAGAAAAGGGCAATACTTTCTCCACAAATAACTTAGAAAGTCTAGAAGATTCAGACAAAGAACAGATCTTAAACTCTGAACTCAGCTTACCGGACGTTCCCTGCCATAAACTAAGTTCAAAAAGAGATACAAAGAATCTCATTACACTTAAACTAGTTGCAACTTTAGACCGATGCCAGTTAAGCATTAGAGACTCTGTTTACATTCATAATGCGGTGGTAGAAGCGCTTGGTCTGAGCAGCGATGATTTTCCTATAAACAAATCATCGATTCAACGAATTCGTACTGAAACTAGAAAATCAAGAGCAGAAGCAATCAAATCTGACTTCCAAAACAATGTACCCGACGTAGTTACAGTCCATTGGGATGGAAAACTATTACTCGGGTTGAATGTACGAAGTTCAAAAGAAGAACGTTTGCCAGTTATTGCTTCGTTTGACGATAAAGCACAGCTTCTTGCAATGCCGAAACTAGAACGTTCTACTGGAAAACATCAAGCTATGGCTGTCTCAACAGCTCTGTTTGACTGGAATCTTTTTAATAAAGTACAAATAATGTGCTGCGACACAACAGCTTCTAATGCTGGTCGTTTCAATGGAGCTTGTGCTATTTTGGAGCGAACTTAAGAAAGAGAATTGCTGCTTTTCGCCTGTCGTTATCATGTTTATGAATTGGTCCTAAAAGCTGTTTTTAAAACCAAAATTAATGATTGTTATAATAATGTGTAATAATTGTTAATAATTTATAAGGCAAAATTAGACAAAGGTTTTGTAAGAGATGACTACCGCAAATTGGTCGAACTGTGCGTAATATTTTTGGGAGTTGACACAGAGAAAAAAGTAAAACTAAAGCCCCCCGGTGCTATGCATCAAGCACGCTGGATGGCGAGAGCAATCTATTCTTTAAAAATTTGTTTACTTCAATCACAATTTAGAATAACTGCAAAGAACATAAAAGCTCTACAAGATGTTTGCTTATTTATCGTGATGTTGTATGTTAAACCGTGGCTCAAATGCACAGTTGTGAGTAGAGCACCTAACCAAGATTTGTGCTTCTTGAAGATGTTAAAAGAGTACGAAAAAATTGATATAACAATTTCTAAAGCCTCTATAAACAAGTTTAGCCATCATTTGTGGTATTTATGTGAAGAGACAGTCATTCTATCACTGTTTAATGATGAAGTTGATAACCAAACTAAGAAGAGAATGATTGTCAACTTCAACAAGGACAGAATCTCAGATTTTAGCAAACGCTATAACCCGTCGGAGGAAGAATTGTCTCAAAAGTTGTTTGGTAAATTAAATTGACTTTTTGTGATATTTTTAAATTGTTATTGATTTTTTGTTATTTAACTTATTTTTCTTTTTTTCTCAGATAAAACACTTGATGATTTTGTATAGGAAAAGAGCAAACAATTTCTTTCACAACTGCAGATCGATGACAGTTTTTTAAAGAAAGATAATTTTTGGAACAATAATTCTGCTTTTCTGGAAGCTAAAAAAAGAATAAGTTGTTTGAAAGTTGTGAATGATAGTGCTGAAAGGGCTGTTAAATTGATGCAAGATTTTAACGGACTTATCACGGCTGAAGAAGAGCAAAAACAGTTCTTGATGCGCTGTGTGCAGGAACATAGAAAATTGTATCCGGTCTGTAAAAAAACTACCCTAAAAAGAAGTTATCCTGACTGATTGTTATAAATGTATGTTTTTAATTAAAGATTAATGTCCATTTAATATCATTGTTTCTTTTGTTCATCTATTTTATTGCACTTCTGGTGATTTTATAGCAGAAATTACGTTTTTTACTAAACTTTGAAGCTCGGTTGGCACTGGTTGCAATTGTGCTAGGAAGACGAAATTTCATATTTGAGTATCTTATAGCATTAGTAAAAAATATAGAGGTTATGCATTTTGAAATTCGAAAAAAAATTTTTGTCATATAATAAGGGACACCCTACTAGATATATTCAAAAATTTGGAGAAATTGGATCAAATACCTAAAAAAATCGAAAATTGCTAAAACTGGAGAAGACAGAAAAAGAGTATAAGAGTTAGAGTAATCATGAAATTACAAAAATTAGAATAATTTAAAATCGTGTTACTAGAATTTTAGAAAAATTGGTAAATCAGAAAAGAGAGAAGAAATAATTCTGGCACAACTAGCATAATGAAGATATTAAAGAAACTAGGGAAGATACAAAAACTTGATTAGAAGCATTAAAGAACTAGTGCATTACACAAACTAGAACTAGAAAAAATGTTCTAGTATTTTTGTACTGTTTATTTTCTTTACTGAGAATAGTTTTTTGCTTTTATGAAAACTTTTTTTATATTTTTTAGGAGTCTTCTTGTTGGATCTTCTTGGTATGTTTAAATGAAAATTGGAAATGAAACATCCACTAACACCAAACTCCTTTACTTGATACGACGCACGTTTTGACAACAATGTTGTCACCCTTAGTTTTAACTCAGTTTTAATTCCTACCTGAGGATGACAACATTGTTGTTAAAACGTGCGTCGTATCAAGTAAAGAAGTTTGGTGTTAGTGGATGTTTCATTTCCAATATTCATTTTTTAAGAACTTTTTTGTTTTTCTTTTGTTTTTCTTATCTACTAATAGTCGTTACATAAATTTATTTCTAAAACTCTTTTAGATTTTTTTGCTTTTTCAGAACTTTTATTAAGCCTACATTGCTTAACTTTTTCTTCAAAAGTTTTGCAACAAAAATATATAAAGAAGTGTGAACACACTGTATATTTAGATTTTTTGTGTAGATAATAGTAACTAATATCGACTGTTTAGTGATAACATAAGTTTGAATGTACTCAAAGATTTGCTATTATTTTTATCAGAAATTGGCGCTAATTTTTTTGGTGATAATAAGTGATTAGAGATTTTGCAAAAATAAAAAAAATGTAAATTGTTTTTTAAAATTAGATAAATTTTTTGTTAAATTAGTATAAGCAGAAAAGATCAAATTTAGCTACAATTTACATTTTTAAAATTATTTTTGTAACATTTTTAGTGTCGCAAGTGTCTTAATATAATTGCATTTTTTTTAAGTTTTAATTAAAATACAAGTTTCGTGCGAAAATATACTGAATCAGTACAAGCTTAATTTTGCTATTTGTGAAGTTTTGAATGTATCTCGAAATTATTTTTGTTTTTATCGCATTAATTAAGAAGGATTAAAAAAACAGAAAATTTGGAGAAATAATTATTATCTTTAATTTAAAAAAATGAAAGTCACTTTGATGAGAGGATGAGTTGTCTCATTATTACCACTCAATTTCTAATCAATTCATGTTGTTATTTTTATTTAATTTTTGGCTTAAAACAAAAATATAATAAAACCAGGTGGTTGTCTAACAAAATAGTGAAAAAAAAGATTTATTTTGTTTTTTTTTGTGATTTTTTTTCTTATTTTTTAAAGTTTGTCATCGTATAATTCAAGAACAGAAAATTTCTTTAAATTCATTTCTAAAAATTGCTTAAAAAATTTTAGCTAAAACAAGAAGTAAACTCGACATTAAAACAACTGAAATCGAGTAAATTCCAGCAGAATTACAAAGGTCTGTATCACACATAAAACACGATCATTCATCAGCATCATCGATGGTATCACAGTAAGATTTGCTTTCGCTGGTATCCGGCATGCATCCTTTAATTTCTTGAGTCTTCCCATCTAAAAAAAAATTTCAAAAATTCACAAAAAAAATTATTTAAAACTTACTTTGTGTGAGCTTGGCTGAAATACATTTATAAGAGCCTGAGGGGCAGTTCACTTCATCCAGTGGACTATTGCATTTATTATCACACTGATAGCATTTCGACGGACCAGCTTCTGTAGTTTCAGGATAGAAGAAGGCGAAAATTGCCACAAAAGTGAGTACACTGGACACTTTCATTTTTGGAATTTTTTTCAGACACTGGCAGGTGTGTACAGAATTGCACATTATTTATATGATTATCTAGTTGAGAGAAAAAGTGGGGTGAAGTGGGGTTTATCTATTAATTTTATGGAAACGATTTATTGATCCAATATGGGAGGTTTTCCACGATAAATTGGCTTTTCAAATATTTTTTTTGGAAAATTTTGTTGCGTTTACAATACTACAGTTTTTCTTGTTTTTGTAATTTTGAAATTATTTTACCTTTTGTATCATTTTTCTGGCTTTCTCAATATTTATAATTGAGCAAATTTCTGGTTTATTAACATATTTAGTCTAGCAGTTTAGTTTTTTCTACATGTTGTTACTATTTCTTTATTTTTTCAAGTTCTTCGTTTTTTTCGAATTTTCCTAGTTTTTCAAGTTTATCGGCTGCCATGTTTTTATAGATTTTTTTTTGGTTTGATTTAGAGTATATAGTTTTACTTTCAACAGTTTTTCTAATTATTCTTATTTTTCTATTTTTTCCAGGTTTTTTTTAATAATAATAATAATAATAATAATGTTTATTGCAGCCATAAATCATACAAAAGAAATAGATACAAAATAAATAAATAAATTACAAAAGCAAATAAAAAAGAGGCTACAAAAGGACTAAAAATCAGTTCTGCGAACTGTTTTTCATTTTAGTCCATTATTATATTCTAATAATACTAATTCTAATTACTATTCTAACAAAGTTATTTTTAATTTCCTTTGAAAAGTTTTAAAATTATCATTTTTAAATTCATTATCAAGGCCATTGTAAATCCTAGGACATAAATAGGAAAATGATGACTTATATAATTCCGTGCTATGCTTTGGAATGTGCAAAAATTCGTTGTATCTAGTTGTGCGATCATGAATATCTTTTCGGAGTACAATTTTATTATATAAGTTATCAGGTGTTTTATTTTTGACAATACTAAAAATTAAGCAACTTAAAAAGAACTTATATCTATTTTTGATGCTAAGCCAGCCAGACTTACGCAGATAAGGTGTTATATGCTCTTGACGTTTTACATTATAACAATATCTTAAACAAGAATTTTGAATTTTTTGTAATTTATAAAAATTAGCATTAGTTATAAAAGATCCATAAAATACAAGACAATAGTTAATATGGCTTAAAATTAAGCTATCACAAATTTGTATTTTTAACTTTGTAGTAAGAGTATTCTTTAAAAAATATATCGATTTCAATATACCATAACATGTTTTGCAAATTTTATTAACATGGCTAGAAAAGTCCAGATCGTTGTCAATGATTATTCCTAAATTTTTAGCGGACGAAACTAACGTAATGTCACAATTGTTTACAGCTAGTTTACAATTATTATAAACAATTTCACAAGATTTCTTCGGACCAAATAACATTGCCTGAGTTTTTGTTGGATTCAACTTTAATAATTGTTTCTCGCATTTTTTGTTTAAATTGTTTAAATTATTGTTTATTAGATCTATAACCCTAGGTGCATCGGTTACTGTAAATGATCGGAATATCTGCGTATCGTCTGCATAGCATTGCACTCCCACATCATTTAAAAACATTTCAATATCACAAGTATACAAAATAAATAAAATCGGTCCAAGTATAGAACCTTGCGGTACACCATTATTTACTTTTTTAAAATTGGATTTTAAAACAGATTCCCCGTTTATAACAACTTGCTGGTATCTTTCGGATAAATAACTTTCGATAAATTTACATGATTTGCTAGAAAATCCAACATAGTGCAATTTAGCTAGTAACAACTTATGACTAATAGTGTCGAAAGCCTTGGAGAAATCTAATAGGAGTAAAAGAGTCATCATACCTTTATCATAAGCGTTTAGAATATAGTCGGTAACGTTAATTAAAGCTGTAGCTGTACTGTTTTGAGCTCGAAAGCCAGCTTGACTCTGTGGTAAGATTTTATATTGATCTAAATATTCACGTATCTGAGATGACATTAATTTCTCCAAAACTTTTGACAAAGCAGGTAATATACATATTGGTCTTAAATCAGAAAAATTTTTAGGGTCTACAATTTTAGGCAAGGGAGTTATTTGACAAGTTTTCCATATGTTTGGAAAAGTTTGCGTCTTAATGGCATAATTTACAATATTTGTTAACACTGGTAAACATACCTCGGAAATTAAATTAATCATGTCAATTGATATGTCATCACATCCCACTGCTTTAGAATGTATTGCACTTAAAGCTTTTTTCACTTCACTTTCACTAACACACCGGAATTCAAAGAGTTTCACAACCTTTGGATGAAGTGAGCCCATCCTGTAGCTAGCAACTTCACCTTCTATATCTGAAGACTCTATTTTTGCACTGGTTACGAAAAAGTCATTTATAAGATTGGCTTCACAAAGATGAGATGGGATTTCTACAGACGCTTTTTGCTTTAATCCTAACGACCTTAGACCCTTCCATAGCTTCTTACCATCTTTGCAGGTGTTCAATTTAAAAGTTGAGAAACTGTTTTTTTCACGCTGGACTGCTCTTTTCACTTCATTACGAATGTCTACATAAAATTGCCATTTTGTTGGAGTATTGTTACGCTTATATGCCAAATAAGCCTTTTTTCGAGCTTTAATCATTTTCGTGATATTATAAGTTAGCCATTCAGGTCTAGGGTTCCTTGACGTAGTCATCAGTTTTTTTGGAGCATGTACATCAAATAATTGTAAGATGAAAGCATTAAATAAACAAATTTTTTTATTAATATTGTTGCATTTTAGTATACTTTGCATCGGTAGGTGTGAAGCATCTTCCTGAAGTTGATCAATATTTATTTGGGACAAACATCTTCTGTACTTTTTAATGGGTCCCGGTTCTGGTGGGGTGTCTAATAAAAATTTAGAGCATAATAGATTATGATCACTTATTGGTTTGTTGCCACTATTAAGAATTTGGCTCATCATTTCCACAGCAGTTTTTGTTTCAGGTATCAGTTCATTGCTTATGTAGATATGGTCAATTAGTGTAGAACTGGTTGGGGTGACTCGAGTAGGTTCTTTGACAACTTGAGACAAGTCGTAAGGGTTTAAAACCTGCATTAAAAATTTGTATGCAACTGATTCTGTTTTCTTAAAATCAATATTAAAATCACCAAACAAAGCTAAGTAATTGACTTGAGGATACAGTATAGAAATGTTAGAGTCGATGTGGCCAAGCTCAAGATACGATGTTGACGGCGGTTTATAGATTAATCCAATACCCAATTTTTTGTTTTTAGGTAGAGCTACCTCAACCCAAATTTGTTCCACATTACTTTTAACGTTGCTGTCTAAAATTTTATATTTTAAATGTTTTTTAATATATACCACAAGTCCACCACCTTTCTTTTGGTTGGTATTTTCAAAGTCCCGGTCCATTCGTATCAGATTATAACCCTCAATATTAATAGATTCATTTGGCACACTGTTATTAAGGTTAGTTTCAACTAGTAGCATCATATCGTAAATGATCTCAGTGATAGCCTCTATTGATGGAAGTAAGGTTCTTATGTTTAAAAATCCTACGACTAGCGACTTGCCATTACAATTGTTAGTAAGTTCTCTCTTCTTTTTTTCTTCTTTTTTGAGTGTGGGTTTATTTAAGGGTTGAGAAGAACTGATTCGAAAAAGTTGAATTGGGTTTATGTCGCATAATTCTCTATAGCCGCCTTTATATAAAAACATTATTTTTATCGTTTCTTGGCGACGGAAATGCTGATGGTGAATTTAGGCTATTTTTATTTTTACTCGATGGAAAATTCCATCTACGAAGAATAACTCCATTTGGCCAGAATTCAGCTTTAGTTACTTCATTTAGAAATTCATATTTGAGACCTATTTTGTAACTTTCATTTTGACCTTTGAACGCAAGTGTTTCAACTGAAATGTCTCCGTGTGGTAACTTATTTTTGAGGTAGTTCATTATTTTTTCTTCACCTGTACCTTTAGCAATTTTACCTATATAGAACCACGCTTTTTTGTTTTTAGCTGCAGAAAAATTTTCATTATCATTTAATTTTGCGGCCCCAATTATAACTTGTGCTTTTTTCCGTTGAGTAGTATTTTCGTTGTTACTGGTTTTGCGTGGAATTTTTTTCTTAACGGTGATCCACTGATCATCATTTTTAACATTTGCTGCAATTTTGACTTCCTCTGCTTCTTTAGTCCAGTCCAAGTGGTCTTTAAGTATTTTTGTTTGTTGAGGCTTTCCTTTTGAGGTCACTTCCAGATAGCTACCTGAACCGGTGCTGGCGATAGCAACAGGCGTTTTTTGAACTTTTGATATCGCTGGTTCTGGGTCAATCAATACAAATGAATTTAATCGGCTATTTGATGGAGCATTTGTTAGCAAACGCACTAAATCACAGTTTGATTCTCTTAAATTTTTTATTTCCTGATAAAGTTTGTTTATCTCTTGATAAAGCGGTAATGTGGCCACCGATATTGCATCCTGTATTATCCTCGCATATGTTTCACTTTTAATAAATTCTGTCAAAAAAATTTCATTTTCTTTTAGTCCGTCTTGAGAAACTTGTGTTTCCATATCTGAATTTGACTCAGAGACCGAGTTTGTCCTGGGATGAGCGATACATTTCATTTCATTATCAGTAATCATGATAAACTTCTTCTTCTTATCTTCTAGAACAGCGGCACAACTTTTGTGATAACACACTCCACAAACTACACACTTTAGAAATGCGTTACTCACTGAGTTTTTACATTTTTTGCACTTATTTTCGGTCATAATAAATATTACCGACGGACAAACTGTACATCGGTGATGACTGATCGATGAATCAGTAGTAAGTTTAATGAGTTTTCTAATTTCTACAATTTTTTCTGTAGCAGTTGCAGCTCTTTTAATCTTTCTATTTTCTTTTTTACATGATTTTGGTTTACTGTTTCATAATTTCTTTATTTTTTTCTGGTTTTTTATTTTTTTCTAACTTTTTTAGTTTTTAGTTTATCTACCTTTATAAGTTCCTGCATATTTTTTCTAATTTATTTAGAATCTTTAGTTTTTGAACAGTTTTTTTTACTAGATTATAGTTTATACTAATTCTTCTAACCTCCACCTAATTTTTTAGTTTCTGGAATATTTCTTTGTTAAATCTAAATAAAATCTAAATCTTAATTGATTTACCAAATTTCTACTAGTCCAAGTTTTTATTTTTCTAGTTTTTGTAATTTCGAGTCTTTCTAGCTTTCATATCCTTTATCTGAATTTATAACAGTAAAAAACAACAAGTCTACTTTATTTTTTAGAAAATTTTGTCTATTTATTTTATTTTTTCTCTAAATGTTTGTAGTATTTTTCGGTTAAAAAATATGTTCATAACAACATGAATGATGCAAGTATTACAGAACGACGTCATTATATTTTGAGACACACTTAAACAAAACTTTCTAAGAAAATAAATAAATCAATCGTGATTAATTATCTTTAAATTAGTAATACTCTAAAACTCATGGAGATTTTATCTTAAGCAGAAATGAACTGGAAATGAAATAAAAAATTGTAATGTGTGTTCGTTAAAAAAAAAAACTCGTAGCAAGCCATGACATTGTTACGTTTGTCGTACGTGACCCCATACAACAACTTGATGAAATTAATGAAAATTTGGTTGAACTGAATAATGTGATAAATAATGTTCGAAGACGATATGCTTTATGTGTTCAGCATCAAGGAAGACATTTTCAACAGTTTTTGTAGGTAATAAATGAATATTTTTATAAAATTGTATTTTTGTTTTAATTGTCGACAAGTGAGGTTATGAGATCTGTCAGTTTGACAAGTGTGTAAAGATTAATCACAGACATACAAAACAATTGTTTTTTAGTTTCAAAGCACTTTAGAGTTTTTTTTAAAAAAACACACGATATAATAAATCAATATTAAATAAAATTAAGTATTTTTTTTATCTTGCATATTTCTCTGTCATTCATATCTAACTTAGTTTTTTTTCTTAGTAAATGTGCTATTTTTCGTCTTTTTTTTGTTTTTTATATTATTTAGACTGTCTAGTCTAAGATTATCTAGTTTTTGTTTTATTTTTTATGTTACACGTGTTACATTCAGATATCTTTTTTACTGCTCACTGCTCAGTTTGTCTAGTCTAGACACTCTCCTAACATTTTTAATATCTTTGTCTCTTCTGTTTTATTTTTTTTTTACTTATTTCTTTTTTATTGAAACATATTTTGTATTCCTAGAGTTCGGCAAAGCGAAAATTCAATTTGCTCATTTTGTTTGTTATTTTATTTTATTTCAGTTTATTTATATTATTTTAGTCTTTTCTATATTTATTTTTTTATTTGTTTATATCAGTTTTTAATTCATTCTGTTGTGTTTTTTTTGCATTTCTACTAATTGTTTCACTTTTTTGTCGCCGGTTTATTATCATTATTGTTATTTATTGTCATTTTTGCGTTTTTTTACTTTTTTGGTTTGGAGAATTGCATTAATTACAGAGATTTTATGGAGATTATACAATGTAATTTTCGTTCTTTTTTTTTTAATTTAATATCAACATAATTCTGTTTATTTTATTTATTTATTATTATTATTTATTTTTATATTTATTTAATCTTCCTTTTAATCACTTTTACATTACCACACCTTTATGTAATCAGTGCTTCGATACTGATTCCCATTAAGCTTTCATCGAATTTTTTTGTCTAATAACTTTATCTTTATCAGTTAAGTTAAATAATAGATATTTTTCAATTATTTGAACAAATATTGGAGAAAAATTGCTAATCATTGTCATTACTATTGGCTTATTTTTTATCAAATTAAGCCTGCTTACTCATTATGGGTTGTTTTCACAAAAAAAAAAGAAATTTTTATTTGAAACATTTTGTTGTACATAAAATATTGTTTACAAGTTATTGTCAAAAGAATGCTAAATACCTAAATTTGTGTTTTATATAAAAATTTTTTTTGGTTTTTGAAATACACGAGAAAGACATTTTGTTTGAGAAGCGCTCTTATATTTTTAAATTTGGCGCCTCAAATGATAAAAAGAGAGAGAATGCGTTAACAGATCAGCATTTTTTAAACATTTATAATTTTCAAAATAATTAAAGTAAAAGCTTTTACGATATTATTTGTGTTACTAGAAGTTGTCCGACCGATTGGTGGTAAAATAATCTGTAATCTCTCATAAAAATAACGTTGTTTTAAAGTTTTGAATACTTTTTTTTGTAAAATTTAGAGACAAATTCTTAGAGTAGGAGCTGCTTTAGAGTAAATAATGCTAGATTTTACAAATGTTCTTGGTAAGAAGGCTCTAAAATCTAGGACTTCATTGAGACCTTAAATAGGAAAAACTGTAAAAAAAAGGAACAAAAACAGGAAAATTTGTTTTTGATTCATTTATTTTAGACATTCTGACTTAAGCAAAAATAATTTTACGTAAATTTACTCAGAATTACAGAGATCTAAGTCACACAAAAAACAGGATTCTCCATTAGTCGCAGCACTCACAGCCACATTATCACAGTACTCTTTAATTCTCTTAAACTCTTAATTTTATGTGTATATTTTTAGAAATGGAGGGGCTCTATCTAGATAGCCTAATCGGTCACTTATTCCAAATCGTAAACAAAGTTTTTGCAACTGTTTAAACAATTGGATGAAATTAATGATAATGCAATTTTAAAATAAAAAAAAATGAAAAATAAGATTAATGAAACAGCGAGTATAAGCAACGAATGTACAAACTCTTTTTTTTGGGTTTATAGAGTTAGATTATTAACACATTATTTATTTATACAATACATACAATGTATTTGTATGAAATACATACAATGTATTGTACAAATACATTTATACAATATATACAAGAATACACAACAATAATGAGATAGATAAATAACTAGATTTTCACACAGTAATAACTACGATAGCTCAAAATAACGACGCTCTTGATGAATCGCTCAATCTTAAATTTTTTGCCGGATCATTGCTTTCAGCTGCTTGTATAACTCTAGTCCATTTTGGGAATTCGAAAGTTTTCGCGACCTTTCTTTACAGGCGCAGCAATGATTTATTATTTATTTCGACCAATCTACACGCGTGACGAATATTTCTCAGAATTACAGCCAATAGTGTGATTTATAATTCTGGAAGTGTTTGGTATTTTTTTCTAAAAAGATTGTTAATCCTAAACAATCTATTTTAGGCTTGTTTGTTTTTTTTGCAATGGTTTCTGGCCTTTCTTGATTCTGCTATGAGCTTCTTAATAATAAGGAGTCTTTTTGATCTTTTTCTTTAAATTTTTTTGTAACTTTTTTAAAGTTTTTCGTATTTTTTATACTCTACCACCATTTTTCTTTGTTATTTTTTTGCTGTTTTTTTTTATTTTTCAATCTTTGTTTTTCAAGCTTTTTTAAAATCGTTTTTTGTTTTTTTAGAAACTATTTTAGCTCTTCTTCTTCTAATTGTCGTTTATCGAATTATTCTTTTTTTTAATTATTGTTGCTTATATTCAATTTCTTCTGAATTCTGTTTTACTAAAACCTTTTTTTGTTTTTGCAAAATTGTTTTTTGCTAAAGCAAGAATTCTGATCATCCAGAATTTTCTTTTGTTCTTCCATAAATGTTTTTGGCTTTATCAGAATCATTTTTGTTTTTCCAAATTTTTTTTTGTTTTACCAAATTTTTTTTTGTTTTTTTAGAATTGTTTATTGCTTAACCAGAATCTTTTCTTGTTGTTTTTTATCTTCTAACTACTGTTTTTTTTCAAGTTTTTTTGTTTCTTTAATTATAGTTTTTTGTATGCTTTTTTCCAAAATCTTTTTAAAAATCATTTTTTGTTGTTTTTACATCTTTAAAACTTTCTTCTGTTTTTTTTCTAAAAGTAGTTTTCCAAGAATTTCTAGTATTTTTTTATGTTTTTCATCGTCTTCGTTTTTGTTGTTTTTTTTTTGTTTTACAAAAATCTTTTTCAGTAAAATCTGACGAAAAAGAATCAGAACACGAAACAAGTCTTGTTCAATTGTTTTTTGTAAAATGTTTTAGCATCGATATTATTTTTTTTGTTATAAAATTTGTAAAGAAACGGTAATAAAACCCAGTAAATTAGTATTTGTTTAGTTTATTTAAACAATTTATTAGAAAAATTGACGTATAATTACATAACTCTAAGTTTGTTTAAAGTTTCCTGGTTATAAAATAAAGAAACAATAGAAAGTTTTTCTCTATTTTGATTAACTGTTATAGTCTTTCCAAAATCAAATTTGAAAATCAATTAAAAGACTATTACTCTATACTATCATTTGCTTTAGTTATTTAAACTAGTTATACAAATAAACTTCAACTAATTTTATTTACAAAATTTTAGTTAAAAGCAAGAGCAAGCTAGAAATTAAAATAGCTGAAATTGAGTAAACACCAGCAGAGTTACAAAGATCTGAATCACACATAAAACACGATCCTCCATCAGCATTATCAATTGTATCACAGTTCGCTCTGTTTGCGTAGTTATCTTCAATACATCCTTTGATTTCTTGTGTTTTACCGTCTAAAAATTATGAAGAATGTACAAAAAATTTTTAACAAAAGTAATTTATTACTTACCGACTTTTAGTTTAGATGAGACACATTTAATATTTAAAGAAGTAGAATTTGGACACTTTTGTACCTCCATTGGGTCCTTGCAATTATAATAACAAAAATAACATTCTGAAGGATTTGCTTCTGTAGTTTGAGGATAGAAAAAGGCAAAAATTGCCAAAAAAGTAATTACACTAAACACTTTCATTTTGAAAAAGAATTGATTTGTACTAAAACAGTTTCAACGGATTCATATTTATATCCTTATAAAAGGGGAAGGGTTTTATGACTTTTATCTCTATAATAAAGATCATTAACTAGGTATTATCTATTGTTAAAATCACTTATAAAAATTCTACATGTATATATAATTAAAAAATTGGAAACAGACTTTTATGATATTTGGAACACCGACACCAATCGAATCACTGGATTGTAATAGGAATTTAATTTATATTAACATAATTATACAGACTGTTATGGAAGTAAATGCATAAATTTTAACCAATTTTAATTTGTAGCAAAAATGAATATTCCAGTGGATTTTAAATAGAAATACAAAAACGCAATATTTTACTTAAACGTAACGTTTTCGAGATATTTACGTTTAAAGGTATAAAAATAACTGTTAATTTCTAACTTTGGCGTCCTATAGCTTCTAAACGGTGCAATTTAGTATAGAGGTAAATTATGTTAAATCGCTTTATTCTGACCTAAGAAACCTATAGTTGCTCTATATTAAAAAAATTTTGTTATACTTTTTGTAATAATTAATTTTTAGGTTATAATTTTGTTATCAGTTGAGATACTACAAAAAAAAATTTTTGCAGCTTTTTATATTTTGTAGTGCAGTATTTTAGATAAAAAATTTTGCATTCACTTTCATAACACCCTATATGTGTAATAACATGGCACAGTC
The DNA here is from genome assembly GCA_029207805.1 of Tribolium confusum. Classification (NCBI taxonomy): domain Eukaryota; kingdom Metazoa; phylum Arthropoda; class Insecta; order Coleoptera; family Tenebrionidae; genus Tribolium; species Tribolium confusum. Next base: position 3,337,069 of record JALGAY010000007.1, on the reverse strand, counting down.
ACTTCATGATATGTCGGATGAAATTAGAATACGTAAATCAAGCATAATACGCTTATAACGCATCTGATAAAATCTAGACACTATATAAAATGTCTAGCTGTTCAAATATAATTTGCCACTAAATGAGCAATATTTTATTCTAAAGCGTGAGCTGAACAGGTTTCGGCCTCACCCCGATCGCAATTCATTTAAATAATTTCTATTAATTTTGATTTTATAAAAGGCATTTTGTGATAAAAATTCGTAGAATTAAAGCAGGGTAAGACAAGAATAAGATTTGTCTATTTAAAATTGATTATAACTGTCAAAAATTATTGTGCAAAATACTGTTAAACATAAGTTCGATAGCAAACCAAATTTGAAAAAATCTAAATTTAATTTATTCTTTTAGCACATTTTAGCAAGGACGTTTGATTGTACAAGGAGGGAGACTGACCGGGAGTGAGTCAGTCAGTGAGAACCTGACAAGCAAGTGAAAAACAGTGCAATATCGCCTGCCCAGAATAATAGTGTTCTAACTCCACTTTCTTCCGAAATTGAGATTTATATTTCATTACGGTCTTACTCCACTTTTACATGTTTTCAGTTATATAACAAATGCATTTCTTGCTTTAACACCTTAAAAACTACCTTGTATTTACAGTAACAAATGCATTTGTTGGTTTTTCTATTACCTGCAAGTCTCTCCTGTAAAATTTGTTACAATTGGAGTTAGGACACTATTATTCTAGACAGGCGATATTTTTTTAAAGAATTTTTATAAACTGTTTTTTGCAATTTCTATTTTTATAACTTGTCGCCTACTGCTTCTAGTTTTTATAACAAAAAATAGAAAGTGACATAAATGACTAAAAAAAAATTATTCGTACCAAGTCTGTAAAGACTCTTTTTTAGACTACATTAAGAAGCTTTTATAATTTTTTTCTTGTTTTATAATTTGTAGGGAAACAGTTATAAAACTCTGAAAATTTTTTTCTAAAAAATTAGAACCTACACGTAACTCTAAGTTTGTTTAAAGTATTCTGGTTATTCTGGTATTCTGCTATGGATGTTGTAAATCGTCAAAATAAAGGCCAAAAGCTCCTTTTTAGTTTCAAGTTTCACTTTAAGACTGTGGACGTCCCGACAAACTGTTTTACCTGAGGGGCAACGGCAAGAGACGAGGTAGCTTGGACCTACTTGGTGGGCGTTGTTAATATGACAGTTTTGCCGTAAATTATTTTTCGAGTGGTACACTCGGTTAAAAAGTAAATATTTGAAACTGCAGTTTGTATTCGATTTCTAAGTGATACCGACATGGACCCGACCCATCCGACCCGACTTGCGACAAATCCACGTTTGTCTATACGGTTGAGAGGTAGCATATTGGGGAGCACTGGTGTTGTGTTGCGGCATTTATGTTTAGATGAAAATAAATTACCTAATATGCTTAATAACTTGCATAATACCAAGTGGCTCTAAATGATTGAGTCTGGTGGTTAACCTAACCTACATTGTCTAATTTAATTTTATCCTGTCTGTGTTAGAAAAATGTTCAAACACTTGCAAATATTTAGTTTATGTTCAAACAATAATGATCGTGAGATGGAAAACGACATCCCACAAACAAAAAAGTGACACATATTCTTACGTATTTTGAACCGGGCATTACGAATTTGACAATTTCGTTTCTTCAAAATCAAACCTACCCCTTCAAATAAGGGTTGAAAGTGTAAAATTTTACATTTTTTAAATTTAAAAATTTATTTTATACTCTAAATATGAAATAGAAGAACGGAGACCCTTAAATGAAGTTCCGGACATATTTTAACTTTAATATTCTAAAAACAGTTTGCGCATGCGCAGTGTCGTTTACGCTGTGCATTCTGGACATTAAACGTCTATATATCTAAGTAACTAGACGTCGCATAGACTTTTTGTTAGAGCCGAAAATTTTTAAAAAATCTATATTTTCTATTCCCCAAATTTCAGATTTTTAGAGCCATAAACAAAAAAGTTTTCGTCCTCCCCCCCCGACTCCAATCGGGACTTTGAGATGGATTTGGGGCAAAAAAAATTTTCCGATTTTCAAATTTTTTTTTTTGAATTATGTAGACAAAGCTGAAATGATAAAAAAAATATCTGTTGTTCTGTACCACCCCCCATACGGCCCCCAGCCGCCCCCAAAGTTACAAAAAATTTCAAAAATTATTAAATAAAGCTAGAATGATGCGGTTTTTTTATAGAGATACCCTATAAGGTCTTATACCCAAAACTTAAAAGAAATACTTTAATTTTATACCCAAAAGGGGGGTGAAAAAAAAATTTAAACAAAAACCAAAAAAAAAACAGAAAAATTTTTAAAAATTTATTTGGACCCCTAAATATAAAATTGAAAGTAAGTGACCCCAAAATGAATTTGCGGACATGTCTTAAATTTAATATTTTACAAAAAGTTTGCGCATGCGCTGTACGGTTTAGGCTACACAGACTGGATAATAAACGTCTACAGTTCTCGGAAACTAGATGTCGTATAGATATTCTGTCAGAGTGGAAATTTTTTCAAAAATCTATATTTTATATATCCCAAATTACAGATTTTTAGGACCATAAACAAAAAAGTTTTTCCCCGCCCCTCACTGAAATTTAGGAGTTTGAGATGGAATTTGGAGTAAAAAAATTATCGGATTTTATTTTTTTTTTTAACTTATAGACATAAACGTATAATAAACAAATAAAACATCAGTTGCTCTGTACCACCCCCCGATTTTGGCCAATTAAACGCCAGCAAAGTCGATTTAATCACGAAATTAAAAGTTAATCGCAATTAAATATTTAATTTACCTTTTGTAAACCGACCCTAAGTATTCTAAATTGACGACGTTTTGTCAATTTTATATTTCTTTATCAAAGAAAACATCGACAATATAGCAATATTTTTTCCTTTAAAAAAATTCTACTATAATTAAGTTACCAAATGATAATAAAACATGTTTATTAAATTCTATTTGACAAAAAGGTATCTATCAATCTGTCGCCTAGGTGAAACCATTTGCTTTTAACACCAACGTCGTAAAGGGATGAAATTAAACTCAAGAAATATATACTTTTAGTGTAGAGTGTACAATTTCTTCGAAATTCCGGCTTTAAAGAATTTATCGTGTTAAACCGAAAGAGAGCAGCACTAGACAACACGAGTTTATGGAATAAAAACGTCGTGCAAAGGGTTGGCAGACAATTGATTACAGACATACTGGGCCCGTAATTTAAAATAGATTTTGAGATACATATCGACAAAAGATCAATTTATGTTTCTATAAGCATATTTTTTAAGAAAAAAAATATATTTTCTGTAATTTTGATATTAAATATTGGCTATGTTGTTGTTTATTTTTTAACAGTACAGTGCATTTCAATAAAAATTGATTCCTATAGAAACATGTTTTCATCCTTTGTCTACCTAGAAAAAATTTTAGTGTTGCATTATTGACTGAAACAACAATGTAATCAATTTTTTGCGAAAGGTCTAAATATGACGATTTCAAGCGGCGACGTCCACACCCTTAACGCTGTTCTAACCTCAAAAGCTGAAGTTTGCCGCAATACAAATTTGAATTAGAAGTTTGATCAGAATAGGCAATTTTAAATAACATTTCAAAAACAGTATTTGTAGTTGAAAATATTAGATTGGCTACTTATCTCTGTTCTTTTTTTATCAAATAGTTTAGACTTTTTTCACCACTAAAGTATTATCAAAAGTACTCAAAAAAAATATATCCTGAACATTATTTTTTTTCTGTCGTTTCAGTTAAGTATCGAGAAAAACTGATTTAAAATCTGACGAAAAAAATCAGAACACGAAACAAGACGTGTTCAAGTGTTTTTTGTAAAATGTTTTAGCGTCGATACTGATGTTAAGGCCCTAATCTTTGTAAAATGACGTCATTGAGTTATTAATCGAGACAAATTTGTTGTAAAATAAATTAAAATAATTCGAATTAATTAAATCACTGACATAAAAAACGTGTAAAGTGACATAAAGTTGCTGTAAAAATTTATATTCGCACTAGATCTGTACAGACATTTTCAGACTACAGCAAGAAGCGAATCTACATTTATACAACTGTTTTTTTTTAATTTTTTTATTTAGAACTTGTAAAGAAACCGTAATAAAACTTAGAAAATTCGTTTTTGTTTAGTTTATTTAAACAATTTATTAAACTCTAAGTTTGTTTAAAGTTTCCTGGTTATAAAATAAAGAAAAAATAGAAAGTTTTTTTCTATTTTGATTAACTGTTATAGTCTTTCCAAAATCAAATTTGACAATCAATTAAAAGAGTATTATTCTATATTATCATTTGCTTTATTTAAACAAGTTATAAAAATAAACTTCAACTAACTTTATTTACAAAATTTTGGTTAAAATTAAGAGCAAGCTAGAAATTAAAATAGCTGAAATTGAGTAAACACCAGCAGAGTTACAAAGATCTGAATCACACATAAAACACGATCCTCCATCAGCATTATCAATTGTATCACAGTTCGCTCTGTTTGCGTAGTTATCTTCAATACATCCTTTAACTTCTTGAGTTTCACCGTCTAAAAAAATATATAGAATGTACAAAAAAATTTTTACAATTATGTAGTATATATGTAATTATGTAATATATGTTAGTTGACTTTATCCTTCTTTTTAAATTTTCTTATTGGGGATATTGGGTTTGAGAACTACGAGTAAATAAAATAGTTGTGTTTTTTTGTCGACAAGTTTTGTGATTAATAAACAACCACGAAACTTGTCGACAAGAAAACAACTATTTTATTTCGTCCTCAAACCCAATATCCACAATAAGAGAAAGAGTAATTTATTACTTACCGACTTTTAGTTTAAATGAGATACATTTAATATCTAAATTACTAGATGTTCGACACTTTTGTACCTCTAATGGGTCTTTGCATTCATAATAACAAAAATAACATTCTGAAGGATTTGCTTCTGTAGTTTGAGGATATAAAAAGGCAAAAATTGCCACAAAGGTAATTACACTAAACACTTTCATTTTGAAAAAGAATTGATTTGTACTGAAACAGTTTCGACGTATGTACCTTTTATATCCTTATAAAAGGGGAAGGGTTTTATCTATATGATAATGATCATTAACTAGATAACACCTATTATTAAAATCATTTATAAAAATTCTACAAATAGAAAATTGAAAACAGATTTTTATGATATTTGAAACACCGACACCCAATTGAATCACCGGATTGTAATAGGAATTTGCGTTATATTAACATACCGTGTGTCAATTTTAAAAGTTGCAGTCGTCAATATTTTTAGAATTATTAAAAAGTTATTGAGAATTACTCAAAACAGTGTACAGCGTAAATTTCTTAAATACTTGTCTTTTAAAATATCTGGTGTCTACCCATCACGAGGTTTTAGTCATGAGAATTTACTAAGTACAACAATCTGGCATGCTAAGTTTGCGTACGAAAAGAGATTTAGTATCTGTCACTTTTCTTCATCGTCTTCTTCATGAGCAGATTGACTGTCCAAATATTCTCCAATTACTTAATTTTCATGTTCCTCGTCAAACCACCAGACTTGATATAACATTCCATTCTCGCAAAACTCGAACAAACGTTGCATTGAAGTCCCCTATCTATGTCATGTGCAGCAATTTTAACAAGATCAGTTCTGTCTGTGATATTAATGTTTCTAGTCTTAGTAAAGTTCGGTCTCAATTTCTTCAGTATTCATCTTTATCAACACAACAAGAACAAAGTTGCGTGGCAGGCGATTTGTAGTCACGCTTGACGTCAAGTAAGGAAATTTGTTCCTTACATCTTTTTCATTTCATTTCATTTATATTTTTTTTAGCATTATTACTTGATAATTTTATCCGTAATGATGTCTTGCCTGACTATAAGTTTATACTGCCGGGTCAGTGGTGTGTAAAAGACGTAGGAATTGTTTATCAATTAATTTTTGAATAAAGAAATTAATTGTTAAAATGATTTCTATTTTTTTACCGGGTTCAATAATAATAATAAAACTATTTCACCCACCCTTGCAGCCACAGCCACTCCAACTTGAAAATGTTAAATGGCACTACCCTACTTGTGATACATCGTTGGAAAGCTCATAACAAGCGCTTTTCAAAAATGTTATGCAAAAGCCTATTTGAAAAATTCGTTTTCAAAATACTCGAAAAGAAAGACTTTAAATTTTCATTTTTTATTTTATTATATTTAAATATAATTTGCCACTAAATAAGCAATATTTTACTTTAAAGTGCGAGCTGAACAGGCTTCGGCCTCATCCCGAACGCATTTCATAAAAATAGTTTCTATTAATTTTGATTTTATAAAAGACATTTTGATTTTCTATTAATTTTGATTTTACAAAAGACATAAAAATCGATTCAAATGTCGTGGAATTGAAACAGGCTAAGACAAGAAAAAGATTTGTGTATGTAAAATTGATCAAAACTGTCAAAAATTACTGTGCACCATACTGTTAAAAATAAGCTATTTAGTCTCTCAGTAGCAAATCAAATTTGAAAAAATGGAAATTTAATTCAATTTTCAGCACATTCTAGCAAGGACGTTTGATTGTACAAGGAGAAACACTGATCAGGAGTGAGTCAGTCAGTCAGCGAGAATCTGACAAGCAAGTGAAAAACGGTGCAATATTTTTTACGGCTTCTAGTTTTCATAATAAAAAATATAGAAGTGACATAAACTACTAAAAAAAAATTATTCGTACTAGGTTTGTAAAGATTCTTTTTTAGGCTACATTACGAAACTTTTTTTAAATTTTTTGTTTTATAATTTGTAAAGGAACAGTAATAAAACACAAAAAATCAGTTTTTGCTTAGTCTATTTAAACATTTTTTTTAAATTAGTATGTACACGTAACTCTAAGTTTGTTTAAAGTATTTTGGTTATAAAAAAAAAAGCAGACTAGATATTAAAAGCGCTGAAATTGTGTAAATTTAAGCAAAATTACAAAAATCTGTATCACACATATAACATGATCCTCTTTGAGAAGTATCAAGGCTATCACAGCTTTCTCTGTTTTTAGAAGTATCTTCAATACATCCTTTCACTTCTTCAGTTGTACCTCCTAAACAATAAATATTGAATTTGATAATAACACAGTATTTAATTTTTATTTAACCTGATTTAGCTGTAGCTGAAATACATTTAAAAGAACCGGATGCTGGGGGTGGACAATCTATTTTTTCTAGTGGATCACTGCACGTATAATTGCAATAATAACATTGGGAAGGATTTGCTTCTGTAGTTTGGAGGAAGAAAAAGGCAAAAATTGCCACAAAAGTGAGTACACTAAGCACTTTCATTTTGAATAAAAAGTGGTTGTACTAAAGAGGTTTCGACGTCTATTTATATGCTTTTAATAATGGAAGGGTTTTATCTATATGAAGAGGATGATAATCAATAATTAAGTATTATTGACTACTTATTAAAAATTCTATTGGTATACAAAGAAAAAATTGAAAAACTTCTAATAATTCTGATTCTATAGAAAGAATTTTGTGATAATGAGAGATTCAAAAATTGTAAATTTAAAGCAAGCAAAGACAAGAATAAGATTTGTCTATTTAAAATTGATTATAACTGTCAGAAATTACAGTGCAAAATACTGTTAAAAATATAAAGTATATAAACTTTGTGTTTTGTGCTAGAAACTTAGCCAGCAGAAGTTACATTGAGAACAACTTAATTTTAGTCTCTCAGTAGCAAATCAAATTTAGAAAAATAGAAATATATTTCAATCTTTTAGCACATTTTAGAAAGGACGTTTGATTCTATAAGGTAAAAGACTGACCGGGTGTGTCAGTCAGTCAGCGAAAACCTGACAAGCAAGTGAAAAACGCGGCAATATTTTTTTAGACATTTTTATAAACTGTTTATTTGCCGTTTTTATTTTTACAAATGTCGCCTGTGTTTCTCAGTTTTTATAGAATGTCGTCTACGGCTGATAACAAAAAATTTAGAATGTCTTCTGTTGTTTTAGATTTTGTAAAATGCTTTTGTAACAGCCAATTTTTATAAAAAAGCATTATAATTTTAAGTATGTTTTTTTACAAAAGGGTTTTTTATTGAAGAAATTTAAAGCCGCCGGTGGCAGTCTTTATAAAAATTAAGAGCGCCAGGCGACAGTTAGATAAAAATTGGAGGCTAAAAATCGTAGAAATAATAACAACAAGATTTTAATGTTATTACCTAATAATAAACATTTTATCAGTTGCTAAAAAACTGTGCAAATGTGTTTTAATTATTGCCACCGCTGAATTAAGCAAATTTGCTTAACGACACTTAGACAATTTTAATTATTTTAATATAATAAAACAATGATTGCAACTTATTCAAGCAATAGTGTTTAGTTTATGACACAATTTTTCTAAATTAAAATAGCCAATTTTAAGTGACATTTCAATGTTCCCAACTGAATGAGTACTTACTAATCACGTTGTGTTTCAAAACTATTAGATTAGGTACTTATATCTCTGCTTTTTTATCAATTAGTTCAAAATTCTTCTTACCGCTAAAGACTTATCAGAAGAAATACATTATTTTTGCATTTTTTTCTGACTCTTTAATTAAATATCGAAGAAACTAATGTAAAATCTCACATTTTGTAATAGAAAAAAACTTGCTACACGAAACAAGTCGTGTTCAATTGTTTTTTGTGAAATGTTTTATTGTTAGAGTTGATACTGATGTTGAGTCTGTAAATCTTGTTATAAAATAAATTGATATAATTGTAATTAATTAAACCACTGACATAAAAATATTGTAAAGTAACAAAAGTGGATATGAAAAACTTTTTTCGCATTTGGTCTGTAAAGATTTACTTTTAGACTATATTAAAAAAAAATCAAATTTTTTGTTTTTTAATTTGTAAAGAAACGATAATAAAATACAAAAATTTAGTTTTTGTTTAGTTTATTTAAACAATTTATTATAAAAAAATTAAGTACAAGTAACTCTAAGTTTGTTTAAAGTATTCTGGTTATAAAGAGAAGCAGACTAGATAACAAAACCGCCGAAGTTGTATAAATTTCAACAGAATTACTATCATTGTTATCATCACCATTATTATTGTTATTACTTTTGTTACAAAGGTCTGTATCACACATAAAACATGATCCTCCTTCAACATTATTAATTTTATCGCAGTTCGCTCTGTTTGTATAAGTATCTTCAATACATCCTTTCACTTCTTCAGTTGTACTACCTAAACAAAAAAATTAATTTGATAAGAAAAAAATGTTTTCTATAATTGCTAACTAACCTGATGTAGCTTTAGCTGAAATACATTTAATAGAACCGTATGCTGGACAATTCATTATCTGTAGTGGATCACTGCACTTATATTGGCAATAATAACATTGAGAAGGATTTGCTTCTGTAGTTTGGGGATAGAAAAAGGCAAAAATTGCCACAAAAGTAAGTACACTAAACACTTTCATTTTGAATAGGAATTGATTTGTTTTGACGTATATTTATATACGTACAAAAATGGAGGGGTTTTTATCTATATGAAGAGGTTAATGATTATTAACTAGATATTATCTATCACTAATTAAAAATTCTAGGTATATTACAAAGAAAAATTTGAAGAACTTATAATAATTCTGATTCTATAAAAAGAATTTTTTGATAATGAGCGAACCAGAAGTTGTGAAATTAAAGCAAGCTTTAACTAGAGGCGTAGCCAGCAGCAATTACAATAAAAAAAATTTAATTTTAATATTTCAGTAGCATACCATATTTGGAAAGATAGAACTTCAATTCAATTTTTCAGCACATTTTAGCAAAGACGTTTAATTGTATAAGAAGGCAGAGTGACAAGGAGTAAGTCAACCAGACACCGTGAATCTAACAAGCGAGTAAATGTGAGAAACGCTGCAATATTTTTTTTCAAAGATTTTCGTAAACTGTCTCCTGCAGTTTCTAGTTTTACAAGTTGTCGCCTGTATTTCTCAGTTTTTATAAAATGTCGCCTACGGCTTCTAGTTTTGATAACAAAAAATTTAGAATGTTTTCTGTTGTTTCAGATTTAGTAAAATGCTTTTGTAATAGCCAATTTTTATAAAAAAACTTTACAATTTGAAATATATTTTTTAGCAAATATGTTTTTTCATTGGGAATAACATTGGACAAAATTTAGGAGCCATAGTCGACAGTTATATAAAAATTGGGATCTAAAAATCATTGATACTAATAACATAAGAAGATCGTTTTTTGAAAATAAAAAACAAGTTTTTCAAAATTTATATTTATTAGTAGAAGTACTTATTAAAAAATTTTGTTTGGTGAATTTAAACAGATTATAATTAAATATTGTACAAAAATTTTACCTAATACCAGTACAGAAAAAAAGTTTAGGTGCCCAAACTATTTTTAACAAAAATTTTTGATTTTTAAGAGACACAATTTAGCCTTTTAGTTTAAAAAACATTTTAAATTTTCTGCTTTAATTCAAGTAATATACATAATTTTTATGGAACAGCTTTTTGTTTAGTAAATTGCTGAGAAACTTTTTTTTTGGTTTCGGTTTCGCAATTTAGTTTTTTACAGTTTAGTTTTTGATAAAAAGTACTCAACTTTTGACACGTGCACCTAATATTTAGAGGAAAAAAAACAATCTTCAATCACAAGGTTAAAAAGCATTTATCTTTATTGTTCTATAAATTGTAATACTGCAAAAACAATTTTTAGATTTTATGTAAAATTACAAAAATCTTTATCACAAATATAACACGAATCATTTTTTATATCATTGAGAGCTTGACAACTATTTTTAAACGCTACATCATTGGCTAAAATACATCCTTTGATATTCATATGTTTTTCACCTGAAACATTATTAAGGAAAAACTGATTGATAAATACTGATTGAGTTGGCAACAAAGTTACTGGATTTTTTTTTTCTACAAGTTGTCGGCTTGTCAACATTACGTATTTACGTATGAAGGTTATGTCTTACACCTGTCAAGAAAATACCAAACACAATTTTATAACTAATCCATTTTTAACAACTACTAATAAGAATTAAAAAAGCAAATAGAAAAACAGAAACTAAAATTAAAAGAAAGATTCAAAATATTGAATTATAAGATGTTATAATTCAATATTTGTTATATTGAATATAAGATATAACTGTTATATTGAATTCATAAGATAATCTGCTATTTCAGCTTAATCAATAAAATAATTAGTGTATTTGAAGTTAATAAAAAGCAAAACCTGTTTGGCAATAAAAGCTTTTTTACAGATTCTTGTTTCCACATTTTCAGTAAGAGTGAAAGATCAATCAGGCTTTGTTTTTGCAACATTATTTGTATTTAACAGACGTTTTAGTTTTAGAAGTTTGGTTAAAATTGTTACTTCTAAGTAATATTTCAGTATTGCCAACCCAATCAGTACTCGTTGATCACGTTCTAACTTACCTAAATCAAATTTTGTCGAAAAACACAAGTAATCATTATTATTACTATTTTGACATGTTTCATCGACAGGTTTTTGACAGTCATAAACACATGAGTAACATTTAGTCACTTGTGATGACCTAATAACCTGACAGTGAATAAATACAAAAAATAGACTGAAATAAATGACTTTCATGATACCAGTTTTGGACTAAACAAAATAACAGAAACGATTTTTTATTTATAGAGAAATTTTAGTGTCGTTTCAAAATTATTTTTCCGAAAGATTCTGAAATGATTTATTTTGAGTTCTTCGAAGTATTTTGATAAAAAAAATAAGTTGGTGCATCACCACAATTCGGCAAAATGATAAACAACAAAAATCAATTTGTTATCTATTTATCTTAATCGTTTCTAATTTCGAATTTTGAAGGTTACTATTGCACCACATCCGGTTATGTTGACACTTAGAGTCACTGATAAAGTAGATAGTTACTTTACTGGTACCGACATCTATTGACGCTTCACTCAAGTACTTTAAGTACCCTTAAATCTCTCTTTATCTCACAATTATTGCAATTTTGAGCAAAATGAAGCTTTTTATTGCGTTTTCTTTTCTTCTGTTTTTCGGTAAATAAATTACTTTAATTAATTAAGCACAATTACGTATTTTTTAGTGACTGTAAGTGGCGTAAAAGAATGTTATTACTGTAAAGTTTCTTGTTCTGATCCAATGGTAGTAGAAAAGTGTCCTCCTTCTCAAATAGGGGACTTCAGTTGTTACTCAGCAACTATTTTACAGCCTCCTGGTACGTTTTGGGTTCATTTTAATTGGGTTTGACTGTACTTTTTCAGACGGACGTAAAGAGTACGCTCGAAGTTGCGTTTTAAGTAATGACCAAAATATGATAAATGTCTGTAAACAGATTAATGATAAGCCAGGAAACTCGTGTTATTTTTGTAATTCGGATTTATGTAATGATCATGAGTAAATTTCTAATGTAATAAGACGTTTGTCAGTGCTACCAACTGAATTTATTAATGTCATGAGCAAAACGAGAGAAAATTGAAAACAAAATTTCTGCTAATTAGCTAGAACTAAGAACCAGGGAACTGTAAACTGGTTGGATAAAAGTTTTCATAAGTGAGATAAGCAGTAGCGACGTCTTGGACAAGCGCTTGCAGGTATTAAGGCATTGGTAAAATGTCTTGAAAGTTAAATTTATTTAATTTTAGTTACAATATAGACTAAACTTGACATTAAAATAGTTGAAACTGAGTAGTTTCTAGCAGAATTATTATTGCTATTCTCCTCTTGTTACAAAGATTTGTATCACACATATAACAAGATCCTTCATCAGCGTTATCAATAGTTTGACAGTTCGCTCTGTTCTTAAAATTATCTTCAATACATCCTTTAATTTCTTGAGTTGTACTACCTAAGCAAAAAAAAAATTAATAATAAAACAGTTTTTTTTTGCTAGCTAACCTGATGTAATTTTAGCTGAAATACATTTAAAAGAACCATATGATGAAGGTGAACAATTTACTATAAGTAGTGGATCACTGCACGTATCTTTGCAATAATAACATCGCGAAGGATTTGCTTCAGTAGTTTGGAGATATAAAAAGACAAAAATTGTCGCTAAAAAAATTTCCCTAAATCTTGTCATTTTGAGTAATTGTTTTATACAGACTGATAGTGAGAAGCTTTAACAATGTTTTGATATAACTAGGGAACAAGTTTTTAAAAATATAGAGGTTTAATCTAAAAATTTCAAAAAACGTGATTGTTATCTAGAAAAAACAATGCGGAGTTTCAATATCAAATTTTAAAAAAGAACATGAGACGATTGCGCGCTAAAATGGATTAACACTGTTAAAACGTTGGTACTCCGTGAAGAACAGCAAATGACCTACAAATTCAGATGTATTTTAAAAAACTAAAACTTACTAGTAAAAGCAAACTGTTGGCATCAGTCTTTTTTTGGTTTTTTCAGTAAGCAAGATTAGAGATGTTCTAAATCGTGATTATGTAGTTATTATTATTATTGTTAGCATAAGTAGGAGGTCTTCATTAGTGAGATTTCCAATTTAAGTCACCATCTCTATTTTTTCTAGAAAAACTATAGTTTTTTGTTTATTTTAGAAATTTATTATTATATTATGACATATTACAGGTTTATGACAGTCATAAACATAGGAATAATATTTTGTTATTTGTCAAGATCTAACTAAACAGAAAACAATAACAAAAAGTAGATTGAAACAAATGACTTTTATGATTTTGATTTTGAACTAATCAAAACTTTTTTTTTTAAAGATTTCGAAATGATTTATTTTAAGTTCTTAAAAAGATTTTTGTAAATAAGTAGTTGCATCACTAAAGAGATTTGATTCAGAAAGCTGATAAATAGATAGAAAAAATCAATTTATCTTCTATTTATTTCATTTTTTTTTGTTGTTTTGACATCTTTAAAAATTACCTCTGGTGCGTCCCTCTAAAAAGCATTCCAAGAGTTTCTTACGCTTTTTCTTTATTTCTAGTTGTAGTTTTTTCCTAAGTTTTGTGTATTCTTTTTTATTTGTTTTAGCATTTCTTTACTTTTATTTTTTATCTATTGTGGCATTTTTCTATTTTTTATTTTTTTCTTCTTTTCTCTTTTCCAATCGTTGTTTTTCAAGCTTCTTTAGAATCGTTTTTTGTTCTCTTAAAACTTTATTTATAGCCTTCTTTTGTAATCGTTGTTTTTCAAAATTTTTTTCTTATATATGTCATCTTTTTGAATTGAAGTTTCTCCAAGATCTTTTTTTTTTGTTAGAATCAGAATCTTCTAACCGACGTCTTTTCTTTCTTCCTTTGACAGACTATTTTCTTTTGCGTCTCTAATCGTTGTTTTTCAACTTGCAACTGGTGACTTCAGTTGTTACTCTGTCACTATTTTGCAACTTCCTGGTACGTTTTGGATTCATTTCGATTGGGTTTGACTGTACTTTTTCAGGTGGACGTAAAGAGTACACTCGAAGTTGCGTTTTAAGTAATGACCAAAATATGATAAATGTCTGTAAACAGATTAATGACAAGCCAGGAAATTCGTGTTATTTTTGTAATTCGAATTTCTGTAACGATCATGAGTAAGTTTTTAATTTTTGTAATAAATTCTCAATTAAATAAAGAGGTTTGTCAGTACTAACAACTGAATTTATTAATGTCGTGGGCGAAACAATAAAAAATTGTAAAGAAATTGATATTTTAACCAGGAAACTGTAAACCGGTTACAAAATTGTAGCTTCAAGTTTAATGAAACATGGGAAGATTTTGGTGAGTGATATGAAGCAGTAGCGACATCTTATAACAGCGCTTTCAGATATTGGTAAATGTGTTGAAACTTAAAAAAAAATCTAATTTAAAAAATATTTATTTTTAGTTTAGATATTTTATTTACAAATATATTTTTTTAAAAACTAGACGTATTTATATAATTTTAGTTAAACTTGACATTAAAACAGTTAAAATTGAGTAAATTTCAACAGAATTACTACCATTGTTATCATCACTATTATTATTATTGTTATTACTCTTGTTACAAAGGTCTGTATCACACATAAAACATGATCCTCCTTCAGTATTATTAATTTTATCACAGTTCGCTCTGTTTGTATAAGTATCTTCAATACATCCTTTAACTACTTTACCTAAAAGAAAAATACAAAAAAATAAATTTTATCCAAAAATAATTTTTTAATTCCTAAATAAAGAAAATTAATTTCTAAATGCTAACTAACCTGATGTAGCTTTAGCTGAAATACATTTATAAGAACCATATGCTGGAGATGGACAATCCATTATCTCTAGTGGGTCACTGCACGTATCTTTGCAATAATAACAATAGTAAGGATTTGCTTTTGTAGTTTGGGGACAAAGAAAAGCAAAAATTGCCGCTAAAAAAATCCCATTAATCACTTTCATTTTGAGTGATTATTTTCTACAGACTGATAGTCTTACAAAATATAGAGGTTTTATCTTAAAATTAAAATAAAGTATAAAGCTTAATAAAAGTATAATCTGTGTCTTCCTGTAATATTAACTTTGGTAAAATAAAAAACTAAAATTACGCTTTTTAAATGTACACAAAATGGCTGACAAACGTGATTATCTAGAAGTAAAGAAGCAGAAAATTATGGCATATTTTTTTCTACTAGTTTTTTCACTATCAGAAAGAGAGTACTGGACGATTGCGCGCCGAGATTAGTTTAAACACTTTCTGAATGTCTAATTTTCAAATAAAACACGGGACGATTGCGCGCCAAAAAGAACTAACACTCTCAAGGAGAGTAATAAAATAAGTGACTTTTATGCTTTTGATTTTGAACTATTCAAAACAATTTTTTTTAATAATAATAATAATAATAATACTTTATTAACGGCATCATCATTTACAGCCTTTACAATAAACAAAACAATTAAAGATTACAAGATTCATGTTATAAATTTGTTGAGATTATTCTTAAAGTTATTAAAAGATGGTGCAAAAAAATCAATTTCATTACAGACACTATTGCATATTGATAAAATTGAATTTAAAGGTGAAAATAATGCATAATTAGTGCTGCAGTGAGAGAGATTAAATAGGGGACTATTCCTGAGATGGTATTGAGGCACACTAAAACCAATTTTTCCGAGAATGTCCGGAGCATCACACAGATTATTTAATACCTTATATACAAAACAAGCACAGTGGAATTTACGTCGAGAGTCTAACGTTTTCAGAGCAAGATAACTCAAACACATATTATACGAGCATCCCACAGTTCTCGGCAATCTATATTTAACACAATTAATAAATTTTACTTGAACCTTCTCAATTCGTCCAATGTGTGTAGCATAAAAAGGAGCCCAAACTACACAATCATACTCTAAGATAGATCTAACAAATGTAACATACAAAATAACAATAGTTCGAATATTAGTAAATTCATTAGTAAACCTCCTTATACAACCCAAGACTTTATTTGCTTTTGCTATTATATATTCATAGTGATAATTAAAAGATAACTTGCAATCAAGTATGACTCCCAGATCTTTGATTGTAGACACTATTTTCAAATCTTTACCACCGATTTTGTATTGGGGGCTAGAAGGTTTTAGCTTCCTACTAAAGTTAATTACTTGACATTTGTCACAATTTAGTACCATTTCATTTACCAGACACCATTGGTATAAAACAAATAGATCCTGCTGTAGAATGTTAACGTCCTGAACGTTATTGATCACTTTATAAATTTTTAGATCATCTGCAAATAGTTCAAAATTGCATGTAAAATTATCACAAACATCATTAATAAAGATTGAAAATAGAAGTGGACCTAATATAGAGCCTTGAGGAACGCCAGAAGGTACATGTTGCTTATCTGAAAAATTATTATGTAATTTAACAACTTGAGTTCTATTAAACAAATAACTACAAATCCAGCTAAACAGACAGCCAGATATTCCATAAGCAGATAATTTAGCTAACAGAATATGATGATTAATTTTGTCAAATGCTTTACTGAAGTCTGTGTAAACAGCATGAACCTCCAGGCCTTCACTCATAGCATTCACAATGTCATTAGTAAAATTTAAGAGATTTGTAACAGTTGATCGCTTACTAAAGAATCCATGTTGTTTAGGCGTGATAATGTTTTTAAAATTTGAGAAAATGTTGGTAAAAACAATGGATTCAAAAACTTTAGAAGGAGTGGATAAAATTGACACTGGTCGATAATTTTCAACTTTATCTCTACTACCTGATTTATATACAGGAACAATATGTGCTTCTTTCCACACCGACGGAAAGGTACCAGAATTTAATGACAAATTAAAAATTAGTTGAAGTGGAAGCGCCAAACATTGACTACATTCTCGGTAAAATCTGGGAGGAATACCATCAGGACCTGCCCCTTTACTGGTATCTAGATTCCTTAAAACGTGAATAACATCAGACACATGAACATTTACATTATTGATATTAACACATGAATCATAGGAAACATTAAAATTAGTGATATTACTTTGAACAAACACAGAAGAAAAATAATTGCTAAAAGCTTGACAAACATCATGATATGTTGAAAATAAATTTTCACCATACTTCATTGGAAGAGGAATTTGATTATTATTGGTTTTTTTGCGAATGAATTTCCAAAACTTACCAGGAGTATAAATTAAATCATTTTCAACATTTCGGATGTAAGAGTCATATGCATTTTTTATACAAATTTTACATAACTTACGCAGATTAACAAATTCCTTATAGTCTAAAGTGGAATTGGAAATCTTATATTTTTTATGAGCAGCTTTTTTGGCTTTGATAAGATTAATAATATTTTGATCAAACCAGACAGGATAACTTGTAATACTTTTTTTCCTAAAAGGAACAAATAGCTCACACGCCTTATAAATATGATAATAAAAAACACCAGTCGCATCTTCTGTATCAAGGTTTTTAAAAATTCCATTCCAATCAATAGACTTAAGGTAATTACATATATTAGAGTAACAGTTTTTAGAAACATTGCAAAATTATCTATTTCAAGATTTTTAAAAATAAGTAGTTGCATCACTACATACAGGAATTGAATTTAGAGAACTGATAAATAGATAACAAAAATCAGTTGTTTATCTATTTATCTTAATTGTTTTTAGTTTTGACATTCTTAAAAATTACCTCTGGTACATCTCTCTAAAAACGTCTTGTAAAATGTCAAATTTCTCAAAAATATTGTTCTGTTTTTTTGTTGGTCGTTTCTAAAGCTTTCCAAAAGTATTTTCGGTTTTTCCTTTATTTCCAGTTGTAGTACTTTGTTATTATTTTTTAATTGTGCTTTTTTTTACTCTTTCAGCATCTTTCTTCGTTTTTCATTTTTTTGTTCTTCTTTCTTTTGCAATCATTGTTTTTTGAGCTCTTTTAGAACTGTTTTTTGTCCTTCTAAAACCTTCTTTAACTCTTCTTTTACTTCTAATTTCGTTTCTCAACTTTTATTTCTTTCAAACATTGTTTTTCAAGCTATTCCAAAATTTTCTTTTGTTGTTCCAGAATTTTTTTTCGCGTTTACAAAACTTTTTTTGTTTTTCTTTATCCCCTAACCAATGTCTCTCAGCTTCTTCTACAATTTTCTTTGATTTTCAAGTCTAATTTGCTTTTCTCGTATTGTTTTTTCTTTCAAACGGACTTTCAAAACCTTTTCTTGTTTTTTTCAGAATTGTTTCTAGCATTTTTAGAACCTTCTTCAACGGAATGTTGTCCACTTTACGAAAGATTTAACAAAAAAAAAATGTTAGCTTAAAAAACAACAACTCAAAATCGAGAATAAAAAACAAGAAAAGTATGGAGAAAAAAAATTTAAAATCGACAACTGAGAGAAAAGATGTACAAGAAAAACTGATTGAACATAAAATAAAGTTGTGTTCAATACTACCAACTGTTTTTTTTTCTATGTTGAAGATTAACGAGTGATTGAAAAATTAACAAGAGAGACAGTAAGACCAGTTTCGGGATTGTTGCTCTTTTTACAGTACAGAGTGCTGTAAAATCGGTTAAAACTAGCGACAGAAAATTTTTTTCGAGTGAGATAAAGCAGTAGCAACATCTAGAAACAATTTTGATAGGTAAAAGATATTGGTAAAACTTCTTGGAGGACAAATCGCTACTTCAAGGAAATATAAATTAAAAATATTTTGAAATTTTTTTATTATCATTATCAAGGCTGTTAAGTACTCTTGTTACAAAGGTCTGTATCACACATATAACAAGATCCTCCAGTCGCGTTAATATTTTGACAATCTGTTCTGATTGAAGGGGTATCTTCAACACAAGACTTAACTACCTCCATTCCAGTACCTACACATTTTTTATTATTTTGTTCTTAAAAAATTTTTAATTTTGGAACTTACCTTTAGCTGAAATACACCTGTAGGTCCCACTTGTAGGACACTGTATTATTTTTAGTGGTTCAATGCATGCAGATTGCAATTCACAAAAATAGCATTGCGAAGGACTTGCTTCTGCTGTTTCAGAATAAAGAAAAGCAATAATTACGACAAGAATAATTAGACTAAACGATTTCATTTTGGATTATTGTGTTAGAAACTGAAAAGATTTCGGACGATTTCGAGATAAATAGGAAACAAGTCCTTAGAAATAAAGAAGTTTTATCTAAAAATTCTGATAACGTGCTAAGAATAAAACGTTAAAAACGTTATTATGTGCTTCTAAATTGCGTTTTATGCTATTTTTTTAAGTATTTTTTACAAAATCCACCACATAATAGAGACAATCTTTTTTTGTAAATTTACGGTAATAAGAGTGCGGCAATAAGATTTATTACTATACTGGTGTGGCAAAAACTGACTTTACAACACTAGAAGTATATTAATTTCTCTTAGAAAGCCTTAGACATAATAGAAATAATTTTTTTGTGTAAATTTACCGCACGAGTTTCCTGAAAGATCTATTACTGCACTGATGCAAGAAAAACTGAAATTACCTTACTAAAAAATCTGAGGTTATTGCAAATTAAGTAGGTATAAAGATAAAAAAGAAATTTTATCTAAAAATAGAAAAGTTTTATTTAAAAATTTTGATAACGTGTTAAGAATAAAACGTAATTAATTATGTTTAGTTATTTAGGCAAAATGGCTATTCTTACAATTTGTTGTCTTTGTTATGTGCTGCTAAACCACGTTGTTTGCTAAAATCTAGAAGATTATTCTAAAAGAAAAATATTTAAATAAAGCTTTAGATAAAATGTAGAAAAAATCTTGAAGATTATCTAAATAAAGCTTTCAATAAAGAATCTTTAGACAAAATATAGAAAATATCTAAAAAATTGTTTCAGAAAATGGATATTTTAATAAAGAAATTTTGAATAAAATATAAAAAAGATTTAAAAGATTATTTAAAGAAAGCTTTCAATAAAAAACTTTACATAGAATATAGTAAAGATTCAGAAGATTGTCTAAATTTTTTTATTTTGGGTTGTTGTGTTAGAAATTGAGAAGATTTTGGACAATTTTGATATAAATAGAAAGCAAGTTCTTAAAAACAAAGAGGTTTTATATAAAAATTCTGAAAACCTGATAAAAATAAAACGCAAATAATTATGTTTAATTAATTTGGCAAAATGGCTATGCTTGTTGACAAAATATTCTATTACTGTACTGGTGCGGCAAACATTGACATTACCACACTTAAATTATAATTATTTATTTTAGAAAACCTACAACATAATAGAAATACACTTTTTTGTAAATTTACCGCACGGGTGCAACAAAAAGATCTGTTACTGCACTTGTGCAGCAAAAACTGCCATTACCACACTAAAAAAAATTTATTCATAGAAAATTAAGTTGGTACAAAGATAAAAGAAAAGTTGTATCCAAAAACAAAGATGAATTATCTAAAAATACTGATAACGTATTAAAAATAAAACGCAATTTAGTTAATTTGTCAAAATGGCGCTATACTTATAATTTATTCTTTTTGTCACGTTTTGCTAAACTACGTTTTTTGCTAAATTTTTTGTAAAATATTTATTTCTCTTAGAAAGCTCACGATGTAGTAGAGACAGACTTTTTTGTAAATTTACCGCACGAGTGCGACAAAAAGATCTATTAATGTATTAGTGCGGCAAAAACTGACATCACTACACTACAAACATACTTATTTTTCTATAAAACCTACAAAATAATTCAGTTTGTTGCAAATTTACTGCACGAGTACTACAAAAAGATCGTTTACTGCACTAGTCTGGCAAAAACTGACATTACCACACTAATGACAATTTTAAGTAGATACATAAAATACGTAATTTATTCTTATTAAAAAAACTACAAAATATTTTTTAATTAGTTTGGATTCGAGAAAAGACTACAATGCATTACAAAGGTCTAAACCGCACATGTAACACATTCCTCCATGGGCATTAATACTTTGACAAGTCGCTCTGTTGTCGGCGTTATCCTGAACACATCCTTTGACGTGTGTGGTTTGACCGTCTAAAAAATAACAAGATAAGAAATATGTAGAAAAATAAGAAAAACTTTTTAGAAATAATGTGGTACTTACTGGTTGTAACTGTAGATGAAATACATGTAATTTTTGTAGAATTAGATGTTTCACAGTTATGTATCTGTAGAGGATTCTGGCAGCTTAAAGCACAGTAATAACATCGAGAGGGATTTGCTTCTACAGTTTGAAGATAGAAGAAAGCACAAATTGTAACAAAAGTAATAGAAGTAGACAATTTCATTTTAAGAAGTTGGATTAGACACTGAGCAGTTTTAGCAAAATTTTTATATAAATAACAAAACAAACAAGTTGTTTAAAAGGGAGAGGTTTTATCTAATTGTGAAATGTTTAAATTTACAGAAAATGATTAGGTTTAAAATAAATAAAATTTAAAAAAATAATCTTTTTTATCAATCTAATTTATTTACTTATTTTTTTCAACGAAAGAACTAAATTAGACTAAATACTTACAGAATTACATAAACTCATTTTGCTTGAAACTCTCATTACAAAGATCTGTATCACACATATAACAAGATCCTCCATCTGTGTTAATATTTAGGCATAACTCTCTGTACTGTCGTTCTTTCCAAATTTGGAAAAATGACTTAATTATAAACCTTACAACAAAGGGGCTTCTGCTGTTTTAGGATAGAAGAAAGCAAAAATTGCAATAAAAGTGAGTAAACACTTTCATTTTGAGGAATTAAGAGAAACTGAGAAGATTTTGAAGAATCTTGATAGAAGTAGGGAAGGGGTTCTTAAAAATCGAGAGGTTTTATCTAAAGTTTGTATAATTTGTAACTTTTCAGTATAATTAATTTATAATAATAGAATTGATGAAATTGATACTTTAACTGGAAGTGGCTAGCAATGACTAATACCAAATTGACCAGTTAAAAGTGTAAGGGTTACTACAAGAATTCAGCGATGAACTTTAATTTAGCTCACTGAAAATTGGCAGAATTTTATTAGTGGATTAGTATTTTATTCAAGTTTAAAATAGATAAAATAATAGACAAAATAGGGAAAAAATTTAGAAGATTATCTATAGAAAGCTTTCAATAATCTTTAGATAAAATGTAAAAACTATTAAAAAGAATATTTTAAAAGACACGTTTTAATCAAGTAACTCTAAATAAAACACAGAAAAGATCTAGAAGCTTACCTAAAAAATGCTTTCAATACAGAAACTTTAGATAAAATGTAGAAAAAATTCGGAAAATTGTTTTAGAAAAAAGACTTTAACAAAAACACCTTGAATAAAATGTAAAAAAGATCTAAAAGATTATTTAAAGAAAGCTTTCAATAAAAAAACTTTTGATAAAATATAGTAAACATCTAAGAATTATTTTAATAAAAGAACTTTGAATAAAATATGTGTCTAAAAATTTTTATTTTGAGTTGTTGTGTTAGAAATTGGGAAGATTTTAAACAATTTTGAGATAAATAAGAAAAGAACTCCTTAAAGACAAAGAGGTTTTATCTAAAAATTCTGATGACGTGCTAAAAATAAAACGCAACTAATTATGTTTAATTAATTTGGCAAAATAACTATGCTGGTTGACAAAATATTCTATTACTGTACTGGTGCGGCAAAGATTGACATTACCACACTTAAAACATTATTATTATAATTATTTCTCTTAGAAAACCCACAACATAATAGAAATACACTTTCTTGTAAATTTACCGCACGAGTGCGACAAAAAGATCAATTACTGCACTAGTGCAGCAAAATCTGACGTTACCACACTAAAAAAAAATATTTGTAGCAAATTAAGTAGATACAAAGATAAAGAAGAGGTTCTATCCAAAAATAGAGAAGATTTATTTAAAAATCTTGATAACGTATTAAGAATAAAACGCAATTTAGTTAATTTGGCAAAATGGCGCTATACTTATAATTTATTCTTTTTGTCACGTGCTGCTAAACTGAGTTTTTTGTAAAATTTTTTTTTAAATATTTATTTCTCTTAGAAAGCTCACGATGTAATAGAGATACACTTTTTTGCAAATTTACCGCACAAGTGCGGCAAAAAAATTTAATACTGTATTAGTGCGACAAAAACTGACATTACTACACTACATATTTATTTTTTATAAAAAGCTTACACAATACTTCACTTTTTTACAAATTTACTGCACGAGTTTATATTACAAAAAGATCGTTTACTGCACTAGTCCGGAAAAAACTAACATTACCACACTAATGACAAATTAAGTAGGTACATAAAATACGTAATTTATTCTGATTAAAAAACTACATAAATATTTTTTAATTAGTTTTGGTTAGAGAAGAAATTAAATTGCATTACAAAGATCTGCAGCACACATGTAACACATTCCTCCATTGGCAATAATACGTTGACAGGTCTCTCTAATGTCGGCGTTATCGTGAACACATCCTTTGACGTATGTAGTTTGACTGTCTGAAAAATAAAAATTTGAAAAACATGTAAAAAATTAGAAAACTTTCTTAGAAATAATGTAGTACTTACTGATTGTTACTGTAGATGAAATACATGTAATTTTTGTAGAATTAGATATTGGACAGTTCTGTATTCGTAGTGGATTCTGGCAGCTGAAAGCACAGTAGTAACATTGAGATGGATTTGCTTCTATAGTTTGAAGATAGAAGAAAGCAAAAATTGTAACAAAAGTAATAGAAGTAGATATTTTCATTTTGAGAAATTGGGTTAGACACTGAGCAGATTTAGCAAAATTTTGATATAAATAGCGAAACAAACAAGTTCTTCAAAAAGGAGAGGTTTTATCTAATTGTGAAATGTTTAAATTTCCTGTTAATGATTAGGTATAAAATAAATAAAATAAGAAAAAAGCTTTTTTATCAATGTAATTTATTTACTAATTTTTTCTACGAAAGAATTAAATTAGACTAAATTACATAAGATTATTTTGCTTGTTACTTTTATTACAAAGATCTGTATCACACATATAACAAGATCCGCCATTTGTGTTAATATTTTGGCAGTACTCTCTGTTATCAGCGTTGTCTTCAACACATCCTTTAACTACTTGAGTTCCAAAGTCTAAAAACAAAAAATGTAAAAAATTTAACAAAATTTAGGATTAGTTTTTACTAGTTGTTGTTTCAGCTGAAAAACACTTGTAGGAACCACTTGATAGACACGTCATTTGTTTGAGTGGATTCTCGCACTTATAAATACAAGTATAACATTTTTTAGGACTTGCTTCTGTTGTTTGAGGATAAAAGAAAGCAAAAATTGCAATAAAAGTGAGTACAGTAAACACTTTCATTTTGAGGAATTGAGAGAAACTGAGAAAGTTTAGCAGAATTTTGATATAAATAGGGAAGGGGTCCTTAAAAATCGAGAGGTTTTAACTAAGAATTGTTTTATTTTAGAAGTGCGAGAGTCACTACCAGATTTCAGGAATTAAAGCTTAATTTAGCTCACTGAAAATTAGCAGAAGTATTTTATTCATGTTTCAAATAGAAGAAATAAAAGATAAAATATAGAAAAAATTCAAAAGATTATCTAAAGAAAGCTATCAATAAAAAAACTTTCGATGAAATATACAAAAAATTCTAGATTATTTCAGAAGAAAGATTTCAATAGAAAATTTTAGATACAATGTAGAGAAGATCCAGAAGATTATCTAAAGAAAGTTTTCAATAATCTTTAGATAAAGTATAGAAACCATTAAAAAGAATATTTTAGAAGACAGATTTTAATAAAAAAATACTCTAAATAAAACTCAGAGAAGATCTAGAAGATTATCTAAAAAAAGATTTCAATAATCTTTAGTTAAAATATAGAAACTATTAAAAAGAATATTTCAGAAAACAGATTTTGATAAAAAATCTTTAGATAAAACGCAGAAAAGATCCAGAAGCTTCTCTAGAGCAACCTTTTAATAAAATAACTTTCGATAAAATATAGAAAACATCATGAAGATTATTTCAAAAGAAAGGTTTAAAAAAAAACTTTGGATAAAATATAGAGCAGATCTCAAAGATTATCTAAAAAAGGCTTTAAATAATCTTTAAATAAAATATATAAAATACATTTTAAAGATTATTTCAGAAGAAAGATTAAAAAAAAATTAAAGATCCAAAAGATTATCTAAAGAAATAAGCTTTCAATAATCTTTTGATAAAATATAAAAACCATTAAAAAGAATATTTTAGAAGACAGATTTTAATAAAAAAAACTCTAGAAAAAATATAGAATACGTTTAGAAGACTATTTCAAAAATTTCAAAAAAAAAATTTCTAAAGTTTCTTTGTATAAAATATAGAAAAGATCTAGAAGATTATCTAAAGAAACTTTTCAATAAAGAAACTCTTGTTGAAGGGTGCTAAAGAAATTAATTATTCCAAAATTTTTATAGTTTATTGTAATTTTGGATCCCCAAAACAGTTTTATCGAGAAAGTTTCATTCTCAAATAAATGTTTTTTTTTAAATTATTATAAGTACATTTTTAGGGTAAAACTTCATAATAAAATAATTCTGTAATAGTCATTCATGTTTTTTATTAGTTTTATTTATTACAATTTTTTAAGACTTTCTGTAAAAACAAGGATTTACAGAATTACACATGACTATTATGACTATCACTCTCATTACAAAGATCTGTATCACACAAATAACAAGTTCCTCCAGGACTAAGATCAATAATTTGACAGTTCTCTCTAATTTTAGGAGTATCTTCAACACATCCTTTTTTAATTATTTCGTCTCCGTTATCTAAAAAAAACACTGTATTAAACCAAAACTAAAATTTTAATCTAGTACTTACTGCCGGAATATTTAGCTGAAATACAAACGTAGGAACCAGTTGATGAACAAGCTTTTGTTTGGAGTGGATCCTGGCATTGATTTAAACAGTAATAACATTCTGAAGGACTTGCTTCTGTTTGAGAATAGAAGAAAGCAAAAATTGCAATAAAAGTAAGTACACTAAACACTTTCATTTTGAGTAGTTGATAAAATCTGAGAAAATTGAACAAAATTTCGAAATATATAAGAAATAAAGATTTGAAATTGAAGAGGTTTTATCTTGAAATAATTTCTTAGAATTTGGATTAAAAGTAAATCATGATTGGCTTTATCTAACTGTTCGTATCCGGCATGATTTAATAATAATGATGTAGTGATAATGTAATAATTATTATCATTATTATCATCTGGTTAAAAAAATTTAAAAACTGTCTTCCAGTTTAGAAACTATGGAATTTGATACTAGCTGAGGCAACAATAGCTGTAAAACAGTTCGAGGGTGTGTAAAACGCCTACTTAATTTTTTACCGGTGTTTTAAAGGCGGAAGAAATTTGGATAACATTTTTCTTTTAACAATTTATTTAAATAAAAATTCGGGTGTTTTTAATATTTACTATTTAAATTTTATTTATTTATATGTAGTACTACAACATACTGATAATTTGCGCTATAATATAGTAAAAAATTTAAAAAAATACAGTAATTTTTATTGTTAAATTATTCATTATTTAAATAAATTCTTTTTCGTAACTTTTTTAAAAAATTGTTTAGAAGAAGAATCTCTTTAACATGCATAACTTGAATTAACCAAACATTTTGTAGGTTTGACAAAAATTAGCGATAATATTCTGTAATGTTTTGAAAATTTAGAAAATTAGTATAGCAACATTTTTTTAAAAAACTTTTTTTTATAAAAATCAATAATAAATTTCACAAAGAAAATCTTCCTGTAGCTATCTTAAAACTTTAAACAATGAATTTTTTTTTAATCATTGTCTCGATAACATCTTTCTAGCCATATAATGCTTAAATTTTGTTTTTTCAGATCAGATAAAAACTCTTCAATTTTAAGGACTTGTTTCCTACCTATTTATATCACACCTGTGCTAAATATTCTCAGTTTCTAATTGAATTACCCAAAATGAAAGTGTTCAGTGTTATTAGTTTGATTGCAATTTTTGCTTTTCTGTATTCTCAAACAGAAGCAAGTCCTTCAAAATGTTATTTTTGTTATGAAGAATGCAAGAATCCACTCGAAGAAATGACTTGTGCATCAACTGTTTCCTCTAAATGTGTTTCAGCTAAAATTAGCAACGGTAAAAATTACTTAAACTGAAATTTTATATAAGTTTTATCCATTTCTTTTTAGGCAGTGGAGCTACAATAATTAAAGGATGTATTGAAGATAACGATACAAATAGAGCAAATTGTCAAACTATTGATAACGCTGAAGGCGGATCTTGTTATATGTGTGATACAGATCTTTGTAATGAGAGCGATGATCACATTAGTCAAGTGTAGTTCTGTTAGTTTTTTCGTTTAAAAACAAATAAAATTAAATTAAACTAAAATAAAATATTTTTTTATTTCATTGAATTTTGGTTATTTTATAATGGGCTGATTTCAAGTTGAGATAATACCGGTAGTATCTTTGTTTCCATGGAAAAATAAACAAATTCGGGGCTGTGATTCGCTGTTGCCATGGAAAAGTATTAAAATTTGCGATACTACCGGTATTATTATCCAGTATTATAAACACAATTGCTGCGTTCCCCAAGAATATTGCTACTTTTCTTCAGTTACCTAATCCAGCAGAATTTACGGGACATTGTTATAAGCGCTCATCTACTTTGATGTTTGCTAATTCGAGAGCTGATTTTTAAACAATAAAGCGTCATGAAGGTTGAGACCATCCAGGTCTGGCTGGCCTTTTAATATATGCAACTAACAATACGGCGACATTATTTTAATGTTTTTTTACAGGAATGAGTTGAAAAAAATAGTACATATAAATGAGATACGGTTGTGCTACATTTTTTGCATTTTTTATTTGGTATTTGTTTTAGTCAAATTTAATTGTATAACTGCTATTTATTTAGCCTTCTAATTTTTCAGCATTTTAGTGAACAATAATTATACTAATTATCGTTTTAACAGGTGAACAGGGAGTGGACGATGTTCAGTATTATTGTCTATCTACTGATAATCGTAAATTGTTTATTTATCTCGGGTCCGAGTATTATAATTTGTTGTTTTTACTTCCACAGCCTCTTTTTCAGCCATTCAATCCCGTAATGGGTTATTTGGCAAGATGAACTTCATAAAACCAGAATAATTAACATTGTTGTTTATCCAGATATTCCAGGAACCAAATAATTGTTTCTACTTTAGCTAAATTAAGAACTTTTGAGTTTAAAACCACAGATTTTAAATCGCTGTTTTGACAAAAATTAGAGTCAAGCAATTAGCAAATTTATAATAAAGAAAATTAATAAGAACAATCCTTTAATTAAATAAATAATTAAAGGCATGTCAAGCATCCCTGCAGAAAGTCACGTAGGCACCCTTAGCGACACCGACGGCCTAAAGACGGTTAGAAAAAGAACCAATCATCGCTGCGGAAAATCGCGTGACCATCCCTAGCAACAACAACGGTCTGAAAGACGGTTAGGAACGAACCAATCACCGCTGCGGAAAATCGCGTGATTATTCCTAGCAACAGCAACCGTCAAAAGAAAGTCGTTGAGAGGGCGCGCTAAAGACACCCGACTGCAGACACGTAGACAGCTCTGACGTCACTAAAAATTTGGCTATAAAAGAAACCCCTAGAAAAGCCATCGTCAGAGAGTGCTCTGACACTCTCCAGGCTGGTCGACTTATTTTTTTGATATAGCAATCTCCGACGGGTGATCGCTGATCAAAAGACTGTCTTCTAGCTAAAAATCACGTTCGTGTCCGAAGTGCAGATTCTTAGTCTTTAACGGGTGATCGCACCAAGGGCTCTGAACCAGAAATTCTCTTTGAGTGCCGCATTCCTAGTCTTCGACGGGTTGATCGCAACCAAGGCAAATATTGAACTATCTTTTTTTACGTTCGTGTCCAAAGTGCAGATTCCTAGTCTTTGACGGGTGATCGCACCAGGGGCTCTGAACCAGAAATTCGCTTTGAGTGCCGCATTCCTAGTCTTCGACGGGTTGATCGCAACCGAGGAGAATTTTGCATAACGAGTTAACACTTGGTTTAATTAATATTTCTCTCCTAATTAGCTGTCCACGATGTCGGAGGAGCCAGAAGGGCCAGAGGACTACTCCTTCGTGGTCTAAGAGCCGCCACCGTCTCCGGAATAATACCGGATTTTCACAGGTCTGTATCAAAGAGGGTAAAAACTTAATTTTATTACTTTACAGCTGTGTTTAACGACTTATCGTCGCAGGGGGGCCCTTGTGGTTCCAAATCTTTAACAATCTTTAATTGTTATTTATTTATTTTATTATTATTTAATTATTTTAATATAATTATTATTTTACTAATTAAGTTAGCTCCGCGTATAACTTGTACGTGTCTAACCTACCAATGGCCTTTTGTTGTAAATTAACTAATAGTTGATTACACTCATCTGA
This sequence comes from Tribolium confusum, assembly GCA_029207805.1. Lineage (NCBI taxonomy): Eukaryota > Metazoa > Arthropoda > Insecta > Coleoptera > Tenebrionidae > Tribolium > Tribolium confusum. Next base: position 3,307,182 of record JALGAY010000007.1, on the reverse strand, counting down.
CTCATTACTCGCATGAAAATCTCTTTACTATCCTCCTGGCCAAGCCGGGAACCACTACCACACTGACCGGAAAAAAACGAAGCTAGTCCGGGTGTAGTACTATGGCACACAAAATCTCAAAACATGGCCAAATGTATTAAATAAAAATACATAAACAAAAAGACTGCCTAGCTAAAAATGTACAAAGTACATAAACAAAAAGACTCCCTGGTCAAATAGAAAGACCAAATATGGGACATATTAGGGAATGAGAGTACGCGGTAGTTGGTTCTTTGGTGAGGCTCCTACGCACTCTTATCTATAAATTTTCTGAGTCGGAAGTGTTTAATCAGCTCTGCAATAAAATCCGGGTTTTTAACCCATACTGGCCTGCGATGGTTCTGATACCGGAATAGAGTGTTGTAATCCCAGCGGGATGCAACTTATTCTGTATTATAGAACTAGAGCTAAATATTCAACTTGTAAAATAAGTGGCCTCACCTTGGGCTGCGCAATTACGTTTGTAATATTTTTTTAATAATCATATTTATTCAATTTCAGCTGTTTTACTCTTCCTTGATATACAGTGCTTAAACAACGAACAAACAAATACAAAACACAACGTAGAATCCTAATAACACAATTTCTATCCGATCAGTCAAAGATCTAATTTTTTTGACAAGGCCAGGCCTTAGAACCATCACAAGAATGCAGTAGCGGAGGGGTATATAAACACAACAGAAGAAAATAAAAAACATATTGCTTTAAAAATTCTGGATGGCAGTTAGAACTTGCTTTTGTCGGAAAAAATGTATCAGAAATAGCTTGTTCTACTATAAATAGGTGTGAAAATGTGTTATTAATACTTATAACCATAATAGTACCTAACTAATATTAAGTTTGAAATTAAAACGAATTATTTTAAAGAGTGGATTTTTATTTTATTACTTCACTAGTGAAGTAATTAAATATTACATAATTACCTACATTGCATAATTTAGCTATATCGATGCTTTATCTCAATCAAATCAGAAAAAAATATTGATGTTACTTCGGCATAAACTACTTAAATAACAAATAAGTGACATCTCGTAATTACAGAGATCTATCTGTCACATCAGCACAATCTGTTGCTTGCTGATTTTCTTCTATTGTAACATTATTTTTCTGTAATTCTTTCTTTAGTAAGATTTAAATGTTTTTCTTTTCAGTTTCTTATGAAATGTATTTCTGTAATATTTCAGAAACAAATAACTTGTTACGATATCTTAATCTGTGAATGCAAATTTTAATCCATAAAATTACAAATTAAACAATAACAAGATTAAAACTCTCCATTTTTAAAAACTCGCTTATTTATGTAAAAGTTGTGCTAAATCTCTTCAGTTTCATTAAAATTATTCTTCAAAATGAAAGTGTTTAACAGTGTTATAACTCTTGTTGCAATTTTTGTTTTTTTCTTTCTTGAAACTACAGAAGCAAGTCCTAAAAGATGTTATTATTGTAAAAACAGCTGCAAGAATCCACTCGAAGTTGTAACTTGCCCATCAAATGGTTCTTACAAATGTTGGTCAGTGAAGATTACCAACCCGAGAAACCATTATAGTCTAGTCATTAAAGACTGTATTAAAGATTCCAAACCGAATAGAAAGATCTGTAAAGGTATTGATAATTGTTATACCTGTGAGACAGATCTTTGTAATGAGAGTATTAATAATAATTGATTGATTTACTCAGATTATTTTAACAAAAATTCTTATTGAAAAATATGTACCTAAATAAATTAAACTGATAAAAAGCAATTAAATCTTTTTGTTTTATTTATTTTAGAATTAAGTTGGATAATTTTTATCTATCGAATATAATAACTTTTACGCATTTCTTCAAGACCAGTTTCTTTATTAGCCCTCTCAAACATACATAAAGCATTTCTCTGTTAAATTTTATATAAATTCACTGTTATTTAGTTATTTGTTTGTTTATTTATGCTATAAGCATTTTACAAATACAAAAAACATTTTGTTTAAAACTTTTTTATCAAAGCCATAAAATTGTAATCTGCAGTAAGCATTTTATAACGATTGCTAAAAAAATAGCCTTTTGTTAAATAAAGATATTAGAAATTTTTATAAAAAGAAAATTTTTATAAAAAAGAAATTGGCTATCACAAGAACTATTTTATAAAAATAAAAATTGTAAGAGGCATTTTAATATACCTACTAAAAGTTGAAGGCCGCATTTTGTAAAAATTGGTACCTAGCCATTAGAAGCATTTTATAAAAATCAAGATAAACAAAAAAAAATTGCACTTTTTTTACTAAAATTAGAAGTTATATGTTTTTTTTTACAAAAACTATAAGTCATAGAAAACAATTTATAAAAACAGAATCTGTAATGGGCATTTTATTAAGATTGATATAAAAAGTTTTTTTTGTAAAATTATAGAACTCATTTTATAAAAAATGTGTATTACAATAAAAGACATTTAATATAAAAATCGGTAGCAAATGGGTAGCAGCAAGAGAGATTTTATTTATAGCTTTTTCTAATCAAAACCAAAAGCTATAAGCGATATTTTTTAAAAACGAAGAGCTATAGACAACAATTTATTAAAATGAAAACTACAGGAGGCATTCCTATGTACTATTGGGCATTATACACTACATTTTACAGGCATTTTATAACAATTGGAATCAACAGAAGCATTTAAATATAGTAGAAGTTATAGAATACATTTTATAAACATTAGTAGTCATAAGAGGCATTTTATTAAAAACAGAATCAATTGATACATTTTAATATAGTAGAAATTGTAAACAACATTCTATAAAAAACAACAGCCGTATTTAAATTTTTATAAAAATTGAAAACTGTAAACGACAGTTTATGAAAATGAAACTTAAAAGCATATCCCGGTGAGTCCTATTATCCTAATCCGGCACTGTAGATAACATTAAACATATTTGAAAAATATAGAAAATAATAATTTTTGTAATATAACATTGTTTATTTTACAAAACTGAATTTTCTACAACTTTTATCATGCGAAAATGTAAGATTGGTTGCATAAATCTGTCGTCATTTCTACAATTTTTATTTTTATGGAATGTAAAATACTTTAATAAAAATAAAGAAAGAAACTTGTTTTGTCTTATTGTCAGAGGAAAAACAAACAAAACTACACATGACTATTATGTTCAGTACTCTCATTACAAAGATCTGTATCACACATATAACAAGGTGCACCCATTTTATCATCAATTTCACATATGCGTCTGTTTTGGGCGGTATCTTCATAACATCCTTTCTCTATGTAATAACCTTCATAATACTCTAAAAAATAAAAATACTTAAAATTTAAATAAAATTTCTATTTAGTATTTACCTTCATTAGCTGATAATGACATAACTCCAACTTTTGATGACATACATTTATAGGAACCATCACTTGATGGACAAGTCTCTTCTTCGAGTTTATTGCACTCACCCCTACAATAATAACATTTTGAAGGACCTGCTTCAGTTTGAGAATACTGAAAAAAAGAAACTGTAATAAAAGCAATTACACTAAACGTTTTCATTTTGAGTGATTTAGTTAGAAACTAAAAATACTTAGTACAGATTTTATATATATATATATATATATAGCTTTAGATATATTTTAAATAAAACCTTTTAATTATAAAAGCTTAATTTTAATTATATAGCTTTAGATATTATTAATTATAAAATGTTTTATCTAAACAATATCTAAAGCTATTTAATTATTAAATGATGATTGGGTACTTGCGTTGTTGAGTAATTTGTTATTTTCCAGTAAATTTATTCAATTTATGTTTATAAGTATTGTGCAAATTAGTGAAATTTTTAAAATGATTGCAGTTTAATATCAATTTATCTAAAAAAATGTCACTTCCAGTTTACATTTTTATAAATTGTCGTCTGCTGCTCTCAGTTTTTTTTATAAAATGTTATCTACGGCTTTTGGTTTTGAAAAAAAGCTATAAAATGTTTTTTATCCACAATTACCTTATAATTGAAGTTATATCCACATTTACGAACCGTATAAAGTAACATTTTATCCACTAGTGGAATAATGAAAAAGTACAATCATAATTCAATCGCATTCTGTTTATTATTAATATTGACATTAACATTTACATTAATAGAGATTTCGTTTTTTGTTTTATTATATTTCACTTCGTTTCTATTAATAAGAAGCATGTAGTTGTTATCGGTTCCAGAACGAATAGCAGTAGTTGTAGGAACAATGGACGTCTTCTCTAGTAAGGAACGACTATTACCAGGAGAACCTTGGATTTTCCTTGCGATATCAAGGTTATTAGATACAAAATCTTCGATATAAGTTTCTGCTATGGCGGAGCTCCTCCACCCACCATGTCGTTTAATTATTGTAAGATTAGCACCTCCACTGGCAAGTAAAGTTGTTGAAGTGCGCTTCATACAATGGCCGGTATAAGCTTCTGCGTTCGCCAGATTCAAAAACGAAGTGATTTTAGAAGGAACTTTCGATAAAGTGTTAATTCCAACAGGTTGCGATGTATATTTATGATTAGCGTATCGTAAATAGAATCTCTCAATGGATAACTTTTTCGGACGTAAAGACATTTCCTACACTTCTCCACAGTGTTGATATAAAATCCTTCTTCTATAATTATAAATTTTTGTGAAACGCCCGTTTTGGAAACAATCAGGTATGCGCCCATGTCTTCTACATCACTGATTTTCAAATTTGTCAGCTCACAGCATCGACAGCCACCAGACACCCTCATTATTAATGGAACCTAAAATATTCCAAAATTTAATATCTACTATGTCTATGTAATGACAGAGATCACCTTGATCATCAAATATTTTTTTATGTAAGCCCTTGTCAACAACTCTTTCACGTGTGCAATAGAATAGAAAAAGAATAGAAATAGCAATAGTAAAAGAGCAATTAGTAACACTAGATTTCTGTTTTTTTTTTTTATAATTTGATAATAGGTACAACAAGAATCAATTGAATTGGCATTTTAAAAAAGCCTAGAAAGCAAAATATTTTTGCTACAGCGCCTTGGATATAAGTGAAAAATTTAAAAAAAGGAAATAAACAGCTACATAACAGTTTTATTCTAATATTTTAAAAATAGTTTTGTTTGTTAGAAAAATTTTGTTAATAACGTAAATGCTTCAAAATAATTATTAAAATATAAGAATAACTGTTAAACTGTTTAAGCATCTCTAGGTTTTAAACTATCAGAGATAAAATATCGCTTTCTAGATTTGATTTCACCAAATTTAGTTCGCTATAATTTTTTCAATAATAATTTTTTTGTATCTTTGACTATTTGTGCAGCGTTTTAAAATTAATGCTGTGTTTTGTAAGCAACCAAGAATACACATATCTACATGTATTTTTATTACATATATTAAAAAGGAGAGTAGATTATTTAATCAATAAACAAATATCATAATAATCAAAGTTCCAATAGATAAGATAAGACTTGCTGTTGTAAAACTTTGGGCCGAATTAGCATTGCAAAGATCTCTTTCACAGTAAAAACAATAATCATCATTTTTGTTTTTATTTACGGCATCACAATTAGTTATGCTATCAGGCTTATTAGCAACACATTTTTTAGTAGTTTTACCTTAAACAACAAAAAAATTAATAAAAAAATACGTTATTTTTAAAAATTTTACCATCAACTGTTCTAGATTCACAAAGAAAGTGCTCTTCACCTGGAATTGTACAATTTTCTTTATTCCAAGTTTCTGATGACGCTTTACAATCTTCACATGAGTAACATCGCAAAGGTACTGTTTCTCCAGAAACTAAAAAAAATATTAAATTTTAATAAATAAACAATCAAACAAAACTTACTAAGAGGAGAAAAATAGAAAATTAGAATAAGTGTTCCAATAATTGTAAAATATTTCATTTTTGAGAGGACTTGCTGAGGTTTGAGGAACTGCGATTTTTAGTCGTACTTACAGTAATCTAATCTTATCACACTTGTATCAATACATGTAGGTAATACAATATTTTTGTAGAAAGCAGTATTGTTGTATAAATTCCAGACTTTGACCTAGTTACTTTCTCTCTTTTTCTTCAATTTTACGTATATAAACAGATCTTCTATTAGCTTCTTTTTTAAAAAAGAAGAGGTCTCAAGTGAAACCACTTAGCCTTTCAAGATTTTCTCATACATTCACAAACATCCATAGCTTTGGTAGGATTCGAACCTGCATCAGTTTGGCTCGAATGGATAATTTTGTAAGAAAAAAACTGCAAAAAATTAGTGCAAAACAGGCAAAAAACTGTTACAATGACAAAAAATAGGCAAAAAATATAAAAAAATAAACAAAATACAATCAAACATTGTGGAAAACTAAATATACTAAACTAGAAACTCTTAAAAATTAATAATTGTAATTAACTGTTATAAGCTAACTAAAAATTGTAAAAAAAAACCTGTCAAAAACTGTTAGGAAGTTTAAAAAGTTAAAAATAAACAATAAAGTTGTTCAAAAACTGTCAAAAAATTACAAAAACTATTTAAAAAACTTTTAATATTATGTTTCTTAAAAAGACCTCAAAATGTGTTAATATAAAATGCCTCCTGCAGTTTCTATTTTTATAAATTGTTGACTTCTAAAATTAATAAAATGTTGTTTTCTGCTTTTAAAATTACGTAAATAATGTGGCTTTTGTCTTTATTTTTTAATTTTTTTTTAAATGTCGCAGTTACCAATTCTATGTCTTCTAAAATTAGTAAAATGTCGTCTCTAAAGTCTCTAAAAAGTCTCCAAACCTTAAAAAATTCTCTAAAAACAGTAAAAAACAAAAACTGTCTTATTTTTACCAAAAATACCCAAAAAGCAAGCAAAGAATATAAAAAACGCACAAAAAATTGCTAAAAACAGCCAATAATTGTCGGAAACTAACTAAAACTGACAGAAATCTATCCAAAAGCAGCTAAAATTTGGCAAAACCAATGTCAAAAACTAAAAGAATAAGTAAATAATTTTACAAAAGCAAGAAAGAGAAGAAAAAATTATTAAAACTTGAATAATGCCAACAAAACTAGAGAACAACTAGAATAAACTGAAAAAAATATAACCAATAGCTGCAATTACAATTTGTAACTTGCAACTTTAAATGTATTTGAAGTGTTTAGATAAAATAAAATTTTCTTTTTTAAGGAGAGTTTTTTATTCATTTGCAAAATTCAAATTTTTGATTGAAATACAAATTTTTAAATATTTTATTCGATAAGTAATAATAATAATAACAAGAGTTACTCACTAGCAAGCCTTACAGGTCCATTGGCTGGTAGAAGAATAGTAGGATGGCTAACCCTTTATTATTACCATTTTCTTGTACTTTTCTAGATTCATTTTGATCTGACTTAGTAATCCTTCAATAAGAATTTTTTTCTGTATTAATTGTATTTGTTATCCATAATTTATGATAAGATAACCTTTATGACACAAATTTAAAGAATACAACAAACAAGATGTCTCTAAATGCTACAACCATCATTTTCTTCACTCTTTTCCTAGGTAAAAATTGGTAACTCGTGTAACTTTACTAACTCAAAACAGTTTCTAGTTCCCTCAAGTGTTACTACCAATGTAACTGCGACGATTGCGACTCTTCACTAACCCAAGACGAATGCCGCACCGGTGAGAGCTGTTACAAAAAACTCGACCAAACTGGTAACTCTCCTTAACACTAGCTGTAGTAACACTCTTGTAACACTCAATTTTTAGGAGAAGTTACAAAAGGTTGTGTTACTCCAACCGCAGCTTCAACACTTTGCAAAGACGAGAAGAGTTTTTGTTGGCTATGTAGCGAAGATTACTGTAACACTTCTTCCCGTTACTTACCGTTACCGTTACTTCTAACAGTAGCGTTATTTGTTCTTTTATAAAATTATAATTTATGACGTAAATCCACAATTACAACCAATAAACAGATTAAGGGCAATAAATTGCAAAAATGTTTTTCATTTCAAAAACAGATAAAAGATAAGTTCTTCAAGAATCCCTTATTCTTCAAAATGTACCTCCACGGTGTTGTTTTCCTAACTTTGTTGACGCTAATTTCCTGTGAAACCACGAAGAAATGTTACTCGTGTCAAGGTAACTGTAGTGAATCTACAGTAACAGAATGCCCTAACCCGAGTGATAATTGTTTTGCTTATGAAAGCTCAGGTAAGTGTTACACGTGTTACACATGTTACATTACTCTGCCTCTTTTTGTAACATTTTCTTCAGCTGGTGGTGTTACTCTCCAATCAAAAGGCTGCATTACACCCGAATCAAGCAAATCACTCTGCGAAAACAATCCGAAGTGTTACACTTGCGATTTCAACTTATGTAACACCATAATAGACCCAGGTGTTAAGAAGTGTTACGTCTGTATCGACGAATGCCCTTCACCTCCTCTCACCCACGACTGTATCGAATTGTTGACAGTGAGTGAAACACGTGTGGTCAAAGCAGCTTGTCTCAGTTACGAAATTAAAAAAGATAATGTAACTACAATTTCTAAGGGTTGTATCCCTGATAATGCTATTATCAGACAAACTTGCTTTATGACAAATGTACTCAACCGAGAAGTAACGTGTAAAATCTGTAATGAAGAGCTTTGTAACGGCGAAGAAGTTCCAGTAGAAGAAAATTTTGCTGAAGAGTGTTACTCTTGTAGTAACAACTGTGAGTTACCTCTTAGTGTTGAAAAATGTGAAGATGGGAGTAAATGTGTAGCACTTGAAGCTAGTTACGGTTAGTTTTGATTTTGTTGAAAACCTAGGTTTAGGTATTATCTACATTTTAGGTGGTCAAAATTATGAGTTTAGAGGTTGTGTCCAAGAAAATGATCAATTGAAGGCTAACTGTACTTTGGTTAATCAATTTGGAGGGAATTGTACAATTTGTGAAACAAATCTTTGTAATGGTGTTGAAGAAGTTATTCATTCTGTTGATGAATGTTACCATTGTGAAACAGATTGTGATGAAGTTGAAGTTATTAAGTGTAGAGATGTTTTAGGAGACAAAATTGCTAGATGTATTGCTGCTGAAATTGTTGAAGGTGAGTGTTGACGTTTTATAAAACATTCTAATTTTTTTGTAGATGATGGTAAAAGAGAATGGAGAGGATGTGTTGAAAATACTGATGAAAATTATGAACAATGTGAGAGCATAAAAGAACAAGGAGGAAATTGTACAATTTGTGATTCTAATCTTTGTAATGTTGTTGAAGAAGGTGATGACGGTGATGACAAAAGTGATGAAGATAATAATTCAAGTCTAAGAAATGAGTTTTCTGTTATATTTTTTGTATCACTTTTGGTTTTAGTTCAGATTGCTTAATTTTGTACCTTTTTATATAAAATATTTAATAAAATAGATAAAAAAATTGAGATTTAATAAATAAATAAATTTTTTGCTTGTTTATCTATCTACCTATCTATAAAAAAAATATTGCAAAACTAAAGCAAATTTTAATAAGTTTCGATAAGAATTTATCCTTCTACTAATTCTTCTTTTATTAATTTATTAATTTACTTTTTAATTGTTATTTTGTTCATAAATAGTAAAAATAGATTTCGAGTCGTTCAGATTGACACTTGTCACGTGATTTAAGTAGCTAACTTCACTCCGAATAAGGGAAAAGAGTAGTAAATATTGGTAACGAATCAGAAAACAGTTTTATCTAATAAAATAAATAAAAGATAATATTACCAAAAAAGGACAAACTTTTAAAACAGCTCCTACATTACAAAGATCCTTATCACAAAAATAACACTCAGTATCATCATAGATACTAAATTTTTCGCAGAAATTTGTTGCCTGTTCTACACTCATGCACTGTTTTCGCTTGAGTAGTTTATCTGGAAAGATTTAGTGACTTTTTTGTTTAAATTTTGGTAATATGTAATTACCGGAAGTACTTTCTATTGAAACGCATCTTGTTTCTAAATTGTTGTATCTGATGGTACAGTTTTCTACAATCCAGAGATAATTACATTCTTCTAAACATTTGTAACAGAATTGGGCACTTGAAACTGAAAAATAAATAAATAAAAATTGCTTTAAAAAATAAAAAAAATACTTTCTTTGAAAATTATACAAAATAGTAGAGAGAGTAGGAACATTGTTGTGTAATTGAATGTTAGAGCGAAAAATTGATGATAAGAGAGATAAGATAAGACAATTACGTGTCAAAAATGACAAATATATTGCCTTTTTACGTTAAAACATTTTATTTTGTTTACAAAAAATATCATTGGTTTAATTCTAACCCAGATGATTAATTTTGGATTAATTTTTGACTTTCGTTTCAAAAAAAATATTAGAAAAGTTTAAAAAATTGCTCGTAAAACTAAGCGAAATTTATTACTGCAATAAAGTAATTACATTTTATTATTATTGTTAAATACTATTGAAAAACACATTTATTTTATTAGTACAAAAATGGCAAAACTACTTTTAAGGTTAACTCTCTTTGTTTCAATTTTTTATAACGGTAAGTGTTCAAATTTTAAAACTTTCTTAAAACTTACCAGTAGTAACGGCCGCAAAATCAAATTTTACAGACGGTCACACTTGTAACAAAGTTTTTAACTCAAAATAAAATACAGTAGCAAAATAGGATTTTTCCCAATTTTTTTGCAAAAAACAAAGTCGTAAACGTGTCACTTGTTTTTCCCTATTTTTTTTTAAAATATTTTGTTTATAAATAGTTAAAATGCGATCTTTCATGGTAGCAAAGTTTGCCAGAGCAAGTAATAATTTTTTGAATTAAAAATTTTGAAAAATACTTTTTAGTTATTTAGCTTGACAGTTATCACGTGATATATGTGGCTAACTCTACTCCGAAGAAAGGAAAAGGTAGTAAATATTGCCAACAAATCAGAAAACAGTTTTATCTGATAACACTTTATTTTAAAATGAAATTTATAAAAGAATAAAATTACCTAAATCAATTTGCATTGGTCGTTTTCTGGAGTACATATAAACTGCAGCGATTTGAATTTTGCTGTTTTTACAAATCTCCATTTCTTAAACTCTTCTAAAAACTTCTTATGTCCTTCTAGAATTTTTTTCTAATCAACAATTTTTAATTTTCAGAATTTTTTGTTGCTCTTCCTTTTTCACCAATCGTCGTATTTCAAATTGTACTTTTTCTCTTAAATAACTTTTCTAGAATAACTTTTCAAACTTTTCTAGAATCATTATTTCTGCTTTTGCCAACTTTCAAACTCTTTTAGAAACTTTTTATCTCTTTTCTTAAGCAACAATTTTTAACTTTTAGAATTTTTTTGTTGCTTTTCTCTTTGCGCCAATCGTCTTTTCCCAAATTTTACTTTTTCTTCTAGAGCGGTTTTTCAAACTTTATTAAATTTATCATTTGTTCTTTTTCTACAATTTTTTTTTCTATTTCTTCTAATAGACGTTTTTTAATTTTCTCCCCATTTTTACTACTTGTCATTTCTCAAACCCTTCTAGAAGCTTTTTAAATCCTTCTAAAAACTTTTTTTAACCAAAAATTTTTAATTTTTAGAATTTTCTGTTTCCTTGATCTTTTGTTTTTTCCAATTAACGGCAAAGTCTTTTAACTTCTCTTATTTTTTTCTTTTTTTTACCAATTTTTTCTACAAATTTTATTGTTTTTTTAAAAAAAAATTTTTGCTCTTCTATTTCTATTAACCACCATTTTAAAACTTCTCCTAGAATTTTCTTTTGATTTTCACCCAAAAATTTAACACGTTTTCCTTAAAGCATTTTTAATAAATTATGTTTTAATTTGAAAACACTAAAATATTTTAGGAGGTTTAGATATTGAGTTTGTTCCAACAAAAGTTTAAAACAATTTCAGAATGGTTCAAAACTAAACTAAGCATGCACAATGGAAATTTTTTAAACTGTTATTAGATCAAACTGATTTTGTTTCACTTAAAATAGAGCGTCACCAACTTTTTCCCACAAAGAGTTCAAAAAACTCTTTGAAGATGTTGTCCAGGTATACTTTACATAAAGTGTCTTGTCACCAATACTCACAAAAAATGGACGGAAGAACCCCTAGTGTTAAGCCCTTCTGCAGTGTTTTTTCTGAAGCAGTTCGGGAGTGAAAGTTCTGACGAGAATACAGTTTTAGTGCCTTACACCAAGTTAACAGAAAAAGTCCACAAAGACTCGGTACCTTTTAAAGGATGTTGAGGAGTTGGTGCACTTGGAAAAGTCTAAGTTATCTCAATATGACCCCTAGGATTGCTACAAATCACAAGTATTTTGTAAACATTCCACCACGTGGGAACTGGTGTGAAAAAACGAGCAGCTTCAGAACGGGGGACTGGCTCGTCTGCTATACTGACGGGTCGGTTCACCCAATGGAGCGGGCTCAGGAATATCTAAATGTGGGCTCGGTGTTGAAATTTCAATACCTTTGGGCAAACATGTTGACGTTTTCCAAGCGGAAATCTTCACTTTGCTCGCTTGTGTGACTGAGTGCGTGCAGAGGGCTTTGTCAAACAGGCGAATCTGCATTTGCACCGACAGTCAGGCTTCGCTGCAGACCTTGCAATCGTGCAGGTACTCATCGAGGCTTGTCTGGGAATGTCACAACAGATTACAAGAACTGGCGGAGTGCAACAAAAAGGTTGTACTTTGCTGGGTACCAGGACCCTGTGGTCTAACGGGTAACGAAAGGGCTAACGTTCTGGCTCGAGAGGGTTCACAAATAGACTTTATCGGGGCAGAACCGGCTCTTGGCGTTTCCAAAAAACGACAGAAAGACACACTTCATAAGTGGATAGAATCTCGCCATCTTTCTGAATGGCAGTTTCAAGATAGCATGCGGCAATCCAGGCTTTTTATTAAAGGACCGGACAAGGCACGCAGTGAAAACCTGATGCGTCTCAATCGTAGAGACCTTCAGTTAGTGGTAGGCATGTACACAGGACATTGCCTACTAAAAAGATACCTGCACGTCATCGGACTCAGCGAGGACGAGATTTGCAGAGGTTGTGCTGAAGATGAGGAAACTCCTCTTTATATTCTCTGCTACTGTCCTGCATTTGCAGGCATCAGAGATTTATACCTGCGTTCTCGATATCTGAAGCCCAGTGCTATCGAGAAGGCTCCTGCAGAAAAGGTACTGAGCTTCATCAGAGGCACAGGGCTACTGCAGTAGTACTATCCCGAGAGGTAGCACACAATGAGCGTAGGCCTTGGTGTGCGGCTCGCGCTTCGGGCCACTCTTGTATTAAAAAAAAAAGTTATCTCAAAAAAAATTTTGAAAGAGACTCAAATAAATCCTAAAAATCTCCTAAAAATGTCCAGAAATGTATGCTCTAGAAATAGTCTTGGAGTTTTAGAAATCTTAGTGTTAAGTTTCTTTTATGCTCTTAAGTCTTTCTTAAGCTTTTAAGTCTTTCTTAAGCTCTTAAGTTTCTCTTAAGCTCTTTTAAGTTTCTGTTAAGCTGTATTTTTTCTGAAGCAGCCCAGAGGTGACGATACACCCAAAAAAGTCTTGACTAAAGTACAGTTTTAGTACTTTTCTCTAAATTAATGGAAAAAGCTCACAAAAACTCAATACTTTCTGAAGGATATCGAGGTGCACTTGAAAAAGTCTCAGTTATCTCAGAAGAAGTCTTAAAAGAGATCTTAATGTTAAGCTCTACTACGGAAAAAGTCCCACAGCTGTTTTTTCTTTAAAATAGTACAAGAGTAGTACACCAGAAGAAGTTCTAACAAAACTAGAGTTTTAGTGTCTTGCACTAAGTCAATGGAAAAAGTCTACAAAGACTCGGTACCTTCTAAAGGATGTCAAGGAGTTAATGCACTTGGAAAAGTCTAAGTTATCTTAGAAGAAGCCCAGAGAGAGACTCAAATAAATATCCTAAAGATGTCCAGGAATGTATGCTCTAGAAAAAGTCTTGGAGTTTTAGAGATCTTAGTGTTAAGTCTCTTTTAAGTTCTTAAGTTTTTCTTAAGCTCTTTTAAGTCTCTGTTGAGCTGTCTTTTTTGTGAAACAGTTTAGGAGTCACGGTACACCAGAAGAAGTTCTGACAAAAGTACAGTTTTAGTACCATCCTCCAAATCAATAGAAAAAGTCTGCAAAAGTTCTGTACTTTCTGAAAGATATCGAGGAGTTGATGCACTTATAAAAATCTCAATTATCTCAGAAAAAGTCTTAAAAGAGGCCTTAGGATTAAGCCCTACTATGGAAAAACCCACAGCTGTCTTTTCTTTGAAGCAGTCTAGAAGTAATGCACTAGAAGAAGTCTTGACAAGGATACAGTTTTAGTGCCTTAAACCAAGTCAATAGATAAAGTCTACAAAGACTCGGTATTTTCTAAAGAATGTCAAGGAGTTAGGGCACATGGAAAAGTCCAAGTTATCTCAGAAAAAATTCCAAAACACCTAAATAAATTTTTAAAGATATCCAGGAGCTTATACTCTAGAAAAGGTCCTAGTGGTTTTATCTCTGAAGATGTCCAGCGAAAGATCTAAACCAATTTAACGCTTCGGATTAACAATGCCTCTTATAGGCATACCCAAAAATCAGCGCGTTTTTATAGTAATCAAAAAAATTAAAAACTACACTAGAAACAACCCTAAACCATTAAAATTGAGACAGAGAACGAAATCAACTCTAGTTATGTTTATTTTTGGAGATTACGTTCTTCTTCTATTTCGAGGCGTGGATAAAGGTTATGTTGGTCACTAACAGCCCAGTGTTGCCAACCTTATAACAGTTTTTTATTGTTACTCGGTGTAATTACTGCGTTTGTTTACTGTTTCCATGACAATTGTTTTAGTGCAATTTTGTGTTTGATAACTCAACAAATTTAACCAACCAAAATGTCTCTTCAAATCTCAAAAACTCCAGTAATGGTTCTCCAAGAGTTAGCGGTCAAAAAAGGCTTCGCCCCTCCTGAGTACATCCTAGTTACAATCAAACATGATAAACAAGAAGATAAATACCACTTCAAAGTCAACGTCGGTGAGGTAAGTGCCACTGCTTTTGGTCGTTGTAAACAAGTGGCGAAGCAGAAAGCAGCAAGCGAAGCCTTGAAAATGCTTGCTGCTCAAGGTGTATACAATCTCAGCAGCTTCCAAGAGTACGATGAAAGCGAACCAGATAATCCACCAGAGAGGCCCCTCAATTTTATCGGAAATTTGACAGAGCTGTGCTTAAAACTCAGACTACCTTCTCCTATCTTTACAAATATTTCCGATTTGGCTCTTCCAGGGTTTACAATTGAGTGCGATATTCCGTCAGTTACTAGCACTCAAGCCGTTGCGAATTCGAAAAGAGAAGCTAAGCAGCTTGCTGCTAAAATGATGCTGGAGAAAATTGAAAAGTCTTGGCCGGATTTTGATGAAAAATGTAGAACTGATTCTCATACTTCGAATAGGATACTTGAAACAGAAAATTTTTTCTTGAAAATTAAGATAAAAATGTTGAAAAAACACCTGACTTTGAAAGATTTTGAGCAACAATTGAAGTTAAGGAACAAAGAAAGTCTTGATTATATTTGCGAGAAGTTGGGTATTCAATATAAAATCAAATTATTGAATGAGAAGCCTCCTATGACTTCTGCAGAATTTTATTTGGATAGGTCTTTTACTATAATGGCTGGTGGCGTTACCAAAGAAAACTCAGAAGTTAAATTAATTAAACAAATATTCTTATTATTTGAAGTATATATTAAAAATATTTGAGAAAATAAAAATTTTTTGTTGTTGTAAAGTCGACTTCTTGGATGTTTATTCAAAAATGTTTTTGTGTTTAATAATTAATTTGTGTTTTTTTTACTTTTAACTTGTTTAATGTTTTTTCTTATGGAACATTATGTATTTGTATAGTTACAGACTAAACAAATTTGTCAATAAGATTAAAATAAAATTGAAAACATAATGTGAGTTCTTCATTTTTTTAACTTTATTTTGCTACTTTTTCTCTAAACATCATTTCTCAAAATTTTCTTCAGATTTTGTATTTTAAACTCTTCTACAATAGCTATTTGTTCTTTCTTTTCTACCCTTTTTTACTTTTTTTTAAGCTGAGATCTTTTAACCGTTTTCTAGATATTTTTCTTCTTTTTATATCAATCGCCATTTTTCAAATCCTTTTTGAAACCTATAATTTTCTAGAATCTTTCTGTTTTTTTTATCAATTGTTTTTTTTTCTGAATCTTTCTCTAGTTCTCTACGATTTTTTTTAGTTTATTTTCTTTAAACTTCTAGCGTTTTATATTTTGATTCTCTTTTCACCAAACATCTTTTGTTCCTCTAATGTCATTTTTCAAATTTTTCTAGAATTTTTATTAAAAGTAGTTTTTCAAGTTTCTTAACAAAAACTTCGTTCTTTTTTCTTTCAGCCTGCATTCCTCAACTTCTTCTAAAGTTTTCTTTTGCTTTTCTTTTACTGCCATTCTTATATTTCTTCCAACTGGCATTTTCCAAGCTCATCTAGAATCTTAATCTCTTCTTCAAAAAAATCATAAAACTTACGAGATCAAATCCAAACATTAAACGTCTTTCTAAAAATTATCTAAAAGTAGTTCTATTATTTTCTAATTTTTTCTATTTTTAGTCAAAACTGCTGAACAATGTTATGTCTGTTTGGACCAATGTGAGGAACCTCTCCAAACTCAAAACTGCAAAACCAACAACATTGCAATGAAGTGTTTTACAATTGACGTAATTCTCGGTAATTACAATTACGCAAAATTCATTACTTCTAATTAAATTTGTTCAGGTGGAAGAAAAACAACTGAAAAAGGATGTCTTCCAGCTGAAATTGCTGAAACCGAATGTAGCAAAGCCAATCAAATTTCAGGCACCACTTGTACTGTTTGCAGCAGTGATTTGTGCAACAGGGGAATTCTAGTGGGACCAGGGCTGCCAATAATTCTCCTGACGTCACTAGTTTCTATAATAAAAAGCCTGTAATCGTTTATAATTTGATAAAAGTATTATTGGAGTGTCTTAAAAAGACCACAAAAAAGA
Source organism: Tribolium confusum (assembly GCA_029207805.1). NCBI lineage: Eukaryota > Metazoa > Arthropoda > Insecta > Coleoptera > Tenebrionidae > Tribolium > Tribolium confusum. Next base: position 3,290,169 of record JALGAY010000007.1, on the reverse strand, counting down.
GAAATTTTGGGTTTGATTTTCTGACAGATTCAAATCTGGCGCGCTTATAACAGTGAGTAATACAGGTTTTTATAATAAAAAGTCAGTTTCACACTCTAGAATCATTTTATGATTTGGAAAATTATTTTTGTAGTAAAAAAGCCACAAAAAAACTTAAGAAAAGAATAACACATGAATCTCTAGTTAGATTTCTGTGACAGATTCAAATTTGGCGCTTTTACGACAGTTGGTAATATAGGTTTCTATACTAAAAAACCAGTTTTACACTCTAAAGTCATTTATAGTAAAAATATTATTGTACTCTCCGAAAAAAGACCACAAAAGAAGACATAAATTTCGAGTTTGCCTTTTTTGGCAGATTTAAATTTGGTGTTGTTAGGACAGTCGGTAATATAGGTTTCTGTAATAATATAATTTTATTTCAGTAAAAGAGGTATATAATAAGGAATAAAAAAGATCCAAAAAAGCTTCTAGCACTTGCTATATTGCAATCATGCATTCTGCAGCTGTTGCACTCCTTAATTTTGTAAGAGTAATTCAGAGTTTTTTTTAGGTAAAAATTCATAAACCATCCTTTAAAGAGTTCACAAGTATTTGTATAATGAGCTAAAGAACTAAACATACAACTTTGAAGAGTCACATCTTCTTCACGGTCTAAAATTTTGATTACAGAACAAAATTTCCGAACTTGACTATACAAACCTTCTATAGGATGTCCTCTAGTATGCCAAATTTTCAAAAATCTTTCAAAAAAATCTTTATCTTTTACATTTTTTGTCTTATAGTCAAATATAGTGTGATTTTGTAGAACATCCGTTACAAGATCACTCGCATTTACAAAAATATATGTCACCTTCATACAGAGCGTTTTAACATGTTCTGGAGGTAAAGCAGGAGTAAAAAACGACTTAACATGATGACTAGGAAATCTTGGATATTTATATTTTGAGACAGCTTCTTTTCCTTGTACCAAAAACGTATCACAATTCATTTTATCTGGAGTTATTGAATCTTGATTTTTTAAACAATTTTTACTTAGATCGGCACAAAAGTAACATGTTCGAACGGAAAATACTACAAAACAAAACAGTAATTTGTAGAAATATACATTTTGAGTTACCTGAAGTGAAAACAAACAAAATAACTAAAAAAAAACTAAACAAAAACATTGTAAACACGTGTATTTCGAGTTTGACGTTTGTCACAGATTTAAATTTGGCGCTGTTATGGCAGTCAGTAATACAGGTTTCTGTAATAAAAAGCCAGTTTCATATTCTATAATCATTCGTAATTTGACAGAAATATTATTGAAGTGTCTTTAAAGAACTACAATAAAACTAAACATTGTCAAAATATAAATTTCGAGTTTGATTTTTGTGACAAATTCAAATTTAGCGCTGTTATAACACTCGGTAATACAGGTTTCTGTAATAAAAATCCAGCTTTATACTCTGCAATTATTTATATTTTAGCATAAATATTATTGTAGTGTCTTAAGTAGCCACACAGAAGTCAAAAATAATAATTCTTTGTTATTGTTTTACCGAAACTATTTGGAACTAGTAGCAATAGTAGCAAAAACATTTGACAGAAAAAGTCTTGACACTAGGTTACGTCAAGATAGTGTCACGGGCTCTGCCTCGTGAGGTGGGGTTGAGATTAAAAACAGGGTTTTAATACAAAAGGAAATTTAATAATGTTTGCAAAGTATGGTACATGGGTCTCGACATATATCACACTCCACATAACTCAACTCTCTTCGTTGAACTCTACCAACCGACTCTCCGATTAACGCCACCCGCTAGTTCGCCAACCCCCCAAATGCTGAGCCAGCTATTGCCTCAACCGACGGTTTTGTCGATATCAGCAATAGCCCATCCGCATCGGCAGGCCTTCGACCTAGCAGGCTAACGAACTTCCGCTTCGTGACAATAGTAGCAATGGTTACTATTTGTTTCCTAATTTATCTTAAATTAATTTGTTGTAGTGTAGTACCGCCATTTATTTACTACTATTCAGAGAGGGCTCTGACTTTACCTACTCCTCGTTGAAAAAACACCAATGTTTATGGTACTAACTGTTTCTCTTGCCTCAATTCCCACTTTTTATAGGTTTAGTAATAAACGCAGCGGTAGTTAGACAAAGCAATTTGGAACTGGTAGCAAAAACATTTAGTAGAGAATGTCTTAAAACTAAGGTTTGTTCCAGTAAAATGTAAAAAGGTGTTTTAAGTTACAAAATTATGTAAAAAAAATTGGAAATTATCAAAGACCTTGATAGACTTTTAGATTTATAATTCTGATTAGAAACCTTATCAGCATCTCGAGAAGGACTTGTTTTTGTGTCGGTAATACAGGTTTCTATTTAAAAAATAAAATAAAAAATGTAATTATACAAGAATTTATTATATTACTAAAACAAAAATTCTACTAGAAATTAAAAAGCAATTAAAAAAAAAGCTAAATTAATGATAAGCAACATCACTGAGAAGCTAACTCCAGCAGCACCACCACCCACTTGATGAACATTACATCTATCTTCTCCACACGAAACGCAATCAGTCACATTTCCATCATTCAATTCTTCTTTAAGATAATCACAGACACTAATAACGCTCTGTGCTTTCTTGTAACACCCTCTATAAATTCCCGTTTTGTTATTATTACCATCATTGTCGTCGCTCACGAAAAAGAGAGAATAGCACTGATATTCCGTCTCTTCAAAATTGCCTCGAGGCTCGATATCTAGGTTGGCAGTATCGGAAAGCTGCTTTTTCAAACCTCGAGTATTGACACTGTCAGGGCAGTAAGTGGTTTTTACTGCAGTTTTATCGGGTGTAGGGCAAATATCTGTTTCCGAGAATGGATCGCAGTCGTAACAGGTCAGTTCAGAACTGGCTAAAATTTTGGCTTTTGATTCTGAATTTAGAGAATTAAATTAAGAGAATTTTGGGACTTACCTGAAGTGAAGGCGAAAAGAAAGGAAAAAATAATGGAGATAGAGAGACGCATTTTTGTACTGATAGAGACGACAGGTGAGAGAGAAATAATTGGTGACTGGTAATGATAAATTTATTATATTTGTTTTCTAATCTTTGATATGATAAAAAAATAGAAATTGAATCATTTTATCAATTTCCATCATTTTAGCAAGTTTTTATTAAAAAATTAAAAAAAATAATAATAGTAAATTATATTTTTTCTTGTATTTCTAGTATTATGTATTTTTGATTCATTTATTTTGTCATATATATTTTTGTAATCTTTGTCTTTTTTGATAGAAATAAGATCTAAATTTGTCTTTGTAAATCCCAATAAATAATCTATTGTTAAACAAACACAAGTAGATTTACTTTTATTACTTATTTTTATAAAAGTGTTTACTTATAGTTATTTATTGTATAAGTGTTTTAGGCAGCGTTTTATCGACGCAAGAATGTAATTTTTAAGTGGATAAAACGCGACTAAAACACGAATTCAATATAACGTTTTATCCACAATTACAGCGATTTAAAATCAGAATCGCCAAAATTTCATCTCATGTCATCAAAAAATGATTTGACATTACACTCTGACAGCGGATGTCACCTCAAAAATCATTGAAATTAACTAAAAAACATGAGAGGTGTTGAATCGTTGCTATTTATTTTCGATTGTTTATTGACTCCATTTGTACAAAACGCTGTGCAAGTTGGTGAAAATGGAAGAAAGTGATATTGTTCCTGAGACAATTCTTGTCAGTTATTGCCTGCGAAGTCCAGGGAACATTATGAAAAAGTATTTTCAGAATTTAATGAATGAAAAGAAGAACGAGGGGTAATGACAATAAATGAGGAAGTCCTGCTATCGTATTTCTTAAATTTGAAGAAGAGGTATGCAATTTTATCCATCTGGTCAAAGTACTCCATACTGAAAGCTGCTATAAAGGTCTATAAAAACCATAGACATTGGAAAATATAGTAAGCTCATGGCCAATCTGAAGAATTAGTCAAGAGGATTCAGTCTACAGGCCGAAGAAAGCTGCAGTATGGAAAGAGCTCACGTGAAAGAGTTTTTGACAAAGGCTTGCGAATAAAGAATATTTGATAATCAAGGTAATCTCTGTCATTACATAGACCTTGTAGATAATAAATTTTGGAATATTTTAGGTTGCATTAATAATGGGAGTGTCTGGTGGCTGTCGATGCTGTGAGCTGACAAATTTGGAAATCAGTGATGTAGAAGACAGGGACGTATACCTGATTATCTCAATACCAGACACCAAGACGGACGTTTTTCGAAAATTCACAATTATAGAGGAAGGATTCTCTATCAACACTGTGGAAAAGTGTAGGAAATACATGTCCTTACGCCCGAAGAAGTTATCCATTGAGAGATTCTTTTTACGATAAGCTAATTACAAATGTACATCGCAACCTGTTGGAATTAACACTTTATCGAAAGTTTCTTCAAAAGTTGCTTCGTTTTTGAATCTGGCGAACGCAGAAGCTTATACTGGCCATTGTATGAGGCGCACTTCAACGACTTTACTTGCTAATGGAGGTGCTAATCTTACAATAATTAAACGACATGGTGGATGGAGGAGCTCCGCCATAGCAGAAACTTATATCAAAGATTCTGTATCTAATAAGCTTGATATCACAAGGAAGGTCCAAGATTCTCCTGATACTAGTCGTTCCTTACTAGAGAAGACGTCCACTGTTCCTACAACTACTATTTGTTCTGGAACCGATAACAACTACAAGCTTCTTATTAATGGAAACGAAGTGAAATATGATAAAACAAAAAACGAAATGTCTATTTATGTAAATGTTAGTGTCAATATTAATAATAAATAGAATGCGATTGATTTAAGATTGTATTTTTTTATTATTCCACTAGTGGAATAAAATGATTTCATTATTCCACTAGTGGATAAATAGTTACTTTATACGGTTGATAAGTGTGGACAAAACTTCAATTATAAGGTAATTGTGGATAAAATTGTTTTATAAGCTTTAATATTCTAAAAACTGACAACCGAAACTGATTGAGACTAACAATGACTAATACCGAATCAAACTGTTAAAACTGTGAGAATTGCCAGTCGCCACCAAAATTAAATAAAACCCTAATTTAGTAAAAATTCAAAAAATAAATATTTGTGCTATTTCTGTAAATACAATAAATTTTATCAGATTAAAAAAGATAAATCTATCATCTTCTAATAATAATCATTCGATCACCTGTGAGAACAGTGTCACCACCAAAATGAATGCAGTAAAATACCTTGTGTTTATACTCCTTGCATTTACTTCAAGTAAGTCTCAAAATTTTTTTATTTCAAACTAAAAATTCCAAATTACAGCCAACGCTGAACTAAGATGTTACGATTGCGATCCGTTCTCTGATAACGACCAATGTGCAACTCCCGAAATAAGTAACGTAAAAACAACTGTCTGTTCGGATATTACGAATATTGCCCAAGGAGTTAAAAAGAAACTTTCTGATACTATCAACACTGATATTGAGCCTCGTGGCAATTTTGAAGACACCGAATATGAATGCTATTCTCTATATTTCGTCAGCGACGATAATAGAGACAACGATAACAACAAAACTGGGATTTATAGAGGGTGTTATAAAAAAACAGACAGTGTTATTAGTGTCTGTGAATTAATTAAAGAAGAGTTGAATGATGGAAACGTCACTCAATGCGTTTCTTGTGGAGAAAACCAATGTAATGTCGATCAGGTGGGCAGCGGTGCTGCTGGACTTATCACCTCGGGGTCCTTGGGGATGCTGTATGTAGTGAATTTGACAATTTTTCTCTTGTTTTTTAGCTTCTAGTACATTAATAAATTTTTATAATTATTCAGTTTTTAATTTTTTAACGGTTCCGACGGATTAATTCGGTATTAGTCATTGTTAGCCGTCATGTAGTTTCAGTTATTATGACAATTTTTATTGTCAAGTGTTTTCAAATTTGCCCAATAATCTGTGTAAGCAAACAATTTTTTTTTACCTACTGTATCTGTTATTGATTGAATACTCCAATTGGCATAACACAGTAAGAAAAATCTTCAAAAACATTGTAAAATTCTTCTTAAATTACCAAATTAATTGCGATTTTCAGCGATTCCTTTTATCGTTATTTTAGACCAAGCAGTGCTATATACTCATCTAGCAAATAACTTGTAAATTATCAAACGCTTTGAGATTTCTAAATCGTCAAAGTAGTGTCTGAAAGCTATTTTATTTTAAATCTGTGCTAACCCCACAAAAAAAAATTGAAGTTACCTTGTTGTAACTACGGCTTATCTACCCCATTTTTTATAGGTTAATTGCGACACACACACAAGAACACCTTGGTGAGGAATACTCATCATCAAGTGCAATAAAATTTATTCGAATAAAATTATTATAATCTCAACGCAGAGATAAATGCTAAAACGTCACAAATGACGTTTCATTCCAGCGAAAGCGTGTTACCAATCCGAAAAAAATAAACTGCACTAGTACTTTGCGCACGCAATTTGGGTGCTGAATTGGCTAATACAACACCCAAATTAATCTCTGTTACAGACGCAAAGAGAAAAGAAAATTTAAGAACGTTACTACCAAAACCATAAAAAACTGTTGTAATTTTATTTGCAGATCTTCTATGTGCTCATTTTAGGTTCTTTTGATTCAAAAAGATAGAATAATAACGAATAATTTATTTCTATTATATTTATAAATACACAAAGCAATAATTTTATAAATAAATTCACACAGTAATAACTACGATCGCCGTCGCTTCGATACAAACGCACCATCTGCTCGGTACCAACGGAGACAGTAGAAATTGCTTCACCCCCTAATTGTTCTAGAACTACGATTCAGTGTCTTTACTAAGGGGTTTAAGGTCAAAATCCTCCGAATTCACCAACAATTTTTTATCTATTTCCGAGGAATTTGATTTGATTATTTTAACAGAAACTTGATTAGATTCTAGTATTTTTGACAATGAACTATTTCCTAATAACTTTTATATTTATCGCCAGGACCGGAATCATCAAGTTTTAGGCAGCTCTAGTTTTTAATTGCTGTGAATGGCAATTTTTCTTGTCTTAAAATTGATGTGTCTAATATTATGGAAGCAGTTCCACTAATTGATCTGGTAGCTATTAAATTAAGCACTACTATGTATCAACACTTTTATATTCTTGCTGTCTATATTCCTCCCGCCACATCGTTCAACGACTACGACACTTTTCTCGATCTTCTTAACGGCTTAATTGAATTGCACCAAGAGAATATCATTTTTATAGGTGACTTTAATACAACCCAGTATAGTAGTAATCTAAATAACAACTTTGTTTTTTCACTTAGAAACTTCGTATCATTTCATGATCTTAAGCAATACAATACAATATTTAATAATCACAATAGCATGCTGGATCTTCTGTTTGCTAAGTTTCTTTGTCAGATTCACAAATCAGATATTTCTCTCGTTCCTGAAGATAGTTTTCATCCTACACTTAAATTCTACTTTAAAGCTCAATCCCGTAAACCAGATACGTTTTCTTTTAATGACAAGGTAATTTCCTATAATTTCAAAAAGGCAGACTTTCCTCGTCTATATGAACTATTACTCAACATTGACTGGTCAGATTTGGAAAAATCAAACGACGTAAACTTATCCTGCGATATTTTGTACAGCAAGTTTTCGATCTGTGTGTTCCAAAAATATTTCTAAGAAATAAGAAAAATTCTAATTTTCCTCGTTGGTACGATATGGAGTCATCAAATGTCTTTGCAAAAAGTGGGCTTTATTAAAAAAATTTCGTAAATTTTATTGTCAGAATTCCTATGAACAATTTAAAATTTTGCGATCAAGAACCAAGCAACTTATTGAAAAAGGATATTCTAATTAAATTTCTTCAATCAAATCAACTATCTCTGAAGATCCGAAAAAGTTTTGGACATTTGTTCGGTCAAAGAAAAACAAGTCTCGCGTCCCAGTCACCATGTTGGTAAATGGGGAAGCAGTTTCCAATCCCAGTAGTATAGTAAATCACATTGCTGAATTTTTTAAGAGCGTATATATACCAAGTTCATGTTCTAATCATTCCAATGTTCTTGGCGACAAGTTTCTCGAAACAATAAACATCAAAAATATATCCGAAAGTGAAATTGCAACGGAACTGAAACATGTGAAAGCTGCCCCAACATCGGGCTGTGATGGTATTCCAGGTTTTTTACTTAAGGACTGTGCGTACGTATTTGCAAAACCTCTTTGTCATATTTTCAATTTAATACTGAAATCTTCTGCTTTTCCTACAATTTGGAAGGTGGCGCAAGTTTGCCCAATACTCAAAAATGGTAATTCTAACGTAATACAGAACTATCGACTTATTTCTATTTTGTGTAATTTTTCAAAAGTATTTGAATCGATTATTTACTCTCATATTTATTCTTGCGTTAATAATTACATCTCTCCCTGTCAGCATGGTTTCATGAAAAAACGATCAACGATTACAAATTTAGCCTGTTTTACACAGTACATTGCAGATGCTCTTGACAAACGAAAACAAGTAGACGCCATTTATACGGATTTCCAATCAAATGGATCATCATATTCTTTTGAATAAACTTGATAGCTTCGGTTTTTCTGGTTCTTTGCTTTCGTTAATGCAATCATATCTTTTCGACAGGACACAACAGGTTAAATATCGCAATTACCTATCTCAGATGTACACTCAAACTTCCGGGGTCCCACAAGGGTCAAATCTTGGTCCCCTTCTGTTTCTTCTTTTCATAAACGATATTACTCTTTCGTTGAACTCTTGTCATAAGTTGTTATTCGCCGACGACTTAAAATTGTACTTGGAAATTAATTCTATCGACGACTGTAGAACTCTGCAAAGTAATCTCGACGCACTGTATAACTGGTGTAAGAGAAATCATCTGCAACTAAATCTGTCTAAATGCAATGTGAAAGCGAAAAAGCACCATCCAATCGAATTCTCTTACAACATAGCATCATGTGATTTAAACCGAGCCCTTACTGTTAAAGACCAGGCCATTATCTTCGACGCCGAACTTACTTTTAACGACCATATTGCTGATATTATATGCAAAGCTTATAGATTGTATGGATTCATATATAAAAACTGCAAAAAAATTTTTAACGTTCGGCCATTGACTATTTTATTTTACGCTTTGGTACGGTCTAGATTAGTATACGGATCGTTGATTTGGTATCCTATCTACAATATCTATATCTTACAGATTGAAAAAATACAACGAAAGTTTTTAAAGTTCTTATCATTTTTAGTGGACGGCGTCTATCCTGAAAGAGACATTGATCAAGGTCTTCTATTAATTAAATTCAATTTTACTTCCTTAGAAACTCGACGGATTTGCTATGCATTAAAATTTCTTTATAATTTAACTCACAACCGGATTGATTGCAGTTATCTCTTAGGTCGTCTATGTTTCTATGTCCCGCAGTTTAATTGTCGTCAGCCGCGTACCTTTTATGCAACTGCTAGTCGGTCAAATGTAGGGATTAGGTCTCCCATTTCACTCATGTCTTCGCTATGTAACAAATTGAGTAGTACCTGTGATCTAAACCATAACTCAATAAAATATATTTTAAATTGTGCAATTGATTCTTTTTAATTTTTATTAATATAATAGTTTTAGTATTGTATTATAGTATTTAAACTTGTATATGTTTGATTATTATTGTTGGTAACTTTAGCTTTTATTGTATATTTCCTGTAAATGGGTTTTCCTGTTGGAAATAAAGTTATTATTATTATTATTATTATTATTATTATAAGTTTTTTCATTGTCTTTGCGCCACTTACGAGTATATAACAATACGTTGTTCAAGCAATTATCCTAATTTTTAAATTTCTAATCTAATTTAATCTAACAAATTGGCTAAAAATTCGTATAAAATTGCGGAACTTTGCCACAATCTTCTGTAAACATTATACCGTTTTTGCCTTAGATAAGATTAAAAAACATGAATATATAAACCCCTTCCTGTATACAACTTCCCAGTAACGTAAAAACCTCCAAAATGTCTCCTTTTATCTCAATTATCTTGTTTCTGGCAATTTCCAGCACTGGTAACTCTCCCAAATAATTGCAATTTTCGTCAAAAATTCTCCTTTTCTTTCAGCTTTTGGTTTAAGATGCTACGATTGCGATCCAAAAACTGTAGGTTGCAAACAACCAGACAAACAAAACGTCAAAGATACATACTGCGAAGATAATACAAGTGAAACTCTGAAGAAATTTGTACGATCTGAAGAAACCGGAGATGGAAGCTTTTCATGTCTCAGTTTTTACTTCGAGAGTGAGTTATTTTTAAATTTGTTTTTAAGGTTTTAATTATTTATATTAAACAGGTAATGAGACAGACTTGACTGGAATATACAGGGGGTGTTATCCAAAAAGCGGTTCTTTAGATGCTTGTGACAGTCTTCAAGCTGATGGAGAGCAAACCAAAAATGGGAAAATAAGCTCGTGTAAAAGCTGCCAAGACGATAGATGTAACGTGCATGAAGTAAACGGATCTTCGGGGATGACAGTGACCTGGGTGGTACTCCTAGGAGCCGCACTGTGTTTTTATTTCGCCAATTTTTGAATTTTAACCGAATTTGGGTTGTAATCGATCTCGAATACTGTTATCAATAAACGAATATTACAATAATATGCTCAAAAATTTGTTTTTTTTTTAATTTAAATCGAAATATTAAATCACAGTAGGGCTCTTAGCCAAATGTCATTTTTTTTGAGTTTTTACCGATTTTGTGTCGTAATCAATTATTGCAAATACTGTTATCATTATCAATAAATAAATACACTCGAAAGTGATTTTCCTTGAAATTTTTATGCGAATATTAAAACGTAGAGGGGCCCCTAGCACCGGTCATAGTGCTAAGAGCCACACTTTGTTATAATTTTACCAATTTTTTAATTTTAACAAATTTGTGGTTTAATCGATTGTAACAAGTGTTTTTAATAAACAAATTCGTTGGAAAATGATTCATCTTGGAATTTTTAAACAAATATAAACATGTTGATAGAGATAATCAACAATTTTTTGTTTTATTTTTGCTGACGTTTTGATTTACTAAATTTTTAAAGCTTTATCAAGGCTTATATTCGAAACTTCTAATTACAATTATTGAAAAATCATAAATGAGTGAAACGTAGATAAAACCTAAAAAAAAATAATCAGATTAAAATAAAATTGAAACTGTAATAATGTCCGTTTTTTTAATTCTATTTTGCTACATTTTTTCCCAAACATCATTTCTAAATTCTTCTTTTTTCGTCAGATCTCGTTGTTAAAATTCTTCTTAAATAGTCAATTGTTTTTCTTTTCATTTAATTTTTCGCTTTTCTTTTTCTTCCAATCGATCTCTTTTAATTTTTTCTACATTTTCCTTTTTTTTTCTCACTAATTGCCGTTTTTCCAATTTTTGTAGAAATCTTCTATAGTATTTTCTCTTTTTTTCTAACCAACAAATTTCAATTTTTTACAATCTTTCTTTTCTTTATTAATCGTTCTCTCAAGTGTTTTTTTTTATATAATAATAATAATATGTATATATTCCTTTAAAAATACAGACATATGTACACAGGAAACGTCAAAACAGAAAACAGAGACTTTCATGATAAGAGAAACTCATTTAAAGTATAAAATGTGTTAGTACTTAAAAAGTTTTTTAGATTGAGCTTAAACTTTCTAATAGTTTTGCAGTTTTCAATTTCGCTAGGTAACTTACTATATATTGTGGGACCTAAGCAACGTAGGGAATTTTTGACTATGTTGTATCTAGTATAAGGAATAGAGAGGTTGTTGCTTTGTCTGGTGTTTAGCATGTGCACATCGCTTACATAAGGTAACTTATGTCGATTGGAATAAATAGAAACAGCCATCTCGAAAATTAAGAGGGAAGGTACCGTCAATATTCTATACTCCTTAAAAATATCTCTACAGGATTGTCTATTAGACAAACGAAAAATTACCCGTAACAATTTTTTCTGCGAAACAAAAACATCCTGTGCCATCAAAGAATTTCCCCATAAGCAAATTCCGTAGCGAAGTCTGCTATCAACTTGAGCAAAGTAAATTTGCGTTAGTTGTTTTACATTAAGAATATCTTTTAGCACTCGGAACATATATGTCAAAGAAGACATTTTGGTTATTAAAGCTGCACAGTGATCTTTCCAATTCAAACATTTATCAAATACTATTCCCAAAATCTTAGTGCTATTGGTATCAACTAGTTGTTTATTAGTAACATTTACATTTATTGGGATAGGACAATTCTGTGGTACATGGAAGCGCAGGCAGTTAGTTTTTTCAGCATTGAAATGTAATTTATTAGTATTAAACCAATTAAAAACATTATCTACAGCATCTTGAGCTTTTATTTTCAGAATTATATCTAGTTTGTCAGAAATAATAATTACAGTATCATCTGCATAAAGTATTATAAATCTTTTTGATGAGAAATGTTCAATGTCATTAATAAACAAAATAAATAAGACTGGCTCAAGTACAGATCCTTGAGGAACACCCATATTTAGTTCCACAAGGTTTGACTCTACATTTTCAGAAGAATCTTTTCCCGGAAGTTCAACGTATTGTTTTCTGTTCTGTAAAAAAGTTTTAATCCACTCCAGAGCTACACCTCTAATACCTATATTATTCAATTTGTCAAGTAGCTTAGCATGATCTACGCAATCAAATGCCCTACTAAGATTACAAAAAATCCCAATAGGGCATTCACCGACATCAATGTGTTTTAGGATATTGTCATAGAAGGTTAGTAAAGCCATTTTTGTGGAGCATTTTTCTCGAATGCAATATTGTTAGTTTTCAAGCTGTACTACTCGTAGAATTTTAAACAGTTTATTTTGAATCTTTCTTTAGCTTTCTAACACCTTTTTTAGTTTTTTTTTTAACTTCTACAACTTTATTTTGCTATACTATTCTTGTCTTTTGCAGGAGAAGTTAAGCTGTTGGTTCCGGGCACCAATGGTCGTTAGGGCAGGTTAGGACACGTCAGAGGCTATAGTTTTTCTTCTTTCAGTACTTCATTTTTAAGAATTTTATTTTGCTCTTATTTTTCTGCCAAACATCATTTTCTAAATTCTTCTATTTTATAAACCTTGTTTTAAGTTTTTTTTAACTTTTTTAGAATTATTTTTTTTCTTCTAGACATAGTTTCCAAAATTTTGTTTTACGTTCGTTTTTTCTCTAGTCAACGAGACATTCTTCAACTTTTTCTATTTTTTTATAATTTCTTTTAACAAATCTATCTAGAACCTTCTCTTCTTTTTAATTACTAATCGTTGTATTTTAAATTCTTTTCTTTGACCGCCATTTTTAACCTTTTTAGAATTTTGAATTTGTTTTAGAAGATTCTTTAGTTCTCTATCTTTTAACAAACTTCTTTCAACTACTTTCTTCTAAAGTTGGTTCTTCAACATTTCTAAACTCTTCTTTTGCTTTTGATTTTATTCCATTTTTTTTTAAATTTTTAATCTACTGCATCAATCGTCATTTTTCAATTTTTTTTTTAATTTACAACTTCTAGATTTTTTTTCATTAATCCGTGATTTTTAAATACAATTCTAGAATTTAGATCTATGTTTTCTAAAAAAATTTTTGTCTTTTAGATCCTTTTTCTGCCAACAAGAGTTTTCCAATTTTTAAAATTAGATTTTAATTTTCCTTTTTTGTTGTTTCAGACGCTTTTTCTAAAATGTTTATTCAACATGTTTTATATGCTTTTCCAAAACGTTCTTTTCTTTTTAAAGTACGTTCTTCAATTTCTAGAATTAATTTTTTAATATGTTTTTTATATGCCGCTTTCCAAATTCTTCTAGAATTATTATTTATTTTGTTCCTACAACTTTTCTAAAATTTTGTTTTTTTTTGTGTTTTTTTTTGAACAACGACCATTTTTTTACTATTTTTACTCTTCTTTTTTTTTCTAGAACCTTCCTCTGACATTATTTAAATTTTTTGTTAATCGTCATTTCTTGGCATTTTATTCTTTCTTCTTTTTTCTCTGAATTTTTTTTTAACTACTTATCATTTGCGATTATTTTTCTTCTAAATGCAGTTTTTTAAATTTCCTAAAATCTTCTTTCTTTTTGATTTTTTACAAATTTTTCAAACATTTTAATGACTTCTTTTGTTTTTCTGGAACTACTTTTTACTCTATTTTTTTACATCCAATTATACACTAAATACTTATAAATTTATGAGCCTCCTTAAGAATATATTCCGGCGGGTCTTAGGTACCCCAATTCGGCTCTGATTATAAAAGCACAGTGGTGTTTTCTATTTTCTCAATTTTAGATTTTACTAATTTTGTGTTGTAATCAATTGCAAATGCTGTTATCAATAAACAAATACGCTCGAAAGCGATTCACCTTGAAAGTTTTTTTAACCAAATATGTGTTTTACAAAAATATAATTTCAGCGGAAATGAGGTATATTTCCTGTTTTTCAAATCCACTCTAATTACCCCCCAAAAAACCAAATTATTGTAATCACACCTATAAATACGAAATTTCCAAAAATTAGTAACAAATCACAATGAAAACGCCGTTTCTTGTCGCAATTTTGGTAGTCCTGGCCACATTTTGGGTAAATTTCGGCGAATTTAAAAAAATTTTTTCTGAGGTTTTTCTAGGTTAGGGCCCAAAGTCTGTCTGAGGTTGCTTATGGCGGTGGAGGACCTGGAGGACCAGGAGGTAAAGGAGGACCACCACCTAAAGGCTAACTGATAATGGCAAAATAAAGCTTTGCAAAGTTGATTTTTGTATTATTTGTTATATAACTAATCAGTGACACAATTGATTTTCCTAAAAAAAGAGAAAACCACTTGAGATAAGGTTTATCTGAGTGAAATTTTGTTTTACTTCTCGAATTAGAAACTAGAAAAATGTCTCGACTTGTAGTGCTAGTGTTGGTGTGTTTAGTACCAAATTTGGGTAATTTTGACTCAAAAAAAAATTTTTTTAACTAAAAAAAATTTTAGTGTCTGCTAAGGTCCAGTCGTGTTACGCATGCGCTGGTCCTCAATCAGAATGTACCTTTACTAACCGAACAGATTTTTTAAAAATGGATTGCTCGTCTTTCAAGGTTGAAGGCAAGACTTTAATTGAAAGGTCATCACAGGTTGATTTGTTAGAAAAATTCGACAGTGAAGTCAGTGTTAAAGAAAGTGATGACCTTGGATGTATCACTATAACCTTTAATCACGGTACTTTACTAATTTTTTTTTTTCACAATTTTAATATTTTTTTTAGAGAGTAACTCTCCAAAACAACGTGCCTTAAAAAGTTGTGTCCCATCAGAAGTTTTTGGCCAAGACATTTGTACTTATATGAAGGGAGTTGTGGATTTTATTGGGGGAGAAACAGCAGAATGTCATTTTTGTAAAACAGATAACTGTAATTCGGCAATCTCAAATTTGATAAGCGCTGCTTTACTGGTGATTATCGGATTAATTCATTTGTGTTTTAATATGTGATAACAATTTTTAATATTTTTTTAAATAAAAATCTGGTATTTGTTCAGTTGTTTTTATTGACGCACAACAGAAACATTTGCCTCCATTTTTTAAAATTAGTTAAATGTCGCTTCTGGCTACCAGATTGATTACCAAAATTAGTAAAATTCCAGCTTCCAAAATTGAAAAAAAAATTACAAAAAATAATAAAAACATTGACTCCGGCTTGTAAAATTAGTAAAATGTCGTTTTCTATAATCAAAATTTAAAAACAATGGCTTTCTTTGTATTCACTAAATAAAAAAACATTACATTTATTTTCTAAAATTAGTAAAATGTTTGTTTCGACTACCACAATTACAAAAACAATATTGCCTTTATCTTTATATTTACTCTGGTTTTAAAATTAGTAAAATTAATAAATTGTTGCCTCTGGCTGCTAAAGTAGTAAAAGGTTGCTACTTTGCAACTTTAAAATTAGTAAAATGTTGTCTCTAATTTTTAAATTAGTCGTTTGATTACTCTGGCTACAAAATTAGTAAAATGTAGATTTTTACTATTACAAATTCTATTTCGCATTTACCATTACTGATATAAAAATTTAAAAAAAATGCCTTTAGATTTTACAATTAGTACAATGTCGCTTCTTCCTATCAAATAATCAAAAACAGTATAATCTTGAAAGTTTGGGCACTCACTGGTTTAAAGAACAATTTTTATTTGTTTTTTAAATAAATCAAAACGGTTTCTATGATTTATTGATTAAACAAAAGTGATAAACCAACAACCATTAAGATAAAAATACTTTTGAACTTAGTCCCAGAATTGCACAAGTCTGAGTCACAAGTAATACATGTGTCGATGATAAATCCGTACTGTTTTCGATCAGTTTTATATTTTTCACAAAAATTTGCTGTTTTTATCATACAATGGCGGCCAACAAGAGTTTCATTTGTTTCAGAATCTATAAAAAAAAATTTTGATTTACAATAAACAGAGTGAGTCTGTTAAAAATATAACTGAAATTTTTTCAAAAACTCGTTATCACAACGACTTCAGGGTTTGCCACTAAAAACTTTGTTTTTTCTCCTATGCATGTGAAGTTTTTCAGAATTTTTCTAAAATTTCTTCTAATGAAAATTAATTAATTAATATTAATTTGTTGAAAAAATCTAAAATTTATATTTTTTCTAAAATTATTCTAAATGACACGATGTTAAAATATTGTTTTGTGAAAACACTATTTCAAGAAAATTGTAGATAACCGCAAAAAATAATAGAGTTTATTCGTTTCGTAAAACCTATTTTAAAGCAGCATTGCCAGGTTATTCGACAATAGGTTAGACATCCACCCTTCAGCTTCTTTCTCCCACCCACTCTTTTAAAAATAATGGCAAATTATTTAATGTAGAAAAATTAAAATTAATTGAATGTTCAATTTGTTATTGTTTGCCGATTTAAATCCTTCCTTACACAGTAAAAAAATTGAGTAAAAACCGATCAATTCTCATTTTGAGTAAAATTTTTAACTCAAGACATTTTTCTCAAAAAAGGGGGTGGGACAAAGAAGTTACAGGGTAGGTTGCCATCTCATTGTGGAGTAACGGCAATGCTGCAGCAAAATAAGTCTTCTCTATCAAAACCTGAAGTCGGTGTGATAACTAGTTTTTGAGATAAGTTAAGATATATTTTTAACAGACCCACCCTGTATAAATTTAAACTTACTATGCTCGGTGTACGCTATACATTGAAACTGGAATGAGTCACTGTGATTGCTTCTATCTTCACAATTTTTTGACGAAATTGCTGATGCATTTATAGGACTGTAGCAGTTTTTGTCTAATTTTGAAACGCATTCAAAACATTTTAAAGCATCACCTGTTACATAACATATCGAGTGATTAAAAAGAAACTGATATTACGTCGGCAAAGAATTTTACTTACTCAAAGAAGCGAAAGAACAGAAAAGTACCACAAAAACAATTTTTTGCCACATTTTGGTTAGAAGATTATTAAAACACTGATTTATTTTCTGGAAACTCGACTTTTATAGAGTTAATCAGTAAATATTACATTTTACGACCTTTTTCCTCAATTTATATTGTTTGATTTAGTGAAATCATAAGATTATGTGTAAATCACATAATAATTATCGAGTGTTCAAATAAAAATAACGCTATAGTCAGCTCAGCTTTGAATTTGAAAAACTAGTCATAATAATGACACTAGGTACTACATAACCTCAAACTCACAGCAACTTTGCAAGCTTATCCGCTTTAAATTTATGGTTTCTTTTAACTCAATTTATGGTTTCTTTTTGAGTACACAAAAGTAAGATTTGTTCAAAAATATTTAGAAAACTATTGTTGTCTTGTCTCAAGATAGAAAACTTGTTCAAAAATCTTTAAAAAAAATATTTTTGTTGTCCAAAAACAGTGTTTTTTTGTCCACAATTATAGAAGACTGTCAAAAAAAATTTTATTTTAAATTTTAAGACAACAGAAGTTTTCTGGTTTAAAAACTGAAAAAAAAATATTATTGCCTAAAACAGCAAAATAAGTATTTGGGTGTGTACACAAAAAAGTTTTTCAAAAAAAACAACAAAAACTTGTGCTGTCTTGTCTCAAACTTGAATTTTTTAAAAAAACATTAAAAAAGTTATTTTTGTTACCTAAAAACAATGTTCTCTTGTGCACAATCTTACAATCATATAGGATTATCTTTTCTTCTTTTAAAACAACAGCAAAATTACTGTTTTCTGATAAAAACAAATTTTTAGTTGTTTAAAAACAAGAAGAAGCAGTGTTTTCTGAGCGAAAAATACAAAAGTTGTTCAAAAAATAAAGAAAATCATTTTGTTGTAAAAAACAACTAGGAAAAACTAATATTTCATTTTTTTCTTGTCTAAAAACACAAAAGTTGTCCAAAAATGGATAACAACGTATTTTTGTTGTACAAAAACAACAGAAAAATCAAATTGAAAACCAGAACATATGTCTCTGTACTGACTTACTTCAATTTAGATAAGAGCCCTCTATTAGCTAGTAGAACTTTCAAGAAAAACCTTATCGTAGAAACAAACCACATCTGCTTCTAGTGAAAAATATTTTTGCAAGTGTATTAAGGGTTGCTGACTAAGACGCTGTATTTAGCGCCATCCTGTGTTTCAGAAATAAAATATTTGTGGGTATCGCTCTACGTTAATACGATTTTTTTATCCACACTCGCTTTAAAGCATAAATTTGAGCCTAATAAATCTCAAAAATCAAATTACTATAATCAAATCTCAATAAAAGTAAAAAACCGTTTTTCATACATTTTTTTAACACAATTTTACCATTTAATTATCTTAACAGAGAAAATAATTGCAACACAATTTTTGATACAACCGCTTTCAAAAAAAAATTCTGTATAAAACGCACCGCTTACAGTCACTATCAAAACACAAAAATGAAAGCGATTGCAGTACTACCAACCTTGTTTGTAAGTAGAAAACTTGTTTTGCCCATGTTAGGCTATTTTAAACAAACCAGTACAAAGAAAAAACAAGGAAAAGAGATTATTATTGTCTAAAAACAACAAAATTTTTGTTTTGTTGTGTACACAAAAAAAATTTGTTCAGATATAATAAGAAGATTATTGTCTTCTCTAGAAACAAAAAAAAATGTTCAAAAGCCTTTAATAAAAAATATTTTTGTTGTCCAAAAACAGTGTTCTTTTGTGGACAATTATTTGGAGCTATCAAAATTTTTTTAAATTTAAAATAACAGAAAAATTAGTGTTTTTTTGTTTAAAAACAGAAAAAAAGATTTATATTGACTAAAAACAACAAAACTAGTGTTTGGTTGTGTACACAAAAATATTTTTTAAAAAATTTCAAGAAAACTTGTGTTGTGTTGTCAAAAAATAAAAAAGTTTTTTAAAACTTTAAAAAAAATTTTTGTTGTCCAAAAACAATGGTTTCTTATGCACAATTTTATATTTATATGGAGTTATTTTTTTTGTTTTAAAACAACAGCAAAATTACTGGTTCAAAAAAAAAATTTTAGTTGTCCAAAAACAACAAAAAACATAGTGTTATTATTGAAAAATACAACAGTTGTTCAAAAAATAGACAAAATCATTTTGTTTTAGAAAAAAAAGTTATTATAGTTTAAAAACAACAAAATTTGTGTTTTGTTTGTTTTGTACAGAAAAAAGATTTGTTCATAAACAATAAGAAAATTCCTGTTGTCTAGAAATGTAAAAGTTGTTCAAAAACCTTTAAAAAATTTATTTTCGTTGTTCAAAAATAATTTTCTTTTGTGAAATTATTAAAATCATAAGAAATTATCAAAAAACATTTTATTTTAAAACAACAGCAAAAATACTGTTTTCTGGTTTACAAATGAAAAAAAGATTATTATTGTCTAAAAACAACAAAATCTGTATTTTGTTTGTTGTGTACAAAAAAAAAACATTTGTTCAAATATAATAAGAATACTATTTTTCTCTTCTCTAAAAATAGACAAATTTTTCAAAAACTTTAAAAAAAAAATTTTGTTGTTCAAAAACAGCGTTCTTTTGTGCACAATTATTTGAGGTTATCAAGATTTTTTTTTATTAAAACAATAGAAAAATTATTGTTTTTTTTTTCTAATCAAACTAATATTTTAAAATTACTGGATTAAATAAAAATACCAAATTACTGGATTGATTTTAAATCATGAATTTGAGCCTTAGTAAATATCAGAAATCAAATCACTATAATCAAATCTCAATAAAAGTAAAAAACCGTGTTTCATACATTTTTTAAACACAATTTTACCATTTAATTATCTTAACAGAGAAAATAATTGCAACACAATCTTTGATCTAACCGCTTTACCGCCAACATCAAAAAAAAATTCTGTATAAAACGCATCGTTCACAGTCACTATTAGAACACAAAAATGAAAGCAATTGCAGTACTACCAACCTTGTTTGTAAGTAGAAAATTTGTCTTTTCCAGGTCAGGCTCTCATATTTTTTTAAGGTTGTGGCTTTTTGCCACAGTACTCCACTCGTCGACTACCGCAAAACCTTCTCTCTGCCGCCCCCGAAAAACTGCACCGCCCCCGGCCTTCTCTGCGAGACTTGCACCGATCTGGTTGCATGTGTTGAAACCGACGGCCATTTTACCAAGAATTTCATTCAGACATGTCCAGCTGATAAAAAATGCCTGAAAGGACAGTGCACTGAAGCCGCTGATCCCTTTTGTGACGGTATAGCCGATCTTGCGTTTCCCTGTCAAAAAATGGGAATTTTCCCTGATCCTTTCTACTGTAATAAATTCGTTTTGTGCGTGAATATGGGACAGAAATTGCAGGGATATCTGGGAAGGTGTGAAGATGGTTTAGGGTTTAATATCGAAACAGGTATCTGTGATGTTAAGTTAGAAGGGGGAGAGTGTAAAGAAGATGAGTGGCCAATACCAGTTTGTCAAAAGGCAGGGGATAGTGGGGCACTAAAAGGGAAGCCCATGGAGTTTTATACGTGTGAGGAGTATGGAAATGGGAAGAAGGTTCTCTACCCAGTGATTGATATCTGTCCACATGCAGAAATTTATGACAATTATAAATGTGTAGCTAATTAAATTTACACAAATTTAACTACGTTGTGTTTGACAAAATGGCGCCAAAAATTGTTAAAATGTGATTACACTTATAAAATAAATCAGTTGTGAATAATAAAAAAAATCAATATAAAATATGTAAATACAAGAAGGACCAGATAAAACCTTCCTAAACTGTGTTCAAAATTTTTTTACAGTAATAAAAAATAATTAAAACTATCTTTAATAACTTGTTTATTACGTAATTAGTGTTATAATTCACTCTGCATTACAAAGGTCTGTATCACATAAACGACATGATCCTCCCTCTATATAATTAAAACTGTCACAAAGCTGTTTATTTGATTCATTATCTGCGAAGCATCCTTTAGCAGGAAACAACATGCCGTCTAAAAAAAATTTGTAAAACGTTTCAAAAATTTTGGTAACTATCTAGCACTTACCAAGTGGAATTACCGCTGAAAGACAGTTGTAAGACCCATCAGTTGGGCAAATTTGCTCGTCTAGGGGATCATTGCAGCTACCATTGCAATAGTAACATTTTGAAGCTTTTGCTTCTGTAGATTGAGGGTAGAGAAAAGCAAAAATTGCGATAGAAACGAGGAGAGTAAACAGTTTCATTTTGGAGAATTTTACTGTGTTTTACAATTGCTGCACAGATATTTATATATACATCCTCAAAAACGAAAAAATTTTATCTCACTTGAGGAGAAAAGGAAGTAGATTTTGTACCTGAGTTCTGAGTGTTTTATTGTATTGATTGATTCTGTAAAAATAGAAGTTTACGGAGAAAATTGATTTCTAATAAAAGTACTTTACAGTTGAGGACTAGCTAGAATTATTGTCACTAATTTTTTTCTGAAAGCCGGATATGATATTTTACTAATTTTAAAAAACAGAAATTTAAATCAAAGTCGCCATTTTACTAAGTTAAAAACAAGAAACAATGTAATCCTTATTGCGTATCAGACAAGTCGAAAAACTTCTTTTTTTTGTAATTCAAGAAATTATACAAGAAAAAATCAATTTTTAAAGCCGGAGGCGATATTTTACTAATTTTGGAAAACAGTGTTGCAAAACGTTACCGATTTTAGAAACTGGTTGCAACGTTTTGCTAGTTTTGGAAGCCAGACTCTACATTTCACTAACTTTAGAACCATATTTTAGTAATTAATGGGCTGATTTCAAGTTGAGATAATACCGGTAGTATCTTCGTTTCTATAGAAAATTAAACAAATTCGAGGCTGTTATTGGCTGTTGACATAGAAAAGTATTAAAATTTGCAATATTACCAGTAGTATCTCAACTTGAAATCAGCCCATTAGAAGTTAGAAACGGCATTTTACTAATTTTGAAATGTTTGAGATGTGTTTTATTAATTTGAGGCACTACAAGCAACGAGATTGGGCCAGACTCGACATTTTACTAATTGTAAAAGCTGAAACTAATGTCTTTTCTGCTTTAAATGAGTACCCAAAGTGGTTTTATTAATTTTTTGCACACCTATCACTAAAGCTTTTTTTGGGAGTATAGGCAGCCAACACAGCAAATGTTCTATGTGTGTTGTCTATAAAAATTTGCAAAAAAACAACAAATTAGAGTATTAATCGTAATTTTACACTCAAAAATGTAAATGTAAAAAAGTTTTGTAAATGTTACACTAATATTTTAATATTATTAAACTATTAGACATACATAACTGTCTATTTTACTAATTCTAGACACCAAACAAAATAGTTTGCAAAACGCAAAAGTCGGAAGCAACATTTTACTAATTTTGTAGCCATAGTCGATATTTTACAATTTTTTTAAACGGGATATAATACGAAAAAATACAAAAAAAAATTTTAAACAAAGAAAATCTTTTTAATTCAGTTGGAATAGCCAAAAGAAATATTTTACTAATTTGAAAAAAACGTAGATGTCAATTTATCACATTTAAAAACCGGAAGCAATATTATTTTTTAATTTTTAAAACAATAAATGCAAAAGCGACATTGTTTTTGTAATTTTAGAAGTCGAAAGCAATATTTTATTAATTTTGAAGTCACAGACGACATTCTAGTAATTTTTGAAATTAGATGTGATTTTTTTTTATTTTCTAAATTAAAAAATATACAAATATAACTTTTTTCTAATTTTTGAGACAGAAGGAGATAGTTTACAAATTTTGAATTTTTTTAGATAAATTTTACCAATTTGAGATACCAAAAAGTATTTTTTTGTATTTTTTATTAGTTATTGCAAAAACGACATTGTTTTTGTAGTTCTAGAAATGTAAAAAAACATTTCATTTATTTTGAAAATCAGATTCTCCATGTTACAAATTTCAGAAGGAGAATTCAATATTTTACTAATTTGGTAAGCCAGAATAAGAGTTATTTTACAAATTTTAAAACACGATAATATAATTTTAGTGTTTTGTAATGTTTTTATAAATTTTTAAATCGATGAAAGTAAAAACGACATTGTTTTTGTAATTTTAGAACTAGAAACAAGAAACATTTTACTAATTTTGAATATCAAAAGCAATATTTTACTAATTTTAGAAGCTAAATGTGATTTTTTTAAATTTTTATGTCGTAAATTTAAATGTGACATATATTTGCAATTTTTTTTTGTAGAAAACAATATTTTACTAATTTTGCAATTGCCAAAATTGCTATTTTTTTAAACTGATGCCGGAAACAACGTTTTATTAATATTGGTAGCAAAAGGCGACATTTTTCTAGTTTGAAAATATAGAGGCAATGTTTTTTTCAATTTTTAAACTAAGAACAACGAAATGACAATGTTTTTGTAATTTTAAAAACATTTTACTAATTTTGAAACCCAAGTACAGTATTTTACTAATTGTTGAAGTCGAAAGTGATTTTTTTAAATTTATTTAAATTAAGAATAATATACAAAAGTAAAAAAAATAATTTAAGAATTTTTTTTTTTTAAGACAAAAACTTTTTGTGATTTTACAATTTCGAGGCGACATTTTATTAATTTTGAATTTCGGAAGCGATATTTTAACAATTTTAAAAGCCGGAAATAATATTTCATGAATTTTTAAATTGATGAAATTTAATTAGCAAATACAAATTAATTAATTTGTATTTGCTAATTAATAATAACAAAAGTCATATTATAAGGACTCAAGACAACTTTGGAAATGGAAATCCTCTCAACGTTTTACTAATTTTAGAAGTAGAAAGCAATAATTTTTGTAAATTTGGGACTTTTCATCAAACATCTAAAAGCTAATTGCGCTCCTAGCAGTGCCCTTATAAGCCCTACTAATTTTCATATTTAGATATTAAAAAAAACTTGTTTTTATTGATTATTTTTGATTATATGACTATTCCAAGATTTTTTTTTTCAAGGTTGAATAGAGAGAATGTTAATTATATAAATAAGAGCTGAGTTAGGAGCGCAATTCTGCGTAATCTGATCCTTTTAATCGGATTTATCGTGAGTGCAAGAATTTTATTGTTTACTTCATTAAAATGATGACGCAAATTAAGAACAATAAGTGTGCCTACATCTACTGTTTCTACAGAAAAAAGTGGACTAATTTTAGAAGCATTTAGAAGCAAAAATTTATTCCAAATATTTATGAGCGTAAATAAGCTAATTTTTTTTTAAATCCATAACAATCTGTCAAAAATGACATTTTTTAAAAAATTGTGACAGTTCTTTGCGATGATTGACAGTTATGTCACATCGGTTCATTCAATTCTCGGCAACTAGAGACGCTCTAGTCACGAGAAAATGGAATCTGCGATTGTAGGTGTAAAACCACTGACACTTCTTCAATGATTTTTTTCTCTGTTCCATCGAATAGATCCACTCGCCCTCAACCTTATTTCTACCACTTCAAAAATAACTTTCGACTAAAAACTTTTTGTGGTCTAGAATGTAATTACTTAACGCGACAAAATAACAATTAACTAGACTCAATAACAATAAGAAACTAAAACTAGAACAAAAAAAAACTGAACACGAAAAAAGAAGAAACAAAATGAAACTAGAAATAAAAATAACTAGGAATCTTGTAAACACGCATCCAAAAATACTCAAAATAATTTATTTATTTATATTGTTTTTATAGTTACAGTCTCATAGCACTATTGACAATTTTTTTTTAAATGAACGCCTTTTATAACAGTTATCAGCGCAGACGACATATTTTGACATATCAAAATATGTCAAAAAATGACAGTTTTTTATTTAAAATAATTTATTTTTAGTCAGTTTATTATAAATTATGAATTTTAGTAAAAATTTTATGATCAGTCACAAATTCTATAAATGCTCTCTCAAATCACCTTCACTCTCCTTTTATTACTTCTAAAACCAGGTAAAAATTCAAAATTCCTTTTGTTTTCTTCTTCTTGAACATTTTTTCAGTCTTTCCTGTCCGTTCTTGTTTTTTCTGTGCCGACTTCTCCCGACGATGCGCAGCAAATGAAGTATCAGAAGACGCCACCAAAATGAACTGCGAAACATTTAAAGTGAACAAAGGCGTGTCATTATATGAGAATTTCAAACAACCCGAAATTTTTTCGACTCTTGACATTGATTTTTTGTACGCCACGATTTGGACCTCTAAAAATGTCAAAACGGTGTGTATTAAGGTCGTCTACAATTGGAAACAGGTGGCGGCTGAACGAGATACGGACGGACAGATATATCACTGTACGAATTAAATTCAGGAGCCGAAGACCCGTGGCCAAAAAACATGCCATTTAAATGCAGATAATGTTGCAAAAACAAAATGTGATTAATAGTGTGGACCCAAAAAAATCGAATATCTTTTTTATCTTTCGACACTGAAAAACTGGTACCTTGACATCTTTAAAAAATGCTTTTTAAAGATGAGCACTTAATTTTAATAGGAAGGACTCTTACATTGCAGTTTTCTATTTTTTCTTTAATTCTATATGGCAAAATCTATATCTCGTCACTACTTGATCGTAGGAAAAAATTTTATTTACATTTTTTGTTGAAAATTGAACGCTCTAAAAAAGGTATTTTACAATTTATTTATAGCTATTAGCGTTTAGAAGATATCCGAGGTTAAAAACTCGAAGATAAATAAATATTGAAAAATGCAAAATACATAGTTTTATAGAAAATTGAACGCTCTACAAAAAAGGTCTCTTGTGGTTAATCGATTACTCTAACCACTTAGAAAATATTCGCATTTTCAAAACCAAAATTTGAGACTAAATCCTCAATTTTTTTTAAATAGTTGGAGTAACTGATTAACCACAAAAGACCTTTTTTATAGAGCGTTTAATTTCCTACAAAATTATATGTTGCGCATTTTCTAATATTTATTTATCTACGAGTTATAAAATTTAGAAGTAAAAAAATTTTTTTTGTTAAATTCTTCAAACTTTGAGCTCTGATAACTTCTAAACTTTAATAGCAATAAAAAAATTGTAAGACAGCTTTTTTAGGGCGTTCAATTTCCTACAAAAAATGTAAATAAAATTTTTTCCTACGGTCAAGTAGTGACAAGATACAGATTTTACCAAATAGAACTAAAGAAAAAATAGAAAACTAAGATGACAGAGTCCTTCTTATTAAAATTAAGAGCTCATTTTTAAAAAACATTTTTTAAAGTTGCCTAGGTACCAATTTTTTTTTGGCCGACCCTCTTAACTAGTCCTCTACTCTTACTGAATAGCTAAACTCGCGAAAATCTATAAAGAAGCTCTCATTGCAAGTTAAGACCTGTTTTTATATAAAAAACTTGATTTTGTGAAAAACTCTTGCATATTTTGGCCACGGATTTTTTTTGGCTTCTACAATCTCCATCTTCAACTTTCTCTTGCAGATAAAGAGAACAAAAATATAACATTTCAGTCTTGTATGTACCAAAGATTTGTGTACTATAAACATCCTTGCGAATTTTTTCAAGCACGATTAGGGACAGGGAAAGGTAGTAAAGGTTTGTTTCATTTTTGGTCTTGCAAAATATGTAAAGGTCGTGATTGCAACTCAGCGATACGCAACTCTTGTAACTGGATGTTCATTTTATATACCTATTGTATTGTTTTATTATTTAATTATTTTGTAAAATATATATACTAACTGATCTGAAATATGTCGTGTTGTTCATTTTATGTACTGTAAAAAAATGCATTTTAAAGATGAGCTCTTAATTTTAATAGGAAAGACTCTCTCATTGCACTTTTCTATTTTTTCTTTTGTTCTATTTGGGAAAATTCATATCTCGTTACTACTTGATCGTAGGAAAAATTTTTATTGACATTTTTTGTAGAAAATTAAACGCTCTAAAAAAAGTGTTTTACAATTTTTTTGTAGCTATTAGCGTTTAGAAGATATCAGAGGTCAAAGTTTGAAAAATTTTACAAAAATTTTTTTTAATTCTAAATTTTATAACTCGTAGATTAATAAATATTAGAAAATGCGAAATATACAGTTTTATAGAAAATTAAACGCTCTATAAAAAAGATCTCTTGTGGTTAATCGATTACTCTAACCACTTAGAAGATATTCGCATTTTAAAAACCAAAATTTAAGACTAAATTCTCAATTTTTTTTAAATAGTTGGAGTAATCGATTAACCACAAAAAAGTTTTTCTCTAGCGCATTTAATTTCCTACAAAATGGTATGTTGCGCATTTTCTAATATTTATTTATTTACGAGTTTTAAAATTTAGAAGTAAAAAAGAAATTTTTGTTGAATTCTTCAAACTTTGAGCTCTGATATATTCTAAACGCTAATAGCTACAAAAAAATTGTAAGACACTTTTTTTAGAGCGTTAAATTTTCTACAAAAAATGTAAATAAAATTTTTCTGTACAATCAAGTAGTGACGAGATATGGATTTTGCCAAATAGAACTAAAAAAAAATATAAAACTGAGATGAGGAAGTCCTTCCTATTAAAATTAAGAGCTCATTTTTAAAAAGCATTTTTAAAAATGTCTCGATACCAATTTTTCAGTGTCGGAAGTAAAAAAATATATTCGATTTTTTTGACCCATTCTAGGGGACACACTGTATATACTAACTGACCTGAAATATGTCCTATTCAAATTTCGATAAATTTGTTTATGAGCATTTTGTGAATTGAAAATGTATACCCAAATAAAGTAAAAATGAGAAATTCTAGAAAAATATCTATTAAAATAAAAAATCTTGTTCAGACTATTAGTAGTCTATTACCAACATAAAAAGAAAAAAAAATAGCCAAATCGGTTACCTAGCTGTTCTCAACTGAGACACTCATTATCCTAACAAACAACATTTAATTTTTATTTATTTTTTTATTTAATTTTTTTTGTGTGTGTTATTATAAATTAAATCTTTTAGTCCTTGAAAAAAACAACAATTGCACATATTTAAGATGAGTCAAATAACCTTGAGGAAATTTTGAAGAAACCTGTTTCGATTATTTTTCTACTAAATTTAAGCTAAATTCAAATTAAACTGCGTCCCACCCTACAGCCGCCGCGCCGTTCTGGCACCACTATCAAGCCCTGATATTGATTCCCTAAAGCCTCCCCTACTTGACCAAATTCGCGAAAACACGACCTAAAGAAGACCATACACGACGCTAAAAGAACGTCATTTCTAAGATTAGGTGAGCAGACAACAATAGAAAAGAGTCATTTTAGTAAATTTCTCATGATTTAAAATTAAAATAATCTGTTTTTTGTTTTTTTTTGCACAAAATTCACACGAAAACACTTATATAAATGCGAGAATATGATTTTTATCGCTAAGATGGCAACGATCTTAAATATTTTTAAAAATAAAATTCTAGCAGTAAGTCTGAGTTCTTTTAATCAATTTCGATTAGGGAAATAAATGTGGGGAGAATACTGATAGATGCAAATTTACGTAGTCGGCGCATAGGACGCAACCATTTTAATGTTTAGGCAAAGAGACAGATTACAATCTGTCTTTACTATTTTTTTTAGTACAAAACAGACAACCAACATTTCTTTTTAATATTAGTTATTTCTACTTCATAAAACAAACAAAAAAATGCAAACGCAATCTTTGTTTTCAATTTTACTAATTTTCAAATCCTCAAACGTAATTTTACTAATGTCAGAAGCTAAAAATAATGTTTCTTCTTCTTAAACATTGCTTTTGTAATTTTATAAATCAAAAGTGCCATTTTACTAATTCTAAAGTCCGAAAATAAAATTTTGCCGACTTATTACATAAATAATTCATAAAGTGATCTAAAAAAATAATAACAAATCTATTGTCGAGTTTCCCTTTCCGTGGACGACCTCCTTTATTCGCATTTGGTGGGGTGCCGCAGCCTCGTTTTCTTCAGTTCAGCTGCTGCTTTCATCGAGTGTTTGTGTTCTTCTGGGGCCATTTTATAATCAGTACCATCATGGGTTCAAAAGTTTTACAATTGGGTGCTTTTCTCCTAATCATCAGCTCAGGTTTGTATTTTTTTTTATACACAAATTAGCGGAAAAAATAATTCAAGATGGGTGAGATCGCTGATGAGTCAAAAAATGTTTAGGAAGTGTCGAAAGAATTTTTTTCGCGTAAATATTTGCTTTGGAAAAATTTTATTAAGGCGATTAAGGTTGGGTAATTATGTAATCTTGTTTGTGGGATACGTAAAGTGGGTTTCTGGCATGTTCCAATTTGATTTAGGTTGTTAAATTTAAATGAAATCGAAACGTAATCGGTATTTTTATACAGTGGGTATACAGGTGGTTTAACGCAACGTTTTTTAATAGAAAGAATTTTTGTTTTGTCGGGTTGGTACCAAATGAAACGTCAGTTGAAGTCTGAAAGTCATACAAAATTAAATTTTGGTTGATATGACATCAGAATTTATTTATTTTCGTTAATTATATACAGTACCTATACAGAGATGTCTTAATCAAGCGTTACTTAATGGTGGGAATTTTGTTTTTTTCAGGTTGGTAGCGAATGAAACGTCAGATGAAAATTTGAAGTCTTATAAAAATTAACAAAATTAAATTTTGATTGTTATGACTTCAGAATTTATTTATTTTTTTAATTATCTACAGTATATTTATACAAGCTTAACGAAGCGTTATTTGATAGTAGAAACTTTAGTTTTTTCGTGTTGGTAGCAAACGAAACGTCAAATGAAGTCTGAAAGTCTTCTAAAAATTAACAAAGTTAAATTTTGATTGTTATAACATCAAAATTTATTTTATTTTTTTTCATTATTTACAGTATATTTATCGAGATATTTATACAGTATACAGGTAACCCAATGAAGCGTTATTTGATAGTAGGAACTTTAGTTTTGTCGGGTTGGTACTGTGGTGAGCCACCTATTTTTACCTTTGGTTAATACGCGACAATTAATTAATTAATTGCCGTTAGAAAAAAAAAATTTAAAACATTGTCTCATTAAAGTTAAAGTATTTAAATTTTCCTGTGGAGTCTAGAGTTCGTTTCCGGTCTCACGAACATAAATTCGGCACCACTTATTTACAAAGGGCATTTCAAATTTGTTAATTTTAGTTTTATCACGAATTCCATTAACTTAAGCTTATATTAGGGTTGAAAGGTTAATATGCGCGGCTTTTAAGAGGGTGCAGAGGGTTGTTTCACATGTGTGTAGCGTGAGAAGGAACGGAATTCTTGGCACACGTGGCCTTCAAAAAAAAAAAAGATAAAGATTGCGTAATTGACAACATTTTATTCAAC
Source organism: Tribolium confusum (assembly GCA_029207805.1). Lineage (NCBI taxonomy): Eukaryota > Metazoa > Arthropoda > Insecta > Coleoptera > Tenebrionidae > Tribolium > Tribolium confusum. The sequence goes on along the minus strand of JALGAY010000007.1, from coordinate 3,259,368 downwards.
ACAATTACTAGAGTTATTAGACCAACATAATGAAAGAGACAAAATTTTTCTTGTTCTATTGATGTAAAACACTAACCACTTTTTTGTTATAAAAGGGCATCATTAGAACATTTGAGATAATGTAAACAGAAATCCAAATTAACAAATAAAAAAAATAAACGGAAAACTGCATGTATAAATAAATAATTTTAGGATTGTAAATAGTATTAAATAACAATGTTGAGAAAGTGAAAATAACTTAAAAATGCTTATAAAATAAAGATTGAGGGTTCAAGTCGAGATATGTGACGCCATCTGTAGGGTGGTTAATTAATTTTTGTTACAGATTTCTTATTGACTATGTTACTTCAAAACTTGGAAAAATCTTCTAAAAATTTAAACTATTTTATGTAGTTTCGATGTTATTTTATCTCAGCATTATTTAAACTTTTTTTTTCTTTTGTAAAACAAATTACATAAGACAAAACCAGATTTTAGTAGCTATAAAGTTATAACTCTAATCTGGAATGTTAGAAAGAAGTTTGACGGATCATTGTTTAATCCGGACAATAATTACTGTTTATTGTTGTAATGAACTTATATATTATTATTAATATTGTCTAAAACACTTTGTAAAAAGCGGTCAAGTTGGAAGGGAGCGAAAAACACACCCCAATAATTTTACTTAACCAATGAGGGCACAGACTTAGTGATTAGCGTTTGCCGCGGGGGTGTAAAATTCACAGGCTCTAGCGTCCCTATAAAAACTCATTTTGGGAAGGGAGACCTCAGTGGAGATTAGATTGTTTCAGTAATTAGAAGTAACAAAAAAATCTGTGCAGGTTAGTTGTGTTTTGTGTCATAAAAAAAACATTAAGTCAAAACTATAGTGACTGTGAAAAAAAAAAACAAAATAAAAAAGTGAAGCACGTTGGATATTAAAAATACAGGTACAATTTCAATTTTATTTCGTCTGCATTAATTTTAATTTCTTAAAATACTATGCAGAGATAATTATTTTAAATAACCAAACTTGTTTCAACATAAATTCATTTAATATTATTATTGGCCTTGCTGAAACAAATCACCTGAGATAATGCTTATTTCTACATCAAAATAGAATTTTACAAAGGAAATCGTTGGATAAAATTGATTGAAATTTAACAACTGTTTAACTTTAGCCAAACAAACTTAATTAAAGGTTATTACTTTTAATTTAACGCTACTTAATTTTTTTTCAAGTCTTTACTATGAAACTCTCAAATTAAAGTTAAATTAAATTAATCAATAAAATGATAATTTAATAATATTCCCTTTCTTTGTCACGGGAAGAAAAACCAACAGTGATTAGTCAGAAATTGCAGGCCGTTTACGTTAAACAAAAAAAAAAAATATAATAATCATAAAAAAAAATATATAAAAAAAAAAATGGTTGGGTCCCGCACACGGAAAAACCCGTTATATAACCAAAAAAAAAAAAAAAACAAAAACAAAAAAAAAAAGAGAGCAAAGGTGAAGGTTCCGTATCCGGTAAACCTGTATTCAAGCGCCTGTTGCTATTGCCAAAAAAAAAATATATCCAAAAAAAAAAAACAAATTCAAACATTCGCAATTTGGGGGATTTTTCCTTAAGATTATAATATCTTTGCGCGCCCATCTTCAATTCCACTTAATCTGCACTTCCGACTGTATGCAGATGTGGTAAGAGAAGTAAGGGATTTTCGGAGTTTGATGTATACTGCGGGTGCCCCAGATAATGTTTCTTAGCGTGCCGGTAACGGTCGAGTTAGCAATTACCCCGGTAACGGTAAAGGGTTAACAATTGTCCGTCTGAAGCTTTTTCGTTTCGATGATAATGTTTCCATAGCAAATTTGGCAACCTATATAAACCAATAGGGTTTTAATAGCAATGACCTATTCACGGAAAAAGTTGACGATCGCTTAATGGAAGCTTTCTTCGTTTTGAGGATAATGTTTTCAGAGCAAATTTGGCAAACCTTCCGTTTATAGTGCTAACTCTATTCTGGTAAAGAGTTGACGATTGCTCGGTGGAAGCTTTCGTTGTTACGTAAATAACGTTTCGGGACGATGTCGGCAAACCTTCTGTTTAGGGATCTTTTTGCTTATCAGTGAGTAACGGACGCTTTGTAGAAGCTTTCTGTCATCGCAGATACTCCGACCGACAAAGATTATCTAGGATGTCTTTCCAGCGATTCAATTTTATTGTAAACGCGATACCTGTAATCCACTGGCATATCCTCACTCAGACAAGTCGTTGAAAAACCCTTGTCTAATTAAATTCATTAATCAAATAATATTCATCATTTTACTTCGAGGCACTTGAATAAAATTAAGTACAGATTTCTTCTAGTACCACAATATTTCAGGGAATCAAAATTTTAACAGATATCTTCGTTCTCTTTTACTGTATTTAGGTCGGGGCGTTTTAGTGCGTAATTGCAGAAATTTGTTTGCATGTGCATTGCGTAGTAGTACCGCGAATCAAACTGCACCTGAACCAATAAAAGAAAACGTTTGCAAAGTTTGGAATTTTCCTTGTTGTATTTGTTGTACAGGAAGTGTTCACAAATGGGGTAAATAAACATCGACAAGAAGTAAATTTTGACATTATTTCTTAATAAGGGTCACAATCGATTCATTACATTTTGGTGGAGCAAATAAGCCGTCTCAACTATTAATTTTATTATAAACAAACAAATAAATAAAATTCAATAAAAGAAAAATATATTACTTTACATAAGAAGTTAGAGCTTAAATTAGTAATTACATCGCAATTTATTTACGATCATCAAAAAAAAAAATTATTACTTAAAGACAATTTATTTTGGATGTGGAATGTCCCACAACAACTTGACCGTTTGTTTAGGCAAACTTTGTAAATATTTTACAAATGTATTATCATTTATCCCTTAATGGGAACCATCCGAATTTGTAATAAATTTGTGGTTTGAAACAAGTGGTTTTAATCTATTCTCCCGTGTGTTATGACACTACTTTGTAACGACCTCTGTGTTACTGACAACCGAAATTGATCTAGAATGACTATTAGAGTTATTCACAATCATATTCTTTTACAATCTTAAGTTAAACGTAGGGTAAGTACACCTTTTATTATTTTATAACAACCGACAATCTAGACGATCACACTTTGAGTAAATCAATTTTTACCTCATTTTTTCTTATCCAGTATTTTACTGGATATAAAAAAAAATTTCCCATCGTAATTCATAATAATTATGATTATCGGCCATGTCTCATTACAGTACCAAATGAAACGTCAGTTGAAGTCTCAAAGTCCTACAAAACTCAACAAAATTACATTTTGAATGTTATGACATCAGAATTAATTTGTTCTTGTTAATTATGAACAACATATTTGTACAGTATACAGGTGGCCTAACGAAGCGTTATTTAACAGTAGGAATTTTAGTTTTGTCGGGTTGATAACAACTGAAATGTTAAATGAAGTCTGAAAGTCCCACAAAAATTAACAAAATTACATTTTCATTGATATGACATCAGAATTTATTTATTTTTGTTAATTATATACAGAATTTTTATACAGTATACAGGTGGCCCAACAAAGCGTTATTTAATAGTAGGAACTTTAGTCTTGTCGGGTTGGCACCAAATGAAATGTCTTAAAGTCTTACAAAAATTAAAAAAATTAAATTTTGATTATTATGACATCAGATCTATTTATTCTTGTTAATTATCTACAGTTTATTTATACAGTATACAGGTGATTCAAGTAAGCGTTATTTAACAGTAGGAATTTTAGTTTTGTCGGGTTGGTAGCGAATCAAACGTCAGTTGAAGTCTGAAAATCCTATAAAAGTCAACAAAATTAAATTTTGATTGTTATGACATCAGAATTTATTTATTCTTGTTAATTAACTACAGTATTTTTATACAGTGTACAGGTGACTTAACAAAGGGTTATTTGATAGTAGGAAATTTAATTTTGTCGGATTGGTTACAAATGAAACGTCAGATAAAGTCGGAACGTCCCACAAAAATCAAGAAAATTAAATTTTGATTATTATAAGAACAGAATTAATTTATTTTTGATAATTATCTACAATATTCTTATACAATATACAGGTGGCTTAATGAAGCGTTATTTGATAGCAGGAATTTTAGTTTTGTCGGGTTGGTAACAAATGAAACGTCAGATGAAGTCTGAAAGTCCTACAAAAATCAACAAAATTAAATTTTGATTATTATGACATCGAAATTAATAAATTCCTGTTAATTATATACAATGTGCAGGTGTCTTAATGAGGCGTTATTTGATAGCAGGAATTTTAGTTTTGTCGGGTTGGTGACAAATGAAACGTCTGGTAAAGTCTGAAAATCTGATAAAAATTAACAAAATTAATTTTAATAGCAATAACATTGGTACTTTTATATTTTACGGTTGGTAATAAATGATTTAATTATTACAGTGCCATATACTGTAAAACTTGTCTGTCAATCATAGTAAGCTATAAACATTAAAATTTAATTGTTGTTATACTTGTTTAAGAGCTTATTTAGCTAAGAAAAATTTAACAGAAAGCTCGTAGAATCAAGAATTAGGGCAGAGATAAAGGTGTTTTCATTGTGGAAATCTAGTAGGAATTTTAGTTTTGTCAGGTTGGTAGCAAATGAAACGTCAGATAAAGTAGTACTACAAAAGGGTGCGCTTCGGGCGTTTGAAATCTGATGCGCTTTGAGTCCGAGAAGATTAAATTTTTTTTTCCCGCCAGAAAATTGACAGTTCTAATGTCGTCCAACACAAATAACTGACATAGTTGTTCGAAAAAGTTATCAGTTATTTAGTTGGCCGACTCTAGAACTGTCAATTTTCTGGCGGGAAAAAGAGAAAATTCAATCTTCTCGAATTCAAAGCGTATCGGATTTCAAGCGCCCGAAGCGCTCCCCAAAAACCAAGAAAGTTAAATTTTTGACGTTTCATTTTGACATAAAAAATAAAGAGAATTCTTTACAATTGTCAAAAAACAAATCTCTAGTTAAAAATAACTAAAAACAATTGGTGTATGAATCGATCGACTAGCTTTTTTTTTCGGATATAGTGTACTTTTTATTCCTGAGATTTTGTCTTTAAAAATCAATATTTGTATAAACATCTAGACTTACAGCCAACCTTGAGACACTATTTACTTGGAAACGCATTTTTTTTTTTGCTTTTTAAACCGATAAAAACTTTGTGTATATTTTTGATAAAGTAATAAAACGTTGACTCATGTTTATGTTTAGCAAATATCATAAAATTGCGATGAATAATAATTTCCAAAGAAATGATAATCTTCGCTGTTATTTTTAAAATTTTTTCAATTGTCTTGACCTATCTTGACCTTATTTTGAACCGTCAAAACTTCACTATCACCCGGTGCGAGGGCCATAAACTGCTCAATTTTACTAGTTATAATTGTAGAAATTTATGGTTGGAGCCAGAGGCGACATTTTACTAATTTTTTAAAATCAGAGGCCAAATATTTAACTACATTTACTAATTTTGTGAACCCTAGACGTCATTTACTAATTTTAGAAACCGGAGTCATTTTAATAATTCTGGGCGCAGAGAGCGACATTTCTTATAATTTTTTACCAATTTTGGAAGCTAGAGGCTAGAGGCGATATTTTGCTAATTTTTTTCGATCCATAGACTACATATTTAATTAGATTTCCTGATCGGACCTAACTGTGATATTAGCACCACCAACCCTGACATACCAACCTAAAAAATAAAATATTCTCCAAATTCCTTCATTAAACCTCAGACTAAACATTCGCATGACTTATCAGCGGTTTGTTTCGAGGTCACATTCAAAATCCCTGACTCAGTTAATCCATTACTAATTTTCCCACAATTACAGGCCAATAACTTATCGATTAGTTCAATCACCCCCAATTTTTTTTTCAGCCGTTGCTTTGACGTGCTACAAATGCGATTCGAGTGAAAGCAAACTCTGCAATTACGGCCTGACGAGCTTCACCTACAACACGGTAAATTGCGACGAAGATGTGGGATCCACCATCTTGAATTGGTTCCCGAAGGAATGCGTCAAGCTTGTAGCTAAAGGTAAGAATCTCTTTAAGGTAAGGTAGGGTTGTCAACTTTTTAATATTGAAATAAAGGACATTATCAAAGGCGGAACTAGGATTGTTTTTTAGGGAGCAGGGGGAGTCGTGGAGGATTGAGTTTTCTTTTTTTTTTACCTTCTTACTATAATCTTTAGAACTCTTCTCTTGGTAGGCTCTTGGACTCTTTTTTACATCCGGTTTTTCAGGCAACAAAAGCAAATGTTTCAGCAAGGTTTATTATAAACAAATAAAAACTGTTACTTCTACAAAAAACTAACTTTCTACGCTCTACAAAAAAAGTCTTTTGTGGCTAATCGATTACTCCAACCATTTAAAAAAAATTGAGGATTTATTCACAAATTTTGGTTTTTAAAATGCGAATATCTTCTAAGTGGTTAGAGTAATCGATTAACCACAAGAGACCTTTTTTGTAGAGCATTCAATTTCCTAAAAAACTATATATTTTGCATTTTTTAATATTTATTTATCTACGAGTTATAAAAAATAGAAGTAAAAAAATTTTTTTTGTTAAATTCTTCAAACTTTGACCTCTGATATCTTCTAAACGGTAAGAGTTATAAAAAAATGTTAAAATACCTTTTTTAGAGTGTTCAATTTTCTACAAAAAATGTAAATAAAATTTTTCTGTACGATCAAGTAGTGACCAGATATGGATTTAGCCAAATAGAATAAAAGAAAAAATAGGAACTGAGATAGAGTACTTCCTATTAAAATTAAAAGCTTATCTTTAAAAAGTATTTATCAATTTTCCAACGCTTGCTCGTTTCTCTTTGATAAAAATAACCAGATAAAAGAAATTGTCTCTTTTAAATACTTGTTAAAGACTAAAAGACAGTTGGCAACCCTAATCGCAGGTGTAAGAAAAAATACTGCATTCGGTACATTTCAGCCAAAGACGGCAGCGAGTACGTCGCTAGAGGATGCATGCCGAAATCTGGAGGCGCCTGCAGCGCCATTGCTCGCGCTTTGAGCTTCTTCTCGAGCGTCGAAGGGGATATTCAAGACATGGATTGCTTCACCTGCAATGGAGATAAGTGTAACTCTGCACCCAAATTTGGAGGGTACACTTTCGTGGGGGTTATTCTCGCAGCTGTTGTATTCCTGTTGTAATTTTTTTTACTGTTTATACTCGTGTAGTTAGTTACCAACACAAAGAGAAAAAAATTTCTTTTCATGTGATGCTCATTTTCTTCGAATAAACTATTTTTCTATGAAATACTTAAAATTTTCAATAAAACGGAAATACAATAATGTTAATTTTTTATTGATATATAAGAGATATTTTCTAGTTAACGCTTTTGATGTTATATAAAAAAATATATAGCAGATATGTATTTAATGTAGGGCTTTGAATAGAAATATTTTTTGTGTGTAAATTTTTTTTAAATAAATTTTCTTTTGTATTTAGAAAGTGTTTTATTTTTTGATAAACAATTGTGACCTTGAATTTAAAACAATGAAATGTTATCAAGTGAAATATCCGGTGATTCATAAAAGAATGTTGGTAAATGGTAAACTTACCATATAATTACATCACTAGTGTCCTCTAGTGGTCAGGAAACTAACTAAATCACTTTGACCTTCAATTTGATAATGTTTAATAATTCTACTTGATTAATTTACTTTTATTTATTATTTTAAAGTACAAAAAACAGTCAAATAATAAAAGAATTGTTAAAAATCTAAGTAATATTGGAATTATAAATAATTTCTAAATTACAGCGCTCTTTTTAGACAGTACAGTTAAAAATAGGTTACGCTTTAGTACCGAACCTGATATTAAGATGGCGCTAGTATCACTAGTTAAATTTAGTGTTGTAATAACTAAAAATAACAGAGTAGGTCAAGAATAAATATATTATTTATATTTTGATCATTATCTTAAGTAAAACTTATTTTCAAATAAAAAAAAATATCTTGGCATTGATAGTGGTAATATTACTGATAGTTATTCAAATGTCAGATTTTTTTATTCTATCTAGTGATCTAATAAAAATTCGTTCGCAGTAAACCTTGGAAAAACTATTATTGACGACATCATAAAGTGGTGAAACATAGAAAGTGAAAATTTTTAATTAAAATAAATATCGAAAAAATTTCTGAAATTAGCTAGCAAAAGCTAGCAAAAACAAGAAAAATTTGTAGAGAAATAAATTTTGTATAACAAATTCACTCACTTCTTTCGTTTAATTATTTCTTTTTAATTTTTTTACGTCAATATTATAATTTTGAAAACATTTCCTTTCAATTTTGTTAACCGAAGGCCAGGTTTTACTAATTTTGAGGGTGTAAACAAAGTTTTACTAGCTTTTATATTATATTTATATAGTTTTGCGAGCCGAAGGCGACATTTTACTAATTTTAAAAGCTGGAAGCAAAACTTTACTAATTTTAGGGCCAGGGACTAAATATTTAACTAGATTTTCCAATTTTGGGAATTGAAGGCGTCATTTACTCACTTTAACAATTAGAGGTAAAATTTTAGTAATTTTTGGGACAAAAAGCAACATTTTCTTCTAATTTTTTGTAAACCGATTGCGACATTTTATTAATTTTGAAAATAAGGGCATTATTTCACTAGTTTTTACTAGAATAGATACCAGAGCAATTTTTTTGCAATACTAAATCCAGAGGCAACAATTTACTAATTGCTAATTACTAAAGAATGCTATACTTTTACAATTTTGCGAGCCACTGGCGCCATTTTACTAATTTTAGATGCTGGAGGCGATATTTTGCCAACTTTTTAGAATCAGAAAACAAATATTTAACTAGATTTGCTAATTTTGAAACCTGTAGGCTTCATTTACTAAATTTAGAAATTGGAGGTAAAATTTTAGTAATTTTAAGAATAAAAAGCGATATTATTATCAATTTCTATTTTTTTAACGACAAAAGCAACATTTTTTTTAATTTTGTAAACTAAAAGCAACATTTTACTAATTTTAAAACGCGGAGAAATATTTTACTAGAATAAATAACAAAACAATTACTAATTAGTAAAGAAACTTACTTTTTTAAATTTTGGGACCCGGAGGCACAATTTTTTAAAGCCAGAAGCCAAATATTTAAGTAGATTTGCTAATTTTGGGAACTTTACAGACTTAATTTACTAATTTTGGAAACTAGAAGTGAAGTTTTAGTAATTTTAAAAGCTCCAGGCAACATTTTACTAATTTAAGAAACTGGAGGCGATATTTTACCAATTTTTTGAATCAGAAGTCAAATATTTAACTAGATTTGCTAGTTTTGGGAAATGTAGGTATCATTTAATAATTTTTGAAACTGGAGCTGAAATTCTCGCAATTTTGAGAGTAAAAAGCAACATTTTTTCTAATTTTGTAAACTGAAAGGAAGATTTTACTAATTTTAAAGTCGGGAGCAACATTTTACTAGATTTTACTAGAATAAATATCAAACAACAATGTAAAAAAATTAATTAGTAAAGAATATCAACTTTTTATAATTTTGCGAACCGGAGGCACCATTTTACTGAATTTTGAAAGCAGGAAATGACATTTTACTATTTTTTTTGGAGCCAGACGTCAAATATTTATCTAGATTTCTTAATTTTAGAAACTTTGTAGACGTTATTTACTAATTTTATAAACTACAAGTGAAATTTTAGTAATTTTGAAAGCTGAAGGCAACATTTTCTTTTAATTTTGTAAACCGTATGCAACATTTTACTAATTTTTAAGCTCAGATCAATATTTTACTAGTTTTTACCAGAATAAATACTAAAACAACAAAAGCGACAGTTTACTAATTGTTAATTAGTAAAGAATATCACTTTTTCAAAAATTTTGGGTGCCGAAGGCAACATTTTACTAAATTTTGGAAGCTGGAGGTAACATTTTACTAATTTTTTTGAACCAGAGGCCAAATATTTAAGTAGATTTGCAAATTTTGGGAACTGTAGACGTCATTTACTAATTTTAGAAACTAGAAAAGAAGTTTTAGTAATTTTGAAAGCTCCAGGCGACATTTCACTAATTTTAGTAGCTGGAGGCGATATTTTGCCAATTTTTAGAGCCAGAAGTCAAATATTTAACTAGATTTGCTAGTTTTGGCAAATCTAAGTGTCTTTTAATAATTTTTGAAACTAGAGCTGAAATTCTAGCAATTTTGAGAACATTTTTTGTAATTTCCTAAACTGTAAGCAACATTTTACTAATTTTAAAGCTGGGAGCAATATTTTACTAGGTTTTACTAGAATAAACATCAAACAACAGAGGCGACAGTTTACTAATTGCTAATTAGTAAAGAATATCAATTTTTTATAATTTTGCGAACCGGAGGCAACATTTTACGAAATTTTTAAAGCTGGAAATGACATTTTACTATTTTTTTTGGAGCCAGACGTCAAATATTTAACTAGATTTTCTAATTTTGGAAACTTTGTAGACGTTATTTATTAATTTTATAAACTAGAAGTGAAGTTTTAGTAATTTTGAAAGCTTGAGGCAACATTTCACTAATTTTAAAAGCTGGAGGCAATATTTTACCAAATTTTTAAAGCCAGAAGCCAAATATTTAACTACATTTACTAATTTTGGGAAATGTAGGATTCTAGCAATTGTGAGAGCAAGAAGTGGCATTTCTTATCAATTTTTAAATTTTTAACGACAAAAGCAACATTTTCTTTTATTTTTGTAAACCGAATGCAACATTTTACTAATTTTTAAGCTCAGATCAATATTTTACTAGTTTTTACCAGAATAAATACTAAAACAACAAAAGCGACAGTTTACTAATTGTTAATTAGTGAAGAATATCACTTTTTCAAAAATTCTGGGTGCCGAAGGCAACATTTTACTAATTTTTTTGAGCCAGAGGCCAAATATTTAAGTAGATTTGCAAATTTTGGAAACTGTAGACGTCATTTACTAATTGTAGAAACTAGAAGTGAAATTTTAGTAATTTTAAAACTTGGAGACAACATTTCACTAATTTTAAAAGCTGGAGGCAATATTTGACCAAATTTTTAGAGCCAGAAGCCAAATATTTAACCAGATTTGCTAGTTTTGAGAAATGTAGGCGTCATTTAGTAATTTTGGAGATTGGAAGTAAAATTCTAGCAATCTTAAAAGCAGAAAGCGACATTTCTTATCAATTTTTAAATTTTTAACGAAGAAAACAACAGTTTTTTTATTAATTTTTAATCCGGAGGCAATATTTAACAAGTTTTTACTAGAATAAATAGCAAAGAAATTTTTTTCAATACTAGAAACAGAGCCGATAGTTTACTAATTGCTAATTACTAAAGACGACATTTTGCTAATTTTAAAAGCTGGAGGCAATATTTTACTATTTTTTTAAAACCAGAGGCTAAATATTCAACTAGATTTGTTAATTTTGAGAAATGTAGGTATCATTTAGTAATTTTTGAAACTAGAGCTACAATTCTAGCAACTTTGAGAGCAAAAAGCGATTTCTGATCAATTTTTAAATTTTTAACGACGAAAACAACATTTTCTTCTAATTTTGTAATTAGAATGCGACATTTTACTAATTTTAGAAGCTAAAGGCGAAATTTTAGCAATTTTGGGAATTAAAAGCGACATTTCATATCAATTTTTAAATTTTTAACGATGAAAACAACATTTTTTCTAATTTTGTAAACCAAATGCGACATTTTACTAATTTTGAAGCTGGAGACAATATTTAACTAGCTTTTAACGATTTATTTTGCTGTAAATAGATAATTTTTAAGAAGCACCGATAAAGAATGCAGATTTGAAAGAAGCAGAAGAATGAAATTCGCCATCTATCAATTGTGACAGAAAAAGATCTCATAAAGGTAAGTACCTTATCAATGCTTCTGTTGGTAAGAAACTAAAGTTTATGATTTCCAAAAAATGGGCAATCTTTGTTTTAATTTAAAAATTTTGGGTCAGAAACTATATTTTCTTTTTTTAAAATCTACTTTTAGACGTTTCAGTTTTTAGCATGTTTTAATTCAGAAGAATCTATAGTGAAAATTATATCTGAAAAGACTTTCTTGTTATTTTTGATCTATAAACTCACCGCTGCCACTGAATTTCCGTCATTTTCTATCAAATCGGGTTTCCAAAATTCGCCGCTCACAGTATTTTCAGTTATGCCAATTCAGGCATTAAACTCGCTCTAAAATCAACCAATCACAACCAAAGATTTCAAATACTGGTTTCTCTCTGTTAATAAAACAGATTATTTTGGTTAGGACATAGCTGGATAAAAGAAAGTCAGAAAAAAGAGAGAGGATCTTGTTATATACACCAGAAGAAAAAGCAGATTCAAATGAAGCAGAAGAAGGGGCTCCGCCATCCATCAGTTTTGACAAAAAAAGTCTGAAGAAGGTAGGGCTTCTATTAGCAACTAACCACAGTTACAATGGGCAACATCAGTTTTAATATGAAAATTCTGAAACAAATATTTTTGTTTCTTTTTTAAAATTTACTTGTCTTCTTATTTTTCACCCATAGGACTCACCGCTGCTACTGAATTTGCGGCATTTGCTGTCAAATCGGGTTTCAAACATTGGCCGCTCACAGTACTCTCAGTTATGCCAAACCGGTCACTAAAATCCCTCTAAAATCACAAACGAAAATTTCAAATACCTACTAGTTTCTCTCTTGTAATAAAACAGACTATACTTAGGTTTTCGCTTACGGTTAGTCATAGAACAAAGTCGTAAAAAGCATTTAAAACGTCCAAAATATTTAGATTCTCAAGACTAATAGTTTTCGAAATTTTTGCCTAACATTCTAGTTTACTTAATTTTCTATTTATACCTCGCGATGAAGAATTTTCATAATCACCTGTGATCAGTACATTAAACACATCAAAACAGAGATTATTGAGTTAGGAAAAGTGAATTATCAGAAAAATCAACATCAGAGCAGATTAGTTTATCAACAATTAATTAATAAATCTATTAATTCTTTGAAATACTCACACCGACCATCTGTCAATTCCACCCAACGAACATGTCGCTTATGCTTGCATTTTTCTCGCTCTCGATCACAAACGGTAATTCCTCAAAATTTTGACAAAAAAACTATTTTTTTTTTCAGTTTTGGGTTTAACATGTCAAACATCAAAACCTGAAGATACCCTCAAGATCATTTCGGGTCAAGCAAACAACAGTTTTGAACCACAAGACTGTAGAATATTTCTTATAAGTGTGGGAACCAATTCGACAGCGACAAAGAATATACCAGAGAGTGATCTACGTTGTTACACTTTATTTATAAAAAGAGGTAAAATTTCGTTTTAAAAAAAATTGTTTTGGGTAATTTTTGTAGGTTTCGGCGAGGTTCGACTCAAAGGATGTTTTCTTAAGGATTATTGTGATAACTTAAATCCTTCTTATCAGAAATTATCAGCTTATCCGGTTCAATGTGAGGAGTGCGAAACGGATAATTGTAATTCGCCAAAAGTGGATAGAAATAAAATCGGATTGATTGTGTTTTTCAGTGTTATATTTCTCGGGATTATTTTGAATTTTTCGCTACAATTTTGGCGGGTTGAAAGGCAACGAATTATCTAACTGTAAGAGTGAATTTCTTGTCATAAAATAAGTTGGTAGCACTGTTAAAACAATGTTTTGAAATCGTTGTTAAAAATTGATTGAAGCACCACTCTTATTGTGAATCAATTGTCAAGATGTTAGGTTGGTACCACTAGTAAAATGACAGATGATAGTTTCACGATTTTAGGTTGGTAGTTATGAATGTCATGAGTTTTTCACTGGTATTGCGTTTGTGTCGTTAGATATTCGTTAAGCATTCAAACTTGTCAAATTTTTTATTTAATTCAATTACTAAATTTTCAAATAATATTTTTAATATTTGCACATATATAGTTTATAAATATCCATCCTCTTATTATGTGTTATTTTTGTAAATAAATATTTTAAATAAATGAGTAAATCAATAAATGTATATTGTGACAATTCACCAAATTGTAAACACCAAAAAAAGAACTTGAAAAACGATTTTGGATAAAGAATAGTATATTAAGTATGGAGAACGGTAAGGAATGCTTACCGTTCGAAGACAATTGTTTGGAGGAGGAGCGAAGCGACGACCCCAATTATTGTCTCAGAACGGTAATCCTTAACGTTCGACATGCTTATAACGTTTTTTGCGCGATTGGAGTTTCTAGAATAATAATAATAATAATAATTTATATCAAGACATTTGTAATAATCGGGAAGATTGAAACTGACAACTTTGGGTGGCTGTTCCATGGTTGCTATGGTTTTGTTCCAAACAAGTAAAATTGTCTTTTTGATACAATCATTCCTACATAAGTTCTGTTTTGTGGTTCCGTTTTCGAAGCAAATATGAGCGATAGTGATGATCTACCGAATGATATAGAAGACGCTTGGCAAGAAGGATGTTCGGCAATAATTCCAGAAAAATCCAAAGCCCGATATGAACAGACATACAAGTTGTTTAAGGAATGGCGTAAAGCAAAGAAGATTTCTGTAAATGAAAAGAGCTTGTTAGCGTATTTTGTGGTGAGAAGTGGACACTTGAAGGCCCCAGGCAGTTTATGGGCGGAGTATTTTATGCTGAAGGGTACAATTTTTCTCCATAATGCTATCGATATTTCTAAGTTTGCTACATTAATTGCTTATCTTAAGAGAAAAAATATTGGATATCGGCCTAGGAAGGCTAAAAGTTTTACCAAAGAAGACATGGAAAATTCTTGAATGAAGCATCAGACGAACAATTTTTAATTCAAAAGGTATGTTGTAGATGATGAGGTGGTACATCTGAGTTCTAAGGAAACAATATATTTGCAGGTAGCAATGATATTGGGAGTATCGGGCGCTTGTAAACGAGAGGAATTGTACAATATTAAAATGAGTGACATAGAAGAACATGAAGAAATGTTTATAGTAAATATTCCAAATACAAAAACGAATATTCAGCGAACGTTCACAGTTATTAATAAAGAAAATGAAGCAGTTCATTATTTGGAAATACTTCGAAAATACATAAGAATTCGAGCAAGCAACCCAACGTCAGATCATTTATTTCTGAACTATCGAAATGGCAAATGCACTAGGCAAGTCACAGGAAAAGGCACAATTGGAGGCTGGCCGTCAAAAATTGCAAAGTATTTAAAGTTGCAAGCCCCTGAAGGTTTTACTGGACACTCGTTTCGACGCACATCGGCTACACTTTTGGCGAATAACGGAGTTGATGTGTTGGGACTAAAAAGACATGGTGGGTGGCGTTCATCAACGGTGGCCGAGAGTTACGTGGAAGATTCCCTCCAAAACAAAATTGAATTTGCTCATAAAATTTTACACAGCGATGTTGGTGGACTATTACAACAACCTGGGACTTCTACGTCAGAAAGTTTGTCTATTAACACAAGAAACTCAAATGCGAGTGGTATTACTACTATTAATTATACTAATTGTACATTTAATTTTAATAAATAAATCGCAAAATTGTTTTTTTTAGATTTAATTGCTTACCGTTCACCGAACGGTAAGTGAATTACTTACCGTTTTGTTATATTTTCTTTATAACTTCTGGCACTAAAAAATTGGTAGACATCTTTAAATTAAAAATTTAAAAATGAACTCTTAATTTTAATAGGAAAAACTTTCTCATTTAAGTTTTCTATTTTTTCTTTAATTCTATTTGGCAAAATTCATATCTCGTCACTACTTGATCGTGCAGAAAAGTTTTATTTACATTTTTTTTTAGAAAATTAAAAGCTCTAAAAGGAGTAACTTACAATTTTTTTACAGCTGTTAGCATTTAGAAGATATCAGAGCTCAAAATTTGAATAATTTAACAAAAATATCTTTTTTAATTCTAAACTTTATAACTCGTAGGTAAATAAATATTAAAAAATGCGCAACATATAGTTTTGTAGGAAATTAAACGCTTTACAACAAAGATCTCTAGTGGTTAATTTGTAGAGAAATAATTTTGTATAACAAATTCACTCACTTCTTTTATTCAATTATTTTTTTTAAAGTTTTTATACGTCAATATTATGTTTTTGACAACATTCTCTTTCAATTTTGAGGCTGGAAACACTGTTTTACAAGCTTTTATATTATATTTTTATAGTTTTGTAAGCCGAAGGCAACATTTTACTAATTTTAGAAACTGATGGAAGAAAATTTTACCAATTTTTTATAGCCAGAGACTAAATATTTAACTAGATTTGTTAATTTTGAAAACTGTAAGCGTCATTTACTAAATTTAGAAACTGGAAGAAAAATTTTAGTAATTTTGAGAATAACAAACAACATTTCTTATCAATTTAAAATTTTTAGCGTTATAAAAAATATTTTCTTCTAGTCATAAAAACCGAATGCGACAATTTTCTAATTTTGAAGTTGAAAGCAATATTTTACTAGCTTTTCCAACAGTAGATACAAGAATAGATACCAAAGCAATTTTTTTAAATGCTAAAACCAGTGGCGACAGTTTACTAATTGTTGATTACTAAAGAATGTCATATTTTTATAGTTTTCCGAGCTGGAGGTGATATATTACCAATTTTTTAAAGCCAGAGGCCAAGTATTTAACTAGATTTGCTAATTTTAGGAACTTTATAGACGTCATTTACTAATTTAATAGAAACAAGAAGTGAAATTTTAGTAATTTTGAAAGCTGGAGGTAATATTTGACTAAATTTTTAGAGCCAGAAGCCAAATATTTAACTAGATTTGCTTGTTTTGAGAAATGTGAGCGTCATTTAGTAATTTTAGAAATTGGAGATAAAATTCTAGCAATTTTAGAAGCATTTCTTATCTATTTTTGAATTTTTAACGATAAACACAACATTTTATTAATTTTGAAACTGGAGAAAATAATTTACTAGTTTTGACTATTTCGAGGATATTTGCATTTTAAAAATCAAAATTTGAAGCTAAATAACTCCTCATTTTTTTAAAAAATAGTTAGAGTAATCGACTTTCGAGTTTCTGACTTTAAAAAATTAGTAAAATATTGCCTCCAGCTTTTGAAATTAGTAAAATGTCGCCTACGGTTAGTAAAATTATAAAAAAGTTGACATCTTTTAGTAATTAACAATTATTAAACTGTAGCCGCTCTTTCTAGTATTATAAAAATTTCTATGCTATTTATTCTAGTAAAAACTAATAAAATATTGCCTCTAACTCCAAAATTAATAAAAGAATCAGTTGTTTTTTTCGTTAAAAATTTAAAAAAATTAGTAAAATGACGTCTTAAGTAATTAGCAATTAGTAAACTATCGGCTCTCTTTCTAGTATTGAAAAAAATTTTTTTGCTATTTATTCTAGTAAAAATTAGTAAAATATTTCCTCCGGAATAAAAATTAATAAAAAAAAACTGTTGCTTTATTCGTTAAAAATTTAAAAATTGATAAGAAATGTCGCTTTCTGCTTATAAAATTGCTAGAATTTTACTTCCAATCTCTAAAATTACTAAATGACGCCTACATTTCCCAAAACTAGCAAATCTAGTTAAATATTTGGCTTTTGGCTCTAAAAATTTGGTAAAATATTGCCTCCAGCTCTTAAAATTAGTGAAATGTTGTCTCCAAGTTTTAAAATTACTAAAATTTCACTTCTCGTTTCTACAATTAGTAAATGACGTCTACAGTTCCCAAAATTTGCAAATCTACTTAAATATTTGGCCTCTGGCTCAAAAAAAATAGTAAAATGTCATTTCCAGCTTTCAAAATTTAGTAAAATGGCGCCTCCAGCTTGCAAAATTATAAAAAGGTAATATTCTTTACTAATTAGCAATTAGTAAACTGTCGCCATTGTTGTTTGCTATTTATTCTAGTAAAATTTAGTAAAATATTGCTCCCGGCATTAAAATTAGTAAAATGTAGCTTTCAATTTACAAAATTAGAAAAATTTGTTGCGTGTGTCGTTAAACATTTAAAAATTGATAAGAAATGTCGCTTTCTGCTTTGAAAATTGCTAGAATTTTACTTCCAATTTCTAAAATTACTAAATGACGCCCACATTTCCCAAAACTAGCAAATCTAGTTAAATATTTGGCTTTTGGCTCTAAAAATTTGGTAAAATATTGCCTCCAGCTCTTAAAATTAGTGAAATGTTGTCTCCAAGTTATAAAATTACTAAAATTTCACTTCTAGTTTCAAATATTAGTGAATGACGTCTACAGTTCCCAAAATTTGCAAATCTACTTAAATATTTGGCCTCTGGCTCAAAAAAATTAGTAAAATGTTACCTCCAGCTTACAAAATTTAGTAAAATGTTACCTTCGGCACCCAAAATTTTTGAAAAAGTGATATTCTTTACTAATTAGCAATTGTAAACTGTCGATTTTGTTGTTTTAGTATTTATTCTGGTAAAAACTAGTAAAATATTGCTCCCAACTTTAAAATTAGTAAAATGTTGCTTTCAGTTTACAAAATTAGATAAATTTGTTGCTTTTGTCGTTAAAAATTTAAAAATTGATAAGAAATGTCGCTTTTTACTCTCAAAATTGCTAGAATTTCAGCTCTAGTTTTGAAAATAACTAAATGACCCTCACATTTCTCAAAACTGGCAAATCTGTTGAATATTTGACTTCAAAAATTGGTAAAATGTCGCCTCCAGCTTCTAAAATTAGTGAAATGTCCTCTTGTATTTTCAAAATTACTAAAATTTCAGTTCTAGTTTCTAAAAGTAAGTGATGTCTGCAAAGTTCCAAAAATTAGCAAATCCAGTTAAATATTCGGTCTCTGGCTCTAAAAACTCGATCCCACTTGCTACTTGAATTTTTTGAAAGGGTGCCTCTGGGCGTTAAAGGGATGTGGTAATAACTATAAAACTATTATAAAATTTGATTACCCTCTAAACTAAATTGACCTAGCAAAGGTGTTCCAATCGAGCAACAATGTCGAGAAACTGTATACCGGTTTCGGAGTTTTTGCCCCTCATCAGTATTGTGCCAACTCTCGCACCTTTCAACACTCTTTGTTAGATGACACACTGTGTCTGTCTACACGACTACTAAAATTGACCTGTTTTAGCATTTTTTTGAAACTTGGACAAAATCAGAGATTTTAGGGGGTGCAAATTTCAGTTGGGACACCTTTCATAAATTTCTGGATAAAACAATCTGAATTGAAACATATTAAAAACTGAAACGTCAGAAAAACTAAAGATAGATTTTAGAAGAAAAAAATTAATTTTCTGACTCAAAATTGTCCCAAATAAATCTTTTTTTTTAAATCACTTGATATAATACAATAATATTAATAAAAGTACTAAATCCAAAACGTTTTTTTATTTAAACACAATAATTAAATCCGTAATTATCCTGAAAATAAATTTTCGTGTCATTTCTGAATCAACTCTCCCTCCTCGTTTGTCTATTTTATTTTTAATGATGCGTTTATTCCTGTATAATGTAATTGAACCGAGCCTTGCCCATTGACTCGATCAATAACCATATTGTTGGTCGCTTTAATTAAAACCCAACAAACTTTAAGAAAATGTTTAGCACGACATAAAATCTCAGTTGTGCGGAAACATCCGACTCGACAATGTGGAGCGCTTTTCTCTTTATTTTTCCATTTCTAATTTCACTCCAAAAAGGTAACAAACAATTTTCTAGGAATTTTCTCAATACTGTATTACAGTAAGTGGCACCACTTGTTACATTTCGGACCTGTATATAAGTCCCCAAATTGAAGTTTTCAACAGAACACACAAAATTCAAAATTGCAGAGAACAAGGAACGAGAATTCTTCCTGTTGGAATCACTTTGCCGGAAAATTCGGATATTACCTGTTTCAAAATTGTGGGCTCAGGTATTTTGACTCTTTTCTTTCACTTTATTAAGACTATTAAGAGTGTTTGAATTTTTTTAAAGACCCTCACGGAAACGCTGTGGACATCAAAGGCTGCATACCGAAAGGAGGTTGTGAATTTTTGAAAAAATCTCTTGTTGAAGGCTCCAAAATGAAGGAAAATCGGATCATTCATTTGACTTCAGATACGCAATGTTATGAGTGTGAAGGAGATAACTGCAATTCTGTTTCTAAATTTAGACCAACTGCTTTGATCATCGCATTTTTTCTATTTATAAATAGTTTTGGCATTTTTCAGTGAGTTCTGAAACTGAAAAAAATTAATTATTTTTATTTGTTTTAAAGATAAACACGTGAAATATTTAAAGAACAGTGTAAATATTGACACAATTGTTATTTCCTGTATTTTTAATTAAAAAAAATAATGTAATTTTGAACATTAAAATGACTGCAACCCTTGCTACGACTACTCAAATTGGTCTAACAGTATTCTCCCCTAACAGTATTAAAATAGAAATTTCGTATTTAAACCAAATTTTCAGATTTACCTAATTGCCAAAATCAGTAAATACAGCCAGAAATGGTCATTTCTGTTAATTATCTTACAATAAACAAGCTTTAGCAGATTGTAGAGATTTTAGTTCATTCAAAACATTTACAAAAAGAATCGAATTTATTATTTACAAACTGGTCTGTCAGTATTCTCCCCATCTTATTTCTCTGGCCAAAACTATTCAAGAGTATCAAGCTTAGCTTACCACCACAGTTTTATTTACACAGGTCTATACATATCATATTTGCAAGAAATAAAGTAGAACTTTCTTATTTATACAAAATTTTTAGAGTTGTAAAGTGCAAAATGGTTATGTCACGTGATAATATATAAGATTTAGTAAATTGCATCGATTTTGGTTTATTTGGAACACCATATCTTATAAGAGGATCGAATGACAGATTTATTATACTCGAATTGATCTATCAGCATTCTCCCCACTTCTATTTCTCTGATCGAAACCGGGGTAGGTAATTCAGGCCTACCACTACACTTGTATTTATATTAGCTGTTTGAAAAAATTAATAACTGTTTTATTTGTACATAAGTGCTTTCTTATAATTTCTAAATTTAAATTAACTTTATTAAATTAATTAAAGATTTATCACACCTAATATTCAATATACTTTTCCAAAAGTAGTGAAGTTATACGCGTTTTTAAGTAAAAAAAAATCACTCTTTAATCATAATAAAAGCAGAAAAAATTCCGCAAAAAAATAGTATAGTCATTTCAAAAGTTTAGAAGTTTAAAACAAGCCCTGCTTGATAGACCAGGCAACACCTCTACTTCCATGAGCTGCATTGATTTATTTGTAGTACCGAGAATTAATATGGAATTTTATGATGGTCATACGCTTTGTTCAAATCTAATTTTTTCAGAGAAATTTTTTTTTCTCTTAGAGTTGCGACTGTATTTTTATATTTTTTATATTTTTCAAATAGTATATTACACCAAGATAAATCCAATGATTTAATAAGTCAGACAAAAAAACGTCTTTTTAAAAATGATTCTAAAACCAGAAATTTGTAAAAATCGATTTATATTTTGACGTTTCTGAGTATGCTGCCCACGTTGCCATGTTTTTAAAGTATTAATAAATTAAAACAAACCAAAATAATTTCCCTAAAATATTTTTACTATTCCTCTAGATAGAGTACTTGGGTTTTGTCGTGGGTGATGACCTTGAACAGATCTGCGTGAAGTAAAATCTTAAATGCGATAAGTGAAACCCAAAAACATCTGACTAGTTTCAGATTGCGGCAAATTTAAAAGTCTGCATGAAATGCGCAGGCAGGGACCCGTTGTTTGTTGTATTTTGTACAATAATACAATAAAAATACAAACTAAAAGACAAATTTAATAGAATAGACTGCACAGCGATTATAAAAAACAAAAGATAAAATAAAGAGTGTGAAAATTTTTTTTTAAATTTATTCTGTTGACATAAAATATTTTGCATTATTCTTGCAATTTTGCGCAACCTAAATCGTTTTCCTCGTCGGAAGAAATGTAAAATTCCGAATCGTTATCACTTTCGTCAGCTCTAACAGAAATTATGAAGTCCTCTATATCATCCATAATGTGTTCTCTGGCCATGTATTCCTTCTCGGTTTTTTCTACGTGGTTACATATATTTCTCCATTGTTCCACTGAAATCGTAGCAAATTTGTCTTTAGCTAATTTCCAGACGTCTTCCAATTTAAATGTTACGTTGTGAATACCCACATGATTTTTTACTAATGCCCAAATTTTTTCGATGGGGTTAAGCTCCGGGTGATATGGAGGCAACCGTAAAACTGGCATATCACATTCTGCCAGAATTTTGTCGATCGCAAATTGCTTATACGGTGGTTTATTCAAATTAATTTTTTATATAATTCAGCCTTTGTTTCTTTGGTCCCAAAAAAAATCCTCTTTTGTTTAGCCATTGCTGCATTGCTGCTTTTTTCCATGATGAGTTCGGACTAGGTTCTATTGCCACATTATGATAGGACGCGTTATCCACCACCAAAACCGATTTCCTTGAAATGTTGGGAATAAATTTTTCTTTCAACCATTTGGGGAAGTTGTTGTTGTTCATTTCATCGTGATAGTCGTCTGTTTTCGATCCCGATTTAAATATATTTAAAGCATTAGGCACAAAACCTTGCGCGCCTCCAGCGTGTACAATAAGTAGACGTCGCCCTTTGGCTATCGGTGCCTTAAGCATGTTATTTGTGCCATCATCCCATGCCATCAGTACAGTATGGCAACTGTGAAGGTAAGTTTCATCACAGTATATAATATTTCGACCTTCTTCTTTGTACTCTTCAAGTTGTCTTAAATATTCAACTCGTTTTAACCTGATGTCCGTTTTTTCAATTAAGATTTTTCGATTATCTGTCGATTTCTTCCAACGAAAACCTAGCTTTCGGATGAACTGTCTAGATGAATCTATTTTCCCAGTAAAATTAACACCTTCACGTTTTACTGCCTCAAATAAAACTTGCATTGTCGGTCTTCTTTTATGAATGGCGGCAAAATTATAAATAACTTTTCGAATTATTTCTTCTTCGATTCATCCAATGTGCTTTTTGGCGATAGTTTGTTGATTTTTTTTACGCGGAGATTGAAATTTGCTATTTTCAGGTTTCTTGCTACCTTCTTCTATAATTCTCCTTACCGTGTTAAGACCAACACCAGTGGCTTTAGCAACACGTTCTTGTAAACAACTTAAGTGAATTATAAGTTCACCTTTCTCTTTTTCCTCTTTCATAAAGGAAAAAACGTTATAAATTATCTGCATCCCTTGACTGTGAACAACACGACCGTTATTGCCCATCATATTGTCGCAAAGTATCTTCTGCAAAAACACATTTATATCTTTGTTTCTAAATTGTACTAGGTATACTTATTACAAAACTGTAAACCACGAAAAAACAGAATCTTGAAGAAGACTCTTGAAATAAAATTACAAATCTGTCAATACACGCAGGCTTAACCACAACCGTTCGAGAAGAAGGAACGAAACGAAATGAGAATGTTTTTGGGTTAGAGAATAGCCCTTAACCAAGACGTGTTTTCGTACTTTGCGCAGAATGACTCATCGCCCACGACAAAATCCAACCACTCTAAAGCAATATATCTGTTATAATTCGTCTAAAAATGCTTGAATTTTATGATTTTGACTTGAAAACTAATTTATGACAGATTTAATAAAGGTTGATGTAAATAAAAGTGTACACTATTGTCACCAAAACAAATAACAGAACCATTAGAGCATCTTCTAAAGGACCAAAATTTAATTGCTTTTATTGCACTTTTAAACTCAAACGTTTATAGACAAAGTATAAAATGTAACCTTGGGTTATTAAAAAATGCATAATTGCTTACCTAATTTCATTATTAATAATTTTGTACCGTAAAATATATATTTTATTCTCTATTTGGCCGATCTGAGAGGCTCAAAAGCTTTGAAATTCGCACCAATACAATTTTTATCTTAAATCAGACTTCCAGTCAAAATTTACAAAAAAATTATTGTTTTCTAGATCTGAGAGCACAGTATAGAAATAAATCAGTATGGACAGCTGATAAAAACTTGTCAGAAGCTGGCATCCCTTCATGTAAAATGTGTAAGATGGAGCCACTGATTTTTAGATTTTTAGGCAACTAATAATACACAATTTAAACTAAATAGCTATAACTGTAAATAAAATACTATAAAAATTATTTTGGTAAATTACGTCCATTCTTTTTACATTCAAAATTTGTTGTAACGGGGAAGTGGACATTTATTATAAGCCTTGAAAAAGAATCAATAGAGGATTCGAAACGTTGGCCTTATAAAATAGTTTTTTTTTCTGCCTTGTCCACTTCCCCGTTACAACAAATTTCGAAATATAAAAATTATTTTAATCGTTGTTTTACCCTTACCTTTTGATTATTTATTACATAATTTACAGTTATGGCCAATTAGATTAAAATTGTGTATTATTAGTTGCCTAAAAATCTAAGAATCAGTAGCTCCATCTTACACATTTTACGTTAAAGGATGCCAGCTTTTGACAAGTTTTTATCAGCTGTCCCAACTGATTCATTTCTATACTGTGCTGAGAGTTTCAGAAAATTCTTATTCCAACGTACCGTAGCTTTATACAATTTTGGAAGTAAAATAATTGTAGCATATTGTTTTTATTATCATTCTGTATAAAATAAGAAGGATTAAATATTGGTTGTTGTAAAGTGTCAGCTTGTTCGTACTTTTCTGGAAAATTTGAAATACATTCTTCGATTATTTAAAGTCCTTCTGTTCTTTATTAGTCATTATATTAAAATGTAAGTTTTTTGTCTTTTTTTCTCATTGTTTTCAGTTTCAGAAACATCTACAGTTTCTTATTATTCTTTGTAAACATCATTTACTAATTTTAGAAACTAGAAGTCAAATTTTTGTAATTTTGAAAGCTGAAGGCGACATTTCACTAATTTTAAAAATTGGAAGCAATATTTTACTAATTTTTTAGAGATAGTGACCAAATATTTAAATAGATTTGCTAATTTTGGGAAATGTAGGGGTCATTTAGTAATTTTTGAAACTAGAGCTGATATTCTAGTAACTTTAAGAGCAAAAAATGACATTTTTTACCTAGAAACAACATTTTCTTCTAATTTTGTATATAAAATACGACATTTTACTAATTTTAAAATCTGGAAGGAAATTTTTAGCAATGTTAGGAATAAAAAACATTTCCTATCAATTTTAAATTTTAACGACGAAAACAACATTTTCTTTTATTAATTTTGCAGCTCGAGGCAATATTTTTCTAGTTTTTAGTAGAATAAATACCAAAATTTTTTTTTTCAAAACTAGAACCAGAGGTAACAGTTTACTATTTTCTAATTATTAAAGAATGCCACCTTTTTTATAATTCTGCGAGCCGGAGGCGACATTTTACTAATTTCCTAAAGGCAGAGGCCAAATATTTAAAGTAATTTTGGAAACTGGAGATACAATTTTACCAATTTTGAGAGTAAAATACCACATATTTATTAGTTTTTAAATTTTTGACGACAAAAGCAACATTTTCTTGTAATTTTACAAACAGAATGTAACATTTTACTAATTTTAGATGCTGAAGGCAAAATTTTAGCAATTTTGGAAGTTAAAAGCGACATTTCTTAGCAATTTTAAAGTTTTTAACGACGAAAACAACATTTTCTTTTATTAGTTTTGATGCTCGAGGCAATATTTTACTAGTTTTTACAGCCAGAGGCCAAATATATAGCTAGTTTTGCTAATTTTAGAAAATGTAGGCGTCATTTAGTAATTTTTGAAATTGTAAATGAAATTCTAATAATTTTTGGAGCAAAAAGCGACATTTCTTACCAATTTTTAATGACAAAAGCAACATTATCTTTCAGTTTAGAAAACGAATGCAACATTTTACTAATTTTGAAGTAAGAGGCAATATATTTTACTAGCTTTTTACTATTTATTTTGCTGTACATAGATAGTTTTTAAAAAATACTCTTAATAAAAGAAGCAAAAGAAAGGGATGCGCCATCTATCAGTTGTGACAAAAGAAGATCACAAGATTAATGCTTCTGTTGGTAACAAACTACAGTTTATGATTTCTGAAAATGGGCAGCCTTTGGTTTTTTAATAAAAAAAAATTGTTTTACCTTGTGTCTAAAAGCACAGCAAGTTAATAAATTTTGTTTATAAATTTGGCCTTCACCTGTCTACTATAATCGTAAATATTGCATATTTTCCTGGCGTTTGACTTTGACCAAATAGACGGAAATGCAAACGCCTTATTTAAAAATTAGATTTTTCTACTCTGAAGCTATTACTCTCTCTGTAATTTCCTCGCCTGTGGTCCAATCCCGCAATTTAATTATTTTAGGAAGTATAAATTTAGAAATGATGCAAAAATAAATTTTAAATATTTGTAGGTGATGTATACAGAGGCGAATTCACAAACCGAACATCAATAAACTTCTCTCCACTTAAATACAATTTTAAAATTGACTTCAGTACTGAAATGTTTTCCCAAGTTATAAAACGAATTTTCCTACTTTTTCTAGTATTCGGAAATGGTAAATTTGTTTATAAATTAATTTGTTAGTTTATAAAAAAATGTGGTCACAGGTTTTTGTCTTGTGTGTTATTCAACAAATCTTGTTGGTTTAAGAGGAAATCAGTTTCGGACATCTTTAGAAAACTGTGATTCGAATTATAAAAGTTTACTAATTCTGCAAGGAGAAAACACATTGGGACTTCCAGAAAATCTCAATTTTAGTTGTTATAAAGTTGTTACACCTTCAGGTAGTCTCAAATTTTGTAAAAAACGTGTTTTTACGTATTTTTTTTAGGGAGTAAGAGAACAGCAATTCGAGGATGTATTCCACGAGGAGATTGTTATTTAACGAGATTTGCTATAAATTTTTGGAAAGAAAATTATGATTTTTTTAATTATGAATATGACAGTTGTTATGAGTGTTACGAAGATAAGTGTAATTCAGTTGGGAACCTATGTTTTTCCTGGAATTTTATTTTATTAGTATTTGCAATTAAAATATTTATATTTTGATTAAATAAACAAATAAATATATTAAAAACGCCTTTAGCTGATAGTAAAAATTACACCCTTGTTGTTATTAAATAAAAAACTGATAAGCAACAATACATGTTGCCTTTAGCTTCCAAAATTATATAAATATTTACTTCCTGTTTCTAAAGTTAGTAAAATAGCGCTTCATTGTCTTCAAAATTAAAAAAAAAATAATAGTCTCGTCTTTATTTTTGTAAAAACGTAGAGATAAAATTAGTAAAACAAGCAATCAGAAAGCAAACTAAAGAGAAGAATAAAAGAAAACAAAAGATTGGTAGCATAGAAATTGTACACTTCAAAGACAAAAGAACAAAACAGCAAGGAAAAAGATGCTAGAAGAAAACACGCAGAACAGCCAGAAAAAATATAAAAAATAAAGAACAAAATACAAATAAATTGCAGAAACAAGAAAAGAGAGCACAATACTAGAAAAATAG
Source organism: Tribolium confusum (assembly GCA_029207805.1). Taxonomy (NCBI): domain Eukaryota; kingdom Metazoa; phylum Arthropoda; class Insecta; order Coleoptera; family Tenebrionidae; genus Tribolium; species Tribolium confusum. The sequence goes on along the minus strand of JALGAY010000007.1, from coordinate 3,231,891 downwards.
AAGATATTAAAGAAAATTACAAAAATAAAGAGATAAGAAACTTCTATCAAAGATGCAAGAGAACTAAACAAAGATTTCAATCTAAAACTATATTTTGTCGAAATAAATACGACCAGATAGTCAGAAAAAAAGAAAGTTTTAAACAAATCGTGGACCAAAACAAGAACAGTTAAAGAAGAGGAGAACAACAGAAACAGACAAGAAGAAAGAGAAGAAGAATTTTCTAAATATAATAAAGTTAAAAATAGAGAAAAAATACAATGTCGCACCCTCAGCTAGATAGAAAGAGAAGCTGTAAAAAGAGATAGATAAAATGTAAATTTCAAAAGTTTAGCATTGATAGAAATTCAACAAACATAATATCGTCACAAAAAAGTGGGGTCGAAGATAAAGCAATATAAATACAAGCTCCCCTTTTTTTTTGATATTTGTGTTAAAGTATAAATCTCTTTTCGAGTGTAAGTTAGCAAAATTTGCAATCTCCCGCGAAGTGAAAATATGAGTGTTTTAATATTTTTTTTTCTATTGGCAATAATTAAAAGCGGTAACTAATAGCAAAAATTAAGTTTTCTTAGTCTCAGCTTCTGTTTCAGTTTTTTGTCTTAACTGTTACTCTAATGGCCCAAGCTCAGATCCATCATCAAAAATTTTTATAGAACACTGTGACAAATATTTTAATAATAGACCTTTTTCAAATGACGTCATCCATCAGCTTCAGGACACCTTTTACATGGTGGCTTATGGAGAAATAAATTTTGGGAATTTTTTTCACGTATTTAGCGAACGATATTCAAATTATTACTCAAGGTGGCATAAACAATTGGATTAAGTCTATTTAATAATGTGGTTAAAACTAAATTTCTTTCAACTGTTTTTTTTAAATTAATTATCAAAATTTGATAATTTTCAAATTTGCCCGCATTTTTTTAGTAACTTTTGATTGCTTGTGTTGCTTGTGAAGATTGTTTTTGACAAGTCAGAGAAGAGTTTACTGACGTTTGTTATTTTTGTGTTTTTATCGTATTTTTTGGACTTTTGAGTGACTTTTTTATATTTTTTAAAGTAATTAATTTGTAAAGCATTGTAAGTACAACGTCAATCAACCCTACATGTGATGTGAATGATGTTTCCGTGTTTACATTTTAGAGACAAGTGGAATCATAATCTCTGGTCATTCTTCGTACTTTTATTTGGAAAAAATTTCATTTCACGGGTAATAGATTGTGAGGAAGATGCGATTTCCAAAAGTCTGGACGATGATGACGGCTCGTTGATGGGTTCCACCGCCTGTAAGCTTGGTGTTGGTGACGATTTGCACAGCTGTTTCGATGAGTTGACCTGGCACCCTCCGGTGAAGACCCTTTCCACAGGGTTGGGCTGGATGCTATTGGTAGTTCAGCGATAAATTTCCTCACCTCAAAGTGGACGACTTGACGTGATATCTTCCCTTGAAGACGATTTCCACTGAGTGTTCGATCGTGATGATGTTGGTTGATCCGGCTCCTTTGGACCAAAATGTGAGGGAGGATCGAAGGAGTCACGGATTCGAACAAAAAGACTTTTCGTTGTTTATTGGTTTAATGATGAAATCGATCTCTGGTGTACAAGATTTTACAGACTTAGCTCCAGACACCAAGGGTAGGGATGTCTACCTCATTTCGGGGGTTAAGGCTGTTTACAGTCATGAGTGGCGTGATTATAGATGCTTTGTTAGGGCTATTCCAAATGTGAGTTTATATTTTCGCAAAAACGGTGACTGTTTACTGAAGTCATTAAAGATGAAAAGTCACAATTAAGTGACAACCTCACTTATGCTTTCTCCAGGAATGTAAAGCCAAGTTTGCAAAAATTCTCCAGAAAATGTATTGATGAAAATCCAATTGTCAAATTATTACGAATTATTTTATTTTAAGGCACCAGCTACTGAAGATGTGTATACTATTGAAACAGCACAAACTTCACAGAAGGTACGTTTTATTAAACCTTTTTAATTACAAATACTGATTTATTCTTGTAGGTAGACAATATTGTGCCTACATGCCCTTGTGAAACGTTCAATAATGGAAAGGAACTGGTGAAATGCAACAATACAAATTGCAAGAGAATTTGGTACCATAAAACTCGCCTAAATCTTCAAAGAATACCTAAGAAATAGTTCTGTCCAAAGTGAAAACCTAAAAATTAAATGCCTTATTCAACTTTATTTTTTCCATCTTTTTAATATTAGTATTATATTGTCAGTGTCATACAGCCAATTTATGTTAGTATTTTTTTTTTGTTATAGATCATACAATGAATGATATGCTGTAATATTATAATAAAACATAATTACCTTATGATTGATTATTATAAATATCCAATTTTTATTTGATACGGTTTTTTTTTAGTTAAATACTGGTGAACAAAAATTTACTAAAACGGAACAAACTGTAAGCATTTGATCTCTCACAGATAGTCCATGTTTTTTTCTTTAAAAGGAATATTAGAAATACCTCCGAAAATATCCTGTACTTTGTTACGTAGAAGTCCCACAACTATTTCGCATAATTCTACAAGATACTTGGTTTTTAAAACACTCGTGTTTATGAATCATAAATAGGTACTGTAATCGGTTTTATTTAGAATAGTTTATTTACAGTAATTTATGATTACACTAATAATTAGTTTGTTCACAATAAATGGCTTGAGACCGTGGTGTTATTTTCGAACGCGGGCGAACCGAGATTCTGACCAGATAGGGACCTCCAGGATGCCCTGTTGATGCAAGAAAGCGTGCAACTGCTTGGCTGTGGGGTGGATTCTTTTTACTTAGTATTGTCTTGTCAGTACACTTTGGTCAAGGCAAGGTAATGTGTAGAGGGTAATTTTGGAATATTAAGTTGAAAGAGATTTCCTGTAAAATTTTACACTTTTAATAAACATCGTCACCACTGATGAATGGAAGAATTCTACCTACCTTTGAAATAGTCTAAAAATTAAAAAAAAACAGCAATAAAAACACTTTAAGACACCTAAAAATCCACAAAATGTTAACTTAAAGAATCAAAAAGTTGTTTATGTCAACAACTGTCAAAACTCATTATTGGCACGAACACTTCTCATTGGTCACAGATCACTGAAAAATTTAAAATTTTGCCCGCGAATTTATTTTAATAAAATAATTAATTTACAAAAAACAGTTGAAAGAAATTTAGTTTTAACTACATTATTAAATAGACTTAATCCAATTGTTTATGCCACCTTGAGTAATAATTTGAATATCGTTCGCTAAATACGTGAAAAAAATTCCCAAAATTTATTTCACCATAAGCCACCATGTAAAAGGTGTCCTGAAGCTGAGGTGTCACGCGGGTTGCATAAAAGTCTGAAAACGCCTCATTGGCCAGCCCTTGCCCACTTGTTTACCGACGACAATCTCAAGATGGATTCGATATGTTATACATTCACTTTTTCTCAACGTAAGTAAGTAAAATATAGATTTTGTTTAAAATATTTTTATTTATTTTTATAGAATTTTATAATAAAACACAGAAATTTGACAAAGGAGGGAAAAGAGTAAATCGAGGTTGTGGTCTAAAAGGTGGATGTAAATTGATTAAAGGTTTGAGTGATTTTTGGATAAAAAATCAAGGTCTAGAAGATTTAGGATTTGCGACTTGCGAGGAATGTGCAGATGACCTATGCAATTCAGCAAAAAGAAATGAGATTTTCCCACTTGTTGCAACTTTGTTGGTTGTTCTATCATTTTGTATTTTATAGATTCTTAATTAATAAAAAAACGTAATAAATTTTTTTCTATCTTAAAAAAATAATCATTATAAAAAAAACATGTAGAAAGAAACTTGTAGCCAGCTGTCCAATCAATTGCCTGAAGATGACAACTTTAGTAAATTATGGTCGAAACTTGTAGCAAAAACATAAGAAAATCTGAGACAAAAAAAGCCTCTTATATATTTTTCTATCTTAAAATTACAATTATTTTGGAAATTTTCAATAAAAAATTGAGAAAAGCTTGTAGAAATATATTTGTAGCCAGTTGTTTAATCAGTTGCCTGAAGATGACCGTTTTATTAAATTATAACCGAAACTTGAAGCAGAAACATACGAAAATCTGAGAGAAAAAAGGCCTCCCATATATTTTTCTATCTTAAAATTACAATTATTTTGGAAATTTTCAATAAAAAATTGAGAAAAGCTTGTAGAAGTATACTTGTAGCCAGCTGTTTAATCAATTGCCTGAAGATGACCGTTTTTGTAAATTATGGCCGAAACTTGAAGCAGAAACATAAGGAAATCTGAGAGACAAAAGGCCTCTTATATATATTTCTATCTTAAAAATACAATTATTTTGGAAATTTTCAATAAAATATCGAGAAAAGCTTGTAGAAATATACTTGTAGCCAGCTGTTTAATCAATTGCCTGAAGATGACCGTTTTATTAAATTATGGCCGAAACTTGAAGCAGAAGCATAAGAAAATCTGAAAAACAAAAAGCTTCTTATATATTTTTCTATCTTAAAAATGCAATTATTTTGGAAATTTTCAATAAAAAATTGAGAAAAGCTTGTAGAAGTATACTTGTAGCCCGCTGTTTAATCAGTTGCCTGAAGATGACCGTTTTATTAAATTATGGCCGAAACTCGAAGCAGAAACATAAGAAAATATGAGAGACAAAATGCCTCTTATATATATTTCTATCTTAAAAATACAATTATTTTAGAAATTTTCAATAAAAAATCGAGAAAAGCTTGTAGAAATATACTTGTAGCCAGCTGTTTAATCAATTGCCTGAAGATGACCGTTTTTGTAAATTATGGCCGAAACTTGAAGCAGAAACATAAGAAAATCTGAAAGACAAAAGGCCTCTTATATATTCTTCTATTTTAGAAATGCAATTATTTTGGAAATTTTCAATAAAAAATTGAGAAAAGCTTGTAGAAGTATACTTGTAGCCAGCTGTTTAATCAATTGCCTGAAGATGACCGTTTTATTAAATTATAGCTGAAACTTGAAGCAGAAACATAAGAAAATCTGAAAGACAAAAGGCCTCTTATATATTTTTCTATTTTAGAAATACAATTATTTTGGAAATTTTCAATAAAAAATCGAGAAAAGCTTATAGAAATATGGTACTTGTAGCCAGCTGTTTAATCAATTGCCTGAAGATGACCGTTTTATTAAATTATGGCCGAAACTTGTAGCAAAAGCATAAGAAAATCTGGTATGTATACTGCTCAAAACAATTAGAGAAATTAGCTTAAAATTTAAAACTAATTTAAAGCATTAAAACATTGGGTCTGACTGATAACAGACTTATCAGAATTGACTAAACGCGCATTTGTCTCTCGGTTTATATTCATTCAAAATTAATACCTTGATTGTTACTTTTGCATTTTGTTATTAATTTTAATTTTTAATAAAAAAAGCTTTTAAGTTACCGTAAAATCAGAACCAACACCAAAGTCTTTTTTATTAAAATCAAAAATTAATAACAAAAAGCAACAACGGTAAGACATAAAGAAAAGTGCCTAATTTACAGTATTAAAAACAGATTTAGTTTGGTAAATAAATGACAGATCTGGGTGTGTAATACCGAAGCCCTGTTTTCAACAAAAAAAATTATTTATCAGCTTGATATTCTAAATAATTTTTTATAAACATCTCTAGTTCAGACCTCTTCGTTATTTTAAAAAATGTCGCTATTAATTTTTGACCAAATCTCAAAATACAATCGTTCAAAATTCATAAAAGATACGTGGTTGCATAGACAAGAAAAACAGCTTTGAAACGATGTGTCACTCGATTCCACTTGCTATTTAATTTTTTTAAGAGTTGGCTCTGGCCGCTCCTTTAAGCCAAAATTAGCCAAAATGTCTCTTCGAATTTTCAAATTTACTTAAATGTCATTTTCAACTCTCAAAGTGCAGAAAGAATAGTATATTAAAGAACGCGTTTTATAAAGTCAACTTTGTGGCACGAATTCAAGTTTATAAAACGAGCGCGAGCACGAGTTTTTATAAAGAATGAGTGCCACAATGACATTAAAAAACAAGTTCTTTATGCTATTTTTTCTACTTTACGTGTTTTAGGTAATTTTTAAGTAAAAAAGTTAATTATTTAATCTTTAGGGACTTTTGCGTTAATACGAGACAGTTGGTAATAAAAATGTCACTAAAGTGTCAATGAAGTCATTGAACTTTGAAATGTTTTCAAATTTGTCTAAAATTCTGTGTATAAGTAACTCACAAATGGTTCTTTTTTACCTACCGTATCGGTTATTGATTGAATAATCCAATTGGCATTAACACAGTAAGGAAAATCTCCATTTATCTCTAAATTCCCACTCCATTTGCGGTTCTCAGCAACTCCTTTCATTTCATCGTTATTTCAGTCAAGCAGATTTATACACTCATCTAGCAAATAACTTGTAAATTATCAAATGCTATGGGGGTTGTAAACGGTCAAAATAAAGGCCAAAAGCTCCATTTTAGTTTCAAGTTTCACTTTAACGCTGTTCTAACCTCAAAAGAAAAGTTTGTTACGTCTACCACCGCTGTCCAGTGTCCACCTTACTTTCAAATATTTTATAGATTAATTGCGACACACACACACAAAAACAGTTTGTTGAGGAATACTGCTGGTCATCAAGTGCAACAAGATTTATTCGAATATAATTACTGTAATCTCATCGGCGACAGAAACGTGACGTTTCATTTCAGCGATAGCCTGTTACACGGTGTTACCAATCCGAAATCAGTAAATTGCACTAGCTGTTACCGCACGCAATTTGGGTGCGGAATTGGCTATTACCGCACCCAAATCAGACTCTGTTACCGACGTAAAGTAGAAAAATTAAGTTTACTTATTTACAGCTTTTGTTTTAGTTTTTTGTCTGAAATGTTATACAAGTGATGAAAAACCAAATTCAACAAGAATTTTTTTAAATGAATGTAATAAAAATATGTCTTATAATATCAACCTTAGTGAATTCAACGGACTCAAGCTGGAGCCTAGATGTTATACAGTCACTTTTTCTATTCGTAATTATAATATAGATTTTGTTTATAATATTTCTATTTGTTTTTATAGCTTTTGAAACACAAGAACGTATAACAAAAGTAGCTCATGGTTGTGTTGTAAAGGGTGGTTGTGAATTGTTACAAGTATTTCTTAAATTTTATATAAAAAATAAAGATTTAGAAGATTCAGGAAGTGTGACTTGCGAAGAATGTGCAGATGACTTATGCAACATTGTGTCCAATTCAGCAAAAACAAAATACGGATTTTTCCCACTTGTTGCAACTTTGTTGGTTGTTCTTTCAGTTTGTACTCTGTAGATTCTTAATTAATGAAAAAACGTAAATTAAAATAAACAATGTAATATAATTATTTAACAAAATGAAGATTTTTTAGTTCCTAGCATTTGTCACGGGTGTTGCTTTATCGCCGTACAAATGCAATAAGACATACGGTGGTCTAGAAACCTAACAAACTAAAAAAACTAGCAAAGTATAATGTGTTGCCGATTTTTGGAGTTTCACGTGAGACCAAATAAAAAATCATTCTGTATATTTTGAATTGCATTATAATTACTTTTTGTTCGTATTCTTCTATTCAGAGCTGAAAATCGTTGTTTGTATCGGTTGTTGGGTTGCCTAACTCACACAAAATAGAAAAATTAAACACAAAAATCCTTTACTAACAAAATTTATTTAATAGAAAAATTGAAGCAACCTAATGTTCATAATTCTAAATATTAAAAATAAATAAATGAGTACAGTTTTTTACATAATGTAATATACAAAAAAAAAAAATGAAAAGAAAAAATAACAATAAGATATGACAAGAGAAATAAAGCGAAAGGCCTGTGTCGATGTATATGAAAAAATCCAAGTAACTAAATTAAAATTTCGATAAAGATACATTGACATTTACTTTAAAGTTACATGAAATATTAAATGAGACACTCATTCGTACTTACAGTCTTATTACAAGCATCAAATCATGAATCTTTGGCAGTTATTCCTTTATTAATACGATGAATATCATAATGTACAAAAAATTTAAATCTAGACTTAAATTCAAACCTGTAAATGCATGACCTTGAACATTTTAACAGACTTGAACCTAACTCTAGTACCTAGTTTTGGACGAAGCAACACCCCGTCAAAGCCCAAGTATAAACAGCTATTTGATTATAAAAATTGTGTACAATCGAAGCTGTTTTTTTATATTTTTTTGGTAAAAATTATCCCTAGAAAAATCTAAATTCAGACAACTATTTTACCATTACAAGATTTTCACATTAATATGTAAAATATTTTGAATTACGTAATTTTCTTACTAACATTAAACTTGACTTATTATTGTGACATTGTACTTAGCACCACCAAAATGGCAGTATTACTAAAAACCGACTATCCTGACACGGAACTCATGAGCAAATTTAGTGTGTTTTTCCCAAAAATTCTGGTTAGTTTGTTCCCTTGTTGTTGGTATTTGTGCCACTAAATTTGAGATTCTTTGGCACAAGCGATGAAACAACAATCGTAAAAATATTTACAAAGTGAGATTTATACAATCAAAAAACGCGATCTTGTGCTCTAGTATTGACATTTTTTGACTTTGTTTTATAATACATTGACGTAACGTTAGTCACGTTGAAACTTTTGTTTGTATATTTGGTTGCCTATACCACACTTGTATACTAGGCAACCAACAAAACTTGTTCAACAAAAAAACTTTTCCGAAACACAAAAAAAATCCACAATGTCTATTATCAAAAATTTTCACTGCCTGCATTTCCCAAATAGCCAAAAACGAAAAAAATTACAACTCAGTAACAGCATACAACTGCCTTTCACTTTCACTATTCGCATAAACCGCTTCATTGTGAGCCTGATCTTGAATTTTGGCTGAACGAAATTGCGAATGATTCGGTTGTACAGTAACACCTCGCTGTAATGACCGAAATTGCATTCCTGGTTGAAACGTTGAAGTGTTATCCTGCCACGCCCCTCTTTGTAACGATCGGAAATTAACCGGATTTAGAGGTGTCTCCACGTTTTGTGAAATCGTGGAGGGCACTTTCGGTACCGGAGGCTGTTTTCGTGCCTTCTCATCCGGTGTTTGTGGCAAGGGGCGACGACCTAACGAACTGAATTTTGTTATGTTGGCCGTGCGTGGCTGTTGTTGTTGCTGCTGTTGCTGTTGTTGGTCGAACTTAAAACCTATAAAATTTGGGAATTCCTTGCAGGCAGCCCTGGAAAAAAAAACTTGCATAAACTCAGCTTCGCCTCGATAATCTCGCATCTTATAAATGGAGCAAAATGTCACTGTTCTGATGAGGAGCAATTTTTTTGTACCTGTCTCAGTAAAAATCAGAGCTTTCTAGTGTTTTGCACTGTTTGCTCAAAGTCGCGTACTTTCCATTATTAGGTCCTGAGAGAGCGGGTTCATGGTGGTGGGATGGGAGCCGACCGAGAGTGTGCCCTCGGAGATGAGACATATGGGCCGTCCCTCGGTGGTGTTCCGATGGTCGCATATCACACCCATCTCTGTAAAAATAATTCGTTGCATTCTACACTTCTGAGTTTTAGTAATTTTATTACTAAAAAAAAATTTATTTCTAGCTCTAAACATTTAGAACAAAAAGCTATAGTAGAGAATGTCACGTGACATGCAAACTAAGATTTTGCATCTAAAGGTAGTCTATATTTGGATGAATTTACAAACTAGTTTATGAGAGATTTAACAAGAGTGGTTGTAAAGATAAGTGAACCCTATTGTTACTGAAGCTACCATCAAACAGAACAGTATTAAAATTCAGGGGCTGGTGTTTCTTTATCCGTGAGGGGCCAAAAAATTAATTACTTTATCGCACTATGAAATTCATCCAAATATAGACAACCTATAGTCTAGTAATGTTTTGTTTCCGAAGGTTGGCACCATACGAAACGTCAATATTTGTCATTCACGTTCAGTAGGAGTATCTATAAAACTTTTTTTTGTTATCATAGGCATTTCTTTTTAACTGATAATAGTTATGACAGCGATAGTGTAATTGGATCAACTGTTGCGTTGTCTATAAATTTAATGTGTTCTTATTTAGTAGTGACGTCATCGGTGGCCTAATTATTTTTTTTTAATACTCGCTTCCTTTAAAATCCATTATAATGATTAAAAATTCAAAAAAAATAGTAAAGAATTTCAGTTTTTAAATTATAATGAAATCAACGGCTCGTTGGAAAATAATTTTTTACGCACTGGTGACGTCATCAGTGGTTAAAACGTAAATATCTAGAAAACAAAGCTGCGTAAAAAATTTCTGTAAAACCGTGTCTCATATTTTTTCATTTCCTGTTTATCAAATGCACTAAAAAAAAATAGCCAAATCTAATTACTCCACCTGAACGTGAACGCACTATACCCAACAAATTTTCAATTCAGTCTGGTAACATTTAGTTTTTTATGTTTGGCACCACACGAAACGTCAATTTAACCAATCGAACTTTTCAAATTTATGTAATTTGTTTTGGTAGCGGTGCCTCTACTATAAATTACTAGCAGCCATTGCCAACTTGGCAACTACACCTTACTGCAAACTTCCGCATTAATCAATTGTTTAGACTGTTTTTTTTTTTTTCTGGGTAAACAGTAAAAAATCATTTTTTTTTTTGAAAATTAAAGAAAGAAAAAAATGCGTGTACAGTAACGAATCTGCTTCATGCGGGAAAGGAGCTGAGGCATGCGTCCGATTATGCATCAAGGCAGACGTGTAGCTAGGTGGAGGAGTATCAGGGGGATAAGACGACCCTTGGCTCCGTTGGAGAGTCCTAGCGGCGATTGCTTGACTAGCCTGAGGTGGTGGCAAATATGGGTCATTTTCATTAACCTGATGGTAGTCTTTCCTGAAAAAAATTAATCACAAGGGGTTAAATCGTTATCTTTAATCAGGTCAACATGTATTTATTCTGTTTAGTATTGCGTGCACAAAAACAGACGCATAACTTACAAATTATCATATTTTCTATAAAAATCAATAAAAAACATTTTTTTACCTTTTCCTTATATAAATCCAGGTATGTGAATCCACCCATACCAGCGCTGTAAGCAACAATCCGGCAAGAACAGCCGAAACCAACATCATAGTCAACCCCAACAGTCCCACATTACACAACGCCCTCGACCCTCTTAAATAATGTGCATGTAAAGCCCTACAATCCACTGAGGTTGTTAAAATCGTCACTGAGGTATCAGCCGAGTTCACTTCATTTTTCAATGAGGAGAATTTCGTATCGAGCTGTTTTTTGGGAAACAGAAGCATCGCCGGCTGTCTTAAACTATTCAAATTCGCTCGCATATTCTCAATAGCCGTTTTAGCCTCACGCAGTCTCTGGGTAAAAGGATTTGCTCTGGCGCGTTCACAGCTTGTGTAGTACCGCAAAATATCCTTGGAAAGTTCAGTCGAGGCTTGATCCTCAATAAACTTATCGGGGGCTATACATAAGTCACCTAATGCTACACTGGAGGCGAGGTAGATGCTCGCCATTAGATAAGACGCGATTACGGCTAGTAAACCGCATACGGAGAAGGCGATTAGGGCGCAACGGCTGTGCCGAGCCACCCCCACCTGAAAACAAATAAAAAAAATTCTATAAAAATGAAGCCCCACTCATAAAAGTAAGGTTATGTCTAAGGCCCATTTTTGTAACTGTTTTTGCCAAAAGTTTTCCTCAAAGGCACAAAACTTTTACTATTTTTCCACTTTAGACGTTTTTGTGTTCTTAAAACATTATAAATTATCTTAAAAATCAAAGAAGTCTCAATAATGTTGACATTTTTGAATAACACTATAGCCAACTCAAAAATTTAGTTACTTTTACTAGTAGTGCCAACAGTAAAAGACGTCACAAACTTAAAAGTGTACTAAAAAATATCATTTCAATATAAATGCTTGTCGAAATCACTTAATATTCCCCAGAAAACATTTTAGATGTCTTAAATGTGTCATTATAATTTTTGTAGTAATTTTTTACAAATTTGTAAAAATGACATAACCTCACAAAAATTGACATTTCATATTTGGGATCCTTTGGTCATTTTCCGTTTTTTTTTTGTCTTTATTTAGCCACCCTTACCTACAAATAATTAAAAACTTTCAATAAATAGGACCTTAACAGAAAAGTGAGGTAATGTCTAAAATTCATTTTTTACAACCGGTTTTTTGTGAAAATTTTTCTCAAAAACCCAGAATTTTCACTATTTTTTCATTTTCTACGTTTTTGTGTTTTCAAATTGTTAAAAATTGCGTTAAAAATCAAATAAAAGCTTCAAAAATGTTGACACTATTTGAAACACACTGTTGCCAACTCAAAAATGTAGTAATTTTTTCCAGTAATGCCAATCGTGAGAGACGTCAAAATTTTAAAAGTACCGCTTAATTTTTTTTATTTCAAGATAAATTCTTGTTAGAATTACTAAGAAAACATTTTAAACCTCATTAATGTGTGATTATAGTTTTGTAGTATCTTTTTTTTTCATATTTGTAAAAACGACATAACCTCACAAAATTTCGACATTTACATATGGGGGCCCCTTTCAATTTTTTTCCTCTTTATTCAGTTTAAAACATCACCTACCAACAATATCACACACAAAATGAGCAAGACACTCAAAACGGCCATCGTCAAAGGCCACCTAATGGCCTCAATCTTCTCTCCTTGTATAATCCTCGGTACTAGGTTCATCCCTAGCAGAGGTTGTCGTATATCTCTCGCTGCATTCGCCGCCATCGTATTATTCCCCATCGTCCGCTCCAGGTAATTCAAGGCCGGCTTGAAGATGCTCATATTGCTTACAGGTTCGTCAAAAATATCCCTCAAATGTACTAATTGTGCTTCAGCTTGTACTTTTAACTGTCGTTCGATTGCTTCAGTCTGATTACGAATTTTGGCGACGAGGAGATCAACTTGACGGCCTTCATCAAGAAGGCGGACGACTCCGTTGTGAAGATCGTCGTTGCCATAAAGGCCTAAACCAACAGCGGCACAACATAGGACTGAAACAATGGCAAGGGATACTTTCAGAGCGGAAATGGAACGGGAAGGTCGGGGTTTGCGGTCGCAACATCGTGTTAAGAGGTAGATGAGAAGGACCAGGAGGGTGAGGATGAGCCATGCGGCAGGGAGCGAGCCCAAAATTCCCAAACTCTGAAACAAAAATAATAATAATAATAATAATAATAAACTCACTTTCTCTTTTAGTTAAATATTAAAAAAAAATTTAAGCCGATCCGGGGACATACTGCAGAGATAAAAAACATTTTTCTCTATTACAAAGCCATACAATAAATGGTACATCGAATTAAGAATTGTCTGAAGCTCTCACCTTCGATTAAACCATGGATCTTATTGGTGAGTTTTAACATTTTTTCTCTTTCTCACTTTCTCTTTTTTTTATTTATTTATTTTTTTTAATAAATAAAGAAACCAACGAATTTTTTTCACAGACTTGCTTTCCTAATACGTCTTTGTAAAATCGAAATCACCATCACGTCCCTGCCTCCAGCCCAACCAACACACAAACATTTCCTTGAGCAGGAAGATACGAGAGAGGGTCCAATTGTTTGTTTCCTGTGCAGCTGTTCTGCATTCAGATTATCTAAAGTCCAAATACAGAATCGTCAATCTCGACAATGGCTTTTACGTCCTGTCGCAATTTAATTACGTATACATACAAAAAAAAATTCCCTTGTTTATTTAACCACATAAACAAACGTTAAATTTAAAAGGTCTACGAAGATTGATGAGCGGCTTTTAAAACACGATAAATTCTCCAGAGAAACAGAGAAAAAAATCCGAGAAGGTTATTGATCGGAAAGCCAGACTCTCTATTTTTTGAAAATTTAAAAATTAACAAGACAAATATGCCATAAATGGGACAGTTAATAGCACCATGTAACTAGATATTTCACGCTGATAAGCAATTGTTTTATGCATGACCTGTCTTGGTATATAGATTTTCGTGCGGAAGGTTGGCGACACTGCACACAACTTTTTTTCGTAATTAATTCTATTAGAAAAATGAGGGGTGAAAGGCTGAAATGTGAGATACGGAAAAGCCTTGACAGCTTAATGACATTTGATAGTGTTTTGTTTTATATTTAAATGAGAATGTTTTCTTTTGTTTTAATGGTTTTCAAGAAGTGACCCTCTAAATCAAAACTAGTTTTTAAAAATCGAATTTATTAAAATATCTCACACATTTAAAATGAAAAGTGATAACACAAAAGATGATAAGAGATAAATAAAATACGGTAATTATACCACAACAATTGTGGTAAATAACGATACGTCGAATTAAGAATTTTCCGAAGCTCGCAATTTACAAAAAACTAATATTAATTAGGAATTTCATACACATCCTTAAAGCATCTTACATTGAACGACTAGAAAAATACCTACAGATCGAAGCAGGGCATGAAGTTTTACTAATATTGAAACACGATATTATTTTACTAATTTTAGAAGCAAAAAAGAAGATATAAATTAAGAGCGACAACATTCTTGTAATTTTAGAACCCAGAAGCACCCATTTTATTAATTTTTAAAGCCAGAATCGACAATTTACTAATTTTGAAAATCCAGACGTCATTTATTTAACAATTTTGACACTTCCAAAAACCAGAAACGATATTTCTTTTCAACTTTTGAATCAATAATGCCAAACGTAACATTGTTTTTGTAATTTTAGAAGTCGGAAGCAATAATTAATTAATTTTGAGAGGTTGAGTCAACAATTTACTAATGTGAAAACCAGAGGCGATCTTTTACTAATTTTTTTAACCAGAGGCGGTACTTTTTACCTTTTTTTTAATCTATGAATGAATAAATATGCAAAGGTAACATGTTTTGCAATTTTGAAAGCCGAGAGCGATTTATTTGTAAAACAATCAAAGCAAAATTTTATTAATTTTGGAAGCCAGAGACGACATTTTACTAATTTAAAATTAGAAACAACGGCTTTGTTTTAGAAGCTTAATGTGATACGTTTTTTTTTGTTTTCCAGTAAAAACAAATGCTTTTTTTTCAATTTGGGGTACCTACCGAAAACAACCTTTTACTAATTTTGGAAACTGGAGGCAATAATTTATTAATTTTTGACATACAAAGGCATAATTTTGCTAATTTTAGAAGCTGGAGACGATATTTTCATTGTTTTTAATTAACAAAAGTATAATTTTAGAAGCACGAAGCAATATTTTACTAATTTTCTAAGCTAAAAATGACATTTTCCTAATTTTAAAAACCAGAAAAGACGAATTTTACTAATTTCAAAACACAGAGATTTAATTTTATTAATTTTAGAAACTGAAGGCGATGTTTTAGAAGAAGAAACGTTTTATTAATTCTGGATGTCACAGTCAAAATTTTACTAATTTTAGAAGTTTAATGTGATCCGTTTTTGTTTTTTTTTTGTACTCCAGTAAATACTAGAGGCAACAATTTATTAATTCTGACATACAAAGACGTAATTTTACTAATTTTAAAAGCTGGAGACGATATTACAATTTTTTTAAAGCAATAAAAGTATAATTTCTAGAAGCATGAAGCAACATTTTATTAGTTTTGGAAGCCAAAAGCGACATTTTATTGATTTTGAAAGCTAGAAGAAACGAATTTTATTAATTTTAAAACACAGAGACATAATTTTATCAATTTTAAAAACTAGAAGCGATGTTTTTTAAAAAAATTAAATCAATAAAGGAAAAGCGACATTGTTTTTATATTATTTTTTAAGTAAGAAATATTTTACTCATTTTGGATGTTGAAGGCAAAATTTTGCTAATTTTATAAGTTAAATGTAATATTAATTTATTGTTTAAATTTTTACTAATTTTGGAAAGAAGAGAAAAAAATTTAATAGGTTTGCTTTACAGAAACGTAATTTTACTAATTGTAGAAGCTGGTAGAAATGTTTTTTTATGTTTTTTAAATTATGGATAATTAGTGTATCGTATAAATTTTTTTAAATTAAAAAGCCTGAGGCGACATTTTATTAATTTTTAAATACAGAAATATAATTTTACTAATTTTAGAAACCATAAGTAATATTTCGTCTCAGCTTTTCAACTAATAAAGATAAAAATGATATACTTTTTGTAAATATTTAAGTCGGAGGTGATATTTTACTAATTTTTAAATCTCGGAGACGATATTTTAGAAATTTTGTAAGCCAAAAAGAATCTTTCTTATTAAACATAATAAATGAATAAATATGAAGATGACATTTTTTCCTAATTTTAAGAGCTAGAAGCAAAATTTTTGATCAAATTTGAGAACTCGCTTGACATTTTTTTTTTGTGAAGATTCTCTTCTGTCAAATGCCCTTTTGCAGTACTGACCCACAGTCAGAGCTGTAATAGGACCTTTTTGTGTCACTTTTTTGTCCAATTTAGACAAAAAAAAGACGTATTTCCAGTGGCGGTGCGCATCGATTCACTTACCTCTAAATAAACAGGTGATTGTGGATCAAATGAATTATTAACTTGGTGGAATGTAACATTAAGATGAGGTAGCGAGTGCAGCAAACGCGCCAAGAACGGGATGCTGTACGCGTCCTCTCCTGGAGTGACGCCCATGCCAGCACTACGCCACTGCGTTCACGTCACACCATTATCACACACCACAAGCCACTGAAACAAAAACAAAAAGCGTTTCAAAACGATTTTTTCAAGTTCGATGAAACAATTTTTTATCAGTTATTATCATAATTTCTACGTCACTGATGCAAATTAAAATCGAAATAAACCCAGATTTATTTTGGTATATCCTCTCAGAAGTTTCATGCCTCGGTGATGAGCGAGAGATGAACGCCCGATTCAAGGGATGAAGACAGTTGAGTGTTGCTAATGAGAATTTCTAGGTTTGTGATGTCAGATTTATTGTGTGAAGGAATGACAAGGAGGCGGTCACGTGAAAAGGAATCGATGATAAGCGACCGGAATTGGCCTTGTATGCTGCTGTTATCAAGGTTGACGCATTCTACATGTGAAGTTTTCTGATACGCGGGAAAAACGCATTTTACGAAAAAATCTGATAGATTGGAGACATGATTATGCCAAATTCCGAAAAAAAAACATATTTTTTTTACTGATAATGGAGAATTACACACGTGAATGACATACAATTTTTTTTCTAATGTCAATATTTACTAAACAAAAGATGTTTAACCTGATTACTTAAATTATCGCTTGATGTGCAAACAGAAGCAACAGTTGCAAGCTAAAAAAATGCTTTATGGCCCAAATTGGTGGCCCTCTCTAAGAAAAATATCCCACAGTTCGGCTCTGTGAAGTTAAAAAAAAATTGTTGTTTGCATTTAATGCAAAATTATTAAATTCAGAGTCTACTACTACTTTTTATAACATTTTGAGAAATAAAAATAGTATATTAAAGAACGCATTTTAAAAAGTTAACTTTGTAGCACGAATTCAAGTTTATAAAACGAGCGCAAAGCGCGAGTTTTATAAGGAATGAATGCCACAATGACTTGAGAACCGAGTTCTTTATGTTATTTTTCTACTTTGTACGTTTTACGTGATTTTTAAGTAAAAAAGTTAATTATTTAATCTTTAGGGACTTTTGCGTTAATATGAGATAGCTGGTAATAAATGTCATGAAAGTGTCAAATGTTTTATAAAGAGTTTTCAAATTTGTCCCAAATTCTGTGTAAGTAACTCACAAATGGTTCTTTTTTACCTACCATATCGGTTATTTATTGAATACTCCAATGCGCATAAACACAGTAAGGAAAATCTCCAAAGACATTGTAAAATTATTCTTAAATTACCAAATTAATTGCGATTCTCAGCGATTTCTCTCATCGTTATTTCAGATCAAGCAGTGCTAGATACTCATCTAGGAAATCACCTATAAATTATCAAACGCTATGGAGGTTGTAAATCGTTAAAATAGTGGCTAAAAGCTGTTTCATTTTAAAGCTGTTCTAACCTTCAAAAAAAAAGTTGTAGTTACCTCATTGTAACCGCCGCTTGTTCACCCAATTTTCGAATGTTTTATAGGTTAATTACGACACACACACGAAAACACCTTGGTGAGGAATACTAGTCTAGTCATCAAGTGCAACAAAATTTATTCGAGTAAAATTATTATAATTGCAACGCTAACATAATCACTGAAACGTCACAAATTCTAGCGAAAACGTGTTACCAACACAAAAAAAGTAAATTGCACTAGTACTTTACGCACGCAATTTGGGTGCTGAATTGGCTAATGCGACACCCAAATTGGTATCTCTTACAGACGCAAAATAAAAAAATTTCTAAACATAGAACAACATCGAGTAGCATTTTTATAATCATTTATTGCATATATGTATTATGTTTTATCGAAATATTTAAAACTGAATCTGTGTTATCTAAGACATTGAAAAATGCGCTTTTTTATCTACAAAAAGAAGTGAATAACAACAATATTTTTATTCTTCATGAGTTATATAAAAATAAAAAACAGAGAAAACACATCCTTGATTTCTGTTTTTTCACAGAAACTGAATAAAACCAAATCTAGTAATAGCTGTTTCGAGTTTTGCTTGTTTTAAATTTGTAACAAGATGAGTTGTGAAACAGTTGACGGTCAGAGATATGTATAATCTGTAGCGAAAACACGAGAATTTGCATAGGGGAATAAATGTTGACATATTTTAACATACTGATAGTATCTTTAGGTATTTTTTGTCACAAAAACCAACGAAAATAAAACTCAGTCATTCTGTAGGCAATCCGCAATATTCTGGGTGACAAACAGAGTGAAAATAGCTAGTTGTGACCATCACGTGACAACATGACATAATATGAACATAACCACAAAGCGGCTTTGTTGATTTGCTCCAATTTTGAGAATTTTGATCATTGTGCCGTTGTTTCTAGTATAAACCAGAAGCTAGAGTTGATTTTAATACATAACCTAGCTGATTTCAGTTTAATTGTGCTTGAGAGTGTTGCGGATTACATAAAACCTGAGATCGAAATATAACTGAATCAGAGCAAGCCGTAGAAGTGGGTATTAACATTAGACACTTCATTACAGTTATGCTGGCACAGCCTGCTCTGATTCAATTACATTTCGATCTCACCTTACAATACCAGAGCTCTATTATTTGAGTTATTTTCGGTTATTATAATTTATTACTTGATGCTTTTCGCTGATTATTTATTTATCAAATAAGATAGTAATTATTTTTGTGTCTTTTATCACTGTTGTGATAACATTATTGTCTATATAAGGACATTATACGTTTCGATTGTATCATCTACGAGTATAATAATGATAAACACTGTTCATTACACAAAAAAAAACTCGTAGCTAGCCATGAGAAGGAAAAATAGAAGAATTTGCCGATTCTTGAAAAAATTACAAATTCTTATAGATAGTGATTTAGGAAATCCGATAATAACCAGAAAAGTACAAAATTCCGAATATTTTAGAATTTATAAATTTATCAAAAAACATTTATAAGAGTTGTTTTTATCTGTAAATATTGCCGAACATACAAAATTCCAAAATTTTTAAAAAATTACACAAGATAGAAAATTACAGGCTCTTTCGACTGGTCAAAAATTTATTATAATCGGATTTATAGTTTCAGAGAAATTTAGAAACAAAATTATTACTAAACAGTTCTTCGAGCTTACGGAAAAAATTTTTTCGTGACATTCCACACTCATAAATAACTATTTATTGTTGATTGCTGCATATAAATAAATATGAAGGTCTGACTTATCATCAAAACCCACAAAAATATTTATTTGTGTTTGTAGTAACACAAAAATTGAAAATTCCGCATATTATCTACATATAGTATCTTGCAGTATTTACAAACAGAAGGACTGGCTCTTTCTGTCAATACTTGTGAATCATAAATACATAATTGTAAACATTGCAATTTGTAATAACACCTAATTTTAGGTATTTATATTGTGTGACAGATGGTTTAATTCATTTAATAACTTATCTTAATAAGAAAAACTGATCTATATAATCGCTTTGACAGCTGCTGGGGTTAATTTTAGGGACAGTTTAGATTTTTTTTGTAAAATTCACTGAGTTCGTTGAACGGAAAACCCGATTATCATCAATTTTGCAAACGGCAAACCCACAATTTGACTCATTTGTTTCAGAGACATTTTTTTCCGTTCCTAATTTCTAACTTCAATTTTTTTTAAAGCTTGTAATTAATTTTTCATGACAAGATGCGGGTTTCTAGTGTCTTAAGTGAAACTTTTAAGAGGGTTTAATATGAAACATCCCTTTTTTCTCAGTTTTAAAGCATCAACAAGGAGGCTTTTGTTTGGAACGGATTGAACAGATGGCTTTTTAAGACTTTTTAGATTTTTTTAAATATAATTATACAAAAATTGTTATTTAAAAGATGTCAACACATGCTTTGGATATTATTACAATCAGATGTTAAATTATTTAGGAGCGAACAACACATGGCAATGGCAATTGAGAGAGAAAATTTTTTTGAGATGTTTTATCTTGATGATCCATTAATATTTACTTTTCCCCGATGATTAATGTGCTTTGAAAAGATTTTTTCCCGAATAAAGAACGAAATTAAACTCCAACAAACACGTTTTTGTTGATTCTCAAGCAGAAAAACGCTAAAATCTCATCGATTTAATCAATCATAACAGATTTTTTTAAATACACAAATCGTGACAGATTCGCACTATTTCCACCGGAAATGTCCACTTCAAGGCGAAGTACTTGAAATGCACTTTAATTAGCGTCTGATTCACTCAATTAAATTAAAAAAAGGGTGGTACAACTGGTCGATATAAAACTGTCATACATCCAAGGCCTCAAAAAAAATTTCCGCAATCTCCTCGATTGAATAATAACAATAACAAGACGAAATCAAATGGGGGCCCTCCTTGGTTGTACTTTTCGTAAACATCTATACAGGGTGTGTATGAAGGGGCGCAAAAGATCCCGGCTAAGGGCGTGGCTCACAAAGCATCGATCTGGGTTTTTACGTAAAGCTCGCACACACCCTCAGCTGAATCCACAGAGTTTAAAGCACCAAATCAAA
Organism: Tribolium confusum; assembly: GCA_029207805.1. Lineage (NCBI taxonomy): Eukaryota > Metazoa > Arthropoda > Insecta > Coleoptera > Tenebrionidae > Tribolium > Tribolium confusum. The sequence continues at coordinate 3,210,771 of JALGAY010000007.1, read as the reverse complement.
ATTTATTTATCACAGACAACGTGATTTTTATCAGTAACAATTGTCACAACAATTTTAGGTGTGTCTTAAAACTCTTTGTTTAAAAATTAATTTGATTGCCATTTAGAGAAAGTCACGTGATTGTTATTACCTGACGATGAGAGAAGAATTAATTAGTGACTAAGAAACGTGTCGAGAAAATTTTAATTAATTTCCCGAAAAAAAAATCATGTAGCAAAAAAATTTAGGTGAACACGCCTAGACATTTTTTTGAATTTCTCAGGAGTTTTTAATAAAAACACGTGAATATTTATGACACAAATAACAGTATTTATTTTGTAATGTTTATATTTGTTTAGATTCGTCAGAATCAATGACAAAATCGATGATATCAGCAGATAATCACTGTAATTTTTCAATAACTCACATCACGTGTTTGAGTCCTTTATTGCATTGCAAACTTATCAAAAATCAAATATTGAACTTGCATTTTTATCATTGAGCTCACGAAAACGCGGCATTCAAATATCTCTGTTCTCTTTTATGTTTATTTCAATTTTCTTCACTTCATTACCTCTTTATAACGGAACAAAATGAATTTTCATCGTTTCCTCTCACATCAAATATGTAAATTCTTGCTTAATTACTCCCGGAAGTGATCTCTATATTCTCAAAGCAAAGCTATCTTTCTGATTGTAACATCACGAAGGTCAATTATTTGAACTTTTGAAGCAACAGTTCTCAAGGTATAAAGAAGCTCCAGGTGGTCGACCAGATGATCTAAATTTAACGTCGAGTCAAGGTTGAAGGAAACACGAAAATAACCCGGAAGATAAAAAAAATTGTTATCGAAACGTTGTTTACATAAAAGAGGTGATAAATGCTGTTATGCCATTTTTTTTAAATAAAAATCGGAATTTATTACGTTGCCTGCAATTCTGAGAGATCATTAATTAGCCCAAGATCCAAAAAAATTAAATTAATTAATTAAAAAACAGTCAAGGTCTTAAATTAAACTTTAGACCAGTTATTATCACTGATTTACATGTTTTACGCATTAATTCCAAATTTAACGATTACAATTAAAATATCGCAGCTACTGTATGCATTTTTTAAAAACGAGCCCTATATATTTTTCCCCAAGCAGAAATAACAAGATTTTCGCGCTTTTTCTAGTTTTAAACTCTTAATCACGTTAAAATATTGTATTTTAGGCATTTTACAATTAAAAAAGTGCCGCCCCTGGAGGTTAATTTTTTAAAAACAGACCCTGCATATTTTTCCCCAAGCAGAAATAACAAGATTTTCGGACTTTTGCTGGTTTTAGACTCTTAATCACGTCAGAATATTGCATTTTACAATTAAAAAAGTGGCGCCACTGCCGATTTTTTTAAAAAACAAGCCCTATATACGTGTTTGTCCCCAGGCAGAAACGCATGACAGCAACCTCCTAGATCTTCCTAGTTTTCTTTAAACCCTTAATCGCGTTAAAATAATCATCCCCAAGCCACAATCCTGTGGGATTATCGCCCCTTGTAATTCAAGTCGTGTTAATCCCGGCCCTGTGCCCACTCCGGTCCTGTCACATCTTTAATCCCCGTTTCTTGTAAAATTTTATAGATTCGTTTGCGTGTACCAAAACAACTGTTCAAAATCAATAAATTACAATAAAAGGGCCGGCTTAGGCTCACTAAGACAACCCCTTTTTGTTGTTTTGACTCATTGATGAATCATAAAGAGGGCCTTTTGCGGCTGGAATAAATGAAACGCGGGTTGTTTTAAGCACGTGGAGTGACATAATAGTGTAGAAATTTGATTCAATTATGTAATTTGTGTTAATTACCTTAAAGTAAAGTAATAATCCACTCAAATCCAGCCGAAACAACATGCACCCACTCACTTCTGATTCTCACAACAGACTGGTGATTTTTTTTAGGATAGAGGGCGCTGTTGGTGGGAAAACGCCGGGTGGTTTGCAACACAACTAACAGGTGAATTGTGTGTTGCATAATTTTATGTTATGCAGGGTGTTAATAAAAACAATTTTTTTTCAAGATTTATTAACCAGGTGATGTAAACAAAGGGTAATAATGTTTATTCCAATTTAAGGCACGTTACAAGTTACAGTACCGGTTTCTACTATTTAATTCTAGGTTATAAATGGAAATACTTTTCTTTTGTAATTATTTGGTTTTTTATGATGACTAGTAATTTAACAATTAACAAAATAAAGCCATCAAAAACTTAAATTATTGTCGGTGATTAATTGAATAAATAGTAGAACATGATTACAGTTTAAGAGAAATTAATATCACCATTATACTAACAAAAACAATTGCCTCGCAAAAAAATAAATATTTACTTAAACGATAAATAAAATATTAAAAAATAAAACAAATCTCTTAAATATCTGACAAGTAAATTAAAACCCACTTAACAAAAAAAAAAGCAACTACTTATTAGTGCTTACAAACATAACTTAACCTCTCAAACAGATTGCTGTGATTGGTTGAGTTTTCTCACAGGTTGTGGCGACATCTGAAACAAAACGTCAAATTAAATCTCTCAAAACCATGGCTTACTACAATTAACAGATAAAGTTTGACCTCTATACCAACTGTGAAACATCAAACAATAGTTTTAACTAAATTAAAATTTGAGATACACAATGTAGCCATTTTGTTTAAAATAAATTGATCTTTTTTTAAATTTGCCGCCTTTAACTTGACGTACTGAGCATGCGTAAAGCTCAAGGTCACATACTTCAAAATTTATTAGCCTTGGAACGCCAAAAAAAATTTATTTCGAAGTTTAAGTAGCACTTCTTAAAACAAAATAGCTGTATCGTGTATTTAAAAAAAACGATTAAGATTTATATTTAAAGCAATTTTGGATATTATTAGATAAATTTTGAATACAAATTCCAATAACACTCTGTATAAATACATTTTCTGATTGACCACGGCCTCCTAGATTAGCTTTCTTTGAATAAATTTTGAATACAAATTTCAGTAACTCTATAGTGTATAAATTCATTTTCTGATTAACCACGGCCTCCTAGATTAGCCTTCTCTAGATAAATTTTGAATACAAATTTCAATAAAACTCTGTATATTATACATTTACATTTTCTGATTGACCATGGCCTCCTAGATTAGCTTTCTCCAGATAAATTTTGAATACAAATTTCAATAACACTCTGTATATTATACATTTACATTTTCTGATTGACCATGGCCTCCTAGATTAGCTTTGTCTAGATAATTTTTGAATACAAATTTCAATAACACTCTATAAATATACTCTCTGATTAACCACGGCCTCCTAGATTAGCCTTCTCTCGATAAATTTTAAATACAAATTTCAATAACACTCTGTATATTTTCTGATTGACCACGGCCTCCTAGATTAGCTTTCTTTGGATAAATTTTGAATACAAATTTCAGTAACTCTATAGTGTATAAATTCATTTTCTGATTGACCACGGCCTCCTAGATTAGCTTTTTCTAGATAAATTTTAAATAAACTCTGTGTACTGTATAAAAACATTTTCTCATTGACCACGGCCTCCTAGATTAGCTGTCTCTGTTTCTCAAAGAGAGCCACAGTAAAATATGCAATTCTTGAAATTAAAACAACCTATAAACTAGATTTTGGTAAATCAGTTTCAAAATTGTCAATAATTTTATTTTTTCTGTCAAATGTAATTGTAAAAATTTGTTTATTTAACAGACTCCACTAGAAGTAGTTTTTATAAAAATCTACCGAATAAAAATCTCCTTCACACTATAACTTGCTAATCAAGGAAGCCATGGTTTTGCCACTTTAACTGAAAGAATCGTAGTAAGTCTTTCAACTTACCCAATTCAACTTCGTCCTTGACACATTATCAGAGTGCCTATGTACTGCCGCCGTCGTTGTATACACTTTCCTGACCTCTGGTTCAGTCAATGTAACCTTGACCTCAGCTTCTGACACTGCCTTGTCCATTTCTCCACATGAATTTATATAAATACTTGTCGTATATAACTTAACCTCTTCGCCGGTATTTGTTGATTTATCTAAAGATTTTCGTGGATTGGCAGCACTATCTAATGTATTTTGTGAATTACGTAACGCCACTTGTTCGTTGGTTTTCGTTTCTTCGTTTTGTTTTTTTTCGATTTTAATATTTTTCGGTGGTTGAAATTTTGGCATACGACTAACCCAATGATCAGTACTTGAACCAACCGAACTAGTACTTGCCGCACTACTTGAACTTGAACCAACATTACGACGTTGATAAAATAATATATAAGCACTATTATTGACTAAGAGGGCGCTAATATCGTCAGTTTGTTTTGATAAATTTGTAACTTTTGCATCATCATAGAGGTACCACTGGTTGTCATAAGGGTTTTTACAAGCGGCAGTATAATGACCGGTTTCTATATCACTACCATGATGATAGCAAATACCATATAGATCGTACATATTGTCGTTTGCATTTGATTGTTTTCGTGTACGTTTAAATGGACTCCAACCATTGGTCATTATCATTTGTTCCTCACTGATGTTTGTACCCTTATTAGCCAGATGAGGTGTCATATCAAGGTTATATACAGGAAATTCAACCATTGTTGTTAATTTTGCACTACTACAACCACGCAATGTTTGCCTGTAACAAAAAAAAAAAATATGTAAGATAGCCACCAATCACATGCGCAATTTGAAATTGTTGCCATAACAACAACCAATGACAACGGATTATTTCAAATTGTCAACCAATCAGACTTACTGTCGAAACCGTTTAAAGTGGACAACCAGAATATCTGGTAACGACCACATATCCAATGTTTTAACCACCGGTTGATACTGTTGACAATGTGGACACCTCCATGCATCCGTTAAAGTCTCAGCTTCAGTATAATCCCTTAAACATTCTTCTAATGTAAGTGGTGCACCTCCTTGCATAGCTTGTGCTTTCATTTGTTTAACCGAAAAAAGTTCCTCAATTGTATCACTATCATCAGCAATTATTAAATTTTTGGCACTCTTATTGAATTCCATTACGAGTTTAACATGAGCAGGACCTCCTTCTTCACTACATAAAGCTAAAGCTTGATCAATAGCTTCCATAAAAAGTGGATGTTCTAAATCAGGTTCAAGGTAACAAGGAGGCTCGTTATCGTTACAAGCCGGATCGGAAATACGAATTTTAAAAACACCTTTCGATTGAGATGAAGTGAGAATGTCATCGTGTAAAATAGGAGCCATTTCTTTAAGAATTAGCTTTTGGAGGTCTTCATAGGAGGTCTCACGGGATACTTGCATAGTGTAGGGGCTTCCTGGAATATAAAAAAAATAAGTAAAGTTTTGAGGGATTTTAGAATACAGTTGGTATCGCGATTTTAACTGGAACTTCTTTGTTTCCAATAAAACGAACTAGATTTTAGTAACTTTTTAAATTTTCTAGCTTCATACTGTAAAATTCTAACCTCCTAACAATTGATTTCAGTCTACAGGGTGAGTCATTTTGCCATTAAAAACTTGGTTTTTTTCTCTACGCATGTGAATTTATTCAGCATTTTTCTAATATTTCTTCTAATGAAAATTAATTCGTTGAAAAAAATTTAAAATTTCCATTATTTCTTATGTTATTCTAAATGACACGATGTGGTAATAATGTTTTGTAAAAAAAATATTTCCAAAAAACTGTAGATAACCGCAAAAAATAAAGTTTGTTTTGTAAGATCTATGAAGCAGCATTGCCGTTACTCTTCCATTTAATCTTCTTAATTCTAAAACTAGATGTATTATTATTTTATAATTGTTCATTAATGCTTTACGTCGTTTGTAATTACTAATTCCGACAATTATAAATTTAAAAAAATCAATTATTTACAACTGGAAAAGAGCGTAAATGCCGATTTTATATTAGTTGTAAATCTGTCGTTATTTTCAGTTTGATAACAGATAAATTTAGAATAAAACATCCCGAAATAAAGCATCATTTGTTATTTACGTAAATATTTAACGAGAAGAGATAAATCCGAAAAGGGCAAATGACTGTATTTATTTCCTAAATGTCAGAGATAAATCGACAAATTTTATAATTCTCATAAAAAGACAAAAAACAAAAAAAAAATTGTGATAAAAAGTAGATCGTGTGTGAATAATTTCCAGTTAAATTGTTTGAAATTTGAATCATCTTCATTACGGCCAAGGCCACGCGTGTAAATTTTGTTTGATTACTAGACTGGACTCGGAGGAAATTACTATTTACACACGACGAAAACGTGGATTTTAAATCAATAAAACACAATTTTTATTAATTTTTTTCGAACAGAAGTCATACAAAAAATGGCAAAAGTAGACAGTTTGAGATTGTCAAACTTAAATAACTCAAAAACTTACCAAATCTGCTAAATTTATCTCCTTCCTGTACAACATTAATCCAACACAACAAAATATAAGGACTCGTCGTATCCTCTTCTACATCTTTTAATTGTGCTACTTCTATACAATAAATCGGATCAATTTCACTTATAATATTGATCGATTGAGTATCGGTAAAAGTCCTCAAAAATCCCGATTCTCCAATTTCAGTAATAAGCATATTGGCACGTTCAATCGACGTGTCCGATTCGAGGAAGTCCCTCAATTCGGAAATGGTCGCTCCCGAAGGCATACTTAGTCCAATTTGAACTTGTCTCGGTTGTTGGGACGTGTATAAAACCTAAAATCCTTTAAATTCTTAAAACTGACAAAAAAAAGGATCGGTTTTTACCCACCGTGACGTAAATGGATTGCTTGCTAAATTGGGGTAATTGCACTGAAATACATTGGAAGGGATCGAAGGTGTTTGATTGGGTGCGGCAACGTGAACAACTCAACGAAGAACGATATTGGGCCTGGAATACACCCTGGATAAATGAATTGTTACATCTTTTGTAATTCTCCAAGGTTTCGGCGGCTATTACTTCATCGGGACGACCGGAAGTCTGAAATAGAAATTTATGAAATGTAGACAGTTAGAGACTCGGCTTCGCCTTGACAAATCATACAAAAACGTAGCATTTTAGTAGGTTTTTATATACAACAAACGCGCATATTCAACCAGGCTTCTCCCTACTGCTATTCTCTGAATAAACATTTAAGGGCGAGCTGTACACAAATTAACCTTGAGCGTTCAACTGTTTTAATGTCTTTCCCTTAAAAGACAAAAAGGGAGAAAAAGTATGGATTTGAACAACAGTGTTACTTGTCATTTTGACGTTTCTGACATTTATTTAGTCTCTTTCGGTCAATTTTTCAAGACTAGGCTTCACCCAGTAGCTAAATAAACGGCTTGTTGATTAAAAAATGACTAATTTCCGGAAACTAACGAGTAATTATCAAGAAAAGGATGTGAAATAAATTAGTGTTCGAAAAAAAAAACAATAGAATTTTTTAATATGTGAATGCAATACTGCATTTCCCTTGCAATTAATTTTTAATGCAACTTTCTCTCTTAGATACATAAAAATTAAAACTTTTCGTCGTTAGATATCTATGTCATGTCAAAATGCTACCGGAAATTCAGAAAGTAGAACTCTCAACTCCGCCCTACAATATCGTCAATAATTTTTTTCTTTTTTTATATTTTGATGATGTGATAATATTGATCGAAGTGTAAAATCCTTGAAACTTGACGTTAATTAATCACCTAGACGACGATTAGAATTAGGTAAAAAAAACATCACGTTATAAAGGTGTAATCAACCTCTAGTCAGTACAGAAAAAAACAAAAAAAAAATAAAAATAAAATAAATAACATGAGCAACACGCAAAGTGTCTATTAAAAATTTAGACAGTCGTAAATTGCTCCAATTTTTTTCTCTTTTTTTCTTAAGGGTGGAGTCGAAATAAAGTGTCAATCGATGAGTTGTTATCATAACGGAAGGTGTGACAAATACAAGATTAGTTTGTTATTGTTGGTGGGGGAAAAACCAGACTTTGAACTCGGCTATTGACCGACAAATAGAACAGGAAAAAATTTATTTAACTAATTTTAGAAAAGAGATAAAATAAGTTTAGAGTGAAAGTATTATAAAATTGTGTGTTAATCATGAACTCAAAGTGTCATTGAATAAATAAATAAAAGAAAAAAACAACTTTATTATTAATCGCAGGTGGCACGATATGCTCGACTGATAAAATAATCAAGAATGTCGCATAATTTTAAACGTGTGATTTGACTTCAACAAAAATGTCTCAAATTATTAAAATTTTGTATTTGACAGGCGATAAAATAATCAAAATAATCAAATCAGCAATTTTCTTAATTTCAGAAAATCGTAAAAATTTTAGCTTAGAGAAATGTCAAAATATTCAAAAGTTATTCAGAATATTAAACGTATGTCTGAGCTTACAAAAATGTTAAAATATTTTTTTAAAAATGTGTAAAATTTATAGACAAATTAACAATTTTATACAAAAACATAACTAAATTTCTTAATTCCAAAAATTCATTTTCTCTAAAACATGACAGACATACGATTATTGAACTTAATTTTTAATTTTTAAACGTATGTTTTAGTTTACAAAAATATCAATATGTCCAAAATTACGTAAAATTCATGACAATGACAATTTGATTTAAGAACAGAAGTACGTTTGCTATTTTTTTTGAATTTCAAAAATTTATATTCCTATAAAATCGTGTTTCAAAATTTTAGACGTATGTCTTAGCATACAAAAATATCAAATTTTTGATAATTGTGTATAAAATTTAAAAGGCACAATAAAAATTTGGTGTAAGAATAAACGTACGTTTCCTGTTCCTAATTCCAAAAATCAATTTTCTAGAAAACTAATAATTCAAAATTCAAAAGTATGTCTTTTTTTTAAAAAAAAAGGGGGTCCCCGACTGGCCGTGACATGCCTAAATTACCGAGCCCAGTAGGTACCGTGCCCGACCGAGCCCACCCCACCACATGTGGAGGGTTTTTGATGGCCTACGTGGGCTCACTGAGGCAAATACCAAATACCCATTGTGAGCTTCCCTTCATACGAAACAACACCCATGGTTTTCGTCGAACCGGCATCGGTTTCACACTAGCGAGCGGCTCAGAGTGTGCATTATCGTTAGGCTACTGCCGACCCCAACGTATGTCTTACTTTAAGCTTCCAAAAAAATTACATTAGAATTTATAAGTACAATACCAATTTGATGTAAGAACAGACGGACGTTTCCTGTACGTAATTTTAATTCGAAAAAAAACCAAATAAAAATGAAGAATTTTAAGCGTATGTCTTAGCATCCAGAAATGTCAAATTTTGAAAATTGGGTATAGAATTTCTAAAGAACAATAAAAATCTGGTTTAAGAACACACGTACGTTTCTTGTATTATTTTTTTTAATTCCAAAATATAATATTCATTTTCAAAAAAATAATGATTCAGAATTTTAAACATGTCTTAGCTTAAGCTTACAAAAAAAATTCACAGTAGGATTTATAAGTACAATAACAATTTGATGTAAGAATAGACGTACGTTTCCTATACATAATTTTAATTCGAAAAAATCACAATAAAAATCATGATTCAGAATTTTAAACGTATGTCTTAGCATACAAAAATGTCAAATTTTAAAAATCGTATATAGAATTTATTGGTACAATAAAATCTGGTGAAAGAACAGATCTACGTTTCCTGTATTTACTTTCTTAACTCCCAAATCAATTTTCAAAAAAAAAAAAAAATTAAATAAATAATGATTCAAAATTTTAAACGTATGTCTTAGCATACAGAATGTCAAGTTTTGAAAATTATGAATAGAATTTATAAGTACAATAAAAATCTGGTGTAAGAACAGACGTGCGTAATTTTAATTCGAAAAAAACACAAAAATCGTGCCTCAGAATTTTAAACGTACGTCTTAGCTTACAAAATTATTATAATATTCAAAATTATGTAAAATTTCTAAACGTAATAATAATTTACTAAACTACTTAATATTCATAATTCTAAAAACATATTTTCTCGTGGAAAAAATTATGATTCAGAATATACAAAATTGAGATAAATATTGCTGATTAATACAAAAAATATTGTACCTATTGTATTATAAGCAAATAAATGATAAATAAGAAAAATTTCCGATTGTTTTTGCAACAAATGAAAACACGAAAAATGTAAATCCATTATAGATTCTCAAATTTCAGTCAAAATTTCCATAGATTACTTGATCATTCTTTATTTTGAATTTTTGACAATCATTTTACATGCTCAAATTTCATATTTACATTAAACTTATCTAATCATTTTCATGACAAAATATATATGTTTTCACTTGTCATATCAGTGCCTACTTATAATCTTTAAATAAATTATCCTGACGTAATTAAACAAAGATATTTAAACACAACAAATAGACGTGACAAAAATTAAATTAAATCACATTATTAAATTATTTATTTTTAAACTTTCTCCAAATTTTTTTTTGTTTAAAATTTATGTCATTTATCCAATAACAACTTCCGCCTAATCGCAACTTCCTGCGTAAAATCAGCATAATTGAATTAACACACATTAAATTGATTGAAATAGTAGGCGTTGAAAAACGTGTTTCTTTTTTTTTTGTTTTCATTACCAATTAGAGTAATTTGACGTAATAAGTAATTAGAACACAAACACGAGTTACATATTTGTTTTTGATTGTTTTAAGTTCGATCACTCGATCAGATTTTTTTTCCTCGAATAATCTGTCAAGGTTTCAAGAATGACCTAGTTCCGGATTAATAAAAAGGCGCCATTTTGGTTTTAATAAAATCACAAAAAATCCAAAAACAATCATCGCTGACATGATCCAAGACCGATTTTAATAAAATAATTTAAATAATCGTCTCATCTGTGATATTTCCACACAATGAATCCGAAAAAAACTCCCCTTATCCCACCCCAAAATAAATCTTTTGAATTCATTCTTTTGTTGGCTGTGGAATGCAAAGAATGCGACCGAATCGATTAAAAGCTCGTCAGAGAGCTCGACTTTTATAAATACAAGACGTCCCCTCGTTATTTTTTTTAAAAAGAATCTTTTTTTCGACAGGAAACGGACGAGTTGAATTACGAGTATCCCGTATATAGTTGGGGGAAGTCACGTGTTAGGAGTTTTTTTTTATAACCAAGGACAATCGAAATAGACACACGATTAGATGACCATGACACGTTTATCCTTTTAATTTTTCATTGCCAATTCGGTGATGTCGCACCGCCATTTTGTATTCATCAATAGAATTATAAATCCAACTTTCTCTTTCGAATAATTTGCATAAATAAACTCTCGAATCGGGGAAAAAATCAAGGTCACAAGTATTTTTAGAATTAAAAGTGGGAGCGAAGTTTTGAGGGAAATTCTGGAAGTGGAATAAGGTGACAATGGATGTATAATTAAAAACGCAATGATTGGACGATTTTTAAGGTTTATACAAGTCACGCGTTTGTAGTACGATCTGGTCTAGAAACGTCGAGAAATGCCGATTTTGTAATACTTAACTGTTTGTTATATGAAAAGTTTATTGACCACAGAAATTAAAAATCAAAACGTGATGATAAAAGAGAAGGATTTTATCAGAGATCTAGTTAGCTTTGGTAATTATCAAATCAACAGAATTTCGGCTGAAAATACACCAAATCTTTTTTGTATTTTATTTATTATCTAGTTGGCTTTGTTTTTCGATTTTTAAAATTATCGGACAAACAAGATTAACAGAAAAATGATTTTTTAAGATTGTCTTGCCGGATTTCAGGAAAACAACACAAAACAGAATGTTGCAATAACAAAACTTGATCGACCTTCCACTCTTACTGGAAGACATGCTCATTCAAATAGAGCAAAACACGCAAAAATCTATGAGAAAGCTCTTATTGCAATCAGAATTTATTTCCTATTAACTCCAAATGTACTAATTATTGTATTTAATATCCTAAAACGACGAGATAAGTTGAGTTAAGTATCTCAATTTCACATTTCAAATTATTTTAATATTTCAAATCAAAGTAGGTTAAAGTTTCTCAAAGTCATAGCCAACTAAACTACTTCAAAAAATTTTTATTATCATCATACGGTACAACCTGTAGTAATAAATCACTTCGAATTTTTTTTTATAATTGTTGACTTAATTGTTAAATACACTAATCAAGGTCACGTGAATAAATACTGTTGGTAATAATAAAAACAGTAAATATTACATCAAAAATTTCTTATCGTAGTTGGCAACGACAAAATTTATATATGACCTTCAAATACGAATTTTTTGTGATTCTTTTAAAGCTTATAAAGAACATGACGACCGATAACAATATTTTATAGCAATTCTCATCCAATAAAAAAACAATTTCAATCACAACCTACTTCTTAAAAAAAAAATCAGAAAATTAGAGAGAGAAAAAAAACTGTTGACTGTGCAAGTGACCAAGTGACAGAAAAATGTTGATGAACAGCTGATAAAGTAGAGAAAAATTTGCAAGCAAAAATTATTTTTTTTTTTGATTGTCTAGAACCAACTCTCGGAACATTAGCCATTTTTGCACGTTCTCTCTTGCTCAGTAAAAAAAATAATAAAAAAGGACATGACATTCTTGATTTTATTTTATACAGCTCCGTTTTCTACTTTAGTAAGCTCTAAAAAAAAATCCGCGTCTACTTTTGACTATGCTTCTTTTTCTTCCGTAAATTTTCAGCTTTTTATGGTTTTCACTGATTTTATACTAAAAAAAGCTGCTGGTTATTCCAAATTTCAACGTAATTGATAGAACTGTGACAAAAAACTATATTCAGAATTGTTGGTCGTTCGATAGACACGGACCCAGAAAAAAAATGTTTCAATTTATTTTTGAAAATTAAGAAAAAAAGCTAGCAGATTTTTTTACACATTTTTGTTGTAACTTATTACGATTAAAAAAAAACAAGATTTTTTTATCGAAGGATGATAAGTACCTTATTTACATCTTAGTTACAATCACAATCAACTCGCAATATTATAACTTATCAATAGAAATAGATAAATAACATTTATTTGAGCAAAAATCGGTCAAGAAACAATTCGCCATGGCCTACTATACTCATATCTAATTTCATTAAAATTTTTATTACAAGTAAACAAAAGTACGTTTTTCTTTTATCAATGGCATTCTCAGATTACGAAAACAATTGTCTAAAAACTTCCTTTAAATATTTAATTTAACGTAACTGTAAATAAGTATTTTTTTTATTTAAACAGTTCTACTGCTATACAACCACAGACGACTTTGAATTAAAATTATTTTGGTAACACTGATTTTTGAGAGTTTGAATTTAAGCAAGATAATGAGCAGGTTGTGTAGCCCTTTAAAAAATAACCACGCCTACTTAAATTACAAATTTAAATGGTGACTCGGTATAACAACAATGTAAAATGGTAAATGATTTGAATGGAAAGTGATTTGACAAAACCACACTAAACATTCATTTTTTGTGCATATTGTAACAAGTATTGGTTTCTCTCATTCAATGCAAATTTTCTATCGACCCATATGGCATTTGTATTGTTTTTGAGCTAATCTCATTTTAGGACCGTATTTTTTTTGACGTTTTATTGACTAAACAAGTTTATTTCGATATCCCATGCGACACGTTAGTACCAGCATTATGTAGTTTAAACAAGACGGTGCACCTTCACACTACGCTCGTGGTGTCAGAGATTATTTAGATGCTGTTTTGACTATTTTTCTAAAGAGCTACTTAAAATCAAAAATATTTGCAACAAAATCAAGGATTTAAAAGAAAGAATTACAGATTAGTACCGCTTAATTAGTCAAAAAAAAATAGAAAATAATGTGCTTACGGAGTTCGAAAATTAGTTGTATTATTGCCAAAAAACGGAAAGACGTCAATTTAAACATTTAGTTCAGTAATTCTGTTAAAAATTCAATAAAACATTTAAATTGGTTAAATTACCTAAAGTTTTTATTTTAAACTCTACAATACTATACTGTTATACGCAGAAAAAAAAGTAGTTTCAATATTCAACACCAAAAATAAAGATTGCTATTTAAAAAAAATATCGATTGCGTCACAGCGAAAAACCAGTTCAAAAAAATTTGGAAACAAGTGAAAAACATGCGCAAAGAAAAAACAAAATCGACCTGTCTTGGCGTTTTCCTAAAAAAACATTAATTTAGAAAATATGAATTTTATTCCATACTTTTATGTCACTCTGTATATACAATCCGAGAAGGTTCTGAATTAAAATTATTTTGGTAAAACTGATTTTTGACTGCTTGAATCTAAGCAAGCCAATGGGAAGGTTGTGTAACAATTTAAAAAACAACCACGCCTACTCAAATTAGAAATTTAAATAATCACTCGGTATAATAAGAAATTCGGTAAAATGGGATTTCGGTCCCAAAAATACTGATCTACTTTCGAGACCTCATTCTATCCGGATTTTGACATTGCCAACATTATTTTTTGGTATTTTTTTTTTCGCAATATAACCAAGTTTTAAAAAAATATCGTAAAAATCTCTAAATATTTGATTGTTCTGGATCATTTACAATGGAATTTAAAGACTGTCGTCACTCTCTCCCTCTTTCAATCCAAACAAAGATAAGCTTTGTCTATTTATAAAATTGTATTAAAAACTCCCCAAAAAACGAACCTTAATCAATTTATACTTCTTTTTGGAAGCTGTATTAAGATCCTCATGCACCTTATCAAGCAACCACTGCAAAAATTCCAGTGCATCATGCTGTTGGTTCCCTTTATACTGACTCCCATGTCTTTCCACCACTTGTTTGAAACTAGTGCTCAATTCGGGGCTATACTGACACGCCCAGAGCGCCTTCAGCAGCAGCGCCAACTGCTCTGTAATCTCCCCCTTCGTCCCAAACTTCTTCGAGTTTAATTTATTCCTCCTCGAGAGGTCAACTTTATACCTATCCAGGACGAAATACTCCGCAAGGACGTCCGTATGGGAGATGCACTGCAGCACCGCATTGATGAAGCACGTGTTCCCATGGTTTTTCAACCCGGTGACGCCGGGCGTGTCGTCGGGGCCCCACGTCTGCAACCCCACCGGCGGTACCCGGCTGTCGCCGTTGTACACCGGGACGCCCCCGATGTGCTGGGCGATCTTCGAGATGAACTTGCGAATGGACGGCCGCCGGAAGACCTTCTTCTCGTCGCCGGCCGCGTCGCCCTCCTTGGGCTTCGGCCGACGCTTCGACATCCGTGGGTTGAAGGGGTTCCGCGGCAGGGTGAAGGTGCGCTTCAGCTTGGAGAGTTCGGGCTGTGGACCTTCAGGGATCAGTGTCATTGCGTTGCTGAGTAGGTCACCGGCTGAATTCGATTTCAGGATTGATAGGGCACTTTCGCACATAATCACATCACGGAAGGAGTGGTAAACACCGAGGTCATAAACGAGAAACACACATCACAAGACGCGCGATACTACACGAGTCAAATGTCAGCCATTTGTGTCAAAATGAGAGAAAGCGTGGGCCAATGGGAGTGGACCACATGTAGCGACATCTGTTTGTATTACTGGTTGCGTGCTAAATTTAAAACAGTGTTTAATATAGGCAACACATAATGCATTTTTCAATATTTAAAAAAATTAATTACATATTGACGTAAAAAGATTATAAAAATTTGTAATATTACTGTTATTACATCATACTTTAGTTTAATAAAAACATTTCTTTATACGTTTTTGTCTTGATAAGCATAAAAATATTTATCTTAAAGGTTTAACTTTTTTTTAATAATTATTGATAAAAATTTATGTTAAGTAATAAAAATTCTATTACAACACCGGTAACTGGTTATCTTCATCAACATAAATGTTGTTAACGAATTTTTTTAAACAAATACAAAGGTCATTTATTTATTATCAAGATAGTATCTCTTGTTACTGAGCAAATTGAAACAAACCTGAAATTTGTTGTTCCTTTTTTTCATTATTTATCTATATACAGTTTGTGAATTAAGTAAAATAGGTACAGCAAACAAATTTTCCACTAAATGATTTCAGTTGGCAAAACAAAAATTTCCTAACTTTTGCATTTGTTATATTCTTATTAAATATAAGTAAATAATGTACTAAAAAAATAAACAGAGTAACATATAAAACTTAATAATCTATCAAGTTAAATAAAAAGTAATTTGTGTTTTAGAAAAAAAATCTGAGAAATCAAAAATAAAAAAAAATCCTTTTTAAAATCAATCCGGAGACATACTGTAAAAGAGAAGGCGAGATAAGGAAGGATAGAACATAGTGCGGTTACAGTATATTGCCTTAAAAAAATCATTGAATCACATTTATTTTAAATAAACCACGATTACATCTTTATTGTCCTAAATCTACTTAATTCTTATTTGTTTTCTGAAGAATAATTTTATTTTTCTCAATTGTAACTTTAGCCTGTGGTGGTACTGTTTGCAATTGTTTCGGTACAGTCTCCTGCCGATACCTGGTCCATTTCGCTATAAACCTATTCTTATCAACCTGTTTACTAGCCCCTGCTACTTGTACTGTAACTGCTGAATGTCTTGAGCCCAATACTCGACTCAATCTTTCATTATCACCTTCTGTCAAATTCCTCAAAACTAAATACAATTTATCTTCATGTTGCTGCTGAAGCGACGCAATTCGTCTTTCAGCATCAGAACGTACTAATTGTAAATTGTGACTTAATTTTTGGACACGATATGCGAGATTCTCATGCTGATTTTCTATATCTAGGATTTCCATATCAAGTTTCTTACTGCTACTTCTCAAATCAATGATTTTTTCGAAATATTTATGGAGGAGGATTCTCATTTCGTTTTCACTGAGTTTTAAAAAACGTTCCATTAACATTCGATCTCCTTGATCTTCAATTTCTTTATATGGTTGGTGGCCACATAAAATTGAATTTTTGTACTCAATTATTAAGTCTATTGCTTCAATAGCTTCTTCGTATTGTAATAATTTACGTTCTTCTGAATCATTCAAGAATTTTTTATTTTGAGATTTTGAATTAATTTTACAACGTAACTCTAATAAATAATCACGAGTTTTTCGTAAATTACGAATTTCGTGTCTCAGACTTTCTAATTCTTCATTATTTAAAGAAATATTTGATTTAAATAATGCAACTACTTTAACATCTGGTGTTTTAGGAACACTTTCAACACTTCCTTTATTACTTGATTTTGATCTCTCTTCTTTCATTTGTTTATCATAAATTTGTTTATATTTCTCTTTCTCTTGTTTATATTTTTTTAATTTTTCTCTATCTGTATGTAAACTACTTTCTAATTCAAGTAATTTATTACCATCTTCAGTCAGATTTTTTAATAATTCTGTATCTCGAAGCTTTTCTTCAAGTGTAACAACTTCAGTTTTATATTTACCTTCTAAATGATGATTTTTTTGTAATTTTGCTTGTAATAACTTAACTTCAGCATTTTTAAATTCTTTACGTAACATTTGACATTTTTGTTCTATTTTATGATGAGCACTCGATTTTGTATCTTTATGTTTTAAAAGTTTTTCCATTAGGTTTTCTTTAACTTTAATTGTTTTTTCTAAATCAGAAATTTTCTTTTGATTAAGCTCTAAAGCTGTAACAATTTGTTTAAGTATTTTCTTTCTGTTATCATAAGATGTAACAGCAACTACTTTCTGATCATCTAAATCATTAATTTTTAATGTATTAAGAGAGAGAGAAGGATGAAATTCTTCAGCTGAATGTATACTCCCTCTTCGACCTCTTGCTCCTTTCATATGATATTCATTATTAGAACTATTTAAACTTTCTTTGGTTGTTGAATTAACACTAATATTTGTATTATTAATTTCAGTTACTAATTTATCTGTACTTTTCCGAAAACTCTCCATAAGGCCCTCAACCCGATCTAATAACCCTTCTTTATCCTCCTCTTCCTCAATAACTTCACTTTCACTACTCTCACCACTTTCAATCTCTTCCTCAATTCTTTCAAGTGACCTGTGAGGCTCTGAATTCTCACTCAAACAATCCTCACATTCTTGTTTAAGCATCAACCACTGTGATATTTGCTCTTGTTCACTTTTTGGCAATAAATCATTTCCTACAAGTCTTTGAAACAACTCCTCAGCGTTTGACACTAATTTCAGAAGTTGATTAGCTGCAAATTGAAGACCAAAAACATCACAATTTTCCTGCTGACTTGTCTCAAATGTCGTGTATGAATTAACAGTAACAAAATTTTTAATCATCTGTGCTCTCAATCCCAACTGAAGAGTATACAAAGTCTCTGTGAAATCCTGAATTAACGGAGAGACACAACAAATTAGGAGTGTTTTTGCGCGCCCTCCGAACGAATCTTTAAGAAGAGTTGTTAAAACTGATTGACTGTAGGGCACAAAATTGTAGTTGAAATCAGATAGGGTCATTATACATCTCTGGAGCGTTTGTATGCCTAAATCTGTAGGAATTGTCTGCATCATACCATTACTGTCATAAACCAACACTTTTTCCGTACTTGCCAAGTCAGCAAAACTTGCAGTTGCAACTCGGTGTTGTACTGTTGTTTCAATGATCCACTGTTGTTCCAGTGTTAAAGTGAAAAGTGTGTGAGCACACTTAGGGGCTATATTCGACATTCCTACTTGAATCAACTGAAAAACATCACTGATATTCCGGCATTCGATACTACCAACTCCTAGAAGATCCTGAACGTTTTCGCCACAAATCTGTGACCAGGCGATATGTACGCTCCAGGTGCGGTCTCGGTACTGCTTCATTTTAGCAAAAACCTCCCGAATAAACCTCGGGATAATCCCTTGATCAGATTCACTTGAGGCGCAGTGAAATCCAGGTCCTAGAAGAGTGTACGACTTGCCAGTCCCTGACTGGCCTAAAGTCACAACTGAGACGTCGCAACCCTCGACTAGGTAATTCACAAGAGGGGCTGCACTTGTCGTGAAAACAGTGTTTTGACAGCAGTCCACAGGAAGGGCGTAATTAACTGGGTAGTTTTGCGAATTTGCGAGTTGAATTGTGTTGTTTACAGGGTTTGAGTGGACGCACACCATATCGGGGATGGCAAAGCCCGAGGGGCAGATACGGACAGCCGTTTCTATGTTCATTTCCATCCTGGGGGGTGGTTTGGGACAGTTCAACCCATTGTATAACCTAAAAAAAATTGTATGTCAAGTAGGAGTGACAAAAAATGGGAGATTTACATAATGAATGGGAAATACCTGACGGTTTCACGAATTTAGAACAATTTATTAAAAATCAATGGATTTTAAATGCATTTTGCGTCTGTGAAACAACATTACACTAGGGTTTTTTAGTTTGATGTGGCGACACTGACTGTCACTTTCAAATAATGGCGGCAGTTTTTTAAATTTGGACAGGATAAAAGACAAAAATTATTAGACCTCGTATTAGACAAATTAAACGGTTTATTTTTTTTAAGTAAGCCTTTAAAAAAACGAATTATTTTTTTTAATTGTTTCTTTTTAAAGCTGTTTATTTTTTTTAAGTGGGCCCCTAAATCATCTAATTAATTCTTGTTTGAGTTGTTTCAGTATCAGAGGCATATCTGACTTCTTCATGCCATTTTTTATGAGATAATACATACATTACATACGGAGTTACACTCCAGCAGGTGTATTTGCTTCTAGAGCATGTAGAATTACAGGAAACTGTAAATTTTTAGTACTCAAAAATTTAAAAAAAAATCTGATTTGAAACAATTTTGGTTTAAAGACTGTAACTTGTATGTCTTGGTAAAGGGTTTCCTTAGCCTCTTTAACATTTATATCATGTTATCAGCAAATTATGGATAAATTTTTGGTAATTTTCTAATGTCAAAGTAATTGTCAAAAATCATGTCAAAATAAATTTTTTTGCATCTTTATCAATAGTTTTTTGGATTTTTGAAACTAAATTTTGGAGTAAATTTCAACCAGTTGCTTGCTAATCATTGAAGGAATAGGTATTTCTATTATTTATTTAAAAAAGTATTAAATTTAAAAGTTTTGCTTCCATAGGCCTGTGAAGGTGATCGATACGTGGTTTTTGTACTTTTTCTGGTAATTAAAACGTTTTACGATTGTAAAAAAAGAATATAACGTTTTAAAAATTCAATAATCAGTCACTGACTACAAAAAGACAATTTATAGGTATCTACCAAATGAAACAAGAGAGTGGGCAAACGTCAAAATAATTTTCAAAAGGCATGTCAGGAAAATTTTTGTTTGCATTTTTATCACTGGTTTTTCGGATTTTGGAAACTAAATTTTGGTGTAAATTTCAACCAGTTGCTTGCTAATCATTGAAGAAATAGGTATTTCTATTATTTATTAAAATTATATTTAATTTAAAAGTTTTTGGCTACACTGGCTACAAAAAAAAAACAATTTATAGGTAGCTACCAAATGAAACAAGAGAATTGACGAGACAAATAGGATATAGAGTCTGCAATCATCTTTAGGCTGAAATTAAACCAAATTATCACAAAATTTGTGTGAAATAATACAGTTAAAACCCCTTTTTCTCTAAAATATAGCATAAAATAAATATGTATTACTTTCAGGTACCTAAATCTTCGCCTATGGTATGACATCTTCCACTCAAACCATGTCCTGTTTGTCTGAATAAGAAATAAGGGGCTAAGCATTTCTTGATAAAGACTAATCAAAGGCATGAAATTTTGAAGAATTTTTTTATTTTGTTCTAAAAAGACTTTACTGATAGTACAAGGCATTTTTTTACTACTTCTCTATCACCCTCTTCAATTTAAATATCAGAAATTATGGAAAACCTAGACAATTAAAGAACTTGCATTTTTTTTTCGTCGACACCAAAAGAAGAGATATCGTCTGTGTGACCTATGAAGTTGAGACTAATTTGAGGTTCTGTACTTCATGGAAGAATGTTTCCGTGGCATGATTTTAGGCGTACAGAAAAGATAATTAAAAGAATGATTTTCATTACAATTTGTGTCAAAAATTGGGTTTTTGAATAAAACTTGTCTCTTAAGTAAATTTGTATTATTGCATGAAGGAGGCCTACAGGATGATTTTTTATTTGTTCTCGCCCGAAACTCCAACAATACTTTGAAAATTTTATTTTCAAAATTAAGGCCTAAAGAGTTGTAAATTAATGTTAATATTGTTGACAATACCTTTAACAGTGCTTCTAGTGTTAATTTATTTGGATCATTTTTTGCCACATTATTTAATTAATTTACTTTTCGTTTGTATAACGTGTTGCCTATTTTTGGAGTTTCGGGCGGGAGCAGATAAAAAATCATCCTGTATAGTTTAAATTGTTTAAATCCTCACACACCTTTGTATTGGTAAATAATTCTTTTGAGCGCGTTCGTTAAATAAAAAATTGTGCAAATTTGCATTTTTATTCTTAATACATTTTTTTAATTATTATTAATAATAAATATTTGTAATGTTTATTGTATAATTCTAAGGTTCAATTACATTCATTGTTTTTACATCATAAGTGTGACCTTAAAATCGGTCATTTTGAAAATTATATGTAATTGGCGCTATTTAAATAAAGCTTTATTTTTGAAATTCTTTTGAAAATTAAATTTTATTTGACAATTTTGAAATTCTGCGTCATATTGACGCCATTTAAATGCAGCTTTAACCTTTTCGTTAAAAAATCACCGAGTCTATAATCAGAGCTTCACAGTCAACAATAACGGCCGCAAAAATGAATTTTGTGACCGTTAGCAGCTGTAAAAATCTGAGTTTAAGTTGGTTGTATCACATTTTTTCTTGGTTTTTTAGTTATCAGTTTGAAATTGGCCATTTTAAAATTCTGCTGTTATATTGACGCAATTTAAATGCTTTTTATTTAGTTTTTTCGCTTAGAAATTACCGAGTCTATAAAGAGAACTTAGCAGTCAACAATAACGGCCGCAAAAACGAATTTTGTGGCCGTTACTAGCTGTAAACATTTGAATTTAATAAATTGTTCCAATCCACAGTGAAAAGTTATAATTTTTTTGTCAAAATAATAGATTAGTCCTCTCTCAGATTTTATTATTTGAACGCTACATGTTTCGACACACTAATTGTGGTCATCTTCAGACTGGATTAAAAGTTACACCATTAACAAAAATATCTATGTTTAATTTTGAATTTTAAAAAATGGTGTAACTTTTAATTCAGTCTGAAGATGACCACAATTAGTGTGTCGAAACATGTAGCGTTCAAATAATAAAATCTGAGAAAGAAAGACCAATCTATTATTTCGACAAAAAAAAATTGATTTTAAGTTGGTTATATTACATTATCTGTTTTTTCAGTTGTCAGTTTGAAATCGGCCATTTTGAAATTCTGCTCTTATATTAGCATCATTTAAATAATAAATATAAATAATACGGTGGCAAAAATATATTTTGTGGCCGTTACTAGTAGCAACGACTGCAAAAACGACTTTTTAAGGCCGTAGCTGCAGAACGAATTTTGTGGTTGATAAAAAGTGATTTCAAGGAGAAAAAGGAAACAGAAATAAAAAATGAAGTAATGAATGAAAAGTAGAACATATAAAATTACGAAAAAATCATTAATTATTTATAAACATTTTTTTTTTAATTTTGTCTATTTAAAAACTTTCCGGCTCATTTATGACAGCTTTATCATTATCACACTTGCTACAGCAGAGCACAGAAAAATTGATAAATGAGTGCTTGACTTCTGTATAACATAAGAGGTCAAAACGACATTCAAAGACTCTTGTGGAGTACTAAAAAAATTATTAAAAAAAATTTCTAGATAAATTTATTTCGAAATTAGATAATTATTTAAATTAATTATAATTAAGAGTAATTTTATCATAGAGTAAACCTTGCCCCCTTGTCTAACAAAATTTCAGTTAAAAAAAAATGTTCGAGAACTTTGAAAAAAATTATAATTAAAGAAAAAAATCTAATCTTCGTTGTTATAATTGCATGACATGGGGAGATAATTATTGAGTTAGCCACTTCTTAATAGAATGATCTAAATTTTCCACCCGACATCAGTAATCTTTATAAAAAATTAATTAAAAAATGTTTATGTATTTTAAACAAGGGCATTGTTTCTAGATTTGTTATACCTGGGATTACTACTAAATAAACTGTTTTACACCTTTAATAAACAAAATACCAAAATAAAATATTTTTAACAATAATAAAATGCAATTTTATTAATTATTACACGATGCATTTATTTTTATTTTTTAAATTCTTTGTTTTGAGTTGACACGTGTATTTTTTATCTTAATTCTTTAATTATATTATTAATCACACTAAAATAATTGTGCTGGCTTTTTTTGCACTGTACTATGTACTTAGATTACCAAATCTAGAGTAACTGAAAATTATAACAGACAACTTGTTCTCATTTTAAAAAATTGCGACTCAATATAAATAAAAACTAAAACAAAAAATAATAAAACAAACAAAATTTTATACATTGCATTATTGTTACCTGTTATTTTGACAAACAGAAATTTATTTTAATATTTTTTTTTAACTAGGCTGTGCCTTTAATGAGACTCAGTACTTTTAGAGGTTCAAACACGGCGTTTACAAAATTATGTGCCGTTCACACAGTTACGGTCTCAAATATCAATCATTTTGAAATCTTCTATAGAAACGCCAATTTTATTAATACAATAAGGTTTCTCTAAAATATATATCTCAAATTTTTAATCAATTTTTCTAATTATAGGTACAAGATTTTAGTTATAGATAAATATTTATATTTTTTTTTTGTTGTTGCCGTGTTGATAATCGGCCATTTTAATTTTTTGTTTTGTATTATACCAAGACAACATGGCTGACACAACGCCTACTGTATAATTATCTCGTAAAAACTAAAAAGACAGGTTTTAGATTTTTAAAACTACTACTGATTCTGTTTATTTAAAAAATTAAAAGAATTGTTTATTATTAAGATAATTGTTAAATTTTGTCTACTAGTAACAGCTAGTTACAAAAAATTAAGACACTTTTAAGTTTTATTACTAATCATTAATCATTAGAAGATAGTTTGTTTATATTAGATATGGCATATCAAAATAAATATGAGTAACTGAAAAAAAATTGATAAAACAATGTAACACGTGTCATTATCACTGAAAAAAAATTGAAAGTGACATTTTTGTTAAAGCAAATTTCAAATAAAACCTAAACAATTTAATTATTTAAATTTATGCCTAATTTCAAATGCAAATGTATAAATTATAATGATCAGATGGAAACGGAAAGTTTGAATCACTATCTATGAGTTAGCAAATATTAGAAACACGTTCAAGATGAAATATTGCAAAATTAGTAAAGAATCACGAGCCTAATAAATGCTTGGGATAAAAAACAAGAGCGAGATTTCAATCTGGGTTTGACAGAGCTGAAGTTTTCTGATTTAATAATAAACAAAAATTTGGAATTTTTGATCGGGTGGCTAACCCTACAAATATTTCTGAAAAAAATGATAAAAAAATAAATTTTTGAGAAGAAATTGACAACCTGTTTACTTCCAGTAAAACACAAATTAGCAATTAAAAATAATAGTTATTCATTGAGGGGTTAACTTTCTGCAACGACCGTTTATTATTATTTTTTTTTAAATCAGAAGAATAATATTATTAAAAAATTATAATAAAAGAAAGTTTGTTAAAAAAATTATCATTCGTTAAATTCTAGTGTTTTATAAAATTAGAAATTAAGAATAATAAACCCTTATTGCCTGGTTAGCTCTTCGCATCGACGGTTTTTTATTTTTGTAAAAAATTAGAAGAGAAATATTATTAAAAAAATAATAAAATAAAATTTATTAAATCGTTAAAATCTAGTATTTTATAAAATTCGAAACTAACAGGAATTAACCCTCACTGATTGGTTAATACTTTGTACCAATTGTCTACTATTTTGAAAAAAAATATAAGAAAATTATTATTCAAAAATTATAATAAACGAAAATTTATTAAACAAATAACAACTCGCTTAATTTTAATAATTTATAAAATTATTAATTAACAATTAACAAAATTGCGTGGTTAACCCTACGCACCGACCGTCTATTATTTTTGTTAAAAATTAGAAGAAAATTATTATTCAAAAATTATAATAAACGAAAGTTTATTAACAAAATAACAAGTCGTTTAAGTGTAGTAATTTATAAAATTATAAATTAACAATAATAAACCCTTATTAATTTGTTAGCTCTTCAAACGAACCGTCTTTTATTTTTGTAAAAAATTATGAGAGAAATATTGTTAAAAAATGATAAAATAAAATTTATTAAATTGCTAAATTCTAGTGTTTTATAAAATTCGAAATAAACAAAAATTAACCCTTACTGAGTGGTTAATCTTTTGCACCAACTGTCTACTGTTTTTGAAAAAAATTAGAAGAAAATTATTATTACAAAAATTATAATAAACAAAAATTTATTAAACAAATAACAACTCAATTAATTCTAGTAATTTACAAAATTATAAATTAACAATAATAAACCCTTATTGCGTGGTTAACCTTTCGCACCAACGGTTTTTTATTTTTGTAAATATTAGAAGAGAAATATTATTAAAAAATGATAAAATAAAATTTATTAAATCGTTAAAATTTAGTGTTTTATAAAATTTTAAATTAACAGAAATTAACCCTTACTGGATGGTTAATTTTTTGCATTAACTGTCTACTATTTTTGTTAAAAATTAGAAGAGAAATATTGTTAAAAAATAATAAAATGAAATTTATTAAATTGCTAAATTCTAGTGTTTTATAAAATAAGAAATTAACAGGAATTAACCTTTACTGAGTGGTTAATCTTTCTCACCAATTGTCTTACTATTATTTTTGTTAAAAATTAGAAGAAAATTATCATTCAAAAATTATAATAAGCGAAAGTTTATTAACAAAATAACAAGTCGTTTAGTGTAGTAATTTATAAAATTATAAATTAACAATAATAAACCCTTATTGCGTTGTTAGCTCTTTGAACAAACCGTCTTTTATTTTTGTAAAAAATTAAAAGAGAAATATTGTTAAAAAATAATAAAATAAAATTTATTGAAATGGTAAATTCTACTGTTTTATAAAATTCGAAATAAACAAAAATTAACCCTTACTGAGTGGTTAATCTTTTGCAATGTCTACTGTTTTTGAAAAAAATATTAGAAGAAAATTATTATTACAAAAATTATAATAAACAAAAATTTATTAAACAAATAACAACTCGTTTAATTCTAGTAATTTACAAAATTATAAATTAACAATAATAAACCCTTATTGCGTGGTTAACCTTTCGCACCAACGGTTTTTTATTTTTGTAAAAAATTAGAAGAGAAATATTATTAAAAAATGATAAAGTAAAATTTATTAAATCGTTAAAATCTAGTGTTTTATAAAATTTTAAATTAACAGAAATTAACCCTTACTGAATGGTTAATCTTTTGCATTAACTGTCTACTATTTTTGTTAAAAATTAGTAAAAAATTTCTATTTAAAAATTATAATAAACGAAAATTTATTATACAAATAACAAATCGTTTAATTTTAGTGATTTATAAAGGTAAAAATTAACAGTAATAAACTCTTATCGCGTGGTTAACCTCACGCACCGATGATTGTCTACTATTTTTGTAAAAAATTAGGAGAAAAATATTATTAAAAAATGATAAAGTAAAATTTATTAAATCCTTTAAATTCTAGTGTTTTATAAAATTCGAAATTAACAAAAATTAACCCTTACTGAGTGGTTAATTTTTTGCACCAACTGTCTACTATTTTTGCTAAAAATTAGAAGAAAATTATTATTCAAAAATTATAATAAACGAAAGTTTATTAACAAAATAACAACTTGTTTATTTCTAGTGATTTATAAAATTACAAAATTAAAATAATAGAAAAACCTTTATTGCGTGGTTAATCCCATCCACCAACCGTCTATTATTTTTGTAAAAAATTAGAAGGAAAATATTATTAAAAAATGATAAAATAAAATGTATTAAATCGTTTAAATCTAGTGCTTTATAAAATTTGAAATTAACAGTAATTAACCCTTATTAAGTGGTCAATCTTTTGCACTAATTGTTTATTATTTTTGAAAAAAAAATAGTAGATACACATAATTAAAACTTTATAATAAAAAACTTTGTTAAAAAAATAAAAACTCGTTTAATTCTAGGGTTTTATAAACATAAAAATTAACAGTAATTAACCCTTATTGAGTGGTTAATCTTTTGCATTAATTGTCTATTATTTTTGTAAAAAAAAAATAAAAGAAACATATTAAAGCTTTATAATAAAAAACTTTGTTAAGCAAATAAAAACTCCTTTAATTATAGTGTTTTATAAGATTAGGAAATTAACAGAAATTAACTCTTATTGAGTGGTTAATTTTTTGCTCTAATTGTCTATTGTTTGTGTAGAAAATCTGAAGAAACATATTATTAAAACTTTATAATAAAAAAACTTTGTTAAGAAAATAGAAACTTCTTTAATTCTAGTGTTTTATAAAATAAGAAATTAACAGTAATTAACTTTTATTGAGTAGTTAATTTTTTGCACTAATTGACTAATATTTTTGTAAAAAAAAAATAGAAAAAAATTTATCTACTAAAAGATGAAATAATAAAATATCTATTTGATAAAAAAATAGAAACTCGTTTAATTCTAGTATTTTATAAAATTAGAAATTAACAATAATAAACCTTTATTAGATGGTTAACACTATGCATGAACGACTTATTATATTTGTAGAAAACTAGAAGCGCAATTATCAAAAAATGATAATAAAATTTGTTAAGATAACAACAACCTGCTTAATTCCAGTAATACACAAAATTATAAATTAGCAATAATAAATACTCACTGGGTGGCTAACCCTCCGCACCGGCCGCTTATTATTTGTGTGAAAATTAAAAGAAAAATATTATTAAAAAATAAAAACAGAGTAAAATTTGTGTCAAAATAAAAACAACCCGTTTACTTCCAGTCAATAACATTGGGAATTTTGTTTATTTTCATAAAACTTTCTTCCACCTTTTCAGCACGCGCCTCGAGTGTAAAGTTCGCTAAACATTAACAAATCTTCCACATTGTCCATCCGATAATCCCGATGCAACAATTCCGTTCGATACAAAAATCATTGATAATTCTGTCTAGCGCACGCGGAATTTATTACATAATTAGTCAGCGAGGTCTCAAGGCCTATCAATGTTGACAGTTGCGGAAAGCTACGAAATCTTATCAAAAAGTGATCCCAGTAACAACGCATCTACCACGTCACATCATTCAAAGTCCATCCAAAAAACTGCTCATTATTCCAATTTCCCCACCAGATTTTATGTTTATTATGATTATTATCAGATTCAGATGTTTCCAGTTTCAAAATTCCGGATTCACCCAATTAAATTAATCAGTCTGTTATCGAAAGGGTGAGAGGTCGCAGCCATCTCCAAAAAGGGGTTTTCGTAATGGCACACTCCCCCGCAGTTTTTACACGACTGATCACGAACCTGGCATATGCTTATCATTGGAAAAAAAAAATTTAATCCGTGCTTGGGGGACTATATTAACTCCAAATGGCGACCAGCAGAATCATTCTTGTCTAATTGGTGATACAGTGATATACATACTTATACCAATTGCTTACTACAGCTTAACAGGTTAGTGATTTTTATTATTATTGTGATGGTTTGTTTTATATTATTTGTTGCTTTTTTAATTATTTTTAAAGTTTGGATTTTGTGTTTTTACTTAGTTCATTTACGGTAATGTTTCATTGTTATTTGTTTGTTTTTATTATTCTTTTTCAAAAATTTTTTATTTTATTTTTCAAAATTTAGAAACTTAAAATAATATTCTACATTTTTTATTTCTATGGTTTAATTTAAATTTATTTTTCAAAATTTAGAAACTTAAAATAATATTCTTCATTTTTTATTTCTATGGTTTAATTTAAATTTTGAATAAATTACAAATCAGTAAATATCAGAAACTGAAAAGTCATCTTTTCTTGTGTTTTTTTTATAACAACAGACTTTACATCTAATTACCATTTCTTCATGGACATTTATGAAAATAATTTCAAATTTTTTTATCAAATTTTTATTACAAAATTATTACTTCATTATTTCTAATCAATAAAACTTTTCCTAATTACAAATTTTAATCAACAAAATGGCCGATTTGTAATTAAAAATTTTCAAAATTTTGAACCGGAAGACATTATTTGATTTAGACTTAACTTCCTAAAGATATTTTTTTTTTAATTTTTTGTTATTGTTTCTTAATGAGAGTATTAACTTTATCTGTGTCTGTCGGAAAAATTATATCAATACATGTGGGAGTGATAATTTTCGTATTTAATGAAGATTGCAAAAATTCTTTCTCAGTTTGTCTTCAATTTTTGTTGAATAAACTCTTCTTTATAAATGAAGCAATAATTTATTAATTTTCTGTGAGTATTTTGAAAAACTTGGAAATTCAAAAATTATGTAAAAATTTGTTTGGTCTTTGTCTGGCGTTTTTGCTCAATTTCTAATTTTTTTTTTTGATTTTCCAGATTAAGAATCATCTAAAAATGGCGACTTTGGGACTTTTGGTTAAAACTGAACTTAAGAAATCCTCCATTTCTGCAATTTCTCTAAAGAGGAGCAACTTCCACACTCTCAAAAAGTACCAAAAGTGTTACAAACTCTTGGGAATCTACAAAGATGATAAAGAACTGCAAAGAACGTCCCAAATTGCAACAGTCGGCCATCGTGAAGCTGCTCTTGAACACCAAGACGAATTTTCAGAAATGGCTGGTGCTTTAAAACTCTTCATTAACACGAGCAAACAATCAAAACGGGAAGAACGAGAGAACCTCAAGGTACTTCACTCAAAAAAATTTTTGGGAATTGTAACTAACTAAATTTTCTCAACAGAACCCTCTCCTTACCAAAAAGAAAGAATCTACAAAAATCCGCGCAACTCAAGCAGCTGAAAACGTCGTAAAGCACCGACTTTCAAAAATCTCCAAAGAAGAAACCAAGCCTGACGAAAATCTCTTCCTGCCTTTCGCTCAGAAGAAATACGGGTTTGAACGTAGCGTCGAAGAGATGATCCAAGACTCCATGTCTAAGGGTGAATTTAAGAACCTTCCAGGATTTGGAAAACCTCTTCCAGACAATGAACTTCGCAATCCCTATGTGGACTTTGTCACCCATCGGTTAAATGAAGTTTTAATCGATAATGGGTGCACACCAAAATGGATCACGCTCCAGAAAGAAATCAGGGAAGACATTCAAGACCTGAAGGAGGCTCTTCAAAAATCTAGAGCGAATCTAGGACCTTATCCGCTTGAAATTGACGAGGCTGCTAAATGGGAGACGGCTCTTGCCGAGGCGAAGAAAATGGCAGAAGAAGTGAATAAGAAAATTAGGAATTTTAATCTTCTTGTACCGATTCTTGAGAAGCAGATGTTCCAAGTCAATTTGGATAAGGAAGCAAAGAAGATTTTGATAACTGGAGAATGTAAGAAACCGTCGCAAGTCAGGACCGTGAGACGGCAAAGATCTGATATTTTCGATTTTCTTGACATGTTGTTTAAAAAATAAGTTAGTTTAGTTTATTTCGAAGAGTACTTAATGGAATTATTTGGTATCAATTGATTTTTGATTTAATTGGTACCATTTAATTCCATTTCGGAATTTTCGAAATTTTCATGTGATAATACTTGTGTATTATAAATTATTTAGTTAATTCTTTTAGAGAAATTTTTTTCGACGAAATTTTTAACTTGGTAAACTGACATTTTTTTACAAAAAATGTAATGTTTAAATTTGGCGAATTTTTTAAATTATTTATGTATTATTTATGCTGTGGTATGTAAGATATCTGTTATGATTCTTTCGTTTTCACGAAAACACTACTTGTATTTTATGAAATACATTTATTTGTACAGTCTTTGCTTCGACAAAATAAAAGATAATTTTAAATGAATTTCAGCAGTTTAAATACCAAAAAACACCTAATCCTTTCCTAAAATTATAAAACAAAGAAACACAATGAAGCCTTAAGAGTTTCGTAATTACCTCTAAATTATATTTTTCAATTTTTTAAAGATATATCAAGCATATTAGCTAAACTGAAAAAGAGGCACAAAAAGAATAGAATCAAAAACATTAATAAATTCAAAAATTTATCAAAAAAACAAAAAAAAAGCAAAAAAAACTCTGAAAAAACATGTATACAAACTTGTTAAAATACTTTTTTTTTTGAACTTCTTTTATGTTTTGTTATCTTCTTTTTTAATAAAAATTCCGAATAGGAAAGGTTTCTAAATTACAGGTCACTACCTTATCACTTATCAGACCTGTCTGGGATTTCAAATCTCTAGTAAACAATTTCTTTTGTCAGAGATATTTTGTTACTAATTTCTTATATTTCCATAAGAGGAAACAACCTCTTAAGTATTAGAGATTAATTAAAAACAACTTTGATTGGACTCTTAAGGGGGTAAAGTGCACAAATTGCAACGTAGGTTACTGTAACAATTTTTTTTTGGTTTAAAAGTGTTTTTTGTTCTAAAACGTAATTTACAGATATAAAATAAAATTGTCATTCTTATTAATTAACTAAAATTTGACCCCTAAATAGAAATCAATCTATGCAAATTTCTAGAACATTAATTTAGTGATGAAACAATTGTGTTGCCGTCTCAATTTTTTATAAAAATTTCATCATGATTAGTCCAAAGTTTACGAAACATTAAAATATTATAAAACAAAATGACAAATAATTATCACTGTCTAGCTGATAAGCTGAGATTTATGATTCAATTAATAAAAACAAAAGATCTAGACTCCGTGTCGGCGAAAAAAAATTTTCCGTAATTTACCCCTTCTTTATTGTCTACCTTTCTGTACATTCGTCATAAAATACATCAATTTTTACATTTATTTCTACAACATAAAGTACAGAGCCAAATCAGACTTTCTGGTCCAGTCTTGCAGAAAAGTGCACAAATTAGAAATTATCATGGTCGATGTATGATATATTCATCCGATTCAGGAGATTTTCAGCTGCGGTTTTAATTTTGTCATCTTGGGCTGCGATTAGTAAAACGGCGCCCTGCTTTAAGACGGTAGCGAGAGGCGAAAGCTTTTCGGATGATAAGCTGCTGAGAAGCTCCAGGCAGGCCTCCATTGTCTCGATTCGAGTGGTTTTGTACGCTTCAGAATCCTGAAAAAAAAAATTAACGCTCTATTATGACTAGTTCTGTGGAGCTAAAGACGCTCTTTTTTATTTAGCTCTGTGGGAGTTGACAAAAGCAGTGTACAAAAATCTAAATTAATTGAAAACTACTGAAAAACTCGAGAAATATTAAGTTTTTTCCAAAATTCCAAGCAATTTCAGCCTTTTTGTTTAATTTGGAAGCATTTTTTAAAAGTTTTACACCAGTTTTGAATTTAAGTTGGCAGACGTGCGCTTGAAGTTTGACATTTACCAGTTTTTGCTAAAAAATGCTGCAAAAAAGATAATGAAAAAATTGAAAATAGTAGTTTTTCTAAAATTTCAGGTAATTTCAGTTAATTTCAGTTTTCTCATTAGATTTGCAAGCATTTTTTCAGGTTTTAATACCGAATTTTAATTTAGGTTGGCAGCCATGCTTTTTGAAGTTTGTCATCAACCAGTTGCTACTAAAAACTTATTTTGAAGAAATGCTGCAAAAAATTGAAGAATAACTGAAGAAAAAGTGAAGAAATTTTACAAAAACATCTTTTTTGAGGTATTATTATATCATTCGTTAACTTATAATTAATTTAGTAAATACAATGTCAAAATTTGATATACCTAACCTCAAAAATTGAAATTTGGTTACAAACATTTTATTTTACTCTAAAATCACTAAATCTGTACGAAAATTGAATAAAAAATTTTCGGTGGTGTCCCTAATTATATTTTGGAGTTTTATACCAACAAAAAAACGACAAAAACCGCAATTTTCAGAAACAGATTTAATACTTAAAGTGGCGCCAAATTCAAACTTACAATGTCAAAATTCGATATAGGTACCTAACCTCAAAATTTTACTTTTAAATCACTAAATCTGTACGAAAATTGAATAAAAACTTTTGGTGGTAAACCTAATTATATTTTGAGGTTTTATACCGACAGAAAAGCCACAAAAACTGCAATTTTCAAAAACTGTTTTTTGACATATAGTGGCGCCAAATTCAAATTTATTATGAATTTATTTTTATATAAAATTTAACTGTCATTTTAAATGTTGTTAATGCAACAATTTTAATTAATGCCTCAAACACACAAAAAAAAAATTGAAACTTATTTGTTGCCCCTGATTTTATTAGTCTCAACCAGAGAAGTAGAGTAGGGAGACTGCTGATCAAAAGTACGCGTTAGGGAAATATACATGGCTGCCATTTTAATTGTTAGACATGTAATCACTTCAATAGTTAACACAAAATTCAATCGTTACTAAAAAATAGAAAAAAGTAACATGTTTTGTGCTGCAGTTAATATTAAAGCACCCAAATGACTGTTATAACACCCGCAAATTAGAAAAAATAGTAGCACACCCACCTTGAAAATACTGATAGCTCTCTGCTGCTGAATTTCCGGCGGAATCGGCTGTTGTGGCGGCACAACATTCGAAATAAACGGATTTATTCTTGGACTTGGCGTCGAAGTCTTCTCACAATTCACAATATTATCACTCGAAATCGTCGATTTTCTCATTTGTAGAAGCGTATTCGTGTCGTATTTAATCGAATTAAGCTCAACTTTATACTTATCATAAATCTGTTTAGTATATTTTGCTGCCATATCGTTTGTTTCGTCATCAGTTGACGAGACTTCCTTCTTTTTCAAAAGTGTTTCATCTAAACTACAACTTTGGCGCAATTTTGGTTCAGGTTTATCAGTCTCATCGTCTGTCTTTACATTCGGCAAAACTTCCTTCTCTAAATAACCCTCTGAGTCGGTACTTGTACTCAAAGTGTCTTCTTCTTGCTTGAAATCTGATAATTTAAAAGGGCGAGGTTTAGAAGAGATCTCTCCTAGATTTTCAGTGGAACTTTTTAAGTCGTCTTCACTGTCTTGAAGATTCTCTGGGATATTTATGGTCAGATTTATATAAGATTCGCAGAGATACTCCCATTTGTTCTGGAGTCGTTTCAGAAATTGCTCAACGTAATCTAAATCACTTGAACAACGTCCTCTACAATCTCTTCCAAGCAACTCTTTCAAATCTTTTGGCGTAATCGAGTACTTCTCTATACCATCAAGACACAATTCTATCAATACTATTATCTGGACAACTTCCGAAGTATTTGCTTGTGTATACAAATTTGCAGCTTTACTCAAATTACCAACTTTCTGTGCCAAAAACTTCAAGCCTGGTCTAACATCAAACTGTTTAGCTCTTGCATTACCAACCTCCAAACATTTGAGTAAAATATCAACATGTTTGGCATTGACATGTGTCAAAATTCCTCTTAAACTACAAGAACTGATCTGTAAGATATTCAAAATCGGAGTAATATGATTTAGATTTTGTAAAAGAGCACTGGATATTGTCTGAATAAGCATTTGATGCGCTAAAATCCCCACTACAAGGTTCCTAAACGGTACCCTAACTGTATACAAGTCTGGATTCAAAATCGAGGACATATCAAGTGGATACAACAGAAAGACATAGCTGCGATCATCAATAACCACACTGGCTTCACACTCACATAATTTCTGACACTTCTGACAATTTCTTTGACATTGCATCAAGAAAACCTGTTGTGCAAGTTCGTATAAACGTTTATTTTCTGATACAGTACTGTCTTTGCGTGCTGCAACTTTAACAGTTGCGAGATCTCCATAGAAGCTATCAGAGTTTTCTTTGAAAGCTAGTGTGAGCTGGTGGAGAGGATTCAGACTGATTGTACATGCTCTATGAAGAGCAACCACAAGGATTTCCCACTGACCTACTGTCAAGATTTTACCAGCACTTAAAATAATATGGCGGATACATGAAGTACCAAGACGTGCGATATTCTCACTTGGTTGTGTTATACACTCAACTAGAATCAAAAGGAGTTGTTTAAGTGCAAGTGTTGCAGCTGGATTTTCAACAAAATGGTCGCTTTTGTCAGTTTGTAAATGATGGAGGTAGTCTACAACTAGTTCACTTGCAAGACCACAACAATGTTTGAAATTTTGCCAGATTTCTCCCGGTTTTTGGATTTTTGAGTTTTGACGCATCCAGTTTTGGACCATTGGTAATAAGAGATGGTTTATGGAGTAAAGACCGAAATTAACTCCAGGATTATCAATTAAATCACGTAAAAGCTTGAAGAGAGTTTCGACAACATACGGTTGGTTTTTATGAGCTGCCATTATAGATGCTGAACAAAGTCCTTCAAGGAGGATATACCAAATTTTCAAAACGTTACTTTGCCGGTCCATTTTAGCTAAAGTAATGCCACTGTTTTCACACAGTTCTAAATCATGTCTAGTTGCCAAAACACTATAGCTTATTGGATCGTAAAAATCTTGATTGAAGTTCACGACTTCTATATTTTGGATAATTGGATCAACAAGTTGAGGATCTGTATCAATATTCATTCTATGAGTCATATTAAAATTCGGACATTTTGGCATGTTGTACATCATTGAAAGAATAGCAGCACAATTCTGGAGAAGTTTTAAACTTTCAATACAGAGATCTACAGGCCCTAGTATAATTTTCGAAGGAAAATCACAGTCTTTTTCTAAAAACGTTTTCTTAACATCTTGACTCTTAACATCCTCTTCAAAATTCGTATTTTTAATATGTGATAACAAGCAGAGAATATAATCAAGAGCAGCATTTGCAAAAACTAAAGTATTGTCAGTTGATAAGAAGATTCTGAAGACATCTAAAATAGCTGATGCGTTGTTCTTTGCATTTGCAACACGAAGAGTACCAAAGAGTGGCCTCCAACCTGAACAGATTTCAGTCCTATTAGCTTCAACAAATTCGCAAAGACATGATACAATTTGGTCTTGGACATCTAAATCACACAATTCTAGACATAACAAATTCTCGAACGGTTTAATCAGAGCTTCATTGAAATGGAAATGCGGTAACTCTGCTTGTTCATTCAAAAGTGCAGTAACAGCATCATGTATACATTGGACTGCTTTTTTCGAAATGGTACGGTCTTTATGACAAGCCGCTTGCATGAAATGAGGTCCTACAATTGACCAAACTTTCATGGTATGGATAAGAGGCCGTCCCGAACGAATACACTTCAATGTGACTTCACCAATTCGATGAAGAAGAAGAGTAGCTGGTGGTTTTTGCTGTGACTCTAGTTCTTTCTTCCACCATTTTTTCTGTTGACGTGGTGTGTCTTCATAACGTGTAAAAAGCTGTGTATGTGATGCTTTACACAGTTCAATTAAAAAACTACAAAGTCCAGGAAGTGATAATCTAAGAGCAGCAGAATGAAACAATTCGTCTGCTTTTTGAGATAGAACACAGCAGAC
The DNA here is from genome assembly GCA_029207805.1 of Tribolium confusum. NCBI lineage: Eukaryota > Metazoa > Arthropoda > Insecta > Coleoptera > Tenebrionidae > Tribolium > Tribolium confusum. The sequence goes on along the minus strand of JALGAY010000007.1, from coordinate 3,174,260 downwards.
TTTAGCAGCATGGACTCCTCGAAGTATTCCTTGACTTTGTGTATTATGTGCTCCACTTCGTTCAACAATTTCTGAAATTGAAGCATCTGATGTTGTCGTGTTTGAGTAAGAAGTGTTGTGGAGAAAACTATAGACGTCCACACTACAACCCAAAAGTCCTATAGAAACATAATTAATCACGTGTTTAATTACCATGTTTCTTCATCGTTACTGAGATTAAAAGTCATGTTAAGTCTTTCATTGGTGTAGGTACTTGACGTTACTGTGTTATTTTGGGTATTTTGAGCGACCATCAGAAGTTGAGTGGACCCAGTCTTACTGAAAAGAGCATGTTCGAGATTTGCAACAGCTACACAAGCGTTGAAAACGTGAGGCCAACATGCCGAACTGTGAGATCCAAGAGCCAAACCTTTGGAGAGTAAGACATCTAAAGATAAAGCATGGGATGCTGGAAGCTTTGCGCCTTGTGATTTACAAGACGAAGCAGAAAGAAGAGCTAGAATGCTACAACTGCGAGATTGAAGCCTCAGAGTGTTACTAAGACTTGCCGCCTGGAAAAAACTTTTTAAAACTGTCATTTATCAAAATTTCTAACCTTGTGAAGTCCTTCAAGACATGCAGTAATGATATCATCTCGAATTCTTTGCCGGTACTTTTGTCTGGCTCTTCTGGCAACCAAACGGCTTAAAGCTGAAGTTCCTGAAAAATTGCTTTTTTCACCAAGAGGTGTACCAAGAACTGAAACTACAGAAGCCCAACAACAGGTTAAAACTCGCCGCGAGAGTTTAATCCCAGCTTCGACTTCAGGACTACTTTCGGGAGTTCCATGGACTTTCTGGAGTTTCTGCCAGTCGGATAAAAGCTGTGACGGGCATAAACCACCAACATCTACAAACTTATTTCTAGAAGAATATTCTTACATAAATGTTGGTAAACCTGTTAGTAAGTTTACCAAAGCTGGTTGTTGTACACTTTTTGGGTCATACCCAGCAGTTAGAAGTAGTGATTTAGCCAAAACATTTTGATAAAGTTCACACAACCAAGTTGCAGAAACATAAACCAAAACACCACTACCATGAATTTCTTCAACAAATTGTGCTTCAGTAATTGGTACATTTGCATCTTTGTTATTAACATCATAATGACCTGTTTGTACCAATTTAAGATCAAGAAGAAGAGCAGAATATGTTGCTAGATAAACACCATCAGCATTCATAATTGTTGAAATTTCATAACTTTGAGCTGAGTTATGTTGGCAACACTTAGAAGCAAACTCCTGTAAAACCTCATCGACTTGTATAGATGATCTAAGTGTTAAAAGATTTGGTAGAAGTATATTTTGTAAAGTTTTAACAAAATGGCGGGCATTATGACGTTCAACATCAGTGTTACATTCTTCTAAGCCTGATCTTCCTAGATTCAAAGATTTAGGAAGTTTGTGTAATTTCTGAAGCTGTTGATTGGTTAAAAAACTATCGTCGTCCATAATACTGTCTTCTGATTGGCTACCATATTCTTCTGGACCTTCAGTTGCACCAGAACAATCCGATTCTGAGCCACCTTCAACATCGGGAATATTTCCTTCAATTCCGCTACTATCTGAATCACTTTGACATTTTAGATTTGCAACAACATCACTAGAAAGAGAAACACAAAAATAAGAAATTTAAATTCAAGAAGATTCAGGTACCGGTAAGGTTTTGGTAGTCTTGCTAAAGACTGATAAGTAAGAGGACCGGTGTAATCAGCTTGTTCTAGAGTTACATAACGCAAATTTGCTATTTCTGCGCCTTCTTGGTTAAGACCTTCGCCTCTACATAGAGCTTCAAGTGATCCTAATAAAGCTCCAACACATTCAACACTTGCTAGAAGGACATTAGTGTCACTACATTGTGACGATTCTTCAATAGAGTCCATGATTCTACAAAAAAAAATCTAATGAAGTGTTTTTAGAAATTTCGGAAAAATTACAATCGGATTATAGCCATATCATCACCAGCATGTCTATGTATAGCTCCACTTAATAATAAAAGGTCAGCAAGCCGACCTGGTGATCTTAGAAGTTCTCTTGCTGCACGTAAAGGCTCAAGTCTTTTGACCGGACTTGGTAGAAGAAGCATTCTATGGAAGAGTGCTTCAAGAACAGGTCTTAAAGCCCGCTCACGTCCTACAAGACGTACAACTTGTATACCAATACTGTAGATAATTTTGCTTTGGTTTGTTGTTAAGCAATGGCCACTTGGATCTCCAGGTGCACCAAGAAGAGATAGAAGAGCCGGACAGAATCTCTGCCAGAGAAAAGTTGTAAAATGGATATTTGAATGTACAGTATGTGGAAGAGTGTTGACAAGAGTTAGAAGACACTCTAGAAGAAACACAGTTAAGTCACCAGATTTCAACTGTGTCTTAGCTTCTTCTAATCTTGAACATAGATATTGCATGACTGGAATAGCTTCATTAAAGCACGCCACTGCTGATGTTTTCGTGTAGACCATTTCTGCACTACTTCCTGAATTTTTATGCTTCTGCTGCTGTTGAAGAATCTCTTGACACTCCTCATCTAGGAAAGTGCAAAAAGCTGTTAAAGTTTGACTGGCTGCAGCTTGTGCTGCAGCTCTGACTGGTTGAGTGCCATTTTCGTATGCTTCTCCACATCTTGTTATCAGAAGCATAACAAGACGTCCATTAAGTGCCCAACTTGCTGAACATGCTAGATTTAAAACAACTCTTAGAATATGTACTTGAGTGTCTTCACATTGTGTTAACATAGAAGATGTAGCAAGAAGAAGCTGTGCTGGAAGCCATAACGAATCGTCTTCCGGTTCAGTACCAGCTTGAAACCTTTCATCTCGAACAATTTTCTAGAAATTATCAAAATGGCGACTTGTTGCATCCCGAAATGTCAACTTACATTAAATCCTGTCAGAGCTAATGACACTAGTTTGCTTTTTTTGCTTTCAAAGGCGAGTTTAAGAGGAACGAAACATGCTGTTCGAAGTTCGTGACTGGGGCTGCGAAGAAGACTGTTTTGATTGCAGAGTAAGTCTGGAAATTGGGGTTGTGAGGTTTGAAGAGGTGTTCCTGTGGGACTTACCGTGTGCTTCTTGTGCGTTTTGTTTTAAATTCGAAAGTTTGCTACCGGTGGATTCTTTAACGATGTTTAAGAGTAAATCTTCCATTTTTTAAGAAAGTAATTAAGCGGATAACATATTGCGGATTGGTGGTTGGCTGCACTGGGCATGTCTGGGGAAAATCAATACTGGTAGTGGATCAACAAGTGGGAAAGCGATAAATGAATGACGTGTGGGATTGTTTCCTGTGATAAGAAGGGTTTAGATGTTGAAATGAATAATATTTGGTGTTAAGATGCAACAGTGTTGTCAATCTCACAAGTAAATAAGAAACTGACACAACACAATTTGCTTTAACCGTGTTTTCTAGTTAAAACATTGAAAGACGATGAAGAAGAAAAGAAGGAGTTGAGCTAATAAGTAATAATCGCTTCTAACAGATGTAATACATAAACAACATATTAATAAAAGTAAAAAATTAGCGTCAGTCCGAGTTTAATCTCAAAATTTTAACTATCGCCTCCGGCTTCCAAATTTTACTAGAATAATTTAAAATATAGCTGCTGACTTGAAATCAGCTCACTCTTATTTGGTAATTCCATTTCTTTTTAGTTTTTTTTTTTTTTTCAATAATCTTTTTGTGTTCTACAGTATGTTTCCAGATCGACTTTAAAAGAGAAAAAATTTTTCTGATTTCTTAGAAAATTTCACTCTTCTTGATTTGTCCTGCTTGTTTTCAAATCCCCAAAACACAAATTACTTTTTATTTAACTTGAACGGTTACTAAGATAATATCCTTTTATTGTTAGAGAATATTCAAATTGGGCCAAATTTTTATTTAATAAATTTAACAAATGGTAAAATTAAAATGAAATAAAATTCTCATAAAGCTAAACTATTGATTTTCTATTTAAATAATGCTTCTTTTCTTTTTGCAGAGATTTGAATGTGAGCACTAAATTCATTGAAACTGCGTCTTATTTCTAGATTGATAATAACTGAACAGCATTTTATTTTCTATTCTATTTTTTAGTTGCTCTACATTATTGTCTAGTGACTCACTGTACTCGATTTGTTTTAAACAACCCTACAGATAAAAGTTTATTATTAAGAGATTAGGACTTCTCGATGGCTATAAAATGCTGTCATTTTTTCTTTCCCTATCCAGTTATCATGGAACTCTGTATTGAGCCACTCTTTTTTTGAGACAATTCCCACATATTTAGGGACACAAACTCTCCAGAGATGTATAATGACTCATTCTGCCCTACAGTCAATCAGTTTTGACAACTCTTCTTAAAGATTCGTTCGGGGAGCGCGCAAAAACTCTCTTAATTTGTTGTGTGTCTCCGTTAATTCAAGACTTTACAGAGACTTTGTATACTCTTCAATTGGGGTTGAGAGCACAGATGATTAAAAATTTTGTTACTGTTAATTCATACACGACATTTGAGACAAGTCAGCAGGAAAATTGTGATGTTTTTGGTCTTCAATTTGCAGCTAATCAACTTCTGAAATTAGTGTCAAACGCTGAGGAGTTGTTTCAAAGACTTGTAGGAAATGATTTATTGTCAAAAAATGAACAGGAACAAATATCACAGTGGTTGATGCTTAAACAAGAATGTGAGGATTGTTTGAGTGAGAATTCAGAGCCTCACAGGTCACTTGAGAGAATTGAGGAAGAGATTGAAAGTGGTGAGAGTAGTGAAAGTGAAGTTACTGAGGAAGAGGAGGATAAAGAAGGGTTATTAGATCGGGTTGAGGGCCTTATGGAGAGTTTTCGGAAAAGTACAGATAAATTAGTAACTGAAATTAATAATACAAATATTAGTGTTAATTCAACAACCAAAGAAAGTTTAAATAGTTCTAATAATGAATATTATATGAAAGGAGCAAGAGGTCGAAGAGGGAGTATACATTCAGCTGAAGAATTTCATCCTTCTCTCTCTCTCTTAATACATTAAAAATTAATGATTTAGATGATCAGAAAGTAGTTGCTGTTACATCTTATGATAACAGAAAGAAAATACTTAAACAAATTGTTACAGCTTTAGAGCTTAATCAAAAGAAAATTTCTGATTTAGAAAAAACAATTAAGGTTAAAGAAAATCTAATGGAAAAACTTTTAAAACATAAAGATACAAAATCGAGTGCTCATCATAAAATTGAACAAAAATGTCAAATGTTACGTAAAGAATTTAAAAATGCTGAAGTTAAGTTATTACAAGCAAAATTACAAGAAAATCATCATTTAGAAGGTAAATATAAAACTGAAGTTGTTACACTTGAAGAAAAGCTTCGAGATACAGAATTATTAAAAAATCTGACTGAAGATGGTAATAAATTACTTGAATTAGAAAGTAGTTTACATACAGATAGAGAAAAATTAAAAAAATATAAACAAGAGAAAGAGAAATATAAACAAATTTATGATAAACAAATGAAAGAAGAGAGATCAAAATCAAGTAATAAAGGAAGTGTTGAAAGTGTTCCTAAAACACCAGATGTTAAAGTAGTTGCTTTATTTAAATCAAATATTTCTTTAAATAATGAAGAATTAGAAAGTCTGAGACACGAAATTCGTAATTTACGAAAAACTCGTGATTATTTATTAGAGTTACGTTGTAAAATTAATTCAAAATCTCAAAATAAAAAATTCTTGAATGATTCAGAAGAACGTAAATTATTACAATACGAAGAAGCTATTGAAGCAATAGACTTAATAATTGAGTACAAAAATTCAATTTTGTGTGGCCATCAACCATATAAAGAAATTGAAGATCAAGGAGATCGAATGTTAATGGAACGTTTTTTAAAACTCAGTGAAAACGAAATGTGAATCCTCTTCCATAAATATTTCGAAAAAATCATTGATTTGAGAAGTAGCAGTAAGAAACTTGATATGGAAATCATAGATATAGAAAATCAGCATGAAAATCTCGCATATCGTGTCCAAAAATTAAGTCACAATTTACAATTAGTACGTTTTGATGCTGAAAGACGAATTGCGTCGCTTCAGCAGCAACATGAAGATAAATTGTATTTAGTTTTGAGGAATTTAACAGAAGGTGATAATGAAAGATTGAGTCGAGTGTTGGGCTCAAGACATTCAGCAGTTACAGTACAAGTAGCAGGAGCTAGTAAACAGGTTATGATAAGAATAGGTTTATAGCGAAATGGACGAGGTATCGGCAGGAGACTGTACCGAAACAATTGCAAACAGTACCACTCCAGGCTAAAGTTACAATTGAGAAAAATATAATTATTCTGCAGAAAACAAATAGAATTAAGTAGATTTAGGACAATAAAGATGTAATCGTGGTTTATTTAAAATAAATGTGATTTAATGATTTTCTTAAGACAACATAAGGCACTATTTTTTAATTGTTCTACATCATTGTCTAGTGACTGACTGCACACAACGTCTCCACAGATAAAAATCTGTTATTGTGAGATCAGGACTTCTCTGTGGCCATAAAATGCTACCATCTTTCCTTATCCAGTTATCATGCAACTCTTTATTGAGCCACTGGCGAACAATGCAGGCATAGTGAGCAGGGCACTCGTCATGCTGGAAAAACATTACAGATTATTATTACAAGTATTACAGCTTTTGGCGCTTCTCTATTCTTCTGGAGAGTGACTGGTTGCCTAATCCACAATCCATTAGTTTCTTTAAGCTGACTGACTGTATTTTTCGAGCTGAAACACAGTCGTCTTTCTTTTATTTTGACAGTTCTGACACCTGTCATTATCTAACCTCAAAACTGTTTTTGGTGAAAATTTGTGTCTTTTATCAAAATGAGTACATCCGAATCGCCCCCTGAAGAAAAACAGTTAAGTTTTGAGGAGAAACAGCGTGAACGCATGAAACGTTTACGTAATTTGCACACTTTACGTAACGAAGCTCGAACCCACAACCACCAGGAAGTCGTAGCTGAAGATGCTCGAAACAAACTACCTTCTAACTGGGAATCTCGGAAGAAACGTGCCGAATGGATTTTAAACGACCAAAAAGCTCGCGAAGAAGCTACAGAGAAAGGAGAAGATTACGACAGGAAGAGACTTCTGGATATATCTGCAGTTGATGCTGAGAAGATTGAGAAGAAGAAGAAAAAGAAGAATCCGGATCAAGGTTTTTCAGATTTTGAAGCAGCGACGTATCGGCAGTATAATAGGCTAGTGAGGGGTATGGGGCCGAAGGATATGGAGCGGTACGAGGAGGAGAAAGAGAGATATGGAGAGGCGTTTTATGGAGGGCCACGAGTGATAATTCACGGCTTACATGAGGACAGACCTGAGGCTATTGATAATATGGTGAAGAATCTAGAGAATCAAATTGCGAAAAGGAATAAATATTCGAGGAGAAGAACGCATAATGATGATGCTGATATTGATTATATCAACGAGAGGAATGCTAAATTTAATAAGAAATTGGATAGGTTTTATGGGGAACATACAGCTGAGATTAAGCAAAATCTGGAACGGGGCACTGCGGTTTAATAAATCAAGTTCTATCAAAATAAGCATTTTTTTTTTCTTAATTTACAATAAAATATTTACATTCACAAACTTAACAAAATGTCGCCTAATTTACACATTGTGTATTTTAAATGAGCAAATATTTATTTGATTTAACAAATTTGTAAAGAAAATAAAAAAATAGCAGTTCATTCTTTTCATTACTTGACCTATTATAAAACCCAAGAGTGTACAATACCTGCAAAAAAAAAAAAAATGTTAGTCACTTGATAAGAAATTCCTAACAAAACGTGTTAATTACAATAAAAACACACTTTTTCTTAATTAACTCGATAAAAAATTGCGTAAAAACAGCTGTCATCATTTCGTGGAAAGCACAGGAAGCAAAATAGATGACAAACCGCAAAAAATTAAAATTCGCTAAATAATTTGCTTTTTGTAGAAAGTTTTTTGAAATTTGATTTCAATTTCATCATTTCTCCCTCAATCACGCAAATTTGAATTTCCATTTCTCCCTCAATCACGCAAATTTTGTCAATAGAGTGTAGAGCGTATATACAAAAAATTCTTTTTTTTTCTTTTTCTAGACATTTTTGTATAATTTTTTTTATATGTATGTTTATTTGGTTTCATTTTAGTGTAGCAATTTGTGCAAGACCTGTCCTTATTTGTTTTCTGTTTTATTTATTTATTTTCTTGTTATATTTTTTGTTCTTTTCTTTCTTGAATAAAGACATTTTGAAGTGAATGGAACTGGATTTACAAATAAAAAAAATAAAAATATAATGTTGCTGGTTGTTTTCCCTAAACTACTGCTTTAACACCTGTTAATTGCCCTAATTACGGCACTGGTAGGCACCACTTTACTAATTTTGGAAACCAGAGACGAAGTTTTTTATTTATTGTTTTAAAATGAATAACTACAACGGAGGTTTCAAAAACCGGAAGTAATATTTTAGTAATTTTCAAATATAGAAATGTGATTTTACTAATTTTTGAAGCAAAGGACAATATAAAAACAAAAATGAGTGTTTTTATAATTTTAGAAATAGGAAGCAACGTTTTACATTTCTTTTAAACTGATGTGATGTTTCTTACTTTTTTAAATTAGGAAAAATATAAAAATAACAGATATTTTTAAATTTGGAAGCGAAAGCGACATTTTACTAATTTTTTAAGCTGGTCTCATGTTTCCTATATTGTTTAAATTTAAGAATATATAATTTTTTTTCAAATTTTTGGAGCCAAAGGCGACACTTTACTAATTTTTTATGCTGATGTGATGTTTTTTTATCTTTCTTAAATTCGGAAACATACAAAAAATTTTTTTTTTTCAAATTTTTAAAACCGGAAGCAACATTTTACTAATGTTGGAAGTAATATTTTAGTAATTTTAAAATAAGTACATGTAATTTTACTAATTTTATGAGCAGAGAAAACATGGAGATAAAAATGGCATTGTTTTTATAATTTTACAAACAGGAAGCATCATTTTACTAATTGTGAAAGCTAAAATCAACAATTTACAATTTTTTCAAGCTGATGTGATGTTTCTTATCTTTTTTAATTTAGGACAAAAATAACATTTTTTTAAATTTTATAACCGAAGGCAATATTTTACAAATTTTCAGTAAGTGTGATGTTTTTTATATTTTTTTAATTAGGAAATATAACAAAAATAACATTTTTTCTAATTTTTGGAGCCGAAGGCGACATTTTACTAATTTTAAAATATGACAATGTAATGTTATCAATTTGAGAAACCAGTCGCAACATTTTACTAATTTTTAATCTCGTAAATGCATTTTTACTAATTTTAGATTTCACAGACAAAAGTTCTTTTTAGATTTTTTAATAATAGGGACTTGTTTTTGTAATATTTTAAAAGCCATGTGATGTTTTCTTTCTCTTAAGTAAATTAAAAATATAGAAAAATAACATTTTTTCAAATTTTTAAAACCGGAAGTAACATTTTACTGATTTTGGAAGTCAAATTTAACATTTTTTTACAAATGTAATAACCAGATGCTATTTTTTACCTTTTTTAAATTAATAAAAATATACAAAAAAGTAAAATTTTCTCCAATTTTAGAAGCTGAAGGCGACATTAAAGTAATTGTAAAATACAATAAAGCAACATTTTACTACTTTTGGAAGTCAGAAGAAATATTATATTAATTTTGAAATTATGGAAATATATTTTACTATAATTTTAGACAGCAAAGAAATTAATTTTTTTAAATTTTTAATAATTATTGCGAAGTAACATTGATTTTTTAATCTTTGGAAATCAAACTTGACTTTTACTAATTTCAGAAACCGGAAGCGATGTTTTTTCTATTTTTTAAATAAATAAATACATATACAAAGAAGACATTTTTCTAATTTTGAGACCCGAAGCCGTATTTCGCTAATTTTCGGTGCCAAAATAAAAACATTTTAATTTAAAATTTTTATTTTTTAATTTCAAATAAAAGCAAAAATCTAATTATTTTTGACTTTTTTTTTGTCGATAAAAGCAAAAGCGGTATCGTTTTTGTGTTTTAAGAAATGGAAAAAAACCATTTTAATAATTTTAATGTTAAAAGCAAAATTTTACTAATTTTAAAAGCTAAATATGGTAAGTCCTACTTTTTTATTTAGTGAAAACAAACAGCAAAGGGAAGAGCGTCATTGTTGTCGTGTTTTTAGAAATAGAAAGAAACAATTTATAAATTTTGAATATAACAAGCAAAATTTTACTAATTTTTAGAACCTAATTATAGTATATTTAATTTTTTTATTTAGTGAAAACAAATATAACATTTTTTTTTCAATTTTGTTTAGCAGAAATAATATTTTACAAATTTTAAAAGCCGGAGGCAACAACTTACTAATTTTAAAAAACAACAGAAACGGAATTTATTAATTTTAGAAGCCGACGACGGTGTTTTCAATTTTTAAATCAATAAAAATATAATTTAGGAAGCAGAAAGTAACATTTTGTTAATTTTGGAAATCAGAGGGGATATTTTACTTATTTTAGAAACCGGATGTGTCATTTTTTATTTTTTTATTTAGTAAATACAAGAGTAAGATTTTTTTAATTAATTATTGTTACCGGAAACAATATTTTACGAATTCTGTTAGTAATTTAGGAAGCCAGACAACATTTTACTAATTTCGGAGACATTTTTTTTTTAATTTAGAGGACCAGAGGCAATATTTTACTAATTTTAAATTCCAGAGATTATATTTTAAAAACTTTTTAAATAAATTTCATGAGCGGGAATCATTTTTTTTAACAATTTTTAAATTAATAACGACAAAACTCAGGTTACAAGAACTCAAGGAAATATTTTACTAATTTTAAGAGCTAAAGCGACGTTTTTTGTCAGTTTTTCACCAACGAAAGCAAGATATTTTACCAAATTTGTAGCTATTCTAATTTTTTAATAAATTTAGGCGCAATTAGGTCAGTTAAAGCGCGAAATTCAAAAATTCTATACTTACCTTCCTTGTTATTTGCTCACAGAACACAATTTCATGCAATGTTAAAAACATTATAAAAAAATAATCACACAACAAATAAAATCTTACGTCTAGATAGTCTTGGAGTTACATGAATGTGAATATTATCACCTGGAGCTGCAGAAACTACAAAAAAAAAACACCAAATTAGAACATTGCAATAATTTTATTAATTCAACAAACGATACAATATACTATTGAAGAAAAACCTTGAAAAAACAATTATCACAGTTCAAATAGTACAATCACAGGCAGTTAATTAGGCCTTGTGAACTGGACATTATTTAAATCAGGGTTAATAAGAAACCCAATTGGCCGATTAATAACCAATGGTCCGCCACTAGTATCTCGAAAATTTGGCAAACTATGTGAAGGCACTAGACTATAGTTAGTTGGATAGTGTATATTCGGTTGTGAGGGACTTTTACCATGTAATATCCTCGGCATTTCACATTGTTCACATCTATCCAAGTCTGGATGATTAAGGAATGTACACACGCTACAATCCCACTTCGGACCTTCGTTGTCTTGAAACGCGGAAATTTGAGGACGACGCAAGCCGCCATCAAGATTCAAAGGGCCCCTCTGACCCGTATAAATATTCTGATAGAAATCTTCATGCACGTCGGCTGAACCATCTGAAATCTAAAATTAAACAACAACTCCGCGGACACACCCAAAACTTACTTTTATCCGCTTCCCGAGCCAACTGCTCGCACTGATATTGCAAATGCTTGATTTCTCTCCGGAGTTGTTTCTCCATTTCGGCATCTATTGTTTTTATTGCAAGGGGGCGACTTCTGGAGCCTTCGAGGTCAGATACCTCCTTCTGCATTATTTCAAGTCGGGCTTTCTCCGTCCGAATTTCGATTTTTAAGCGATCGATACGGGCTTGTTGTTTGAGAATAACAGGAGCTGGAAATAGTTATTTACCTATCATATTCCGGAAGATAAATTTCCCGCATGATTGCGAAAAAACACACTGCTCATGCGGGATACATTTTAAAATTATAGTTTTTCGACCTTGTGGAGTATCCGTGCAAAAAATAGTATATAAGTGACGTGCAGGAACAGTTTTGCTTTATTCGTACGACATTTTTTACTCGTGTAAAAACTGTCGCACTCAAATGCAAAATATGTTTCCACACTTATCGTGTAAATAACATTAGAGGGCGCTGTTAAATTAAACAACGCAATTTAGAAATACCAAAATTTTGAAAATTCACTTGCAATTACAGAATTACAGAATAAATTTAGAAATTTTTTTTTATTATTATTAAATTTAAAGTAAAAAATTATTAAAAAACAAAGGATTTTGGCAGTTCTAGCTTTTCTTGGTTTTATCTAGAAAACTGTGTTTAAAACGCGAATTTCACCTGCAAATTTACGATTTTAAGGCCATTTACGAGACTAAATTTGAAATAAGGTTTTCTGTTTAGTTCAGCAACTTTTCGATAGACGGTATCTCTTAAAACAGTTTGTAGAGCACCTCTAGTTGGGCTGAAATTGAGTGGACCGACTTGACACAACTGTCAATCAATGCAAACCACAGTTTTACAAATATTTAGCAAAAAATTGTGTAAAAATAAAAGAAATATCGTCTGATAGTTTTTGCCACAGTAAATAAATGAATGAAGCGGGAAATTGGTCAAGAGTGTTTACAAAAATTTTGAAAATTCTATTAAAAATAAACATTGATTATACTTGTATCATTTTAATATTAGTTTAAGTAGATTTGCAATATTAAATTTGTTTAAATTAAATCTGTTAACGTACGGAATTGGCAGACTAATCGTCTCTAAAATTGTGCTGTCTTTATTAGTAATTTTTAGATAAAAACTTGAAAAGGCTATTCATGATTTTGAGGTTAAGTTCACCTAACCTAAACACACAAAAAACTCTCAATTAACTAGTTATTTCTGGGTAAATATTTCTAAACATTTGTTGGTTGCTTTATTTCATACAAATCACACGTTTTAACTTAAATTTTGAAGAAATTTCGTTTATTTCAGATTTACATTAAATGTGATTTTGTATTTTCAGTGCTGCCAACCTTGACGACTTGTTTTTTTTTACTTCATTACAATTTTTTGATATTAAATTTAAAGAAAGCATTTATTGTAAAACTTATACGTGTAAATTAATTTTTTTAAACCAAATTAAATTTTTAGTACATAAAATTGTCAATTTACAATACCGGTATTGTAAAATGACATTTAACTGACCGGTAATAATATGATTAACGTTCACGAGAACAAAAAAATATTTTGTAAATTTAAGGGGGGGGCATACCGAGGACAGGACGTAAACGTGGCACATGCATTGTTTTTTAAACTGATAAAACTTTTTCGTGATAAGCAGATGTGGGAAAATTGGAAACTTGGTGATAAAGTGTTGTTTACATTTCCATAATATGCTATAAATAGCTAGTTTTTACGATTTTTCACAGCTTGAAATTGTTCAATTTTAAAATAGATTTTTTCTAGTCAGAATTTTCGCAAAATTGTTATTCTAGTAATGTGCTGTTTACAATTTGTAGCCAAGGTAAAATTATTTGGAATGTTGGAAGGACGTTTGTATACTTATATCAAGTTTTTTTTGCAATCCTTGCCTCTAATTTAATTAATTCTACTTAAATTAAAATTGAATTATATGCAACCAACTATACACGGCTAAGTTAGTAAATTGAGCAAAAAGACAAAGACAGACGCTCTTAAGCGATCTCATTTCAAGAAGAATTTTCTCTTTTTTTTCTAATTTTATGACGTATTTGAGTTACTATCCTTTTTTTCTGAAGGTAGAAAAAGATGGAGTATCTTAATTATATATTAATCGCTTCCAAAAAAGACAAAGAAAGATAATATTTTGGCTGCTGGTGTCAAACTCAAATGTATGTTTCGCTCTCTCTCCCTTTTTTTATATCAAATTTTGTTATAAAAGCAAAAAATTGTAATTACAATATTCGATTCTTTTTTTGTTTTCCTTTTTATACCAGCCATATTAGATCTCAAGGCCCCCAAAAAAATTTTAGGCTAGAAAAACTGGAATAATCTTTACAAAGAAGAAGAGTTGATTTTTGATTAATTAAGATGGTTTTTCATCTTTATTACCGAAAATTTCTGAATCTGTAAATGGTTCTGCTATAAAATTGAGTTAAAAATATAAAGACAGTAATATCTTAATTGTTAATAAGATAAATATATGACAGATATATCAACAAATAAATGTTTAAGTTAAAAAAAACTTAAATACAAACGTTAAGATGGTTTTTCATCATTATCATTAAAGATTTGTAAATGGTTTTGGCATAAAATTGAGTTAAATAGATAAAGACAGTAATATTTTAATTGTTGATAAGATAAATACGTCAAAAAATTAATTTTTAGGCTAAAAATACTTGAATAGAAACGTTGAGATGGTTTTTCATCATAATCATCAAAAATTTTAAGTTTGTAAATGGTTCTGTTATAAAATTGAGTTAATAAGATAAAGACAGTAATGTTTTATTAATTGTTAATTAGATAAATATGTCAACAAATAGATTTTTAATATAAAAACGCTTGAATACAAACGTTAAAATGGTTTTCCATCAAGATCATCAAAAATTTCTAAATTTGTAAATGGTTCTGCTGTAGAATTGAGTTAAATAGATAAAGGCTGTAATGTTTTAATTGTAATTAAGATAAATATACCGGGTGTAAACGAAATTAGGCTCACCCCATTTTTTAATAGTATTTTTTAAAATTGAAAAACGAAACTTAGGAAACCTATTGTTAGAAAATCTCCATTAATTGAATAAAAAATAAACTTTTTATCACTTCCGGTTTTACCGGAAACGACCGTAACTTTGGATTTTTAAATAGAACACTATACATATTTTTGAATTTTTGGAGTCTACATTAAATTCTGAGTGTAATAGACTACTTTTTATAACTTTTCGAAAAATAAATTTATTTTTTTTGTAATTTTTGTTTTTTTATCTAGAAAGCTGTGATGGTTAAAAAATAGTTTAATAATGTAAGCAACCATTAAAAAATAAAAGCTATATTATAAATGCTCTAGATTAGAAAATACAAGACTTTTAATTAAATGAAATTAGTTTTTCCGGCTTAACTATTTTTTTTCAAATTTCATTTTTTTTGTGAATATAAAGATACCAAAATTTAAAAAATCCATTCACCACTTTTTGTAATATTTACAAAAACAATTTAAAAAAAAAAAAATAGAAAATGTAACCGACGTAATGGTTTATTACGTCGTAACTCATTTATTGTGAAAAGAAATTTTATAATACACATTGGTGCTATTATTATTAGATTAATTAAATATGGAATTAAAAAAAGTTTTCGATGAAAATTTTATTGTTACAGCAAATGTTCGAAATGTCTTCCGTTTTCTTCCTGACATTTTTGAACGCGATTTATAGTTTCTGTGATAACGTTTTGCAATTGTTCAGCAGTAATTTGTGCAATACTGTGTCTCAATCTGGCTTCTAGATCTTGACGATCTTGAACAGGAATTCTGTATATTTCATTTTTAATATGACCCCACAAAAAAAAATCTGGCGGGGTTAGGTCAGGAGATCTAGCGGGCCACCTAACAGGGCCATTAGTACCAATCCAACTAGTTTCAAAATTGTGGTTCAGATATTCAACGACTGGTCTATAATTGTGAGATGGTGCTCCATCTTGCTGATAATATAATCTTCCAAACACATTTACTGGTAAGTCGTCTATAAATTCTTCTATTTCGTTTTGGAGTAACTCTAAATATCTTTGTCCAGTCAGATATCCATCAAAAATAATGAGTCCAATAAGTCGTTGTCCAACAATACCCATACAAACATTAAAACCAAAACGCTCTTGAAAATTATTTTCTCTTAAAAGATGGGGATTTCTTTGAGCCCAGTAACGTGTATTATTTCTGTTAAAAACGCCATTATTAGTGAAACGACTCTCATCAGTATAAAAGATGCAACTAGGAAACAATGGATCTTCACCCATTTGCTCCAAAAAAAGTTACAGTAATTCAATCGTCTTTCATCATCATTTTCATGGAGATGTTGGTGTAAACTGTATTTAAAAGAACGGTATCTATGTTTTTTTAAAATCTTCCATACTGACTGATGACTTATATCGCAGTCCGTGGCAATTTCTCGCAAAGATTTAGTTGGGTGCATATTTACCCACGGCAAAACAGTAATCTCTGTGTCTTCATCGACAATAAAATGTTCTTCAACGTAATCAGGCCCTTCTCTAAATTTTTTCACAAGGTTGCTAAAATAATGACGTGATGGGTGACGTCTGTTGGGATACCGATTTCGATAAACCATTGCTGCTTGAACAGAATTTTTCCTACACTCTCCATAAACAAGCAGCATATCAACTCTTTCATTTTTTGAATACACTGGCATTTTGACAATATGTTTACACAGACAATAAAATAAAAAATACGGCCGTTAAGCTTAAACTGTTACTTTAGTCAAATTTTGACGTTAGTGCACAGCTTGCTTAAATTTTTTTTCAGTAAACATTTTCGGAGTTTTTCTCTAAATTGTTTTTGTAAATATTACAAAAAGTGGTGAATGGATTTTTTAAATTTTGGTATCTTTAAATTCACAAAAAAAAATGAATTTAAAGAGTCGGATGAGCCACTATTGTTCCATTTGAAAAAAAATAGTTAAGCCGGAAAAACTAATTTCATTTTATTAAAAGCCTTGTATTTTCTAATCTAGAGCATTTATAATACAGCTTTTATTTTTTAATGGTTGCTTACATTATTTAAAACTATTTTTTAACCATCACAGCTTTCTAGATAAAAAAACAAAAATTACAAAAAAAAATAAATTTATTTTTCGAAAAGTTATAAAAAGTAGTCTATTACACTCAGAATTTAATAGTAGATTCCAAAAATACAAAAATATGTATAGTGTTCTATTTAAAAACCCAAAGTTACGGTCGTTTCCGGTAAAACCGGAAGTGATAAAAAGTTTATTTTTTATTCAATTAATGGAGATTTTCTAACATAATAAGTTTCCTAAGTTTCGTTTTTCTATTTTAAAACATACTATTAAAAAATGGGGTGAGCCTAATTTCGTTTACACCCGGTATAACATACATGTCAACAAATAAATTTTTAAGCTAAAAAAACTTAAATACAAATGTTAAGGTGGTTTTTCATAATGATCACCAAAAATTTCTGAATTGAAAATGGTTGTGTTACAAAATTGAGTTAAAAAGATAAAGACAGTAATGTTTTAGTTGTTAATAAGATAAATATATGGCGTATATGTTCACAAATAAATTTTTAGGATAAACAAGCTTGACAAAGAAGAGTTTTAATTTTTAATAAATTGAGACGGTTTTTCATCTTTATTACCGAAAATTTCGTAATTTGTAAATGGTACATCTATAAAATCGAGTTAACAAAACAAAAAAATTGCAATTACATCATCCGACTCTTTTTTGTTTACCCTTTTATACGTCATTCGCTTTAAATAAGATTTAGTGGCCCTTTGGCCGAAAAAAACAATTTTGTTGACGAAAAACAAGCTTTTTTGGAAAGTTGCGTAAAATTAGCAACATCAATTCTGTAATGTAATCTAGTTATAACCAATTTATTATCAAGACACCTGTGATAATTTATTAGCAAATCAGTCTTACCAACAATGAGAAATTTACGTATTTATCAAGACATTAATCACAGCCTTAACTTGTTTTATCTCAAATTTTCAATAATTTCCTTCTTTATTATTCGTTTTAACACATTTTTCTGTGTTTCTAGAATTTGCTATATTTAGAAATTTCGTGGGAATTTATTATTGATAGCACTTAACGCGATAAACGAATACATAACTGATAAAAGCGTTAAATACTTAAATAAAATTACGAGAATTGTATTAAAATTTATTTGACAGAACTAGATAAAAAAAATTTCGAGTAGGCTGTGTCTTAAGTGTTTGGCAAATTTAGGTGGCCATGGATTGACGTTTATTAACCAGTGGCGTACAAACGATGACGCCATTTTATATTTTTAAACTCAAAATTGATGTTAATTGTAAAAAACACAATTCGTGCAATATTTTTTTTAGCTTGAAACTGTCGTCATTAAATGTATCAATGTCATGTTGAATACGTCGTCGATTTTTTACCACCTGTTGATTATTTCGGAGAAAAAAAATTTTGGCAATAGTGTTGACAAGGTCGATAAGGACGAAAACTTTTTTTTTAGAAAATGTGGGAATTTAGTTCCGGGAAATTTTTCGAATTTTCAGCGAAAATAAATTTGTCATTTGTTTATATTTTATTGTAGCCTTGAATGTCAATGGCTATTAAGAAAACATTATGAATCATTAGATGCTAATGTTTTATTCATTTGTTTAGGTTCAACAAAGGTTCAATGGAATAAATTGTTTCCAAAACTGTACTTCTACACACTTGAATCATCTTAATTAAGTTTGGAATTTTATTTGTTTGCTTTGAGGCCGATTGATTGGGTTTTACACTTTCTAAAGTTAATTTCCCGTTTCTCTTTCTCTCTCTGTGATCGAGATATTTTCTTATTCTTTCTAATATGTCAAAATTTGACAGTTGACACTGATAAATAAACAAAGAACTAATTAAATCAGTGTTGTCTGACCTTAAAACGTTATCAAACGAGATAAGAGAGAAAAGAGACACTCTTCTTATCAGAATAGATAACAAAAAAACCAGTGAGTTAATGTGCTGCAATAATTTCAATTTGACATTGACATCACAAAATTTTGTTGACAGATTTGTCAAAAAATGAGAGACAGAGAAGGCAGATTTTGACTGATTTTGTACTACTATAAAACTGAGTAAAATAGACAAAAATAGTTAAATTTTAATTGTTAATAAGATAAATATACGACATATACGTCAACAACTAAATTTTTATGTGAAAAAAATTTGAATACAAACGTTAAGATGGTTTTTCATCAAAATCATCAAAAATTTATAAATTTGTAATTGGTTCTGGTATAAAATTGAGTTAAATAAATAGAGACAGTAATATTTTTATTGTTGATAAGATAAATACGTCATGAAAGAGACGTTTAGGCTAAAAACACTTGAATAGAAACGTTAAGATGGTTTTTCATCAAAATCATCAAAAATTTATAAATTTGTAAATGGTTCTGGTATAAAATTGAGTTAAATAGATAAAGACTGTAATGTTTTTAATTGTTAATTAGATAAATGCGTCAACAAATAGATTTTTAGGGTAAAAACACTTGAATAGAAACGTTAAGATGGTTTTTCATCATGATCATCAAAAATTACTGAATTTGTAAATGGTTCTGTTATAAAATTGAGTTAGATAGATAAAGACTGTAATGTTTTAATTATTAATTAGATAAATACGTCAAAAAATAGACTTTTAGGCTAAAAACACTTGAATAAAAACGTAAAGATGGTTTTTCATCAAAATCATCAAAAATTTATAAATTTGTAAATGGTTCTGGTATAAAATTGAGTTAAATAAATAGAGACAGTAATATTTTAATTGTTGATAAAATAAATACGTCATAAAATAGACTTTTAGACTAAAAACACTTGAGTAGAAACGTTAAGATGGTTTTTCATCATGGTCATCAAACATTACTGAATTTGTAAATGGTTCTGTTATAAAATTGAGTTAAATAGATAAAAACAGTAATATTTTAATTGTTGATAAGATAAATACGTCAAAAAATAGAATTTTAGGCTAAAAACACTTGAATAGAAACGTTAAGATGGTTTTTCATCAAAATCATCAAAAATTTGTAAATTTGTAAATGGTTTTGGTATAAAATTGCGTTAAATAGATAAAGACTGTAATGTTTCAATTATTAATTAGATAAATAAACCGACAACAAAATGTTTAGAGCATAGCGTTATTATCTATCTAAATATTTAAACATTTCAATCAAAAATATTAAATGTCAAAAGTCAAAAGTTTATCATTGACAATAGTCAATTGTATATAAGAAAATAAATTTACTGGACATCCATTGGGGGACAGATATTTTTTATAATTTAATTATTAAATAAACCACGAAAATGGCCTCCATTCAACCCTGATTTAAGTCCACTCGAAATCTTCGTTTTGTGTAATTAAATTACGTAATACCTTTCACTCATTTCAGCCACTTCCGTTCTCTTTTAGTAGTGATTTAAATAACCATAAACGGTTTGTTTCTCGTTGTAAAAAAGAGTCCAAAACATGTTCTAAAATTAGACAATGCATGTCAAAATCCAAGCAAACAAAATCGTATCGACGTCGGTATCTAGATAGTTGCACGTTTACGTCCTTGCTACTTTTAAAATAACGCCCTCTCGATTCACGTGGGCGCATTTTATTTATAACCCATTGGTGGGTTTGCAAACACCTGATTTTCTAACTTACGTTCGCCACTTGTCGCTAGATTATTCAACGAGCCGGCTCTGTACGGCACCACTTCCTCCACAGTGCTTTTATCTGGATGATAACTACTCCTAGGACGTGTTCTCGTTGCCGAAACACTTCCTCCACCTCCTGGTCCCACTGTGATTTGAAGCCGGCTTTGGAGTCCTTTTTGCGAATCGAAACTGCTAGTGGAATATGTCAGACTGGCATTCTGGGAAGTTATGTCTATAGGGGCTTGTGGTTCGGATGAAGGAGGTCGAAGGGTTAGGTTAACACTCGTGTAGCTTCTTGGGCTTTGTGGTTCTGGGAGCCAGGGTTGTTGTGGAGTGACCTGGAGGACGGATTTGCGTCTTGTTGGACTTTGGAGGAGGTCCATTGAACAGTTAACATTAAGGGAGAGATTAACACTGTTACTGCCTCCAAGGAGAGTATCAGTGGTTTGTGTTGGAGTTGAAGCTGTTTCTTTTCGTTTGGTCTCATCGGGAAGTCTTTGATTGGGTGTTTTTGGGGAGTTGCGAGTAATCCGTTTTGAAGTTAGAGGTGACCTTGGTGGTTTATCACTAACATTATCAGAATTGAGTAGTTTATGAACGTCTTTGCATTTTTCCGATGGTTGAAGATTTCGGGTGGTATCTGGAAGATCAAGCCGATCTGGTCTTTTCACGAAGAATTTACTCTTTGCAGATGATGTGCACACACTAACCGATTCATGTTTCTTCGAGAACGTAACACCAGGAGTTTTAACAAGATTTTGATTAATGTCACTTTCACTGTGGTTCATTTCGTTTCGTTCGATTGCGGTTGCCGAAGAAGGGGGGGATAGGGTCGGTTGTTGGGTTGGTGGTGCTGGAGAACGTCCCATCGGCTCCTGGTTTGCTGCAGCTTCCAGGTATTCGCTGATGGTTGTAGCGGGGGTCGTATGAGCGTACGACGATATGTAAGCGTTGACCACGTGGTCGGGTACAGTAGGGAATTGCTGCTTCAATTCATGGAATAGTTGCATCAACTGGATGTTGGACGACCTGCGTCTCCCTCCGGCATACATGGCCGGCCATTATGGGATTGCTGAAACATAACACAATAGTTATTATCTAAATAGAAAGACATTTTGTTTAAGAAAGTGTTAAAAGGAATGGATAACAAAGAGAAAACAAAAATAAAAGAATGACAGATCCTCCCCTTTCTTTTCTTAAAAAAAAAGAAAAATGTAATAAGGTAAAAGCCTGAAAGTCTTATAAAAAATGATAAAAAACATAAAAGAAATAAGAAATTGTACCACTAGTAACTGAAAAAACTTAAAGAAGAAAACAAAGTTATAAAAGCGAAATTGAAATCCGCAGAATATACAGTGAAAAATATTTGGGGATAAGAAGAAAAGCGAAGAGAGAATATTGAAATAGGATTGGATAAACCGCTAGATAAAGAAAGAGTAATGAAAAATGAAGGAAAATTAAGACATCTCTTTCCAACATTCCAACTATACGAACGAGAATAAAACAAAGAAGAATGAAGAAAGATAGAGAGAAAAACTAGTGAGACAAGGATCACAAAAGATGAGAATGGAAAGATGAAAATGGAGATGAAACAGAAAACGAAGAATTTTTAAAGAAATTAATCTTCTATTATGGAGAAAACTCAAAAAAATTCGAAAAACAACCTAAGCAGTGGAAGGGGTAGAGAATTGAAAAAAAGTGGATAAAATAGAGCACATAGAACGTAAAAACTAGTAGTAGAAGGGAAGAAGACCTAATAGAAAAAAAGAGAACACAGATATCCTTGGAATCACGAAAACAAAAAGAAATAATACAGAGAGAGCAAAAAAAGAAGCAGAATTAAATAATGTAATACAATAAGGTGAGAATGAGGATGTAAGAAAAGAAGAAAAAAAAAACAACAGATATAGAAAAATTTATAGAATAAGAAAGAGAAGAGATTTTAAAATAAGTTTTGAAAGAGTGTGGTAATCAATGTGTTTCATAAAGTCAGTTTTGTGACACTAATTCGGGTTTATAGAAAGAGCGCGAAGCAGGAGTTTTTTAAAGAATAAATGCCCACAATGATAAGAAACTAATTTTTTATACTATTTTTTTAATTTGACATTTTTACTGTAAAATATAAAATTCTGGGCTTTATAATATCCTGTTATAGTACTGGGTGCTATAATGGTTATTAAAGCACTTACAAAAATGTTATAGTATAGTTTTCAAAATGCAAATTATAAAATATTAATTTTGTAAAATTTTTGTAACTTTTAACAATTTTTTTAAAATCAAAATTTGAAGCCAAAGAGTCGGTAACTTTTGCCAACCAAAAAAATAGCCGAATAGACGATTTATCCGATTGTTTTTACAATTCTGACATTGGTTATGGGATATAAAAACAACATTTTACTAATTTTGAATTTCGTAAATGTATTTTTATCAATTTTGGACACCAGACGCAAACGTTTCTTTTAGTTTTTTAATCAAAATAGCAAAGACGACATTGTTATCACAATTTTAAAAGCCGAATGCATCATTTTAATAATTTCTGGCGCTGGATATAATTTGTTCACATTTTTGGAGCCGGAGGCGACATTTTACTAATTTTAAAATAAATATGACAATGTAATGTTATCAATTTGAAAAACCATTTTACTAATTTTTAATCTCGTAAATGCATTTTTACTAATTTTAGATTCCACAGACAATATTTCTTTTTAGATTTTTTAAGAATAATAGGGACTTGTTTTTGTAATATTTTAGAAGCCAGATGCAACATTTTACTAATTTCCAAAGTTAGATATATTTTTTATACCTTTTTTTAACTAAAAAACATGCAATAGTAATGGTTGTTTGAATTTTTGGGGCCGAAGGCAATATTTTAGTAATTATAAAATACGGCAAACAACATTTTAAAGCGGGAAAAATACCAAAAAAAAAAAAATTGTTTTTGTAACTTTGTAGGTCGGAAGCAACATTTTACTAATTTAGAAGTTGAAAGTGACATTATTTTCCAATTATGGCAGTTCGAGGTGACATAGACGCCAGAGACAAGATTTTACTAATTTTGAAACTCGAATGAAAGGATCTTTTACTCTTTTTTAAAATAAGAAATATACAAAAGTAACGTTTGTTTCAATTTTTGGAGCCGGAGGCGACATTTTACTAATTTTTTATCAATTTGAAAAGTTAGAGGTAATATTTCGTTTCAATTATTAAATTTGTAAAGACGAAGGCGATATTCTTTTTGTATTTTCTTTACTAAAGCCGCAGGCGACATTTTACTAATTTTCTAAGTCGTAGCTACAACACTGATTTAATTCAGAGAATTATTTATTATTAACGTCTTCAAAACTGATTTAGAATTAAAAAAATATTTTTTGTGTGAATTTCGCTGAATTCCGCTTTTTTGGTGTAGACCAAAACTCCCTGGTTTGTTGCCAACAGGTGGTACGAATTGGCAGGCTCGTGATTCCCCGAAAATAGCCTTATTAAAATCCGATTTTTTCTTCCAAGTCATTGAACTATCAATTCGGTTCGATTTCGGTGAGTTTTTCCCATCGGCAGTCTAAAAATACACTCCTATCACCTTAATTAACTCCACATGTTTGGCATTTCTGAAATTCTTAAATAAGATTTTGCGTCTTGGTGCATTTCAGGTTGTCGTCTTTTTTTCCGTTTACTCGAATCAATCACTGCTAGTTACGTAAAATGTGTATTTTTAATCAGTAAACACCAAAATAATGTAGGTATATTCTATTTTTGTTTTTGCTAATTGCCAACGCCAGAAATACACTTCGTACCTATTCGATCGATCGGTTTTTCCCACAATTTGCAAAATATTATTAGAAATGGACGACCTTTGCGGTATTTAAAATATGCAACAATCATCTGGAATTATTTTTTATCATCTGGACTAAACGTCCACACCTCTAATCACTTATCTTTTTCACCTGTCAACAACACTGACACCTTCTACATTAATCATTTGCTTGAAGTTTTTCGAAAATTGACTCAACAGATCCGAAAACCAAGCACCAAGCGAATTCAATTAGACGCAAATCGGGGTTTTGAAGTGGCATTTTTGCTAATTCCGTGAAAGATTACGCGAAATTTCTACAGGAATCATTGTTTTGGGAGTTTTGACAGATTCGGGTCGTATTACAGTCAACGAACTCTCTCTCTCTCTTACCAATTATTATTGCCAAAATTAAGAAAACGTCAAAAATTTTGTGTATATCTCTGACAAACAATGCAGAAGAGGAAATCAACCTCGGGGTCAAGGCTTTTAATCAGAGATTCTGGTAGAAATAATCAGATAACGGGAGAAACAGCAGAAATTCAAAAATTTTGTTTTTCACTGTTGAGATATTTCGAGAGAAAAATTTACACGTTTTTTTTTCCAAATGGTGAGAGGAGCGGGGGCGGTCAACTTGACGTCACTCTTGACGTTTGGCATACCAGCGAATTGACAGTGGGCGAAACTTTTACTCCCCAAAAAAAAAACTTTGCGTAAAAATGGAGATTTTGCCTACCGAAATCACATAACAAGTTGTTTGATGAGGTGGTCGCTGATTGGAGCAGACATGATGCGGCCACTCACTATCACTGAAACCGCACTGGGCGCCACGGGGCCGTCAACGTTAAGACACCAAGGGTTGGAGAGGAGTTTTTTTTTTTTGAGGGATAATTTACACTGCAACCTTCGGATCGTATGTTGTGCTAGACTGAGGTTGGTGAAACACAAATAGAACGATTCTGTCACGTGAAATGAAAGTGCGATGCTGGCGACGCCAAGCGGACGCGGACAGGTGCAGAGATAACGAGATGGAAGCCTTAATGTAGGCAACAAAAAATACCCAAGGAAAAAGTGCCCAAAAAGTACTTTAAAGTGTAATCAAATTTAAGTAAAATACTTCTACACAATTTCAAAATTAGTAAAATGTGCGCATCGGGCTTTTACATTAGTAAAATATTGTTTCTGGCTTTCAAAATTATTTAAAAAATGTCTTTTCTGGATCTTAAATTAGTAAAATGTTGTAAAATTTTTAAAATGTTGGAACTAGTTTCTTCACTTAGTACCTAACATTACATCTCTGTATTTTAAAATTAGTAAAATACAGCCTCTGGTATTTAAAGTTTGTAAAATAACGCATCCGGCTTCTTTTTCTAAAATTAGAAAAAAAGTATAATTATTAATTTAGAAAATGTAAAAAACATAGTATTGGGCTGTCAGAAATAGTAAAATAACGATTCTGCCGTTTCGGGCTCCCAAAACTATTTAAAAAATGTTTCTTTTTTGGTTTTTAAATAAGTAAAATGTCGAACCTAATTTCAACAATTAGTAAAATACCAGTTCTGTTTTTCAAAACAGAATTTGTAAAATATTGTCTCCGGCTCCAGAAATGAAAAACAATGTTATTTTTGTTATTTATTTATTTCGAAAATGTAAAAAACATTTTGGGCTTATAAAATTAGTAAAATATTGTTTTCTGGCTTCTAAAATTATTTAAAGAATGTTTTTTCTGGGTCTTGAATTAGTAAAATGTCAAACCTAATTTACAAAATTAGTAAAATGTTTCGACTGGTTACTGAAATTGGGAACATTACATCTCTAGAAAAAAGTGTGTTTTTTGTATATTATTTAATTTAGAAAGGTAAGAAAACATTGGGTTGAGCTTCTAATATTAGTAAAATGTCGCCTCTGGTTTTCAAAATTGGTAAAATATTGCTTCTAGCTCAAAAAATTAGAAAAAAAGGTGGTTATTTTTGTATATTTATTAATTTAGAAAAAATGAAAATCATTGTGTTAGACTTCTAAAATTAGTAAAATGTCGGATGTAGCTTCCAAAATTATTTAAAGAATGTTTTTTCTGGTTCTTAAATTAGTAAATTATTGAACACTAAAATTTGTAACACTACATCTATGTTTTTCAAAATTAAGAAAAGATTGTTTCTGGTTTCCAAAAATTGTAAAATATTGGCTCCGACTCCAAAAATAAAAAAATAAAAATATTTTTGTATATTTATTAGTTTAGAAAAGATAGAAAACATCATGTTGGTCTTCTAAAATTAGTAAAATGTTGAGTCTAGCTTCTAAAATTATTTAATGTTACGAATGGTTTGTAAAATTAGTAGTACTATATCTCTGTATTTTAAAAATTAGTAAAATAATGTCTATGGTTTTCAAAATTTGAAAAATGTCGCTTCTAGTTTCAAAAATTAGATTTTTTATAATTTTGTATGTTTATTGATTTAAAAAAGATTAAAAAAAGGTTTTTAAAATTAGTAAAATGTCGTCTTTGGATTTAAAAATTGCAAAAATGTTATTTTTGTAGTATTTTTAATTTAGAAAAGGTTAAAGCTTTGTTTTAGGCCTTTAAAATTAGTAAAATGTTGAATGTAGATTCCAAAATTATTAAATGTTATGACTGGTTTTTAAAATTAGTAACATTATATTTCTGTATTTTAAAAATTAGTAAAATACCGTCTTTGGTTTTCAAAATTTGAAAAATCTCGTTTCCAGTTTCAAAAATTGGATTTTTTTATATTTTTGTATTTTTACTGATTTAAAAATTTTAAAAATCGTATAAGGCTTTTAAAATTAATAAAATGTCTGTTCTGGTTTTAAAAATTAGAAAAAATGTAATTTTTGTAGTTTTATTAATTTAGAAAAAATAAAAAAAATTGTATTGGGCTTTTAAAATTAGTAAAATGTTGAATGCATTTTCCAAAATTATTAAATGTTACCAGTGGTTTCAAAAATTAGTAATATTACATTTCGGTATTTTAAAAATTAGTAAAATACCGTCTTTGGTTTTCAAAATATGAGAAATGTCGCTTTTAGTTTCAAAAATTAGATTTTTTATTATTTTGTATGTTTATTGATTTAAAAAGGATTAAAAAAAGGTTTTTAAAATTAGTAAAATGTCGTCTTTGGATTTAAAAATTGCAAAAATGTTATTTTTGTAGTTTTTTTTAATTTAGAAAAGGAAAATGCTTTGTTTTAGGCCTTTAAAATTAGTAAACTGTTCAATGAACTTTCCAAAATTACTAAATGTTATGTTCTGTATTTTAAAAATTAGTAAAATACTGTTTTTGTTTTTCAAAATGTAATAGATGTCGCTTCCAGCTCCAAAAATTAAATTTTTTACAATTTTGTACATTTACTAATTTGAAAAAAGTAAAAATAGCTGTATTGAGCTTTAAAATTAGTAAAATGATTGTTTTTGTCATCAAAAATTGAAAAATATAGTTTTATTAATTTAGAAAATGTAAAAGACATCGTGTTGGTCTTCTAAAATTAGTAAATTGTTCAATGAACTTTCCAAAATTACTAAATGTTACGACTGGTTTGCAAAATTAGTAGTACTATATCTCTGTATTTTAAAAATTAGTAAAATAATGTCTATGGTTTTCAAAATATGAAAAATGTCGCTTTTAGTTTCATAAATTAGATTTTTTATAATTTTGTATGTTTGTTGATTTAAAAAAGATTGAAAAAAGTGTATTAGGTTTTTAAAATTAGTAAAATGTCGCCTTTGGATTTAAAATTTGCAAAAATGTTATTTTTGTAGTTTTTTTAATTTAGAAAAGGTAAAAGCTTTGTTTTAGGTCTTTAAAATTAGTAAAATGTTGAATGTAGATTCCAAAATTATTAAATGTTACGACTGGTTTCTAAAATTAGTAACATTTTATTTCTGTATTTTAAAAATTAGTAAAATACTGTTTTTGTTTTTCAAAATGTGATAAATGTCGCTTCCAGCTCCAAAAATTATTTTTTTTTTCAATTTTGTACATTTACTAATTTGAAAAAAGTAAAAATAGCTGTATTGAACTTTAAAATTAGTAAAATGATTGTTTTTGTCATCAAAAATTGAAAAATATAGTTTTATTAATTTAGAAAATGTAAAAGACATCGTGTTGGTCTTCTAAAATTAGTAAAATGTTCAATGAACTTTCCAAAATTACTAAATGTTATGACTGGTTTTTAAAATTAGTAAAATACCGTCTTTGGTTTTCAAAATTTGAAAAATCTCGTTTCCAGTTTCAAGAATCAGATTTTTTTATATTTTTGTATGTTTACTGATTTAAAAATCGTATTAGGCTTTTAAAATTAATAAAATGTGTGTTCTGGATCAAAAATTAAAAAAAATGTAATTTTTGTAGTTTTATTAATTTAGAAAAAATAAAAAACATTGTGTTGGGCTTATAAAATTAGTAAAATGTTGAATGCATTCTCCAAAATTATTAAATGTTACGAGTGGTTTCAAAAATTAGTAATATTACATTTCGGTATTTTAAAAATTAGTAAAATACCCCTTCTGGTTTTCAAAATTTGTAAAATACTGCTTCCGGCATCAAAAATTAGAAAAAATGTAATTTTTTTAATTTTATTAATTTAGAAAAGGTAAAAGCTGCGTTTTGGACTTCTAAAATTAGTAAAATGTCACTTCCGCTTCGTAAATTTTTATCTGTTAACACGTTTCTGTAGCAATAAATTAAAAACCGGTCTACTATTTTTGTAAAACTTTATTTTCTAGTGTTTTTGGCCAAAATCGGTGACATAACCTCTAACACACATCGGCTATTTTTGCCAATACAAATTTTATTTTTATGGAAATCTCTTACGTAATTCTATCTTCTTATCAAATTTTTTTTTATCTTGAGAGTAGAGTACAAAATTTTAACCGGGGACTCCCCTCATTGCAAAAAAATATCTTTTTGATTTCGTAACAAATTTAAAGTGAAAAACAAATATCTTAGAGAAACAGTATTTATAAAAAAAGAGAATCAAGAGTAAAACTAACAGATAAATCATAATATGAATATGTTCAAGTGGTTTTAGGTACTTCACTTAATATCTATTATTTTTTATCAAATTTCGAAATTAAGTACTTATTTATGAGAATTGATAACAATTATTAAAATTTTTTTTACACGTGGGAAAAACTAATTAATTTTCAAGTAATTTCCAAAAATAGGGCATTCAGAATTTGTATTCTATGGTAATACAAAGAATGTTTTATGTTGGCTGCACTGGATTTTTCTTTTTTTCTTTGAAGTTGCCGGTTTGAATCCGACCATTTTGAAATTTTGAATTTTTATATTACATCCTTGAAATACAATTTAAATATTTAAAAAAAATTTCGAAATTAATACAGATAAAGATAAGGATTTATTAATTTTTCTATAAAAGGGTGCAAATCTCAAAAACCACTCAGTATTTGTGCTCATCTGCGATAACAAACTAACAATGTACCCCACAATCATCCTCTCCTTTCTCACACTTGTACCATTATCATGGGCACAACCCACCAACGTTTCTCTTCTCATCGAACAGATAAACAGCAAGCAATCCTCCTGGAAAGCAGGTCCAGTGTCTCCCGATGACGACATTAGACCAAAACTGGGATTTCTGGGACTCCACCCAGATCCGACCTACCAACCTGCTATAAAAGAACACAAAATTGGAAAAACTGTAATTCCGGAAACATTTAGTGCTCTAAAACAATGGCCAAAATGTAAAGACGTTATTGGTAATATTCGAAATCAAGGAAATTGTGGTTCGTGTTGGGTGAGTTCCCCATTTTTAAAATTTTTAATATATTGGTAACACTGACTGTAGGCATTTTCTGCGGCTGAAGTAATGTCAGATCGGTTATGTATAGAAACAAACGGTGAGACACAATTTGAGTTTTCTCCTGAAGATCTCGTTTCGTGTTGTGGGAGTATGTGTGGAAAGGGGTGTCAAGGGGGCTATACCATCAAAGCCTGGAATTATTTTGTACTGACTGGAATTGTCTCAGGGGGCGATTATGATGAGGCAGCAAAAGTGAGTTTTGTTAAACCTCTAGAGAGAATCTTGTTGGATCTTCTTGGTGTGTTAAATGAAACGTAAAACACCCATTAACACCAAACACTTTTTAACCACAAAGTTGTCATCCTTCTGTAGGAATTATAACTGAGTTTTTTGGTGTTAGTGGGTGTTTTAACGTTTTTGTCTAAGGGGAATCACAGCAAATTATTTCTAGGGTTGCCAACCTTACGTCAGTACAGCTTTTACAAACGGTGTGACACCTCAGTGTCAAAAAACATGTCTAAATGTCAAGTATAACGTGTCTTATCAAGACGATAAACATTTCGGTGATGAATTTTATGCTGTACCATCAAATGTTGAACAAATTCAAACGGAAATTATGACAAATGGGCCGGTTCAGGTCGGTTATACTGTTTATGAAGACTTTAAATATTATAAATATGGTGAGCTTCTTGCTAAAAATAAAATTTGGAATCTCTAGACTTGACATAATTGTTTAGGTGTTTATTATCATATCTCTGGTCAATCTCTTGGAGGCCATGCTGTGAAAATCATTGGTTGGGGAACAGAAGGAGGAGTTCCCTATTGGCTAGTTGCAAATTCTTGGGGTGCTGATTGGGCTGCATATGGTGGCTATTTCAAAATAAGAAGAGGAACAAATGAATGTGGAATTGAGGGGAACGTGATAGCTGGAAAACCATATACGGGTAAAGGACGGCCTAGTTCTACTACTCAAGCACCTGGATCTGCACCAAAAATTGCAGGATCAGGATTGGCTGTGATTCTAGCAATGATATATTTTTATTTTGCAAGGTTTTAGTTAAGTACTTTTAATAAATTAGTTATTACATTGAGGATTTTTACTTATTTAGCCCTAGATAAAAACAAAGAAAAACAAATTTCCGGTCAAAATGGCGTCTCTCAAGATTTTAAAAGCAATATCAAGTACATAGACACTTGATAATACTAAAAACAAATTATCTTATCTATTTCTATGATAGATACTTCAACATTTCCTTAATAACAAGAAAAATTAGATATTTTATATTTCTTATTATAATTCTTCGTTGAGAAACTTGGTAACGCCCATTTGGGTATATATTTTATCACCAAATTTGACTTTTTATATAAAAATAAGTAAAAAACCTAAATTATAAAAATACTATATTTGACTTTTGGTATCGGAAGAACTCCTCGCTTTGCTCGTCGTGTCCAAAACGTATTGTACAATACAATTGAGGAGCTTTGTTCCAAAATTGTCTAAGTCCAAAATTGCATTAATTGCAATAATCTTTATTTGGGTGTTTTATTTTATTATATGTACTTATATATTGATCAAATGAGATTAACAATATGTTTTATTAATTTTTTTTTCTATTATTAGTTATGAAACAAAAATAAAACACAATATAATTCAAAATTATACAAAATAGACTTGTCAGTTTTAGAATAGTTATTTTAGAAAAATTAAAAAGGTACTAAAAGCACCTATTAATTTTTTCAAAAGTATCTCCGAACTGCTTGTTTATAAGCTCTGTGCCGTGAGTCTTTAGCCGCCAAATAAATTTTTGATATAAAATTAGTAAAATAGTTTGTATATACTAAGTATAGATAAGTTGATTTACTAATATTTGTTTAAGAGAATCTCCTATAAATCCTTCTCAAAATATATTACTGAGATATATAATTCTCAAAATCAATTTACCACCTCTAAAGCGGAAACAGATTAAGATAAGCGTTCTTTAATTTCGCTATAAAAGTAGATCCAAATTTTTAAAAACATCACTCAGTATTTGGACACATCTGTGATAACCGACAGCTCACAATGTACCCCATAGTGATCCTCTCCCTTCTCACAATCGCGCCATTATCATGGGCAAAACCCAACAACGTTACTTTTCTTATCCATCAGATAAACACCAAGCAATCATCGTGGAAAGCAGGTCCTGTCTCGCCCAACGACGATATTAAATCAAAACTAGGATTTTTGGGGATTCACCCAGATCCCAACTACCACCTTGATGTGAAAAAATACAAAATTGGAAGTGGAAGAGCGACAATCCCTCCAACATTTGATGCTCGAGAAAAGTGGCCTGAGTGTAAAGACGTTATTGGTAATATCCGGAATCAAGGAAAATGCGGTTCGTGTTGGGTAAGTCTCCCATTTTGAACTTTTTGCTAGATCTTGATGTGTAAAATGAAAACGTAAAAGACCTAATAACACTAAACAATTTACTTTGAACGACGTTTAATTCCCCATCTGAGGGTAATAACTTCGTTATCGAAACGTGCGTTTACGTTTTCCACCATTTTGAAATATTTTTTTTCACGTTGGTAACACTGTAGGCATTTTCTGCGGCCGAAGTCATGTCGGATCGCCTATGTATAGAAACAAAAGGTGAGACAAAATTTGAGTTCTCTCCTGAAGATCTTGTTTCATGTTGTGGTACATATTGTGGGTATGGTTGTAAAGGTGGCTACACTGCTCAAGCTTGGAATTACTTTATAAGGACAGGAATTGTTTCTGGAGGCGATTATAATACAGAAAGAGTGAGTTTCATTATTTTTTTAAAGAAGAAATTACCTGTAATTTCTAACAGGGTTGCCAACCTTACACCCCAACAGCTTATTTAAGCGGTCTAACACCTCAATGTAGAGACAAATGTCAAAATGTGAAATATAGTGTGTCTTATGAAGATGATAAACGTTATGGTGAGCGGACATATACTGTAACACCAGAAGTCGAACAAATCCAAACGGAAATTATGACAAATGGACCGGTTCAAGCCAGTTATACTGTTTATGACGATTTTAAATTTTATAAATCTGGTGAGTTTTTTGAGTTGGTAGTTTAGGATTTAGTGTTTTTTATTTCTTAATGTTGGGTACTATGAAAAGCGCCAATTTTGAAATTTGAACGTGTCTATTATTTTAGTACTTATCTAGTTAAAATATTAACTTTTCATTGATACCTAACCTCACTTTCGATTTGTTGACAGAAGTCAAAACTATTCTAAATTTATATACAACCAGCGAAAAAGTCTTTGTTTATAAATTTGCCAATAAGAGTTATTTTAATTTGGAATAAATAATAATTACGTCATGTAATAATTATTTCTTGTAGGAGTTTACGTCCGGACAAGTGATGTGAGTCAAGGCGGCCATGCTGTGAAAATCATTGGCTGGGGAACAGAAGGAGGAGTTCCCTATTGGCTGGTTGCAAATTCTTGGGGTACTGATTGGGCAGAATATGGCGGTCTTTTTAAAATAAGAAGAGGAACAGATGAATGTGGAATTGAGGACAGAGTTGTAGCTGGAAAACCATATACTGGCAAAGGTCGGCCTACAACTCCTCCTATTTCAACTCCAGCACCTGGATCTGCACCAAAAATTGCAGGATCAGGATTGGCTGTGATTCTAGCAATGATATATTTTTATTTCGCTCGGTTTTAGTTATTTTTAATAAATTAGTTAATACATCAAGGATTTTTATTTATTTAGTTATGGATAAGACAGAGATAAATGAATTTCCGGTCAAAATGGCGTCTCTCAAGATTTTAAAAACAATATCAATTATTTCTATTATAGACACTTGATAATACCAAAAACACTTATCAGACACTTAAGTTTTCTTGTTTAAAATTATTTTAATTCTACATTTTTTTAATGTCTTTTTTTATTTTTTTATTATTTTGTTGTGTACATTACGAGTAAGTTGTAGTAATACGTATAAATAAATAAAATGTAAATAGTACATGTTAAAAACGCACGAATTTTTATTTAAATTAATTGTTAAAAAAATGTTATCAAAACTGTCTTCCACCTTACGAACGCCGCCGTCGGCGAAATGAGCGCCCATAGAATTGTGGAACAAATGTCAAAAGTAATCAAATTATCCAAAACAAAAACTGTTCTTACGTATGACCACCATTTTGAGTGTTATCTCACTGCTATAAAGTACAGAGACCAGAGGCGATACACGGAACCTAAGCTCCGCCCATTCGCCATTGTGGGCAAACCTAAAATTTGTCTGTTCTAAAATCATAAACAAAAGTAAAACCGTTGCGTAAAAAATTATGAAAAAATTCCGTGTAATTAAAAATAAAACGTTCTTTTGATTGCTGTACAGTTTGTTAATCTTTAAAACACCAAAACTGAAATATTAAAGAAAATTCTTCGTGCTATATTTGTAAATAAAAATTAAACTAACTGTTAAAAAATTATAAAAAAAATTGTGAATAGAGCTAATAGTGTGGTCTTTCAGTTGTCTTAATTTTATTTGCCTCCAGGTAGTAAATTTAGAGAAAATAGAGTTTGAAAGTGGAAAATTATAAAATGTATTTGGAATTTTTATTTTTAATAAAATAGTAAAGAAAATATTTTTTTTTCTAAGCTTTAAAGTATTAAAATTAATTTCTTACGTAAACCTATTTAAAAAGTAAATATTCAAAAGTCACAATAAAGCAAACATAAACAAACGTACGTGCTTTGCCCACGGATGACGCATGGTGATTGGTGACCGTGCCATCCAATGAAAAGTGATTAGCCTCTTTCAGTCTATAAAGTACCACCTACTAACTCTCTACTGGAATTGAGAAAAAAAGACAATTTTGATAAGAATTGAGTGCTCTTGATTTATTTATTTATTTATTTTAACAAAAAACTTTGCATTTTTAAAACATAAAATGGTAGAGCAACAATTTTTTTTATAAGACTTGGGTTTGAAAAATAAATCAAGGATAAATTTAAAAAAAAAAACAAAACAAAAATGTTTCTATAGTTATCTTAAAAATTAAAAAAAATGAATTTTTCTAAAGATAGCTTCGGGTAGCATTTATATAATCATGTAAAAAAATATTTAAAATAATAAAAGACAGTTAAAATCGGGTAAAATAAAAATACGCCATTGCTAAAATGAGAAATTCAATTTTGGATTCGCCATCATTAACATAATCCATCTAACATAACTTGAGTGAAGCAAAAACATAAATAGCAGTGTCACTGAGACCATCCAGATCTGACTGGCCTTTTTAATATATGCAACCAACAATACGGCATTATTTTAATGTTTTATTACAGGAAAGGGTTGAAAATAGCACATATAAATGAGATAGGGTTGTGCTACAAAGGCACGCGAAGCATCCCTGCAGATAGTCACGTAGACACCCTTAGCGACACCGACGGCTTGAAGACGGTTAAAAAAAAGAACCAATCACTGCTGCGGAAAATCGCGTGACCATCCCTAGCAACATCAACGGTCCGAAAGATGGTTAGGAACCAACCAATCACCGCTGCGGAAAATCGCGTGATTATTCCTAGCAACAGCAACCGTCTAAAGAAAGTCGTTAGGAAGCGCGCTAAACACCCCTGATTACAGTCACGTAGACAGCTCTGACGTCACTAAAAATTTGAATATAAAAGAAACCCTCAGAAAAGCCATCGTCAGAGAGTGCTCCGACACTCTTCAGGCTGGTTCAGGCTTCTAGCTAAAAATCACGTTCGTGTCCGAAGTGCAGATTCTTAGTCTTTAACGGGTGATCGCACCAAGGGCTCTGAACCAGTCATTCGCTTTGAGTGCCGCATTCCTAGTCTTCGACGGGTTGATCGCAACCGAGGAGAATTTTGCACAACGAGTTAACACTCGGTTTAATTAATATTTCTCTCCTAATTAGCTGTCCACGATGTCGGAGGAGCCAGAAGGGCCAGAGGACCACTCTTTCGTGGTCCAAGAGCCGCCACCGTCTCTGGAAGAATACCGGATTTTTACAGGTCTGTATCAAAGAGGGTAAAAACTTAATTTTATCACTTCACAGCTGTGTTTACTGACTTATAGTCGCAGGGGAGCCCCCGTGGTTCCAAATCTTTAACAATCTTTAATTGTTATTTATTTATTTTGTTATTATTTAATTATTTTAATATAATTATTATTTTACCAAAAAAGTTAGCTCCGTGTATAACTTGTACGTGTCTAACCTACCAATGGCCTTTTGTTGTAATTAACTAATAGTTGATTACAACTGTGATTACAACATTACAATGATTTACTATCCTCCTGGCCATGCCGGGGACCACTACCACACTGACCGGAGAAAAACGAAGCCAGTCCGGGTGTAGTACTATGGCACACAAAATCTCAAAACATGGCTAAATGTATTAAATAAAAATACATAAACAAAAAGACTCCCTGGTCAAATAAAAAGACCAAATATGGGACATATTAGGGAATGAGAGTACGCGGTAGTTGGTTCTTTGGTGAGGCTCCTGCGCACTCTTATCTATAAATTTTCTGAGTCGGAGGTGTTTAATCAGCTCTGCAATAAAATGCGGGTTTTTAACTCATACTGGCCTGCGATGGTTCTGATACCGGAATAGAGTGTTGTAATCCTAGCGAGATGCAACTTATTCTGTATTATAGAACTAGAGCTAAATATTTAACTTGTAAAATAAGTGGCCTCATCTTGGGCTGCGCAATTACACTTGTAATATTTTTTTGAATAAAATGTCTTTATTCAATTTTAGCCGTTTTACTCTTCCTTTGATATACAGTGCTTAAACAACGAACAAATAAATACAAAACACAACGTAGAGTCCTAATAACAAACATACTAGACGATCATTCAAAAATCTATTTTTTTTGACAAGGCCAGGCCTTAGAACCGTCACATCACCAATTGGAAAAAATCGCAACTCGAGCCAAATTATCCCTGATTTCGGACATTTAGTGATTTCAGTGTTGCCAATTTTGTGTTGATGTTGTCATAAAATTTGTTGGGAATTTATCTATTGCGCCACGATGACGACACGAGTGAGATAAAAGAGAGTAAAAATTGTGAAAGCTGGATTATTACAATGTGACAAAATATTGAATACCTAATTTTGGAGTAGTTATAATAAAAAATTGATAAAAAACAGTTATCTTTTAATTGCCGTTCAATTTAATTTAGCACATTTATATCTATATTGTTGTATTATTAGAGATTAATTTAGGTCACACCAGTTATTTGAAATTCCGTTTTCTCTGCTCTTCATAATTAAGTTTACAATGAAATCTCTTATCGCGATATTTTTATAAACATTTTTGAAATCTTGCACTATTATTTATCCTAAAGTAGCTTCAAGTGTAGAATTTCTCTTATAACTAACGAAAAATTTATGTAAGACTTCAACACACTGTTATTTTTATGACAGACTGTGCATTATTTTACCACCAATCGGCCGAATAACTGATGCTTACATAAATAATGTATAACACATATTATTTTTGAAAAACATGGTTAGAGCATAATCTATAAAATGTATTAAAATAGTTTTGAAACAAATAAAAAAAATACTGTCAATAAAGAAATATTTTTTTAATATTTGTGTTTAAATGTAATAACAAAAATAACGAAAAATGTTAAAACATTTACTTGGTTTTAATGTCTTTATTGCCTAATTGGCTTTACAGTCCTACATGAGGTAACAATAAAAAAAGAAAAAAAATTAACACAAATTATTAAAAAAATAAAAATAAACAAAAATTTAATTCTTCTCCAATGTGAGAAGAATGTTCTGGCACACGTAACTTCGTTTATCCATTCTTTCCCTTCTACATTTTCGTTTAGAACTTTTAT
The DNA here is from genome assembly GCA_029207805.1 of Tribolium confusum. Taxonomy (NCBI): domain Eukaryota; kingdom Metazoa; phylum Arthropoda; class Insecta; order Coleoptera; family Tenebrionidae; genus Tribolium; species Tribolium confusum. The sequence goes on along the minus strand of JALGAY010000007.1, from coordinate 3,136,378 downwards.
CCTTCCATACTCACACATTCTTAACTCTACACATTCTGACAAACAATGCTCTATCGTCTTCCTTTCTTCTCTCCATAATCTACACATCCTCTCCCAATCTTCTCTCCAAAATTCATGTTTCATTTCCATACTTCTGCTCCATACATTACGATGCGTTTCTTACATATCTTTCCATAACTTTTATCATTTCTTTCATTTCACTCTTGCTCTTTTCTACAATTACTATATCATCTGCAAACGCCAAGAACCACACTTTCTCTCTGTCGACACTCTACAACTATCCCTCCTACTTGCGCTCTACTTAAAACTTCATCCACATCTCCCATATATGCTAAGATTAGTGCAGGACTTAATAGACATCCTTGTCTGACACCTTTATTTGTCTAAAAACATTCACTTACTTTTTCGCCTACTTTTACTTGGTTAATAGTTTCTTCGTAAATTTCTTCCATCTTGCTTACCAACCACTTACACACCTCTTTCTCTCTAAGATACTGCCATAAGTTTTTCCTATCCACACTGTCAAAAGCTTTTTTGAAATCTTTGAACAATGTATATATACGTCCTCCCGCCTTGTCTATTTCTTTCATCGTCAGATGTCTCAAAATGTATACATTGTCCATGGCTTCTCTTTCTTTTCTGAAACCTGCTTGTCCGTCTGGTACATACTTTTTTCGTCAATTTCCTTTCTTAATCTATCCTCTAGAACTATCGCATATATTTTGTAGATCGTATTAAGTAAGGATTACCACGGTAGTTTTCAGTTTGGTCTTTATAAAACCATAGCTTTTTTGTACCAAGCAATAGCGCTTTATTTGGAATTCCATCTTCTTCGGGTGCTTTCTTTTTCTATAACCAAAACATTGGTTTCTCAATTTCTTCTTTAGAAAGATTATTTATTTTCACTTAAAATTCCTCATGTCTTGACAAGATGCTTTTATTGTTACTTCCACCTAAAACCTCCATTAAGTGTTCTCTCCATCTATCCATACTTATATTCTCACTTATTTTGTCGTTTCTTTTTCTTTCTTCGTTTATAAATTTCTATACTTCTGCTTCTGTTTTTATTTTTCTTTCTTCTTCTTCTCTTAGTTGTATTTTTCTCTCTCTACACTTTGCTTTGTATTTTTTCTTGTTTCTAGATACTCTGCTTTGTAGCTTTTTCTTTTTTCATTTTTTAAAATTACTGCAAGCTTCTTTCTTTAGTTTGCCGCATTCCTTATTCCACCATTTATTTGTTCTTGTTTTTAGATACATTTTTTTTTCTTGGTAATTGCTGCTTTCATTTTACTAACTAGGTCTTTATACATACTATCAATGTCTAAAACATTTACTTACTTGTGTAAGGTTTGTTTTATTTGAAAACGCAGTGCAATCGGTTTACTTTACTGCTTAGTCAATAAAACTGCTGACATATTACCTAGTACCAGTAAATGTGATAGCTTAGTGTGCTTAAATCGTCACTAAAATGTGGCTTTTACTGTCAATCAACGAAAAAAAAATTATCTAGAACTTAAAGGTCTTGTTTCTTGTATGTAGAGTGTAGACACCATTTTATATACTTATAAAATGGTTAAATAAATAAAAATTCTTAATTATCATATAAAATTGTTTATTAAAACCGAGCGAAATAAAAATATATCAATGCTAGAATCACAGTTAACCCCCCTTGTCCTGCAATTTTTGTTGCAGACCCAGGTACTGAAGTGGTAGAAGTGGTAGGTTGACCTTGACCAGTATAAGGCGTTCCACCTATTACATATGATTCAATTTCACATTCATCTGTTCCTCTACTAATTTTAAAAAAACCGCCATAATCAGCCCAATCAGTACCCCAAGAATTTGCGACTAGCCAATAGGGAATTTCTCCTTCTATTCCCCAGCCAATGATTTTCACAGCATGGCCTCCTTTACTTATATTACTTGAGCGAATATAAACTCCTAAAACGAGAGTTATATCGGGTGATTAGGATTTTAAACAAAAAATTCACCAGATTTATAATATTTGAAATCATCATAAACTTGATAACTGACTTGGACAGGACCATTTGTCATAATTTCTTTTTGAATTTGTTCAACATCTGATGGTACAGTATATATTTTATCTTCACCGTATCGTTTATCATCTTTATAAGACACACTATATTTGACATTTTGACATGTATTTTGACACGTAGGTGTAGTACCATTCTGGTAAGCATCTTGGGTGTAAGGTTGGCAACCCTGGAAAAAATTATGATTGTGTGTTGTGATTCTCCCTTGAAAAGATTTAACAAAACTCACTTTTGCTGTATTATAATCGCCTCCAGAAACAATTCCTGTCTGTATAAAGTATTGCCAAGCACTTACACTGTAGCCCCCTTCACACCCATTTCCACACAGACTCCCACAACAGGAAACTAGATCTTCAGGAGAGAACTCAAATTTTGTCTCACCGTTAGTTGCTATACACAACCGATCCGACATGACTGCAGCCGCAGAAAATGCCTAAATTGTCACCAACTTAATAAAAAATAAGGTAAAATAGGGAACTCACCCAACACGAATCACATTTTCCTTGATTCCGGATGTTACCAATAACGTCTTTACACTCAGGCCACCTTTCTCGAGCGTCAAATGTTGTAGGAATTGTCGTTCTTTCCGTTCCGATTTTGTATTTTTTTACGTCAAGTTGGTAGTTGGGATCTGGGTGAATCCCTAGAAATCCTAGTTTTGGTTTAATATCGTCGTCAGGAGAGACAGGACCTGCTTTCCACGATGACTGCTTAATGTTGATTTGATGGACGAGAAAGGTAATGTTGGATTTTGCCCATGATAATGGTACAAGTGTCAGAAGAGAGAGAATCACTATAGGGTACATTGCGAGTTATCAGTTATCACAGATGTGTACAAATACTGAGTGATTTTTTTTAAAAATTTGGATCTACTTTTATAGCATAATTAAAGAACGCTTATCCTAATCTGGTCCGTTTTAGAGGTGGTAAATTGATTTTTAAAATTATATATGTATCAGTACTATATTTTTAGAAGGATTATAAGAGATTTTCGTAAACAAATATTAGTCAACCAATTTATCTATACTTAATACATATAACCTATTTTACTAATTTTATTTTGAAATTGTTTTTGACGGCTGCATGGGTGCATGAAGAAGAACTCGGAGGTATATACATTTGTAAAAAGCTAGTAGATTATAGATATACAAGATAGACAAAGTTGAATTATATTGTTTTATTTTTGTTTTATAACTAATAATAAAAAAATATTTTAACAAAAACATATTGTTAATCTCTTTTGATCAATATGTATATGCAATTAAATAAAACAGTTAGTTTTCACATCCTAACTAATAGATACATAAATAATAGATACAATAGATTACTGCAATTATCTTCAAAATGCAATTTTGAACTTGATTAATTTTGGAATAGAGCTCTTCTATTGCTCAATGGGTTTTGGACACGACGAGCAAAACGTGGAGCGATTGTGGTACTGTTTATCTATAATTTCTTAAGCCAATCGACAGTAATGTGGTGATGCGCCGTCATGCTGAAATTACACATAAATACGACAAAAACCTCTTTCGTTAAGAATGTTGGAAATTCAAAAGATCCTGTTCAAACAAGAAAAACGCGTGACGCGTGTATAATGAAAGGGATGTTGTCATTCAGTTCTCATTACACGATGTACAGAAGTTTTACAAATAATAACACCAGCGGCAACTCTTCTAATAAATCTGGTATTGTCCTTGAAAGCTTTTAAAACAGCCTCTTTGTTTTCAACGGTTCATACAGTTGTGCTTTTGTTTTTGCTTTGGGTCACAAGTTTTGGAACACCTGTATGTTTAAAAAAAGGAACAAATGAATGTGGAATTGAGAATATTGTTATTGGTGGAAAGGTGAAAACTGGTAAAGGTCGAACTAACTCTACTACTCAAGCACCTGGATCTGCACCAAAATTTGACAGATCAAACTTGGCTGTGCTTTTAGCAATAGTATATTTTTGTTTAACCCGATTTTAACCAAGGTTCCTTAAATTCTCAGGTTGTCTGGTAACTATGTAAACAAAAAAGAGAGACAGATATAGTCGCCATGTTTATGCGTCATCAAGCGTGCCCAAACTTTTGGGGTTTGTGGTCAAAAATTTTTTTGGCTGTGTTGGTTGATTTTAAATTTATTTTGTAAGTGTGGTGTTGCAGTTTTGGTATCAAGCGTTAAACTGTATTGTTTATTAAAAAAACTGTGACTAAGTGATAGCGAACTGTTCTTTTTAGACAATATTTTTGGGTTTAATGTGAAGCATTATTTCATTTATTTCTGGGGCTGTATTAAGGCCTTAAAGGTGAGTAATAACGATAGTTTGTTAATAGACGTCAGTTTTCATTTGATATCAATTTGATTTAGAAAATTAAATAAATAAACCAAAATTTTGAACCTAACCTCAAAACTATTTTATATGAGTTTTGTTAATAATTATATTTTAGAAGATGCCGGGTGGAAGTATTTGCATGGTTGCAATTTGCAAGAAAAATTCAAAAAGAGCTAAAGAAATCGACGAAAATCTTTTATTTTTTACCTTTCCAAAGGATCCAGACGTACCGTTGGCACACAAAGGGTTAATTAAATTATACTTTTTTTTCTTTGGTTGTATTTTTTATTTTAATATAATAAAATGGTTTGTAATAGGCAAAAATTTTAGGTTTTTAATAAATCATACAATTAATTTAAATTATTTGATTGTCACAATCCCAGATATATTTCTGTAAACCAAAGTTCACTCTCTTCTAAAACTTTAGGACAACGAATCAAATACAGAGTAGGACAAAAAAAAGGTTCGTACAAAACTTTTATTAATTTTTTGACATAAACGATTTACCTCCTAATTACAAAAATCATGGTTTAAATTACCAGAAACTTGAAATTAAACAAAAACAACTACATTATATATAATTTGTTAATTAATAAATATTTATACAGTAAAAATAAACTAAAATTTGTCTTACGTGTGGCTTAATTTTTAAAAAGGCACGCTGAGTGACGTCACTTTCGCGGGCTTTTATCTGACTTCTGATTGGCTTAAAGTTACCAGACAACCTATAAATTTACGAACCTTGGATTTTAACTACCTTTATTTCAAATAAATTTTCGCAATTAAAAAGTGTGTTTTACTGCTTCAAAATTCAATTTTTACTTGCCAAATTCTATAAGTATATTGAATTTTTACAATATTTTACTGACTGTTTATAATATACTGTACATTCTTATTTAAATTTGCCAGAATTGCCAACCGCTGTAAAGTTTATGTTGGTAACACAAATGTCTCTTGCGCGGTCGACTCGATAACAGCACACCCCACAAGCGGGGACGCCACCAATCGCTGTCAGAATGAACAAATTCTGCTGCTTTGTGGAATAGAGAAACCGGACAGAGACCAATTTAAAGCCATTTTGTTTGCATCTTAATAAAATAACCAAGCTAGAATACTGTAGAACTTATAAGAGGACTTTTGCCAATAGAATTTTAAGTGGATAACTTTGAAAAACAAGGATTTTTGTGGATATATCTGAAATCACGGGCTGGTGGTGCCCTTCTAAATTTAACTACCTAAAAAACGTAGAAATATAGAACAACAAAACTTTCGTTGGGGTTGTGTATGGTAAAGGAGAGAACGCTAACAGATTTCCGATGACAGTAAAACCAAGTGATAAAACAGATATTATAAAACTAGAAAATGTGTCATTTATTATGTTTATCAGTATTCTGCAGGTAATTTTCACATGATACAGCATTATTAAATGCTTTTTGGAATTGTCATTATCTAGTTTAATATAAAAAAAGAGAGAAAAATATGTAAAGTTTATAAAAGTACAAAGATTTATAGAATTAGGTACGTCAAAATATGCAAATAAACGCCAACTTTATGTATTTTGCATGTAACCTAAGCTCTTTTTATAATACTAAAATTACGCTTTAAATTTTTGTGTCTTTATTATTATTTTTTTAAACTTGTAGATTTGTATATAATTTTTCTGTTTTGTTTAAGCGTTTGTTTAATCAAATGATATAATAAATCTTAAACAAATAAATGAATTTACGTTTACAAACATTGTAATGACCCAAACTAGGCCATACTTACCGCCATAAACCCAAATTTGTGCGCGAAATTCAAATTTAAATAAAAGTGGCCAAAGTCGTGATCGTCGTCTAGTGGAAAGGCTCCCTACGTTGTGTTTAACAAAATGGCGGCAAAGTTCTTTGAGATGTGACTGTATGAGGGTTCAGTTGGGAGAGTACAGTAAAACTACCACTTGGAAGGAGGCATTTATTAGTTTGTTTCTTGCAGTAAATAGCTTATAAAATGGTGAATTAAATAAAAAAAAACGATCAATCGTAAATAACACAAATAAATCACTAAACAAATTAAAAAAAATACAAAACAAAACAAAAATTTTGAAATAATTCGAAATTTAAATAAACAAAGAAAATTAACATAAAAGCAATTTATAATAATAAATTATAAAATTCGAAGAAAAAAGGTTTACTGCAAGACGGACCGGATAAAACCTTCCCAAACCGTGTCCATAAACGATGCCTGTGTATCTTTTCTCACTTCATGATGACAAATCAATTTATAACAATTTAAATGGCCTACAATGATTTTAGTTTGCATAAAAAAACATTTAAATGTGGAGAGAATCTTGTTTTATTATTGAATTTAACATAAGCAACAACGAATAAAACCCAATGACATGAAATAAATGTGAGGGGATCGGCCACCAAGTACTCATTGTTTTTTTAGATACCTATTCGAATCCGAAAGCTACACAAAAAAAAACAAATAAACAAATGACTGGCTGTAGTGAGAATACTTAGACCCAGGCAGGTTAAGCATGAGGAGAGTTCCAATAGTTGCTACTTAACGTCCCCATCCAAATCCTCGTCTCTCCAAGCATTCACTAAGAAACGCAATAGTGGAAAGCTACCAATTGATGGAGTTTTATAGTTACTACTTGTACTCCATCAGAAATACCTTCCCTCCACCACGATCGACTACTTTGAAATAATTATGGCGTCGCGGTAACACACAAAATAAATAAATATAAAATTCATAACAACGCGACCGTTAAATTAAATTCTTAAATGGTGAGAAAAAATGGCGGAGATTTCCACGAATATCTAAGTAACCGACGCCCCCACATAAAATAATTTAGAAAGACCCCTTTTGAATAATCAGAAATACTAGAATCAAATAAAAATTTACATTACAGAACGTTAAAATACGAATAAAACACATTGAAATGGTTTTGACCCTGAAAATATTCTGCTGACTCAATGTCTGGGAACCACATGGTAGACAAAATATGAATTATCTTTGAAAATCCGTGTTTTCGCGAGTCATCCACATTTAAATGGTACAAAAATAAGTTCTAAACTGATTTTACAATACCTGGTTGTTAATAGTGGGTGAAAAACTCTAAAGAAACTAAAGAAATGCACCTGACACAAAAACAACATGCACTCGGTACTACGTTAGTCTATCGACTCCAAAAGCACAAAAACCATATTTTAAGCAAATCATGAATAAATGACAATTTTAAACAATATCTAATAATGAGAAAAGGGTTCAGATTACCTGTAGAAGAGTTCAAACCACATGGAAGTATTTTTTTACTGAACTGATTTATCACAACAGTCACGACACGTGGGTTTCCATTTATCGACAAAAATCTTGGTTTTTCAAAGCCATCCAAGTAAAACATTATCAGCGGTGGTCTTCTTAATAGTTTCGCAGTATTTTCACGTGGTTATTTCCTTAAAATACCAACAAAATAGCCTTTGTAAATTTTAAACATGCAAATGGCGTCGGAACTACCCGAGGTGTGGCTGGGAACTACTCTCGTGGCCCGTGGCCGACTGACTGGTGTCATGGCCGCGCATCTCTCTCGCTTCTCCAACTTCCCTCCAGCAACGCTGCCAACCTTAACTGTACTAGCAAGAAAACCCGGGATATTCGAATTTGAAGTGGGATATTTCAGACGCCCCCAAGAGTCTGCGGAGTGAAGAAGTTTTCGGAAGGACTGGAGACTCTTCCTAAGGTTGTCGTAGTTCGTTGAGTACCTCTTGGTTGTTGTGACGTAGTCTACTCTGCGACAGCCTTGGTTGGTGTCATTCTTTGGAACGCCCCCAATGTGTTGAACCCAGACATCCCATCCTCTCCGAACATGAAAAAGAAAAACAAACAACAGCAGTATCATGGTCTTTGAAATCAACAAACGAAAATCTTAGCACTCTCCACGGAGACCCCCACACAAGTCACATCCTGGTCACGGCACCAAAATCTGTAATGACCCAAACTAGGCCATACTTACCGCCATAAACCCAAATTTGTGCGCGAAATTCAAATTTAAATAAAAGTGGCCAAAGTCGTGATCGTCGTCTAGTGGAAAGGCTCCCTACGTTGTGTTTAACAAAATGGCGGCAAAGTTCTTTGAGATGTGACTGTATGAGGGTTCAGTTGGGAGAGTACAGTAAAACTACCACTTGGAAGGAGGCATTTATTAGTTTGTTTCTTGCAGTAAATAGCTTATAAAATGGTGAATTAAATAAAAAAAAACGATCAATCGTAAATAACACAAATAAATCACTAAACAAATTAAAAAAAATACAAAACAAAACAAAAATTTTGAAATAATTCGAAATTTAAATAAACAAAGAAAATTAACATAAAAGCAATTTATAATAATAAATTATAAAATTCGAAGAAAAAAGGTTTACTGCAAGACGGACCGGATAAAACCTTCCCAAACCGTGTCCATAAACGATGCCTGTGTATCTTTTCTCACTTCATGATGACAAATCAATTTATAACAATTTAAATGGCCTACAATGATTTTAGTTTGCATAAAAAAACATTTAAATGTGGAGAGAATCTTGTTTTATTATTGAATTTAACATAAGCAACAACGAATAAAACCCAATGACATGAAATAAATGTGAGGGGATCGGCCACCAAGTACTCATTGTTTTTTTAGATACCTATTCGAATCCGAAAGCTACACAAAAAAAAACAAATAAACAAATGACTGGCTGTAGTGAGAATACTTAGACCCAGGCAGGTTAAGCATGAGGAGAGTTCCAATAGTTGCTACTTAACGTCCCCATCCAAATCCTCGTCTCTCCAAGCATTCACTAAGAAACGCAATAGTGGAAAGCTACCAATTGATGGAGTTTTATAGTTACTACTTGTACTCCATCAGAAATACCTTCCCTCCACCACGATCGACTACTTTGAAATAATTATGGCGTCGCGGTAACACACAAAATAAATAAATATAAAATTCATAACAACGCGACCGTTAAATTAAATTCTTAAATGGTGAGAAAAAATGGCGGAGATTTCCACGAATATCTAAGTAACCGACGCCCCCACATAAAATAATTTAGAAAGACCCCTTTTGAATAATCAGAAATACTAGAATCAAATAAAAATTTACATTACAGAACGTTAAAATACGAATAAAACACATTGAAATGGTTTTGACCCTGAAAATATTCTGCTGACTCAATGTCTGGGAACCACATGGTAGACAAAATATGAATTATCTTTGAAAATCCGTGTTTTCGCGAGTCATCCACATTTAAATGGTACAAAAATAAGTTCTAAACTGATTTTACAATACCTGGTTGTTAATAGTGGGTGAAAAACTCTAAAGAAACTAAAGAAATGCACCTGACACAAAAACAACATGCACTCGGTACTACGTTAGTCTATCGACTCCAAAAGCACAAAAACCATATTTTAAGCAAATCATGAATAAATGACAATTTTAAACAATATCTAATAATGAGAAAAGGGTTCAGATTACCTGTAGAAGAGTTCAAACCACATGGAAGTATTTTTTTACTGAACTGATTTATCACAACAGTCACGACACGTGGGTTTCCATTTATCGACAAAAATCTTGGTTTTTCAAAGCCATCCAAGTAAAACATTATCAGCGGTGGTCTTCTTAATAGTTTCGCAGTATTTTCACGTGGTTATTTCCTTAAAATACCAACAAAATAGCCTTTGTAAATTTTAAACATGCAAATGGCGTCGGAACTACCCGAGGTGTGGCTGGGAACTACTCTCGTGGCCCGTGGCCGACTGACTGGTGTCATGGCCGCGCATCTCTCTCGCTTCTCCAACTTCCCTCCAGCAACGCTGCCAACCTTAACTGTACTAGCAAGAAAACCCGGGATATTCGAATTTGAAGTGGGATATTTCAACATACTTAATTATTACTTTATGTACCTATATGTATATTATTTAACTTTGTATATATATTGAGTGTCATTAGGAACGCAACACCTAGAAGTAATAATTATTTAGAGCTGATTATTTCACTATTTATTCAGTCAAACGTAAGAACAAAACGATCAAATTTTCGAAAGTAACATTAAGAAACTAAAGGTAAAAAATTAATAATGTGTTTGACCACCCCGGCTATGAATGCACTCGTTAATACGCCTAGGCATTGATAAAATTAGGTGATCTATATCCTCTTGGGGTAGTTCCTCCCAAGCAATTTGAATTTGCCTCTGTAACTCAGCTAAACTCTAGCCGTCTTCCTATTATATTATAAATTATGGGGTTTAAGTCAGGAGATCTGAGAGGCCAGAGCAAAAGATTTATTCCAGCAGCTTCAAAAAAGTTTAAAGTTTTATGTGCCACATGAGGCCGGGCATTATCTTGCTGGAAAAGCACATTTGGGAGATCTTCCAGTAGGGCAAAAGAACGGGTTGGAAGACATCGTCAATGTAACGGACTGCTGTCATATTGCCTCGAATAAAGATTAGAGGTGATCTGCTTTCATAGGCAATACCACCCCAAACCATAACACCCACGGTGTGGTGTACGTGGCGTTCGACCGCAAATTCAATTTGTAACCTTTCGTCACCACGTCTTCTTACCCGTCTACGGCCATCGTGCATCCCTAAATAAAACCTTGATTCATCGCTGAAGACGACTGTGTTCCATTCGTCTCTTGGAGAAATTTTTTCATTTTTCATTTACACTACTAGGTTGGACCTAGTAGTGTAATGACACTCAGTATACATACATTTTAAGTTTCTGAATTATTTAAACAAATTATACATCTTATTAAGATTTTATAAACATCTCGTGTTTTTCAAATATTTGTGACGGCGTTTTTTCACGTTGACGTAGCATTCTTTTAAAAGATTTATGGGCTAATTTCAAGTTGAAATAATACCAATCTTCGCTTCCATGGAAAATTAATAAAGTTTGCTGTTGTGATTGGTTGTTGTTACGGAAAAGTATTAAAATTTACTATACTACCGGTAGTATCTCAACTTGAAATTAGTCCAATAGTTAATAAATGTACTCTTAAAGCTCAATAGCTTGTCAGAGTGTCTCCAAAAATATCACTCACAATTACACAACTAAAATCAATTTTTATGAAAGCGGAAAAAATGTTATTAAATTATATAAAAATTCTGTGTTATTAAAACAGACTTGTTTTTTAATGTATATTATGACGATTATTATAAATTTTATTAAAAAAACTGTATAATAGATTTTGTATATTTTATCTAAATGACTCTGGCTAGTCTAGTAATAAAAGAGGTGGATCCTTTTAAACGTGTTTAGCAAAAGTAAGGATTATTTGACAGAGCATTAAAATTTGAAACTTAAAATACCACTTTTCATCAAGAATCTAAATTTAAATAAAGTAAGGTTTTCGTTACGCTCCCGGTTCTACATGAATGAGAAAATTTCGATTTTCGTTCGGTAGTAAAAAAACAGTAAAAATCATTAGATGTTCTAGATTATTAAAAGAAATTCAATTCTGGTTTGGTAATCTAAAAAAAATAAAATAAAAATATGGTTTCGGGCATGATACAAGAATACATGGTATGTCAGATCCTGGGTCGAAATTCGTACAGTTGGCGCATACTCGGGCATGACGTCATATTTTTAACCAAGGTGTGTAGACTATTGAGGTGAATTCTTTTCATTAAAGGTAATTCTTCTTGTAAGATGTTCGGTTGTATTTACTACACTGTGTTTAATATAATTTTAAAATGTTAAATGTTAATAATCTTTGTTGTGACACATAGGAATGATTACGGCCGCCCATAATTATCACTTTTGTCAATCCGTTACTAATAAATTAATACAAATAATATAAATAAATAAAACGCTTATCGCTAAAATATGCGTTTATTTTTTCTCCCCTTTGTTTTATTTCTCAGAATTAAAACCCTACAAAAACTAGTTTTATTACTTCTCGGAAAACCGTCTGTATTGGCATATTCAATTATTTTATTGTCAATGCATATTTTTCATTCAAAGCGTTACCATGCCTTCATGTGCAGTTTTTGGGTGCAAAAATAATAATCTAAACTTTTTTGTGCTTTTTTTAAAGTGTTAAAATTGTTGAAAATGTTTTTTGTTGTTTCCTGGCAGAGCACTAATGTTCTGCGAGGAAACAACAAAAAGCATTTTCAACAATTTTAACACTTAAAATAAACCAATTTGTTTTATCCAAATATTATCAAATAATAAAAATATATAGAGGGTCATAGTCTTTGTTTTAAAACCTTCTAATCAAGCTACCGCAACAGATACTGTTGCATTAAAAAAAGTTGTAGTGGTTTTGCTCCCAGATAGGAAGGAAAATCTATAACAATATAAAAAAAATATGTGGAAAATTAAAAACTGTAGAAATACTACAATACTCAACCGGTATAATACTTTTATATATGTACGTATAATATCGGGTGTTTTTTTAAATTTGACGTCAAAGTTGGCTGTGCATTGTCGATTGTGAACGCACCACAAAATAATATCTAACCTCACTTTTGTAATTATTTGCAAAGTAGCAAAAATCAATCGTCAAAGTTTGAATAATTTGAAAATCTTCATTTTTGAACGGCCAATACATAACTTACATCGAATTGTTGGAAGAATTAATGAAATTAATGAACATCCTAACATGCTGATGAACGTTGCTAATGGAATGTGTCGACGAATCCAAATGTGCCTAGATGAAGGTGGTGGACATTTCGACTATTTGTTATAATTTTTTTCGATTACATTGTAATTATAAACCGTAAGTAGAGCAGTATTAATTTTAATCACAAAAGTGAGGTTAGATGTCATCTCTGGTTTGTTCACAAACGACAATGCACAGCCAACTTTGACGTCAAAATTAAAAAAACACCCGATACTTTCATAGATTTATATAATCCTATTTAATATTAAAACTTCCCTTACTATTAAACCGACCGTGATCAACAAAAATACGATAAAATCTAAATTTGAAATATCAGCATAATTTTGGTACTTTAGTTGTTTGACAGTTTTTGGTCACAATTTTAGCAAATATATTTATTCCTTATTTTCAAATAACTTCAGTGAGAAAACTCATCTATTTAATTCATTTCAAACAAAAATTTTATAGTAACTTTATTAATTAAATTTAAATAACTTATAATATTAATTAAAACCAATAGGGTATTTGTTAATCACGGTGTACGGTTACTGTGTTGTTTGAGATATATTATTGTTGTGTTTGAAATATATTATCTATTTTTAATAAAAAATTATTTATTCAAAAATTCCCATGCGATTTGCAGTGTACCTATATTTTTTCAATTGACAATGTATATTTTTATTTTAAATTAAAAGATTTAAGTCATATTAGCTAACACTTTTGTTATTTTGCATTTTCAAACTTTAGTTTCCTGGATTTTTTCGAAATTACAAAACAAAAAATCAGAATAATTTATTTAATTAAGTATAGTGTTTGTGTATTATATTGTTTAAAAGAAAGCTTTAATTTAGTGAAGTTTGCAGTTTATCGCTTTTCACAGGATTAAAATGGTGGACACTGCGCGTTTTGAAGTTTACTCCTTTACATGTCTTTTTCTCTGCTCGGCGCTCGGTCGTGACGTCATGCCCGAGCAAGGTTACGCGAGAGAGAGCGAAATATCGATGCGCAATGACATACCGTAGGTTTGTGTATCGTGGTTTCGGGTTTCGGTTCACAACAAAAACCAGGTCTCGGTTCGGTTTTCGGTTCAGTATCGGTCCAATTCAGGTCCTTGCGTTTGACAAGCACATTTACTGCTAGACCAGAGTTAAAATTAAATAAAATATACATCAACTTACTATTTAAAGTGAATTACGAAAATTACAAATAATGTATTTTGTTGTATTAGATAATTAGTGTTCACCCTCAGTAAGAGGGGATGGAAGTGAAGGTGGTGCACATCCCCACTCTGTACCATACCAGGACGTCCGGTGTGAGACCAAAACTGGGATTCTCGGTTGCACCAACTAGTGTTTAAGACGTTATCATGTAACAGTTCTCAATATATATCATAGAAAAACCAGCAATCGTTTTATCGGTTAAGTTTAAAAACTCTTAAACTTTATACATGGTCCTTCGAGCCGAATACGCGAGCAATTACGCGATTCTATAAGTATAAAAAACATAGACTCCCACATCGGTCCAGTGTGCTGTCCACTGTCGCAATTGTGAACGGTCGTAATTGATTGGCTTCAAAGATTAAAGCCGTCAATTTAAAAATATACTAGAGTATTTTTAAACAAAAGGCGTCTATAGTGTGTCTCAGAAACAATAAACATTTGTACAAAGCAAGTTTGTGTTTGTAGCATATTTCTACCAAAAGTACTTCTGGTTAAAATTTATAAAATTACTTTAATAAAATCAGCAAAATTGTGTGTCCTTAAGGCTAAAATGAAGTTATCTTTTAGTCAATTTTGTTTTCCAACATAAAAATGTAAAATTTTATCAAAAAACAAAGATAGATTAACTGCATTTTGCGAAAACAAAGACATATATATGTACCTACTTATTTTAATTAGATGACGAGTTTTATAAATAAAGATAACTATAGATTTTTTTAAAATTTATTTAAATTCAGTTAGTTGCAAAATTGAGTGCAAGCAATCTACCTACATGCAAGTCATATTTTTGGTCTTCCTTTCATTTTTGGTGGTATTGTCATGGGCAATACCTAACGATACAGAACCAAACTCTAGCTCTTTAAACAAAAAACATAAATATGGATTGGGATTTTTGGGAATTCACCCAGATCCCAATTACCAAATCCCAGTAAAACGACACATAATGAAACGAAGACCAATTCCCGAATTTTTTGATGCACGAACAAATTGGCCAGAATGTAGAGACATAATTGGTGAAATTCGAAATCAGGGAATGAGTGGTTCGTGTTGGGTGAGTAAACAAAAATTTAAATCTGAAGAAATTCAGACAGCTGCAAATTAAAAAATTTTTTTAGGCATTTTCTTCTGTTGAAGTTATGTCGGATCTGTGTATACAAAGCGGTGGTAAAATAAAATTTCACTTCTCTCCGGAAGATCTTCTTTCGTGTTATAAAGATTGTGGTAATTGTTCTCATGGTGGCTACCTTGCTAAAGCTTGGGAATTTTTTACAATAAACGGAATTGTGTCTGGAGGCGATCACAATACGTTAATTGTAGATTTTAGTTAAAGTAAATTTCGGAAAAATTACTTATTTGTTACAGGGTTGCCAACCGTACTTCACCTTGCCGTTCGTATATGGTAGAACACCTGAATGCCAAATGACGTGTCAAAATCTTAACTATAATAATGTGCCTTATAGCGACGATAAACGTTACGGATATGAATTTTATATTTTACAACAAAATGTCGAACAAATTCAAATTGAAATTATGACAAATGGACCGGTTATAGCTGGTTTTAACGTCTATGAAGATTTTCAGAACCATTTTAAAACTAAAGGTGAGTGAGGTGGTAGAGTCTGCGCGATTTGAGAAGTACACAGTGAGTCATCTGAGAAAAACTGGCTTGGTGAAATTAGCGTTACCACCGATACGTACTTCTCAAAACACTTTTTGATTTTTATGTATAACATGGCTTTATAGAAGTTTATGTTCATCGTGATACAAGTTTCGGTGGAGGACATGTCGTAAAAATTATTGGGTGAGGTTGGGGGACTGCCAACATGACTCCTTATTGGCTAGTTGCCAATTCTTGGGGAAGAGACTGGGGAATTGGCGGTTTTTTTAAAATAAGAAGAGGAACCAATGAATGTGGAATTGAGGAATCAGTTGTAGCAGGAAAAGTAGACACTCCATTTACTACTACAGTAGAATCAGAGCTTTCAAGTGCTACTTCTACTACTCTATCACTACTATCTCAGTACTAATATTTCTACAACTCAAAGTACTTCAACAATAGTTAGTAGTGGCTGTAATTTTAATAATAATTGTATTGTCTTATTTTATTCTACTTTATTAACTGTGTTTTAACATTTTCTTGTTGTATATAATGTAGCGTTATTCAAAAAATAGAAAAAAATATGTGTGATAATCATACTAACCAATAATAAAATGACAAAAACAAACTTTTTTTTTTCAAAAATTTTACTGATTCTTTTCAGGTTGTTTAGTTTTTTTAAATTTAAATCAAATCTGAAACCAATTATACGCGTTTTTTTTAAATAAAAAGTAAATTGAAAAGACATTCTTTATCAGTTTTGTATTATCATCTTTAGGATATGAATCGACGCATTAACTACTTTTAAATTATGATAAACCGATTTTTGTTATCTATTTTCGTGAGAATTACTTTATACAGACTGTTCTTAAATCCATACATATTACAAATAAAAAGAAAAAATAATAAAATATGCAAAAAACTAAAAACTATATTACTAATATAAATATATATTATAAAACAATAAACTAGTTTTTATAGACTGCACCCTAGATCCCTCTTCATGGCCAAGATAATAGAATTCCAATTTTATGGATTTAAATAGTTTTATTATATTTTATCTTGGTGTTTCTAATCACCTATTTTTTATTGTTTTACTCTTTTTCTCTCTTTGTCACTTTGAGTATTTTTGTTTTTTATTGCAACAGTATTTTTTCTTTCTCATTTTCTTCTAAATGTTGTTTTTCAAGTTCTTTAAAAAAAAATTATTATCTACAATTTATATTTGTCCTTTTTCTATATACTTTCACTTTCACTTCACATATTTTTTTTATTCTTTTTTTCCATTCTTTTTCTGATTTTTTAGATTCTTTTGCTTTTTCTTCTTTTAATTATTGTTTTTTTATTTTATTTTTTTTTTCATATTGTTCTTTTAGAAACGTTCTTTGTTCTTTCTGTTTGAAACATAGTTTTTGTATTTTTCTTTCTTTTTGAGCTGCCATTATTTCTATTCTTATATTGATATACAGTTTCTATTGTTTAAAATTCATAAAAATATTTTAATTATTAATTTTTTTTATTAAAAACAATTTTTTATTTGAGTTATTTTAAATTTAATGATTAGCCGCTGCGGCGACAGTTTTATTAAAATTAGGAATTGGACGTTGGAGAAGACAATTTTAATAAACTTAAAGCCGCAAGCGACAATTTTGTGTAAACTGAGAGCCGCAGGCGACAGTTTTTATAAATTTTGTGAATCTCAAAAGATAGTTTAGACTAAATATGAAGCCGCAGATGACAGTTTAATAATAATTAAGATTCACAGGTGTTAATTAATAATTATTGATTAGTTCATTATAATTAACTAAGAATTTACTAATTTTGTCAAACGCCAAATATGATACATGTATATCTGATAATTTTTTTAAATTAAAGACGAGAATGTTTTTGTATTTTTTGGTACTGGAAAACCATATTTTACTAGTTGTTATGGAAGCCAGAGATAATATTTTAATAATTGTAAATTTTGGAGGAGCCGAAAGTAATTGTTTATTAATTTTAAATTTAAAAAAAATGTTGAAAAAGCTTTTTTTGTTAGAATCTGAGTAATTCTAACAAATTTCTGTTAAATTTTGATTTATTAAATAATTGGTGTAGAATCGATTATTAATATTATTAGTGGCAGTCGACCGACTATTATTACTAGCAGTTGACCGACTGTCATTGGTAGCAGTCGACCAACTATAATAAGGGGTAGACTACCATTAAAGAACGTCGACATAATTTTCCTTCTCATGTCTAGCTGCGAGTTTATTTTTAATGTACAGTCTGTATTTACCATTCTCTAAACCAAACCGCCGGTTAAAAGTAGTTGTTTATTGCCAGTTTACTAGTCTCTATTCAGCCCTGATTCTAGTCAGTGTAGCCAACCTAATCTGGGTTAATTTTCCACAGTTTAAACATTGTCTAAACGACTACATTATTACCAATTGAAAGGTTAGGTCAAAAATCTCATGTTAACATTTTACACAATCACATAAAGAGTGTTTACATTTTTTAAAAATTTAATTTTTAAAGCCTCAGTTTGCATACAGAGTGTACAAATTTTATTTATACATGATTTTACTCCAAGTGTTACAAAGCCACCTCTGGAATTTATTTTTTAAATTCTCCAAAATCTTGAAAAGAAATATACCAAAAACAAGTCAAAAACAAGTTGAAACACAGTAAAATAATAAATTTTCCCGGGTTCTTAAATAAAACAGTTGAAGGAAATGATTAGTTACTACATTTTTAAATAGACTTCGAGGTGCGTTTTATACTACCTTGAATAATAATTTCGCTTGAATATCGTTCGCTAAATAATTGAAAAAAATTGTCAAAATTTTTTTGTCATAAGAAACAATGGATGTTGTCCTGAGGCTGCAGTCTGACGTCATGTGAAGCTGCCTATTAAGAGAAGAAAAAATTCGAGCTGATCGACATTCGTACAAGCTCCACGAAACGTCAAAAGATTGAGGTTATGTCAAATTTAAAAACTGATCAAAACACAACTAAATGTTGTTTTTATTTAAACAATGGATTCGAATTACGATCGTCAAAACAGTGCGAAAAAATTACTAATAGGCAAAGGTAAAAGCGTGGAAGATCAGAGAATTAACCGGCGACAGGTAGTCCAACCTCTCTTGAACCTTGTAATTCACCCCAAATTTCAGCGCCTCGTTGAACGTTTTAAATCACTTAGAATAGAAGCAATTGATAGATTTAGAAAACTCAAGGATAACGACATCACTTACGACCATTTAATTGAGCTGAAAAAACTCTTATCGACTTTAAATAGTAAGGACATTGTTGAGCCCCAAGAAATGTGCGAGTTTCTGGAAGACTTGGAGAAGGAAATGAATGTATTGGAGTACGAACAGTACGAGAAACGTTGTCAGGAAGAAATCGATTCAATTACAAACACTCTAATGAACAAGTGTGACATTTGTGAGAATCTCATTACAGAAAAGAGTGTATGTGACTCGTGTGTTCAAGAATTTGCCTCACAGTTATAAAAACAGTTTTATTTTAAATTTAAGATTTTCGCATTGTTAACATTGTGTTTATCTCCCAAATGATCCTCCTCAAATGATCAATAACATCTTTCAGTTGCTTATTTTTCAAGATCACTTGTTCCATTACTTCCTTACACTCCTCACAAGCTAACCGATAAGCCTCAGAGTTTTTCTTTTCGTCGTGTTTTGGATCATGTTCATCTTTGAACGGAATCAGACTTTCAATATGTGTGTATTCCATTCCTTGAAGCTGGCAATTCTCGTTACATTTCTCATAGATGAGTCTCAATCGCTTGAAAAGGACCCGAATTGTACGTAACTGCTCCTGAACTTTAGCTTTCTTCTCATTACTGGCATTTGACGACTGAGGGGTACCATTCGGAGGCTGTATACTTTTTAAAGTCTGGAAGACTTCCTGTGTTCTACTGACGATATCCTGGACTGTCTCTTGTCCAATTCTGCATAAAGAAGCAGTGTTAAACTCTTTAGATTGTTGTTGTTGCTGCTGTTGTTGTTGGGCTTGGATTTGAGGGGCTGGTGCTACTGTCCCTCCTTGTTGCATCACTTGCGCTTGGTTTGCTTGCATTGCGTGGTGTTGCAAATTACTTGAAAACTCTAAATACAAAAAATTAATATTTCAAACACATTTATTAGAGGTTATACCCATTGAGCCCTGTTGTATTTGTATATTTCCGCTTTGGTGTTGCGCTATTTGATTTCCACTATTCATAGCGTATTGCTGGTTTAATTGGCCAATAATTTGGCTGTTTGCTTGCATTGCTGGGTTGTTTAAGGTCGAAGCCATCTGGGACATCATGGGGTTGTTGATTTGGTTGCCCATTGAGGCTTGCATGTGAACTGGGAGTTGGTTTTGCATGGTATTGCCCATTTGGGTCTGCATTGTTGACGCAAATTGGTTGCGGAGGGCTGTTTGTTGGGTATTATTTAAGCCCTGCATAAAGTGGTGTTGTGGGGCTGACATTTTGGGGCACTTTCACGGTAAAATTTTATCAGAAGAATTTTGAGTTGTCACAATAACATAACCTCAAAATTTATAATTTTGACAGCTCGTTCCTAACCTAAAAAATATATATAATTGACATTTAAAAAATAATAATAAAACCTAAATTTAATAATAGGTAATTATTACTTGAAATAACAAAAGGTTTTGTTTAATAATTGTAATTAATAAATAAATTTACTTAATTTAATAAATTCAATAACAACAGACAGGCAACCAACAATACACCTATTTTATATAGTGTGACCACAATAATATTTATTAGGTTGACTACGAAAATGCACAGTTTAAAACAGTTTTTTTATTTTGCATTTATATTTAATAAAAGTGTATGAAATAAATTTCTTATTTAGTTAAAAAATAATTCTAGTAAAAATACAATAGATGCAATTCCCAATCCTACTAAAAGAATATAAAAAGCGATTGAAATTTGATTAAAACTCAAGATATTTTTTCGAACGCTTGCTTTAGTTTTTACCATATTATTAATATTGTGGTAGTTTTTATCTACTAACATTTTAAAAATTCCACTATCAAATAGTCGAATTACAATTTTGTAAAAAACTGGGTACAAAGGATGTCCTTTTGGAAAATACAGAATTAAAAAAACTCTTTTGATAGGTTCTTTAATCAAATGTACCCGAGGTTGATCAAACCCCATCAAATAAAACTTGTAGAAAATATATTTATGCTCAAATCCTCGTATAGTCAAAGCTGTGTTTCCATATTGTGCAATTTCTTCAAAATTTGCTTTTTCATTAATTTCCAGAGTTTTACAATTTGTGACATATTTCTGATAAGTGTAGTTATATAACTGATAACTTTTTTTGATATAATCACTCGCGTAACAATCCATTTTTGCATTAACAATTTCTTTGAGAGAGTTCACTTGATATTCGCGGGTTTGATCAGTAAAAGACCGGATCATTGCTGATTTAAACAGAGTTGATAAGACCAAAAATGATAACAGAGTGAATGATAGCAAAATCCGTGTTGAAGTTGTCTTGAAACGAGGCAACTTGGAATTGCTATTTTCGACAAGAGTTTGGTACTGGATTAAAAATCTGTAAACCACGTCTTGTTTTTTGAAACTAAAGCCTTGCATAAATGTTATCAAAAAAAGAAAAAATAGAATTAAAGACCAGGTGGATAAGTCAAAATTTCGGAAAAATTTCTTCCAGGTTGGTAATCGAGGAGCTTTCGGAACCATCCAACGGTAAGAAAGCTGGTTGTACGGAAGGAGAGCATCGTATTCAAAAAATTTAGCAAAATTTAAATTCTGTAAATTTAATAAATATGTGAAATTTCGTGTTTTTAATAATTCTAAAACGTTATTTATTAGAAATTAATAAATTGAAACCTTTTTTTTACCCAAACAAACTGTTCGGTTTTCCTTTTCTGTCAACACTGTTTTGTATTTTAATTTTTCTTGTAGGATATTTTGATATTCTGAATACCATCCTTTGAGTTGGCCATTTTCCTTGTAGATGAATGGATAATCCTGATGAAAAAGTTCTTGAACTGTAAAATTTTCCCAACTGAATTGTGGCTCTGTTACAAAAAAATTCTTTTGGGAGATGTTTTGCCAATCACCAAAGTTTATTATTTGAGGACTTTTGAAATCATAAATCACAATTTGTTTCTCAAAATCTATTAAGACAACATTGTAGATAAAAAATTGAGATAACTGTTTAAAATACAGCGAGTAGTTGATTGTCTCCGACAAAATTATAAATTTAGCTCTTGGATTATAATTATCAGTTTTGTATAAATCACTTATTACTTGTTCTAAATTTTTGTTTTTTATTGTTATCACGTAAAAATCTGGTTTTTGAAAATCAAACATTTTAAAATTGTTTCTTTCTAAATTTTGATACACTACTGGAAATTTAATTTGTAAATTGCTATCGACAAAGTAGATTAAATTATTGTTTTCAAAATACAGTTCAATAAGAGATTCAATCCAAAATTTCTCTTGGAAATTATTATAAGAAAAAATGAGAAAAGCAGAATATAATAAATTCTGCATTTTGAACTAACTTAGAAAAACGTAGAAAATTTATATTTTTTTACTAAATGATTATTGATTTCTGTTATTTAATAATTCATTTAATATTAAGTAGCTTTCAATAGTTTAAAAACAGTTTTTAGAAGTTTTTACTGTTATATTTAAACAGTAATAATATATTTTGATTTAAACATGTTAAAGTACTAAAACAGTTAACTTAAACATAATAACTAATTGCAGAAATGTATTGCAACATAAAAACGGTTTTTTTAATTCAAAGAATTAGATCAAACACATTTTTTTTCTATTATATACACGAATACGTACAACGATAATCCGATAAATAAATAACTCAATATTCATACACTAATAATCACGTCGATTTCGATAATATCTGTTTTTCTGGAGGTGGTTTTCTGAAAGATACTACAAAAATTTATATTTCTTGTTGTAGTTTTTTAAATTTCTTCCACTCTTTCTTTTTTTTTAATATTTTTTTTATTTTTGTTTGACTTGTTTTTTTTCTTTCAAGACGTTATTTTTCAAGTTCATTTAGAAATGTTTTATGCTCTTCTAGAACCTTCTTTACCTCTTTTTTCTTATTAATCTCCGTTTCTAAATTCTTCTTGTTTAACTGTTTTTGAGACTCCAGTTTTTGAGTCTTTGTTCCTCCATTTATTCTAGAGTTTCTTATTAGAGCCGTTTTTTCTCTTCGGTCTTTGTAATCCTGTTATTAATAAATCTAAAAATTTGTTATTAAAAATTAAATAAAACAAGTATGTTAAAGCCTTTATTTAGCATAAAGTAATTCTAGTAAAAATACAATAAATGCAATTCCTAAGCCCAATAAAAGAATATAAAAAGCGATTGAAATTTGATAAAAACTCAAAATATTTAGACGAATTCTTGTTTTTCCTTTTAGTACATTATCAATATTGTAGTAAGCCTCATTTACTAACATTCTCGAAATTCCAGTATCAAACAACTGATTTACAATTTTAGAAAAAACAGGATACAAGGGATGTCCTTTTTGAAAACAAATACCCAAAATATCTCTCTTGATTGGCTTCTTAATCATATGTACAAGAGGTTCATCAAATCCCATTAAATAAAACTTGTATAAAACAAACTTAAACTCATTTCCTCGTACAGTCAAAGCTGTGTTTCCATATTTAGCAATTTCTTCAACAACTTTATCTCTTTCATCATTTTTTAAAGTTTTACAATTTGTGATATATCTCCGGTAAGTTTCACTTGATAACTGATAACTCCTTTTGATATCATCACTCGTGTAACACTCCATTTTTGCATTCGCCATTGCTTTGAGAGAGTTCACTTGATATTCGTGGCTTTGGCCAGTAAAAGACTGAATCATTGCTGATTTAAACACAGTTGATAACACCAAAAATGATAACAGAGTAAATGATAGCAAAATCCGAGTTGAAGTTGTCTTGAAACGAGGCAATTTAAAATTGCTATTTTCGATAAGAGTTTGGTACTGGATGAAAAATCTGTAAACCACGTCTTGTTTTTTGAAACTAAAGCCTTGAAGAAATGTTATCAAAAAAAGAAAAAATAAAATTAAAGACCAGGTGGATAAGTCAAAATTTCGGAAAAATTTCTTCCAGATTGGTAATTGAGGAGCTTTTGGGACCATCCAGCGGTAAGTCAGCTGGTTGAGTCCGATAACAATATCATATTTAAAATAATTATCAAGGATCACATTTTCGAAATTTAAAAAATATGTGAAATTTCGTGTTTTTAAAAAATCTGAAATTTTATTTTTTTAAATTAATCAGAAATTTTGAAACATGTATTTACCAAAACAAACTGTTCGGTTTTTCTTTTCTGTCATCACTGTTTTGTATTTTAATTTTTCTTTTATGAGGTTTCGATATCCTATTTGCCATCCGCTGAATTTGTTCTTATCCTTGTAAAGAAAAGGAAAATCCTGATAAAATAGTTCTTGAACTGTAAAATTTTCCCAACTGAATTGCAGCTCTGTTACAAAAAAATTCCTTTGGGAGAAGTTTTGCCAGTCGCCAAATTTTATTATTTGAGGATTTTTAAAGTCAAAAATCACAATTTGTTTTTCAAAATCTATTAATACAACATTGTAGATAAAAAATTGAGATAACTGGTGGAAATACAGCAAGTAATTAATTGTCTTTGACAATATTATAAGTTTAGCTCTTGGATTATAATTTTCTGTTTTAGATAAATCAGTTATTACTTCTTCCAAATTTTTATTTTTTATTGTTATCACGTAAAAATCAGGTTTTTTGTACTCAAATATTTTAAAATTGTTTATTTCTAAATCTTGATACACTACTGGAAATTTGATTTTTAAATTAGTATCGATTAAATAAATTAAATTGTTGTTTTCAAAATACAGTTCAATAAGAGGTTCAAGCCAAAATTTCTCCCAAAGACCATTACAGGGTAAAATAAGAAAAGCAGAATATAATAAACTCTGCATTTCGAACAAATTTAAAAAATTCTAGAAAATTTGTATTATTTTGTTAAATGATTATTGATTTTTTCGATAATACATTTAATAAAGATTAGCTTCCATTGGTTCAAATTAAATTTTACTAATCATAAACACGAACATGATATACATTTTAGCTTAGATAACAAATATGTTATGAGCTAAAATTAAAACAAAAATGCAATTTTGATTAAAAGCTGACTAAGCCGCAAAAAACCTTTTTTTTTTCAGTGTTTTTAAACACTTGAGCCTTAATATACTCTTAAAAAAAACATTTGAAAAACTAGTTTAAATTAAAAATGAAATGACGAAAAAAGAAAAATATTAAAGTAGACAGTTTGATTAAAATGGCGGCGCCACGTGGCGTTACTAATAGAAGAACAGAAAATAAAATAAACATGTTTAAACATTTTATTTATTAAAGAAATAATGTGTTTATTAAAAAAACCCGTAGCAAGCCATGACATTTTTACGTATGTCGTACATGACCCCATACAACAACAAAATTTTTATTATTTAAATTATCCATGTATTGTTGGTTTCCTGCTATGCCATTTTACCCTTCACAAATTATCTTAACCATAACCTAAGAATATCTTCTCTTCCCGCCAAAGCGAGCTTGGTCTTGGTTCTGTGGTTGCCTTCGTGGTGTTTTTGTCTTTCAAACATTCTTTATTTTATTTATCAGTATTTTTCAATACTAAATTTTGTGTTTTCCTTGATTTGTAATCATGGTGTACACCAGTAAACAAAAGGCTTTTTTGTTGGAAAGTTATTTCCGAAATGGAGAAAAAGTTAACGGTGTTTGGAAATATTCAATTCAGCCGTGCCTGGAGGAGTTTCGATAAGCATTTCCTGACGTTGTTGTTGTGTATGAAGAGTTTAAAAATACTCTCCACCGAAGTGTGAGCCTGTTTCGTGAAACTGGGTCCGTTACACGTAAAGAGGGCAGTAGAAGACCAACTAAACGAACAGAAGAAGTTATTCATGCTGCACAAAAGATTCTAAAGCAAGATCCAAAAACGTCGATTAGACATTTGTTTCAGCAAGTTGAATTTCTGTTAGTATATGTCATAAACTCCTACAAAAAGATTTACATTATGTACCCTTATCGTCTAAAAGCCGTTCAAGAGTTACGACCCGTGGATTTCTCTAGATGGATTTCTCTATTGTCAGTGGTTTTTAAATAACATTGCAAATAAGAATGAACTCCTTCAAAAAACTTTCTTTACGGATGAAGCGTGGTTTTACCTGTCCGGCTACGTGAATTCACAAAACATGAGAATTTGGGCAACAGAATATCCTCATGAAATTGTAGAAGAACCTCTTCATTCACAAAAAGTAGGTGTATCTGTATGGGCAGCTATCAACAGTTTTTGTAGGTAATAAATGAATATTTTTATAAAAATGTATTGTTGTTTTAATTGTCGAAAAGTGAATGAGATATGTCAGTTTGACAAGTGTGTAAAAATTAATTACAGACATACAAAACAATTGTTTTTAGTTTCAAAGCACTCTAAAGGTTTTTTTTTAAAACACACGACAGTTCTAGTAGAAATACAATAAATGCAATTCCCAAGCCCACTAAAAGAATATAAAAAGCGATTGAAATTTGATAAAAACTCAAAATATTTGGACGAACTCTTGCTTTTGCTTTCAGTACTTTATTAATGTTGTAGTAAGTTCTATTTATTAGCATTCTTGAAATTCCACTATTAAACAACCGATGTACAATTTTACGAAATTCAGGATACAAAGGATGTCCTTTTGGAAAATAAATATACAAAAAATCATTTCTGGCAGTTTTCTTAATTAAATGTACCAGAGGTTCATCAAATCCCATCAAATAAAACTTGTAGGCAACATACATAAATTCAATACCTCGTAAAGTCAAAGCTGTGTTTGCATATTTAACAATTTCTTCAAGAATTTTATCTTTTTCTTCAATTTTTAAAGTTTTACAATTTGTGACATAATTCCGATAAGTCTCATTTGATAATTGATAACTCCTCTTGATATCATCACTTGTGTAACACTCCATTTTTGCATTCACAATACCTTTGAGAGAGTTCACTTGGTATTCGTAACTATGACCAGTAAAAGACCGAATCATTGCTGATTTAAACAAAGTTGATAAGACCAAAAATGATAACAGAGTGAATGATACCAAAATCCGACTTGAATTTGTCTTGAAACGAAGCAATTTGAAATTGCTGTTTTCGACAAGAGTTTGGTACTGAATCAAAAATGTATAGACCAAGTCTTGTTTTTTGAAACCAAATCCGCGAATAAATGTTACCAAAAAAAGAAAAAATAGAATCAGAAACCAGGTGGGTAAGTCAAAGTTTTGGAAAAATTTCTTCCAGATTGGTAATCGAGGAGCTTTTGGGACAACCCAACATTGAATTACCTGGATATACACAGGGACAATGTCGTATTTATAATAATTAGCGAGGTTTACATTTTCGAAATTTAGTAAATATGTGAAATTTCGTGTTTTTAATAAATCTGAAATTTTATTATTAAAATTGGAGAAAATTAGAAACTGTTTTTACCAAAACAAACTGTCCGGTTCTTGTTTTCTGTCATCGCAGTTATGAATTTAAATTTCTCTTTTAGGATGTTTCCATATTTGATATAAAATCCGTTGAATTGGTCATTATCTTTGTAGAGATAAGGAAAATCCTGATAAAAAAGTTCTTGAACTGTAAAATTTTCCCAACTGAATTGTAGCTCTGTTACAAAAAAATTCTTTTGAGAGATGTTTTGCCAATCACCAAATTTTATTATTTCAGGATTTTTGGAATCATAAATTACAGTTTCTCTTTCAAAATCTATTAAAACGACATTGTAGATAAAAAATTGAGATAATTGGTAGAAATACAGTGAGTAGTTGATTCTCTCTGACAAAATTATAAATTTAGCTCTTGGATTATAATTTTCTGTTTTGTATAAATAACTTATTACTTGTTCTAAATTTTTATTTTTTATTGTTATTACGTAAAAATCAGGTTTTTTGTACTCAAATATTTTAAAATTGCTTATTTCTAAATCTTGATACACTACTGGAAATTTAATTTTTAAATTAGTATCGATTAAATAAATTAAATTGTTGTTTTCAAAATACAGTTCAATAAGAGGTTCAAGCCAAAATTTCTCCCAAAGACCATTACAGGGTAAAATAAGAAAAGCAGAGTATAATAAACTCTGCATTTCGAACAAATTTAAAAAATTCTAGAAAATTTGTATTATTTTGTTAAATGATTATTGATTTTTTCGATAATACATTTAATAAAGATTAGCTTCCATTGGTTCAAATTAAATTTTACTAATCATAAACACGAACATGATATACATTTTAGCTTAGATAACAAATATGTTATGAGCTAAAATTAAAATAAAAAAGCAATTTTGATTAGAAGCTGACTAAGCCGCAAAAAACCTTTTTTTTTCAGTGTTTTTAAACACTTGAGGCTTAATATACCCTTAAAAAAAACATTTGAAGAACTAGTTTAAATTAAAAATGAAATGACGAAAAAAGAAAAATATTAAAGTAGACAGTTTGATTAAAATGGCGGCGCCACGTGGCGTTACTGATAGAAGAACAGAAAATAAAATAAACATGTTTAAACATTTTATTTATTAAAGAAATAATGTGTTTATTAAAAAAACCCGTAGCAAGCCATGACATTTTTACGTATGGCGTACATGATCCCATACAACAACAAAATTTTTATTATTTAAATTATCCATGTATTGTTGGTTTCCTGCTATGCCATTTTACCCTTCACAAATTATCTTAACCATAACCTAAGAATATCTTCTCTTCCCGCCAAAGCGAGCTTGGTCTTGGTTCTGTGGTTGCCTTCGTGGTGTTTTTGTCTTTCAAACATTCTTTATTTTATTTATCAGTATTTTTCAATACTAAATTTTGTGTTTTCCTTGATTTGTAATCATGGTGTACACCAGTAAACAAAAGGCTTTTTTGTTGGAAAGTTATTTCCGAAATGGAGAAAAAGTTAACGGTGTTTGGAAATATTCAATTCAGCCGTGCCTGGAGGAGTTTCGATAAGCATTTCCTGACGTTGTTGTTGTGTATGAAGAGTTTAAAAATACTCTCCACCGAAGTGTGAGCCTGTTTCGTGAAACTGGGTTCTAGTTTCAAAAAACAAGACGTGGTTTACAGATTTTTAATCCAGTACCAAACTCTTGTCGAAAATAGCAATTCCAAGTTGCCTCGTTTCAAGACAACTTCAACACGGATTTTGCTATCAATTACTCTGTTATCATTTTTGGTCTTATCAACTGTGTTTAAATCAGCAATGATTCAGTCTTTTACTGGTCAAAGTCACGAATATCAAGTGAACTCTCTCAAAGCAATGGCGAATGCAAAAATGGAGTGTTACACGAGTGATGATATCAAAAGGAGTTATCAGTTATCAAGTGAAACTTACCGGAAATATATCACAAATTGTAAAACTTTAAAATATGATGAAAGAAATAAAATTGTTGAAAAAATTGCTAATTATGGAAATACAGCTTTGACTGTACGAGGATTTGAGTATAAATATGTTTTCTACAAGTTTTATTTAATGGGATTTGATGAACCTCTTGTACATATGATTAAGAAGCCAATTAAGAGAGATATTTTGAGTATTTATTTTCAAAAAGGGCATCCGTTATATCCTGTTTTTTCTAAAATTGTAAATCAGTTGTTTGATACTGGAATTTCGAGAATGTTAGTAAATGAGGCTTACTACAACATTGATAATGTACTAAAAGCCAAAACAAGAATTCGTCCGAATATTTTGAGTTTTTATCAAATTTCAATCGCTTTTTATATTCTTTTAGTAGGATTAGGAATTGCATTTATTGTATTTTTACTAGAATTATTTTTTGATAAAATGTTTAAGAGGATTGTACTATTTAATTGTTAATCACAAATCTTTAGATTTATTAATATCACAATTACGAAAAGAAAGGACGAATCTAACGAATAATTTTAGATGAAATGGAAAAAGGAAAACTCGAAGACGATGAAAATCATAAGAAACTTTTGGAATATCTCAGATAACTACTTTTTGAAAAAGAAGAACAACAAAAGAAGATTTTAAAAATATAAGAAACAACCCTGGAAGAACAATGAAAATTTTGAAAAAACTTGACAAACAGCGATTGAAAAAAATATATGAAAAACGACAATTAAAAAATGAAGAATTTTAAAAACGACAATTGGAAGGAAAATAAGAGCTCAAAAAACTTGAAAAACAATGTTTTGAAAAGAAAACAAATAAAAGAAGAACGACAAATAATTTATAAATAATTTACAAAGAGAAGAAAAACAGTGAAACTTAAAAAAAAACTACAACAAAAAATAAAAAAATCTTTTTTAGAAACTTTCGGAAAACAACCAACAAATACGTTATTAGAATCGACGCGATTAAATTAAGTTAGAGGCGTTATTAGTCTGTGAATATTGAGTTATTTATTCATCAAGATTTAATTATAATTATTTATAGATCATGTAGATCATAATTATTTTATTGTGCCGAGCAAATCTCTTGTTTTCCCCTTATAGCGTTGGTTTTTGTATCTGACGGAATTCTTTAATTCAGAGGCCATAATGGGCAGATGTCCTTATTTTTGACAAAAGAGGCACGAAGCGCGAGCCATTGTGTGCTACCTCTCGGAATAGTACTACTGCAGTAGCCCTGTGCCTCTGATGAAGCTCCGTACCTTGTCTGCAGGCGCCTTCTCGATAGCACTAGGCTTCGGATGTCGAGAGCCCAGGTATAAATCTCTGATGCCTGCAAATGCAGGGCAGTAACAGAGAATATGAGGAGGAGTTTCCTCATCTTCAGCACAACCTCTGCAAATCTCGTCCTTGTTAAGTCCGATGACGTACAGTGTCTTTTTAGTAGGCAATATCCTGTGTACCACTAACTGAAGGTTTCTACAATTGAGACGCATCAGGTTTTCACTGCTTGGCTTGTCCGGTTATTTAATAAAAAGCCTGGATTGCCGCATATCATCTTGAAACTGCCATTCAGAGAGATGGCGAAATTCTATCCACTTATGAAGTGTGTCTTTGGTTGTCCAGCTTCTTTAGAACTTCTGAACTATTCAGTTAACATTTGGCGGAATAAAAATACTCATTTTCGTTTAAGTTCGTTTGGCAGAATTTGCTGATTTTTCTACATCAATTTTTTTCTAAACATCAGTGAATGGTTTATTGTCTGAATTATCGTCTTCTGGATCTTCTTCTTCTACATTATTACTATCATCATCTAAATTCTCTTCGTCTGAACTTCTTTCAGTCTCATCAATAAGATTTAAATCATTATCTGAATCGTACCCATCATCTGGCAAATCCAAAACGGAATCTTCCAATAGCTGCCGTAGTTGATCGTCATCTTCTTCAAATCGTAAAAAATTTTTCTTAGCAAAGATCGCTTGAGTTAAGTAATTTTTAGAAAATATTGGAATTGTTGTCCTGCTTCTTATAAAATATTTAAATAGTTAATAGAAATTTATTCAAAACAAAGTTTATTTTAAAACTGAAAACACATATTACAGAATTGTGTTTTTGAGAAATATTTAAAAATTAAGATTACACAAGAATAAAACAGTGATTACAATAGGTAAAATAATTTTGTTATTATTTTCTGCTGAGTTGCAAAGATTTCCTTCACATTCGTAGCACTTTATTTTTTTAGAAAATTTAGTTTTGTCTACGAAGGGTTTATAACGTTTTTCTTCCTCTTCACATGTACATGTACCTTTTAGACCGCATTCTTTCAAAATGTGTGTAACACCATCTGCAATAAAGTAATAATAGTTATTTACATTAAAGTGCGGTAGGTAAAATATACAGTGCGCAGATTCAATGTCAGACAAGTCTAAGCACTGTAAATTGTCTATCGCACGACAACTGAATTAGTTTTTTTGGCCGAGAAATTTATTAATACTCAATGTTTGTAATTATTACTCTGATAGTAGAATTTTTTTTTATGTTGACAACATTGCAGGGCTGCCTATCTTGACAGCCAACAACCCAGTTCTTTTTAATTGATTAAAATTTTTTTATGTATATTTACAATAAACTTACTGATAGAATTGTTATAAGCAAAAACGGTAATACACCTATAGTCTTGTTTTCGATATGTTTCAAATAAAATTTCTGGATGATCATGACAATTTTGTACAGACTCTGGAGTAAATCCATCAGTTCTATAACAGTGATGACCAAATGCTAAAAAAAGATGAATTTCTCTCAAAATTGTTTTTCTTTATTTATACCAGTTTCGACTGCAAACAGCAAAACAATAAACAGTTTCATTTTAAATTAAAAACACTTTGCTAAATAAATCTTGAAGAAAATATAATAAATTACAATTTTTGTAACAAGTAAAGTTGATTTCACCACTGAACTACAAACAGATAAGAACTAAACTAAAATGTTTGCCGTTTTTAATCTAAAATACGTGACGATTATGCAGTTTTCCTCTGATTCATGTGAAGTGCATGCAAGTATTTTTGTATTTGTGTAAATAATCTAATTTAACATGTTTAAGAGTCTTTAAATTTTTTATTAAGTGTTGGTAGAACCCGTAAAATAATCAATTTTTACGTACAAAGCCTCAATAATAATGAGGACAATATAAAACACTTTTGAAAACTTTTTTGTTATTACTCTATAGAATATTCTAGAATGTTTAAAACAATTATGTGGAATAAATCAAAACAGTCTAAATTGTTTTAGAATCGATTGTTCGTTACATTTGAATATTCTAGAATGTTTCGGATAACGTAAATACATTTTTCAAGATTCTAGAATCAGAAACTGTAAAATTGTTTTGTTATTGCTTTATAGAGTGTTCTAGAATATTTATAATAACGTAAATTCAATAGTGAATATTCTAGGATGCTCAGAATAACGTAACTTTAAAGGTGTTGTATAGAAAAGCATTCTAGAATGTTTAAGATAACACAAATGTATTTTTAAAAATTTGAAATGCTCTAATTTATTAAGAAATGTTATATTGTATTGTTATTGCCTTATACAAGGCTCTAGAATCTTTAAAACTATTAGTTTATTACATAAAAGTATTCTAGATTGTTTAAGATAACGTAGATTTGATAGGACAGTAGAGAAAAATATTCTAGATTGTTTTAGAACATTTAAGAGAACGCAAATGTAGTTTAGAAGATTCGAGGAGTTCTAATGTATCAAAAAATGTTTTATTGGTGTTTTAATGCTACATAGCTTAATAGTGAAAGGCAGAGAAAAAATTCAGAATGTTTTCGTTAATGTAAATATACACTCCTCCAAGAAATTAACGCACCACTTGAAAATAAAGTAAAGAAATTAAAACTATGTACATTTGACAACTTTGGTTGAGAAGGTTTAATCAAGCTATAATCTAGTTACCCATTGTAATAAAAGTTTTAACATTAAAGTCAAAAATTTGAGTTTAATAGTTTTTTAAGCAGAAATTTTAAAATAATTTTTATTTTTAAATTGTGTTAATTTGTAATTTCGTTCTATTGTTATTTGAATTTGCCGGTCTGTGGATAGTTTTTATCATTTGAAACAATAATAAAAACATTATGAGGAATTTGACTCGAGAAGAATGCGCCCAAGCTGTGGTTTTGTTGGAGGAAGGATGGAGCTACAGAAGAATTGGTGAAAGGTTTGGTGTATCTCATACGTCAGTTTCGCGTATGATACAAAGGTACAGAGAGACAGGAAGTCACCTCAGAAGACCTGGGCAAGGAAGAAAAAGGAAAACCACTCCTATCCAGGATAGATTTTTAAGAATATCTGCGCTAAGGGAACGCTTTGTAACCACCAGGAAGCTACAAACTGAGTTCCGTGACGTAGAAGGAATTCAAGTCAGTACCGAAACTGTTAGAAAAAGACTTAAGGAGGATAATTTAACACCCCATATTCCTGCTCGTGGTCCTGCATTGACTGCAGAACACCGCAGAGCCCGATTAGAATTTGCTAGAGAGCACATAAATTGGCAAAGAGAGGATTAGGAGTCTGTTCTTTTTACGGATGAGTCAAAATTTTGCCTTTACAATTGCGATAGACGTGTTCGTGTGTATCGTAGACCAAATGAGCGGTACGCACAGTGTAACATTCAGAATACCACATTGTTTGGTGGAGGCTCAGTAATGGTTTGGGATGGTATTTCCTTACAAGCTCGCACGGAGTTAGTGGTTGTAAATAATGGCTCTATAAATGCGGACCGTTACATAACAGACATTCTTGAAGGGCATGTCGTACCATATGCCCCTTATATTGGTCCAAATTTTTTGTTAATGCAAGATAACGCAAAACCCCACACTGCCCGAATTGTTAAAGATTACTTGAATGAGGCAGAAATCAATGTTTTGGATTGGCCAGCTCAAAGCCCTGACCTGAATCCTATTGAGCATGTTTGGGACATTCTCGGCAAACGTTTAAAAAATCTTCCACATCCTCCTGTCCATCTTCAAGAGGTAGGTCCTCAACTAAATGAAATTTGGAATAACTTAAATCAAGAAGACATAAGTTCGTTAATTTTGAGTATGGAACGAAGATGTGCAGCGGTTATTCAAAGTAGAGGTGGAAATACGCGATATTAAGATGTTTTCTGTAACTTTTATAACGGCGTAACTTTAATAAAATTTTGTTTTCGGTTTGTTTTTTCTATATTTGGAAACATTAGATATTAATTGACTTTAAACAAATGTTTTTGTTAAATTTTTCTTAATTTTGTACCAATTGGTCGAATACATGTTTCAATTTTCAAAAAAATTCAAGTGGTGCGTTAATTTATTGGAGCAGTGTATTTGAGAAAATTTGAGAAGTTTTAATTCAGCAGAAAATGTAAAATTGTTTTGTTATAGCTTCCGAAATTCTTCTAGAATGTTCTAAATTATTATCTGAAGTAAATCAAAATAGTTTAAATTGTCATATATATATATAAGAATGTTCCATTGTTTATAATTGTTTAAAACCATTACCTGAAATAAAGCAAAGTACTCTAAAATATGCTATAATCGCTAGTTTGTCCCAGAATATTCTAGAATGTTCAGAATAACATAATTCGAGAATGCGAGTTTGAAGATTAGTTTCGAATGTTTCGGATAATCTAAATATATTTTAAGAGAGTCAAAAAAATTTACTCTATTAGAAAATGTAAAATTGTTTTATTGTTTCTGGATAGAATGTTCTAGAATATTTGAAATCATTATTTTAATGAGAATATTCTAGAATATTTAGAATACTGTAAGTTTATTTTAGAAGATTTTTCAGAAGGTTAAAATATAGCAGAAAATATAAAACTATTTTGTTATTCTCTATAGAATATTCTTGAATGTTTAAAACCATTATCTGAAATAAAGCAAAATACGCTAAGTTATGCTAGAATCGATAGTTTATTACGTCAGAATATTCTAGAATGTTCAGAATAACATAAATTTGACAGTGCGAGTCGGAAAAATATTCCAGAATGTTTCGGTTAACTCAAATATGTTTTAAGAAATTCGAGAAGCTTCAGTTTATTAGAAAATATAAAAATGCTTTGCTGTTGCTGCATAGAATGTTCTAGATCATTTAAAACTAATTTATAAAATAAACAAAAATAGTTTAAATTATTTTGGAATTAATAGTTTTTTGTTTAAAATGTTTAGACTAAATGACTAACAGCATTACTTCTTGGTAGGACTGGGAAAAGTAATGATATTTACAGAAGGTATTGATACCTGCTCAGGTATCGTACACCGATACCGACTGCAATCAAGTATCGAAGTATCGAGACCTTCGGTACCTCGATACCTCGATACTTCCGATACCTCGATACACCGATAGCTCCGATACTTTCGATATCTCCGATACTTCGATACTTGCGATACCTTGATAAAGGATGACTATAAATGAGTATCCTATTCAGAGTGCTTTGGATGTTGGAAACACAAGCTATTTTGATAAAAACAAACAAATTCACAAGCTATTTGATGCGATATTTATTTATCGCCACCCGATACTTCCCAATACTTTCGATACCTCGATACTTACGATACTTTGGCAAGTATCGATACTTTGCAGGTATTGATACTCGATACCTAAAAACAGGTATCGTCTAGCCCTACTTCTTGGTCTTGTTATTTATAGTAGCATAAATATTGAAGAGAGCACCATGACGAAGGGTAGAAGGTTATAGAAATTTCTTGTTTAAGTAAACGTTTATTGTAATAACTAATTTTATTATTTATTAAAACGAATATGGTATAATTCAGCTAAAAAAACTAGAGCACTGAAACTTAATCCTATTACTAAAACCCAAAAAGCAACTGAAATTTCGTAAAAATCCAAAGTTTGAGAGTGTATAAAAGACTTTGATTTTAAAACTTTATCAATTCGAAAATTTGCACTCGTTACAAGCCAATTAGAAATTCCCGAATTGTTAATCCTTCTTATAACTTTATAAAACCTGAGATAAAGCGGATGACCTTTAGTGAAATAAATATAAGCATAATCCAATTTAATCCTTCTAGGAATTAAATGAACAAGTGATTCTTGATATCCCATTAAAAAAAACTTATAAACAGTGTATTTATACTCGATTCTACGAACTGTTATTGCAGTTTTAGCATTTTGAGCAAACTCAGCAAGAATTTCGTCGCGTTTCTTAGTACTAAAAGTAGAACACTCTTCTATGTAACTTCTAACTGACTCATCTGAACTGTACACTTCTTTGATTTCTTCAGTCGTGTAACACTTCAATTTCGATTTGATGATCTCTCTGAGAGAATTGACTTGATGTTCGTATAAATTTCTAGTAAATGACCGAATCATTGAAGTCTTAAACGAAGTCGAAAGTACAAAAAACGAAAACAAAGAAACAAAAATTACAAAACGAATTTTAGAATTCTTGATCTTCTGAAACTTGAAATTGCTGTTTTCAACAAGAAGCTGAAAATGTACCAAAAACGAAAACACCAAGCTCTGTTTCAGGAGAAATTTTCTGAAAATTGCTAAAACTGTGAGAGTTGAGAGAATAGCAATCCAGACAAGAGAGTCAAAGTTCTGGTAGAGTGTTTTCCAGGGAGGTAATTTTTGAGACTTTGGGACAACCCAGTAAAAGTAGAAAGTCAAATGAAGAGGGATTAAATCAAATTTGAAGAAATCGGTCCTTCGAGCCGTGTTAAAATTTAACATAAACGGAAACTGGCGGGTTAGTAAACAATCTGAAAATTTATTGTTTGTAATAAATAAATTAGAACTGATTTTACCTAAAGTAGAACTTCAGTTATTCGTGCCATTTTTGAGATTTTCAACAAGTTGAAGATTAGTTTTTAAACTCTTTGAGACAGTTTTGAAAAATTCGTAGTAAATTCCTTGAAACCGGTTCTGTTCCTCGTAGATGTAAGGATAGTCTTGGAAGAAAACTGATTGAACTGTTGATGTGTTTTCCGTGATTTCCAAATTATTTTGGAAATTATTTTCGGAACAGTTATGAAAGACTAAATCAGATGTTATCAGTTCAGTCTCTGAATTTATTAAAATGGCGTCAAAAATATAATAACTTGATAATTTTGCAAAAGTTTTTCGGTAATTTTGTACATTGTCTGTCAAAATCAGAAATTTAGCTCTTGGATTAAAAATTTCAAAATTATCTAAATAATCCAAAACTTGAAATAGATTTTCTTGAGATAAAATATAAAAATCTGGTTTTCTGTACTCGAATAATCTCAGTTTTGGTTTTAAACTACTTTGGTAAACTACCGGAAATTCTAAATTAAAATTTAGATTAATTAAGTAAATCAGAGTGTCTGATTTGAAATAATTCTTGAGAATATTATTAAGACATTCAGGAATAGAACAAAAACTTGCTGAAATTAGAACACAAAACAAGAATTTAGATTTCATTTTAGTGAAAAATTTTACTAAATTAGAAACAATTTTTTCATATCATTAATAGCATTCTTTTATTTTGTTAATTGACTATTGATTTTAGGTATAAATAATAGAAATCTCATTAGAAACATTTCAGCTAAAAAAACTACCAAACTGGTCCCTAAAAACAGCCTAAATCTTTTTGTATAACAGCTATTGTCATGTCACACTTCTTTTGTTATTTATTTATTTATTTATTGAGTCTAAATTGCCGTACAAAAACAGCTAGTCGTTTGTGTTAGGCTAATTAGGCAAGAGCAGATGAAGATTAGCCAAGGCGTTAGGACTCTATATTAAGTAATAGAAGAGTAGAGAAGTAACAAAAAGAAATTATAAAACACTGAAGAGCTAACACAATAATAATAATAATATTGTGTTAGCCCTTCAATATAAATTTTTTAAGAATTTTTGATTACTAATATTAGAACAACCCAGGTGTTATTAGACTGTTAAAATTTTTGAATTAATGATAATTTGTTAATTTGATAATTCATTTGTGATAACATTTTTTCGTATGATCTCAGTCAATTTAACTATATATGTAACCTCAGTGGTAATTTATTGGATTTATGCTTCTCCAACAATGACAGCGTAGTTATTGAGAAAGTGAACAACGCCATAATTAATCCTGACTGTCATCATCCTCCCTTTGAATTTATGATATTTATGTATAACAGCAATGAAGCTATAATCTCATCAATACGTGATACTCTTTATGATTTTACAAACTGCGATTATACTCTTATCAATAATTTTTTATCTTCTGTAGACTGGTCTTTTATCAACCCAGAAAATGACATTAATTATATTGTAGACATATTCTATAACTATTTACACTTTGTATGTGATATGTTTATTCCTACAAGAAAGAAGCGCAAAGATAATTTTCCCATTTGGTTTAGTGCAGAAGCTATCCGTTTAGTCATATTAAAAAAATTGTTACATAAAAACTACAAATTAAGTGGTGATCTCAATTTATATGCTCAATTTGCACTCTCTCGTCAATAAAGATGTTATTGATCAATGCTACAGTGATTATATTTATAAAACCGAAAATCTTGTTACTACAAATCCAAAACATTTCTGGAAGTTTATCAATCATTTAAAAAGCAACAGTGATTTACCAAATCTAATGTTCCTCAATGGTCACTCAATTCCTGGTAACCAAGATATTGCTAATGCCTTTGCTACGCATTTCTCTTCTACGCTCAAAAATAACAATTCTTTTGACATATATAGATCTAACTACAGCATTCCAATGGATTGTGTGGATATCAATAATGTTGTTATTACATACGATTCTGTCTGTAAAGAACTTAAGGGTCTTAAATGTAACAAAGGGGCTGAGCCTGATGGTTTTCTTCCATTGTTCTATCAAAAATGTGTTTGCAGCCTCACAGTACCTTTAAGCAATATTTTTTCCATCTCTATTCACTCTAGCGTTTTTCCCGACACGTGAAAACTATCGCACGTCACACCGATTTATAAATCAGGTCACAAACATAATATTGAAAATTACAGGCCAATTTCTTTGTTATTTGTTCCTTCAAAAATTTTTGAAAAAATTGTCACAAAACAATTATCTTTTTCGTTTCAAAACACTATTTCTATGTCGCAACATGGCTTTCTTTCAGGTAGGTCCACACAAACTAACCTTCTAACATTAGTCAGTGACGTGTTAGATGCTTTTGAATCTGGTTATGAAGTCCACTGACCACTATAAAGCTTTTGATTTTGTAAATCATTTGATTCTTCTGCATAAACTAAGATTGTATAGTATATATAACCCTCTTATTTCCTGGATCGCAAGTTATCTTACAGGTCGTACTCAGTTAGTTCGGATTGGCAGGTCCAAGTCATTTGACTTTCCCGTAGGTTCAGGAGTCCCTCAAGCATCTATTATCGGTTCATTTCTTTTTAATATGTTTATTAATGATATCAGTACTGTCATCAAATCCAACTGTTTACTATATGCAGATGATCTAAAGCTTCACAGGACTATAAATTCTGATAATGACAATATCCTACTGCAAAAAGACTTAAATTCACTTGAAAGTTGGTGTATTCAAAATGACCTTAAATTCGACATCGAGAAATGTACCATTTGCTTGAGTCGCAAACCTATTCCTAGTCTGCCTCTATACACTTAGTTCTTCTTCTTTGAAAGTCTCCAATCTAATTAAAGATTTATTAGGTGTTTTCTTGGATTTCAAACTTTTCTTTATACACCACTTTGATTATATTATAAGCAAAAGCAGAAAACTTTTAGGATGTTTAAAAAGGTGGACCTCCGAGTTTCGTAATGTTAAATCTATATTAGTGATATAAAGGGTTTTTCAATAAGGATGGGTCGATGTTAAAATGCAATAAAACAAGCTGTGTGTGAGGTATTTAAAAAAATCTTTTTTTATATGAAAGATCCATGCATGCCTTTATTTATGGACTATAACATCGTTCAAATGTCCGCCGCGACTTCTAACTGTGGCATAGATCCGAGTGGACCAATTTTGAATGACTCGCTCGCATAGATCTGGCTGAATTTGACCGATGGCATTGGTGATATTGACTTTAAGGGCATCGGTCGATTGCGGCTGATTGGTATAGACCTGCGACTTGAGAAAACCCCAAAAAAAATCCAGCGGGGTGAAATCGCACGATCTTGGTGGCCAATTCACGTCACCTTTGCGAGGAATAACTCTGCCCTTAAATCTTTCATGCAGAACGTCCAGCGTGGCGTCTGCTGTATGGCACGTAGCCCCGTCCTGCTGGAACCACATGTCGTCTATCTTCATATGGTTTAATTTAGGGCAAAAGAAATCTGTTAGCATCGTTCTGTAGCGCTCGCCATTGACCGTGATAACCTCACCAACGTCATTTTCAAAAAAGTATGGACCAATGACGCGGCCAGCACCAAACAGTAGCTTTTTGTGGATGCATTGCAACTTGCTGAACCTCGTGTGGGTTAGCGTCGTCCCATATACGGCAATTTTGAGAGTTAACGTAGCCATTCTTCCAAAAATGCGCCTCGACACTAAAGATGATTTTTCGACTAAATGTGGGTCTTCTTCTAAACGGTTCGAAGCCCAGTCAGCGAACAAACGGCGTTGTCTATGGTCATTAGCTTTAAGCTCCTGAGTCAATTGGATTTTGTACGGGTGTAATCCCAAATCCCGACGCAAAATTAGCCAAACTGATGTCTGCGAAAGGCCGAGTTCTTGTGCACGACGCGGAATTGACTGCCTCGGGTTTTGCTGTACACTTTCACGTACGGCAGCAATATTTTCGGCCGATCTAGCATTTCTTTGACGACGGGGTGTTGGCTGATTGTTTACTGAACCCGTTGTTTCAAATTTGGTCACCAAACGCTGCAGAGTCGATTTGAAGGACCACCGTGTCTTCCATAAAATGGGCGCAACGAGCGCAATATTCGAACTAACGAACAGTCATTTTGATAATAAAGTTTTATCATTTGGTGGGTTACTCAATTGTGTAATTTGCCATGGTAATTTGGCATCAGTGACTGAACAATAAACACCAGATTACACAGACACTACCAAAAAAACATGGTCGCCACAGAGGCCAACATCAACCCATCCTTATTGAAAAACCCTTTACTATGCGCTAATAAGACCAATACTTGAATACAACTACGTTGTCTGGACACACTCATACAACACGCACATTAATCTCATTGAAGCAGTGCAATTGAGCTTTGTCAAATACATTAGGTACAAACTGTCAATAGTCAATATCACTTTAAGTCCAGATCAGGTTGTATCATATTTATCTATTAAGACTCTACAGAAAAGGAGAATCTTGCATAAGCTATGTTTTTTATTTGAATTATTAAACGGGTACCTAAAAGTACCTGATATTTTATGCAAGCTTCGTCTGAA
The DNA here is from genome assembly GCA_029207805.1 of Tribolium confusum. Classification (NCBI taxonomy): domain Eukaryota; kingdom Metazoa; phylum Arthropoda; class Insecta; order Coleoptera; family Tenebrionidae; genus Tribolium; species Tribolium confusum. The sequence continues at coordinate 3,094,699 of JALGAY010000007.1, read as the reverse complement.
TATTCCAACCATTAATATTAGACATCACGAATTGTTCGTTGTCTCTAAAAATAAACACAATTTCTCATATAATTCACCGTTAAATAGTGTATTTTTAGAGGCAAATATAGTTAACAATATTTTATGTTTTACTGGTATACAGGGTGATTTTTTTATCTGTTCCCGCCCGAAACTTTAAGAATAGGCAACACATTATACTTTGAAATATTTATTTTCAAAATTAAGATCTTTAGAGTTGTGAATTAACGTCAATATTGTTGATAATACCTTTAACAGTGCTTTCAGAGTCAATTTATTTAAATCATTTGTTGCGACATTATTTAATTAATTAACTAACTTTTCGTTTGTACAACGTGTTGCCTATCTTTAGAGTTTCGGGCGGGAACAGATAAAAAATCATCCTGTATCTTTTAGTTTATTTAAGTGTATGTGCCATAAATGTTTGTAATTTACGTTTATGTCTTTATTTGTAAAATGCCTTTGGCGTAAATAATAATAATAAAGTGTTTTTTTTGTAAATAAACATGTAAAACAAGTAAAACAGGAAAACAAAATTGTTATCAGAAATTGTTAAACTAAGATTTTTTTAGTTAATTCGAAGAATTGATTTCAATATTTTTCTAACTAAAAAAAGATATTATAAATGCATGTTGCTACATCGAAACTCAGTTAAGTAAATAAAACAAAAATATTTGTTTAATACAGTGTGTGGACGACCTCAAATATAAACACTTCTATTAACAATCTACAAACGATAAAATTATGTCACTAAAATATTTTCTCTTAATTTTTCTTCAAATAATTATAATTAAGTGTCAAAAACAGGATCAATGCATTACTAAAATTGTAAAAATGTACACAAAATTTGATTCTGTAATTTATTTAATTAATTTTAACACAAAATTTAATTTTCCTGTAATTTACCAAGACTCTTCTCAGTTAAATTTTACGTTATTTCAATATCGAAAACCAGATATGTATATAATCAAAATGAAAACACAGACAAAAGAAATTTTGGAATTTCTGTCAAATTGTGAAATTTTTAATCCTCGTGCCCTTTTCATCCTCTTAATTGAAACAAATAATTACGAAATGTATTTCCAAAAATTAACAAATCTTTTTATTTATCACGCAATTTTGATCAATTCTCACGCCAAAATTGTTACTTCTGATAACCGAATCTATAACTGTAATAACAGAATTCTCAAGGAAAAATTTTTTTTTCAAAACGATGTAACAGATTTTTGGAAAAATACAACAATTCCTGCTGTTTTCTACCAGGACTATCCCTATCTTTTCTTAGAGGGTAACAATCTGAGAGGCTTTTTCTACAACTACTTTGCTACAGTTCAAAAATTTCTCGGATTCAAAATCAAAGCTTCGGAATTTATAAATGGAGGTTATGACAATAGAAGCACTACTCTAGGTCAGTTCCAAAATTTTTGTTTTGATTGAAAAATATTTTCTAAATTTGTAGAATTACTAAAACGGCGAGAATTTGCAGTAATGATAAATTTTGACAACGCAAATTATGTCTCCCAGTTTGACTCAGTTCCTCTGAATTTAGGAATGCAGTATTTTTGGGTGGTCCCAAAAGCGAGATTCTTACCAGGATGGAAGACACTTTATCTCAATTTTGACGTCTTTACTTGGTTATCAGTTTTGTTGTTTTTGCTTTTTTTGAGTTTGTTTCATTATTTTTTCAAGAGAGAAGATTTGACTCACTTAATTCTAATTCATTATCAGATGCTTCTAGAAAATGGTCTAAATCTGAACAGATTTCTGCAAAACTCAAGTCGGATTGTTATTTTGGCAACGCTTTGTTCTTTTCTAGTTTTAACAACAACATTTCAGACTTTGATGATTTTATCATTTGCGAAACGACCGAAAGAACATCAGATAAACACACTTAAAGAAATAATTGAATTAAAATTGAAATGTTATACAAGTGATGAAGTTAAAACAATTTATAAAACAGAGAAAGAACCTTTCAGGAGTTATATTACGAATTGTACAACAATGACGTTAACAAATCGCGAGAGATTAATTCAAGGATTTGCTCAAAGAAAGCAAATTACAATGACTTTAAGACGGATTGAATTTAAACACACCGCTTTCAAATTTTTTTTGATGGGATATCAGGAAGCTTTAATCCATCCTGTTCCTGCAAGAATTAAACTCGATCCTGCTTATATTTATTTTGTTAAAGGACATCCGCTTTATATCAGGTATCGGGATATTATCAGAAGGATGTTTACTTGTGGACTGAGAAAATATCTTTTGAGTCAGACTGATTACAGTATTGATCGTTTGTTACAAGCTAAAGCTGTTATCCATCCGCAAAATTTAAGTTTTGAGCAGATTTCAGTCGCGTTTTATATTTTATTAGCTGGATTAGGGATCAGTTTGGGAGTTTTTCTAATTGAATTTTTTTTAATACGAGTTTTTTACGAAATTTTGCGTCGAATTCAACAAAAATGCAAGCAATAATGCTACTGTAAACAATAAAATGGCGGCGTTACGTGGTGTCGTTCAAAAAACGTGATCAGAATGTACAGACAAAATTATTTTGTTTTTTAGATATTTAGATTTTTTCCAAAATTTATTTAACAAATTACTCACAGTTAAGAAAAGTACTGACAACAAATAAATAAAAAATTGATAGTATGTATAAAGGCCTACTTAGTAAAATAAAAGCAGCAATGACCAAAGAAAAAATGTATCTAACAACAAGAAGAAATAAATGGTGGAATAAGGAATGCGGCAAACTAAAGAAAGAAGCTTGCAGTAAACTAAAAAATAGAAAAAAGGGAAAGCTACAAATGCAGAGTTTCTATAAACAAAAAAAAAGTACAAAGCAAAGTGTGAAGAGAGAAAATTACAACAAAGAAACGAAGAAGAAAAGAAAATAAAATAAATAAAAACAGAAGCAGAAATATGGACACTTATAAACGAAGAAAGAATAAGAAAAGACAAAATAAGTGAGAACATAAGTGTGGATTAAAGGAGAGAATACTTCATGGAGGTTTCAGGTGGAAGTAACAATAAAAGCATTTTGTCAAGACATGAGGATTTTCAAGTGAAAATAAACAATCTTTCTAAAGAGGAAATTGAGAAACGAATGTTTAGGTTAAAGAAAAAGAAAGCACCCGGAGAAGATGAAATTCCAAATGAAGCGCTGTTGTTTGGTACCAAAAAGCTATGGGAAAGAGTATTAGAAGTGCTAAATGCAGTGTGGATGGGAGGAGGCTTTACTATGGAGAGGAGAAAAGGGTTAATTGTACCAATACAAAAAAAGGGGATAAAGATAAAACTGAAAACTACCGTGGCATATCCTTACTTAATACGATTTACAAAATATATGCGATGGTTTTAGAGGAAAGATTGAGAAAGGAAATGGACGAAAAAAATATGTTACCAGGCGGACAAGCAGGTTTCGGAAGAGGAAGAGAAGCCATGAACAATGTATACATTTTAACACCTGGCGAAGAAAGAAATAGACAAAGCGGGAGGACGTATGTATGCATTGTTCATGGATTTCAAAAAAGCTTTTGACAGTGTAGATAGGGAAATATTATGGCAGTATCTTAGAGAGAAATGAGTGTGTAAGAGGTTGGTAAGCAAGATGGAAGAAATTTACGAGGAAACTATTAACCAAATAAAAGTGGGCAAAGAAGTAAGTGAATGTTTTTGGACAAACAAAGGTGTGAGACAAGGCTGTCCATTAAGTCCTGCACTATTTTTATGTGGGAGATGTGGACGAAGTTTTAAACAGAGCGCAAGTAGGAGGGATAGTTGTACGCAGAGAGAATATGTGGTCCCTGGCGTTTGCAGATGATATAATAAATGTAGCAAAGAGCAAAAGTGAAATGAAAGAAATGATAAAAATTATGGAAAGATATGTAAGAAACAAAAAACTCCAAGTTAATGTAGATAAAACAAAAATGATGGTATTTGGAAAGAAAGTAAGAATCAAAAAAGAAGATGAATGGAAATGGGTAGGAAAAAATATAGAACAAGTGAAAGAGCTGAAATATTTGGAATATGTATTTAATAATAGTATAACAGACAAAGGACAAATAAAGAAAGTAGTCAAAAAAGCAAATAAAGCAATGGGAAGTGTCTGAAGTTTGGGAGAACGTAAATTTGGTGAAAATTTTAAAAGAAGGATAATGATGTTTGACAGTTTGGTGAAAAGCATCGTAATGTATGGAGCAGAAGTATGGGAATGGAAGAAATATGAAGAAATTGAGAGTGTGCATAAAAAGTGTATAAAATGGATTTTAGGTTTAAATAAACAATCGCCAAGATACATAGGAAGAGAAGAAAGTAAGAGAGAAAAGTTGAGAGTAGAAACAGGAAAAAGAGCGGTAGATTCGAGGAAAATGTAAGAATGCAAGATACTGTGACAATGCTGGGCTGAAATGAAAAGAGCAAATGGAGATGTTAGGTAAATAGAACAAGATGAATACTATGAGAAAAAAGGATATGCGTGTGCAGAAATTGAAAGAATGAGAGAAGGAGGAAGAACAATGGAAAAAGAACTCAAACAAAGAGATGCTGACATAGATAAACAGGAAAGAATTGCGGGTATAAAAAAATCAAAGTTCAATCCCAAATATGCCCTAATTGTTACCATCGAACTACCAAAATATCTACAAAAAATGAAAAGTAAAAATAAAAAAATGTTTGCAACATTCAGATGCGGGAATGAAGAAAGGGAAAATGAGTTTTGGAGAGAAGATTGGGAAAGAATGTAGAGAAGAAAGAGAGATGATTGTTTGTCAGAGTGTGCAGAGTTAAGAATGTGTGAGTATAGAAGGATAAAGGTTCCAAGCGAAAATGGAGAAGGAAAAGAATGGATGAAAGAAATTACGTGTGCCAGGAGAAGAATTAAAATAATTGTTTTCTGCTATCTACTCATAGGAGAAACCTATTCTCAAAAATAAATTCTTTCTATTCTCTGTTTAAACTACGTTTAAAAGAATGTATTTCTTACTAAAAATTACAATAAAATAATAAATAAATTTTAACATCTTTTATTTGATAATTCTAGGACTAAACACAAGATGCATACCGCCTTTAGGGACTAAATTTGCTGCTTTCGGGTCAAGTTTAATTGGAATTTGTGTCTTATCACTTGCTTTAATATCTAATTTTGATAACAAATGAAAAAAAAGAGTTTTAAGTTCAAGTAAAGCAAGTCTTGATCCTAAAATTTTAATCAAAAATATTTTTCGAGAAATTTAGTTGTTTGACATACCAATACAGTTTCTTGGTCCAATTCCAAACGGAATATAAGATCCTGGTACAATTTTCGATTTATTTTGATCACTGAATCGCTCAGGATCAAATTTTTCGGGATTTGGAAAATATCGGGAATCTCTATGTATTGCATAAATTGAAAAAATCACTGTAAGACCATTTTTAATTATAAAACTTCTTTCGTGGGGTTTTATTGGCATAATTAAAAAATCTTGATTACAAACTCGTTCAGCTTGAACTGCAGGAGGCCAAAGTCTTAGACTTTCTAGAATTCCAGAAATAGTATAAAGAGAAAGTTAGAAAACTTACCAGAAATAACTTGGTCAAGATATTTCATTGATTGTATTGTGTTATAAGAAACTTTTCCTTGATTTTCTTTAATGACAAAATCAATTTCGTTTTGTAATTTCTTCTGGACGTCAGGATTTACAGCTAATTCATACGCCAGAAAACTTGCACCTGTTGAAACAGTTTCAAAACCAGCAAAAAAGAAAAGAAGTGCCTGACTGACTATATAATCATCTGTCAATTTAATTTGTTTACTGATTTTGCCAATTCCTGATTCTTGGGTTGTTGCAAATCCATCACTTGATTCCTTACTGTCTTCGTATTTCAGTTTTCCTCTCTTAGCTTCCATTAGGAGATAAATTAAATCAGAACTCACAATTCTTTCTTTCTCTCTTTTTGTCATATTTTCCAAAACAATCTTTTTAAAAAAAGTTGTAGCAGATTTGGGAAGAATTCTACAATATCCTAACTAAAAACTGAATATTTAAAACATGAAAAATACTCAGTGACATTAGAACTGTTGCACTCAGAAGAAATGATTTGGTAGAACTGTCTAAAATAAACTGTTGCAATGATTACTATAACTAGTATAGTAGCTTCAAATTTTCTCATTTTGTCACTTTTTTCAGGTGTAGCACTTCTAGCGTCACTGGGTATAAACAAAATCATTTGCTACTTTTGCTAGAATTGGTAGAATTTTAGCTAAAATTAGCTTTAAGATTTGAACAACTCGAAAACTAGTTACAGTTTTTCCAATTAAATAAAAGTCATTTTCTGGATCTTCTAACGAGTTTACTCGAATACCAAAAGCTACCCTTGCTATAACATCATTACTAAATCTCGAAAAAAATTCCTTAACTTCAATTTCTGATTTTTTTCCCTTGAAAATGTTTGGTGAAATTTTCAGAACACTCACAAATCAAGTGATACATATTCTTCATTTTACTACTTGTAAAAACAGGACTTAGAGTTGCTCTCATTTGTTTCCATTCCTCTCCTTTCAAGTTTATCAAACTCTTGCTGATAAAAGGATCAATATCGGGAGTAACAAGAAAAGTGTGGTCATGAAAACTGTCAAAATCTGTGACTCCAATTTGTTTAATCAAGTTTATATCTGTGATTAAAACAGTAGGAATTGTTAGTTGCATACAACCTATATATCTAAAAAAATCAATAATTTTCTCCTTGAAAAGCAAAAAACCTAAATACCTGTCGTCTGGATATTTGTCATAAAGGTCCTTAGCAATTTCTACAAAATGTTTTTTTTGTGAGATAACTTGCCATAAATTTCCAATTAAAGGCAATGATTTGTCATGAGTGATATTTTGGTTTTTCCAAAAATTTGCCGATTTTTGTATTTTGTAGTAAATTAGGACACATAAAATAACAGAAAGAAGAATTGTCAACATTTTGAAACACTGTTTATAAACGAAATTTATCTACTAATGCTTGTTTATGTCGTGATAACGCATGCGGAAAGTGATATAATCTCTAATTGTAGTAATCATTAAATGTGACGTAGTATCTCTACTCCAATTTTTTTTTCATCACAACATTAGAAATTATTCCTGTACTCCGACGTAAAAAACTATCGATTCTATAACAATTTAGAGCATTTTGCTTTTTTTCAGATAATAGTTTCAAATATTCCAGCGATAACAAAGTAATTTTGCATTTTTGTTAGATTTGATGTTCTTGATTTTTCAGAGAGTATCATTGCTTGACAAAAACTTGCAGATTTACTGAGTCCTGATAAAGAGGGTAAAATTATCAGAATTCATGTTTTATTGGCTTTAGTCGTTTCGAATAATTGTAGAAACATCATGGCATGAAGACATTTAAATCGTGACGAAATGAATAGGGCAATAGGGATGCTCGAATCAGGTACCACCCAAAGTGAAGTAGCGCGTTCTTTGGGTACCTCATAGCTCACAAAGTGTGAATTCCCGGTTGCACGGACGTTACCGTGAGATTGATGTAACTGAACGCCACACAGGCCGACATCGCATAACAACTCCAATTCAGGCCGATTTCTGCGTTTGACTGCTCGCAGAAATGCTACAATTACAGCACCTGAGGTGGCAATACGATTGCAACAAGAGCACCAAGTCACTGTTGGACTAGATACAATTCGATATCGGTTGTCGAAAAGCAATTTGTTTTCCTGAAGACCCATGAGAGTTCTAGCCCTAACACGAGGCAATCGTGGAGCCTGTCTTCTATTGGTTCGAGAACATGTTCGAGATTGGCAGCAATGGGCTCATGTTTTGTTTAGCGACAAGTCCCGATTTGGAATTCCCTCGGATTCAAGGAGAATCCGTGTTTGGAGAGAGCCTAGTGGTATAAATCGCTTGCAACATGTTTAAGAAGTCCTTTCTCACCTCAGTGGAACAATCACGGCGTGGAGAGGAATATAAACGGGCCGAAGAACTAACCTCGTTTGGATTGAACCATCGTTAAGCGCAATTCGATACAGGGATCTTTTCTCCACTCTGTTGTGATGCCGTATGCTGAAAACTACGGAGGAAATTTTATATTTATGCATGATAATGCTCGCCCACACACTGCTCGAGTGGTGACCAACTTTTTGGAGGAGCACGAAATTTCTGTTTTGCCCTGGCCAGCGCAATCCCTAGACTTGAACCCAATTGAGCAGTTTTGGGATGCGCTTCAAAGAAGAGTTCAACATATGGGATTACCGCGAGAAAATCGTCACCAGTTATTTGCAGCTCTAAACGCGGCGTGGCAAGAAATCCCCCAAGAAGATATCGACAATCTCATCACAAGTATGCCACGACGATGCAGAGCTGTAATTATTAACGCAGGAGGTCACACAAATTATTAATTTTTTATAATTTAAATAAATATAAAATTTAATAAATTTAAATAAATTCAATATTTAATAAAAAAATCAAAATTGCTTAAACATGTAAAATTACATTATTTATAAAAATAAAAACAAACTTGCATACACTTCAGATGAATCAGACGAAAACGGCATAATCGTCACGTATTTTAGATTAAAAACAGCAAACATCTTAGTTTTATTCTTACCGAGTTGTAGTCTAGTGGTAAAGTCAACTAATTCGTTACAAAATTTGTCATTTGTTATATGTTCTTTAAGATTTATTTGGCGAAGTGTTTTTAATTTAAAATGAAACTGTTTTTTGTTTTGCTGCTTGCAGTCGAAACTGGTATAATCAAAGAAAAACAATTTTGTGAAAAATCTATTTTATTTAAGCTTTTGGTCTTCACTGTTATGTAAGTAATGGACTTACTGCCCCAGAGTTCGTACAAGCTTGTGAAAAAGATCCAGAAATTTTATTTGAAACATATCGAAAACAAGATTATAGGTGTCTCAGCGCTTTTATATACAACAATTCTAACAGTAAGTTTATTAGAGATGTACAATAAAAAACTAATTCACAGATATAAATTTTTCAATAAATGGTTTCTTTAATTTTTAGTAACATAAAATTCTAAATTAAAAAGTACCAAGTTGTCAAAGTTGGCAACAAAATGCAGTGTTGTCAACATAAAATAAATTTTCTTCTACTGTCAGAGAAATAGTTATAAACATTGACTTTTAGTAATTTCTTCAGCCAATAGTATATTAAGTATGGAGAACGGTAAGGAATGCTTACCGTTCGAAGACAATTGTTTGGAGGAGGAGCGAAGCGACGACTCCAATTATTGTCTGAGAACGGTAATCCTTAACGTTCGACATGCTTATAACGTTTTTTGCGCGATTGTAGTTTCTAGAATAATAATAATAATAATTTATATCAATACATTTGTGATAATCGGGAAGATTGAAACTGAAAACTTTGGGTGGCGGTTCCATGGTTGCTATGGTTTTGTTCCAAACAAGTGAAATTGTCTTTCTGATACAATCATTCCTACATAGTTCTGTTTTGTGGTTCCGTTTTCGAAGCAAATATGAGCGATAGTGATGATCTACCGGATGATTTAGAAGACGCTTGGCAAGAAGGATGTTCGGCAATAATTCCAGAAAAATCTAAAGCCCGATATGAACAGACATACAAGTTGTTTAAGGAATGTCGTGAAGCAAAGAAGATTTCTGTAAATGAAAAGAGCTTGTTAGCATATTTTGTGGTGAGAAGTGGACACTTGAAGGCCCCAGGCAGTTTATGGGTGGAGTATTCTATGCTGAAGAGTACAATTTTTCTCCATGATGCTATCGATATTTCTAAGTTTGCTACATTAATTGCTTATCTTAAGAGAAAAAATATTGGATATCGGCCTAAGAAGGCTAAAATTTTTACCAAAGAAGACATGGAAAAATTCTTGAATGAAGCACCAGACGAACAATTTTTAATTCAAAAGGTATGTTGTAAATGATGAGGTGGTACATCTGGGTTCTAAGGAAACAAAATATTTGCAGGTAGCAATGATATTGGGAGTATCGGGCGCTTGTAGACGAGAGGAATTGTACAATATTAAAATGAGTGACATAGAAGAACATGAAGAAATGTTTATAGTAAATATTCCAAATACAAAAACGAATATTCAGCGAACGTTCACAGTTATTAATAAAGAAAATGAAGCAGTTCATTATTTGGAAATACTTCGAAAATACATAAGAATTCGACCAAGCAACCCAACGTGAGATCATTTATTTCTGAACTATCGAAATGGGAAATGCACTAGGCAAGTCACAGGAAATGGCACAATTGGAGGCTGGCCGTAAAAAATTGCAAAGTATTTAAAGTTGCAAGCCCCTGAAGGTTTTACTGGACACTCGTTTCGACGCACATCGGCTACACTTTTGGCGAATAACGAAGTTGATGTGTTGGGACTAAAAAGACATGGTGGGTGGCGTTCATCAACGGTGGCCGAGAGTTACGTGGAAGATTCCCTCCAAAACAAAATTGAATTTGCTCAAAAAATTTTACACAACGATGTTGGTGGACTATTACAACAACCTGGGACTTCTACGTCGGAAAGTTTGTCTATTAACACTAGAAACTCAAATGCGAGTGGTATTACTACTATTAATTATAATAATTGTACATTTAATTTTAATAAATAAATCTCAAAATTGTTTTTTTTAGATTTAATTGCTTACCGTTCACTGAACAGTAAGTGAATTACTTACCGTTTTGTTACACGTAGCAACCAGTAACAGCAACCTACCGTCGTGGAAACAGGCACAGTAAACTGATAAAAACAACCAATCGCGCAAAAAAGAATTAATACAGTTGTCGTGTGATATCTAATTTGCAGTGCTCAAAATGTGTGCTATTGAGTCTGCGCACTGTAAATTTTACCTACCGCACTTTAATGTAAATAAATGCTTTAACTTTTTTACAGGTGATGTTATATACATTTTGAAACAATGCGGGATAAAAGGTACATGTAAAGAGGCAGAAATAAGTTTAGAACACTTCGACGACAAAGCTAACTTTCCTATAAAAATGAAGTGCTACGAATGTGAACTAAATCTTTGCAACTCAGCAGAAAATAATTTCAAAATTAGTTTATTTACTGTAATCACTGTTTTATTTTTGTATAATCTTGATTTTTAAATAATTGTGAAAAACACATTTTTTTACTTGATTTTTTTAGTTTTTACGTAAATTGTTTTATATTATTTTAAAAAAATTATATAATAAAAAATGTATATAATAAAAATAAGACTCTTGTATACGAATTTTTTCTGTCTTCATTTGCTTTGTTTTTTTGTTTTTATTTCTATTCAACTGATGACGTGATATTCATAATAATTTCTAAAGAAGCACCTTTCATTTTCTCATATTGAGAAATTTCTTTTACAAAAATAGTAGTCTGGAAATTCAACGAGGAACTGGTTCCAGTGTTCTTGGGACAGCTAATAAAAACACTAATTTTGAAAGATTATAATACTCTCTTTGTTTATTGTGTTAAAGATTAAATTAATAAATACATTTAGAAAAAAAAATATTGTTACATTTTTATTTTAATTTTCTGGGTCTCAGAGTAAGGTGCATTCCGCCTTTAGGAAACAAATTTTGTGCCTTTGGATCAAATATTATAGGAACTTGTGTTTTACCATTTGGGACAATATCAAGTCTTGATAGTAAATGGAAAAAGAGAGTTTTCAGTTCGAGTAACGCAAATCTTGATCCTAGAATTTTAATTAGAAAGATTTTATTAGACATTTTGTTGTTTCACATACCTATACAGTTTCTTGGTCCAATTCCAAACGGAAGATAAGAACTTGGTACAATTTTGGATTTATTTTCATCACTAAACCTTTCAGGATCAAATTTATCTGGATCTGGAAAGTATTGAGGATCTCGATGTATTCCATAAATTGGAATAATAACTGAAATATTCTTTTCTATTGTAAATTTTTTTTCAGAAAGTTTTGTTGGTTCAATTAGGAAATTTTTGTTACAAGTGCGTTCGACTTGGGCAGCTGGTGGCCAAAGTCTTAAACCTTCTACAATTTCAGAAGTAGTAAAAACAAATTTTGATCAAACCTACCACAAATAACTTGATCGAGATATTTCATTGACTGTATTGTATTGTACGAAATTTTTCCTTGATTTTCTTTAGTTACAGAATCAATTTCGTCCTGCAATTTTTTTTGGACGTCAGGATTTAAAGCAAGCTCATATGCCAGAAAACTTGCACCTGTTGACACAGTATCAAAACCGGCAAAAAAGAAAAGAAAAGCTTGAGCAACGATATAATCATCTGTCATTTTAATTTGTTTAGTAGTTTTGCCAATTTCTGATTCTTGAGCTGTTGCAAAACCATCACTAGAATCGTTACTGTGGTCATACTTCAATTTCCCCTTTTTCGCTTCGATTAAGAGATGAATTAAATCGGGACGGACTATTCCTTCGTCTTCTCTCTTTCTTATATTATCTAAGACAACACTTTCGAAAAAATTTGAGACGGCTTCAGGAAAAAGTTTGAATTGCATTAACTAAAACAGTAATTAACACTTGAAGAAACAATTTACAAAATTTACTTGAGCCACTTTTGGTAGAGACTGTCCAATAAACACTTTAATCAACTGAGATCCTTTTAAAGTAGTCAGAATTTTTCCCATTGTATAAAACTCGTTTTTAGGCTCAGCTAGAGAGTTTAGCTGAATTCCAAAAGCTGCACTTGCTATAACATCGTTAGTAAATCTTGTAAAAACGTCCTTAACTTCCGTTTCTCTGCCTTGAAAATGTTTAGCGACATTTTCCGAACAGTCATAGATCAAGTGATACATATTTTTCATTTTACTACTTGTAAAAACGGGGCTTAGAGTCGCTCTCATTTGTTTCCATGTTTCTCCTTTTAGATTTAACAAACCATTGCTGAGAAAACGGTCCATTTCTGGAGAGACTAAATTTGTGTGGTCATGAAAATTTTCAAAATCTTTTATTCCGATTTGCTTGATTAATTCAATGTCTCGGATTAAAACTGTAGGTGATACCAATTGCATAAAGCCAACATATCTTGAATTTGTATTTCAGAAAAAAAAAGTGAAGTAGTTATGTAATTAACTAACCTGTCATTTGGATATTTGTAGTATAGATCTATAAAAATTTCTGAAAAATTTTTCTTTTGGGCAACAAATTGCCACATATTTCCAACCAGAGGCCATGCTTTGGCATGTGTTATATTTTTTTCTTCCCAAAAATAAGTTGGTTTTATTAATTTGTAGTAAATTAGAGCACCTAAAATCACACCAAGTACTATCGACAACATTTTGAAATTCAGATTTTTAATAATCAAGGTTCTCTATTTATACTGGTTTTAACTTGAAATAAAAAAATATACGAATAAAAGTATTTAATATTCTAATTGTTTTTTTAATAATTGTTTTATTTTATTTTTTATCTAAATATTTTATGACTGCTGTAAAAGCAATTAAAGAACTAAATTATAAAAACAAAAGCTTTTGGAAATTTTTTGTAAAGACTTCTTAGGTTTTATAAACTTATGACTTCTAATTTTTAATAAAAAAAAAATAACTTCTAATTGTGATAAATAAAAACTATAAAATGCTTTTATTGATTTTAAATTTTATAAAATGCTTCTTGTGATAACTAAATTTTAAATGTGGTCTACAATTTGAAGTATATTAAAGTGCTCTTTGCAGTTACCATTTTTATAAATTGTTGGTTTTCTATTAATTGTTGTTTTGATAAAAGAATAAAGCTATATATATAAGATGTTTTTTACTAATTCCGATTTTTATATTAATTGCATTTTATTGTAGCAGCCAACTATTATAAAATGTGCTCTACAGTTTCTATTACATCAAAATGTCTTTTGATTTTTAATAATTTTTACAAATTGTTGCTTATGACTTTCAGTTTTTTTTAAAAAATCTGTAAATAATATTCATTGTCTTATTGACTACGATTTATCAGTTGTTATGATTATCAGTTGTTTATTACACTTTAGCAAACAGTTTTTTTGAGAAACAAAAATTAAAAATTGTTCTGAGAAGTGTATATCATCATGATAGCTAATTATAATTTTGCTAAAAATGTTTAGGAAAAAATGGTCAGTTTTGTTTACTGTAAATAAACCTAAAATGTAATCATGAATATTACTATTTTGTTGTAATAAAAATGACCGTGTCAGATGATAACTAATGACAAGTATAATTGGAGATTATTAAACAATTTTCGTACATTTCTTTATCTCAAGTATAAATAGAGAACCTTGATTATTGACAATCAGTAATTCAAAATGTTGTCGATAATACTTGGTGTTATTTTAGGTGCTTTAATTTACTACAAATTAATTAAACCCAGTTATTTTTGGGAAGAAAAAAATATAACTCATGCTAAATCATGGCCTTTGGTTGGAAGTATGTGGCAGTTTATTGTCCAAAAGAAAAATTTTTCAGAAATTTTTATAGATCTGTACAACAAACACCCAAACGACAGGTTAGTTAATTTAGCATTTTAATATATATATTTTTTTAAATAAAATATATTTGTAGATATGTTGGTCTTATGCAAATGTCAACACCTACAATTCTAATCAGAGACGTTGAATTAGTTAAGCAAATTGGGATAAAAGATTTTGACAATTTTCATGACCACACAAATATAGTTTCTCCCGAAGTTGATCGTTTTCTCAGTATCAGTTTGATAAATTTAAAAGGAGACAAGTGGAAGGAAATGAGAGCGACTCTAAGCCCCGTTTTTACAAGTAGTAAAATGAAAAATATGTATCACTTGATCTACGACTGTTCGGAAAATGTCGCTAAACATTTTGAAGACAAAAATATATTCTGAAAATGGTCCCCAAAAGATAACACTCCACAGACCTTATACAAAATGATCTACAAGTAATGTAATAACACAGTTATATACACAATACAAATTTGTATTCACTTTAATTACACATGGGCGGCTTACTTATTTCCACGAAACAAATAAGCTTGTCATATAATTATTATAACTAGTTAAAATAAAACTGAACTAAAATAAATAAGTGACATTAACACGCTTCTAAACAATTTATACACCTTGCGGTGTTTTAGCAAATATAAACTTAAACAAAACCAACACAAATGTCAAAGCCAATAGTGGAAACTGAAGAAGGAGAAGTTGAAGTTAAAGATATTTTTTCAAGATTTAGTAACGATGTTGTAGCAAGTGCAGCTTTTGGAATTCAATTAAACTCTCTCGAGGAACCTAAAAATGAGTTTTATACGATGGGAAAAATTCTGACTACTTTGAAAGGACTTCAGTTGATAAAACTGTTCGCTGCTCAGTCTGTACCAAAGTTAGCTCAAGTAATATCTTGTAAATTGTTTCTTCAAGTGTTCAAAATTCCTGTTTTAGTTAACACAATTCAAACTTTTTCCTGAAGCCGTCTCAAATTTTTTCGAAAATGTCGTCTTAAGTAATATGAGAAAAAGAGAAGCGGAAGGAATAATTCGTCCGGATTTAATTCATCTCTTAATGGAAGCAAAAAAAGGGAAATTGAAGTATGACCACAGTAACGAACCATCAAGTGATGGTTTTGCAACAGTTGAAGAATCAGAAATTGGCAAAAACACTAAACAAATTGAATTGACAGATGATTTAATAGTTGGACAAGCTTTGCTCTTCTTTTTTGCCGGTTTCGAGACTGTTTCAACAGGTGCCAGTTTTGTGGCATATGAACTTGCTGTAAATCCTGACGTCCAGAAAAAATTGCAGGACGAAATTGATTCTGTCATTAATGGAAATCAAGGAAAAGTTTCGTATAATACAATACAGTCAATGAAATATCTAGATCAAGTTATTTGTGGTAAGTTTGATCAAAATTTGTTTGTACTATTTTTGAAATTCTAGAAAGTTTAAGACTTTGGCCTCCGGCTACTCAAGGCGAACGTATTTGTAACAAAGACTTCCTAATTGAACCAACAAAACCCCATGAAAGAAATTTTACAATTGAGAAAGATATAACAGTTGTTATTCCAATTTATGCAATACAACGAGACCCTCAATACTTTCCAAATCCAGATAAATTTGATCCTGAAAGGTTTAATGATCAAAATAAATCGAAAATTGTACCAGGATCTTATATTCCGTTTGGAATTGGACCAAGAAACTGTATTGGTATGTCAAATAACTAAATTTTTGGAAAAATATTTCTGATTCAAATTCTAGGATCAAGATTTGCGTTACTTGAACTGAAAACTCTCTTTTTTCATTTACTTTCAAGATTTGATCTTGTACCAAGTGGTAAAACACAAATTCCTATCAAATTTGATCCGACAGCACAAAACCTGATTCCAAAAGGCGGAATGCATCTTGCTTTGAAATCCAGAAAAGTAAAATAAAAATGTAATAATATTTTTTTGTGTAATTGATTAAGTTGTTTAGTAATAAGTTAAATCATTATTTATAATTCTTAGTTAAAAGACACAATTATCTTTAAAAAAAAATTAAAAAAAATATTAGAAAATACATTATTTTTGGTGTCATTTTGTTAACACTCAAATTCAACGGCTGTCTTCTACAGAGAAATTGCTCTAACGAGGTGTTTTTAGGCTTGCCAATATATTATTACATGTTGTAGTGATCCCCAAAAGCTTCCACACTTACAAAAGAACTAAAAATGCTGTGATAGCATAAATATTTAATAGAATAAGCTTTGCTATAGCTTTACCTCTATATAGGAGTTAGGTACACCAAAAAATAGCTACAACAATGTTTTTTGCCTGAGTTTCCAAACAGAAATAAGTAACAGTAATTAACAAGTTACTCCCAATTATTTGTTGTTTATTTATTTATTTATTTTTAAATAATTTCAAGTCGAGGTAACAGTATTTAAACGTTGGGAGAATACTTGAAGATGATATGCTGACACGGTAAGTTTCTTATCTTTAGTTTTAATGTCTGTTTAGGCACATGGCTGTGCAATATTTTTCTGAAAATCTATTTTTTTTATTAATAATTTATTTAACAAAGAAACAAAAGTTAACTTACTGTATTTTTGAGTTGATAGAAGATTACTTAGTTAATTAGAGAACTTTAAATTACTTTAATCAAGATTCTTTATTTACACTTGCTTCATATTGAGATAAAAACTATCGAAGAATATTGTAATAATAAGTTTAAATCACAAATAAAAAATAATAATTTTATAAAAGAAAAATTGATTGTTGGCTAAATACATATTTTTATTGCAATAATTACAAGAGTGAAGCTACCAACAGATTAAGAACGTGTTTAGTTTTTATTGACTTTAAGACAGTCTACAACAGTGTAGATAAATAGCTTAGTATAAATTCACTAAGCTTTGAAAGACCTTGAGACACCTGAAAAAATAATAAGATTAGTTGGAATGTTTTCGGAAAAAAACATGAAGAAAATTATGTAGATGCTGCTAAGTAATGGGTCAATAAATCTCCTACAAGGTAGATATATATTTTCTGGGACCAAAATTAAATATATGTCTTACGTAGCCAATAGTTTAAAATATTTTTTTAAAAGGATACTGTTTTTTTATTATTAAATAAAAGATATAAGATATAGAAGCAACGGCTTGAGGTAATGAGATCTATTTTTTCTTCTAATTTTTTATAAAACATCTTACAATATTGTTTTTTTATCAATAACAAAATTTTTTTCGTTATTTATGAAAGAAACAACAGTACTCCAATATCTAGGACCAGTGTGGAATTATTTTTTTTTATTCGAAGTAAGTTTCTTACAATTTAGCCAAAATTTTGCTTTTTATAGTTTGAAAGCTTCCTCAAGGTTTAAAATCGCAATTTTTATTTTACATTTTACAAAAAAATGAATGCATCAAAAGTTGTTTTGTAAAAATTTAAATCAACAGAAAATATTATAGTTATTGCTTTTCGTATAAAAACTACAGAAGTCATAAACAAAATTTTATAAAAACTGAGAGCTACAGACAACAGTTTATAAAAATGGAAACTACAAGAAGTAATTAGAACAATCAGTTAGAACAATCCTCACCTGTAGAAGTGTTAAGAGTTGAGTCCATCCCAACCCAAGCATGTTCAATTGGACGTAACTCCGGTGAACATACCGGCCACTTCTTTTAATCAGTTCCATTATCCTTGAATCACTCATCGTCGAGCATTCTCGTCCTTAAAAATAGTACAATTGCTCAGTGCTGCAATATATGGAAGCACTGTAGGTTTCAGAATTTCTTAGTGTCTTAGTCAAAGCACCATTATCGATAAAATAGAGATACTTATGGAGATTCGAACACACACTCTTTATTGTGGTTGTTTTCTAAGAAATCCAGGGTTGTTTGAAATTCTAAACTCTCTCTATATTAAGACTCTTTTCTTGTCTGGGTATAGACTAAACCTCGACTCGTCACTGAGGAGCACAGATTCTTTCTCTTCAAGTTTTACCAGTCTTGAAGTATTTGTGTTCAGAATCTACAAGCCTTCTTGTTATCCTTGAGGAATGAAATGCAAAGCAGTTTATGTAACAAGATTGTTTTTCTATCAGTCATAAAAAGAATTTCTAAAATTGAATGCAGATTATGAGTACTTCAATATTAGTCTAATTTCTCTGTTTTAAGCAGTGTAGTACTCATGTTTGTACCGTTGCCAAATTATATATATTTACTATATAGTTATTAGTTGTACTAACAGAATCACTCAGAGACAATAATTCACTACCAAGCTTCGGCCACAGCGAGCTGTCGAATAAAAAATATTAATTGGTGTAGTCTAGCAGACTGCTTGTTATTTATTTTCTGGTCTACAAAGTCGGGTCTAATGCGCTCAAAAATCACTAATATCGATGAGAAACATGTGGCCAAAATATATTTATTGCTTTAATGAAAAAATTTATTATATATAGTTAAAATTAAAAAAAATAATAAATCATGTCACTGCAAAAAACTCGCTCCTGGCGAAACCTACTCATTACCTAGATATACGTTTCTTGTTTTTTTTTTTTAATTTTGCTACAAATAATAATAATAATTTGTGTCTTTTACGTTTTTAATAACAATAAAATTATTTTACATTTTTTGAGGCCTAAATAAGCGCTCTATGACAAAGTAAGTATTAACTATTGTCGATAAATAATGATTTAACTTATTACTAAACAACTTAATAAATTACACCAAATGAAAATTATTATTACATATTTTATTTCACTTTTCTGGGTCTCAGAGTGAGGTGCATTCCGCCTTTTGGAATCTGGTTTTGTGCTGTTGGATCAAATTTGATAGGAATTTGTGTTTTACCATTTGGTACAATATCAAGTCTTGATAATAAATGGAAAAAGAGAGTTTTCAGTTCAAGTAACGCAAATCTTGATCCTAGAAATCAGAAATATTTTTTCCTGAAATTTAGTTATTTGACATACCAATACAGTTTCTTGGTCCAATTCCAAACGGAATATAAGATCCTGGTACAATTTTCGATTTATTTTGATCACTAAATCTTTCAGGATCAAATTTATCTGGATTTGGGAAGTATTGAGGGTCTCGATGTATTGCATAAATTGGAATAACAATTGAAATATTTTTTTCAATTGTAAAATATTTTTCATGGGGTCTTGTTGGTTCAATTAGGAAGTCTTTGTTACAAATACGTTCTCCTTGAGTGGCCGGAGGCCAAAGTCTTAAACTTTCTACAATTTCAGAAATAGTTAAAAACAAATTTTGTTCTAACTTACCACAAATAACTTGATCTAGATATTTCATTGATTGTATTGTGTTATACGAAACTTTTCCTTGATTTTTCTTAATGACAAAATCAATTTCTTCTTGCAATTTCTTCTGGACGTCAGGATTTACAGCAAGTTCATATGCCACAAAACTGGCACCTGTTGAAACAGTTTCAAAACCGGCAAAAAAGAAGAGCAAAGCTTGACCAACTATTAAATCATTTGTCAATTCAATTTGTTTAGTGTTTGTCGCAAAACTATCGTTTGCTTCATTACTGTTGTCATAATTCAATTTTCCTTTTTTAGCTTCCATTAAGAGATGGATTAAATCCGGACGGACTATTCCTTCCATTTCTCTTTTTCTCATATTATTTAAGACAACATTTTCGAAAAAATTTGAGACGGCTTCAGGAAAAAGTTTGAATTGCATTAACTAAAACAGTAATTTTAAACTTTTGAAGAAACAGTTTACAAGATATTACTTGAACCACTTTTGGTAAAGACTGAGCAAAAAACAGTTTTATCAACTGAAGTCCTTTGAAAGTAGTCAGAAGTTTTCCCATTGAATAAAACTCATTTTTAGGTTCTTCTAGAGAGTTCAATTGAATTCCAAAAGCTGCACTTGCTATAACATCATTACTAAATCTTGAAAAAATATCTTTAACTTCAACTTCTTCTTCTTCTTTGCTTTGAAAATGTTTAGCAACATTTTCCGAACAGTCATAGATCAAGTGATACATATTTTTCATTTTACTACTTGTAAAAACAGGGCTTAGTGTCGCTCTCATCTGTTTCCACTTATCTCCTTTTAAATTTATCAAACTGATATTGAGAAAACGATCAATTTCGGGAGAAACTATAACTGTGTGGTCATGAAAATTATCAAAATCTTTTATTCCAATTTGCTTAAGTAATTCAACATCTCTGATTATAATCATAGGTGCTAACATCTGCATAATGCCAACATATCTGAAAATTATTTTATTAAAAAAAAATTAGATATCAAGTTATCTAACCTGTCGTTTGGATATTTCCTGTAGACATCCCAAATAATTTCCGAAAAATTTTTCTTTTGGGCAACAAACTGCCACATACTTCCAACTAGAGGCCATGATTTAGCATGAGTTATACTTTTTTCTTCCCAAAAATAACTGGGTTTAATTAATTTGTAGTAAATTAGAGCACCTAAAATCACACCAAGTACTATCGACAACATTTGAAATATTGTAAAATACTGATTGTCAATACTTGAGATAACAAAATGAACAAAAATTGTTTAATAATCTCTAATTGTACTTGTCATTAATCATCATCGCGCACGGTTATTTTATCACAACAAAATAATAATTCTAATGATTAGATTTTAAGTTTATTTACAAAAAAGAAAACAGCATTTTTCTAAATATTTAAAAAATAAATAAAAAAATCTAGGGAAATAATTGAAAATTCATTTAACATATAACCGGTTTTGAGCTGTCATCCTTAATACGCAATAGTCAAGCTCGAATCTTGTCCGAAACTAAATATTTTCGAGTCGTGGTCAAACCTTTTGTCGACATTTTTTTACCCTGTTTTTTTTCAAGTCAAACTGCACGTTTGTACCGAGAATACCTTAAATTGAATAGAAGTGGACATAAGAAGTAACCGCCGTGTTCACCGGATATAAGTCCAATTGAAAACGCTTGGAGTGCACTAGGAAGACCTATTACATCACGGCCTGCAGGCGTGCACCACCAGTAATACTCCCACAGTTTCGGAGAGAGAGCTCTTTTGCTATAAATAATTGTAAATATTTGTGGTTTTTATGTTTTAATAACAATAGAGTTGTTTTACATTTTTTGACGCCTAAATAAGCGCTCCATAACACAGTAAGTATTAACTATTGTTAATTAATAATGATTTAGCTAATTATTAAATAATTTAATAAATTACACTAAAAGAAATTCTTATTACATTTTTTATTTTACTTTTCTTGGTCTCAGAGTAAGGTGCATTCCGCCTTTTGGAATCTGGTTTGGTGCTGTTGGATCAAATTTAATAGGAATTTGTGTTTTACCATTTGGGACAATATCAAGTCTTGATAATAAATGGAAAAAGAGGGTTTTTAGTTCAAGTAACGCAAATCTTGATCCTAGAAATTTAATCAGAAATATTTTTTCAAAAATTTAGTTGTTTCACATACCTATACAGTTTCTTGGTCCAATTCCAAACGGAATATAAGATCCTGGTACAATTTTGGATTTATTTTCATCACTAAACCTTTCAGGATCAAATTTATCAGGATTTGGAAAGTATTGAGGGTCTCGATGTATTGCATAAATTGGAATAATAACTGTTATATTTTTCTCGATTTTAAAATTTCTTTCATGAGGTTTTGTTGGTTCAATTAGGAAGTCTTTGTTACAAATTCGTTCTCCTTGAGTAGCCGGAGGCCAAAGTCTTAAACTTTCTGAAATTTGAGAAGTAGTAAACCCAAATTTTGATTAAACTTACCACAAATAACTTGATCGAGATATTTCATTGACTGTATTGTATTATACGAAACTTTTCCTTGATTTTCTATAATGACAGAATCAATTTCTTCTTGCAATTTCTTCTGGACGTCAGGATTTACAGCAAGTTCATATGCCACAAAACTGGCACCAGTTGAAACCGTCTCAAAACCGGCAAAAAAGAAGAGAAAAGCTTGACCAACTATTAAATCATTTGTCAAATTAATTTGTTTAGTGTTTTGGCCAATTTCTGATTCTTCAACTGTTGCAAAACCATCACTTGATGGTTCATTGGTGTGGTCATATTTCAATTTTCCTTTTTTCGCTTCCATTAAGAGATGAATTAAATCAGGACGAATGATTCCTTCTTTTTCTCTTCTTCTCATATTATTTAAGACAATACTTTCGAAAAAATTTGAAACGGCTTCAGGGAAAAGTCTGAGATGCAATAACTAAAACAAGAATTTTTAACACTTGAATAAACAATTTACAAAAAGTTACTTTAACCAATTTTGGTAAAGACTGAGCAAGGAACAGTTTGATCAACTGAAGTCCTTTTAAATTAGTCAGAGTTTTTCCCATTGTATAAAACTCGTTTTTCGGTTCATCTAGAGAGTTTAAATGAATTCCAAAAGCTGCAGTTGCTATAACATCGTTACTAAATCTTGAAAAAATATCTTTAACTTCGACTTCTCTTTCTTTGCTTTCAAAATATTTAGCAACATTTTCTGAACAGTCGTAGATCAAGTGATACATATTTTTCATTTTACTACTTGTAAAAACGGGACTTAGAGTCGCTCTCATTTGTTTCCACTTATCTCCTTTTAAATTTATCAAACTAATACTGAGAAAACGATCAACTTCGGGAGAAACTATATTTGTGTGGTCATGAAAATTATCAAAGTCTTTTATCCCAACTTGCTTAACTAATTCAACATCTCTAATTATAATTGTCGGTGTTAACATCTGCATAAAGCCAACATATCTGAAAATTATTTCATTGAGAAAAAATTGAGATTCTTCCTGTCGTCAGATCTAACCTGTCGTTTGGATATTTCCGGTAGACATCTAAAATAATTTCCGAAAAATTTTTCTTCTGGGCAATAAACTGTCCCATGCCTCCAACTAAAGGCCATGATTTGGCATGAGTTATATTTTTTTCTTCCCAAAAATAACTGGGTTTAATTAATTTGTAGTAAATTAGAGCACCTAAAATCACACCAAGTACTATCGACAACATTTTGAAATACTGATTGTCAATAATCAAGCTTCTCTACTTATACTTGAGATAAAGAAATGTACGAAAATTGTTTAATAATCTTTAATTGTGTGGGACTTGTCATTAGTCATCATCTGACACGGTCATTTTATCACAACAAAATAATAATTCTCATGATTAGATTTTAAGTTTATTTACAATAAATAAAACAACATTTTTTCTAAATATTTTTGAGAAAAATATAAACAAAAAATTTCGGAAAAAAAATTGAAAATTCAATTAGCACAAATCCGGTTTTGAGGTGTCATGCTTAATACGCAGTAGTCAAGCTCGAATCGTGTCCGACAGTAAATATTTTGTGTTGAAAACGAGTGGTCATAGACGAATCTTTTGACGACAATTTTTTTTTGTAGTTTTTCTCAAGTAAAAACGCTCGTTTGTGCCAAAAATACCTGATTTGGACATCAAGAGTGGCCAGTGTGTTCACCGGATTTAAGTCCAATTGAGCACGCTTGGAATACGTATTGCAACTCGGACTGTACCACTCGTAATACTTCCTCAGTTGAGGAGCGTTCTAACTGAGAAAAGAAACATATTTCTACTGGACTTCATCAGCAGCCTTATTTCTTTCATACCTAGAAAATGTGTCACTTTTCATTCACTCTATTTACCAGACTTGACCCCTAGAGGTTTACTTTTGTACCCAAAATTTTAAAAAAATTGCGGTAGAAAAAGATTTATACCAAATAACGAAGTGATAGCCGAAAAAACGCTAATTATATAGACATTTATATAGCTTATAAAAATTTAAAACTTGCTGAATCGAATGTGTGGAATTGCAAGAGAATTATGCTAAATAATAAACTTGTGTTTTACTTCAAAATAATTTTTTAATGAAAAGTTGCTGTTTCGTCAAACCACCCTTCTAAATTATAATAAAAAATTGAAAATTCTTCTAATTGTTTTAAGCAGTTTATTACTTTGCTGAATTATTTTTTTAAGTGCTTTTATAAATCAATTTAGAGTAGATCTCTTTGTTTTAGAGCGTCAAATACTTCAAATTTTCTCGATAACATTCTGTTGACTCTGATTGTATTCATCTTTTTTTTTTCAAAGTCATTATAACTGCTGTTTAATTTTTTGTCTATGTCAAGGTTTCTAAAGCTTGTTACAATTGTTTTATATTTACATTCTCGTAATCTGTCTTATAAAAGTCAAGGTAAACAGATTTTTAATCTCTGATGGTGGCTTTTCTCAAGTTTCTGGCTTACTTAGGTTATAGAAGAGACAATCAGTGTTTTAAAATGTTGACAACAATACTTGGTGTCGTTTTAGGTGCTCTAATTTATTACAAATTAATCAAAACCAGTTGTTTTTGGAAAGAAAAAAATATAACTCATGCTAAATCATGGCCTGTGGTTGGAAGTATGTGGCAGTTTGTTGCGCAAAAAAAGAATTTTTCAGAAATTTTTCTAGATTTCTACTACCAATATCCAAACGACAGGTTAGCTAATTAAACACTTTAATTTTTTTCCTGAAAAATAACTTTCAGGTATGTCGGCTTTATGCAAATGTTAACACCGACAATCTTAGTCAGAGATCTTGAATTAATCAAGCAAATTGGGATAAAAAATTTTGAGAATTTTCATGACCACACAAATTTAGTTTCTCCAGAAATTGATCGTTTTTTCAGTATCAGTTTAGTACATTTAAAAGGAGATAAGTGGAAACAGATGAGAGCGACTCTAAGCCCGGTTTTTACAAGTAGTAAAGTGAAAAATATGTATCACTTGATCTATGACTGTTCGGAAAATGTTGCTAAACATTTCGAAGACAGAGAAACAGAAATTGAAGCCAAAGATATTTTTTCGAGATTTAGTAACGATGTTATCGCAAGTACAGCTTTTGGAATTCAACTAAACTCACTGGAAGAACCTAAAAACGAGTTTTATACAATGGGAAAAATTTTGACTACTTGGAAAGGACTTCAGTTGATAAAACTGTTTTTTGCTCAGTCTTTACCAAAAGTGGCTCAAGTAATATTTTGTAAATTGTTTGTTCAAGGGTTAATTACTGTTTTAGTTAATGCAATTTAAACTTTTTCCTAAAACCGTTTCAAATTTTTTCAAAAGTGTTGTCCTAGATAATATAAGAAAGAGAGAAACTGAAGGAATAGTTCGTCCCGACTTAATCCATCTCTTAATCGAAGCGAAAAAAGGGAAATTAAAGTATGACCACAGTAATGACTCTAGTGACGGTTTTGCAACAGTTGAAGAATCAGAAATTGGCAAAAACACTAAACAAATTAAATTGACAGATGATTATATAGTTGGTCAAGCCGTTCTCTTCTTTTTTGCCGGTTTTGAGACTGTTTCAACAAGTGCCAGTTTTCTGGCATATGAACTGGCGTTAAATCCTGACGTCCAGGAGAAATTACAGGACGAAATTGATTCTGTTATTAAAGAAAATCAAGGAAAAGTTTCGTACAATACAATACAGTCAATGAAATATCTTGATCAAGCCATTTGTGGTAAGTTTGATCAAAATTTGTTTTACTATTTCTGAAATTGTAGAAATTTTAAGACTTTGGCCACCGGGTACTCAAGCCGAACGAGTTTGTAACAAAGATTTCTTAACTGAACCAACAAAACCTTCTGAAAGAAAATTTACAATCGAGAAGGATATTACTGTTATTATTCCAATTTATGGAATACATCGAGACCCTCAATACTTTCCAAATCCTGATAAATTTGATCCTGAAAGGTTTAGTGATCAAAATAAATCAAAAATTGTACCAGGATCTTATATTCCGTTTGGAATTGGACCAAGAAACTGTATAGGTATGTAAAACAACTAAATTTCTGATAAAATCTTTCTAATTAAAATTCTAGGATCAAGATTTGCGTTACTTGAACTGAAAACTCTCTTTTTCCATTTACTTTCAAGACTTGAAATTATCCCAAATGGTAAAACACAAATTCCGATTAAATTTGATCCAACCGCACAAAACTTGATTCCAAAAGAAGGAATACACCTGACTCTAAGACCCAGAAAAGATAAATAATATTGCATTTAAGAAATTAAAAAAAAATCTGTTAATTTTTTTTATAGTAGTCTAAATCATCGCAATAAACCGAATCATCAATTGATCAGCATTACTATTATTTCATGAATTAAAGATAATATCTCTGTATTATCTACAATATTCATAATCAGTTCAATTAGCTGAAATTTTTATTCGAATTTATTTTGAGCTGTCAGGTACTAATCTTTTGTTGTCCACAAGATTTTGTATTATTCAAAAGAGTGGTCGGAGTCAAATTTTTAGTCGCTATGACTATATATTTTCAGTTTTTGTTTATTAATATATTTAGAAAAAGTAAATACGTAAATAATAAAATATATAATAGTATTTTCTGTCTCTAGAGCAGAAAGTGAAAGCAGCAAGACGCACCTAAAGATTAACACTCCTTTTCTACCAGAGAGATTTTACAACAGTTTTTCGTCTTGTTATTAATCCTTTTTTAATCTATCAAACAAAAAAGCAAGACTTTTTAGGACATAAATATTATCTCTATTAAGAATACACAAAATTTGATTAGCTTTTTACATTGTAACAGTGTAATGTGGGCATATTCTGACATAAAAACAAAACTGTTACTTGTAACAGAAGAAAGTAGATAACAAAATACTTTTGACATAAGAGGCCAATAAAGGCTCTTTTTCTGCCTTTAAAAAAATTAAGTTAGTTAGAAGTTAGGTTGGTTGAGTTTAAGAAAATTTCTGCTTAAAAATTGTGCTGATTCTAAAATTGCTGGCTTTAACCATCCTGCTGGTTAAACCAAACTTTCTTCAGTTTGTTCTCAGTGAATTTTCACTCAACTAAAACCAAAATTTATACTTAATAATCTATGTAAAATAAATAATTTTTAATAAATTTATCTATTAGCTTACACCAGTTAAATAAATAATGCAAGAAAATGTATATTTTTTTAAACAACGTGCTCAAAATACCGTTTTAACGCGCCAAATAAGAGACTTGCGGTGTAGTTAGCTTGCTTGCAGATTTCAACAAATTAATTTGACATCCGTTCCTTTTATTAATTTTATTTAGTTCATTCAACAGTAATAAACAAATCAAAAAATGCCATAACAAATAGTTTCTTATACTTTATTATTAATTTATTTGTTTTAATCTCCGTACTTATCTTATGCAAATTTTGTTTTGTATTATAGAACTTTTCTCTTGTTTATGTTATTAACAACTAATTTTATAAACAATTTTACCACAAGAAATAAAAATTGTACTCTCCTTTTGTGAAACCTTAAATATTTTAGCAAAATGCGCCACCATCTTGTCAAACGCAACGTATTTTTTTAATTCTTTCTGACGAATTGAATTGAGTGCGCCATTTTAGTCAAAACTATTAGTTTTAGTCAACTATTAGTCAAAAATTTATAATTAGTCAAAATTTGTGTCATTTGTGTTTTTTGCTTTTTGATAAATTACTTTCATCACATTTTTATCCAAAATAATAATTTACAAATTTTTCTAATATTTTAGCATTACGTGTGTAACACAATTATTTTCTCTAATTTTTCCTAAATCAATACTCGATTTTAATATGTTTTTGTATTATTTATTTATAGTAAAATTGTGAGGCTAAACACCACCAATTATTTCACTTATTTACTCTATAAACCTCAAGTACAAAATTAAATCAATTTATACAAATATCTGATTCGAAATGAAACTCAAGCTAGTTTGTCTTTTTTTAATAACATTTTGTAAAACTAAAAGCAATTTTTTTGATTTTGAATCTCACTGTATTATATACTATTATAATTCATGTACAGTCTTATTCACTCTAAAAAATTGATCATTTTCCGCGGTTATACAAATTTTTAATCAATACTTTTTTATTTGTTTTATTTTATTTTTTTCTTATTTCATCTTTTTTTTAGTGCGTAGAAAGGTTTTTATTTACTAATTATAATGATATACTAATGAAATTTATTTTTAAATATTTGATGTTTTTCATTGTTTTTAGCAAAAATTTCAAAGAAAGAGATACAAAATCAATTATTTATTTAAATTCTTTTATTTGATTGGTTCATTTTAAATTCATTTTATTTGATTGGTTCATTTAAAATTGCCTGATATTTCACAAGTGACATATGACATAATATTAAAAAAAATTGTATTAATCATCAATTAAAAGTGATTTGATTAAATGTAACAATTATTTTTTATTAATAGGAACGATTTAATAAGTATTTAACTCAAAATCTTCCTCTTTGTTGTTGCTACAACGAAAAAAATTCATACAAAGATTACCTAACCTAAAAATTTTACGAAACTTTTACTTTCAGTGAGTGCAGTGAGTGCCTAAATAAAAACTATTTTAAACGTTTAAATTCTAATAATAACAATAAAAAAGCCTCTTTAGAATCTTTAGGCTATACAATACATTACAACATTAAGAAAATTATAGTTTCTCCAAAAGGGTTAACCACGAAGGAAATCGCTCCCATGAACCATAAAAAAATCAACGTAACATTTAGCATAATGGCACGATAAATATAGGACATTTTTTAGCAAAATGAGAGGAAAAACACTAAAATTTATTCAAAATTACATTTATTTCTGCCCAAGGGGGCCCCTGTTATTTTTTATTACATAAAGACTGAAAACAAGTACGTACATTTTGAAAGAAATATTATAATTTATTAATAATAATTAAAAATTTATTCTTTGCATTTGATTGGCTATTTTATTTAAGTGACTGTGACATATGACAGATGACAGATGTAAACATAACCTCAAATTTTTGTTGTCGAATAAAAGTGATTTTAAATTTAATTAAACGTGATTTAAAATGTTATATCTGTTTCACATAGGATTGTTTATAATAAAATCAAAATAATTTCAACAAACAGGGTCGGCCCAAGAACTTACTTCACTATGGAGGCTCTTTGTTGCCCCCCCGAGGCCCAAGAACGATAAAATAACAGAAACAGGTGTCTGTGTTATTTATTGGCCGTGTCGACTAAAAACAACACTGAGTTTTCGTTGTGACCCAATATAATCCCTTTTGGTTATCACCAAAACGAAAAAAATCATCACTTTAATTTCCTAACCTAAAAAAATTCTAACAGTAAACACCCTCTAAAATCCTTCGACTTTTTCTAAGAAGGTGATTCAGGGAGAATGATTAGCCTCCATAAATAAAAAAGTCCTACATTTTAATGACAAATAAAAGTGACCTTTTAGAAAAAACAAAAATGGAACGCTGAATATGGGACATTTTTTAACAAAAACAGAGAAAAATTGACAGAAAATTGGTCAAAATTCTATTTATTCCTGATCAAGGGGACCATTTTTTATAATGTAAAGACTGAAAACCAGTACGTGCATTTTGAAAGAAATTATAATTTGTTAATAAATAAAAATCAAAAGTGACTTGAAATAATTAAATTAAATTTAATTAAACGTGATTTAAAATGTTATTTTTGCTTCACAGTGAGTTTTTGATAACAACAAACAGGGTCGGCCTAAGAACTAATTTAAATATGGGGCCCCTTTGTTGCTCCCACAATTAAATAACAGATGTGTGTGTGTTTTCAATTACCCGTGTCTACTAAAAACTACACGGAGTTTTTGTTTTGACCTAATATAATTGCTTTATTTTTAGACCCAATATAATCGCTTTGTTTTTTGACTCAATATAATCGCTTTGTTGCTATCACAAAAAAAAGTGCAATAAGTAATAACTACCTAATCTAAAAATTACAACAGTAAGAAGCCTCTAAAACCTTTCGACTTTCTTGGAGTAATTCAAGAAGGAATTAGCCCCAATAACTAAAATAAGTCTTCCATTTTTATGTTGTTGAAAAATAACATTTAGCAAAAAATGGAACGCTGAATACAAGATATTTTGTAGCAAAATTAAGGAAAAATCACAAAATCATTAAATATTCAATTTATTCCTGACTGAAAGGACTCTTTTCAACATTATTTAAAGTTTATAAAATTTCTTCTCTATAAAATTTTTTAGCAATACGATATGGAGATTTCAATGAATAGAGATGATTTAGTAAGTATTTTACCTAAAATATCCATTTCTTGCCACCACAACAAAAAAAAATGTGCGAAAAATAAAAAAAATATCTAACTAGAATTTTTTTTATCAGTAGCAAGGTAAATACCAGTTAGAGGCCAAAGTTGTTTAATTAATAACTATCTTACAGTTGATAAGTAATTGTTTTTTGCAAAATAATAAAATTTTAATTAAAACACGCAATTAAAAATTAATTAAAGAAAAATAAATAAGGTAGGCAACCAAGAATACGCTTTTTTTAAATTGTATAAAATAAAGTTTCTAATATGATATATTACTTTATACACGTTAGAATAATTTTATAGGATAAGTGTCCCATAAATGAAGAAATATATGCATACTAAGTGTTTCAGTAAAATTCTTATACACTATAAATGTGTAACAATAGAAATAGAATATTTTGAGCTTATTAGGGTGTTTAAAGTATATAAAATTAAATAATTTTTTTTTTTTAATATAATCTCAATCACAAACATGAAAGTCGACATATCTATTCTTTCCAAATTTGATGCTATTGTTAATAATCTTTTTATTTCTTTTAATGTTTTAAACTTACAAAAATATTCAAGGACATTTAATAATAAAAATTTTACTATTAAATAAGTTATTAAATAATACTATTTAAAGCAATAATTATTGTTCGGATGTACCCACACTCGCACGCCAAGATTTTTTTTTTGTAAATAATAAAACAAAAATGTATAGTAAATTTTCACCAATCTATAATTTTTTTATGATTTTATAATATTAATATATTTTGCTAAACTTTCTGTTGTAAAACAAATTTTGGTCAGATACACATTCTTTCGCAGGCGTTTTGCACGCAATATAGTGTCATAAACGTCATATAATTTAAAAACGTGATTACAAATATCATATGTTATTTAATAAATAAAAAATTAGACAACAGTGGTTCATCTACATTACATATTGCTTAAATAGTAAAATAAAAAAAATATTATTTGAAAATGTAATAATTTGTTTTTAAAGTAAATTTCATTATTGTTTTTTTATTAAATGAGTTAGGGTCACAATAAATTATGTTAGGTGACTACAAACAATTGCTAAATAGCTAAAGAAGATCAATTTTTTAACCAAAGGCCGAATATCTATTGCGCCCCAGGTGTGAACGCCTGTCCAAGACTGAATATCCACCGCGTCGAAGGCGCAAATGTCCAATCTAAAGGTTAATCAAAAGTCGAATATCTATCTAACGTTAAGACGAAAGCCGAGTATCGCCGAGAACGTCTGGCCAAAAGCCAAATATTTATTGCGCTGCAGGCGCGAACGCCTGCTGAAGGCTAAATTTTATTGCGCCGCAGGCGAGAATGCCCGGCCGAAAGATGAGTATTTATCGCGCCACAGGCGCGATCGTCTGACCAAAAGCTGAACATTTATCGATTGCCAAAACACGAAAATCTCTCGCGCCGCAGGCGCGCACATCTGCCCGTAAGCCGAGTACCAACCGCGCCGCAGGCGCGAGCGTTTGAACAAAGGCCGAATATTTATTAATATCTGACCTAAGGGTGAATACCTATCGCGTCGCAGGCGCAAACGTTTGACCAAACACCAAATATCTATCGCGCAGCAGGTGGGAACATCTGGCCCAAAGCCAGTATTCAACCAGATATTCAAGTTATACAAACAAACAAAATTTTTTATACTTCAATCTAAGGCGGCGTTTGCGCCGTCACACATCGCTTTCGGTTTTAACCGAAAGCGGCGCCAGTAGCGCAATATCGCCTTCGGTGTCAACCGAAGGCGGGCGCCAGTAGCGCAATATCGCCTTCGCTATCAAGCGAAGGCGGCGCCAGTAGCGCAATATCGCCTTCGGTGTCAACCGAAGGCGGGCGCCATTAGCGCCCTGGCGCTTGCGCCTTTCGCCCGGAGGGCGAAAACGCGGGCCCGCGTAAAGGGTGGCCGTAAGGCCACCGTTTTAAGCGGGCTCGTTAACAAAATAATTCGTAAATATGCGTATAGTCCTGAAATTATAATTTACACAGTTAATATGGATATTTCACTCGAATATCCTATAATACGTCAAAATACTGAATCAAAATTTTTGATTTTTTTCAATTATCAGCCCCCTGATGTCTATATAATCCAATTAGGGGTTGTTGATATTAACCAAGCCTTACTATATCTAGACCAGTCTGAAAATTTCAATTCCCGAGCAAAATTCATAATTTTCAGTGGAATTTTCAGCCCTAACAACATTTTCAAAAAATTACTGACTCACTTCATTTACAACGCCCTTATTTTAACACCTGATGGTACCACGATTACTTACAACCCTTACACTGACGAAAATCTAACCCCTGAAGAACCACAGCCTGTATTTTTGGGTCACTGTCTTAATTTAACCGCGTCAGAAATTTTTCCTAGTGTGTTACCAAAATTTTGGAGAAACACCACAATCCCTGCTGTCTACTTCAACATGTACCCATTTCTGTACAGCACCAGTGATGGGCAACTTCGTGGAATCGCCTACAGGACGTTCAAACTGATCCAGGACTTGCTGAAATTCCGGATTGATGTGACCCATAGCAAAATTGGAGCGTACGGTCTTGCCCGAATTAACAGAACTTATACCAATCTGTTGGGTTAGTACCCATTTTACGGTTTTCACCAAATTTTCTGTCAGGTTTGTTACAGACAAGACAACAACACCTCATGCTGAACAACTTCATGTTTTTGACAAGTCAGCAAGTGCTCGAATTTGATTTTGTGACTGTTTGGGGACGGTTGTCGCAAAATTGGGTGGTACCAAAAGCCCAACTAGTGCCTTACTGGAGAACAATCTTCTATGCTTTTAATTCAGAGATTTGGTTTTTGGTTTTGTTGTCTCTTATTGTTCTGAGTGTTGTTTGGTCCTATTTTGAGAAAGATGACTTGTTGCAGTCTTTTGAGCTTCATTTTCAAATTTTGTTAGAGACTGGGAATTCAAGAATTTTGAGAATTAGATATTTGTCGTCAAGAATACTAGCTTGTGTTACAATTTTTTCATTTTATGTTATCTCAACGACTTTTCGACGTGAAATGGTCAGGATTTTTACAAGTTATCTCTACCAAGACCAAATTAACTCATTAAAAAAAATTGTTGAGAAACAAGTACCTTGTACTGTCTATGGTGAAATCAAGGAGTTGTATATCTCAAAAGAAGAAGTTTTTGGTAACTACATTAATAATGTTTGTAGTACTATAGTACCAAATACTGATATTGAAACATTCTTTACAAGAATTGCTTCTGGCGAAAATCTAGCTACAGTTATGACAGCTTTAAATTATAAAAGTTACAAAAATAAGTTGTATTTAAGAGGAGGTAAAGAACCTCAAGCTTATCTAATCAAAAACAAAATAAAATCCGAATTTGTTTATATTTTTTTAACTAAAGGACATCCGTTTCTTGACCGTTTTAAAATAGCAACAGGACGAATCATCTCATCTGGTATTGCAGTCTGGTTTAGAAAACAGTGGTACCAATCACTTGAAAAAGATCTCAAAAGTAAAGAAATTCTACATCCTGATGACCTCTCATTTGAGGAAATCTCAGCCGCTTTTTATTTTCTTTTTTCTGGACTTTTTTTAAGTCTTGTTATATTTCTCCTAGAACTGCTTCACAAATATCTGGAAAAAAAATGAGCACTTAAAAATGACAACAAATAAATGTAATTGCTGATCGTGATTAGGTATTTGTTTTTGTTGTGGATCTGAAATGACGAAGTCAAAATCAATGATACTACTTTATTAGAGATTATTTTTGCGTTATCACTGATAAGTATAAATAAACCGACTAAATTTATAGACAATCAGTGTTTCAAAATGTTGAGGCTAGTACTTGGTGTAATTTTAGGTGCTCTAATTTACTACAAAATATTTAAACCGGCAAATTTTTGGAGAGACAAAAATGTGACTCATGTGAAATCATGGCCTTTGATTGGAAGCATGTGGGATTTTGTTTCTCAAAAGAAGAATTTTTTGGAAGTTCCTAAAGATTTCTACAACAAATATCCAAATGACAGGTATTTAATTTTAGCAATAGATACGTAACTACTACTGTTTTGGTACCTTTATCAGTTACTACAAATTTTATGCATTAGTAACCATGTCGTTTTAAAAATTTTACCAAAATTAGGACTTGTCGTTACCAATTTATTACTCTTTTGTTACTTCTAACGCGCTACGTTATTGCTACTTTGTAGTAACCGCAAAATTACGTAACAGTTACGTAACAACGTGCTCATATTTACCTATAAAAGGTACTGTTACTAAAAAAATCTAAATCTAGTAAATTATTAGTAGTATTTAGGTATTAAACCAAAATTAAAGCACCATTTTTTTTTAGATATGTGGGCTATATGCAATTTAATACTCCCTGCCTTTTA
The DNA here is from genome assembly GCA_029207805.1 of Tribolium confusum. Classification (NCBI taxonomy): domain Eukaryota; kingdom Metazoa; phylum Arthropoda; class Insecta; order Coleoptera; family Tenebrionidae; genus Tribolium; species Tribolium confusum. Next base: position 3,059,803 of record JALGAY010000007.1, on the reverse strand, counting down.
ATCCGGGATCCTGAAATAATCAAACAAATTGGAGTTAAAGAATTTGACAGTTTTCATGACCACGTGACTGTAGTCGAAAATGAGCGTTTACTAAGCAAAAGCTTGATTAATCTAACCGGAGATCAATGGAAGCAAATGAGAGCTACCCTAAGCCCAGTTTTTACCAGTAGCAAAATGAAAAATATGTACCATTTGATCTACGAGTGTTCCGAAAATTTTGCAAAACATTTCGAAGGCAAAGAAGCAGAAATAGAAGTTAAAGATGTTTTTACAAGATTTACCAATGATGTAATTGCAAGTGCAGCTTTTGGAATTCAAGTAAACTCGCTAGATGAGCCCAAAAATGAATTTTATACGATGGGAAGAAATTTGACTACTGTTAGTGGAGTTCAACTGATTAAAGCTTTTTTTGCACAACTTATACCGTATCTAAGCCAGGTAAAATCTAAATTTGTAATTTCAAAGTTAAGGTCTTTTTTCAGATATTTAAATTAAAACTTATACCAGAAAAAGTCTCAAATTTTTTTGAAAATATTGTTTTGGATAATATGAGAAGAAGAGAGAAAGAAGGAATAGTTCGTCCGGACTTAATTCATTTATTAATGGAAGCTAGAAAAGGGAAATTGAAGTATGACAATAGCATTGATTCTAGTGATGGTTTTGCAACAGTTGAAGAATCAGAAATTGGCAAAAAAACTAAACAAATTGAATTGACTGATGATTATGTAGTTGGTCAAGCCATTCTCTTCTTTTTTGCCGGTTTTGACACTGTTTCAACAGGTGCCAGTTTTTTGGCATATGAACTAGCTATGAATCCTGAAGTTCAGAAAAAATTACAAAAAGAAATTGATTCTGTCATTAAAGAAAATCAAGGAAAAGTTTCGTATAATACAATACAGTCAATGAAATACTTAGATCAAGTTGTTTGTGGTGAGTGTTCTAAAAAAAATTTCTTTGGTAATGAAGACTATCAAGAAAGATTCCCAAAATATTTTGGTGTGCTATTTACGCATACAGCTTTTACGAAAAAACATTCTTTATTTCGGGCTGACGCTATAAACCGTCTTTTTTTTCACGTATTATCTTTATTTACTGATTTTCTGCTACATTTTGTAATTTTTGAAACTGGGTCCGCACACCGAAAATTTTTGAGTATCTCTTAAAACACGTCTCTTTTAATATCTCAAAATTTTAGAAAGCTTGAGAATGTGGCCACCAGCAGCCCACACGGACCGTCTTTGCAGAAAAAAATTTGTAATTAAGCCAACCAAACCCCAAGAGCGTCCCTTCACAATTGAACCAAAAGTATCGGCTATTATTCCAATTATTGGACTACATAGAGACCCTCAGTATTTTCCAAATCCGCAAAAGTTTGATCCTGAGAGATTCAGTGAAGAGAATAAATCAAAAATTTTGCCAGGGTCGTACTTACCGTTTGGGATTGGACCAAGAAATTGCATAGGTACAAAAATTTTTTTTTTTTTAATTTACTTAAGACAGATTTTTAGGGTCTCGATTTGGTCTACTTGAATTAAAAACTCTGTTTTTCCATTTGTTATCAAAGTGTGACATAGTGCCAACTGATAAGACAGAAATTCCGATTAAAGTCTCACCGAATACAAATTCCTTCGTACCCAAAAACGGAATTCATCTTGCACTAAAAGCCAGGAAATAAAAGCTTTATTTAAAATAAATACAGTTTTTTTATTAATAAGTGTCTTTTTTGTCATAAAAAACAGTCAAAATATGCAAAAAACACCTATTTTAATAAAATATTTTGTCTTTTATTTTTTCTATGAAAAAAACAAATTACAATGTCACTTTTATAAAATGTGACACTTACTCAGTCAAAACAACCTATATTTTGGATATGACGCAGATGTAACAATGTCATACCAGCTGTAGATGTCTTAAAATACATAAATATTACTATAAATTACACGAATTACATAATTTACTATAATTCAAACCAATTTCGCGAGTTACAATGAATTACATACATTTTACGAATTACCGTAAATTACATGAATTACCTTAAAGTACAAGAATTCTACGAATTACCATAAATTACAATAAATTACACAACATTTATAAAAAATCTTGAAAAAAAAAAGATAAACTCGTCACAAAATTTAAAAAAAAAATGAGAAAAAACTAAAAAATCTGAGCCTGACAGCTGTTATTTATTAAAAGTTATAAATTATTTAAATAATATGGTTTAAATTAAAACGTATTGTTGTCGATCTATCGTTCGTTTGTTTCGTGTCCTTCCTCAACCGTATTTAATGATTTTATAGTATTTTTTATTAAGTTAAAATTAAATAAAATCCTTCAACTATTTCATATTTTTGTAACAAAAAAAATTGGGATAGAGATGAATTACTCATATAAACATAATGATAGTCTACAATTAGAGATGATTATCTAACCAGTGCTGCCTACGTTTGTATGTGCTGCCACATGACAACATTACAAACAAACCACAATTTTCTATTTTTGTTTTCAGTGATGATCAGTGTGTGAGAATGCTTTCTATAATTTTAGGTGCTATTTTAGGTGCGCTAATTTACTATAAAATAGTAAAACCGGCAAATTTTTGGAGGGACAAAAATGTCACTCATGTCAAATCGTGGCCGTTGATTGGAAGCATGTGGCCTTTTGTTTCTCAAAAGAAAAACTTTTTGGAAATTCCCAAGGATATATACGACAAACATCCAAATGACAGGTATTTATTTTAGTAATAGATACGTAATTAATTACTACTGTTTTGGCACCATTATTAGTTACTACAAGTTGTTACAAAAATTTTACAAAAATTGAGACTTGTCGTTACCATTTTATTACTGTTTTGTTACTTCTGCCGCGCTACTTTATTGCTATTTTCTAGTAACTGCGAAATTACGTAACGGTTACGTAGCAACGTGGTAATACTTACCTACAAAAATTACTGTTACTAAAAAACGAAAATCTAGTAAATTATTGGTAGTATTTAGGTACTATACCAAAATTGAAAAACTTATTTTTTTTTATTTTTTAGATATGTGGGCTATATGCAATTTGGTACTCCCTGCCTTTTAATCCGAGACCCTGAAATAATCAAACAAATTGGAGTTAAAGAATTTGACAGTTTTCATGACCACGTGACTGTAGTCGAAAATGAGCGTTTACTGAGCAAAAGCTTGATTAATCTAACCGGAGATCAATGGAAGCAAATGAGAGCGACTCTAAGCCCAGTTTTTACCAGCAGTAAAATCAAAAATATGTACCATTTGATTCAAGAGTGTTCTGAAAATTTTGCAAAACATTTCGAAGGCAAAGAAGCAGAAATAGAAGTTAAAGATGTTTTTACAAGATTTACCAATGATGTAATTGCAAGTGCAGCTTTTGGAATTCAAGTAAACTCGCTAGATGAGCCCAAAAATGAATTTTATACGATGGGAAGAGATTTGACTACTGTTAGTGGAGTTCAACTGATCAAAGCTTTTTTTGCACAAATTATACCGTATCTAGGCCAGGTAAAACCTAAATTTGTGATTTCAAAATTGAGGTTTTTTTTCAGATATTTAATTTAAAACTTCTACCAGAAAAAGTCTCAAATTTTTTTGAAAATATTGTTTTGGATAATATAAGAAGAAGAGATATAGAAGGAATAGTTCGTCCGGACTTAATTCATTTATTAATGGAAGCTAGAAAAGGAAAATTGAAGTATGACCACAGTAATGATTCTAGTGACGGTTTTGCAACAGTTGAAGAATCAGAAATTGGCAAAAACACTAAACAAATTGAATTGACAGATGATTATGTAGTTGGACAAGCTTTGCTCTTCTTTTTTGCTGGTTTTGACACTGTTTCAACAGGTGCCAGTTTTTTGGCATATGAACTAGCTATAAATCCTGACGTCCAGAAAAAATTACAAGAAGAAATCGATTTTGTTATTAAAGAAAATCAAGGAAAAGTTTCGTACAATACAATACAGTCAATGAAATACTTAGACCAAGTTGTTTGTGGTGAGTGTTTTAAGAAAAAAAATTTTTGCTAGTAAGTATTGTCTACTGTACTATCTAGAAAGATTTCCAAAATATTTTGGTGCACTGTTTTACTGTTACTTCAGACTGACGCTATAAACCGCTCTTAACTTTGTGCCAGTGCTCCCAAATTTTTTTTGGGTATTTCTCAAAACTCTTCCTGGTTAATTAAAATTGAAAATTTTAGAGGGTTTGAGAATGTGGCCACCAGCGGCCCACACCGACCGTCTTTGCAGGAAACAATTCGTAATTACCCCAACCAAACCCCAAGAGCGTTCCTTCACAATCGAACCAAAAGTATCAGCTATTATTCCAATTATAGGACTACATAGAGACCCTCAGTACTTTCCAAATCCGCAAAAGTTTGATCCTGAGAGATTCAGTGATGAGAATAAGTCAAAAATTTTGCCAGGGTCTTACTTACCGTTTGGAATTGGACCAAGAAATTGCATTGGTAGTAAAGAAAAAATTTGGGGTTTTATTTAGACTGATTTTTAGGGTCTCGATTTGCTCTGCTTGAATTAAAAACTCTGTTTTTCCATTTGTTATCAAAGTGCGATATTGTGCCAACTGATAAGACAGAAATTCCCATTAAAGCGTCACCGAATGCGAATTCTTTGGTTCCCAAAAACGGAATTCATCTTGCACTAAAAGCCAGGAAATAAAAACTTTATTTAAAATAAATACAATTTTTTGATTAAGAAATGTCATTTTTGTCATAAAAAACAGTCAAAATATGCAAAAAACACCTGTTTTAATAAAATATTTTGTCTTTTATTTTTTTCTATTAAAAAAAAAACAAATTACAATGTCACTTTTATAAAATGAGACATTTACTCAGTGAAAACAACCTATATTTTGGATATGCCGCAGATGTAACAATGTCATACCAGCCGTAGATGTCTTAAAATACATAAATTACTATAAATTACACGAATTACATAATTTACCATTATTTACAAGAATTTCGCGAGTTACAATGAATTACCTTAAAGTACAAGAATTCTACGAATTACCATAAATTACAATAAAATAGTTATAAAAAATCTCGAAAAAGAAAAGATAAACTCATCACAAAATTAAAAAAAAAGAGAAAAAAAACTAATAGATCTGAGCCTGACAGCTGTTATTTATTAAAAGTTATAAATTATTTAAATAATTTGATTTAAATTATACTGTTATTGATCTATCGTTTGTTTGTTTCTTGTCTTTCCTCAACCGTATTTAATAATTTTATAGTATTTTTTTATTAAATTAAAATTAAATAAAATCGTTCAACTATTTCATGTTTTTGTAATAAAAAAAAAGTTGGAATAGAGATGAGTTACTCATATAAACATAATGATAGTCCACAATTAGAGATAATTATCTAATCGATGCTGCCTACGTTACCACGTGACAACAACATTACAAACACACAACAATTTTCTATTTTTGTTTTCAGTGATGATCAGTGTGTGAAAATGCTTTCTATAATTTTAGGTGCTATTTTAGGTGCCTTAATCTACTACAAAATAGTAAAACCAGCAAATTTTTGGGATGGTAAAAATATTACGCATGTGAAATCATGGCCTTGGATTGGAAGTATGTGGAAATTTGTTATTCAAAAACAACACATAATGGAGATTTTTAACGAAATTTACAACAATTATCCAAATGACAGGTATTTAATTTATCACAAAATTGTAAAAATAATAAATAATGTCATTAATTAATAGTAGAAGTAAGTCTTTACGCGCTAAGTACAGATAACCCCAAGACGAAATCATGGCAGGTAACTTTAATTTTATTCCTGATGGTAATTTGTATAAAAAATACTATATTTTCGTGTAATTCTTAGTTGTTTTTAAAAATTTAAAAAGTAAAATCAAAAGTTAAATAATTAGTAATAATAATCAACAATAAATAACTAAAAATCATATAAGAAAATCAATTTTTAATTTAAAATCAATTTATATAATTTACGTTTATTTGTGTAATTTGCGTATTTCTTGGTAATTCGGGTAATTTATGGTCATTTGTGTGACTTATTGCAATTTATGTAATTCAGGGCAATTTGTTTAACTTATTGTAATTTGTTGTAATTAATGTAATTCATGGAAACTCATAGTAACTCGTGTAATTTGCGAAAATCGCATAACTTATGGTAATTTGTTTAATTCACGGCAATAAATGGTAAAAATATCAACAATTTAAAAAGTACTACCAACAATTTAATAATTATTAACAACAATCTAAACAACTATAAAAATACAATAATGTATCGTTCATGGTAATTTATGTAATTCATGTAATCCATGGTAATTCGTGTAACTCGTAGTAATTCATGGTAATTTGTACAATTTGTGTGTTTCATTGTAATTTATGGTAATTCGTAAAATTTGTGTGAATTATGGAAATTAATTTATTGTAATACATGATCAAAACATCAATAATTTTAACAGTAAAATCAACAATTAAATGATTAATAAAAACAATCAATAAATAATAATCGACAATCAATAATTAAGAAAAATATAATAAAATCATTTATTGTAATTTATTGTAATTTATGGTAATCTGTGGTAATTTACATATTTAATTCATAGTAATTTGTGTAATCCGCGTAATTCATCATAATTAATGTATTTTATGTTATTTACGTAATTTGTGTAATTCATGTAATTTATGGTATGGTAATTCATGTATTTTGTGTTATTTATGTAATCTATGGTAATTCATAGTAAAGCACAGTATAAACGGTAAAAAAGTAACTATTTAAATAGTGTTATTAACAATTAAATAATTATTAGTAATCAATAAATAATAATCAACAATAAATAACTAAGAAAAATATAATAAAATAATTTATTGTAATTTATGGTAATCTGTGGTAATATAGGGTAGGAGTGTCAAAAGTCGCGAATTTCCTTTAGTGGGCTGATTCCCACCAAACCTTAAAGAAAAAAATTTTCTAACTTCAAAATTTACAAAGATATAAGTATCTGAATTTGCAAAAAAAAATTAAATTGTCTTGATAAGTTAAAAAAAATCAGAAAAACGAAAAGAAAAAGAACTAAAAGAGTATTAAATTTTTTTAAATAAATTTTTGTCTTCCTTGAGGATCTCTCATGTATGTCTCCAAAGCAATGTGGTAGGAGTTTTTGTAATTTTTCTTATCTTAGATTTTAATAGTTAATAAGGCCGCAAACGGTTTCCCGGAGATCGGGAATCAAATCCCGATTAGGAGTAAGGGGTGCAGTCTAAGATCTTTATGGACTATTTTCAAATCAAAGTCAGCTTAAAGTTGATTATACAATATATTAATAAATGCTTAATAATAAAGATAAAGTTATTTAATACATTAAAATTTAAATAAACTACTTGATTAAATATTTAATACAATAGATTAATTAAGAGAGCGTTAAAACTAGAGGATTTTATCCAAATTCTCTTGCTTATAAGTTATAACAATTGAATACTCAAAAATTGTTCTAAAGCACAATTTATCATTTTCTAGATTTAAGGTATTTATAAAAACTATAAGTTTTAAAATTGATGAAAGAATGATTAAATCAATCAATAAACTCTTCTATTCTTCCTTCAAACTGAATTCTGTTACTTAAATCCGTTTAATACCTAAGCTGGTTAATGATTTATCATAAACTTAATCATTCTTTCATTACAAGTATTTCTATAATTAATTCAACAATTTATTAGAATACTTTTAGATAAGGAGGACATGACTGAGTTTCAACTATATGCGTTGACCACACAAATTTTAAGCTACTTTTACAACCGGCAATATCTAATAAAATTATGTTCTTTTCATTATTAAATGACATCTCAAAATATCCTTTCAAATTAAATGACAAAATGTGTTCAAGGGTCGAAGATGGTCAACATCAAATTATTTCTTTTTAAAATTAAATTCCTTTTCTAAAAATCTTTCATAGATATGAAACACAAGTTCTATAACTTCTCAAAAGTTCATTTTAAGGAATGCAAATCCAAATTTATATTAATAACATTTTTTAAAAGTTTTTCTGTCGCGAGATTATCTCTGTTTATTTCTGATGGTATAAACACTGTGTGACACAGTAAGTAATTTTAAGTTTATATTATTTCTTACTTGATTTTTTAAATTGGTTAGAACCTCTGTTATTACTTTAGGTTGGCTTGAGGTTAAAATGACGACCAAATTTGTAGATATGAAGGTTCTACAAAAACTATTTCAGTTTCAGTTTTTGTTAAAAAAACGAAAACTTGAAATATGTGACAAAATGGTGAATTTTGTAGATTATATCCAAGTTCATAGTGAAAAAGAACCAATAGCCACACTCTATCCAGTATCAATAGCACAAACTACTATTTTAATTAATAATAATGAAATACCTGTGGCAAAATATCGGATAGCCAAATTGGAAAAAGATGAGAGCAACAAAGTTATAATAAAATTCAAAAAGCTCTTCTACATACTTGAACAAATAATCAATTACAATTAAAAATTTATTGTTTTTATCTCGTATAAATCACACCCTACTTTTTGCCAAAGATAATCTGGAATAGGATGCGGCATCAACGGTTGTTTGAAATTATTTCTCGAAAATTTTTGACATATCTCACACGACATCGCTTTGTTTTCGATATCACGATACATGCCCAGCCAATAAAACAATCCCCTAGCTTTCTAAATACATTAACTAATCCTTAAATGGCTTAAATGAATTAGACCAAGCATATCTTTCCTTAAGGATTGTAGTACAACTAAACAATTACTTTTATATACTACTAGTTCCGATTTTACATTGAAATATAATTTTAAAATTCCAATACATTGTGATTTAAAGTTAGGCCATCTATTTTTTATGTACTTTGAAACCGTTTGTAATTCACTATCTTTAATTAAGACTGAAAAAATAAAAATTTATTTAGATCTGTTGGATCAATACATATTCTAAAATCTCCGTTTGGCTTATCAACAATTACGAGTGAATTACCCACTCGGTTGGCTCTAACTCTTTCACAATGATATTTCGTTTTTCTAAACTTTCTAATTTAGATTTAAGTTTTACCAAAATTCCTTCAAGAAATCTTCTTGCCGCATGAACACATGATTTTACCGAAGGATTAATTTTGATGCTGTACTGGCCTGGCAGGCATCCTATACCTTGGAAAATATCTGGATACTTTTCGAAATAACTTCGGACACCGTTTACGCTGCACACCATCCTGGCTATTTTCAATTTCTCAATTGTTTCTTTCCCTAAAACAGGTTGACCATTATGCTGTTATATACAAATCTATTTTACATATTATGCTTTTCAAAGTTTTATCTGATTTCTTGTGTACTGATTTTTGAAATATTTTTTGTACAAAAAAAATGTTATGACATTGACATCCGCACCTGTATCAACTCTAAATTTTACATATACGTTTAATATTTTCAATTCAATTTCCCAATCATTCGATTTTCTATTGACATTTTGCACTAAGCCGATAAATAATTTTTCATGCGTTTTCAAAATTGACTAAAGTGATTATACTGTCCACAGTATCTACATTTCTTCCATTCCCGCGGTTTGTGCAATTTGCCGCATTTATTACAATTAAAATGTTTATTTGATAAATAATGAGAATTCACACTTATCTCTTTTCTTTGTTGCCTTTCCGATAGATGCTCTTTTCTCTGTCTGTAGCTCACCTTGCTGGTACTTCCATTTCTTTCTTTCCTGAGGTGGTTCTGCGTATTTGCAAAGAGTAACGACACTCTCTGGTTGTCTCTCTTCACACTCCATACTTCTTGATTTTCTGTCCTCTTCTCGCTCATGGGATTCGTTTCGGTGCATAAAATTTCCAATTGCTTGCTTGTTATCTCTACCGATTTACAGATTTCGATGGCCTTTACTCAGTTTTTTCTTCCGGATTATCGAATTCAAACGTGTTGTAAATTTTTAATTGCTTTGTCTCCAACTCAATTCAATAAACCGCACACTTGTAGTTTTCACTTTCTTCTGTAATTTTCCATGCAACCATAAAAATGTCCATTTTTTTGTTTGAAAAATTTCCATTCTGTTGCATTATCGCCTTCCAGCTTTAGCTTTTTAGATGTTTTTGTTAGTCTACTTATTTTATTGGCACTTTTTCCACTTTCCACTTAAAAGACTTTACTTTTAATTGTTTAATTATTATTAATTAATTATTTTTTTTACTGACTGCGCCATGCATGTGGGGTCGGGCCAAATAAGAGAGCGTACCCAGTTCAAACTAAACTCTATTCCCCTACTATTTACATATATATACATATACCCCACTCCTATATCACAATAATTAATGTATTTTGTGTTATTTATGTAATTTATGGTAATTCATAGTAAAACACAGTACAAACGGTAAAAAAATAACAATTTAAAAAGTGTTATCAACAATTAAATAATTATTAATAATCAATAAATAATAATTAACAATAAATAAACTAAGAAAAATATATTAAATCATTTATTGTAATTTATGGTGATTCATGTAATTTATTGCAATTTATGTAATTCAATTTTTAAAAAAGTTTTCCCATATTAACAAATCTACTGAAAAATTTCTAGTAAGTTTAGCAGTGGTAATTTTTTTTTTTTTTAGATATGTTGGTTTTATACAACTGAACAATACACCTTGTCTCTTAATTCGTGACATAGATTTAATAAAAAAAATCGGAGTAAAAGATTTTGAAAATTTTCAAGGTCACAGTACTCGAGTGAGTCCCGAAATTGAGCCTTTGCTCAGCAAGAGCTTGATGAATTTGACTGGAGAAGAGTGGAAACAGATGAGAGCAACTCTAAGCCCTGTTTTTACAACTAGTAAAATGAAAAATATGTATCACTTGATCTACGATTGTTCGGAAAATTTTGCTAAGCATTTTGAAAGCAGAGAACAAGAAGTTGAAGTTAAAGAAATTTTTTCGAGATTCAGTACGGATGTTATAGCAAGTGCAGCTTTTGGAATTTCTGTTAACTCACTCGAAGAACCGAAAAACGAGTTTTATACAATGGGAGAAGCTTTAACAACGTTCAAAGGTTTTCGAATTCTTAAACTATTTCTAGTAATGCTAGTACCAAAATTGGCACAGGTAACAAACCGGCTTGGTTCTTCTAAATCACAAAAAAATTTTCTAGTTGTTACAATTTACAATTTTTCCGAAATCTGTCACAAATTTTTTCAAAAGTGTTGTTTTGGATAATATGAGAAGAAGAGAAAAAGAAGGAATAGTTCGTCCGGATCTAATTCATCTCTTAATGGAAGCGAAAAAAGGAAAATTAAAATATGACCACAGCAATGAACCAAGTGATGGTTTTGCAACAGTTGAAGAATCAGAAATTGGCAAAAACACTAAACAAATTGAATTGACAGATGATTTTATAGTTGGACAAGCTTTGCTCTTCTTTTTTGCCGGTTTTGAAACAATTTCAACAAGTGCCAGTTTTTTGGTGTATGAACTGGCCTTAAATCCTGATATCCAATCAAAATTACAACAGGAAATTGATTCTGTAAGAGAAGCAAATCAAGGAAAAATTTCTTACAGCACAATACAGTCAATGAAGTATCTAGACCAAGTTGTCTGTGGTGAGTTATCCAAATTTCAACATGCATGCGCAATAGAGATGTAACTGTAACTGTGCATGTACAGTTCAAGTCCAGAGTGTTTTGAACTGTTTTTGAATCAAAATTGCAGAAAATTTAAGACTTTGGCCTCCTTCAACTCAAGGTGATCGCATTTGTAACAAAGACTATCGCATTGAACCAATAAAAGCCCATGAGAAAACGTTTACAATTCAGAAAGATACACCAATTGTTATTCCAATTTTTGCAATACATAGAGACTCTCAGTATTTCCCAAATCCTGAAAAATTTGATCCTGAACGTTTCAGTGTTGAAAATAGATCACAAATTCTGTCAGGATCGTATCTACCGTTTGGAATAGGTCCAAGAAATTGTATAGGTACCGTAACGTCTTGTTTTGCAATGCATGGATTTCGCGGATTGCAGAACGTGACACTTTCTTGACACTTTTTCTAGCTTTTTTATTTTATATAAAAGAAATTATTTTTTGTGCTTATACATTGATTAATTATTAGTTTAGCCGTCTTGAAATATATTAAAAAAAACGCGTTCCGCAACCCGCGATATCCATTCTTTGCAAAAAACAAGATTCTATTAAATCACATAAATTCTAGGTTCAAGACTCGCTTTACTAGAACTCAAAACCCTCTTCTTCCACTTGTTATCAAAGCTTGATGTAGTGCTAAGTGATAAGACCCCACGTTCTGTTAAAATCAATCCACAATCACCCTCTTTACTTCCAAAAGATGGTTTTCATGTTGTATTAAGACCCAGGACAGTGAAATAATAAAATATATCGACTTTATTTTTACTACATATACATATTGTCAACAATCTACGATCTAAAAATAATGAAAAATGTTTCATGAAAAAAAAATATGAAAAAATAAAATAATTTTCTTACAAATATATTTTAATACATCAGGTAATCTTCAAAAGATACGGCACCACAATTAAAGCAACCTCGTAAAAAAATTTCGGATTTTTTCCGAATTTGTACATGTAATGAAATGGAATTACGATTTTGGTGTTATTATTACAATACAGGAAGGCCCAAAATAAGCAAAAAAAACTGTCAACAAAATGTAGTTCATATTTACTTTCTCAGTCAAACGTTCTCTGCCTTAGGGAAAACAGTCAGCTTGAAGCTGATTACGCAAAATGCACTAGTCAATTTTAAATTTGACGCCTTTACTCATGACAAAAAAGCGTCAAAAACTGCAATTTGCAGACACAACTTTTAACGGTTTTGTGATCAGTTTTATGTTGAGCAAATTTTGGACCCCCCTGTCTCCACTCACACAAGACTCGACGCCCCCAAGCACTCATTATCAATTTGTCCCGACAAACTCGGTGAATTCCCTTTTGAACTCCCATAAACCTTCGTCGAGTATCCCGAATCGTTATTCGTATCCCGATCGGCTGTATCTTGCGGATTTTCTAACATTCTAGTCGTACTCTCAAACATTTTACTCGAATCTAACATCCTCGCTCCTTCTAAACCCGTTTTCCCCGCATCTAACATCCTCAATTTTGCAAATCTTGAATTTAGATCGTAGTACTTTGCCGGATTTGGAAGCTCGTTATCGTAGTAATGCCGACTTGTTGATGGAATACTCCTGGTGTAGGTATCATTATACCGAATATTAGACTCCTGGATTTTGACAATTGGTTCGATATACCGAGTATTCGAGTCTACTAAAGCAGTGTTTATAACAGTTGGACTGTAAACACCACTTCGACTTCGTGGAGGTGCATCATTTGGGACATTTTCGTAATTAGGCATTGGAACCGGACTTGTAAGATTGGAATCGCCCATGGGACCTTTATATTGAGTCATTCGCATGGGACTGTCTTCATCGTCGCTACTCTCACTGTGATTTCCTGTATTGTTTTGAGTTTGTTGTTGAATTCGAGCTACTAACTCCTTAACTGAAGGTCTTTGTTCTTGTTCTTCACCTTCAGGAGCTTCAAGTTCATCTAAACTCCTACAAAAAAGAAATTTAAGCAGAAAATTTTAAAATTGTTACGAAATAAACCTTGCTGCTTGCATTGGTGCCCTTTCTAACTTATCCAACATTTCTAAACTTCTGGATCTTGGAAGTGAAGCTTCTGGTTCTCGATGATTTGATATAACACGTTCTGAACGTCTCGCATGAGCTCCTCTGTTTAATTTCTGTTCAAGACCTGCAACTCTTTGACCTAACCTGACTTGTGCCCTTTGTAACTCTCTTTTATCTCTTTCTAAACGTGCTTCTAAATGCCGGAATAAAGGAGCACAATAACACGTATAACCAACTCCAACAGGACCTTTACAGATATTACCAGCTAAATCAAGGTAGTACTGTTCGCCACGTTTCAAAGGTTCCTGAGGGAGTGAATCAAGCCGAGGAGATGGAAAAGCTTCAGGATCTGGATAATAATGACACCCATAAGGAGACCAGTGCCGTGGTTTTTCAATTCTATTAATTGTAACAATATCTGGAAAAAAAATTTTCTTTCTGCCCGTTCTTTCCCCAAAAAAATACTAACCAGGATTATGTTTCGGATCAAATCTCACTTTACTTTTCGCCCTCTTTTTGCTTTTACTTTTCTTCTCCTTTTTAGGCACACATTCATCTAAAATCCCGAGAATTTCGTTCAAGTCCTTTCTTAACGCGATATCTCTCGCCGTTTCGTTCTGTTTATTACGTACACTTTTATCACAGCCCGCCTCGAGTAATATCCTTGTTAATTTCCGCCGTCCCATAGCTGCAGCTATATGGAGGGCAGTATCACCGTTTTTGTTCTGTTCGGAAACACGACACTGAGCTGAGATTAGAATTCGTGTAACACCCGCGTGCCCGTATCTGGCTGCTGTGTGAAGGGATGTGTCTCCGTAGTTGTTCTGGATGTCTGGATCGCATCCGGCAAGAAGGAGTTCGCGGCAGGATTGATTGTGGCCGTTTTGGCAGCACAGGTGGAGAGCAGTGAAACCTCCAGCGTTGGCACGGGATAGGGTGGCACCGGCGGCGGCGAGCAAACGGACGGAACGGGAGTAGCCTTTCCAGGCGGATTCGTGCAGGGCGCTATTGCCATGCTAAATAAACAAAATATATTAGAAATTGTAGACCACAAAAGGCATTTTATACAAGAAGATAAATACTATTACTTTAAAGCTTTTTTATTAAAACAAAAGACATAACTGACTGGGAACAGCAGGCCACAACTAATAAAAAGAAAAAGTCCAAGAGGCATTTTATAAAAAAATGCAATAAATAATTGTGTTTCAATAAAAAAAATATATTAGAAATTGTAGATAACATTATTAGAGACAAAACCTATTAGAGCATAAAGTTAAAAATTGATCCTTCAAGCCGGATATAAAAAAATCTGAAGAGCAACAATTGATCTGACTTATCTATTAAATGCCTGAAAAAATTTCGTGTTATTTATCTGTCAATCTTTTCCTTCTAATTAATATTGAGATTATTTATAATTGTTGTCAAAACAGTTTTCTTTGAGTGTGGTCGTTAAACGGCGTTAGTTAAAAACTAGTTATTGCTTATCTCTCGAAATGGATATTATGATAAACAAAAGATTAGCCGTGCAATTCCTGATTTACGACTTTAATAAGTGTATAATCACTGATAGTAGAAACAGAATTAATATTAAATGATCAGCCGTTTTAATTGGAATTCAGAAAGATGTAATTACCAAGTCTGAATTATGTCAACTAGCTATTTATCTGCAATTTTCTATTAATTTTTGTTGGGGAAAAGTTGCATACATGTATTTAGAATAGAAAATTGTACTTAATTCTTCTTAAAAATATTTATAGAATTGTAAATAAACCAGTTCTTGCACAATAAATACATGAGATAAATCCAGAACAGTTCACTTGTTTAATGTAAATATTTTTTATTATTAACAATTTAAATAATCCAGAACTAGGCTAATTAGGTTTCTATGAAAGGTAAAACGAGGCAAGTTTTCTCGCTAGAAATTTTTAAATTTATTTATCTACAGCTGCCAACTGGAAGAGAAAAAAATCACATTCAAAGAAATTATCCTCCCATACCGCACTTGCAATTTTATGTTTATTAGTTTTCTTATTTAATAGCATGAACGCAATGCACTTATAAAATACGATTCCATTCTCTATTAGCATCGGCTTGTTTTACAAATTTTATAGTAGTTATAGTGTCATGGACTCTCTTCACTTTACTGGTTATTTATGAAGCATAAATTATACAAGCTATTTATTGAAGAAGTGATCTTTACTCGCCATAAAATTGACAAACTACAATTACTTTAAATTTAATTAAAACAAACACCTGCTGGGACGAAAATCTAAATTTGATACTACTTGAAAGCAGAGCCTCTATGTCTATAAAATGCGTTGATTTGTTTGCGTCACTGCTTTTTGTTCCGTTCTTTTAATTAACAACAAAGCATTGCTTGTTTAAAATCTTAATCTATAAATTGCAGTAGAGTTATGAACATTTCTATATTTTTGACTCAACCTCACTATATGTTTGTTACTGTCGGTATATTTTTTGGCAGTTGAAATTTTTTTTAGCAATTTAATAAGTTTCTATAATTCTAAAGTATTTCTAAAATTTCTATGACAATTTAGAACGTTTCTGTGGCATTTAAAAAAAAATAACAATTTAATAAATTTCTATAATTCTATGGCAATTTACGACGACTTTCAATGACAATTCAAAACGTTTACATAAAAGTTTATGATTCAATAACAAATTAAAACAACTCTATAAGAATTTAGAATGTTTCTGTAGCAGTTTATAATTCCTTGGCAAATCAAAGCGTTTCTATGACTCTATGACAATTTAAAAAGTTTCTGAAACAATTTTCAATTTTTTTAACAGTTTAATAAGTTTCTATAATTATAAGGCAATTTACTACAATTCTCTATGAAAATCTAAAACGTTTACATTGCAGTTTAAAATTCTATAACAAATTAAAACATTTCTGAGACCGTTTATAATTCTATGACAAATTCAAACGTTTCTATGACAATTTAGAACGTTTCAGTAACATTTTAATTTTTTTTACAATTTAATAAATTTCTATAATTCTAAGGCAATTTACGACGATTTTCTTTAAAAATGCAGAACTTTTACATAGAAGTTTTATGATTCTAATAACAAATTAAAACATTTCTATAACAATCTAAAACGTTCACATAGCAGTTTATAATTCTATGACAAATTAAAACGTATCTGTAACAATTTAAAACGTTTCTATGACATTTTAGAACGTTTTTGTGGCAGTTTATAATTCTATAGCAAATTAAAGCGTTTCTATCACAATTTGGAACATTTTTAAGACAATTTTCAATTTTTTAACAATTTAATAAGTTTCTATAATTGTAAAACAATTTACGACAATTTTTTTGCCAATCTAGAACGTTTACATAATAGTTTATAATTCTATGACACATTCAAAGGTTTCTATAACAATTTAAAACGTTTCTGCAGCAGATTATAATTTTATGACAAATTCAAATTTTTCTATAACAATTTAGAACGTTTCAGTGGCATTTAAAAAAAAAAAAAATTTAATGAGTTTCTATAATTCTAAGCCAATTTACGCCAATTTTCTATGACAATTCAAAACGTTTACATGGAAGTTTATAATTCTATAACAAATTAAAACATTTCTCTGAGAATTTAAAACGTTTCTGAAGCAGTTTATGATTCTATCACAAATCAAAGCGTTTCTATAACAATTTGAAAAGTTTCTGAAGCAATTTTAATTTTTTTTAACAGTTTAGTAAGTTTCTATAATTATAAGACAACTTACTACAATTTTGTATGACACTCTAGAATGTTTACGTAGCAGTTTATAATTCTATGACAAATTTACACGTTTCTATGAGAATTTAGAATGTTTCTGTAGCATTCTCTTTTTTTAACAATTTAATAAGTTTTTATAATTCTAAGACAATTTAGAACAAATTTCTATAGGGTGTTTTTTTAAATTTGACGTCAAAGTTGGCTGTGCATTGTCGTTTGTGAACGCACCACATAATAATATCTAACCTCACTTTTGTAATTATTTGCAAAGTAGCAAAAGTCAATCGTCAAAGTTTGAATAATTTGAAAATCTCCATTTTCGAACGGCCAATACATAACTTGGACGAGTTACGACATCGAATTGTTGGAAGAATTAATAAAATTAATGAACATCCTAACATGCTGATGAACGTTGCTAATGGAATGTGTCGACGAATCCAAATGTGCCTAGATGAAGGTGGTGGACATTTCGATTATTTGTTATAATTTTTTTCGATTAAATTGTAATTATAAACCGTAAGTAGAGCAGTTTTAATTTTAATCACAAAAGTGAGGTTAGATGTCATTTTCTGGTTTGTTCACAAACGACAATGCACAGCCAACTTTGACGTCAAATTTAAAAAAACACATGATATAACAATCTAGAGCGTTTACATGGCGGTTTATAATTCTATGACAAATTCAAACGTTTCTATGACAATTTAGAACGTTTTTATGACATTTTAGAGTGTTTTTGTGGCGGTTTATAATTCTAAAGCAAATTAAAGCGTTTCCATGACAATTTGAAACGTTTTTAAGGCAATTTTCAATTTTTTAACAATCTAATAAGTTTCTATAATTGCAAGACAATTTACGAAAATTTTTTTGCCAATTTAGAACGTTTACATGTTAGTTTATAATTCTATAACAAATTAAAACATTTCTATAACAATTTAGAACGTTTCTGTTGCAGTTTAAATTTCTTTTAAACAATTTAATAATAAGCTTCTATAAATTTAAGACAATTTACGACAATTTTCTATGACAATTCAAAACATTTGCATGGCAGTTTATAATTCTGTGGCAAATTCAAACGTTTCTGTAGCATTTTAATTTTTTTTTAATTTAATAAATTTCTATAATTCTAATGGGCTGATTTCAAGTTAAGATAATACCGGTAGTATCGCAAATTTTAATACTTTTCTATAACAACAGCGAATCACAGCCCCGAATTTGTTTATTTTTCCATAGAAACGAAGATACTACCGGTATTATCTCAACTTGAAATTAGCCCATAAGGCAATTTACGACGATTTTCTTTAAAAATGCAGAACTTTTACATAAAAGTTTATGATTCTATAACATTTTAAACATTTCTATGACAATTTGGAACGATTCTGTGGCATTTTAATATTTTTTAAACAATTTAATAAGTTTCTATAATGCTAAGAAAATTGTCGTAAATTTTCTATGGCAAATTGGAACGTTTACATAGCTGTTTATAATTCTGTGACAAATTAGAACGTTTTTATAACAATTTAAAACGTTCCTGTGGCAGTTTATGATTCTATGGCAAATTAAACCGTTTTTATGACAATTTGAAACGTTTCTATAGCAATTTTTTATTTTTTTTAACAACTTAATATGTTTCTACAATTTTAAAAGAATTTACGACAATTTTCTATATATGACAATATTGACAACCTAAAACGTTTGCGTGTCGGTTTACAAATTCAAAACGTTTCTGTAGCATTTTAATTTTTTTAACAACTTAATAAGTTTCTATAATTCTTAGGCAATTTATGACAGTTTCTATGGCAATCTAAGACATTTACATGGCAATGTATGATTCTCTGACAAATTAAAACGTTTCTGTGGCATTTTAAATTTTTTAACAATTTAATAACTTTCTATGATTCTAAGGCAATTTTCGACGATTTTCAATGACAATGCAGAACGATTCTATGGCAGTTTATAATTCTATGGCAAATTAAAGTTTTTCTATTTTATTTTATCTAAATTTAGAACGTTTCTAACTAATTTTCTATAAAAATCTAGAACGTTTACTTAGCATTTTATAATTCTATGAAAAATTTAAACATTTCTATAACAATTTAAAACGATTCTGTGGAATTTGAATTTTTTTAACAATTTAGTAAATTTCTATAATTCTAAGACAATTTACGACAATTTTCTATGACAATTTAGAACATTTACATGGCAGTTTATGATTCTATGACAAATTAATTTACGAATCAATTTAGAATTGTTACATCTGTTACACGCTTTGTTCAAATCTAATTCAAAAACTGTATTTTTAATATTTTTATCATTAACAAAATAAATTATTTGTGCGCTTAAATTGTCACTAAAAATTGATGTTTACTGTCAACGGCAAAAAAATAGAAAAAAAAAACACAACAAAATTTAAAAAGTACTATACCCGGATGATCTTTGTAATATTAAATTTCAAAATTCAACCCAAAATTTTGGCTTTGTGAATTATGTTATATGACAACGTCAACGTGACATTGTCATATAACATGACCTACATTTTAAAAACCCGAATTTTCGGTAAAAACATAATTTACAGAGCCAAAATTTTAGGCTGAATTTTGAAATGTTATATTACAAAAGTGATCCGAGTTTAGCTTAAAAATGTTTGCCGTTTTGCTACTGCCGGCCCTGAACAAAGATATAAAAACACTCATAAAAATTAAGAAGGTTGTAAATACGATTATTACAATAATAAATAACTAATATAGAAGCAATTAATCATGTGCTGTGAAACGGCTTTTAAAACAAAGGAAAATAACTCGACGCGTCCCTCAACGATCCACTTTCGGACCCCCTTTTTCTCTCCAATTTCAATTTTTTTCAAAAAACGTAAAATTTATCGTCTTGTTTCATCTTTTATTGCTTTTGATTTTATTTCAGATGCTGGCTAGCAAATGTCGCTGTAATTTATTTCCCACAAGGGCTATAAATCAATAAGCGATATATTATATCTTAGGCTGGGCTGTAGATCATTTAGTATTTAAATATGGTTTAATTATCTCAATATTGGTGTCGTGTTACATAATTAATAAGATTAAATCTTCGAGCATTGAATGTAATTCGTTTTATAATAGCCGTTTGGGTATTATCTTGAAGTTTGGATCAATGAGTGTTGTGATTTGTATATTTTTCGAATCAATCGGCGAGAGGATTAATAAGTGACGCACTTTTTTTTGGGTTGTCAGCACTGTCATGTTCTCATTTCAAATTTCGTAATCAAAATATTTGGAGATATATTTTGACAAGGTACTTGTTACATTTTCATTGCATTCGACTTTACAAATCAATAATGTATTGACTGGAAGTGATTTGTGTCTATAATAATAATTTACAGTTTCCTGTTTATGGCTGATTTAATTTAATTCTACAGAATTTATTTTTCTCTTAATTTATTTACGATTAGTTTTAATTCTAATTTATTCATGATTTTTTAAACAGTTAAATTTGGAATCCTAGACACATATTTTAGCCTAATTCTATTCTAGTTGATTTTGTCATTTTCCTTTCGTTTTCTGTTTTTCTAACTTTAATTATATTTACTTTTCCACTAATTAGCAATTAATCAATCAATTAATTTAAAAGTTATTTCAAAAATTTCTAGAATTTAGTAGTTAATCAACAAATAATTTTAGAAATCGACTCAAAAAATATTTTTTATTTATTTTAAATAATAAATTATTTAAAACAATAGAAGTTGAATTAAAAAATTAAGATTATATCTGCTTATCTAAAAATTTAGATAAAAACTTATTAAAAAATAATTTAAGTATGCAACCAGCAATACAGCTTAATTTTTTCTGTGTAGTTCCCGATAGTTCACATATTTTAGTTAAAGTTATTTAGGTTATTCTAAATAACGGAAATTTTAGAATAACCCAAATAACTTCTAAAATATTAAAAAATATCCATCTACATATAAAGTACCTTGTTTATGTGTTTAATTAATTTTTTTTAACTCACTTTATACAAAGTGTTAAACCAGAACAGACTAATTAGTAACATTTTAATTAACCTCACCAAATGCATATTTTTATGAACCATAAAATTTTACGAACTGATCAAAACTCCCTATTAGAGTCTCTTCCAATTTTCCACAAAACACTAATAATTTTTATTACTCATTAAAACCTCCCAAGTCTTTGAAATATATTTATTTTTGATTATTTGTATTTCTAAAACAATAAAATGTTTTTTTTTGGAAGACTCTCTCTAAATTTGTTACTTTGAAGACACAAAACGGAGCCAAGTACTTAAAGTCTTCATGTGAGCATTTTATTTTTGAAAAAAGAAAAGTTTAAATTTGAAAAAAAAACAGCTAAATAACCTCGAATTTAGTTTTAGCAAATTCATCTTTTTTAAACGACAAAGCTATCGCCTCGTTTGCTAGAACACTACTAATTTTAGTCAGTTACATAGCGGGAGTCAAAAAAAATATTTAAGTAAAGTCTGATTAGCAACACTTACACAAATAGTTTTAGCAAACTCATTTTTTTTAAACGACTCAGCTATCGCCTCGTTTGCTAGAACCCTACTAATTTTAGTCAGTTACATAACGAGAGTCAAAAAAAAAAATATTTAAGTAAAGTCTGATTAGCAACTCGTACAGAAATCGATTTAGCAAACTCATCTTTTTTAAACGACTCAGCTATCGCCTCGTTTGCTAAAACCCTACTAATTTTAGTCAGTTATATAGCAAAAGTCAAAAAAAAAATTATTTAAGTAAACTCTGATCAGCAACACGTACAGAAACCGTTTTAGCAAATTCATCTTTTTTAAACGACTTAGCTGTCGCCTCGTTTGCTAGAACCCGACTAATTTTAGTCAGTTATTATATAGTGAGAGTCAAAAAAAAATATTTAAGTAAACTCTGCTCAACAACACGTACATAAATCGTTTTGGCAAACTCATCTTTTTTAAACGACTCAGCTATCGCCTTGTTTGCTAAAACCGTACTAATTTTAGTCAGTTACATAGCGAGAGTCAAAAAAAAGTATTTAAGTAAAGTCTGATTAGCAACTCGTACAGAAATCGATTTAGCAAACTCATCTTTTTTAAACCACTCAGCTATCGCCTCGTTTGCTAAAACCGTACTAATTTTAGTCAGTTACATAGCGAGAGTCAAAAAAAAAATATATTTAAGTAAACTCTGATCAGCAACACGTACAGAAACCGTTTTAACAAACACATCTTTTTTAAACGACTTAGCTGTCGCCTCGTTTGCTAGAACCCGACTAATTTTAGTCAGTTATTATATAGTGAGAGTCAAAAAAAAATATTTAAGTAAACTCTGCTCAACAACACGTACATAAATCGTTTTGGCAAACTCATCTTTTTTAAACGACTCAGCTATCGCCTTGTTTGCTAAAACCGTACTAATTTTAGTCAGTTACATAGCGAGAGTCAAAAAAAAGTATTTAAGTAAAGTCTGATTAGCAACTCGTACAGAAATCGATTTAGCAAACTCATCTTTTTTAAACCACTCAGCTATCGCCTCGTTTGCTAAAACCGTACTAATTTTAGTCAGTTACATAGCGAGAGTCAAAAAAAAAATATATTTAAGTAAACTCTGATCAGCAACACGTACAGAAACCGTTTTAACAAACACATCTTTTTTAAACGACTTAGCTGTCGCCTCGTTTGCTAGAACCCGACTAATTTTAGTCAGTTATTATATAGTGAGAGTCAAAAAAAAATATTTAAGTAAACTCTGCTCAACAACACGTACATAAATCGTTTTGGCAAACTCATCTTTTTTAAACGACTCAGCTATCGCCTTGTTTGCTAAAACCGTACTAATTTTAGTCAGTTACATAGCGAGAGTCAAAAAAAAGTATTTAAGTAAAGTCTGATTAGCAACTCGTACAGAAATCGATTTAGCAAACTCATCTTTTTTAAACCACTCAGCTATCGCCTCGTTTGCTAAAACCGTACTAATTTTAGTCAGTTACATAGCGAGAGTCAAAAAAAAAATATATTTAAGTAAACTCTGATCAGCAACACGTACAGAAACCGTTTTAACAAACACATCTTTTTTAAACGACTTAGCTGTCGCCTCGTTTGCTAGAACCCGACTAATTTTAGTCAGTTATTATATAGTGGGAGTCAAAAAAAAATATTTAAGTAAACTCTGCTCAACAACACGTACATAAATCGTTTTGGCAAACTCATCTTTTTTAAACGACTCAGCTATCGCCTTGTTTGCTAAAACCGTACTAATTTTAGTCAGTTACATAGCGAGAGTCAAAAAAAAGTATTTAAGTAAAGTCTGATTAGCAACTCGTACAGAAATCGATTTAGCAAACTCATCTTTTTTAAACCACTCAGCTATCGCCTCGTTTGCTAAAACCGTACTAATTTTAGTCAGTTACATAGCGAGAGTCAAAAAAAAAATATATTTAAGTAAACTCTGATCAGCAACACGTACAGAAACCGTTTTAACAAACACATCTTTTTTAAACGACTTAGCTGTCGCCTCGTTTGCTAGAACCCGACTAATTTTAGTCAGTTATTATATAGTGAGAGTCAAAAAAAAATATTTAAGTAAACTCTGCTCAACAACACGTACATAAATCGTTTTGGCAAACTCATCTTTTTTAAACGACTCAGCTATCGCCTTGTTTGCTAAAACCGTACTAATTTTAGTCAGTTACATAGCGAGAGTCAAAAAAAAGTATTTAAGTAAAGTCTGATTAGCAACTCGTACAGAAATCGATTTAGCAAACTCATCTTTTTTAAACCACTCAGCTATCGCCTCGTTTGCTAAAACCGTACTAATTTTAGTCAGTTACATAGCGAGAGTCAAAAAAAAAAGTATTTAAGTAAAGTCTGATTAGCAACTCGTACAGAAATCGATTTAGCAAACTCATCTTTTTTAAACCACTCAGCTATCGCCTCGTTTGCTAGAACCCTACTAATTTTAGTCAGTTACATAACGGGAGTCAAAAAAAAAATTAAGTAAAGTCTGATTAGCAACTCGTACAGAAATCGATTTAGCAAACACATCTTTTTTAAACGACTCAGCTATCGCCTCGTTTGCTAAAATCCTACTACTTTTACTCAATTATATAGTAAGAGTCAAAAAATTTTAACCTGGGTAGTCCCTGCTTACCACACTATCTTGCTTATCTACATCTGCCCCTCTGGCTAGCAACAGCCTGAGAACCTCTTCGTGTCCATCGGCGGCGGCTCTTTGTAACGCTGTACAGCCAGCACCATCTGGACTGTCCACTTCTTTGGGGGCGGCGACGTTTAGAAGAACCCGGACAACGGCGGTATGGCCTGCACTTGCTGCTAGATGAAGAGCTGATCTTCCTGATTCGTCTCGAGAAAAACGGACACAGCGAGCCGTCCCCAAGTACCGATTGCATGCTGCGACGTCTCCTGCGCTCGCCGCCGCCCGGAGCGCCGCCGCAGCTGCACCGCCTCCGCTCCCGGCGCTGCTTCCGCTCATCCAGAGCCATCCGACATACTACCTACAACGAAAAAATACACAATCTTAAAAATTATCACTGAAAGAAAAATTTCAAAGCAGTGTAATTACATCGAGCGATTATTCAAGGCAATAGGACTTGAAATTAATCTGTTATTAAATCAATTATCTAATTTTGTTTGTTAATTCTGACTTCTAAAATTGTGTATGTATTAGAAAAATAATTGTTTCACTTTTTCTTATCTTTAAGCGTCTCTAAGGCCTAAACTATTAGTGATAAAAAATTGTAATTTTGAGTCCTTGTTTGATTTCTAATTGTTACAAATCTATTTATGGTGAGAATGTGGTATGGTCTTGTTGAAATACCACGAACAAGACCACAAATGGTATACCTCACGACCTGATTATAGTCTCTGAACCGCAAATTATAAAATCTGGGTAAAATTCTTCTTGAAACTGTATTTTTATGTAAAAAATAAACCGAAATAAAAGAACAACCGGCCATTGGCTCTACTCTTGACTTTCTTCAGTAATAAAACGAAGTGTTAACTCTATTCAATTCTTCCCACAATTTCTTCTTGTCGTATTTATACAGCTGCATACCACACCAAAAGCCACAAACCAATCCAGGTCATTTTCTAACTTCATCTTATTTCAATTTTTAATTAGTGGAGAAGTAATTTATTTGCAATTTTATGTAAATAGATAGTTTCACATGTCTCTATTTCGTATTGGATTATTATTTAACAGTGTAGATATAGGAGTAAAATAACATTTCATCGACATACGTAAATAACAAACCATCCATCATAGGAAACACGAATGTGGCATGGCTTAAGGCGGCTGTTATTTATCGTCGAAGAGAAATCTTGCGTTACTGCATTATTTCATCGGTGCGAAACGCAGCTGCTAGATAAGTGGGAAAAATTCAAGAATTTAGAGTGATTTATCAAAGGGATATTTTAATTGGGGATAATCTAACACAAATTACACACACATTAATAAAAAAATTAGTTACAAGTCTTATGCCACGTTTTTTATTTTTTCTTATTATTTAAATATTACTTTTTTACAATTGTAATTTGTTTTCAGTTAGTTATAATTTCAATTTCAGTTTCTAATTCATTCAATCCCATTTCTGAATTAATGACAGCTCTATCTATTTGTACATTTAGAAACTGAAACGTTGTCAAATCCCAAATAATATATACTTTGTACAAATCTCATCCCACTGCTCCAGCTAATAAAACACGTACTTTACAGACTGTTTTTCAAGTATTTTTTAAGCTGCTTTTCCTCTGTGTTTCTTTATTAATTGTAATCCTTGTCGTTTCATTTCTTCTTAAAGTTGTTTAACAAGTTTCTTTAAAATAATTTCTATTCTTCTAAAATCTAATTTAGTTGCCTTTTTTCTTCTAAAGATATTCTTTCTTTAATCATCTTTTTTCTTCTAAAATATTTTTTAATTACAGTTCTTCTTGTTTTGTTTTTTTCAGAAGCTTTGTGTCTTTACGTACTTTTCTTATTTATATTTCTTTTTCAATCGCCGCTTTTTAAGTTTTTTTTTTCTTGTCGTAATTTCTTATAAAGCTACTTTTACTCCTTTTTAGTTTTTGTCGTTCTTTTTCTTTTCAACGTTGTCATAAGATAAAATTTTTGTCAACCTTGTAGTGTTCTATTCTTTTCTAAAATTTATTATAATTTAATTTTATAAATTTGTTTATCACTAGTTGTCCAAAAACCTTTGTTATTTCTGACTGTACCTGCTAGTAGTTCCTGGCATCTATCTCCTAAATTTAACTCTTATTTTTGCAAAGACAGTATTTCAACATTGAAAACCATTTTCCGTGTATAAATTGTTGTACAAAATGTGCCAAAATCATGTAGTAAAAACCGAAATTCAGTAGCCAAATTGGCAATTAAAACTAGACTTGTAATAAATATTTAACCTCAATTCTAACTACATAAAATAATAAAATAAGAAACCGCCATCACATATTTATTTACACAAAAACATAAATTCATTTAACATCACTTAAGTTTTTTATGATTTATTATTTATTTTCTAATTAACTCATAAATAATTCATTTCGTTAAGCACGGCCGCCCATTTTGTTATTACAGGAATTTCAGTAAATGTAGCAAATGGGCGTGATCACATGACCTAACGGAATTCAATTGTCAATTTCCTTATGAAAAAAATCCAAACTGGTAACTCCGATCTTGAAGATAAGCCGTTAGTTGATTTTCAATTACATGAAATTACCGCTTTTTTTTCGAAAAAAGCTTGTCAACAAGTTGGTTGATTTTTTTTAATGCGAGATGGGTGTGATTTTGCATGTTTTCGTCGGCTAATGGATGACAAAGTGTCAGATTTGCATATAATCGAGCGACGTGAAAAGTTTCACCAATTGGTAAAAGTTGAGAACCTTGAGAGAGGACAACCGCATTTTTGGCAATCCGATGCAAATATTCACTTCAACAAAAGACAATTGCGATGTAATATATACTATGAAAACGAAAATTTGCTGATTCAGAGTATGCTCTGGTCTGTCATATTTTTGATAGTTTTATTCGATCAGTCAAAAAACACAATTTTATTCTAAACAATCTAGAATTTCACATATAACAATCTGATAGTTTCAAACATTCTAGAACATTCTATGTAGAGTTAATAAAATAATGGAACATTTTTTGATAAATTGAAACTTGTCAAATCTTCTACAGTATATTTACACGATCCTAAACATTCTGGATTAATCTAGAATACTTTTCTCTATTGTACTATCAAATTTACGTTATGTCAAACAATCTAGAATATTATCACGTAACAAACCCCTAATTTTAAAGATTCTAGAACATTCTATCTTGCCTTAAAACAACAGTGAGTCTAGTAAATTGAAGATTTTCAAATCATTTACAATATATTTACGCGATTCTAAACATTCTAGAATAATGTAAAATACTTTTCTCTATTGTACTATCAAATTTACGTTATTTCAAACAATCTAGAATATTATCACGTAACAAACTGCTAATTTTATAGATTCTAGAACATTCTATGTTGCCTTAAAACAACAGTGACACAATGTTTAGTAAATTGAGGATTTTCAAATCATTTACAATATATTTACGCGATCCTAAACATTCTAGAATAATCTAGAATATTTTTCTGTACCGTACAGTCGAATTTACGTAATTTTGAACAATCTAGAATATACTCAGATAATACACTGATAGTTTCAAACATTCTAGAACATTCTATGTGGCGTTAACAAAAAAATAAAACATTTTCTAATAAATTGAAACTTTTCTAATCTTCAAAATTATATCTACGCTGTCCTAAACATTCTAGAATAATCTAGAAAAATTTCCTGTACCGTACTATTAAATTTATGTTATCTTGAACATTCTAGAATATTTTTATGTAACGAACTATCAATTCTAGAACACTCTAAACTATTTTGACTTATTTTACATAATAATTTTAAACATTCTAGATATTCTAGAATGTTTTCTTGTACCGCACTATTAAAAATACGTTATCCCAAAGATTTTAAAACATTCTCAAGTAACAAACCATCTAATCTAGAACAATGCTTTAAACATTCTAGAACCCTTCATAGAACAATAACAAGACAATTTCACATTTTCTGAGGTTTCACGAATTTTTATTAAAATATGTGCGTTATCTATATGTGCAATTTTAGAACAGTTTAGATTACTTTGTTTTATTTTACGTAATTTCAAGCATTCAAGCATAGAGTGATAAGAAAGCAATTTCACATCTGAGGTTTCTCGACTCTGAAATTTATTTCACATTTACGGTTTACTATTGAATTTACGTTGTCTTGAATAATCTAGAACATTCTCATGTAACAAACTGCTAGTTTCAAACATTCTAGAACATTCTATGTGGCGTTAAAAAACAATAAAGCAATATCTATCAAATTGGAACTTTCAATCTTTCAATATTATTTATCTTTGCATTATACTAAACATTCTAGAATAATCTAGAATATTTTTATGTAACAAACTGCTGGTTTCAAACATTCTAGAACATTCTATGTAATGTTAAAAAACAATATCTGTTAAATTGAAACTTCCCGCATCTTTCACAATATATTTTCGTGTTCCTAAACATTCTAGAAAAATCTAGAATATTTTCCTGAACCGTACTATAAAATTTAAATTATCCTGAACAATCTAAAATATTATCGTGTAACAAACTAATGTTTTTAAACAATTTAGAACATTTCATGTAGCGTTAAAAAAATAAAACAACATATAATAAAGTGAAACTTTTCAAATTTTCCAAAATATATTTACGCAAACCTAAACATTCTAGAATAATTTAGAATATTTTTCTGTGCCGTATTATAAAATTTACGATATTATAAACAATCTAGAATATACTAATATAATAAACTGCTAGTTTTAAACATTCTATGTAGTGTTAATAAAACAATAAAACTATTTCTGATAAATTAGAACTTTTTGAATTTTCCACAAGATATTTACGCGATCCTAAACATTCTAGAATAATTTAGAATATTTTCCAGTATCGTACTATCAAATTTACGATATCTTGAACAATCTAGAATATTCTCATGTGACAAACTGCTAGTTACAAACATTCTAAAACATTCTATGTAGCGTTAAAATAACAATAAAAAAATATCTGATAAATTAAAACTTATCAAATTTTTAAAAATATATTTACGTTATCTCTAACATTCTAGAATAATCTAGAATATTTTTCTGTATTCTACTATCGAATTTATGTTATCCCGTACAATCTAGAATATTTTCATAAAACAAACTGCTAGTTTCAACCATTCTAGAACATTCTATGTGGTGTTAAAAAAATAATAAAACAATACCTATCTAATAAAATCAGACTTTTGAATTTTTCAATATTATTTATCTTTGCGTTATTCTAAATATTCTAGAACATTCTTGGAGCGTTAAAAAACAATAAAATATTTTCTGATACATATTTGCGTTCTCTTAAATGTTCTAAAATTATCTAGAATATTTTTTTGTACCGTCGGATAAAATTTACGTTATCTTGAACAATTTAGAATATTATCATTTAACAAACTATTGATTTCAAAAATTCTAGAGCCTTCTATAATTTAGAATATTTTTTTGTGCCGTATTATAAAATTTACGATATTATAAACAATCTAGAATATACTATTATGATAAACTGCTAGTTTTAAACACTCTATGTAGTGTTAATAAAACAATAAAACATTCTATGAAGAGATAACAAAACAATTTTACATTTGATAAACTAAAACTTCTCCATTTTTAAATTTATTATTTCATATACAAAAATATAAATCTAAATATTTTAGAATATTATTTAATTCGACACTATTAAATTGACGTTATTATAAATATTCTAGAACATTCTAGAAAGCAATAACAGAACAATTTTACAGTTTCTGATAAATTTGTGCTTCTAGAATCTTCAAAAATATATTTATGTTATCCGAAACATTCTAGAATATCCATAGTTAACGAACTATCAATTCTAGAACAATTTAGACTATTTTGACTTATTTTACATAATGGTTTCAAACATTCTAGTACATTCTATAGAATCATAACAAAACAATTTTACATTTTCTGATAAATTTAGATTTCTTGAATCTCCATTAATATAATTTCGTGATCCTAAACATTCTAGTACATTCTATAGAGTGATAACAAAACAATTTCACATCTAATAAACAAACGTTTCTTGACTCTAAAATTTATCTCATATTTTCGATTGTAAAAAATGGCGGGATTTTTGTTGTAATTTAAGAAACTAAATTAGTAAATATAGTTGAAACAGTATAATCTTCACACCAGGTTAAGTCCGCCAAAAATAATAACGTGCGAAAAGATTTATTAACCTGCCAACAACAGTTTCGTAGAAATTCAGTTAGTAATTTGAATTTTATTTAAAAACAATTTGTTTCAAGTGCTTACCGATTGCCAAGTACGTAACTTTGGATGGTAAAACTGTCAGCAATTGCAAAAGAAAAGTTTCGAACGTTTCCTCCATTAGAAATAATGGCCTTCCAGTTGATTAATTTTATGGCGTTTTCATGATTCAGACGAGATCGAGAAACAATATTAGATTTAATCAGAGTCGACATTTTTGAAATTTATTGGCCGTATGAAGGGAAAAAATATAATAAGCGCCCGAGTCTGAAATATGAAGGGAAAAAAGGAAAGAACTGGATGAGGAATGCAAGAGAATGCTTTGGCCGCAAGACACTAACGGAGCGAATTCAAATGAAAATTCTAACATGACGGATAGGAGGAAATCGATACATTTTTTTGTTGGCTACACTGTCTAAAAAAACTTGTTTATTGTCTTTTGCCGGTTTAGTTTTAAGAGAAGATTAAAATTTGTGCAGAGATGACATTATTTAAAAATGCTGCGTAAACGGTCAAAGCCACAAAAAAAATTTATTGGAAAAAGTTGTAGAGAATTAAATTTTATTTAGTAATATCTGCAAAACAATATTTTATCTCTAATAGTTTAGGCTGCAGATTGGCTTAAAGATGATAAAAACTTAAACAACACAGTTTGTTCAACTTTTTTATATTTTAAGCGTCTCTAGTGCCTAAACTAGATTTTAAAAACGTTTAAAGACTTAAATAATGTAATTAAGACTTGTGAATGTAATTCCTTGTCTCTCTATAAGAAATTATTAATATAATAAAAATAGAAAAACCTTCAATACAAGTTATTATTTTATTACTTATAATTCTTATAAATAATTATGATAAATGGACTTGTCTCAATTAAATAAAGACGGAAACAGGAAAAATGTCACAACTTCTGGTACGATTTCTCTGAAATTAATTTTTCTAATGACAACAATCAGAAAAAAATAATTCGTTAGCACGAGACTATCCAAACCGTCATTAGTTCCCCGTCCCCCTCTTTAAAAAGGTCACGCAATCCCGCTGTTTTAATTATCCTCACTTGTAAACTAGTGTTTTCATTACTACCTTAATAAAATTTTCCCACACCACTTCCACTAACGGTACACTCACAATTCCAACTTCGATTTTTCCGCATTTCCGTCCCCGTTATATAATTTTTGACACACCTCAAGCAACTCAATGGTCTGTATAATTATTCTTTAATTGGATGATATGATATCAGAATATTGAGATGATGCGATTGGGAGAGTCAAGTTTTTTCTCATTGTGTGTTTACGTAAATTGTTACGGTTACTGGTTACCACACCACAATGAAATTTGAACATGTTGTACACTTGACTGGCCAGATCTGATCCTCATTGAATTCGTGTGGAAAGAAAAATGATGACGCTTTAAGATTAATTTGTCGACGAGATAATCCCTAATGACAAACGCCTACAAACGAATTTTAATAAGGCACTCCTTCTTGGTTTATTTTCGAAAATTTTATATAAACCAAACACTCGGTATGTTTGCAAGGAGTACTTTATTACTTGTTTGATTATTTATTTAGTTCCGGGATTTTACCCAAAACATTTTATGTGGCGTTAAAATAGCCAGAAAACAGTTTCTGTAAATCTAGAATATTCTAAAATACTTTCTTATGTCGTACTATCGAATTATACGTTAACCTGAACAATCTAGAATATTCTCAAGTAACAAACTGATAGTTTTAAACATTCTAGAACATTCTATGTAGTGTTAACAAAACAGTAAAACATTGTCTGATAAATTGAGACTTTTCAAATCTTCCACAATATATTTACTCAATCCTAAACAATCTAGAATATTTTACTATCGAATTTACGTTATCCTAAACAACTAGAATAGTCTCGTATAACAAACTCATAGTTTCAAACATTCTAGAACATTCTATGTGGCGTTAACAGACCAATAAAACATTTTCAGATAAATTGCGATTTTTCGAATCTTCCAAAATATATCTACGCCATCCTAAACATTCTAGAATATTTTACAGTCAAACTTACGTTACCCTAAACAATCTAGAATATTTTCAAATAACAAACTCATAGTTTAAAACATTCTAGAGCATTCTATGTGGCGTTAACAGAACAATAAAACATTTTCTTATAAACTGGGACTTTGGTTACCACCACAATAAAGTTTGAACGTGTTGTCCTCTTGACTGGCCGGATCTGAGTCCTATTGAATTCGTGTGGAAAGAAAAATGACGACGCTTTAAGATTAATTTGTCGACGAGATAATCCCTAATGACAAACGCCTACAAACGAATTTTAATAAGACACTCCTTCCTGGTTTATTTTCGAAAATTTTATATAAACCAAACACTCAGTATGTTTACTACAGCGAATTTCTTCGGAATGTATTAAATAAACCAATAGGAGTACTTTATTGCTTGTTTAATTATTTATTTAGTTCCGGGATTTTACCCAAAACAATCTATGTAGCGTTAAAATAGCCATAAAACATTTTCTGGTAAATATAGAATATTCTAGAATATTTTCCTGTGCTTTACTATCGAATTTACGCTATCCTCAACAATCTAGAATATTCTCATATAACAAAGAGATAAATTCAAACATTCTAGAATATTCTATGTGGCGTTAACAGAAAACAACTTATATTTAGTATATTTCAGATAACAAATTATATCTACTGTATCTTAAACATTCTAGAATATTTTACTGTCGAATTTACGTTATCCTAAACAATCTAGAATCTAGAATATTCTCATATAACAAACTGATAGCTTCAAACATTCTAGAACATTCTATGTGGCATTAACAAAACAATAAAACATTTTCTTATAAATTAGAACTTTGGTTACCACCACAATGAAGTTTGAACGTGTTGTCCTCTTGACTGGCCGGATCTGAGTCCTATTGAATTCGTGTGGAAAGAAAAATGACGACGCTTTAAGATTAATTTGTCGACGAGATAATCCCTAATGACAAACGCCTACAAACGAATTTTAATAAGACACTCCTTCCTGGTTTATTTTCGAAAATTTTGTATAAACCAAACACTCAGTATGTTTACTACAGCGAAATTCTTCGGAATGTATTAAATAAACCAATAGGAGTACTTTATTGCTTGTTTAATTATTTATTTAGTTCCGGGATTTTACCCAAAACAATCTATGTAGCGTTAATATAGCCATAAAACATTTTCTGGTAAATCTAAAATATTCTAAAAAACTTTCTTATGTCGTACTATCGAATTATACGTTAACCTGAACAATCTAGAATATTCTCAAGTAACAAACTGATATTTTTAAACATTCTAGAACATTCTATGTAGTGTTAACAAAACAGTAAAACATTGTCTGTTAAATTGAGACTTTTCAAATCTTCGACAATATATTTACGCAATCCTAAACAATCTAGAATATTTTACTATCGAATTTACGTTATCCTAAACAACTAGAATAGTCTCGTATAACAAACTCATAGTTTCAAACATTCTAGAACATTCTATGTGGCGCTAACAGACCAATAAAACATTTTCAGATAAATTGCGATTTTTCGTATCTTCCAAAATATATCTACGCTATCCTAAACATTCTAGAATATTTTACAGTCAAACTTACGATACCCTAAACAATCTAGAATATTTTCAAATAACAAACTTATAGTTTAAAACATTCTATAGCATTTTACGTGGCGTTAACAGAACAATAAAACATTTTCTCATAAATTAAAACTTTTCAAATCTTCCAAATTATATCTACACTATCCTAAACATTCTAGAATAATTTACTGTCGAACTTACGTTACCCTAAGCAATCTAGAATATTTTAAAATAACAAACTCATAGTTTAAAACATTCTAGAACATTCTATGCAGCGTTAACTGAACAATAAAACATCTTCTAATAAAAAAAAGATTTTTCGAGTCTTCCAAATTATATCTACACTATCTTAAACATTCTAGAATA
Organism: Tribolium confusum; assembly: GCA_029207805.1. Classification (NCBI taxonomy): domain Eukaryota; kingdom Metazoa; phylum Arthropoda; class Insecta; order Coleoptera; family Tenebrionidae; genus Tribolium; species Tribolium confusum. Next base: position 3,025,010 of record JALGAY010000007.1, on the reverse strand, counting down.
TTTTACTGACGTACTTACGTTATCCTGTAAATCTAGAATATTCTCGTGTAACAAACTGACAGGTTCAAAGTTTAAACATTCTAAAACATTCTATGTGGCGTTAAAAAAAACAAGAAATTGGAACTTTTCGAATCTTCAAAATTATATCTACGCTATTCTAAACATTTTAGAATATTTTACTGTCGAATTTACGTTATTCTAAACAATCTAGAATAGTCTCATATAAAAAACTCCCGGTTTCAAACATTCTGGATCATTCTATATGGCGTTAACGAAACAATAAAACTTTTTCTTATAAATTGGGTCTTTGATTACCACCACAATGAAGTTTGAACGTGTTGTCTTCTTGACTGGCCGGATCTGAGTTTCAATGAATTCGTGTGGAAAGAAAAATAACGACGCTTTAAGATTAATTTGTCGACGAGATAATTCCTAATGACAAACGCCTACAAACGAATTTTAATAAGACACTCCCTTCTGGTTTATTTTCGAAAATTTTATATAAACTAAACACTCAGTATGTTTACTACAGCAAATTTCTTCGGAACGTACTAAATAAACCAATAGGAGTACTTTATTGCTTGTTTGACTATTTATTTAGTTCCGGGATTTTACCCAAAACATTCTATGTAGCGTTAAAACAGCCAGAAAACATTTTCTGGTAAATCTAGAATATTCTAAAATACTTTCTTATGCCGTACTATCGAATTATACGTTATCCTGAACAATCTAGAATATTCTCAAGTAATAAACTGATACTTTAAAACATTCTAGAACATTCTATGTAGTGTTAACGAAACAGTAAAACATTGTCTGATAAATTGAGACTTTTCAAAACTTCCACAATATATTTACGCAATCCTAATCAGTCTAGAATATTTTACTATCGAATTTACGTTATCCTAAACAACTAGAATATTCTCGTATAACAAACTCATAGTTTTAAACATTCTAGAACATTCTATGTGGCGTTAACAGACCAATAAAACATTTTCAGATAAATTGCGACTTTTCGAATCTTCCAAAATATATCTACGCTATCCTAAACATTCTAGAATATTTTACAGTCGAACTTACGTTACCCTAAACAATATAGAATATTTTCAAATAACAAAGTTATATTTTAAAACATTCTATAGCATTTTATGTGGCGTTAACAGAACAATAAAACATTTTCTCATAAATTAAAACTTTTCAAATCTTCCAAATTATATCTACACTATCCTAAACATTCTAAAATAATTTACTGTCAAACTTACGTTACCCTAAGCAATCTAGAATATTTTTAAATAACAAACTCATAGTTTAAAACATTCTAGAACATTCTATGTAGCGTTAACTGAACAATAAAACATCTTCTAATAAAAAAAGATTTTTCGAGTCTTACAAATTATATCTACTGTATCTTAAACATTCTAGAATATTTTACTGTCGAACTTACGTTATCCTGAACAATCTCGAATCTAGAATATTCTCATATAACAAACTGATAGCTTCAAACATTCTAGAACATTCTATGTGGCATTAACAAAACAATAAAACATTTTCATATAAATTGGGTCTTTGGTTACCACCACAATGAAGTTTAAACGTGTTGTCCTCTTGACTGGCCGGATCTGAGTCCTATTGAATTCGTGTGGAAAGAAAAATGACGACGCTTTAAGATTAATTTGTCGACGAGATAATCCCTAATGACAAACGCCTACAAACGAATTTTAATAAGACACTCCCTTCTGGTTTATTTTCGAAAATTTTATATAAACCAAACACTCGGTATGTTTACTACAGCGAATTTCTTCGGAATGTATTAAATAAACTAGTGAAATTATGCATGCAAGGAGTACTTTATTGCTTGTTTGATTATTTATTTAGTTCCGGGATTTTAGCAAAACATTTTTTTTGCCAATTTTAATTAGAATGACAGTGACCTATAATGGTTGATATTTTTAGTTAGTGGTGGCATTTCCGGTTACTGTAAATCTGTCACGCTAATTGTAGAGAGTTTTCATCTTTCACGTGGACAAAACCAGAGAATTATTGTTGGAGAATGGCCAGTTATTGTACAATTGGATTGGAACCGAGATGGAATTTGATTCATTGTCGTATTTAAAACGGTTTTTTGGCTTGTTTATATACGCTTCGTGATGATAAATGCCAAAAAAATTATTTATTTTTACAGAGATTTCAAGGTTTCAATTCGACAAAAAAATTATTTACAATTTATAAATGCTATACAAGCTCTATTGTCGAAATTTGAAACTAGAGAATAGAGAAAGATATAATAAAAGTCAATGTCATTTTTCCCTCAATAACACACGTGTTTAGTAATTCCAAATTCCGCCACTAGAACGTACACTGCTTTATGTTGCAATCCCACAAATATAGTGCGAGCAAAACAATTTCTAATGTAGGTAAGCTAAGTCCTATTTGTAGATAAAAAAACGAGGTAGATTTGCGCAATTTTGATAAAACGCCAACAAAGCCGCCATTTTTAACTACCAATTGACATTTTAAATACATCCTTAATTGCAATTCCCAAAATTTATATTCAACCTATTCTGTTTCTTGACACTTCATAATTTTGAATTTTAATTTTATAGACATAAACGAGATTAGCTTACTACAAATTTAATTTTGGTAGATGGTAACAATGCCGCCATTTTGAAGCACTGGATAATAGCTTTTAAATAATTTTTTGATTGTTCCTCAAATAAAATTTACAAATTTCTTGCCAAGCCAGGCTGTAATCGGGCGTAATTTTAGACATTTTATAATCTTAGACATTAACAGAAAAAATCGAAAGGTAAATTACTATACATCCGCCATTTTGAACCATCTAATACTTTTGGTACTTCTATAACTTAACATCGGCTACGTCATTTTAATCACATCTAAAAATTTAGACATTACAAAACATTTTTACTCAACTTGATTTTATAGATTTTAAACTTCTCAAATTGTTTCAAAAAAATGATAGATATAGATGATGCTAGAATATCGAACATCCATCTTTAGTAGAAAACCAAGAAGACCGCAATTTTAAAACACTGGATAAGAGTTTTCTGTGACTGTTCCTCACAAATTTGTATCTAACTCACTCTAAATATTAAATGTAACTTTAGACACATTTAGACATTAACAGAAAGCCGCCATTTTGAAGCATATTTCACAATTTTGTGCTTGTATAACTCTATCAATTAACTGAGTTCTATCAAGTACAAATTAATCTAATTTTTTATAATCAAGGTGAGCAAAACAAATTGTAAATTAGGTAGAGTCTTCTTTAAAGTTCTCAAATTGTTGCAAAAAATTCATAGATGTGGGTGAAGCTAGATTATTGCCTCAAAAAAACTTTCTATGAGGAGTAAATAATTTTTTGAAGGTGACTGGTGTTTACTAGTTCCGAATCCCATAAATCGATATAAAAATTATTATTTTATTAATTTTTAACATTTCTGCCTTTCTATATATTCTTAGAAACAAAAAAACTAAAAATAAATTAAAAATAAAAATTTTACCTAAACATCTTCTTTAAAAAAACGTATAAATTCTAAAATAACTTCTAAAATCTAATCAGAATTTCTTAACCACGTAAAACAAATATTTTGTTTTGGAAGAGAACTCAAAAAATTCGTTTTTGGTAGCAAATTTTTCTTAAATTCTTCACATTTACTAGTTACTGTTTTTTCAAAATTTGTTTAAATTTAGACATTTCATTCATTCTTGGTATTTTAACTCGTTAATTCATTGATAAATATTTCAATTCAATGGAATCCCAAATTATCAGGATTAAAGCTTGTCCACTAAATGGAATTAACTCATTTAAAAACCGCGCTCTAATCAAAATCAATTTATAAACGGAATTGTCGAGAATTTCTTGTTTTACAAATCCTGTTTTAAAGCTGTTTAAACCGAAAGCTCTAATTAAAAAATAAACTCTAAGCGAAAAACATTTAAATTAACACCTTTTAAGCCACTTAAAGCAAACAAAGCTCCAATACAGGATTTAATCTTCTTGTGATCTACTATGTTACTGTGGTTTGTTTTTTACTGTTGCCCTGCAAATTTAAAATTTTAGCAAGTGATTCTGAGACATATTAGTCATAGTCAAGTTACGATTTTAGTTTAGATATAAATCCCTTGCTTTTTGACTAATTTTTTTAAAAAAGAGAGAACACAAAAAGCCTTTTCTGCCTTCACAAAATGTTTAATCAAGGTAAAAATCGCTGTTTATACAAAAAATACAAGAATTTTAATTAAGATTTATGCGAAATGACCATTCCCAAAATATTTGAGATTTTCCCACAGTAATCTTCTAATGACTTAATGGAAAACACAATTTTGGAATTTCTAGATATCAATCAGATTTTGAGACCACCTATACAATCAAAATTTATATACCTTTCATTTGTTACAATGACCGTCATTAATTTTTTTGTTCTGCTTTAATAATTAACTGGTTGCTGCCTCCACTCCTAGAAACTTCTCTTTGCGATTAAGTAATAATAATATTTAAATATTTTTGTGCACTTATCGAATTGACACCAATTAAGTTACTCGTCCGGCAGCATTCCTCCACTGTGTATTCAGAAAATTTCGTTATGGGCCCGCATTTTGATGAATAGTAATTGCCTTAAGACATCAACAATTTTCTTTCAATCGCCAATTAATTTTTTACGCAATCTTTATCCTGTCAACGGTGCAACTTAATCTGTTGTAATTACGAGCTTAGATAATTACAGGGCCGGAATAAATTCTATTATAAGTTTTATCCACACGAGAAAATTTCCAGTTACCAAGGCCAGGCATATATGGCGATCTATAACCAGTTTTTCTCTTTGATTTATTGAGAGATTCGTCAAACTGAGATAAATCTTCAGAGATATTTTTGCTGAGTGAGACGTACTAACACAAATTTGCATAATTAATTCTGTACTACAAATTTCGGATTAGCTCAATTAGCTTACCAAATTTCGTTGCTTATCTCTTTTTTTTTACTTTGAAATATTCATATTTCGGTGTTTTCACTTTCGAAATAGCTTGTTTTGAAAGCGATCTGTTTATTTAGGCACTCAAAAGTGAAAAAACTCTTATCTGACATTCAAATCAAGTTAAATTACCTAGAAAACATCATGTCAGACATTTGATATTTTACATGTTGTACTAGAAACGTCGTGACTAACAACGTTTCGGTAAAAATAATCCTGACACCTTCAGATCACAACTGACAGGTGACAACGTAACGTAATCCTCCGGTTTAGTGTTTATTCTGTTGTGAATATTTGTATTGTAAAAACCCAAAATGACCATACTTATCGCCCAAGAAGAATAAAGTTGTAAAGAATTAAATTTTGGGTAATGTATCTCTAATAGTTTAGGCCCTAGAAACAATGAAAGTTCATATTTCTTAAAAAAAATTCAAAACATAACTCTCTCATCTTTAAGCGTTTCTACACCGTAAACTACTAGAGATAAATATATAGTTTTGCGACTTTTTTGTACAAAATTTAATTCTCTATAACTTTTTCCTCTAAGATTTTCTTGTAGCATTCACCGTTTGCACAGCGTTTTTAAATAAAGAACGACACAATACACAAGTAATATTTTGCTGCCACATTTTTCTGATTAGTTTACTTTAAGAAGGGCCGGATAAAACCTTTCTAAACTCTGTCTACAAAATAGACTTAAACATATCAATTTTACAATTATTAAACAAAATCAAATACAGTAGCTTTAAAACATTTTTTCATTAAAATCTATAAAAGCTGAAACGTATGAAGCTGTAATACAAGTAAACAAATTACAAATATAATCAAACATATCTGTCATCAGAGAGAATAAGAGTCAAATTTTCTTTTTTTTGCAAAACCCGACAATAAAAAAATTTGTACAACAATAATGACCTAAGGTGGTTATTGTTACTGCTTAGAACTAAAAATTGAGCGTTAAAAACGCAAACAAAAAATATAATAAACTTGGTTATAAAATTTTGAACGGTTTGCTGCAAGAAGAATCGGGTAAAACCTTCCCAAACCGTATCGATAAATAGCGAGAATATTTAGTGAAGAAAATTAGGAAAGAATCAATTTTTACTTTCTAAAAATTTACTCAGAAATGAATTGGTAGAAGTCTCTCGTATTAAATCAAGAAACTTTTTCTCTTCAATACATAGAAGATGCTACTTTCAAAAAAAAATCAACAAAGTCGTGGTAGCGTGAATATTCAATAGAGCAAGCACCCAAAATTTGATAACACTAAGCGTCAAACGAGAAATCAGAAATTGCTTCAATATTTAGGTAACAAAGAAAATAATTTTTAGAAACTGAAATAGCGAAAATATTTGGAAGAAAAATCCTGTCAATTGAATCGAGTCAAATACTTGACTGTATTTTAGTAGTTATAGAAAATTAAAAACAAAAAAATTGCTTTTTAAATTATTAGTGCGTGTAGCACCATAGACGCAGCTTAGCAAGATTACCAACTTAAAATATTTTTCTTTGCTGTTGCCAATTGCTGGCGATTTAAATTAGATTTTAAATTTATGAAATTACCAAATAATGTAAACGAAGATTTTTGACAATTGCAGCAGCAGCAAAATCGGGTAGATCTTTCCCAAATTGTGTTGATAAATAGCGAGAATATTTAGTAGAGAAAACTAGGAAAGAATCAATTTTCACTCTCCAAAGCTTTCTTTAATATTAAAAAAAATATATTAAATCAAGAGACCTTTTGTCATCAACATATAAAATATGCTACTTTCGAAAACATCAATAAAGCCATGATAGCATAAATATTCGACAGAGCAAACACTAAAGATTAATCGTCAATCATTAGAGAATTCAGAAATTGTTTCAATATTTAGGTAAGTAATATATAAAATAATTTTTTGAAAGTAAGATAGCGAAAACATTTGGTAGAAAAGGTCTGGAAGAAATTAACTGAGTTATTTTTTTTAAATGCTTTATTTAATTAGTACTTGTACCATCATGAACGCAGCTTAACAGGATTACCAACTTACGATATTTTTCTTTGCTGTTGTTAACCGCTAGAAATTTTATATTTTACTAAATTCCCAAATGTAAACAAAGATTTTTGAAATTATAGCAGCAATGTTTTTAACATTTTTCAAAAAAAATTGTATTTTTGAGTTAATTGTCGTTAAGACATCTAGCAAAATAAAAAAAACCTTGTAAAAAATTAAATTTTGTATAATAAAGTCCATGAGGCTATATTCTATCTCTAATAATTAAGCTTTGAGATAATATCAAAAATAAAAAAGCTAAATCCCCCAATTTTTTTATCTTTAAGCGTCTCTAGTGCCTAAACAGTTAGAGATAAAAATATTTCTTGCATCGCTATATTTGAGAAAATAATAAACGACTGTTTTAATTTAGATTAACCTGACAGATGCCACATTTGGAATGATAAATAAATGTTGTATTTAGTTTAGATTTGGGGCCAAAAGCCGTTAAAATTTTAGTTTTTAAATAACATCTCTTGTCCTTTATCTATTGTTTTTTGGTTACCAGATTAATTCAGCTTCTTTTAATTCAGACGAATTCTATTTTTGTTTAGCAGATTTCTATTCTGTTTTATCTCTGTGTGGGTGTTTTATGTCACGTTCATCAGCAAAAAAATTATTGTTGGATTTTTTCTCATTTGTTCGTACGTATTTTGGATGTGGGCCAATCTAAATGTAATTTATCTAAATCGAACATTGCCACCGATTGAGTACTTCTACCCCGCCCAAAACATTTAGATTTTATTTTAGACAAAACGGTGATTTATTGGCGAAAAGTATTGTGCGCAGAAACCCACACTGAGTTGACTGAGTAAATTACAAATGTCACAATAAAAGAGCGGGATGTAGGATGTGGGTTATTTAGAGCGATGGCAGAAAGATCTCTTACTTCCTGATGAGAGATAAAGAAGGAGCTTTTTGCTTGTGTTAAAAGGGTATTCTGGTCCAGAAATTTAAAAAAATCATTTTTTGGGGAGTATTTTCAAAGCTTAACCGGTCAAGAATATGTTCTTAAAAGGATTTGTTAAAAGTTTAATTATTTTCAGAGATATAAGTCAGTTTATACCGGAACGAATCGAACAAAAGACGTAAGGGATCACCCGTCTACCTAATTTTATAGATTGTCTACATTTGGATGAATTTTATGGTGCAATAAAGGAATTAACTTTTCAGTCCCTCACTGCTAAAGAAACTCCAGCCCCTGAATTTTAAGTGGATTGTAAAGATCCGGCGCATAGCACCCGTTGTTTGTCTCCTTCGAGAAACCAGCTGGTCGGTTCGGTAACAATAGCGTTCACTTTTCTTTACAACCGCTCTTATTAAATCCCTCATAAAGTAGTTTGTTAGGCAAAACCATAAAATTCATCCAAATATAGACAATCGACAATCTTTACCCGAAATATTAAACGCGTTTTCTCAAAACTACATTTTTCAAAAAGTTTGTCATGATTTTCAGGTTATGCTTAACCGATTTACTTGAAATTTGGTATGAGTGTTCTCAATACATGTCTCTTTCGTACTAACTATTATTATAACAAAATAAAAATTTTTACTGTTTTTAAAAAATTCCGAAAAGACAAAAAAATAGGACAAAAATTTTTCTTTTTTTCGGACAGCCAGAATTTAGCAAAAAAAAAAAATTTCTCACTTTTTTTTTAGTTAATACGATAGCAGCATTCATCTAAATTAATAATCTTTTTTATTTTTATGTTTCGGATCATTAGAAGGGTTGCAATCGTGACAAACTTAGCGCGTCATTTTTTTTCACTTCCCTACTTCAACAACTTATAACATTTTGAGTTTTTAATTTTTTGTCATTTTTTATTTTTTTATGTATTCTTAAACTATTAATAAATGTCTTGTCAAAAATGGACAGTAAAAATATTTTTTGTTTTTTATTTATAGCACCCGAACAAACACCTCAAATTCATGCATCTACACCAGAATACCCCCTTAAGACGCAAAGCTAGTTTTTGGCACCAATTAGCTGCTTGAGCTGCTTAAATTCAAATTTTGATTGCACGACTTTAAAAATAATGTTTGTTACATCAGATAAAAGAAAGAGAAGAGCAACAATAGAATGTTTTTTGGTGTTTGCTCGTACTGATTGTATTTAAATTTCTCTCTAAATTTCCTAGAAGACCGATCATGCCGGTCAGAAACGTAAAATCTCAAGAATGTCCGTGTAATAATAATAATTTTCTTTGATTTGTCGCCACAAGTGTACCAAGTTTTGTGTCCCATCTTTTAACTTATGTCATGTTTCTCAGAAATTATAACTCTGGCATTTCATGTTGAAATTATCTAATAGAGTATAGTGAAAAAGATCTTGGCCACGCAAACACATGATTTGTGACCATCAATATCTTATGGTAGCGTGTGTTGGTATTAAATGCCCACAGGCATGTGTTAAATGGTTAATGGCCGGCGTGTGGTGGTCTTTGATCGACCAACAGAATTGAAAAAATACTTTATCTGATACTGAGGATATAAATGATAATCTAGCTAAGGTGTGACAACACACCCACGGGTCAAAGAGTGTATACCAACTAAATAAAAAAATACTGGAATAGAAATTCATACATTATACAGTAACAATAGAAAAAAATGTCTGAATGGCACAAAATATATTGTTACGTAGTTCAAAATGGTGGCTTTGTTGACATTTTATTGCAAGTAGAAATCTAGCTTTGTCCCTAGCTATACTGTTTCAACTACATTTACTATTTTATATTCTCAAATTTCAACAAAAATCCCGCTATTTTTTCAACCAATAAAATTTCTCATCACTCTATAGAATGTTCTAGAATGCTCGAAATTATGTAAAATAAAACAAAATAATTTAAACTGTTCTAGAATCCATAGTATGTTATATACGAATGTTCTAGAATGTTTAGGATATCGTAAATATAATAATAAACATTTGAAGAACTCAGTTTATTAAATAACGTAAAATTGACTTGTTATTGTTCTATAGAATGTTCCAAAATGTTTAAAACTATCAAATGAAATAAAACAAATTAGTTTAAATTGTTCTAGATTTAATAGTTCGTTATTTGAAAATGTTCTTGAATCTTTAAAATAATGCGGTACAGGAAAACATTCTAGAATATCTAGAATGTTTAAAACTATTATGTAAAATAAGTCAAAACAGTTTAAATTAATCTAGAATTGATAATTCGTAACATAAGAATATTCTAGAATGTTCGGGATAACGTAAATTTGATGGTTCCGTATTAAAAAATATTCTAGATTGTTTAGGATAACATAAAAATATTTAAAAAAATCATAGAATAATCTAGAATGTTTGTAACTATTAGTTTGTTAAATGAGAAAATCTAATATGGTTCAGGATAATGTAAATTTGATAGTACAGTACAAAAAAATATTCTAGATTTTTCTAGAATGTTGAGAAGTACGTAAATATATTTTGAAAAATTTGAAAAAAGTTTCAATTTCTCAGATATTCTTCTATTGTTTTTTTCAACGCCACATAGAATGTTCTAGAATGTTTAAAACTATTAGTTTGTTACATGAAAATATTCTAAATTGTTCAGGATAACGTAAATTCTATAGTGCGGTATAGGAAAATATTCTAGAATGTTTAAAATTGCGTAAATATATTATAAAATGTTTGAAAAGTCTCAGTTTATCAGAAAATGTTTCATTCTTTTGTTACGTCACATACAATATTCTAGAATGTTTGAAACTATCTGTTTCATATGTGAGAATATTCTAGATTGTTCAAAATAACATAAATTTGATAGCCAAGTACAGAAAAATATTCTAAAATATTCTAGAATTTGTGATTTAAAATCACGTAATATATTGTGGAAGATTCGAAAAATCCCACTTTATTAAATATTGTTTTATTGTTCTCTAATGCTACATAGAATGTTCTAGAATGTTTAAACTTATCAGTTTGTTACATGAGAATATTCTAAATTATTCAGAATAACGTAAATTCTATAGTACAGTACCAAAAAATTTTCTAGAATGTTAAGAATCGCGCAAATATATTGTAAAAGATTCTACGAGTTTTAATTTATCAGGAAATGTTTTATTATTTTGTTAACGTTACATAGAAGGTTCTAGAATGCTTTAAACCATCAGTTTGTTACAGGAAAATATTCTAGATTGTTTAGAATAACGTAAATTTCATAGTATGTGGTACAAGAAAATATTCTGAAATTATCCCCAATCTTTAAGATAACGTAAATACATTATGAAAGATTCGAAAAAGCCTAATTTATCAGAAAATATTTTACGGTTTTGTTATCGCCACTACAGAATGTTCTAGAATGTTTGAAACTATCAACCATCAGTTTGTTACATTAAAACATTTTAGATTGATCTAGAGTATTCTAGAACGTTTAGAATATCGCAAATATATTTTGAAAATTCAAGAAGTCCCAGTTTATCAGAAAATGTTTTATTGTTTAATTATCTCTCCATGGAATATTCTAGAATGCCTGAAACCATCATCTGTTACATGAAAACATTCTAGATTATCCAAAATATGTAAATTCTATAGTACGATACAGAAAAATATATTTTAAAATATTCTAGAATGTTTAGAACTACATAAATATATTTTGAAAGATTCGAGAATATTTTATTGATTTCTTAGCGCCACATAAAATGCTCTAGAATGTTTAAAAGCATCAGTTTGTTATATGAAAACATTCTAGATTGTTTAAAATCACGTAATTTCGATAGTGCGCTACACAAAAACATTCTAGATTATTATAGAATGTTTAGAATAACAATAATATATTTTAGAAGATTCGAAAAGTTGCAATTTATTACAAAGTGTTTTATTATTCTGCTAATGCCGCATAGAATGTTCTAGAATGTTTAGGATAACGTAGATTTGACAACACGAAACAGAAAAATATTCTAGATTATTCTAGAACATTTAGAATCGCGTAAATAGTTTGCAAAAGATTCAAAAAGTCCTAATTTATCAGAAAATGTTTTATTGTTTTGTTAACGTCACGTAGAATGTTCTAGAATGTTTAAAAATATCAGTGCGTTACATAAAAATATTCTAGAATGTTTAGAATATCGCAAATATATTTTGGAATATTCAAGAAGTCCCAGTTTATCAGAAAATGTTTTATTGTTTAATTATCTCTCCATAGAATGTTCTAGAACACCTGAAACCATCATTTGTTACATGAAAACATTCTAGATTGTCCAAAATATGTAAATTCTATAGTACGATACAGAAAAATATATTTTAAAATATTCTAGAATGTTTAGAACTACATAAATATATTTTGAAAGATTCGAGAAGTTTCAATTTATTAGAAAATATTTTATTGTTTTATTAGTGCCATATAAAATATTCTAGAATGTTTAAAAGCATCAGTTTGTTAAATGAAAACATTCTAGATTGCTTAAATTAACGTAAATTCGATAGTATGCTACACAAAAATATTCTAGATTATTATAGAACGTTTAGAATAACAATAATATATTTTAGAAGATTCGAAAAGTTGCAATTTATTACAAAGTGTTTTATTATTCAGCTAATGCCACATAGAATGTTCTAGAATGTTTAGATAACGTAGATTTGACAACACGAAACAGAAAAATATTCTAGATTATTCTAGAATATTTAGAATCGCGTAAGTAGTTTGCGAAAGATTTAAGAAGTCCTAATTTATCAGAAAATGTTTGATTGTTTTGTTAACGTCACGTAGAATGTTCTAGAATGTTTAAAACTATCAGTTTATTACATAAAAATATTCTAGAATGTTTAGAAGCATGTAAATATATTTTGAAAGATTTAAAAGTTCCTAATTTATCAGATATTGTCTTATTGTTTTTTGAACACCACATAGAATGTTTTAGAATATTTGAAACAAGCAGTTTTTTACATGAGACTATTCTAGATTATTCTGGATAACGTAAATTCGGTAGATACCTACAGGAAAATATTCTAGAATGTTCTAGAATTACGTATTCTAGATTTTTTTTAGTAGCAGTATAAGAAATGTCGCAATGTGCACAAAATATATAGTTAGTTGGTTCAAAATGGCAGCTTTGTTGACATTTTATTCAAGTAGCAATCTAGCTTCGCCCATTTTATTAACTGCAGGAAATTTGAATTCGGTAAAATTGTTCTGATTTGAAGCAATGCGGAAAAATCGAGATGTTTGTATCAATTGAGTATTTGAGAGGCAACGAACTTCGTATTTACTTAAATGTAAAAAAACAGGTCAGGACTGGGAGATGATTACTAATTTTTGAAGTTAATTTAGTGTGAAATGACTATACTTTTCTTTATGACCTAGTGTCTTAAATAAAGTATTCGTTTATAATATTAATGATGACAATTTCTTGCCAACAAATGATCTAAAAATAAAATAAACATGTTTTTGTAACTCCCACAATAACGACATTTAGTGATTACCGAGAAATCAAACATCTGTTGGTCATTTTTTGAATTGTGTTTTGTGTTCACAACAAACTCTCTCTCTCCCTTGAAATAATATTTCCGGTGTCACTTCCTTTATTAAAATTTTGTTTGGAACTTTTAGAAGAATGCTAACAATTTAATTACAGTAATTAGGAGGAATTACATGTTTAAACATTCAGTGATTAATTTTTTGGGAGATTTCTAATTAAAATTTTGCACGAAATCTGATAAAACCAGTCTGGTTAATAACGATTTTCACACACCAAATATCTTGAGGGTACTCTAATTAAACATCTCTATCCAGCGATAGAAAATCTGAACGATTCTCATAGATCTCGGAAACGTAGGTGTAGATATATGGAAGACGTGTTTATGCTAATGATCTCGACTAGACGTGATCATACATTCCATAAATTAAAGTAATGGTATTCCGAGTTTGGCGATAATAAAATTTTGGATTTGTGTTTTTCGAGCAATTTTTTTAATCTGAGGGGAATATGTAAACATACATTTCTCACGATTTTCACACCTCGCTGATCGAGATAACTCTACAGTGGTCTGGTTAAAGCCGATTAGGAATCCTAATCGGGACATACCATAAATTTCTCTCAGTCTGACCTAGCCGACTTTCTTTGACGGAGTTAAATCCAATTGAGATATCTAGAAAAGCTAAATAAAAGATTTTATGCGAATAGAAATTTGTAAATTATACAATGACAATAAAAGAAATGTCGGAATGTGCAAAAATCTATAGTTCGGTGGTTCAAAATGGCAGCTACTTAATTTCATTGAACGTAGTAATCTAGCTCTGCCCATATCTATGAATTTTTTACAACAAGTTTTGTATTTGTTTAATCACAAAATTTGTTAATAATAGTAATTAATAACTTAGGTAGTTTAACGCATGAGCGAAGCGAGTCAAGATTATTAATCGCTAATTAACGATCGTAAAAAAATATATTTTAAAATACTCGTACGATGTTATATAACCGAGATGAGGAGGTCCTTTCTATTACAATTAAGAGTTTATCTTTAAAAAGCATTTTTTAAAGGTTAAAAAATCGATTTTTTGGCCCACCCTATGGTAGATATAAACTAACTGCAGCTATCTCGTCTTTTAGAGTCGGTCCCAGCTACTAGTGGTAGTTAGGTCATGTTAGAGGTTATAGTTACGGCTTAAAAACTTTGGCACATCGTCACCGCCATCTTTAAAGTATAATTTGAATAACACACTTCATTTTCATCCACTCATCAAACCTGTTCCAATTTTGTACCAAAACCATTAATAAAAATAAAACAAAACTTAAAACTCGTCGATAAGCTGTCAAAATCCATGAAAAATGAATGTAAAACAGTAACTCATCAAGCATCATTGTTCTTGACAATTTAACTGTATGTACGTGTCCTAAATTCCCTATCTAACAATGCTATCATATAAATAATTAATAAGTAAAAAATAATCAAACGTAATCAACCATATCGTAATTACTCTACTTAGAAAATAGGTGTGTGTCATATTTTAATCAATTAATTATAATTCTCAAACAACTTTCTTCCGCTTCTTCACATATCTCTAAACACAAGAAAAACCTTTTCATTTCCTTTAACAAAACGTAATTTAATTTAGAAATTAGAAAATTTCACATTTTACACTCGTGTAGTGAAATGACACTTGCTTTAAGCTTTAATAACTCATCTTGATTACATCCTGCATTCCACAATTCATTTGCTTTTATAGTCTGTTCTATTTGCCCCATTTTTGTTGTTCTCTTTCATCCGGTTTTTGCAACACCTGTTATTAACAGATCGACGGACTTTGATGGATTACCTGACACCATTTTGTTTATCGTGAACACACAAAATCGTGTTTTACGACTAAGAAATTCTTCGCTAATTGCCCCCAAATTTAAATTTGGAGATTAGACAATTTGTAATTCGCGCTGGTTTCAACCAAGATGGCGGGGTGTCTCAAGGCGCCATCTAGTGACAGATTTAACAAAAAATTGTTTTGTGTAGTCTGAGTTAAAATAAGTTATTAAATATATAGTTTTTAAAGCATAAAATTAGCTTTAAGCTTTGAAATTAAATCTAGAGAATCGTGAACACACAAAATCGGGTTTTAACACTAAATTTTGAGGTTAGGTATGTTTGTAATTTGCGCTGATTTCAGCCAAGATGGCGGGAGTGTCTCAAGACGCCATCTAGTGCAAATCTCTTAAAAAACAGCTAATTATTATATTTTTGTTGTTGTCTGAGGTAAGATAAGTTATTAAATATGATATTGTTGAAGCATAAAATTAGCTTTAGGGTTTGAAATAAGATCTAGGGCTTTAAAAGACGAAATCAAGCATTAAATTTGCAATGATTGAAGTCTTGTTAAATTCTTATCGTTAAAATAATGTAACGAGTCTGTTATGGTCTGCGGCTCTCGAGTGGTTCTTTGACTTCGCCTACTGAAATAAATTACTGTAAATTATCATTTTATGGTACATTTTATCCGAGTTTATGACACGTGTGGCTCTATTAACCACGTTTCAGGTATGCACCACACAAACATAAAAATCAACAAAGACAATTTTGAATTGATTGTAAGGTCAACCAACTCAACTCACGACATTTTATTCATGGATTATCAGACACTTTAAAACAATACAAATTCGCGTCGGTGGAGAAATTTCAAAAAAAAAGTTTTATAGCTTCCTGTGATGACTTAAAGGCTATTCAATGCTTAGACTGCTTCTCTATCGTAAAATCAACACTGACAGCGATATACAAGTATTAAATTATGGTTTAATTGCACCATTAGGGACCACTACACTACTAACTTTGTGTCTAATTGCTGGTTAATTTTTTTTTTAATTTTTGATGCGAATTTTACACAGGAATGCTCTCATACTGGTGGTATCTCTGATTTCAGATTGAGATATACGAGAAGAGAGATTTTATCCAGGATTTATAAACGGGTTTTATGAAAACCAGTCTCGAATTTATATTTAAATTTTCCGCCTAGTTCTGTCAAATGTCATTCTACAAGGCGTTCTTAGAGCCAACATTAGAAAATAATGAAACAGATTTCGGCGTTGTTATACTACAAAATGGTACCGTTTTGTCGTTTCTAGAAAAATATTTTCAAATTTCCCGCTATTTTAAAACAAACATGACGTCATCTGCTGTTAAAACAGTAGTTAAAAAAGCCTAATTATTTCTCAGGAAAATTTTGAAATATATTGTAAAAATAATAATCAGCAATTACCTAAACTAAAATTTTTTATACTAACACGTTATTTAACTGTTTTTTAATCTATAAAATCAAAATGGCTGAGTTAAATTAGATAAACAAGATTCAGTTATTAAATTTTTCGCCTAGTTTTGTCAAATGTCATTGTACAAGACTGCTTTAAGACGCTATTAGAAACAAAATTAAAAAATAGTGAAACAGATTTAAAAATAAAACAGATTTCTGTGTTGTTATAGAGTGGTTGGATTTTGTCGTGGGCGATGAGTCATTCTGCGCAAAGTACGAAAACACATCTTGGTTAAGCGCTATTCACTAACCTAAAAACATTCTCATTTCGTTTCGTTCCTTCTTGGAATCACATTGTGGTTAAGCCTGCGCGTATTGACAGATTTGTAATTTTATTTCAACAGTCTTCTTCAAGATTCTGTTTTTTCGTGGTTTACAGTTTTGTAAGTATACCTAGTACAATTTAGAAACAAGGATATAAATGTGTTTTTGCAGAACATACTTTGCGACAATATGATGGGCAATAACGGTCGTGTTGTTCATAGTCAAGGGAGGCAGATAATTTATAACGTTTTTTCGTTTATGAAAGAGGAAAAAGAGAAAGGTGAAGTTATAATTCCCTAAGAACGTGTTGCTAAAGCCACTGGTGTTGGTCTTAACACGGTAAGGAGAATTATAGAAGAAGGTAGCAAGAAACCTGAAAATAGCAAATTTCAATCTCCGCGTAAAGAAATCAACAAACCATCGTCAAAAAGCACATTGGATGAATTCGAAGAAGAAATAGTTTGAAAAGTAATTTATAATTTTGCCGCCATTCATAAAAGAAGACCGACAATGCAAGTTTTATTTGAGGCAGTAAAACGTGAAGGTGTTAATTTCACTGGTAAAATAGATTCATTTAGACAGTTTATCCGAAAGCTAGGTTTTCGTTGAAAGAAATCGACAGATAATTGAAAAATCTTAGTTAAAAAACGGACATCAGGTTAAAACGAGTTGAATATTTAAGACAACTTAAAAAGTACAAAGAAGAAGGTCGAAATATTATATACTGTAATGAAACTTACCTTCACAGTTCCCATACTGTACCGATGGCATGGGATGATGGCACAAATAACATGCTTAAGGCACCGATAGCCAAAGGGCGACGTCTAATTATTTTACACGCTGGAGGCGCGCAAAGTTTTGTGCCTAATGCTTTAAATATATTTAAATCGGGATCGAAAACAGGCGACTATCACGATGAAATGAACAACAACAACTTCACCAAATGGTTGAAAGAAAAATTTATTCCCAACATTTCAAGGAAATCGGTTTTGGTGGTGGATAATGCGTCTATCATAATGTGGCAATAGAACCTAGTCCGAACTCTTCATGGAAAAAAGCAGCAATGCAGCAATGGCTAAACGAAAGAGAAATTTTTTTTGGGACCAAAGAAACAAAGGCAAAATTATATAAAAAAATTAATTTGAATAAACCACCGTATAAGCAATTTGCGATCGACAAAATTCTGGCAGAATGTGATATGCCAGTTTTACGGTTGCCTCCATATCATCCGCAGCTTAACCCCATCGAAAAAATTTGGGCATTAGTAAAAAATCATGTGGGTATTCACAACGTAACATTTAAATTAGAAAACGTCTGGAAATTAGCTGAAGACAAATTTGCTACGATTTCAGTGGAACGATGGAGAAATATATGTAACCACGTAGAAAAAACCGAGGAGGAATACATGGCCAGAGAACACATTATGGATGATATAGAGGACTTCATAATTTCTGTTAGAGCTGACGAAAGTGATAACGATTCGGAATTTTACATTTCTTCCGACGAGGAAAACGATTAAGGTTGCGCAAAATTGCAAGAATAATGCAAAAATGTTTTATCTCAACTGAATAATTTTTTAAAAAAAATTTCATACTCTTTATTTCTTCTTTTGTTTTTTAATAATCGCTGTGCAGTCTATTCTATTAAATTTGTCTTTTAATTTGTATTTTTATTGTATTATTGTACAAAATACAACAAACAACGGGTCCCTGTCTGCGCATTTCATGCAGACTTTTAAATTTGCCGCAATCTGAAACTAGTCAGATGTTTTTGGGTTTCACTTATCGCATTTAAGATTTTACTTCACGCAGATCTGTTCAAGGTCATCACCCACGACAAAACCCAACCACTCTACTACAAAATGATATCGTTTTGTGGTTTTTAAAAAATATATTCAAATTTCCCGCTATTTTAAAACAAACATGGCGCCATCTTATTTTGTTAATAAAAAAATAAAACCCAACAAAAAAAGTAAAAATAAATAATGTTAATTTCGCCATTTTCTTTGAGATACATGATCATTTTGATGACGTCACAAAAGTTGACAAAGTGGTAAAGCAAAGAAAATGAAAAGTCTCTGTCAAAGAAGTTTTCAAAACAAATTTAAAATATACTGTCTTAAAAAATTATTATTATAGAATTATTAATATAGAATTATTAGAAAAAATATATTAAAATATTAAAAACGCTTTGCAAACGGTCAATAATTACAAAAGAATGTTATAGAGAAGAGTTATAGAGAAATAAATTTTGTATAACAAAGTTGACAAAGAGATATTTTTATCTCTAATAGTTTATTGCCTAGACAGGCTTAAAATAAAAATTAAACAATCTTTTTTATATTCCAATAATTAATAATTATAAAGCGTAGCGTTTTTAGTAATATTTTTTCAATATACAAAATATTATACTAAAACTACATAAGTAACTGTTTATTTTTTTTATATTTTTTTTCTTATGTATATATCTTTCTTTTAGTTCCTACTTACTCAAATCTTACTAACATTACTGCATTATTTAGAAATTTAGTAGAATATAAAAAAGGTTGTTTAACTCTCTTTTTAAGCGTCTTTAAGACCTAAACTTATAGAGATTAGAAATGTGCCCCAAACTGTATTATACAAAATTCAATTTTCTTCAACATTTTTTTGTATCTTTGGCCGTTTTCGCAGCGTTTGCAAATAAAGACAGTGCTACACAAATTTATTTATTTTTGTATTTTATTACTGTTTATTTGAGGATATAAATAGTGTGGCTGTTATCATTGTTATTATTATTAAAAGAAATGATTTGCGCTTGTTGCCAGGAATATTTGCTCCCATTGTAACATAAAAATTCGCTGCTTAGAACCCTCGGGCTTTTATCTACTATAAATCGCACCTCAGGATTAATCATGCATTTCTCTTCCTTGAGAAATAATCTACTATTACTGTCTTTGTTACAATATTTATTTTTTAAGATTATAATAACGTCTTCCCACATATTTGTGTCATCTACAAATAAATTCAAAAAATATATAAAAGACATTTTTGAGTCGCTACAAGAGAAAAATAATTTACATTTAGAAATAATAAATACAGATAAAATTTTGTCTTTTTTAAAAGGTTCCCCGAAATTTCTTGTAATCGCACGTTATTTGAAATAAATATTTTTTTTAAATTTTTAGAATCTTTTTTAAAAAATTTATGTTTTTAGATTATGATGTCTAAATCTGTCAATAAATCAGCGCTTACCTTCTTGAAATGTTTTTCTAGTCGCACGTTATATACGTCTCTTATTATTTAAATTCAAATTTTCCACGTTTTTTAAGCAAAATGGCGGAAATGTAACCAAACGCCATCTGCTAATAAATTAATAAAATAACTTAATAAACATTTAAAAAATGTAGTAAATAATAAAAAAATATAAAAGACACTTTTGAGACGTTATAAGAGAGATATTTTGCATTTAGAAATAATAAATACAGATATAATTGTGTCTTTTTTAGAAAATTTATTATTTTAGATTATGATATCTAAAGTTTCTCAAAATTTTTTTGTGATAGCACGTTATTTGCGTCTCTTATTATTTAAATTCAAATTTCTCAGGTGTTTTAACCAAAATGGCCGAAACGTAACCCAATGCCATCTGCTAATAAATTTTAAAAAAACGTAAAAAACATTTAAAAGTTGTAATAAATAATAAAAAAATATAAAAAAGACATTTTTGAGACGTTATAAGAGAGACATTTTGCATCTAGAAATAATAAATACAGATATAATTTCTGTTTATTTTAAAACGACTTGTAATGGCTAATAAAAGAACAAATTTAGTGATTTCTCTCCCATTTAATGTAAAATCTGAAATTCCTTAAATAAATTCACGTAACAAAAAAATTTCTCTTTTGTTTAATAATTCAACATGAAGTAATAACTTCTCAATTTAATTATTACATAACAGTTTAAGAATTTTTTTAAAGAGACAATAACACAAATTGCAATTATTTAAACATTAAAAAAATAGAAGCAAGATAATAGAAGCGTTTTTGCGGCCATTAAAATTATCTTCTAGTAGAAGTAATTAATGTCGCGTCTTTTCTACAAAGTAGAGTCATAAATTAGAAAAAATGTCTACTTCTTTATTATTAAATTACAAAATTAATTAATTCAGTGTCAACACATTTATCAACAACTTTTTTGCCCAATCAAATTTGCCAAAAATTTTCGAGTTCGCCCTGGTATTGGAATGTGAGATTACAAACCGTTATTTAAATTGTAGGTGTTTTTATTATTAAAACAGAAAATCCTAGTGAAATCAAATTATACACCTGTTGCTCCCAAAAACCTATTTTTTCTTTTAATTATTAATAATTAAATTTTGTTTGGTAATAATAACTCAATTTCCTTTTTACCTTATCTACATTCCTCTCTTAGAGTCGGCATCCTCACCATTGCAATTGTTAGAACAATCCACAAAGCACACTCACATTATAACCACCCAAAAACCAAAGATCTATTTAAATCCAGCAAACACCTTCTATTCTAGCCGAAATGCGTCGCTACAACCCGCAAAAATCGTTTTTTAAACCAACGAAAGCGCAAAACACTCCAACAACGCCATTACTGAGCACCAGTTGACCACTAGAAGAAGGTAGCTGGCATTCACCTGAGAATTTTAAACGCACCGACCCGTTTCACCAATAAAACTGCTCCTTTTCCGACGTGCAATCGTGCTTCGGGTGGGTATTTTTAGGACGACGCTGGGAAAAGCGATTTTGCGGGTTTTCTCGCAATTTTTGACATGGGGGAATAGGCAGGCAACATTGCGGGAGGAGATGGAGTGGTTCGAAGAAAATGGGGGGTTTAAGGAAAAATCAAAAGGCTGTCTAAGTAGTGTCAGTCTTAATTAGGACAGAAAATTTACTTTGTTAATTGCACCTGAAGGACCACACAATTTTTAAGCACAATTTGTGACCCGAAAGCACCAAATATTATAAACAATATTTCTAGAATGTTTACTTAAAAAAAAACAAAGAAACTATTATCTCTAGCTTCAAAATTCTACTAGAAGTGGTAAAAAGCGCATTTGTCAAAACCCAAATTATAGAAGCATAATCAGCGTTATTAAAACTGATAAAAAAAAATTTTGGCTCTGAAATTAGTAATAAACGTCACTCTCATATTTATTAATTTATAATTGTTGCTTTGATAAGAAAGATCGCCTTTGGTTCCCAAAATTGTTTGGATTTAGATTTAGAGCAAAAAATTTACTTTGTTAATTGCAGCTTCTATACTCAGATTTTTTTCTGGATCCGGCTCGAAGGACCATATAATTTTTAAACACAATTTGTGACCCGATATTATAAAAAAAAATCTGGAATGTTTACTTAAAAAATACAAAGAAACTTGTCTCTAGCTTCAATTTTTTTTATTAAAAGTAGTAAAAAGAGCATTTGTCAGAGAAACTTTAAAAGGACTGCCTAAATAGTGTCAGACTTAATTAGGAAAAGGTTTAGCAATGTTTATTTAGATTTAGTGCAGAAAATTTACTTTGTAAATTGCGGCTTCTATACTCAGAATTTTTGTAGATCCGGCTCGAAGGATCACACAAGTTGTAACCCAAAAGCTCCAAATATTATAAACGATATTTCTGGAATGTTTACTTAAAAAAAATACAAAGAAACTATTGTCCCTAGCTTCAAAATTCTACTAAATGTGGTAAAAAATGCATTTGTCAGAAGCCCAAACTTTAAAGGCACAGTCAGGCTTATTAAAACTGATAAAAAATTTCTCTTTCGGTTCTGCAGTTAGTAATAAATGTCACTCTCATATTTACTAATTTATAATATTTATTTTTATAAGACAGATCGCTTTTGGCTCCCAAAATTGTTAAAATATAGCTTCCTTAAAAATTAGCAAAACGTCGCCTCCGACTTGTAAAATTCCAAAAAAAATATAGCCTGTGTTTTTCAATATCACTTCTGGTTAGTTTCAAAAATTAGTAAATTGTTGATTTTGGTTTCCAAAATTAGTAAAATGTCCTTTCTAATACCTAAAATTCTAAATAAATAAAGTAAAGAATATTTTAAAGATTTTAGCTTCTAAAATAATTAGTAAAATTTTTTTCTTGACATCCAAAACTAGTAAAATGTTTCTTTTTACTTCTAAAATTACAAAAACAATAATGTCTTTGCCTTAAAAAATTAGTAAAAAATCGTTTTCAATACTCAAAAATTTAAAAAAATTATAATCGTGTTAAATGAATTAAAAAAGGAAAAAAATTAACATTTAGCTTCTAAAATAATTAGTAAAATTTTGCTTTTGACATTCAAAATTACTAAAATGTTCCTTCTTATTTATATAATTTCAAAAACAATAATGTTGCTTTTGTTTTTATTAATTTAAAAATTATTAAATAATACCTTTAGTTAATAAAAGATAAAATTATATTTCCGAGTTCCGAAACTAGTAAAATATTTTTTTAAAATTCAAAATTAGTAAAATATTGCTGCTGACTTCTACAACCAAAAAAAATATCATTTTTGTAAATTTATTAATTTAGAAAAGTATAAAAAATTTTGCCTCTGCCTTCTGAAATCAACAAATTATCAAATCTTACTTTCAAAAAATATAAAAACATGTTGCCTTTGTATAATTATTATTACAAAACTAAAAAAACTTTTGCCTCTGGTTCTAAAATTAGTAAAATACATCTTTAAAAATTTTAAATCAGTAAAATAATGCTTTTGTATTGTTAGATTAGTTAAATATCGCTTATATCTTCCAAAATTAGATAAATATAACGACCTCGACTTTCAAAATTATTAAGATGTTGCTTCCTGCTTATATAATAAAACTTCTATTGATTTCAAAATTAAAAATATTGTCTTTGTCTTCTAAAATTAATAAATCGTCAAATTTTGCTTTCAACAATTACAAAAACAATGTTGCTTTTATAATTAATGTTATAAAACTAAAAAAAATTTTGCCTCTGTCTAAATTTAGTAAAATATGTCTCCCAAAGTTTAAGATCAATAAAATATTGCATTTGTGTTCCTAAATTAGTAAAATAATACTTCTACTTTGCAAAATTAGTAAAATGAGAACCCAGACTTTCAAAATTAGTAAAATGTTGCTCTCTGCTTCTAAAATTACAATTTCATTAATCTGAAAATTAAAAATATCACTGTCGGCTTCTTAAATTAATCAAAAAAATCGTATTTTGCTTCTAAAAATTATAAAAACAATATCGTCTTTAAAATTAGTGTAATAAAACTGAAAAAACTCTTGCTTCTAGTGTCTAAAATTAGTAAAATACATCCTCAAAACTTTAAAATTAGTAAAATATTGTTTTTGTCTTTTTAAATTTGTAAAATATCGCTTCTGCTTGTCAAAATTAGTAAAATGTTGCTTTCTGCTTTTAAAATTAAAATTTCGTTAATTTTAAAATTAAAAATATTGCCTCCGGTTTCTAAAATTAATAAATCGTAGAGTCTTGCTACAAAAAATTACAAAAACACTGTCGCTTTTAAAATTATTATCATAAAACTGAAAAAACTCTTGTCCCTGATGTCTAATATTAATAAAATTTCAAAATTAATAAAATATTACTTCTTGTTGCTAAAATTGCAAAAACAATGTCACGACTGTTTTAATACCTCCTCTGCTTCTAAAATTAGTAAAATTTTTCAGTTTAAAATTTTCTTTTCCAAAATTTTTCTATTTTTATTTTTTTTTACAAAAATATATAGCATTTTTCTTCGATTTTCGGAATTGTTAAAATTGCCTCCGACTGTCAAAATTAGTAAAAACATGCTTTAGTAACTACCTCTGTTGTTCTAATTTAATAAAATTAAGTTTCTAAATTAAAAATTAGTAAAATTTTACCTTCAGCTCGTTTTTCGCCTTCGTTGATTTAAAATAACTAAAAAAAACCCTTTTTGCCTTATCTTTTTGTTGATTTCAAAATAGCTAAAAAATATAATTTTTCGTTTATAACATTAATAAAATTACGATTTATAATTTTATAATTAGTAAAATGTCGCTTCTGCTTTCCAATATTAGAAAAGCCGAGCTTTTTGCTTCCCAAATTGTTGTTAGATAATTAAATTTAAAGCCATAAGACAAAAAAAAATATATCACTCCCTATTATTAGAGTAACAAGAAGGTAACACGCGTTAATAGACTTGTCAAAATTATTTTTAGCCGAAATGATGGGTTCACAGAAAGTTAAATACAAACAGATGTTAATAATTTGATTGATGACATCGTCCGAGTGAAATGTCTCAAATAAAAAATAGAAAATTTGGTGAAATATATACGACTTCTGACAAATGTAAAACAGACCAATTAAAAAGTCGAAATAGCCACTTAAAAATATTTTTGTAAATGTTGTCACCTGAGAAAATATGCGAAATTTCTAGAATCTAAATTTGTTTTATTGGAATTTCAAGTTTTCAAGCAGAGATAATTACTAAAAGCGTTCATTAAGCGAGAAGTTATCCTTTTCTTTGTACTGTTTACTTTTAAAATAAAAAAAAATGGACGCATCCTGTTCTTTCAATAGTTTTCGCTTTATCTAACTAGATCATCAATTTTACGCTCGAAAAAAATGTTTCTTTAATTTCCCTTTTATTCACTCGATTCTCTCAAATTTTAAACATAATAAAGCAATTTTCTTGTTATGTAATTTTCAAACTAAATTAAATGTACACGTGACTGTATTTTCCCGTTGGCAGTAACTGTAAAATCTTCAGTAATTTCTCCATCTTTTCAAAATCGTGCATAAAAATAAATACTTCCTTGTCAAGACACAAAGTTTTATTAACAATAGACTCCACAAAACCATTGTTCTATCAAATAGCTTAAAAGTAACGTAATTTCACGAATAAATAGAAAAAGTAACGTTTTACAAACATTTCCCATATTTAAATTAACATCAGATATTACATAAATGTTGTGAAATAAACACGAAATTATATCAGTTTCCCACAACTAAAAAACACAAAATTAATAACCGATTTTGTCTAGTGCGAAATAAAAAACCGCTGCGCGCGCTAATAAGGCAATGGCAAACAAATTAGAGTCTACCGTCTTTTAACCCTCTACAAATACTTTGAAACCACTCAAGAAACTTTTGTTATTACTGTCTGGAAGAACGTATTTAAAAAGACATTTCAACGCCCGTTAGCATCCATATTTTTTACTTTTTAACGTTAAGATTGTTACATTACCAGTACAAAACTGTACTAAACATGCACAATAAAAATTTTGACGCCATTTTGTTAAACATAACGTAGAACGTTTCTTTACTTCCAGATTACGATTTTCGGCCAATTTATACGATTTTACAGCTGTTTTATGTTATTAGAAAATGTAGCAATTAATTTTACAGTTAGAATATCTAAAATTATTTTTAGTTAGAATATTAATTTAGAATCCAACATTGAAATACTAAGATCCCTAATAGTTACTTTTATCAGAATACAATCTGTCAATTTAACTATACAATTTTATAAAAAAAAATATTGCCATAAATTTTTAAACTGTTTTATTTATTACAAAAAAATCGTATTTAAAAAAATACAATCAAGTGTTAATATAGGCAACTTTCTACACAATTGTGTATTGTTAGTTGCATAACTGAATCAAATTTTAAACCTGGCTTCTCTGCAATTTTTGACCGCTTTTGGATCAACTTCAATTTTACTAAAAAAAATATTCTCTTCATAACCGTTTTTTGCTTTTTATTTTTTTAAAAATATACAATCTTATTTTATAATGAAAATAATATAACTTATTTCCTGTCTTCATTTATTAAAAACATTAATAATACATTAATTTAGTGGGCAGAAATGCTGACTTGCCACACTCTGATTGTATTATCTGAATATCCAGCAAACAAAGTCTGTCCATCAGTAGACCATGCCAACGAAAGACATTGTGGTGGTTCAGCTTTGCTCAATGGTTGTGAAACAACTTCAGGTCTCAATTCTTCAACCATTTCTTTGCTTTCCAAATCCCAAATCTTAATGGAAGGACCAAAAGCGGCACATAACCAATATCTAACCAAACAAATTAAAATCAACAACAAATCAATAAAATTACATTTATTGTGTTTTGACAAAAAAAATCAGTCCCATATCCGCTAACCTCTCATAACTTTATCAAGTGGTTAAGTTTTTTGTCATCATTACATATAAAAAACTGTATTACGTAATATTATTACTTACCTGTTTGGTGAGAAGCAAAGTGCCGTAATGATATCATTATGGTCCAAAGTATGTAAATGTTTGCCATCATTAAGATCCCATAGCATGGCTTTGCAGTCTTTACCTCCACTTGCACACAAACTACCATCAGGTGAGACAGTAACAGTGTTCAAATATCCAGTATGACCAGAATGGTTTATCTTAAGACGACAATTAGTTAAATTCCATACTTTGACCATACGATCCCACCCAGCTGACACTATAATAGGATTTGAATGATTTGGTGAAAATCTCACACAAGAAACCCAATCAGAATGACCATCATCTTGGATCGTGTATTTGCACTCAGCCAAGGTGTTCCATAACTTAATGGTTTTGTCGCGAGACCCTGACACGATTTGACGGTTGTCCACAGAGAAAGCCACACTTAAGACATCCTAAACAGACAAAGTTTTAAATACTTTATGAAAAAACAGAAATACAAAACTGGGAGCGACTGATACTTACATCCAAGTCAGTCAAACTTCAGTCGTCGCAATTAATAATAAAAAACAAAAAATCTTCTGACTGTTGCAAGATATTTAATAACTGAAAAACTTAATCTGAGTATTCGAACCTTTGTATGGTCCTCGAAACGACGTGTTGTTTTTCCAGCAGCCAAGTCCCACAAACGCAAAGTCTTGTCCCATGATCCAGAAAGGGCGTAATTACCATCACTGGATAAGACAACGTCCGAAATAAAATGCGAGTGGCCGTATAAACGCTTTTGGGGCACACCATACTGGGTCTCATCACGTGTCAACTTCCACACAATCAACGTTTTATCTAAAACCGAAACGATTACACAAATTAAAACTCCCACAAGGTTTCTCAGCGAAATTCAGGCCGATTTCGAACGGATGATTGCGAAATCACGAAATATTTGAGGATTTAGCCAAAGTGACAGTGAGGTTACTTTCGGGTGTCTTACCTCGGGATGATGATAAAATCATGTCGGGGTACTTGGGATTGGTCGCAATTTGCGTAATCCAACCATTGTGGCCCAAAAGGGTGCCTTTTAACTGGAGAGTTTCCGACATTTTTCAAGAGACGTTCCACGTCGTGAACCGGCACCAAAAGAAAGGAAAATGGGCGGCCGAAAACTACCAACCTAAATTCACTGCCAACCGCAAGCGCAAAGTCACCAGAAATTTACAAAAATAAGCTCTAGAGTAGCGATAATTAAATAAAAATATTAGATAAAAAATGTGTGTTAGTGACAAATGTAATTTAATGTGTCAATAAGACATTAAAATAAATTTAAATTATGAATTACAGGAAACTGTAATTAATCTACTTTAAAATAATGTGTTTTTTGTCACAGATTAAAGATAATTTTTGCAAATACTTAAAAAAAACTTTTGAAAAAACTGAAATTAATGTTTCAGTGTACAATTAATAATTGCTTGACTTATTTAATTTTTTTACTAAAAATGTTGCAGAGTTATGCAACCCACGAAACGGTGGCAAGTGAAATGATCTTATGGAACATTCCATTTCTGAAAATTCCTAAAAAAAAATCTTTGTTTTTGCTACAAGTTAGATAAAACTCCTTAAATACTTATAAAACCTGAGTTTAATAAATTTTATGTTACTTATTTTTTCTTTTTTTTATAATAAATAAAGTAAAGTTATGCAACTTGCGATGCACGCGCCAAGTGAAATGATCTTGTGGAGCGTCTCATTTCTGAAAATTTATTTTTTAAGTATATAGGTGGTCAAAACCGTTTTTTTTTGCCACAAGTGAGAAGAAACTTCCACAAACCGTTTGATTTTGTTTAGTTTATTTTTGTTTTTGTTGAAATTAATTTTATTTTGGTGAATTCAAATCGACCAATGGGATCGCATGGGCAGGTCCTGTGAAACCAAACGTCCTTGCCCGTTTGAGATGTCAACAAATGGTGAATTTCTCACTTGAGCAACCCCTCGATAAAGATGAAAGGGCCCCAACCTCAAAAACCGTTTAAATTACGTGTCGCCCCTCCTGTTCCTCCACAAATTTACGAAAAACCGTTCAAGGTAAAAGTTTTCCCTCTGTCGTTTAAATTTCCCGGTTCGAGGTGAGAGTACACAAAGCCGCCGCTAGAGGTCTTCAGAAATCCACCATAAAATCGCCATTTTGGTGTGTTCATCCGAGAATATATAAAAAGTAAAATACCGAGTAATTTATGTAGAGAAACAAACCGAATTCTGTTCAGTTTAGTGTAATTATTTATAATATAACTTATTTTTGTGTGTATGACCAGATACCGCTAGAAATGGATGATAAAGCTTCGTGTAAAGAACTGGATCAGTGGATAGAACAGTTAAATGACTGTAAGCAACTATCAGAAAATCAAGTAAAGACACTATGTGATAAGGTAAATACAGCCCCTTTTTTATCTATTTTTAATTTTATAAACTGTATTTGTTTGCATACTTTATCTTAAACTAAGAGTAATTAATGTAATTAACACTAAGTTTACTACAACTCCTTATTTACAATCCCAGTTAACGTTATCTCTATTAAAATAAGCAGTTTTTATCCTTGAAGTTCAATCTTTTCATAAATCTAATCAAACAGAGCAACACTTCATCCGTAATCACTGTATGAATCACGTAGTGATGTCAAATTCCCCGAAAAAATCCCCAATTATCTAGTGTAATTAATTTTTTAAAGTTGGCAAAAAACCAAACGTCAAAACATAAAATATGTATTTTTTAACAGGGGAAAGAAACATCCGTAATTACTCTATGAATGACGTAGTGATAATAATAATGAATTTGTATTGAATAAGTAGTGGTTTGACATAATTAATAATATTAGTAGTTGGGGGGAAAAATCCTCCAACTACCTAGTGTAATTAATTTTTTAAAGTTGGCAACAAACCAAACGTCAAAACTTAAAATGTATTTTTTTTTTAACCACAGGGAAAAGAAACATTCTTTCTAATGAATCACGTAGTGATTATAATAACGAATGAATAGTGATTTGACATTACTAATATTATTCCCTGAATTGACATAGGGTAAAAATCCCCCAACTATCTCGTGCTAATGTAATTAATTTTTTAATGTTGGCAACAAACCAAACGTCAATCTTACCAATATGTGTTTTTTTTTCTTTTTCAGGCGAAAGAAATCCTGTCAAAAGAGTCTAACGTTCAAGAAGTGCGATGTCCTGTGACAGTTTGTGGGGATGTTCATGGTCAATTCCACGATTTGATGGAATTATTCAGGATAGGAGGAAGAAGTCCCGATACGAATTACCTATTCATGGGTGATTATGTAGATCGTGGTTATTATTCAGTTGAGACTGTGACGTTACTGGTAGCACTGAAAGTCCGGTATAAAGAAAGAATAACAATTTTAAGAGGTAACCACGAATCGAGACAAATCACCCAAGTTTATGGTTTTTATGATGAATGTTTGAGAAAATACGGAAATGCAAACGTTTGGAAATTCTTTACTGATTTGTTTGATTATTTACCATTGACTGCGCTTGTTGATAGTCAAATTTTCTGTCTACATGGAGGATTAAGTCCCAGTATTGATACTTTGGATCATATTCGGGCATTAGATCGTTTGCAAGAGGTAAGTGATTTTTTTTTAGTGAATGAATAAAATATTTTGTAAATAATTCAGATTTTGCTCTGAAAATCATAAAAAAGTGTGTTAATCATTTTTTTATTGATTGAAAATCAATACAATTAGAGATTGCATGTGAAAACTTGATCGTAGACTAATTTGAGGAAAAATTGGTTGGGTTGGTATTCTTGTTATGTAATAAATGAGTTCGTTAATAATAATATTAATAAACGTCAGAAACACGTAGATTGATAAGTGAATTCATTAAAGCTAGAAAAAAATCGAATTGTGTGGTATTGAATGAATCGATATCTTTTACTATTTCTTATAAAAAAAAATATTCTAAAACAATTGGTTAAAAATCATTGTTAAAATAAAGAAAATATATCTAATTTTGTTCTAAATTCTATTTATGAAATGTATTATTAATATTTAAAATGTAGGAAAAAGAAAACAAGTACTTTGAACTGGAAAAAGTAGGCTAAAAAATAATCTAAAAAAATGTATAATGTTTTTAGTTTATTTATGCAAATAACAAAATGTTTTATTAAATTTAGTAATAAGGAAATTATGTAAACAGTTTAGTTTTTCCAAATTCAATTTAAAAAAAAATGTAAAAAGGTCAATCAAAATAATAAATTCTAACTTGAGGTAATAAATGGTACAAATCATCTCCTAACGCAAAATTTACTTAGAATTACGGCTACTTTGTTATATAATATATTACTTAAGTCCAATTCTCATTTTCTGATAATAGAATTATCAGAATAATAGAAACACTAAAATAGGTTTTAACGTATCACATTTTTTTAAATAATAAACTTCTGAATGTTTTGCTACAAACTGAATACCAAGCTGTTTGTAATAATGTCCTTCTACTTTTCATAACATTGCTTGAGGTCGTAGGTTCATATTTTAGCCCATATTGGGGCAATGGTAAATGGTAAATTATATACGTGTGTCTTTGGAATTGTATCAGAACTTTATTTTCATCAACAATTTCTTTTATTGCAACAATATTTTGTTCAAAAACAAACCAATTTTAATTGTTTTTACTTCATAATTACAATCCTGAATTTTAGGTCGTGAGATAATTAAAATAGGCGCTAAAAATTGTGAAATAGACTGTAAAAAAAAAATATTTTAGGAATTTTTGAAAAAACTAAATTTGTTTTTAGGGTCTATTTATCGATTTTTAGCGCTTATTTTAATTTTTATAACTTAAAATTTAGGTTTATAATCCAAATTAAACCTAAAATATTGATAAACCCCGAGAATTTTATTGGAATGAGTTGAAAAATCAGATTACACGGTCATTCAAGTTTTATCTGCACCCCCAAAACGTCTCTTAAAACACGAAAAAAAATATACGTATATTTCACACAAATTTATATCTCATCTTAATTGTAAAAAAGATTTGTTCCATTAAGTAATTTATGCTTTTAAACTCAAAAAAAAAAAATGTGACAAAAAATTACATGTTTTTTTGGTCAAAATGGCGTAACAAAATCGATCTGTACAATTATAAGTTGAAAAAGTTGTTAGAATTTGATCAAAATTTATTTTTTTAATTCAGTTACGAAAAGTAACGATTTGATGTGTCATTTCAGTTCTCAAACGTTTTCTATTACGTCACTAGTGTCAAAAAATTACATTAAAATAATCAAGAATAGCTATTTATGCTATTTAACGAATTGCAAAATGATTTTTTTCTGCACTAGACGTGAAAACGAGTGATTCAACACGTCATGTGCAAAAATTAGTCATTTTGCAGTGTGTTTATACAAGATTTTTTCCTATTCAAATTACAAAGTAAAAAAATATAGTGAGTTTTTTGATTATTTTAATGTCATTTTTCATCACTAGTTATGTAATGAGAAACTTTTAACATCTGAAATGACATATAATGGCTGCTTTTCGTAAATGAATTGGAAAGAATTTTGTATGAAACACATTTCAAAATGTTTGATTTATAATTTGCGTCTTTAAAGAACCTATTACAACACTGATTTAAGTGCGTTTATAGTCATTATAACACTAGTGCTGTAATAGGATTATTATCACGCTCAATCTTACACTTTTTCCATAAAAAAAATTCTTTTCAAGTGCTCATAACTGAATTGGAGAAAATATTGTATGAAACACGTTGCGAAATGTTTGATTTATAGTTTGCGACATTAAGAAATCTATTATAACACTCATTTGTGTGCTTTTCTAGCCATTATCGCACTAGTGCTGTAACACGTCTCTTGTAACACAAAATTTTTCTTTTTTACTAAAAAAAATAGTAATAACGCAAATTATAAAAAATATTATATTATACTTGTTTCATAAATTTTGTTGTTGAATTCATTTGTTTTTTGAGTACATACTCGTAACTGAATTGGAAAAAAATCTTGTACAAAATACATTTGCAAAATGTTTGATTTATAATTTGCCTCACTAAGAACTTATTACAACACTCATTTCCGTACTTTTATCGCTGTTGCAGCACTAGTGCTGTAATAGGCCTATTATAACACGCAAGATTTTACATTTTTACATAAAACAAATTGGTAATAACGCAGAAAATACTATATTATATTTGTTTCGTAAGTCGAATGGTTGCACTCATTTCTTTTGAGTACTTGTCGTAATCATTCATTATCTTACGCAACGCGTATAGTAGTATACTATTTTTATATTATTTATTTATCGAATATTTTGAAACAAAGTTGCGTTTCATAAAATCAATTTTTTGTCACAAATCGTTTTATGAAACAAGTTTTGTATTATAATTTTTTAATTTGCGCAAAAACATTGAAGTTGCTCATGTGCAATCGAATAATATTTAAATTTAATGATATATAACTTATGTAAACAGTCCCAGATAATTTTTTAGTCCCAAATTCTATTTTTAAGATGTTTGATAAATTAAAAGCAAGCCTGTCCTGTCATCTATTATGTCCTAGAAAATGTCTAACATTATCTCTTTCAATCTGAAACTTTTCCGATAAATCACAGAGCAAATACGAAATGAAAAATCCGACACCACCTCGTAATAAATCTTTCACTTCATAACTGTCACGTGTAATTTGATTTAATTTGTCAGAATCAATATCAAGACATTCCTTAGCTTCCAAAACGCTTCCAACATTAAAAAAATTGCCGTTTTATTGATTTTTACTGTACTTGTGAATAATTTACGATGTCGTTAGTTGGTAAAAACATTTTTTTTTGGTGTCCCAGTGAGGGCATTAAACTCGTTTTTTCATGACAAATTATATACACTTTTTACAAAAAAATGTCACGTAAATCTTTTACTTTTACTTGGAGAAATTGTTGCAATTTAATTAAACTTTGGACGTGAAAAAAAAAAAAACTTGCGCGACTAATGTTTAATTTTGTTAAACGTTACTTTTCCATTTAGTTGAGGTAAAAAAATTGTGTTTCAAGGTTGATAAACAAATTGGTGATAGGAAAGTCTTAACAACCCTCACTACTCTCAATTAGGGCGAAAATCTTGACCTAATTTTCGGATTATCTTGATTAAAACCACTTGGGATAATTCAAATTCTTGAGGAAAATTTATTAGGTCGAGGAAAGTTTAGTGTACTATTTTTAGAATTTTTATTGGTTTTCATAAATCAGTCTGGTAATACCTGTTTGAGGTTTTCTTGTAAGATTAAGAAGTGCATTTTTAATGACAAAATTTTAAAAAATAAATAATTTATGACATTTAATTATGAGATTGTTGATAATTTAGTTGTAAGGTGTATTACTGGTTGCATATAGTATTTTAAAAATTAATTTTTTTTCGTATAATTCTTGACCTAGATGAGACAACTTTTATTCGAATTTTATCCATTCAGTGCATTTTTTAAATGTTTTATTGGCCATGTTTGAAAATGGCAGGAAATTGTCTCTTCTCTCTCCCTCTGTTTCACCCTTCTCATCACGTATATATTGATAAAGTTTCAACGAATTACAAAAGTGACAAAAGCATTGTTCTACAAGACAAGAAATCGAAGAATCACCACCAAGGGAAAACGTTGTCGAATCAATAAAAACGAATTGGCCACTACCAGAAAAAAAAGAGGTTGTTTTTGGGGTTGGTTGTCTGAAATAAATTGAAAATAAATGGTTTGGAAAATATTGGCTTGTAGATTGGACGACTAGCGAGTATTTAAAACGGATAAAATAAACAAAAGAAAGACGAGGAGGGGTTGTGAATGTGGGTCAATTGACAAGATAACAAATAAAGTGAAAAAATGTAAAATAAAAAGAGGTATTTACGTCAGAAATATAATTTAACGGGTGATTATTTAAATTATTAATTTAGGGAGCGCTTGATTTCAGCGACTCAACAATCGAGCGATAATCGAAGACGATATACTGAGTGTTATTGAGTTATTTATCAAATTATTGTTTTATTGTTCGTGAAAATAGTTTATTGTTTAATAAATTATTTGTTAAAAATACAGTTCTTTGAATTAGGAGAAGAATGTTTTACTGGCGCTTTTAAATTAAAATACTGACACTATAAATAAACATTTTTTGGTATCTCGATAACTCGAAATATTTTTTATGACAGATCGTGGTTTAAGTTGTTTTTTTTTAATTTTTTTAATAAAGCAATTTTCACTTCAATTTAATGAAAAAAATAACGTAAACAAGTCATTTATTTTTGCTCTAAATTCTATTTTTAAATCAGTTGACACGTATGAAAATAATGAGGACATTGTTCTGTTATCTAACAACACTTATTTTTTTTATTTATATCAAATAAAAAATAAAATAAATATTTAAAACTTTCAGATAATAAATAGAAATTTCTAGGTGTCAAGTCATAATTATTATTTGTATTTTTTTTTTTACCTGATTCAAATATTTCAATACATTACTTGTATAACAGGTATTTTAACAGATGAATCACTTTTTTATTTATTCCAAATAGTTAAAAATTTGTTATGTCATTGCGTCTTTATTTATGTAATAATCTCTCTTTTTTTGTTATTAATTGAACTATTTTTTTTAATTGGCAAAAAGTGAAATGTAGAGGGTGCTTTCAAATCAAATATGGCATGTATAAAAGGATAAACAAAAAAGAAACTTTTTTTGACACAATTTTTGATTGTTATTATGAAAACACTCATTTAGACAGAGGCACACTGGAGAAAATGCTCAAACTTAAATTATCACATTGTTATAAGGTGAAATAGAAATGTAACTGAATCAGAGGAGGTTGTACCAGCGTAACTGTAATGATGTGTCTAATGTTAATACCCACTTCCACGGCTTGCTCTGATTCAGTTACATTTCAATTTCAAGTTATAAAAAACTTGATAATAATTGTTGCTGTGCTTTATGATTAAATGTGTCTTTTTTTTTCAGGTTCCTCATGAAGGCCCTATGTGTGACCTTTTGTGGTCAGATCCGGATGACCGCGGTGGCTGGGGTATCTCTCCACGAGGTGCCGGTTACACTTTTGGTCAGGACATTTCCGAAACTTTCAATCATTCAAACGGTCTGACATTAGTGTCCCGCGCCCATCAGCTAGTTATGGAAGGTTATAATTGGTGTCATGATCGTAATGTTGTGACCATATTTAGCGCCCCAAATTACTGTTATCGGTGCGGTAATCAAGCGGCCATCATGGAACTAGACGATGCCCTAAAATATTCATTGTGAGTTATTTCAGGTGTTAGATAAAATCGAGTATGTAATTCGTGTTTGTTTCAGCTTACAATTCGACCCAGCACCTCGTCGTGGCGAGCCTCACGTGACGCGCAGGACACCCGATTACTTCTTGTAATTCTTATATTTGTCAATCGCAATATCATAAACTTGCTTAGATATATTGTATTTGTTAACAAAAAAAAATGTAGCGTACAAATGACGCAGTCTGAAAGAGAACAGTTCGTTTCTCCTCGGCCGATTTTTCCTCACTAATAATTTCATTGAAAAAGGGGGGCGAAATGAGCTTTTTTCTAAACTGTTTTGTTGAAATTATCAAATTCGAGTACTGAGGTTTGGTAGGTTTGCCCTATTTGCGACCAAAATTATTATTAAACAAGGTAGGTATGCATGTCCTAGTTATATACTCAGTGTTTTTAATTCAAGTGCAGTTTTTTTTTCTATTTATGTAAAAACGTTCAGATTGTGTACAAACTTTTTTTATTAAATCAAATGTTTGATATTTATATACAAGGTGGAAGCCAAAACACCTTGTATGTGAATACTCGCAAAGTATATACATATATAGTAAAGTTTAAAAAAAATTCAAACTGCGTTCGGCTATAATCTCGTTTCATTTAACATAATTTGTGTTTAAGACTGTACATTTGGTTTTCTGTGAAGTAAAAATTATTTCTACTTGATTTTTTCATTTTACCCTTCAGAAAAAATTGTCTACGTGATTTTCTTCATTGTCACCCTATCTTAACCTTTCCTCAACTTAATTAATATTAATATTCTTCTCAAAAACTGCTCAATCATTATGTTTATTGAGATATTTTATAAACAAGTTAAATCATTTACATAATGATATTTTATGCTGATACAAAAAGAAGAAATTTCAGTCTTGAAACAACTCTTATCACAGCATGTCTCTCAAGGTAAGCCACCTTATTGTCCGTTTTACAATATTTTAATCCGAGTTTTAGTATTTGAGCGGTTTTGGATCAGAGTTTTCTTCGGAAGACCCCAGATGTCCTAATTCACTCCCTAAAGGGCAGAATAGCCCTCAGCAGTGTCCCTATGGTCTGTACGCTGAGCAACTCTCAGGGACGGCGTTTACAGCTCCCAGGAGCGAGAATAGGAGGAGCTGGTTGTACAGAATTCGGCCCTCAGTGGGGCATAAGCCCTACAAGGTTTTTCCAGGGGGGAATGTAACGCATAATTGGGATGAGGTGGAGCCCGACCCTAATCAGGTAAAATTAATCTTAATTTATTTTTTTTATTTTGTTAAATTAAATACGAAATATTTACATTTGCATTTGTAACTGCCCCAAAATTCCCTAATTTTTTTTAACTTGAAAATGGTCTTAAAGATGTACTTAAATTTGGTAAGGTACAGTGTTACTCTGCTACTTAAATCCGGCTCGAGGGACCATTTCATTGTAGTGAATTAATAGTTTTAATTTTTATGGAACAATGAAAAATAATTAAAATAATAGAGATGAAAGATATTAAATCTGGCTCGAAGGACCATATTTATGTAGAGTACTGCAACAAAAAAAAATAGCTATATAATACGGTTTTACCTCAAGAATCCTCTTAAATTTGTTTCAATTATTTTTGTCTCTATTATCACAGCTATGACCTTGATTTTTTTATCTTGTAATTCTTTATTCTTACATTATTTTATTTAGATGCGATGGAATCCTTTCGATTTACCAAAACCAGGCGAAGATGTGGATTTTGTGTGCGGATTAAATACAGTAGCAGGAGCTGGAGACCCCAAAACAAAACAAGGATTAGCAATTCACATCTATTCTGCTAATAAATCAATGAAAGATCGATGTTTATACAACTCAGATGGAGATTTTTTAATTGGTTTGTCTTTCTTTTAATTTTTTGTAACGAGTGTTCACTTAAAAAAGTTATAAAGAGTGCTACAACAATGTGACAGTTGTGGCAACCACCCGTTTTGGCTCTCTAGAAAACATTTTTAATGAACACTCGATATAATAGATTTTGAGCATGCGCTTTAGCAATTTCGGCTTGAAAATTGTCACTGCGCATGCGTAGTACAATTTTGAACACTCCCAACTAATTTTGGCGCCAAATTCTAGTGCCCCAAATTGGAATTTTGAAAATAACAACTGAATTCGGCAAAATCCAAGTGGCTCCAAATGAAATTTGTGTGATTCAGCAAGGAATGCGTTTTTCTGTGGAAATTGAAGAACCATCACGTGGTTACATCTTGGAAGTCTTCGGCCAACACTTCACTCTCCCTGATTTAGGCCCTATTGGTGCGAATGGTTTAGCCAATCCACGTGATTTCCTAACACCTGTAGCGTTTTACGAAAACCGGGAAGTTCCGAATTACGAAATTATCGGGAAATATCAAGGAAAACTCTTTGTTTGTGAACAAACCCATAGTCCTTTTGATGTGGTGGCCTGGCATGGTAACTACGTACCTTACAAATACGACCTAAGCAAATTCATGGTTATCAATTCGGTCTCCTTCGACCACTGCGTAAGTCCCGAGTTGCATACTTAATTTTTTCAAACACCTGAAATTCCAGGATCCTTCAATCTTTACCGTTCTTACATGCCAATCCGAGAAGAAAGGTACAGCAATTGCCGATTTTGTGATTTTCCCACCGCGATGGTCAGTGCAAGAACACACATTCCGGCCCCCTTACTACCACAGGAATTGCATGTCGGAATTTATGGGGCTGATTTTCGGAGAGTATGAAGCGAAAAAGGGGAGTTTTCGGCCAGGAGGAGCCACTTTGCATAGTATCATGACTCCACACGGGCCGGATTTTAACTGTTTTGAGTATGGGAGCACCGAGGTGCTCAAACCAACAAGGGTGGCTGAGGGAACTCAAGCGTTTATGTTTGAGAGCTGCTTGGGGCTGGCAGTAACGAAATGGGGGGCCAAAACCTGTCAGAAACTTGATCCGGAGTATTACCAGTGCTGGCAAGGGCTGAAAAGCCACTTTACGGGGCCTAAATGAAGTGTATTAAGTATTGTGATGAATAAATAAATTTTTTGTAGTTTGTATATGCCAATTTTGACAAGTAGTTTGTTACCAACTGTTATAAAATTCCCTAACAAGGTATAAATGCAGTTAAGGAATGATTATCATTGTTATCTCTTTATATCACAACAAAATTGAAATAAACATGTAAATATTTAATTATTTTTATTATTTTACCCATTCTTACTGTTCTGTTATGCAACCAGTAATACACCTTTCTCAAATTTACACTCACATCTATATTTTTCAACAATTTTGTCACTAATAATAACTAAAAATTATTTTATTTGTACATAACAATGTCCTCCACTCAATATTTTTAGTATTTTAAATTATTGAAGTATTTTTTTAAATGTTGGCTCCGCCATCTTGACAGTTATTTGCGACGTTGCCACATTAATAAATATTCTAAAAATTATTAAAAACAAGATTATTATTAGTATTGTTTTTACAAGTTGTAATAAACCAAACGTTGTCTAAATATATAAAATACAAACTTACAATATTTAGTTAGATAAAACATTTTTTCTTTTGACGTTTAATTGAAATTAAAACGTGGCAACACTGTTCCGATTTGGCGGGCAAGCGTCGTTAGGTTTTTGATCCGGTCTTTCGTAATTTAGGCCGAATTTAATCAATTTTAAGAGTAATTACTTGTGTTTATTGATATAATGGGTGATAAGGGTGAAGCCGGTAAGTATTTCCTTCAAATTTTCCTAAATTTCCGAATTTTCTTTAACCTAACCTCAAATTCCGACAAGTTGCCAAAACTCGTTTTTTTTGTAATTATAAAAACTCACATTTCCAGAAACCTTCGACGATGCTGTTGAGGAGCGTGTCATCAATGAAGAATACAAAATTTGGAAAAAAAACACCCCTTTTCTATACGATCTTGTAATGACACACGCTCTTGAATGGCCCTCTTTAACGGCCCAGTGGCTCCCTGATGTAACCCGCCCTGAAGGCAAAGACCACTCCATCCACCGGCTTATCCTAGGAACCCACACTTCCGACGAACAGAACCATTTGTTAATCGCAAGCGTGCAACTCCCCAATGAAGACGCTCAATTCGATGCTTCCCACTACGATAACGAAAAGGGTGAATTCGGGGGCTTCGGGTCAGTGTCAGGCAAAATCGAAATCGAGATTAAAATCAACCACGAGGGTGAAGTCAACAGGGCGCGTTACATGCCCCAAAATCCGTGTGTTATCGCCACGAAAACTCCCTCAAGTGACGTCCTAGTCTTCGACTATACGAAGCATCCAAGCAAACCGGATCCCAACGGGGAGTGCCATCCAGATTTAAGACTCCGGGGACACCAAAAAGAAGGCTACGGCCTGTCATGGAACCCCAATCTCAACGGCTATCTTTTATCTGCCAGCGATGACCACACTATCTGCCTATGGGACATCAACGCAACCCCCAAAGACAACCGAATTATCGACGCCAAAACAATTTTCACGGGTCACACAGCTGTGGTGGAGGACGTCGCATGGCATCTTCTTCATGAAAGTCTCTTTGGGTCCGTTGCAGATGACCAGAAGTTAATGATTTGGGACACGAGGTGTAACAATCCAAGCAAGCCTTCACATACCGTGGATGCCCACACTGCTGAGGTCAACTGTCTCAGTTTTAATCCGTATTCTGAGTTTATTCTTGCTACCGGAAGTGCTGATAAAACTGTAGCTCTGTGGGACTTAAGGAATCTCAAATTGAAGTTGCACAGTTTTGAGTCACACAAAGATGAGATTTTCCAGGTTCAATGGAGCCCCCATAATGAGACTATCTTGGCGTCGTCAGGAACTGATAGGAGACTACATGTTTGGGATTTGAGTAAAATTGGGGAAGAGCAAAGTCCAGAAGATGCAGAGGATGGGCCACCAGAGTTGCTTTTTATTCATGGAGGGCATACGGCCAAGATTTCAGGTAAGTGGGGGTTATAACTCTCTTCTTCAAGCATTTCTAAAGCTCAAATTATAAAAATATCGCCTCCTGGACTTTTCTATACAAAATTTAACTCTCTACAACATTTTTTGCATCTTTTGCCGTTTGTACAGCGTTTTAAAATACAAGTTCAGCACCAAATATTAAGGATTTAATTCTCTTATGACTGAATTTTTTAAAATTCGTTTTTAATTATTTTAATAGAAGATTTTCACTTTTTTGTTTCGCCGCTTTGACCACATCTAGGTTTTGCTTTCTGTAATATCTTGTGGTTAGATTTTAGCTGGAATCCGAACGAACCATGGGTCATTTGTTCCGTTTCTGAGGATAATATCATGCAAGTTTGGCAAATGGCGGAAAATATTTATAATGATGAGGAACCAGAGCAGCAAGCTGATATGGAAACGCCAACAAATTAAATTAAGGTTTATTTATATTTAGTGTTACCTGTAATCTTTATTATTCTGTTTTTTTTTTAAGTAATTGTGTAAGTTACGTGACTATTTTTTGTGTTTATAATAAGTTGTCAAAAGTAAGAATGCACATATTTTAAGAATTTTTTACAATAAACATTTAAGTACCTAAAAGGCTCTAAACTGTGTTTCCCCAATTATTAATTTTTTACGCACAATGACGTCACAGGACTTACATCACTTCCATTGTTTTATTAGGACTTGGAGAAGGTTTTACTACCCGCAAAAAAAAGAGAAAAAATGGAACATACAAAGAGCTGACAATTTTATTTTTAAACGTAATATATGTAAACTTAAAAAGTATTTACTCAATTAATTGAATTTGTAATAAAATAACATCACAATAGGTCAAAAATGACAAAAATAATTAAAAAAGTAATTGATTAAGGCACAAATTTCCGCACTAAATTTGACCGGAAATATTTAAAAAATTAATTTTCTTGAAAGTATTTACTAAAATGAAAAAATAATTATTTGTACTAACGTATTAAAAATAAATAAGCACCCAAATAATCCGGGTCGGTTTTAAAATCTTCACGGACGTAAATATCGAGTGATCAAAAAAAATAAATTGGTCATAGAAGACTTATTTCTTTGCACACTCCATATTAATTTAAGTATTTTAAAATTGTGCAAGATAAAAAATTGGCAATCACAATACCACAAAGGTAAAAAAATTTATTTCGATAAAACTACGAACTTGAAGCAACACTAATGTTACTAACACTTGTTGCCCGACTACTCGTTCTTAAGTCAGCGTCTTTTTTAAAAACAGCATACCCTTGATTGACCAATTCTTGTGCAATATCAACATCTTTCTCGTTATTCACATCGAATAAATCCACTCCTGGAACTGGTGAACCTTCACGTTTCGCTCTTGTTTTCTCCCGGACGCTATAACCGTTGATTTTTGCCGATAATTTCTGCCATTGTGCCACATGTGTCCACTCCTCGAACTTATCAACAGCTTCAACCGACCAGTTTTCGCCCACAGGCTCTGAAAATTTCAGGTTTTTTTACTGTATTCTTGATTCAAGAGATGTAGGGCTCGCCAATTAAGTCGTAAAAACTATGTAAACAGTCAGTAAATATCAATAAAGGGCACAGCTGCACTTCTGTGACCAACTAGTAACGAAATGTTGACTATGATTAGTTATTTTACGCTTTGTTACCTCGAAAACAAAGCTGGTCGACTGTATCAAGACCACGGATACTTAATTTAATGACTGTTTATATAGTTTTTACGAGTACTTTACTTTTACGACTTTTTAATTGGCAAGCCCTATACTTCTTGGTCTTGAGTCAAGAATACGTGTGGTAATCAACAAGAGAATTGCATACAACTTAAGAAAAAAAAATGTTTTAAAACAAAAAAACAGCCGTACCAACTCGTGCTAAAAAGCACTCAATCGCTTGAAAATGCAGTCGTAAGAAATCCGTTCTTAATTCGTACAATTCTTCAATTGGAACCACATCCGTGTCCCCATAATCGACAAAGTAGAGCTCCGCTTGGGGCGGATTGTCATCATTCAAGCTGAGGACTTCAGCTCGGTACCATTTACTGTCATACTGGAAAATCGCAGCGACAAGGTCACCTTTATTGACTTTATCGAGAATATGGGAAACGCGGTTTTCCTGTTTTCGGTAATATTCCGTCATTTCTTCAACCAAAACATCGAGTTCGGTTGCTTTAGGTCCAACGATTTGGACCCAGAAACGGGACGGGTCCACCATTGCCGAGACATAGACCTCGAATTGGGCATCAGGTTGGCCTAGAAAAAAAAAACAGTCGGACTTCTTAGCATTTTCAGGGAAAACTTGTTCGAGTTAGCGAGGTTTCACTGTACTTCTAGTTTCATGAATATCATTCATTTTAAAGGTGAAACCTGTTTTTGTAATTGTTTGATTTGTGTGTAAAATCTAAAAATAATTTGTTTCAACTTTGTTATTAATTATGCAACAAATTTCTGAATTTCAAAAAACTAAATTTTTTTTGTTGGCAAAATTTTACTAAAAAATGGCTTGTTTTCGAAATACTAAAGCACAAACTAATTTTGTGTCTGTATTACGAAAACAAAAAAATTTAAAAAAAGTTAAAGTAAGAAAATAAAAAGTAAAGAAAACCGGGAACGCCAAAAAAATTTTTGGAACAGCTTGTTTTAATAGTATTTTTCAAAATAAAAAAACGAAACTTGGAATATTTATTATATTGGAAAATCCCCATTAATTGAGTAAAAGATGAACTTTCTATCACTTCCGGTTTTACCGGAAATGACTGTAACTTTGGATTTTTAAATAGAACACTATGTACATTTTTATATTTTTGGAATCTACGTCAAATTCTGAGTTTAATGGACTCTCAGCATAATAAGATTATTAAGTTCCGTTTTTCTATTTTAAAAAAATACTATTAAAAAAAAGGGGTGAGCCTAATTTCGTTTACACCCGGTATATGACAAGATTAGTGGCCAACATTAATAGAACAGCCTGTATCAATGTA
Organism: Tribolium confusum; assembly: GCA_029207805.1. Classification (NCBI taxonomy): domain Eukaryota; kingdom Metazoa; phylum Arthropoda; class Insecta; order Coleoptera; family Tenebrionidae; genus Tribolium; species Tribolium confusum. Next base: position 2,980,588 of record JALGAY010000007.1, on the reverse strand, counting down.
TAATTCACTAAACTCAATTTTTTTTCAAAGAAAAAATCAAAAAAATCGCAATTTCTGAATCCCCAATCAAATTTTAAACGTTTTTGCTGTTAATATCTAAACATAAACTTTATTTAGCACATTCAACGATAAAATTAGAGCAAATTTAAACAGAGTTTATAACTGAATGCATTCGTTTTTGTATGTATATCAGTTGCAGCCATTATAGCTACCATCAAGGCCATTTTAACAAAACAAGAGAGAGAGGGAGACTTGTACCAGAACTACCAGACCCAAACGGCAGGTAAAACGTCAAATCGTGTCATTCTTTCTACTTTTATAACGGTTCAAACAGCAAAAAAAATTGTAATTTCATCGAATTTTCGAGTGGTAAGTTAAAAAATCTCAAGAATTTTTTTGGTTGTTTTTTTCTGCACGTCACTGATTAGAAACTTACTCCACACCCAAACGATAAATAAAATGTTATAAAAACAAATTTCCCGCCACTTTTATCCGGTTTTGTGATAAGATAAATCAACAACACCTCCCATTACCTGCCTTACATAACAAATTTTTTTTCCAGTTGAAATTACAATGCAATCAGTGCGATTTTTACGCCAATTTGGCACAAGAATCATCCGTCGTAACCACTCAAGCCATGATGTGCACCCCCAAACAACAATGAACGATCTACCAGCCCCTAAAGGCGATTGGCAAGCTCACTACGACCAAAACCAGAAAAAATACAACAGAGATCTAATCCTTGGAACAATTGCACTTGGCGCAACCCTAGCTTTCGGGCAATACATGGGCTTCCACAGGTTGTACAACGACATTCCGGAATTACCCGCTGAAGTCCCGAATTACCGCGTTGACAATTAATACGACCCAAATGTAGTTTTTCTAGTAAATAAATAAATTACCTGGAACTGGTGAGATTCTTTCAACTTTGGGACTCTCAATCGACTTGGGGCTGTCGCCGGATTTGGGAGGGAGGCGCGGTTCGCGTTTAGTAACACTCTGGGTCTTCTGGGAGCCCTCAACGATTTCCTCAATGAGTGACTTAGCAACGATGATTTGCTCACAAGTACCTAAAGTAGTGTTTCAAATCAGACGTAACGTACAGCCTCCACAAACCTTTGATAGTGATCCGTCTGTTGCCAGACCCCCTGTTATTATCCATCGTGACTTTCGCCCCGGAATTCGCGCAAATCTCCCGAATTCGTTCACCCTCACGGCCGATTATCCTCGCTGCGCACTGCTGGGGCACGAAAATGTCCTCACATGCCAAAACAGGCTGGCTTTTCACGAAGTCCTGGACGAGGTTCTCGGCGAGGTTACAAGCCTCAATTGAGCCGCGAATCACGCAAATTGTATCAGGCTGATCCTCGCGCTCTTTAAAGTTAATTCGGGTGTTTGACTGCTCCTGGATTTGTTTGATGTTCTTGCCCCCACGGCCGATTAAGACCTTCACCATCTCTTTGGGGACTGGGAGTTCAAGGATTTTGTATTTAGAGGAATGGGTTAGAGTGTCACTGTAGTCGTCATCTTCGTCTTTTTTTAACAGAAGGTACACCAAATACCCGGAAATTCCACAGACAGACAGCCCCAAAGCAAGAGTCAAACTTTTTGTTATTACTCTAAAAAGTAGAAGTGATTCACAATTATGTCATTTTAAAAAGGAGACTTACTTCATCCCGGTTAAATCACACGTTGTGTCACAAATTTTTTATTTAGATAAAAATAAATTTCTATTTTTAAAAACCTAACCTCTTTTTGAACATCGGAAAAATGACAGATTGAAGTATCAAAAGCGCATGCGTGAAGCCGGTAATACAGAACACTGTTGTACTGTCAACAAAATGTCACAAAATTTGAAATTTTTGGCGGGTAAATATGTGCGTTTTTTTTAATAATTATCAGCTTCTGTGACACTGGTGAGTAATTTTTTGTAATTAAATAAGTTCTAACAGGCATTGTGGTATTTATTTCAACTTTGGTTTGAATATTACATTTTTTAAAAGTTTAGGGCTGTTAGTTCAAGTTGTGCTTATTTTAAGTTAGAGCACACTTAAATATATACAAATAAGTTCGAGCATAATTATTTAAAACCGAATTTATACAGATAATAACAGGAATTTGTAAAAAATGAAAAATATTTTTTGTATAAAGTTGGTATATTTATACCTTAAAACATTTCCTTACAAATAGAGTGGCTATAGATTATACAAAAATAGTTGTACATTCTCCAAATTTTTACAAAAATCTGAGTACAAGCTGCCAACTTAATCACAAAAATAATACTTAATCAAGTAGATAAACAAAGAACAAAAATATATATTTCAAACACGGCCTCCAAGATTACAGTATGAAGGAGATATTCATCCAGTGAGTCGCCATTTTGAAACATGCCATCATCTACAGACATTTCTATAGCAACACTCTTAAAAAAAACAAATCTGTCAGAATATCTGTAACAGTTGATAAACATTTAACCAAAATCCAGTCTATAGACTATGCAATGTCAAAATGTCACCCTGCACTGTAAATCCCCCTGTAAAATGCGATAAACACCTCCCTTATACTACATTCTAGCAGGCCGTGATTTAAAACTACGAACAAAGAATACAGGTAACTTAAAAAAACATTTAAATCAAATATAAAAATAAAAAAACTTCTTAAAAAAAAATAAAAAATCGCGTTTTACTGGAATTTTCTGCAGTAGAATCCCAGTTCTCTGCATTTTTGGCACAAGTGCTGAGGGTGGACCTTTGACTGGTCCGAAACGTCTAACCCGTCCGGTCTATCCAAAGGGCGCTGTAATACATAATTAAAATTTGAGCTGTTTAAGGGGAATTAAAGGCGGTAATGTAAAGAGGTTAATGACGTGCAGGAAATTTCAAGATAAAAACAACACATTTTTTATAATTTTTTGACCACCACTACGAGGATAAAAAAGAATTTTTGAATTTTTTATCCCACTTCGACCCTTTCAAAAATAAAATAAAAATTCTTAACTCCAACTGACTGATTAAAAAATATATTTTTTTTTTGAATTGTTAATCCGTATTGACCTATAAAAAAATGAAATGAAAGTTATTAATCCTGATTGAGGAATTAAAGAATATTTCTTTTAATTTTTAATTCTGTTTAATTCAATAAGAAAATAAAATCAAAGTTTCTAATCCCATCTAACAAATTAAAAAAAGATTTTTTAATTTTTAATCCCATTTTGACCCATTAAAAAATTAAATAAAAATTGTTAATTTCAACTGACTGATAAGAAAATTTTGTTTTTAATTTTTAATTCCGTGTTCACGTGTCCCACTCGAAATTTCCTCCACGCCATAAAACTAATTAAATTTCGGATATTAATTTAAAATTCCCTTATTCCCTACCTGTTTATGTGGAAAAACATTAAGCTGGCACTTCATACACTCCTGTCCAGCGTTTGCCCATGAATTCCCGCTCATCCACTTCCTCTTACATTTAGGGCATTTAAATTCGCCAAAGCAGCGTTTCCTGCCTTGATAGGGCGTTTTTCCCTCGCCTTTTGGCCGCGCCTGTGGAAAAAAAAATCGAATTTAGCCCATTTACATTCTGTCGTTTGAGAGCGCTTTCATAGATTGCGCCACCTGCTACGAATTCCACGCACGTGGCTCCCGACCACAGTATAGATACGTGTTATGACGTTAGCAAATGTATCATCAGTAGGATAAATACTATCCACTGTAGCGAATGATGTGCTCGGGATATGATCATGTGATTATAATCCGCTTATCTGTTGTCACTATCGCAACGGGCAATGGGTAATTGACTGACGCTACAGGTTATACTGATGATCAAAACCCCTTTTTAATGTAATCAAAATATAAAAAATTTGGAATTTTTGGTAATCAACAAATTTGGTGCCAAGTTTTTTAATTTTTTTTTAAAAAAAAAATCAAAATAAACAGTAAATATGTAAATAATACCATAAACAGTAAATATGTAAATAATACCATCTCGAAAAATATAGTCAACCAAACAGTTATCGAGTATCGCGACACTTGCGTTTGTTTACATAGACAGCGAGCAACAAATAACCGAGCAAAAATAAAGAATAAAAGTGGTGGAAAAAATAAGGAGAAACCATGAAAAACAAAAATTTTGAAATTTATTTATTGACTTTTAATACACAATAAAAAAATACTCTACAGTGAACCGCATAACGTCATAACTTTCCTTACTTGTCTAGATTTTGCATATGACTGACAGTAATGACATTTCTGGTCAATTAATCCTTAGAATTTCTTTTCCACAAACCACCTCTTATTTTAAATTATAATAAACACACGGTACAAACGCAAAAATTAATTAATAATTAGAGAAATATTTTTGGTAGCCAAAAAGCAATTGAACAATTGAAATGGAACATCTTAAAATTTTAACAAAGTTTAAAGTCCTGTAACTCCTGCAAAAATTTATTAATTGAGATAATCTTTTTTTTCTGGATTGCTTATTTCTTGCACTTTAAGATGTTTTATAGAGCGTTTTTTGTAAATTTGTAGTTTAAATTATATAGGGTGTCAAAGACAGGCTTTACAAAAAATGAAAAGTTTAGACTGCTCCCATTTTAACAAAAAAAAAATATTTAAATTTTGTTAATGAGTTTTGGAAGTGCGCTAGACCAAACCTTCAAAACCGTTTTCCAGATTTTGAGATAAGATAAGTTTACAAATTAAGGCTAAAATCCAAAAAAACTGTTTTTTGCATTGTAAGCAATAATTTTGTTAATTGGTGTAAAATTTAAAATTATTGTTGTATAAAAATTAAGGATTGATGGAGTAAAATACCGAATTTTAGAAATTAATTTTAAATTTGTTTAAAACATTATACGCAAACAAGAAAATGTATTTTTCGGTTCCGGAACGTTCCGCGCGCCCCCCTAATTTTCTGAAAATCAAGATAAAATTCTGCTTTTTAATATCTTTTTTTTAATATCTCGGCGTCTATTGGTCGAGAATCTGTAGCACTTTTATTTATAAAAATATTTTAACGAAATTTGGCACAATCATTGTTCTAATTATTAACTACAAAATGACTGAAAGTGATTCTAAAAAAATGTTTTTAAATAAGACAAAATAATTATTAAAAAATCATTAAAATTTAAAATTAACAAAATTTAAAAAAGTCACAATTTAAACCGTTTTTATATTCTTTTATATAAATAAACAAGCTACAGATTCGCGCGTTTACATTGGAATCCCTATATGTATTAGGGAAATTGGTAAATACTCCTCCTAACAACCTCAACCGGTAACTAACATAATCAAAAAACGTAATTTTAAAATTACTTAAAAATGAGAATACCCCTTTTTTATTTTTTATAAAAACTCTTCACGAAATAAATCAATTTTGTAAAAACTTGGAGATAAAATATTCAAAATATATCAAATTTCAAGGTGATGCCTATCTAAGATTGTTAAAAAGACCATTTTTTCTAAAGAGGGCCATCACTGAATTTTCTGGACAATTTTAAATTTAAGGAAATTTCTTTTCCTTTCAAATCTAGAGTTTTTTTATGAGGTTTGTTCCAGAAATGCTTTCGAATCAGTTCAGGACTGAACTGAGTATGCGCAATAGAGATTTCAGACTGTTAAAACGCTACTGCGCGTGTGTAGTCTAATTCTGGACTGTTGTTAGAACAAGCCTTAAATGAACCTCAAAAAATCGCGTTTTACATTAGAAAAAATCTGATTTCCTTTGAATTCAACCAAAAATTTCTTGCAATATTAAAATATATAAACAAGAACATAGAAATATAGAGGGATACAGAGTGTCTCAAAACAGACGTGTCAAATCGTTGAGACACTGTCAATTAAGATCTAAGAAAAGCACGAAAAAAATGTTTAAAAAATCCATCTTAGTTCAAGACCCAAAACAAAATATGCATTTTGGGTTACTTTTTTAAACATCTGAAGCAAATTTTGAGATCTGAAAGAACTAGAAAGTCATTTTTTTAAAAATCTTTTAGTTTTCAAGATATAAGAACCTAAAGCTACCATTTTGACGTCTAAAGTTAATTTTGACTAAAAAATCTTTGCATTTTGTTTAATGAAGTTCTTAAACACGTATTATAAGTCCATTTGCAGTATTTATTATAAAAATTTTTGTTCCTATTTTATTTAGAAAATGATATAACAACTTTTTAAATACATAGTAAGATTATTATTATTTCAAATGTCACTATTGTAACTATTAAAGAAGAGATGGATTTAAAAAAATATATTTTTGTTTGTATCAACAATTTGGCACGTCTGTTTTGGGACACTCTGTATGTGTATTAGTTGCTTATTTTGTAACGTTTTTAAATTTTTTATGGATTCCTTTCCATTTCTGGCTTTATTTTTATCAAATCTCATGTTGTTTTGTCCTGTTAGTATATTTTTTTTAAATTCTGGTCTTGCATATTGTTAAATATACAGGGTGAATTTAAACAAATATATAAAACTCCCAATTCTTTAATTTCTTTAAATTTAAAAAAAAATGCATTAACAGTTACGTCATATTAAGCGAGCTCAATTCTGACGTAACTGGATTACTCGTAGCGGCCGATATGGTGGCGCTCCGTCATCAATCCTATGTTTTTAAAACAATTTTTTTTTAAATATTTTTAATTAATTAGTTAATTAATTATTAAGAGAAAATCAAAAACGCGTAACAAAATTTGAAAAATACTAAAAACAAGTGCCAAGAAGAAATAAGTTATGTTAACATTAATTTTTTTACGAATTCCGACCTGGTGATGTGATCGGCACGTGTATCAATAAGGTCTTGGCGTTACTCATGTGTTTGAAGAAGCTGACGTATTTGGCAATAATTTTGGAAACAAAGGAATCGAGATCACAATTATCTCATAGTCACACGTGGTTCCAGATGGCCAGGGGGTTCGAAGCTAATAAAAAGGAGCGGTCAATTTGGGGAGGAGGATTGTTGATCGAGCTGTCGTTCAATACGTTTCATAACTGAATTATAATAATTGTTTTGTACATCGAATTATTTAAAGTTGTGAATAAAATTGTGGTTTGAAATTGGTCGTATTAATTCTCAAATAAAAACACTTTAACAGTTATCACAACTCAAAATTGTAATCAGAAGCAACATTTTATAACAATGAATACAATAAAGGGTATTTAATAGAGATTGCAATTAAAAATCGCCTTTTTTCTTAAAAAAAAAAAATGTTTTAGAAATTATAGAGCTCATTTTAGAAAAATCGGAATCAAGAGAAGACATTTTATAGCCTTTTTTTTATCAAAATCAGAAGCCATGAGTAACATTTTATAAAAACGGAGAGCTGCAGGCCACAATTTATAAAAACCTATAATGGGCATTTTATAAAGATTTGCAATCAAACACCGACTTTGTAAAGAATAAAAAATTAAAAACTGTAGAGCCCATTTTATCAAAAGTGGCTGTGAGAAGAGGTATTTTATGAAAATGCCTCTTCTATGAGATGTTTGTGATATTTTCGAGCTTTTTTATTTCAAAAACTAGTAGCAGCAGGTGATCTTTTATAAATATTGTATATATTTTCTAAAAATCGCAGTCAATAAGTGCTTTTTCTAATTGTTGAAGTTATTAAAAAACTGAGAGCCACGGGGTCAACAATTTATAAAAATAACATTTTATAAAATTAAGGCAATTTACTTATATCATTGAGTTTATTATATAAATAGAGGCGCAATGCTATGTTCTCATTTATGGCGAGCTTCTGGACGACAATACCAGGGAGAGCTATAGTAAAATATTTTTACGAACGCTGCGACAAACGTTACGCTTCGAACAATGTTTTAAACGTAAGTCTTTTCTTGTACCCACACTACCGCTGTATTGCGCATGCGCGGTCCATCGCCATGTTGGTGCACTCGACTTGAAATATAGAAAGGTGATAGAAAACAAGATTGTTTCTGTGGTTTTTCGTGTTTAAATGGTGTTTTGTGGCGTTTATAATATTGCATATTAAAGTGTATGTTCAGACAAGAAATAAGTGATAAACAATAGTGAAGAAACATGGTTTGTTGCGCTGCTCATAGGTGTTCAAATCAAACTGACAGATCTTGTGACACGAGAGAAAATCCAAAAATAACCTGTTATTGATAAGTTTTTAAAATTTTTCAGGCAGATGCTACCTGTGGACGTTACAAAATACTGAATAAATAAAATTTAGGTTTCCCAAGAACAAGGTATTGCGAGAAAAATGGATAAAGGCTGTAAGATGTTACAAGTAGGAACCCAAAGACAGGACTCTACTTTGCTCGATTCATTTTACATTCATTTGTTTCGACCGGAGTTATGTCAGTGTTACAAAACTTAAAAATGATGCCGTTCCATCAATTTTTTCAGCTTATCCTAGTTATTTACAAAAGGTTGGTTAAGTATTCGGTAGTTTTAACGACGTTCTAAAACTTTGTTTAATAGCTTTTACCCAAAGAAAGACGAACTTTTAAAAGAAAATTTGAAGATCGTCCACTTGAATTTTCTTCTAATGAGGCAGGCCCATCAACTTTAGGTTCCATAGAACAGCAAAGTGGTGAAGGCCCATTAACCTCAGGTGTTATTGAACAGTCAATCGGTCACGCCCTATCAACTTCACCTGCAGGTGTTACTGGTCAGCAAATCAGCGAAGAAGAAACACCATTAATTTCTTTGTCAATATGACAATTGCTCACCAAATCAACTTCATTTTCACCTGATAGGAAACACAGGTAATCATCAAGTAATTTTGAGGTTGTTTCTACTTGGTTTACTATTTGGTGAATTGTGTTTACAGATTTGTATCACCAAAATGTGCTAAAATTCAACATGAATTTACGAGAAAAATCTAAGTATTGCGGCAAAATTAAAACCTTGCAACAAACTAAAAGAAGGCAAAAAAAGAAGGTCACTACTATAAAGAATGTAAAGTTAAGAGCCTGAAAGAGAAACATTTTTTGTTGGAAGAAAATGTAAACATTTTAATAATTTGTCCGTTCCAAGTACGGAAGAAGACAGTAAAATATACATGTAAGTTACATATTACAATTAATAATTATTATTGTTAAAATGGAAATAAATGTGATATTTTTTGCAGTTGTATGTTGTTTTTTTCATTTCTTCTCTTGCGTCAAGCGTCAATTTTGTTGAGATTTTAATTATACGACATGAAAATAATGTTTATCTCTATGTTTTTGATTAAGAAGCTTATTTTGTGGTTTTTGCAAAAATGGGATGAGTTGTTTGACTATCTTTAATAAATTTGGTTAGCTTAGGAAGTGATACTGAGCGACGCGCGGTCCCATAACACGAATAAAACAGTACAGCTGTCCAGAAAATTTGAGCTACTTACTAATATTACCAACTTTTCTGGTCGAATGGAATTTTTACTGTAAACCAAATTATACTATTTATTACAGTACTAGATATTTACAGTACCGCAATTCATAACCCCAATGAGTTAGACAGAGATAACATGTTTGAGACCCAACATGGCGGATCATTTTAGAAACTTTTCATTTTATTCCAATTGTCAGTTGGTAATGTAGACACAGTTGGTAGTAACATTTGACAGTTTTGACACTTTATTCCCAAGGATATCACACTAAAGTCGTTTTTTAGCGTTGAATCATATTCATGGATGTTTTTGAATCGTATTCGTTTTTTACCTCATGATTTCGTAACACGCTAAAATCAACGAATTTAAAGTCATGACGTAGTAGACAATTGACAGGTCTGGTAACTCACGTTTGAGTGCAATGGCTGCTTCAGGCGTCGCTTCCAGACTTGCCAACTCTCTAGTCTCTCGAACCAATTTCCGCTGACGATATGCACAAAATCGGTTAAATTCTTTAATTAAATGATTTTAAATAAAACTAAATACTGTTTAGAATTATGAAGAACATTATTAACACAAAGAAACAAAAAAATTTGTCACATAAATAAAAACATTTTCCTCTAAAAATTAATATATCACTCGTAAAAAATAAAATTAATAGATCACTCTCCAAAACATATATACTTTAATTGCGATTAAATAGTTAATTTGCGATTAAGTGTGAATTTTGACCAATCAAACGTAGGAAAAGCCGATTTAATCACAAATTAAAAGTTAATTGCAATCAAATATTTAATTTACCTATTGTAAAACCGGCTCTTAGTCAAATGCAAGGCTTTTGTTGAATACATTGTTACGTAAATAATCTGTTGTCAAGTGCATTGTTGGTGTTTATATTTCCCACCCAACATGGCGACGAGTTTGCGGTACTGTAAATATCTAGTACTGTACTATTTATTAAAGTCGCTAGATAGATATATAGGGATTTTATCTATCTATCTATATATTTAGGGATTTTACTATTTATACAGATGTTGCGACATCTGGTATAGTCGTCCAAAACTAAATAACTCTGTTAGTTCCAGGCATTTACGTTGCGCCTCTATCTGTTATAATAAACTCAATGCTTATATACAAAGTTGCAAAATTTGTTTTTTGTTGTTTGACCAAGTTTTTTAATTAATAACAGCGATTAAATAATAACAATTTAGTAGAAGTCGAGATTATTAACCGTTTTTAAACAAAAAGAGTTTATTTAAATATTCTTCTCGAGAATCTAACACTTTTTTCAGTTTTAAAATTATTTAAACAGTCATTAACACTCCATACTAAAAAACCCAAACTGCCAACTAGAAAATACGAAGTCTTAATGAATAGACTACGCTTAGGCCATTCAAACCTAACCCACAAACACCTGTTGGAAAAGAATCCGGCCCCACAATGCCCAACATGCCAATGCAACCTAAGTATTAAGCACATTCTCCTCGAGTGCCCCAAATTCGTCAAAGCCCGTTCAAGATTCCACATACCCGACAGCCTACTAGAAGCCCTAGACATAAAGAGCCCCTCAAGAGTTGAAAACATTGTAAGATTTTTGAAAGAAATTCAACTAATTAACTGTATATAATATCTGCCATCCATTGTATTATGTATACACCACTGTACCAATCGATGCCAATAACCTGGTTGTTGAGGCATCTTTTATTAAATAAAAAAAAACAGTCATTAATCCGTCTTTTTTAAAAAACAAACAAGAGACGTCAAACCTCGTAATTTTATCTTTTGAAACTTGTTTTTCGTAAATTGTTTTGAAAACAAAATGCTAGTTAAAAGGAACCATTTTCTGAGAAAAATTGTGTGTTTAGAAATTCTTTAGAATACCACAATAATTATTATAAAAATATAAACATAAATCAAATAATCACATTTACAATTCTACGAATCTGTATAGGAACACGTGCGTTTTGCTCTGTTTTATAACCTCTAATAACTAATTAATTATTTGTTTATTTGGTATACAATATTTTGTTTATTGTTTGACAATAAATCAATTGTTAATTTGCGACAGAACTATGTCAATTCTATAAAAGACGTGCTATATGCATTGTTTAGGAGGTAGAAAGCGTTAATAATTCAATCAATTAACTAAAAAATTTGTTAATCACAGCAATTAAAAATCGAGGCATTTAATAACAATAATAATTTAATTGAAGATAAGATTAAAATATTTCTCTTGAATAAAATTTAAGAACTTCCGCGGAGGGAGGAAAAACGTACTCTTTTCACGATTTCCCCATAATTTTCATTCAATTTCTTTCAGTAAATGTTTTCAGTTTTCACTCCTAAGCTCATTCTTGAAAGTCGTTTAATAATCTCAAGTCAGCAAGACGTGCCAACCTTTTATGACATTATTTCTTTTTTTTTGGGTACTCTGCCAAAGGTTTGGCCAAACATTTCGTTTCAAATAATAACAATGTAAGCTCTAGTAGTCTTCTCTAAATGGTAGAAAATTATTTTAAAAATTCTGTTTACCATATCAAGCTACCAAATTTTTTTTATTAAAAACAAAGCTTTTGTATTTCGGTTCTAGATCTGTTATTTACTTACCAAAAAAATTTTTGGCATCGTTTCTTTACGGTGTACCAGCTTGTTTTTGATTAGATTGTTACTTTTGTTAAGGGGGTTGAGTTAGAATAGCAACTGCTAGACTTCGCCTCCTGAGTTGTATTTACAATTTGAATAAAGGCCATTTATTATTATTATTAGAAATTTTTAATTTTCAATAAAAAAGGCTTTAAAATGCCGTTCTTGTTTTACAGTAATTTCAAAGCCTTTTCTTATTAAAAAATAACAATTTATAACAAAAGACAGAATGATACGTGTTTAATTTACGATGCCAAAAACAGAATTTTTTTTTGTAAGGAAATAACAGATCTGAAAGATTGAGAGTCCTGTTTTTACAAAAAAATTGTTTTTTGTTATTTAATTATTTTTCTACCACTCTTCAAAAACAGCAAACACCTACATTACTGAAAAAAAAATAACCCCGCTAAGGTTATCCTAAGTACCTTAGCTCCTTAATTTTGTGAAACTCTATATAATAAACAAAATCAATTGAGTGTATATTTTGTAACCGTGATTTTTCTCGTTCATTTTCAACAATAAATAGCGATAATCTTTGAGGTTCTCAGGTTTCTTGAGGTTTATCGTGTCGGATATACCATTACAAAATTTAAAATGTCGATTTAACATTCTATATTGATTTATTTTTAGACACAAGTGAGTGTTATTACTCTCAGCTGAATTCTCACGTTTTGATAACAAATTCTTGTCAATGATCTGTGACTGAAAATTGCAGAAAAAAATAGATATACGGAAGTTTTTTCTCCCCTAGAAAATTGAATAATTCGGGACCTTTTTTGTCCTTTCTTTGGAAGTTTGTCAAGGACACACTGGACTAGTCAGTGTCGTAAATAACAAAGACAAAACAATTGAAAAGAGGATCGAGTTGTATTGATGCTTAGATTCCTAAAAAATAAACATCCCCGAATAATTTATTGACACTTGTAAAGCACTTGATAAAAGGTTGGCACGTCTAGCTGACTTGAGATTATTACACGACTTTCAAGAATGAGCTTAGGAGTGAAAACTGAAAACATTTACTGAAAGAAATTGAATTAAAATTAGGGGGAAAATCGTGAAAAGATAACGTTTTTCCTCCATCCGCGGAAGTTCTTAATTTTATTCAAGAGAAAGATTTTAATCTTATCTTCAATTAAATTATTATTGTTATTAAATGTCTCGATTTTTAATTGCTGTCATTAACAAATTTGTTAGTTAATTGATTGAATAATTAACGCCTTCTACCTCCTAAACAATGCATATAGCACGTCTTTTATAGAATTGACATAATTTTGTCGCAAATTAACAATTAATTTATTGTCAAAAAATAAACAAAATATTGTATACCAAATAAACAAATAATTAATAATTGGAAGTTATACCGGCAACTAGAAACAGAGCAAAACGCATGTGTTTCTCTACAGATTCCTAGAATTGTAAATGTTTTATGTGATTTACGTTTACATATTTATAATAATTATTGTGGTATTCTAAAGAATTTCTAAACAAACAATTTTTCTCAGAAAATGGTTCCCTTTAACTAGCATTTTGTTTTCAAAACAATTTAAGAAAAACAAGTTTCAATGAGCTTTGACGTCTCTTGATTGTTTTTTAAAAAAGACGGATTAATGACTGTTTGTTTAAATAATTTTAAAACTGAAAAAAGTGTTGTATTCTCCAGAAGAATATTTAATAAACTCTTTTTGTTTAAAAACGGTTAATAATCTCGACTTCTACTAAATTGTTATTATTTAATCGCTGTTATTAATTGAAAAACTTGGTCAAACAACAAAAAACAAAATTTGCAACTTTGTATATAAGTAAATTGCCTTAATTTTATAAAAAGTTATTTTTTAAATTGTTGACCCCGTGGCTCTCAGTTTTTTAATAACTTGAACAATTAGAAAAAGCACTTATTGACTGCGATTTTTAGAAAATATATACAATATTTATAAAAGATCACCTGCGGCTACTAGTTTTTGAAAAAAGCTCGAAAATATCACAAACATCTCATAGAAGAGGCATTTTCATAAAATGCCTCTTCTCACAGCCACTTTTGTTAAAATGGGCTCTACAGTTTTTAATTTTTTATTCTTTACAAAGTCGGTGTTTGATTGCAAATCTTTATAAAATGCCCATTATAGGTTTTTATAAATTGTGGCCTGCAGCTCTCCGTTTTTATAAAATGGTACTCATGGCTTCTGATTTTGATAAAAAAAAAGGCTATGAAATGTTTTCTCTTGATTCCGATTTTTCTAAAATGAGCTCTATAATTTCTAAAACATTTTTTTTTTTAAGAAAAAAGGCGATTTTTAATTGCAATCTCTATTAAATACCCTTTATTGTATTCATTTTTATAAAATGTTGCTCGTGTGACTCACAGTTTTTTAATGACCTCCACAATTTCTACTATATTAAAAAAAAATTAAAAAAAAGGCAATTACTGACTGCAATCTTTATAAAATGCCCTTTGAAATAAATTGTCGCCTCTGTATGGCTTCTAATTTTTATAAAATGTCACTTATGCCTAATAGTTTTGATATAAAAAAGCTAGAAAATATCTTCTATTGATTCCGATCTTTTAAAAAATGCTTCTTCTCACAGCGAATTTTGAGAAAATGGGCTCTATAATTTATTTTTTTTTATTTTTTAGAACACTTTTATAAATTGTGACCCCAGTTTTTATAAAATGTTTCATAAAAACGCGATTTTTGATTGCAATCTTTATAAAATGCCTTTTGCAATAAACTGTCGCTTCTAGTTTTTATAAAATGATATTTACGACATCTAATTTTAATATAAAAAAGCTAGAAAATGTCCAATTTTGTAAAATGCCTTTTGTAAAGAGCAATTCTTATAAAATGAGGTTTACAATTCCTATTTTTTTTTCTATCAATCTCTATAAAATACCCATTGCTGGTTCCAGTTTTATAAATTGTGGCTCCCAGTTTTTATAAAATGTCACATATGGCTGCTGATTTTGATAAAAAATATATATAAAAAAGGGAGTTTTGATTGCAATCTTTATAAAATGCCCTTTATTGTTTCCATTTTTATTTAATTTATTTCTATAAATTGTTGCCTAACTTTGATAAAAAAAATTATAAAATGTCTCCTGTTTATACCGATTTTTATTAAATGTGATATATAATTTCTAATATATTTTTTTAGAAAAGGCTCTTTGTTGTTTCCATTTTTATAAATTGTTGCCCGTGTAGCTCTCAGTTTTTTAACGAGTTCTACGATTTAAATAATACATTTCTTTAGAAAAAAGCAGTTTTTAATTGCGATCTTAATAAAATGCCCTTTGCAATATATTGCCGTCTGTGTGGCCATTAGTTTTTATAAAATGTCTCCTACAGCTTTAAGATTTTATCTAAAAAATGCTAGAAAACGTTACTTCTTTATTCCACTTTTTATAAAATGCTTTTCGTTATCAACAATTTTTATAAAATAGGCTCTGCAATTTCTAATTGTCTTTGTTTTTACAAGAGTCGTTTTTTTATAACAATTTCTATAAAATGCCTGTGTTAAAGTATTTCTATTTGAGAATTAATACGACTAATTTCAAATCACAATTTTATTCACAACTTTAAATAATTCGATGTACAAAACAATTATTATAATTCAGTTATGAAACGTATTGAACAACAGCTCGATCAACAATCCTCCTCCCCAAATTGACCGCTCCTTTTTATTAGCTTCGAACTCCCTGGCCATCTGGAACCACGTGTGACTATGAGATAATTGTGATCTCGATTCCTTTGTTTCCAAAATTATTGCCAAATACGTCAGCTTCTTCAAACACATGAGTAACGCCATGACCTTATTGATACACGTGCCGATCACATCACCAGGCCGGAATTTGTAAAAAAATAATGTTAACACCTGTTACAAGTTTCATTTTTATAAATTGTGGCTTGTGACTCCCAGTTTTTGTAAAATGCCACATACAACTTTTGATTAAAAAAAAAAATGCAATTTTTGGTTGCAATCTTTCTAAAATGCCCTTTTTGTTTCCATTTCTATACATTGTTGTCCGTGTGACTACCAGTTTTTAATTGAGCCTCACAGTGCGGATTATTCCTGTATTAGGGGTCTCATCAATATTTAAATGCATGTTACAAACGTTTTTATTATTAATATTAAATGTATACACCCTAAATTCGAAAATGTTTCCCTCTACTCTTTAAGTGCGAATCACTGTCATCTGCCCACTAAACAACCCTAAAATGCAAGTTGCCGCAAACTACACCTCACACTTGACCATTGTATCTTAAATTATCATCATATCGTGTAGGTCAGTTTCGGAGAAATCAGCGACAAATATAACACGTGTGGATTTAAGTATTTCTTTCGGTGATTTGTTCTACCTTTTATATATTACAGAAGAATTTTATTTAATTTAACAATTTTATATAGATTATTTAGTTTTCATTTCTGTTATTTGATAACAGATTTTTTTCAGTTTATTTAAGAAAATTAATTTTTTGGTTTTAGTAGAATTATTTATATTGTTCACTATTGTTGTTATCATGTCTGTCTCACGGCAAGAATTATTGCAAGAGTGGATTAAAGACTACAACGGTATTTTGACTACTTTAAATGACAACGAAGTGTATTGCCATGATTGTTGTTCAAACATTTGGTGTTATTATTCGGCATTGCGAAAAAAAATTCCATAATGAAACCTTTAGAAAAAATAAAGAGAACACATTAAAATTTAATAAAGAATTGTGTGATGCTTTTCTAATGGCTAACATTCAAAGGTTAGAGAACCCTGTTCTTAAAAAATTCTTAGAAAAATATACTAACAAGTCTATTCCTGATGAGTCTACCCTGCGTAAAAATTATATTTCAAAAAGTTACGACAAAACAATAAAATTAATGAAAGATAATATTGCTAATAATAATAAAGCACAGATATTAAGGGCCTTGCATTATTAATGTTGTAGTTGGTATTTTACATTCTTCAAAAGAATATACACCTTATTTAATTGCCACAAAAATTCGCCACCAAGTAAACGTAAACACTATGTTTGATGTTATTACTGAGGAACTTAACTTATTTGAAAATTCTAGAATGCATTATGAAAAGGTCATTCTGTTTGTTAGTGACGCTGCTGCTTATATGATAAAAACTGGAAGCTTTCTACAAAATGTTTTCAAAAATATGATTCATGTAACATGCATTGCACACGGACTCCACCGGATCTGCGAATTTATCCGAGATAATTTTGTCGAAGTAGACAAACTTATATCTAATTGTAAAAAAAATTTTTTTGAAAGCGCCATAACGGCCGGTTATAACACGGTGGGGTACATGGCTAGAGGCAAGTTTTTTTATGCGAAAAATTTTGAATCAATTAAGAATGTGGTTGAGAGCTTAGAAGAAGATGCACTAAGTATTAAACAGTGTAAAGCATTGGTGGCAAACGCAAAACTTTTGGAAGAACTTCAATTTATTGGCGACCACTTCGAAAAAATTCCCGAAGTCATTCGTGCATTGAAACGCCGGAATATTCCTTTAGCACAAAATGTCCCATTAGTTGAAAATTTATCAAGTCACCTTAGGTCGATTCCTGGAGATTTTGGTCAAAGGTTCCAAAAGGTTGAAAATGTTTTTAATAAAAATGTCGGGTATTCTATTTTAAAAGACTTTTGTGAAGGAACTTGTAAAGGTGACACATTTCAAAAATATGGATATCTCATACCTGATTTTGCAGTCGCTTCAATTACAAATTATGACACGGAAAGAACATTTTCGCGGTTTAAAAATATTTTTACATCACATCGCACTAATTTTACTGACGAGAATTTGGAGAAGGTAGTAGTTGTAAATGTGAACAGTCTATATTTATCTCAATGTGCAAACTGACCAAAAGATTTAATTAATTTACAATATTTATTAGGTACCTTAAAATTTTTACTGTGCGACGCCAATAAATAAAATCAACGCAGGAACGTCGATAAAAAATGCGTTATCTTTTCCTTTGAAGTGGATCAACTTTGGTTTTTATTTAATCCTTTTCATTTCAGCAATAACGGCTGGGCGATTGTCATTTTTTACTCAGGCAATACAAAACGCAAGTGATATACAAAACCGTCGATAATACAGCATTGATTTAGCGACTTCTTGCAGTTTAATGCATGGACACCCCTTACTTGTTTCATTCTATCAGCAACTAGGTCCGTTCTTTACTTAGCAACTCGGTCCAGTACTCCAGTCTTTACTTAAACCTTCGTTACTCAGGTGGTCGGATGGGACCAGTCTTTACTTAGCCCTCCGTTATAGTTTTTGTATTTGGATAAGGGAAATAAAAAAAAACCATAAATTACTTGATGAATAGGGATTATTTACAGTAATAACTGCTTTATAATTTACACTATCGAGGCGACCGGTACGTACATATCTACGTATTTACGTATCGCCTCGATAGTGTAAATTATAAAGCAGTTATTACTGTAAATAATCCCTATTCATCAAGTAATTTATGGTTTTTTTTATTTCCCTTATCCAAATACAAAAACTATAACGGAGGGCTAAGTAAAGACTGGTCCCATCCGACCGCCTGAGTAACGGAGGTTTAAGTAAAGACTGGAGTACTGGACCGAGTTGCTGATAAGTGAAGAACGGACCGATCTGTTGGCAAGGGTCTTGGGCGAGTCGTTGTCGTTCTTTACCTGTTTCCTTGCTTAGAGACATCATGCCGATATCGGGTAGTTGATCATAATTAACAACTTAATGTTTAATAATTGCAGTTTAGATTTAATCAAATTAGTGGCTCTCATATACCTGTGATAGTACCTTTTAGAAAAGTATTGCTAAAAGTTTCTATTAACTTCTTTTTAGTTCTGTTAAAAAAAATATTTCTAAATAAGTTTAATTCCGAGTATTATAAGAATTTTTTTTTGATAAATTACACATTGGTAAACCGAATAAAGCTGTTTAAATTTCTTTGACAAAATGTGATAATTTGGTCACTACACCTAATTTAATGTATAATGAGAGATTGAGAGTCTTGGAAAAAGAGTTTTTTTCTTGTAAATTGAGCTATTTTTAGAAATTTTTTATTCTTTGAACATTTTAATTATTGTAAAATAAATAATATTCTTTAATAAAGAATGCAAATTAATAGGTATTTATTAATCATTTTTTTAAGAAAAAAATATAATTTCAAAGAGAGGAGCATGAAATAAAAAACAAAACACTTAAGCAACAATAAATAAGTCTTACTTATTTATTCCTCCATGGACTTGCCCAAGACCCTTGCCAACAGATAGTACGTACCGGTCGCCTCGATAGTGTCGTAAATTATAAAGCAGTTATTACTCTAAATAATCCCTATTCATCAAGTAATTTATGGTTTAAGTCTCTTTCCCTTATCCAAATGCAATAACTTTATACAGTTTCTAATAGATTATTTTACAAGCATTCAACATCGTCATCAACTTTAACATTTTTTCGTCAATTAATTCTTCCTACAATTTTATAAATTGTGTCTCATTTTATTTATAATTGCCCTGAGCAAAGATTCAGCAACTAGGTATAACAAAATAACAACAAACTGTAAAAAAATACAACTTGAAATTTGTAACGCGGTTACTAAGGTCGGTGTCACAGACCGTTTTTGTTTATAACTTAATAATAAGTTGCTCTAAATCTATGTTATTTAGGCATAGACTGTGCAAGCAATGTTTATGAAGGTACCTAAAAGCGGAAATTATAATCTCAACAAAGACGACAATTATCGATAAATTTTGAAACGATCGGTCTCTCAGACCGCACCTTAGTAACGGAGGGTTAAGACTTCTAATTTTTGATATAAAAAAGCTAGAAAATGTCACCAGATAATTCCAATTTTTATAAAATGCTTTTTGTAAAAAGCAATTCTGAAATAGGCTCTACAATTCCTAATTTTGTTATTTTTTTTTTAGAAAAAGCGATTTTTTTATCAACAATCTTTACAAAATGCCCATTACAGGTTCCATTTTTATAAATTGTGCCTTCCAGTTTTTATAAAATGTCAAATACGGCTTTTATTTTTGATAAAAAAGGCTTTAGAATAACCCTGTTCATTCCGATTTTTACAAAATGTAATTCACATTCATAAAAATAAATAAATAAAGGATTTTTGATTGTAATCTCTATAAAATGCCCTTTGTTGTTTCCATTTTTATGTGATGAATTTCTATAAATTGTTTTTATAAAATTTGTATTGTTGACTCCGATTTTTATAAAATAGCTTTTGTGACAGCTGGTATTTATGAAAAGGACTCTACAATTTCTAATTTTCTGTTTTTTTTTTACAAAAAGCAATTTCTTTATTACAATCTTTATAAAATGCCCATTGTAGATTCTATTTTAATGAATTTGGGCCTGTGGTTCCAATTTTTAAAAAATGCTTTTGTAAACAACAATTTTTATAAAATGGGCTCTACAATCTTTAATTTTTCTTTACAAGAGGCGATTTTTATAACAATCTTTACAAAATGCCCATTACTGGTTCTATTGTTATAAATTGTAGCTCCCAGTTTTTATAAAATGTCACCCACGGCTTCCGATTTTGATAAAAAAAAATGTCTTCTGGTCATTCCTATTTTTATAAAATGTGGTCTACAATTTCTAAAAAAAATTTAATAAAGACGATTTTTGATTGCACTTTCTATAAAATGCCTTTTGTTGTTTTCATTTTTAATTTAATGTACTTTTATAAATTGTTAAAATAAAATGTAATATAAAATTTGCGTAATTAAGCCCCCCCGAAGCTTGAAAAACATAATAAAGCAAAGCATTGTCAGAAAAAAATTCTTTTCGAGTATATAATAAATAATTCCACAATAAAATTTTTGTTTGAAACTAGGGGGCCCCAGTACGCAAAGGCCGCGACTGAGAAAGCCCGTGTATCAGTCCGGCCCTGATATCAACACGAGTTTTTGAGAAAAGCTACAACGCTGCCGCAAGTAATCAAAGACCAAGTGTTTCTATGCAAATTCCAAGAATTGTTTTTGCAGAATTCTGAGAACTCCAAAAACGCAATTTTTCGATGAAATTAATCCCCTTTAACGACTTTAGTTTATTTACAAAACAATCGCACTCGAAGCATGGGGCGTGAAGCGGTGTTGCCGGGTTGGTGAAGAGGCGAGAACCGTTACAAATTTAAAAAATAGCCGTTTATGGTCGAATTATGACCAATCAAAATTTTAATTTTGTTTTTTTCCTCCATTGAACATTAGAAAATTTTAAAAAAAAATTGGTTGATGAGCTTGGTTAAAAATTATCAATTTCAAAAATTATTATTGATCTTGTTAGTGGTCGTAGAATGTTGAAGCAAGTATTGTTCAATTGAATAAGAAATTTTCTATAAAAAACATCTGATTTTTATAACATTTAAACAATGTAAATGTATAAAAATTTATAAAAAATATAAAGGTGTAAAAATGGTAGATGAGTCTGGTTAAAAATCAATTACAAAAATTGAATTTTTTTTTAAACAATCACAAAACGCTAATTATAGCCCGTCTGGCGCCAATTTTATCCGCTCCCGAATCAAAACAAAAATAAAATCACTTACCGTAGGACAATCCTTGATATAGTGTCCTTTCCTGAAGCACAAATGGCACAAATACGACGGTGGAGGACTCTTCAACGACTTTTTTTCAATTCCAAGCTGGCAAAACTGTTCCGTCAAATCACTTAACGAAATCGTATCCTGCGAAGGACTAAAATTGAGGCACGGAGTGGTCATGAACGAGCTTCCTCCAGTACTCCAATTTGGCGATAAAAGCTTGGGCTAAAAAAAATTGTCAAAAAAAAATCAAAAATAGAAGAGTAAGTACCTGGAAGGGCTCAGCCTGGTGCGACAATTGGGACCATCTACTGGAGAACCCATTTAAAAGGGAGTAATTACCGGTGTCCAGGCTCGCTGATTGACTAAGCGTGGCTGGTGCCATTTTTCTTAGCCTGAAACCAAAAACAAAAATCAAAATTTCGTTAAAAAAAAATACAAAAACATGCAATCACCTGGATTCGAGAACATCAGGGTCAGAAAAAAACGAAACATCGACCATTGTTAGTGTGCTGGAAAAACCAAAACCAATCAGCAAAATAAAAAAAAATGGCCTGGATTAATCTGGAGCAGATTTTTATTATGTAATAAAATAAAGAAGCGTGCTCCAGAATAATTCACACGTGTCCAGGAAGGACGTGTTTGTTATTATTTGGGTTAAAAGCAAGGAATAACAAGCAACAATAATCAAGCAAAATAAGCGAAATTTGGAAGGATGGGTACTTACCAAAATTTCGGGATGCAGGAACTACTCTAGTGCTCTCATACCGATATGCGATATGCGAATGGTCCTAGGGTTTTCTGGATGGGGATAACGTCACATCGGGAGTGGGGGATTTCAGCTCGGCTTAAAATAAGTCAAGAACTAAGCTGCATCATTTGAACGATATTTTATTGCTGTGATTGGTATTTTTTTTAACGATGAGGAGCTTTTTGAACATGATTACAGGATGCTTTAGATAATCAGAAGCTTATCAAGTGATTAGCTGAGAAGAGAACAATTGTTTAGTCTTGGTCAGCTTGTTTTTTTAAATTTGTTTTGAAGAATCAGTGTTTTATGGTGTTTATATAAAGATAAAGAGAAAATCTTATTCGAAAGCATTTTTCGAATTTTTTTTAAGTAATACAATTTTTTTATTTAATTACTGTATTACCGATGAGCATATTTACAAAGTGTTTTTTTTTGGCATCCAAAACAAACGCGACAATTTAGTTTTTGAGTCGTAGTTCTATGAATAAAATAACAATTGAAAAGTATTCCAATTGTTCAGAAGGTCACAATTTTAAAATATAACGAAATATTTGTCAAGATTTTTTTTTATTTGTTGTCTATGTCCTAAAAGAAAAACTAACAAAATAGCTCTGCCTAAAAAAAAACTAAAACGAGAGAGATTCTAGCCTAAAACAGCGAGTTTACCACATTCTAGGATTTTCTTTATTATTTTAATTGATACTGATTTCAAAAAACTACCAAAAATTTGCCACCAATATTAACAAAATGTATGGAATACTATAAATGCCAAAATTTACTTTAAATTTCTAGAATTACCAAGGAATACTCAGCTTTGCTAAAAAACCAGTGGATCAGATAGGCTAAATTTTCTAAAATTACTACAAAGAAAATCAGATTACCTAATGATTTCTATTGTTTTATTTTTGATTGCCCTTCACCTCTTTCATTTCCAAGAAACTACCAAAGATTTCTACTGCATTAATTAGAAAAAAATGTCTTGCAATGTGCTTTAAATTTCTAAGATACTAAAGAATAACCATAACTTTGATAAAGTTGCCAAAAAAGATCCAAAAAAAGCATGCCACTGTATTACGTTTTAGTTACCACGAGACTACCATCATATTCTAAGATTACCACAAAAAAAAACATATCACTTAATAATTTGATTGCCACGGATTTCCAAAAACTAACAAGAATTTATTAATAATAATCAAAGAATGCTATAATTGCCGAAATGTACTATAAATTCTAGAAACTACCAAGAAATACCCATAAATTAGTTTTGCTAAAAAATCAGTGGATCGGATATAAATAATTTTTCAAGATTACTACAAGAAAAATCAGATTGCTTAGGGATTATATATATATATAGCTTTTCAGGTCCTCAGGCCCATGGCTTTAATTTTTTCCACAATTTTCCTCCATTCTTTTCTGTTCTTGCTCCCTTCCATCCAGTCCCGGACTCCTACTCCCTTTAGATCTTCCTTAACCATCTCCAACCATCTCTTCTTCGGTTTCCCTCTTCTTCTTTTACTTCCTTCTCCACCCAGTAGCGCTTTTTTTGGGTACCTAGTCGATGCCATTCTCGCCACATGACCTAACCATCGCACTCTTTGACCTTTTACCTTTTGGATTATGCTTGGATATCTATATATATCCATTACTTCCTTATTTCTTCTTCTTCTTCTCCATTGCCTTCCTCGTCTTTCACTCTCCCAAACACCTTTCTTAGTGCTTTGCTTAGGGATTACCGTTGTATTATTTTAATTACACCGATTTCCAAAAGCTACCAAAGATTTCCAGTGCATTAAATACAAAAAAAAAAAATACTTTGCAGTGTGCTATAAATTTCTAGGACTACTACTACTAAGGAACACCCATAAATTTGTTACAAATATCAAAAAGCCAAAAAGGAAGCATACCATTATACTACGTTTTAATTACTGTGAGACTACTATCATACTCCCAAAAAAACAGAGCGATTAATATTTTGATTGTCGCTGGTTTCCAAAAACTACCAAATATTTATTATTAGAAATTAAAGAACGCTATAAATGTTAAAAATACTACTATTTGCTGGAACTACCAAAGAATACCCATAAATTAGTTTTGCTTAAAAATCACTGAATCCCATGAACTAGATTTTCCGAAATTACTATAAAAAATTTGATTACTTGAGGATCACCATTGTATTATTTTAATTACACAAATTTCCAAAACACTATCAGAGATTTCCACTGAATTAATTACAAAAAAATGTCTTGCAATGAGTTATAAATTTCTAGGACTACTAAGAAATACCCATAAATTAGTTTTGTTTGAAAATCAGTGAATACCATAGAAAAATCTAGTCTATGGTATTGTGCCAATTCTGGAATTTTTTTGTGGTAGTCTACTGTTAATTAAGAGGTATTCTCAATGATCTAGTCTTTTTCTAGTATGGGTATGTTTTGTAGTCTTAGGAATTTATTATTATTACATATTGCAAGGCATTTATTGGTCAATAAAAATCTTTGGCAACTGTTCTTTGCAATCTAAGGTAATCTTAAAAATTTAGTAAGTATTCTTATTCAATCTGGTAGTCTGGTGTCCGTAATTTTTGCTAATGACTTACCCTTCTGTGACAAGTAAATAATGATTACTTCTTTAGAAACAGACATATCTTATAGTCTAATCACACAAAAGGCTTTGTTTTAATAGTTTAATTCAGTGAAAATCTTTGGTAGTCTTGTCGAAATCTGGTAATTAAAATACATTTGTAATCTCTTGGGTTATTTTAATATTTTATAGTAATTTTGGACAACTTAGTTTATCCGATTCAGTAGTTTTTTAGCAAGACTAATTTATGGGTATTCCTTGGTAATCTCAAGAGTTTATAGCTAGCATACATTGGCAATTATACCATTTTTTTGTTGTTGGAAATCTTTGAATATGATAGTAGTCGCGCTGTAATTAAAACGAAATCTAGTGGTACACTTCTTTAGAAATTTTTGAATCTATATTGAATTTGTGGGGATTTCTTAGTAGTTCTAGAAGTTTATAACGGATTTTAAGCTGTTTTGTATTTAATTTAGTAGAAATCGTTGGCGGTTTTTTGAAAATTGGTGTAATTAAAATAAATGGAGTAATCTAATTTTCCTGTACTAATTTGGAAAATCTATCACATTTTATCGATTGTTTTTTTTTACCAAAACTAATTTAAGGGTATTTCTTGGTAGTCTTAATAATTTATAACGTATTTTAGCATTTATAGCATTCTTTAATTTTTATTAATAAAGATTCAGTAGTTTTTGGAAATCAGTGACAATCAGAATATTAACCGATCTGTTTTTTGTGGTAATTTTGGAATATAATGGTAGTCTCGGCAGTAATTAAATCGTAATGTAATGTCATGTCTCCCTCTTTGGCTTTTTGGTATTTACAACAAACTTATGAGTATTCCTTAGTAGTCCTATAATACATATTTTTTAAGGCATTTTTTGCATTTAATTTAGTGGAAATTTTTGGTAGTTTTTTAGAAATTTTTGTAATTAAAATAATACAATGGTAATTCCTAGGTAATCAGATTTTTTATAGCAATTTTGAAAAATCTAGTCTATGGTAAAAATTTAAATTGCTCAGAATTTGCCATTGCATCATTTTGATTTTTACTGATTTCCATAATTTACCAAAGATTTCCACTGAATACCACTGAATACCTGATTTCTGGTGACGTCAGCCTGATTTTCTTGATTATTAATCTCTTATAAACAAGGAATTTGGTTATAATATTTTTCTCTTGATTGTACTTTAGCAAAATAAAAAACTCGTTTCCCAAATTTGCTAAAAACGTCAAAATTTTAGTTTTTAAGACCGATCTGATTTTTTGCGACCAAAGCTTAAGGCCGCGGTGTATACAACACTTTTTTTGTAACTGTAACAACCAAAAAACAGTCATTCATAATTATTGGTGCCCATTTGTTGTCCAAAAATATCTTTTAGTGCGTTACTAATAAAAAAATCTAAATAAGGAACGACATTTCGTGATTCCATCTTCATGTCGTTCATTCATTCAAGCCAAGGTATTATTTTTCTGTCCTTCAATACCACGAATTGTAATTATCTTCCACAATATCCGAAATAGGATTAGGTCGTTTATTTTAATCCCTTGTAAATTCTCGAAATAACCGGCCGAGTATTGTATGGATTTGTAGATTTCCTGCTGTTTCCGTATCCTGTGTGCGGCTACTTTCAAAGCAATAAATTTGCTTTAGGGAAAAACCGGAATAATAAATAGCATCTTGTCGAAATAAATAAATATGTAATAAGTAAGAGAGCTATCTCAAACGTTGCTTTATTAATAATAAAAATTAATAAAGAATTAACAAGTTTTTTTATTGTTTATTCCTTCAATAATGATCTTGACACACGTGACCAATTTACTTATCAAATCTAACCACACAATTGATTATTTTGCCCTAACTATTCTTATATGACAGTTTTATAAGAAATAGAAGCCACAGAAGCAACAGTTTCTTAAAAATTTAAAACCTTAATTAACATTTTATAAAAATTGTGATTATTGAGGGAGAAACGTCAACCACATGTCAAAAATTGCGAATTTTCCAAATTCTATAATTAGCATTTATTAAGAAATTAGACGAATTCCTTGATGAATTGTTAATAATTAAATGCAAAAACCTTTAGTGTATTTACAAATCTTTTAAATCGATAATTCCTTATGGTTCTCAAACTCCATTCATAACTCCCAGTTTTACAATTTCCTGTCCATCCTAGCACCAGTAATTACAAAAATTCCCCAAATAGGATTAAGTCGTAAATCTCGTTAAAGAGAAGCCTTACCAATCCTTGAAACAGTTGGTGAACACAAACAGAAATAAAATCGTAAAATCCTTTCGGGTCGGCAGGTAAAAACTTTCTCTTTGCCGATGAAACTATAATTTGCTTAGACAATGACATAAACAGAAAAACAGAAATTTTTATAAAGATAATTAATAATTCGGAGTGTTTAAAGCAAGAACGAGCGATAGCAAGTGAGTTTGTAGAGTTCATTTTATAAAAAATTAGCTGTCACAAGAGGCATTTTATAAAAATCGGAATTAATAAAAGATATTTTAATTATAGCTTAGCCATAGTCATAAATAACAATTCAAAAAGATGGAGAATACAGAAGGCATTTTATAAAAATTGCAATCAAAAATTTGCCTTTAAAAAAATATATTAGAAAATGTAGACTACATTTTATATAAATTGAAATAATCAGAAGACATTTTATAGTTTTTTTTTATCTAAACCTGAGGCCATAGGCAAAATTTTATAAAAAACTGTGAGCCTTACGAGCTAAATTATAAAAATAAAAGTTGCTAGAGAAGGCATTTTAACATACTAGAAATTGTAGACCACATTTAAAAAAAAAATGGCTGTCATAAGAGGCATTTTAGGAGTATTTATTATGAAAGCCATAGATATAGACGACAATTCATAAAAATTGAGAGTGCAGAGTGGATTTTATAAAGATCACAATCAGAAATTGCCTTTTACTAAAGCAATAATATATTAGAATTTGTAGGACTCATTAAAAAATCTGGAAGCTACACGAGCAACAATTTATAAAAATAGAAAAAGATAAAAAGTATTTTATAAAGATTGCAATCGAAAATCGCCTTTTAAAACAATATATTACAAATTGTAGACTACATTTTAAATAAATTGGAATAAACAGAAGACATTTCATATTTTTTCTTATTAAAACCGGAAGCTATAGCCTAAACTTAGTAAAAAATGAGAGCCACAGACCACAATTTATAAAAATAAAAACTGCAAAAAGCATTTTAATATAACAGAAGTTATAGACAGCCTTTTATAAAAAATTCATGTAATAAGAGGTATTTATAAAAATCGGTATCAATAAGAGACAATTTACATGCCAATTTACAAAAATGAAAGCTGCTAGAAAAGGTATTTTAACATCCTAAAAATTGTAGACTGCATTTTATAAAAAATTGTCTGTCACGTACAGGAGGCATTTTATAAAAATTGGAAACTATAGAAGACATTCTATTTTAGTTTTTTTAATCAAAAACAAAAGACATAGGCAAAATTTGATAAAAAGTGGAAGCCCTAGACGGTCATTTTAATACATTAGAAATCGTAGATTATATTTTATAAAAATTTTGCTGTGAGCTGTAACAAACAACGTTTTATAAAAATAAGAATCAACAAGAAAATTTTTATTTATATAACCTTTGTTTATCAAAAGCAGAAACCACCGGCTAAAACTGGTAAAAACTGTGAGCTATAGACGACAATTTATAAAAATCTAAAATGCTAGAGGCAATTTAATATATCAGAAAATACCAGCTTTTATAAAAATTGGCTAATCACTTTTTATAAAAATCGGAATCAACAGTAGACTATTTATAGCTATTTTATCAAAGCTGGGAATCATAGACAACAAATTATAAATATGAAAACTGCAAAAAAGGCATTTTAACATTCTTGAAATTGTAGTTTACATTTTATAAAAAAATGGCTGTCACAAGAAGCGTTTTATATAAATGAGAATCAATAGAAGATATTTTATTTACAGATTTTTTTATCAATGCCAGAAGCCATGGGTATAGACAACAAAACAAGAGTGTAGAGACCATTTTATAATGCCTTTTTGTAAAGCAATATATTCGAAATTGTAAGATTCCTTTAAAAAACTGGGCGCCCCAGTGGCAATAATTTATAAAAGTAAAAACAACAGTGCATTTTATAAAAACTGCAGTAACAGATGGCTGCTTTATAAAAATATATATTAGAAATTGTAGACCACATTTTATAAAAGAAATAGCTATTTTTTTAATCAAAGCCAGAAGCCATAGTCATAGGCGACAATTCATAAAAATGGAGAGTGCAAAAGGTATTTTATAAAAATCGCAATCATAAATTGCCTTTTTGTAAAGCAATATATTCTAAATTGTCGGACTCCTTAAAATACTGAGAGCTCTACAAGCATCAATTTATAAAAGTAGACACTAGAAAAGACATTTTATAAAGATTGCAATAGAAGATATATTATATAAAAAATATATTATTAATTACAAGCCACATTTTATAAAAAAAAAATAGCTGTAACAAGAAGCATTTTATAAAAATTAGATTCAACACAAGACATTTTTTTATAGCTTTTTTATTAAAACTGGGAGTCATAACAAGTTATAAAAGTGGAAGCAGCAAGAAAAGACATTTTACCATACTAGAAATTGTAAGCCACATTTATAAAAAATTGGCTGTCACAAGAGGCATTTTATAAAAATTAGATTCAATAGAAAACATTTTCTTTATAGCTTTTTTTATTAAAACTGGGTGTCATAGAGAACAAATTATATAAATATGAAAGCTGCAAGAGAAGGCATTTTAACAAATTAAAAATTGTAGACCACATTTTAGTTTTAAAAATGGTTGTGATAAGAGGCATTTTATAAAAATCGGAATCAATAAAGGACACTTTGTAGGCGACATTTATAAAAAATTGGTTGTCACAGAAGGCGATTTATCAAATTAGAATCAATAGAAAACATTTTCTCTATAAAATGCCTTTTGTAGTTTTTATATTTCTAAATTGTGGCCCGTGTGGCTCTCAGTGTTTTCAATAAGTCCTACAATTTCAAATATGTTACTTTACGAAAAAGCAATTTTTGACTGAGGTTTTTATAAAATGCCCTCTACAATCTGCACTCTCCATTTTTACGAATTATCGCCAATGACTATGGCTTTAATAAAAAAAATTAAATAAAGTGTTCTCTATTGATTCCAATTTTTATAAAATGCCTTTTGTAATTACTAATTTTTTTTATAAAATCTGGTCTAAAATTTGTAGTTTGTTAAAATGCCTTCTCTTATAGCTTCCATATTTATAATTTGTTGTTTATCGCTCTCAGTTTTACCAAAAAAAAAGTTTAAATAAAAACTACAAAAGGCATTTTATAAAGATTGCAATAAAAAATGGCTTCTATATAAAATAAATATATATTAGAAATTCTAGACTATATTTTTTAAAAAACTGGCTATAACAATGGGCATTTTATTAAAATCAGAATCAATAGAAGACTTTTTATTTATAGATGTTTTTATAAAAGCCAGAAGCAATAGTTATAGGCGACAATTAGTAGCCTAAAGTCACAGTTTTATTAAAATTTGGACTCGCAGGTGATTGTTATTCTTGCTGATAATAAAACCACAATTCTAGCCCAAAAGAGACCAGATTTTTGTATATTTCTAAAATGCAATTAATCGATTTTGATTTTAGTCTGGTATTTTTTCCCAACCCCCACCTAAACATATTCTAATGATAGGAAACGGTTATTTGACATGCCGCTTAGATAATATCGACAACTTAAATTTATTAATTCAGTCTTCTACTTCTCAAAAAATAAAAAAAATAAAAAAAAAATCCGGAAATAATTACAAAACATGCAAGCCTTCTACATTGCTAAAATTGCAAAACAAACCACCCCTAAATTTGGTTTTAAATTGCAATTTCGCTATCAACCCCATGCAATCATGCACCAATCAATAAAATGACGTCAATTTCCCTAAAACAATTCCAATTTTAGAAAGTAAATAATCAAGTGAAAAGCCGTCAATGACGTCGCGACGCGGCTATGACGTCATGGTGTCTTATTAATAACTCTCCGAGCCGACATTTATGCAAAATTGAAATAAAAAAAAAAGGTTTGTGAGGGGGAGTGCGGAAACAACTCCCTGTATATCAGTCGCGTGACATGTGAAATTCACCTGTGGAAAACGTCGGGAAATTTATCGATGTTGATTTCCTCGATGTTGGGTCGCGTGCGGTTGATTTTCAGTATTCAGTCGGTGGAAAACAGTGAAGTGGAAAAGGTGGAAATTGTGAAAATATACGAAACGTTAAAAATGGAAATTATCACAAAGAGAAGATAATTGGATCATGTTTCTTCCAAACAAATTTTATCTTTGCGTGTGTGGGAAAATGAATGATTCAGACGAGTTGGTTAGTTTTAATATTTTTTCTATTGATTATCAAAGGGGGAAAGTTGGGTTTTAGTAGGTACCCACATCTGATTGGGAATTATTCATTTTGTCAACAAATTTTCGTGCTTTTTATGTTGGTAAAAGATAACAGAATTTTTAAAACAGTCAAACAAGGTCAAAAGCATTTTTTTTACGTCTTTGAACTCCCCGAAAATCCCAAATTTGCCTGTTTTTCTTGTGTACTTGTTGTTAGTGATGGTAAAAAGAGTATTTATTGCTAAAGTGGTCACAATAAAGACATAAATTCAATTTGAGGACAAAACAGTAAGTAATAAAATTTGACAAATCCAAACAATTTTTGTTATTGCGGCTTTGAACTCCTCAAAAATATGCCGGCGGTGAATAGCTCGTAAAATACCAAGTTTTAAGCGGAACTAATTCATTCACAGATGTTTATTAGAACAAAGTTTTTTTCACACATTTCTCGAATTTACCTAATAAAATCAAATTGGGTAATAAAAATATTTTCTGATTGGAATTTCTAATTGATTTATGTATATTTTAAATCGTTGTATTATTATTAATAATTAATTAATAGTGTTTTATAAATATTATTTTTGTTCAAGACGGAATTTATCTGTAATTCAATATTAATTATAAGACATTGCAAAATTAGATTGATTTTTTTCTTTTATTCTGGCGTAACGATTTTATCTTGGTCACTTTTATCACAGCCATTTTATTTTTGTATGTTTACAACAATAATTAATTTAATAAATAAATAATAATCATGACAAATTTGTGTTAAAAATTCATTTCTACAGAAGAACTTTTAGAAATTCAATACAGTGGAACTTCAATAATATGAACCACGACTTCTCACCAAAAAAAAGAAGAGACTTTTATAAATTAAGTAGATATCTTTTTAGATTTGCATTGCAAGATTATACGCCTTAATAGTTTTCAAAATACATTCGCCAATATACTATTTTTTGTAGTGAATAGAGATTCTGGTTTGGTGAGCATTCTTTCTTGTTTAGAACTTTTTTCTTCCACTGCTTTATTTGTAGATTTAGAGGTTGTCCTTTACTTCTACTTTCCATGCTGTTCTTTGTCTGCTTCTTCGTCTGTTGGGTTCTAGTCCTGTTTCTAATATTCTTTTAGATAATTTTTTTTTCATTCTTGTTACGTAGTTAAAGCAATCGATTTTTAAGGGTATTTCTAGTTATTATCACAAAAACGCTTAAGGAAATCATTTTTTTGGTATTTCTAGTTATTTTCTCAAAATACGCTTAAAGTAATCGATTTTTTAGGGTATTTTATAGTAGTTATTTTCGCGAAAAACGCTTTTTTGGGTTATTTCTAGTTATATTCTCAAAAAACTCTCAAAATATTCGATTTTTCTGGGTATTTGTAGTTATTTTCTTAAAAAAAAAAACGCTTAGGAATCGATCTTTTTGAGAATTTATAGTTCTTTTCTCAAAAAACGCTTAAAGACATCGATTTTTGGGGTATTTCTAGTTATCTTTTCAAAAAATGTTTAAAGGAATCGATTTTTAGGAGTATTTCTAGTTAGTTTCTCAAAAAACGCTCAAAGCAATCGATTTTTAGGGGTATTTTTATCGTAATTAATTTCTCAAAAATCACTTAAGGAAATCTCTAATTTTTCTCCATTCTTTCTTGTTTAGAACTTTCTTCTTCCACTGCTTTATTTGTAGATTTAGAGGTTGTCCTTTACTTCTACTTTCCATGCTGTTCTTTGTCTGCCTCTTCGTCTGTTGGGTTCTAGTCCTGTTTCTAATATTCTTTTTGATATTTTTTCTTTCATTCTTATTACGTAGTTAAAGCAATCGATTTTTAGGGGTATTTCTAGTTATTATCACAAAAACGCTTAAGGAAATCATTTTTTTGGGGTATTTCTAGTTATTCTTTCAAAAAACGCTCAAAGCAATCGATTTTTAGGGGTATTTTTATCGTAATTAATTTCTCAAAAAACGCTTAAGGAAATCTCCAATTTTTCTCCATTCTTTCTTGTTTAGAACTTTCTTCTTCCACTGCTTTATTTGTAGATTTAGAGGTCGTCCTATACTTCTACTTTCCACGCTGTTCTATGTCTGCCTCTTCGTCTGTTAGGCAGTGGCGGCTGGTGATTTTTTAAAACTCTGTATTTTGAAAATGGAGCATGGGATCCAAATTCTGTTATAAAGGATTATTATTGAGACCACACTGAGGGCAACTGCTAAAAAAAAATATTATTGAAATTTGCGAAATTTGATTTTTAAAAATGGTGGGCCTCACCTGGTATTTCCGAAACGGCTTATATTAGAGCGGTGGCGATTTTTTTTCAGCATTATGAAACAAATTAATGACTAGGTTTTTTTGGTTTTTTCCAAAATTTTAATGATACAAAAAGTTATAAGCATTTGAAATTTAATTTTCGAAAAATATTTCTTCTCTAAAATTTCATTACCTTATATCTTTTTCAATAAATAAAATTTTGGAAAAAAACAAAATACCTAGTCATTTGTCTCATAATGCTGAAAAAAAATCGCCACCGCTCTAATATAAGCCGCTTCGGACATACCAGGTGAGGCCCATCATATTTTAAAAATCAAATTTCGCAAATTTCCATCAATTTTTTTTTGTAGCAGTTCTTCTTAATGTGGTTTCAGTAGTAATGCTTTATAACAGAATTTGGATCCCATGGCCCATTGTCAAAATACAGAGTTTTAAAAAAATCACCAGCCGCCACTGCTGTTAGGTCCTAGTCCTGTTTCTAATAATTCTTGTTACGTAGCCTATCCATCTGATTCTTTGATATTTAGCTACTCTAATTATATTTGTGTCTTTGTATATGATCTTAATTCTTCGTTTGTTCTTCTAATCCAAGTTTCTTCTACTTTTTTTCCTCCATGAATCTTTCTTTCTCATATCTGCAGCATAGACTGTTCTTGTTTTTTCAGTGTCTATAACTCGCAAGCATATCTACCGGTCGTATTATGTTCTTGTAGATATAAAGTTTTGTTTCTCTTGCTACTGCTTTTGAACTTAGTATAGAGTGTAATGCATAGACGTTTTTGTTTCCAGCTGCTATTCTTGCTTTTATCTCTTCTATATTTATTGGTTTCTTTTCTATTACATTTCTAAGGTAGACAAATCTTTTGATTTCTTTGAATTTGTATCTCTCCCTTTCGTTTACTTCTATTTCTAGATATCTATCTTTTTTGAATACTTCATCTTCTCATAACAGAAATTTAGTTAATTTTTCATTAATTGTCAGTCTCATTTTTTCTGCGTTTATAATGAGCCTTCCTGTTTCTCTTGATAACTCTTCTTTGGTACTTGTTATAAGTGTTTCGTCTTCTTCAAATCTAAAGCATTGAAGTTTATCATAGAAAAGTAGATCTTGTCTATATACATTGCTTTGTCTTAATATTTTTTCTAAAGCGATTATAAATAATGTCGAAGAAAGCAGGTCTTCTTATCTTAAGCCATCAAACACTTCAAATTTCTTGAGAGTTTTCCATTAACAACCCAAATTCTATTTGTGTTTTTTTCCAATGCCATTTTTACTAATCTCGCTATTTTATCGAGTGTTTTAATGCTTGGTTTAATTGATTTCTGTTTATCAGGCCGTTTTGAAGTCGATAAAAGGCAATTAAGTTTTTCATTTTGTTGGTGACTTCTCTCTTGTATTTTTTGTAATAAAACTATTTGGTCTACCACTGATCTTCTTCTTCTAAAATCACACTGGTATTCTTCTACTACATTTTCTATATGTTCTTTCAGTTTACTATTCAGAAGTGTTGCCATTATTTTATATACAGTTATATATTTGTCTTGTCTCTTTATGGATGGGACATAATATTGCTGTTTTCTATGCTTGCGGCATTGTTTCTTCTCAATCTCAATCGTTTCTCCTCCGTATTTTATCATTTCTTCTTCTATGTTGTCTTCTCCTAGGCTCTTACTGTTTTTCTACAATATTTTCAACTTTATCATCTTCTCTTTCTTCTTGTTTGTTTCTGTTGTTCTCCTCATCTTCAACTGTTCTTCTATTGATTGACGATTTCTTCAAATTATTCAGTCCATTTTTCTGTTACTTCTTTTTTGCTTTCCACTAATTTGCCATGTTTATCTCAACAAAATATGGTTTTAGATTGAAATCTTTGTTTCATTCTCATGCATCTTTGATAGAAATTTCTTATCTGCTTATTTTTGCAATTCTCTTCAATATCTTCTATATTTTCTAGTGTTTTATTCTGTTTTCTTCTTTCTGCAATTTTATTTGCATTCTGTTCTTTGTTTTTTTTATATTCTTTCTGTTTGTTCTGCAAATTTTCTTCTAGCATCTTTTTTCTTGCTGTGTCTTTCTTCTGCTCTTGAAGTCTACAATCTTCATCGTACTTTTGTTCTCTTTTTATTCTTCTCTTTAATTAACAATTACAACTAAATTTTTGACATATTTTTATAGAAAATGATTCGGAAAATTCGATAATAGTCAGAAATAGCTAAACGCTATTTTTTAATATTTAACAGATTGTTTAAAAAAATAATCTAGACGAGTATCATATCAGCAAAGCATTTTAATCATAAATTAATACTAATTAAGCAGTTTATTTACTTAAAGATAATTTCGGCAATTGAAAGCATAATTTTGTTCCAATAAATAAACAAAATCACAATCTAAACAATTTTATTTTTTTATATTCGAATTGATTTTTACCTC
This sequence comes from Tribolium confusum, assembly GCA_029207805.1. Lineage (NCBI taxonomy): Eukaryota > Metazoa > Arthropoda > Insecta > Coleoptera > Tenebrionidae > Tribolium > Tribolium confusum. The sequence goes on along the minus strand of JALGAY010000007.1, from coordinate 2,944,601 downwards.
CGCTTTCGTGTTTCTGGGTCAACAAGCCTCGAAAATTGCTTCTTTGTGATGATAATAATAGTAAAAAAATAATTTAAGTTGTTTGATCGTAAAATCCAGAAAATAAATCGTTACCTACTAACAATAATTACGAGTAAATTCGGCCTAGTTCTATTTTTACCAATTTATCAATATAAATTCCGAAATATACATTTTTAATAACATTTTTTTTTCCAATACGAACAAAAGTGCATTAACCTGTCAACTTCCTACTGGTTAAAATTAATAATTCAAAGCTTTCAGCAGCAGACAAAAGGTTTTCTGAATCTTGAAAACCCCTGATGTATAGATAACCAGCATTGCGTGTGTGATTGGTTAAATTATTTAATTTTTCTTAAATGTTTTCTTCAATACGAATAAAACTGCATTAACTTGTCAACTTTCTAGTTATAATTTATTAACAAAAAAACTGTTTAAAATTAATAATTCAGAGCTATCAGCAGACAATAGATGGGTTTCCTGAATTATGAAAACCCCTGATGTATAGATAACCAGCATTGCGTGCGTGTGGCTACCTTATCGGTCAGTCGGGTCAATAAACTCGCTCCGACATTTTCAGGAATTTCAGTGACCCCTCTGATCCTGAAAAACCACAGGAGCGTTTTTCAATTTTTTTTTTTTGTAAAATTGGCTATTCGTGACTGAAACATGAAATTAAATGAAAAATCAATTTTTAACGAGCGTTTTCTATTTTTGTCAGCGGTTTTCCACGAACGTCTTTATAATCGATGTCTGATCAGTGCCGGACTGGTACAATTTTAATTATTTCAAATTTACAAATTTTTTCAAAGTTAAGAATGAATAGCTTCAAAAATTTATTTAGGAAATGTTTGTTTATACAGGATTGACCAAAATACGAGAAAAAAACTCCAAAATTATACATCATTTAACGAAAATTTTGTGGTTTGATATCCGCATTTTATATTACATCATTTTTCAACGATTTTTTTTATTTTTGACAACGTTTCGATTTTAAATTTTTTTGAAGCTTCATCAGGGCAATTTTCAGGGACCGCTACTGTACTCGAGACTAAATTAGAGCTAGTCTGACTACACAGAGTGGGCATTTGACAACAAAAAGGAAATTTTCGGAGTATTTCTAATTATTTTCTCAATAAACGTTTAAATAATTCGATTTTTTGAGGTATTTCTAGTTATTTTCGCAAAAAACGCTTAAAGCAATTGATTTTTGTGATATTTCTAGTTATCCTCTCAAAAAATGCTTAAAGAAATCGATTTTTTAAATATACTACTCGCAAGTGAAATCCGAACACCTTGAAATTGCAGTTATATAAGGATAATACTTTGGGAAAATGAAAAAATGTGCACACCCAAGCATTCATTTAAGTTTTATTAAAATTGCCTCCAATTTATCAGTAATAGGTGTGTGCCCCGTGTTGTTCTATACACTCTTGTATACATCGAGGCATGCTTGCGATTTGATTATTTATAAATTCCTGGGGTACAGCATCCCATGCTTCTTGGAGTTCATCTAAAGTTGTTGGAGGACGGAGTAAATCACGGATATAGCGATCCATCAAATCCCACACTTTTTCTATTGGCGACAAATCAGGAGATCTTGGTGGCCAAGGCAATACCGTGATATTCTCCGACTCCAAAATGCGTCGACAAGCACGATCAATATGAGGGCGTGCGTTGTCTTGCTGGAAAATTCCGCCATCGATGCTTCTTACATAAGGAACAACAATTGGCTATAACACATTATTTACATAGCGCTCGGCTGTCATGTTGTCACGAATGATTAATAAACGGGACCTACTATCAAATGCAATGGCACCCTAAACCATCACACCAAGAGTGCGGTGTACGTGGCGTTCAATAGCCAGATCAAGACGACGACGTTCACTACGCATCCGTCTGATCCGTTGCCGACCATCGTGGCTTTCCAAACAAAATCGGGATTCATCCGAAAATGCGAGCAAACTATTCATCAGCCACAGACCGTGTAGTGCGGCGTCGGTTCCTTAGAGCCATTAGTTGCAGAAGAAGATCTTCGCGTTGGGTAGTTCTTCTAATAGCCCCTGTTTCTCTAGCACGTTGTGTCCGTCCTTCCTCCGCCCATGCCCGCCATGCATCCACCACACTTGACACACTGCGCCCCAAAGCAGCAGCAATCTCGTGGAATGAAGCACCACGTTCGCGCTGCCCCACAATGCATCCCCTTTCAAACACGGAAAGCTGGGAAAAATTTGCGTTTTGTCTTCTACGGGGCATTTCTGCATCGGGTGGCTTCTAATACTATCTTTTTCAGAGTGATAAAGCCGTATGACAATCCAAAAAACTATCATTTTTGTGTTTAAGGTTTTGCGGTAAAGTTTTTACAAACACACTTATACGCTGTTCAATTGTTACAAAAATTTAATCGTTTGCTTTTCAAGGCCTCTTATACAAATTCCTACAATTACATTGTTCAACAATCATTTTTTCTAGGTGTTCGGATTTCACTTGCGAGTAGTATATTTCTATTTAGTTTCTCAAAAAAAGACTTAAAGAATTCGATTTTTTGGGAATTTCTATTTAGTTTCCCAAAAAACGCTTAAAGAATTCGATTTTTTGAGATATTTCTAGTTATATTCTCAAGAAACTCTCAAAATATTCGATTTTTTTGTGGTATTTTTAAGTATATTCTTAAAAAAAATGCTTAAAGAAATCGATTTTTTGGAGTATTTCTAGTTATTTTCTCAAAAAACGCCTAAAGACATTGATTTCTGGGGTATTTCTAGTTATCTTTTCGAAAAATGCTTAAAGAAATCGATCTTTTAAATATGTCTATTTAGTTTTTCAAAAAACGCTTAAAGAATTCTATTTTTTGGGTATTTCTATTTAGTTTCTCAAAAAAACGCTTAAAGAATTTGTTTTTTTGAGGTATTTCTAGCTATATTCTCAAAAAACTCTTAAAGTATTCGATTTTTTGGGGTATTTTTAGTTATTTTCTTAAAAAAGCGCTTAAAGGAATCGATTTTGTTATAACGAGAGGGACAAATTGAGTAATTTCAACCTCAATACCTCACCTTCTTGGCGGGAGCGACTCCGACCTTCAGAATTTTAAATATCAAATGCCTCTCAGATGCCTCAATCCGGCCCTGTGTCTAATACTTACGAAAAATTATCGAAATAAATTAAATCGATTTTGTTATTACCATGGCATGTCATCATTCGTTTGAAGTTATTATCAGCGGCATTTCAGTTAACTGAAATTATTTTCAGATGAGTTGAAACGCTACAAAAATGGATAAATACGAACAAATATCGGTGGTTGGTGAAGGCTCTTATGGCCTTGTTATGAAATGTAGACACAAAGAAACGGACCAAATTGTGGCAATTAAGAAATTTTTAGAAACAGAAGAAGACGCAACTATTCGAAAAATGGCGTTACGGGAAATTCGGATGCTGAAAGTGAGTTTTCAGGAACAAAATTTCAAGTTGGTAAAACTTCCTTTTCAGAGACTGAAACATGAAAATCTGGTCGCAATGATCGAAGTTTTCAGGCACCGGAAACGGTTTTTTCTGGTTTTTGAATTTCTGGAAGGGACTGTTTTAGATGAGTTAGAGAAAATGCCAGGGGGGTTAGGGGATGAAAGGTGCAGGGAGAGGATATATCAAGTCACAAGGGCCATCAACTACTGTCACAGCAATAACGTAAATTTTTTATTTTGTTTTTCTCAGTTGGTACTAAATGAAATGTCATACAAATTTTTGTTTTCCAAATTTTGACATAGTTTATTCTGTTTTTCAATGTTGGTAACAAACAAAACGTCAAATAAACTCCCAATAATCATTTCTTTGTTACTAATTTACATTTTATAATGTTGGTACTAAACTAAGCGTCAAATAATGTCTTCCAGATAATTCACCGAGATTTCTAAGTTGGTACAAAATAAAATGTCATAATTTTTTTTTTATACATTTTGACGTAGTTCATTCAGTTGGTAACAAATGAAACGTCAAAAAACTTCTTTCTTGCCAATCAGTTTCAATTTCGTTATGTTGGTACCAAACCAAACGTCAAATAATGTCTTCCAGATAATCCACCGCGACGTCAAACCCGAAAACGTCCTCGTGTCTTCCCTCGGCGTAGTCAAACTCTGCGATTTCGGTTTCGCCCGTCTAGTCTGCATCTCCGGTGAGCCTTGCACCGAGTACGTCGCCACCAGGTGGTACCGTGCCCCTGAACTCCTCGTTGGAGAAGCAAACTACGGTGCACCAGTCGATATTTGGGCCATTGGTTGTCTCTTTGCTGAAATGATGACCGGTGATCCTCTTTTTCCAGGAGAAAGCGATATCGATCAGCTGTACCTCATCGTCAAGATGTTGGGTGAGTGTGTCTCTTAAGGTGCACCACCAGGTCCTCTACTGTGGTTTTTACAGGCAAACCGTGCCACCGTCACCAGCAGTTGATGTCGAGGAGTTCACATCTTCGCGGAATGATTAAATCGGCATCGAGTGAGACGGATTTGGGGAAAAATTTTCCGGATTGGTCGCTTTTTGCTTTGGAGTTTTTGGGGTCGTGTATGAAGATGGATCCACATGAGAGGTCAACGTCGGAGGAGTTGTTGAAGAGTAGTTATTTTAGTCATGATAGGTTTCCACAGAAGTTTCTTCCGGCGTTAAGAGAGAAAGTTAATATGGAATTTAATAATAATCCATTATTGAGGAAATACAAGACTGAAATTTTAATGTCAACTGATAAGAAAGAAGAAACAAAAAGAAGAATCGGACAAGGTGATCAAATCCGGTGGAAGTTTAATCTTGCTGAAGGAAGTGTTAAACGAAAATATAGTTACGATATCTTTAATGAAAGTGATAAAAATTTGATTAGTTTATCAAAAACAAGTCAAAGATTAAGTGTAGTGCAAAAATCTGGTCAAAAAACAAACAATTCATCAAAAGATAAAAAACTAAGTGATCCCACTTCTGAAATGCAAATGCTTGAAAAATCTCTTGAAAGTTTAGCGAAATTGAAAAATGAACGACCTGTTTCAGCTCAAAAAGACCCAAGTCCTGTACCTCCATCACCTCAATTTCAGTCTCTCCAACCGAACTTTAGTGACTTTAATAAATCCCCAAATGTTCTCCACCCCAGTATCAACAATATTAGTTTCAACCGCGACCCTCTAAAAAAATCCCCGAATTTATTACAAACTCTGACAGTGAAACCAAACCAAGTGCCCCTTTTATCAAACCCAAGGACTCAATTTTTGAAGAAGTTTCCGGTTGAGTCTGACCATTGGTTTTCCAAGAAGAAGGAGCAGAAGAGGAGTGACGTTTTTACTCTTCCGAATTTGCCAGGAGGTGAGTCACATCTCACAGTGACTGTTTTAGGGATTCCTCTGTTATGCTTGTTTCAGCTACGGGGAGTCCCAATAAAAATCGGAAAAAATCGGAAGCGGAATTGCTCCAGTCGAATATGACAGTAACACCAGTGAGTGTGACTTTTTTTTTCTTCTTTTCCCGGTAGTTTCACCCTCCAAACTAACACCACGATTTTCTTTCAGAGAATACAATCATCTACCTCACAAAAACTCTCACCATCCAAAAACTCGAGTAGTTTTCCTATGATGTGATTTAAATAATTTCAATTGATTTTGTAAATAGGTTCTTTTGTAAAAGTTCTTTCTATTCTAGGCCTACAGATATAAGAAAGCTAAAAGGAAACTCAATATTTTGGATATTTCACTTCCTTTGTCTGTTAAAGAACAAGGAGAAATTTAATTTTTTATTATTATAGACACATTTATTATGTACAATGTTATATAATTTAAATAAAATGTATATTTATATTTAATCTTCTTCTTTTATTTATTTTATGTCCTCTTGCTTTAAGTTTCGGAAGATCTTCTTCTTAAACGACTGGAAATTGCACTTATTTGTCTTTGTTCCTTCTGCTTTTCTCCTTTTTTCCATTATTGTCTTTCTGCAATTTCTTACTTTTTTTGTCTTTCATTCCAGTTGTTCTTACATCTTCAGCAGCTTTGGCGTTTTGGTCCTTTTTACCTTTCTCTTCTTTCTTCCTTTTCTTGGCGATTTGGTGAACAACATCTTCAAGTAACACGGAATTGGATAATACTCATCTTCAATAGCTTCTTCTTTCTACTGAGCTACTTTAATAAAAGTTGTGAGCCCAGTATTGTATTCTTCTTTTTCCAAAGGTCTCGGATTCGATAAGCTCTTCTCAACGTAAATATCTTCAACGACGATTCTTTCAATCGGTTTTGAGCCACTTCTTTCGAGTTCTTGCATCAACACCAAGGTGTCTCTGAATTCCTTCTTCTTGCGTTCCAACCGGAATTTCTTCTTTCTCCTTACCAATAAAACAATCACATTTTTTCTTTTTTTCAATTTTAGTTTCATTGACTTGTTGAAAGTCTTCCCATTGGTCACACTCATCTTCAACATTCCGTTCTTGTTGATTTTCAAAAGCTTCCTGGACTGGCTTAGAGACACAAATTCAGCTATTTGGGTCAGGTTTTGGCTCACCATCTTCAGTTTCTTCTTCAGAAAAATATGCCAGATTTGTTAGATAGAGAAGAATTAAAATCATTGGTCATTGTGACTGCACTTATCATACTTTCTTAGACAGTTAGTGGTGAGCCAATGCCTTCAATTGCGTTGAGGCCAAAGTCAGAAAGAGTTACTTAGAAGAACTAGTGGATTTCGCCGACTTCTTGCTCTGTTTCAATTGGAATTTCTTCTGAAGTTGAAGTATTGAAAACTGTTTCTTCTTCTACTTGAATTCTTATCAAGCCTTCTTTATTGAGATTCTTATCAAAGTGTTTTTTTGAAACAGCTCTTCCACTTAAAGCTTCTTCAAAAGAGCTGCTTGTTCATAAGTATTTGGAAAATTCACCAAAACCCAGCCTTTGATGTCTTTAAATGAAGATAAATACTCGATAAACATTTCAACTTGTAATTTATCATCAAGAATTTCATCTTGACCCAAAATCTGTTTTGCAAGTCGTCCTAATTTAGCCCAATTTGAAAAAATTATTCTCTCCCAAGGAAAAAGACGGGGAGTTTGTGCTTGTTTCTCCTCGTATGTTTTGGTGACTGTTTCCTTCACTGCTTTTTTCCCTTTTTTTCCTTTGCTTTTCTTTGAACCTTTAGTCTTATTTGATCCTTTACTTTTCTTCGAACCTTTATCTTTCTTTTTACCCTTTTTTCCTTTCTTACTTTTCTCTTCTTTTCTATGCTTTTTCGGAGTTAGTTCTTTTAAATAATCTTCTTCTGGAAACGGTTCATCAAATTCAGTTTTTAATTCATTCTCGTAGGCTTGTATACAAAAATTAACAGCATCTTCCATAAGAATAACTTTAATATTTCTTAGAGTCAGAAGCTTCTGAAGAAAATCAAGACGAGTCAAATCAGACATATTGGTACAAGTTGAAATTTCAATTTCTTCCGACAGTTGAGCCTTTTCTGGTAACGGTAAAGGATATTTTTTAAGAAAAAGTCGATGTACAGCAAAAGCCAAACAGTTCAAACCCAGTTCCATAGAAGTCAGAAACTCCTCCAAACCTTCTTCAATTTGCCAGATATTATTAAAATGGATATAATCCTGGAAATCCTGTTCGTCTAACACATCTTGTCTCTGTATTTTCCGTCTAGAAATTTCTTTTAATTCCGAAGAAGTTTCTTCTTGTGGTTCCTCCACTACTTCTGAAGGCACAACTAAATCAAAAATTGGTTGCTGATTAACAAAAAGAGTCGCCCATTGCCTCTTTACGTATTTATCAGGTTCTATCCCGTAAGTTTCTTTGTATTCATGTGTCTTTATAGCAATATCTACAATATCGTACACAATCTCCTGACACAACTTTTGATGTTTAAGAGCTTTGATTTTGAGTTTTTTCTTATAAAGTCGCTTATGTTCAGCAATAACAGCCATTCTTTCATCATGAAACTTCAACCGTTCTTCTAGATTCTCTTCAAAAATTTTTCGGATAAACTCCTCTTCTCGTATCTTCTCATCAATCTCGTCTTGTATTTTTCGATCTTCAACAAAAGTGTTTTTCTATTTTCGGATATTTAAGAGCTTTTCTTCGATCTCTTTCTCATGGAGTGATTGTTTTAGGAGTTTTTCGCAAACAAATTTACCAAATTCACTTTCTTGGTTTTCTTCAATTTGCTTCCAAACTGTGACAAGAGTTCGTGTTGCAATTCTAATCGAAAGTAATTTTTGCAGCTCTTTCTTTTTTTCTTTTCTTGATTTCAGACATGATTCGTTTAGCTTCGTCTTGGTTTGGTTCAAACGGTTCTATATCTAAAGCAGCTTTCTTCTGAGCAATCAACTGCTCATCGTGTAGTCAGTCTTTTCCGCTTTTAGAAACAGCAGAGTGTCTTCTAATTTAGCTAAATTTTCCGGTGAAGAAAACTCTTTCATATTAATTTTCCTTTCTTCTAAGTAAGCATGATATTCTTCTTTGGAAGTCATGTGTTTCATCATAAGCTTTGAAAGATGTTTTGAAAGAAGAAGAGTTTCTTCCAATTAATATCATTCTACTGCTTTATTAATGGCTGACATGAAAGATTTGCTTCAATAACAACCTCACTTCTGCGAAGATCTTTCATTTTCTCGATTTTAAACTGCTGCTTTTTTGATTTAACAGAAGGTGTTTCTTCTTAGAATCAAGTCGTAAATACACTTCGTAAAAAATTGTAGCAGCAGCTGTGTTTCTTCAATGAGAAGATCTATCAAAGCAGAATGTGAGTCAGAAGAGTGTTATCTCCTGTAGCTTCTTAGAAGAATGGACTCAACATCGTATTTTGGTTGTTTAAATTTCATTTTTTTTAGGTTTTGTATTTTGTAAGAAGAGAAAATTAAGAAATGAAGCGAATTTAAGCAAAATCATTTATTTTCATACAAGCTCCCAACTATTGCATTCAAAAATTGGGGCAAACATGCTATTACATAAATATTAAAATTAGCACTAGACAAAAAAGGCACAAAAAACTCGATTATACAATACATATAAAAGTGCGATATAATACTGAAATAGAATCGTTTCAGTAATAAAAAAACTGTTATAATACAATTAAAAAATGCCAAATAATCACAGAATTACTTTGAGATTGGAGAATCTATTCATCGAAAAGTTCTCCAAGGGTTGAAGTTGCGCTTCTTGGACAGGCTTCTAGCAGTTTTTCGCCGCCGGTTAGGGGATGAATTCGGTGGTATTCGATGAGATCACCTGCAAAAAAATATGTGTTATAGTATTTCTGTCCAAGTTTTATCCACCATAAACTTTATTGTTATTGAAGTTAATTAGGGTCCAACCCCAAACATTTACACACGGTGGGTGTTTTCACCCACAGATGGTTCGATGCCTGAGGCTTAAGATGCTTTTAAGGGTAATATTTCTTCAAAAGATAATACTTTTCATCATATACATTTACCTAAACATTCCGAGAGTTTTAAAGAAATAACGAACTTAGCAAAGCACGTTCTCCATTTGTGATTTAAAAAATCTGCCGTCGCATTAACCATTATTGAACTAATCAATAAATCGTTATTCAAATGTTCAATATCGATCCAAAATCAAAAAAGGAATCAAATAATGAACTTATCTGTTGCAAAATTCGTCGTAATTACCTTTTGGAGAAATATTACCCTTAAAAGCATCTTAAGCCTCAGGTATCGATCCATCTGTGGGTAAAAACACCCACCGTTTGTAAATGCTTGAGGTTGAACCCTAATTAACTTCAATAACAATAAAGTTTATGGTGGATAAAACTTGGACAGAAATACTATACTAATATTTTAGCAATATTTCAAAAAAAAAAAAAAAAAATTCAGAGGAATTTTTTTCTTGGCTTTTTAATTAGTAAAATACGTCTTCGTAGTTAAAAATTAGTAAAATAAGTCTCTGTATTACTTTGTTACATTTATAATTAGTAAAATGTCGCCGCCGGCTCTAAAACTTAGTAAAATACTGCATTCAGCTTCCAAAATTGGAGAAAAATGTCATTTTTGTGATTTATAAAATTAGTAAAATTACATCTGTGTGTTAAAAAAATAGTACATTTCTTAAGGCATCTAAAATTAGTAAAATTATTTGCCCGCATTTTATATTAGTAAAATATCGCCTGTGGTTCTGAAATTTAGTAAAATATTGCATTCAGCTTTTAATATTAGGGAGAAACATCATTTCTGAGTTAATTAATTTAAAAAAAATAAAAAAAATATTTTGTTGGTTTACAAAATTAGTAAAACCACATCTTTGTATTTAGAAATTAGTAAAATTAGGTCTCTGTATTTCAAAATTAAAAAAATGTCATTTCTGAATTCTAAAATTACAAATATAATGTCGTATTTGCCTCCGTTGATTTAAAAATTGATAAAAGATACTGTCTGCGCCTTATAAAATTAGTAAAATTAATTTTTCGCATTTCAGAATTAGAGAATCGTCTTCTCCGGGTTCTAAAATTAGTAAAATATCGTCTCGCGTTTCTGAAATTAGTAAATGACGACTCCGTCTTACAAAATTAGTAACATTACATCTCTGTAGTTTAAAATTAGCAAAATTTCTACACTGACTTCTAAAATTAGTAAAATTCAGCTCCAAAAATTAAAGAAGATGTTACCTTTGTATAATTACTAATGTAAACAATGTAAAAAAACGTCACATTAAGCTTAAACAATTAAAAAATACGTCGACTGTAGCATTAAAATTATAAAAATGTTACCTCTGGCTTCAAAATTAGTAAAATGTCAATTCTGACTGCTTTTAAAATTAGTAAAATGTTGCCGCCGGCTCTAAAACTTAGTAAAATACTGCATTCAGCTTCCAAAATTGGAGAAAATTGTCAATTTTGTGTTAATTAACTTAAAAAATAAAAAAAAATATTTTCGTGGTTTCTAAAATTAGTAAAATCACATCTTTATGTTCAAAAATTAGTAAAATTAAGTCTCTGTATTTCGAAATTTAAAAAATGTCATTTCTGACTTCTGAAATCACAAAAATAATGTCGCATTTGCTTCCGTTCGTTTAACAATTTCAAAAACATTTCTTAAGGCATCTAAAATTAGTAAAATTATTTGCCCGCATTTTATAATAGTAAAATGTCGCCTGCGGCTCTAAAATTTAGTAAAATATTGCATTCAGCCTTTAATATTAAGGAGAAACATCAGTTTTGTGTTAATTAATTTAAAAAATTAAAATAAAAATTCTGTTGGTTTATAAAATTAGTAAAATAACATCTTTGTCTTTAGAAATTAGTAAAATTAGGTCTCTGTATTTCAAAATTAGAAAAATGTCATTTTTGAATTCTAAAATTACAAATATAATCACATCAAGCTTAAACAATTAGTAAGACATCGCGACGTCGACTGTAGCATTAAAATTATCAAAATGTTACCTCTGGCTTCAAAATTAGTAAAATGTCAATTCTGACTGCTTTTAAAATTAGTAAAATGTTGCCGTCGGCTCTAAAACTTAGTAAAATACTGCATACAGCTTCCAAAATTGGAGAAAAATGTCAATTTAGTGTTAATTACCTCAAAAATTAAAAATAAACATTTTCGTGGTTTCTAAAATTAGTAAAATTACATCTTTGTGTTTAAAAATTAGTAAAATTAAGTCTCTGAATTTCAAAATTAGAAAAATGTCATTTTTAAATTCTAAAATTACAAATATAATGTCGTATTTCCCTCCGTTGATTTAAAAATTGATAAAAGATACCTTCTGCGCCTTATAAAATTAGTAAAATTAATTTCTCGCATTTCAGAACTAGAAAAATATCTCCTCCGGGTTCTAAAATTAGTAAAATATCGTCTCGCGTTTCTGAAATTAGTAAATGACGAGTTTGTCTTCCAAAATTAGTAACATTACATTTCTGTAGTTTAAAATTAGCAAAATTTCTACTTTGATATCCAAAATTAGTAAATTTCAGCTCCAAAAATTAGAGAAGATGTTACCTTTGTATAATTATTAATTTAAACAATATAAAAAACGTCACATCAAGCTTAAACAATAAGTAAGACGTCGCGATGTCGACTGTAGCATTAAAATTATTAAAATGTTACTTCTGGCTTCAAAATTAGTAAAATGTCAATTCTGGCTGCTTTTAAAATTAGTAAAATGTTGCCGCCGGCTCTAAAACTTAGTAAAATACTGCATACAGCTTCCAAAATTGGAGAAAATTATCAATTTTGTGTTGATTAACTTAAAAAATTAGAAAAAATATTTTCGTGGTTTCTAAAATTAGTAAAATTAAGTCTCTGTATTTCGAAATTTAAAAAATGTCATTTCTGACTTCTAAAATCACAAAAATAATGTCGTATTTGCTTCCGTTCGTTTAAAAATTTCAAAAACATTTCTTAAGGCATCTAAAATTAGTAAAATTATTTTCCCGCATTTTATATTAGTAAAATGTCGCCTGCGGTTCTGAAATTTAGTAAAATATTGCATTCAGCTTTTAATATTAGGGAGAAACATCATTTTTGGGTTAATTAATTTAAAAAAATAAAAAAAATATTTTGTTGGTTTACAAAATTAGTAAAACCACATCTTTGTATTTAGAAATTAGTAAAATTAGGTCTCTGTATTTCAAAATTGGAAAAATGTCATTTCTGAATTCTAAAATTACAAATATAATGTCGTATTTGCCTCCGTTGATTTGAAAATTGATAAAACATACATTCGGCACCTTAAAAAATTAGTAAAATTAATTTCTCGCATTTCAGAATTAGAGAATCGTCTTCTCCGGGTTCTAAAATTAGTAAAATATCGCCTCGCGTTTCTGAAATGAATATAAATTAGTAAAATTAGTAAAATTCAGCTCTAAAAATTAGAGAAGATGTTACCTTTGTATAATTATTAATTTAAACAATGTAAAAAACGTCACATCAAGCTTAAACAATAAGTAAGACGTCGCGACGTCGACTGTGGGATTAAAATTATTAAAATGTTATCTCTGACTTCAAAATTAGTAAAATGTCAATTCTGACTGCTTTTAAAATTAGTAAAATGTTGCCGCCGGCTCTAAAACTTAATAGAATACTGCATTCAGCTTCCAAAATTGGAGAAAAATATCAATTTAGTGTTAATTACCTCAAAAATTAAAAATAAACATTTTCGTGGTTTCTAAAATTAGTAAAATTACATCTTTGTGTTTAAAAATTAGTAAAATAAAGTCTCTGTATTTCGAAATTTAAAAAATGTCATTTTTGAATTCTAAAATTACAAATATAATGTCGTATTTCCCTCCGTTGATTTAAAAATTGATAAAAGATATAAAAGATACTTTCTGCGCCTTATAAAATAGTAAAATTAATTTTTCGCATTTTAGAATTAGTGAGATGTCTCCTCCGAGTTCTAAAACTAATAAAATATTGCTTCGGGTTTCTGAAATTAATAAATATCGAGTCTGTTTTCCAAAATTAGTAACATTACATTCCTGTAGTTTAAAATTAGCAAAATTTCTTCTCTGACTTCCAAAATTAGTAAAATTCAGCTCCAAAAATTAGAGAAGATGCTACCTTTGTATAATAATTAATTTAAACAATGTAAAAAACGTCACATCTAGCTTAAACAATTAGTAAGACGTCGCGACGTCGACTGCGGCATTAAAATTATTAAAATGATACCTCTGGCTTCAAAATTAGTAAAATGTCAATTCTGACTGCTTTTAAAATTAGTAAAATGTTGCCGTCGGCTCTAAAACTTAGTAAAATACTGCATACAGCTTCCAAAATTGGAGAAAATTATCAATTTTGTGTTGATTAACTTAAAAAATTAGAAAAAATATTTTCGTGGTTTCTAAAATTAGTAAAATTAAGTCTCTGTATTTCGAAATTTAAAAAATGTCATTTCTGACTTCTGAAATCACAAAAATAATGTCGCATTTGCTTCCGTTCGTTTAAAAATTTCAAAAATATTTCTTAAGTCATCTAAAATTAGTAAAATTATTTGCCTGCATTTCATATTAGTAAAATGTCGCCTGCGGCTCGGAAATTTAGTAAAATTTTGCATTCAGCTTTTAATATTAAGGAGAAACATCATTTAAAATAAAAAAAATATTTTCTTAGTTTATAAAATTAATAAAACAACATCTTTGTATTTAGAAATTAGTAAAATTAGGTCTCTGTATTTCAAAATTAGAAAAATGTCATTTTTAAATTCTAAAATTACAAATATAATGTCGTATTTCCCTCCGTTGATTTAAAAATTGATAAAAGATACTTTCTGCGCCTTGTAAAATTAATAAAATTAATTTTTTGCATTTTAGAATTAGTGAAATGACTCCTCCGAGTTCTAAAACTAATAAAATATTGCTTCGGGTTTCTGAAATTAGTAAATATCGAGTCTGTTTTCCAAAATTAGTAACATTACATTTCTGTAGTTTAAAATTAGCAAAATTTCTTCTCTGACTTCCAAAATTAGTAAAATTCAGCTCCAAAAATTAGAAAAGATGCTACCTTTGTATAATTATTAATTTAAACAATGTAAAAAACGTCACATCTAGCTTAAACAATTAGTAAGACGTCGCGACGTCGACTGTGGCATAAAATTATTAAAATAATACCTCTGGCTTCAAAATTAGTAAAATGTCAAATTCTGACTGCTTTTAAAATTAGTAAAATGTTGCCTGTGTTTCTAAAATTACGAAAAAAAATTTAATTGAAATTTAGCAGGTTTTGGCGTTAAATGAAGACCAATGGCTAACAGTTAGAAAACTGTTATATATTTTATTTTTTTAATTAGAAAAAAATTAAAAATAATAAGTGCGTCAGGTGCAAGTGCAATTTCAGGTAATTCACAGAAACATAATTGAACATCTGTTCCAGAAAACTTAACTTGATTGAATCCAACCGTTAGAAACACAATTGCTGATTAATTCAGAGATTGTTAATTCCGCGTTCTTTGACATGTTTGAAAATTTTTTTTTGTTTTTTGTATACAACAATAAACACTGATACTTTCCCTGTATTTAATTACAATTGTTTAAATAAGAATTTTAAGATTTCCCGGATTTTCCCGTATCTTATTTACCCTTCCTTGATAAAATAGAAAACGGGAAATTAATGAAAATCCCTGAACGTTTCTAGAAATTTTTAATTAAATCCGAGAAAGTTTTTCTCAGTATTTATAAATGCGTTGAAATTTTTCTCTAAAACATGTGTTCATCAAGTTGTTAATTCGAGCAATTAATTTGTTTACAACGCTCTAGTGCTGCAATAAAGCACGTCATTTTCCAATTTGGTGTCTTAACAGTTTTTCACAAATTGTTGTTGTGTTTAGTGATGCAGAAATTACGCTTTTGTTTACTTAAAAAACTGACTTGCATAATACTAAAATAAATACAGTTTTAAAGTGTTTACCTTATTTTTATTACTTACAAAATAAATAATTTGCAATATTTGCCGACAGCTGAGCTCTGATAAGCGGAAAATATTTTTCGCTCTTTAGACAACAAAACGTGATGTTATTTTAGTATTTCTTACATTGTTAGCAGTTAGTTTGCTCACTTGAGTCATAAAATACTTAACTGAATTACCGTTAAATAAATAATTTTGCAATTTGTAAAGACCAGGAAACTCTAGACCGGTTTGAGGGTTTTTGCCACTTACATATTGCTATGATTTGTCACTTTTACCAATTTTTTAAATTAATTAATACAAAAATGATATTTTTCTCCAATTTTAAAAGCTAAATTCAATAGTTTACTAACTTTAGAGCCAGAGGCGATATTTTGCTAATATTGAAAAACACGATAGTAATTTTACTAATTTTAGAAGCCGCGGGAAATATATTTTCTCAATTTTTAAATCAACGGAAGTAAATGCGACATTATCTTTGTAATTTTAGAAGTCAGAAATAACAATCTTCCAATTTCAAAATACAGAGACTTGATTTTACTAATTTTAAACATAAATATGTAATTTTACTAATTTTAGAAGTCAAGAAAATATTTTTTCAATTCTTTTAAAGTTAATTAATACAAAAATAACATTTCTCTCCAATTTTGAAAGCCGAATGCAGTATTTTCCTAACTTCAAAACCAGAAGCGACATTTTACTAATTATGAAATGCAGTAAAGTAATTTAACTAATTTTATAAGCCGCAGGAAATATATTTTCTCAATTTTTAAATCAACGAAAGCAAATGCGACATTATCTTTATAATTTTAGAAGTCAGAGAAGATATTTTTCTAATTTCAAAATACAGAAACTTAATTTTACTAATTTTAAACATAAATATGTAATTTTACTAATTTTAGAAGTCAAGAAAATATTTTTTCAATTCTTTTAAGTTACAACTAATACAAAAATAACATTTCTCTTCAATTTTGGAAATGAATGCAGTATTTTACTAATGCCAAAACCGGAGGAGACATTTTATTAATTATGAAATGCAGTAAAGTAATTTAACTAATTTTAGAAGCCGCAGGAAATATATTTTCTCAATTTTTAAATCAAGGGAAGCAAATGCGACATTATCTTTATAATTTTAGAAGTCAGAGAACATATTTTTCTAATTTCAAAATACAGAGACTTAATTTTACTAATTTTAAACATAAATATGTATTTTTACTAATTTTAGAAGTCAAGAAAATATTTTTTCAATTTTTTAAAGTTAATTAATACAAAAATAACATTTCTCTTCAATTTTGAAAGCCGAATGCAGTATTTTCCTAATTTCAAAACCAGAAGCGACATTTTACTAATTATGAAATGCAAAAAAGCACTTTAACTAATTTTAGAAGCCGCAGAAAATATATTTTCTCAATTTTTAAATCAACAAAAGCAAATGCGACATTATCTTTGTAATTTTAGAAGTCAGAAATAAGATTCTTCCAATTTCAAAATACAGAGACTTAATTTTACTAATTTTAAACACAAAGATGTAATTTTACTAATTTTAGAAGTCAAGAAAATATTTTTTCAATTTTTTTAAGTTAATTAACACAAAAATAACATTTCTCTTCAATTTTAGAAGCTGAATGCAGTATTTTCCTAATTTCAAAACCGGAGGCGATATTTTATTAATTATGAAATGCAGTAAAGTACTTTAACTAATTTTAGAAGCCGCAGTAAATACATTTTTTCAATTTTTAAATCAAGGGAAGCAAATGCGACATGATCTTTGTAATTTTAGAAGTCAGAAATAACATTCTTCCAATTTCAAAATACAGAGACTTAATTTTACTAATTTTAAACATAAATATGTAATTTTACTAATTTTAGAAGTCAAGAAAATATTTTTCCAATTTTTTTAAGTTAATTAATACAAAAATAACATTTCTCTTCAATTTTGAAAGCCGAATGCAGTGTTTTCCTAATTTCAAAACCAGAAGCGACATTTTATTAATTATGAAATGCAGTAAAGCACTTTAACTAATTTTAGAAGCCGCAGGAAATATATTTTCTCAATTTTTAAATCAACGAAAGCAAATGCGACATTATCTTTATAATTTTAGAAGTCAGAGAAGATATTTTTCTAATCTCAAAATACAGAGACTTAATTTTACTAATTTTAAATATAAATATGTAATTTTACTAATTTTAGAAATTAAGAAAATATTATTTCCATTTTTTTAAGTTAATTAACACAAAAATAACATTTCTCTTCAATCTTAGAAGCTGAATGCAGTATTTTCCTGATTTCAAAACCGGAAGCGATATTTTACTAATTATGAAATGCAAAAAAGCACTTTAACTAATTTTAGAAGGCGCAGGAAATATATTTTCTCAATTTTTAAATCAAGGGAAGCAAATGCGACATTATCTTTGTAATTTTAGAAGTCAGAAATAACATTCTTCTAATTTTAAAATACAGAGACTTAATTTTACTAATTTTAAACATAAATATGTATTTTTACTAATTTTAGAAGTCAAGAAAATATTTTTTCAATTTTTTTAAGTTAACTAATACAAAAATAACGTTTCTCTCCAATTTTGGAAACTGAATGCAGTATTTTACTAATTTCAAAACCGGAAGCGACATTTTATTAATTATGAAATGCAGTAAAGTACTTTAACTAATTTTAGAAGCCGCAGGAAATATATTTTTGAAATTTTTAAATCAACGAAAGCAAATGCGACATTATCTTTATAATTTTAGAAGTCAGAGATGATATTTTTCTAATTTCGGAATACAGACACCTAATTTTACTAATTTTGAAATTTGAAGTCTTGAATTTACTAATTTTATGAAGCTGAAAGTTGTATTTTTCCAATTTTTTAAAAGAATTGGGACAAAAAGCTCATTTTCTAATTTTAGGAGCCCAAATCTACATTTTACTAATATTGGGAGCCTAAGACAACATTTTACTAATTTTCATATACAAACACATATTTATACTAATTTTAGAAGCCAGAAGTAATATTTTTTCAATTAATTAACAGAAAGACAACTTTTCTCGGCTATTTTAAACGGTAAAAGCAATACTTTAGTAATTGTGAAATAGAACAAAGGAAGATTTCACTAATTTAGAAGCCAGAAGCAAAATTTACTATTTTTAGAAGGCAGAAATAATATTTTACTAATTTGAGAACAAGAGGCGAGAGCTTAGTAGTTTAAAAATTCTAGAGATATATTTTACAAATTTTAAGGGCCAGAAACCAGTTTATTGCAAAAACAACATTATTTTTGTAATTTATGAAAGCCAAATGTACTGTTCGTTACCTATTTTAAATTAATTAAAGCAATATTTACTAGTTTTGGAAGCCAGAAGAGACGTTTTACCTATTTTATAACACGGAGATATAATTTCATTAATTTTAGAAACCGCACACGATATTTTTTTGAATTTCTAATTTAACAAATGCCAAAAAGACATTGATTTTGTAATTGTAACAGTAGTAAGGCACATTTTGCTAATTTTGGATGCCAAAGACAATTTTTTTCTAATTTTAGAAGCTAAATGCTATATTTTTTACTTTTTGAATCAAAAGCAATTTTGTTATTTCAATATTGAAACAACAATTGACTAATATAAAAATCAGAGACAATATTTTACTAATTTTGAAACATAGAATAGTAGTTTTACTAATTTTATAAGCAGAGAAGACAAAAGTCACATTGTTTTTGCAATTTTAGAAAACAGAAGCAAGATTTTGCTAATTTTGAAAAGTTGAGTGTGATTTTAACACTTTTAAAAAACGCTGTGACAATACTTTACTAATTTTGTAACATAGAGAGGTAATTTTATTAATTTTAGAAGCTAGACGTAATGTTATTTTCCTATTTTAAATTAAAAAATAAACAAAAAAATATTTTTCAAATTTTTGGAGTCGGAAGCAATATTTGACTAATTTTGGAAATCAAAAAAGACATTTTGCCAATTTCGGAAATCAAACAGAATAATTTACTAATTTTGAAATATCGAAACATAATTTTACTAATTTTAGAAGCCGGAGGCGATATTTTAAACAATTTTTTTTGGATCTTAAATTAAAAAAATTAATAAGTAAAAGAAGCAAAATCTTAGATAACATTAATACCACACTGACAAAAAAAAATTGCGTATTCATGTCATTGAGCAACGCTTGATATCTCTCTCACCACACATTTATTTATTTAAACATTCCTCAAGCATACCGTCACTTGTTTTATTACTTACGTAGAGAATTATGTTCGATTTGGTTGTTGCCTAAAAACTGATACTTGTTGGTAGCACTGACAAGATAATGTTTGCATTTTTCTTTGGACCTGTACGAAATTGCATAGCCCCAAATTCGTTCTGAGAGTCTGACCAGAAAGCTCCCGTAGGGCTGATCAAGGAGAAGTTTTTCGGATTCGGATCGCGTGATCAGACCGTGGAACCACGTTTCGACGTTATTCGACCGGTCCAAACCCGTCCATTTCGGTCTTTCGCTGGTTTTGTACCATTCGATGACGGCGTTTCGGCCTGGAGGTACTCCAGTATTGACTGTGCTGTAAGATGTGTCGATTTCGAAATCTGATGTCAGTCTGTGTTCCTCTCGGGCGCGGCGGGCGATCTCACGGATTTGTTGCTCGGCTTGCTTCGCTTTGCGCTCTAAAAGAAAATTTCTAAATCAAAAAAAATTTCAGAAAATGTTTAAATAATTAAAAATTTTTTTTTTTAAAAGAATGGAGCAAGTAGTTCCAAAAATAATAATTATAGAACGGAAATAAATGTTTCTGTTCTATACAAAACTAATTTAATAATTAAACAAATGAATAACACACTTCTATAGTTCTTTCCTCGTTTTACTCTTCTAATCTCGTTCTACAATTTCTTCTAGAAACTCCTTTTGTTCTTCTAGAATTTTGTATTAGTCTCCTTTATCTTTCAAAAGATATCTTTCAACTTCTTCTACAGTCTTCTGTTCTTCTTTTTCCATTAATAACCTTTTTTCATATTTTTCGAGAAACAGCTTTTGTTCTTCTAAAATATTCTTTTGCTCTTATTCCTTCAGCAATTGTTGTTCTGTCTAAACACCGTTACAAAAATCTTCTAAAATCTTCTTCTGTTGTTTCAGTATTTTTCTTTGTTTTTCTAGAACTTCCTCTTGTTCTACCTTTGTTATTTTGCTACTAGAATCTATCGCAACTATTCTCCTATCAATCGTCGCGTCGTCTCTCAAATTCTTCTTCTAGTGCATTGTAACTTTATTTTATATTGTTTTAGAATACTCTTTTGTTCTCAATTTTCCACCAATCACCACTTCCCAAATTCTTCTATTCCGTCCAAACCCCGTTGATCAAAATCTTCTTCTGTCCTTGCAGAACCTTTCTTTGCTCTTCTAGAACTTCCTTTTCTTTCCTGCAGGCGTCATTATACTTCTAGATTTGCTTCTGCGCTTATTTTTCTAAGAATCGTCTCACAAACTCTTCTACGAATGAAAACTCCTCTTATTCCACTAGAATCTTTCTTCTGAATGTCTCAAATTCTTCTGTATCATCCAAACGCCGTTTTTCAAGGTCATCTAGAAGCTTCTTCTTTTCTTTCAGAAGACTAAGTTCTATCTTATCCTTCCAACCGACGTGTCATTATACTTTTAAAATTTTCTTTTATCCTTCTTTTTCTATCAAATGCCGTTTCCCATATACTTCTACGAGTAGAAACTTGCTTTCTTTTTTTAGTAAAGTCCATTGGTCTTTTTCTGCTATACGTTTGTGTTGTTCTTTTTCCAAAAATCGTTGTTCTTATATCTTTCTAGACACTTCTTTTATTTTTGAATTTTTTAGATCCAAATCATTTAACTTCTTCTAGAATTTTCTTCTATTTTTCTTTTTCCACCAATTATCTTTTATCTAATGTTCCTAGAAGTCATTCAAGCTTCAAGTTTTCCTCTTTCTTCCGATCGTCTTTTCTAATTTCTTCTAAAAACTTCTTAAATAAATTTTCAAAAAACTTTTGGATAGCAAAATATGTGTAAGAAAAAAAATCGAAAAAGTACCTTATATTTCAGGAACTACTTATCGTAGAAAAAATATAATTTCAGATTCAGAATCCTGAAGAAAAACTACATACAAAACGTAATAATTAACCATTAGTTTGTAACCAAGACCACCTAGAAAAATTTTCAAAAAAGCTTTGGTTGGCAGAATATAGGTAAAAACAAAAAATACAGAAAGTACCCTATATTTCAGAAACTGTTTATCGTAGAGAAAAAATAATTTCAGATTCAGAATCCTGAAGAAAATCTACATAAAAGACGTAATATTTAACCGTCATTTAGTAACCAAAGCACCTAGAAAAAATTTCAAAAAGTCTGGTTGGTAGAATATAGGTAAAAACAAAAAATACAGAAAGTACCCTATATTTCAGAAACTGTTTATCGTAGAGAAAAAATGATTTCAGATTCAGAATCCTGAAAAAATTCTACATAAAAAACGATATACTTAAGCGTCATTTAGTAAGCAAGGCCACCTAAAAAAAATCCTAAAAAAGCTTTGGTTGGCAGAATATAGGTAGGAACAAAAACTATATTTTAGAAATTATTTATCGTAGAAAAAAATTCAGAATCCTGGAGATGCAAAACATATTCTTGAAGATCATTTAGTGACAATAAATTTTAAAAAAACCTTTGGTGTCTGCTATAAAAAAAATTACAGATTCAAAGACCTCAAAACATTCTACATAACCAAACCCAAAAATTTTTTTTAGTCTAATAATCACAGTTATTTATAAAAAAATTCCAAACACTTGACATAAAAACCGCAAAATTTCGCAATATACAATTTATTCTCGTTTCCACCCACCAATTTCAAAATTATAACCCTAACCCTATAATTTACAAAATAGGTTTTGAAATTAATACTTCACCTTGTTCCCTCCAAAGCTGTTCCTGTTTCCGCTCCGCCTCTTCTGCTTCTTTCTCCGCCTCTTCTTGCTGCTTCCTTATCTTCTGAAAAATCTCACACGTCCTTTCTTCAGTCAGTCTCTTCTCCCATAACGCCACCCTCTGTGCCACTTTCTGCGTATTCAGCGAAATCTCCTGAAGGACATCCCTCGAGTCAATCACATTAAATTTATTCTGGTACGCATCCAGACTATAATTAAAATTATTCGGCTTGCTATTAATCTTCTCTCTCAGCTCGTCCACTGAACAGTAAATATCCATCTCATCTTCAATTTTCTTCGTCTCGATTTCCTCGATTTTAGGGGTGAGTTCGATGTAGAGCTGCGCCTCGACCTGCTTTCGCAGCTCCTCTGCCTCCTTCTCCGCCATTTTTCGAGCTCGCTCTATGGCCTCGTCCTGCAGGATCTCCTCGATGGATTTATCGTCCTTGTGCTCGCCCATCACCCACACCCAGGGCTCGCCGTCCGCGCCCTTGAGGAACTGCACAGCTTTTTTCTTCTTGCTGGGCCGGATGGGTTGCTCGTCGCCGAGTTTTTCGTTCCAGAGTTTCCAGCGTCGGACTTGCTCTTCGCGCATTTTGCAGAATAACGTCTGTTTTTGTTGCTCGTCAAGCTCGGCGAGGATGTCAGGATCGACGTACATGTCCCGAAGGATCTGTTGCAACATTATGGATTCTGGAAAAGAAAAGGAAAGTTTGAGGGATTTCCAAGACAATTTTTGTCGTAGAATTGAAATAATGACAGATTTGAAATCTTTGGAAGATTTCACGTAAAATAGGCCTCTTATTACAAAAAAAATAAGAGGCCAAGTCAGTTCAGATTTTTTATAACAAGACTTTTTACAAAAATTTCAAAAATTCAGTAATAAGTTCAAAAATCAGGTTATATTTTGGAAAATAATTATCGTAGATCAAAAGCAATTACATATTCGAAATCGTCAGAAAAATCTGAGTAAAATGTCATATATTTCAAGGTCATTTAGTACTTAAGATTGCCAATAAAAATTTTCGGAAAAAAGTCTACTGAGAATACTGAAAATCAAAATTTCTAAAAAACACTTCCATTTTGAAATTTCTTGTCACAGAGCGAAAATAAATACAGATTCAAAATATTCAGCAAATTTTAGGTAAGACAGGCATTATTTCAAGGTCATTTTACTAATGTTGCCAACAGAAATTTTTGAGTCCTAGAAATTAGACCAAAACTTGCAAAAATTAATTTATATTTTGGAAATTAGTTGCAGCAGACCAAAAATTGTGGCATATCCAAAATCTGCAGATATTTTTACGTAAAACAAGTGATTTTTCAAGGTCATTTAGCATTTAATACTTTTATAAAATATTTTGGAAATTGTTGGAATAAAAATTTCAAAAAACGACTCTATATTTTGGAAACCACTCATCGCAGAGCAAAGATAATTACAAATTCAGAATATTTAGCAAATTTTAGATTAGATAGGCATTATGTCAAGGTCAGTTTACAGTTAATGTAGCCAAGAAAAATTTTTGAGTTCTAGAAATTAGACCACAACTTCTAAAAATTATTTTATATTTTAGAAATTAGTAGCAGCAGACCAAAAATTGTTACAGATTCAAAATCTACAGAAATTTTTACGTAAAACAAGTAATTTTTCAAGGTCATATGACATTTAATAACTCTGTCAAAAATTTGGGAATAGTTGGAATCAAAATTTCGAAAAACGACTCTATATTTTGGAAACTACTTGTCACAGAGCGAGAATAATTACAGATTCAAACCGTTTAGCAAATTTTAGATAAAACAGGCATTATTTTAAAGTCATATAACTAATGTTGCCAACAGAAATTTTTTGTGTCTAAACTGCTAAATTGCTAAATTGTTAAACTAACTGTCTAAATTGCTAAAAATTAATTTGTATTTTGGAAATTAGTTGCAGCAGTACAAAAATTGTTACAGATTCAAAATCTACAGAAATTTTTACGTAAAACAGTAATTTTTCAAGGTCACTTGACATCTAATACGACTGTCAAAAATTTTAGAAATAGTTGAAATAAAAATTTCAAAAAACGACTCTATATTTTGGAAACCACTTGTCGCAGAGCAAAAATAATTACAAATTCAGAATATTTAGCAAATTTTAGGTTAGATAGGCGTTATTTCAAGGTCAATTTACAGCTAATCTTGCCAAGAAAAATTTTTGAGTTCTAGAAATTAGACTAAACTTCTAAAAATTCAGTTATATTTTGGAAATTACTAGTAGCAGACTGAAAATTCTTACAGATTCAAAATCTACAAAAAATTTTACGCAAAACAGTAATTTTTCAAGGTCATTTAGCATTTAATATGACTGCCAAAAATTTTGGAAATAATTGAAAAAAAGTTTTGAAAAACGACTCTATATTTTGGAAACCATTTATCATAGAGCGAAAATAATTGCAGATTCTGAAACTCCAGAAAATTTCACGTAAAATTACAAATTTCAGGGCTATTTAGCATCCAGTGTAGCCAACAAAAAAATTTAAAAGGTATATTTAGATTGAATGACACAAATGAGGTTCAAAGTTGGTCCAAAAAGTTCCTTAAATTTTGAAAATCAGTTGTAATAAGGTAAAATTAATACAAATTTAGAATCTCGAGAAAATTGTCTTTAATTTCATAAATATTTTAATGCCACTTGTTGCTCAGTACCGCCAATAAAAAAAAATTGAAAAATTTTTGACCAAGAATTCCAAAAATTTTGGACAAATTACCTGAAATAAAGCGAAAATACTTACTAAATTCTCGAATCTAAAAATTTTCGGGTAAAATAGAAATGCATTACAGTCAGTCCAGCCACTAAATCAGTTAACAATAAATTATGAAAAGGTTGAAAAGTTCCAAAAATGTCAAACTGACACATTTGACCTAACCTGATTATTATATTATGATTTAATAATCTTAAAATAAA
The DNA here is from genome assembly GCA_029207805.1 of Tribolium confusum. Lineage (NCBI taxonomy): Eukaryota > Metazoa > Arthropoda > Insecta > Coleoptera > Tenebrionidae > Tribolium > Tribolium confusum. The sequence continues at coordinate 2,919,343 of JALGAY010000007.1, read as the reverse complement.
AGGTAGTAGATTTCAATTCCCTTCAAAAAATAGCGAATATAAGATTGCCTTAGAAAAAATGAGACCAAAAGCTCGCACAAGCTCTAAAAAAATTTCAATATATTTTTTTAATCAGTGCAATAGAGGAAAACAATTTCTGAAACTTATCAATATTTCTTAAAAACTTGTTGCCACTAGATAAAAATAGGTATAAATTTAAACACTAATATTAATTTTTGCGCGATTGGTTGTTTCTATCAGTTTCCACGACGGTAGGTTGCTGTTACTGGTTGCTACGTGTAACAAAACGGTAAGTAATTCACTTACTGTTCAGTGAACGGTAAGCAATTAAATCTAAAAAAACAATTTTTCGATTTATTTATTAAAATTAAATGTACAATTATTATAATTAATAGTAGTAATACCACTCGCATTTGAGTTTCTAGTGTTAATAGACAAACTTTCCGACGTAGAAGTCCTAGGTTGTTGTAATAGTCCACCAACATCCCTGTGTAAAATTTTATGAGCAAATTCAATTTTATTTTGGAGGGAATCTTCCACGTAACTCTCGGCCACCGTTGATGAACGCCACCCACCATGTCTTTTTAGTCCCAACACATCAACTCCGTTATTCGCCAAAAGTGTAGCCGATGTGCGTCGAAACGAGTGTCCAGTAAAACCTTCAGGGGCTTGCAACTTCAAATACTTTGCAATTTTTGACGGCCAGCCTCCAATTGTGCCTTTTCCTGTGACTTGCCTAGTGCATTTGCCATTTCGATAGTGCAGAAATAAATGATCTGACGTTGGGTTGCTTGGTCGAATTCTTATGTATTTTCGAAGTATTTCCAAATAATGAACTGCTTCATTTTCTTTATTAATAACTGTGAACGTTCGCTGAATATTCGTTTTTGTATTTGGAATATTTACTATAAACATTTCTTCATGTTCTTCTATGTCACTTATTTTAATCAGTTTTAATATTGTACAATTCCTCTCGTCTACAAGCGCCCGATACTCCCAATATTATTGCTATTGTTGCAAATATATTGTTTCCTTAGAACTCAGATGTACCACCTCATCATCTACAACATACCTTTTGAATTAAAAATTGTTCGTTTGGTGCTTCATTCAAGAATTTTTTCATGTCTTCTTTGGTAAAAATTTTAGCCTTCTTAGGCCGATATCCAATATTTTTTCTCGTAAGATAAGCAATTAATGTAGCAAACTTAGAAATATCGATAGCATCATGGAGAAAAATTGTACTCTTCAGCATAGAATACTCCGCCCATAAACTGCCTGGAGCCTTCAAGCGTCCACTTCTCACCACAAAATACGCCAACAAGCTTTTTTCATTTACAGAAATCTTCTTTGCTTCACGCCATTCCTTAAAAAACTTGTATGTCTGTTCATATCGGACTTTAGATTTTTCTGGAATTATTGCCGAACATCCTTCTTGCCAAGCGTCTTCTAAATCATCCGGTAGATCATCACTATCGCTCATATTTGCTTCAAAAACGGAACCACAAAACAGAACTATGTAGGAATGATTGTATCAAAAAGACAATTTTACTTGTTTGGAACAAAACCATAGCAACCATGGAACAGCCACCCAAAGTTTTCAGTTTTAATCTTCCCGATTATCACAAATGTATTGATATAAATTATTATTATTATTATTCTAGAAACTCCAATCGCGCAAAAAACGTTATAAGCATGTCGAACGTTAAGGATTACCGTTCTCAGACAATAATTGGAGTCGTCGCTTCGCTCCTCCTCCAAACAATTGTCTTCGAACGGTAAGCATTCCTTAGCGTTCTCCATACTTAATATACTATTAATAAAATGGCTCTTTTAAAAATCACTGTTGTCCTAAAAAGGACTAATTTAATTTTCTCCAACTGTCTTATTAATTAAAATTTTATGACCATTCTATTGTTCAAAATAGAAAATAGAGTACTATTGTTTCCATATTCAATTTATAAAATTTAACAAACAAATTGCCCAGAAAAGGGTCCCATTTTATTTCCTCTCAACTATTGTTTTCAAAAATACGATAATAAATTAATAAAATATAATAAATTTCTAAAATAAACTTCAGAATTTACAAAAATTGCGTCTATTTAAAATTATTTGCCACAGGTCATATACAATTCGAGATTTAGAATTATACAATTAGAAGGATCATTAAGAAAATCGCAGTAAATAGAGTCATTTAGTGAATAAAATCATCAATAGATACTTACATTGGAATGTAGGTAGGTCTAATTTTACAGTACGTTAAGTCTGTTTAAGGCTAAGTCCGTACCGTAACCTAATCTGTAAAATTTGTATAAAACTTTTTGTCGGCCAAGCGTAAGCTGTAATCAACTATTATCAAAATCTTTCAATATTTTTTTTTGTGTTGATATTTGAAAATTAAATTAAATTTTTTCTATATATTAAATCGAGAACTAAGTGTCTGAATAGTTCTCTTCTCACAATAATTTTTTGTTTTTTTTACAGAAAAATTAATAATTTGATTTTTGCACTGAATGACTTTAAATTCAACCCAATTTGTTAAATAAAATGCTAGTAAACTGCAAAAAATGAGACAAAACACTCTTAACTTCCGGTTGATTTTCAACAATGCTAAATCAAAATTATCTAACTTTTATTATTGTTCTGGTTGTCTTAACGAAAGTGGAAAATTTTGTTTGTTACATAAAACTACTCTCGTTTTGGAAGGATGCTTCCCGATTTTTATTTTTTTTTTCCGCGATGAAATAGAGTGGAAAACACAAGAATTTAGCTTATGTCATTTTTTATTTGTTAATTTTGGTATAATAACCTAAACCGGTCGCGAATACCATGACAAATCGGGTAATAAACGACGTTATTAGCGTTTAAAAATCTGAAGGTTAAGCTCTCAACTGCAAAAAAGTCTTCGAACCCTTCGTAAATTTTACAAACTCACCCTGTACACGCCCGACCCAGACTACCAGATATTCAAATAAGAGGGCAATTTCCCCACGTTGCTATAAATAACGCGATAAAATTAAAGCCGATGACTCAACTGAGATACCCTTCACGAAGAACATTTTTTTTTTCACTAGTGGCACTCCTGACTGCCATATTTGACCTGTCGTGTGACTCACTGCAATTTTTTTTTGCCCAAAATATAAACACACTTTCACTAGTGTATAACCCACGTTATGTAACAATTTAGCGTGATTGCCAGGTGTGCACCCTTAACTATCTCAATTTTCCGGTGTTACGCACGGTTCGGCTAAAGGGCCAATCTTGTTTCGACCCGCATGACGAAGCAGACGCTTTTAACAATGTAATTCATTGCGAGTGGACCAATTAAACTAGCAATTAGTCCGTCATTCGTGACCTTAACAGTGCACTGAACTGTGCAAAAATTCCGAAAATGAGGTGGGACCCAAGGTGCACCTTCCGGACCTCTTCTGTGATCATGATGATATCACGTAAATATGGCAATCAAGACATCTGACATTTTGGGATTAAAAATTTTTGGGAAAAGTCATTTTAATTGGCAAAAACTCGAGATAAACAAATTAATTGACGTACTTCTATATTTACTCTTCTCAAGGCTGCACCTATCAGATTAGTCTAATCACTTAATAAATAAAAATTCCTGAAATACTTAAAACTGTTTTCGAGATGTTTTAAGTCTTGCCAGAGCCAGACGTTCCCAATTGACACCTCATTTTCCAAACCTAATTAGACCACATCGCCGTCGTCCACCTGGTCTCCCAGATCTGAAGCCACTTATCTTCTAAAACCAGTTGCTTGTCGTTAATTACGCCGCACTTAAATACATGTAATTGTCTAGAATACAAGCTAGCATTTGATTTACAAATCTTCACTTGTTCATTTCCGGCTCTTACTTTTCAAGAGACTATTTCCGGTCGATTAATGTGACAATTTTTTTAATTTGATTTCTCTGTTTATGAAGACAACGTTCACCCTTGAAATGTGAAGTACGGTATATAAACACAACCGCATTCCTTTCTCATCTTCAAGACTATATCTTCTTCTTAAAGCTGGTCTTGCTGTTTTCTTAATTGCCATGACGACCCCATTGCTTCCTGCTAAATACGGAAAATAACGGTGAGTAAGATTCACACTTTCCAGACGATTTGTGATGGAAATTATGAGATCTGGTGGGAAAAAAAGGGCCACAAGGAGCTAAATCGAACCCTTTTCTATTCCTAACTAGTAAAACTTAATTACAGATTTTTCAGCGTTTGTTATGTAAAAAAATAACGACCGTATTGCAGTGATTGCAGATTCAAAATATTTATCAAATTTTGGGTAAAACAGACATTATTTCAGGGTCATTTTGTAACTAATGTTGGCAACAGAAATTTTTTGATCTTAGAAATTAGACTACAACTTCTAAAAATTAATTTTTATTTTAGAAATTAGTTAGAGCAAGCCAAAAATTGTCACAGAATTAAAATCTACAGAATTTTTTACGTAAACAGCAGATATTTCAAGATCATTTGGCATTCAATATGGCTGCCAAAATTTTTGGAAATTGTAAAAACCAAAATTTCGAAAAACCACTTTATATTTTGGAAACCACTTGTTACAGAGCAAGAATAATCACAGATTCAGAATATTTAGTAAATTTTAGGTAAGACAGGCATTATTTCAAGGTCATTTTATAATCAATGTTGCCAACAGAAATTTTTGATTTCTAGAAATTATATCAAACGTTCCAAAAATTAATTTATATTTTGGAAATTAGTTATAGCAGAGCAAAAATTGTCACAGATTTAAAATCTACAGAGATTTTCACGTAAAAGTGCAGACATTTCAAGGTTATTTAGCATTTAATGCGTCTATCAAAAATTTTAGAAATAATTGAAATCAAAATTTCGAAAAACGAATCTCATTTACAGATTCAGAATATTTAGAAAATTTTAGATGAGATAGGCATTATTTCAAGGTCAATTCATAACTAATAATGCCAACAAAAAATTTTTGGTCCTAAATACCTATTACACCAAAACTTCTGAAAATTTGTTTATATTTTGAAAATTAGTTGCAGCAGACCAAAAGTTGTTACAGATTCAAAATCTACAGAAATTTTTACTCAAAACAGCAGATATTTCAAAATCACTTGGCATTTAATATGGCTGCCAAAAATTTTGGAAACAACTAAATCCAAAATTTCGAAAAATGCCTCTATATTTTGGAAACCATTTGTCAGAGAGCGAAAATAATTACAGATTCAGAATATTTAATAATTTTGGGTAAGATTGGCGTTATTTTAAGGTCATTTTGTTATCAATGTTGCCAATAGAAATTTTTTTGTCCCAGAAATTAGACCTCAAAACTTCTAAAATTAATTTATATTTTAGAAATTTGTTGCAGCAGGCCAAAAATTGTCACAGAATTAAAATCTACAGAAATTTTTACGTAAACAGCTGATATTTCAAGATCATTTGGCATTCAATATGGCTGCCAAAATTTTTGGAAATTGTAAAAACCAAAATTTTGAAAAACCACTTTATATTTTGGAAACCACTTCTTACAGAGCAAGAATAATCACAGATTCAGAATATTTAGTAAATTTTAGGTAAGACAGGCATTATTTTGAGGTCATTTTATAACCAATGTTGCCAACAGAAATTTTTGATTTCTAGAAATTATATCAAACGTTCCAAAAATTAATTTATATTTTGGAAATTAGTTATAGCAGACCAAAAATTGTCACAGATTCAAAATCTACAGAGATTTTCACGTAAAAGAGCAGACATTTCAAGGTTATTTTGCATTTAGTACGTCTATTAAAAATTTTAGAAATAATTGAAATCAAAATTTCGAAAAACGAATCTTATATTAGAAACCACTTGTCACAGAGCAAAAATAATTACAGATTCAGAATATTTAGTATGTTTTGGGTAAGATAGGCATTATTTCAAGGTCATTTTGTAATCAATGTTGCCAACAGAAATTTTTTGGTCCCAGAAATTAGAGCAAAATTTCAAAAATTAATTTATATTTCAGAAATTAGTTGTAACAGACCAAAAGTTGTTACAGATTCAAAATCTACAGAAATTTTAACGTAAGAGACAGCAGATTTTCAAGGTCATTTGGCATATAATACGTCTACCAAAAATTTTAGAAATAGTTGAAATCAAAATTTCGAGAAATGACTCTATATTTTGAAAACTACTTGTCTCAGAGCGAAAATAATTGCAGTTTCAGAATACTTAGTAAATTTTGAGTGAGCTAGGCATTTTTTCAAGGTCAATTTACAGGTAGTGTTGCCAACAGAAATTTTTGAGTACTAGAAATTAGACCAAAACTTCTAAAAATTAAGTTATATTTTGAAAATTAGTTGCAGCAGAGTAAAAATAGTCAGATTCAAGATCTATAGATACTCTTACATAAAACAGCAGATATGTCAAGGCCATTTAGTATTTAATACGGACTTCAAAAATTTTGGAAATAGTTGAAACCAAAATTTCGAAAAACGACTCTGTATTTTGAAAACCACTTGTTACAGAGCGAAAATAATTACAAATTCGAAATATTTGACAAATTTTAGGTAAAACAGGCATTATTTCAAGGTCATTTTATAACCAATGTTACCAACAGAATTTTTTTTTATCAGGTTCTACCGAAATTTAGTGATTTTGAATTTTATTTACTAAATTCTGGGTCAGTTTTTGTTTCTTTGGAAGTCATTTTATTTGAGAAGCATAGATATATTTTTAAATTTTGCGCCTTTAACAAAGATAACTAATGACTCTAGGTGTAGAAAGAAATAGATACCTTACACTCTCCTTTATATTGAAAACAGAATTACATTACCATCTCTGTGAATAATTCGGTACAATCGAGAAGAAATTTTTGCGAAAATTTTGCTGTCTTTGATTTGGACTACGAGGTCGCCAAAATCAAGCATAGTTAGCGCTTTTTTCCTTCACAACTGATAGTATTATATATAAAAAAAATTGCGTTCTTTTTCCTTTTTTTCTCTATCAAGAAAACAAATTTTTGAGAGCTTTTTTTGTACCCCAGGGCCCCCCTCTTGACCCTTTTCTGTGTCACACCACTAAAACTTATCTTTACGCATTAAAAACAATTTTTAGGTCATAAATTACTAAGTGATATGAAAATTGATTAGCTTATTAACTCGTCAGTAAAACTTTCATTATCAGTTTACAAACAGTTCCGTTTTGACCTGATTTCGTCTCAAATAAAACAAAAGCAGCATCGATGATGAAGAGTTCTAGATTAGACACGATTAATTACGAATTTTTTCACGGTTTTATTGCGATTGATTATCATTTTTTGCCTTCACTTAGAAAGAGGCCAAATTAACGCCTTTACCTTCTTCCATTTTACAAAGTTGACACAACTAAACACACAACAAGACTGAAACATCTGATAATTCCTAAATTTTATCTTTGTCAAATGATAATCGACTTCTGACAGTTATTTATAAGCCAAACGAATCATAAGGAAATGAGTTGTAGCACCTGACTTTGATTGAAATTGGAATTACGTTTCTAATTTCAACAGTAAATGGAAAACCATTTCCAACAAGGTTCTTTATTATTCTCGATGTGTTATTTATTTATTTTGTAGCAAAATACAAGGTCAGTACACCCAAAAAAGGCAAAGCTGACTGAAGGTTACCAAAGTAATTTTTTGTCGAAAAAAATTGGTTCCTCAGTAGAGCCCTGTGGGACTGCTTAAATCTCCTTATTTATCCTTGGCATGCTTAAATTCTTTTTTGTGACGTTCTAGATAGGATTTTAGACGACTCGTCATTTCCTAAACCTGGGTTTATTCGGATCAAGGTTAGTGATAAATGAAAATGACTCACAATTACTTCGTTGTAACTGAACAGTCAGATATTTGAAGAATGAGAAAAACGGTACTTGTTGCTTTGGTGCTAAGAGGTCGCTCTTGGCACTTGACATCTCTTATTCTGCAGATGTTACCATTTGGCAGGTGCAGGGAGGGATTTAGAAATGATCTCTATGAGCTCCAATCACAGAGCCCCATTTGGCGACCAAAAAGATTAAAATTAGATATTTGTAAAATGATTTTTTGGGCCGCATCTTGTTCTTTAATTTAGAGATTTAATAGCCTATACCACTATTATTATTACAATTGTTGTTAAAATATAGTGACTGGGGAAGAGACTCACTACTATTATTGTAATTGCCACATTTTTTTAAGAATAAACCGAAGAGGAGTCTCGCTACGATCACTACAATTGCCTCTATCATTATTATTCCTATAATTATTATTAATAAATAGTACACTAGAGACTATTGACTGCAACAATTACTATTATTGCAACAATTATTGTTAATAAATAATGAACTGAGAAAGAGACACGCCAATATCGATGTAATTGCCACAATTTTTAATGAATAGTGGACTAGCAAAAAGACTCACCACTATCATTGTAATTACCACAATTTTGAAGAATAAACTGGAAAAGAGACTCGCTACTATCAATACAGAATACAATTGCCTTTATCATTATTATTTCTACAATTATTGTTAATAAATAGCAGACTGAGAAGAAGACTTGCCATTATCTTTCATATTGCTTCAATTATTATTATTAAATAGTGGACTGAAGAAAAGACTCGCCACAACCAATGTAATTGCCACAATTTCATAAGAATAAACTAGAAAAGAGACTCGCTATTATCATTGCAATTGCCTCCATCATTATTATTCCTACAATTATTGGTTATAAATAGTACATTAGAGACTATTAACTGCTACTATTACTATTATTATTACAATTATTGTTATTAATAGCGAACTGAGAAGAAGACTCGCCACTATCTTTCAAATTGCTTCAATTATTATTATTATTAAATAGTGGCTTGAAGAAAAGACTCGCTATTATCATTACAATTGCCTCTATCATTATTATTGCTACAATTATTGTTAATAAATAGTAGACTGAGGAAAAGACTTGTCATTATCGTTGTAATTGCCACAATTTTTAATAAATAGTGTACTCGGAAAAAGACTCGCCACTATCATTGTAATTGCCACAATTTTTTTAAGAATAAACTAGAAAAGAGACTTGCTACTATCATTACAATTGTCTCTACCATTATTAATTCTGCAATTGTAAATAGTAGACTGTGAAAAAGACTCGCCACTATCGTTATAATTGCCACAATTTTTTAAGAATAAACTGAAAAAAAGACTCGCTACTATTATAACCACAATTATTTAAAATGAGGTGGACTAGGAAAAAGACTCGCTACTATCATTGTGATTGCCACACCTTTTAATTAATTTTACTGTAGACTGAGGAGAAGACTCGCCACTATCATTGTATAGTTGCCATATTTTTTAATAGATAGAGTAAACTGGGGCGAGGATATGCCACTGTCATTTTTATTGTTTCAGTAATTATTATTAAAAAGTGGACCGAAGAAAAGACTCGCCACAACCAATATAATTGCCACAATTTCATAAGAATAAACTAGAAAAGAGACTCGCTAGTATCATTGCAATTGCCTCCATCATTATTATTCCTACAATTATTGGTTATAAATAGTACATTAGAGACTATTAACTGCTATACTATTACTATTATTATTACAATTATTGTTAATAAATAGTGGCTTAAAGAAAAGATTCACTAATATCATTGTAATGGCCACATTTTTTTTAGAATAAACTGGAGAGAAGACTCGCCACTATCATTACAATTCTTCTATAACTATTATTCCTGCTATTATTGTTAATAAATAGTACGCTAAAGACTATTGACTGCCACTATTACTACAATTATTGTTTAATAAATAGTGGACTGGGGAAGAGACTCGCTACTATCATTTAAAAATACCTTAAAATTAATCAGAAAAACAAAAAAAAACAAAAAACGATTACTAGAAGAAAAAGAAGAATTAGAAAAACTTAAACAACAACGACAAGAAGCAAAAGAAAAAAAAGAAAAGTTGGCATAAAGAAGAAGAGAAAATATTCGAAAAATTTGAGGAAAATAGATTCTGAATAAGAACGAATATTCTATGCCATTTTCGAATAAAAATAATAGAAAAATTAAAATAAAAATCAAAAAAGAGAATTAAACCACTGTTATATCCGAAACAAAACTGAAGCCAATAATATCAATTTTGTCAGATAATTTTGCACTAAAATTTAATACAACAGCTTATCGAAAATTGGTTATTACAAAACTGTAATTCAACCAATCAAAAATATAAATAAATGAACAATCTCTGATCGACACTCCCACATCAAAACAACACATTCTAATTATTTATAAACAAAAAAAAAGGTCATAGAAAACTTATGCTGACACTGCAAGTTTCTTAACTGTCGTTGAGATACCTGTTCGAAGACAGTTTTATTTTCAGTGTAGCAGGCTTGCGTTAAATTTTTTTATATTTGCTGCAATTTTTTGAATTTCTTAACTTTTGAAAACAATTTGAGATTTGCACGAGTACTGATATCATCTCTGTTGTTCCAATTACTTTTAAAATTTTCTTTATTGTTTCTAAATTATTGTTGTAACATTGCAAAATAACCAGTCCAGTTTTTCGTCCCAAATTTCTCAAATTCTTATCACACCTGAGATTTAAATGATGACTTAAACCCATTGTTGCGTGACATGCCGTATAATTTCTTCCAACGAATCAATTTCTCTCACCAAAAAATCTAATTAACTTTTTACCTGTCGAAAACTCCTCCTTGAAACTCAATTTCGTCAAATTTTCAATGTCACGTGTCACTCTATTGGAAAATCGTTTTTTTGCACGAAAAATTTAACCTTCTTTCAGGTACACTGATTTCCACCAAGGTACAACCATTGTTTTAATTTCAAGCTCTCTTGACCCCGTATTTTGAATCAAATCCCCCTTCGAGATAAACAAACACACCAAAAATAACAATTTCCAACATCTGGAAACGAGATTTCGTACCAGAAACCAGATCTTCAACTTCATTACCACAAAGGTCACCCGATTTGTGCCCACTTGAATTTCCTTGGTACTGCGTAAATTGCAAGATGCCACCGTAAAAAATAAATGTGCAGTTATTCCTAAATACAAAGTAAATAAATCGAAATCTCGCCAACCATGACGTTTTAAATATCGGAAAATTAATGATTCATCCATTTTCGATTTAATTAATTTCATTCTTAATTGCTTGATTGTAATGCATATTCCCACGAAAAGTCGTTATGAGTGAAAGTTTTTCGCATTGTTTTGATTGATCAACGAAAAACGTAAGTCGTTCAACGAATTTGATTGACACACCTGTCCAGGAGCGGACTGCTAACTTTGAACACTATTTGGTGCCCTCCATCGTCATTCTGACAATTTTTTCTGTCAATCTTCTCAATTTTCAAAATGTAGATACGTGAAAAAAAAGAAAAGATAAGTTTAAAAGAAATAAAAGTAAAAAGAAAGATTCTAGAAGAATAAAAGATGTTTCAGAAAAATTTGAAAATCAACGATTGTAAAAGCAAAACAAGAACAGAATTGACATTAATAGAGATACAAAGCATCATTGTAATTTTGAATTTCGGAGGTAATATTTTACTAATTTTGAAACAGAGCGACTACTTTTTTAACAAACAGTCGTTATGTGTTTGTTGTCTCATTGAGTCCCACCTTCCCCTATCCAGACATTATGTAAAAAAATTGAGATTTATGTACAACAAATTAAACCAATTACCGCTAATGAAGTAAAAATAAGATAATACGGAAATGATAAAGTGAGAGCAATTTTTAATTTTCGTTTCCGTCGTTATTTAGTTCACATGTTATGATTAGGTGATAGTTTCCTCTTCATTTCTCGAGTTTTTAGCTTTCTTCTTCCTGCCTTTTTGTTTCTTTTTATCACCCACGTTGCATTTCAAAAGTAGGTCTCGTTTAATTAAATTTATAATTAAAAAATTAAGCGTAACATTGAGGTAATTAAATGAGGAAGAATTAAACATGGCATTGAGGGAAAAAAACATTTTTTTGCTTTGTGATTGAGAAAAAAAAATTTGTAAGAATCCTTCAAAATGCGTTTGCGGGTTATTTACATAATAAACGGTCATCACCGTCGACGTCATTCGTTTTAGATTTTTTTGTGAGTCAAGTTGAGTTATAATTATAATTGAGTGCGTTGAACAGGAACCCATTTGGTTTCCTCACATTTCAAATATTTTAAAAAATATGCGGAAAAGGAATTGTAATAATAAATTAATTACAAAAGTAAATTGAGGGAAAGAGTCTTTAATTTCTCCTTTTAAATTGATACTTTTGTTGTAATTAAAAGGATGGATTACCAAACTTTGAGGCAATTTCAGGATTTAATGATACATCAAAGGATTTAATTGTTGTTTAGATTTTTTTAATTAAATAATTGTTTTACAAATCGAATTTTAAAATCAGAAACGTCCGCAAAAATATTCTCTGATTTGGTTACTACAAGAAGATAAAACCTTCCTAAACTGTAGCCACTAAGAAGACCCAAATTTGTTGTATTTTCAAATAACAGAAAAGCACTAACTTACTGCCGATTTCGAAACATCTAAGAAGAAACAACACTTTCGGCTTTTAAAAATTAGTAAAATTACGTCTCTAGATTTTTAAATTAATAAAATGTGACCTGCGAACTTCAAAATTACAAAAACAATGTTACTTTTGACTCTGTAGATTTAAGAATTGATTTGACAAATGTGCTTGAACATTCTAAATCTGTTAATAATTCAGTTCTGAGACTCGTATTTTTTGAGATATCAATCATATACAAAATTTTTATAACAAAAGCGTTTTTCAAAAATTTTTGTTGGCAATCCCGGTTACTAAATTATCTTAGAATCTATGTCTTCTGATGACAAAATTTCCGAGAATTCTAAATCTGTCGTCATTTTTGATTTATGACAAATATTTTCTGAGATATCGATCAATATTCCATTATATCTCAAATACCAGTTCGTTCAATTATATTTTAAATAAAAATTTTGAGAGTTATTTAGCTATATAACGTCCTTGAAATGTATCTGGTGTGATACAAAAATACTAGAACATTCTAAATCTGTTAATAATTTAGTTCTGAGACTATTTTTTCAAATATCAATCAATGTACAAGATTTTCATCACAAAAGTGTTTTTCAAAAATTTCTGTTGGCAACCCTGATTACCAAATTGTGTTAGAATTTATGTCTTCTAAAGCAAAAATTTCTGAGAATTCTAAATCTGTCGTCATTTTGTATCTTTTCGGGTTCTAAAATAATTTTTTTTTAAAATTAGTATAATGTTGCTTCCGAACTTTAAAAATACGAAAACAACGTCGTTTTTTCATTTTCTAAAAACAGTTAAGACATTTCAAATGTATTTCAAGGTCATTATGTAGCTGTATAACTCAAAATTTCTGTATTTAATATAATTGGTCTCACTGGTATTTGAGCAATGATGGAATAATGATCGATATCTCAGAAAATATTTATCATAAAACGAAAATGGCAACAGATTTGAGATTTTCAGAAATTTTTGCATTAGTAGACAAAAATTTTAAGATAATTTGGTGATCAGGGTTACCAACAGGTATTTTTGAAAAATACTTTTGTCATGAAAATTTTGTATATCGATTGAGATCTCAAAAAATAAGAGTCTCAGAAATGAATTAATGACAGATTTAAAATTTTTCAGCAATTTTGTGTCACACTAAATACATTTCAAGGTCATTATGTAGGTATATAACTGTAAAAAAAAATAATTAAAATATAGTTAATCTAACTGGTATTTGAGAAACGCTGGAATATTGATCGATATCTCAGAAAGTATTTGTCGTAAAACAAAAATATTAACAGATTTAGAATTCTCAGAAATGTCTACGTCAGAAGATCCAAATTCTAACATAATTTGGTAATCAGGGTTGCAAACTGAAAGACTTGAAAAACACTTTTATGATACAAATTTTGTATTTGATTGATATTTTGATTGATATCTCAAAAAATAATACTCTCAGAACTAAATTATTAACAGATTTAGAATGTTCTAGTATTTTTCTGTCACACCAGATACATTTCAAGGTCATTATATAGCTATATAACTGTTAAATTTTTTTATTTAAAATATAATTGATCGAACAGGTATTTGAGATATAATGGAATATTGGTCGATATCTCAAAAAATATTTGTCATAAATCAAAAATGACGACAGATTTAGAATTCTCAGAAATTTTTGCTTTAGAAGACATAAATTCTAACACAATTTGGTAATCAGGGTTGCCAACAGATATCTTTGACCAACACTTTTGTGATGACAATCTTGTACATCTATTGATATCTCAAAAAATATATCTCAGAACTGAATTAATAACAGATTTAAAATGTTTTAACAATTTTTGAGTCACAGGAAATTATACATTTCAAGGTCATTATATAGCTACATAGCAGTAAAAAATTTATTTAAGATACAATTGGTTTAACTGGTGTTTCAAAAGTGGTCGATATCTCAGAAAATGTTAATTACAGAACAAAAATAACGACAGATTCAAAATTCTCAGAAATTTTTACGTTGGAAAATCTAAATTCTAACATAATTTGGTAATCAGGGTTACCAACAGAAATTTTTGAAAAACACTTTTGTGATGAAAATTTTGTATATTGATTGATATCTGAAAAATAGTCTCAGAACTAAATTATTAACAGATTTAGAATGTTCTAGCATTTTTGTATCACACCAGATACATTTCAAGGAGGTTATATAGCTAAATAACTCTCAAAATTTTTATTTAAAATATAATTGATCGAACTGGTATTTGAGATATAATATTGGTCGATATCTCAGAAAATATTTGTCATAAATCAAAAATGACGACAGATTTAGAATTCTCAGAAATTTTGGCATCAGAAGACATATATTGTAAGATAATTTAGTAACCGGGATTGCCAACAAAAGCGTTTTGAAAAACGCTTTTGTTTGTTATAAAAATTTTGTATATGATTGATATCTCAAAAAATAAGAGTCTCAGAACTGAATTAATGACAGATTTAAAATCTTTCAGCAATTTTGTCTCACCTAAATACATTTCAAGGTCATTATGTAGGTCTATAACTGTAAAAAATTTTATTTAAAATATAGTTAATCTGATTGGTATTTGAGAAACGCTGGAATATTGATCGATATCTCAGAAAGTATTTGTCGTAAAATAAAAATAGTAACAGATTTAGAATTCTCAGAAATATCTACGTCAGAAGATCCAAATTCTAACATAATTTGGTAATCAGGGTTGCAAACAGAAAGATTTGAAAAACACTTTTATGATACAAATTTTGTATTTGATCGATATTTTGATTGATATCTCAAAAAATATAAGTCTCAGAACTGAATTATTAACAGATTTAGAATGTTCAAGCATTTTTGTGTCACAATAAATACATTTCAAGGATGTTATATAGCTATATAACTGTCCAAATTTTCATTTAAAATATAATTGGTCTAACTGGTGTTTGAGAAATGTTAGAATTTTAATCGATATCTCAAACAATATTTGACATAAATCAAAAATAGCAACAAATTTAGAATTCTCAAAAATTTTTGCTTTAGAAGACATAAATTCTAACACAATTTGGTAATCAGGGTTGCCAACAGATATCTTTGACAAACACTTTTGTGATGACAATCTTGTACATCTATTGATATCTCAAAAAATATATCTCAGAACTGAATTAATAACAGATTTAAAATGTTTTAACAATTTTTGAGTCACAGGAAATTATACATTTCAAGGTCATTATATAGCTACATAGCAGTAAAAAATTTATTTAAGATACAATTGGTTTAACTGGTGTTTCAAAAGTGGTCGATATCTCAGAAAATGTTAATTACAGAACAAAAATAACGACAGATTCAAAATTCTCAGAAATTTTT
The DNA here is from genome assembly GCA_029207805.1 of Tribolium confusum. Classification (NCBI taxonomy): domain Eukaryota; kingdom Metazoa; phylum Arthropoda; class Insecta; order Coleoptera; family Tenebrionidae; genus Tribolium; species Tribolium confusum. The sequence continues at coordinate 2,903,461 of JALGAY010000007.1, read as the reverse complement.
ACGTTGGAAAATCTAAATTCTAACATAATTTGGTATCAGGGTTACCAACAGAAATTTTTGAAAAACACTTTTGTGATGAAAATTTTGTATATTGATTGATACCTGAAAAATAGTCTCAGAACTAAATTAACAGATTTAGAATGTTCTAGCATTTTTGTATCACACCAGATACATTTCAAGGACGTTATATAGCTAAATAACTCTCAAAATTTTTATTTAAAATATAATTTATCGAACTGGTATTTGAGATATAATGGAATATTGATCGATATCTCAGAAAATATTTGTCATAAATCAAAAATGACGACAGATTTAGAATTCTCAGAAATTTTGGCATCAGAAGACATATATTGTAAGATAATTTAGTAACCGGGATTGCCAACAAAAGCGTTTTGAAAAACGCTTTTGTTTGTTATAAAAATTTTGTATATGATTGATATCTCAAAAAATAAGAGTCTCAGAACTGAATTAATGACAGATTTAAAATCTTTCAGCAATTTTGTGACACCTAAATACATTTCAAGGTCATTATGTAGGTCTATAACTGTAAAAAATTTTATTTAAGATATAGTTAATCTGATTGGTATTTGAGAAACGCTGGAATATTGATCGATATCTCAGAAAGTATTTGTCGTAAAACAAAAATAGTAACAGATTTAGAATTCTAAGAAATGTCTACGTCAGAAGATCCAAATTCTAACATAATTTGGTAATCAGGGTTGCAAACAGAAATATTTGAAAAACATTTTTGTGATAAAAATTTTGTATTTGATTGATATTTTGATTGACATCTCAAAAAATATAAGTCTCAGAACTAAATTATTAACAGATTTAGAATGTTCCAGTGTTTTTGTATCACACCAGATACATTTCAAGGACGTTATATAGCTATATAACTCTCAAAATTTTTATTTAAAATATAATTGATCGAACTGGTATTTGGGATATAATGGAATATTGATCGATATCTCAAAAAATATTTGTCATAAATTAAAAATGACGACAGATTTAGAATTCTCAGAAATTTTTGCTTTAGAAGACATAAATTCTAACACAATTTGGTAATCAGGGTTGCCAACAGAAATTTTTGAAAAACACTTTTGTGATGAAAATCTTGTACATTGATTGATATTTGAAAAAATAGTCTCAGAACTAAATTATTAACAGATTTAGAATGTTCTAGCATTTTTGTATCACACCAGATACATTTCAAGGACGTTATATAGCTAAATAACTCTCAAAATATTTATTTAAAATATAATTGATCGAACTGGTATTTGAGATATAATGGAATATTCGTCGATATCTCAAAAAATATTTGTCGTAAATCAAAAATGACGACAGATTTAGAATTCTCGGAAATTTTGAAATCAGAAGACATAGATTCTAAGATAATTTAGTAACCGGGATTGCCAACAAAAATTTTTGAAAAACGCTTTTGTTTGTTGTAAAAATTTTGTATATGATTGATATCTCAAAAAATACGAGTCTCAGAACAGAATTATTAACAGATTTAGTATGTTCAAGCATTTTTGTGTCACAATAAATACATTTCAAGGACGTTATATAGCTACATAACTGTCCAAATTTTTATTTAAAATATAATTGGTCTAACTGGTATTTGAGAAATGTTAGAATTTTAATCGATATCTCAAAAAATATTTGACATAAATCAAAAATAGCAACAAATTTAGAATTCTCAAAAATTTTTGCTTTAGAAGACATAAATTCTAACATAATTTGGTAATCAGGGTTGCCAACAGATATTTTTGACGAACACTTTTGTGATGTAATTTTTTTATATTGATTGATATCTCAGAAAATACAAGTCTCAAAACCGAATTAAAAAGAGATTTAAAATATAATAGCAATTTTGTGTCATACTAAATACATTTCAGGGGCATTATTTAGCTAACTATCACGATATTTATTTATTTAAATAATGCAATTATTCTCTCTGATATTTGAGAAATGATAAAATATTGGTCTATATTTGGTTTTGCAGCTACATTGTATAGCAACTAAAAAAATTAAAAATTCGACAAAAAAAAATTATCGTTGAAGCTAGAAACCACCAATAATAAAAGCCCTAATAGAAAATTCCCGATAATTTCAACTCCTGTCTCATTATAGCCCACCCGCACCAACCGGAAGCTGTATTTAAGGGAAGATAACGCTTTAATTTATTCAATTTGTGATTAAAATGTGAGAAACAGTCGGTATTTGCTGCTGAAGGTTTGTCTAAACTGTCAAGGTTTTCAACAATTTGAACAAAGACTTGTACAACGCACTTTTACTCGATTTTTACTTTTCTGCAAGGAAAGTTCATGAATTATTTATCAAAAATTACGTAAAACTGGTCTTAACTAAATTAATTAGACGAATCAAAAAGGGTGAAAATATGATAATAGATATTTTCCGGTAGCCAATATATTCTCTAACGGTGCTATATTATAGTTTGCACTAGTTTTAAGTAGAACTTGCTCAAAGTGAGTTACTTTCATGACAATATAATTTATTATAACAGTACTGAGATAAATCAAATTTTGACGACTTACAACAACCGGAAAACGTGCCTAATTACCGGATTTTTCTCACTCAGATTGCTAATTTCGAGTAATTGCTGCTGCATGACCTTTCCTTGCGTACATCTGCTGTTTTTCGATAAAATGTCATTGAAAGTTATATGGAAATTGAGTGACCTTTTCTTTTATACTCGGAGACTGATATTGGAGCCGGGGTTATTGCTCGATTTATGAAAATTTTATTAAAACGAAATCAGCAGGATTTCTCGAAATTCTAGAAAAATTGTGCTGATTCAGCGAGTTTCTCAGGTCCGCGAACTTGATTTTCTAAACAATAAATTCTCAAGTGTGTGTCAGGTGGAATGCCTAAGATAAAAAGACTTCTCAGATATTCTCAGATTAAATTTTAAAAAAAATGTGGAAGGACAGTATGTCTATTACCAACCCAAACCTTTTTTTTATTTAATCACCCTTTAGAATCTATGTCAATTTTCAAAAATTCCGTGAAACAAGAGACGAAATTAACACTGTTTTTGAAATTTTACAATTTTTACAAGTCTGAGATAACATTTTACTAATTTTATAAATTTTTAAAATCGGAAATTTTATTTTTTATAACATTTTTAAATTAATAAAGACAAAAACGACATTTGTTTCCAATTTTGGAAAATAACATTTCACTAATTTTAGGAGCCGGAGGCGACATTTTATTAATTTTAGGAGCCAGAGGCGACATTTTACTAATTCTGTTAGTTTTATAAACAAAAGAAGATATCTCTTATCAATTTTAAATTAATAGAGATAAAGATAGCATTGTTTTTGTAATTTTACAATTTTTAGAAGTCGGAGATGACATTTTACTAATTTTGAGAGACATATTTTACCAATTTTTAAAAGCAGAAAATATTATTTTGTTTAAATTTTTAAATTAATAGACAACAAAGACGAATTTTTTTTTCCAATTTTGAGAACCAAGAACATTATTTTACTAATTTTTGGAGCCGAAGGCAATCTTTTTCCAAATATTAAGAACCAGAAATAATATTTTTTAAATTAATGAACACAAAAACGACGTTTATTTCCAATTTTCAAAGCCTAAAATTTAATTTTGAAGATCAGAAGTTATATTTTACTAATTTTAGAATCCAAAATTTGTCTCTAGAGATTTAAAATTCTAAAATTAGTAAAAAAATAGTCTCTGTATATAAAAATTGGTAAAATCTCGCCCCTGACTGCCAATATTAGAAGAAAAAAATGTCGCGTTTATCTCTATCTAGTCAAAAATTGATAAAACATATCCTATGGTTTCCAAAGTTAGTAAAATTACGTCTTCGACTTTTCAAATTAGTAAAATCTGTTGCCTCTGAGTTCAAGAATGACAAAAACAATGTTGCCTTAAGCAAAACATCCCATCCAAATTCTAAAATTTAATAATAAAAACAATTTTGTCACCAAATTTTAAAAACAGTAAAATGTTGCCTCCGGCTCCAAAAATTCTTATTTATTAGCTTAAGACTTAGGTTAGTTAATTACAAAATTAAAAAACACTACTCTTGTCTTATAAAATTAGTAAAATTGCGTCTTCAACCTCTCCAAAACTCTCAAAATTAAATAGAAATGATTTTTTGTTTTTTTTATCACAAATTCGAGCGTTGGAGGCCACATTTTACTAATTTTGGAATTCGAAAAAGTAGTTGTAATAGCTGAATAAAATGCCTTATCAATTTTTAAATCAATACAGACAAATGCGACAATTTTTTTGTAATTTTAAAAGTCGGAAGCAACGTTTTACTAATTTTTAAATAAAGAGATGTAATTTTACTAATTTTATAAGTCGCAAAAAATGTATTATTAATTTTTAAATCAATATAGACATAAAAGCAACACAATTTTTGCAATTTTAGAAATCGAAGGAGGTCTAATTTTATTAGAGCACAGAGTTAGTCCCTATTGATTTAAAAATTGATATAAAATTCTAAAATTAGTAAATTTCGTCCTGGCGTTGTCCAAAATTAGAAAGAAATTTCGTTTTTCAAATATACTGCAATTTCGAGAAACGAGGCAACATTTTACTAATTTTGTGAGCCGGAGGCGACATTTTACTAATTTGCAAATACAGATACGTAATTTTACTAATTTTATAAGCCGCAAAAGACATGTCTTACCACATTTAAATCAATACAGACAAATGTAATGATTTTTTGCAATTTTGAAAGTCGGAGGCAAGATTTTACAAATTTTGAAAGGCAGAGGCGATGTTTTAGTAATTTTGTAAGCTGAAGGCGATAAAAAAAATTTTTTTTTCGTAATTTCTGTATCGAAAAATTTATATTTTGTAATATTATTTTGCGGCTTTTCAGATTTAGCATTTATTAGACTTATCATCATTTGAATCGGTGATTCCCAGCAATTTTCTGCTTTATAAAGACATAAGAAACGTGTATTATCTTTAAAGACTATAGTATTAAGCTTTATAATCCGATAAAATCCGTAATTTCCGAAAGAAACTCCACAATAATAGTAGCTTCTTTGTTTAGCGTTCAATTTCTCCTGAAATTCATCTATTTACGTTTCAAAATGTCTCAATTCAGTCAAAAACTGTGCACCCATGTATAAAACAACTTAGAAACACGACACAGTTATTTCCCATATCACAGTTACCAAATCCCGTTCAAGACAAAATTGTACCAAACGGTACACCATATACCATTTTTCTTAAAACCCATGTGTTCAAAACCCTTTAGATCCGCAATGCTAATGACCTATTGTTTCAAATTCGTGATTGTAATACTTAAAAAGGCCCATTGTTCGTCTAAGGATGGGCATTTGAATGCCATACCACCCCGACTTGAGTCCAATTGAGTTCGTCTGGCGGCCAGATGTGCGCCCGAAAATCCAAACTTACCTATTCAAAACTGAAACGCTGGTACAGGTGCTATTCCATTTGAAAAAAAAATCACTTTTTGGCACTACACTCACGCGAACGTGACCATGTGGGACAAGCACTAGCAGGAATGGAATGCAGCAATCCTGCTCTACCAGCGATCGAAAACCGACTGAATTGTGCGTGCTGCGAGTTGGCTTAGCAGGAGGTGGTGGTGAAGATATGGAGGATAAAAGTGCATTAAAAATACAATTAAAAAAGTTATGCGCTTTGATGGGTGATGGGTCGATGGGTGATACATTATTTAACGGGCTTTCACTAGGGGAAGACGATCAGTCAAAATGAAGAAAGTGAGGATTGCGGTTTGACGCTCCTCACAGGCGGAAAAATTAGGGTAATCCCCGAAATTTCTATAGGTCATTTCAAGAAGAAAATCTGACTAACTTTTGGCAAAATTTTTTTTTGGAATTCTTAACAGCAAGAACAGGTAAAGAAATAAAAATCCCCATTATTGGTTATCATAAATTACAAAATTTATTACTCTTAAGCAATTACTTAATCAGTCAGATTTTCTTGCAGAAATGCATTATCTAAGTAACCCTAATTTTCGTGTATTAAGAGTTGCCTTACTTTAGGCGTTTATTTTAATAATAACTTTGACGTTGAGAAGTGATAAAAGGGTATTTCCACAACTTAATAAACAAAAACAATGTTTATAATACAAAAAATGTTTATCAGTTATCTTTATTTGCATAAATAAATCTGTGGAAAATCTTATAGACAATAAAGATTTGTAATATATACTCCTGTGACTATGTATAAGCATTTCCAAGAATCGTGGCATTATAACTACGTCTTATTTTTTTAAACAATAGATTTGTTATTTTGAAATTTGAAATAGGAAAAAAACATTTCTATTCTAGTTATCAAATTAATGCAAAATTGGCCGCTGTAACTAAAAAGATAAATTTCCTAAATGAAATAAAATGAGAGGAATGCATGGAATTTCTTGTTTGAGACGAGAATAGAAAGTGAAAATGTTTAATTAAAATATTTTCAAAATGAATAAAAAAACATCTCTAGGTCCTAAATTATTAGAGATAAAAATATCGCCTCCCATACTTTATTATAGGGAATTTAACATTTTTTTTATCTTAGACTGTTTGCACAGCGTTTTTAAATAAAGCCGGTCAAATTTTCATTTTTTTTCCTAATTTTACTAATATCTACTGGCTTAGAACAAAATGAGAGTAAAAAGTATAAATTCGATCGAATTGACAAACAAAAAATTTTCAAAAAAGTAACAGGTTTAAATTTTTTATGAATTTCTAAGGTTTTCTGAAAATTTCTTTCAGATTTCTATGATTTATAAAAATTACTAGGGATTTCTAAAGGTTTCTAAAGTTGCCGAAAGATTTCTAATTCTTTTTCAATATTTCTAAGATTTATAAAAATTTCTAAGAATTTCTAAAAAGTACTAAAATTATTTAATTTTAAATTTTAAATTATTTAATGATTTTTAAAAAATTCTAATTGTTTTTAAATTTTTCTTAGAATTTCTTATGCCTTCTAGAGATTTCTAAAGTTTCCAAAGGATTTCTATTTTTTTTCCAATATTTCTAAATTTTTTATTATTTCTAAAAGATTTCAGGTTTTCTAAAAATTTTTAAGATATCTTTATTTCTAAAAATATCTACAAAATTTAAAGTTTTCTAAGAACTTCTAGTTTCCTAAAATTTTTTTGTAATGTTTCTGGATTTTATAAAAATTTCTAAAGTTTTTTAAAAGATGTTTAGAAAGTTTTCTAAAGATTTCTACGGATTTCTTCAAGATTTTTAAGGATTTCTAAAGATTTATAATTTTTTCCTATATTTCTAAGATTTATAAAAGTTTCTAAATAATTTCTAAAGATACCTAAACTTTTCTAAGAATTTCTAAAAATTTCCAAAGTTCTCTAAGAAAGAGTTTCTAATTTTTTTAATATTTCTAGGAATTATAAAGATTTAAAGGGATTTCTAAACATTACTAAAATTTTTTTAAAAACTTATAGTTTCTTAAGAGTTTCTAAGAACCTTTAAGGATCTATGAAGATCACAAATAATTTCTGAAATTTTTACTGACTCCTTCAATTCAAGTTTTACATTTTTTTAAAAAAAATTCTAGAATTTATAAAAATTTCTAAAGATTACTAGAGTTTTCTAAAGATTTTTAATAATTCCTAAAAATTTCCAATTTTTTTTTCAATTGTTCTTAGGATTTCTTATGCTTTCCAAAGATTTCTAAAGTTTCTTAGAATTTCTAATTTTAATTTCAATATTTCTAAGACTTTTAATTTTTTTTATTATTTCTAAAAGATTATTAAAGTTTCCTAAGGATTTCTAATTTTTTTTCCCAATATTTCTAAATTTTCTAGTTTCCTAAAGATTTCTAGAAACTTAATTTTTTTTGTAATGTCTCTGGACTTTATAAAAATTTCTAAAGTTTTTTTAAAAATGTTTAGAAAGTTTTCTAAAGATTTCTACGGATTTCTTCAAGATTTTTAAGGATTTCTAAAGATTTTCTAATTTTTTCCTGTATTTCGAAGATTTATAAAAGTTTCTAAATAATTTCTAAAGATACCTAAACTTTTCTAAAAAGAATTTCTAAAAATTTCCAAAGTTCTCTAAGAGAGAGTTTCTAATTTTTTTAATATTTCTAGGATTTATAAAGATTTCAAGGGATTTCTAAACATAACTAAAGTTTTTTAAAAATTTTTAGTTTCCTAACAGTTTCTAAGGACCTTTAAGGATCTCTAAAGATCACAAATAATTTCTGAAATTTTTACTGACTCCTTCAATCCAAGTTTTACATTTTTTTAAAAAAAATTCTAGAATTTATAAAAATTTCTAAAGATTACTAGAGTTTTCTAAAGATTTTTAATAATTTCTAAAAATTTCCAATTTTTTTTTCAATTGTTCTTAGGATTTCTTATGCTTTCTAAAGATTTCTAAAGTTTCCTAAAGATTTCTAATTTTAATTTAAATATTTCTAAGGCTTTTAATTTTTTTTTATTATTTCTAAAAGATTATTAAAGTTTTCTGGGGTTTTCTAAAAATTTTTAAAGATTTCTAAAAAAAATTAATGCTTTCTAAGGATTACTAGAGTTTTCTAAACATATCAATTTTTTTTTTAAATTCCTAAATAAGATTCCTAAATATATCTAAAGTTTTCTATGGTTTTTTAAAGGTGTCTAGAAAGTTTCTTAAAGATTTCTAGAATTTTAAAGATTTCTAAAGATCTCTAAAGATTTCATCCGTTTTCTGATATTTCTACGGATTTTTTCAAAAATTTCTAAAGATTTTTATTTTTTCGTGTATTTCTAAGATTTATAAAAGTTTCTAAGTGTTTCTAAACATTAATAAAGTTTTCTAAAGAATTTTTAAATTTTCCATAAGTTTCTAAAGACTCTTAAGAGTCTTTAAAAAACACAAATAATTTCTGAAATTTTTACAGATTTCATCAAAATATCTTATCTAAGAATTTCTAAAAATTTCTAAGGTTTCTAAAGATTTTGTAGTTTTCTAAGAATTTCTAAGGATTTCTAAAGATTTCAAATAATTTCGAAAGTTTCTATAAATTTCTTTAAGATTTGTAAGGATTTCTAAAGAATTTGTAGATATTTCTAAATTATTTAAATAATTCTAGGATTTATTTAAATTTATACAGATTTTTAAAAATTTCTATTTTTTAATATCGTAATTTTTTTAAGGATTTTTACAAGTTTCTAAAAATTTCTAAAGATTTCAGAGGATTTTTAAAGATTTGAGCAGATTTTCCTTTCAGTGTAGTATAGGCAACCAACTACACACCAAAATCATTATCTAATTCACTGAAATTAATTAATCGTTATCTCGACAACACCTAATTGTTTATTTGTCTAATTAGTCTATTATTATTTTTTAGCTTTAATTAACTTTGATTTCAATTAATTAGAACAAAAAATGTCAAAACGTACCCAATTAACAGGTAAAGGAAACTTATGGTTTAGGTAATTATTATAAATAATAATAGCAAAGTAAAGTATTTTTTAAAATATTTATTAAAAAACAAAACTGACTCAATCCTAGTTTTTTTATCAATAAACTATAATAACAAATTTAAAAAATGCTGATCTCAATGTTTATCAAACAAAAAGGCTGAAACAAATTCGCAAAAAATTCCTTCTATCACTGCAATTTTATAAAATAATTGTAACAAGGTTCAAATTCCACTCGTCTTGTTGCTTAGGAACTTTTTTTTGGTAAGAATATTCCATACCACAATGTTTAAGAATGTTGATACAATTAAATTAATTAAATATAATTAAACATAGCTGAAGTAATTTATATCAAAATTTACCAACCAAAAACGTTTTTATCAGTTTTCTAATTCGTCCAATCAAATTCTTGCATTGCGCTAGTCGTTGTAAGAAAAAGGTTGCTAAGGCGGGACCATCTCCAGCAAAAAAAAAAAAACTAACTGATAAGGCGGAGTTTCAACATTTTTTGTTACCTGTTCGGTTCGATTTCTATTGGTCTATTTTAATTTTTTAAACCAATAGGAATGTTTGATGTCTGATGCAACAATATGCATCAAAATGAAAAAATGTGGACTGTACAACACGTGTTACTAATAATGGAAATTTTTCATTTTTTTTACTCTTACAAACATTAGAATTTTATCAGTTGTGAGTAACTTATTTCAGGAAATTACTCTGATTACCTAATTTCCGTCTAAAATAGGAAAAAGACTAGTACGGATGGAAAATAGAGATTAGATTGTAGACAAAACGCTTAAAAATATCAAATTTGCGTAATAAATAAATAAAAAATATTACAAATAATTTAAGTGAAAAATAAACATTTTTTTATTTTTAATTTAATCAAGGATTAGTTACAATTAATTATAATTCTTGAAATTGGTAAAACTGTAAAATTTGACAGCACCAACCCACAAATAAAAAAAAATAAGCGTATTACCAACTTCAAATTCGTGTCAATTTTCGTCTAAAATAAATGATAAGAACTGATAGAAAATAGAGATTAAATTGTAGACAAAACACTTAAAGTATCGAATTTGTGTAATAAATAAATAAAGAATGTTACAAATAATTTGAAAAAAGAAAAATAATTATTTTAATCAGCAGCAGATCAGTGATCAGGTTGGCTTAGTACAAACAGTTTTTGAGATTGGTAATAATGTAAAATTTGACAGTACCAACCCTTAAATATAAAAATTTTTGAGCATTGTATTAATTGTATTACCAACTTGTTAATTAATTAATAAAGGCTTGTTAATTCTTTTATTGCTTAGATTTTTTTAATTGTTATTTATTATTGCTATTTAAGAGCCTATTTATCTATTTGCATACAATTAAATTCCACTTAAACCCAGATTAGCGATAACAATAGACAGACAAGGTCAAATAATTTAGGTCTAATGGGCACTTGGATCTGCCCACGTGGTCTAGCAACAGGTAAAAGACCCCACGTTGTCAGAGCAAAATCCCGTTATCACTTATCAAATTTCTGCTAGTCTAGTTAGTAGTTAGACGAAAATAGTCGAGACAAAAATGACCACAACGGAAAATTCCATGTAAGTAAATCAAAAAGTTATCAAACTTGTGACTGTTAAAATTTTTTTAAGAGATAAAGATGTGTGTGACGAGTTGTGACGTCCCCCATTATCACAAACTTGTTTTGACGAATTAATTGCCTAATCAAATCGATAAAAATAATTTTAATGATAACAAAGCACAAGAACACACCCTTTTTTCCCTAATTATTTTTTTTTTTTGAATTTTTGACAGCACCTGTCAGTTGTGTTGTGACATAAAACCTAACCTAAAAAAACTAAAAATGGCACAAATTACATCAAAATTTGGTTAAATAATTTCAATGATTAATAAAGCACAAGAACACACTTTTTTTCGTAATTAAAAAATAGTTTTAATTAAGAAAAAAAATTGGTTTTTTGACAGGACCTGTCAGTTGTGACATACAACCTAACCTGAAAAAAATTTCAAAAATGGCACAAATTACATAAAAAATGTGGTTACTAATCGGGTAATGACTCAAATATGATTAAATCAAAGGAAATTGTGAAAATTCCACTTTTCTTATCAAAAATTTGCAATCTACCTGGCATAATCATGAATTGATTTAATTCAATCAAGTTTTTTACGTCTACCTGTCCTGTCTACCTGTGAAATAATTTTTTATAATGATACGTAACTGCTTGACAATTTTCAAGCATTCAAATCGTTTTGTTTGGAGTGTTGCAGCCCCCCAAAAATTCTTTTTGAGGTAATTTCAATTTGACGTCAATTTCCTTATTATTTTGGTTTTATCAAAATGAAGCAATAGTTATTGGCCATCGTCTCGTGACAGCTGATGTAACAACATCCATGGGGGGTACTCTTTATCATGTTTTTACCAGTCGTTGTGAAATCTATTTTTAATACTCGTATCCTCAATATCTCATATAAAAACGGTGCTACATCCTTGACTTAGTAGTTTATTGACCACTTCTCAGCTTCACTGATCTAGTAAAAGACTGTACCACTAAAAATGCGTTGGGAGTAGGTTTTCAACCCTTAATTGTAACTCTCTCTCTAATAACTCTCTTTTCCAGCACTCAAGCCAAGCTGATTGACGGCAAAAAAATCTCCCAGGACTTCCAGAAGGAGCTGAAGGTGAAAGTGGATGAATGGGTGAATTCGGGACACAGACGTCCTGTCCTGATCGCAGTTCTTGTCGGTCATGACCCAGCGAGTGAAAAATACGTCCACAATAAAATGCTAGCTGCCCGAAACGTTGGAATTAACAGTGAGACGCTCCGAATGCCTGAAACTTCCACCGAAGCTGAAATCATCGCGAAAGTCCACCAGCTTAATAACGATCCCCAAGTCGATGGTATTCTCGTTCAACTTCCGGTCCCTGAAGGTGTGAGTGAACGAAACGTGTGTAATGCGGTTGATCCCAGGAAGGACGTCGATGGATTTCATATTGTTAACGTGGGGAAGATCACTCTTAATATGGACACGTTTGTCCCTGCGACTGCTTTGGGAGTTATCGAATTGTTAAAGAGGTCTAATATCAAGACTTTTGGTAAAAATGTTGTCATTTGTGGCAGATCTAAGAACGTGGGGCTTCCTATGGCAATGATGTTGCATTCCGATGCAAGAAACGAGCTGTCTGGTATGGAAGCAACTGTGATTATGTGCCACAGGAATACGCCTCCTGAAGAATTGGAGTTTTTCGCCCGAAGAGCTGATATTATTATAAGTGCGACAGGAGTTGTGGGTCTTATTAAGCCACATATGATTAAACCTGGGGCTTGTGTTATCGATGTGGGGATTACTAGGATTACAACACCTGAAGGAAAAAGTAAAATTGTTGGAGATGTCGATTTTGAAGGTGTAAGCAAAGTCGCAGGGTACATTACACCAGTTCCTGGGGGCGTAGGACCCATGACTGTTGCTATGCTTATGCATAATACATTCAAGGCTGCTGTTAATCTTGCTAATTCATAATTTGATGCTTCGAGTATTATATTTTATTGTTTTGATAATTTTAGGCAGTATTTTATTTATTTTCTAATAAAAGATTTGACCAAAATTAGGTTATGTTTTATGTTATTACCACCAACTGTCACGACCCTAAAATGACCTGTTTATCACGAAATTAATCAAATTATCATCAAGAATGACTCCACATGTTGGAATTTTCATACAAAACCGCCTTTTTTCAACAATTACGCTCTCTTTCACTAAAAACTTTCCAAAGCAGTGTTTGACACCTCGGATTCAAACTTCCCAAATTCACACAAATTCGGCAAAAATGTCGCGTCCTGCAGTCTATATAACACGAAAAATCAACGAAGAAGCTCTGAAATTACTCACCGCAACGTAAGTTATCTAATAACTCCAAAAAATCAAAAAAATTAAATCTAACCTCAAATTTTTGACAGTTGTGATGTGACGTCATGGCCAGGGTCGGATCCAGTACCCAGGACCGAACTTCTGAAAAATGTCTCAAACAAAGATGCCCTTTTTTGTATGCTCACTGATAAAATCGATAAGGAAATTCTAGATAACGCCCCTAAACTTAAAGTAATTGCAACAATGTCAGTCGGTTATGATCATCTAGAAATCCCCGAGATAAAAAAGCGCCAAATTCGAATTGGGTACACCCCTGATATTCTCACTGACGCTACAGCCGAATTAACTGTGGCTCTTCTCTTAGCGACGAGTCGTCGTCTCCTTGAAGCCAATCAAGAAGCGCGGAATGGGGGCTGGCAGGCCTGGGCTCCGTTTTGGATGTGTGGACCAGGTCTAGGGGGTTCCACTGTCGGCATTGTTGGGTTTGGCCGAATCGGACAGGAAGTGGCAAAGCGGCTCAAACCGTTCAATACTAAGGAAATTCTCTACTTTAATAGATCAGAAAGGAAGGAGGCTGAGGAAATTGGGGCCCGGAAAGTCACTCTAGATGAGTTGCTAACCCAAAGTGATTTTGTTATTGCCTGTTGTGCTTTGACACCTGAAACAAAGGAGATGTTCAATGCGGGGGCTTTTAAGAAAATGAAAAAGACAGCGGTTTTTGTTAATACGAGTCGAGGAGGCGTTGTAGAGCAGAATGATTTGGTTAAAGCGTTACAACAGGGGGAGATTTGGGGGGCTGGGTTGGATGTTATGACACCAGAGCCACTTCCACTAGATCATCCACTTTTCAAGCTGAAAAACTGTGTCATTTTACCACATATTGGCAGTGCTTGTATTGAGACAAGGAACCAGATGGCAATTCTCACAGCCAATAATATTTTAACAGCCTTGGAGGGCAAGAAAATGCCTGCAGAGCTTGTTGTATAGCAAAGAAAAATTTAGGGATTTTTGTTTTTGCCAACTTAACAATTTAACACACTAATTACCCAAACTGTGTCAAAAAATTAAAATTTATTACAAAATAGATTAGAATTAAGTGTAATTACAAATACCTAATTTGTTGTTTGTATTTACTTTAATAATTTAATTAATTTAATGAAAACAGACATATTTCGTACTTACCGGAATGTTTGAAATCAGAAATTCGCACCAATCGAATTCTGTAGAATTCATTATTTTGAAAATGCTAAAATAACAATAAAAACGTCTAGTAATGGCTTTTTCTGCGTTAAAACTCCTCGTAATTCACACAATTTGTAAGTTTTTCATCTTTTGTACCAAATTACATTAGAATTTTCAGTCCTAACCTCACATTTTGCCCTTTGTGATGACACTGAAGTCTCAATGGGGGGCTCACTCCCAGAGTCACAATCAGCCGTGGAAGACCTCACAAACATTCTCACTTCATTCACAAACTCAACGATTGAAAATTCCACTTTGGCAAACTCAACAGGATCGTTAAATTCAACCCAGAAACTCGTCCAATGTTTGCCCAATTTTGGGACCCCTGAGGTCCAATTAGTCAACGACACTGAACTTATTAAACTTCTCCTGACTCAGAATAACATAACAAGCCGTGACGTCCCGGCAGGGTGCATCCTAGTGCTGTTTTACTCCAAATATTGTCCGTTTTCAAGCATGGCAGCCCCTCATTTCAACGCCTTACCGAGGGCCTTTCCTGATGTCAAAATGGTGGCTATCAATGCAATGGCGTATAGGTTGTTTAACACGCAGAATGGAATCGTGGGGGTCCCTACGTTACTGCTGTTTCATAACGGAAGACCAGTTGTCAAATTCAATGAATCTGAGTACACACTAGAGCTGTTTTCCAAGTTTTTGACTAAACATACAGGGATTGGGGCTGCAGAAAAGTCATTTGTGACTTCAGCTGACTTCAAGGGACCTGTTACAAGTGTTCCAGCAAGGGATTTTGATATTTTTTTAATCATTTCGTGGGTGTTTATTACTCTTTGTGGGGCTTACTATTTTACTAAATCTAAGTTCTGGAAATGGATTGTTGAGACAATTCAGAGCAACTGGAGGGAGTCTGAAGCTCATGCTCACCATGAACATGCTGATTAGTCTTGAAATAATTTATTTTTATTATTAATAAAGTTGTTTTACCAAATTTTGAGTTTTAATTTTTACCTGTAGAGGACGCTCCTAAATGTAGAAACCTGTAAAATTATTAAAGTCAAAATGGGCTGGAGAAGTGTGTCGTAATTTTAGCGCGAACGTTTGAAGCACTGTCATTCTGAAAACATACCTTAAAAAAGTCGCCCTTATTGCACTAATACATAAGGTTGAAATTATAACAGCTAAACTTTGACCGAATAAAAATCACATATGGAAACACAAATAAGGCATAAAAACACTCAACTCCAATACTCTAGACATTCTAGTTTTAATCCAGACACAAGTTACAAACAATTCTCGCATATTTGAGAAATTAATCGAAAATAGAAATTACCGTACAGGCTTCGTGCTCTCAAAGTGACCCGAACCGCTGTAAAGCAACTACCGTAGATAGCCGAGTAGCAAAGTAGCGCGCAAACGCGCTCACGAATAGAGAAAATTGTTCACGTTCGGCATAGTTCGCTGGCATTCGCTCATGTTGGACCTGCGTTAAAGCTTAGAAATGAAGGAAATCTGTGCATCGAACATTTTATTTTCCATTAAATTCTTTATTAAGTGTAAATTTGTTGTAATTCGTGACTTATCAATAAATGAAATGTTTAGGCTATCGAATGTCGACATTTTTAGGTCTTATTTATTTTATTTAGTGTATTTATTCATCGCATAAAATTTGATCTTTATAAATTCAACCTTAGTTACATGTGCAATAAGGTCGACTTTTTCAAGGTATTTTTATCGAATGACAGTGTTTCAAAATTTCGCGCATTTTTTACGTCACGGCTTCTGGAGCCCATAACCCAAAAAATATTTTGTAATTAATTTTTACGTTATTTTTAGTAATTTAAATGTATTTTTAATGTACTTTAGATTTAATTTATGTTTTAGTTACCAAAAAATGTATTTTTTTTATTAATTTTATCTTGAGTCTGCACCTAAAAATAAAGAAACCTGTAATTCAATCTGTCACATTTCGTAAACAAATGGTAGGTTATGTTCGCCGAGTTCAAGCTTATGTTTAGTTGATTAAATACAAATTTTAAGGAAAAAAAGTGTCAAAATTATGGTACGAGGAGGGTGAGTAACACATGTATCAATTTTTATGTAAATACCGTGTCAATATTTGAAACTAACCTCACTTTTGATCGACTTTATTTTGTGTTTTAGACGTGATAGAAGCCGTTCTCCGGAGCGTAAACGCCGCCGTTCGCGTTCTAGAAGCAAAGACAGATCTAGATCTAGCAGGTATCGTAGAAGTAGATCACGCGATAGGCGAAGTCGGTCCAAGGAGCGCCGTTCTAGATCTCGGGATAGAAGGGAGCGTGATAGGCGGTCATACAGTCGTGATAGGGACCGTCGCCGGTAAGTAGGTTCAATTCTTATCTGAATTTTAGATAAAACTCTTTTTTGAAGGGGTGACAGTAAGGAAAAGCGTGGTTCTGGAAGTAGTAAATCTCGCAGACGCGACAAGTCTAGATCACGTTCCAGATCAACAGATCGTAAGAAAGATGACTCAGGTCTTGCTTTTGATCCTGCAAATCTGGATAAAGAAGAAGAACAGAAAAAGCTTGAGCTTGAAATGCAGAAACGAAGAGAACGGATTGAAAGATGGCGAGCTGAGCGTAAAAAGAAAGAACAGGAATTGAAGAAAGACAACCCGTCTGCGGCACCTTCAACTGATGAAGCCACTGCGAAAAAGTGGTCGCTTGAAAATGACTCTGAAGATGAAGATAAAGACAACAAAGGTGAGACGTCAAGTGAAACCAAAGAAGAAACAGAAAAACAAGAACCAGAAACTGAGAAAAACGGTGAAGCACCTCCTGAAGAACCAGTTGAAGAAGATGTTGATCCTCTAGATGAGTATATGAGAGGCGTGCAAGAAGAAGTACGGAAAACTCATAAACTTGATATGAAAAAAGCGAAAAGTGAGCCTGGGGATAAAAAAGGTGCCTTAGTTATTGTAACAGGAGTGGCGAAATCAAAGGTTAATAAAAATAAAGGAGAGTTGATTGAACAGAATCAAGACGGGTTGGAGTATTCTTCAGAAGAAGAGATTGAGGATTTGAAAGATACTGCTTTAAGTATTGCGAATAAACAAAAGAAAGAATTGGCGAAAATTGATCACAATAATATAAGATATATGCCGTTCAGGAAGAGTTTTTATGTGGAGGTACCGGAAATTGCGAAAATGACACATGAGGAAGTGGATGCCTACAAGGAGGAATTGGAGGGGATCAGGGTCAAAGGTAAGGAGAATTATAATAAAATGATAAATGGGGGATTTAGTCCTTCACATAAGTGCAATGGTTGTGTTGTTATACAAGTTGTTTCAAAATTATTTACAATTTTAATACACAGGTGGTCCAGCTCAACTGCCGTCTTCTGTAGCACAGTTGCAGTTTTTATATTTTGTAGACTTTATCTACAATCTAGAGGGCATTTTAAGACAATATTTTTGATTATATAGGATGTCCCAAAAAAGTGTGACGTCATAATGGTACATTTTTTCAAATATATAGTATGCTAGGTATTATTTCTTTGTGCCCATTAGGGTGCTTTTTTAGTTGGTATATGGCTTGATGAAGACTTGAAGATGGCTTTGATAATAGCCGAAATTAGTGAAAGTAACCTGTGCCATCGCCTCCGACTCCCAAGAAGTTTAATGGAGTTATTCGAATTAATTTATGACTTTTGGTTTTTTTTTTTACATAAATTGGCACAAAATAAATAATTTTAGTCGTGTATATGTGTGCCATTTGGTTAGCTGTTGCTAAGAATTTTTTTTTTGGTTGTGACGTCATTGGTTGTCTTATTTTAAAAAAAATTATAAGCTAGTGACGTCATTGAAGGGCTCAACAGTTTAATAAAATTGCTGTTATAATAAATTTTAGAGAGTAATTGTCGCCTCCGGCTCCCAAATAACATAACCTCATTAAAAAACAAAGTTAGGTTATGTCATAAGTTATTACCGACTGTCAAGACGAAAATTGACTTGTTTATCACGAAATGTAATCAAATTATAAACCAGAATGGCCCCAAATATTGGAATTTTCATAAAAAAACGCCTTTTTTCAAGAATTAAGACCTCTTTTACCAAAAACTTCCCAAAGCAGTGTTTGACATCTCTCATTCAAACTTGCAAAATTCACATAAATTCGGCAAAAATGTCGCGCCCTGCTGTCTATATAACGCGAAAAATGAACGAAGAAACTCTAAAATTACTCACTGCAACGTAAGTTATGTAAATTTCCTCAAAAAAATATAGCCTAACCTCCAAATTTTGACAGTTGTGATGTGACGTCATGGCCAGAGTCGGACCCAGTCCCTAGGGCGGAACTTTTGAAAAATATCTCAAATAAAGATGGTCTTTTCTGCACTCTCACTGATAAAATTGATAAGGAAATCCTAGATAGAGGCTCTAAACTTAAAGTAATCGCAACAATGTCAGTCGGTTATGACCATCTCGAGATTGCTGAGATAAAAAAGCGCCAAATTCGAATCGGGTACACTCCTGGTGTTTTAACCGATGCTGTAGCTGAACTAACTGTAGCTCTTCTCTTAGCGACGAGTCGTCGTCTTTTTGAAGCGAATCAGGAGGCGCGAAATGGGGGCTGGAAGGCGTGGGCTCCGTTTTGGATGACTGGGCCCGGTTTAGCGGGCTCTACTGTTGGCATTGTTGGATTTGGCCGAATCGGGCAAGCAGTTGCGAAACGTCTCAAATCGTTTAATACTCAGAAAATTCTCTACTTTAATAGATCAGTTAGGAAAGAGGCTGAGGAAATTGGGGCTCGGAAAGTCACCTTTGATGAGTTGTTGGGTCAAAGTGATTTTGTGAATGTGTGCTGTGCTTTAACACCTGAAACGAAGGAGATTTTTAATGCGGGGGCTTTTAAGAAAATGAAAAAGACAGCGGTTTTTGTTAATACGAGTAGAGGGGGTGTTGTGGAGCAGAATGATTTAGTTAAAGCGTTACAACAGGGGGAGATTTGGGGGGCTGGGTTGGATGTTACAACACCAGAGCCACTTCCACTAGATCATGCACTTTTCAAGCTGAAAAACTGTGTTATTTTGCCGCATATTGCTGGTGCTTGTATTAAGACAAGATACCATATGGCAGTTCTCACAGCGAATAATATTTTAACTGCCTTGGAGGGCAAGAAAATGCCTGCGGAGCTTGTTGTGTAGTAAAGAAAAATTTAAGCAATTTTTTTTTTTGTTATCAGAACATTATATATATACGAGCACAAAATAATATAAAAAAATGTTATTTTTTTTATAAAAAAAATGTTATTTTTTTTATAAAAAAATTACAATTTAAAAAATTATTTTTTATTTGGTTGTGCGTTGTAATGTCATTTTTTTAATGCAATAGTGATTTTATATGGGATCCAACGGTTTAATAAATTTACTATAAATTCTAAAATAAATTTTAGAGAGTAATTGTCGCCTTCGGCTCCAAAGTAGTTTATAATGGAGTTATTCGAATTAATTAGTTTTTTTTTTGTGTGGAAAAAAAGCTTACATAACTGACAGAAGTTAAAAAAATTTGTTTCATTTTGTATTGACCTAAAAATCACTTGAATTACCCTCGCTACACCATTGATGAAAATTAAAACAATAAAAACTTAACGTTCCAATAATCGGATTTATTAGCACATCGGGTCGTTCCATTATTAAAAATCTATACAGCTTCTGATGCAAACAAAGTCTTAAAATTCGCCCCCAATGTTCAATATTATTGACTCGTCATGCGTAAATTAGAGATAAAGGGGGAAAATTATACGAAACTGTTGTATTTCTTAACCCAAAAGTTAACTAATTAGAACACTCTGAAAATCAGTTAACTACAAAAGCGAATTTCGATTGAGAGAGAAAGAAAAAAATTAATTAAAAACCGATAGATGCATGAAACTAGCTCAACAATACGGCTTATAATAAGCTTCTGTACAAACTTTAATAACAGAATTCATGCAAGGTAAGCCACTCCAAAGCTTCACAAGTAGTTTTTCTCCTCTATCGAGTTTTTCCACTCATTAAAAATAATTTTTCACTCTCTTATTGAAAATTCTCTCGCGTCGACTAAATTATTTTCGCTGGCGTTTACAACCGATGTAAATAATTTATCAAGGGACGCATCCGACGTCACCCTGTGTAGACATTAATTTTTGGGAGCGTGGTAAACACAAATTCCACAGCAAGACATTATTTGCTCTACATATAAATTAGAGTTTATTGATCCGGGACTCCCGGAAATGTATCTGAATTTTTTTAGAGTAAGATTAGAGTTTCTTTAGTACACAAATACAAATCTACCTTTGTTAGTGGAGGAAAAAAGAGAAATGTTTTTGACGATTTATTTTACTTGAATGGAACGATACTGGAAATCTACATTTTAACAATGAAACCGTTGAAATATACGTTCAATGGAGGTTTCCGAGGTTTTGTTAAAATTGGAATTCACCAAAAATTCAAGAGGGGAATTCGATAAACTATTTTTGATAGAGAATGGAATGTTTCAAGTATTCGGTTAAAACAGTGGAATACTTTGATTTATTAATATCGGTCAAAAATGTGTATTATACAACAGAAAATAAAAAATTATACAAAAAAAAGTCAAAGTATAGACAATTGTTAAATAATATTATATCCGGCTCGAAGGATCAATTAAAAATTGTGTATTTTAATTTTATAACTAACAACAAATAATTGTAAAAAATATCAAAGCTAAAAATGCAAAAAATTGTTTTTTGAGTCGGATTTTAAATTATGTGGCTTGAAGGACCATTTTTATGGCGGATTTTTAATCCTGACACTAAACATAAAAAAATCGAAAATGGTATGATTCTTGGTGACAGGATAATTTATTAATTTTCAAACAACTACTGCTCTAATCCTGAAGCTAAAGAAAAAGGGGAAAAAATTGAAAATAATATAGTCCTTTGAGCCGGATTTTAAACTATTCGGCTTGAAGGACTATTTTTATGGCTGATAAAATCCTGCCACTACATTGTAAATATAGAACGTCTACAATGATATGATTCTTTGTGACAGATAGTTAATTATCCGGATTGAAGGATTGTTTTTATGTTTTTGTTTTGTCACATAACGACTTCTTTAATCCTGAAGCTAAAACATAAAATTGAAGGATTGAGGTAATTCGACATGAAGGACTATTTTTAATCAAATAGCTGCTGCTCTAATCCTGGAGCTAAAGATAAAGAGAAAAAAGTCGAAAATAGTATAGTCCTTTGAGTCGGATTATAAATTATCCGGATTGAGGGACCGTTTCTATGGCTGATTTTTAATCCTGACAGTACAACGTAAGTGTAAAAGGTCTAAAATATGTGACTCTTTGAAAGAGGTATTTAATTATCCGACTCGAAGGATTATTTTTGTTTGATGATTTTTTAAACAAGGACTGCTCTAATCCTGAAGCTAAAATATAAAAATTAAAGGTCAAGAGATAATCCGACGTGAAGAACTACTTTTTAAATTTATTTTTAATTAAAGAATATAATCCTTGATCTAAAGAAAAAGAGAAAATGGTCGAAAATAGTATAGTCTTTTGAGCCGGAATTATAAATTATCCGGCTTGAAGGACCATTTTTATGGCTGATTTTTAATCCTGACACTACAACGTAAGTGTAAAAGGTCTAAAATATGTGATTCTTTGAAAGAGGTATTTAATTATTCGACTCGAAGGATTATTTTTGTTCGATGATTTTTTAAACAAGGACTGCTGTAATCCTGATAAAAATTAAAGGTCGAGAGATAATCCGACGTGTAGAACTATTTTTAAAATTTATTTTTAATTAAAGAACTACTATTCTATTCCTGGAATTAAAGAGAAATAGATCGCAAATAGTATAGTCCTTTGAGTCGGTTTTTACATTGTCTATCCGGCTTGAAGGAACGTTTTTATGAATTATTTTTAATCCTAACGCTACAACGTAAATATAGAAGGTCCGTAATGGTGTGATTTTTTGAAAAAGTTAATTAATTATCCGGCTCGAAGGATTATTTTTATGTTTGATTTTTTTTCAAACAACGACTGTTTTAATCCTGAAACTAAAATATAAAAATTGAAGATTGAGATGTAATCCGACGTAAAGGACGGATTTGTTTTTAATCAAAGTGTTGCTTTAATCCTGGAGCTAAAGAGAAAAAGGTCGAAATATTGTAGTCCTTTGAGCCGGATTTTAAATTATCTGGCTTGAAGGACCATTTTTATGGCGGATTTTTAATCCTGACACTAAACATAAAAAAATCGAAAATGGTATGATTCTTGGTGACAGGATAATTTATTAATTTTCAAACAACTACTGCTCTAATCCTGAAGCTAAAGAAAAACGGAAAAAAATTGAAAATAATATAGTTCTTTGAGCCGGATTTTAAATTATTCGGCTTGAAGGACTATTTTTATGGCTGATATTTAATCCTGCCACTACATTGTAAATATAGAAACGTCTACAATGATATGATTCTTTGTGACAGATAGTTAATTATCCGGATTGAAGGATTGTTTTTAAGTTTTTTTTTGTCAAACAACGACTACTTTAATCTTGAAGCTACAACATAAAATTTAAAGAATAGAGGTAATCCGACATGAAGGACTATTTTTAATCAAAAAACTACAGCTCTAATCCTGGAGCTAAAGATAAAGAGAAAAAAGTCGAAAATAGTGTAGTTCTTTGAGTCGGATTATAAATTATCCGGATTGAGGGACCGTTTCTATGGCTGATTTTTAATTCTGACACTACAACGTAAGTGTAAAAGGTCTAAAATATGTGATTCTTTGAAAGAGGTATTTAATTATTCGACTCGAAGGATTATTTTTGTTCGATGATTTTTTAAACAAGGACTGCTGTAATCCTGATAAAAATTAAAGGTCGAGAGATAATCCGACGTGTAGAACTATTTTTAAAATTTATTTTTAATTAAAGAACTACTATTCTGTTCCTGGAATTAAAGAGAAATAGATCGCAAATAGTATAGTCCTTTGAGCCGGTTTTTACATTATCTATCCGGCTTGAAGGAACGTTTTTATGAATAATTTTTAATCCTAACGCTACAACGTAAATATAGAAGGTCCATAATGGTGTGATTTTTTGAAAGAGTTAATTAGACGACTCGAAGGATTATTTTTATGTTTGATTTTTTTTCAAACAACGACTGTTTTAATCCTGAAACTAAAATATAAAAATTGAAGATTGAGATGTAATCCGACGTAAAGAACGGATTTGTTTTTAATCAAAGTGTTGCTTTAATCCTGGAGCTAAAGAGAATAAGGTCGAAATATTGTAGTCCTTTGAGCCGGATTTTAAATTATTTGGCTTGAAGGACCATTTAAAGGCTGATTTTTAATCTCGACACTACAACGTATATATGGAAGGCCTAAAATCGTATGATTCTTTGAGACTGCTAATTAATTATTCGGCTCGAGGGATTGTTTTGGTTTGATTATTTTTTAAACAAGGACTGCTTTAATCCTGAAGCTGAAACCTAAAAAATATAGGTCAAGATCCGACGTGAAGGACTATTTTTAATCAAACAACTATTGCTCTAATCCTAGACCTAAAGAAAAAAAAGATCTGAAATTGCGTAGTCCTTTGAGCCGGATTTCAAATTGTTCAGCTTGAAGGACTATTTTTATGGCTTATTTTTAATCCTGACACTACAACGTAAATATAGAAAATTTAAAATAGTGTAATTCTTTGAGGGAGATAATTAATTATCCGCCTCAAAGGATTATTTTTAAGCTTGACTTTTTGGAGCTAAAACGTAAAAAGAGAATGTCGAAAATAGTATATTACGACTATATCCGTTTTGAAGGATCATTTTTTAATGGTCCTTTGAGCCGGATATTTTGTATTTCAATTTGTGTAACAACATAACCATCTAAACTAATTTAAATCCTCCATTTTTTTAAAGTTAGGAGTGTCTTTTTTTTCCAGGCAAAGGCTGTCCCAAACCTATCAAAACCTGGGCCCAATGCGGCGTCTCAACCAAAGAGCTCAACGTTCTTAAAAAACTTGGTTTTGAGAAACCCACACCTATCCAATGCCAAGCTATTCCTGCAATAATGTCCGGCCGCGATCTAATCGGTATTGCCAAAACCGGAAGTGGCAAAACCCTCGCTTTTCTTCTTCCTATGTTTCGCCATATCCTCGATCAACCTCCTCTCGACGAACTCGATGGTCCCATTGCTATAATAATGACACCAACACGAGAACTCTGCATGCAAATCGGAAAAGACATAAAGAAATTTACAAAAAGTCTTAATCTTCACGCTGTTTGCGTCTATGGCGGTACAGGAATTTCGGAGCAAATCGCTGAATTGAAACGAGGAGCTGAGATTATTGTGTGTACTCCTGGAAGGATGATTGATATGCTTGCTGCTAATGGAGGGAAAGTTACAAATTTAAGAAGAGTTACTTATATTGTATTAGATGAAGCTGATAGAATGTTTGATATGGGTTTTGAACCACAAGTTATGAGGATTATTGATAATGTCAGACCTGACCGACAGACTGTTATGTTTAGTGCAACTTTTCCTCGTCAAATGGAAGCTCTTGCAAGGAGAATTCTTCAAAAACCTATTGAAGTACAAGTTGGTGGAAGATCAGTTGTTTGTAAAGAAGTTGAACAACATGTTGTTATTATAGAAGAAGATCATAAGTTTTTAAAGTTATTAGAACTACTTGGACTGTACCATGAACATGGTAGTATTATTGTCTTTGTTGACAAACAAGAAAATGCAGATATTTTACTAAAAGAATTAATGAGAGCTGCTTATAATTGTTTGAGTCTTCATGGTGGTATTGATCAATTTGATCGTGACTCTACTATTATTGATTTTAAATCTGGTAAAGTTAAACTTTTGATTGCTACATCAGTTGCAGCTCGTGGTCTTGATGTTAAACACTTAATCCTTGTGGTAAATTACGACTGTCCTAACCACTATGAAGATTATGTTCATAGATGCGGCCGAACTGGCCGTGCTGGTAACAAAGGTTTTGCTTATACTTTTATTACACCAGAGCAATCTCGTTACGCTGGTGATATAATCCGAGCTTTTGAGCTTGCTCAAGTCACAGTTCCTGAACCTTTGAGAAATCTCTGGGATTCCTACAAGTCTAAGCAAGAAGCAGAAGGCAAAAAGGTTCACACTGGTGGTGGTTTTAGTGGGAAAGGTTTTAAGTTTGATGAGAATGAAGCAGCAGCTGTTAATGAACGTAAAAAATTCCAGAAAGCTGCGTTAGGTCTTGCTGATTCAGATGATGAAGATTTGGAACATGATATAGATCAGCAAATTGAGAGTATGTTTGCTACGAAACGAACTGTAAAAGAGATTAAAGCGCCGTTAGGATTGATTAATCCAGCTGCAATTACGACACATACAGCGATTGATAAGCTAGAATTAGCGAAAAGATTAGCATCGAGGATTAATTTGTCGAAGAATATTAGTTTGGATACGAAGTTTGCTACACAACAAGCTGCTGAAAGTATTTTGAAAGGAAGTAGTAGTCAGTTGCCGATTACAGCAAAGACGGTAGCGGAACAATTGGCGGCGAAATTGAATACCAAGTTGAATTATCAACCGAAGGATGATGATGAAAGAAATGATGATGATAATGAACAGACGTTTAGGAAGTATGAAGAGGAGTTGGAGATTAATGATTTTCCGCAGCAGGCGAGGTGGAAAGTTACGTCAAAGGTTAGTGGGAATTGGTTTAAGGTTGTGAACAGACCACAATGTAATTATTTTGCTAGAGTTTTTATAAAAAATGAGGTTAGAAATGGTTCGTTCACAATTTTAATATTGCATGAATAAATACGAAGTTATTTTTAAATATTTGAATTTGGAAAAAAAAATTTTTTTGACGACTCGTTATTCGATGTTTTTTTTATTTGACATCAGTATAAAAAAAGATTATTTAACGTTTAGTTTGTTACTAAAATTGGAAAATAAATCGGAATTATATAAATTTTGTTGTTTTGTTTGAATTCTGCAAAATTTTATATTTTTATTTTTTTTATTAATAAGAATCTTTACTAAAGCTTTTTTTTTGTATTTTCGGTGGCAATTTTGGAATATTTTACTTATAGAATAGTATTTTGCGTGTTTTTATTCTAAAGAATCATCTTTGGCTTTGAGAGAATTTGAGGATTTTGATTTTAGTTTATTTTTAATTACGTTTTCGAAAAAAAAAAGAGAATTTTTGCAGAAATTTTTAGTTTCTCTGCTTTTTGATTTTATAAAACTTTACTGAAAAGTAGTATTCGGCGTATTTTGACCTTCAAGAATTTTTTTTATTTTGCAAACTTAATAATAATTATCTCTATTTATCCGTTTTTATTTTTGATTTTTAGTGGCTATTTTGTAAATTTGTATCTGAGAAGTGTCACTTGAGCAGAAAGAATCACTTTTGACATTGGTAGTACTTGAAAATTGCGTGTTTTGTTTTTTTTTTTTTATTACAAAGTAGTGATTTTTGGATTCTAAGCTGCTCTTTTTGGAAAAGTTTTGACATTCTTGACATTTTTGGTTTTTTAGAGAACATTTTCGAAGGTTTGTTCTTCTAATTGAAACTACAAATAGTAATTTAACGAGTTCTGAGCTGAAAGTATTATTTTTGACATTACGAGAAGTACAAAATTTAGATTTTAACTTTTTCTTTTGTTTTTTGGGAAAGCTAGAAACTTTTGAATTTCCGGTAACTATTTTAAATAATTTGTTTACAGAGTATTATTTTGAAAATGTGCCATTTTTTTGGTATTTGGAACTGAAAGAATTGCTGCGAGACCATTTTTGAAAAGTACTTTTCTAGAATTTTTCTAAAAAATCAATTTTGACGTAAAAAGTTATTTTTGATATTAGTTAAAACCACAACAGATAGGTTTTTGGCGGTTTTATTGTTTTTTGGAGAAATTTTCAGTTTTTTAGACAGCCATTTTGGAAAATCTTGACTTTAAAAAACATTTTTGAAATTAGTAGAATGGAAAATTCTTAATTTTCTAAGTGTGGGAGATGCAGTGTGAGATGTCATTTTTGACATTTGAATAATTTATTAACAACAACGCATTTTATCAGTAAAATTTGGAATTTATGAAAAATGTGCGCTATTGAGGGAGAAACTATAAAAATTAAATTCTACCACCAGAGTACGTATCAGTGTCAAAAATTTGATTGCTTATGTCATTGTGTCATAAATTCAACTTTTTCTCTTATTTACAAATGCAAAAATCTATTTTTCTTACAGAGAATAGATTTTGAAAATACGACTGGCCTTTATACTATAATCTAGGAGGCCGTGGTAATTTACCACAGCTTCTACCAGTATATTATTCAAGAAAATGAATTTATAAGTTACATTTGCTGTCAATTTGACAGTAATTTAACATAATCTTATAATATAATGATAGAAATGACACTTTTGACATTGTCATAACTTCAAGAAGAATTGACATTGATTTTTTTTTATTCTACAGTTGGTAATTGTTGTATAGCACGTCACATTTTTTCGAATAACAAAATATATCTGTCAATTGTAGTAAGCTATTGATTTTTGGATTCTAAGCTGCTCTTTTTGGAAAAGTTGGACATTTTTGGTTGTTTAGAGGACATTTTTGAGAGTTTGTTCTTCTAATTGAAACTACAAATAGTAATTTAACGAGTTCTGAGCTGAAAGTATTATTTTTGACATTACGAGAAGTACAAAATATAGATTTTAACATTTTTTTTGTTTTTTGGGAAAGCTAGAAACTTTTGAATTTCCAGTAGCTATTTTAAATAATTTGTTTACAGAGTGTTATTTTGAAAATGTGCCATTTTTTTGGTATTTGGAACTGAACGAATTGCTGCGAGACCATTTTTGAAAAGTACTTTTCTAGAATTTTTCTAAAAAATCAATTTTGACGTAAAAAGTTATTTTTGATATTAGTTGAAACCACAAAAGATAGGTTTTTGGCGGTTTTATTGTTTTTTGGAGAAATTTTCAGTTTTTTAGCCAGCCATTTTGGAAAATCTTGACTTTAAAAAACATTTTTGAAATTAGTAGAATGGAAAATTCTTAATTTTCTAAGTTTTTATTATTTTTTTGAAAAATCAGGCATGTTTATAGTATTTTTTTGTTTTTTTTTTTGCAAAAAATAATCTAACAAACTTCTGTCCGAAGTATCTATTTTCCAAAATTATTGTTTTTTTGGAGAAAATTTTGTTTTTTGACTTTTTTAGTTTTTATAGAATTTTACTTAAATAGTGGCATTTAGTAGTATTTTAGCTACTTTGACCTCGAAGAATTGCTTTTAACCTTGACAGAATATTTTGCGTTTTTAGTTAAAATAAAAAATTTTGGTTTAGGTGATTTTGTTTTGAAAAAATTTGAATTTTACGTATTCTCAGTAGCTATTTTGATAAATCTGTTTGTAGCATTTTTTAAAGGTAAGTGAAAGAACTATTTTTGAGATTGGTAGAACTCAAAAAATTTAATTTAATTAGTTTTTTTGAAAAATTATTGAATTTTTGGATTTTAGTTTGTTTTTAAAATCTTGCAAGAGGCAACTCTGATGTTTAAAAAGCTGATTTTTAGCAATTAATATTGTGCTTGTGGCAGCCATTTTGTTAAAAAAAAAGATTATAATGTGCTCTAACCTGAAAGATTCATTTTTTTATTAAATTTGAATTTTTTGGCTAACGTTTTTAAAATTTGTCAACACTTTTCTAGTTTCTTTTTAATAAGTTAGGCATTTTTTTTGTTATAATAACGATCGGTAGAAGTAAAAAATTTCGATTTTGTCAATTTTTTAAAATATTTTTTGACGTTTTTTGCAATTTTATTATAAAATATAGTGTTTTTAATATTCTTGACAGAGACTTTCAGAGAAATTATAATGCTAAATTTAGTTTAAAACACTAGTCAAATACACCTTGACTTGAAAGAACAATTTTTGACATAAATAGAATTCAAAAATTTTGATTTTGCTTGTTTTTATACTTTTTTCTTTGTAAATAATTTTTTTTTTTTGGATTTTCAAGTATTGAAAGAACTATTTTTGACATTCTTAGAATTTTTAAACAGTCAAAATTAACTATTATATAGCACGGCTTCCTAGATTACAGTAAGAAGAAGGTGTTTATCCTACAGTTGCAATCTTAAATAGTTTCATTTTTTTAAATTTTTTATAGGGAGATACAGTGTGAGATGTCATTTTTGACATTTAAACAATTTATTAACAATTTTATCAGTAAAATTTGGAATTAATGAAAAATGTGCGCTATTGAGGGAGAAACTATAAAAATTAAATTCTACCACCAGAGTGCGTATCAGTGTCAAAAATTTGATTGCTTATGTCATTGTGTCATAAATTCAACTTTTTCTCTTATTTACAAATGCAAAAATCTATTTTTCTTACAGAGTTTTAATAACAATAGTTAGAGTTTTTTTTAAAAAGCTTCTAATAAATAGCAGAGACATTATTTTTGAAAATACGACTGGCCTTTATACTATAATCTAGGAGGCCGTGGTTATTTAGCTTTTTAGCTTCTACCAGTATAGTATTCAAGAAATAGTATATTAAAGAACGCGTTTTGAAAAGTCATCTTTGTGGCACGAATTGAAGTTTATAAAACGAGCGCGAGCGCGAGTTTTTATAAAGAATGAGTGCCACAATGACTTTAAAAAACAAGTTCTTTATGCTATTTTTTCTACTTTACGTGTTTTACGTAATTTTTATGTAAAAAAGTTAATTATTTAATCTTTAGGGACTTTTGCGTTAATACGAGACAGTTGGTAATAAAAATGTCACTAAATGTCACTAGAAATGTTTTCAAATTTGTCTAAAATTCTGTGTAAGTAACTCACAAATGGTTCTTTTTTACCTACCGTATCGGTTATTGATTGAATAATCCAATTGGTATTAACACAGTAAGGAAAATCTTCATTTAACTCTAAATTTTCACTCCATTTGCGGTTCTCAGCGACTCCTTTCATTTCATCGTTATTTCAGTCAAGCAGATTTATACACTCACCTAACAAATAACTTGTAAATTATCGAATGCTATGGGGGTTGTAAATGGTCAAAATAAAGGCCAAAAGCTCCATTTTAGTTTCAAGTTTCACTTTAACGCTGTTCTAACCTCAAAAGAAAAGTTTGTGATGTCTACCACCGCTGTCCAGTGTCCACCTTATTTTCAAATATTTTATAAATTAATTGCGACACACACACACACACACAAAAACACTTTGTTGAGGAATACTGCTGGTCATCAAGTGCAACAAAATTTATTCGAATATAATTACTGTAATCTCAACGCCGACAGAAACGTAACGTTTCATTTCAACGATAGCGTGTTACACGGTGTTACCAATCTGAAAACAGTAAATGGCACTAGCTGTTACCGCACGCAATTTGGGTGCGGAATTGGCTATTACCGCACCCAAATTGGACTCTGTTACCGACGTAAAGTAGAAAAATGAATTTCTAAGTTATATTTGCTGTTAATTTGACAGTAATTTAACATAATCTTGTAATATAATGATAGAAATGACAGTTTTGGCATCGTAATAACTTCAAGAAGAAATGACATTGAATTTTTTTAATTTTACAGTTGGTAACTGTTGTATTATAACACGCCACAAACAAAACTTATCTGTCAATTGCAGTAAGCCATGTTACTGACTTCACAGCTTCAAAAAATCCTCACCAGAGTGCGTTCAGTTATGTAAAATTGCGAATCACAATGTCACTTTCAATTTTTTTAAATAAACTGTATAAAAAGCAGAAATAATTTAAAATTTTCTAATTATTATAAATGTATGAGATCAAATATTTACATAAAAAATTATTAAAGGAGTTTTTTTTTGTAAGGCTTTTAAATTATTCATTCCTTTATTTATTTAATGAAGCATTAAGAGTAAATGAAAGCGAAATTAAATTCAGTTTATTATTTCTCACTGAAAGCTTTAAAATTTAATTTAGAAAAAATACTTTTATAAATTTGAGGCCCTCGAGTATGATGCAACAAAATCAGAAAATTGTATCATCAAAAACTCTAGCAAGCTATTGAAAAGTTGCATCAGCTGTTTTAAAATTTAAGTGTCATTCTTGTTTTTCATTTAGTGTTTCTTCTAAAGCCGTTGTGGTAAGGTGCTTCCGAAAAAAAGTGTGTGATTGTGAAGTGGCAATTTATTGGATTAATTCACTCTCGAGGATTATTTTTTTTTCTGTGTGAATTACATTTATTGGACACTTTTCTCTCTATTATTACATTTTCTCTTCGAAAGTTTTTTTTTTTTCGTTAATTTTTGATTTGATTTGTCTTGCCCTCTGGTGGTAAAGTTTGAACTAGCTTCAGGTTACCAAGCAATTACATTTTGATAATTGATATGGCGGCTTAAAGTTCACTTAAGCTTATGTGGTTTTGGTTTAATTATTAACTTTGTAATTATAAATGTTTTTCTTTGGAAAAATCCGAATTTGAAGTTTTAACTCAGCTCCGATTTCAAATTATTAATGTTCTGTTGACGCTTTCCTGCTTAATAAAGTTTCGTATTACGTTTGGGGTTGTTTCCATTTTTTTTTTTTTTGAAACGGAAATGAGTTTGAATCATCGATCGCTGTTTTCAACCCCTATAAAGAGATAAAAAAATGTGTTTGCGAGAAATTTTAGATTTAATTATAGAAGCTTTCTACATAACGTCACCTTTTCGCCGACGATGATATAAATCCGGGACAAAGTTTTCTCTAATCTTTTTTCTTCACGGAATTCATTTCGAAGTTCAACGAACTTCAGGGGTCGTATGGAAGATTTTCTCTATTTTCGAACTGTTTCAAAGTTAAATTAGGGAGTGAGAAAAAGCCGAAATTTTCCATGTTTGTTTCTAGAAATTTTATTTAGTTTTATTTGTGTCGCTTTATCAAGTTGCTTGTAATTTATTAAGGAAAAGTGTCAGATGAAAAATATCGGCGATAAGGTCTGAAATTCTTATAGGCCGACCTTTGAAATAATCGGTTTTTTAATTGGTTTATTTTGATGTTTGTTTGACTTTTATTATGTTTTTATGAAGTAATTTCGTAATTTTTAGTGTTTTTTGAGTCAGAAAGGCCAAAAATTATCTTGGATTTTTTTTGTTTTGAAAAACATTTATTTGGACTCTAATTATTAGGCTCAGAAATTAAAAATTTTCTAATTTTTTTTATTCAAAGATTGATTTTTTGGTTGCTATAGCAGATAAATTACAGAGAGTCGTAATAACCGGTTTGTTTTTTAAATTGTTTTAAAAGAAATTTGTTTATTCTGTTCTTATTCTTATTTTCGACATTAGTAGAAGTAAAAAATTTTAATTTTCCAAAGTTTTTTGGGGTTTTTAGTGGTTTTTTGTACCTACGATTTTGCTTAAAATGTGTTATTTTGAGCCGAAAGGGTCATTTTTGAAACTGGCAGAACTTAAAATCTTTCTTTTGGGCGTTGTCAGAATTTTTTAAAGTTGTGAATTGAATTTTGACTCAAAAGACTCATTTTTGACAATTTTTTTGGATTTTAGTCGTCTTTCAGGCTTTTTTTATTTTTTTATTTCAGAATTTTATTCTGAAATTACTTTTACTAGAATTCAAAAATTATAATTTTAACATTTTTTGTTTTGGAGAAACCCGAATTTTTTGGATTTTTAGAATCCAAATTATTACGGCCAAATTGAAAAGTTTGTTTTTTATATATTTTATCAGTAATTAACCGAGTTTTTTTTTGTTTTTTTTTGAGAAAATTATAATTTTTCGAATGCAGGAGTAAAATTTTTGAAAGTAGTAGAACTCTAAAATCTTGAATTTGTGGACTTTTGGCAGCTTTTTTGGTATAATTTTGGTCTTTTGGCAGTCATTTTGGAAGACTTGCGTTTGCTTTTATAATGATTTTTTGACTTTGAAAAACCATTTTTGATATTAATACAAGTAAAAAATTTCGATTTTACAAATATTTTTTGTGGAAAGATTTTTTTTTTGATTTTTAGTAGTTTTTTGTACCTAGGATTGTTAAAATGTGTTATTTTGGACCGAAAGGGTCATTTTTGAAACTGGCAGAACTTAAACTCTTCCTTTTGGGCGTTGTCAGAATTTTTTAAAGTTGTGAATTGAATTTTGACTCAAAAGAATCATTTTTGACAATTTTTTTGGATTTTAGTCGTCTTCATTTCAGGCTCTTTTTATTTTTTTATTTCAGAATTTTATTCTGAAATTACTTTTACTAGAATTCAAAAATTATAATTTTGACATTTTTGTTTTGGAGAAACCCGAATTTTTTGGATTTTTAGAATCCAAATTATTACGGCCAAATTGGAAAGTTTGTTTTTTATATATTTTATCAGTAATTAACCGAGTTTTTTTTTGTTTTTTTTTTTGAGAAAATTATAATTTTTTGAATGCAGGAGTGAAATTTTTGAAAGTAGTAGAACTCAAAAATCTTG
Source organism: Tribolium confusum (assembly GCA_029207805.1). NCBI lineage: Eukaryota > Metazoa > Arthropoda > Insecta > Coleoptera > Tenebrionidae > Tribolium > Tribolium confusum. The sequence continues at coordinate 2,869,498 of JALGAY010000007.1, read as the reverse complement.
ATTTTGTGGACTTTTGGCAGCCTTTTTGGTATAATTTTGGTCTTTTGGCAGTCATTTTGGAAGACTTGCGTTTGCTTTTATAATGATTTTTTGACTTTGAAAAACCATTTTTGATATTAATACAAGTAAAAAATTTCGATTTTACAAATATTTTTTGTGGAAAGATTTTTTTTGATTTTTAGTAGTTTTTTGTACCTAGGATTTCTAAAATGTGTTATTTTGGACCGAAAGGGTCATTTTTGAAACTAGTAGAACGTAAAGTCTCGCTTTTGGTCGTTGTCAGAATTTTTTTAAGTCGTGAATCGAATTTTGATTCAAAAAAACTATTTTTGACAATTTATTTGGATTTTAGGCGTCTTTATTTCAGGCTTTCTTTATTTTTTTATTTCAGAATTTTATTCTGAAATTATTACTTTTACTAAAATTCAAAAATTATGCTTTTGGCATTTTTATTTTGGAGAAACCCGAATTTTTTTGATTTCTAGAATCCAAATTATTACGGCCAAATTGGAAAGTTTGTTTTTTATATATTTTTTTAGTAATCAACTGAGTTTTTTTTGGTTTTTTGGAGAAAATTATAATTTTTCGAATTTAGTAAAATTTTTGAAATTAGTAGAATTCAAAAATCTTGATTTTGCGCGCTTTGGTCAGCTTTCTGGTATAATATTAGTCTTTTGGTAGTCATTTTGGAAGACTCGCGTTTGCTTTTATATCGATTTTTTGACTTTAAAAAACCATTTTTGATATTAATACAAGTTAAAAATTTTGATTTTGGCGTATTTTATTGTCTTCTGGAGAAAATTTTGGTCTCTTTTAAAAATTGGTAGAAGTCAATTTTTTAAAATTGTTTTTTATATTATTTTTTGGAGAACAATAAGATTTTTCGGATTGTCAGTGGCCATTTTCAAAAAATTTGTATCTAGAATATTGCTTAAAAAGTGGTATTTTGAGTTTTAAGAACCATTTTTGGAATTGGTAGAACTTAAAGTCTCAATTTTTGTCGTTGGTAGAATTTTTTTAGGTACTTAATTAACCGAATTTTGATATAAAAGAGCTATTTTTGACATTAGTAGAACTAAAAAATTACAATTTTGACAATTTTTGTTGTTTTTTGACATTTCTGTAGCAATTTTAAAAACTGCTTTTACAGAATTTTACGTAAAAAATTTAATATTTGGCGAATTTTGATCTCTAAAATTGTTTTAGACTTTGGTAGAAGTAAAAAAAGTTTTTATTTTTTGAAAGAAGAAACATTTTTGACATTAATAGACATTAAACATTTCTATTTTGGTTGTTTTTATATTTATTTGGGACGAAAAAACATTTTTGAAACTGGTAAAACTTTAGATGGTCATTTTGAAAAGTTTTTTCTAGATTTTTTGTGTTATTTTCGGCAGATATTTTGAAATTTTGACATCTTGTCTTGTTTAAAAAGAATAATTAAACGAATCTTACTTGAAAGATTCATTTTTGACATTAATCGGAAGATTAAAAACCGATTTTCGCCGTTTTCTTTTTCCTAAAAATTTCAATTTTTAATTTTTTGTGTTTTTTTTTTAAAAATCTGAATCTAGGACACTTAAAAAGTGTTATTTAGGGCTAAAGAAACCACTTTTGATACTGGTAGATCATAAAATTTTGGTATTGGTTGTAATTAGCTTAATTTTTGTATTTTACTTCTTCATTTTTGAGAGTTTTTTTTCAAGAATTTTTTTAATAGTAGGTAATCAATGAAATTTAAAACTGAATTTAATAAAAGAAAAATATTTTTGACATTAATAGAACTGAAAAATTATGATTTTGACGATTTTTTATTGTTTCTTTTTGAGGAAATTATAGGTTTTTTTGACTTTCCTGTAGCTGTATTGGCGTTCATATATATAATTTTGCTTAAAAAGTATATTTTGAAAGTATTTTGACATCGTTAGAAGTTAAAAAGTCAAAAAATTTTTTTTTTGTAATTTTTATCAGAAAGTAGCGATTTTGACATTTGTAAAAGCAAAAAAATTTTTTTTTTGTGGATTTTCAGTGGATCTCAGCAACACTTTGCGCAGAAAAAAAACACTTTTGACATTGTTAGAACTCAAAAATTTCGGGTTTGGACGTTATTATCTGTTTTTTTTTTAGAAAAATAGTGATTTTTGGATTCTAGACGGCTATTTTGGAAATTTTTTTTGTTGAATTGGAGTTTGAACGCATCTTTTTTGACAATTGTTGGACTCAAAAATTACGATATTGGCAGATTTTGGTTTTTTCCGGTAGCCATTTTCGAACATTTGCTTTTATACATTTAATTTTAAAGGATGTTTTTTGTTTGTAATAATTTTTGTCTGTATTTTGACATCGGTAAAAGTTAAAAATTTTGATTTTTGATTTTTTTTGCAAATTTTGTAGAAAAGATGGTGTTTTTTTTTATACAGAGTGGTAATCAAAAGTATCTTTATCAGAAAGTACGTTTTTGACATTAGTAGAAGTCAAAAATTTAAATTTTGCTAATTTATATCTAAAATTTTTTTTTGGAATTTCAGTGGATCTCAGTGACATTTTAAGCAGAAAAAAAACTGGTAGTACCTACAAGTTTCGGGTTTGGACGTTATTAGAAATTTTTTTTGGTAAAAAGGAGTAATTTTTGGATTTTAGACGGCCGTTTTTGTGAAATTTGGACTTGAAAAATTTTTTTGACAGTAGTAGGACTAAAAAATTGCGAAAAAAGCGCAATTAGAGAATGACAAACTCAAAACGCCAAATTAAAAATCACATCATTGTCTTTAATTTTCTCTATTCCTTTGAGGTTTCTTTTGTAATTGTAATTCTTTTTACTCACTTCCTCGATTTCTTTCAAGATTTAAGAAGAGTTTTTAATTAAACTTCAATACTAACAAAGTCGGTTTTAATTTAAATACTTCTCGTGCTTTTAATTTAATTCGTTATTTTTCGTTATTAACTCGTGTTTTTTACCGATTTTTTTCTGTCTTTTCAGGAGGCCTTGGCCCAAATTTCGGAGTACTCCGAAGCCGGCATAACAGTTCGTGGGACTTACGTTCCAAACGGCAAAAATCCACCAGAAGGCGAACGCAAACTCTATTTGGCAATTGAAAGCACGTCTGATATTGCCGTTGCTAAAGCAAAAGCTGAAATAACGCGGTTAATTAAAGAAGAATTGCTGAAACTACAAACTGCCGGTCACCATTCGTTCAATAAAAGTAGATATAAGGTGGTGTAATTTTTTTAATTGTCTTTGTATAGTACGAGTGTATTAATTAATAAAAGTGGATATTTATTTAGGAAAATAAATTTTTTTCAGGAAAATTACGGTGTTTTCTTGTAAACAACTTTTCAGGTCGGGGGTTTAAGCAGATAATGTGCCTTGATTGGGCGCATTCAGAGCATTCACCATTATTTTTTTGGGTGCGTCTGACGAGACATTTTTTTTCTGATAAGGTTATTGTTATCGGGTGACTTTGTATTTTGTCAAGTTCGTTAAGATGTCCTCTATCTTTATTGAGGTTCATTAAACTTGGTACAAAAATTAATTCAGATAGCGAGTCCACCGGAATTTTCCACCAAAAAAATTTTGTTTAACACATTATTTATTATAAAAAAAATGTGAGAACGCAAGTGAATTTTCGCGAGTGTAATACCGAATTTATTTTTGCGTCTGAAAAAAAAACAAGATAAGTTATGCGAGAAATAATTTTTTACGATTTGAATTCTGTGTTTGACGTTGACATGTCTCATCCTTTACTTTTTGATTGTTTGCTTGACGTGAATATGTAAAATGTGAATATTCCGTTTTCCACCCACTTATCTCAGAGAATATGTCATTGTAATAAAGTTTACGAGATAAGAAATCTTACATAAAATATCGGGTGATAAAAATAAAAGTCTTGAAGTGAGTTGTAGACGTTCAAACCGACACAAAAAGTCGAAAAAAATTAAGTGGCATAGCGTTTTATTACGTACCAGACAAGTCGAAAGACTTTAAAGCAACTTTTATTATAGTTTTTTTAAAATATGAGAGACAGAGATATTTTGTCAGTGAAGGGGACAGAAGAATAGAGAGATTTCAAAAGAGAAAATGTAAAAGGTGAATTGTGGAATATTTATTGCAATTGTGAAGAATTTCGGAATTATCAGTAGGGCTGGGAAAAGTATCGATACTTGCAGAAGATATTGATACCTTCTCAGGTACCGTACACCGATACCTACTGCAATCAGGTATCAAAGTATCGATACTTCCGGTACTTCGATACCTCTGATACTTTGATACCTCCGATACCTCGATACCTCCAATGCCTTGATACCTCTGATACTTCCGATACCTCGATACTTCCGATACTTCGATAACCCGATACTTCCGAAATCTCCGATACTTCAATACCTGCCATACCTTGATAAATATTCTGTTCATTTGTGCTTTGGATGTTGGAAATACAAGCTATTTTGATGAAAACAAACGAATTCACAAGCTATTTGATGTGATATTTATTTATCGCCACTCGATACTTCCGATACCTTGATACCTCGATACTACCGATACCTCGATAGTGCAATACCTCCGATACCTTGATACCGCGATACCTCCGATACTTCCCGATACCTCGATACCACCGATACCTTGATACCTCCGATACTTCCGATACTTCGATACCCCGATACTTTCGAAATCTCCGATACTTCAATACCTGCCATACCTTGATAAATATTCTGTTCATTTTTGCTTTGGATGTTGGAAATACAAGCTATTTTGATGAAAACAAACGAATTCACAAGCTATTTGATGTGATATTTATTTATCGCCACCCGATACTTCCGATACCTTGATACCTCGATACTTCCTATACCTCGATACCTTGATACCTCCGATACATCGATACTTCCCGATACCTCGATACCGCGATACCCCCGATACCTTGATACCTCTGATACCTCAATACTTTCGATAACCTCAATACTTTGGCAAGTATCGTTACTTTGTAGGTATCGATTCCCGATACCTAATAACAGATATCGCTGAGCTCTAATTATCAGTAGAAGAAAAGGAATGACAGGAGAAAGAATATGATAAGCAAAAGCAGATGAAGTGTTGGTTACATCTGTATTTTTGTACTTTTCTGTTGTTCTTACAAGTTTACTCAATTTTTCGTTCTGCCTGACCGATAGAAACTGCATTGCAGTTAATTCAAAATAACTTGGAGTTGCCTAAATGATGTAAAAGAGTTTGATTCTTATTGCTTATTAGACAAGTCGAAAAACTACTTTTAGAATTAAAAATAGCATTTATATTATAATTTTTTAAATATGAGAGACAGAAAGAGAAACAGAATTTGCGATAATTAATTTAAAATTAACAAAAAAATATTTCTGAATTCTAAAATTAAGAAAATAACACTTCCGGATACTAAAACTACTAAATCAGTTTTGTTTTTATTAATTAATAATTTGATAAATTAACAAGTTTACTTCTCTTGATCTCAAAATTAGTAAATTGTCGCCTTAAGCTCTCAGTAGGAAAAATTTTGACAATTTATTATTTATTGTTAATAAACAAATTATGTATTTAGCTTTTAAATTAATAAATGCCTCCTTTTTTCTTCAATAGTGGAAAAAATGTAGCTTTTCAATTTATTATTTAAACAAATTTGTAAAAAAATGTGTTACCACCGGCTTCTAAAATTACAAAAACAATGTTGAATTTATATTTATTGTGAATTTCAAAATTAGTAAATTGTTGCCTCTGGCTTTCAATAACAAAGGCTCTTTGTTTTTATTAATCGAGAAATTAGTGAAAAATATATTTTAGTCTCTTAAAACTCGTAAAATGCTTCATTCGATTTATAAAATTGCTTTTTGCGGCTTATAAAACTAGTGAAATTGCGTTTACAATTTCAAAATTAGTAAAATATTGCCTCCAGTTTCTAATATTGAAAAAAACTCAATTTTATGTTATTTATTAATTTAATTTTAGTAAACAAATGTTTTCTTTTGCTTTTAAATTAGTAAAATATCGCCTCCAAGCTGTAATAATCAAAAAATATAGCTTTTTAATTTATTATTTAAATAAATTTATATAAAAAGTGTTATGAAATTACAAAAACAATATTCCATTTGTTTTTATTGTGGATTTATAAATTAGTAAAATGTCAGCTTTGGCTTTCATTACTAAAGTTGCTTTGTTTTATTTATCTAAAAATTAGTAAAAATTTATCGTTTTCTTCTGAACCTTCTAAAATTAGCAAAATTGCTGCTTTTAGCTTCTAAAAAAACCGATTTTGTTTTTAATAATTTAATTTTAGTAAAAAAATATTGTTTTCAGCATTTAAATTAGTAAAATGTCGCCTCTTAATGTCCTAATACATATTGGAAAAATGTAATTTTTGAATTTAGTAATTTACAAATTGTAAAAAAAGTTACGGCAGTTTCCAAAACTACAAAAACAATGTTGCATCTGCTTTTATTATGGATTTCAAAATTAATAAAATGTCTTATTCGACTTCAGGAATTAAATAAAACTTTCAGCTTCTAACATTAGTAAAATTGTCGTCTTTAGCTTCTAATAATAAAAAAAATATGTGTTGTCGATACTTAATAACAATTTTATTTTGTAATGAAGCCGCCTCTAAAAATAACTTATAACTGCGCCACTGGAGGATTATGGGATATACTTAGTAATAAACAAATATAACAATTAAATAACAACAACAAAAAACTTTATTTCCGTTGAATCACTAGAATTAAACAAAAAAATTCAAAAAAAACTAATTTATGCTAACGAAATGGGGTACAAGACTGTGATTGGTGTTTTTATCACCTGGCAATGGCCAAGTCACGCCCACTTCAATTGTGATTTGCTAAGTCAATCCTTAACCCCTTTTTCCTGCAATTTTATTGGCTGAGTTTTTATTCTTTTGTTTTTAAGCTCTTGGATGATTGGTTTTACAGAGCTACAACCATTTTTGTACAAAAATATTGTTATTAAATGTTTTAAAAAAATTGAAAAACAACGTTTTTTTTCTTTAAAGATAAGGCAAACATAGTAAAATAATTATCAATGAAAAAGTAAGAAATCAGAGGTTATCGACCGATTACGAGTCACTTCAATTCTAATTAGAATTTGTTATTGAATAATTAAAACAGAAATAGTAAAAATATTTGCAAGGGAATTTAAACTATTTTCTATAAACAAATTAGAAAAAGAAAATGTCGGTGGGTGTTTTATTTAATTTCAGAGAAATTATTTTGTATTTAATTAATATTTGTAATTATCAGGAATGATGTATTATGCAGAAATTAATAAATTATTGATTTTTGATTATTATTAATTAATAAAATAAATATTTGGAGTAAAATTTGTAAAACAGATAATTCATTGTGGAGGTCTGATAAATTTACAATAACATACGATACAACTCAAAGTTTTTAAACAATTTGACCTCTTGACCGGACGTATACAATGTTTTATTTACTACATATATCAAAAACAAAAAACTAGACCTCAAATTTTTTTTTAAGAAGTAATATAGTAAAAGAGACTGTAAAGACAGGTAAGTTATTTACTACATATTAACAACAAAAAACCGGAATAAAAATTTTGATTTTTCCTACAGGTGATATTGCAAAAAGAAAACTATAAAGACAGGTCAGTCAAAAAAAAAATTATTGGGTGTATCCCGTTCAAAAACATTTTTTGTTATCACCACGTCCTACTTCCTGTCTAAAAAAATTTCCCAGACAGAAGAAATGAGCACAACTTATCTATTTAACAACCAGATTTATGACTCAATGGTCATTGCGTTCTAAAAAAATTGCGAACTGTCTGATGACACAGGTCACAGATATTCCTTCGTAGAGGGGCTTAAATTCGTATAAAAAGCCCCTGAATTCGGTTCAAATCAGACAATCTTCATCTTCCTAACATGAAGCTGACTCTTGGGGCAATTTTGGCCGGTCTGGCATTGGCACTAGCTTATCCACAACAGCAACAAATCAGTAAGAATAACACAGTCAAAATTTTTTCCTAACTAATTTGCTTCAGCTGATAAAGAACTCCTCCAAAAGCAGAGAGATATTTTGCGACTTTTCCGCTACTTAAACCAACCAAGTTACTACAAGGATCATGTTGAACTAGCAGAAAATTTCAATTTAGAACAGAATTACAACAATTATGTTAATCCTGAAGTTGCGAAGTACTTCTACCAGATCTACCAATATGGACTTCTCCCACGAGGCCAAATCTTTTCGATTTTTTACGAAGAACACCTCCAGCAAGCTATAGCCTTGTACAAGTTGTTCTTCTACGCAAAGGACTACCAAACTTTCTACAATACGGCTGTTTGGGCACGTCAAAATATCAACGAAGGAGTATTTTTGTACTCACTTTCAGTTGCTGTAGTTCACAGAAATGACACTTATGGAGTTGTACTTCCTCCAATTTATGAAGTTTATCCTTACTACTTCTACAACAGTGACGTTCTACAGAAGGCCTCACATTACAAACAACAGTACTATGGATTAAACTCAGCCGGTGGCGGCTACACAATCAACGCGAATTATTCAGGATTTTATCTTAATTTAAATCCTGAGCAGTCTTTGGGGTACTTCACTGAAGATATTGGATTGAACTCGTTTTATTATTACTATAATATTTATTATCCGTTTTGGTTGGGTGGTCAAGATTTTGATTATCAGAATGATCGTAGAGGCGAGTTCTTCTACTATATCTACCAACAGATTCTGGCACGGTACTATTTAGAACGCTTGTCAAATAATTTTGGGGAAATTTCATACTTTAATTATGAAGTACCGTTTGAAAATGGTTATTATCCGTCTTTACAATACTCAAACGGTTTACCATTTCCAGTAAGGCCAAATTTTGCAAATCTCTACGAGTACTTCTACAATTACGGCCAAAAAACCAACAACCAATACTCTTACAGCTACACTCGAGTCCAGGATTACGATCGCCGAATTCGTGACGCAATAGATCAAGGATATATCTACACGCCTCAAGGCCAAAAAATTGATTTGTGCTCCCAGAAAGGCTTAAATGTTTTAGGAAACTTAATTGAGTCAAATCCTGATTCTCCCAACTACCAGTACTATGGAGCTTTGCAGATCTATGCCCGCCATCTTCTCGGCTACGCCTACCAACCTCTCAGCCAGTACCAACTCGCTCCGTCTGCTTTAGAACATTTTGAAACGTCACTCCGCGACCCCGCTTTCTACCAGTTCTACAAACGCATTCTTTTCTACTTCCAGCAGTACCAATCTAATCTCACAGCGTACTACGAACAGGACTTGATCTACCAAGGTGTGGAAGTGACAAATGTGCAATTTGACAGACTTGTGACGTATTTCGATTACTTTTACTCTGATTTAAACAATGCCCTGTATGTCACTCCGGAAGAGTACAATAGTGAGAAAGTTCAAGTTCGGGCAAGACAGTACCGGCTCAATCACAAAGCTTTCACTTATAAAATTTATGTGAATTCGAATCAAGCACAGAAAGCGAGTGTTCGGATTTATTTAGGGCCGAAATATGATGAGTATGGACGATATCTCAATATCAGTCAGAATCGGCAGAATTTCGTACAGTTTGATCACTTTGTTTATGAGTTACAAGCCGGAGAGAATGTTATTGAACGCAATTCGCGACAAAGTTATTTTTACCAAAATGACAGGACGAGTTTTAGGGAGCTCTACCAGAATGTCCTGGCCGCACTTAATGGTAATGGACAGTTTAGTGTTAACTACAATGAGGCCTATTTCGGATTTCCTAGAAGGTTAGTAAAAATGCTGTCATCTTCAGGTGAGAATTTTAATTTTTTGCTTTTTTTGTTTCTACAAAATAATAATTAAATTTTGTTATAGATTCTTATTGCCGAAAGGTACTTATGGAGGCTTTGAGTACCAATTCTATGTAATTTTGAGTCCATATTTGCCTTACCAAGTCCAGTCTGACTCGAAATATTACTACCCGAAGGTTGGTAGTGGTGCTCAGTACCTTGATAATTACCCATTGGGTTATCCATTTGAACGTCCGGCCTACTACGACCAAGTCTACTTCAACATCCCGAATTCTTATGTCTACAGTGCTAAAATCTACCACCGAGATGTTGAAGATATCAACGCATCAACTGCTTCCGGTCAATAGAAATATTGGTTTTATATTAGATTTTTTTCTTTAATAAAAATAACTATTTCAGTTGTTAGTGTTTTATTTGAGGTGTCTGTCAAAAATTTTGACATTTACTAGTTAGCTGGCATTAGTAATAGGACGTGGTTATGAGCGTTTCTTAGCAACAGCTGTTTCTGCGTTTTTCTATTGTTTTTTTTGACAAGAGGGGCTTGAAGCGTTAGCCGTACACCGAGGTCTACGCCCATTATGTGTTACCTCTTGGAATAGTACTACTGCAGTAGCCCTGTGCCTCTGATGAAGCTCAGTACCTTGTCTGCAGGATCCTTTTCGATAGCACTGGGCTTCAGATATCGAGAGCCCAGGTATAAATCTCTGATGCCTGCAAATGCAGGGCAGTAACAGAGAATATGAAGAGGAGTTTCCTCATCTTCAGCACAACCTCGTCTTCGCTGAGTCCGATGACGTGCAGGTGTCTTTTTAGTAGGCAATGTCCTGTGTCATGTCTACCACTAACTGAAGGTCTCTATGATTGAGATGCATCAGGTTTTCACTGCGTGCCTTGTCCGGTCCTTTAATAAAAAGCCTGGATTGCCGCATGCCATCCTGAAACTGCCATTCAGAGAGATGGCGAGATTCTATTCACTTGTGAAGTGTCTTTCTGTCGTCTTTTGGTAACGCCAAGTGCTGGTTCTGCTCCGATAAAGTCCATTTGTGATGAACCCTCTCGAGCCAGAACGTTAGCCCTCTCGTTACCCGTTAGACCACAGTGTCCTGGTACCCAGCAAAATACAACCTTTTTGTTGCACTCCGCCAGTTCCTGTAATCTGTTGTGACATTCCCAGACAAGCCTCGATGAGTACCTGCACGATTGCAAGGCCTGCAGCGAAGCCTGACTGTCGGTGCAAATGCAGATTCGTCTGTTTGACAAAGCCCTCTGCACGCACTCAGTCACACAAGCGAGCAAAGCGAAGATTTCCGCTTGGAAAACGTCTACATGTTAGCCCAAAGGTATTGAAATTTCAACACTGAGCCCACATCTAGATATCCCTAAGCCCGCCCCATTGGGGTGAACCGACCTGTCAGTATAGTAGACGAGCCAGTCCCCCGTTCTGAAGCTGCTGGTTTTTTCACACCAGTTGTCACGTAGTGGAATGTTCACAAGATACTTGTGATTTGGAGCAATCCTGGGGGTCATACTGTCATCCCTCATTTCAAAAATGGGATCCAAATTCAACATCCTAGTGGATATTGTCCGATGACCCTTTCCGGTTGCTGCTTTCTACCGATTTGTACCGCAAAGCCGTAGGAAACCCATTGCAGCAGACTCTTCCACAACAAAATGAAGTGGCCGAATCTCCACAATGAGCTCCATGGCTGCGGTCGGTGTAGTTCAGAAGGCCTCTGTAATTGTCAGGCAGGCCAAACGCTGGACTCGTGCCAAACTCTTTTTGGCCCAGGACACACTCGATATGGTCCACCAGACAAGGGAGTCGTACGTGATCATTGGTCTGACAACATAGTCGGGGACCCCAGGTTCTGCCAACAGCTCTTCTGCACGCCCAGAGCGTGCTCGTAGCTGTTCGCATCTTTTCTTCTACTTATGGTCTCCAAGTCAAACGGGAATCTAAAATAACCCCCAAATATTTAACCTTATGATCTACACGTAGCTGTTCGCCGAAAAGAAGAGGGGTCTTATAATAGTTCCACCGTTTTCGGGTAAAAATAACATGGCCTGTTCTCGAATTACATCATTTCTCAACGAGCTTGAGTGCCCCACCTGTGAGCTCTCCGACCACATTGAGAAACTTGCCTTTCACCAGAATAGCTATGTCATCAGCATAGCCCTGGCAGTATATGCCAAGTTCGTTTAACTTGTGAATAAGATCGTCTACTGTGAGATCCCATAACAAAGGAGATAGTACACCTCTTTGGGGACACCCTTTAGTAGCAATCACTGAGATAGCATTGTGCAAACCCTTCTATTGGTTAATAAACTGTTGAATAATGTAATACGGTTCAAGGATAGGCTACTGGATATTGAATTAGATTTTATTAGTATAAGTATCGATCAAAGGACCAATTTACAATAGATCTCGTTTCTGACTTTCACAAAATGCATAATTAAAGAATTCTAATAAAATTTGGGAATTGACAGATTTTTTTAAAAATTGTTTTTATATTTTATCTTCTAAAAATCTGAATCTTTAATGAAACAGATTTTTTTCTGGTGTGTCGAAGTGGGACAAATCACTACTCAAGTTTTGTGTTTTACTTAGAATTTTTTTTTCCACAAAATGTAATTTCTTGTACAAACTGTTTGAGTTGATAAACAAGTCGCTGTCTGCTGATGTATTTCTTTTAATTTAGGTGTCTTGTTAGACTTTGCAAAGTTTGAAAAGTTTTATTTGCATTTTATTAAACGCTGAGAGGATTTTTTGTTGTTAGAGCTTTACACACTCACTGATAAAATTAAAATTTTAAAATAAAAAAAACCGTTGACCTGTAAATACGCTATATTTGTTTGATGAGGCAGCAAATGCCTAGCTAAATAAAAATTCGGAGTGGTTTAAATAAATAATTAGTTTTTCGAGTTGTTGAACAAAAATCAATGATACAAAAATTGCAGAAAGTGACTGAAAAATTGTTTAATGTTATAAATAAAAAAGATAAAAATGCATATTAATAATTCTACTCTAATGAACTCTGATCATCTCAAGTCGAGGAATTTATCTCGTTTTGATAATGCAGTAATTGCTTTTAGACTATTTGTATTTTTTTTTTGAAACACAAACGTAGATAAATAGTCTGAAGTTGGGGAATAAAAAAATTACTGTAATAAGTCTCTAGACTGTTTCTATTCTATTATTTCTCTATTTTATCACAGATTTTTGTCTGGAGTTATTTACAACATCAAGACGTCAAAAAACAGATAACATCCATTATGTTTTTCTGGTAGTTTTAAGAGTAATTCAACTATTAAATTATATAAAGCAATTTATTTAAAATGGAGACGTTTTAATAGATCTGGGTAGATAAAATTTAATCGGATCATAAACTACTGAAATTTATTTTATTGAGACGTCTTGTAATTAATGGACCATTTTAGCAGATACTGGAACAAGAAACTAGAACGAAAAGTAGACTCTCACTCAGGTGACTCAAAACGCACGCTTTAAGATTATATTTACTTCATTGTGCTAAAAAAATCTTTTACTGATTTTGATATAAAATACCTACAAACCGTAAATATAAATCTAGTCGATATTTAAAAAGCTACAAAATTGGCGCAATGATATGAATTGATTCTTATTTTAAGAGTTATCGATTCGTACAAAATATAATAATTTATACAATTCATAGGTAGATTTAGAAATAAAACATTTTTTTTATTTTTTTTATAATAATGGAAATTTAATAATCTTAAACAAATTACCAAGTTATGTAAATAAATTCTTCTTTTATCACAACTTGCTTTAAAAATTCGGCTACTTTATCACAAGAAAATACATCAAATAGACACTATTATTTATTGGGTCATGTTCGTTATTATAAAAAGGCTAGTAAATCTGAAATAAATGAACACTATTGTTTGATATTTCAAACAATGATGAGGTTCAGTGTAGTGGTTATTCTCGCTGCCGTTTGTGCCCTAAGTTTAGCTTTTCCGGAACAAAAAATAAGTAAGTTTTGATTTGATTAAAGTATTTTTTTTAAATACATAACTGTTTGTAGCAAATAAACAATTTTTGGAGAGGCAAAGAGATATTTTACGACTTTTCAAACACTTGAACCAACCAAGCTACTATAAGGACCATGTAGAAGTAGCTCAAAGTTTTCAGTTACATGAACATTATAACTACTACACTGTAAGTTATTTTTTTTAATTAAAAATGTTTTATTTCTTGAAAACGTTTTTTAGTTTTTCTAGTTGTCGTTTTTAAAATTTTTGTAAAAACTGTTTTGTTTTTTTTTAATTTTCTCCAAGAATTTTCTATTGTTTCCAAAATCTTTCTTACTTTTTTGGATGTATGCAGTCTTCTTGTTCTTTTTTTTATTTTTAATCGCCGTCTTTCAAACTCTTTTAGAATTGTTTTCTGTTTTTTATTATTTTTTTTGCTCGTCTTTTTTTATCAATTTTTATTTTTTAACCTCTTTTATAAAACTTTTTTGTTTTTAGAGATTGTTTTATTGCTGCTTTTTTATATCCAGTTGAAGTTTTTCAACATCTTTTCTTCAAAAAAATTTTTTTTTTAAAAGGTTAATTACAAAAACAATTTTTTTAAATAAAATAATTATTTTACTAAGTTTATGGAATTATTAATGTTTATTTTATAAAATTTTTGTTAAGTGTTTTTTTTAAATTTATTGAGAAAGTTAATTAAGTAAAATTTTGTATCTTTTTTGTTTTTCTTTTCTTCTAGACTCTTCTTCAGTCATTATTTATCAATTATAAAAAATGTTTTTTTTTTAAATTTTTAATTGCGCTTATTTCTTATTCAGCTTTTAAACTTTTTCTACAATTTTCTGTTCTCATTTTTCCATAAATTGTAGTTTTTCAAAAACATCTAGAATTTTTTTCTGTTTGTTCTTCAACATTCTTTTGCTGTTTTGTCTGTTTAGTAGAGACCTTTCAATTTTTTCTAAAAAATTTTTTGCTCTTGTTTTGACACCAATAATAACCTTTTAGTCTCAAATTTTTCTTTTTTTACCAAACACCGTTGTTGAAACATTTTCATTTTTTTGTTTTTCTATTGTCTTTTTGTGCTCTTATTTTTTTTTAAATTTTTAATGTTTGCTTGGCGTACCTACTCTAACTCGTCTAGCTTCTTAAAATGTTCCATCTTGTGACGCTGATACATTTTTGATTTTTTATAATTTGCTCTATTTCCAGATTTCTAACCTTCTTTCTCAGATATCTCTTAACTAAGAAAAACGTTTTTCTTCAAAATCCTTCTCAATTTCTGAAATATTTTTTTTCAAAGTATTTAACACAGTGTTTCTTTAGTTTTTCTAGTTGTCGCTATTCTAATTTTTTTTTGTGTCGTAGCTGAGTTTAATTTTCCAAATATTTTCTGTTTTTTCTAGAATTTTTCTTTTTTTAGGCGCGTATTTTTTTTTCTTTTTAATTATCGATTTTTAAGGTTTATTAAAATAATTTCTGTTATTCCTAAAATTCTTTTTTGTTTGTCTCTTTTTCAATCGTCGTTTTATAAACTTTTTTGTTTTTTCTGAATAATCTGTTGCGCTTTATTCATCAGTTAATGTAATTACTAATCGTAAATTTCCAAATTTTTTTGGAATTTGAGTAGTGTTTTTCAAGAATCTTCTTTTAGTCTTCTTTTTGTTATCCAATTTTTTAAAACATTTTCTAAGTCTTTTTTTTTTTCTTTTTCTATCAATCGTCAGTTTACAAATTGTTTTTTTTTAAAACGCCATTTTTAAAGCTCTTCCAGAATCTTCTTCTGTTCTTTCAAAAAATTCTCTTGCTTTTACTCGTACAGAAACTTTTTTTAATTTTTTTTCTTCTACTAACGTCTTTCAAATTCTTTCTTCAAATGTTACTTTTTGTCTTACAAAGGCCGTTTTAAAGACTTTTCTAAAATTTGTTACTTGGAGATGTAAAAGATCCAAAGATCTTCCAGTCTATTAAATCTTTTTTTATTTGTAATTTTTTAGAAATCTAGATAACACAGATATTTTTTTTTCTTTCTACATTACTTTTCTTGATTCTTCAATGACCTCTTCTTATTTAATTACAATTTATTTTTTAACTATACAAAATACAATAACAAAGTTTGCTTCTTAGAAACCCGACGTAGCAAAACACTACCACCAAATCTTCGAATACGGTCTTCTCCCCCAAGGAGAAATCTTCTCAGTATTTTATGAAGAACACCTAAACCAAGCAATTGCCCTTTTCAAACTCTTCTACTACGCTAAAGACTATGATACGTTCTACAAAACTGCAGTTTGGGCTCGACAAAATATAAACCAAGGAGTCTTTCTCTACTCCCTTTCTGTTGCAATAGTTCATCGAGAAGACACCTACGGCATTGTTCTACCCCCAATTTACGAAATTTATCCTTACTACTTCTACAATAGCGAAGTGATTCAAGAAGCTTATAAATACAAACAACAGTATTATCAGAATCAGAACCAAGATGGTTTTACAATAAACGCGAATTATTCCGGGTTTTACTTGAATTTACATCCGGAGCAATCTTTGGGGTACTTTACTGAAGATGTTGGAGTTAATTCGTTTTACTACTATTATAATATTTATTATCCGCATTGGTTGGGTGGAGAAGATTTTAATTACGACCATGATAGAAGAGGAGAACAGTACTATTACGTCTACCAACAAATTCTAGCAAGGTATTATCTAGAACGGTTATCAAATGGTTTCGGAGAGATTTCTTTCTTCAATTTTGAAGTGCCTTTTGAAAATGGTTATTATCCTTCTCTTCAATACCAAAACGGTTTAGCTTTTCCAATCCGACCGAACTTTGCTCATCTCTATGAGTATTTCTACAACTATGGGCAAAAATATGGTAACAATAAGTATGCCTACAGCTACACTTTTGTTCAGGATTATGAAAGAAGAATACGGGATGCTATTGACCAAGGATACGTCTTTACAGTAAGTTATTGTTATTATTATTATTAACAGAAGAAAAGTTTTTTTTCTAAGGAGGGGAGTGGTTGTGACGGGCTCTTTGTATTATAGAAAATACTTCTTGTTTTAGGAAGATGGTCAAAAAATAAATTTGTACTCAGAAGATGGTATTAATACTTTGGGAAATTTAATTGAATCAAATCCTGACTCTCCAAACCGTTATTACTACGGAGCTCTTCACGTATACGCGCGTCATCTGTTAGGCTACTCCTACCAACCTTTAAACAAGTACTACCTAGCGCCATCTGCTCTCGAACATTACGAAACTTCACTCAGAGATCCTGCATTTTATCAATTCTACAAACGAATTATTTTGTACTTTCAAAAATACAAATCACGTCTGCCATCTTACACTGAGCAAGATTTGTATTTTCCAGGAGTTGAAGTAAAGAATGTCAATTTTGACCGACTTGTAACTTATTTTGACTACTTCTACTCTGACATAACTAACGCTCTCTATGTTACTCCACAAGAATACGAAAACGAGAAGGTTCAAGTCAGAGTGAGACAGTATAGACTCAACCATAAACCGTTCAGTTACAAAATTTTTGTCAACTCGGATAAGGAGCAACAGGCTGTTGTTAGAGTCTATTTGGGGCCAAAATACGACGAGTACGGACGGTACATCAACGTGAGTCACAACAGGTTGAATTTTGTTGAAGTTGATCACTTTCAATATCAACTTAAAGCGGGAGAAAATGTGATTGAGAGGAATTCACATCAGAATTATTTCTACCAGAATGATAGGACGAGTTTTAGACAGTTGTATAAGCAAGTTTTGGGGGCTTTAAACGGAAATGGAGAGTTTAGTATCACTGGAAATGAGGCATATTTCGGATTTCCAAGAAGGTAAAATATTGTTTTATTTTTTTCTATCATCAGAAGTTCTAAATGTGAAATGGCAACGGCTAAGTGGAAACAACTACTTTAGCTAGCCGCTTCAAACAGAACTAGATCTGATAATGAAGAAAATTGCCGAAACAGCTGTTACAGCCTACAGTTTGATTTTTTTTTCAGATTTTTGTTACCTAAAGGCAATTACGGTGGTCAGGAGTACCAATTCTTTGTGTTTGTGAGTCCTTACGTGCCGTACAAAAATCACCAAGAAGGATATGATTCTTCGAAGTATTATTATTCAAGAGTGGGGTCTGGAGCTCATCATATTGATAATTATCCGTTTGGTTATCCTTTTGATCGTCCGATTCACTACGAGCAAATTTTCTACAATGTTCCAAATGCTTACTTCTACACTACCAAGATCTATCATAGAGATGCTGATGATATCAATGCTTCAACTTCCGCCCATAATTAATTTTTTTTTTGAGCAATATTTTTGTATTTTGATGTTATAAATTGAATAAAGTGTATTAAAAAAATATTTTTTTGCTTACCTGTATTAGTAATAACCGCATTTGATGGCAGAAATCTGTCTTTATTGGTCTCTTTTGTCATAAACGACATTTGTAGGCTTCTTATGTCAAAATATCAACAACATACTGTTACAAAGTAAAAAAAGGCAATCAAACTCAATGTAGCCTTATTAGAGGCAATTCTTAAGTTCTAAAAAAGCCTTGCTTTTTTGCATTTAATTGGTTAAAGGTGGATTGAAGAATCTATGAAGGTTATCTATGGAAACTCTGTTGAGAAAAGACAGTATACCTGCTATACTTACACTGCAATTTATTTAACAGTTATTTATATTATTAGTGGGGTAGAAGCATCATTACACAACGAGTATGTAGATCAAAGATAACGAGGGCGTTAGCCCGAGTATCTGTAACACACGAGTTACTGTAATGTGCTCTAGCCTACGTATGATATACAAAAGTTTGTCTATGACTAAGGTGACTTATGGATATCTTTAGTACGCACTATGACAACTGCTTAGAATTTTTCAAAAGCTCGTCATTTTGAGATAATTAGTAAAAATTGTGCTTTATGCTAAAAATAAGAAAATTGTTAACATGAGTGTCTCAGAAAGTTTACCTTCTGATATCGAAGAAAGGGCGACAAATGCTGCTTCTTGCTTGATGCCATAGAAGCCCAAAGAAAAGTATGAGATGGCTTTTCAACGGTTCAGTTCATGGTGCGACGAGAAAATTTTTAAAAATATTACGCATGAGAAGGTTCTACTTGCATATTTTGATCATTTATTAAAACAGTATAAATCATCGAGTCTCTGGGCTTTTTATTCTACGATTAGAACAATTATGAAAATGAAGAAGAATGTTGATATTAGTAATCACGTGAATTTAATCGCCTTTCTGACCAAAAAATCTGAAGGATATCGTGCTAAAAAATCGCAAATTTTTATTAAACAAGATATTAGCAAATTTTTACATGACGCAAATGATAAATTTTTGTTAATGAAGGTTCTGTACTTTGCATAAATAATTCTTACTAAGTCATGTTAATTTCAAGGTTGTTTTAACTATTGGAGTTGGTAGAGCTTGCAGGATCCAAGAACTCACTTTCTATGTTTTAATACCAAACACTAAAACAAAAATATCCAGAGAATTTTTTACTACGTCAGGTGGAATTGATGAAGTCAACATGTTAGAATTAATTCGAAAATATGCTGCACTTTGCTCTAATAACGCCAGTAGTGGACGGTTTTTTTAGGATACAGAAACCAGAGGTGTATAAAGTTACCTCTTAGTATAAACACATTTGCTGCTTTCCACAAGAATCTTGCTACTTCTTCAGTTACCTAATCCAGCAGGATTTACGGGACATTGTTATAGGCGTTCATCTACTTCGTTGCTTGCTAATTCGGGAGCTGATCTTTTAACAGTAAAGCGTCATGGGGGCTGGCGCTCGAATACAGTGGCAGAGGGGTATATAGACACGGCAGAAAAAAATAAAAAACAAATTTCTTTAAAAATTCTGGGTGACAGAAATACTACAACAGAACTACTGTATCGATAGCTGTTATAGAAACAAATGTATCAGAAATGGCTTGTCCTATTGTAAATAGGTGTGAAAATTGTGTTATTAATATTTATGACAATAATGAATTATTTTTAAGAGTGAATTATATTCTATTACTTTACTGGTGAAGTAATAAGTCACTTTAACTTACTCAAATATTCAATATAATATGCAGTTATCAAAGCAGTCATAGATAAAGCAATTTTATCTTAAAAAAATAAAATGGAGACTTAAATAAAATACATCTTAATAAACAATAACAAACAATAACATTATTTTTTAATTTGTTGTCAAATAAGATAGCTCTCTACCTTATCTGCCGAATTTTAAAACATAGTTTTTTAAATCTTCTAGTTAAATTACTTTAAGTAAATAATTTTACGCTTTTCAAATAAACTGCAGCATAAAATTTACAAAAACAGTATTTGTTTTGTGACAAATAGTATATTAAGTATGGAGAACGGTAAGGAATGCTTACCGTTCGAAGGCAATTGTTTGGAGGAGGAGCGAAGCGACGACTCCAATTATTGTCTGAGAACGGTAATCCTTAACGTTCGACATGCTTATAACGTTTTTTGCGCGATTGGAGTTTCTAGAATAATAATAATAATTTATATCAATACATTTGTGATAATCGGGAAGATTGAAACTGAAAACTTTGGGTGGCTGTTCCATGGTTGCTATGGTTTTGTTCCAAACAAGTAAAATTGTCTTTTTGATACAATCATTCCTACATAGTTCTGTTTTGTGGTTCCGTTTTCGAAGCAAATATGAGCGATAGTGATGATCTACCGGATAATTTAGAAGGCGCTTGGCAAGAAGGATGTTCGGCAATAATTCCAGAAATATCTAAAGCCCGATATGAACAGACATACAAGTTGTTTAAGGAATGGCGTGAAGCAAAGAAGATTTCTGTAAATGAAAAGAGCTTGTTAGCGTATTTTGTGGTGAGAAGTGGACACTTGAAGGCCGCAGGCAGTTTATGGGCGGAGTATTCTATGCTGAAGAGTACAATTTTTTTCCATGATGCTATCGACATTTCTAAGTTTGCTACATTAATTGCTTATCTTAAGAGAAAAAATATTGGATATCGGCCTAAGAAGGCTAAAATTTTTACCAAAGAAGACATGGAAAAATTCTTGAATGAAGCACCAGACAGACGAACAATTTTTAATTCAAAAGGTATGTTGTAGATGATGAGGTGGTACATCTGAGTTCTAAGGAAACAATATATTTGTAGGTAGCAATGATATTGGGAGTATCGGGCGCTTGTAGACGAGAGGAATTGTACAATATTAAAATGAGTGACATAGAAGAACATGAAGAAATGTTTATAGTAAATATTCCAAATACAAAAACGAATATTCAGCGAACTTCACAGTTATTAATAAAGAAAATGAAGCAGTTCATTATTTGGAAATACTTCGAAAATACATAAGAATTCGACCAAGCAACCCAACGTCAGATCATTTATTTCTGAACTATCGAAATGGGAAATGCACTAGGAAAGTCACAGGAAATGGCACAATTGGAGGCTGGCCGTCAAAAATTGCAAAGTATTTAAAGTTGCAAGCTCCTGAAGGTTTTACTGGACACTCGTTTCGACGCATATCGGCTACACTTTTGGCGAATAACGGAGTTGATGTGTTGGGACTAAAAAGACATGGTGAGTGGCGTTCATCAACGGTGGCCGAGAGTTACGTGGAAGATTCCCTCCAAAACAAAATTGAATTTGCTAATAAAATTTTACACAGCGATGTTGGTGGACTATTACAACAACCTGGGACTTCTACGTCGGAAAGTTTGTCTATTAACACTACAAACTCATATGCGAGTGGTATTACTACTATTAATTATAATAATTGTACATTTAATTTTAATAAATAAATCGCAAAATTGTTTTTTTAGATTTAATTGCTTACTGTTCACTGAACGGTAAGTGAATTACTTACCGTTTTGTTACACGTAGCAACCAGTAACAGCAACCCACCGTCGTGGAAACAGGCACAGTAAACTGATAAAAACAACCAATTGCGCAAAAAACTTATTGTTTGTGCTTATTTTACAAAACTTAATTTAATTCTATTTAAATGAAATTAAATGAAAAAGCAAAAGAGTGTTTATAAGAAAAGGCGAGAAATTTATTAAAGCAGTTAACGATTTTTCCACAAAGCAATAAACAAGAATTTAACTCCACAATATTTCTATTGTTTAAATAAAAAGACTCAAAGCTATGTAAAGATCACCATTTTCTAAATAAATTCTCAGTGTGTGCTTTAACGATTTTCTTATTTTCAGATTTTCTAAAGTTATAACGAGCTTCTCAATTAGTTTTTATTTGTTTTTATATTGTTTTTAAAACTCTTTTAAGAGCAAAGTTTTGCTAAGATGAATTTTTTATACCAAAGTAAATAGGTTTTAAAATAATAAAAGAAGATATACAATCAACAATGAAATTTATTTCGTATTAGAAAAAACCGTAATACATTGCCTTGCCATAATAACTAACCTCAAAACAACAATTAAATTAATAGTGGTAGTATTGACTATCGTAGTGTTGTCCTCCTTGGTAGTACTGTCCTTGTGGATAGTACTGTTTAGGATAATTGTGTTGTTTGTTGTAGTAATGTTGTTTGTTGTACTGATGATGTTGGTAAGAGTTTTGTTTGTAGTAATCTTGTTGGGAGTAGTTAACTGCATCAGCATGTCTGTGGTAGACATTAGTTTCGTAGAAGTAACCATTAGGAATTTCGTAGAAAGCTCTTCCGTAGTAGACTGGACGGTCGAAGGGATAACCCATTGGGTATCCATCAACGTATTGTGATCCAGACCCAACAACAGGGTACTCGAATTTCTGGTTTTTGTATGGCACGTATTTAGTAACGTAGACGTAGAACTGGTAAGGGAAACCACCGTAAGTTCCTTTTGGTAGGATGAATCTTTGTGGGAAACCGAACCAGAATTGGGTGTGGTGGTAATAACCGCGTTGTTCGTCATCACTGACACCCATAGCTTTTTGGTAGAGTTGGTAGTAGGAAGTTCTGTCGTGCATGTAGTTGAAGATTTCTCTGGAGTTACGGGTGATGACGTTTTGACCGGATTTGAGTTTGTAGACAAAGTGGTCAAATTGGACGAAGTTCATCCAGTTTTCAGTAAGGTTGATGTACCTGCCGTATTGGTCGTATTTAGGTCCCAAGAAGACTTTAACAACAGCATCAGTATCTACACTAGAATCGACGTAGATTTTGTAGGTGAAAGGTTTGTAGTTGAGACGGTGTTGAGCAACTTGGACTTTGAAGCTATCTTGAACGAATTCCTCAGGAGTTACATAAACAGCACTGCTGATATCAGCAAAGTAGTAGTCGAAGTAAGTGACAAGACGGTCAAATTCAACATTTTTAACTTCAACACCTTCAAAGATCAAATCGTGTTCGGTGTAGTATTTGTAGTGTTGAGCTTTGTATCTGAAGAAGTAAGTCAAGAGTTTCTTGTAGAGTTGGTAGAAAGCAGGATCGCGCATTGAAGTTTCGAAATGTTCAAGAGCTGAAGGATAAGCTTTGTGGTAAGTGATGGGTTGGTAAGAGTAACCCAATAAGTGACGAGCGAAAACTTGGTAAGCACCATAGTAGTGGTAGTAAGGAGAGTCAGGGTTACCTTCAACCAAGTTACCCAAAGTGTTGATACCTTCATGAGAGAACAAGTCGACTTTGTCGCCAGATTTCTACAACAAACAGTTAAATTCGATCTAAATTTAAAATCAAAAAAACTTACAGTAAAGACGTAACCACTGTCAATAGCATCACGGATCCTTCTTTCATAATCTTTGACAAAAGTGTAGCTGTAAGCGTATTTGTTGTACCCGTATTTCTGTCCGTAGTTGTAGAAATATTCGTAAAGGTGAGCATAGCTGGGTCTTGATGGGAATTGAAGACCATTAGGATAGCACAAGTTGGGGTAGTATCCAGTTTCGAAAGGAACTTCCCAGTCGAAATGATCGATTTCACCATAGTGGTTAGACAAACGTTCCAAGTAGTACCTAGCTAAGATTTGTTGGTAGATGTAGTAGAAAAATTCACCACGAGTGTCATATTTCAAGTTGAATTCTTCACCACTCATCCAGAATGGATAGTACAAGTTGTAGTAGTAGTAGAAAGAGTTGACACCAACATCTTCAGTGAAGTAAGACAAGTATTGTTCAGGGTGTAAGTTAAGGTAGTATCCAGAGTAGTTAGCGTAGATAACTTGGTCGTTGTATTTAGCTCCATCTGAACCATGGTACATTTGTTTGTAGTATTGAGCTTCTTGGATAACTTCAGTACTGTAGAAGTAATATGGGTAGACTTCATAAATTGGTGGGAGAGCATAGTAGTAAGTGTCTGGACGGTGGACCAAAGCAACGGAAAGAGAGTAAAGGTACAATCCTTCATTGACGTGGTTTCTAGCCCAAACGGCAGTGTGGTAGAAAGTTTCCCAACTGTTAGCATAGTAGAAAAGTTTGAACAGGGCAATAGCTTGTTCCAAATGCTCTTTGTAGAACACTGAGAAGATTTCACCTCTGTGCAAGTACTTTCCGTAGTAGTAGTAGTGGTAGAACTCTTCAACTACTTCAGGTTTCTATACAAAAAAAAAATTAATCAAAAATAATTAACAAATTTAAAATTCTTACAGTAAATTCAGATTTGTTATCCCAGAATTTGTAACTGTTGGCAATTTCGACATGGTCAGGGTAGTAGCTTGGTTGATTGATGTATTTGAAGAGACGGTAAATTTCCTTTTGTCTTTGTTGGTTGTATTCATGATGGTATTGATGATCTGTTACAAAAAATTGTTTTTTGGATAATTTCAAAATTTTTGACTTACCATTTCCAACGGAGACAGCCGAAACGGCACAAAGGCCAGCAAATAAAGCTACCAAAAGGAATCTCATGTTTGTTGGTTGACCAACCACTGAGAATGATTTTCGAATTGGCTTGGACCCATTTTATATGATTTTGGCTATCTTGTTTTTGACCTTTTTGATAAAAATGCGTACCTCAAATTCTAAATTACGTAATTATTTTTGATTGTTGCTAACTTCGGCTTATTCCATCTTGTCTTATCGTTCAATTAAAAAAATGTTTACGCATCTTTGCCTTCTTGACCATAATATGTTTTGCTGCGTATTACGAAGTAAATAAAAGAAACTATTTAACAACAAATATAATAATAATACTAAAAAAAAAATTTTTTGTGAAATAGGTGCAATTAATTAAGGTGTTTTATTGGTCTTTAAATAGTTTCTATAAATATAATTCATTGTTATTTTAATAGTAAATTTACTACGAGGTCAATAGTCTTTATCATATTTACATTTAAAAACAGATGTTTGTTATATAATTTGATTAAATTTAATTAAAAATATATAAATAATATTTATTACAAGCTGAACTGATATAATATCAAAATTTCGCGGCCGAATTCTAACAGGATGCAATTTTATCTTCAAAAAATTTTTCAAAATAACAAAGTTGTTAAAATATTTTTGAAAATTGAATTTTCATATTTTAGATCTTCTATATCTGTAGCCAAAAACAATTTTTTTTATCAGGCTTTTGCAAAAGTAGAGAGCTTTGCCAAAATTTCAAAAAACTAGTTATTATTATTTTTTTAAATTGTCATTACATTGCCTAGTACTCTATTCTCCTTGAGTGTCTTTGGCTAATTTTAAACAGCTGCTCTTGCTGTACTTCATAGATCTCTGAGACTTGTCATTGAAGCACTGCTATTATTGTAGCTAAAACCGAGTATATCTCAAATTTTTTCTTTTTATCTAGTAGAATAGATAAATTTCAAGTTCAATTCTTGTGTTTCATAGACCAATCATTGAACTCAATATTTATTATGCTCGAATTGTATCGTCTATCAGTGCCAAAATTTTCCAGAATAAAAACCAAAACACACGCCACAAAAATAAATCAGTTGCGCATTCAAATTATCTTACTTAGGTACAACAATCTTATAAAAATAAATAAGTAAATGATATCATTGAGGTCACGGTTATTACAAGGGTTAAAACAAAATTCATATAAAAAGGTAAATCAAAATTTGTGAATCATTCTCGTTGGTTGGTCCGACCACAAACATGAGATTCATTTTGGTAGCATTATTTGCTGGCCTTTGTGCCGTTTCTGCGATCTCACATGGTAAGTCATTTTTGCAATCTTTCACGAATTTTAATTTCGGAAATTTAGACTCTAATAACTACTCGAGCAACTTCTCGCAACAACAACGAGATGTCTGGAGACTTTTCAAATACATCAACCAACCAAGCTACTACAAGGACCATGTAGAAATTGCACACAGCTATTTCTTCTACGACCATGCTGGAAACTACGCTGTAAGTTTTTTTTTTTTTTGGTAATTTTTTTCTAAGAAGTGTGTTACTAGAAACCTGAAGTTGTGGAAGAGTTCTACAAGTACTACAAGTACGATACTTTCCTTCAACGTGGAGAAATCTTCTCAGTCTTCCATGGTGAACACTTGAGACAAGCTATTGCTTTGTTTAAATTGTTCTACTACGCTAATGACTTTGATACTTTCTACAAAACTGCAGTTTGGGCACGTCAATATGTCAACGAAGGAATGTTTCTCTACTCTTTCTCTGTTGCTTTGATCCACCGTCCTGACACTTACTACTTCTCTCTACCACCAATTTATGAAATCTATCCTCATTATTTCTACAACTATGAAGTTATCCAGAAAGCTAAACACTACAAACAGATGTACTACGGCAATGATGGTGCTCATTACAATGACAGAACTATCTATGCTAACTACTCTGGGTTCTACCTTAACATACACCCTGAACAAGCTTTGTCGTACTTCACTGAAGATATTGGTGTTAACTCTTATTACTATTACTACAATTTGTACTATCCATATTGGATGAGTGGTGAAGAATTTAACTTGAAATATGATAACCGTGGTGAAGTCTTCTATTACTTCTACCAACAAATTTTGGCTAGGTACTACTTGGAACGTTTGTCTCATGGTTATGGAGAAGTTGATCATTTTGATTGGGAAGTACCTTTCGAAACTGGATATTATCCATCATTGTGCTATCCTAATGGACTCTATTTCCCAACACGTCATAATTATGCTCACTTATACGAATACTTCTACAACTATGGACAACACTACGGGTTCAACAAATACGCCTATAGCTACACCCACATCAAAGATTATGAAAGAAGGATCCATGATGCTGTTGACAGTGGCTACGTTCATACTGTAAGTCTTTTGTGTTGTTTGGTAGTTTTAGTTAATGTTAATTTTTAGCAATCTGGTGCCAAAGTCGACATTTTCTCTTATGAAGGTCTGAATATTTTGGGTAACTTAATTGAAGGTAACCCTGACTCTCCCTACTACCAATACTATGGTGCTTACCAAGTTTTCGCTCGTCATTTATTGGGTTACTCATTCCAACCCTTGACTTTCCACAAACTCCACCCTTCAGCTCTTGAACATTTTGAAACTTCAATGCGCGACCCAGCTTTCTACCAACTCTACCGCAAACTTCTTGGTTACTTCTTCAGGTACAAGAGCCAACACTATCATTACTACAACGAACACGATTTAGCCTACCAAGGTGTCCACATCAAACACTTCGAAGTTGATCCTCTTGTCACCTACTTCGACTACTTCTACGCTGATTTATCTAATGCTGTCTATGTAACTCCTGAAGAATTTGTTCATGATTCTTTCAAAGTTCATGTTGCTCAAGAACGTCTCAACCACAAACCTTTCACTTACAAAATCTACGTCGATTCTGACCATGAAACCGAAGCTGTTGTTAAAGTTTTCTTCGGGCCTAAATACGACCAGTATGGCAGGTTTATCAACCTCACTGAAAACTGGATGAACTTCGTCCAATTCGACCACTTTGTCTACAAACTCAAATCCGGAGAGAATGTCATCACTCGTAACTCTAGAGAAATTTACAACTACATGCACGACAGGACTTCTTACTACGAACTCTACCAGAAAGCATTTGGAGTGTACAACAAGGATCAACAACACTTCCAATTCCACGACAACCAATTCTTCTATGGTTTCCCGCAAAGGTACATCTTGCCACGAGGATCTCACGGTGGAACCACCTATCAATTCTACGTTTTTATCACCAAGTCGTACCCATACAAGAACCACGCTTCCGTTCCAATGGTTGGCTCTGGAACGCATTACGTTGATGCCTACCCAATGGGTTATCCTTTCGACAGGCCAGTCTACTACGAAGAATTGTTCTACACTCTTCCTAACTCGTACTTCTACGACGTTAAGGTCTATCATGAAGGACATACTTATGACAATCATGTTAACCATCTCATTGAAATGTAAATTAAGTCTGATTTTAGAAAAAAATGGCAATGTATTAAGGTTTATTCGAAATAAAGTGCAACAGTGATTCGAGTCTTGTCTTTTATTTAAAAAATTGAATTTGTTAATTTTGGCAGAAAAATAGCTATTAATGCAATAAGTTGCAAAAAGAGAGTTTTTTGAAGTACGCGATGTGATTCTTGTGAACACAACACGTCAAGAGCTTAAAAGACATCGATTTTGCAACGTTTTATAACAGATTTTTCTTTCAAAAATAATGATTTTAAGCGAACATTTACATTGTGTTTGTAAAGTACGCAAACGGCAGGTTGCTATGAATGTAAATTTCGCTGTTTACTGTTTTTATAAAATTACAGAACTTGGGTTTTGTGTTTAAGTTCTATGATAAAGGAACACAAAAATGAGCGATTCTGAATTTGATTCCGACATTGAAAATGCTGCGGAAGCTGCATTAGCCACGCCCGAAAAATCTAAGTAATATGTAAGATACCAAACACTAAGACAAAAATTTGACGAATGTTTACAGTAACTGAAGGATTTGTAGATGGAATTAGTTTCTTAGAAATTTTTTGCAAATACGTACAGCTTCGACCTCCTCATACTGAACATCAGAAATTCTTCTTAACCTATAGAAATTCCAGGTGCTGTATGCTACCCGTTGGTATAAATTCTATTGGAGGTATCTTTAAAAAATTGCAGAATGTCTCGGTTTTCTAAATGCAAAAGAATATACCGGACACTGCTTTCGCCGTTGTTCAGCAACACTCTAAGCAGATTCAGGAGCAGATATTATATTACTCAAAAGACATAGAGGATGGCGATCGAGTTCTGTTGCGGAAAGTTACAAAGAAAACTCTGTTGAAAGCAAAAACGCAATTTCAATAAAAATTATGGGAAAAGAAGAAACTGTATCAAAGAAAAGAAGAATCTATGACGAAAATAGCAAATCTAAAATTGCGTCTACAAGTACCGGTTACACTTGTATTGAAGTTCAGGAAAGAAATCTGAAATCTTTGAATGTTTAATTTAATCATTTAAGTAATTGTACTTTTCATGTTTATAATAAATAAATAAAATAAAAAATTCGTCATTTACCAATCAAAATAACAATCATAAAGTCACTGTTATAAAACGCTGTAACAAAAAATGGTTTTTTTATTAAAATCATCCGTCTACAAACTGAACATGACGGCTTGTTTGATAAGGAGCACGGATCATATGATAATAAGATGTTTTCTCTTTGAATAAATGTATTTCCAATTTATCCAAGTGGAAATGTCACACTTTTTTCTAATTTCTAAATTCAAATTTCTGGTAAAATAAGGTCAAATTGCTTTTCACTGAAATATTTAATTTAATCAGAGGGTGGAGAGAGAAAGGTGAGAATTATGCTAAAAAGCGAACAAAAGCATCTGCGAAGGAATTAAATGTGTTAGATTTGGTTGAATGCACTTTGGTTAAAATTAGGTTCTGTTTGCGGCTTTAAGTGTGTTATTCCAACTTCTAGGGCAATGTAATTAAACAGTTTTAAGCAAAAATAAAACAGCAAAATCAATAGAAATTTCTGTTTTCTTAAAAATGTAATTGTTTAACTTAGGCGAGTGCTTCTCACTGAACTTTCTGCAATGTGATACGAGTATTATCACTGAGTTATCATTTTCTAGGTGATAATTATCAAGCTCTTCTGTTATTACATTATTTATGTGTTCAATACGCCTAATTGGCTCAATTATTATTACCAAAACATTTTTTGAGAGTCAGATTAAATATTTGAGAAGTTCTATCTACAGAACGAAAGACGTCAGTCAGAAAAAAAAAAATTCAAGAAGGTTTTGCAAGATCAAAGAAAGAATCTGAAAAAAATAGAAAAGATTCTAGAAGACACTTGGAAGAAAAAATATTTGAAGAACGTCAATTAGTTGAAAATGAAGAAAACATTTTAGAAGAAAAGGAAGAGCAAAAGAAAATTCTAGAATTTGGAATCAGTGTGCTCGAAGTAAAAGACGAGAAAAGAAAAGTTTTAGAAGAATAAAAAAGCTTAAAAAAATTTGAAAAAGATAATTGAAAGAGTAAAACTATCAATGATCGTTATTATAAGAGCAAAGAAAGATTCTAACGGAGCGATTTGGACAGAAAATAAATAAACAAAGATTCTTAAACATAAAAACTGTGATTGAAAAAAAAAAAGAATAACAAAAAGTAGAAGAAGCTTAGATTAGAAGAACAGATAAAAATTAAAAAGAATTTAGTTTACACAAAAACCAAAATTTTTATTTTCCTAAAAGTCAATGAAAAAATTCGAAAAACAAATTTTTTTGGGCATTTAAAACTGTAATTAATATTTTTATTGTTTGTTAAAATACTCCCACGTTATATTAAAAATTGTATTTAATATTAAATAACAATCACAAACATAATTTACATTAAATTTTACTAAAAACAATAATAAAAAAATAAATGTATTTATGGCAAATATTTAATAATAATCTAAATAACAAAAATGCGAAACCAAAATTGCATAACATATCTCATGAGAATTATTATCTGCAAAATTATTTTGCTAAAATTTGTTTATTAATTTTGGTAAATTTACGAAAACTCAAAAAATTTACAGAAATCAATATATTTGCAAAAATAATGTATTATTAAAAATGCATTAGAGCAGACATGATAACTCACTTAATCATCTTGTTAAAAATAAATAATCACACTACATTAATTAAACAAAATTGATAATAAAATTGGGTGGATTATAATCAAACTGATAAAATTAGCGAAATTTATATGCAATTTAGTTAATGAGTTAGAAACGAAAAAATTGACCTAAAATTAATAATTTGCAAGGTCAAATAATTTAACACAATAAATGGATTAATTGGTGTGATCATCAGGACAAAAAACCGACGTTTCGTCTTGGTTTTCCCAACATATTCAGGTGTAGAGTTTAAAGAATAATTCAGTAAGAAGTTAGAAAATTATTTGTTATTTTTTTTAATGTGTAGCTCTGAAGACGTTTGAATAGACAAGACGAAACGTCGCCGTTAGTTAAGAGTCTAATTTATTTTGTAAATTTTCAAAATTAATTGATGAATTTTTAAATTATTTGAAGGTTTTAAATGGAAATACTAATACTTGCTCAAAATAGCTAAAATGCTAGTTTAATTCAATTTTTTTCAAAATAAGTCAAAAAATACGAAATTTTTGGGTTTTAATCAGAAGTTATCGCACCTTGGAGACAGAATGCAGATCATGGTCAATAAACCAAGTCGTAAACATCTCTTTAATCACTCATATATTTGTACGATAAAAAACCAAAGAAAATATTCCAAAGTTAGCAACAATCAAATCCGTTTGATAGTAAACAATTACGTAAATTATTAATATTGTTTTTATTAGGTACACCACAATAATTTTATCATTAAGGTCACAATGGGTTAAAAAATAAAAATCATATAAAAGGTGTACACCACCAAACTGAAATCATTCTCAGTGGTTTGTCAACCAACAAACATGAGATTCCTTTTGGTAGCTTTATTTGCTGGCCTTTGTGCCGTTTCTGCTGTCTCTGTGGAACGTGGTAAGATATTTTTTTTATTTTTTTTTGTAACACACTCAATAACCGTTTTTTGTTTTGACTAGACACTCACAAGTATTCCCAAGAGAGACAAAAAGAAATTTTCCGATTGTTCAAATACATCAACCAACCTAGCTACTATCCTGAGTACTTAGAAATTGCCCAAAGCTACAGTTTTTATGACAATAAGGCTGAATATATGGTAAGTTATCTAAATTTTTTGATTATTAGTTTCTGACACGATAATTTAGAAACCTGAAGTGGTTGAAGACTTCTACCGTTTTTACTACTACGGAAAGATTCTTCAAAGAGGCGAGATCTTCTCAGTTTTCTACAAAGAACACTTAGAACAAGCTATTGCTCTTTTCAAACTGTTCTACTACGCTAACAGTTGGGAAACTTTCTACAAAACAGCAGTTTGGGCTAGGAACAATGTCAACGAAGGAATGTTCCTATATTCCGTTTCTGTTGCTTTAGTCCACCGTCCTGATACCTACTACTATGCTCTTCCACCAATCTATGAAGTCTACCCGTACTACTTCTACAGTACTGAAGTTATTCAAGAAGCTCAGTACTACAAACAAATGTACAGCAGTCAAAGTGGAGCTCACTTTAACGGCAGAACTATCTATGCTAACTACTCTGGATACTACCTCAATTTACACCCAGAACAGTACATGTCGTACTTTACTGAAGATGTTGGTGTTAACTCTTTCTACTATTACTACAACTTGTACTATCCATTCTGGATGAGTGGTGAAGAATACAACTTGAAATATGATAACCGTGGCGAGCTTTACTACTACATGTATCAACAAATCTTAGCTAGGTACTACTTAGAACGTTTGTCTAATGGTTATGGTGAAATTGATTACTTCAACTGGGAAGTACCTTTTGAAACTGGTTATTATCCATCAATCTGCTATCCTAACGGACTTGAATTCCCAACAAGGCCTAACTATGCTCGTCTCTACGAGTACTTCTACAACTACGGACAGAAATACGGTTACAACAAATATGCCTACAGCTACACTTACGTCAAAGATTATGAAAGAAGAATCCGTGATGCTATTGATAGTGGCTTTGTCTACGCTGTAAGTTTTCTAATTTTTTTTTTTTTGGTTTTTTGTTTGAAAACTATTTTTTGTTACAGAAAGGAGGTCAGAAATACGACTTGTACTCACGTGAAGGTATCAACATTTTGGGTAACTTAATCGAAGGTAACCCTGACTCGCCTTACTACAAATACTATGGAGCTTACCAAGTTTTCGCTCGTCACTTATTGGGTTACTCTTACCAACCTATCACTTACCACAAGGCTTATCCTTCAGCTCTTGAACATTTTGAAACTTCAATGCGCGATCCTGCTTTCTACCAACTCTACAAGAAACTCTTGACTTACTTCTTCAGATTCAAGGAGCAATACTACAAGTACTACACTGAACAAGATATTTCCTTTGACGGCGTTACAGTTAAAAATGTTGAATTTGACCGTCTTGTTACTTATTTCGATTACTACTATGCCGATATCAGCAGTGCTGTTTATGTAACTCCTGAAGAATTCGTCCAGGACAGCTTCAAGGTTCAAGTTGCTCAACCCCGTCTTAACTACAAACCTTTCACCTACAAGATCTACGTAGATTCTAGTGTAGACAGTGATGCTATTGTCAAAGTCTTCTTAGGACCTAAATATGATCAATACGGCAGGTACATCAATCTTACTGAAAACTGGATGAACTTCATCCAATTTGACCACTTTGTCTACAAACTTAAATCCGGTCAAAATGTCATCACTCGTAACTCTAGAGAAATCTACAACTACATGCACGACAGGACTTCCTACTACGAACTGTACCAAAACGCAATGGGTGTCTTTGACGAGAAACAAGGTTACTACAAACAAACCCAATTCTGGTTTGGTTTCCCACAAAGATACATGCTACCAAAAGGAACCTACGGAGGTTTCCCTTACCAGTTCTACGTCTACGTTACTAAATACGTCCCATACAAGGGTAAATCTGCTGGATTACCGATTGTCGGTGCTGGATCTCAATACGTTGATGGTTATCCAATGGGTTATCCATTTGATCGTCCTGTCTACTACGGACAAATCTTCTACGAAATTCCTAATGGTTACTTCTACGAAACCAAGATCTACCACAGAAACTCAGATAGTTATAACTATGCCCAACAAGATTACTACTATGCCAGACGTCAAAGTTTCGATAACCAACAATTCCAAAGCAGGAAACACGAATTTGGTAAGTACAAGAGTCAAGAGTATCCGGTTCAAGGACGTTATCCACAACAACAGTACTATCCCCAAGGACAGTACTATCCACAAAGTTACGAGAGACAAGACTTTTACCGCTATTAATGGAAAAACTCTGATTGTTTTCACAATGTTATAATAAATAATTTGCACTAAAAAAACGTTTTTTCTTTATTATCTTCTACACAAATGGTTACCTTTTTTATCTGCCAGACTGAAGTAGTCTACTTGAACTACTTGCGAAAGTTACACAAATGTAGACTAGTCAATTGTAGAACTATCTACGCTAACTATTCAACTTGCACAGTTTTAATCTATAAATTTTTTTTTTAGATTGACTGAAAACTAAATCAACTAACTTTGTCTACAAATTCACTTTTTTTTCTTAGATCGGATAGATCAACTGAAAACTGGTTGTCTACAGTTGATGAGAAATCTACCACTACATGCACGACAGAACTTCTCACTACGAATTGTACCCGAATGCTAAGGGTGTTTTTGATAAAAAACAAACAAGCAAACCCAATTCAGTTTTTTACAAAGATCCATGCTACTAAAAAGAACCTACGGAGGTTTCCCTTACCAGTTCTACGTCTATGTTACTAAATACGTACCATACAAGGGTAAATCTGCTGGATTACCGATGGTAGGCGCTGAATCTTAATACGTTGATGTATATTCTATGGGTTATCTGTTTGATAGGCCAGTCTACTACGGATAAATCTTCTACGAAATTTTTAATGGTTACTTCTACAAAACCAAGATCTACCACAGAAATTCAGACAGTGTCAATTATGCCTAACAAGATTACTACTACGCCAGGCGTCAAAACTTCGATAACCAACAGCACCAAAGCAGGAAACACGAATTTGGTAAGTACAAGACTCAGGAGTATCCTGTTCAAGGACGTTATCTACAACTACAGTACTAACCTTAAGGACAATACTATCCACAAAGCTACGAGAGGCAAGACTACTACCACTATTAATGGAGCTAAAAAAATTTTTTTAAATTTTTTTTTGAAAAAATCTTCCATCTGCCAGATCAAAGTAGTCTGTTTGGACTACTTGCTGAAGTTATGCAATTGTCACTAGTTAGTAGTAGAACTCTCTACGTTAATTACTAAAGTTGCATAGTCTTAATAATCTATAAAAAAGTAGTCTCAGATTGGCCTTCTGCTTAACTATGTAGCAGACATGGCTACATAGTTAATGACACTCGAGTTACATGACTCTAGGGATAAAAAAAAATTATTTAGGACTTCAAAATTGTTAAACAAAGTTGTCTTTGGCTAATTAAATTACATAAATATAGTTTTTGTTTTTCTTAGTTAAAAAATTAATAAAAAATGTTTTAAAAAATTAGAATTTTTTTTTCTGTGATTGGTGCAGAATGTATTGACGCTCCGGCTAATCTCTAGCTTAAAAAACAAACTTTACAACGCAAGTGACCTACCCTTAGTATAAATAAATTAAATTTGATGGTTTAAACAATTTTCCAATTCTTATAAATAATTTGCAACAAATAAATTTTTCTTATTTGATATCTGAAGAAGCGCTATAAGTGGCACGCCCCTTCTATTTGTCAGATCGATGTAGAAGGACGTGGTGGACTACCGAACTCTATGAACATGATGCTGGCAGTCGTCGCGACGCTTTCCAGCTGTTCGTGTTGGTTTACTCTCTAAATGTGCGCGTCGAAACGCGAGTGAAATTATTGAGGAATTTTAACTAAATTACGGTAATAAATTTAGCAACAAAAAAATAAACATAATTAGTTCTGAAACAAAAATTAGTGTTAAAAATTTGGGTGAAAAATGGTGAATGCGTCGGGTCAGTACAGGAGGCAAAACTAGTTTTAATTTTTTATTATTGATTGATTGAGCTACTAAATTATTAAACAATTTCAACTAAATTAAAATAATAAATTTAGCATAATTTTTTTTAAGTAGTCATTAAAAAAAATATTATTTTTAAAAATAAATTTGGTTAAAAAATGGTGGATGCGCCGGGTTAGTACACAAAGCAAAACTAGTTATAAATCTATTTTTTTTTGTATTTATTGCTTGATTGAGACTATGCGAGGCTAGGGGTTAAATAAAGGACAATAATTTTGTGCAGTTTTTGTTTTTTTTAATGATATAAACTGTCATAAAAGGAAAAGATGTCAGTGATAAGATTGGATGCACGAAAGCTTTCATTGTAGAATCTATTTCTACTAAAAGTCAATTGGAATTGTGTTAAATTATAAATCGATTGTCTGAAAATAACAAATCGATTCGAAGTAATCAAGAAATATGAAATATAAAAATGTCACTGACTTTGATAGAAACACATGTCAAATACAGAAAACAAAAATTTCTCAAAACACAACTTGTTAAAGTCGTTGAAAATTTCTAAAATGTGGCTAAATTAATTAAAAATTGTTTATCAAAATTTTTTAATTACTTTTTCATCTTGACCGACAACAAATTTGACATCTCTGATGATAATCTGCCACACCCAGCAAATGGCAATTACTTTGCCTTGCTATTCTTTAGCAAAACATGTTTCAATAGAATTCCCACAGAACAATAGAGTCTATCATAGTTATTCACTCGTGACTCGCCTCGTTGAAACCAAACAGCAAATTCTTCCGGGTTTTTAAACAGTTTTATTCACTGTCTATAATGTTTTGTCAATACCACCCTTAAATTTGCGCATTCAAGCACAACAACTGTTTTATTCTTGCCAAATGACAGAGCCGTTACTGCATTTCCGCCTCTAATTAAGCACGATTTAATGTCTTTAATTACGTTTTTTTAACCTTGAATTATCCAATTGTCTCGATGAAAAAAGCTGTTTCAGCGCTTTACAAAGTCTTTTTCAGGATTCTTGAAAATAATGAAAAACGTAGCTGTGACGAGGCAGTTTTATAGGAAAGTGGATGATAGGCCGGTTCTGAATTATGTATTAGGACAATTATACAATCAATAAAGTGGGTTTTCAGCCGAAATGTATCATTGTCGAGTGTTTCAGGATATAAACCGATTTAGAAAATAATTAATTGAGGGTTTAAAAAATTGCAGAAATTGCAGAAAAGTAGAATTTCTGGAATTTATTTCAGAAGTGCTTGATTACAATAAAAACAGTTAAACAAGACTAAATACGGCAAGGTTTTACACAGATTTTATTTTGAATTGAAATAATTTATGTTTAGAGCTTACAAAGCTGCTACAATTAGAAAAAAATAAAAAATTTAGAATAAAAAACTTGAGAAACGGTGTGAAGTAACGCTTAAATCTTTCGCAATTGTTAATGAGAAAATTTTAGTTGGCAATGACTGACCTATACATTCAGTTTATTTAAATGTTAAAATACATGCAGTAAAACCACTTAAGAAACTTTTGTGATTAGTTTGTGAAACTGACGATTTTACTTCTAGATTTTTTATTACTTTTGGTTGTGTCTTTTTGAAAGGCATTCTACAAACTGTCAAATTTTGCGAAGATATTCTATTGATTATCTGTTTGTTTATTTGATTTTTCTCTATTTTTAATTATAGTTTTTTTAAATTGATAACTGTTGTTTACTCTTTGCAATTAAATTCTCCTCCATTATTGTATGTAATGTTTAAATTCTGTAAACACAAATGAGAATAGAAGGTAGGAATGTAGGAAATGAGTACGTTCAACTATAGAAAGAGAAAAATTATCAAAAAAAGTTAAAAGCACTTTAAAAAACTCCCTGTATATTGACCCCAAATATAATTAAAAAAGCAAAAAATATATCTTAGTATTTTATCGTTTATTTAACCTTTGACATTCTTGCTCTTGACCTGATCTTCATTTCTGTTATCAGCTCAATCCCAATTACCTTCAATCACATTTTTATTTAATTTTTTCGCTATCAGTGTTTAAATTTAGAAATAAAACAAATGTGTCAAACTCATTTCAGTTAATTAGACTTTCACGCCACTTGTCCCGCTGAAATTTTCCAATTAATCCATCGAGTTCGTTCTGCCAACTCCGAAATTATGTTAATTTGTGTAATTCCCGAAATAATGATGTGGCTGAGCTTGTTTAAATCGAATTTAGGTGGAAAGCCACAGTGTAAACATAAACCGTAATATTGTTGTTCGCTACAATAACAACCCCACAAAATCCATCTCGAATATCTCAAGTTTCGTTTAAATTTGCGCTAACTTAATCACCTCACAAAAATTTATTACTCGACAAAAACAGTTTTCGTGTAACCATAATTTTGTTATTATCACATAGAGTCGCCGGAAAGCTTTTGCAAGTCAATTAGAATGCATCACTGATCGATGATTCAAATTGGGTTTAGTAGACTCAAATTTTGGTTAAAGGAAATGATCATCAGGAGTTAACTTTGACGTAAATGATTAGTTATTACACTCGATTAGGCTTGTTAACGATCTGTTTTATAGAAAAAAGAGAGTTGATTTTGTCTGTGATGTAAAAATAGAGCAAAAACTTGGAAAATAAGGAAAATGCCATTTTAAACAAAATTTATTGGGAAATTACAACAGAAAACTCGCTGATTTGACTGAGATAAATCGTTTATTTGCTTCCAGTTAAGATTCCGAGTCATTTATCTCGATGTGTAGCGTTAATAAGACATTGCGAAATATTCCTTCATTAAAGCAAATGATCTAATTAGGGTTTTACGACTTGCTTTGGTTGGTACAAATAGATAAATTTCTTTAGAAAAGTTTTTAAAAGAGCTGCTCATCATTTTCTTCTATAAATTAGAAAATAAAAAAACAATTTTTAAAACAAAATTAAAAGTCAGACTGACAATATATTTAGTTAATATTTGGTCGCAACGCGTGTTCACTAAATCTTGTGCTCGATAGTTGTTTTTTTTTTTTTCAAGAAACGACAATACATATTTTAAAATAGGACAAATAGCACAGTTGTGGGAAGTTGAAGTTGGTATCAAGATTATATACAGAGTGTAACAGTAACAATGCGAGAATATATGAAAATATAAAAAAACAATTTGAAATTTAAAAAAAATAACGAAATTAAAGTTTAAAAAAATATTACAATTTATAAAAATTTGGGTCAAAAAGTAAATTAAATTTATTTTAATTAAAGAGATTTAACGAAAGAAAATTAAAAACATAAAAATCTGCAATATTCTGGAGGGCAAACAAAGTGAAGTTTGCTAAAGTTGTGAGCTAGGTCATGTAATAAAATTTAAAAAAACATAATTGTTTAAAATTTTGTAAATTGTAAAAAATTTTTGATAAAAACAAAAATTTTTTTTGAGATTTTAGTGCCAAAAGAAGAAAATGCGTCTTTATACAGAATGTGTCAAAAGTCGCGGATTTCCTTTAGCGAGCTGATTCCCACCATTAAGCTATTTTTTATTTGATTTTTCTCCAATTTTCTCAGTGTTTTTCCTTTTTATACTTTTGTTTTCTGTTTTTAGCATATTATTCTCGTTTTGCTAATAATCTTTTTTTAATATGTTGTCTTTGTTTTATAACATATGACTTCCTCTTTTCGTTTCGTCAAACGTATATTTCTCGCTGTCTATTTTTCTAATGTTTTGTACTTTTGCTTTTCTCTTTATTCCTTTTTAACTATTTTTTTATTTTATTTAGTTTAAAGCCTCAATGTTTTTATAAAAAATTTCCAATTTTTTATTACTTCTTACTTATAACATGTTTAAGGACTAAAAATATAAAAAAAAATAAAATAATAAATTTGCTCCAGTTGCAACAGTTATTTGCTCCCGTCGTCAAAGTTTGTGTATGCAACACATAATACAAAAGTGCAAATTATAATAAAATTGTGCAAAAATTAGTATATATAAATATTTTTAAGGGAAAAATTGTATTATTTTTTTATTACTTATAGCCCTAGAGCTTTTGCTTTCTGGATATAAATTGCACTTTTAGGATACTTAAACATCTCTCCTTCTTGACACATAATCTACTATTATTAATTGCTGCTTGTTTTTTTACTAACTAAACTAACATATATTTAAATTTACTTCTAACCCGGCGCATTCACCATTTTTTAAAAAACAATTAATAATAACTATGTAATTAAATTTGTTGTTAGAGTTTAATAAACATTTATTTTAAATTAAAAAATATGTTTTTTTATTAATTATGCTTGTTTTAAATTTTTATGTTTACTAATAAAGCTACAATATTGTTTATTTAAAATAGTAAATTTTTTGACCCGGCGCCTCCACCATTTTTCCAAAAATTTTAATTTGATTTTAGATGTATAATTTGAATTTTTTTTATAATTTTTTTTAGTAATTTATTTAGAATACTTATTTAGCACCAGAATCACACAAATCTTTGTTATCTTGCCCGGTTAGTTTAGTTCAAAACTGTCCTACAGCCCGTTCCCAACCCCTTTCTACTCGAATTAGATATTCCCGTCACGCTCCCGTCTGTGTCAGTGTCACGATTTCTGGTGCTTTTATCGAAAATCTCCCTCAAGTTAAGATTCTCAAGGAAATCCCATCGAAATCTCACTGAACGAAATGTTAAATAGTCCGTGGAAATAATTAAAGCTCGTCTAAATACGTTACGAAATGAAATTTTCCAATTTATTTATCCGTGCTTTTTATCAAGACGAATTAATAAACCTTTTTCCAGATGAATATTAAACGGATTACGGTGGAAATCCATTTAAAACAGTGAGGTTATCCAATCAAGATGGAGGAGAAAAAGCAATACTCAGCGTTGACAATCGACCGAGCCGCTTTTCTTTTGCTGCGTGTCAAAAAGGCGTTTAAGAAGAAGAAATTGCAGAGGAAGGAGCGGGAAAGGAGGTGAGTTGTGGTCGAGATTAGGACAAGCGGAAAACGATACAAAGTGACAAGAGAAGTGGTTTAGAATG
This sequence comes from Tribolium confusum, assembly GCA_029207805.1. Taxonomy (NCBI): domain Eukaryota; kingdom Metazoa; phylum Arthropoda; class Insecta; order Coleoptera; family Tenebrionidae; genus Tribolium; species Tribolium confusum. Next base: position 2,828,660 of record JALGAY010000007.1, on the reverse strand, counting down.
TAGACTAAACTAATATTTTGAAAGTCCGGATTTTCGGGAGGAATTTCGACCGGAAAAGGCGCGGAGCGTTTATCATACCATATCCAATATTGGCATCGGCCATTTCAATTTCAATGCGCAATTGCATATCTTCCATCTGTTCCATCAATGCATTTTGACGTTCACAATCGGATTAAATTTGCACTTGGGGACAGGAAAATTAAACAAGAGTTTGATAAATTTTCGAAAATTTTAAAGCGGTTTTAAGGATTTTACTTAGTAAATTTAAATTGTTTATAAAAAATTAAACTACATTTTTAAAAATAACAATTTTATGCCAATTAAAAAAGTTTTAGTCTGTTTAGAGTACACCGTATATGCAGCATTACATCGCTGAAGAAAGAAGTATTAGCTATTTCAGTTTAAGTTTAATATTTTTTTTTTAGAAAATTAATTATTAAATAAAAAAACAGGTAATATAAAAAATAGATTTAAAAAAAGGAGAGAATGTTTATATATGTTTATTGATCATCAAATATTCTTTATCGCAAGCTCTTGTCAAAAACTTTTTCACGTGTGCTCTTTCCAATACTGCAGCTTTCTTCGGCCTGTAGGTATTCTCTTGACTGGTTCTTCAGATAGGCCATAAGCTTACTATATTTTCCAATGTCTATGTTTTTATAGACCTTTGTAGCGGCCTTCAGCACGGAGTACTTCGACCACATAGATGAATTGCAAACTTCTAATTCAAATTTAAGAAATACGATAGCAATACTTTTTCATTTATTGTCATTACTCCCCGTTCTTCCTTCCATTCATTACATTCTGAAAATACTTTTTCATAATGTTTCCTGAACTTCGCAGGCAATAACTGGCGAGTCGCTTCTTCAGTTTCCTCAAGAATTGTCTCGGGAACAGTATCACTATCTTCCATTTTCACCAACTTGCACAGCGTTTTGCACAAATGGAGTCGATAAACAATCGAAAATAAATAGCAACGATTCAACACCTCCCATGTCTTTTAGTTAATTTCAATGATTTTTGAAGTGGCATCCGCTGTCAGAGTGTAATGTCAAACTATTTTTTGATGACATGAGATGAAATTATGACGATTCTGATTTTAAATCTTTGTAATTGTGGATAAAACGTTATCTTGGATTCGTGTTTTAGTCGCGTTTTATCCACTTAAGAATATTAAACTCTCGACTACGTCTCGCGCTTAAAAATTTTTGCGTGGATAAAACGCTGTCTAAAACACTTATACAATAAATAACTATTTTTAATCGCAATTTTTAAGCTTTTGTAGAATCAATTTTTTATTCTATTAGAATGTTATTTTGTTGGTTTTTTATAACCGTTTTATTTCAGTATTTTGCAGAAATATTTATGTTCTTTTCCACTTGTTTTGTTCAGTTTTTGTCATAATTTTTTAAGCTCTTCTAAAAATCTTGTTTTGTCGAATATCTCATTTCTTGTCTTTTTTTTTAACTCGACGTTTTCGTAAATTTTCTAGAATTTCTTGTAGCTTTTTTTCACCAAAAGTAGAAGCGTTTTTTTGTTTCTTTAAAGTTTGTTTTTTTTAGCCAATGTTTTTTAAACGGGTAAATCTGCCCTCTCCAATCTAAAATGCTAAAAAAATTTTTTTTCTTAGAACCTGTTGTAGTTTTTTTATATTCCATATATATAGTGTTTCTTGTTTTTTTTTGTTTTAATTACTTCTCCAGTTCTTTAAGAATCGTTTTTTATTCTTCTAAATTTTTTTTTTTTGATTTTTTAACGGTTGTATTCCAAGCGTTTTCAAATTCTTTTTTATTACTCTTCTAGAATTTTTTATTAGCTTTCTTGCTAAACTTAATCTACAAACATTTTTTTACATTTCAGTCATTGTTTTCTTACTTAAACAGATAAGACAGCTTTCACCAAATAGTAGACAACTTTAAAATTTCTTTGTTTTACTAGATTTTCAAGCTTGTTTAAAATTATTTTTTAATTTTTAAAATACTTTTTTGTTTGTTTTTTTTATCATCGTGTTCCAAGCTTTTGCAGTTCTTCTAGAATTTATTTGCTCAGTTTTTAAGATTTTTTTTTTTAATTTTTTTTTCTTGAAAATTGGCATTTTAGAATCTTTATTTGCTTTTTCTTTTTTATCACCCGACTTTTTTTACTTCCTCTAGATTTTTTTGCTTTTCTTTTTTTATCAATCGTTTTTAAAATTATTTATAATCATTTTTGCTTTTCCAAATTTTTTATTGTTCTTCTAGAACATTCTGTTGTTGTTGTTCTTCTTTTTTGAAAACCAACATTTTCTTAACTTATTTAAAAAAGTAATCACTTTACGAACAAATTTCTTCGTACTTGCTTTTGACTAAATAATTTTATTTTTTATTCACTGGGTTTATCTGACTTTATCCATCTACATCTACTTTTTTCTAGAATTTTGGTTTAATTTTTTTACTAATTGTTGTTTTTTTAATTTTCTAGTTCTTCTAAACAGCGTTGTTCAAGATTTTTTGTTCTTTTAAAATTTTTCTTTGCTCTTCTAAGACCTTTTTTTGCTAGAGAAGATGGTTTTTTAACTGTTTTGAAGACTTTATCTTGTTTTTTTCATTTCTATCTTCTCTAAGAAGTTTATTGTTTCTTTTATTACACCATAGTTGTTTTTTAAGATTTTCTAAAATAGTTTTTTGTTTTTCTAAAATTCTTCTTTGCTTAGTTTGCGCACCTCATTGTTGTTTGTTACTTTTTTCTAGAAACTTTTGTTTTTTTAATATTTTTCTTGTACGTTTTTCTTATCTAAATATTGTTTTTTAAAATTTCTCAAAATTGTTTTTCTGTTCTTATAGAATCTTTTTTACATTTCTGCTTTTCTCTTTTCAATTGTTCTTTTTTAAACTCTTCTAAAAACTTATTTTGCTTTTCTAAAATAATCTAACTGGCGTTGTTCAACTGTTTTAACAACATTTCATTGTTTTTTATTACTAAACGTCGTTTCTCAAATTTTTATAGAAATTTTTTCTTTTCTTTTAGAGTTTTTATTTGTTTCTGATCAGTATCTTTCCGTTTCTAGAATTTTCTTTTCCTCTTGTTTTTCTACCAGTAATATTTTCTCAAATTCTACTTTCTCTCTCAAACTTTTCTAGAATTAGATTCTTTCAATATCTTCTTTTTCTTCTAACGTACATCTTTCTAAATCTTCTAGAAGTCATTTTGTTAACTAATTAAATTGGAAAACAAGCTCAGACAATATTTCTTAATTTAATTTTTATGTTAAGACATAATTAGTCCTGAAGAAGAACCTGAGGAAGGTTAAAGATGTCTGAAACGTTGTCTTAAATTTATGTTTCACAATCTCATCATAAAATTAGTTGTTACCTCAATTTTTTCAGCCGTTCCAAACGACATTTCTCTCAGACTTTTTTTTAGTTCTTCCAAAATTTTTCTTAAATCCTTTTCTGTTCTTTTTTGAACAGTAAATAAATCTGTTTTTTTTACTTTTCTTGTTGAACTGTTTTTAGTTAAACTCAAGAAATAAATTTCTAAATTTCTTTAAATCCCACTTCTGACAACAATATTACAGGTTTTCTTGCAAATTTTGATTTTTATACTTGTAATTTATGTAAGAACAAATTGATTTTTACTAATGACAACATAAAATTAATTAATAACACATTTATATCGCATTAAATAATCGTCGTTGATTTCTTGTTTTTTTACTATTTTTTTAGCAATTTAGCAAGTAATAATACCTAACTAATATTATATAAGCTAACTTTTGTAATTTTGGAACTAACATACTTGCCAACTTAGAACATTAGAAATTTATTTGTGTTTTGTGTAGAGTAGATTATAGTTGTTTGTAACTCGACTTTGAAATACCAATTATGCAATGTTCTGAAACTAATTAAAATCTAAATAATAAAACAAGCATTAAAAACAGATAAAAAATAATTAAAAACACTAAAGACATTCGACCACCTCTCAATTGTGATCCTTCAGGACTTTATTTATTCTATTACAAAGGTCCAGTTAACACAAGTCTCTTGTTATTTTCTTCTACCCTTTCATTCTGTTATAACAACGTAAAAGCCCGACATTAGCGAAAATATAGTTCCTTTGTAACTTTATTCCGTTATCCTCCCACTCGCAGTTTTGTTCATTAAAGCCCACTTTAGAGAAAAAATATCTAGATTTTGATTAAGTTTGTATTTGAAAGCTTCGACATGATGCAAATACTCATCTCACCCCCAACCCCAACATGAAGTAATTAATATAAATTTAAACTTAACGTAGTGAATAATTCGGGGGCTTAAGGAACACACGCTTCTCGCTCAAAATGACGTCGGTTATACGGAAGAGCAGCTTTATTAAATTTCAACCGCACAAAATGTAATTATCAAAAGAGACTACTCCTTCCTACTCCTTTCGTGCTGATTTTCGATGTAAACAAAAATGAAATGTGGGTTGCATAGGACGTGGGCTATTGCAGGATGTTCTTGCAGGAATTATACTGCAGCATGTGTGGTTTATTGCGTTTGGAGTGACTGTTATGCATAGTTGCATGATTTAGTGTGTTGATTTAGGGGATGCTGGGTAGGGTTATTAAGTTGGGGAATTCTGGGAGAATTAAGGAGAAAACAGAAATTTCTGCTGTGGAACTGCAAGGACCAAGAGAAAAGTGTTAAAAAGAGCAATTGTTGTTTTGGTTTGTTTATACCGCTACAAACTAGTCCAGAGAGATGCTGAATACTTGCAGAATTATGAGTCACACAACAGCGTGTAATTCTGTTGATATTCTAGAAGGAAAAAAAAATCTAGAAGGAATGGAAAAACGAACGACTTGAAGACTTAAGACAAGTCTGGAAGATCTTGACAAACTCATTTAAAAGTAAAAAGAAGAAGAATAGAAAGTTTACAAATGCAAAAAACAATTCTGGAAGAACAAAAGAAGATTTTGAAAGAGCTTGATAAACGCTATTTGTAAGAGAAAGAATATGAGAAACGACGATTAGAGGAACAAAAAAATTCTGGAAGAAGTTGAATGATATCGTTAGAAGATAAAGAACAACAAAAATAGGTTTTGGAAAAGGTTACAAAACAGTGTTAAAAAACAATATGATAGAGAAAAGAATTTGAGGAAGAATTAGAAGAAAAAGAAGAGCTAAAAGAAGTTCTAGAAATCTAAAAGACAATTTTAAAAGAGCTTGAAAGACAACGATCGGAAAAGAAAAAAGAACAAAAAAAAACAAAAACAAAAGAAGATGCTAGAAGAGAAAGGAAAGAATACAAAAAATTAAGAGATAAAATTGAAAAATTACAAGTAAAAAAAAGAAAAAGTAAAAGAAACTTTTAGCAGCCTTATTATTGCCGAATTATTGTTTTAATTTTAGTTTTTTTAGGGAAAATAAATTTATATTTAATACCTTAGTAATATCGAATTTATTTTTAATTAAATTGCCTCACTCAACGTCACTTCAAGAGTCGCAGCCAACCAAATATTCAATACAAAAAATCTAATCAATTTCAATTTGCAAATGAGATTTTTTGTTAGAAATTTCCTCAAATTACATTATATTAAAAGCGTCTTGTCACCCGATTCACCATCAAGGCCATTGTATTCACCGCAACAAAAGCTCTAAAGAGGATAATACAACCTCATCCTCCTGTTTAAATCATTTCTAATTGTTCCTAGACAAGACAGCTTCAAGCAGCATCCCACGTTGTCATTACAGGTGCTAACGTGAAAAATCAAAAAACCCTAACACGCAGTTTCGGGCTTTTTAAAAATAAATTTTAACTCTTGAACAGAATTACAAGTACATCAGGGATTTGCAACTCCCTCTTGAGGCTTATCTCTAAAATTTTAACAAAAAATCAAGCGAGATAACGACCAATCACACGCTTACAACACATTCACAGCATGCCTGATTAGCTCTAATTGAGATTGGGGGTATTGTGGAACCCAGAGGGAGGCAACAGAGCATAACAATGAAATTTGTAGCTAGTCTAGTAATTTTTATTTTTCTCTGTTGGTAATTTATGAAATGTCAAAGTTTCTTAACCTCAAATAGACGCGTTTTTGTATAATTCAATTATCTTTATGTTGTCTCTGTGGAAGATTTAGACAAAGCCTGTTATCTTGTTTAATAAAAAACTTTGCTTATAAATTTCGTGAAATAATTTAAACTAATTGATCTCTCTGTTGGCAGTTTCTCTCCTAAACTTGCCAAACTCCTTCTCCCATATATTCATGTGGTTGAAGTCTGGAGAGTTTAAGTTTAGTTAATTCTAGAATGTATCATAATATACAAAGTTGCGGTTGGTAGAACTGGATGAGTGTGAGGCTATAAAAAAGTAGTAAAATATTTGGGTTAATTCAGAGTTGGAAACACAGGTGTTTTATTGATGAATTTTAACTAAGGTAATTTCATCGGTGAGCAATTTGCGATAAGTGAGCGTTAGACCTAAACGGTGCGACCCGAGCCTGAGGCGAGATGTTCATATTCAAATTATAAGGGCTAATGGGGCACGTTAAGAGGAAATAGGCGGATAAATCAAATAGAAAGATATATATCTATTCAAAAACGCAAATAATAGAAGAGAAAACATCACTAAGTAGCCATAAAGGAAATTTGACGTTTCTTTCAGTACCAACATAATAACAAAAAATTACTAGCGTTTGATGCCAAATTTAAAATTAGATAGATAAATATCTATTCAAAAACGTTATTAAAAAAGTAGAAGGATAACGTATGTAGTCTTAAAACAAATATGACGTTTCTTCTAGTACCAATATGAAAACAAAAAAATACTAGCGTTTAGCTCCAAATTTGGAATTAGAGAGATATGTATCTAATCAAAAACGCAATTAAAAGAAGAAAATACAAAACTTAGTAATGAAATAAATTTGACGTTTTTACTTGTACCAACATAAAAACAAAAAAAATACTAGTGTTAAGCGCCAAATTTGAAATTAGAGAGACGTATCAATACAGAAACGCAATTAAAAAAAGAAAACATAACTTGAATAGCCATAGAACAAATTTGACGTTTTTTCTAGAACCAACAAAATTAGATAAATATATAGTTTGTTTTTCTTTTTAATGCACTTGTCTGTCTCTGTTCAACACAATATGTATATGACATAGAAACGTATACAACAATGTGTTGAAAAGAAACAGACAACGGCATTTACAAGCAAAATGAACTATATGTCTATTCAAAAACGCAATTAAAATATGAAAAAACATAATTTTCTTAGTAATAAAGTTAATTTTATGTTTTTTAATAGTACCAACCTGAAAACAAAAAAATTACTAGCGTTTGGAGTCAAATTTAAATGCAATTAAAAAAAGAAACATAATAAGTTGGTTAGCCATCAAACAAGCTTTACGGTTTTTTTCTACTACCAACATAAAAACAAAAAATTACTAGCGTTTGATGTAGTATTTAAAATTAGATGAGTATATTTATTTAAAAACGCAATTAAAAGAAAAGAAAAAATATTTTAGGTAGCTATAGAACAAGTTCGAAATTTTTTTTCTAGTGCCAACAATAGAAACAAAAAAATTACTGGCATTTGGCGGCAAATTTGAAACTTTGTTACTAAAATTGAGTATTTTCGTCAAGTTTTAGTTTAATTAAACTGCCTGTATGTCGATTTAAGCTTCTCAACTCCATGCAGTTATACAAGACTCGGATTATAGAACATCTAAACTGGAAGAAAGCTTTCAGAACTTCATGAATATTAAAAACACGGTCCTGTATAATATCCTTGAATTTCAGAAACGGATTATTCAAAGACAATCTCCATTTCTATTTATTATTAAAAAAAATTAAATTTAGAAATTGGGGTGAATTTTTAATATTGTTACAGGTAGATTCATTCATAAGAAACTCTTCTTTAAAAATTTAAAACCGATCGAAATTGGGACAATTAGCAATTATCGTGTTATTGAGCGAAACGCCAATACATTTTTTTTGTTTAAGAGAGAGTTTTTATATCTCAAAACTTCAGCGATTCTTAAAGCCTCCTGGGGAGAAAAGAGCAGTTAGAATCGTAGCCAGGATTTGCTTTACGGTCCGTTTATATTTATTTGGAGGAGGGTACGACGTGAAAACTTTAAACTGAACTAAAGCGTATTGTCCTCGATTATTTCAGGGAGAATTGGGACTCACACTAAATTTTCCAATTATTTAAATAAATAGCTACTTGCTAAATAAAAATTTTCAAAAGCATTTAGTTAAATTTAAATTAATAATTCAAATTGCGAAAGAAGTTTACTAAATTCAAAACACTTAAATTAAGTTATACATATATAGTTGACTTGACAGTGTTTTACGTAGCTACCAGTAGCTAAAGAAACGAAAAAAATTCAGCAAAATGAATATGACGATTGAAAAAAATACCGAAAAACACTATACATAAAAATTACGAAGAAAGACAGTAGATTTAAACGAACAAAAAATGTAAAAGAACAAAAGTTTGTAGTAAAGAGTAAAAAACAAACGTAAAAAGTGAAACCTGTTAACGACAAAAAAATTATTTCAGAGAAACTTAGAAAACAATTGAAGTAGAAAAAAAACAAAAACTATCTGAGGAAAAAAGAGAAAAACAAAAAAGAGTGAAAGAAACTTTTAAAAAAGTTGCAAAAAACGATGTAAACAAGCAAAAAAAAATTTGAAAAACTCAAAAGTTTAAACAACGCCGATTAAAAGAACCAATAAATTTTTAAATTAATTACGCCCAAAAAATATTTTTTTGCTGTAACATTTCTAATGCCCCTGAGTATATTTTTTGGTGTCCTCTCTCATGTTTTATATCCGAATCAATCTTAAACAACAGGAGGTCAAGAGTTGTTTTTCTTTCGAGTTGACAATGACATATACCTGCCCGACATTACCATAGAAGCTTTTCTTTTGTTTCTCTCGGGAAATCATGACTAATGGAAAGCGCAAACGTCCTTTTTCTTATTTATAATCGTTTTTGTTCGGATTTAAACACATGAAGACTTTCAACTCTCATTCCTATTGCGATAAATAAAATCAAAACAATTCCCTTTGCTGCATTTGTCCCTTGTCAATATCTATTTGGCTGGGATTGGTTAGAAAGCGTTTCGAGCAAGATTTAGGTGAGGTAATTAGAGTTTTTCGCTTTTGATTAACTTGCCGTAAATTGCGCGTTACCTAACTAATGTAAAAGACGTGACCTTTTGTAGCAAATTCTTATTATAGTAGAAATTTTTGAAAAATGGGGCGGTTAAATGAGAGTTATTTGAGAGAAAATGGAAGCGGAATTGATATTTTTCATTTAGGAGGTGTTTATATGACGGTAAAACATTTTTTTGTTTTTTTATACAACCAAAATTGTGCTAATAAGGGTCTTTGGTCGATAACAATACATTATTTTAGATACAGGAAGTTGGCAACAATGAAATCAGAAGGAAATGGACAAGAAAATCGATGTGTTTGTGTTTTATCTCGTTAGAGAGGATCAGGAAATAAATACTTTGTATAAGGAAATACAGTTGTGACATTTCATCTGTTGCCAACTTTAAAAATGTAATTGTTGCTAATCTACGAAATTTTGTAATTAAAAAAATGTAAAAATAATTTCTGGAATAAATAAAAAAGTTTTAAGAAAACTAAAAAAACCATAAGTGTAATACAAGAAATTGCAAGAAAACGTTCTAGAAGAACATAAAAAGTTTTTAATAGGACTGTAAACACAACAATAAATAACAAAAAAAAAACAAGATTTAGAAAAAACGAACAAAAAAGAAACAAAAGAACAAAAATAATTTTGACCAAACACTTATTAAAGATCTTTAAATAAAAAAACAAAACAGGACCTAGCAGTGGAAACGTAACGTTTGGAAAACCAAAAAAAAAGTAAAAAGAACAATTTGTAGAAAAAGAAAAACAAAAAAACTGTAAATGGGGTTAGTAGACGTTTACTAAAAAAATTAAAATTCTTTTCTATTAGAGTTTTAAAAAGAACGCTGATCAATTTTAGAAGAAGAAAAAAGAGACTAAAATCTAAAAACAAACAATTAAATAAGAAAAAAGTACAAAAAATGCATCTAAAAGAAAAGAAAAAACGCAAAAAGAAGAGCAAAAGTATAAATTTTAGACTTCTAATGGAGTCGAATTTTTTTTTAAAGTTAACAAATGACTATTGAAAGAAAAAATAGGAATAAGAAAAATTATGGAAAAACAATTTTGACAAAATTTGTAGAACAAAGATTGGAGAAAAAGAAGCTATTCTAGAAAATCAAAAATTAATTTTACAAAAACTTAAAAAATAACGATTGGAAGAGAAAAAAGCTTTAAAAAATTCTACAAACACAAAATTTATTTCAAAAAACTAAAATAAAAAACAACGATTAGAAAACAAAAAAAACAAATAAACAACATTTAAAAAAACGCTCTTTTAAGAGAAACAGATTACTAAAAATTGTTATAAAATTTTTTAACTCAGACGTGACAGTTGGTAACATTGTTTTAAACGAACTACAACTTCCAATATAAACAAAATATTTTTCTATCAGGTTTTGTGCGCTGCCAACATTAAGAAATAAATAGTCCTAAGTTCCTAAAGCTTTTTAAGACTGCACTGCTTTTACTTAATTTTTTTGCTGACTTGAAAGCTGTAATAAAAAAGCTTTCGACCTAGAACTAATTAAAGGCTTTTGTAGTTTGCTTTTAAAGTTTTTTTTTTACTATAATGTTGGCAAGAACAACACATAACTATATTTAATATTCACAATATTTGTTAAAATTTGACAAATAAAAATTGATTTTGACATTTTATTTGTTACCAACATTAAAAAATAAAACTGCAAGATAACAACATGCTTAAAATATATCTCAAAATGAAGTTAATTATTTTCGAGTAAAAACACTTGTTATTATGTTAATTTTTATTGCAAAATGTTATTTTTTTTAAATAGAAATTAATTTGACGGATTATGTACTGCCAAATTAAAAAAATAAATGTTTCTGTTGTATTAAAGCTTCTAAAATAAAGGCAGTAAATTGTGTTTAATTCAGACCAACTAGAAAGCAGTAATAAAAAAGCTTTTAATTCAGATCAGAGAATTAATTAAAATGTTTTTTTGTAATAGTTGGTAACAGTGGTTAAAATACAAAACCTAACCTCACTTTGTATTTTATTACCAACTTAATTCTAGACACTTGTGAAAATTAACGCGTTATTGATTGCCAACCTTACAAACCAAAAAGTTTCCAGATTATTAACCCTAGATAAAGCTGTAAGCTTGTGGTTGATTCCAGCCGACTTTCAAGCCGTAATAAAAAACCTCTTAACTGAAATAATTAAACTTTAAAAATTTTCTTGTAAAACAACAAAATTATCGCCACGCTCCGTTATTCAGTGTTACATTCACAGAATAAAAATGTCTTGTCTTAAATTCGACAGAGACAAGTACAAATGACATTTGTGTTACTTTAATAACATTTTCTCTTGAAGTTTGTCCCTGTTTGTTGGACGACAATTTCAGAAAGACAAGTAGCAAGTGACTTCCTAATTGTTGCCAGCTCTGCCAACCTTATAAATATTAATAAATTCGGGAATTATAGGCTGAGATTTCGTGTGCAATTTTAAATCGATACTTCATCAAACTAACTTTAATAATTGCATGATGCTCCTTAAAATAGCGTCTTTATTGATCTATAAAATCAGAACAGGATTAGCTTCAATTAAAAAAAAATTACATTTCTAAAATCATTGCTTCAAGTATTTATTTGCGGAAATTAGAATTGATGAAGAAAGATGTGTTTTGCGTGAACAACAACCAAAGTTACACTTTTGTTTTTCTCAATCACACTGATTACAGATCTTGGAGAAAGATTAACGTGGTTTATCACCTCATAAAGCATTTACAGTTTTTAATCTAGTAGACATTTAAAACATCTACATTAACACTGTAGGTTCGAAAGAAAAAGAAGTGACTCGCCACATAAGACAGTAAAAGATGCATCAATTTCAGAATTAAAGATAGCTTCTAAAGAAGCAGAAAAATCTGTTTTAGCAATTTGCGAAAACTTGTACAAAATCGGAGATTTAAGGAAATGTAAATTTTATTTTAAAACTTGTAACAGTTTAACAGGACAGGTAATTATCTGCACTCTTTCAAGACCCATTTTTTACGTCATTCTTCTGACTTAATTAGCCCATGATTGATTACAAAGCGAGTTAAAATTTGCCTACGCGTGAAAATTTTTTCGACACTTGAATAAGAGCGTTTATAATTAAGTTTTTCGCAGTGAATGCAGATTCATTTTCAGTGAGGGCGAATCCTGAAACACGTGTTAAAAATATTATTTGTGAGATTCTTCGCATTCTTGACATGACGGTCGTAAAAACTGTTTACTTTAAGCTCGATGGCGAGAGAATTATTATGGAATGACAATGTGACCAAATTGTTGCAAGATGAAATGGGAATTTTTGGTTTATGGGGTTGGTAGCGAAATATAAATTCACAAAATGTCAAAAAGCACACCTAAACAAAATCACAATGATTTACGGCTTAAATTATTTGTTTTAGGGATTTTAATGCGATTGGCAACACTACAATACGTAATATACATTTTTTATTTTCTACGTTGGTAGTCAAATAAAGTTGGTAACGCATGAAACGCTCTATAAATTCACAAAAAGTCAGGAGAGTCAAAGAAAATCACAGTGAATTCTGCTTATATCAATAGTTTTTAGGGATTTTTAATGCGATTGGCAACACTACAATACGTAATATACAATTTTTATTTTCTAAGTTGGTAGCAGATTAAACGTCAAATTAGGTTGGTAGCAAATGAAACATTATATAAATTCACAAAATGTCAAAAAGCGCACATAAACAAAATCACAGCTTAAATTATCAGTTTTAGGGATTTTAATGCGATTGGCCACACTACAATACGTAATATACATTTTTTATTTTTTACGTTGGTAGTCAAATAAAGTTGGTAACGCATGAAACGCTCTATAAATTCACAAAAAGTCAGGAGAGTCAAAGAAAATCACAGTGAATTCTGCTTATATCAATAGTTTTTAGGGATTTTTAATGCGATTGGCAACACTACAATACGTAATATACAATTTTTATTTTCTAAGTTGGTAGCAGATTAAACGTCAAATTAGGTTGGTAGCAAATGAAACATTATATAAATTCACAAAATGTCAAAAAGCGCACATAAACAAAATCACAGCTTAAATTATCAGTTTTAGGGATTTTAATGCGATTGGCCACACTACAATACGTAATATACATTTTTTATTTTTTACGTTGGTAGTCAAATAAAGTTGGTAACGCATGAAACGCTCTATAAATTCACAAAAAGTCAGGAGAGTCAAAGAAAATCACAGTAAATTCTGCTTATATCAATAGTTTTTAGGGATTTTTAATGCGATTGGCAACACTACAATACGTAATATACAATTTTTATTTTCTAAGTTGGTAGCAGATTAAACGTCAAATTAGGTTGGTAGCAAATGAAACATTATATAAATTCTCAAAATGTCAAAAAGCGCACATAAACAAAATCACAGCTTAAATTATCAGTTTTAGGGATTTTAATGCGATTGGCCACACTACAATACGTAATATACATTTTTTATTTTCTACGTTGGTAGTCAAATAAAGTTGGTAACGCATGAAACGCTCTATAAATTCACAAAAAGTCAGGAGAGTCAAAGAAAATCACAGTGAATTCTGCTTATATCAATAGTTTTTAGGGATTTTTAATGCGATTGGGAACACTACAATACACAACATACAGTTTTTATTTTTTATGTTGGTAGCAGATTAAAGCTCAAAGAAGGTTGGTAGCAAATGAAACGTTATTTAAATTTACATAATGTTAAAAAGCACATTTAAACAGAACCACATTAATCTTCGTCTTAAGTTATTACTTTTTAGGGTTTTTAAAGCGATTGGCAACACTACAATACGTAATGTACAGCTCTTATTATCTATGTTGGCAACAGATTAAAGGTCAAATAAAGGATCTACCGAATGAAACGTTTTTAAATTCACAAAATGTCGAAATGCGCACAAACAAAATCACAATAACTTTGGCTTAAATTATTAGTTTCTAGAGATTTTAATGCGATTGGCAACACTACAATAAGTACGTAGATAATATACAATTTTTATTTTTTAAGTTGGTAGCAGATTAAATGTCAAATACATCAAAACAAACGTTCAACGAAAAACTGATTATTTAAGCTCGATATTGATGCAATTATTGATAATGTGTTAAAAATTATGAAATGTGAAGTTTTGTTTTACGAGGTTGGTAGCAGATAAAACTTCAAATAAATTTCCAAACGTCAAAAATCAGCCGATAAACAAGACAACTAGATTTTTTAACTAAATTGGTTTAAAATACGACTATTACGAGAGTTTTTTGTTTTAATAATTGTTTTAACCTCTATTAAATCATGTTTTAGCCAACCCTCACACTTAAAATTCCCCTGTTTTCTCATCAAAAATTTTTAATTAATTTTTCATTTAGTTCGAATATTGAGCGGTTTCTCGGTGGTAAAATCTGTTTACTTTGGTTGATGTCTGAAATTATATAGTGACAATGTGTTGAAATTGTTTCAAGAGGAAATTGTAATTGGTAATAATATAGTTAAGGGTTAATTATGACGTGAATATGCCATTTGTTTACTTACAAGAATCATGATAGTGATAATCTAAACTAACAAAAGGCTTCATTAAATTGAACGGAGAGAAATACAAATTAGTAGATCTGATACTGGTTTAATTGGGTCACGTCCTGAATCCCCCAACGATCATGGAGACGGGTGGACTACCAAAACTACCCTTTAATAGTGAATTATTTTCGAAAATGGAACAATGGACGGCTTCAACTTTACTAAACTGTGATTAAAACATCGCAAATGCAATAGGGCGAAATGGAGATTCGGCTGTGCTAGGAAAGTTTTGGTTTTATGTGTTGGCAACGAGAAAATTGCATTTATTTTTTCAATGTTGGTAACATATCAATAACCACCTTAAAATTCCCTAGATGTTTTTTTTAAATAACACAAATAACAAAAACAGTGTTATCATTCAAGTTATTTTTTTATAAATGCAAGGTTTCATCTTTTTTTAAAATGTTTGTAATATCTAAAACGTCAAATTACATTGTTGCCAATCTTTCTAAAATACCCTAAATATTTAATTAGCGCAAATAAGTGTAGTTCTTGCAGTTATATCACAAATAGAAATTAGAAAACTGCATTTATATTTTTAATGTTGTTAACTTTTAAAATGTCACATTAATTTATTACCAACCTTTTCAAAATTCCCTAGATGTTTTCTTAAAGAAAACAAATAACTAAAATATTGTTTTCATTCAGATTTTTTAATTTTTCTGATAAATGCAATGTTTCGTCTTCTTATAAAATGTTGGTATTATTTATTATATTATTTAATATTGGTAACATTTAAAATGTCATAATATTTTATTGCCAACCTTTACAAAATTCTCTAGATGTTTTTTTAAACAACACGAATAACTAAAACAGTGTTTCACTCAAATTTTTTAATTTTTTTGATAAATGCTAAGTCTCAGCGTCTTCTGATATGTTGATAATATCTAAAACGTCAAATTACATTGTTGCCAACATTTCCAAAATACCCTAAATATTCAATTAACGCAAATAAGTGTAGTTCTTGCAGTAATACCACAAATAGAATTTAGAAAATTATTTTGTTTTAATGTTGGTGACATTTAGAACGTCTCATTATTTTGTTACCAACCACTTCAAAATTCCCTAGATATTTTCCTAAACGACACAAATAACTAAAATCTTGTAGTCATTAAAGTATTTTAATTTTTTTGAGTCTCAACGTCTTCTAAAGTGTTAGTTATACCTGAAATGTCAAATTACATTGTTGCCAACCCTTCTAAAATACTCTAAATATTCAATTAACGCAATAAGTTTAGTTCTTTGCAATTACATCACAAATAAAAATTAGCGAAACTGCATTTGTTTCTTTAATGTTGGTAACATTCAAAATGTCACAATATGTTATTGCCAACTTCTTCAAAATTCCCTAAATGTTTTCTTAAAACATACAAATAACTAAACTAGTGTTACTGTAATCATTCAGATTTTTTACAGCCGCAAACCAAATTTTTTTTTCTTAAGACAGACATTATTTTAAAGAAGTATTTTTTCAGTTTAATTATAAGCCTTAATTAAGTTACCAACTTTGATAATTTGACAGATGTCTATTCAGTATTTCTAAATTAACAAAATTATACACATTTCTAATCCATTATATTATCCTTTCATTTCAGGATATTCAATTTGCGACATTATCCTTTTCATATAAATTAATTTCACAAACTTTAAAGTTTCCTAAAGATAATAAAACACAAAATTTATTAAAAATTTATTGTTTTTTCGCTAAATAAGACAAGTAATTTTCAATTTGCATAAAAAGAAAGTCGCGAACTTCACAAACTTTACTTCTAGTGTGTGGTACTTCTAATCGTTTTAAATCCTCCAAACACTCCAAAAGTTCGCTTTTTATTAAATTATAATCTTCAGAAGTGTTATTCGGATTTTTAATTTTTGTTCCTAACTTATCTACATTTGTCTTAATTGACATAACATCTAGTAGAGCATTTCCTGTTGTACTATTCCTTGAAATATTCTTATCCAATAAAACTAGAACTTTATTAATCAAATCTAACACTTCTGAATGATTTTTGTCTTTTTCTGATAAAGAAATCGCTTCAGCTTTGTACTGTTGCAACAACTGAAACGAATTAATATAAGTATTACTGTCTTTACTGTATGAAAAATTTTGTATTTGTGTCTGAATATTTTTAACACAATTTTCGATTTCTTTTAATTTATCTCTGTGAGGCGAAACTTCGTAAATCTCATTATTGACTTCGACTTCTATTTCTTCTTGATTACGTAGCAAATTCAGTTTTTTTTCAATTTTGATTTGAAGTGAAGACAGTTTGTTGTAAATTCCTGAAAGTTCATCTGAATTACAGTCACTCAAATTAATTTTTTCGAAATTATTGTAAGCCACAATGACGTCATTTAGTAATCCTGTTTTATTTTTTACTTCTAGAGCTAATAAATTATTCTCGATGTTATACAAGAGGTAGTCTTTCCGTTTTTTTATTTTGTCGCTGACTTCTGCAATTTCAGCCACTTCACTTCTCAATTTCAAGATTTCATTTTCGAAAAACCCCAATTCGTAGTGTTTCTCCTCTGCTTGTTTCAATTTTTCTTCAATTTCTTTTTCGCTTAAAACATTTTCAACTGAATTCATCGCTCCTAATAACTGTGTTTTTTTTACTCCTATATCATGGTCAACATCATCAATCAAACTCAGCCGTTTCTTGTAATCACTGATCATTTCCTTTTCCGTTTCAAAACTCGGCTTTGTCAAATTATTGCTGATTGTTTTAATATCCTTTTCGATGTTGGCAAGAGTCAGCATCGATTTGGCCTTAAGTCGCGGCTCGATCGTTTTTGAATTACCCTCCAGGGTTGCCAAATCGTTCAAAGCTGCGCCGATAAGTCGCTCCACTTTGCGGATCCTGGAGGCTCTTATACTCCGGCTTAGGATGTAGCCGAGCTCTTTTTGGTAATCCAGGAGGATGTCGTGGGATTTTTCGATTTCGTGGGGTGGGAGATTGCTTTGCATGTTTTCAGTAATTTGTAAAACGTTGGTTTTGATCACGTGGAGACGCTGTTTGGCGCTGCTTTGGCCCATTTTGAGCAGAAATCTAAAAAAACGCCAATGTACTAAGTGTGTTGTTGCGTTGATCTTCGAACAATTTTTTTATGTAATTAAATAAATTATTTGGGAATACTTACTTCAGTTAAAACTGATTTTGCAACTGCATTCATAGTACAAATAAGAATTTGTTAGGAAATCCCTGCAATTATCTGATAAGATATACAAGTTTGTTTTATTGATAAACTGTCTATTTAGAGATAAAACTACTAAGAATATAACAAAATTTATTTCATAATTCAACATATTTTTATAATTTTTTAAAGACACTTTTCTTTATGTAAGTAACACGGGACTCAAAATTCAAAAAAAAATATATAAAGCTTGTTACAATTTCAATATGGTGGCGTCACATGGCGTTACCTGAAGGTTGAGATGAAGATACGCTATAATAATAGCAGGCTTTGTCACAGATTTTATAGTTTCTGGCAAGATTATTTACTAATTAATTTTATCTAGAATAACTTTTGGAATTCAGGTATTTTTAGGTGAGAATAAGAGATGTTAAAAATCAAGATGGCGTCGACTCACGAGGTCCTTTACAAAATTGATGAAATTAGAGAAAACCATTGAAATGTTATATAATCATTACAGATGAAAGACAACATTGATTATATCATTTTAAAAGGCAAAAGCAATATTTTACTAATTTTAAAAGCCTAAGAATTTTTTTAGAAACCTTGGACGGCATTTTATTAATGTTAGAAGCCAAATTTATCGATATTTTACGAATATTTAAAACAGAAAATTTGTTTTTAGCCAATATTTAGACTCATACAAACAAAATTTTTTTTTCTGTGATACTAGAAGCCGGAGGCGACATTTTACTAAGACTAAACTTTGCAGCCGTAATTTTACTAATTTTAGATACTACACTCAACCGCAAAATTAACCGGACACTAAGATTTTTGAAAAAATTTCAGTTACGAAAAAACAAAGCAAAACAAAATTAAGAAAACAGCAAAAAAATGGTTTCAGTAGCGAGTATTTCCTCCTCGCACTTGAATTACAGCTTTTATTCGTCGAGGCATACTTGCAATCAAGTCTGCGATCTCATCTTGGGCCATTAGCTCCTACTCATTCAGCAACGCCTGTTCCAGCTCAACTGTTGTATGAAACTCGCCGTAGTTCTGTCTTATCCTTTTCTCCAGGTTGTCCCATATGTGCTCAATGGGGTTTAGGTCAGGGCTTATGGGTGGCCATCTTAGCACCTGAACATTAATGTTGTGAAAGTACTGACGCGTAATCTGGGCTGTGTGAGGACACACATTGTCGTGCATTAAGAGAAACTCTTCCCCTACAAATGGCGCAAAAGCAACCACATGATTTTGTAAACACTCCCCAATGTACCAGTCAGCGTTAATGCTACCTTTCCGCACCGTTACAAGAGCTGTATGAGCCTCCAAAGAAATCCCTCCTTATATCATTTCACCTCCACCACCAAATGCTACTCTAGGCGCAAAGCAACACTGGGCATACTGTTCCCCTGGGAGTCTAAATACTCGTTGACGTCGACCAGGTGAATACCTAGTGAAACGCGACTCATCCGTAAAGAGAACGGAGCCCCATTCGTCCATATTCCAATCAACATAATTTCGCGCAAATTCCAATCGTTGTCTGCAATGCTCTGCGTTCAACTTAAGGCCAGTAACTATCTTAAAACAGTATCAGAAGAAAACATGGTTCCATGAACATCCGCCAGTCTCCTGGCCAAAGCTGTAGCAGGAAGAGTCCGTTATTGTAATCGAAGAAATCTGTTTTCCACTTCATTTGTTACTCGTTTTCTGCCTTGTCCAGGTCTTTTGGAATAGGAACCAGTTGCCCTGAATCTTTGTATCGCATCGGATACCGTGCTTTTAAGAAAACCAAGCACATTTGCAATAAATCGTATGCTGCGTCCATCATGTAAAGCAACAGCTTGGGCAGCTTCTTCGGGACTCATTACAATATGAATCGCTTCTACAACAAATCTCTTCCCCAAAAACCCAAATCAAACAAACCAGAACCATCTATCGACACCAATTTGACAGACGTGTAAAACAAACAAAACCTTTCTGATTGGAAGACGCGTAAGAAAATAGGTAAAAGTAATCTGCGTGATAGGAGTTAACCAAAAAAAATTGAATATCTTTTCTTTTAGTTGTTTTTTATGTGCTGCCATATAAAATCAATGTAGAGAGCGTTTTTGCAAATTTACGGGACAAAAATCAAGTGTCCGGTTAATTTTGCGGTTGAGTATAGATATTGTAGTCCCGATTAACTTTATATTTAATAAAGACACATACGACATTGTTTTTCTAGATCTAGAAGCCACAACCGGTATTTCACTAATTTTAAAATCTAGAGATATTATCTAGCCATTTAGCAGCTGCAGAAAAAGACTTGAAAGAAACAGAAGTAATAAAATAGAAAAGACAGCTATAAAACAAAGTCTTTTTTAAGAAATTTAGCAAAATTTATTTCACAACTCAGTCTCAACATATTCTAGTTTATTTTTAAATTTTTCAATTATCTTTAAATATTCTTCTTTAAGTGACGTTAATTTTTCTGATGTTTCAAGTCGAAGCAAGTCTTCTTCAATTCTGGCAAGCATTTCTTTACTACTTTGAGGTATAACTTCTCCCATTATTTCAATTGCTTTCAGGACACTCGCAGTCTTCTCTAAATCTTCCTGCAAAGTCCCAATTTCTTCTAACAGCGCTTTCTTCTTTTCTGTTGCGACATCACTGTCTAAATTAAGCTCTTCTAGAGCCGAATTATTCGCAGATAGAGCTTCAACAAATTCGAAATATTCATCACTGCTTTCTAAGCCTACAAAAGCAAGAATTTTTGGTTTTAAAGTTTCGATTTTTTCTTCAATTTCTAGCAGTTTGACAGTTTCTGGCACTGAAACGGCTAGAATATTATCGATTTGTTCAAAGAGTGATAATTTACGCGAAGATATTTCTTCAGAGACATCTAGAATATCGCCAACTTCTGATTGAAGACTTTTCAGATTTTCCAAAAATTGCCTAAATGTGTTTTCGTGTTTTTCTAGTTTTTGCCTCATTTCTGTTTCAAAATATCGCGTTTCAAGCTTTTCTAAATCATCAGAAATTTTTGTTTTTTTCGTAATTATTTCATCGGTTATTTCATCAACAGAATTTAGCTTATTTCTCATTTCTGCTAAGACGTCCCGAAAATTGTTTTCATTTATATTCTGAGAATTCAAAATTGTTTCCTTAATTTCTTCCAAATGTTTTAAATACGGATCAGGATTATTTTTCTGCTCAACTGTCACGAGTTTTTTTATTTTAATAATTCGTTGAAATGTGTGGAAAAAATCTTTTTCGAGAGAAGTTTTTCTCTTTTCTGTTTCTTCATCATCTTTTATTTCTATTTTATGTAATTCTTTTATTAAATCTTCGATGTTTTTACTTAGTCTATTTAACTTATCTAAATCTTTCTTTGCGTCACTTATTGATATTTTTATAAATTCTAGATTTTTTTCAATTTTATTTAATTCTTCTTCATTTTCTTTATCTACATCTTCACTTACAATTTCTTCTTTCTTATCTTCGCATTTTTCTTGTTTTTGTTGTTGACTGTCTATACTGTCTCTACCACCTATAAATACTTTTAAAAATTTGTTTTAATAAAAAACTTTTTACCTTTAGAAGAACCCCGTGATAAACGTCTAAGAAAAGATTTTTTTCTTTCTGGTTTTTGAACAATTAGTGTTCCTTGTTTGGACGTAATTGCTCCCATTTTTAACCTTTCTTATTTCAAAATTTCTAGAAATATTAATCTTAGAGATATTTCAGCCGATATTTACTAAGACTGAGATAAGCTCTAGATAATAGATAAGACATGAATCAATTTATTTGAAAAAACAAGTTTGTAATAAAACAAATAAAATAAAATTTGGGACAAATAAGCGAAAAGAACACGATAATAAAACTCTGAGCTAATTTACGTGATTTATCTTTTCTAGGAATTTTTTTAAGCCGTTCTACTTTTGCTTGAATAAAAACAAAAAATCCCTACACGTTTGTACTTTGGCAATAACTCATTCTAATCAGCGATAACAAAATTTATTAATTTATTTTTTTAATTAGAAATTATAAACCAAATTCGTTGAAATCTCATTTATATTCATCACAAATTACATCAAAACCTAATTAAAAACACAATATTTCTCTCTGTATTTTTTCCGTTCGTTTTGTTGCACCTTTTCATCCAATTTTCTCAGACAGGCATTGATTTTCTCCAGTGTTTCTGTATTATTTTTATCGCCGGATTCATACACAAGGGTCCATATGTTATGAAGGGAATTTCTGGTGTTATGATAAGAGAAGTCTGATTTACCTCCTGTCAGTTCTTCTGTCTGCTTTTCACACGTTCGCAGAATTTTCGCAATTTTTTCATCCATTTTTCGGACGAAGCTAGACTCGCAGTCAAGTATACACTCAAATAATCGAACTTAATCCGATAAAAAGCGATAAACGAGGTGATAGCGATTTTTTAATTTTCTATAATGATATTTGCGTCATTTAAACACTTTTAGGGAATTTTGGGAGAGTGGTGATGCAATGTTTTTAATTGATATGATACCAATATTTTGAAACGAAATGTTACAACATTTAAAAAACTTTTGTTAACATTTAAAAAAATTTTTGTTGTTTAAAATTTCTGTTAATTTTGTTTCAACTTCGTCTGGAATTTGATTTTGAAATTTTCAGTTTATTCTAGATTTAGATTTTTTTTACATTATTTTTTTTATAATCGTCAAGTTTTCAAGCTTTTTTAAAATCGTTTTTAGTTCTTCCAGATTTTTTTGTTTTTTTTTTCTGTTCCTATCGTCATTTTTAAGCTCTTTTTTAAACTCTTTTTGTTTTTCTAGAAACTTTCTTCTAGCATTTTGTTGGTCTTTTCTTTTTAATTTATTTAAAAACAAATTAATTTAATAAACAATTAGGTATTTAAAGCAATTCGATTCTACTTTTCTATTGCCTTGTAATGTAATCGTTTTATTTCGCTAAGTTGAGCCAGAATTAAAAAAAAATAGTTCCGTCTTGTTGCTTTATGTTGGCAATATTTAGCCGAATTATGGTAAAATAACAAAATATTTATAATTTTTTAAGGTAAGCTACAAAAATTTTACTTGTACATGCTACCAACCTTTAAAAAAATAGTTATTAAAGTTCTGCTTTTTAGTTACAAATAGATACTAACCACTGTTTGACATCTTTATATTAGACAAGGATTGGCAACAGTTACGTTTTAAAGTTGGCAATAGCTCAAATGTCATAAATGTTTCTTAATAAATTTAAAACAATATCTAGTATTTTTAAGTTGGTAGGTAGCAAAATAATGTGACGTTTCACAAGTTACCAACTTTAAGAAATGAAATACAGTTTTTTAACTTTTGGAACAATATGACAACGTAGTAATTTGACGTTACAAACGGTGCCAACATTTTAAAACAAAATATTACTAAATTTTTGAAAATTAAAACAAATCAATTAAACAAATACCTCTATTGCTTTTCAAAGCGAGTTTCAGTACCTGAAACAACCCACAATTGTAAATAAAAGTCTTAAATTAGCCCAACAAAAGCGTGTGGGTTGTTACAGTCGTCGTAATTCTAAAATCTAATTTTAAAAGTCGACGAATCATGTATAAGAAAGTAAATAACTCGGTGATAGCATTTTTTGATAACTTTTCTCAAAGAGGTCAAGTACAAAGTCAAAAATGACATAACGTTTTCCTAAAATGCAACGGAAATTGGTGAGTGTTCTTAAAAATCTAAAAAAAATAGTGATTAGTGGGTTACAGTGATGGGTTGTAAAAACTCGAAACCAGATTCTGATGTTGTGATTATTTTACATGAAAGAAATCGTGTTGTTATCAAAGATAAAAGAAAGAAACGGAAGAAACAATCAATTGTGCTTTTTCTTCCTGTTATTGTTGTCACAGATGAGTATAACATGCAGAGGGTTATTTACACACCGGAAGAACAACAAGAAGAAGATATGAAGAAATATATTTTTGAGACAAGACGGTTTTAAAAACTAAGCTGAGTAGTAGTGTTTCAGCTCGTTGAGCTCGTGGGTAATTTTTTTCTCGTGATAAACTAACTGAACTGAAGTAATTTTCAAGAATTAATATTAAAAATTTAATCTCGCTTTGTTAATTTTTTTTTCAGTTAAATATTTAGATGCTTTAAGATGTTAAAACTATAAATTTGTGAGAGCAAACTTATTTCATCTCGAACCGCTCTAATAGAACTTGAAAATTTAATGTTTCTTTTTCCTTTTCTCGAAGTAGGTTAGCAAAGCGGAATTTTTTTTGTTAAATACTAAATTATTTCTGATATTTTCTGAATAAAAACCAGAACAAACACGAACTCCATTTTATTTAAAGTGAAATTCCCCAACTAAATGCAAAACTCTCAATTTAATAAGCCACTCGTCTCTGAGTAATTCTCAAAAGTTAATACCAAGTGAAGTATCTGAATAATGCATCTCCCAATCGTTAGAAATGTGACCTCTGCCGCCATTAAAATCGATGTTGCACCAAATATTCTCGGTTTTTCCTCGTGTGTTTAATTATGAAAGTTTTGGCTAACTTTGAAGTACACTTTGTGTTATAAAGAGAGGGTAAAATCAATCCTTTTCGAAAATTCCTGCACCTACTTAACATTCCATTTTTGTCTGAGTCTCTAAATTAAATTTGCCTCGTTTTCACTAACATTCTTACCTTAATCCCATCCGGGCTCTTAGCTTGATGAACAGGAAATGCGCCACCAGTGAGAGAATAACAAATTATCTGCTTCGAGAAATTTTGGGCCTGTTTGGAAGTTTCAGAAATTAGAGTTCTTTCGGGAGTGATTACATGATTTAGCCTTGATTTTTTGCCTTATTACAGCGATTAGTTGATTGGAAATTCTAGTGTGTCCCGAGGGACAATTCGGGGAAAATAATGACCAAACTTTAGCACTGAGCATTATTATTAAACTCTCCTAATTAATAACAAAGCATTTAAACTAGAGTTCCTGCAAAAGCATCGTTTTGAGTTTTCGCAGCCGCGTCTAATTTTCGCATACACTCATCAATTCGTCTCATACATTCTTCCTTTCTTGCACTCAACTCTTGATTAACTCTCAGTTTTCCTAAATTTACTTTAAGACGAATTATCTCTTCGTCGAGATAAGTGTATTCAGGATCTCCGAAATACCCATTAAACGAGTCAATTTTAATCAGCATGACTTGTACTCCCGTCTCGAATTTTTCAATTTCTTCAGTTTGCTTCACTCGCTCATCTAGAATCTCGGTGTATCTCTGAATGTCACGGATTAGTTTCACTTTCAAGTGATGCAGTTCACTAGTTTGGTCTAGGTTTAGTTCGTCGAGTCTGAGGGTGACATCAACAAGAATGCCATCGATTTCGAAAAACTTCTTGCTAGTTTCTGATCCTACGAAATTCAGAATTTCGGGCTTCAGTTCTTCTAGTTTGTTCTCGATTTCTGCGATTATTTTTGCCGCGATTTGTTGCTGCTCCATTTGTTTTTGTTGCAAGTCTTCAACTAAGACAGAATGAGGTTTAGTGACTAATTTTAATTCTTGGATTCTGGCAAAATAGAAATTAATATCGTTGTATAATCTGTCACGTTCGAGACTTGAATGGTCGTCCTTGATGTTATCAAGAGCCAAAATTGACAGTGTTAGTCTCGCATCAAGTTTATTTAATTCTTCTTTTGTTAAAGGCTGGATTTTGTTTAATTCCTGTTTGACATTTTCAACATTTTGCCGAATTTCAACCAGTTCTTTACCACCAGATTCTCGAACATCTTGTTTAAGGTTGTTATAATTGTGATCTTTGCTTGATTTCTGCTCTAAAATCATTTTACTATTCTCAATATCTCGTTTGACCTTCAAAGCAACATTTGGGTCTTTGTAGACCTTATCAACATTACTTAAATGTCGGTTTAAATCACGCTCAATAGCATTATATAAAACATTTTTGTATGTCCCACTGTATCTATTTACTTTCTCTTTGAGTTTTCTCAAATCTTGATTAAACCGTTTCTCTTCTTCTGAAGTCTCACCTTCAACATTATTTTTTCTCAAATCTTCTAAATTCTTCAAATAGCGTCCGATTTGCTCTAAAATATCATCTCGTGACTTACATAAAGATGTCCGATTTGGTGCAATTTGCAAATTTTTTAAATACTGTTGATGCTCAAGCAAACTGCTTTTAATTGAATCAAAATCAGGACTACCACTTCCAAAACTTTGAATCTTGCTTCCCAAATCATTAACTCTTGTACTAACAGACATAATATCAACCAAAATATCCTCAGTGGTACTCTTCCGACTCGATAAATTATTTTCCAAAAGAAGTAAAACATTGTCAATGTATTTCAGAAGATTCTCACTGAATCTTCCTACATCCTCACTTTGAAAACCTAAATTTTGAGCCTCACTTTTGTAGTTGTCCAATTTACTTCTCAAGTCTTTATACAGTTGGGTCTCTTTAGTATAACGAGAGTTCTCAATGTGAAATTGCAGTTGCTCAACCTCTTTTTGTATGTACTCCATTTTGGCACGAATTGGGGCAAGAAAATTTTTAACCGGTTCTAAGAAATTTTCTTTAATTGTCACTAATTCAGCTCCTTGTTCTTGATTTTGTACAAGTTTTAATTTTTGCTCAATTATTGCTTTAGCTTCAGATAGAATTTCTGCCATTTCTTTTGAAGCAGGAATCTCGCGGCAAACACTCAACAAATTGGGCTTTTTTCGTAATACAACAAACTCGTCTTTTTCTTCTTCTTTTAATTTCTTGTCGTTATCTTCAACTTTTCTATCTAGAGCAGCAATATTGTTGTCAATATTGTACAAGACGTATTTCTTCTTTTCTTCGATTATTGTAGTGACGTCTAAAATTTTACTGACGTAATCTCTTAACTGTTCAAGAGACTGTCGGTGTTTCTTGTAAATTGCGCTATCAGAAGTTTCTCCAAATTGTGACAAATCTATTCTTGATTGGAAATGTTGATATTCAGCTTTATTTAATTTCTCTTCCATTTCAATTTTTGAAAATGCATTTTCTACATTTAGAACAACATCTGACACTTCTCTTTTCTTCAAACTGATTTCCTGGTTCATTTCTTCAATCAAATTAAGTTGATTTTTTAATTTCTCAAAATTTGCTTTCTCTGTTTCAAAATTCTGACTATTTAAAGTACGACCAATTTCTGAAATGCATTTTTCGATTTCATCTAAATCCTGAAGACACTTTTCTTTCTTCTCCTTCACTTGCAACTCAGCTAAATAATTAATATTGCTTTCAGTACTCAACTGTCTTTTAAATCGATCAATTTGTTGATGAAGCTTTATCAAATTTTTTTCCAAAAGCGCTTTTCTTTCTTCATCTATAATCTGATTCTTCACATCAACCATATGAAGATCTGTCATAAGTGTTTGAATAGACTTCCCCAAAAAATGCAACCGACTTCTATCCTTGTTTGTTTCAGCAGTTTTTACATCAGTTTTCAGCGCTTCTAATTTAAGTTCTATATCTTCAAGTGTTCCGGTTATATTTCTGTTAGCAATTTTGGGAGTTTGTCGAGGAGTCTTCAATGAAGATCTTCGCGAAGGTGGAGTAGTTGACGCTCTTACAACATCAGAATTCTTCTGATCTTGTAATCTAAACAGTTCTGCAGTTGCAGAAGAGACAAGTTTTTGAGCCGAATCAACTTCTTGTTTTTTAGATTTTTTTGAAATTGTGCTGAGCCTTTGAGAGTAGTCTGCTAGAGATTTTTGAAGACGGTCAAAATCTTGTTGGTCGACTTGATTATTTCTGATTAATTCTCGAATTTGCTCGATTGAAACAACGATTGATTTGGCGTTTTTCTCCCGTTCTTTTGCTACAAAAAAAAATTAGGTAATTTCTAATTTTAGAAACAAACTTACAATTTCGTCTTGAAGAATTCCGTTTAAAAGAATTAGAAGGAACTGAAGCTAAATCAAGACTAACTTCTTGTTTCAGCGCATCTAACTCTTTAGAAGTAATTTCAATGAGTTGTTCTAGTGTGTAAACATCACTAGTCCTTGCTTTCCGAGATAGATGACCATCAATTTCGTTTTTATAATTATTTAAAATTCCCTGAATACGTTCAACATCATTTCCTGTTATTTTTCCGTTTCTCATATCCTTTCTGATTCTTCCTATAGACTCAGTGATTTGTTGAAGTTTCAGTTTTGATTCATTTTGGCCCATCTGATAGAAAAAATAAATATTTACTTTAAGATTTTCAACAAAACAATGTCTTATCTATTCAGGTTAGTTGATAACTCGTCCCTGAACTTAACTTAAAATTCAAAAAAAAATGCAAATTACCTTTCTCATTTATTTAAAACAATCGCAAGCCAAACACAAACATCACAATTTGATCTTTTCACCATTTAACCTCAAACAAAAGTGAAAATTGAGCTCGCTATCAGTGATAACAGATAAAACTGATAACAATTTGTGTTCTAATCAAAGCACCGGCATTTCTTGAGTAAATATTTTTTTTAATTAGAATTGTAATAACTGGTGGTGTTTGTAAATTTTTGAAATGTCTCATTTTGAGTAAATTTTAAAAAAATGTTTTTTTAGCCTTGATTATCAGTGTTTGTCCACGTGTTTTTTTTGTTTGATGTGTTAATATAATTAGTCTCAGGTTTGAAATTTATTAGCGAGTGGTGTTCCACAAGGACTCCAAATGATACTGACAATTCAGATTATGGAAGTGGCATTGTTAAATGAATTTGCTGTTAAGAGAAGTGTGCAGTGACAGGTTTTATAATTAAAATAAAGTCAATCGAAGGACTGCGACATGTTCAACAAGCTTTAAGCGGTGTTAAGGGTAAATTAGAGCGAGATTATACAGAGAATTTAACCCTATTTAGATATTTTTTTAATTTTTTTTATTAATTTTTCTTAGAAACTTTTTATAAAAAGCAACTTACCAAATTAAAAACACAAAGAAATTGAGTTTATTAAGAAAGAAGAACTTAATTTTATAGAGATAGAAGCACTAAAACAAAAAGTTAGTCTTAATTTGGTTCCTGTTTCGTCTAATTTTTTTAAACAAAATTTAAAAAAACCTCTAAATTAATTTTTAAGATAGGGAAAGCGAAATTTAATTTTCTTGTAGCAAAAAAACTAGAAAAAAATCTCAAATTAGTAGCTGTTTGAACAGAACAAATTTGAGAAATAATCAGAAAAAATCAAGTCGACCAAAAAAATTCTAACCATTTTCAAAAATCTCTAGCTTTTTCTCAAAGATTCAGCATATTTTCAAAAAAATTTAAAAGACAGAAAGTTAATTCGGCTTAAAAACTAGTATTTTCTGCGACTGCAGAACTGTTTAGATTGCAAGATCAGAAGAATTCTGATGTTGTAAGAGCGTCAACGACTTTACCTTTGAGAAAATCTTCATTGAAGACTCCTCGACAAACTCCCAAAATTGCTAACAGGAATATAACCGGGACTTTTGAAGATATAGAACTTAAATTAGAAGCGCTGAAAACTGATGTAAAAAATGCTGAAACAAACAAGGATAGAAGTCGGCTGCATTTCTTGAGGAAGTCTATTCAAACACTTATGAACGTCTTCATGTGGTTGATGTGAAGAATCAGATTATAGATGAAGAAAGAAAAGCGCTTTTGGAAAAAAAATTGATAAAGCTTCATCAACAAATTGATCGATTTAAAAGACAGTTGAGTACTGAAAGCAATATTAGTTATTTAGCTGAATTGCAAGTAAAGGAGAAGAAAGAAAAGTGTCTTCAAGATTTAGATGAAATCGAAAAATGTTTTTCAGAAATTGGTCGTACTTTAAATAGTCAGAATTTTGAATCAGAGATAGCAAATTTTGAGAAATTAAAAAATCAACTTAATTCGATTGAAGAAATAAACCAGGAAATCAGTTTGAAGAAAAGAGAAGTGTCAGATGTTGTTCTAAATGTAGAAAATGCTTTTTCAAAAATTAAAAAGGAAGAGAAATTAAATAAAGCTGAATATCAAGATTTTCAATCAAGAATAGATTTGTCACAATTTGAAGAAACTTCTGATAGCGCAATTTACAAGAAACACCGACAGTTTCTTGAACAGTTAAGAGATTACGTCAGTAAAATTTTAGACGTCACTACAATAATCGAAGAAAAGAAGAAATACGTCTTATATAATATTGACAACAATATTGCTGCTCTAGAAAGAAGAGTTGATGATAATGATAAGAAATTAAAAGAAGAAGAAAAAGACGAGTTTGTTGTATTACGAAAAAACCCAAATCTTTTGAGTGTTTGCCGCGAGATTCCTGCTTCAAAAGAAATGGCAGAAATTCTATCTGAAGCTAAAGCAATAATTGAGCAAAAATTAAAACTTGTACAAAATCAAGAACAAGGAGCTGAATTAGTGACAATTAAAGAAAATTTCTTAGAACCGGTTAAAAATTCTCTTGCCTCAATTCGTGCCAAAATGGAGTACATACAAAAAGAGGTTGAGCAGCTGCAATTGCACATTGAGAACTCTTGTTATACTAAAGAGACCCAACTGTATAAAGACTTGAAAAGTAAATTGGACAACTACAAAAGTGAGGCTCAAAATTTAGGTTTTCAAAGTGAGGATGTAGGAAGATTCAGTGAGAATCTTCTGAAATACATTGACAATGTTTTACTTCTTTTGGAAAATAATTTATCGAGTCGGAAGAGTACCACTGAGGATATTTTGGTTGATATTATGTCAGTTAGTACAAGAGTTAATGATTTGGGAAACAAGATTCAAAGTTTTGGAAGTGGTAGTCCTGATTTTGATTCAATTACAAGTAGTTTGCTTGAGCATCAACAGTATTAAAAAAATTTGCAAATTGCACCAAATCGGACGTCTTTATGTAAGTCACGAGATAATATTGTAGAGCAAATCGGACGCTATTTAAAGAATTTAGAAGATACGAGAAGAAGTAATGTTGAAGGAGAGACTTCAGAAGAACAGAAATGGTTTAATCAAGATTTGAGAAATCTCAAAGAGAAAGTAAATAGATACAGCGGGACTACAAAAATGTTTTATATAATGCTATTGAGCGTGATTTAAACCGACATTTAAGTAATGTTGATAAGGTCTACAAAGACCCAAATGTTGCTTTGAAGGTCAAACGAGATATTGAGAATAGTAAAATGATTTTAGAGCAGAAATCAAGCAAAGATCACAATTATAACAATTTTAAACAAGATGTTCGAGAATCTGGTGGTAAAGAATTGGTTGAAATTCGGCAAAATATTGAAAATGTCGAACAGGAATTAAACAAAATTCAGCCTTTATCAAAAGAAGAATTAAATAAACTTGATGCAAGACTAACACTATCAATTTTGGATCTTGATAACATCAAAGATGACCATTCAAATCTCGAACGTGACAGATTATACAACAACATCAATTTCTATTTTGCCAGAATCCAAGAATTGAAATTGGTCACTAAACCTCATTTTGTCTTAGTTGAAGACTTGCAACAAAAGCAAATGGAGCAACAACAAATCGCGGCAAAAATAATCGCAGAAATCGAGAACAAACTAGAGGAACTGAAGCCCGAAATTCTGAATTTCGTAGGATCAGAAACTAGCAAGAAGTTTTTCGAAATCGATGGCATTCTTGTTGATGTCACTCTCAGACTCGACGAACTAAACCTACACCAAACTTGTGAACTGCATCACTTGAAAGTGAAACTAATCCGCGACATTCAGAGATACACCGAGATTCTAGATGAGCGAGTGAAGCAAAGTGAAGAAATTGAAAAATTCGAGACGGGAGTACAAGTCATGCTGATTAAAATTGACTCATTTAATGGGTATTTCGGAGATCCTGAATACACTTATCTCGACGAAGAGATAATTCGGCTTAAAGTAAATTTAGGAAAACTGAGAGTTAATCAAGAGTTGAGTGCAAGAAAAGAAGAATGTATGAGACGAATTGATGAGTGTATGCGAAAATTAGACGCGGCTGCGAAAACTCAAAACGATGCTTTTGCAGGAACTCTACTTTAAAGGCTTTGTTATTACTTAGGAGTGATTAATAATAATGCTCAGTCCTAAAGTTTGGTCATTATTTTCCCCGAATTGTCCCTCGGGATACACTAGAATTTCCAATCAACTAATCGCTGTAATAAGACAAAAAATCAAGGCTAAATCATGTAATCACTCCCGAAAGAACTCTAATTTCTGAAACTTCCAAACAGGCCCAAAATTTCTCGAAGCAGATAATTTGTTATTCTCTCACTGGTGGGGATTTCCTGGTCATCAAGGTAAGAGCCCGGATGGAATTACGGTAATAATGTTAGTGAAAACGAGGCAAATTTAATTTAAAGATTCAGACAAAAATTAAATGTTAAGTCAGTTTCAGGAATTTTTACTAAAAGAGTGTTTTCAGTCTCTTCATTGCTGCCTAAAATATTTTTTGAGAGTTTAGAGCAGAGTAGCAGCAATATAAACCAAAAAGACACTTTTATAAACTAAAAAGAAGACTTAAGAACTCAATTATTAATTTGATTTTGTCTTTATAATAATTGATTAAATTTATAAAATTTTTAGTACAAGGAAAAAAATATTTTTGTTAATTTTCCTAAATTACGTTGTTGATTAGACAAGTGTCATTATTCCTAGAAGCTGACACACATCTCGAATTCTCTATTATCGATAAGTAATTGGTTGTGTATCCATTTGTTTGAATCAATATTTGAACTAGGTGAAAATTATGCTACCTATATATCTCCTAAACAATTAATACAAAATCGATTAAACAAATAAAAGTCCTTTGTAAATTAAAATAAGCTGGTAATAAAGAGCTTTTAATTTTTTTCTCTTTTATTGACTTTCTTTGATCCCATCACTTCTATTTACTCAACGTCAGCATTTTCAAGAAGCGAACAATATGAATCATTCAGTCACACCCAAAATCCTTATCTCACCCACCTCAATCCTCATAACTAAAGCAAATAAAACCAATTAAACGTAAAAAGTTTTTATTACAAAATAAATAACAAAACAGTTGTCGTCGCTACATAAATAAATGTCAAAAGAATTTGTTTTCTCAAACCTCACGTAACACGATAACACTTCTGATAAGAATTAGAATTAGGACTCATTACGCAACTCTTAAATATACGTAGTTCTCATACTCCCAGTCGGTGATAAAGTCCCAGTAACAGGCCTGACATTCTCAACTTCATCATAATCATCATCATCACCATCATCAACAGCTTTCTCATCCAAAAACGACAAGCAACTCATTACGTAACTATGACACTGTTTGACTTGTTCAGCAATTTCGTCATCACTCACCGAAATTCCCTTCAAATCTGCTTCATACCGTTCTAGTTGTCTTTTAATTCTGTCATAGTACCTCCCATTTCGCTTCCCAACAAACTGACTTATCTCATATTCAAGTTTCTCAAGTTCTTCCCGAATTTTCGGTATTTTTACTTGGGAATCCCGGTTGAGTGACTCAAGGATAGTACCTGGCATTACAGGAACTCCGATTTTCATAACAGAAGCACGTTTATTCACTTGGGGACTTGCCTCAATTGACTCGACTTGAACAATCCGCAAGTCAACACTTTTGGGAGATTGAGGCTCAAATACTTCATCACTTTCTTCATCTTTTTTATCTTCTGCTTCTTCGTTTTTCTCCTCTGTTTTACCTTGATTCTCTTTCAGTTTGTCTTCAAGAAATTGATAACAATTTTGCGTTTTTTTCAGTGTTTCATCATAGATGTGTCTCACTTGAGGTTGAAGATTCTTCTCTTGAATCTTCAAATCACGTTCAGCTGCTTCAATTCTCGCTTTGATTTCTAAATAATTCGCATCTTCCTCAATTCCTTTAAATTTCTTGATGTCCTTAATGATTTTATCAGCTTTTGATTTTGTGCCATGAATGGATTTACGTTGGCTTCTTCTGAGAACTGTATTTCGTCTTTCTAGAGGTGATTTTGTTAGATTGAGACCCATAATGGTACACTCGAGCGCGGT
Organism: Tribolium confusum; assembly: GCA_029207805.1. NCBI lineage: Eukaryota > Metazoa > Arthropoda > Insecta > Coleoptera > Tenebrionidae > Tribolium > Tribolium confusum. The sequence continues at coordinate 2,794,832 of JALGAY010000007.1, read as the reverse complement.
ATAAACAAAACTGTTCTAGTTCACTGATAACGTATCTCGGTTTGAAATAACACAGGTTTTAAATGCAATTTCGATCACTCGATAAAATGATAAGAGATAATAGAGTAGGAAAAACCTAAAGTTCACTCGTTTTTTGATTTTTTGTACTAAAACAAACAAAGATAAAAAAAAAATTGATAAAGGGTAAGACTTACAATAACATCAACTATTCTCGGTTTAGTATCTATTTCTTCTTCTTCATTTATTGTTACAATTTCTTCATTTATTGCTTCAGCTTTCGTCTGACTGTTACTACAACTTAAAGTAACGTCAATTATTTCTTCTTCTTCGTGTATTGCGAAAACTTCTTCAACTTTCTCCTCACTGTCACTACAATCTAAAAAAGCTTCAACAGTTGAAGAAACTATTTTTTTTGCTTTTCTTGAATTCTCTTTGCGTTTTGGAATATTATCAAGTTGTTGAGACACAATCAATCTCTCCCAATTTTCCAGACTTTCAATTGTTGACGTTTGCTTCGGTCTGATTGGCTTGTTTTCTCTCTTTTGTACTGTTCCAATTTGTTGAAACGTTTCAACTTGTTTTTTGATGTAGTTCTTGTCAATTATAGAGCCTTTGTTGATTTTGTTTTGCAGTGATTGAAGACTTTGGTCATGAGAATAAATAGTTTTAAGACAGTCTTTGATAGTATCAAGCTGATTTAAAATCTGCCTGTAATGATAGTCTTTACTTGCTTCTAGAGCAATTAAGTTGTTATCTTGACTGTTATTCACTTGATTTAGACTTCTTCTAACACTTTCTTCTAAGTAATCAACACATTTTTCAAGATCTTGTGAGATATAGAGAAGCCCAGATGTCATGGTTTAAACTGCAAACTTCTGATAAGAGAATTGTGTTTTACCTGGCTAGGAGCGAGATTTGTGTTATCAGAATGTGACTTAGTTAAAGATAAGTCTTATCACTTGTTGCTAAGTAAGTAATCTGTCAAAATTTTTGTCATTATGGCAAGTGGTAGTAGTAATAATCGGACGAATACTAAGTATGTCCTTGGAACGTTAGATGATAATATGGAATCAGATACTAATAGTGTAACAAAAGAAATTGTAAAATATAAAGAAAAAGCCCTTAAAATGAATAGAGATTTGATGAATAAAGTAGAGAAAACTTTGGAGAAAACTAATAAAAAAGAGTATTCACAATAACATTATCTATTCTCGGTTTGGTGTCTATTTCTTCTTCTTTGTTTATTGTTACAACATTTTATTTATTGCTTCAGCTTTCTTACTGTTACTACAACTCACAGTAACATCAATTATTTCTTCTTCTTCGTGTATTGCTACAACTTCTTTAATTTTCTTCTTATTGTCACTACAATCTGAAAAAGCTTTAACTGCTTAAGAAACTATCTTCTTTGCTTTGCTGATGCTGATATATAAGTTATAAATTATGAAGAAAAGACGTTGAAGAAAATTTGGGATTGAATGGATAAAGTAGAGAAGATAACTTTGGAAAAAACAGATTAAAAAGAAGATTCACAATAACAGTAACTATTCTCGTTTTGTTGCCTATTTCTTCTTCTTCGTGTATGTTACAACTTCTTCATTTATTGCTTCAGCTTTCTTACAGTTACTTCAACTCACAGTAACGTCAATTATTTCTTCTTCTTTGTGTATTGCTACAACTTCTTCAATTTTTCCTTCACTGTCACTACAATCTAAAAAAGCTTCAACAGTTGAAGAAACTATTTTTTTGTTTTCCTCAAATTGTCTTTCCGTTTTGAAATATTATCAAGCTGTTGTGACACAATCAGCTTCTCCCAACTTTTCAGACTTTGAATTGTTGATGTTTGCTTAGGTTTGATTGATTTGCGTTCTCTCTTTTGGACTGTTCTAATTTTTTTAAACGTTTTAACTTGCTTTTTGATGTAGTTTTTATCAATTTTAGAGCTTCTGTTAGTCTTGTTTTGCAATGATTGAAGACTTTGGTCGTGAGAATAAATATTTTTGATGGAATCAAGCTGTAGTGATAGTCTTTACTTGCTTCTAGAGCAACTAAATTGTTATCTTGACTGTTACTCACTTGATTTAGAGTTCTTTTAACACTTTCTTCTATGTAATCAACACATTTTTTAAATTCTTGTGGGATATGGAAAAGCCGAAATGTCATGGTTAAAAAAACAAAATTCTGATAAGAGAATTTTGTTTTACTTGGTTAGAAGCGGGATTTGATTATCAGAATGTGACTTAGAGACGAGATAAGACTTATCATTTGTTGCTAAGTAAATAATCTGTCAAAATTAACTCTGTCATTATGGCAAGTAGTAGTAATAATCGAACAAATACAGAGTACGTTCTTGGGACGTTAGATGATGATTCTGATGATGATTTAGAATCAGATGCTGATAGTGTAACAAAAAAAGTTATAGAATATGAAGAAAAAACGTTGAAGGAGATTGGAGATTGGATGGATGAAGTTGAGAAGACTTCAGAGAAAATTGATGAAACTACTGATGAGATACTTTATGATCGATATGCAGAACATTTGTTGCAAATTATTATCAAACTTGATAATGTTGATCCGAAAGGTAATAAGAAGATCAGAGAAGCAAGGAAAGATGCGATTGTCTATGCACAAGGAACGTTGCAGAAGCTTGATAGGAAGATGAAGCCTGGTGAAGGATGAAAAAAGACAAATTAGTTGTTCAAGTTTTGTATTTTTTATTACAAATATAGAGTTTCAAAAAACTTTTGAAATGTTTGAATTTTGTAAAACACCAACAAGAGAGTTGTATTTTGGTTTTCTATTATTTCCAGAAGCTTCTTTGTTCCTTATTATTTTCCGAAGTTAGATTTTTTATTCTTCTTTACTTAGTCGTTTATTAAGTTTTTTATAAATCGTTTATTTTTTTTGTATTTGAATTTTTGGCGATCATTTCCAAAAATCGACTTTTATAATTTTTTTTTCTTAAATATAAAATGCTTATTGACTTGATAAAGCGACTTTTAACATACTCAATGTCGTTTAAACCATGTTTCTAAAAATATCTAATCTGATTCTAAATTTCGGCTGTCGCCTCGCTTTACAAAACTTCAGTCGCCGTTATTATTTGCTGCTTTTTTTAAAATTCTTTTGGGTCATTTTGTGAGACTCTACTTTTTTTGCAGTGCCCAATTAGCAGCCAGCCGCATCGACCAGCGAGCATCATGTGCCGGCTTAGAAGGCGCCGCCCGTACCGGAAGAAAACCTCCTCCACTCCTCCGATCTCGAACTTTACCCGCTATTGTCGTCCCCGGAGTCAACATCCTCCAAGCCCAACTCGGCAACTGCTCTCCAGGTATTCTCTAACCCTCTCCCAAATTTTTTTAGATCTGAAATAAATTTTCCAGACGTGCAGACCGGTCCCAGCAGGTCCGGTCTCGGCTCCAGGTTTCTATCAGCCCGTGTGTCCTTCAGCCGCGACGACACCGTCGCCTTGGACATGCGGAGGAAGTCGGCTGTTAGCAGATTGTGTGGAAGTGGAAATTACGGACCTGAAAGGGGCGCAGACGGAACACTGTTACTCAGGTGAGAGAATTCGCTTTCAGAGGAAATGTTGGAATTATGCAGTCGAGAGGGTTTGGATATGGTGGAGTGAACTTTGAGAAGGGTTTGAGAGGATTTTGAGAGGGTAGTGGCGATACAAGGGGTCAATAAGGGGGCTGGAACGAAAATTAACTTTATATCGAGTGAAATTGAAACTTGTTTTTAATGGCTTTGATAAATTTATACATCTGAGGAACAATAAGTTTGTTCATAAAAAACAAAAAAATCTAGAAAAACAAAAGTTACAAAAATGTGAGACAACGATTGATAAAAAACAGACTAGTTTAGAAAATTTTTAGTTACTTTTGTTTAAAATAAAATGCTACATAAAGCCTTAAATTTCTTAAATTTTTTAGAACAGCAGACATCTGTAGAGCAGTTTTTTATTTTTTGCTTCTTATTAGTGCATTAGTATTTAGTGCAGTATTAGTATTTTTGTCTTTTGTCCTTCAAGAATTTTTCTTTATTTATTTTTCTCGTCTGATCATCGTTTTTCACTCTCTTTTAAAGACCTTTTTGGTTCCTTTATTTGTTTTTTCTTTTCGTTTTTTCGTTTTTTATTTTTGGAGAATTTTTTTTGCTTACTTTTCTCTTCTTTACAGAGAGACTTTTTAGATCTTCTAAAATACTCTTTTGGTCGTCTTTCTTTTATTAACGTTGTTTTTTAGAATACTTTTTGTTTTTCTAGATTTCAAGATCTTTAAAAATTTTTTTTGCTTTGTAAATTTTTTATTACTCTTCTTTTTTACCCAGTTATTGTTTTTTAAATTCTAGAAGAGCAAAAAAAGTTGCTAGAAAAATTAGGGAATCCACAATTGGTAGAATAAAAGGCGAGCACTTAGAATTTTTAGAAGAAATTGATAAAATAAGTATTTAAGGTTCTATTGTTTATATTAATTTTTGAAAATTAGTATTGGCTTAGATAATTCTTTTTCTCTGTCGACTACAAGACTTCTAGTAAAAACAAAATCTAATTCTATTTAATTTTTTAAAATCTAGCATTCTTCAACTCGCCTCCTTGTCACTCAAAAAATGGCGTCAAAATTTTCTCATAGAATTTATTTGTTTCAGAGTGCCTGCCCCTCATGTGGTCGCTGCTACCGCCTATAGAATATCGAGTCCAAGCAGTAGCAGTACTGCTCTGTATCGTTTAGGAAAATTATTGAATCAAGGCGGCTCGAAAAACCAAATTCTGGTCGATGATTCAAACGTGACGAGGAGGTTGAGTTGGGAGAGGTAACAAAAAAAAAATTCTAGATTAAAAGACCTCAACTTGAATTTTCCAATATTTGTCCACAAAGGACAATGACCACAAATGCAGCAGGATAACAGGACATGCGACCGTATCGATTCGACTCTCGTCAAGTCAAATTTGCTTTGACATATCAATACGATAATTAATTACACAAATCCCCTTGTCACGTGACCCAATCAAATTATCTTAGTGTTATCATAAAAAGTGGGCTTTTCTTGTATTTCCAGACCAGTTTAGAATGATCCTTCAGGCATTAAAGTTGTGGGAAAAAATTTTAAATGTCTTACTCGGGATTAAATTGGGGTGAGTGATTTTGGCATTAATTACAAATTTTCTATCGATAAGTTAAGGGTTGGCATACCTAAACCTAATCAAATTATTTTACTGTTATCACGTGGTCTTTTTTATACCAGTTTAGAATAATTATCCAGGCATTACACTTGTAAAAAAAAAATTCGGGGTGAGTAATTTTGGCGCCAAATTTAAATTGATTACAAATTTCGTGTCGATAAGTTAAGGGTTGGCATGGCAACTGTCTATTAGTCGCAGTTCAAGCGTTTTATAGGACTACACACATTTACGATTCAGCATGTAATGGCCTGTCGTTGCTATTATTTGAATTATTTATCTTTCAGAAGAATAAGGCACTTAAGTAACACGAACTTGATCTATTATGGAGTGTTTTTCTGTATAAAAAAAATTGATTCGGGTCGAAAGAGGCTTGCTGAAAATGTCAATTAAAAACGAAATTTGTTTAGAGTTTAATTATGTTGAATTGTTGATAAGAATAACTCGATAACTGACCACAGATAAACACTAATTTTGTTTGTCAATTGATAAAATTTGGTTAGATCTGAATAATTGTCACTGAGCTTAGATTGTTTTATTGAACTTAGTACAGTCAAAAATAAAAAAATATTTATATACAAAAAGCATTTTATAAAAATCGGAATCACCAATCATTTTCTTTATTAAAAAAAAATATTTATTAGAAATTCTAGACTTTATTTTATATAAATTAAGTGTCATGAAAAACATTTTATAAAAATCAAAATTATTAGGAAATAGACATTTTATAAATAAAATAAAAATGAATACTGTAAAGGGCATAGTAATTAACAATCATTTTTTTCTATAAAAATATATATTTATTAGAAGCTGTTTTTCAACATTTTATAGAAATTTAAATCACTGGAGAGAGGCATTTTATAAAGAAGGCAATCCTCAGTCGTCTTAAAAAACATTTATTTTATAAAAATTAGCTGTCATAAAAGCATTTTATAAAAATAAAAATTAACTGAAAGAAATTGTAAAGCTGATTTTGTTAAAATTAGTTGTTACGAAAGGCATTTTTATAAAAACCGGAATCAACAGAACAGAAACATTTTATTATTGCTATAAAAATAAATTCTAGAAAAAGCATTTTATAAAAATTGGAATAAACACAAAGAAAATATTTTATATACGCTGTAGAAATGGAAACAGAGGCATTTTATAAAAATTGCTAAAAGAAGAAAGACAGAAGAGCGAGGCAGGTTATAAAATTGAAAACAGCAAGAGGCATTTTATAAAGATTGCAATCAAAAATTGTCATTTTGTATAAAAATCATTTATTATAAATTTTAAAGCTCATTTTATAAAAATTGAATGTCACAAAGACATTTTATAAAAACCAAAATTAACATAAACATTTAAATTTTTTTATCAAAACCAGAAAGTGTAAATGACATTTTATAAAAACTGAAAACCGGTATAAACAAATTATAAAAATGAAAACTACAACGGCATTTTATAAAATCAAGTAATTATTTTTTATGGAGGATTTTTATATATTTCGCTTGTTAATTGAAAGAAAAAATATCTCTAGAAGAAATTTAATTAATTCTGTTATTTTTCATTAGGTAAAACCCAAGATGTAACCAATTTCAGCCATCTACGTCAATTTGTGTGTTTCTCCTCTATTCCCACCGCTTAAACACAGCAAAATAACACATCAATTAGAGCATATTCTGCGTGTAACAAATAGTAAATTAAGTTACCAGCCAGCTTTGAATTACTTAATTAAAACAATTTCGAAACTATTAAAATATTTCAATAAACAGTAAAAGACTAAAACTTTGAGAACAGAACACAAAAGAAAAAACTTCTCCCTGCTAGCAAGTTTTCTCGTGTTATTTACTTGTGGAAAATCCTGCAGACATTTAGTATTTGTTCGGCGTTTGCAAGAATTGAGCTTTTCTTTTTTTGAGAGAGAACGCCTTTATCAAGTTTTACACTTGTTATAGAAATAGATAAAAAAGAAATTTCTTTTTCTATTCAGATTTTGCATTTTGATGAGCGATGACTATCATTGGGTACTTAACGCATTTAATGAGCATAAAATAATGAGAAATTAATTGATAGACGCCAGAAGGTTATCCTTGGAACACTCATTGTAACTAAAATAATGCAGCGAGCGTTCAAATTAAAAAAAATTCTAAAGGATTTTGACGGTAGTAGTTTTGTATAATTATAATATTAACACTGTTATAATAATACTGGTTTTTTCACAATTTTCTACAAGCAGTTTTCACAACCTATTAATACGTTAAGTTTAACAAGACTTGATTAACCTCTTGTAATACGTTCGGCTTTCTTATTAGCCAAATTAACCAAGTTACTAATTTTTGTAACCGATTAATATGTTAAAACACATTTTATGTGTTATATACTTTTTTGCGCGATTGGTTGTTATTATCAGCTTACTGTTCCTGTTTCCACGACGGTAGGTTGCTGTTACTGGTTGCTACGTGTAACAAAATGGTAAGTAATTCACTTACCGTTCAGTGAACGGTAAGCAATTAAATCTAAAAAAAAAGAATTTTGCGATTTATTTATTAAAATGAAATGTACAATTATTATAATTACTAGTAGTAATACCACTTGCATTTGAGTTTCTAGGGTTAATAGACAAACTTTCCGACGTAGAAGTCCCAGGTTGTTGTAATAGTCCACCAACATCGCTGTGTAAAATTTTATGAGCAAATTCAATTTTGTTTTGGAGGGAATCTTCCACGTAACTCTCGGCCACCGTTGATGAACGCCACCCACCATGTCTTTTTAGTCCCAACACATCAACTCCGTTATTCGCCAAAAGTGTAGCCGATGTGCGCCGAAACGAGTGTCCAGTAAAACCTTCAGGGGCTTGCAACTTTAAATACTTTGCAATTTTTGACGGCCAGCCTCCAATTGTGCCTTTTCCTGTGACTTGCCTAGTGCATTTGCCATTTCGATAGTTCAGAAACAAATGATCTGACGTTGGGTTGCTTGGTCGAATTCTTATGTATTTTCGAAGTATTTCCAAATAATGAACTGCTTCATTTTCTTTATTAATAACTGTGAACGTTCGCTGAATATTCGTTTTTGTATTTGGAATATTTACTATAAACATTTCTTTATGTTCTTCTATGTCACTCATTTTAATATTGTACAATTTCTCTCGTCTACAAGCGCCCGATACTCCCAATATCATTGCTACCTACAAATATATTGTTTCCTTAGAACTCAGATGTACCACCTCATCATCTACAACATACCTTTTGAATTAAAAATTGTTCGTCTGGTGCTTCATCCAAGAATTTTTCCATGTCTTCTTTGGTAAAAATTTTAGCCTTCTTAGGCCGATATCCAATATTTTTTCTCTTAAGATAAGCAATTAAAGTAGTAAACTTAGAAATATCAATAGCATCATGGAGAAAAATTGTACTCTTCAGCATAGAATACTCCGCCCATAAACTGCCTGGGGCCTTCAAGTGTCCACTTCTCACCACAAAATATGCTAACAAGCTCTTTTCATTTACAGAAATCTTCTTTGCTTCACGCCATTCCTTAAACAACTTGTATGTCTGTTCATATCGGGCTTTAGATTTTTCTGGAATTATTGCCGAACATCCTTCTTGCCAAGCGTCTTCTAAATCATCCGGTAGATCATCACTATCGCTCATATTTGCTTCGAAAACGGAACCACAAAACAGAACTATGTAGGAATGATTGTATCAAAAAGACAATTTTACTTGTTTGGAACAAAACCATAGCAACCATGGAACAGCCACCCAAAGTTTTCAGTTTCAATCTTCCCGATTATCACAAATGTATTGATATAAATTATTATTATTATTATTCTAGAAACTCCAATCGCGCAAAAAACGTTATAAGCATGTCGAACGTTAAGGATTACCGTTCTCAGACAATAATTGGAGTCGTCGCTTCGCTCCTCCTCCAAACAATTGTCTTCGAATAGTAAGCATTCCTTACCGTTCTCCATACTTAATATACTATATTATTTAACATTCTGATAACACTTTTTGTTTGTATTATTAACCGACAAGGTAATTTTTTAACCGATTGATATGTTAAAACATATGTGTTAAACAAAACTTTATTTAACACTTTGATTACACTACATCTAGCTTTATTAATAGCCCAGTTACAAATTTTTATAACTGATTAACATGTTAAATTAAACAAGACTTTGCCTAACATTTTATAGCACGTTCGACTTTGTTATTAGCTAAATTAACTAAGTTACTAATTTTAATAACCGGCTAACCGATTACTATAATAAAACACATTTTTTTGTGTTATAAAAATCGTTAATTAACATTTTGATATCATTCATTGGCTGTGTTAACCGAGAGGTCAATTTCCATAACTGATTAATATGTTAAGAACATTAGTTTCTATAATTTTAACAATTAAATTATACAATCAGCCTGTTATTAATCGAGTTGATAATTTTTGTATTCGATTAACATGTTAACGTATTAATATTTTTACGTATATTACCGATTAATATGTTAATTATTCTGTGCTATGTACGACATTTTATTAACAGTCTACATAAAACTATTGGTTTTATTATTAGCAAATAAATATTTTTTGTACTATGAAAATTGTTATTTAACATTTTAATAACACGTTATTCACCTTATTAACCAACACGGTAATTTTAATAACCGATTTATATGTTAAAATCATTTTTAAAGTAGAAAACATTATTTAACATTTAAATTATACAACCGGCTTGTCATTAAATAAATGGGTAATTTTTATAAGGGTTTAACATGTCAATATATTAATATTTCTATAACAGATTAATATGTTAAACACATTTTTGTAATTTTATTAAAAGTTCTGATAAAACGATTGGCTTTGTTATTAACAAGTGAATAATCTTTATAACCGATTTGGCTGATATGCTATTTTAAATTTTCAGATTGTTAAATAAATTTAGCAATCTGTTAACACCACTTAACCGACTATATTAATATGTTAAAATGCACGTATGCTAAACAAAGCTTTATTTAACATTATATAGCTTTAATATTACCAGAGTGACTAATTTTATTATCCGATTATTATGTTAAATATTGGTTTTGTTATTAGCGAGCGAGTATTTTTTATTTAATTATTGAAACACACTTTAACAGCTTATTAACATATTAATCGTTTATTAATATGTTAAAATGCACGTGTGAAATACAACACTTTATTTAACACTGTGATAACACTGTATTGACTTAAGTGGTTAATTTTCATAACCGATTAATATGTTAAAATAACATGTATGCTATTGCTTGTAATGTTTTATTAACATAACACTCTGTTAATTAACACTCATTGATTTTATCACAACAACTGAGTACCTAATTTTTATAATCGACATAGCCGATTTGCTTTATGTTATACAACACTAAATTGTTAAATAAATTTAACACTCTGTTATATTATATTAACAAAACTTTATTTAACACTAAGTTATGTAGCTTTAATATTAACAGAAAAACTAATTTTTATAACAGATTAATATGTTAAAATGTGTGTTAAAAGATTTTAATTAAAGCTTTTAAGTGCTCTCTATTATCAAAAATTTACTTAAAAAATTGTGAAGAATGTACAGGAGCCCCATCTTGTTGAAAAATGTCGTTAAACAGATTGCGTCAAAAGCATGCGAGTTTTCTATTAACAGTCCAGTTTTGTTATTAGCGAGTGAGTATTTTTTTAAAAAAAATTTCTTGAAGCACACTTTAACAGTTCATTAACATATTAATCGTTTATTTATATGTTAAAATGTGTGGTATACAACACTTTATTTAACACTGTATTGACTTTAATTTAAGCCAACTAGTCAGTTTTTATAACCAATTAATATTAATAACGCAACGTTTATTTTATTTAACAACAAATTTTATTTTATTTTATTTAATTTTTATTATGTTTATTTAACATAACACTCTGTTAATTAACACTATTGGTTTTATTAGTACAGCTAAGTACTTAATTTTTGTAACAGATATAACCGATTTGCTTTATGCAATACAACACTAAATTGTTAAATAAATTTAACAATCTGTTAACACCACTTAACCGAATTTATTAATTTGTTAAAATGCATGAGCACTAAACACTAAGCTTTAGTTGACACCATATAGCTGTAATATTACCAAAATAACTAATTTTTGTAACAGATTAATATGTTAAAACGTTAAAATGTGTGCTAGAAGGCTTTATTTAGGGTTTTTAAGTGCTTTCTATTAACAAAAATTTGCTTAAAAAATTATGGACAATATACAGGAGCCCCATCTTATTGAAAAAATTTGGTAAACAGATCGTATTGAGTGTGCTGCATTTTTTTTTATTGATGTGTCTAAACTTACATTCCTGAATACTTCTTTTCTTACTAATTGAAACCTTTCTGTTGGTATTAGTGCTTTCCATCATTAAAAATTTACTTAAAAAATTGTGGACAATGTGTAGGAACCCCATATTGCTGAAAAAATTTGTTATAAAGATCGTGTCAAAAGTATGCTGCGAGTTTTTTTATTAATGTGTCTAAAGTTATATTCTCAAATACTTTTTTTCTTTCTAATTGAAACCTTTCTGTTGGTATCAAAATCCGATTGTCAGTGTATCGACCTTTCCTTAGACGAACTTTGCTCCTGTTGTCTCGTGTTTACTGATGAATCCTATGACCCTTTCTCCTGTCAACTCCATCGATTCCTCCTTCACGACATCCATCCATTCTCACGGCAGCTTGTTCATTAGTCGTTTTTTCACCGTCTCTGTTCATATTTTTTTTCTCTCTTCCAGACGGGACACTCTCAATTCCCGACTACCCCGATCCTCCAGCATCGACTCGATGGTGGAGGCGGTGTGGGCTGAGAGCGTGGAAGCCGCCTCTGAACCGGTGGTCACGCCAGAAAAACGACCTTCCCTAAGGCCAGACCGACCTTTAGCGATCGTGTCGCCATCTGTAGGACGACGCATGAAAGGCCAACGAGGGATTAACGGTGAGTGGACTCGGGGGAATACCCGGCGGTGCTTCGTTACGGTCATTGAGTTTACAAGTTGGTAAAAGACAAAAGGCGGCGAAACGAGACGAGAGGGATGAGTAACACAAGAAAAAAGAAAGTGAAATAAAAGTTAAAAAAATAGAGATGATTTAGGGGTTTATAGTTCGCTTGTTTGCTGATTGATAAGATTTGATTTGAGGTTATGTATTATACAGAAAGTTGACAGAAAGTTTGTTTTAGTTTGTTAGGTTGGTAGTAAAAGAAACGTCATCAAAAAGTAATAATTTTGATTAATTATAACAGAATTAATTCTATTGTGATTTCTAGATAACAATTATTTGTTAAAATACCAAAAATCGAGTTTTTCTAAGTACCTTAAACACTAAACATTGTTACCAACCGCCATTAAAAATTCCCTAAATTTCCCCTAAAAAATTGCTACAAATACATGAATAGAACCCAGAGAACCTAACATATTAAAATATTTTAATATAATCGCTTTAGAAAAGTTTTGTTTTATACCGTTGGTACCAAATGAAACGTCAAAAAATGTTATTAAACGTCAATATAAACAAATTATTTACAATTAGAGGTTATTAATGTTTTTTTTTACTTAAATTAAGTTTGTTGTGTTTCTATAAAAGTCTTAGAAAAAACATTGTTACCAATCACAGCTCACTAGTATAAAATTCACTAAATGTTTTAGAAAAACAAGAAAAGACTGTAAAAGAACAGAAGAGAATTCTAAAAAAGCTTGAAAAACGAAGTTCAGAAGAAAAAGAAAAATTTGAAAAATCTAAATTGGTAGAAAAGAAAAGTAAAAAAAAGTTGAAAAACGTTGGTTGGAAGAAAAAGAAGAACAAAGAATGAATTAAAAAAAAGTTAAAAAAAATTATAAAATAAAGAAAGATCAACAGAAAAAATCTGGAAGAAGTTAAAATTTGTCTCATGAATGAAAAACAAGAGTAATGAAAAATATTAGAAAAACAAAAGAAATTTCTAAAAAAGTTTTAAAAACGACGCTTAGAAAAAATATTCTAGAAAAACAAAAAACAATAATTAAAAAAAACATGAAAAAAGTATAGGAAAAGTCTAGAAATTTTTAAAAACATTTAAAAAACGACAATTGATAGAAAAAGAACAAAAAAATTTAAAAAAAGTTGAAAGACGTCAGATGAATGTAAAAAGAAGAATGATAAAAGGTTGTAAAACAAAAAAAATTCTATAACAGGTTAACAAATGACCTCAGAAGGATTTCTGAAAAAATAAAAAACAATTGAAAAGAATAGAAAAGCTAAAAGAAGTTTGAATAAAAAAGAAGATCTAAGAAACATTTAGAAAGAACAAATAAACAGTTTCTGGAAAAACAAATAAAATTCTACAAAAAATAAAAAAAAAATTACAAATTTAAAAATGTTTATTAAAAAAACAGGAAAAAAGAGAGGTAGAATAAGATCTAAAAAACTTAAAAAAGTCGCTTGAAAGAAAAAGAAGAGAAAAAACAGATTTTAGAAATTTGAGAAACGACAATTAATAAGAAAAAACTCCAAAAAATTATAAAAAAATTGAAAAACGTCGATTGAAAGAAAGAGAAGACAAAGATTATGGAACAAAAGAACATTTTACACAAAGTAGATAAATAATAACTGACAGAAAGAAACAACCAAGAATAATTTTTAGAAAAATAATAAACAATTTTAAGAAAATTAAAACAAGATTATTTAAAAAAAAACACAAAAAAATCTAGATAAATTCGACAAGACGTCAACTAGAATAATTGGGAAAAAATAGGTGCAAAAGGAAAGTCTAGAAAAAGTTTTAAAAAGTTGATTAAAATAAAGGAAAAACAAAAAAGATTTTCAACAAATACAAAAAGTTTTTAGAAACATTTTGAAAAAACGAAATTTGGAGGAAAAAATACAACAAAAAGTTCTGTGTGGGTGTTAAAAAATCTCGATCAGATAAAAAAAAAGAGAAATGAAAAATTCTAGAACAAAAAAGAATTTAGAAAAAGTTGAAAAACTAGAATTGAAAAAAAAATATATTGTAGAAGAACCAACGACAATTAAAAAAAAACTTAGAAATAGATTATTTAGAAAAGACTACAAAAGATTTACAAAAATTTTGGAAAAATAAGAAATAAAGAAACGAAATAGTATATAAAAACTATGACAATGCAATAATAAAAAACCTTCTAAGAACAATTCAAAAAACACCAACTTACTGATCAAAGCAACGAAGATTATAGAAAAGCAAAACAAGTTTCCAAAGTAATTTAAAAAACAACAATTTATTGAAAGAAAGAAAAACCGATTTTTAAGAAAATAAAAATATTAATTAAAAGAAACAAAGATTGTAGACAATCACGAAAGGTTTTCAGAAAAATTTAAAAAACGAGAAAATAGTAAAAAATGCACAGCAAAAGGTTTTAAAAGACGTTTAAAAACGTCTGCTAGATAAAAAAAGAGCAATCGGAAATTCTAAAAGAATAAAAATTTTTTTTAGAAAATATTAAAGAGCGACGATTGGAAAAAGAAGACAAAAAACAACAAAAATTTGTCTAGAAAAAAAAACTAAAAAAGATTCCAAAAAAACAAAAAATTAAAAACGTCGATTCTGAAAAAACAAAGCAAAGAATTCTAAATAAACTCAAGGAGTATCTACAAAAATTTCAGAAACGATAACTGATGTAAAAAGAACAACAAAAAATAGATTAAAATAAAGAGCAATAGAACATTCTAGAACTAAAGTAAATTCTATTCAAAAAAAAATAAACCTAAATGATTACAAAAAAATTAAGATTACTAAAAAAGTAAAAAAACAACAAAAACTACGTTTAAAAGAAAAAAAACTAAAAAAACTTCTGAAAGAACAAAAAGCACTTAGAATAATAAAAAAAGATTTTTATCAAAAATACTATTATACTTATACAGGGTGTCTCACGAACGAGTGCACATAATTTAACCAAAGATTAAGAAGTAAAAATTAATTGATACATATTTTTTATTTTTTCCCAAAAAAATTTATTTTCAGAATTATTAGCCCCCAAAAATCGCTCAAAAAATACACTTTATTTTTTTTATCTAATAAAGTACTTGCTCGATTTTGATGAAACATGGTATGCTCATTCTGTAGTAGATAACCACCTTACAGTATTAATTGTAGTATTGTAGGACATTTTGAAAAGGGGCTACGAAGGCCCCCTTGACACAATTTGCTTCATAACTATGTAGCACAAATTAGTTTAACGCTGGGGTTCCTACATTTCGAAAGCCCATTCAATTTAGAAATTTTTTTGTCTCTTACAAATTTTTTGTAAAACGCACCGTTTTAGAACGAGGTTTAGGAGTATCAACAAAAATAATACAATAAATTGGAAGTACCTAAAAAAGAAAAAGTGAAATAACAAAATATAAAAGTAAAATAACAAAATCCTTTCTGGAATAGGATCCTGAAGCCAATTTCTTACATTCAATTGACAATGAGGTGGTGCACCATCGTGTATGAAACGGCCATAGAGGAACGTTAGTGGATAAAAGCTGGTCATGCTAATATTAACTGCATCGTTTTACTCAAAAACGATGCGTTTTACGAAAAATTTGTAAGAGACAAAAAAATTTCTAAATTGAATGGACTTTCAAACAGTAGGAATCACAACGTTAAACTAATTTGTGCTGCAAAGTTATGAAGGAAATTGTGTCAAGGGGGCTTTCGTAGCCCCTTTTTAAAATGTCTTACAATACTGTAATTAACACTGTAAAGTGGTTATCTAATACAGAATGAGTATACCAAGTTTCCTCAAAATCGAGCAAGTACTTTATTATATAAAAAAAAATAAAGTGAATTTTTGGAGCGATTTTGGGGGCTAATAATTATGAAAATAAATTTTTTTAGGAAAAAATAAAAAAATATGCATCAATTAATTTTACTTCTTAATCTTTGGTTAATTATGTGCACTCGTTCGTGAGACACCCTGTATATATTATTATTAAAAATTATTAATTATACAAAAGTTCAGAAGAAAGCAACTTGACATTTTTACCAACCAAACAACCAATATTCATAGAGTATTTATTTTTTTAATGTTGCTATAGCATGAAATGTCAAATAACTAATCCTTAGCAATTCCCTAACTATTAAGAATTTGCATTTAAGAAAAAAGCAAATAGAAATCTTATTTAGTTGATATTTTTCCTGGAACAATTTACTAGTAAAGTCTAGAAACCCTTAAAATTCCCTAGAACTAACTTTATTTCCTTTTATCTCTCTTGGATATAAATTAGTGTGTACTTTTCAAGGCTTCCAAGTTGGTTCAAGCGGCGATTTATTTGCTTCAGTTAATTGTAGTCAGTTTATTAATCTCATTTTTCAACAAGCTTATACTTTTTCTATGTCACTCGCTCCTAAATCCCTATAATCGGCTTACAATTGCGTAATTCATCCTCTCTCAGGACTCTCTGGGACACTTTCCACGATTTTCTTTCGATCCGGTTTGATTGAAGTCCCAGATGGTTTAGTTAAATTCAACAACGATGATCACTTTACCGTAAATTGCCTGAATTACTTACCGCGCCGCCATTTTAAACCTTTCCGCCCTTAGTCTATAACTGCCTTTTGACCCCAAACAAACAAAAATTTTGTCCCCGACTATACCCTACCTGTTCCGTTATAAGCAACTTAAGGCAAGTGACTCATTTAAAAAGAGACACCCAGCAGTACCATCAATGGTCGGAACAAGGCCGGACTATACCATAACGTTTTCAATACGAGTTTTAGTTGCATTAAAGCCGCATTTAATGTATTTCTCTAAGTGATTAGCGAATTGCAAGTGCAAATTGGTGTGAGAATCGCGATTGCGTCCATATGGGTCCATTTTGGCCCGCGACGACAGGTGCCTTTTTTGGGCACAGGTGCTAGTGTGAGGTTATGTTTGTTGTTATTGTGTGATTATTTATTTATCCGGTGCTAAGAAAATTCAACAAACTGAAGAAAAAATACGGTGAGATTTTCAAAATGGTACCCAAAATTTTTGATTTTTATACAGACAACCAAACAAGTGACTCACTTAAGCCTTGATAAAGGACACATAATTGTTCTTAATTTGGGCCAATTATGTCATTTCAAATTTCGAAACTGTTTTACTTTCAAGAAACGTTCAATTTTGGCAAGACTGGGATTTTCTAAATCAACTAGGCCATGGATAAGATCATCAATTGTTTGTTTTTGTGATTTTCCAGGCGTTTGACCTGCTGGAAATGGGTCAGTTTTCTTTTAAAACCCGCATTGTTGATAAGTGAATTATTTTAATTATGTGTGAAGATTAAATTCGCCATTTTTTTTTAAGATAAAACGCTAAAACACGTAATTAACACAGAAACAAGTTAATCTAATTATCGAGTTGCTGTGCAACTAACTCGACAATTAAAATTGTTGTTTTGTTTTAAATTGCGTTAAAAATGAATTTGTTAAATGTTTGTACGCCTTAATTAACAACAAACTTAAAAATTCATTAATTAGAAAATTCGTCAATGGCGTGATAACATCGAATGATTAAAGAAATGTATATTTAAGTATGCGTTGGAATGTACTGTCAAAGATAATTCGGATTGACGCTGATTTTATTTTTTAAAGTTGGTAACGTATAGAAATACCAAATTTTCTAAACTGTGTTTCATAAAGAAGACAATTGAATAAGTTGTTTAGTAACATTTTGTTTTTTAATGTTGGTAGTAAATAAAACGTCAAATGTTGCTCCGCACAATTAATTTTTAAAATCTCCAAAATTTGTTTTATAAATAAGAGATTTTAATTATTGTTTTTTAAAACTGTAGTAACTTTGTTGTTGTAACAGTGCTTTATTTTTAATTGGTAACAAGAGAAAACGTTAAATTACTGCAAAATCTAGTAATATTTTGTTCTTTTATGTTGGTAACAAATAAAACGTTAAATTTTTATTGTCAATTCTTAAAATCTCTAAAATTTGTTTTATAAAGAAGAAATCTGAATAACTGTTTTTTAAGACTGTAGTAACTTTTAATGTTTTAATGTTGGTAGCAAATAGTACGTCAAATTTTGTTAGCAGCCTCTGTCAATTCTCAAAATCATTATCAAAATTTGGTATTAATTAATATATTTACAATAAGAACGTCTATTTTTAATTAGTAACACTAACAAGCGAAAACGTAAAGTTTATTCACTAATTACGGCAAAATGTGGTAATATTTTAGTTTTGTATGTTGGTAACAAATAAAACGTCATATTTTACTTGGCGCTGTTAATTTTCAAAATTTCTAAAATTTGTTTTATAAAGAAGAGATCTGAATAATTGTTTTTTAAGACTGTAGTAACTTTGTTGTTTTAAGGTTGGTAGAAAGCGGTCAAATTCTGTTGCCAATCCCTGTTAATTCTCAAAATTATTATCAAACAATGACATAAATCAATAATTTGTAGTAACAAAGTTTATTTTTAGTTTGTAACAAGTGAAAATGTCAAATTCTGTTAATAATTACTGCAAAATGTAGTAATTTTTTGTTTTTTTATGTTGGTAACAAATAAAACAATAAAGAAGACAATTGAATATGTTGTTTAGTAACATTTTGTTTTTTAATGTTGGTAGTAAATAAAACGTCAAATTTTGCTCAGCACAATTAATTTTTAAAATCTCCAAAATCTGTTTTATAAAGAAGAGATTTTAATTACTGTTTTTTAAGACTGTAGTAACTTTGTTGTTTTAATGTTGGTAACAAATAGTACGTCAAATTTTGTTAGCAACCTCTGTCAATTCTCAAAATCATTATCAAAATTTGGTATTAATTAATATATTTACAGTAAGAACGTTTATTTTTAATTAGTAACACTAACAAGCGAAAACGTAAAGTTTATTCACAAATTACCGCAAAATGTGGTAATATTTTAGTTTTGTATGTTGGTAACAAATAAAACGTCATATTTTACTTGGAACTGTCAATTTTCAAAATTTCTAAAATCTGTTTTATAAAGAAGATTAATCTGAAAATAATCTGAATAATTGTTTTTAAGACTGTAGTAACTTTGTTGTTTTAAGGTTGGTAGAAAGCGGTACGTCAAATTTTGTTGCCAATCCCTGTTAATTCTCAAAATTATTATCAAACAATGACATAAATCAATAATTTGTAGTAACAAAGTTTATTTTTAGTTTGTAACAAGTGAAAACGTCAAATTCTGTTAATAATTACTGCAAAATGTAGTAATTTTTTGTTTTTTTATGTTGGTAACAAATAAAACATCAAATATTGCTTAACACTGTCTATTTTCAAAATCTCTTAAATTTGTTTTATTGTATAAAGAAGAGGTTTAAATAATTGTTTTTAAAACTGTAGTAACTTTTCGTTTTTTAGCGTTGGTACGAAATGAAACGTCAAAACTTCATCGAGTGCTTGAATAACAGAAACAAATGAACAAAACGTCAGAATTTTTTTTTGTTGTATTTTTCACTTTTCGTTCGATTTGTTTCATTACTCGTTGTCACGTTTCTCGCTTTTAATCTGTTATTCTCTTTGTCCGATTTTTCGTTAAGTTGATCGCAGGTGGCCGTGCGTACAACCCTGCACCTGCCACTCTCCTTCCCCTTTTGATTATTATTTATTAAAAATAAGGCGCGAAATAGCGTTGTGGTATTTTTTGCACCATTGGAAATTCTTTTATGTTGGTAGCTTGTACAGAATTTTCATTATTATCGACGAATTTTTCACGAAAAGCGAGAATAATTGTGCATTGAAGGGAAAATTTGACGATGCGTATTTTACGTGATACAAGAAATCTGGTTGGTATTATTGATGTTTCAATTTGTGTCTATCTTTATACGGATTTTCTACAAAGTTTGCCATTTGCAGGGTAAAAGCGGAATTTTAAACGGGTTACCAATAGTTTTGAAGCAGACTGTACGCGATAATATTAGGTGATTACAAAAATAATAATTGAAGTGAGTCAGATGCGTTACACAATAATATACAAAAATAATTTCTTATTTTTGATTTCTCAGAAAATTTCACTCTTCTTGATTTACCCTGTTTGTATTTAAACCCTCAAAACATAAATTACTTTTTTTGTTACAGCGTTTTATAACAGTAACTTTTTGATTGTCATTCTGATTGCTAAATGACGTACTTTTATGCACTAGTGCGTAAAAGTGATATACTTTTGCGCGATTGGTTGTTTTTATCAGTTTACTGTGCCTGTTTCCACGACGGTAGGTTGCTGTTATTGGTTGCTACGTGTAACAAAACGGTAAGTAATTCACTTTCCGTTCAGTGAACGGTAAGCAATTAAATCTAAAAAAAAAACAATTTTGCGATTTATTTATTAAAATTAAATGTACTATTATTATAATTAATAGTAGTAATACCACTCGCATTTGAGTTTCTGGTATTAATAGACAAACTTTCCGACGTAGAAGTCCCAGGTTGTTGTAATAGTCCACCAACATCGCTGTGTAAAATTTTATGAGCAAATTCAATTTTGTTTTGGAGGGAATCTTCCACGTAGCTCTCGGCCACGGTTGATGAACGCCACCCACCATGTCTTTTTAGTCCCAACACATCAACTCCGTTATTCGCCAAAAATGTAGCTGATATGCGTCGAAACGAGTGTCCAGTAAAACCTTCAAGGGCTTGCAACTTCAAATACTTTGCAATTTTTGACGGCCAGCCTCCAATTGTGCCTTTTCCTGTGACTTGCCTAGTGCATTTGCCATTTCGATAGTTCCGAAATAAATGATCTGACGTTGGGTTGCTTGGTCGAATTCTTATGTATTTTCGAAGTATTTCCAAATAATGAACTGCTTCATTTTCTTTATTAATAACTGTGAACGTTTGCTGAATATTCGTTTTTGTATTTGGAATATTTACTATAAACATTTCTTTATGTTCTTCTATGTCACTCATTTTAATATTGTACAATTCCTCTCGTCTACAAGCGCCCGATACTCTCAATATCATTGCTACCTGCAAATATATTGTTTCCTTAGAACTCAGATGTACCACCTCATCATCTACAACATACCTTTTGAATTAAAAATTGTTCGTTTGGTGCTTCATTCAAGAATTTTTTCATGTCTTCTTTGGTAAAAATTTTAGCCTTCTTAGGCCGATATCCAATATTTTTTCTCTTAAGATAAGCAATTAATGTAGCAAACTTAGAAATATCGATAGCATCATGGAGAAAAATTGTACTCTTCAGCATAGAATAGGTACTCCGCCCATAAACTGCCTGGGGCCTTCAAGTGTCCACTTTCCACCACAAAATACGCTAACAAGCTCTTTTCATTTACAGAAATCTTCTTTACTTTACGCCATTCCTTAAACAACTTGTATGTCTGTTCATATCGGGCTTTAGATTTTTCTGGAATTATTGCCGAACATCCTTCTTGCCAAGCGTCTTCTAAATCATCCGGTAGATCATCACTATCGCTCATATTTGCTTCGAAAACGGAACCACAAAACAGAACTATGTAGGAATGATTGTATCAAAAAGACAATTTTACTTGTTTGGAACAAAACCATAGCAACCATGGAACAGCCACCCAAAGTTTTCAGTTTCAATCTTCCCGATTATCACAAATGTATTGATATAAATTATTATTATTATTATTCTAGAAACTCCAATCGCGCAAAAAACGTTATAAGCATGTCGAACGTTAAGGCTTACCGTTCTCAGACAATAATTGGAGTCGTCGCTTCGCTCCTCCTTCAAACAATTGTCTTCGAACGGTAAGCATTCCTTACCGTTCTCCATACTTAATATACTATTAAGCACTAGTGCTCAAAATTGAAAAATTAATTTTTAATTTTATTTATTTATTATGAACATGAAAAGTACAATTATTTAAAGTGACTAAATTAAACATTCAAAGATTTTAGATTTCTTTCCTGAACTCCAGTACAAGTGGAGACTTGTGGTACTTGTAGACGCCACTTCAAATTTGCTATTTTCGTCACAGTCTCTTTTTTTCTTTGATACAGTTTCTTCTTTTCCCATAATTTTCGTCGAAATTGCGTTTTTGCTTTCAACAGAGTTTTCTTTGTAACTTTCCGCAACAGAACTCGATCGCCATCCTCCATGCCTTTTGAGTAATGTAATATCTGCTCCTGAATCTGCTAAGAGTGTTGCTGAACAACGGCGAAAGCAGTGCCCGGTACATTCTTTTGCATTTAGAAGGCTGAGACATTCTGCAATTTTTTTAGGCAAACCTCCAATAGTATTTATACCAACGGGTAGCGTACAGCACCTGAATTTCTATAGGTTAAGAAGAATCTTTGATGTTCAGTGTGAGGAGGTCGAAGCAGTGTGTATTTGCGGAAAATTTCTAAGAAACTAATTCCATCTACAAATCTTTCAGTTATTGTAAACATTCGTGAAATTTTTGTCTTGGTGTTTGGTATCTTCACTTTAATAAAACTTGTACAATCTACTATATCTTCCACCTTTAAAAACGTAATTTCTTCTCTGCGTAACGCGCCAAAAATCTCAGTAATTAGCACAACTTTTGCCAATAACTCGTCTTTGTCATCAGCTGTTTTAATGAAACGTTCTATCTCTTGCTTGGTGAATATTTTGGATTTTTTAGCTTTGTACCCACTGGCATTTCTTTTTAGAGATGCAATCAAGTTTGTAATTTTTTTGATATCTACATTCTTGTTAAGATATATTGTTGTCCTTAGCATTGAGTAGTTACTCCCTAAAGTAGACGGCTTATACATGGAAAATAATTTCGAAAAATAGACCAAAAGTATTTTTTCTTCAATTTTTTTCCTCACACCAACTACCAAATTTCCTGTATGTTTTCTTGTAAATTTTCTTAGATTTTTCGGGCCGTCTTTAATGTCGGAATCAAATTCAGAATCGCTTATTTTTGTATTCTTTTATCACAGAACTTAAACACAGAACGCAAGTTGACAGTCTGTAATTTTATAAACAGTAAAGAACGAAATTTACATCTATAGCAGTCTGCCTACTGTACAATGTGAATGTTCAATTGAGATCATTATTTTTGAAAGAAAAATCTGTTATAAATCGCTGTAACAAAAAATCTGGAATGCAATACGTTGCAAAATCGATGTCTTTTAAGGTCTTGACGTGTTGATTTCAAAAAAAAATTCACGTCGCGTGCTTAAAAGACTCTTTTTGCAACTTATTGCATTAATAGCTATTTGAGAAAAATTAAGATATACTTTTAACAGACTCACCCACACCCTGTATATTGTATTATACAGGAAAATATCAAGTGATTAAAAAAAAATTGAACACAACTGTATTAAAATTCAAACTATTTTTAGTAATAAAGATAAAACATTCATTCTGGCGTTCCAATTTTCAAATATCCTATCACTGTCAAAATTTGAACCCTAATTTAACCCCTGCGGTGGCAATTCCTTCTGACAAGGGATGGAAATATCAAACCGCTTTTGCGTGTTCAATTATTAAAATAATATCTGATGAATTTTAAAGAAACCGAAAAAGGTCAAATGCAATATTAATGCTGTTTATTCTTATCATAATGTCTTTGCATAATTTTCAAAATTAATAGGTTACGCAACTCACAAGACATGTTAGTGTCATGTATTATTGGTTGCATACTAGGAGGAGCCAAAAAAAATCGAATATTTTTTTTAACTTTCGGCACTGAAAAATTGATACCTAGGCATTTTAAAAAAATGCTTTTTAAAGATGACCTCTTAATTTTAATAGGAAGGAATCCTTCATGTCAGTTTTCTATATATCAGAGGTCAAAGTTTCAAGAATTTAACAAAAAATTCTTTTTTTCTTCTAAATTTTATAACTCGTAGATAAATAAATATTAGACAATGCAAAATATGCGGTTTTATAGGAAATTGAACGCTCTACAAGAAAGGTCTTTTGTGGTTAACCGATTACTTTAACCACTTAGAAGATATTCGCATTTTAAAAACCAAAATTCGAGAATAAATCCTCATTTTTTTTTTTAATAGTTGAAGTAATCGATTAACCACAAAAGACTTTTTTTGTAGAGCGCTTAATTTCCTACAAAACTATATGTTGCGCATTTTTTAATATTTATTTATCTACGAGTTATAAAATTTAAAAGTAAAAAAGAAATTTTTGGAAAATTCTTTAAACTTTGACCTCTGATATCTTCTAAACGCTAATAGCTATAAAAATTGTAGAATACATTTTTTAGAGCCTTTAATTTTCTACAAAAAATGTAAATAAAATTTTTTTGTACGATCAAGTAGTGACGAGGTATGGATTTTGCCAAATAGAACTAAAGAAAAAATAGAAAACTGAGATAAGAGAGTCCTTCCTATTAAAATTAAGAGCTTATCCTTAAAAATCATTTTTTAAAGATGTCCAAATACCAATTTTTCAGTGTTGAAAGTTAAAAAAAATATATTCGATTATTTTGGCCCATCTTATATGCATACTAATAATTATAACTTTATTATAGTTATAACCGTCGGGAGTACATAAAAAATTGAAATTTGAAGTGTTGTAATCGTGATTTTCGCCACCGGCTTTATAAATTTCGTATTTCAGTGTCTTTTTATTTAAACAGTTTGCTTAAATTGGAATTGTGAAAAGTACAAGAACAACGTCAGTGTGTATTTTCCGGATTTGTTAGTTTAACTCGATTTGATTCCGGCTTTTGCGAAAGCTTTTATTTATTTTGATGGTTAACTAACGTTGCCGATCTCTTTATGTCGAAATACAATCGAAGTAAAAAGTATAAACGTCATTTTCTTTTATCGGTTCAGTTTGTTTTTATTATCTTCGATCGATACTTTCTCTCTCAAGTTTAGGAAAATTGCTCCAAATTTAGGCATTTAGGCTAATCATGTGAAGTTTATGACAATGATGAAAGCATTTTGACCTATTGTCGACAGAAAGTGATACTATTTAATTCGAAATTACTTTTTTTAATTGTAGTAACATATATTTTTAATGTTGGTAACAAACAGAATGTCAAATTTTATTGCCAACTAGTGTCACTTTACAAAATATTCAATTTTATAGAAGTCAATTTTACTGTTGGTAACAATGCAATGAAACATAAAATTGTTACCAACTACCTGCTACACATTTCTCTAAATCCGTAAAATTGCTTATTTAATTCTTAGGTAAAAGAGACCTTCTCCCAGGATAATAAATCAAAAATCAAAATATCTATGTTACCAACCTTTCAAAAATCCCTAAATTTACTAGATTTGATCGCCAAAATTTCTTAAAAGTAGAAACAAATGTTTTTAAGTTATAATAATTATAAACACTAAAAGTTGTTTCTCAATACCTTAGAGATCTTTCGTTTTTTAATGTTGGTAATAAACAAAACGTCAAATTTTATTAGCAACTACTGTCAATTGACAAAATCTTTGAATGGCGTTTTATAAAAGTGAGTATATTATATGATATTACTAACGTTTTTACTAATGTTGGCAGCAATGCAATGAAACTAAAAACTCTGCTACAAATTTCTCTAAATTCAAAAATTGCTCATTTAATATGTCAAAATTCAAATTGTCTATGTTACCAACCTTCTAAAAATCTCCAAATTTACTAGACGTTTATCGACGTTTATTCTTAAAAATAGGAACATTTGTTTTCTAGTTAAAAACACTAAAAATTGTCTCTTACAATCTTAGAAATTATTGGCTTTTTATGTTGGTAACAAGCAAAACGTCAAATTTTATTACCAACCACTGTCAATTCTTAAAGTCTGCAAATGGCGTTTTATAAAAGCCATTGTCTTTTAAAATACTTGTAATGTTTAATTTTAATGTTGGCAACAATGCAGTTAAACAAAAAACTTTGTTACCAACTACTACAAAATTTCCAAAATTTAATGAGCTTATTTATTCAGATAAAAGAAGCATTTTTGGAAATTGTAAAATGATAATACCAAAAATTGCGTTTATGTTACCAACCTTCTAGAAAATCACTAAATCTAGAAAACACCTGAAACAAAAGAAATTCTCTGTTTAAACCAACCACTGAGTGTAGTTTTTTTAGTGTTGGTTACAAATAATTTGTCGTAATTTAATGTTGGTAACAAGTAAAACGTCACCAGAAAAAACAGTATATTTTTAAAGAGTGTTTTTAATGAGAGTACTAAAAATTGCGTTGTGTTACCAACCTTCTAAACAAATCACTAAATCCACTAAACGTTTGAAATGCAAGAAATTTTCTGTTTTATACTAATAGATGTTGTGTTTAAACATTAGAGACATTTTGTTTTTTAAGTTGGTAACAAATGGAACGTCAAATATTGTTACCAACAACTGATTACAATTTTTTAATGTTGGTAGCAGACAATTCGTCATAGCTTATTCTTGGTAACAAGTGAAACGTCAAATTATCTCACTAAAAAAATTAGTAAATTTGAAAGAGTGTTCTAAATCAGAGTGCCAAAAATTGTGTTTGTGTTACCAACCTTATAAAAAATCACTAAAATTACTAAACGTCTAAAATAAGAGAAATTCTCTGTTTTATAATAACGGATCTTGTGTTAAAGCACTGAAGACATTTTGTTTTTTACAATTGATAATAAACAAAATGTCAAATATTGTAACTAATCATTGATTACGGTTTTTTAATGTTGGTAATAAACGATTCGTTGTTGTTTACTGTTGGTAGCAAGTTAAACGTCAAATTGTGTCACCAGAATAATCATTTCATTTTCTAGAGTGTTCTAAATTATTTCTAATTATATAAAGAACTAAAAATTGCGTTTGTGTTACCAATCTTCTAAAAAAAAAAAATACTAAATCTAGTAATCATCTGAAATAAAAGAAAATCTTTCTTTTTTAGTAACAGATGCTGTGTTTAAATCTAGAGACATTTTGTTTTTTACAATTGGTATATATTGTTATCAATCACTGATTTTAGTTTTTTAATGTTGGTAATAAACAATCCGTCATTGTTTAATGTTGGTAACAAATTAAACGTCAAATTATGTCACCAGAAAAATCAGTAAATATTTAAAGAGTGTCCTAAATTATTCTGCTAAAAATTGCGTTTGTACTACCAACCTTCAAAAAAATCCCTAAATCTTGACAAAAACTAAAACATAAAAAAATTAAAGCTCCAGAATTTGTGTTTTAGTGTTGGTAGTAAACAAAACGTCAAGCATTCTTACCAATCACTGATTGCAGTTTTTTAATGTTGGTATCAATTGTAATTCGTTATAGTTTATTGTTGGTAGCAAGTGAAACGTCAAATTATGTCACCAAACCCGGCCAACTTTCCTAAATGTGCAAAATATTTTTTTCTGTTAAATAACAAAGACATTTCTGTAATCATGTCCGTGTCGTGTTATGCTAATCTTTCATGAAATTTAAATTTCTTGTTGTACAATACTGTTCATGTAATTCACTTAATTACTATTATCTTAGTACATTCGGTTATTGCCTAAATAAACTTTACATTTCCTGCAATTCATCCCTTCTTGTAACATTTTCATCATCCCTTAGGCAGTACAAACATTGCCTCTCTTTATTACTTCAATAA
Source organism: Tribolium confusum (assembly GCA_029207805.1). Classification (NCBI taxonomy): domain Eukaryota; kingdom Metazoa; phylum Arthropoda; class Insecta; order Coleoptera; family Tenebrionidae; genus Tribolium; species Tribolium confusum. The sequence goes on along the minus strand of JALGAY010000007.1, from coordinate 2,767,151 downwards.
TCTAAAGACGGAAGCTTGGTGTTGTAAGTAGCCGCGATTTACGATTCCAATTACATCATTTTTCATATCCTTGAGGGACAGCACTAGTACTAGCACTTGTGTCAATATATCATAAGTTAATACATCAATATATTCCGATCCCATCTCAGCTCGTTTACTTTAAACGTCTCACCTTATTTACTCTGTCAAAAACAGTGAAATATTACCCCTCTGGAGTTTACATAAAAGTAAAAGCCTGTGTAAAATATTAACGTCGTTATATGGGCCCAAGGAAGGTTTTTTCCTTCATTAGAGCATGGGAATTGCTTAATTCCAAACCCGGATTTGCATTATTGAATTTTTTCCTGGAATAAGGGCGACTGCTAGCGCAGGATATACTGCTATACGTACAGAATGTTATTTTAAATTTAAATTTAAACAAGAATGAATACGACAGGTATATATTTGTCCACAGCAAAATTTTCTACTCTGACTAAAATTCGAAAGCATCGAGTATTAAATCCTCGGCTACTCAAACATTAAGAAGAAAAAGAAAATATCTGCTTATATAATCTACTTAGTTCAAGTAATAAACATGATTATGGTGACTGAGAGATCTGTTTGAAAATTTATGATTTTAGTCACAGTGGCCAAATATTTCATGCACAAAAATTTAGCTTCAGGCGTTTCTATATTTAAGCCTCGGCTGTGCTTTGGTATTTTGTTTTATTATCTTACTAATAAGTAAGTAAAGTAGAAACGATAAATTCATATTTTCGTGTTTTAAAATTAGTAAAATTGTTTCTTCTAGTTTCCAAAATTAGTAAAACATTGTTTTCCTCTCTCAAAGTTGGAACAATTTACTACTTTATGTCTTTATTATTTAAAAAATCATAAAACAATTGTCTGCGGCTTTTAATTAGTTTGTTATTTTGTATTAAGGGCATAAGCAAGAGATTACAACACGAGTGAATATTTTAAGCCTAGCGTAGGAGTGCTTTTAATTTTCCGAGGGCTATTAATGACGCTTATATACCTCTAATACAGCGTTTTATGTAAAATTGAAAGCAAAAATCTAAATCAAAATTTTTAATTAAGAATTTTAAATGTCAAAAGTGACAAATGATTTAATTGAATAAATAATTAGTAAAATGTGGCATCTAACTTCTAATCTATACATCTTTGGAATTTCATAATTAATAAAATTTTGTCATTGATATTTAAATTAGAAAATTAAATTTTGAAATAAGTAAAATGTCCTCTCTGGTTTTTAAATTAATAAAATATTGCTTTTAAATTTTAAAATTAGTATCTTGTTTTATTTGCTTTATTTTGCAAATCTTTTACAATGTCGCCTACAGTCCCTAAAATTGCAATTTTTTTTATATTTGTATGTCTAAAAAATGTAAAAAACACTGCCTCCAGCTTCTAAATTAGTAAAATGTCGAATCTATCCTAAAAAAATACAAAAACAACGTCGTCTTTGCTATTTTAATTAAAAAATGGAAAAAACTAATGTCTTTGGTGTCTAATATTAATAAAATACACTTTAGAAATTTGAAAATTAGTTAAGTTTTGCCTCCGGCTTTAAAAAATTGAAAAAAAGCTACTTTTGTAACTTCTATATTATCCTAACTTCTAAAATTAGTAAAATGTTGCTTCTCGAATTGATATTAGTAAAATATCAAGTCTGGCGTTTAAAATTTGTAAAATTCTTGTTTCTAAAATTACAAAAACAGTGTCATGCTTTTTTTTTAATATCTTTTCGGGTCAGGGACGTAACTAGGGGTAGTCCTGGATGGAACTGGCCTCACTAAAAAATTGCGGTTTTATTCTCAGCAAATTTTTTATTTCATTTCTCTTAAAAAGTTCGTTTTTGGCTTCTGCTTTTCAAAATTAGTAAAATATTACCAGTACCGGACTTAGGGACTGGATACAAGGGCATTTAACACTTGTCAAGCCAGAAATATAGAAGAAACAACCTGCAAGATTAGATTTTTAATTTTGCTGCTATATTAAGAGGCCCAAAGTAAATATTTCAGGTACGGCACTGGTTGAAATCTTTTCAAATTTCAAGGAACTGAAAGACCTATTAGAATTTAGCACTTAAAATTTGCAAAGCTGCCTTAACCAATCAGACCATTTTAATTATGATTGGCTCAATTATCTCAGCCAATCAAGCTATCGAAATATCAGATTTTTGCTCCTCCCTTTACCGTTACCTAGCAATAAAACAATTTGGCGCGTAAATTGTCATTTTGAACAGATTTTCATGACTGAAAGCTTTCCGAATTTAAAGAAACTGAAAGACCAATTAGAATTTAGCATTTAGAGTTGGCTAAACTGTCTTAACCAATCATATCATTTTAATTGTGATTGGCTCAATTATCTCAGCCAATCAAACTACCGAAATGTCAGATGTTTGCTTCTCTTTTAATTGTTGCTTAGCAACCAAACAATTTGGCGCGTAAATTGTCATTTTGAACAGATAATCTTGATTGAAAGCTTCTTGAATTCAAAAAAACTGAAAGACCAATCAGAATTCAGCACTTAGAGTTGGCAAAACGGTCTTAACCAATCAGACCATTTTAATTATGATTGGCTCAATTATCTCAGCCAATCAGGCTACCAAAATGTCAGATGTTTGTTCTTCTTTTTATTGTTGCTTAGCAACCAAACAATTTGGCGCGTAAATTGTCATTTTGAACAGATAATCTTGATTGAAAGCTTCTTGAATTCAAAAAAACTGAAAGACCAATTAGAATTTAGCACTTAGAGCTGGCAAAGCTGTTTTAACCAATCAGACTATTTTAATTATGATTGGCTCAATTATTTCAGCCAATCAAACTACCGAAATGTCAGATGTTTGCTTCTCTTTTAATTGTTGCTTAGCAACCAAACAATTTGGCGCGTAAATTGTCATTTTGAACAGATAATCTTGATTGAAAGCTTCTTGAATTTAAAAAAACTGAAAGACCAATCAGAATTTAGCACTTAGAGCTGGCAAAACTGTTTTAACCAATCAGATCATTTTAATTATGATTGGCTCAATTATCTCAGCCAATCAAGCTACTGAAATATCAGATTTTTGCTCCTCCCTTCATCATTACCTAGCAACAAAAGAATTTGGCGCGTAAATTGTCATTTTAAACAGATTTTTATGACTGAAAGCTTTCTGAATTCAAAGAAACTGAAAGACCAATCAGAATTTAGTACTTGGAGATTACTTTTTAATTATGATTGGCTCAATTATCTCAGCTAATCAGGCTACCGAAATGTCAGATGTTTGTTGTTCTTTTTATCGTTGCTTAGCAACCAAACAATTTGGCGCGTAAATTGTCATTTTGAACCGATTTTCTTGATAACGGCAATAACAATATGCAAATAGAACGTAAACAAGCTTTCCTGTAATAACCTAAATTACAATAATAACCGGGAAATTCCCAATTAAACCATCTAACAATCGATTCGTTTGTCCCATTTTTGCGCTTTCACGAAAAAATTCTTTATTGCTTTCCCCGGGTTCTTGTTTATTAAATTTTCTCGGGGAAAATTGATCTTTTCAATGACTTAATGTCTTCGTGTGTTTAGTGGAAAACACTTTGATATTTACAAAAGGATGCGAGACATCAAAGTGTGAGAAATTTTCACGGCTTGTTGAGTTTGTTTAAAATCAATACTTGTCGAAAAAAAATAGATAAATAAGATTGATTAGGTGAGATGAGAAAATGAGCAATTAACACGTCGAAAGGGAAAAAATGTGAATTCAGGGAAAAAACGAGGGTTTAGAGAGGATTATGGCGTTTGGAAAGTGATGACGGGGATTTTATTTGCTGGAATTTATTGGGTTCAGTAAATAAAATTTGATTTGGATTGGGTTGGGAATCCATTTAAAACTAACATGAGAGCAAAAAAAAATTAAGAAGCGGTATTTTGAGGCTTTAGACACAACAATACAATAAACAGAGAAGTGTCTAAAGTAGCATTTAATAAAGTATAATTTTGGCGTTTATCTAAATTATTAAAAAACGCCTAAAACCAGATTTGACAAAAGATATATTGTGTCTAATGTTACAATAAATAAAGATCTCTCATGTTGAAAAATATTTGACAGATTTAAGGTTAGTACAGTTGGATTAATCAATTTGTAGGTTAGAATTAATGAGGTTTAAAAGACTTAGCGGTTTTTTGGGGAAATGTCTCAAGTTACGCCGTTCAGTGCCTCTTCGAAAACAAAATTTTCTCGCTCTCTTGTTATAAATCTAATTAATTATGTTATAAATTTGTAGTATCTCTCTGAAATGAGAACTCGATTTATAAATTTAAAAACTAGATGAGAGTTTGTTTATTTATTTTTAATTTGATTTAAAAGCTCTCTGACATTATTTGTACACCACATAAAAACGGTTTAATTAAACTTTTATATTGTGGAATCTATAAATTGGTATTTTATTCGCTTTTAATCCAATTGCAGTGAAAATTTTTCAATTATTTTTTTGCATAGAGTCATGCTTTGTAATTACTCGACTTTCACAATTTTTGCTTTATATTAGTTTTAAAATCGATCATCTATTTTAGAATCGAAAAAAGAAAGAATCTTCTCAACTTGATCGATATTTCCTGTCTCAAACAATTTGATAAATGAATTTCACAAGTCGGACTGAAGCTCCAGTTATGTTTCTTATTTTCCGACACCATTTTGTTAAGCCGATAAGTTTGCAACTTTTTCTATAGACTTGTACAAGAATTTGCTTTCAATATTGTCGAGAGGGCAGTTATTATAGACAAGTTTTTCACTTGAAAACTTACAGACAAATTAATTTCATCCAACAGCTGCTTCTTAAACTTTTTAAATTAAGTCTTTGAGAGGCAAGTTTTTAAAAAAATCGAAAAAAGCGCCCTGATATTCACTGAAAAGCAACATATTGTTATGTAAATTTGAAGAAGGGGGACTGAGTGATGCAAAGGATAAGTGCAAATAACTTGATAAGAAATTGATAACAAGTTCATAAAGGGTTTTTGGAGATATTCTCGTGTTTTTCTAGAGGTCGTTTCCGAAGCTTTCTAAAAGTTTTTTTTACTTTTTTATCTCCTATTGTAGTTTTTAAATTTTTTCTCCTTATTTCTTGTTACCATTTCTTTTTTTTTCAGTCTTTTCTCTTATTTTTCTTTTTTTTTCTTTCTAATCATAGTTTTTTAAGCTTTTTTAGAATCGTCTTGTGTAGTTCTTCTAGTCTTTCTCGAATTCTTCTTCTTTTTAATTATTTTTTAAGATTGTCAAGTTTTCTCAAAACCTTTTTTTGTATTTTCACAACTGTGTCTTACATTTTCCGAACTTTTTTTGTTGTTTTGTATATTCTAACCGATATCTTTCAATTTCTTTCAGAATTTTTTTTGCATTTCTAACCGTCGATCTTTATACTTTTTTTCCAAACGTCGTTTATCAAGCTTTTTTAAAATTTTAGAATTAATTCTTGCATTTTAAAACCTTATTTTGTTCTTAATTTTTTTCTAAAAGTAGTTTTTCGAGATCTTCCAGAATTTTCTTGTTTTTCGTTGTCTTAAAGTCTTTTTTTACAATTCTTCCAAAATTTTTGTCGAATTTTTATTCTTCTTTCTTTTCCAATAATTGTTTCTCAAATTTTTCTTTCTTTTTCAAGCGCCCTTTTTAAGTTTTTTCAAAACCTTCTTTTGTTTTTTCATCATCTTAGAGTCTTCTAGAATTTATGATTCGTCGTTTGTTGCCAAAATAATAAACTACAATTTGAAGAAAAGGAAAGACAAAAGAGATTTCAAGATAAATTCAAAAACAGGAACTAGAAAAAAAGATTATTTTTTATAAAGAAGACAGTATGCAAATTGCTTTAAAGAGAGACGTTTTAAAAGTAGAGTAAGATTTTGAAGAAATTTTTTTTGGGAAAGACGGTTATAGAAAATCTAAAAAATGGTGCTAGGCTAAAAGAGAAAAATTTGAAGTGACTTAAGAAAAGCAAATAGAATTGTAGTAGAAAATAAAATAGGTACCTGGAAGAAAGAAAAGAATAAGAGAGGGTTCTAGAAAAGCAAATAAAAATTTTGGAAAAACAGAAGAAGACACTCGATAAACTTTAAAAACGGTGTTTAAAAAAAAAATGGAGACGACTATCAGTGGGAAAAAGAGGAACAGAAAAGAAAGAAGAGTAGTGAAAGATTCTAAATAAACAAAAAACGTTTCTAAAAGAACCTGAAAAACGATGATTGGAAAAAAAAAAGAACTAAAGAAAACTCTAGAAATATAAAAAATGGTTCTGAAACGTGATAATTGGAGGAGGAAGACGAGCAATTCTTGAAGAAATAAAAAAAATACGTCTACAAGATAAAATGAATCTAAAAAAAATGTAAAGTAAAAACGACAATTGTAAGAAAATGAAAGATAAAAAAGACTTCTGGATATATTTAAAAAACAGCAATTAGAAAAAAATCTTTAATAAAGTAGACAGTCTACATATTGTTTTAAAGAGAAACATTTTAAAAGTAAAGTAGGGTTTTGGAAAAGAAGGTCATAGAAAAGCTGAAAAATGGTTCTTGAAAGAAGAAACATTTGAGAAGATACAACAAAAACAAAGGAAATTGTTAAATAAGTTAGCTGAAAGAAAGAAGAAGAGAAGACTCTAGAAAAGCGAATAAAAATTTTGGAAAAACAGATGAGAATTTAAAAAGATGAGAATCTGAAAAACGATGATTCTGAAAGAGCATGAAACGTGACGATTGAAAGAGAAAAACGAATAATTTTCAAAGAAACAAGAAAAACTACGACTACGAGAAAAAGAAGTACTAAGGAAGATTGTGGAAGAGAAAAAAAACTAATTAGAAGAGAAGAAAAAACAAGAAATTTTTAGAAAATTGAAGAATTATTTAAATGGAGTTTTATTTATCACACGTTATAATAACTACAGTACTAAAAAATAAAGATATAAAAAAAGTAATCTATACATCTGATCAAATAACGATGATCATTTGTTTTTTTTTCTTTGTAATAACGTATGTCGCAGATAAATTCCGTAATAGTTTTTGTTTTGAAATACATTTTCAACTGTATATCACCCTCATAATGTCGTCTATCTTATGCAGATGTTTATTTCTTATCACATCCTGTTGTTATCAGTGCAAGAAAATCCACAATAATGCATTTCCTTTCCCATGATAATTTCAATTTAACGGCATTTTTCCCACTTTAAAAAGAATTAATTTTCTGTTTTATTTAATTCCAGACAAAATATTTATTTTTGGAAAATGTCTTTTTCCGAGTTTATGACCTTAATTAACAAAACAAAATTAGTCAGAGTGATTAAATTTAATAACATTGTAAATCCAAACAATGGACATAATAATTACTTAATCGAATATTCAATTTGCCTAAAGGTCACGCATCATCATAAATATGAAAATCCATCAAATCGCAAAATTTGAAAACTCACCAGGGATATAAAAATAAAGAAAATGTTTTTGATTAAAATAGAATTGAACACTCTTCTTCACCCAGACTGGAAATTTTTCATTTAAAAGCTGAAATAAAAATCCCACATGATAGCGTATCAATTTTCACCACAGAATAACATTTGAGGCGACAAAACCACCGACTGAAAAATACGACAACACGCATTTTCAAAAGCGTTTCCTTTCAACAACAAATTTTACATAAAATCGATGCGAAAAAAAATAAGGTCGATGTCGAGGATATTGAAGATTCTTGTCGTCGTAAATTTATACAACGACCCTTCGAAAATTGATGAAATTTATTTTAAAATGGGCATGACTTCAAACCACTTAAAATTTACCTTATGTCAGTCATAAATGTGACAGAAAGAAAATTTTACTTGATGTAACTAAATTGTGACATGACTGACGTGTGAAAAAAAGAAAAAAATAATGCATCAAGAACTGCAACGACGAAGTTATTTGATCACACGTTATTTTAGGACTTTCAAATATTTTTTCCAAAAAAAAAATATCTATTTAGAATTTTTAGAAATATAAATATTTATTTAGAAATTTCAGAAATTGCTTTATATTAAATATCACGGCTAACTAGATTTTCATTTCGAATCTACCTAGAAGTTCTTTTTCGTGTTTTTCTAAACGTAGTTTGTTTTTCGTTTCTTCCTACAATTTTTCTTCTAATTTCTTTCCTAGACGTAGTTTTTCTTGTTTTTTTTAAGAACTGCTCGTCTTTCTCTTTCAATCGTTACAATCGTTGTTTTTTGAGAGTTTTCCTTAGCTCTTCTTTCTCTTTGCATTACCGTTTTTCGGGTCAGGTCAGGTCAGGTTTTTCAGGTCTTTTTAGAAATATCTATTTTTTATATCTTTCAATGTTTTCTTTCGTTTAGATGTTGCTCAATTTTTTCTAGAATTTTTGTTTCAGGATTTTTCTAGCTTTTTTTTCTCTTCCAACAACAACGTTTTTTGGCTTTCTTTAAAAGCTTTTTTTTTTGTTTTTTATTGGTTTTTTTCTTCTATATAACGTATTTTAATTTATTCTAGAATTTTTTGTTTTTGTTTTCTACTATAGAAGAGTTTTCTTCGTTAATTGCTGTTTTTTAATTTTTTTGAAAATGTTCTGTTTTTCCACAATTTTTATTCGTTTTTCTACAACACCTTCACTTTCTTCAAGCTGACCTATTTTAATTCTTCTACAATTTTTTTCGTTTTTTTAAATTATCTATGTTTTTTTTCTTTTTCTAAAATACCATTTTATAGCTTTCTGTAACCTTCTTTTTTAAACTTTTTTTAATCCATCTTTTTTTTAAATGTCTCTTTTTAAAGCAATTTGTAGTGTGTCTAGTTTATTAAGACAAAGATTATTTTTTGTTTGTAGTTGCTGTTTTTCTATGTAGAAGTTTTTTTTGTTTTTCTTTTGCTTCTAAACGTAATTTTTCGTTTTTTTCCACAATCTTTCTTTGTTCTTCTTTTTCTTGTAGATGTAGATTTTTTGTGTCTTCAATATTTTTTTTTAAACGTCGCATTTCAGCCTCTTGTGGATAATTTTTTGTGTTTTTAAGCTATTCTTAGCTTCTTTTTTCTTCTAATGATCGTTTTCATGTTTTATGAGAAACGTTTATTGTTTATCTATAATCTTCCAAACGACTTTTTTTGACTTTTGGAATGATTTGTTTCTTTTTTTTGCACCAATCGTAGTTTCTGTTTTTTTTTTATTACAACCGTTTTTTAAGTTTTTTGAGATTCTTATTTTGTTTTTTCAGAATTCCTATTGGCTTTGTAGAAACTTTTCTTATTATTTTTTTTCTTTGAGCTGACCTATTGCAATTTTTTTTACAATTTTTCTTGTCCCTTTTAAACTTATTCAATTTTTTTTCTGAAACACTTATTTTTAGCTTTTCTATAATTTCATTTTCCAAAAAATTTTTTTTAAAATACTAATTCACTTTGAAAATGTCTTTCTTTAATTTGCAGAATGACTAATAGAAGATAATTTTTTTGTTGTTGCTGTTTTTTGAACAGATCAAAAAGTTTTTTTCTATTGGTAATTTTTTGTTTTCTTCCACAATCTTTCTTAGTACATCTTTTCTTCTTTGTCTTTTTTTTCTATACGTACTTTTTCTTGTTTCTTTAAGAATTGCTCGTCTCTCTTTTCAAATCTTCACGTTTCTTTCGAAATCTTCTTTTGTTCTTTCAGAGTCTTCCTTATTTCTTCTTTTTCTTCTAATTATCGTTTTTTAAGTTTTTTAAAAACTCTTTAATTTTTCTAGAATATTTCAGTGCATTCTCCTAGTTTTCTTTTTTATTCTTCAAAACCTTTTCTTATTCTTTTTTTTCTTCTAACTGACCTATTTCAATTTTTTTGATTTTCTTTTCTAAACAACATTTTGCTTTTCTATAAACTTCTTTTCCACAAAAATTTCTTCAAAATCCTATTCTACCTTTAAATGTTTTTCTTTAAAGCAATTTGCAGAATGTCTACTATATTTAAGATATTCTTTTTATTAGTTGCTGTTTTCTGAATCTATCTAAAAGTCCTTTTTGTCTTTCGTTTTTCCAATTGTAGTTTTTTGTTTCTTTTACAATCGTTTTTAGCTTTTCTTTATCTTCTGAACGTATTTTTCTTGTTACTTCAAAAATTGCTCGTCTTTCTATTCCAATCATCGCGTTTTGAGCTCTCTCGAAATAATTTATTGTTTTTTAAGGTCTTCTCTAATCTTTCTTTCTTTTCTAATCATTGTTTTTCAAGTTCTTTTAAAAGTTTTTTTAATTTTTCTAGAATTTTTTATTAGTTTTATTTTTCTAGACGAATCTTTTAATTTTTTTTTAAATTTTTGTTTCTCTTTTTTCACCAATCGTCAACTGTAAAATTTTGCTTTCATTAAACACCGTTTTCCTTTTCATGTTTTTCAAGTGTCTTCTTCTGTTTTTTTAGAATCTTTATTGGCTCTTCTAAAACTTTTTCTTATTCTTCCTTTTTGCGAGCTGACCTATTTCAATTTCTTCTACACTTCTTTTTGTTCTTCTTAAATTTTTTCAATTTTATTTTTCTTGTTCAAACACTATTTTTCAGCTGTTCTATAACCTACCATTTGTAACAAAATTTCTTCAAAATTTACTTTGTTTGTTTCTCTTTAAAATAATTTGCAGACTGTCTACTTTATTGAAGATAATATGTTTTTCTAGTTGCTCTTTTGTAAATCTATCTAGAAATCTCTTTTGTCTTTCCTTTTTTTCCAATTGTAGTTTTTTACTTTTCTTCACATCTGTTTTTTAGTTTTTCTTTATCTTGTAGACGTAGTATTTCTTGTTTCTTTAAGAACTGCACGACTTTCTCTTCCAATCGCCGCGTTTCAACGTTTCTTTCGAAATTATTTTTTTGTATTTTGAAAGTTTTTTAGTTCCTCTTTCCTTCTCGGATTATGGTTTTCGAAATTGTTTTAGAAACGTTTTTTGTTTTTCTAGAATATCCCAATGCTCTTCTTCTTCCAGACACTATTGAATTTTCTCAAGAATTTTCCGATTTTATTTCCGACCAATCGTCTTTCTGAATTTTCTTTAGCAAACGCTGTTGTTCAAGTTTCAAGAGCCTTCTTCTATTTTTCTAATTTTATGCGTTCTTGTAGAAGTTTCTCGTTTTTCAAGCTGAGTTATTTCAATTTCTTCTACAAGTTCTTTTAAGAACGTTTTTTGTTTTATCTAGAATCTTTCAGTGCTCTTCTTCTTCTTCTCGACGTTTCTTAGTTCTTTTGTCTTTTAATAACAATGTTTTTAGGGTTCTTTAGAACCTTTTTGTTTTTTTATAATTAGCCACCGGTCTTCTATTTCCAAACGACGTTTTTCAATTTCTTCTAGAATATTTTGTATTTTTTTCTAGAACCATTTCTTACTTCTTCCAGCTATTATAATTTCTTCTATAATTTTTTTGCCTTTCTTAAATCTTCTCAATTTTTTCTTTATCTTCTAAACAACATTTTAATGTTCTTCGTTTTATAATATATAAAATTATTTAAATATTAATTTAGAAATTTCAGAAATTCCATCATATTAAATATCACGGCTAACTAGATTTTTATTTTGACAGATTAATAATAATAAAAACATAAATGCCATAAAATACATAACTTTATTATTGTGTAAATAATAAAATAATAATTAAAAAGTAAATATTGTCATAACCGTTATGTGCCCCCGACATTACTCACAATAATAACCGTTAATTTGAATTTATCATAAACCACAGGCAAGTTATGAAAAATTTCAAAACAATTTTTTCCGTTTGTTTAATGATTACACAAACTCGTTACACAACCGCTAATCTTCCAAACCCAGATATGATAAGTCCACTTTCTCGTCTTCCATTCTTCCAACCCATAAATACCTTTCCTGTGCTCGTCTACTCGAATTCCATTCACCCCATCCCAACCCGCCCTAAAAATCCGACTTTCTTACTTCTTACCCTCATCTACAAACCTCGCCTTTATCTCCCTGTGAATAAGTCCCCTCATTGTCACCGGGCCCCCTTCTTATCCCCCATTCATTTTCAAAGCAGCTGTTTGTAATTTGAAATCCAGTCAACCATGCGCCTTGAACCATGCCGGTCGCGTGTCGGACCTAGTGCTAGTGATGGGTAAAGTGAAGAAACCTAGTGCTAAGAGAAAAATGGCAGATTTAGTGACCGAAATGCGGAAAAACCCGCACTTGAAGCGGTCGAAATCCGTGCGGGCGTCGCTGCGGTTCATCGGAGCGCGCTTTTTGCACAAGCACCAAGAGGCCGCGATGGTGAAGACGCCGTCCATGTCGAGTTTGCATGAGTACAAGAGGAACTTTTTTGAGTATTCGCTGATTCCTGAAGTTGAGACGATTTTAAAGACGCCGATGGTGAAGGAAAAGAAGAAGAAGAAAGTGGTGTCGACGCCGCCGCCAGTTGTGGCGCCTAAAGCAGCGCAGATTTTGCAAATTCCGGTTAAGGAGAATTACGAGCCTGTTAGTCTACAACCCGATGGGTTTGATGGGATTACCATGAGGAATGGAGTGGAATGTCACCGCCAAGGACGGTTTCAAGAATTTGGTTATGATTATAGACAAAACGGTTTTTATAGAAATACGTTGAGGTTGTCGATGACGACGTCCAGGAGGAGGAATACGCTGGTGGCGTCTACTTCGAGTAGGTAGTGCGATGACCGACTTTTAAATTTAAAATTTCTCATTGAGAGAAAATAGATTCTCATGTTTTCGCTTATTGTTTCTCACGAAAGTGTTCTTTTACTCTAATGATCACATTTTACTAATTTTACTTTCTAAACATTTTTTTTTCTTGTCTGTGGTTTGTTCACAATTTTTCATGACCAATTACAATGTCAAAATCTAAAACCAAGCTTAAAAAACTATCAAAAACAAAAGTTCCAACGATGACTCCACTGATTCCAATTGGATTAAATTTTGATGATGTTATTTTGATTTTTTTAAATTTTTTAATCATTAAACAAATATTTTACTATGTTTTAGTGCAGATTATTGCTGAGAATTGCCAATAGAGAAATCAGTAATTAACAATAATTTTTTACGATTTGATCGGGTGTAAAAAAAATCTTAAATATTTATATAAAACATCTGGTAAGTATTATTAAGATATTTATTAAAAAAAAAAGCTTTGCTATGGAGTTGCAAAACAATTGCTTTGACGTACTTGTGCGCAAGAGGATATTCCAAGTGACTACATAAAAGGAAAACGTTAAAATATGCAAAACCACAAAAATATAATAATATTTGTTTTTATTTTTTTTCTATTTAGAATTTTTTTCTTGTAGACGTAGTAGACGATTTTCTTGTTATTGTTTTCACTCTGATTGTCTCTTTTTTAATTTTTTTTAAATCGTCTTTTTGTTAAATTTTTTTTAGCTCTTCTTTTGCTCTCAATCGTTTTTCAATCGTATTGGAAGCTTTTTTGTTCTTCTAAGAAATGCCTTTTTTTAGAATCTTTATTTTTTTAGGTGCAATTTCTTTCAGTCGCTGATTTTAAGATCATTTTGAAACGCTTTAAATTCTTCTTTTGCTCTCTTTTTCTTCCAGTTTTTGTATAATTTTTGCAGTCTTTGCTTTTCTTTTTCTTTCAATCATTGTTTTTATTTTGTTTGTTTCTTTAGAAACTTCGGCTATTTTTTTCTTCTAGTCAACGTTTAACAACTTCTTATAGAGTTTTTTTGGTTTTTTTAGCTCGTCTAGATTCTTGTTTTATTTAACGAAACCTTCTTCTGTTGTTTCCTTGTGTCGTCGTTTTTTACTTTTTTAGATTTCTACTGCCTTCTTTTTTCAATCTCTTCAATTTCAAGCTCTTATTAAGTTTTTCTATAATCTTCTTTGCTTTTTTTAGGCGACGTTCTTTAACTACTTCTTTTTTATTTCTTCAAGTTCTTCTAGATTTTTTTTTATTTTTACAGAACTTTTTTTGTCAACGTTTTTTATATTATCTAGAATTTTATTTTGCTTTTTTTTCTTTTAATTGTTGTATGTTAAGTTTTTCAATAATCTTTCTTCGCTCTTCTTTTTCATACAGATTTTTATTTTTAGAGCACTTTTTTGAATTCTTTTTGCTGTCGTTTTTACTTCTTTCAGAATTTTATTTAACTTTTTTTTTAATTGCCGCTTTCCAAGCTCTTATTAAGTCTTTCTGTCATTTTATTTTGCTCCTTTTTTCTTACAGCAGACGTCTTGCAATTTCTTCTAATTTTTTGCTTTTCTGTTCCCTCAAGGTCTACTTTTTTGTTTTTGTCTTTCTCTCTCTATCTTTCAATTGTTGTTTTTCAAGTTTTTCTTAAACTTTCTATGCTCTTTTATTTTTCCCAGCCGACGTCTTTCAACTTCTTACTGATTTTTTAAAAGTTTTTCTAGATTCTTGTTCTATTGTTGCTTCTTTGTGTGACGTTTTTTACTTTTATTCTTCTCGATCGCTGCTTTTCAAGCTTGTATTAAGTTCTTCTACAATCTTTTTTTTTACAGCAGACGTCTTTTGACATCTCCTTGAATTTTTTTGCTTTTCTTTCTCTTCAAGCTTTTCTAGATTTTTTTTATTTGTACAGATCTGTTTTATTATCTTTTTGTCGTCGTTTGTCTCTTATTAAGTTTTTCTATAATCTTTCTCTGCTTTTTTTAGCCGACGTTCTTTAACTACTTCTTTATTTATTTATTTTTCAAGTTTCTAGATTTTTTTCTGTTTTTACGGAACTTTTGATTGTTTTTCAACGCCTTTCATATTATTTAGAATTTTATTTTGCTTTTTTTTTACTTGTTGTATGTTAATTTTTTCTATAATCTTTCTTCCCTCTTCTTTTTCATACAGATTTTTATTTTTAGAGCACTTTTTTGTGTTTTATTTTTTTTTGTCGACGTTTTTTATTTCTTTCAGAAACACATATTGCTTTTTTTTGCTATTCATTGTTTTTCAATATCTTTTTGGAACTTTTGTGTTTTTCAAGAAACCGCTTTGGCTCTTCTTATTATTCCAGCCAACGTCTTTCAACATCTTCTTTTTCTTCTTTAAGCTCATCTTCTGTTGAAACTTTTTTGTTTTTTTGGAAACCTCTTTGCCTTTTCATTTTATTCTAACCGACGTCTTTCAACTTTTTTTCTTCAAGCTCTTCTTGTTCTATTTCTTACAGAACCGTCTTTTGATCATTTCATCTTCTTGCAGTCTTTGGCTTCTTCTAGAATTTATTTTGCTTCACTTAACATCGTTTTCCAAATTTTCACAGAATCTTCTTTTCAGGGAAGCCGTTTGTTTCATCATCTTATAAGCTGCAAAAACTTCTTAATTCGTCGTACCTATTCTATCATTTTATGCTTTCACTTTTAAGAGTAAAATTACTGTAAAATGTATAGATTCCTCGCTTTACTTCTGAAATTAGAAGGTTCGGATAATCGGTCGTTGCGTAAATTTTGTTTGTTCGAAACTTAAATACATTTTTTCTAAAAATTTTCAGAGCTTGTATTGCCTGTGTGTTGTCACGTTAAATCGTAGGGACATTTAAATGTTGATGTTAAGGATTTTTCTGTTTTTGAATTACAAAACCTATTATTGTGTTTCTTTTTTAACAAATCCTTGATAAATAATTTGTCTTCTTGTCAAAATTTTGCAATTTTTGTTATTCTTATTGAAATTATAGAAAGAGGGGCATGAAAATGTGCCGAAACGTCGTGAAAATAAATTACTTTTATCCACTCTCGTTTATTTTTAAATTTTCTGTAAATAAACTAAGAAAAATGTTTTCCGCACGAAATCCTTCTCTAGAAGCAGAAATTCCGTTTCGACTGCAACTATCTGACAAGTTAATTTTGTAAATATCTCCGCCCGCAATTTCCCACCAGGATCATCCCTCATTTAAGCCACAACCTTGTCAATCATTTCCATCGTATCATATCTGACATAAACCAACAATAATGGAGAGAAAACACCGGAAATGAATTGAAAATACATCCACAACGTCACGCAACACAACAAAAACACACAATTTTTAAAAATTAAAAGTATAATAATAATAATAATAATAATAATAAATAACTTGAGGAAAGGAAGAAGTAACTTTTTTTTTTAATTATTCACCTCGCTAAAATCACGTTGTAAATATTCTTCTGTTTGTTAAAAAATATATTTTTCATAACATTTAAAAGGACATAAAAGAATAGCCAAGATGTTGCAATTTGAACAGCGCCATTAACCTAATTCCGCCTTTTGAGATTAAACAAAAAAACACGACAAAACTATTAGCATATCTTGTATGGGTGGTATTGAACACATGCTCAACGAACACCGACAATAGGTTTGCGTAATTGAACTGAATTTGAAAAAAAAATTCGAAATTTGTAAAAATCTGTGATAGATTCGTGGATAAAGTGAAATCTGAAAGAAAAATTAGTTAATTAAGTGAATAAACGGATCTTATCTTGTTTCCTACACCAATTTGTTCCACGGATAAGATCGCTGCTTACTTTCACGTTGGTAGAGGTGGAGGTTTCGTAATTTTTCAAGAAATGATGTATTATAGATTTTTTTAAAGTCGGGTAATAAAATATTGGAGATTTGGCATTTCCTGAATGTTTTATTGCAATTTTACAACCTACACTAAGATGGAAGACAAAAATTGAAAAGTCTGAGATAAATTTTTTAAAAGGAAAAGATTTTATGGTTATGAATACTTAGAATATTTTAAATAAAGTAGAAAACAGAAAAACTAGTAAAAATAACGTGCGATCGGAAAAAAAATTTGTTATAACAGTCAAAGCGTCCTTGACGTTCAATTGTTTTTTGAGCGTATGTCGTATATCAGTGAGAAAATTTTAAATTCCTAAAACTGCTTATTTAATACAAATGCGAACTTAAAAATAAATTTATTTAAAATAATATAAAATAATAATAATAATATAATAAATAATAATATCAATAATATTTATATAAAATAATACAGACTGTATAATAAGAAGACTGGATCGAGCCTCGCCTATACGTTGCCGTAGCGAGCTGCGGTGACAACATAGTACATAGTATAAGAAAGAGAGAGATAGTATAATACACAGATTAAATGTGTGTGAGAGAGCAAATCACTTGCTGGTAGGCAAGAACGTTGAATTTTTGAAAATACAGGAAGAATAAGGCAAGAAAATATTTTTTTAATTTTAATTCAGTAAACATAAGAGCGCCAGGCTTTTATTGTGCATGCATACTACATTCATACTTTACAAATTAATATTTAATTTATTTGAAATTGTCTAAAACGCTTCTTATAAACAAAATTATTTAGAAATATGCAAATTTTAGCGATTTTAACACTTGTCTAAATGCAAATGCCACCTTTAACACGGTAAATACACCACTTTTAATGTTTTGCCTACCAATTTGTTGTCAACGTACTTCTTTGCTTACCGTCACTCCAGTCTTGTTATTATCTCAATGTTAATAATAGTCCAGCGGCTGATACTAATATAGTCGGTCGATTAGTAAAATTCTAGAAGACGTGAAAATCATTGATAGAACAAATCGAAACCAAAAAATTCTGTAAAAAAATAGAGCAAGATTCTAGAAGAGCTTGAATAAAAAGAAAAGTAAAAAACTTACAAAAAATTAAAAAACATTGGCTGGAAGAAAAAGAAAAGACAAGAAGGTTTCTAGAAGAACAAAAGGCTTTTTAAGAAGAGATTGAAAGACGACAATTCTTGAAGAAACAAAAGACGTCGACGGAAGCAGAAAGAAAAACAAAAGAAGGTTTTGCCAGAAATAGAACAAGATTCTAGAAGGGCTTGAAGAAAAAAATAATAAAAACAAAAGAAGGTCTTGTAAAATATGAAACAAGATTCTAGAAGAACTTGAAGGAAAAGAAAAGTAAAAAATTTTACAAAATGTTATGAAAAACGTATAAATAAAATTTTGATAGAAATAAGAGACGTTGACAGAAAGCAACAATAAAAGAATGTTCTATTAAACCGAACAAGAATTATAAAAAGGTTTTAAAAATTCTGAAAAAACATGAAAGACGTCAGCTGGAAAAAAAGAGCAGAAGAAGTTTAAGAAGAGCTAGAAAAATAACGATTAGAAGAGAGAAAAAACAGAAGAAAGTTCTGCAAAAAATGGAAAAACTTGATTTTATGAATATGAATAAAAATATTTTATGGTTATGAATACTTAGAGTAATTTAAATAAAAATTAAAACAGAAACTAGTGAAAATAACGTGCATCCAAAAAAAAATTGTAATCACAGAAGAAGCGCCCTTGACGTTCAATTGTTCTTTGAGTGTATGTTGTATATCAGTGAGAGAATCTTAAATTCTTAAAATTGCTTATTTAATACAAATGCGAACTTAAAACCAAATATATTTGATCACACTGTATAACTAAAGATAAAAAATCAAATTTAGGCTGCTATAACAAGTCAGACAAAATAAATGAAGAAGCAGATTTGTAGAAGAAGAAAAAAAGACAGAAGAATGTTCTAGGGAAATTTGAGAAACAACTTTAAGGAAAGGACTCGAGCAAATTAAAGTTTTATAAGAACTTTACGACAGAAAGAAAATGAAGAAAAACAAAAAAAGGTTCTGTAACGAATAAAACAAGATTCTAGAAGAACTTAAAGAAAAAGAAAAGGAAGAAGTTGAAAGACGTCAGGTGAAATAAAAAGAAGAGCCAACGAGGTTTCTTGAAAAACAAAAGAAGGTTTAAAATGAGACTGAAAACGACTGAAACGACTGAAAAAACGTTTTGTTAAAATAGAAATGAATCTAGAAGAGCATGAAGTAAAGAAAAATCTAAAAAAATTTACAAGAAGTTGAAAAAAAACCAGATTTAAAGAAGAACAAAAATAACAGAAGAATATTTTACCCAAATTTGATAAATGACGTTTAAGAGGAGGAGATAAAATTCTAGAAAAAATAAAAGATGTCAACAGAAAAAAAGGAAGAAGGTTTTGTAATAGAACAAGATTCTAGAAGAGTTTGAAGCAAAAGAGAAGCAAAAAGTTGAAAAACCTCGCCTCGAATAAAAAGAAGAGTCAGGAAGGTTTCTAGAAGAACAAAAAAGTTTTAAAAAGAGATTGAAAAACGACGATTGGGGAAAAAATAGCAAAACAATGTTTCAGATGAAATAAACGATATCGACAGGATGAAAATGAAAACAATAGATACTTCTGCAAAAATAGAAAATAAATCTAGGAGAACTTGAAGAAAATGAAAACCAAAAAACTTCTACACGAAGTTAAAAGAATGAAAATCTTGTAGAAAAAAGAAAAACCAAAAGAAGATGACGATAGACGAAGTAAAAGACGTCGACAAAAAGAAAAAGAAGAGAACGAAGGAAGATTATGTAACAAATAGAACAAGAGTCTAGAGCAGCTTGAAAAAAATATTTCAGCTGCTTTTAAACAAAATAGCTACATTGTTTGTCCTAGAAATCATAAATAATTATAATTAAATAAAATATTTATTATTAGCAGTTTCTTAAAAGAGTTGTTTGATTTCACATTTTGAATACTTTTGTATTTATTTATTCAAATCAGGTTGCATTTTTAATTAAAACTTGTGTAAGAGGATGCACTAATCAATAATTTATAAAGTATTTCTGATTTTAGAAAACAAATTAGAAATTATTATTGTGATAAATCCGTTACAAGGATTTCAGTGGGCCGATAACACTTTTCAGAAAACTGCTATTAAGTCAAGTAATATTTAGAGGCGTGTCTAATACGCTTATCTACGCTAGTCCTTTCTCAAAAAAATATAGATATTGAATTAGCTTGCAAACCGCTCATTCGTGAGGGTTCATTCCCGGAAAAATCTCAAATTGAATTTCCCGACCCTATTAATAAATAAACTGTTTATTATTCCTAGGACGACTGAACCCTTTTCCGAGTGAATCCCCAAAATCGAATTAATCCGCGTCCAGGTGAATATTCTTGGCTGGAATTAGCCATTCCTCCCGAGAAAATTTACATAGATGTATATGTTTGTCGTTAGTAAAGTGGGTTAGCAGTGGGCAAATCTTCGGAGGCGGCAATTAGCTGCTAATTCGAAAAAACGCTTCAGGTTGTTTAACTTGATTGCAGGTGTTTATCCAATTGAGTTTATTAGACGCTTCTTATTTGTTTGAGGCAATTATTTAATTTGTTGAGAAGACAATTTCGAGTTTAATAAATTTATTTAACTAAGCAGCTTATTCCGGTCGAGTTTATCACTATTTTTTTTGGATTAGTACATTTCCGGAATTAATTTGATTTACTGGGAGAATAGTGAAACACTATTTTAATTTATTAGTGTAGGTGAAATTGAAACCTGTTTCACATACTTGTTCACACCTTTTTCATTGTTATTGGACGACCTACGCTCTAAGAAATTTCAGTCTGTAATTATTTTTGAAGGCAAACAAAAAGGAACTAAGCCTGAGGGTAAATCGGTGATCTAACCTCGAAATTTTCTTACTGACATCTGCAAACTCAGCGATTTTTTTGCCAAAATCGAAATTTTTGACATCTGTTAATGTCAAAAATAGTTAAATTGAAATTTTTTTGTACTGCCAGTGTCAAAAGAAGTGCTTTTAGCTTACAATGTCAATACATGGCATGTTTTAAGCAACTGTCTACGAAGGATTTTTTAAAATGGTTATTTTAAGGTTTTTTTTAAAGCAAATTTGAAATCTTTGACTTCTGTTAATGTCAAAAAAATTTTTGAAATCTTTGACTTCTGTTAATGTCAAAAAAAATTCTTTCAGACTTGGACGAGTTTTATTACTTTTTTCAGACAGAATTATAACAACAGACTTTCCAAATTGATTAACAAAAAATTGCGTCAAAATCGAAATTTTTGACATTTGTTACTGTCAAAACTAGTCACAATTGAAAGTTTTTAGTACTGCCAGTGTCAAAAGTAGTAGTTTTAGCTTACATCGCTAAGAAATAGCACACTTTAAGCAACCTACTACGAACGAGTTTTCTAAATAGCTACTTTATGTTTTTTTTCTTGCATATTTTAAACTTTTGACTTCTGTTAATATCAGAAACGGTGTTTTCAGGTTAAGAAGCGTTTTATTATTTTTTTCAAACAGGACTGTAACAACAGACACTCTAATGTGGCTTTCCAAATTGTGATAAAACTACTTTTATCAAAAAATGGCGTCAAAATCCAAATTTTTGACATCTGTTAATGGCAAAATACTTAAGATAGAAAGTTTCTAGTATTACCATTGTCAAAAGTAATACTTTTAGCTTACATTTCTACAAAATGGCACATTTTAAGCAACCTACTACAAGAGATTTTTTAGAATAGCTATTTTTTGTGTTTTTTTTTTCAAAAAAGGCAAATTTGAAATCTTTGGCTTCTGTTAAAAAGTCAAAAAAAATTCTTTTAGACTAAGAACATTTTTATTACTCTTTTCAAACAGAGTTATAACAACAGACACTCCAAAACGGCTTTCTAGATTGTATTTAAACTACTATTATTAAAAAATTGCGTCAAAATTAAAATTTTTGACATCTGTTAATGTCAAAAATAGTTAAAATAGAAAGTTTCTAGTAATGTCATTGTTAAAAGTAATACTTTTAGCTTACATTTCCAAAAAATGGCACATTTTAAGCAACCTACTCACTAACTAGTTTTTTTTTCCTCAAAAAAGGCAAATTTGAAATCGTTGGCTTCTATAAATGTCAGAATCGGTGTTTTGAGGTTGAGAAGTGTTTTATTACTTCTTCCAAATAGAATTATAGGAACAGACACTCCAAAATAACTTTCCAAATTTTGTTAAAAATACTTTTATTAAATGAAATCGAAATTTTGAACATCTGTTAATGTCAAAAATAGTTACTTTAAGTTAATATGATAGATTTTACTGCTTGCTTTAGACAGAGTTTAGGTTTTTATAAAATATTTTTTAAACAGCTAGGTAGGTACTTATACAAAGTTTTTTTTCCAAAAAGTGAAAATTCAAATTTTTTGACTTCCGTTAATGTAAAAAATGGTTCTTTTAAGTCAGGAAGCGTTTTATTACTTTTTTCAAACAAAATTATAAAGACAGATATTCTAAAATGGCTGTCAAAAATGTATAAAAACTACTTTTTATAAAAAATTGTCAAAATCGAGATTTTTGACATCTTTTAATGGCAAAAATAGTGTTTTTAAGTCAATACATTAGGATTGACTGCTTTTTTTGTACAGAAGTTAAGTTTTTACAAAAGTTATTTTTTAAATAGCTAGGTACTTTGTGAGCAGGTGTTTATTCTCGCTTAAAAAAAATTTCTGATTTTTGCAAATGTCAAAAATAATTCTTTCAGGTGAAGAAGCGTTTTATTACTTTTTTGAAACAAAATTATAAGAAAAGAGACTTTAAAATGGCTGTTAAAAATGTATAAAATCTTCTTTATATAAAAAATTATCAAAATCGTTATTTTTGACATCGTTAATGTCAAAAATAGGTTTTTTATATCAATACGATAAGTTTGACTGCTGTTTTTAAACGGAATTTAAGATTTTACATAAGAATTTTTAAGAATGTTTAAGTAATTTATACAAATGGGTTTTTCTTCTCTCAGAGAAGGCAAATTTCAAATTTTTGACTTCTGTTAATGTCAAAACTGATTTTTTTAGACCAAGAAGCGTTTTATTACTTTTTTTAAACAAAATGATAAAAACAGACATTCAAATTTACTTTTGATAAAAATATTGTCACAATCAAAATTTTTGACATCTGTTAATGTCAAAAATGTTTTTTTTAGACCAAGATGCGATTAGTTACCCGTTTCAAATCAAATGAAAAGGGCAAACATTTAAAAATGGCCGTCAAAAACTTATAAAACACCACTTTTCAAAAAACTGGTGAGATCGGTAGTTTTGACATCTGTTAATGTCAAAAATAGGGCTTTTAAGTCAATACGTCAGGTTTGACTGCTTTTTTTAAATAGAATTTAAGATTTCCTAAGAAGTTTTTTTTTAAAGGAGTTCTACTTGATATAAATTGATTTTTTCTTTCAGAAAAAAGCAAATTCAAAATTTTTGACTTCTGTTAATGTAAAAAATGGTTCTTTTAAGTCAATATGCATTTTGTTACTCGTTTCAAACAAAATTATAAAGACAGACATTCT
The DNA here is from genome assembly GCA_029207805.1 of Tribolium confusum. Classification (NCBI taxonomy): domain Eukaryota; kingdom Metazoa; phylum Arthropoda; class Insecta; order Coleoptera; family Tenebrionidae; genus Tribolium; species Tribolium confusum. The sequence goes on along the minus strand of JALGAY010000007.1, from coordinate 2,744,088 downwards.
AAAATGGCTGTTAAAAATGTATAAAAACTACTTTTTATAAAAAATTGGCAAAATCGAGATTTTTGACAACTTTTAATGTCAAAAATAGAGTTTTTTAACCTACACATTAGGTTTGACTGCTTTTTTTATACAGAAGTTAAGTTTTTACAAAAGTTATTTTTTAAATAGCTAGGTACTTTGTGAGCAGGTGTTTATTCTTTCTTAAAAAAAGCGAGTTTAAAATTTCTGATTTTTGCAAATGTCAAAAATGGTTCTTTCAGGTGAAGAAGCGTTTTGTTACTGTTTTTTAAACAAAATTATAAGAAAAGACACTTTAAAATGGCTGTTAAAAATGTATAAAATCTTCTTTGTATTATGAATTGTCAGAATCGTTATTTTTGACATCGTTAATGTCAAAAATAGGTTTTTTATATCAATACGATAGGTTTGACTGCTGTTTTTAAACGGAATTTAAGATTTTTGAAAAATGTTTAAGTACTTTATACAAATGGGTTTTTCTTCTCTCAGAAACAGCAAATTCCAAATTTTTGACTTCTGTTAATGTCAAAACTGATTTTTTTAGACCAAGAAGCGTTTTATTACTTTTTTTTAAACAAAATGATAAAAACAGACATTTTAATATGGCCGTCAGAAATGTATAAAATATACTTTTGATAAAAATATTGTCACAACCAAAATTTTTGACATCTGTTAATGTCAAAAATGTTTTTTCCAGACCAAGATGCGCTTAATTACCTGTTTCAAATCAAATGAAAAGGGCAGATATTTAAAAATGGCCGTCAAAAACTTATAAAACACCACTTTTAGATCGGTAGTTCTGACATCTGTTAATGTCAAAAATAGGGCTTTTAAGTCAATACGTCAGGTTTGACTGCTTTTTTTAAACAGAATTTAAGATTTCCTAAAAAAATTTTTTAAATGAACTTAAATTGATTTTTTCTTTCAGAAAAAAGCAAATTCAAAATTTTTGACTTCTGTTAATGTCAAAACTGGTTTTTTTAGGTTACGAAGGGTTTCATAACAAAGTTATAAAAACAGACGTTCTAAAACGTTCATCAGAAATGTATAAAAACTAATTTTTGTAATAAATTGTTAAAATCGAAATTTTTGACATCTGTTAATGTCAAAGACGGTTTTTTGTTAACTAAGATGCGTCTAGTTACTGATTTCAAACCAAATAACAAGAGCTAACATTTGAAAATGGCCGCTAGAAATGTATAAAGCACTTCTTTCCCAATAAACTGACAAAATTTTTCGGCTCAAGATATAAGAAATGTCTGTTTTTAATCAACATTCTAGAAGCAGGTTTTTTAAAATGGCGACTCAAATTCTGTAAAAAAATAATTTTTCACCAAAAACTGGGGTTAAAATGGTTAAAAATCGTTTTTTCAAGTTTGTTAAGTAGAAGAAACCAGAGAGTAACGATTACTCTAACTATATCTAAATATACAATTTTTTTTATTTAACAACTAAAACATGAATAAACTGATAATTTAGTTTATTTTTAATTTATATTTTTTATTATATTTTTTTACTAAACTGTAATTTATCTTTCTCGTTATTTTTCTTTTATCAATTTATAAGAATCTAGAATCAATACTAACACAATTCCTCTAAACAAAAATTGTCTATTTCTCGTAGAAACAATTCAATTGTTTGTTCAAATGCATCAAGTTTTACATTAAAATGAAACAAAACAAAATCAGAGTTGCAAATTTGATTTTCATAAATTATTTAATAACTTTCTTAATGTTTATTGCGACACAATTTTGAAAAAATTTTAAATTTTAATTTCTGTTTCGCTACGTCGCAATATTTTCGCAAAAATGGCTGTCTTCTTTATATAACCAGTTTCTAACAATTACTGACGTAATATAAATAAATAAATCAACATTTTCGGCAAGTCATTGATTATTATTTATTGTTTTTCTAGTTAATTTTGTTTTAAATTTAGAAAATGTCCTTGTCCTTTGCGTTAGTCTAGATCAGTTTTTGTTTATTATTTTGACAGAGCTGCCAGATTTTGTTTATATTTTCTGTTTGTTTCTTTAATTTTTGTTTATTTTTTTTTTATTTTTTGACAGAGCTACCTCCTGTGCCTAGCGACTCGGAAATGGAGGTGGCTAGCCTCCCTACAACCTTACCCCCTGTAGGCCATAAACCTAGTAAAAAAGAAGCGAAATTGATGCAACAACGTCTTGAACGTTTAGCTAAGGTCAACATACACTTACATGGTAAGAAAAGAAAAGCTCACACCGTCTAAAAGCTCTTTTTTTATTTATTTTATAAACTCGGTGAAATACGAACCGCTGGAGGATGATTCCTGTAATTTTATTTCGAGTAAAATCGCTGAAATTCTGATTGGCGAGAGAGTAAATACAGCAGGGGTTTTGCTAGTTTAATTATTCACTAGATATTTGTTTCGAGGATCAATAAAAGCTGCTTAAGTATTGTTTGATGAAACAATTTCGTTTTAGATTGGGTTTCAGTGGGAAAATATTTTTTTATTAAAGACAGAAGCAAAGAAAAAAATTATAACAACTTAAATATTTAGAACAGCTAACTACAATCTGCGGAAATGACTCATTCATAATGATAACATGTTGATAACAAAAAAAATTAGAATGTCACAAGTTGTGTGTTTGGAAATAAAGCTGATTAAATATTTGTTTCAAGGAAAAAACTATTTTGATTTGGGAAAAATGTTTTTTTATTTGTTTATTGTTAAAGCTGAATTATTTAAAATCTTGTAAGATGAGAACAATTGATAATAATTAATAAATTGATAAGAACGTTGCTGTTTTCCTTCATTTTCTTCGATGTATAGGTAATGGCGTTTTGAACACCAGTTGAGTGCAAAAAATAATCTGAATCAGAGCAAGTTCTGGTTTGACACTTTTGTGCAGTTTTACTCTATTTCTAATTCAGCTTAGTCTAGTTTTTACTGTAATTTTGAGTACTGACATTGTCAGCAAAGAACGCAGTCAAAATTCTATTTTTTGTGTTCTACAAATGTCAAAAATGACATTTGAGGTCGAAATATTACTGTTTCAGTGAAATTCTGGGGAAGCAGATTTTTCAAAATGACTGTCGAAAATCTGAAAAACTGTATTTGCCTCTGAAATTGGCTGAAAAATGGCTGTTAAGTATCAAAAAAGCAGTAGAAAAACTGGAAGACGAAGTGATGGAATGTGGAGCACGTGCGTTATTGGGGGAGATAGAATAAAGGTCAATTCAAAATTAGAATTTATTAATTGGCAATAATCTATATCTCTCAATTATGTTCAGTAAAACAACAGAAAAAACAATTAAGCAACGAAGGAGAATATTTTCCCGAATTATTTTTTTCTTGAATATTGAATAATCTAATTGCCCTAAACCAGAATTATTTCATAAAAAATGCACAACACAATTTTCTTTTCTGTTCTCAAGCACTCCTACCATCCATATTTTCATGATAAAAGAAAAATTCGCTGTTATTTCCTCTTGTGTATTCCCTCTCTTCTAATCTCTCACGTAACCTTTCCCATTTCTTATCTCTCGTACAAAATAAATACTCACATAATCTTGTTCTCAAACAAGTTATACAAAAATCGCTATTTTCATAATTTCTATTTTATCTATTTGATAATCCTCGAACTGCATTTGCAATTCAGAATTTGCAACACAGAGAAATACAACTACAACAAAGTATTGATTTTGAAAGATGTTCGCTTTGCCTGTAATTTATTTTAAAGTAGCTCCTGACAAGAGATCTAAGTATTTCCTGAAACTTCGGAATATTTATCACTTGTCAATTTTCGCTACTTGCTTATTTTTAGCAAATTCTAATTAAGACTGTGCACAAAATGTTAGGGATATTAAGAAAATTTGTATTAAATTAGAAAAAAAATTATAAATAACACAACAAAATATTTTATACACAATGACCTTATAACTGAAGTTTTATCCACACTTACGAACTGTATAAAGTAACACTTTATTCACTAGTGGAATAATGGAAAAATACAATCTTAAATCAATCGCATTATATTTATTATTAATATTGACATTAACATTTACATTAATAGACATTTCGTTTTTTGTTTTATCATATTTCACTTCGTTTCCATTAATAAGAAGCTTGTAGTTGTTATCAGTTTCAGAACGAATAGTAGTTGTAGGGACAATGGACGTCTCCTCTAGTAAGGAACGACTAGTACCAGGAGAACCTTAGATTTTCCTTGCGATATCAAGCTTATTAGATACAGAATCCTTGATATAAGCTTCTGCTATGGCGGAGCTCCTTTACCCACCATGTCGTTTAATTGTTGTAAGATTAGCACCTCCATTGACAAGTAAACTTGTTGAAGTGCGCCTCATACAATGGCCGGTATAAGCTTCTGCGTTCTCCAGATTCAAAAACGAAGCAACTTTAAAAGAAACTTTCGATAAAGTGTTAATTCCAAGAGCTTGCGATGTACATTTTTGATTAGCGTATCATAAAAAAATCTCTCAATGGATAACTTCTTCGGACGTAAGGACATGTGTTTCGTACACTTCTCCACAGTGTTGATAGAGAATCCTTCTTCTATAATTGTGAATTTTTGTGAAACGCTCGTCTTGGTATCTGGTATCGAAACAATCAAGTATACGCCCTTGTCATCTACATCACTGATTTTCAAATTTGTCAGCTCACAGCATCGACAGCCACCAGACACCCCCATTATTAATGCAACCTAAAATTTATTATTTAGAAAGTCTATGTAATGACAGAGATTATCTTGATCATCATATATTCTTTATCGCAAGCGCTTGTCAAAAACTCTTCCACGTGTGCTCATTCTAATACTGCAGCTTTCTTCGGCCTGTATCTTCTTGACTGATTCTTCAAATAGGCCATGAGCTTACTATATTTTCCAATGTCTATGTTTTTATAGACTTTTTTAGCGGCCTTCAGTATGGAGTACTTCGACCACATGGATGAAATTGCATACCTCTTCTTCAAATTTAAGAAATACAATAGTAGAACTTCCTCATTTATTGTCATTACCTCCCGTACTTCTTTCCATTCATTAAATTCTAAAAATACTTTTTCATAATGTTCCCTGGACTTCGCAGGCATTAACTGGCGAGTCGCGTCTTCAGCTTCCTCAAGAATTGTCTCGGGAACAGTATCACTTTCTTCCATTTTCACCAACTTGCACAGCGTTTTGCACAAATGGAGTCGATAAACAATCGAAAATAAATAGCAACAATTCAAAACCTCCCATGTTTTTTAGTTAATTTCAATGATTTTTGAGGTGACATCCGCTGTCAGAGTGTAATGTCAAATCATTTTTTGATGAAATTTTGGCGATTCTGATTTTAAATTGCTGTAATTGTGGATAAAACGTTATATTGGATTCGGGTTTTAGTCGCGTATAAGCCGTCTACTTTATGGGGTACCTACTCAATGCTAAAAACCTAAAATATTCACTAAAAAAGAGATAGAACATTTCATGAAAACAACTGATGACAAAGACTATTTATTGGCAAAAGTTGTGTTAATTACTGGGATTTTTGACGCGTTACGCAGATAAGAAATTACGTTTTTGAAGGTGGAAGGTATAGAAGTTTGTACAAGTTTTATTAAAGTGAAGATACCAAACACCAAGACAAAATTTCACGAATGTTTACAGTAACTGAAGGATTTGTAGATGGAATTAGTTTCTTAGAGAGTTTCTGCGAATACGCAAAGCTTCGACCTCCTCATACTGAACATCAGAGATTCTTCTTTTTAACCTATAGAAATTCCAGGTGCTGTACGGTACCCACTTGTATAAATACTATTGGAGGTATGCCTATAAAAATGGCAGAAAGTTTCGGCCTTCTAAATGCAAAAGAATATACTGGGCACTGCTTTCGCTGTTGTTCAGCAACATCTTAGCAGATTCAGGAGCAGATATTACATTACTCAAAAGACATGGAGGATGACAATCGAGTTCTGTTGCGGAAAATTACTTAGAAAACTCTGTTGAAAGCAAAAACGCAATTTTGAAAATTACGGGAAAAGAAGAAACTGCATCAAAGAAAAGAAGAATCTGTGACGAAAATAGCGAATCTAAAGTGGCGTCTACAAGTACCGTTTCCACTTGTATTGAAGTTCAAAAAAGAAATCTGAAATCTTCGAATGTTCAGTTTAATCACTTAAGTAATTGTACTTTTCATGTTTATAATAAATAAATAAAATAAAAAATGTGTTTTTTATATTGTATTTTGTCTTATTCTTACTTTGTGGCGCTACTTGCTCATTTTTATCAAATTCTAATTTTAATTAAAACCCCATTTTCTCGTTTCAGCTCTTTTTGCCGCTGTAGAACACGGCCATTTGGAAAAAGCCCGCACAATCCTCGAATCGACTGATGTAGATGTTAATAGGTGAGTAATCCAGCGCCTGAATATCAGTCAACTAATAATACAAATCTATTGATTTTTATTGTGTTTGGTAATTTTGCGTCTCACAGGTAGGATAGGTGTCTTTTAATTAAATTAAAGCACACCTTGGGGTTATATAAGCGTTTATTACCGACGAAATGCTATCATCTGAAATAGAGTTAATTAAGCACGAGAGTATGGAATTTCTGTGACATTCTGGTCGGGTTCAATAATGACAAAGACATCGTTTGATAAATTCCAAAAATACGAAAAGGGAGGTATTTACGAATGATTTGATTTGAACAAGAGAAGCTTTATTTTTAATGTGACAAGTGATGTTGGGAATTTAAGAAAAAGGAAATAAAAACTCAAAGGAGACTCAGTTAATTTGTTTATTACGAGGTGGAAGTGTTTAATGTTAAATTTAACCACTAATGAAAAGATAGAATCTGGTTAAAATTGACTGTAAAAGTTTATTAACCAGATTTAAAACATAGACTACCAAAAAATTTGTTTCATCACACTTTTTTCTATCATTTTTACAAACTAAAAACATCTTTCTGGATTGAAGAGACTTTATAAAGCTCGACGGATGTTCAAGACTACGTGACACAGCCCCAATAAGCTTCCTGCATTTTTAACAGCTCTAATTCCGCTCAAGAAATTTCTAGTAACATTTTGACGAAAAAAAACAGTTCAGCCGTTTGAATCTATAAAAATAAATGTGTATAAACAATCAAAAATGGCGGCGTCACGTGGAAAACGTGATAAAAGTACTACAAAAAATATTTACGAGGTGGAAATAAAAGCTCAAAAGAGACTCTAAAGTAATTTATTTATTACGAAGTGGAAGTGTTTTTAATTTATTTAAAAAAAGTTAAAATTACAATAAGACTTTTTTGTTTTTATTTGGACTTAGAACAGCTTTTACTAATTACCGATACAAAGATAAAATCTGCTGTAAAACTTGATTAACCACATTTAAAACCGAAATTACTAAAAATTTTGTTTCATCACAATTAACAAATATTTTCTATTATTTTTACAAACTAGAAACATTTTTCTAGATTAAAGAAACTTTATAAAGCTCGATGGATGCCCAAGACTACGTGACACAGCCCCAATGAGCTTCCTGCACTTTTAACAGCTCTAATTCCGCTCAAGAAATTTCTAGTAAGATTTTAACGGAAAAAAACAGTTCAGCCGTTTGAATCTATAAAAATAAATGTGTATAAACAATCAAAAATGGCGGTATTACGTGGCGTCACCTGGAAAACGCGATAAAAGTACTACAAATATTTTTTGGGAAGGATTTTATGGGTTATTTCTTTTAACTTTTTTTAAATTTCTTTTTGTTGGGTTATTATTTCGGGACAGCTTATATCAAAACTGGTAGCATAATTTTTTAACATGTATATCAAAGCTAGCGTTGTTGAAATATTGTAACACCTAAATTTTAATTGTTACAGTGTTACATTAAATTTGGGTGTTACAAAGCTATCTTTAACAAATAGCAAAATGCTACAAAATTTATTTTTTGTTTAATATACTAAAACCTGCATTACTGAATGTTTGTAATTCTCAAATTTGAGTATTTATAGATTGATGTAAAATTTGAGCGTTACAAATCATCAGTAAAGCTGGCTTTAACAGATATAAAATTCTAACAGATCTTTTTTTTTAATTTATCAATGCCAGCGTTTCTGAAAGTTTTTAACTCAAAAGAATGACGTAAAATTTGATATTTAGAGAGAAATTTTCGGTGTTAAATAAATGTTTTAAGGATATTAAAGCAGTCTTCCTTATCGACGTTGTAATCTTTCAACCGACTCATAATTTTGAAGTAGATTCATTTTATTGAGCCATTTAAGAGTCCAAAATAATTCTTGTTGTGCAAAATTGGATGTAATAGCGATTATAATTTGTTTTGATTGGACGCAAGTGATTTATTTAATGGAAGATGCAGTCACGGAAGGTCAAGAAAGATGAGGCAATCAAAATAATAACACGATCGATTTAAAAATCTTGTTGGCTGCTTTTAAAAATAAATAAAAATAACGATTTAGGTCAGATTTTATTTTTATTGTATTTGAAATAGATAAGTAGAACTAAGAAAACATCCTGTGGTAAATTTAAAAATGGTTAATTAGTCTCAAAGAATTTTTGTTTTTAAGTTTTATTATAAAGAAATAGTAGATGAAAGGCAAATATTTGAAAAGACATGACTTGAGTGAATTTCAAGCAAATACATAGAAAGCTCAAAGGGGACTAAATTAATTAAGTGGAACGTGAATAAGGGTAGTGTGTTATAAAATCTAACGAGGAAAGGATACAAACGATGAAAACGACTATTGAAAGTTTTATTTGACGTAAATTATAACAAAAACTTGAATTTTTTATAGTAATTTTCCTTCAAGAACAAGCCAAAACTGTCAAAACTATTTATAGAGATTTAATTTTCTAATTTTAGTTTTCTATAGATACAAAAATATAATAAAACCACTCAATAAACTTTTGTTTTTACTTTGGTATAAAAATACCTTGCGGTTTTTGCCGAAAAACATTTTTTGACACCGGATAGTGCATTTGCAATGTCAGCACACTTTTTTTTTTAATATTTAATACTATTGAATTTAATTTTAAATTGTTTTTTGTTATAATTTCTTTTGTCATCTTTTAATGTAGAAGCGTGGATCAGAAATTGCTAATTTACGTCTCGTACCAGAGGTATTTTATGACATTGTCAATATTAGCTTCTATTTTGCTGCTGGAGAGTATGACATATAATTTGGGTGTTACAAACTTTTAGTAACGCTGGCTTTAATATATTAAAATAAAAAAAATTCTAATATTTTTATATCTGCTAAAACCAGCTTTATTAAAGTTTTGTAACACCCAAATTTTACGCCAAAATTTGGGAGTTACAAATTTATCAGACGATTCAGTAACGCCAAGTATTCTATTTCAGTTTGAACAATGACGGACTTTCCCCCCTTGATGTGGCAGTCCTTAACAATAACAGGACTTTAGTCAAGATGCTTATTAGTTTTGGGGCCAAAGAAGGACACAGATGTAAGACAAAACATCTCAAAAAATTTTGAGAAATACAAAATTTGTTGTAGTTTCAAGTCCTGAAAAACTGGGATCTCATTTGAAACAACTCTTGGGAGAGGCTGAAATGAGACTACAGGAACTAGGAGGACTATTGGAGGAGCCTTGTGGTGCTCCACTAAACACCAGAGCTTCATTTTCCAGCATTATTGGGAATGCTTATCCGACATCAGCAATGACAGGTAAAAATGGGCATAGAACCCGAAAACTTTTGTTTATAACTGAGTTTTTCAGGTTGTGCAGGTGGCGATAATGATAAACAGGCAATTGCATGGAGTCGTAGGGCTAAAACCCTTAAGAAGCTAGTTCTAGGGTTTGCCCAAGCTCGACCACCTGACCCTCCATCACTGGTAGCTCTTGATATTACATCCCTTTCTTCGGTTTCAATACGACTCCAGGAACCCACAACGAACGACTCGCCCATAACTACCAAATTTAAAGGTAAATACACTGTTTTTTCTTCAAACGAGGGTTTGTAACACCCAAATTTTAAACTTTGGTAGTTACAAACTTTCAGTAACGCTGGTTTTGATATATTAAAAAAAATGATTATTTAGCATTTTTGTATTTGTTAAAGCCAGCTTTAGTGGAGGTTTGTAACTCTTAAATTTGGGAGTTACAAACTTCCAGTAACGCTGGCTTTGAATACTATAGAAAAAATTTTTTTAGTCCAATGGTCAACTCGCCCTGACTTTAGCATAATCTCCGGCGAAAAAGAGCTTCTGGACATGTCTATGACCAATTGTATTATAGAACTAACACAGGGTAGAAGATATTACTTCCGTGCTGCTTGTGGTAATCTTAAAGGATACGGCACGTTTCTCACATCGACTCCATCTTCAGTTGTACCATCAAGTTGGCGTGAAGTAGACAATAAGAAATCGCGATTTGAAGCCCGTCTTCGACAGCTGGAACAACTCATGGAGGAGGTGAAACAAGTACGACCAGGAAGCGAGATACTGGAGACACCAGGACCTCAAAGACGGACCCAACGGAAGAAAACTACAATCAAACAATTGTTTACTGCAGCTAGTAAGTTTCAGAAGAATTTGAGGAGGGGGATTTATCTAGCTTGTATCCTCTACCATGAGGATAAGGTGAGTTGACAACTACTTCGTGGGCTTTTAGAGTAGTTGTTTCCGCCTAGCCGTTACTGATTTTTCTTTTCTTTTATAGGTTCTAGTAACGAACGAAGACTTTTTGCCTGTGATAGAAATCGACGAGACTTTTCCCAGTTGTATTCATACAGATCTTCACTGGTTAATGAAAGTTTCTTGTACGTGGGACGATACGAAATCGCTCCGTACTGATATGGAGAAAAACGCTTCATCAGCTATACATTTCCGGACCAAATTATTATCAGCAGTTCTTCAAATGCAGTCCTCTCTTTGTTTGCAAGACTTAGGACAGTTATACTATCGGCCATTACGAGATTCTCAAGGAACTGTTGTTTTGAGTACTGTCAATTACGTAAAATCGCCTAAAAGTGTGTCCGTTTTGAATTCAAGATGGCTGCCTATGAATAAAGTTTTCAAAAAGATGGTTCTAGGAGATGATCATAGTATTACAGAGATTTTAATGGCGTCAATACAAGAACAAATTAATTATCATCAAGTGTCCAGTCTGAAGCTGGGGAAAGGATTGTATCTAGCGTATTTGAAAATGCAGAGTTCTGTAGATTTGATACAGGTTGTGGTCTCGGCTAAATCGCCGAATATGTTACCACATTGCAAGATTAGGGATAATCCGCATGTTTCAGCGTAAGTAGAAAAGAAAAAAACGGTTAAATTTAAATTTGGCAGCAGCCAAAGACGTCAATTTAAATTTGCTATAATCTCTTGAAATACGGTTTACCATAGACATAGAGAAGCTGCAATTTAACGGTTTTTTCGTTTTAACAAAGACTTTCTAGGACCTAAACAATTAGATATTTTTCCCAAAAAAAATTTTTGTTTCAGTGAAGAGTGGGAATACCTCAAACAACAACACCTCCCTGATTTAACTGACAACGCAACTGAGCAACAACGAACCTTCCTCGAGCTAGTAACCAGTGCTGCCAAACGTCTTTTCAACTACATGGACATCAGTAGTGAGCACGCCAGCAGTCACCGTCTCTACGACACTGAAGTGATTGATCTCACCGATGAAGTCAGCTTTATTGTCGTCTGTCCTTCAGCTGAATACTCCTGTTCAGTCCCCGGCCAACGGGAGATTCTCCTCCAGCGAGGCGACCTTCTTAGTCTCCCAATCCAAGTCTTCGAGATGATTCACCTCAACACCTATCAGAACAGTATTATAAAAAAATACTCAAAACTGAGCTGTCTTCTGGAACTAGATGCAGCAACAGCGAATCATCTCCACCGAGAAGCTTTCAGTAATACCGAAGTTGCTATTGCTAAAGAGCGTTTAACGCGGCTTCAGGATCTCCAGTCGAAATTAAACACGATTTGGAAGACAGTCAGGTGGTTAATGGACGTTATTACTTTCGCACGTGACCGAATCACCTGTGGCGTCTCAATGAGGTATATTCTAGATAAAGAAATCGGTTGTACAAGTCCCAAAAGAAGTCTTCTTCAAATACCGCCACGAGAAAGTAAAGTTGTGAAAAGTACACCAGGACGTGGATCTTGGCCAGGACCTGGAAGTACCTCAACTAATCCACCAAACTCTCTCATTAACGAGTTTAGTAAAAGTGAACAACATCTAAGTACCAACGAAGCTTCTTCTCAGTACCTAACTTGCAGTGATACCGAATCGCGGAAAAACAGTGACAGTTACAACAGTGATTTCTTTACTGAGAGACTACCACCATCACGTAGTGAAGACATGTTATTTGCAATTCCAACAACTTCGACTCACCGGTGCCGTGCAAGTACTGTTTCAAGTGTTTCCGCAACGACTAGTCCTCTCTTAAGTGTGCGACCTCTCTATGGTGGTAGTTTAGTCAGTGTTAATACTATCAACACAACAAACACGTCTGATAGTCTTCACAGTTTAAGCTCAGATAGTGACAGTAAACTCGTAACATCAACACCTCACAAAATCAAAAATCGGCCCAAAATGGTACCTTCAAGGAGTATGACAAACGTTAAGCAAAACCTTGATAGTAGCACGAAATCTGACAGGTACCGACCCAAACACCTGAATCTTCCGACATCAAACCTCGAATCTGGCTTGTCTAAAAGCCTGTCGAATTTAGTCGGTGTTCCTTACCTCAAGCAGGACACTTTATTTAAGGTACCTGAAGTGCCCTCAAGTTCTAAAGAGCCCCAATCTGGTATTCTCCAGGTGTATGCCGCATATGAAACAGGTCTGGCTAGTGGAACCTCACTAAAGCTTCACGTAACTCCCAGAACTACAGCACGTGAAGTCGTAGATCTTGTAGTAAAACAGTTAAATATGGCGGTGGTTCTCAAAGGGAAAGATGGCCCTATCTATCCGGCAGATAAACTCAAGAATTTTTGTTTAGTGGCTGTGATTGGGGCTAGGGAGAGATGTTTGCGTGATGATTTCAAGCCGTTACAGTTGCAGAATCCGTGGAAGAAGGGGCGGCTGTATGTCAGGCAGAAAAACGATGTTCTTGCCGCTTTGGAGCACAGTAGCAAGCATAGTGCGATTATTTGAGAGAGTTTGATATAGACTTTAGTCAAAAATGGTGCTAGTTTTGATCTTATGCCTAACGAGTCCTAAGTCCTAGAGGTCAATCTTTTGTTGATAACTGTGATGATGATTGTATATCAAAAATTTTTCCATCCATTTGGGGAGATATTTTCGATGAATTTTGTGCAATAGCGTCCAGGATAAATACTCTACAGTCCTGAATTTTGCTCATTTCCGGGGGGGTTTCGAGGATTATGAACACCAATGACAAGTATTAGAGAAAATGCTTTATTTCAGATAAATGTTAGGCTAGAAAAATTTCAAATATCTATATTACTAAGTGTTATTTATTAAAAAAATGTGCTAAGTAATCACTCTGTATTAGAATTCATATCATAGCGTTATGTGTTCATTTGAAAATGAAAAAGTTTTGTTAAGTTTTCGCGCTGAATAAACGTTTCTTTTTTAAGTACAAAATATATTTTTATTGTGTTATGTAATTTTATAAATGTAAATAGATTGGAATTATTGTATAGAGAAAGTTTATTGAAAATACAGTGCAATTAAAAAATATGTCTGTAAATAAAATTGTGATTTTCTTGTATTGAAGAATTTTTACTTCAGTATTGGAAAATGTTAGAAATAGGAAAAAATATTTTTTCAATGCATTGTATGACTGTTGTAATGCACAAAATGTCTTGAAATGTTTTAAATGAAGTGTAAAATAGAAGAGTAAATAAATATGTTAACAAATCAAAAGGATAACGTCATTCAGGGTTTGAAGGACCAAAATACGAGTGCGCTTCGGGCGTTTGAAATCCGATGCGCTTTGAATCCGAGAAGATTTTTTCTTTTTCCCGCCAGAAAATTGACAGTTCTAGAGTTGATCAACAAAATAACTGATATAGTTTTTCAAAGAAATATATCAGTTATTTTGTTGGCCGACTCTAGAACTGTCAATTTTCTGGCGGGAAAAAGGAAAAATTCAATCTTCTCGGATTCAAAGCGCATCGGATTCAAACGCCCGAAACGCACCTCAAAATACTGCGTTGACAAAATACAGAAAAGAAAATGTACTGAGCGTCATTAGAGACACAGGGCTAGTACAGTAGTTCTAGTTCACTTAATATATATATACAGTGTGTCAATTTTAAAAGCTGCAATCGGCAATATCTCTAGAATTGAAAAAGTTATTGAGAATCACTTAAAACCGTTTTGGTGGTTGCTAGAGGGAATTAAAATGGCATGGTAAGTGACGCACCTTCACCCACCCTAATTTGAAAATTTTAAATAGCACTACCCTACTTGTGATACATCACTGGAAATCTCATAACAAGCGCTTTTTGAAAATGCTATGTAAAAGCCTATTTGGAAAAGTCGTTTTCCAAATAATCGACAAGAAAGACTTTAAATTTTCATTTTTGTTATTCGCTGTACTAAATGAACTCTAATTGAAACTAAAATAAAACATTGCCTAAGTGATTAATTTTTATTAAATGCTATAACAGATGTTGAAAATGATTTCCGTTGTTTGCTAAACAAAAATAGAGCCTGTTTTGAAACTCTTCACGAACTTTTTGAAAAGTTTCTCTGCGAATAGCTCGACACTCTTGAATGATTCTTTGTCTCAATTGTTCAAGTGAGTCTACTTTTGTTTTATAAACCACAGACTTTAAATGATCCCATAAAAAAATCCCGTGGTATAAGATCTGGTGACTTAGGGGGCCATTCAATAGGTCCTCTTCTCCCAATCCATTGATCTGGATAGTGGTTATCCAACCATTGCCTAACTGGAAGTACATAGTGTGGAGGTGCTCCATCTTGTTGAAAATGCAGTAGATGTTCATTTATTCCGGGATTTCCCAATTCGTCTAATTGATTTTCAAGCTCCTGAGGCTCAATGGTTGTATCCAGCACATTAGCGTATTGTTCGCCGTTCAAATTGCCATCAATAAACAGAGGTCCAATAATGGCATCTCCTAGTATCTCAGCCCAAACATTTAGTTTCTGTGAATACTGCGTATGTCTCTCTCTGAAATTTCGTTCATAAAAGTTTCGTTCCTCGTTTCATAAAATTCAATGCGCCGATCCGGGTCGTCATCGCCAAGTTCTTGGAAAATTTGCATTTTATAAGGATGAAATTTATGAAGTTTTGTACTGATTCGTGTGATAATCCAGCTTCCTTAGCTGCGTGACGAATTGACATTGTTGGATTTATAGCGTATTGTCCAAGTACTTTAATTTAGGTTTCCTCACTGTGTAGGTACTCTTGGTTGACTTCTTTTTTATTCTTAACAGATCCTGTTTCCTCAAATTTGGCGACTAACGTCTGAACGTACGCATGACTGACATGTTTTTCTAGAGATTTATTATTGAACACTGCCACTGTTCGAAGAGCACAACGATTTACAGGACCGTAAATAAATATCAATTCAACACGCTCTGTCGTACTTATAAACTATTGTTAATTTTTAAATTATTTTTTTAACAAGAGGGGCCCGAAGCGCGAGCCGCACACCGAGGCCTACACCCGTTGTGTGCTACCTCTCGGAATTGTACTACTGCAGTAGCCCTGTGCCTCTGATGAAGCTCAGTACCTTGTCTGCAGGAGCCTTTTAGATAGCACTGGGCTTCAGATATCGAGAGTCCAGATATAAATCTCTGATGTCTGCAAATGCAAGGCAGTAACAGAGAATATGAAGAGGAGTTTCCTCATCTTTAGCACAACCTCTGCAAATCTCGTCCTCGCTGAGTCCGATGACGTGCAGGTGTCTTTTTAGTAGGCAATGGCCTGTGTACATGCCTACCACTAACTGAAGGTCTCTATTTGGAAAATGACTTTGTTAAATAGGCTTTTGCATAACATTTTTGAAAAGCGCTTGTTATCAGCATTCCAACAATGTATCACAAGTAGAGTAGTGCCATTTAAAATTTTTAAGTTGGAATGGCTGTGGCTTAAAAGGGTAGGTAGGGATGCGTCACTTACCACGTCATTTTAATTCTCTCTAATAACCACCAAAACGGTTTTAAATGATTCTCAATAACTTTTACAATTGTAGAGATATTGCCGATTGCAACTTTTAAAATTGACACACTGTATATCCGGCTTGAAGGATTGTAATCTTTTTATGATATGATCCAGATAAACTTTTTTAAAGAAAAGCCCTGACCTGACTAATTAATATTTTTTGGTAGAAAACCTAAAATAGTGGATCTAGCACAAAGGACTAAAATGTTTTAAAAAGAATCTTTTTATTTATATTGACGAATCAGATTTTTTTGGTAGAAAACCTAAGGTACATACTGAATCCAACACAAAGAACTAGAATGTTTTACAAAGAACCTTTTTATTAAAAATTTTTTTAGTAGAAAACCTAAGGTACAGGATCCGGCGCAAAGGACTAGAATGTTTTAGAAAGAAACTTTTTATTTAGATTTTTTTTAATAGAAAACTTAAGGTACTGGATTCGCGTCAAAGGACTAGAAAGTTTTAATCAGATTTTTTTAGTAGAAAACCTAAGGTTCCGGCTCAAAGGACCAGAATGTCTTAGAAAGAAACATCTTAATGTCTTAGAAACTTCTTAATCAGATTTTTTTAGTAATGAATCCGGCTCAAAGGACTAGAATGCTTTAGGAAACTTTAATAACTCATCGAAGTAATTTTCAGGACTATTTTTAGCCCGAAAATCTTGAATTTAAAATTATTAGATACTGAAGTACCAGAACTAAAAATTCTGTTAGAATTTGTACCGATCAACAGTATTTTTTACTAGATAAACACAGTGGTAATGAATTCGGCTTGAAGGACCAAAATTATTTGATAAAAAGACCTGGAAAAAGTAATCTGTAAAACACATTTTATTTAAAATAACTCACAATAGATGACAGCATCTGACACATTGTATACATCAATTATACCGCATGACTTTCTAAATTCTGATTTGCTGTTTCGATTCCCAAATACTCAGTTTTGTATTTTTTAGAACAAATTACAGGACTTAGAAGTTTTTCATCAACAGAAAAACTATTTTTTTTTGTTATATAACTAATAATTAAAGCTGCTATTATAGTTGTACCAGCACCAATCACAGGGTAGTAATAAAAAGAAATTTTAAATATATTCGGAGGCTTAAATACATTCCTAAAAATAAAATATAAAAAAATAAAAAACAAATTTTAACTTACGTTGAATTTATATTTTCTGAATTAACTAAGTTTTGTACTGTTTGATTTATAAAAGAGCAACCAACAACAGAAATTTCTTTTGTAGGATATTCTAGTAAGCCTTGATATTCGAAATAACTTGCAGGAAGAGCAATACAACAGCATGATAAAACCCCAATTAGAGTGCCATAAAATGCGCCCTAAAATTTACAGTGTGTTGTTTAAGGCTGTGTGCCATCTCACGAAAGCAACGATTAGGTGAAAACAACTAGTTTCCTTCACCAGAACTAGCAAAAAGTGTTTTACTCGAACCAGTTTCGGGAGCTTTTATCAGTGTCTTTCCGTGAGATGGCGCACAGAGTCACACTTTATACCTTTGTGTTGATATTTCGGAAAAATAATCCTGAACTAAACATTCCTAAAAGTGGGCCACATGTAATTCCACTTAGAGCGATCAGAAACGGATACAATGTTCCCAAATATTGTACAACAAAAATTAATGTTGTACAAACAACTCCAATTGCGACAACTAATAATTTCAGAGTGAGACTAGCGTAGTTTTCAGAGATTTTTGAGAAAAAATCTGAATAGACTGAGCCTGCAAGACAGTTCAAAAGAGCCGATTGTAGACTGAAAATTCGGTTTAAATTTTTTTTGTAAAATTTCGAAACTTTTTTACCTAAGACTTGAACAAAAAATTGAAGCAGTAAAAATTCCTAAAACACCCGGAATTTCTCTTGCAATTTCAGTGACAAAGTAGGGTAACAACTGGTCAGGTTTTTCAATAAAACCAGCACTGTAAGGGTCGCAATTTGAGTATCGGGCGTAAAGCACCATTCCGATTAAGATCAGGACGGCATTTCCGAGAAAGAGGCCAATACAGAGAAATACAACAGATGTAAAAATTAAAAATAAAATTTTGAGAAAAAAACAAATTTTTGGACAATTTTGATTTGTGAAGGGTGGAAACAGCCAAAAATTTCTGCATAAAAGACTGGTCCATGCTTATAATACTTATAAATGTGACAGTTAGACCTATAATTATAATCCAGAAACTGTCACGTCGTGTTGGGTCTGGATCAAATCTGAAATTTGTGTTATTTTAACAAATTTTACAAATCTGAAAAAAAAATACTGAAAAATATCGAGTCGGCCAGTTTTTACATTTTTAGTCCAAATTTCTGAAAAACTGTCTAGAGATAAAATCCCGAGAACTAAAATTACCAAAAATGTGGCTGAAACTACAGAAAATTGAAGCACATCTGTCCAAATAACTGTCTTAAGACCACCAATACTGGTATAGAAAATACAAACAGTACTGACTAGAACTACAACGTAGTGTAGCTTAAATCCAGTGACTGAAAAAAAATCTAATAAGAGAGTTTCACTCTTATCAAAGTCGGAAGACTAGTCAAATTTTTTTTTGTCATTTCGTATCATTGCGCTAAAATCTCTAAATTGTAAAAGTGTCTTTTCACTTTGTGTTGCAGCTAACATGCTTACAACGTTTAGATAAGAAAGTAACGACATTAAAAAATTAAATTTGACTAGTTATTCTCTCAGAACTTCAGTAAACCTGCAGAGAGTGCTAAAGCCGGCGCATAAATCGCGCTTGCAAGAACAAAAACGCACACAAAAAGATAAATCGCAGAGGCAAACTGTCGCGATTTTCTATCAAACCGTTTTTCCAAATACTCAAAAGTCGTAGCAACTTGCAGATTGAAAAAAACAGGCAAAAAGGCGTAAATTGTTACAATACAGAGCAGGATTAGGCTTGGCAGGATTAGCCAGATTGTCGCTCCGTAATAGTAGATTTCTACGGGAAGTCCTAGCAGGATACTGCTTGTCATGTAACTGAAAAAAAGTTTTTTAAGGAGAAAATAAGTATTTGAGTTTTACCTGGAAATTAGTGATATTGTAACGGGAAAAACTTTCAGATTTTTGCCGCCATGCAGGTATTCTTTTGTGTTTTTTTGGGCGTTAAATGCGAAATAAATGCCGATTAGGAAGCTGCAAACTAGGATCAGGATGAAAATTATGTAGTCGTACCAGACAAGAGTGAACAGAGTGGGTGTCATTTTCGGTTAAAGTGTGTTGTAAATAAAATTTATTTACAATGGAGTTTTTACAACAAATGATAGGTTTTTACGTTTTAACGGTTTTCTTATCATTAAATAATTTAAAATTAAAAGTCGCTTTGATAATGCGAAACTAGTTTACTACTGACTTAATTATTCCATTCTATAAGGTCCACAAAAAAAATTAAAAATTTTTGGAAATCACTGATAACGATTTTCAAGTAAAAATTGAAAAATTTAACATCTTTACTACTAGCGAGAGTTGGTATAATAATGTTGGCGGATAACAAAGTTATCTCATAGGCTCTTGCTCGGCTACCAACATAACCAACCTCTACGATTAGGCAAAAACAACTACTTCGCGAACTAATGCCCCGACCGACATTGAATTACATCACCTAATCGTCCAACCAGCAACACACTGAAAGGCAGTGTAACCAGAACTAGCAAAGGTGTTCCAATCGAGCAACAACGTCGAGAAACTGTCCACCGGTTTCGAGGTTTTTGCCCTTCATCAGTACAGTGTATTTCGGAGCGTTGTGCTCGATTGGAACGAGTGAGAGAACTCGCTTATATCAAGCAAAGTCCGGCTAGTAGTCATATAGACAGACACAGTGTGCCATCTAACGAAGAGTGCTGGAAGGTAGCGAAAGTTGGTATAATAATGTTGGCGGATAACAAAGTTATCTCTTCGGCTCTCGCTCGGCCACCAACAGATTAGATGATGTAATTCAATGTCGGTCGGGGCATTAATCCGCGAAGTAGTTGTTTTTGCCTAAAGCTTTAGGATCTTTATTTTGACGATTTACAACACCCATAGCATTCGATAATTTACAAGTTATTTGCTAGATGAGTGTATAGCACTGCTTGGTCTGAAATAACGATGAAAAGAATGCAATTAGTGTGGTAATTTAGGGATAATTTTACAAAGTTTTTGGAGATTTCTTTTACTGTGTTAATGCCAATTGGAGTATTCAATCGATTTTGTTATTTAAAATTAATAACTACTCGGATACAATACAATGCGGCTGAACATTGTCAATTTAGGTTGTGCAATTTAATATTTTTTTTTTTCTTATTAAAATTTAGATTTATTAGAAAATAATTTTAACAATAAATGTATTTTAGTAGAATACGTTGCTCCGCCTTTTAGAATGGTATTTAATCCGACTCCGCCTTAAAGATGCAAAATATTGCAGTTGAAGTAAATCAGAAACTGTCTAATCTAGGTTACAGAAATAAATCCTGTGTACTATTATTTTTTTTGTATTAATGACATAACTAATCTAAGAGTGCCGTCCATTTCGGGGTATTTACGTGCTTGTATGCGCCAGTCATGACGTGTGTCCTGTCCATTGCGGGGGAGATCAGGTCAGCGACATTGTCAAGAACGCGGAAAGGCAGGGCAAGGCCGCAGGCCGGACCAAAACAACAAACACCGACTCTGATGCCAGACCACAAGACCTTTTGTTACACACTCTGCAACGGTTGCCGACTCCCGACCCGGATTTTGATTGTTTTTCAGGTAGATCCGCTATGCCAAAAAACGACAGATTAGATCATATGACAATTCTTAAAACGGTATCAGGAATTTTGCAGGAACTTTATTTAAATTAAATCATGATTAAGTGGAGATTTGAAATGTCGTAAAACTTAATGTTGTGGTACTTTATTTTCTAAGCTACGTTTACTTCGAAGGCGGTTCAAGAATTAATCGGTCATTGTCGTTATGCTTACTTGCACTTATAACAAAATAAATTCGATTCGGAGTTTTCAAACAAAAAATTACAACGCCTTGTTCGATTATTATTGTTATTATTATTAATTTATAAAGACTTAAATAAAAAGTTATTGAATAAACAAATGCAGTAAACAACTAAATATTAACAAGTAATAATACAGAATAAGTTCTCAAAATACACTGCTCCAATAAATTAACGCACCACTTGAATTTTTTTGAAAATTGAAAAATGATTTCGACCAATTGGTACAAAATTAAGAAAAATTTAACAAAAACAATTGTTTAAAGTAAATTAATATCTAATGTGTGTGTCCAAATATAGAAAACCAAACCGAAAACAAAATTTTATTACAGTTACGCCATTATAAAAGTCACAGAAAACATTTTAATATCGCGTATTTCCACCTCTACTTTGAATAACCGCTGCACATCTTCGTTCCATACTCAAAATTAACGAACTTATGTCTTCTTGATTTAAGTTATTCCAAATTTCATTTAGTTGAGGACCTACCTCTTGAAGATGGACAGGAGGATGTGGAAGATTTTTTAAACGTTTCCCGAGAATGTCCCAAACATGCTCAATAGGATTCAGGTCAGGGCTTCGAGCTGGCCAATCCAAAACATTGATTTCTGCTCATTCAAGTAATCTTTAACAATTCGGGCAGTGTAGGGTTTTGCGTTATCTTGCATTAACACAAAATTTGGACTTATATAAGGGGCATATGGTACGACATGATCTTCAAGAATGTTTGTTATGTAACGGTCCGCATTTATAGAGCCATTATTTACAACCACTAACTCCGTGCGAGCTTGTAAGGAAATACCACCCCAAACCATTACTGAGCCTCCACCAAACAATGTGGTATTCTGAATGTTACACTGTGCGTACCGCTCATTTGGTCTACGATACACACGAACACGTCTATCGCAATTGTAAAGGCAAAATTTAGACTCATCCGTAAAAAGAACAGACTCCTAATCCTCTCTTTGCCAATTTATGTGCTCTCTAGCAAATTCTAATCGGACTCTGCGGTGTTCTGCAGTCAATGCAGGACCACGAGCAGGAATATGGGGTGTTAAATTATCCTCCTTAAGTCTTTTTCTAACAGTTTCGGTACTGATTTGAATTCCTTCTGCGTCACGGAACTGAGTTTGTAGCTTCCTGGCGGTTACAAAGCGTTCCCTTAGCGCAGATATTCTTAAAAATCTATCCTGGATAGGAGTGGTTTTCCTTTTTCTTCCTTGCCCAGGTCTTCTGAGGTGACTTCCTGTCTCTCTGTACCTTTGTATCATACGCGAAACTGACGTATGAGATACACCAAACCTTTCACCAATTCTTCTGTAGCTCCATCCTTCCTCCAACAAAACCACAGCTTGGACGCATTCTTCTCGAGTCAAATTCCTCATAATGTTTTTGTTATTGTTTTAAATGATAAAAACTATCCACAGAACGGCAAATTCAAATAACAATAAAACGAAATTACAAATTAACACAATTTAAAAATGAAAATTATTTTAAAATTTCTGCTTAAAAAACTATTAAACTCAAATTTCTGACTTTAATGTCAAACTTTTATTACAATGGGTAACTAAATTATAGCTTGATTACACCTTCTCAACCAAAGTTGTCAAATGTACAGAGTTTTAATTTTTTTACTTTATTTTCAAGTGGTGCGTTAATTTCTTGGAGCAGTATATAACAAAATTAAGGAAACATTTAAAGAACTTTGTAGTGACCTGTAACAGCAATTAACTACAATACCTAAATTCAAAGATTTAGATTTGCAAAAGAATAATTTATTCAACAATTAATTATGTAATTAACAAAAAATAGTTTTTAATAATTAGAAAACTTAATAAACACACTTCTATCGCTCTGATTAACGGCGGTAAATTTGCTTGTGACTACCGCTACCTTATGTTAAATCAAGCTGCTGTAATTCTTCTTTTTGTTCCACCAAGTTCAGCTTCTAGTACCTTCATGACATTTTTCCAGAATTCTTCTAATATAGACATAGCATCTAGCTTTTTGTTTTTGCTGCTGCTTCTAACTGTCTCGCAATCCACGTAATTTATTCTATTTTTAATGTCTTAACTTTCTTCTTTAGATTTTGTTAACTTTCAAAAGCTTTTCCTCAATTTTTTTTTCTTTTCTAATACGTTTATTTTATAAGCATTTTACAAATTATGGAAATTTTCAAAGAGATTCTTTCTTCTTTTCTAGTTGCTATTTTTAGAGTTTTTCTAGGAACTAGAAACATTTTTTGTTTTTCTTTTAATCACAACTTTTATTTCTTTCTAGAATTTTCTATTGTTTGTTTATTGTATTTTTTTAAAATTTATTAAAATTAAATATTGTTCTTTTAGAATCCTGCTTTTTTACCTTTCTCTGTTTATAAAGGGTTTTTCAATAAGGATGGATTGATGTTGGCACCCTGTGGCGGCCATGTTTTTTTGGTAATGACTGTGTAATCTGGTGTTTATTGATCAGTCACTGATGCCAAATTACCATGGCAAATTACACAATTGAGCAACACGTCCAAATGATAAAACTTTATTATCAAAATGACTGTTCGTTTGTTCGAACATTGCGCTCGTTGCGCCCATTTTATGGAAGACACGGTGGTCCTTCAAATCGACTCTGCTGCGTTTGGTGACCAAATTTGAAACAACGGGTTCGGTAAACAATCAGCCAACACCCCGTCGTTAAAGAAATGCTAGATCGGCCGAAAATATTGCTGCCGTACGTGAAAGTATAGAGCAAAACCCGAGGCAGTCAATTCTTGGTCGTGCACAAGAACTCGGCCTTTCGCAGACATCAGTTTGGCGAATTTTGCGTCGGGATTTGGGATTACACCCGTACAAAATTCAATTGACTCAGGAGCTTAAAGTTAATGACCATAGACAACGCCGTTAGTTCGCTGACTGGGCTTCGAACCGTTTAGAAGAAGAACCCACATTTGGTCGAAAAATCATCTTTAGTGACGAAGCGCATTTTTGGATGAATGGCTATGTTAACACTCAAAATTGCCGTATATGGGACGACGCTAACCCACACGAGGTCCAGCAAGTTGCAATGCATCCACAAAAAGTTACTGTTCGGTGCGGATTTTGGACCGGCGGTGTCATTGATCCATAGTTTTTTGAAAATGACGTTGGTGAAACCATCACCGTTAACGGCGAGCGCTACAGAACAATGCTAACAGATTTCTTTTGCCCTAAATTAAACGATATAAAAGTAGACGACATGTGGTTCCAGCAGGACGGGGCTACGTGCCATACAGCAGACGCCACGCTGGACGTTCTGCATGAAAGATTTGAGGACAGAGTTATTCCTCGCAAAGGTGACGTGAATTGGCCACCAAGATCGCGCGATTTGACCCCGCTAGATTTTTTTGTGGGGTTTGCTTAAGTCGCAAGTCTATCCCAATCAGCCGCAATCGACCGATGCCCTTAAAGTCAATATCACCAATGCCATCGGTCAAATTCAGTCAGATCTATGCGAGCGAGTCATTCAAAATTGGTTCACTCGGATCCATGCCACAGTTAGAAGTCGCGACAGACATTTGAACGATGTTATATTCCATAAATAAAGACATGCATGGACCTTTCATATAAAAAAAAAATTTTTTAAATACCTCACACACAGCTTGTTTTATTCCATTTTAACATCGACCCATCCTTATTGAAAAACCCTTTAATAGTTTCTATCTCTTCCAAGAAATTTTATTTGTTGTTACACAATCTGTTTTTTTATAATACTCCTCCAATGGCGTTCTTTAAGCTTCTTTAAAATCTCCTTTTGATTTCTTAAAACTTTCTATTTCTTCTTCCTCTTTCAGTTGGTAATATTCAAGCTTTTCGAAAAGCTTTCTTCGTTTTTCTTTTATTGTTTTATTTAGCAACTGACGTCTTTTAACTTCGTCCAAATTTTTTTGTTGTTTAATTGTAGTTTTTTAAATTATGTAGAATGTTTTATTGTTTTTCTAAAATCTGCTTGTGCTTTTTGTTTTCTTTCAGCAAAATTTTTCTAAAATTTTTACTAACTGTCCTGTTACTAGAAAACGCCGTATATTTTATTTTATAATTGAATTTGTTTTTTTTAGAATTCTTCTTTGCTTTCAATCACCTAACCGTTTTGCACACTCTTTTGAAAACTTTATTTGTTCTTCTTTTTTTAACATTTTTTTCTGATGAGTGATTTTCATATTTCTTCAGAATCGTCTTTGGATCTTGAAACTTCTTTACTTCTTCTTTTTGGCAATTGTTGTCTTTCAAACGTTTTCAGAAGTTTTTTTATTGCTCTTCTTATTCTTTCCAACACATCATTCAACATCTTCTAGATTTTTTGTTTTTCTAAAATTCTTTTTTGCTTCCAATCACCTAACTGTTCTTCATGCTCTTCTCAAATCTATATTTGACTTTCTAGAATCTTTATTGCTTGTCTTTCTTTTCCGACCGCTGCTTTTTAATATCGTTTTTTGTTCTGGAAAGTTTTTCTGCTTTTGTTTCTCTTTTAACTGCCATTTTTTAACCATTTTCGAAATCTTTTTTTCTTCTCCTTTTCAACATCTTTCAAGGCTTTTTTGTTGCTTTTTTTACTAATTGTAGATTTTGAAATTGTTGTTAAAGCTGTTTTTTCCACAATCTTTGTTTGCTTTTTTTGGCAGTCAGCGACATTTAGCTTCTAAAATTTTCTGTTTTTTTTTCTACCAAATGTATAATTTTTTTAAAAATTAAATTTTGATTTTTTATAATTTTGTTTTTTTATAATCTTTTTTTGCTCGTTTTTTTACAATCACTGTTTTTAAAACTTTTTCAGAAACGTTTTTTTTCTTTTTCTTTTCTTCCACTTGTTGTTTTTCAAGCTCTTGCAGACGCTTCTATTGTTTTTTTTTTCAGCCATCTTTCAACAACTTCTAGATTTTTTTGTTGTTCTTCATTCACTAAATGTTGTCTTTCAAACTATTGTTGTAGAAACTTTTTCTGTTCTTCTAGAACCTTTTATTGCTCTTTTTTCTTTGTATATGTAGCGCATGTCTTTTAAACTTTTTTTAATGACTTTTTACTTCTAGAATCTCTTTCTCTTCTTCTAAAATCTTTTTTGTTCTTTTAGGACCTTTGTTTATTCGATTTCTTTCATTTTTTTTTTTTCAATTTAACGATTGATTTTTGATTTATTTCTGTAACTAATATAGGAAGTTTTTGTGTTTATTTATTTGATTAAAATGTTAAAATATCTATTCTAGTATTGAGCCCTGCCGCCTTGGCTAATCTTCATCCAGTCTTGCTTGATTAGCCTAAAACGAAATAAATATCGAGTGAAACGTAATGGAAGAAACACAAATGAACAAATACAAGATCGAAGGTGCAAATGAACTAAAAATGAATATAAAAGAGACAAAGAAATGAGCAAACTTTATAGCCAAATTACAAAACAATAATATCGATGCAATTCACTTGTTCCAGGTGCAAATCTGACGCAACTGCTATTAGTTTCAAATTATTCGTATTATTATGTTTGCATAAATCGGCCAATTTATGAATTTATGACACGAAATTACATAATAGAACCTTATCAAGATTAGATTTTATCTATAAATGTAGATATTTTATTGAACACCTGTTGTGCAATTTCTAAATATACTTAGCAGTTTTATTGTCAATCTAGGTGGCCTTGTTTTTTAAAAAAAATCTTTGACATTCTAAGTGTTTTTTAGATAATTGGGCCACCCGATATTTTATGACTTAATTTTCGTATCAAGTCATAAAATAGTTCGTTTCAGAGAAATGCGAATTCATTACAGAGAGAATATTTTTAATGAAGCTGAAATTATTTTTTTTTTAATTAGCAATCGTCGATGATGCACGCACAATGTATTAAATTTATTACAACTACTGTATATTAATACCTCCCATCTAAATTTATAGTCAATGTTCGAACCTATAAACACGGATATAAATCTGATTTTATCATTTATTACCCTTGTAAGTCTATAGACAACATTTCCAGCTCAGAGAGTGCAGCAGTTTTCGCTCTAATCCGCTCTTTTCATACAAAGAATCTTGAGCAATACGAGATTTGTACAAACTAATTAGAAACTGAAAGGGAAACGTCATAAGTCGATTACTGACCTGCCAAACTTGATTACTTTAATGTCAAAACCAGGGCCGGACGCAATAAAGAGGCCCTCTCTGCTCACAGAATAAATCAAATTAGGAGACATATTTTTTTAAAAGACACACTCAAAGCACTTGATCATTAGTCTGTCTATTGTTTCATGTACTTATTTTTTTATTTATTTGTTCTTCTATTTACTTCTTCTTTTTCTTTAAATTGTTGTTTTTAAGTTCTTTAAGAAGCTTTTTTGTTTCTCTTTTATTGGGTCTTTTTTTATTGACATCTTTCAACATTTCTACTTTTTTTGGTGCTTTTTTTCTACTAATTATTCTTTTTCAAATTGTTTTAAAAATTTTATTTTGATTTAGACGTTCTTCATTTTTTTCTAAAATTTTCACTAAATGTTTTTTTAATTTGCTTTCAGTCATGCTCTTCTAGAAACTTTGTTTGTTTTTCTTATTGTTTTCAAGCTTTTCCAGACTTGGTTTTTGTTTTTTAGCTTTCTTTTAACCTTCCTTTTTTCCAACTGTCATTTTTCAAGATTTTTTATTGCTTTTTGTTTGGTGTTTTTTAAATAATTGTCTTTTTTAAAATTATAGAAACTTTTTTGTTCTTCTAGAATCTCTCCTTACTCTTCTTTCTCTTGTTTCAACTTCTTCTAAAATTTTAACTAACTGTCTTTTTTCTACCAAATGTATAATTTTTAAATTAAATTCTTCTTTGTTTCTAATTACCTAACCGTTTTTTAGGCTTTTGGAAGGTTTATTTGTTTCTCTACAATCTTTTTTTGTTTTCTTTCTATTCCAATCGCTGTTTTTTAAGCTTTTTTAAAATTGTTTTTGAAATTTTTTGCTCTTCTTTCTTTTTTAACAGACGTTTTTTAAGCTTCTTTGAAAGACTTTTTTCTCCTTTTTTCAACATCTTTCAGACCATTTCATTGTTCTTTTTCTACTAATTGTTGTTTCTCAAATTATTGTAAAAGCTTTTTTCATCTTTCTTTGTTTGCTCTTCTTTTTTTACTACAAAACTAATTAAAAACTAAAAGGTAAGCGTCATAAGTCGATTAGTGACCTGCCAAACTTAATTACTTTAATGTCAAAACCAGGGCCGGACGCAATATAGGGGCCCTCTCTGCTCACAGAATAAATAAAATTAGTTGTCACATTTTTGTAAAAATCACACTCAAAGCACTTGATTATTAGTCTGTCTATTGCTTCATGTACTTATTTTTTTATTTATTTGTTCTTAAAACTCTTTTACTTCTTCTTTTTCTTTCAATTGTCGTTTCTTAAGCTCTTTTAAAAGCTTTTTGTTTTTCTTTTATTGCGTCTTTTTTTCGATTGACACTTTCAACAATATTTATATTTTTTTAGTGTTTTTTTCTAATTATTCTTCTTCAAATTGTTATAAAACTCTTTTTTATTCTTTCAGAGGTTTTTGTTTCAGCCGACGTTTCTCATGTTTTTTTTCTAGAATTTTCACTTAGTGTTTTCTTTTTGCTTTCAGTCATGCTCTTCTAGAAACTTTATTTGTTTTTCTTATTGTTTTCAAAATTTTTCAGACTTGTTTTTTGTTTTTTAGCTCTCTCTTAATCTTTTTAAAATTGTTTTTAAAATTGTAGAAACTTTTTTGTTTCTCTACAATCGCTCTTTACTCTTCTAATATCGATATTCTCTTGTTTCAACTTCTTCTAAAATTTTAACTAACTGTCCTTTTTCTACCAAATGTATAATTTTTAAATTCTTTATTGCTACCAATCACCTAACCGTTTTTTACGCTTCTAGAAGGTTTAGTTGTTTCTCTACAATTTTTTTTGCTTATCTTTTTACTAATTTTAGAACCTAAATAACGAAAAACTTAAAAACGTTGTTTTGAAGAGTCAAGAAAAGAAGTAGAAGAACTAAAAAAGATTCTGGAAGAGTTCAAAAAACTACGTTTAGAAGGATAAGAGGAACAAAAAAGTTTCAGAAAAACAGAAAGAGATTCTAAGAAAACTAAAAGAATATTTGAAAAATTAAAAGAGTCTGCTTCATGAAAAGATGAGCAAAGATTCTAATAAAAAAACAATCAAAAGAGCAATTTACAGCAATTTAAGAAACTATAATAATTAGTAGAAAGAGAGCAACAAATAATTTTTTAAAAATGTCAGCTAAAGAAAGCACTTAAAAAAACTTAAAAAATGACAACTGGAAGAGAAAAAAGAAGTTTAAAAAACAAAAGACGGCTTTGAAAAAAAAGAAATTTGAAAAACAGCGATCAGAAGAGAACAAACACAAAGCCATTCTAGAAGAACAAATTAAGTTTCTAGACGAACCTGCAAAACGGTGATTGAGAGAAGAAAAACAAAAAATATTTTTCTCAATATGACTTAATTCTAAACAAAAATTTTTAAATAGAGATTGTTAGAAGAAAGAGAACTAGATTAATTGTAAAAGATGTTAAAAAAACGCCAACTGGAAGAAAAAAAAGCAAAAAGAATTTTGGAAAAACTATAAAACTTTCTACAAATAATTTGAAAAACAACAAAAAGTAGAAGAAGAGCAACAAAAAGTTCTAGACTATGTTAAAAAGGCGGGTGAAAGAAAAATAGAAAAAGCGACTAAAAAGGCTTGAAAAATGACAACTGAAAGAGAAAAATGAAGAATTGATGTTTGAAGAAACAAAAAACTGTTCTGATAAAAAAAGAAAGTGAAAAACAGTGATTAGAAAAGGAGAAGGAGCGCAAAACCATTTAAAAGAACAAATTAAGTATCTAGAAGACCGTAAAAAACGGTGATTGGGAAGAGAAAATAAAGAAAAAAATATATAAAAAACAATAAAACCTAATTCTAAACAAAATTTTATAAATTACGATTAGTAGAAGAAAGAAAGCAATAGACAATTCAAAAAAAAGTCGTCTAGAAGAAAAAAAGAGCAAAAAAAAATTTGCAAGGTCTATAAAAGTTTCTACGACAATTTAGAAAACGACAATTAGGGACGGAAGAACAACAAAAAACTCTAGAAAATATTGAAAAATGTCGGCTAAAATAAGACATAAAAGAAGCGACTAAAAAGCTTAAAAAATGATACCTAAAGGAGAAAAATAATTTTAAAACAAAAAATGGTTCTAAAAAAAATAAACTTGAAAAACAGTGAGTAGAAGAAAAGGACGAAAACAAAACCATTTCAGAAAAACAAATTAAGTTTTTCGAAAATCGTGAAAAACGGTGATTGAGAGGAGAAAATTTCATAAACGGAGATTGATTGTAGAAACAATTTTAAAAGGAGTTAAAAAAACATCTGCTGGGAAAAAAAGCAAAAAAAATATTCAAGAAAAACTATTAAAGTTTTTACAACAATTTGAAAAACAATTAGAAGAAAAAGAAACAACAAAAAATTATAGAAGATGTTAAAAAATGTCAGCTGAAAGAAAAATATAAGAAGCGACTAAAGAAGCTTGGGAAATAACACTTGAAAGTTTTAAGATAAACAAAAAATGAGTATAAAAAAAATAAATTAAAAAAACAGCGATCAAAAAAAGAGAACAAACACTAAGCCATTCTAGAAGAACAAATTAGGTTTCTAGAAGAGAGTGAACAACAGTGATGGTTAATTTTTTATTTATAAAATGAAACTTAATTCAAAACAAAATTTTAAAAATAACAACTTGTAGAAGAAGGAGAGCTAATGAAAATTCTAAAAGAACTAAAAAACATCGGTTAGAAGAAATAGAAGAGCAAAGAAAAATTCTAAAAGAATATAAACGACAATTAATGGAGGAAAAACAACAAGAATTTTCAAGAATGTCTGCTGAAAGAAAAACATGTTTTACGTAGTTACCAGTAGCTGCATGTCGCCACTTGTTCTTATACTTCTTTTATTAAAGTCTATTAAATTTTTTAGTGTTTTTATTAATTTGTTGATTAAAAATTAGTAATAATTAAATACTATACTAAGTGTGAGGCCTTTTGTAAGTTTAATTTGGTAGAACTGAATAACTTAGTCCGGCCCTGGTTCTAACACTATTTCCGATTGTCTGCTCGACTTATTTCAAAATATGCAACAGATTATAAGAATGTGCACTATCATCCAACCTAATTAAAAACAGCAACGAAAAACTCCAATTTCAAATAGCTACTATCTCAAAAAAAAATTCGATGACGCTCAACTGATTCGCTCGCTTACTCGCTGATTCGCTTATCTCGAAAAAAACTCGTGTGCGCCTCTAGCAAACATTTAAATAATTCATTTTTATCTGTTCTACATTAAACAAGTCATTAGTAGTGACATTTCAATGATCGTATCTCATAGAAAAATGATGGTTTCGGTAGTAAGTGACAATCTAGCGGTTCCTTTGTTACTGTTTTATGCGAGTGAAATAATTTTCGCCGGATCTAGCTAAGCTAGTCGTTCTATGACCTGCAATCCGTGCACATAAATACTGCTATATCATAGACGGCCGATATTAATTACCCTCCAGTAATTATGACCACTCCCTGACCCGACCGAAGCCCGCTCAAAAATTCTAAATAGCTACTTCGCAACGGACGACGTGGGCGTGAGAGGTATCTGGATATTGTTTCAAAGATTTTTATTAAAAAAAATTACAAAAGAAGTAGCAAAATTTCAGTCGGAATTAAATAAATTTCTAATTAATTAAGATTGAAAAATGAATAATTTAAATAAGGTAATTTCTCATTTGATTTTTTGCCGACGTTTTGCTTTTATTTGAGTCAAAGCTTCTTCAGGGTTTTCAATCATCAACAAGTTAATTTTCTTTTAAGTACATTTCAAAGTCATTATGTTGATAATTATCAAAATTTTTATATAAAATATCATTGCTTTACAAAAATAACACAGAAATAAACAGTTTTTCTTTCATTATTAGTTTATAATAACTGTTTTTATAAATTTACGTGTTTTATTTATAGAGTCTTTTTGTCTACTTTTTTTTATAAAATAAATAAACGTTTAAATTATTTTTTTCTGTTAAAGTAGGTCCTAAAAAGCAAAGAAGACTCGCCGAATGTGGCAGAAAAAATACACCAATGTCAGGATTAAAGGTAGGTTTAAAAAAGCAGAAAGAGAGGATTCGCCACCTATCAGTTGTAGCAAAAAATGTTTTTATTAAGTCTTGATTATAAAAAATTGTTTAACTCTGTTTTCTAATTGTTGTATCAATTTTTGTAATTCAGGTTTGTTTTATTTATACTTCTATATTTATTTTTTTAGTTTTAGCTTTTGTTTTTAAAATTATCTAGTCTACACACTTGCTGCAAAAGTCTAAACTTTTTTTCAAATTTTCAACAAATTTTTTTGACAATAAATATTAATTTTAAATTTTTCAAAATAAATTGAAACAGAGATCTACAATTTTTCGATTTTTTTGTATTTTTTACTAAAAATATTTTTGATAAAACTAAACATCAAACAATAATTAAATAGAGGACACTTGAAAAAGGTATTTTTTTAAATATTTTAGTTCAAAAATCGATAAATTCAATGATTTAAATTTCAGTACGAAAATGACGTCAAAAAACAGTGTTGGCAACATTGCAGAGATTACTTTGGCAACAATTTGACTGCTTAACATAAATTTCTTACGTTGACACTAATTTTTTGATGTCTTAATGAAAAATTGGCGCCAAATTTAAACACTAAATTTTAAAAAACAATTTTGCTTTACCACTAAAACCAGTTTTATAAAAGTCTTTTAAAAATTAAACTAAATGTGTTTTAGCAATTTTTAAACTGCACAAAATGCTTCTCTTATTGGTTTGCTTTGATAATCAGGTGTTTAAACTTAAAAATGCAGTCAGAAATTCACAAAATTTATAAATTTGTGTTTTAAATATTTTTTTTCTCTACTACCTATTAAAAAATGAATAAATAAATTTAAAAGTAATTTCTTTTGTTTTATTGAAGTTGGTGGTTCTAAGAATGTCATTAAAAACCCGAGTTAAAGTTAGGTATAAAAAAAAATAAAAGAAACTTGTCATGTGGGGCCAATAAAGAAGCAAAAAGAAGCAGAAAGTCGGGATTTACCACCCATCAGTTGTGGCAAAAATTAATGATTTCTGTTTCGATTTATAATTTTTTTGATTTAAAATTTTTTAAATTCTATTTATTAGATTTCGTTTTTCCTTCTTTTTCTGAAATTTACAGTCCAAACTCTGTTTCATATTTTGACAATATTTATTTTTTAGTTACTAAAATGTTTTTAGTTTCAGGTTTAGTAATTTTTGCGTTTCAGGTTTTACAAAATATTTGTTTTAGATTTTAATATTTCTGCTATTTTAGGTTTCAAATTGTTTGTTTCAATTTCATGTTTTTAATTTTGGTTATTAACATTGTCACTCTATCTTAGTCTCTCTATTTTTTTTAGTAAAGACATGTAAAGACATTGCAGCCACTCAAATTTATTTTTTATGTTATTAAACAAAAATAAGACTGGGTTTAGTCTCAAAACACTTTGTCTTTTTAGTTTTGTTTTTTTGCTTTTTCTAACTAAACTTATTTGTTTTCTTTGCGTCAACTGAGTGAGCCAAAGTCTGACAACCTTCTCACCCAATTTTATATAATTCATTAAATTTTTTACGTAATTATTTAAACAAATAATAAAACCTCGGATTATTTCTTTAAAAAAAAATCTTGCTAACATATTTAAAAATGCTCGAGCATGCTTTCATGTGTAAAAAACGTTCCGTATTTATAAATATCTTGTATTTTAATTATAATCTCGTTCCGTTAGGTTTAGTTTTATTGCATTGTTTGTCATTAGAAACTCGTAGTTGTCAATCTGCGGCGTAAAAACGGCAATAATCCGTAATAAGGCGTTCCATTAGTACAGCAAGCAGCTTTTTTCGGCAGCCTCTGAGAGAAATTTCCATTTAACACCTGCGATCTCACCAGGACACAACATACTATCATGTAATGCACCATATAAACGCGAAAAGCGTGGGCCATCGAGGCCATTATTTCTTACCAAGCGAATAATAATCACTTTTGAATCATAACGGAATTTACACCACTCATTAACAAATTATACGCGATTTATAACAAAAAACTTGATAATTGCTACTTGATGTTATTTATGAGGATCAATCAGATTTTGGACTGCTTTTACCAAATCGTAAATCATTACAGCATTCAAATCTGTTTTGAAATAATAATTTATGTGAAAAAATGTTTTTAGACAGTAGACGTAAACAAAATTGTCTTATCGCTACTATCTCTAATAATTTGTTTTAACAAATTGTCATTTTACGGTATTTGGTGAGTATATTAAAGCAGAGACGGTTAGAAATGTCGAGGAAATTGTTTTTCTCTGTTGATATTTACATATGGAAATGGTAGTGAAGTGTTACACAGGTTTACAAGCTATAAATGTTTCTTGTCTAAATTAAAAAATGATATTTCCTAGTCTAGAATGAATTTGTAGGTATTTTTCGTTACAACAGCTATATTCTCTTAAATTAATTCACTGAAACAAAAATTTTATCTCTCATATCTTAACAGGTGCACCAAAATCCCACTCAATTAATTATTTTTCCATTAATCAGCCTACATTTAAAAAACTAAGTATACGAAAAAGATTCTATGAAAACTGCGTTTAGGAGAATAAGAAGAACAAAAAAAGATTTTAGAAGAACAAAAGATTTGAGAGAGCTAAAGCAAATTTTGCAAATATACCTCTGTTACAAGAAAAACAGGAATATGCAAAAATTCTGATTAAAAAAAAACAAAAAAAACTTTCTATAGCAATTTAAGAAACGACAATAATTATCATAAAAAAAACCAACGGTTTAAAAAAAAATAATTTGAAAAACAGCGATTAGAAGAGAAAGACAAACACAAAACCATTTTATAAAAATAAATTAAGTTTCTAGAAGAACGTGAAACACAGTGATTTGGAGAAGAAAATGAGCAAAAAAGAATTTTGAAAAATAAAACCTAACTCTAAACAAAATTTAATAAACGATGATTGGAGAAAGAACTAGGCTAAAAAAAAATAAAAAAACGTCGACTGGAGAGAAGAAGAGCAAAGAAAAACTTTGATATAGAAACAAACAGAAGATTCTTCAGCAATTTAAAAAACAATAATTTTTACTAGAAAAAGAGCAACAAAAATATTTTAGAAAATGTTGAAAAATGTCTTCTAAAAGACAAATAAAAAAGCAACTAAAAAAACTTGATAAACGAAAACTGAAAAAAAAGAAATTTTAAGAAAAACAGAAAACGGTTTTGTAAAAAGAAGAAGAAATTTGAAAAACAGCGATCAGAAAAAGAGAACGATTACAAAACCATTCTAGAAGAACAAATTAAGTTTCTAGAAGAACGTGAAACACGGTGAAGAAAACAAGCAAAAAAACATTGTGAAAAAATAAAATTTAATTCTGAACAAAGCTAGAGAAAACTCTAAAAGAAATTTAATAATATTGTGGAAACAATGAGTCTTGGACTAGAAGTACACTCTGTATACACAAATTTCAGCAAGGCATTCGACAAAGTAAATCACTCTATCCTACTGCAAAAATTGGCAGTTTATGGAGTCTCTGGGTCTATTCTTAAATGGCTTCGTAGTTACTAGTCTCACAAAACTCAACAAATTAAGATCGGTAGATCTTATTCGTGTATACACACTGTTCCTTCCGGTGTTCTTCAAGGTTCGATTTTAGGACCACTGCTGTTATCCATTTTTATAAATGACATAGGTACTCATTTTAAATGCAATTTTGTTCTATTTGCTGATGATCTAAAAATTTACCAAACCATAAGAAACTCTAATGATATTATTTCACTTCAGGATAATCTTGACTATCTCTTTGCATGATGTAAAAAGAACCATTTGTTTTAGCCGCAAAATATGTCCATCAGTACTATGTTATACGATAAGTAGTCTGAAACTTAAATGTAATTCTACTATTAAAGATCTTGGCATTATATTGGACAACAAACTCACTTTTGTTCATCAATATAACAGCGTAATAAGTAGAGCAAATAAAGCTCTAGGTTGTGTCAAACGATTTGGTAAAGATTTTAAGAATCTAACAACTCTAAAAATATTATTTATATACTAGCCATGTTAGATCAATTTTAGAATATGGTGCAATAATTTGGTTACCTTACTATGCTTCGCACATTGATAGGATTGAAAGAGTTCAATATAAATTTTTTAAGTTCATGAAATGGAAGCTACCTCAAACGGCAGCTGTCAATTACTACTGTTTTCTGAACTACATAGGCCTTGGAAAACTTCAAATTAGACGGTCATACTCTGCACTCTGCTTTATGTACAAACTTTTGAATAATGAACTTGATGGAATGCATCTTTTAGCTGCCGTAAAATTTCAAGTTTCACAGTATGCTACAAGACATACACCGATCTTCTATTTAAACACTCTAAAACTAACTATGCTCTCCGTTCACCCTTAAATAATACACTAACCATCTGTAATAACTATTCAGATCATAATATAGACTTTTTTAAGTATTCTTCATTTTCGTCTTTTAAAATGTCTGTAACACGTCTTCTCAATCGTTAATATTTTTATGTATTTAGGTATTTGTAAGTTAGTTTTTAATTCTATGTATACTGTTTGGTACCTATCTTCTGTAAAGGTTAATGTAAACCGTTAATAAACGATTATTATTATTAAAAGACGTCGGCTAGAAAAAAAAGAAGAGCATAAAAAAGATCTTAATATAAAAAAGATAAATGTAAGTTTCTACAACAATTTGAAAAACAAGAATAATTAGTAGAAAAAGAACAACAAAATTTTTTTAGAAAATGTTGAAAAATGACTTCTGAAAAACAAATAAAAAAGCGACTAAAAAAGCTTGAATAATGACAATTGGAAGAGAAGTTTTAAGAAATACAAAAAACGATTCTTAAAAAAAATTGAAAAACAACGATCAGAAGAGCTAGACAAAACCGTACTAGAATAACAAGTTAAATTTCTAGGAAAGCTAGAAACACAGTGTTGAGGAGA
Source organism: Tribolium confusum (assembly GCA_029207805.1). Lineage (NCBI taxonomy): Eukaryota > Metazoa > Arthropoda > Insecta > Coleoptera > Tenebrionidae > Tribolium > Tribolium confusum. The sequence continues at coordinate 2,706,906 of JALGAY010000007.1, read as the reverse complement.
AAAAAAATAATCAAAAAAGAATGTAATAAGCAAATTCAAGCAAATTGGTCAAAAAGAAGAAAGACGTAAAAGAACTAAAAAAGATTCTAAAAAAACTCCGTTTAGGAGAATAAAAAGAACAAAAAAAGATTTTAGAAGAACAAAAGATTTGAAAGAGCTAAAGCAAATTTTGAAAATATAACTCTGCTACAAGAAAAACATTCTGATAAAAAAACAAAAAAACTTTCTATAGCAATTTGAGAAACGACAATAATTAGTATAAAAACAGCAACAAAAAACTCTAAAAAACGTTAAAAAATAAAAAACTGGTAGAACAAAAAGAAAGAAGGTATTTGAAAAACAGCGATTACACAAGAACGACGAGAACAAATCCATTCTAGAAGAACAAATTAAGTTTCTAAAAGAGCGTGAAAACCGGTGATTGAGAAAAAAAAAATGATCAAAAAAAAAAATTTTATTCTAAACATAATTTTATAAACGATAATTTGTAGAAAAAGAAGAGGTAAAATTTTTTTAAGAAGTTACAAAGATGTTATCGGGAAGCTAAAGAAAAGCAAAGAAAGATTTTGGAAAACTATAAAATTTTCTACGATTTGAGAAACGACAAGAAGTGGAGGAAAAGCAACAAAAAATTCTACAAAATTTTAAAAAAATGTCGGCTGAAAGAAAAACAATAACAGCTTTAGAAAGTTAAAAAAACAGCAAGCGGAAGAGAAAGGCAAAAAAATTATAGACAACTTCAAAAAACTACGTTTTGAAAAATTAGAAGAACAAGAAAGTTTTAGGAAAACAAAAAATTTTAAAAGAAATTATAAAACTTTTAGCTTGTTTTTTCAAAAGAGTGTAGAAACAGATTTAATATTGTCCAAACAAATTGGTCAAAGAGAGAGAGAGGTAAAGGACTAGGAGAGGTCAAAGGAGAGAGGTTAAGGAACTAAAGAATATTCTAGAAAAACTCCGTTTAGAAGAATCAGAACAAAAAAAGGTTTTAGAAAAGCAAAATATTTGGGAAAGCTAAAAAAATTTAAAAATAGACTTCTGCTACAAGAAAAACATGCTGATAAAAAATAGCAAAAAAACCAACAAAAAATTTTCAGAAAATGTGCAGAATGTTGGCTGAACGAAAAGCGAGTATAGAAGCTTGAAAAATGACAACTAGAAGGAAAAAAAAAGTTTAAAAAAAAACAAAAAAGATGTCGACTGGGGAGAAGAAGAGCAAAGAAAAACTTTGATATAGAACCAAATAGAAGATTCTACAGCAATTTAAAAACAACAATTTTTACTAGAAAAAGAGCAACAAAAATATTTTAGAAAATGTTGAAAAATGTCATTGAAAGACAAATAAAAAAAGCAACTTAAAAAACTTGAAAGATGAGAACTGAAAAAAAAAAGAAATTTTAAGAAAAACAGAAAACGGTTTTGTAAAAAGAAGAAGGAATTTGAAAAACAGCAATCAGAAAAAGAGAACAATCACAAGATCATTCTAGAAAAGCAAATTGTTAGATAAAAATAAACAAAAGAAATGTGAATAAATAAAACTCAATTCTAAACAAAATTTTATAAACGATAATTGGTAGAAGAAACAAAGCTAAAAAAACTCTAAAAGAAGTAAAAGACGTCGGATGAAAAAAAAGAAGAGCAAAAAAGATCTTAATATAAAAAAGCTAAATAGAAGTTTCTACAGCAATTTGAAAAACAACAATAATTAGTAGAAAAACAGCAACAAAAAAATTCTAGAAAATGTTAAAAAATGACATCTAAAAGAGAAATAAAGGAAACGATTAAAAAAGTCTAAAAAAATGACAATTGGAAGAGAAAAAAAAAGTTTTGAGGAATACAAAAAACGATTCTTAAAAAAATTAAAAAACAACGATCAGGAGAGGTAGACAAACCCGTACTAAAAGAACAAGTTAAGTTTCTAGGAAAGCAAGAAACACAGTGTTGAGGAGAAGAAAATGATCAGAAATGGATGTATTAAGCAAATTCAAGCAAATTGGTCAAAAAGAAGAGGGACGTAAAAGAACTAAAAAAGATTCTCGAAAAACTCCGTAGAAGAATAAGAAAAACAAAAAATTCGAGAGTGCTAAAACAAATTTTAAAAATATACTTCTGCTACAAAAAAAACAAAAAAACTTTTTATAACAATTTGAGAAACGATTATAATTAGTATAAATAAGAGCAACAAAAAAACTCTAGAAGATGTTGAAGAATGTAAAACTAGAAGAGGAAAGAGACGAAAAAAAGTTTAAAAACAAAAGACAGTTGTGAAAATAAAAAAAATGAAAAACAGCGTCCAGAAGAGAAAAACAAGCATAAAACCATTCTAGAAGAGAAAAATAAATTTTTAGATAAGCGTGAAAAACGGTCATTTGAAGAAGAAAATGAGCTACAAAGATTTCTTTAAAAAAAAGCTAAATTCTATACAAATTAATAAAAAAAAGCCAAAAAAACTTTTGAAGAATTTTAAAAAAGATCGACTAGAAGCAAAATAAGAAAATAAAAATTTTGGAAAAACTATAAAAGTTTCTACAACAATTTAAAAAATGACAATTAGTAGGAGAAAAGCAACAAAAAATTCTAGAAGATATTAAAGAATGTCGATGATTTCATTTCCAAAAAATTATTCCTTCAGTTTGTTATTAGTCAAATGTCACTGAGCATATGCCATAAAACGTTGTCCTCAGCTCGCCTGCAATTACCCGAAAAAAATTTCAAACTCTCCAGGTCTTTAATCTGAACGTGCCAGTAATTACAGATTCAAATCTAGCGAATTATTGAGTCGGACAGGAGCCATTAAGCATGAACTATTACTCAAAGTAGCGCTCTGCTTCCAGGAAGTTCGTATCAAATTAAAAAAAAAATCCGTAAATAACTCAATCGAGAGATTTTTAACACTAGGTGGTGATTTTCAGGCGTGATAAATGGCTCTAAATTATCATCTTGTTATTTTTTTTCTGTTGTTTTGCTTTCACATTTTTCGAATTGAAACGTAGGTGTGTTGTTTATTTTATTGGTCAAACAATGCCGACACAATTCGCACTTAATCCAAAGCAATTCAACAGAGCCATTACATTATTTTATACTAAAGTCGTTTTTCTGTTGTTGAAAAAGGAGAAAAGATTTGTACCATCATGAATTGGCGACGTTTATAGGTGTTTGCGTGTCGGAATAATTGGTACAATTTAATTTAGAGTTATAGGACAAGAAACAATGATATACAGGGTGGTGGAATAATTCTATTCATTTTATTATACTTATACGACTATCTAAATTCTAAATAAACATTTTTTTCGAAAATAAATTATTAACAAAATCAATATTAAAACGGCAGTCTGACAGATCACAAAGCAAACTAAAAAAAATAATAAATAGATTAATTGAATAATTTTTATTGCCGCATTAAAAATGCAAATTTTTTTAGTCAAAATTCACTTCAGATAGTAAAAAAAATAACCAAAAATATTTGTTTTGGGCTTTGAAGGCGCCATCTTTTTCAGTTTATTAATTAATAACGACATTTTGGAATTTGGATTCGGAAAGCAAAAATAACATTTTACTAATTTTAAAAACTGGAATAATATTACGAGTATTGCACAAAAAGTGCCATTTACTACCTTTAAGCGTTGATTCGCTAATTTTAAAAATCGAGCATAATTTCAAACCGAAAATAATATTTTTATTAATTTTTAAATTAATAAAACAAAAGTCATTGTTTTTTTTATTTTGCTTTTATTTTATTTTGATAAAAGCGAGATTATATCAATTTTGAAACTAAAAGCATTATTTTACTTCCTTTTACTAGAATAAAAATAAAATATTTTTTTAATACTAGGGCCAGAAGAGACAATTTATTAATTGCTAAATACTAACGAATGCACCAGTTTATAATTTCGCAAGCTGAAGGCGTTATTTTACTAATTTTTGAAGCAGAAGACAATATTTTACTAATTTTTTAAAGTCAGAAACCGAATTTTTAACTAGATTTAGTAATTTTAGAATCTGAAGATTTTATTTAGTAATTTAAAAAGCTGTAGATAAAATTCTAGCTATTTTAAAGACAAAAAGCGAGATTACAAAACTAATTTTGTAAGCCGATGACGACATTTTAAACCTGAAAGCAAAATTTGACTAGTTTTTACTAGAATAAATATTAATGCAATTTTTTTAAATACTAGAACTAGAAACTACAGTTTACTAATTGTTAATTACTAAAAAATAATAAATTTTTACTAATTTTGAATGCTGGAAGCGATATTAAACAAATTTTTTAAAGCCAAATAGCAAATGTTTAACTAGATTTGGTAATCTTAGAATCTGTAGGTGTCACTTAATAATTTGAGAAGCTGTAGATAAAGTTCTAGCAATTTTTGATCAATTTTTAAATTTTTAACAACAAAAGTAACATTTTCTTCTAATTTTGTAAACCGAAAACGACATTTTAAATCTGGAACCAATATTTTACTAGATTTTACTAAAGTAAATATCAATGCAACTTTGTTTTAATACTAGAACTAGAATCTAAAGTTTACTAATTGCTAATTACTGAAGAATGCCACTTTTTTATAATTTTGAGAGCCGTAGGCGACATTTTACTAATTTTGAAAGTTGGAAGAGATATTTAATAAATTTTTTAAATCCAGAAGGCAAATATTTAACTAAATTTAGTAATTTTTGAATCTGTAGCCGTCATTTAAAAATTAATTTAAAAAAATGGAAGTGGTTCAAAAAACGAGATTTGTAATCAATTTTTAACGACAGAAGCAACATTTTCTTCTAATTTTGTAAACCAAGGACGACGTTTTAAATCTGGAACCAATATTTTACTAGTTTTTACGAGAATAAATACCAATGCAACTTTCTTTTAATACTAGAACTAGAACTGATAATTTACTAATTGCTAATTACTAAAAAATATCAATTTTTTTAAATTTTGCAAGTAGGAGGCGATATTTTGCTAAGTTTAAAAGCTGAGACAATATTTAACCAATTTTTTAAAGCCAGCAGCTAAATATTTAACTCGATTTGGTAATTTTAAAATTTATAGACGTCATTTAGTAATGTGAGAAGCTGGAGGTAAATTTATAGCAATTTTAGGAGCAAAAGCAAGATTTCTAATTAATTTTTAAATTTTTAACAACAAAAACAACATTTTTTTCTAATTTTGTAAACGAAAACGACATTTTGAACCTGGAAACAATATTTGACTAGTTTTTATTAGAATAAATGCCAATGCAAGTTTTTTTTAATACTAGAAATAGAAGCGAAAGTTTATTAATTGCTAATTACTAAAAAATATTGGAGACGATATTTTACAAATTTTTTAAAGCCAAAGACCAAATATTTAATTACATTTGTTAATTTTGAAAACTGTAGACGTTATTTAGTAATTTTAGAAATTAGAGTAAAACTCTGGTAATTTCGAGAAGCAAAAAGTGTCATTTTTTGTTAATTTTTAAATTCTTAACAACAAAAGAAACATTATCTTTTGATTTTATAAACTGAAAAATGTCAATTTTAATAATTTTGAGAGCCGTAGGCAACATTTTACTAATTTTGAAAGTTGGAAGCGATATTTACCAATTTTTAAAAGCCAGAAAGCAAATATTTAACTAAATTTAGTCATTTTAAAATCTGTAGGTGTCATTTAGTAATTTGAAAAAATGGAAGTAAAATTTTAGCAATTTTTGGATCAAAGAGTGAGATTTTTGATCAATTTTTAAATTTTTAACAACAAAAGCCACATTCGTTTTTTAATTTTGGAAATCGACGACGACATTTTAAACCCAGAAGCAATATTTTACTAGTTTTTAGTAGATAATAAATACTAATGCAACTTTCTTTTACTACCAGAATTAGAAGCCATAGTTTACTAATTGTTAATTACTAAAAAATGTCAAATTTTTTAAATTTTGCAAGTGGAAAGCGCCATTTTACTACTTTTAAAAACTGAGGTAATATTAAATAAATTTTTTAGAGCTAGAATCCAAATATTTAAATAAATTTGGTAATTTTTGAATTTATAGACGTCATTTAGTAATTTTAGAAGCTGGAAGTAAAATTCTAGCAATTTTAAGAGCAAAAGCAAAATTTCTAATTAATTTTTAAATAATTAACAACAAAAGCAACATTTTTTTCTAATTTTCTAAGCCAAAAACAACATTTTGAACCCGAAAACAGTATTTTACTAGTTTTTACTAAAATAAATGCCAATGCAAATTTTTTTTAGTACTAGAACTAGAAGCGCAAATTCTAATTACTAAAAATGTTGGACGCGATATTTTACCAATTTTTTAAAGCCAGAGACCAAATATTTAATTACATTTACTAATTTTGAAAACTGTAGACGTTACCTAGTAATTTTATAAATTAGAGTAAAACTCTAGTAATTTCGAGAAGCAAAAAGTGTCATTTTTTGTTAATTTTTAAATTCTTAACAACAAAAAAAAAACATTGTCTTTCAATTTTATAAACTGAAGACGACATTTTAAACCTAAAAGCTATATTTGACTAATTTTTACTAGAATACATATCAATGCAACATTTTTCAATACTAGAACTAGAAGCGACAGTTTACTAATTGCTAATTACTGAAGAATGCCATTTTTTTATAATCTTGCGAGCCGTAGGCGACATTTTACTAATTTTTAAAGTTGAAAGCGATATCTAACCAACTTTTTAAAGCCAGAAGCCAAATATTTAATTAAATTTGGTCATTTTAAAGTCTGTAAGAGTCATTTAGTAATTTAAGAAACTAAAAATAAAATTTTAGCAATTTTTGGATCAAAAGGCAAGATTTCTAATCAATTTTTAAATTTTTAACGACAAAAGCAACGTTTTCTTTTAATTTTGAAAGCTGAAGACAACATTTTAAATCTAGAACCAATATTTGACTAGCTTTTACTAGAATAAATATCAATGCAACTTTCTTTTACTACAACAACTAGAAGCGATAATTTACTAAATGCTAATTACTAAAGAATGTCATAGCAAAGGTGTTCCAATCGAGAAACAACGTCGAGAAACTGTATACCGGTTTCGGGGTTTTTGCCCCTCATCAGTACAGTGTATCCCGGAGCGTTGTGCTCGATTGGCACAGGTGGGAGACCTAGCTTATATCAAGCGAAGTTCGGCTAGTAGTCGTATAAACAGACACAGCGTGCCATCTAACGAAGAGTGCTGGAAGGTACGAGAGTTGGTATAATAATGTTGGCGGATAACAAAGTTATCTCTTAGGCTCTCGCTCGGTCGACTACTAGCCGGACTTCGCGAGTTCTCTCACCTGTTTCAATCGAGCACAACGCTCGGGGATACACTGTACTGATGAGGAGCAAAAACCCCGAAACCGGTACACAGTTTCTCGACGTTGTTTCTCGATTGGAACATCTTTGCTATTTCTGGTTACTCTGCCTTTCAGTGTGTTGCTGGTTGGGCGATTAGGTGATGTAATTCAATGTCGGTCGGGGCATTAGTTCGCGAAGTAGTTGTTTTTGCCTAATCGTGTATGTTGGTTATGTTGGTGGCCGAGCAGGAGCCTAAGAGATAACTTTGTTATCCGCCAACATTACTATACCAATTCTCGCACCTTCCAGCACTCTTCGTTAGATGAGTCTATACGACTACTAAAGAATGTCATTTTTAAATAATTTTACAAGCCGAAGGCGCCATTTTACTAATTTTGGAAACTAGAGGCAATATTTTACTAATTTTTTAAAGCCAGAAATCAAATATTTAACCAGATTTAGTATTTTTAAAATCTGTAGGCGCTATTTAATAATTTAAGAAGCTGTAAGTAAAATTCTAGCAGTTTTAACAGCGAAAAGTAAGATTTTAAATCAATTTTTAAATTTTTAACAACAAAAGTAACATTGTCTTCTAATTTTGTAAACAAAAACGACATTTTAAACCTAAAATTAATAGTTTACTAGTTTTTACTAGAATAAAAAACAATGCAACATTTTTTTAATACTAAAACTAGAAACTACAGTTTAGCAATTGGTAATTACTAAAAAATGTCAAATTTTTAAAATTTTGCAAATAGGAGGCGTCATTTTACTAATTTTAAAAGCTGAGACAATATTTGACAAATTTTCTAGAGCCAGAAGCCAAATATTTAACTAGATTTAGTAATTTTAAAATTTATAGACGTTATTTAGTAATTTGAATAGCTAGAAGTAAAATTTTGGCAATTTTGAGAGCAAAAACATGATTTCTGATTAATTATTAACGACAAAAGCAACATTTTCTTTTAATTTTATAAGCTGAAAACGACATTTTAAACCCGAAAGCAATATTTTACTACTCTTTTAATACTAGAACTAGAAGCGACAATTTACTAATTGCTATAGTTCCTAAAAAATGTCATATTTTAATAATTTTGCAAACCGAAGACTTCATTTTACTACTTTTGGAAGCTGAAGGCGATATTTTACTAATTTTTTAAAGCGAGAAGCTAAATATTTAACTAGATTTGGTAATTTTAGAATTTATAGGCGTCATTTAAGAAAGTGAGAAGCTGGAGGTAAGATTCTCGCAATTTTGAGAGCAAAAGGCCACATTTTTAATTAATTTTGTAATTTTTAACGACAAAAGCAACATTTTTTTTTAATTTTTTAAACAAAAGACGACAGTTTACTATAAGCACTATTTTACTACTTTTTACTAGAATAAATACCAATCCAGCTTTTTTTAACTAGAAGCGACAGTTTGCTAATTGCTAGTTACTAAAAAATGTCAAATTTTTAAGTTTCGCAAGCCGAAGGCGACATTTCATTAATTTTGAAAGCTAGAGGCGATATTTTATGAATTTTAAATGCCAGAGACTATATCTTTAACTAGATTTTTTAATTGCACTGTTTATAAAGTTTTTAAGTATCTTTTTCTTAATTGACAATGTATTAAAAATTTAGCACGCCTTTTTCGAGACACTCTGTATATGCGACATGACTGCGACTATGATTAATATCGTTATTATCTTTAGATATTATCTGAGAGACATAATACAGAAATTGAAATTAGGTTATCAGTCTTTCAGTTTTTTTTTTAATAAAATGAAAATTTTTAGAGGGTGAAGTAAGTTTCAGTTGGTTGCTTATAACAATGTGGATTAGCAACATTACGTTTATGACGTCAATGAGTGACGTTGATTTTTCTTGCCTTACGTCAGAGAGGTCATAAATATACAAAATTGAGTTAAAAAATTGTTAATTAATTCATAAATTTACTAGATCTAAATTAATAAATTCAAAAAAAATATTAATAATTTTTTAAGACTACACAAAGCGCAATTAATCTGATTTAATTTTTTCCTTAATCCCAAACAAATCTCTATTTAGAAGTGTCTGAATATTTATCTGAATTTCCTGTAATAAATAACGTGTGTTCGCACTTAATGGCGGAAACTAAAGTATTGAAACGGTCGACATAAGCTTCCAAAGTCATACATTACCTTCTAGTAATTTTAATACAAACGATTATCTGAATATAAAATAACACAAATCGTTTACTATCACCTCGCATAAAATTAATGTCAAACATTTTGTATAGAATAAAACCGGAGTGTGAGTTCATGCTTGGTAGAGCGAATTTAATAGGGTGTTTTTCAATAGATCGATTAATTTATTTACAAAAATTCTACATCTTCGAATGTTAAAAAAAAATCACAAATACCGTCATCTGTAAAGTGCAACGAAGCGTTCAAGAGGAGTGCTGGTTATATTAAAATAATAAAGATCTATAGCGCTGCGAGAGATCAAGATCAAGCACTTCGCCCGCATTATCATTCTTGGATTATAACAACGAACAAATTTTTTTTATTTTACATTAATTTATGCTAGGAAGTAGTCAACTGACGTCAGGACACGTAATAGACGTTTGATTGGTCGCAATTTGGAGGTGTGTACCTATTGTTCTGTGGTGGGAAACGTACGCAACCCATTGCTCAGTTATTACTGGTTGTGGCGTTTCAAAAATCGAGTATTATTGAAGAAGGATAGTAACTAGGTGTGACTGTAACACTGACGTCATTTAAGAAACTTAATTTCGATTTTCAACACTTTCCACTTTTTTTAAAAAAAACAATTACATTTCTCTTTTTTTAAGAGATAATTTTATAAAAAAAATATCTTATAACATTTGTTTGAAGCACTAGAATTGCAGTTCTTAATGCTGCTGCATAGCTTGTCCAGCAGTTTTGATAGCTTTGGTTGATCCATTGGATCCAGAGAAGAATTGTCGAATCCAAAATCTCTCAAGAAAATACCAGAAAATACACAAAAAAGTTCCAAAATAATTAACGATCTACACCCATACATAAAAGAAAATAAGTCACTACTACAGAATAGTGAGTTACAAAACTGGAAATTGTTCCTAAAAATTTTTTAAAAAAAGTTATTGGCAATAGATGTATACTTGATATTTATAGAAAAGCAAAAGAATTTAAATAATGACAGAAGACTGACATAACAAGCAGTTAATTTCATTTTAGCAAAAGTAGAAAATGCTAGAACCAACGTTGTATTTGAGAAGAAAAGAAAGATGAAAAGAACAGTGATTAGGAGTTACTTAATCAAAGCTGATTGAGTGAAAAAGTTTGTGTTACGCCTACAGAAAAACAATTAAAATTTTGTAGTATCATAGAAGACGTAGAAGACATTGATATAGTATCGTTAGGCGTCTTTAAATGGCAAGAACAAAAGCAAATTTTAATCTAAACTTAGAAAGCAACAAGAAGCTTCTTGTGAACTTTGCTTGTCAGAGAAATTAGCTTCCATCACTCTTCTAAAAAAAGAGAAGTAAGCTTTTTGAATCAAGAGTTAATTAAAACTTTTTAAAATAAACAAAAATATATTTTTAAGAAGCAAAAACAATTTTGATGTATTTTAAGATATTCAAAGTCAAATTAGATGAAAATAAAGAAATAAATAAATATTCTAAGAAAAAAAGCATAGATAGAAAAATAATTACTCCTTATACTTCCAAGAAGAACAATATAAAAGTGATTGTGAGCGCCTTTTGGAAAGGTACCAAGCAAACAAAAAAAAAAAATTTTATGTTGGTATGTAACTATGAACAAGCCATAGGTGCACCACTATGATCCCGAGATTAAAAGCAAAGTTTATCAAATGTAGAAGACGCTGAAAACAAAATTTTATTTGAGAAGAAAAGAGCAGTAATTCTTAATAATTTAGTTGATCAAATCTGATCGTATATGAAAAGAGATGAAAAGAAACTTCTGTTACATCTACAAAAAAAATTCGAAAATTCTATATCATAGAAGACTTAGACATCTTTAAATGTTAAAAATAGAAGCAGATTTTAAACTGGATTTGAAGAGCAACAAGAAGAATTTTTTTAGGAGGCTTTTAAGAGGTTGGTTGAGCCCAGTGCACCAAGTGCAACTGAGTGGAAGAAGCTTTTTTATTACAAAGGTTTTAGAGACACAATTGATTTATAAAGTGTAAGACGCTTTTAAGAAGAAACACCGAGATGGGTTGTTAAATCAGAATAATATTTCCCCACCATTAATGTAGATGTTGTACACCAAACAGGCTTTAAATTAGTAGAGCATCCATCATATTTGCCAGATCTTACCCTCAGTGATTACAAACTGTTTCCCAAATTAAAAGAAAACTTCTGTGAAATTTTTTTTGCAAACTGCAGAGAGGCGGTTTGCAGGCATCCGCTAAAAAATTTTCTAGAAGGCTGTTGAGAAGTTGAAGTGCTGATACACCAAGTGCATTAAAGTAAAAGAAGCTCTTTTATTACAGAGGTCTTAGAGACACAATTGATTTGTAAATTGCAAGACGCTCTTAAGAAGAAACACCAAGTTTGGCTATTCTATGAGAATAAAGCTTCTCAACCATTAATGTAGATGTTATACACCAAGCAGGCTTTAAATTAGTAGAGCATCCATCACATTTGCCAGATTTTACCCTCAGTGTTCCCAAATTAAAAGAAAACTTCCGTGGAATTTTTTTTGCAAACTGCAGAGAGGTGGTTTGCAGGCATCCGCTAAAAATTTTTCTAGAAGGCTGTTGAGAAGTTGAAGTGCTGATACACCAAGTGCATTAGAGTAAAAAAAGCTCTTTTATTACAGAGGTCTTAGAGACACAATTGATTTGTAAATTGCAAGACGCTGTTAAGAAGAAACACCAAGATTGGCTGTTCATTGAGGATAAGGCTTTTCAACCATTAATGTAGATGTTATACACCAAGCAGGTTTTAAATTAGTAGAGGATCTACCACATTTGCCAGATTTTACCCTCAGTGTTCACAAATTAAAAGTAAACTTCTGTAAATTTTTTTTTTGTAAACTACAGAGAGGCGGTTTACAGACATTTAAAAATTTTTTTAGGAGCGTGTTGAGAGGTTGGAGCGCTGATGCACCAATTGTATTAGAGTAGAAGAAGACTATGTCAAAAAATAAAAAATATAATTCTACTGTAGTTTTACTGTAAGAAGCTCAGAAGTGCAGCATAGAGATCTATTCCTAATTCTTGTTTATTTAAAATCGTTGCATTTCTAGTTGCTTACATAGTAGAATACCAAGAGAGTCAAAAATTCAAAAGAGAGATCTACCCTTGTCTATTAAAAATCGTTGCATCTCTAGTTCTTTAAATGGTAGAACACCACTTAAACTGTAGACAAGTAGGAAACCAAGTCTAAATCATTTTTTAATAAAGAAGAGTATGTCTTAAAGAAAAATTTATTTAGAAGAAAACTTAGATTGAGAAGAATTTGAAGAATTTTTTTGAACTACGATTTATCATCAAAAGTCTACAGAAATTTTTTTTTAATAGAAAATCTTTCTTTAAGCAGAGCATAGAAAAGCGAAAAATTGGAAACACTAAAAATTGTAGAAGTATAAAGTGAAAATCAAAAGAAAATATAAAAGTAATAGATAACAAAAATGTAGATAAAAATAAAATATTTAAGATATGTAGGGGGCGTTTAAGAAATCAACTAGTTGGTAAAAACAATTTAGAGAAATCTATCATACTGATAAGAACAAAAATCGATGTCATTAAAATCTCACCAGAATCTCAAAAATTTCTAATTTTTAAGGTTTTTAGTTTTTTAAAAAGTGTTGGATTGAAATAGGTGCTCTTATGCCAAAATTATTTTTTTTATTACCAAAATTTATTGCTTTATTTTGTAAATTTAGCATTTGTTTAGACTTAAATTAATATATTTTCTTAAAGAACTGTCATAATAATTAAAAAGCTAATTTTTATTTTAATTAAAATATAAATTAAGACATAATTAATTTAATTTATCAAAAAAATCGTTAATTGCCTGGAGATATCAACGCTGAGTTAAGACACCAACTCACGAAAACCATTTATTTATTAAAAAAATTGCTTCCAACCCTAATCCCATTTCTCTTAATCAATTTTATCTACAAAATGTAGCTTAAAACTGGTGGAAATGGTTAAAAATAGTAGAAAAACCTGCTTGATCCTGGCGACTTTAACGGCGGCTGAAGCGACGAACCCACCGAAAATCCCCGTTTTTCCCCACGTTCCCACATCCACGTGCACGATCAAAACCCCTCATTTCGCAAATAAATTAACCCCTGCATGGGCGGGGTTGTCCGATCTAGTGACCAGTGGCGGGAGCATTCCAGTTCTGACCAGGTGAGATGTTCGCGAGTTCGGCACTCGCGATCTAACCGTGCTCTGGAGGACTTTTAAAACAGCTGACGACGGGTCGAGTGAGTGCTGTGGTGGGTGATATTAATTGCGTGGTACACGTGAGACGTGACAACACACGTGGATTTTTTCCAGAAAAAAAAACACATTTTCGAGTGGATTATCACGGCAGTGGTGAGTTGCATGACTGAAATTAGGGGGTTTAAACTGAAATTTTGAGAAAAAAAATTGTGCGCGTTTAACCCAGATTTTAACTAGTTCTACACAAGAAAAAAAAATTTTTTTTGGACAATTTCTGAAGGACAATTTCGCTGACAAGAAATCAGAGTGCGACGCAATATTTACACCAATCAATTATTTATTTATTACTGCAAAAAATTCTTTTCTAGATCGTTGGTCCTTAAACTTGATTTTAGTTTTTTTTTTTAATAATATAAAACGTGTTTGATGCTAGTTTGACTTGCAAATTCAAAAATTTTAAATCAGAAGAATTAAAATTTAGTTAATTTTTTATATCCTGATGACCTTGAAAGATACTGCAAGTTGCATGATAGAAGACTAAATTATTTAAATAATATATTTTTATGTAATTCAGTAAAAAAAAATTTTGTGCATGAATGAGGAAATTAGAAAGAGACTTTATACAGTTTTAGTAAAAATTTAGAACTAATATTAAAAATCAAAAAAATAGTCTTAGAACTGTTATTATATTTAGAAACTACTAACTAACTAAGTCAAAAAAATAGAACTAAATTTGATAACAATAAGCTAAGGTACCTGCTACTAAAGAACTAAAATAACTGAAATAGAAACTAAAAAGAAATTATCTCGAGAACTAACACAATTAAATTAGCACATTTAAACTAACTAAATATGTTTTAGATTTTATTCTATAGTGTTTAAACTAAAATTAAACTAAATTTACTAACACAACAGACTAAATATTTATAAAAAACTGTCTGAAAATTAACGAAATAGTTGTTTATAATATAGTAAAACTAAAAACTAAATTTGATAGATTAAAACAATCTGTGCTAAAGCCAAGACCAAACTAAATGAAACTAAATACTTAGTTAGTTAGTTTTATAACATTTAAACAGCAAAACATACTAACTTGCAAAACTACCGACAATAAATGAGTTAACTACTGATAAACAAATTTAGTTAAAATAGCGAAACTAAATACATATAGTAAAACACTTAAACTAAAAAACGACAAAACTAAAAAAAATTGTAATAAACTTCTCGAACTAACTTTATGAACATTTAGAATGTAATAATAGGGTTTTATATAACAATAATATATTAATACATTTAAATTAACTAAATATATTGTCTTTATACTAAAATTAAATAAATTTATTAGCAGAACACTCTAAATATAAAAAAATAACTTAAAGATTTACAAAATTTTTGTCTAAACTATCTGTACAACTAAAGACTAAATTCAGTAGATTAAAACGTTGAACTAATTAGCAAAAGACACTAACTATAATAAACTAGAATAAACTAAAAACGAAAAGCTAAACAGGCAAAACTGACGCACATTTTTAAACTAACTTGTGCTAAATCCTAACACAAACTACAAAAAACTAAATTACTACTAAATTTTATAAAATGTGAACAAAAAAACTATTAAAAAAAAAACATGCTAACTTGGAAAACTAGCTATAATAAATTTGCTAACTACTGATACTGAAATTTAAACTAATTTAAATGCTGAAACCAAGATAAACTGTAAATTCAAGAAACAAATTTAGTTGTAAACAGTGGAACTAAATATAGTTTAAAAAACGACATAATAAGTTTTAAAAAATGTCTTTTTAATTAATACATCTAATTTAGTACACATAAACTAACTAAATATATTGTGTTTATACTAAAATTAAACTGAATTTACTAGCACAACACTATAAATATAAAAAACAGCTTGAAAATGTACTAAATTTTTGTCTATAATACAGTAAAACTATCTGCACAACTAAGGACTAAATTCAGTAGATTAAAACGTCAAGCTAACTAGCAAAAGAGACTAACTAGAATAAACTAAAGTAAATTGAAAACAAAAATCTAAATAGGCAGAATTGATGCACATTTTCAAACTAACTTGTGCTAAAACCTACAGCAAACTACAAGCAACTAAATTACTACTAAATTTTATAAAATGTAAACAACAAAACTATAAAGAAAAGTGGAAAAGTACTAGCTATAATAAATTTGCTAACTACTGATACTAAAATTTGAAGTAACTAAATTGCTGAAACCAAGGTAAACTGTAGATTCAAGATAGAAATTTAGTTGTAAATAGCAAAACTAAATAAATATATAGTAAAAAAATTAATTTAAAAAAATGTACTAAACTTGTAGAACTAACTCTATAAACATTCTGAATACGTTATAAATACTAATTTAAAAAAGTTTTAACAAAATGACGTAAAACCTAGATAAAAACTAAAAACAGACTATTTTGAGAATTGCCAAATCTAAGTTAATACATTTAAACTAACTAAATATATTGTGTTTATACCAAAATTAAACTGAATTTACTAACACAACTCTCTAAATATGAAAAACTGTCTAAAAATTTACTAAATAGTTTTCTAAAAACCAAGTTTGTTAGATTAAAACGGTCTGTGCTAAAATCAAGACCAAACTAAATAAAACTAAATAACTAGTAAGTTTTATAAAATATAAACAAGAAAACTATAAACAACAATACGTGCTAACTTGCAAAACTAGCTATAATAAATTTGCCAACTACTGATATTGAAATTTGAACTAACTTAATTGTTGAAACCGAGATAAACTGTCGACTCAAGCAATAACACTCTACAACACATTCTGAATAACACTCTAACTATATAAAACAGTCAATAAATTTATTAAATAGTTGTCTCTATTAATACGACTAAAAACTAAATTTAATAGATTAAAACAGTCTAATAAACTAACAAAAAATACTAAATAAAATGTTACTTAAAAACGAAAAGCTAAACATGTAGAACTGATGCACATTTTCGAACTAACTTGTGCTAAAACTAAGGTAAAACTAAGAAATCTTGCAAAACTAGCGATAATAAATTTGCTAACTAGTGATATTGAAATTTGAACTAACTTAATTGCTAAAACCGTGATAAACTGTAGGCTCAGAAAACAACACTTCACAACACTTTCTGAATAACACTCTAACTACATATAAAAGCCTTTAAATTTACTAAATAGTTGTCTCTATTAGTATGTCTAAAAACAAAAACCAAATTTGATAGATTAAAACAGTCTAATTAAACTGACATAAAACACTAACTAAAATGTAACTTAAAAGGAAAAAAGTGAACATGCAGAACTGATGCACATTTTTGAACTAACTTGTGCTAAAACCAAAATCAAACTAAAAAAAACTAAATAACTAGTAAGATTTATAAAATGTGAACAATAAAACTATAAACAGAAAAACGTACTAACTTGCAAAACTACCTAAAATAAATTTTCTAATTATTGATACTGAAATTTGAACAAACTTAATTGCTGAAACCGAAATAAACTGTAAAAACAATAAAATAACATAATAAATATAAAATTAATTAGAGTAAGAAACAACTAAACTATAAATTTAAAAAAAAGTACTAAACTTGCAGAACTAACTGTATGAACATTCTAACTAAAACTATACGCTGTAAGTACTAATTTTGAAGAAATTTTAACAAAATAATGTAAAACTAAAAATAAACTAACTCGAGAAGTAAATACAACTAAAATATTTTTTTTACTTTTAGATTTACACTACAATTAAACTATCTAAAAATTTGTCATAAAAGTAGGAAATCTATTTAGCAAAAGCATAAATATCGAATGGTAAAACAAATGAAATAAAGAAGCTGAACTAAATTAAGTGGCAACAACTAAAAAAAAACTATAAATGTTAGGGTGGGCCAAAAAAAAATGCTTTTTTAAAATAAGCTTTTTTAAAATAAGCTTTTAATTTATTATTTTTAAATAGGAAAGACTCTCTCATCGCAGTTTTCTATTTTTTTTTAGTTTTATATGGCAAAATCCATATCTCGTTACTGCTTGATCGTACAGAAAAAGTTTATTTACATTTTTTGTAGGTAATTTAACTCTCTAAAAAAGATATCTTACAATTTTTTATAACTCTTATTGTTTAGAAGATATCAGAGGTCAAAGTTTGAAGAATTTAGCCAAAATTTCTTTTCTACTTCTAAATTTTATAACTCGTAGATAAATAAATATTATAAAGTGCGCAACATACGGTTTTGTAGGAAATTAAACGCTCTACAAAAAAAGTCATTTGTGATTATTCGATTATTTCAAACATTTTAAAAAAATTGGGGATTTAGTATCAAATTTTGGTTTTTTAAATGCGAATATCTTCTAAATGGTTAGAATAATCAATTAACCACAAGAGACCTTTTTTATAGAGCGTTTAATTTTCTACAAGACAATATGTTGTGCATTTTATAATATTTATTTATCTCTGAGTTATAAAATTTAGAAGTAGAAAAGGAATTTTTGTTAAATTCTTCAAACTTTGACCTCTGATATCTTCTAAATGGTATGAGACATAAAAAAATTGTAAGACAACTTTTTTGTAGAACGTTTAATTTCCTACAAAAAATGTAAATACAAATTTTGTGTACAATTAAGCAATAACGAGATTTGGATTTTACCATATGGAACTAAAAAAAAAAAACTGCGACGAGGGAGTCTTTTCTATTAAAATTAAGAGCCCATGGGAGAAAGAAGTTTAGTCGGCAAAAATAATTAGGAAAATATGCAAAACCAATACAACTATTTCGCAGTAACCTAACTTGAAATAACTTAAAAATTTGTGCAAAAAATTAGACTAAACTAAAATAATCATGCAAAAAAGACATAAAGTAAATTTTTCATTAGTCAAATCTATGACTAATACTTAAAACTGAATCAATTTTTGCCATTCCAAGCCAAATTTGCATATCCTCAAATCGAATAAAAAAAATCTCTCCCAGTCTCTTATGCATAAACATGAATGAAACAAAAAAATGAATAACTAATTAAGCTTACGCATTTCTGCCAACGTTTATGGTTTGTCATCAATCAAATCTGTAACTAGATTTTTGAATTTTTCCGCTTTTGATTCAAATTTGAAAAACTTCCAACAATTGGCTTGCTGATCGAAAAAACTTCGTATTTAGCTCTGATTTTTTTCCTCGCGTTTTATGATCCGGTTCCGTGCAAGAGTCGCGAGTCACTTCTAATCTATTTCAAGCTCCGGTTAGAGACCCAGCCCGTCGTTGGAATTTCATTGGCAGAGATCTGTCAAAAAGTTGTATACCAATACAGACAAGTCAAAGATTCTGTCACGCCAGATGCTCTCTTTGCAATTATTTTTTTCCTGTAATACACGACTAATTAATGCAAATTAATCCAATTAGGTGTAATTGGCGTAATTGGGAATTGTTTTCGAGTGTGGTTTTCGCTCGAATTATTTGCTTGTGAATTTAAACAGTGGCTGTCGCGACATAATGTCACTGAGGATTAAAAGACTATTCTATCTTGTAACTTAATCTGAGAGACTTTATAATGAATTCAGACGGTGAACCTGTTCTTCATCCTCCACTCGACGCTTTGCTCTTGCCAGCCAGAGTCATCAGCCTTTACGAAAAAAACTATTATAATTATGGAAAGGACGGTATCAATTTCCTACACCAACACTCAATCATTTTTTGGCTACTGATTAACGACTTTTAGGCAAGACAAAACGCTAAAATACTAACTAAACAAAACACTAACTGTACTGCTCAAATCACTACCAATTTAACTAAATCAATTTTACCTGAATAATCTTATTTTTTAATATCAAAAAATAGTAATTTACGCCCAAATAAAGTAAATTATTTTTTATAAAACTCACAGGAAAAAAATTGCAGGCGAGTCGCTTAAATCGTCTTAAAATTTCTTTAGACTCTTTCAGCATTTTTCCTCGTTTTTTTTTCTTATTGTTTTTCGTTTCAAATCGTTGTTTTTCATGCTCCTTAATCTTGTTTTTCATTGTTTCTTAAATTTTTGTTTTTCTTTCATTTGCCGTCTTTCATATTCTTTTTTTACGACCGTTTTTCAAACATTTTCAAAAAATTTTTTGTTTTTTGTACCGCTAAAACCATTTTTTGTTGTTATTTATCTTCGAACCGACAGCGACGAATTTTGTCCAAATTTTGCTCATGAAGAAGCTAGCGTTAATATTTCGCCGTGGCCACCTGATTCACCGGATTTAAATCCTATGGAGCTTGTGTGGAATATGATAGAGGGCTGCAATTTTTTTATAATTGGTTTGTTTATAAATATTTATATAATCACGCTATGTATTTCACGACCGCTTAGTGTAAGAGCAGGCCGTTTGTTTGAAAGATTATAGGATTGCAAGGCAGTCATTTCCGGCGTATTCTGATCTTAAGTAAAATTTAGAGAGTCTCTGTGATAATATTTGCGCCAAATCATCGGCGGTTTGTTTGGTTCGCTGAGCAACCATGCACATTACTCGGTAATTAACGACATAATATACACAGCGGCAACGTTAAAGCAAATGTTTGAAATTTTTCTTTCATTTCGACGATATTCCCATCCGACAGAAAATTAGAAATTTTTTGCAGTTATGCCTCGTTGAATTGCAGCTAAATTGTGTCATTTTTTTACCTTAATTAGGATAATTTCAAATGACAACTCATATTTTACTGTCGCAATCAAGGGAATTTACGACTGATTTACAACCGTTTCAATCAGATTGATAATTTTTGTTGAGGAGTTAAGAAGTGATTAGACAACTAGGTTCTGTACTGAATTAACCAATTTGAGGCTATTTCCAAAACTATTTTTTTTTAGTTTTTTTTTCCTGTGATCCCGTAATTTTTTGTTTTATTATTATTATTTTTTTTTGGTCTACTTCTGTCTGAACAAAATTAATAAAATGTCATCTTCGTCTTACACAAGTAGAAAAAAATTTGCATCTTTATTGTTATTAATTGAAAAACAAATGTTCCTTCGGTTTTCAAAAATTTCTAAATATAGTACAGTATTTTTATCTAAATATAGCTTCCAGAATCTAGAATTAGTGAAACATTATTTTCGGTTGCCAAAATTAGAAAAAAATGTCATTCTTGTTTTTATTATTATTAAATTAATAAAAAACATTGTTTTTGCCTTCAAAAATTGCTAATCTACTACACTTATTAGTGTTTAAAAATCCAAAAATGTTAATTCTAGCTTTTAAAATTAGTGAAAGTTTACTTCCGACTTTTAAAATAAGTAAAATGTTATTTTCGACTTTCAAAATTAGAAAACAATGATCTCTTTATTTACATTAATTTAAAAATTGCTAAAAAATATTTTCCATTTTTTTTGAATTTTTAGCTGTTTTATTTCTCGAGTTGTCGTTTTTTTTTTTGTTCGAGTTTATCGGACAATAAACGCCAATTAAGTAACTCATTCTACTTCTAGTTTCTTTTTTATTAACCTTTTTGTCAAAATCTTTTTTATTCTCGTTTCAATTTTGGATTTTTATAACTTTCATTTTTATTTAATCGATCTTAAATTTTTTTAAACATTTATAACTTTCCCAAATTTTTTTTCACCTATTTTTAGTTGTAGTGTTTTATTTTTTTTTTTCTAGTTTCCTCAGATTCTTCCATTTCTCTTCCAACATCTTCCTTCGTTCTATTTTCTTGTTCTTTTTTTGTTTCAAATTTCCGTTTTACAAGCTCCTTACTCTTCTTTTGCTTCTAATCATAATTTCTCAATTTTTTTCGCAAAACGCCGATTATCAAGCTCTTTCAAAAATTTTTTTATTTATTCAAAATTGTTTCTTGTACCGTCAGTACCATTTTTTGTTCTTTATCTTCTAACCGACATTTTTCAACATCTTTTATCATTTTTTTTACTCTTCCATTCTTTTTCTTGTTTCAATTTTAGATTTTTATGACTTTTATTTTTATTTTATCGATTTTTTTCTATAGATTTTTTTTAAACTTTTAGAACCTTTTTGAATTTTTTGTTACTTATTTTTAGTTGTAATATTTCATTATTTTCTTCTAATTTCCTTAGACTCTTCCTGCATCTTCCCTCGTTCTTTCTTTCGTGTTTATTTTAGTTTCAAATCGTTGTTTTTCAAGGTTCTTTGTCTTTTTTTTTTAATAATCCTTTTTCAAATCTTTCCATATTTATCAATTGTCGTCTCTCATATTCGTTTGGCCAAACCCCGTTTTTCAAGCACTTTTAAAATCTTCTTTTGTTCTTTTAGACTTGTTTCTTGTACCGCCAGAACTTTTTTTTTGTTCTTTATCTACTAACCAACCAGATAACCGATTTATGAACCACTTTACTGCCTTGTCAAGATGGTCAACATGTCTTTTTTCAGCAAGACAAGGCACGTCCACATTTTACTCGTCAAACTATGGTGTTCCTCTTAGAAGCTAGCGATAATATTTCGCCGTAACCACCTGATTCACCGGATTTGAATCCTACTGAGTTTGTGTGGGATATGATAGAGAGTTGCATTTTTTTTTATAATTAGTTTGTTTATAAATATTTATATAATCACGCTATGTATTTCACGACCGTTTAGTGTAAGAGCAGGCCGTTTGTTTGAAAGATTATAGGATTGCAAGGCAGTCATTTCCGGCGTATTCTGATCTTAAGTAAAATTTAGAAAGTCTCTTTTGTAGGATATATACAAAATTAAAGTTAGATTTCGTTGTGTAAACCGTGGTTTGTAAAATAAAAATTGTTTTGAGCACCAATGACTTGTGTCAAAACTGGTTTGTGTAAATTGTCTTTTTGCATGATTTGTCAAAAAATTGAGGTTAAATGTAGTTGTGTAAACCGTGCTTTATAAAGAAAATGTTTGATTTCCGTGCTGCCAACTGTAGATCATGTGTATTTGTTGCCAACGTAAAAATAAAAAATTGCTTTGAGCACCAATAACTCTCCTGTCAAAATCGACCCGTGTAAAATGTTCTTTTGCAAGATATATACAAAATTAAAGTTACATTTTGTTGTGTAAACTGTGCTTTGTCAAAAAAATGTTTGATTTCCGGGACTGCCAACTGTAGATCGTGTTTTCATATTTGTTACCAACTTAATGATAAAAATTGTGCTTTGAGCGCTAATTGACTTGTGTATATTGTTCTTTTGCAAGATCTGTCAAAAAATTGACGTTAGATCTTCTTGTATAAACTGTGTATTGTGAAGAGATGTTTAATTTACAGGCTGCCAACTGTAGATCGTGTGTACTTGTTGCCAACTTAAAACTAAAAATTTTGTTTTAGGCTCCAATAACTTGTGTCAAAATTGGCCTATGTAAATTGCTTTTTTGCAAGATTTGTCAAAAAATTGCGGTTAGGTTTCGTTGTGTAAACTGTGCTTTGTGATTTTCGAGCTGCCAACTGTATATCATGTGTATTTGTTGCCAACATAAAAATAAAAAATTGCTTTGAGCGCCAATGACTTGTGACAAAACTGTTTGTGTAAATTGTCTTTTTGCAGGATTTGTCAAAAGATTGAGGTTAAATGTAGTTGTGTAAATTGTGCTTTATAAAGAAAAATGTTTGATTTCCGTGCTGCGAACTGTAGATCATGTGTATTTGTTGCCAACGTGAAAATTAAAAATTGCTTTGAGCGCCAATAACTCTCCTGTCAAAATCGACCCGTGTAGCTTGTTCTTTTGCAGGATATATACAAAATTAAAGTTACATTTCGTTGTGTAAAGTGTGCTTTGTCAAAAAAAATGTTTGATTTCCGGGACTGCCAACTGAAGATCGTGTTTTCCTATTTCTTACCAACTTAATGATAAAAATTGTGCTTTGAGCGCTAATTGACTTGTGTATATTGTTCTTTTGCAAGATCTGTCAAAAAATTGACGTTAAATTTTCTTGTGTAAACTGTGTTTTGTAAAGTGATGTTTAATTTACAGGCTGCCAACTGTAGATCGTGTGTACTTGTTGCCAACTTATAACTAAAAATTTTGTTTTAGGCTCTCAAAATTAGCCTATGTAAATTGTTTTTTTGCAAGATTTGTCAAAAAATTGCGGTTAGGTTTCGTTGTGTAAACTGTGCTTTGTGATTTCCGAGCTGCCAACTGTATATCATGTGTATTTGTTGCCAACATAAAAATAAAAAATTGCTTTTAGCGCCAATGACTTGTGTCGAAACTGTTTGTGTAAATTGTCGTTTTGCAGGATTTGTCAAAAAATTGAGGTTAAAAATAGTTGTGTAAATTGTGCTTTATAAAGAAAATTGTTTGATTTCCGTGCTGCGAACTGTAGATCATGTGTATTTGTTGCCAACGTGAAAATTAAAAATTGCTTTGAGCGCCAATAACTCTCCTGTCAAAATCGACCCGTGTAGCTTGTTCTTTTGCAGGATATATACAAAATTAAAGTTACATTTCGTTGTGTAAAGTGTGCTTTGTCAAAAAAAATGTTTGATTTCCGGGACTGCCAACTGAAGATCGTGTTTTCCTATTTCTTACCAACTTAATGATAAAAATTGTGCTTTGAGCGCTAATTGACTTGTGTATATTGTTCTTTTGCAAGATCTGTCAAAAAATTGACGTTAAATTTTCTTGTGTAAACTGTGTTTTGTAAAGTGATGTTTAATTTACAGGCTGCCAACTGTAGATCGTGTGTACTTGTTGCCAACTTATAACTAAAAATTTTGTTTTAGGCTCTCAAAATTAGCCTATGTAAATTGTTTTTTTGCAAG
The DNA here is from genome assembly GCA_029207805.1 of Tribolium confusum. NCBI lineage: Eukaryota > Metazoa > Arthropoda > Insecta > Coleoptera > Tenebrionidae > Tribolium > Tribolium confusum. The sequence continues at coordinate 2,682,505 of JALGAY010000007.1, read as the reverse complement.
ATTTGTCAAAAAATTGCGGTTAGGTTTCGTTGTGTAAACTGTGCTTTGTGATTTCCGAGCTGCCAACTGTATATCATGTGTATTTGTTGCCAACATAAAAATAAAAAATTGCTTTGAGCGCCAATGACTTGTGTCGAAACTGTTTGTGTAAATTGTCGTTTTGCTGGATTTGTCAAAAAATTGAGGTTAAATATAGTTGTGTAAATTGTGCTTTATAAAGAAAATTGTTTGATTTCCGAGCTGTCAACTGTAGAACATGTGTATTTGTTGCCAACGTAAAAATAAAAAATTGCTTTGAGCGCAATAACTCTCCTGTCAAAATCGACCCGTGTAAATTGTTCATTTGCATGATATATACAAAATTAAAGTTACATTTTGTTGTGTAAACTGTGCTTGTCAAAAAAATGTTTGATTTCCGGGACTGCCAACTGTAGATCATGTGTATTTGTTGCCAACGTATAATTAAAAAATTGCTTTGACCACAATAACTCTCCTGTCAAAATCGACCCGTGTAAATTGTCCTTTTGCAGGATATATACAAAATTAAATTTACATTTCGTTGTGTAAACTGTGCTTTGTCAAAAAATTGTTTGATTTCCGGACTGCCAACTGTAGATCGTGTTGTTACTATTTGTCACCAACTTAATGATAAAAATTGTGCTTTAAGCGCTAATTGACTTGTGCATATTGTTCTTTTGCAAGATCTGTCAAAAAATTGACGTTCGATTTTTTCGTGTAAACTGTGTTTTATGAAGAGATGTTTAATTTACAGGCTGCCAACTGTAGATCGTGTGTACTTGTTGCCAACTTAAAACTAAAAATTTTGTTTTAGACTCCAATAACTTGTGTCAAAATTGGCCTATGTAAATTGTTTTTTGCAAGATTTGTCAAAAAATTGCGGTTAGGTTTCGTTGTGTAAACTGTGCTTTGTGATTTTCGAGCTGCCAACTGTATATCATGTGTATTTGTTGCCAACATAAAAATAAAAAATTGCTTTGAGCGCCAATGACTTGTGACAAAACTGTTTGTGTAAATTGTCCTTTTGCAGGATTTGTCAAAAGATTGAGGTTAAATGTAGTTGTGTAAACCGTGCTTTATAAAGAAAAATGTTTGATTTCCGTGCTGCCAACTGTAGATCATGTGTATTTGTTGCCAACGTAAAAATAAAAAATTGCTTTGAGCGCCAATAACTCTCCTGTCAAAATCGACCCGTGTAAAATGTTCTTTTGCAAGATATATACAAAATTAAAGTTACATTTTGTTGTGTAAACTGTGCTTTGCCAAAAAAATGTTTGATTTCCGAGCTGTCAACTGTAGATCGTGTTGTTACTATTTGTTACCAACTTAATGATAAAAATTGTGCTTTCAGCGCTGATTGACTTGTGTATATCGTTCTATTGCAAGATCTGTCAAAAAATTGACGTTAGATTTTCTTGTGTAAACTGTGTTTTGTGAAGAAATGTTTAATTTACAGGCTGCCAACTGTAGATCGTGTGTATTTGTTGCCAACTTAAAACTAAAAATTTTGTTTTAGGCTCCAATAACTTGTGTCAAAATTGGCCTATGTAAATTGTTTTTTTGCAAGATTTGTCAAAAAATTGCGCTTAGGTTTCGTTGTGTAAACTGTGCTTTGCGATTTCCGAGCTGCCAACTGTATATCATGTGTATTTGTTGCCAACATAAAAATAAAAAATTGCCTTGAGCGCCAATGACTTGTGACAAAACTGTTTGTGTAAATTGTCTTTTTGCAGGATTTGTCAAAAGATTGAGGTTAAATGTAGTTGTGTAAATTGTGCTTTATAAAGAAAAATGTTTGATTTCCGTGCTGCGAACTGTAGATCATGTGTATTTGTTGCCAACGTGAAAATTAAAAATTGCTTTGAGCGCCAATAACTCTCCTGTCAAAATCGACCCGTGTAGCTTGTTCTTTTGCAGGATATATACAAAATTAAAGTTACATTTCGTTGTGTAAACTGTGCTTTGTCAAAAAAATGTTTAATTTCCGGGACTGCCAACTGAAGATCGTGTTTTCCTATTTCTTACCAACTTAATGATAAAAATTGTGCTTTGAGCGCTAATTGACTTGTGTATATTGTTCTTTTGCAAGATCTGTCAAAAAATTGACGTTAAATTTTCTTGTGTAAACTGTGTTTTGTAAAGTGATGTTTAATTTACAGGCTGCCAACTGTAGATCGTGTGTACTTGTTGCCAACTTATAACTAAAAATTTTGTTTTAGGCTCTCAAAATTAGCCTATGTAAATTGTTTTTTTGCAAGATTTGTCAAAAAATTGCGGTTAGGTTTCGTTGTGTAAACTGTGCTTTGTGATTTCCGAGCTGCCAACTGTATATCATGTGTATTTGTTGCCAACATAAAAATAAAAAATTGCTTTTAGCGCCAATGACTTGTGTCGAAACTGTTTGTGTAAATTGTCGTTTTGCAGGATTTGTCAAAAAATTGAGGTTAAAAATAGTTGTGTAAATTGTGCTTTATAAAGAAAATTGTTTGATTTCCGAGCTGCCAACTGTAGAACATGTGTATTTGTTGCCAACGTAAAAATAAAAAATTGCTTTGAGTGCAATAACTCTCCTGTCAAAATCGACCCGTGTAAATTGACCTTTTGCAGGATATATACAAAATTAAAGTTACATTTCGTTGTGTAAACTGTGCTTTGTCAAAAAAATGTTTGATTTCCGGGACTGCCAACTGTAGATCGTGTGTTCCTATTTGTTACCAACTTAAAGATAAAAAGTGTCCTTTGAGCGCTAATTGACTTGTGTATATCGTTCTTTTGCAAGATCTGTCAAAAAATTGACGTTAGATTTTCTTGTGTAAACTGTGTTTTGTAAAATGATGTTTAATTTACATGCTGCCAACTGTAGATCGTGTGTACTTGTTGCCAACTTATAACTAAAAAGTTTGTTGTAGACTCCAATAACTTGTGTCAAAATTGGCCTATGTAAATTGTTTTTTGCAGGATTTGTCAAAAAATTGCGGTTAGGTTTCGTTGTGTAAACTGTGCTTTGTGATTTCCGAGCTGCCAACTGTATATCATGTGTATTTGTTGCCAACATAAAAATAAAAAATTGCTTTGAGCGCCAATGACTTGTGACAAAACTGTTTGTGTAAATTGTCCTTTTGCAGGATTTGTCAAAAGATTGAGGTTAAATGTAGTTGTGTAAATTGTGCTTTATAAAGAAAAATGTTTGATTTCCGTGCTGCCAACTGTAGATAGTGTGTAATTGTTGCCAACGTAAAAATAAAAAATTGCTTTGAGCGCTATAACTCTCCTTTCAAAATCGACCCGTGTAAATTGTTCTTTTGCATGATATATACAAAATTAAAGTTACATTTTGTTGTGTAAACTGTGTTTGTCAAAAAAATGTTTGATTTCCGGGACTGCCAACTGTAGATCGTGTGTATTTGTTGCCAACTTAAAACTAAAAATTTTGTTTTAGGCTCCAATAACTTGTGTCAAAATTGGCCTATGTAAATTGTTTTTTTGCAAGATTTGTCAAAAAATTGCGGTTAGGTTTTGTTGTGTAAACTGTGCTTTGTGATTTCCGAGCTGCCAACTGTGTATCATGTGTATTTGTTGCCAACATAAAAATAAAATATTGCTTTTAGCACAATATCTCTCCTGTCAAAATCGACCCGTGTAAATTGTTCTTTTGCAGGATATATACAAAATTAGTGTTACATTTCGTTGTGTAAACTGTGCTTTGTCAAAAAAATGTTTGATTTCCGGGACTGCCAACTGTAGATCGTGTGTTCTTATTTGTTACCAATTTAAAGATAAAAAGTGTGCTTTGAGCGCTAATTGACTTGTGTATATCGTTCTTTTGCAGGCTCTGTCAAAAAATTGACGTTAGTTTTTCTTGTGTAAACTGTATTTTGTGAAAAGATGTTTAATTTACAGGCTGCCAACTGTAGATCGTGTGTACTTGTTGCCAACATATAACTAAAAATTTTGTTTTAAGATCCAATAATTTTGCGTCAAAATTGGTTTGTGTAAATTATTTTTCTGCAGAATTTATCAAAAAATAGCGGTTAGATTTCGTTGTGTAAACTGTGCTATGTGATTTCCGAGCTGCCAACTGTAGATCGTGTGTATTTGTTGCCAACTTAATTATTTGTGTGGTAAATCTACGTAAGTGGATTTCTAAAGCGTAAATAAAAATTGAAATGCCAGCAAACGTTGTATTAAAATTCATCTTGTTGGTCTCGTTGTTACACGCAATGTTCGTTTTTGCTGACTTCCTGCTGGACTGCACTCTATATTACTAACTGGTCTATTGCTTATTAAAAATCAGTTCGCTAATTATACGAACTGGTCTTATAATTTATTTTTTCTTATCGTCGTGTTCTTGCACTGTTCTAATTAAATTTGATCGAACGTAAAGCAAGAAAAATCCGAAATTACCATTTTGATTAATTAGAGAAATTAATAAACGCTGGAATGTTTATAAATCATGGAAAGCTGTGGACACTTTCAACAAAACAATCATTTTCCTGTTTTATTATAAGAGATCATAAATATATTATAGGAAATGGTTTTAATTCGTTAAAATCTTCTTCGAGAACATTGAAACCATTTGTTGAATGAATTTATGCAGCTTGTTATGCACGTTCAGCGGCACTTTTTAGACTCAGCCGCCTCACTTGCTTGTAGGCGACTCACATACAATTGCTTGATTTTCAATCAGGCTTCATTCATCCACTAACTCACACACACTTTATTGCTAGAGACGTTTCCCATGTCAATAATGTGGAATTTGTATCCACTAAGCCAGGTCGAAGGAGCTTTTGTTAAACACATTCCCAGCTTAGATTACATCTAACTATTATTACAAAAAACTTAGAGGACTACAAACATCGACAGTTGGCAGCGAAAAACATTTTATGTTGGTAACACTTTTTATAACAAACCAAATTCTAACCACACTTTTTTAAATTTGCTTGATAATCCAACAATTTTATATTTTGCAACTACAAAAATATAGAGATTTAATGGAATACTAACAAGGGAAACTGAAATAACTACTAAAATTAAGTATTATTACTAAAAAAATCTGAAATTTTAAATCAACTTAAGCTTTGTACTGTTGAAAACTACAAACAACGACAGTTGGCAGCAAGATACATTTTTGGTTGGCAGCACTTTTATATCAAATCAAATCAAAACATCACAAACTACTTCTAGAAGTATAAAAAGAACAGAAAAGGTTTTAAAAATGCAAAAAACCATACTGTAAAAAGAAAAGATTAGAAACCAAACAAGACGTCTGTCGAAAATAGTAGAGAAACAAAAAGAAGAAAAGCGACGCCTCGACAAGAAACGAAAAACAACGAAAAATTCTAGAAGAAATTGAATAACGAAGAGTCAAAGACGACGAGAAACATAAAAGAAATCTGAAAGATCTTGGAAAACTACTTTAAAAAAAAGAACAAAAAAGGTTTTAAAAATGCAAGAAACTATTCTGAGAAAGCAAAATTTTATAAAAAAAAATGTGAGACATCAAGAACCCGGTCGGAAATAGTTGAGAAACATCAAGAAGAAAAGCGACGTCTTAACTGTAAAAAGCAACAACGAAAAAATCTAAAAAAAATGGGAAGACAGACTCGAAAACGATGAAAAACATAAGAGAATTCTGGAAGATCGCGGATAAGTACTTTTAGAAAAAAAAAAATGAACAAAAAAAGTTCTGAAAATAAAAGGAACTATTCTGAATAAACAAAACTTTATAAAACAAAGTGAGATAACAAAAAGTCTGTCGAAAATAGTAGAGAAACAAAAAGAGGAGAAGCGACGTCTCGATAAGAAAGAACAAAGAAAAATTCTAGAAGAAATGGATAAAATGAGGATGAAAAACTTAAGAAAATTTGAGGAAAATTACTTTTAAAAGAAGAAACAAAAGAACGAAAATGTTCTAAAATTGCAAGAAACAATTTTGGAAAGAGCTTGATAAACGACGTCGATCTTTAAAAGACAAAAATTTAAAAAACGACTTGGGGGAGCAAAGAAAAATTTTAGAAAATGTCGAAAGATGTCGGTTAGAAAATAAAGAACAAGAGAAAAAAATTTGAAAAATGTTAGAAACAATTCTGCAAAAACAAAGAAGTTTATAAAAGAGCTTGAAAAACGGCGTTTGAAAAAGGAATATGACAGAGAATAATTAAAAAAAGAGAAAAATTTATGAAATTATAATAATAATAATAATTGATTTATTGTCAAACAAAAAAAATATCCATTTAATAACAATAGAAATTAAAAAAAAAATAATAATAATAATAGTTACAAAATAAACAATAAAATATTTACATAACATGGTAGCTCCTACAGGAAGACAACACAACCTTCATCGAATTAAAAAATAGATCGATAACATAAGAAACTGAGTTGACGTTTCTGCAAGCAGTAAGAAGAAAATTATGATTAGAAGAAAAAGAAGAGCAAGGAGCTTGTAAAACAAAGATTTGAAACAAAAAAAAATTTCGAGAGAGCATGCTGAGAGTGTCTAAGCAAATTAGAAGAAAATAATAAATCACTACAACTAAAATTAAATGAAAAAAAATTCGAGAAGGTTCAATAATTTGAAAAAAATGACAAAAATTTAAAATTGAAACAAAAATTAAAAGAAGATTTCGAAAAAAAGGTTAATAAGACAGAAACAAAAATTAAGAATCTGGAAGTAAAGCATTTAATTAATTGATGTATATTGTTGAAAAAACTCGCCCAAAAAAAAGAGCAACGCAAAATTATAGAAGAAATGAAAAAAAAAGATGAAAAACATAAAAAACTTTTTGAAGATCTCGGAAAAATATTTTCAGGAAAAAAACAAGTAAAAGTTATAAAAATGCAAAAAACAATTTTGGAAAAACAAAAGAAGATTTTGAAGCAGGTTGATAAACAATGCCAGCTTTAAAAAAAAAATAAGAAACAACGTTTGGAAGGGAAAAAAAATTTAGATGTTGAAAGAACAAAAAAGAAAGTGTCTAAAGAAATTATTTAATTGGCGTTTAGTGTTAGAAAAACTTAGGAAAAAAAAGAGAAATAAAAGAACAACAAAAAATTTTAGAAGCAATGGAAAAATAGACGATGAAAAACATAAGAAAATTTTCGGGAAAAAAGGTTCTAGAAATGCAAGAAACAATGCTGGAAAAACAAAAAAAAGATTTTTAAAAAAGCTTAATAAACGGCGTTAAAAGAGAGAAAAATGAGAAACGACAATTAAAAAAAGAAAAATTTAAGAAACAATGATTAGAAGAGAAAGAAGAGCACGAAACTTAAAAAACGATTTCAAACAAAAAAAAAACGAGAAAAAATACTGGAAGAAAGAAGAAAGAGTCTAAGAAGATTAGAAGAAACAAATTAAACACTACAACTAAAAATAGGTGAAAAACGAATTCGACAAGATTCTAGAGATAAAATCAATTAAGAAAAAGAACCAGAGCTGAATATTACATTATGTCATTCTGTCTGCCAAACAACTGCAAATACTTCTACTTATCGTTTCTCATAAGTCATTTTTAACAAAAACTAAAAAAATATTTTTACTTTAAATAGCAAACTAGCTCTAAATTAACTCATTCTGTTATCAAAAAATCACTTTCAAAAAATTGTTTCCTCTGGAAATAACACTTCTAATGTCACTGATTATATAATAGGAATTTTGTGCTTTGATCTGGTGTAAACCTCTCTTATCACGTGGTTCAAAAGGACCACTAATGGGCTGATTTCAAGTTGAGATAATACCGGTAGTATCGTAAATTTAAATACCTTTCTATGACAACAGCGAATCACAGCCCCGAATTTATTTATTTTTCTATGGAAACGAAGATACTACCGGTATTATCTCAACTTGAAATCAGCCCATAAGACTCGTTTATTTTGGGTCTTATCTCTACTAACGTTTCGTTCTTAAAAGAAGAGAGAAATAAAGAGAATTTCGGTCCAATTTACACAGCAAAAATTTCTTGACACTTTTAATTAATTCACCCAATACATGGTGTTGGTATTAAAAAACCTCTCGTCACGATTCCCACATTTCAAATATTAAATTCCATTCAAGCTTTTTGAATCAAGGTGTGTCACATTTTCATTATTTCGTCTCTGATTGAAAATGTATTTCTTCCATATTTGTTACACAACACGATCTTTTGATAAGAAAAATAATTACAAATGTGTACTCAGTGTAAAAAAAATTAATTAGAATCTTAAATTAAAATCGAATCGAACGCCTATTTCGTGTTAAAATCTCAATTATTTTTACGTAAAACAATAGAAAACGTGTGGAATCCAGAAAAGATGTTCAAGAGACACTTATGGTCTTGTCGCAAGTCGTATAGCTTCATTACAAGCGAAGAATTACCATTGCCATCCCTTTTATTTGAGAAAAAACCCATAATGGGAGTCGTGTTGGACGTGTACCGAACCGAAAATTACCGAGATTCTTTCGTAATTGGCCGATTTTGATCGTATCAAAACAGCAAAAAACACACTGTTTTACGGAAAGATGGCTCTGAGGGTTTATATCTCACGAACGCTTGGTTATTTTTAACTATTAGTGTGGCAACAACGGTGAACTAAAAAGAAAAAAGAAATTGGTAAAATACAGCTGCCAACTTCCAAAATTAGTAAAATGTCGCTTTTGACTAGCAAAATTTGTAAAATATGACATTCCCTACGGCTTCTAAATTTAGTAAACGATCGCCTTCCGTTTCTAGTAATATTAAAAATGGACTTTTATTTATTTGTTTAGAGATTTTAAATAAATACTGTTTTAGTCCCTAGCAAAATACTGCCTTTAGCTTTAAAATTAGTAAAATGTGACATTACTCAAGGTTTCGAAATTTAGTAAACTGTCGCCTTTAACTTTCAGTATTAAAAAATCGCAATTGTACTTATTTATTTACAAATTTTAAACAAATATTGTTTTTAGTTCACAAAGCTAGTAAAATCTTATCCCAGTTTTAAAATTAGTAAAATATGACATTCCCTACGGCTTCTAAATCTAGTAAACTCTTGCCTCCAGCTTCTAGTATTAAAATAAAATTGCAGTTTTATTTATTTACTTAATAATTTTACACAAATATTGTTTTTGGTCCACAAAATTACTAAAATATTGCTTTTAGCTTTAAAATTAGTAAAATGTGGCATTATTTACAGCTTCTAAATTTAGTAAACTGTCGCCTCCGGCTCCTAGTAATTAAAAAAAATGCATTTGTGCTTATTTTTTAAAAAAAATTTAAACAAATATTTAATTTAGTCCACAAAGCTAGTAAAAAATTGCCTTTAGCTTTAAAATGAGCAAAATGTGACATTGCTTACGGCTTCTAAATGTAGTACAATGTTATCTCTGGTTTTCAAAATAAAAAAGCTATTTTTTGCTATTAAAATAATTAAAATTTAATAAAAAGTATTGTTTCTGAGTCACAAAAATCAATAAAACTTTTTTTCGGTTTTCTGAATTAGTAAAACGTTATTATTTAATTGCAAAATTAGAAAACAAGGCTAAAGCATTTGATAACCATTTACGAAAAAAAAAGTAGCGAACGATTCTCAAAAAATTTTAACACAAAATTGTTTGCTAATATATGAGGAAATGCTCCCAGTGTACTTAAGACTGCTAATAAAAAAACTCGTCTTGAAGGATTATGTTACATTTTATGCAAAAACTTATTGTTTAATAATTATAAATAAAAATACTTATTTTTCAATAGTAGATATATGTATATTGTGATTGAATTTTTTACAGCTCTTTCCATAATTCACAAAATTATTTTTGTTTAATACAAAAAACCATTTACACATCAAATTGTAAAATAATTGTGAAAAGTAAACAATTTTTTTCAAAATTTAAATTTTCTATTCATCCAAGAAAAAATTTTTAGGCATTAAATATCACCGTGTAGATTTGAAGCGATAGAAAGTAGTATAGTTTCTAAAACCTGACTAAAGCCAGAAAGATATTTTGAAAATGAAGAACTATTTATTTCAGGAATTTTTTGACATTTCTATGTCAAGCCCGGATATGAAATTGAAATCAAATTCTCGGATATATGATTTCAACGGGCATTCTTTCCTAAATTTTGCCACAATCTTCTTCGTTTCGGTAAAATACTCTTCTTGATCGACGAATCTAAGTCTAGTGTAGATTTGCTTCTTTTCAGATCTTAAAATGTGAAGAGATGTGATTTTAAGAAGAAACGTTTTTAGAAGTTGTCTTACTTGGTAGTAGATCCTCAACTAGAAGATGATCTAAAAGCGAATATTTAGTAAATCTAAGCTTAGTTTTGTTGGGCTTCGTTCAGAATGTGTAATCTTAAAAAAAATTGTAAGCATCCCCTGCACTACTTCTAAGAAGACGAGTCTTTAGAAGTTGTTTTACTTGTTACCTGCTGAAAACTTAAACGGGAATATTCAGTTACCAAAAATTTTTTCCTGAACCAGTAGAAAATTTTACTTCCGAAAAAATTGTTTACTCATTGCCATAACAATTTTGGAATTTACAAAAAAAATTTATACACAGCTTGCTGAATGAAAGTGCATTTTCTGCAGAAGAAACTAGATGTCAAATTTTGAAATAGGCAACTACCAAAACTGCTTATACTAATATAAATTTTTGGATAGATAAGAGTGCTAGACCGTGATAGAGTGCACTACTTCTATTGCAGCTTCGATATGTAGAATCTTCAAAGATCCCCTCTCTGTGAAGAGACTAAAGATAACATTCTAAATGTTTGTTTCACCAAATTAATATCAAAAATGTGAAATTTGGTTACCGATTTTTGATAAAAAACGAATTGAAGAGAAAGAATAATAAAATTCCAGAAGATTGTTGAGAAATTTAAAAAACGTCTTTTAGAAGATTCTAGAAAAACTGAAGATAACAAGTAAACAAATAAAACAATGTCGGTTGGAAGAAAAGAAGAAGAAGAAACATTACAATTATGTAAAAGAAATACTAAAGTAGATTTTAGAAAAACTTAAAAATTATTGTTGGAAAAATTTAGAAAAAGTGCCGACTTAAAAAGAAAAATTTTCAGTGAAATGTAGAGAAAAAACCTAATTAAACGATAAATGAAGAAAATTTAAAAAACAGCAAAAAATTGTAAAACGTGGAAACACCCAATGATTCTAAACAATCTAGTGTTATTAGGTTTTTACATTTCATTCTACACACCAAGAACATCCAACATCAAACACAAATAGATAAGAAGAAAAAAGGGGAATTACGACTACTTAAAGAAAACTAGAAAAACAAAAACTTAGACAGAAATTTTACAAAAATTTATAAAAAAGAAGAAATAAAGACTTTTGTTTAAGTACAAAGTAAAAAGAATTCTAAAAAAAACAAAAAAACACAGTAAAAAATTTTGAATACCGTAGTTTAGAAAATTTTAGAAAAACTAAAGATTCTACGACGTTAGAAAATAAATAATCAAAAAACAACAACTTAAAAAAGAAACACTACAACAAAAAAATGTAAAAATGTTAAAAAACGTTGGTTGAAAGATATTGGAAAAACAAATAAACTCTAGGCAAACATAAAAAACAAGAACAATAAAATAGATTGCTGAGAGACAAAAAGTTACGAAAATAATAAAATGTAGTTTTTTGAGCCGGATATTAAAATAATTTTAAGAATAAACGAAACAATTTATAATTATTTTTGCTTCTGACTTACAAAAATATTAAAAAGTTTAGAAATCGGAAGCGACAAACATTATTATTTAGCTTCCTTTGTATTCTGTCGATCTACATCCGTCTGCTTGGAATTTCTCAATTAAGTTTGAGCCATTTTCAGTTATTTAAATAACTTTTTTAGCTGATTTATGGGCTAACTTCAAGTTGAAACAATACAATATCTTCGTTCTCAAAAAAAATTAAAAGAAATCGGGCTGTAATTGGTTGTTGCTATAAAAAAGTATTAAAATTTGCGATAATACAGGTAGCATCTCAACTTGAAAATGGACAAATTAAGTCGCACAGGTTTTTGTACTAAAACCAGACGTCTTTATAAGATCTTGTATTAAAATTTCAAAAAAATACTTTTGCAGATTTCTAAATTAAAAAAGTTTTTGTATAATAGTACCAAATTCGTGCTCTTTCCATTTCTAAAGCAATATTTTAAGATTCTTAATAGAATTTGGTACTTGAAAGCATTACAAAAATATTTTTTTCTACTTTACGTCGGTAACAGAGTCCGATTTGGGTGCGGTAATAGCCAATTCCGCACCCAAATTGCGTGCGGTAACAGCTAGTGCAATTTACTGTTTTCGGATTGGTAACACCGTGTAACACGCTATCGCTGAAATGAAACATCACGTTTCTGTCGGCGATAAGATTACAGTAATTATATTCGAATAAATTTTGTTGCACTTGATGACCAGCAGTATTCTTCAACAAAGTGTTTTTGTGTGTGTGTGTCTCAATTAATCTATAAAATATTTGAAAATAGGGTGGACACTGGACAACGGTGGTAGACGTCACAAACTTTTCTTTTGAGGTTAGAACAGCGTTAAAATGAAACTTGAAACTAAAATGGAGCTTTTGGCCTTAATTTTGACCATTTACAATCCCCATAGCATTCGATAATTTACGAGTTATTTGCTAGATAAGTGTATAAATCTGCTTGACTGAAATAACGATGAAATGAAAGGAGTCGCTGAGAACCGCAAATGGAGTGGGAATTTAGAGATAAATGGAGATTTTCCTTACTGTATTAATGCCAATTGGATTATTCAATCAATAACCGATACGGTTGGTAAAAAAAACCATTTGTGAGTTACTTACACAGAATTTTAGACAAATTTGAAAACATCTCAAAGTTCAATGACTTCATTGACACTTTAGTGACATTTTTATCACCAACTGTCTCGTATTAACGCAAAAGTCCCTAAAGATTAAATAATTAACTTTTTTACTTAAAAATCACGTAAAACACGTAAAGTAGAAAAAATAGCATAAAGAACTTGTTTTTTAACGTCATTGTGGCACTCATTCTTTATAAACTTGAATTCGTGCCACAAAGATGACTTTTCAAAACGCGTTCTTTAATATACTATTATATAATTGTCGTTTTCGATTTTTAAATTGTATTTAGAAATGTTTAAAAAACGAGTAAAACTAAAAATACATTCAGAACAATGCAAATTGTTTTAGAAACGGAGATCTACAAGGATTGAAGCATTAATAGCTTCTATTGAAAGATTATTTACGTGTGCGCACTGTTTGGTGATCTGGATTTGGTTTAGTTATTTAGAATTTGCTGTTATGAATTTCCTTGAAACAGATCTAACCTCCATTTCGAATTTCTGAACAAATCGTATTTTATAACCGCGATTTTCTAGCAAGATAATTTCTACACATGTAGAGACGTGTGTAATTGCCCCTTGAGGTCATAAACTACCCATCCAGGTCCGTACTTGTCTAAAAATCCCAAACAAAGAATCGGATAACCGCACACTAAATCATAGGAGTAATTATTTAGTTAGCCGCGAGCTTTCAGCCAATAAATCGTCAACTTCCGCCAAAGTGTGCATATTAACTCGTAGCGGATCATTTGCTTTCCACATCCTACAGTCGTGTCAGTTCAGTCCGGCTGCACTTTGCAGATTTAATAGGTGGCTGCGGAGGAAAAAATCACATTACACTTCCGCCTAACGCGCATGCAAACGCTACCACAAAAAAAATTTTTTTACGAAATTTTAGCCGGGAGAGGTAACGACTTGGGAGTGGTAAGTTCCAATCAGTGGAAGGAAGTTAATTTGTTTTATATTTAAGTGAGCGAAAAACGCGTTTTTATGATGCACCTCTATAGAAACTGTAAAGTAGGTTTTTTTAAAACCGGAGTTGTAAGATTTCAAAACCAAAATCTTCTGACAATAAATCAATATATAAAGATCATTTTTCAATAGAGCATAAAGTATTAGATGACAGAAAAAAAATAGAATATACAAGCATTAAAACACACAAATTAAAGAAGAAACAAATACGAAAAAATTATCTGAAGAGAATAAAAGAAGAAATGGAACTACAAGAAAATATTCTAAACGATACAGACCTAGAAAGACTAATATTTTTAAATACAATTATAAAAAAACGTTTTTACATCTTTTGAAAAGCTTAAAATATAGATTTTGAAACTGCAAATTTCAAGAATTCTTCTTTTTCTTCTAGTTGTAGTATTACTTTTCGTTCAGCCAACATTATTTTTCTCGTTTACTTGTTATCTTTTTCCTCTTCTAGAATCTTCTAAAAAACGTTTTTTAACTTCTTCTACAATCCACTAGAATTTTGTTGTTCTTCCTCTTCAAATCACTTTATATCGAATATGATAAAACCTGTTTAAGCACTTCTTGAATCTTCCAAAACGACGTTTTTAAAGTTTTTCAGAATTATCTTTTGTTATTCTAAAATTTTCTTGTCGTTTATTTAGATACTAGTCAAAAACTATAGACCTAGACTCTTATAGACTTTAGACGATAACAGGTTTTGTAAAAGTGATAAAAACAACTTCCAAATCTGTTAAATCAGTAACCAAAATCTACTTGTTCTCTTTCAATTGTTGTTTTGTGCTTATTTATTTTTTAGCTGTCTTGAGTCTTCAGTTTTTCTAAAATTGTCTAAGTTACGTTTTTCAAAATTTTTTACAGTGTTTTTATGTTCCCTTAGAATTTTTTTGTTCTATTTTTTGTACTTGAATAAACCTCCTATTTAAATTCTTGCCAAATCTTATTTTTAATTCTACAATTTACTTCTGCTTTTCTAGTTCTTCTTATTCTACTAGTCGTAATTCTCTTTTGTTGATTTGTTGTTTTTCTAAAATCTTTCATTGTTCTTGTTTTATCTAAAAAAAAATTTTTTTTAATTTTTTACTGTTTTTTAGAAGATTTAACTCTCTTTTTTCTTTTTATATTTTGGTTTATTTTCTACTACTAAAAATTTTTCTTTTTAAGTCGTCGTTTTTTAACTTTCTCTAAAAAATTTTTGATTTTCCAAAATCTTTCAAGCAATGATTTCCAAGTTTTTCTAAAATCTACTTTAGTTCTTTTTTTTAGTTTTAGTGTTTCTTATTCTTTTTTCTTCCAACATTGTTTTACTTTACTTTGTTGTTATTTTCTGTTTTTCTAGAATCCTTTAAACGAAGTTTTTTCTTCTGTTTTTTTTAATTTTGATACTAATCAAAAACTATAGATCTAGACTGTTATAGACCTTAGATAATGACAGATTTTGTAAAAGTTATTAAAAAAGGTTTGAAAGTTTTGTTGAAGGCTTCTAAATCTGTCAAATCAGTAGCCAAATTCCACTTAGTTAATATTTGGTAAAATAAACATTAAGAAACGTGAAAACGCTGATGGGAATGCCCATCTCACTTTTGTTCAGCAGGCTTTGCGTAAAAACTTTTGTAAATTCCAAAATTGCTATAGCAATGAGTAAACAAATTTTTCAAAAGTAAAATTTTCCGTAAATTTGGTCTCCTGAATATCTCCGCTTAGATCATCCAGCAATTAAAGATCTTCCACTACCATCTAGTAAGACAAGTTCTAGAAACCTTTTCTCTTAAAAGTAGTGTAGATAATGCTTACAACTTCTTTTTTAAGGTTCTTATATCCAAGACAAAGCTCAACAAAATTCTACTAAATATCCGCGTTTGATCATCTTTCAGTTAAAGATCTTCTACCGCCAAGAAGTAAGACGACTTCTAAAAAGTTTTTTTCTTAAAAGTAGAGCAAGTGATGCTGACATTTTTTTTAAGGTCACACTTCTGATCTTTAAAGAAACCAAACTGCAATAGACTCAGATTTGTTAGCCGAGAAAAGATCAAGAAAATCACAAAAATATCTAGGAAGAGATGCTAGTTTCTGCTACAGTTCTGAAGATTTAATTATTAAAAACACTGCAACTTGTAGATAAAGTACTCTCTGATCAGATCAAATCTGAAAAATAATTCTAGAAGAATTATAGATTTTAGATTAGATTTAGGACTTGTTTACCTAAAAGACGATAAGGTTCTAAATGGAAAAAACCTGCTCTTCTACTTAAACGAAATCTTCATCTATGTTGCGTCAACAAATCACAATGAGGAAAAAGCTAGATCTAGAATGTTATTCTGAACTTTTCTGACTTTAGAATTCTGACAATATCTCAGAAATAAGACCAATAAAATTAAAGACCTAGAAGAGCAAAGATACTTAACGAAGACACTAATTCAAATCTATATCCAAGCTAAAGACAAAAATAATTAACAATTCCAGAAGGTTGCGAGTTTTTAAGGTTTCTTGCTGGGTCTAGTCGGTTCTCGGGATTGGCTGGAATTGAATTAGAAGATGTCACATATTTCCTGAGTTGGAACTCTATTAAAATTAATTGCGAATTGGGAATTTAATGGCTGCATTTTGATGGTTGTTCTACGACTGGGAAAACAGAAAACATCTTAAATTGAGAATTTTGTATGTGTGAGATTTGTAAATAAGTCTCTTTGGAACTTCCTAATAGTAAATTTAATCTCGAAATCCTGGTCTGTAAGGAGTTGACTCAAGATCTTTGCGTTTATAGGGTGATCTAGCATTGACGAGTCTTAAAGAATTTTCTGGTAAAATAGAAGATGATCTACTTGTAAATTCAGAAGAAGATTTTGAAAAATCTAACAATAGAAAGCAGAAAGATAAATTTGAATAATTTTTATCATCTCCGAAGGAGTTATTAAGGAAGATTATAGCTACAACAACTTGTTAGTCAAACTTCTTCTGGATCCTCAATGCTTACTCGAAGTCTTTCCCCAATTATAAAAACCTGTAAATGTTTTGTCCATTAAACAAAAACAATTTTTTCTGAGATGATTGTTTAATTTTGAAATTTTTTAATTACACAAAATCAACCAGAAGTTTACGCAAACAATTTTTATACAGGCAAAACGCTGACTGAGCTTTCTCGTATCGAGTCAATGGTCGTAACAAATTCCTCTCAGAATCACACGTTATAGCGTGATTTATAATTTTAGAAGTGTTTGGAATTTCTCTAGACTAGTTTGTAACATTACTTCTCTGTAAAACTCTCTGTAACTTCTGGATTTTCTTTGCTCCGCTATATGCCTTTAGATAACTTGTCTTCTCAGGTCTTTAAAGTCGTTTTTAGCAGATCTTATTCTGATATAGCTTCTAACGGCTAGAGAGCTAGGCTTCGTAGTGCCAACAAGAGATTTGTTAGCTTTTCTTTTTCATTCTAGCCGTTTCTTTCTGCTTCCGTTTCATATTGACCACAAAACTTAACTGTCAAAAATTAGAAGTTATATCCGTTCAGACGCTGATTTAATCTTTGAAATCTGCTCAACTTCTAGTTTCTTGAATTCTTTTTTGCTTGAATTCTTCTGTTTTCTCTTCCAACATCTTTTTTTCTTCTTTCTTTTTCAATTATTATTTCTATAGCTCTTTTATAATTGTTTATCTGTCGTCTAGAATCCTCTTTAGCTGTTGTTATTTTTTTGTAATTGTCGTTTCTCAATTTTTTTTCCTTTTAGTTGTTGTTTCTCATTTCCTTTTTCTTCGAAACTCCGTTTTTCAAGCTTCTACCAAATTTTCTCTTGTTCTTCTAGAATTGTTTCTTGAGTTTTCAGGACCTTCATTTGTTGTTCTTTATCCTCTAAATACCTTATTTCTAAGACTAACTCTCGTTTACAGTTACCAAATTACAAAACACAATATTTGAAAGCCGAAGATGAGAGTTATTTTAAAAATTTAATTTTTAATAATAAGAAAATAACTCGTGTTAAAGATTTGCCATCTAAATATTCTTGCAACTTCAGTTTTAAATAGTTTTCTAATCACATAATTTGTTGAAACAGACGAAGACGTAGTTCTTTTGGGCCTCATGCCAAACTTTGAGCTTTGTTTGTAGACAAGGTTTAGAAAAGTTTAATCCGGTCCTTTTTACAGTAAGGTAATTAAAACTGGTGTGAATGCAAAAACATATTAACCAATCAGCATCTAGTACTTCTCTGTGAGCTATATTGTAAAATAATTGATTTTTAGTTAGTAAAATTCAAAACTCAGGCAGAGATGTCTATTGAGAACATCGTTAAATGTCACAACCTTAAAAATGATTGGTCTATTTGCTAAATAAGGCGCCCTCTGTCGTGTTTCCTTTTGATGAATGTGTGGTTAGTTGTCAGTCGTACCAACTAGAATTTTGGCGTCTGGATTTATGTTATTGTGCGAGAAGTTGGTTCGCAATGATACACGCGATTTCATGTCGTCATATATCTCTCGTCTTTGGCGGTCTGATGTAACAACTCCCATAAAACGATAAAGTTGATCGGTTGAGAAAAATAACAGACACGCGCCGGAAAAGGCAAAGAATTTATCTCTCCCTGAATTTTTCCAAAAGGACAAATCGTTGAAAATTCTCTTTTTTGTTTAGAAAATTGAGATAAGCAAAGTGAATCGAGTAATATTATTAAATCAGTATACCGACAATTGAACCGCCACCACTTAATATAGAAATATGGTAGTCTCTTATCTCTCGATTGTAAATTGTTGACTATATTTATTGGCGGTGATTTACATAGAACACATTTCTTCACTCGGTAATGGCCTGATAATGGCGGCAAATTTAAAAATTGAGCGGGAAATTTAAATATGACCTATGCAGAGACACTCAATTAATTAACTCATGATGGTCTCTTCGTGGTCGTGTGACGCTGTAGGAAATCGTATTTTCGGTTTTTCAAACCATAACCTCACTTATTAAAAAAGTAAAACCGGCATAATGGCGGCAAATTAAAAAATGCGCGGGAAGTTTAAATATGACTTTCAAAGAGCCGTTTAATTAATTAACTCATAATGTTCGAAATCTTAGTCGTGTGGCTTTTGCTTGTTGCTCCGCTTTGAGCGCTGCGTGAAAACCAATTTTCGGTTTTTCAAATCCTAACCTCACTTATTACGGAAGTAAAACTGTATAAATTATAGCTTACGTCGCGACATAACACCATTATTACAAGTATCCAGCAACTCTATCCATAACCACCAACCATCTGCCCTATTGAATCTCGATTTTTTCTCAATCTCAATCAAAAGAGATTTTTACGATTGTTGTTTCTCGTCGCTTGGATTCCCACCGTTTTAGTACGTTTTTAGTACCGTGGTACTGTCTGACGTTATAAAATTATTATCCAATAAAACGTCTTTATTTGTTTTAATATTTCACGCATTGACATAGCAGTTGGTCGAATAAATACAATTTTATGGAGCAAAGACACGAAGCGAAACTTCATGATAAAGACATAGAGGGATTTAACTGATGAAATTTAAAGTGTATCAGTAGCAGGCATTTAAGATCGAAAACATGTTCTGATCGACATCAACTCGATCGTTTGTTAAATGTTCAGAGCTCACACAGTTCTTTAACCCGAGACGAGATCAACGCTATATGCCATTCTAAAACTACTAAAATCACATAAAACCAACATTTTATTATAGAATATTCTTATTTATAACATTTATAAAGTTGGAATAACTGACCTGAACATCGCTCAATATCACCCTTTATACCCAGCTTCGCTGCCAAGCATTTGTGAAGACAGGGCAGAATTCTCATAAAAATAATACTACAAACACTAATTTAACTAAATTTTACAACACGAAAACAAGACTAAAAGCCCAGTTTTAACTTTTATTCTATTAATCTAAAATAAAAAACCTAAATTTTTTGCAAATAGTTTTGTTTTAGAGAGTTGACTTTACTGTTTTTTTTCTTTTCTATCTCTATTGAAATCTATTAAAAACTGTAGTAGCGAGAATATTTGGTTGAGAAATCTTTGACACGAAAGTTAATAATTTATCATTATTAATTTTATTATTTTGAGTAACAGTTATTATAAAAATTAAAAATTAATTATTATTTAAATTTCCAAAAATTATAGATTGACAGAATGAGAGCGAAAAAAATGGAAACGTTATTAAGTTTTTACAAAAAAAATATTTACAAGAATTCTTCTTAAAATTATTGAAACGTTGCCGAATTTTTTTTATAAAGACAGATTAGGCATTGATATTTGATGTTATTTTCATTTTTCCCGCCCTCCAACATTGTTTTTAATTAAAAAAAATTAATAATTATTTTTAAAAAAATGTGAGAAATATGTGTTAATTGCTTTAATGATGAAATAACAACAAGTTATTACACCGAATAGTGTTTGAATTAGTATAATAATTGCTCAATTTCCCTGAAATTAGTTTGAAATGCCACAATGGGCACAATATCGGAATGTTGGTACCCCTGGGCGTTGAATTCAGGTCCGGCTCGTTGCGAAATTCACGACCGGGAGCTCACGTCCGATTAAAAGGGGCACGTGCACCGTCTCTGACCCGGCACGGCAATCAGATAATTCAAGCGAAATGCCGCGCGCGTCATAACCTCGCTTTTTTGGTGATTTTCATTACCGATTGGCACGCCTGCCATTTTGACACCACTTCTCTAGAGACTAATTGTAGAGCGCGCGCGCTACAATAGAAAAATTCACCAGTGGCGGTGCGAAATTCGGGACGCTTCATAAATTCTCTGATGGGTTTTTAACGCCCATTGGTGTAATTTAGACTGTAATTAATTTGTATTGGTTGGGTGGCTGATAGAGATTAGATCAGAGATTTGTTAATCAGGAGCAGCGGGTTTTTTTTAAAGGACACGCTGTATATAATCACGATAAGTTATTTAAATTCGAGATTAAAACCTACCGGAATACCGCCTACTTGTCTGATGGTCATAATAGATAATCAGATTATCTGATAATCGCACTTTTGTTTCATAACAAACAATAGAAGCACGACTTTGCGCCCTTTCAGATTTCTGATAAGAAAAATCGGCATTTTAGAACAAAATTTTCACGTTTTTAATCTACTTTTTAAATTATCGGTTAAAATAAACAATGTTTTACTGTTTAAAGCCAATAAATGTTTTAATGACATTTGGTGTTGTTCACAGGAAACATCAATGCCCAAGATAAACAACATTAAAAATTGGAAAAAACTAAACAATTCTGGTTGAAATTAACGTAATTTGTAAAAATGAAGTTGTTTTTATTTATTTTTATTTAATTAGTACTGTAATTTATTTATAATAATAAAGGAAAAACAGAAAATTAACAGCTGGGCATAGATAACTGTTGTTAATAACAGCATTGGTTAGCTGATTGTTAAAATTTATAAAAAATGTGCAAAAATTGACACTTTAGGACAAAAAATGGTTTTCTTATTAAAGAGTTGGTTACACTGCATTTTCCATCTGTTATTTTTATTATTTTCGTTTTACAATAATAATAATCTGAATAAAAAAACTGAATTAAGTTGGTAATTACACAATTTTTTTAAAAATGATTTTTGTTTTAAAGAGTTGGTTTTACTGCCTGTTCTCATCTGTCACTTTTGTCATTTTCATTTTATAATATTAACAATATTGTTAAATTAGGTTGGTAATTTTACAATTTTCTTAAAAATGGTTTGTTATTTTTTAATATTGGTTTTGTAGTAGTAATAATGTAAATAATAAAGCTAGATTAGGTTGGAAATCGCACAACTTTCTTGAAAATGGTTTTTGTCTTAAGGAATTAGCTTTACTCTCTTTTCTTTTTTTCTCACTTTTGTTATCTTGGTTTTACAATAATAATAATGTTAAATTGAGTTAGTAATCTTACATTTATGTAAGATTTTTTACATTTACTTTTTAAGTATATTTCATTTATGTTTTATTGACGTGTGTAAAGTACCAATGTATTATAACACAAATAAATTATTATTATTATTATTATTATTATTATTATTATTATTATTATTATTATTATTACAATTTTTCTATAAATGGTTTGTCATTGTTCTAATGTTGGTTTTATAATAATAATGATGATGTAAATAGTAAAGCTAAATTAGATTGAAAATCGCACAACATTCTTAAAAATGGTTTTTGTCTTAAGAAGTTGGCTTTAATGCTTTTTTTCTTTGTCACTTTTGTTATTTTGGTTTTACAATAATAATAATGCTAAATTGAGTTAGTAATTCAACAATTTTCCTATAAATGGTTTGACGTTCTTCTAATATTGGTTTTATAACAATAATAATATAAATAATAAAGTCTAAATTATGTTTAAAATCGCACACCTTTTTTAAAAGTGGTTATGTCTTCAAGAGTTGGCTTTACTGTCTTTTCTCTTCTGCCACTTTTGTTATCTTATTTTTACAATAATAATAATTTAAATGGTATTAATAACTCTACAATTTTCCTATAATTAGTTTGTCACTTTTCTAATACTTATTAATTATAATAATAATATTAATAATAAAGTAAATAATAATGCTAAATTGAGTTACTAATCTTACAATTTTTCTATAAATGGTTTGTCGTTCTTCTAATATTAGTTTTAAAATAAAAATAATGTAAATAATAAAGGCTAAATGAGGTTAAAAATCGCACAACTTTCGTAAAAATGGTTTTGTCTTAAGAAGTTGGCTTTACTGTCTTTTCTTTTGTGTCAATTTTGTTGTCTTGGTTTTACAATAATAATAATGCTAAATTGGGTTAATAATCTACAATTTTTCTATAAATAATATGTCATTCTTCTAATATTGGTTTTATAATAATAATGATGTAAATAGTAAAGCTAAATTAGATTGAAAATCGCACAACTTTCTTAAAAATGGTTTTTGTCTTAAGAAGGTGGCTTTAATGCCTTTTTTTCCCTGTCACTTTTGTTGTTTCGGTTTTACAATAATAATAATGCTAAATTGAGTTAGCAATTCAACAATTTTCCTATAAATGGTTTGTCGTTCTTCTAATATTGGTTTTATAATAAAAATAATGTAAATAATAAAGCCTAAATTATGTTTAAAATCACACAACTTTCTTAAAAGTGGTTTTTGTCTTCATGAGTTGGCTTTACTGTTTTTTCTCTTCTGCCACTTTTGTTATCTTATTTTTACAATAATAATAATTTAAATTGTATTAATAATTCTACAATTTTCCTATAAATAGTTTGTCACTTTTCTAATACTAGTTTTGTAATAATAATATTATTAATAAAGTAAATAATAATGCTAAATTGAGTTACTAATCTTACAATTTTCCTATAAATGGTTTGTCGTTCTTCTAATATTGGTTTTATAATAAAAATAATGTAAATAATAAAGCCTAAATTAAGTTAAAAATCGCACAACTTTCGCAAAAATGGTTTTGTCTTAAGGAGTTGGCTTTACTGTCTTTTCTTTTGTGTCAATTTTGTTGTCTTGGTTTTACAATAATAATAATGCTAAATTGGGTTAATAATCTACAATTTTTCTATAAATGATATGTCATTCTTCTAATATTGGTTTTATAATAATAATGATGTAAATAGTAAAGCTAAATTAGATTGAAAATTGCACAACTTTCTTAAAAATGGTTTTTGTCTTAAGAAGTTGGCTTTAATGCCTTTTTTTCCCTGTCACTTTTGTTGTTTCGGTTTTACAATAATAATAATGCCAAATTGAGTTAGTAATTCAACAATTTTCCTATAAATAGTTTGTCGTTCTTCTAATATTGGTTTTATAACAATAATAATGTAAACAATAAATCCTAAATTATGTTTAAATTCGCACAACTTTCTTAAAAGTGGTTTTTGTCTTCAAGAGTTGGCTTTACTGCCTTTTCTCTTCTGCCACTTTTGTTATCTTATTTTTACAATAATAATAATTTAAATTGTATTAATAATTTTACGATTTTCCTATAAATGGTTTGTCACTTTTCTAATACTAGTTATATAATAATAATATTGATAATAATGTAAATAATAATACTAAATTGAGTTACTAATCTAACAATTTTTCTATAAATGGTTTGTCATTCTTCTAATATTGGCTTTATAATGATAATGTAAATAAATAGCTAAATTGGATTAAAAATCGCACAATTTTCTTAAAAATGGTTTTTGTCTTAAGGAATTGACTTTACTCTCTTTTCTTTTTTCTCACTTTTGTTATGTTGGTTTTACAATAATAATAATGTTAAATTGAGTTAGTAATCTTATAAATGGTTTGTCATTCTATAATAATGATGTAAATAGTAAAACTAAATTAGGTTTAAAATCGCACAACTCTCTTAAAAATGGTTTTTGTCTTAAGAAGTTGGCTTTACTGTCTTTCTTTTGTGTCAATTTTGTTGTCTTGGTTTTACAATAATAATAATTCTAAATTGGGTGAATAATAATCTACAATTTTCTTAAAAATGGTTTTTGTCTTAAGGAGTTGGCTTTACTGCCTTTTCTTCTTTCTTACTTTTGTTATCTTGGTTTTACAATAATAATAATGCTAAATTGAATTAGTAATTCAACAATTTTCCTATAAATGGTTTGTCGTTCTTCTAATATTGGTTTTGTAATAAAAATAATGTAAATAATAAAGCCTAAATTAGATTAAAAATCGTACAACTTTCGCAAAAATGGTTTTGTCTTAAGGAAGAGTGCTTTACTGTCTTTTCTTTTGTGTCAATTTTGTTGTCTTGGTTTTACAATAATAATAATGCTAAATTGGGTTAATAATCTTACAATTTTTCTATAAATGGTTTGTCATTCTTCTAATATTGGTTTTATAATAAAAATAATGTAAATAATAAAGCCTAAATTAGGTTAAAAATCGCAAAAATGGGGTTGTCTTAAGGAGTTAGCTTTACTGTCTTTTTTTTGTGTCAATTTTGTTGTCTTGGTTTTACAATAATAATAACGCTAAATTGGGTTAATAATCTTACAATTTTTCTATAAATAGTTTGTTAATATTGGTTTTATGATGATAATAATGTAAATAATAAAGCTGAATTAAATTTAAAATGGCACAACTTTCCTAAAAAGAGTTTTTGTCTTACGGAGTTAACTTAACTGCCTTTTCTCTCTGTCAATATTGTTGTCTTGGTTTTACAATAATATTAATAATGCTAAATTAAGTTAATAATCCTACAATTTGTTTATAAATAGCTTGTCATTTTTCTAATATTGGCTTTATAATGATAATAATGTAAATAAAAAGCTAAATTAGGTTAAAAATCGCACAACTTTCGTAAAAATGGTTTTTGTCTTAAGAAGTTGGCTTTACTGCCTTTTCTTTTGTGTCAATTTTGTTGTCTTGGTTTTACAATAATAATAATAATGCTAAATTGAGTTAATAATCCTACTATTCTCTTATAAATAGTTTTACATTCTTCTAATATTGATTTTATAATTATAATGATGTAAATAGTAAAGGTAAATTAGGTTGAAAATCGCACAACTTTCGTAAAAATGGTTTTGTCTTAAGAAGTTGACTTTACTACCTTTTCTTCTCTGTCACTTTTGTTGTCTTGGTTTTACAATAATAATAATGCTAAATTGGGTTAATAATCTACAATTTTTCTATAAATGATTTGTCATTCTTCTAAAATTGGTTTTATAATAATAATAATGTAAATAATAAAGCCTAAATTAGGTTGAAACTCGCACAACTTTCTTAAAAGTGGTTTTTGTCTTAAAGAGTTGGCTTCACTGTCTTTTCTCTTCTGCCACTTTTGTTATCTTATTTTTACAATAATAACTGTATTAATAATCCCACAATTTTCCTATAAATGGTTTGTCACTTTTCTAATATTGGTTTGTTTCTAAAATTAGGTTGGCAATCTCAAATTTTTGTAAAAATGATTTTTGTATTAAATAGTTGGTTACACTGAATTTGATTGTTCAAATTTATGAAAAATGTAAAAAAATAACATTTTAGGTCAAAATTATTAATTCTCTAAATTATTTATTAAAATAAACAAATAAATCTGTTAAGATGATGACATTTGATGTTATTCACACGGGACATGAATGCTTGAAATATATCACATTAAAAATAAAAAAAGAAACTAATCAATTTTAGTTAAAATAAGTGTAATTTATGTAAATTAATTTGTTTTAATTTATTTTTATTAAAATAATTGTAATAATTAAGAAAAAGCACAAAATAAAAAGTTAGGCATTGATGACTGTTGTTAATTAAATCAGTGGTTTACAGATTGCTGTAATTTATCAAAAATGTTAAAAAGCGTGTACAGATAATAAAAACTGTTAAAATTATGTTATAATTTAATGCGGAAGTATAATTTTGAGGTTATGTTACGTGTTCGGCCATATTTGCATTTTGCAAAATATTGTTTTGTGTTTTATTAAATAATTATCCGAGATTGATCGGTGTTAAAAATGTGAACTGAGGGAACTAGAAGGCGTTGACCGAGCCAGTTATCGAATAATTCTACATAAATTTAAATATTAATGCAACGGTAACTGTAGCAAATGTTGGATCGGTGACGCTTCTGTCTTTGACCAAATACGGAAGATCCAGCGAGATAATTAAATAACGTAAAAAACAACATGAAATAACCAAATTAAATCTTGAAGTGTAATTTCACTCTGCTCCTAAATAATTATAAAACAATTAGTCTGCGCGAGCCGCCTGCGGTTGAATTTTTTGCAAAAATGACTCAATTGCTTAAATTTCTAACGACTGCAAGATGGCGTCTTTTATTGGCACTCGATACGATCTTAATCAATTCCAGCAAAGATAAGCTAAATGATTTCGCAATTATTGGAGCGAGTTAGCGTTAATTGCGTGTTCGGAGAGAAATTATGCGCGATTTTTCCACCAACGACAGATTTTGCGTTTATCACCAAGATAACAGCGACTTGCTCCCATTAGAAAAACCGGGCTCGTTTCCGGTGAAATTTTTCAAATTCACGCCACTGCCAAATAGGGTTACCAAACGGGATTTATTTCAAAACTGTCATTTTTGTTAGTTTTATAAACTGTCTTGTAGTCTTTAAAATGTACTTAAAGGACACAATTTGTCCTTTTATCTAGTTTTTTTTCCAAAAAGAAACGAGCAAACGTTAGAAAATTGACATACCTATTTGTAATTGGTTGATTTCAAAAATAAATTAATTGTTTAGACGTTCTTTTAAGTCACCAAAATAAATTTTAAATACGTATAAACAAACAAAAGTTCTATCCAGATTTGAGTTATGAAATCTACATAAATAGGGTATTTAATGGCAGACAGAAAAGAACAATAAAAGAAGAATTACGACTAGTGGAAAAAGAAAAACAGAAGTAGATTCTAGAGAAATTTGAAAAAAATCATTCTAAAAAAATTTGTAGAGCAGACGATCTAATGCCAAAAAAAAACTCGGAAGATTAATATGTATGTTGTACAAGAAAAAAAACAAAGAAAAATTTTAAAAACGTAGTTTAGACAATTCTAAAAGAACTGTAGATTTTAGGCCTATAGAAAACAATAAAAAATTACAAAACCAACAATTGGAAGAAAAGAAGAAGAAAATACAACTAAAACAAGCGATAAAAAAAGATTTAAAAAGTTGAAAACGTCAATTAGTAGGTCTTAGATGAACAAAGATTCTAGGCGAATTTGAAAAAGAATATTTGGAAAAAAATAAAAATACGAAAAACGACTACTAATAGAAAAAAGTTAAAAATAGTAAAAAACTAAAAAAAAATCTAGATTAATAAAAGAATAATCCTTCGAGTCGGATACCAAAAAAAGTCTTGGTAGCTACTTTTTTTACGTAATATTTTCTATAGCTTGTGAATCTGTAAAAAAATTTGGTCTACTGCAACTAATTTTCAAAATATAAGTTAATTTTTAGAAGTCTTCTAATTTCTAGCACCAAAAAATTCCTGTTGCCAACACTAGCTGTAAATTGATCTTGAAAAAATGCCTGTCTTAACTAAAATTTGCTACAAATTTTGAATCTGCAATTATTTTTGCTATGTGACAAGTGGTCTCTAAAATATAGAGTCGCTTTTCGAAATTTTGATTTTAACTATTTCCGAAATTTTTAATAGGTGTACTAAATGTCAAATAATCTTGAAATATCTGTTGTTTTACGTAGAATTGTCTGCAGATTTTAATTCTGTAACAATTTTAAGTCTGCTACAGCTAATTTCCAAAATATAAATTAATTTTTGGAAGTTTTAGTTTAATTTCTAGAACCTAAAAATTTCTGTTGGCAACGTTAGCTGTAAGATAATCTTGAAATAATACCTGTCTTGTACCTCTAGTTATTTATGCTCTATGACAAGTGGTTTTCAAGATAGAGAGTCATTTTTCAAAATTTCGAATTCAACTACAGTGCTCAACAATTGAAATGGAACATCCTAAGATTTTAACAAAGTTTAAAGTCTTGTAACTCCTGCAAAAATTTATTAATTGAAATGATCTTTTTTTTCTGGGTAGCTTATTTTTTATACTTTAAGAAGTTTAATAGAGCGTTTTTTGTAAATTTGTAGTTTAAGTTATACAGGGTGTCAAAGGCAGGCCTTGCAAAAAACGAAAAGTTTAGACTGCTTCCATTCTAACAAAAAATATTTTTGGATTTTCGTAATGGGTCCCGGAAGAGCGCTGGATTAAGCTCTCAATACAGTTTTACAGATTTTACGCAACACTTATAAATTAAAGCACTATTCCATAAAAACTGTTTTTTGCGCATTAAGCAATATATAAATTTTACTTCTTTTTGGATTATTCTAAAGTTAAAAATTTAAACTTGTATTTCGAAAAGCCACAATGAACATACTGTTAACATTTTGTGGAGAAAAAAATTTCCAAAGATGACCAAATTTTTAAACAGCTCCGAATTTTGGTTTGATACCCTGTATAACTTAAACTACAAATTTACAAAGAACGCTCGATAAAACATCTTAAATTATAAGAAATGAGCTACCCAGGAAAAAAAGATCGTCTCAATTAATAAATTTTTGCAGGAGTTAGAAAACTTTAAACTTTGTTAAAATTTGAGCACTGTATTTTCAAAATTTTTGAAATGCTAAATAATTTTTAAATGTCATTTCTGTAACTACAAAAAAAACTCCGAAAATATGTATGTTGTACAGGAGAAAAAGAGAGAACAATTTTAAAAACATAGTTTACAAAATTTTATAAGAACTGTAGATTCTAGGCCTATAGAAAAAAATTAAGAATCATAAAACTAACGATGTGAAGACAAGAAGAAAAAAATACAACTAAAACAAACGATAAAGAAAGATTTAAGAAGATGAAAACGTCAATTGGAAAGTCCTGAACAAAATTCTAGGCAAATTTAAAAAACAATATTTGGAAAAAATAAGAGCAAAATAAACAATTTTTAATGAAAAAGCTGATAAATTAGAAATAGTAAAAAACTAAGAAAAATTCTAGGATAATAGAAGAATGATCCTTCAAGCCAGATATTGAAAAAAGTCTTGGTAGCTACTGTTTTACGTAAAATTTTTGGATTTCTGCAACTAATTTTCGAAATATAAATTAATTTTTAGAAGTTTTGGTGTAATTTCTAGCATCAAAAAAATTCTGTTGGTAACACTAGCTATAAACTGACTTTGAAATAATGCCTGTCTTACCTAATATTTACTAAAAATTTTAAATCTGCACTGTAACGAGGCGTTTCCAAAATATAGACACGCTTTTTGACATTTCAATTTTAACTATTTCCGAAATTTTTTATGGCTGTACTAAATGCCAAATAATCTCAAAATATCTGTTGTTGATTTTGAATCTGTAACAATTTTACAGCTGCTACAACTGATTTCTAAAAGATAAATTAATTTTTGGAAGTTCTAGTCTAATTTTAAAGACCAAAAAATTTCTGTTGGCAACATTAGCTGTAAAATGACTTTGAAATAATGCCAATCTTACCCAAAATTTGTTAAATATTTTAAATCTGTAATTATTTTCAATCTGTGGTAAGTGGTTTCCAAAATAGGGAGCCATTTTTCGAAATTTAGATTTCAACTATTTTTAAAATTTTTTATAGCTGCATTAAATGCCAAATGATTTTAAAATATCTGCTGTTTTACGTAAAAATTTCTGTAACAAAAAAAAACTTGGAAGATATGTATGTTGTACCGGAAACAAAACAGAAAAATTTTAAAAACATAGTTTAGAGAATTCTAAAAAAACTATAAATTCTAGACCTGTAGAAAAAAATTAAGAATCATAAAAC
Organism: Tribolium confusum; assembly: GCA_029207805.1. Lineage (NCBI taxonomy): Eukaryota > Metazoa > Arthropoda > Insecta > Coleoptera > Tenebrionidae > Tribolium > Tribolium confusum. Next base: position 2,652,465 of record JALGAY010000007.1, on the reverse strand, counting down.
TAACAATGTGAAGACAAGAAGAAGAAAATGCAACTAAAACAAACGATAAAAGAAAATTTAGAGGGTTGAAAACGTTAATTAGGAGGTCCTGGAGGAACAAAATTTTAGGCGAATTTAAAAAACACTTTTTGGAAACAAAAAAGAAAACGACTACTAAAAAATTAAAGTTAAAAATAGTAAAAAACCAAAAAAATTTCTAAATTAATAAAAGAATAATCCTTCGAGCCGGATAGTGAAAAAAGTCTTGGTAACTACAAAGCAATTACAATTATTTTCGTTTCAAACATCTAAAATTGCAGTAAATAATTATTATTGTAATAATCGTCGCCTTTAGTTCCCAAAGTATATATATTTTATGGTTCTTCGAGCCAGATGAAGAGAAACGTTTTATTGTTAGTATAAATAAGACAAATTCTAGCAAAGGGCTAAATTTTACTTTTTTTATAAACACTACAAAAACATTTTTTGTATCAGTTGTTCTTCGGCTCACAAAGTGTGTTTTTGGAATAATTATCGCCTTTGGCTCCTAAATTGTTTCTTGAAAAGCCTGATAAAAAAAGTCTGACAGCCTACCCAAGAGAAGAGTTCTAAAGACTACAGTAAGATGGTAAAAAAATTCAAACTCAATCCTCTTTGACTCATCTCCTTCAATTCTAAAAAACAATCCTTTGACAATGTCCTTTATCTCGAAAAATTGGCACCCCTCCCGGGAAATTCGAACACAAGGTCAGTGTCGCACGTTTGACACTAAATGATTCGATTATTCCCAGCATACCATGAGCTGGTCGGTCATGCTTCACCTCACCCATGTTCTGAGGACACCGTCGTCGTCGCGGATATGACCATAGCAACAGATCCACGAAGAATGCGACTCCTACACGGCCGGAAAATGAAATTTTTTTCCAAAAAAACTTAAAATTGCAACTTGCTAATTAATCCTGTAAGTCGAGTGACGCTAAGGCCGTTTAATGGATCGTAAATAAATGAAATTCTGAATAGAAAACGCAGATGACAAGTTTTTTCGATGAAAAACAAGTCTACCAACTGTTTATATGCGATAGTTAAGTTGTAGTCAAGTATTTCAAATGAAAAAAACTTATGGGATTAAAGCGCGACTTGCAGGGAGTAACTAAACAAAGTCTAACCGGTCATTGTTAAAAAAATCCGGTAAATGTTGTAAATCTCGCAATGTATGAAGACAGTCATCAATCAACCAAATTCATTACAGTAGCTGAAATTGTTTAGTTGACGTGAAAATTGAAAAAGCTAAATATGATTTATTGTTTTCTTGCTTTATATAATCACGCAATTCTCAAGACATTAAAACATGTTCGAACCATTTCAGATTCTTATCTCTGGAAAATTACAAATGCAAATCGTCGCAGAGACGCTTTCGCATCTAATTGCAATTGGTACACCTGTTGAAAATCGTACCACAAGACGATAAAACCATCCCGTTTCTAGTTTGGTGTTTTTGTTTAATTGTTATTGTTATGATTGAAGCTCATGTCGTTCATCTTCTTTTTATATACAAGTCGTTTAGCTTCCATTTCGATGACTCTTAATGAATTTTAGTTGAGATTGTACACTCGATATCGTCAAGAAACCATTCATTGTGCTTATTTATTGCCCTTTAAAATCACCGGAATCTCTGCCAGCTCTCATTCAACGAGTGTGCTTGATTTATCCCGGCGAGACGCTTTTTCAAACTATAAAAGATACTAAATAAATGGTATTCTTATTCTTCAAGAGATGTCAACCAAGCAAAAAAAAATACGCATTGCAAAGACACCACAAAAGGTTTTTAACTAACTCAAAAAGACATCTATACAACTTATTTCAAAATTTTAAATTTCTCGCCACAGGTCTCAATTCAAATTCTGTAGATACCTAAATTTGATTACAATATTTAGAAACCAAATGTGACTGTTTTTAGAACAGTAATAATTATACCTTAAAACAGTTCGCGTGTTAAAGCTTTCTCAAGCAAATATTCTTGCTACTTCAATTTGAAGCAGCCACCACATAATTTTGTTGAAACAAATAAATGCATAGTTTTGTTCTATTCTATCTTTACAAATTTGAGCCTTGTTTGTAGACATAGTTTAGGAATGTTTTATCCAGTCTTTCTTGCAATAAGAATTGAAACTGTGCTGATAAGTTTGATTATACAGACTGTCCCAACGGTCTGCAAAAGCTCTAAAACTTGTTTATTTTAAGAGATATTAATTTTTTCTTTTCTTTAGATTATAGCTGCGTTTTTGACGCACATTTTAAAAATATTGCAGTTTATATACAGAGTGTCCTAATAATAAAATAATTATGTTTTTTTAAATAAAATCTACTCAGTTTGATTTTATTTTTGGATTCTATGCTAAATTACAAATAACTTTTATAAAAGTTGCTTTCATTTATCTGTTATCAATTTTGATTTGTGGCGCTTTTTTACTAGAATTTTTGAAATGCAGTGGTCTGTCTAAAAATTCGTATCTTCTAAATGCTTGCACACAAGTTAAAGTAATTGTGTGTAGTAAATTTGAATCTCAAATTATATTGAACATTCTACGAAACTTCGAAGCGGATAAAAAAAAATGTTTTTAAGCAAAAAAATTGTGTAGTGTGTATATTACTCCTACTCTTAACCAAATGTGAATCTCTCTTATTTGAGTAACAATAGCAATGTCGGCGTGTATTTCTCAGATGAGACCGGCATTCTTGTCGGTTGTAAAAGGTCTAGTAGTCCAGTAACGAGGTTTGAAAACAATCGAGTGCCGGAATAAACACAGAAAACAAAAGAAATACGGGAGACAGACGCGTTTCCTAATGACCAAACCAAACAATAGCCACCGCCTTCTCTTCACTTTTTGATTTTTCTTTCATGAATTTTCGCCGCTTATCTTCTCATTAAAATCACCGGCCGCAAGCACAGCCTCTGGCTGATTTCGTCATGAAACGGAGGCAGCACGCCGGTAGTTTCGAGTCGATCTCTCGACCCGTTCAGCTAGCTTAGCATTCCTCGATAATAAGCTCAGATAATTGAAGATGCCAAGTACGATACCCCGGCCGGCCGACCGAAACTAATCATCGCGGCACCAAGGAGTCTCACATCGGGGGCAGTAGGGTTGACAATTTTTCAATATTAAAATAAAAGATATTGTCAAAGATGTGTGTAGGGTTGTTTTTTAGGGAGAGAGTGGGAAAAGGAGTCAAAGATTGAGTTTGATTTTTTTACATCTTACTATAACTTTTAGAAGTCTTTTCATAGGTAGGCTCTTTTTTTTTCTTAGGTAGGACTTTTTGTTAGATTCGGCTTTTCTAGAAACAATTTAAGAGCTGAAGGCAATAATTATTTCAAAAACAAATGTTTCTACAAGGTTTATTATAAATAAATAAAAACGGTTATCTTTAGTTCCTAAATTCTATTAAAACTTTTCAAATATATATTTTAGAAGACTGAAACGAGAATTATTGAAAATTGCCTCTTCTAATCTCAGTCTTTTTTCAATATCTTGCTCGAAGTACCATCAATTTTCAACACAATTTTTGTACCTTCTAAAATAGAAAAAAATATAAAGTAGCCCAAAATTCTGTTTTATGTTTGGCATTTCTGTTTACTTGTTTATAAAAAAATATGTCTTTTTTAGTGTTTTAAGGAGTTTATAATGGATGATAAACCCTAAAACGTTAGTATTAAAGTACCAAAAACAAAAATAAAGGTCTAAAAAAATGCCATAAATAGGGTAACTCTCTCATCGCCAGAAATTGTCTTTCTTATACTAACAATAAGACGTTTCTCTTCATCTGGCTCAAAAGATCATCAAATATATAAACTTTGAGAGCTAAAGACGACGATTATTACAAAAATAAATATTTACTTCAATTTTTATAAAAAAAAAAAGCATAAATTGTCTTCAGCACCCAAATTTTATTAAAAACTTTACTATAGATAACTAAAATAAAGATTTTTGGGTGTTTAAAGCAAAAATTATTGTAATTGCTCCGTATCTACCAAGATTTTTTCAGTATCCGGCTCGAAGGATTATTCCTCACTTTTTTTTTATTAGTAGTCGTTTTTCTTATTTTTATTTTTTTCCATATATTGTTTTTCAAAGTCGCGTTTTTCCAGAATTTCCCAAATGACGTTTTCAACTTCTTAAATCTTTCTTTATCGTTTGTTTCAGTTGTACTTTCTTCTTCTCTTCTAATCGTTAGTTTTATAACTTTTAATTTTCTTTCTTTAAAAAGAATTTTCTACATCATCTTTTCTACAAATTTTTATAAAATCTACTTTTAAAATTTTTTCTAGAATCTACTTACTCTGTTCTCCTTTTTCTACTAGTCGTAATTCTCTTTATTGTTCTTTTCTCTTTATCATTAAATACCCTAATTCCGTAGGTTTTATAACTCAAGTCTCGGTAAAACTTTTATTTGTTTATCGGTACTTAAAATTTATTTTAATGACTTAAAAAAACGTCAAGACAATTTATTTATTTTTAAAATCAGCAAATTAGAAATAGATGTCAATTTTCTAACTCTTTAAACACTCGTTTCTATAAAAAAAATGATAAAAAAAACAAATTGTGTCCTTTAAAGCTTTAAGTACATTTTAAAAACTACAGGACTGTTTACAAAATTAAAGGACGCTCCTTCGAAATAAAAAACGGTAGGCAACTCCAAGTGCAGTCGAAGAAGCAAAAATTAGGCTAATAAGTAACTTACTGAAGAATAGTTACTTACCAAACGTATTCGGGAAAAGAAACTTCCCGTATAAGCACTTTGTTTGCAGCACGAGCGAAGAGAGTGCTGCATTAGTGCGAATGCGGGAAATTTCTTCCCGAAATAGTTAGCTACAATATTTTTTGTAACAAATAAAACAAACATTTAAAAAACCTAATCTAACTTTGTCGAAAATTTTGTTTATTAATTAATGGGTTGGTAAGAATGATTAAAAGATTCTAGGAACAAAAGTCCAACCCAAAATTGTTGCTTTACCATTACCGATTAATGACTTAAGCAAATTTTAATTGTTTCCTTGCGGGATATAAAAAACACCCCGGTGCAGGAAAGCAATTTTTTCATGTGTTGAGGATCAACCAAAATATAGCTGCTCACACGAAATAGTTATTTACATTAGAATACGGTAGGTAAAATTTACAGTAAGCAGACTTAATTTTAGACTCGAATCGAAGACGAAGCTCAAATCGTCTAAGCAGTGTAAATTACCTAACGCACGACAACTATGTGTTTTATAGGTATGACAAGCAACGGTAACAATGCGGTAACTTTAACTTTCTTTTGTAAGGTTAAAACAGCTTTCAGTCACTATTTTGACGATTTACAACTCTCATAGCGTTTGATAATTTACAAGTTATTTGCTAGTTGAGTATATAGCACTGCTTGGTCTAAAATAACGCTGAGAAAAATCGCTGAGAATCGCAATTAATTTAGTAATTTAAGAATAATTTTACAATGTTTTTAGAGATTTTCCTTACTGTGTTTATGCCAATTAGAGTATTCAATCAATAATTGATGCGGGTCAAAAAAGCCATTTGTAAGTTAGTTACACAGAATTTTTGACAAATTTGAAAACACTTCAAAAAAATATTTGACACTTTCATGACATTTATTACCAACTACCTCATATTAACGCAAAAATCCCTAAAAATTAAATAATTAACTGTTTCATTTAAAAATCACGTAAAACGCGTAAAGTAGAAAAAATAGTATAAAGTATATACTCGTTTCTCAACGCGCGCTTTGCGCTTGTTTTATAAACTTGAATTCGTGCCATAAAGTTAACTTTTCAAAACGCGTTTTTTAATACACTATTTTCAAGAAAAAAATAATATTTTTCACTAATTTTAAAAGTAATAAATACAAAACGAAGAATATAGAAGATTATTGGAAACCGAAAATGACAGTTTACCAGTTTTGAAGCTTGTAGGAATAATTTTACTGACTTATTTTCACTATACAGAACCAGAAGCGATATTCTACTAGTTTTAGAGTATGTAGAAGTAATTTTATTAACTATAGAAGCTGAAATCGATATTTCATTTTTTAAATCAAGAGTGTCATTGTATTAGTAATTTTAGTAGTCACAAGTTATATTTTACTAATTTTTGAAATCAAAAATCATATTTATATGTCTTCGAACCGGATATCAAAAAATTTTTATACTAGATTTTGCTTCTGAAAGAAGATCTATTAAATTGAATAGCCGAAGGCGGCAGTTTCTTCTAGTTTGTTTTCATTTTTTTTTTTTGTATATTTTGTTTAATAATTTTAGAATTTTTTTGTTTAAAACTTTAAAAAAAATGTTCTCTTTTAGATTTTGTTGGTTATTAAAAACATATCTACACAATTTTCTGTCTAGGCACGTTTTAAATATTTTATTTATTATTCTTCATAGATTTCATTGAAATATAAATTTTATGGTCCTTCAATATAAAAGAGACCATTTTATTAAAACAAACCTTACAAATGCAAATTTTATAGTTTTGGGGCCGCAAATCAGTTGTGTCTGTTTTACCTTCCAAAATCAATTCAAAAAAATAATAAAAAAAAAGAAATTAGAATTCAGAAGCCAAAAGCAACGTTTCTATTTGTTTCTTAAAAAAGCAATACAAAAATTTTATAATAGCCGCCTTTTTCTCTTTTTTTGATTAATAAAGAGTGCAATTAACAAATTAACAAGACATAAAAATAGTAAAACCAGCTAAGTTTCTTGAATTTTTAAAAAAAATTTTTCTTATTTGCAAAATTGTTTATTCCAATTTTCTTGTCTATTAAATATCTTGCAAATTAGTTATAATTTACGACTCTGATTTGAAACCAGAATTGCATAATTCCAATCCATTTAATAATATTTTATGAATAATTCTTCTAGCATATCTCAATTTATGAGTCGGCCAATCCAAAAATAGAAATAATATGACGTTGAAGCAATTTTCTAATGAAAAACGACCCTGTATCAACATTCTTCACCTCTCGATGGAATTTAGCATACAACATGCGTGTGTGCATACTTCCCTTCAACTAATGCAACCTAACATTTGAACAAATGACGGACCATTAATAGTGAAAAGGTTAAATGGGCATAACTCGACTACCGTAAGCAAGAATATTAATCACGACACCCAAACAAGATCAAAAAACTTTATTTTTGTTCTCGTCGTTAATCATATTATTAACTATCAGTTAAATGTCAATTTACAATATCAATATTATAAATTGACAGTTTTATGTACTTAATAAAATATAACAGACAGAAAGGAAAATTTTGCCAATTAAAAAATACAAAAATACAGAGATTTTAAAAAAGAAAGTTTAGAAAAAAAAATCTGTAATAAAAAGTGATTATTCACTGCTCTTTGTTTTATATTTTCGGCTCTAAACACCAAAATGCAGCGCAAGGAGAAGTTTTTGAAAGCAGAAACGCACGACGAAATTACCGGAAAAATTGCCTAACTTAAAATACAAGTTAAAAAATCAGATTTATCAAAAGAAGAGCACAGTTTTTCAAAAAAGCTTTTCTTTTTTAAAAAATGTAGAATTTTCTTAGAAATTTTTTAGAGAAGAGACAAAAGCACAGTTTTTTAAAAAAGCTGTTTTTGCCTTTAAAAAAATGTAATGTTTTTTTAAAAATCTGTTAGAGAATAGAGAAAAACAGTTTTTCAAAAAAGGTGTTCTCGCATGTAAAAAAAAATTGTTGAATTCACTCATAAATCTTTTAGAAAAAAGAGAAAAACACAGATTATCAAAAAAACTGTTCTTGTTTTTTAAAAAACTTGTAGAATTGCTTTAGAAATTTTTTTAAAAAAAAAGAAGAGCTCAGTTTTTCAAAAAAGCTGTTCTCGTCTTAAAAAAAATGTAGAAGTTTCTTAAAAATCTTTTACGTAAGAGAAAAGCACTGATTTTCGAAAAAGCTGTTCTCGCCTGTAACAGAGTTGTAAAATTACCTTAGAAATCGTTTAGAGAAGAGTAAAGAGCGCAGTTTTTCAAAAAAACTGCTCTCTTCTTTAAAAAAATTGAATAATTATTTTGGAAATCTTTTAGAAAAGAAAGAAGAGCACAGTTTTTCCATAAAAGTTGTTCTCTTCCTTAAAAAAATTGTTGAATTTTCTCAAAAATTTTTTAGAAAAGATAAAAACACAGATTTTTAAAAAAACTGTTCTTGTCTTTAAAAAAAAATGTAGAATTACCTTCGAAATCTTTTAGAAAAAAGACAAAAACACAATTTTTAAAAAAGCTGTTTTTGACTTTAAAAAAAATGTAATGTTCTATTAAAAATCTGTTAGAGAATAGAGAAAAACAGTTTTTCAAAAAAGCTGTTCTCGCATGTAAAAAAAATGTAGAATTCTCTCATAAATCTTTTAGAGAGGAGAGAAAACACAGATTTTCAAAAAAACTGTCCATGCTTTTTAAAAAAATTTTAGAATTGCTTTAGAAATCTTTTAGAAAAAAAAAGAAAAGCTCAGTTTTTCAAAAAGCTGTTCTCGTCTTAAAAAAAATGTAGAAGTTTCTTAGAAATCCTTTAGGTAAGAGAAAGCACTGATTTTCGAAAAAGCTGTTCTCGCCTGTAAAAAAAATGTAAACTTATCTTAAAAATCGTTTAGAGAAGAGTAAAGAGCGCAGTTTTCCAAAAAAACTGTTCTCTTCTTTAAAGAAAATTGTATAATTATCTTAGAAATCTTTTAGAGAAAAAAGAAAAGCACAGTTTTTTTCATAAAAGTTGTTCTCTTCCTTAAAAAAATTGTTGATTTTTCTCAAAAATCTTTTAGAAAAGAAAAAAACACAGATTTTCAAAAAAACTGTTCTTGTCTTTAAAAACAAATGTAGAATTACCTTAGAAATCTTTTAGAGAAGAGGCAAAAGCACAATTTTTTAAAAAAGCTGTATTTGCCTTTAAAAAAAATGTAATGTTTTATTAAAAATCTGTTAGAGAATAGAGAAAAACAGTTTTTCAAAAAAGCTTTTCTCGCCTTTAAAAAATGTAGAATTTTCATAGAAATCTTTTAGAAAGAAGAGAAAAACACAGATTTTCAAAAAAACTGTTCTTGCTTTTTAAAAAAATTGTAGAATTGCTTTAGAAATCTTTTAGAAAAAAAAAGGATCTCAGTTTTTCAAAAAGCTGTTCTCGTCTTAAAAAAAATGTAGAAGTTTTATAGAAATCTTTTAGGTAAGAAAAAGCACTGATTTTCGAAACAGCTGTTCTCGTCTGTAAAAAAAATGTAAAATTACCTTAGAAATCGTTTAGAGAAGAGTAAAGAGCGCAGTTTTTCAAAAAAACTGTTCTCTTCTTTAAAGAAAATTGTATAATTATCTTAAAAATCTTTTAGAGAAAAAAGAGGAGCACAGTTTTTCCATAAAAGTTGTTCTCTTCCTTAAAAAAATTGTTAAATTTTCTCAAAAATTTTTTAGATAAGAAAAAAACACAGATTTTTAAAAAAACTGTTCTTGTTTTTAAAAACAAATGTAGAATTACCTTAGAAATCTTTTAGAAAAGAGACAAAAACACAATTTTTTAAAAAAGCTGTTTTGCCTTTAAAAAAATGTAATGTTTTATTAAAAATCTGTTAGAGAATAGAGAAAAACAGTTTTTCAAAAAAGCAGTTCTCGCCTGTAAAAAAAATTGTAGAATTCTCTCATAAATCTTTTAGAGAGGAGAGAAAAACACAGATTTTCAAAAAACTGTTCTTGCTTTTTGAAAAAAATTGTAGAGTTGCTTTAGAAATCTTTTAAAAAAAAAAGAAGAGCACAATTTTTTATAAAAGCTGTTTTCGTCTTTAAAAAAAATGTAATATTTTCATAGAAACCTTTTAAAGAAGAGCACAGTTTTCCAAAAAAGCTGTTTTTGCCTTTAAAAAAAATTTAGAATTTCTTTAGCAATTTTTTAGAGAACAGAGAAAAGCACAGTTAATGAAATAAGCTGTTCTCGTTTTACAAAAAAATTAAAATTTTTTAGAAAATGTTTTAAAAAAGAGGAAAAAGCACAGTTTTTAAAAAAAACTGTTTTCGCCTTTAAAAAAATTGTAGAATTTTTTTAGAAATCTCTTAGAGAAGAGCAAACTGTTCTCGCTCTTTAAAATTTTTTTTAGAATCTCCTTACAAATCTTTTAGAGAAGAGAGAAAAACACAGATTTTCAAAAAAGCTGTTCTAGTTTTTAAAAAAATGTAGAATTTTCTTAGAAATCTTTTAGAAGAAAAAGAAGAGCACAGTTTTTTAAAAACCTGTTCTCGTCTTTAAAAAAATAGTAGAATTTCCTTAGAAATCATTGTCGCTCAGTGAAATGGTATTCGATTCGCTGCAAGTCTTTCGTTTCGCTTAGATAAACACATAGAGAATAAGTCAATGATTTGTTGTGCATTTCGTTTTGTTTCTTTTCGGTTGGCCGTCCTGTCCTGCCCCGTGGCTTCCCGCACTTTGCCGTCTACGATGTAATGGGTGCTTTACATTTATCTCGGCCATCTCTGATCCGTATCTCGCCCACACTGCTAACCATTGTGCGGCCGTATCAAGGGCCTTTTTATAAAATCGGCGTTGTCCTGCGCAGGTGTTCCAATCGGACACTTCTCAAAGACTAATTACAATATCTCGACTTTTTTTTCAAAAATCAAGGAGAAGAAAAAACAGTTGACAATTTCGTAATGGAGGCCATTAATCAATCAATGGCGCAATCTGATTATTAATTGATAAATTCAAAACGCGCTTTGTTTACAACAAAAGGAATTTCAAATGATTTTAATAAAAACAGAAATGGAAATAATACAGTTGGAGTTTTCTCGATGGATAATGTGAAGGTTTCATTGATTGGCATAATTAATCTAAATTATATTAATATTTATTGCGGCCATTTTACACCGTAATTGGGTGAGTTGTTTGTATTATCGGTGAGTGTGTGCTACCTATTATCAATTCGAAACGTGATAAGTGATTACTAATTTATCTGTTTGTAAATAAACAAAGAAACGAAATGAAATATGTAAGTCAAATTTTTGAAAATAAATAAATAGGAAATATTTTTTTACATCCAGAAATGGCCGATTATAATTATGATAACACTTAGGAACGTTATCAGATCACGACACATTCAAACGCGAAATTGCTTTTGCCTATCTCTAACTCTGATTAAGAATGAAGCATCATACTGCCACACCAACATTTAACATTTTTAATTATTTCAAAATTATGCATTTCTCTTATATTATTTTAATTTAATAAAGCGATAAGAATCGACAAAAAATATTCATTGCGGTATCAATTCTATTTATTATTATAATTATTATCACAGACCCTTGACCAATTTTCCGCTTCATTCTTTATTTATTGTAGCAAAAACGTCATTTCCTTTGTTTCTCCCACAATTTTTTGCTAAATAATTATAAAATCAGAGTTTGCATTGATTGACAGTTGTGTCAAATCGGTCCATTCTAGTTCAGTGCAACTAAAGACACTCTAATACCATACACATATTTTAAAAGATTCTAAAAGCACCAGTTTATCAGAAAATGTAAAATTATTTTATTGTCGCTCCATAGAATGTTCTAGATTCTAAAATATTTTAAACTATTACGTTAAATAAAGCAAAATATTCTAGATCCTAGATTGTTCTAAAATCGACAATTTGTTACATAAAAATATTCTAGAATGTTTAGGATAACGTAAATTCGATAGTGCAGAACAAGAAAATTTTCTAGAAGGTTTGAAATAACGTAATTATATTTTAAAAAATTCTAGAAGCACAAAATTGTTTTGCTCTTGCCCTACAGATTGTTCTAGAGTGTTTTTATATAATGTAATCATTATATAAAATAAATCAAAGTAGTCTAAGTTGTTCTAGAATCGATAATTGGTTACATAGTTATTCTAGAATGTTTAGAACAACGTAAATTTAACAGTTTAGAATAAAATAATATTCTAGAATGTTTTGGATAACGTAAATATATTTTAGAAGATTCTAGAAGCACCAATTTATCAGAAAATGTAAAATTATTTTTGTGTTACTCTATAGAATGTTCTAGAATGTTTGAAACCGTTATACATATAACATAACTTAAAATAACCTAAATTGTTCTAGAATTCGTTACATGAAAATATTCTAGAATGTTTAAAACAACGTAAATTTATCAGTTCAGAACAAAATAATAATCTAGAATGTTTCTGATAACGTAAATATATTTTAGAAGATTCTAGAAGCAACAATTTATAAAAAAATGTATAATTATTTTGTTGTCGCTCCATAGAATGTTCTAGATTCTAGAATATTTGAAACTATTACGTAAAATAAAACAAAATAGTCTAGACACTAGATTGTTCTAAAATCGACAATTTGTTACATAAAAATATTCTAGAATGTTTGGGATAACGTAAATTCGATAGTGCAGAACAAGAAAATTTTCTAGAAGGTTTGAAATAACGTAATTATATTTTAAAAAATTCTAGAAGCACAAAATTGTTTTGCTATTGCCCTACAGATTGTTCTAGATTGTTTTTATATAATGTAATCATCATATAAAATAAATCAAAATAGTCCAAGTTGTTCTAGAATCGATAATTGGTTACATAGTTATCCTAGAATGTTTAGAACAACGTAAATTTAACAGTTTAGAATAAAATAATATTCTAGAATGTTTTGGATAACGTAAATATATTTTAGAAGATTCTAGAAGCACCAATTTATCAAAAAATGTAAAATTATTTTTGTGTTACTCCATAGAATGTTCTAGAATGTTTGAAACCGTTATACATATAACATAACTTAAAATAACCTAAATTGTTCTAGAATTCGTTACATGAAAATATTCTAGAATGTTTAAAACGACGTAAATTTATCAGTTCAGAACAAAATAATAATCTAGAATGTTTTGGATAACGTAAATATATTTTAGAAGATTCTAGAAGCAACAATTTATAAAAAAATGTATAATTATTTTGTTGTCGCTCCATAAAATGTTCTAGAATGTTTAAACCCATTACGTAAATTGAATTAAAATAGTATAAATTATTCTAGAGTCGTTAGTTATATCAGAATATTCTAAAATACTCAGAGTAACGTAATTATATTTTAAAAAATTCTAGAAGCAACAATTAGTAAAAAAAAAGTTTCGTTATCGCTCTATAAAATGTTCTAGAATATTAGGAACAATTTTGTAAAATAATTTAAAATTGTATTAATTGTTCTAGAATTAATAGTTTTTTACATCAGAATATTCTAGAATGTTCAGAATATCATAAATATATTTTAGAAAAATCTAGAAGCACCGATTTGTCAAAAAATGTAAAATTGTTTTGTTATTGTCCCACAGATTGTTCTAGAATGTTTGAAACCTTTAAAATTGTTCTAGAATCGACAGTTCGTTACATAAAAATATTCTAGAATGTTTAGGACAACGTAAACTTGATGGTATAGAACAAAATAATATTCTAGAATATTTCGGATAACGTAATTATAATAGATTCTAGAAGCACCAATTTATTAAAAAATTTAAAATTGTTTTGTTATCCTTCTATAAAATGTTCTAGAAAATTTGGAACAATTGTTTAAAATAAATTAAAATTAAAATAGTTTGTTACATCAAAATATTCTAGAATGTGCAGAATAACATAAATATATTTTAGAAAATTCTAGAAACACCAATTTATCGGAAAATGTAAAATGTGCGCTAAATTAAAATTTAAAATAAGTACTGGAACGAAATCTTACGTTGTGTTTGACAAAATGGCGGTAAATTTTTGAGATGTGACTACATAAAGATTGTAATTAGGAGACTACAATAAAACCGCAATTTAGAAGAAAACGTTTTGCAGTAAATCGTTTGCAAAAAGTAAAATAAACAAATTAAAAGTGATTCAGTTATTAATAATACAAACAAAACAACTTGCATATCTTAAAACAACAAAATAATGATCATAAAGTAAAATAAACACATTGTAAAACACAATTAGATTTTTTTACTGCAAAAAAAACCGGATAAAACCTTCCTAAACCGTGTCCACAAATAAGGCTCAAATATGTTTATAAATAAAAATGATTCAACAAATCATTTACAACAACTTAAAATTATTTTACATTTAAATGTCGAGATAACAGATTAAGACAGTTGACTAAATACTGCAAAAGCTAAAAAAACTTACATAGATGTGATACATGTGAACAGATACGGTTGAAAATATTGTCTCACCAAAGCCACTTAAAAAGGTAGCAAAACTTCTAGTAGAGAATGCTTTAGTACGAGAATTGGTCATGTTTATAATCTACAATATTTTTGGATTTATACAAAAAATAGTGGATTAAAAGTGCTTTTTTAAGAGACTGAATGCTCGACAGAAACAAAAGTTAGATTTGAGGAATTTTCTTGTCAAACAAATCCCAAATTTATATCCCTAAAATTTATTAATAATTTTAAAGATATAATTAGAAAAGAAATGCAAAAAACTATTTATTGAATATCAACTGCTTGCTCAGTCACGCCTTAAAGCACAAAAAATTAGTGTTATATTTAGCCCGCTATCTGCGGCCTCAAGAACTAGTTTGAATAAAAAAGCGCGCTTTTTAAACCTCTGTTTTAGCGATAATTCGTTCGCATATATTATTGTCTGTGATTATCTTCTATGTTGGTCGCATTCCGCACGGAACTAAATCGTCCAATAATTTCCATCGCAGCACGTGCAGATAATGCGTTCCTCTTTACCGTAAATGCGATTGTAATTCGCATTGTTTGCATTTTCCACGACGTATACCAGGGCATGCTTGTTAGGGCCAGTTGTATAAAACGAGTCTTAACTTGTGCTTACTAAAACGCGGTCTTAATTTTAAACCATGCTTAAAAGCTATGATAATTGTATAAACCAAAGTATGTACTGGATTTATTAATCATGCGATTAAATGTTTTATCCTTAAGTTGGTATTGAATACATTAAATTTAACGTCAAGTTTATGTCAAGTTGTCGTAAAAATATTTCACGTATTTTGCTGTCGACCAAGTACTGGACTGAAATACCGGCCGTTCTTAATGGCACAATGTAAAAAAAAAGATCTGCGAATTTTACGCCAAACGAAATTGAAACATTGGTAGCACTTGTAAAAAAACATAATAGAGGAATCAATTGCAACAGTACCGATGTTCACAAGGAGGAAATCCGAAAAGAGACTTGGGAAAGAATATTAAATGAATTTAATTCAAAGTTGGGAGGAGTTTTCCGCTCAGGAAAGGTACTAAAAACCAAATATAAGAACATTTGGACTTCTTCGGCAAAAAAATGCGCAAATATCAAAAAAATACCGAAAGAAACAGGTGGTTGTCCGCCCAAAAAAATAATAATTACCGAATTAGACGAAACAATAAAAGAAATTCATGGAACACAAATTGTTGGTGCAAAAAGAAGATATGACGATGACTTTGAAGAAGGTATCAACATTATATTATACATAGATTGATAAAGATTTACTTAATTTTGCCAGATGCTGATTTATTGGGAGATCACTCTCTAATTATTCTAGAAAATTCTTCAAAAATTACAGATGTAGTTGGTGAAAAAGAAAACGTTATCAACAGCAACAGTATGTACGCATATATAATTTTTAATTATCTATTAGTTTAGTTACATATTTGTAAGAAAATTTATAAAAACATAAAAAAAATATTTTATTTTTTAAAGTATGCAACGCAGGTGAGACTTCATCAGATTATACATGGAAAACATATACTCCTTCAAAGTTACAAACACCTATGTCTTCAGAATTAAAAAGTACCAAACGTATGTAAAAAATAATAAAAGTATTATTTAACGTTAAATTGTAAATACTTACTAGGTAAATCTAAAGAAGATACGTCACTTAAATGTAAAATTGGAAACTGGGCTAGTTCTAAAATTGAACTAACACAACTTCAAAAAGAAAACTATTCAAAAGAACATGAATTGAAAATGACTCACTTAATTAAAAAACTTGGAAAAGAATTAGAACTTATGGAGAGAGAATTAAATCAGCGTATGGAGTTGCTACAAAAAGAGCACGATGCTCGAATGAGTATTATGAGTAAAAAGTATTCCTAAAATTTTGTTATTAATAATGTTTATATTAAAAATATTAAATAAATGTTAATATTTTTAAAAAATGTTTTACTTTTGTATATAGACAAAACAAAACGTTTTTCTAACAAATTTTATTATTCAAAACATTTTCAGAACTTCAAAATATATCAATATATTAACAATAATTGTAAAGTTGTAACTTTCGTTTCTATAAAAATGTATAAATCCAACAAAACATAACCCATAAAAATAGATAATTTTACAAATTATTGTACAATTTGAAATTGGAAAAAAAATTATAAAATACAAAAACTTTACCAGAAAAAAATTATTGATTATGATAATGTATGTCTATAACAAACCTTGAAAATATTCATTTACTAAAATATTTCTTGTAATATTTCTGTCATTTATATTTGGGTTATGTCTTCTTGGCGCATATTCATTTACATGCATCGTTAAATCTATAGCGTTTGCTTCTTCTTCGTTAATGGCGGGTAGTTCGTCCCTCATATAAGTGGCAATATTGTGCAGAACAGCGGTTGCTACTACTATAGTCTCCACTTTCTCTTGCTTAAGTCTTATGCCCAATGCAAGAATAGGAAAGCGACGTTTCCAAACACCAAAACAACGTTCTATAGGATTTCTGGTTCTGATTTGCCCTTCATTAAAGAGATGCTCCGCTCTTGTTGTTAGATTTCCCAAAGGCATTATTAAATAACTAGTAGATATGCCATCTGCACACAATATATTGCAAATAAGTAATTTATGGTCACAAATATTGTTTGTTTTTTTAAAAAAACTCTAGAGTGCTTTGAAACTAAAAAACAATTGTTTTGTATGTCTGTGATTAATCTTTACACACTTGTCAAACTGACAGATCTCATAATCTCACTTGTCGACAATTAAAACAAAAATACATTTTTATAAAAATATTCATTTATTACCTACAAAAACTGTTGAAAATGTCTTCCTTGATGCTGAACACATAAAGCATATCGTCTTCGAACATTATTTATCACATCATTCAGTTCAACCAAATTTTCATTAATTTCATCAAGTTGTTGTATGGAGTCACGTACGACATACGTAACAATGTCATGGCTTGCTACGATTTTTTTTTTAACGAACACACATTAGCTTGTACGTTGTATGAAAAAAAGCCTTTTCTGTTTCTGCAAATTTCTGCTTGGTCCCCACCAGGACTTTGTATTTTTATGTGGGTACAATCTAAAGCTCCAATGCATCTTGGAAATCGTGCTATATTGTAGAAGCCTTGCCGAACATTATTAATCTCATCATCCGTCTGCGGCATTGCAATAAACTCATAGTTGAGCCAGAACTGTGATAATTTTTGTTACCACTCGACTCACCGTGGCTTTATCAACTCCATTTAGATCTCCTATTACAAAAAGCATAGAATTTGTGGCTAAAAATCTTAAAGTCGTCAGCAAAATTTGCTCTGGTGAAAGAGCTTAATTTCTATTAAACAACTTATGTAATATAAAAAAATAGTTGTGTGAAACATACCTAAAAGTTGGAGAAGCTATTTGAGCAAAAATTTTGTTTAAAACATATCGCACAACAGGTTTAGATAATCTGAAACGATTTCTAAATTCATCATCTGACCATTTTGTAAAATTATCGATTCTCTCCCTAAATATATTCTAGGCGATCTTATTACTTGAACAATTAACTCTTGAAAGTCTTCGTCGTCAGTTATTTTTTCAATATCGTTGATTATATTTATCATTTTTTAATAAATGACTTTTTTGACAATTTAAGAATATGTCAATAATTAATCACACGCTTAAAAAAATTAAACCATCTCATGACTAGGTTTAAAGTTAAGCTGGAAATAAAGGGTGCTTAATTTTTATACAATGCAAATTTAACTTAAACCGGTTTAAGCTCCGAGCTTAAGTTTTATACAACTGGGCCTTAGAGGCGCTATTATTGCGTTTAAATGGCGCATTAAACAACAACGGATTTGATCGCGGAAATGAATTTTTTGATTATTGGAGATGAAAGGGGTGGCTAAGATACGACAACACTGACAGAGATATACTAGACTAACTTTATAACTTGAGCTTCTTGACTACTCCTACACGAAAACAATAGCTAGAGGAGAGATCAGTGGCTGATATTGCAAAGAATGGACCAAGATTTTATAATAATAACATAATTATATCAGGCTTATCATGAATTATTAGTTATTGTTATGTAATAGAAATTTTAAAAAAATATTATTTATTACTAGATTTTGTTGTCCTGTTTCGCGTATTTTTTTTGTTTTTCGAGAATGTTTACGAATGTTTAAGACAACGTAAATTTGATAGTACAAAACAGGATAATATTCTAGAATGTTTCAAATAACGTAAATATATTTTAAAAGGTTTTAGAAGCAACAATTTATCAGAAATTGTAAAATTGTTTTGTTATCGCTCCATAGATTGTTCTAGAATGCTTGAAATCATTACAAAAAATAAATCAAAATACTCTAGATTGTTTTAGAATTTTTAGAATAACGTAAAATTAATAGAATAAGACAGGTTAATATTCTAGAATGTTTCAGATAATGTAAATATATTTTAGACAATTCTAGAAGCACCAATTTATAAGAAATTGTAAAAAATTTTGTTATCGTCTCATAGATTGTTCTAGAATGTTTAAAACCATTACGTAAAATAAATAAAATAATCTAGATTGTTCTAAAATCGATAATTCGTTACATCAAAATATTCTAGAATGTTTAGGATAAGATAAATTTGATAGTGCAAAACAGAAAATTATTCTAAAATGTTTCGGATAACGTAAACATGTTTTAGAAGATACTAGAAGTACCAATTCATCAAAAAATGTGAAATTGTTTTGTTATCCTTTTATAGAATGTTCTAGAATGTCTAAAACAGTTATTTAAAATAAATCAAAACTGTCTAAGCTGTTCAAAAATCGACAGTTTGTTACATCAGAATATTCTAGAAGTTTCAAGATAACGTAAAGATAGCAAAATAGGATATAATTCTAGAATGTTTCGAATAACGTAAATATATTTTAAAAGATTCTAAAAACGCCAAATTATTAAAAAATACGAAACTGGTTTGTTATCGCTCCGTAGAATCTTCTAGAATGTGTGAAACCATTATGTAAACTTTAAAAGTAGTCTAGATTGTTCTAGAATCGATAATTCGTTATATAAGAAGATTCTAGAATGTTTAGAATAACGTAAATTAGATAGTTCAGAACAGGATAATATTCTAAAATGTTTCGGATTAAATAGATGTATTTTAGAGGATTCTAGAAGCACCAATTTATCAGAAAATGTAAAATTATTTTGATGTTTCTCCACAGACTATTCTAAAATGTTTTAAACTATAATATAAACTAAATCAAAGTCTGAATTATACTAGTATCAATAGTTTGCTAGAAAAGAATATTCTAGAATGTTTAGGATTACGTAAATTTGATAGTCCTGTACAGAAAAGTATTCTAGAACGTTTAGTTAACGTAAATAAATTTAAAAAAATTTAAAAAATCCCAATTTTTAAAAAATGTTATATCATTTTGTTATCACTCTCTAGAATGTTATAGAATGTTTTAAACTAAATCAAAGTCTAAATTGTTCTAGAATCGATAGCTTGTTAGAAGAGAATATTCTAGAATGTTCAAGACTGCGCAAATTAATAGTCTTGTACAGAAAAGTATCCTAGAATGTTTTAGTTAACGTCCATAAATTTTTAGAAATTTGAGAAACTACAGTTTTTTGCAAAATGTTATATCATTTTGTTATGGCTCTATAGAATGTTCTAGAATGTTTTAAACTACAATATGAACTAAATCAAAGTCTGAGTTATTCTAGAATCGATAGTTTGTTAAAAGAGAATATTCTAGAATGTTCAGGATTACGCAAATTTACTAGCCCTGTACAGGAAAATAATCCTAGAATGTTTTAGTTAACGTAAATATATTTCCAAAAAAGTGAAAAACGCCTATTTTCTGAAAAATGTTATATCATTTTGTTATCGCTCTATAGAATTATCTAGAATATTTTAAACTATAATATAAACTAAATCAAAGTCTGAATTGTTCTAGAATCGATAGTTTCTTAAAAAAGAATATTCTAGAATATTCAGAATTTAGAATTTTTGGAAAAATGTTATATCATTTTCTTATCGCTCCATAGAATGTTCTAGAATGTTTTAAACTATAATATAAATTAAATCAAAGTAAATTATTCTAGAATCAATAGTTTGTTAGAAGAAAATATATAGTTTACTATAGTCAAATATATAGTATATATATAGTCAAATAGTTTACTATATGAACTACATCAAAGTCTAAAATATTCTAGAATCAACAGTTTCTTAGAAAAAAATACTCTAAAATGTTCAGAATTACGCAAATTTGATAGTCTTGTACAAGAAAACAACCCTAGAATGTTATAATTAAAGAAAATATATTTTAAAAAATTTGAGATGCCTCAATTTTTTTAAAAATGTTATATCATTTTGTTATCGCTCTATAGAATGTTCTAATAAAATGTTTTAAACTATAATATGAATTAAATCAAAGTCTGAATTATTCTAGAATCGATAGTTTGTTAAAAAAGAATATTCTAGAATGTTCAGGACTGCGCAAATTAATAGTCTTGTACAGAAAAGTATCCTAGAATGTTTTAGTTAACGTAAATAAATTTTTAGAAATTTGAGAAACTACAGTTTTTTGCAAAATGTTATATCATTTTGTTATGGCTCTATAGAATTATCTAGAATGTTTTAAACTATAATATAATCTAAATGAAAGTGTAAATTGTTCTAGAATTGATAGTTTCTTTAAAAAAATATTCTAAAATGTTTAGGATTCCCAATTTTTGGAAAAATGTTATATCATTTTGTTATCGCTCTATAGAATGTTCTAGAATATTTTAAACTGCAATTTAAACTAAATCAAAGTCTAAATTATTCTAGAATTGATAGTTTATTAGAAAAAAATATTCTAGAATGTTCAGAATTACGCAAATTTGATAGTCCTGTACAGGAAAATAATCCTAGAATGTTTTAGTTAACGTGAATAAATTTTAAAAAATCTGATAAACGCCAATTTTTTGAAAAATGTTATATCATTTTGTTATCGCTTTATAGAATTATCTAGAATATTTTAAACTATAATATAAACTAAATCAAAGTCTGAATTGTTCTAGAATCGACAGTTTCTTAAAAAAGAATATTCTAGAATGTTCAGAATTCCCAATTTTTGAAAAAATGTTATATCATTTTCTTATCGCTCCATAGAATGTTCTAGAATGTTTTAAACTACTATATGAACTACATCAAAGTCTAAAATATTCTAGAATCAACAGTTTCTTAGAAAAAAATACTCTAAAATGTTCAGAATTACGCAAATTTGATAGTCTTGTACAAGAAAACAACCCTAGAATGTTTTAATTAAAGAAAATATGTTTTAAAATATTTGAGATGCCTCAATTTTTTTGTTATCGCTCTATAGAATGTTCTAGAATGTTTTAAACTATAATATAAATTAAATCAAAGTAAATTATTCTAGAATCAATAGTTTGTTAGAAGAAAATATTCTAGAATGTTCAGGATTATGCAAATTTGATAGTCCTGTACAAAAAATAGTCCTAAAATGATTTAGTTAACCTAAATATATTTTTAAAAATTTGAAAATTTCCAATTTTTTTAAAAAATGTTATATTATTTTGTTATCACTCTCTAGAATGTTATAGAATGTTTTAAACTATAATATAAACTAAATCAAAGTCTGAAATATTCTAAAATTAATAGTTTGTTGGAAAGGATACTCTAGAATGTTCAAAATTACGCAAATTTAATAGTCCTTTACAGGAAAATAATCCTAGAATGTTTTAGTTAAAGAAAATATATTTTAAAAAGTTTGAAAAGCCCTAATTTCTTAAAAATGTTATATCATTTTGTTATCGCTTTATAGAATGTTCTAGAATGTTTTAAACTATGGTATGCACTAAATCAGAGTCTGAATTGGTCTAGAATCGATAGTTTGTTAGAAGAAAATATTCTAGAATGTTTAGGATTACGCAAATTTTATAGTCCTGTACAGGAAAATAATCCTAGAATATTTTAGTTAAAGAAAATATATTTTAAAAAATTTGAAAAGCTCAAATTTTTCGGAAAATGTTATTTTGTTTTAATATCGCTCAACAAAATGTTCTAGAATATTTTAAACTATTTAAGTAATTAAAAGACTGAATTATTCTAGAATCGATAGTTTGTTGCAAAAATTTTTTCTAGATCATTACAAAATACTGTAGAATGTTTGAATTCAATAGTTTTGTTACAACAACAGTTCAGAATTAAACTCCACATGCGCAGTAATGTTTTAATGATCCAAAATCTCTAATTTACATGCTCCGTTTTAAATAAATAAAAAAAATGTCTTCTAGACATTCTATTTCAAACCTCTTAGTGGGTATTCCAAGTAGTTAGGAAGAGATAAAAATATGCGCTTGCAATCTACCCCTCTAAGAGGCTGGAAATAAGACATTCAAAAACGATTTTGTTTTATTTAAAAATTCATTATTTATAAACTTATAATTTAAATAAATAAAAAATGCTAAATACGCTAATAAAGACGCATTTTTGCTGTGATACAGGGTTATTCACAAAATGTAGTTTTGCTTCTGATCAACAGATAGTACAATATAGAAATATTTTTTTTTGTTGTTAGATATTATCAGTGTTGTGTGCATATCTTTGATTAATTATTACGGTACACAGTTTTGTATTATAAAAAATCCGGTGTATATTAATGATGGAATGTGGTCTTATCTCGAAACCATAACCATATTATTGGCGTTGGCATATAGAACCAGAGGTTATCTCGAACTTGACGTTTTAATACTATTAATTAAGATGAATGGTTTTTGCAAAAGACCATCAACATTTATCATCATTAATAGATCAAATTTCTCTTCGATGACACATAAATACAGAAATCTGTAATTAAATCTGTGACAAGAGAGCGCACCAATTTAATCAATTAAAAAACATTCTATATTTAACAGGGCGTATCCGTTTTAATAATAGCAACTGTTTTACATAATTTTCTATAATGGCGGCGTCGATGAATAAATAAATTTCTTGTAAACCTTAACATTTACTTTGGGAAAAAAATCAACACTAGAGGTCGCTTTTTTCACTGTCGTGACTCCGCCTATTTTGGAGGGTGCGCAAAAAGGCTCAATTATGGTAATTACAATGTAATTTGCGTATCGTCTTTAGCGTTTATACGCTATAAATGTCTATTTTCAATTAAGGAAATTTACGAGTGTTTCGCTATAAAATCGGCTTTTTGTTCGGTCGAATGCGTTTTAAATCGCCGGATTATAAATAATAACGGATCACGTTTGATCCATACAGCACAATGTCGTTGCTCATAGACAATATTATGTGATTTCTATCGGAGATATCTACCAGTTTATGGATGACATTAAACGCACAAGAATGTCGAGGAATGGTCCTTACTCATAACGGATTGATACAGCTCCCGTGGGAAACACCAGATGCTATATCAAAATGTCGGAAAGTCACTAAACTCAATTTCAATCAAAACACAAGCAATTTCCTCATACAAATTAACAGCGTTACTATTTAACCGAAATTTATGTACAGCTTGCCCTTAAGACTTGTGTAATTTAGCTACCACCTTCCAGATGGCGCTGCTTAATTTAACATCTGCTACGTAGTAATTGCTAAATTAAACAGCGCCATCTAGAATGTGGTAGTTGAACTACACAAGTCTTAAGGGCAAGCTCTACACAAATTTTGGATAATAAGATTTTTAGTCAAATTATTGACACAACCATCAATAAATTACTTATGATGGCTTACTACAACAAATTGTCATACACACGTGACAACTATATTTACTTTTTTCAAGCATAGCCCACTAGGATTTCATGATAACTAGTTATATATTCTCGGAATTTTTTATAACTACTTGCTTAAAAATCACACCAGATTTGATCTGATTTAGTGATTAATATTTAGATAAATATATTATAGAGGAACTAGTAGTAAGTAATTAATGAAAGTTTTGTTGCAAATTTTTTAATTTTCTATGTGTATTTGTAATAATTGTGATAAAATCTGTGATTTGCAATAGATTTTTGTTGCTTGTGGTCATGTGGCTGTAATCGTAAAGTTTGTAGTAAGCCAGAGGCCTCCCTGACATGACTATGGAGCGCGTGGGCCGCTTATTTTCAGTCCATAAACCATGGGCAAAATAATAGACCATAAGTATCTCCACGCTGGTTGATATACAACCTCTGTATCCCAACAAACAACCATCGATTTACAAACTATCCTCGATTGAAAATTGTTTATAGTAAACGATTCAATCCAGTGTTGACAATTGGCCCTCTTGACGATTATTTCTCAACTGTTCAGTCATAGATCAGTCATGATCTCGTTAAATGGTACAGATGGGCAAAAACCTCGTGCCATTTAATGTTTAATTCATAGGAGAGTTGTCTAATACATGTGCATTGGTGGCCAACTCGTTCATAACTTCTCGAGAGATATTGTTATTACACTGAGGAAGAAAAACTCGAGTGCCGAAACGTCACAGCGTACCAACAACGGTCTTAATCTATTTGATATGGGCATCATGCTTGCCGCTGCGTTAAGATGCCGAGTCACACGCTGATTGATAAACATGAGTCGAGATTATCTACATATTTGAGACAGTTATTCATGGTGGAACTGCGTTCCCAGGAAGCGAGCGCCCAAGGCGGATATTTTCTACGAGATTTGCAGCGAGTTTTTGCCGTTGCCTTATTCAATATCAGCGGTAATTAATTGATTTTTATATTTTCTCGAGTTTGATGAGGAGGCGATCGAATGCACGCAATATTGACAGACCGGTTCGGTTTTCAAAAGTGCCAACACTACAAAAACGATTAATACGAAACTACAGCCAATAATGGGAATTTAATTTTATGCCGACAGGGGAAAATTAGGATAAATACTGGATAGCTGAATTATAAATAAACAAATAACGCGAGATGATTATAATTATGATAAGACGGAGGAACGTTATCAGATCACGACACATTCAACGCGAAATTGCTTTTGCCTATCTCTGACTCTGATTAAGAATGAAGCATCAGACTGACACACCAACACTTAACGTTTTTAATTATTTGCAAAATAACATATTTCTCTTACACGATTTTAATTTAATTAAACGATAACATCTTATTAAAAACGACAAAAAAATTTAATACAGAGTGGATTCGATTTGTTAACTGAAATTGATTCGTCGCTTAATCCACTGTTGAAATCTCTCAGTATAGCGGCATTTGACAGTCATTCTTTAAATTTTTCTCACAAAAATTTTAAAGTTTATCTTATTTGTCACCATTTTGTCTAATTCTTAGCTCTTTATTCAATTAATACTCTGAAAAAATAAATTTTTAAAATTAGGCAAGTTTCAGGAAATTGAAATGAGTTTGTCGCTTAATCTCCCGATATAATCTCTCAGTATTTTTGCCAGAAAAATTGTATTTATTAAAATTTGTTGATTATAATAATACGAAACTCTCTAGCTCATGTCCTTTTGGTGTTTGACCGTCTTTTTTAATTTTTTTCTGAAATTTTGAAGGCCATTAGTAGACACTTTTGATCTTAAAACTAAACACAAATAAATGTTGTTATAAAAGTTTCTTACGGTTCTTTGTTTCAAATTAAGTAAATTTAACAAAAAACTCTGAAAAACTACATTTTCAAAGACAGACAAGTTTCAGGAAACTGAAATAGATTTGTCGCTGCATCTCCTGATAAAGTCTCTCAGTATAATCGTCAAAAAAAACATTTTTTTATTAAAATTTATTAATTATAATAATATGAAACCTTTAAGGCTCATGTTCATTTTGCATTTGATCGTTTTTTATTTAATTTTTCCTGAAATTTAAAAGAATATTTGTAGATTCTTTTAATCTCAAAACTAAACACAGAAAAATCTTGTTTGCAGCAGTTTTTCACGATTCTTTGCTTCTAATTCAGTAAATTTAACCCAAAATTTAAAAAACTAAATTTTTGCGCGATTGGTTGTTTTTATCAATTTACTGTGCCTGTTTCCACGACGGTAGATTGCTGTTACTGGTTGCTACGTGTAACAAAACGGTAAGTAATTCACTTACCGTTCAGTAAACGGTAAGCAATTAAATCTAAAAAAAAACAATTTTGCGATTTATTTATTAAAATTAAATGTACAATTATTATAATTAATAGTAGTAATACCACTCGCATTTGAGTTTCTGGTGTTAATAGACAAACTGTCCGACGTAGAAGTCCCAGGTTGTTGTAATAGTCCACCAACATCAACTCCGTTATTCGCCAAAAGTGTAGCCGATGTGCGTCGAAACGAGTGTCCAGTAAAACCTTCAGGGGCTTTCAACTTTAAATACTTTGCAATTTTTGACGGCCAGCCTCCAATTGTGCCTTTTCCTGTGACTTGCCTAGTGCATTTGCCATTTCGATAGTTCAGAAATAAATGATCTGACGTTGGGTTGCTTGGTCGAATTCTTATGTATTTTCGAAGTATTTCAAATAATGAACTGCTTCATTTTTTTTATTAATAACTGTGAACGTTCGCTGAATATTCGTTTTTGTATTTGGAATATTTACTATAAACATTTCTTCATGTTCTTCTATGTCACTCATTTTAATATTGTACAATTCCTCTCGTCTACAAGCGCCCGATACTCCCAATATCATTGCTACCTGCAAATATATTGTTTCCTTAGAACTCAGATGTACCACCTCATCATCTACAACATACCTTTTGAATTAAAAATTGTTCGTCTGGTGCTTCATTCAAGAATTTTTCCATGTCTTCTTTGGTAAAAATTTTAGCCTTCTTAGGCCGATATCCAATATTTTTTCTCTTAAGATAAGCAATTAATGTAGCAAACTTAGGAATATCGATAGTATCATGGAGAAAAATTGTACTCATCAGCATAGAATACTCCGCCCATAAACAGCCTGGGGCCTTCAAGTGTCCACTTCTCACCACAAAATACACTAACAAGCTCTTTTCATTTACAGAAATCTTCTTTGCTTCACGCCATTCTTTAAACAACCTGTATGTCTGTTCATATCGGGCTTTAGATTTTTCTGGAATTATTGCCGAACATCCTTCTTGCCAAGCGTCTAAATCATCCGGTGGATCATCACTATCGCTCATATTCGCTTCGAAAACGGAACCACAATACAGAACTAAATATGTAGGAATGATTGTATCAAAAAGACAATTTTACTCGTTTGGAACAAAACCATAGCAACCATGGAACAGCCACCCAAAGTTTTCAGTTTCAATCTTCCCGATTATCACAAATGTATTGATATAAATTATTATTATTATTATTCTAGAAACTCCAATCGCGCAAAAAACGTTATAAGCATGTCGAACGTTAAGGATTACCGTTCTCAGACAATAATTGGAGTCGTTGCTTGCTCCTCCTCCAAACAATTGTCTTCAAACGGTAAGCATTCCTTACCGTTCTCCATACTTAATATACTATTTCAGAGACAGGCAAGTTTCAGGATAAAGTTTCAACGCCAAAAAAGTAGTGTTTATTAAAATTTATTGATTATACTAATACAAAACTCCCAGGGCTTATGTCCTTTTGCAATTGACCGTTTTTTTATATTTCCTGAAATTTTAAAGACACTTTTGGTATTAAAACTAGACACAAAAAAGTCTTGTTGATAACAATTTTTTACAATTATTTGCTTCTAATTTAGTAAATTTAACAAAAAATTTTTTAAAAACTACATTTTCAGAGAAAGGCAAGTTTCAGGAAACTGAAATAGGTTCGTCGCTTATTCTCCTGATAAAGTCTTTCAGTATAAACGCAAAAAAAATAGTGTTTATTAAAATTTATCGATTTTAATAATACGAAACCTTCAGATCTCATGACCTTTCTCCATTTGAGCCTCTTTTGTTAATTTTTCCTAGCATGTAAAAGGCCATTTTCAGACACTTGTGGTCTTAAAACTAGACACAAAAAAGATTGTAACAATTTCTCACAATTTTTTGTTTTTTAATCAGTAAATTTAACATAAAACTTTAAGAAGTTAAATTTTCAAAATCAGTGATGTTTCAGGAAAGTGAAATGGGTTTGTTGCTCTATCTCTTAACGAAGTCTTTCAGTATCATCGTCAAATAAAAAATATCAAAGTTTATTGATTATAATAATACAAAACTCTCAGAGCTTGTGTCCGTTTTATATTTGACCTTCTTTTTTTCAATTTTTCTTGAAATTTATTAATTAAAAAGCCAATTACAGACACTTTTGGTCTCCAGACTAAACCAAAAAAAATCTTGTATGCAGTTGCTCACTATTTCTTGTTCTTTATTACGCAAATTTAACATAATACTCTAAAAAATTTAATTTTCTAAATCAGGCACATTTCAGGAAGCTAAAATGGGTTCGTCGTTTGATCTCCTGATAATGTCTCTCAGTGTCATTGCTTAAAAAAATAATATTTATTAAAATTTATTAATTATAATAACGCGAAATCCTCATAACTCATGTCTTAAAAAAGACAAAAGAATCTGACCGTTTTTTTTAATTTTTTCTAAAAATTAAAAAGCCATCTGCAGACACTTCTATTCTCAAAACTAGACACAAAAAATGTTATTTATAACAATTTCTCACAATTTTTTGCTTTTTAATCAAAAAAATTAACATATAATTCTAAAAAACTATATTTCCTAAATGAGACAAGTTTCAAAAAACGAAAATATGTAGGTTCGTTGCTCTATCTCCTGATAAAGTCTCTCAAATATCATCGCCAAAAAAAAATATTTGTTAAAATTTATTGATTATAATAATATACAATCTTCAGGGCCCATGACCTTTCTGCATTTGAGCCTCTTTTTTTAATATTTCCTGAAATTTAAAAGACCTTTCGTAAACACTTCTGACCTTAAAACCAGAATAAAAAAATCTTGTTTGTAATAGTTTTTTTATGATTTTTTGCTCTTTAAGCAGTAAATTTAACATAAATCTTTAAAAAGCTGATTTTTTAAAATCAAACAAGTTTCAGGAATAGCAAAGGTGTTCCAATCGAACAACAACGTCGAGAAACTGTGTACCGGTTTCGAGGTTTTTTTCCCTCATCAGTACAGTGCATCTCGGAGCGTTGTGCTTGATTGGAACAAGGGTGGGAGAACTCGCTTATATCAAGCGAAGTTCGGCTAGTAGTCGTATAGACAGACACAGTGTGCCATTTAACGAAGAGTGCTGAAAGGTGCGAGAATTGGTATATTAATGTTGGCGAATAACAAAGTTATCTATTCAGCTCTCGCTCGTCCACCAACATAACCAACCTCCACGACTAGGCAAAAACAACTACTTCGCCCCGACCGACATTGAATTACATCACCAAATCAGCACACTGTGTCTGTCTATACGACTACTAGCCGAACTTCGCTTGATATAAGCGAGTTCTCCCACCGGTTCCAATCGAGCACAACGCTCCGAGATGCACTGTACTGATGAGGAGCAAAAACCCCAAAACCGGTATACAGTTTCTCGACGTTGTTGTTCGATTGGAACACCTTTGCTAGTTCTGGTTACACTGCCTTTCAGTGTGTTGCTGGTTGGGCGATTAGGTGATGTAATTCAATGTCGGTCGAGGCATTAGTCCGCGAAGTAGTTGTTTTTGCCTAATCGTGGAGGTTGGTTATGTTGGTGGCCGAGCGAGAGCCGAAGAGATAACTTTGTTATCCGCTAACATTATTATACCAATTCTCGCACCTTCCAGCACTCATCGTTAGATGGCACACTGTGTCTGTCTATACGACTACAAGTTTCAGGAAACTGAAATGTGTTTCTCGCTTAAACTCCTAATAAAGTTTCTTGAAATCATCGCCAATAAACAGTATTTATTAAAATTTATTGTTTATAATAATATAAAACTCTCAGGGCTTATGTCCTTTTGCATCTAACTGTCCTTTCTTAATTTTTTTCTAAAATTTAAAAGGACATCCGTAGACACTTCTACTCTAAAAACTAGACACAAATTTTTTTGTTTATAACAATTTCTTACGAATTTTTGCATTTTAATCAGTAAATTTAACAAAAAACTCTGAAAATCAAAATTAGGAAAGTTTCAGGAAACTGAAATGAGTTCGTCGCTTAATCTTCTGATAAAGTCTCTCAGTATAATCAGTATTTTTTAACAATAATAATACAAAACCTTGCAGGCTTATGTCTTTTTCTATTTGAATGTCTTTTTTTTTTTTATTTAGAAAGCCATTTGTAGAATCTTCTGCTCTAGATTAGAAATACAAATTTGAAAATACTGAAATTAATCTCTCGTTGAAGTCTCTTAGCGAGTCTTTCTCAAACGGCAAAAAGAAATTTTTAGTAACATTTATTTATTTAAATAAAACACAACCTTCAGGACTTATGCCTTACTTGCATTTGATCGTCTTTTTCAAAATTTTTCTGTGAGAAAAAATTATTAAAAATTCATCTAGAAATAAGTCTTGTATAAATATTAAAAATGTATTACCTTACACTGCAAATTACATTTTTTGTGTGTTAGTTTAAATTTTTTGTAGTAAATAATTGCCCCGGAAGCAGTATTAGCAATTAATTTCCCGTCGGATGCTCCTCGATTCTAATTAAATCCAATCGTATTGGAAATCAGTGGAGTAATCTTTGGTATAACTCACGTTTTTGAATCGCAGCGTGGTCCACCGATTCCGGTATCAATTGTAAAAATCCGGTAGGTAGATGTGACCGGCTGCTGTTGCTGCTGCATCCTGTATCGCCTTAATTCAAAACAATCTCCGGTCAGCAGGAAATCGTGACTACCCGGGGTGGGTATACGGCTCAAAGATAATTACGATGCTAACATCTACCCGAGAAACGCTACGTTTTATGGGAGGAAAGTCAACAGAAATATTATGTATGTTGAGGAATCGAACGTTAATTGCTCGCTGATACTTTAACAACGACTACATGCAACATTTGTTTCGAATCGAGATGAGTTATATAAGCGGGAAAGACAACAGAGATTTATAGCGAAAACGACTAAGTGATTGCAAAGAGAGAAATTTATTATTTATATCGTATTTAAACACTGAAATAACACTAATTGCATTTCAGAAAATAAAACAATTTCTTTCAAATTGAGTAACACAAATTTTATAGAGTTGATATGTCCCCAGATCGACTTTAAATGATAAAAAAAATCCTTTTCGTAATTTTTAGAAGTAACTTCAATTTAAATTTCGTTGCAAAAAACATGATAAACAAATTTCTTAAATCGGGCTCGGTTTTAAACATTAAGAAGTCAAAGAAGTGGTTAAATAAAGACGATGCTGCTTCAGTTTTTGCCGTTCATTCAGCAAGAGAACCTCTAAGGTTTTATTTACGAAAGAGAGAAATACAAACTGAGATAAGTAAATCTCATTCGCAACGAATCTTCAAGGAGAACAAAATTTTACTATTTAAACCGTAATTTAGGCAAACTTTAGAAAATAGTGATTAAGCAAAATATCTGAATTTTTGTTTAGAAATAACTTACAGAGTTTTGGAAGGTTCTGATTAATAAGAAGGTATTTTTTGAAAATAATTAAAACACATTTTTTGTGAAGTTTAAAAGTGAAATGCCCATTGCCCCACCCTACATATTCCCAAGAAAATCGTTTGTTGTCTGGCCAGGTGTGCTTGAGCACACCGATAAGTCTATGACATTCCGCCAATCAGGCAAATAAACATAATTATAACTGATACGAATCTAGAAAAGCTCATTTAAGTAACCAATTGAAATGTAATCCGTATGTAATTTTAAACATATGTGAGGATTATAATAAGCGATGCATATCTTTACAAAAAACTCACTTATGTCGCCGAGTAACATTGCTTTGAGTTTATTTACAGTATTAATGACACTTAAGTGATTGTTAGAATGTTTTTAACACTCGATAAGTGTTTTCCCACACAATTTTTATTTCCGCTTTCTTAATGGTTCAATTTATTAATTGAAATTGAAACGGTGTTAAAAAATATGTAGGATTAGTCTCGTTAAAAATTTTACGAGTCATTTTACCGAGAATCGACCGACTCTGTTTCAGTGATGCCTGAATTTTTAATATAACTGCAACATTATTTCCACTAGAAGATTTACATTAATGAGATTATTTAAGTGGGAATTTCCAATTAAAAATTACAGGAAAGGTTCATTCGTAGACACTTCCGCTCACCGAATTTTACTAAATATTAAAATCATAATCCAGAGTTGAAATTTCTCAAAATCTTCTTTGTATTTTCAGTTCTTTGTTTACAAGCAATAATCTAGTTAGCCATTGTAATAAAAGTTTTGACATTAAAGTCTAAAATTTGAGTTTAATAGTTTTTTAAGCAGAAATTTTAAAATAATTTTCATTTTTAAATTGTGTTAATTTGTAATTTCGTTTTATTGTTATTTGAATTTGCCGTTCTGTGGATAGTTTTTATCATTTGAAACAATAATAAAAACATTATGAGGAATTTGACTCGAGAAGAATGCGCCTAAGCTGTGGTTTTGTTGGAGGAAGGATGGA
The DNA here is from genome assembly GCA_029207805.1 of Tribolium confusum. NCBI lineage: Eukaryota > Metazoa > Arthropoda > Insecta > Coleoptera > Tenebrionidae > Tribolium > Tribolium confusum. Next base: position 2,619,806 of record JALGAY010000007.1, on the reverse strand, counting down.
GCTACAGAAGAATTGGTGAAAGGTTTGGTGTTTCTCATACGTCAGTTTCGCGTATGATATAAAGGTACAGAGAGACAAGAAGTCACCACAGAAGACCTGGGCAAGGAAGAAAATGGAAAACCACTCCTATCCAGGATAGATTTTTAAGAATATCTGCGCTAAGGGAACGCTTTGTAACCGCCAGGAAGCTACAAACTGAGTTCCGTGACGTAGAAGGAATTCAAATCAGTAGCGAAACTGTTAGAAAAAGACTTAAGGAGGATAATTTAACACCCCATATTCCTGCTCGTGGTCCTGCATTGACTGCAGAACACCGCAGAGCCCGATTGGAATTTGCTAGAGAGCACATAAATTGGCAAAGAAAGGATTGGGAGTCTGTTCTTTTCACGGATGAGTCACAATTTTGCCTTTACAATTGCGATAGACGTGTTCGTGTGTATCGTAGACCAAATGAGCGGTACGCACAGTGTAACATTCAGAATACCACATTGTTTGGTGGAGGCTCAGTAATGGTTTGGGGTGGTAATTTCTTACAAGCTCGCACGGAGTTAGTGAATGTAAATAATGGCTCTATAAATGCGGACCGTTACATAACAGACATTCTTGAAGAGCATGTCTTACCATATGCCCCTTATATTGGTCCAAATTTTTTGTTAATGCAAGATAACGCAAAACCCCACACTGCCCGAATTGTTAAAGATTACTTGAATGAGGCAGAAATCAATGTTTTGGATTGGCCAGCTCGAAACCCTGACCTGAATCCTATTGAGCATGTTTGGAACATTCTCGGGAAACGTTTAAAAAATCTTCCACATCCTCCTGTCCATCTTCAAGAGGTAGGTCCTCAACTAAATGAAATTTGGAATAACTTAAATCAAGAAGACATAAGTTCGTTAATTTTGAGTATGGAACGAAGATGTGCAGCGGTTATTCAAAGTAGAGGTCGAAATACGCGATATTAAGATGTTAAAGCGGCGACAAAAGCTGCTTTTTGCTTGGTGCCAGAGAAATCCAAAGAAAAGAATGAGATGGCTTTTCGACGGTTCAGTTCATGGTGCGACAAAAAAAAATGTTAAAAATATTACGCATGAGAAGGTTCTACTTGCATATTTGGATCATTTATCAAAACAGTATAAATCATCGAGTCTCTGAGCTTTTTATTCTATCACTAGAACAATAATAAAAATGAAAAAGAATGTTGACATCAGTAAACACGTGCTTTTAATCGTCTTTCTGACAAAAAAATCTGAAAGATATCGTGCTAAAAAATCGCAAATTTTCACTAAACAAGATATTAGCAAATTTTTACAAGACGCAAATGATAAATTTTTGTAATAAAGGTACTGCACCCTTTTTATGCATTAAATATTCTTACTAAGTAATCTTAATTTCAAAGTTACTTTAATCATTGGAGTTGGTGGAGCTTGTAGAATCTAAAATCTTACCAACATGCTTGGAAAATGTCAAAGATCAGAGACAATGCTTCCATGTTTTAACACCAAACACTAAAACAAAAATATTCAGAGAATTTTTTATTACGTCAGGCGGAATTGATGAAGTCAACATATTAGAATTAATTAGAAAATATGCTGCATTTTGCCTTAATAACGCCAGTAGCAGACGGTTTTCTTTAGGATACAGAAACCAGAGGTGTATAAAGTTACCTTTTAGTATAAACACATTTGCTACTTTCTCCATAAACATTGCTACTTTTCTTCAATTACCTAATCCAGCAGGATTTACGGGACATTGTTATAGGCGCTCACCTACTTCGTTGCTTGCTAATTCGGGAACTGATCTTTTAACAATAAAGCGTCATGAAGGTTGACGCTAGAATACAGTGGCAGAGAAGTATATAGACACGACAAAAGAAAATAAAAAACAAATTGCTTTAAAAATTCTGAATGACAAAATTACTATAATAGTTAGAACTTTCTGTTATTGAAAAAAATGTATTTGAAATACTTGTCCTACTACGAATAGTTGTAAAAATTGTGTTATTAATATTTATAACAATAATAGCATGTAAATATGATTGAGTATAAAATTAAAACGAATTATTTTAAAGAGTGGATTTTTATTTTATTACTTCACTAGTGAAGTAATATGTCACTTTACTTCACTCCAATATTCAATATAATATGCAGATATCTCAGCAGTCATAGATAAAAGCATTTTCCAAACAAACAATGTGGCATTTTAGAAATAAAAACTCAACAGCGATTTGAACTTATGCTTGTCACGTGACGGAAATTATTTGATGCGAGCAGAAGAGTGTTTTTTTCATTTATTTTTTAAAAATTTTATAAAAAAATTGTGTAACTAGTTGTTAGTTATGTAGATATATATACATATATTTTGTAAAACTCTGTTTAGATTGGAATAAATCAGCATTTGGTTGCGCTTATCTATCGACAGACATTGATGGATAAGCGTAATGTCGATGCAAAACGATGTGTGTTGGTAATGGCGCATGTAAAGTCGTTTTCTCCGGTGTATAAATCCGGTTAAGGAAAGAAAATCAACTAATTTCGCATGTACATAAGTTAAAAACTCGCCTCGATTCACATTCGACCACCTATAAGCATACATAATGCATTCAGAACAACTTAGTTCGGGCATTCGGGGATTCACCCGGAATTTATCCGCGTTTGAAGATTTCTATCGCGACAACAAATTGCTTTCTCGTCCAGTGCACATGTGATCAGCTATCGGCAATCTCGGGTTGCCCCCATCTTACAACAACTGACCGCCTCGTCCAACTACATCATCGCATACTCCATCAATCACAAGACAGGACTCTTGTACTCTCATTTCAGATAACATCTCAGTTAATTGCGAAAAAATACAACAATATTTAATTATTACTAAACTACTAGCGTGTGGTGACCCGTTTTGCGTCGTTTTTTAGAATGTTAACACCAATATATAAAATAAATCAAAATTATCTAGATTGTTCTAGAATCAGAAAACAAAAAAATATTATAGAATGTTTGAGATAACGTAAATATATTTTAAAACAGTCAAAAAGCCTCAAATTATCAAATAATTTTTTGTTCACTCTATAAAATGTTCGAAACTATCAATTTGCCTCATAAAACTATCCTAGAATATTCAGGATAACGTAAATATATTTCGAACAATTCGAAAATTCTCACTTTATCAGAAAATGTAAAACTGTTTTGTGATCACTCCATAGAATATTCTAGAATGTTTAACACCATTAGTTTGTTATTTGAGAATACTCTAGATTGTTCAGAATAACGTTAATTTGCTATTATAGTACAGAAAAAATCTTCTATGTTATTCTAGAATGTTTAAGATAACGTAAATATATTTAGAAAGATTCGAAAAGACTCAATTTATCCGAAAATGTAAAAAAAATTTAATATCACTTCATTGAATTTTCTAGAATATTTGAAACCATCAGCTTGTTAAATCAGAATATTCTAGATTTTTCAGAATAACGTAAATTCGATACTGCAGTACAGAAGAATAGTCTAAGTTATTTTAGAATGTTTAGAATAACTTAAATCTGCTTCTGAAAATTCAAAAAGACTCAATTTCACAGAAAATATAAAATTGTTTTGTGATCATTTTATAAAATGTTCTAGAATGTTTGAAACCATCAGTTTCTCCTCGAAAATATTCTAGATTGTTCAGGATAACCTAAATTCAGTATTGCAATACAGGAAAATATTCTAGATCATTCTACAAAGTTTAGAATAACTATATTAAATAAATATATTAAAGTATATATATTTCTATCTATATTAAAGTAAATATATTTCAAAAAATTCTAAAACCCCCAATCTATCCAAAAATGTAAAATTCTTTTGTGATCATTTCATAGAATGTTCTAGAATGTTTAAAACCATCAGTCTGTTACATGCGAATATTCTACATTATTCTAGAATGTTTAAAAAATTGTAAATATATTTGAAAAACATCTAAGAACCCGAATTTATCAAGAAAAGTTAAGTTGTTCTAACATCATTCTATAAAATGTTATAGAATGTTTGAAAACATCATTTTGTTACATCAGATTATTCTAGATTGTTCAAGATAACGTAAATTCGATATTGTAATACCAAAAAATATTCTAAATTATTCTAGAATGTTTAGAATAACGTAAATATATTTCAAAAATTTCTAAAACCCTCAATCTATCCAAAAATGTAAAATTGTTTTGTGATTACTTCATAGAATGTTCTAGAATGTTTAAAACCATCAGTTTGTTACGTAAAAAAATTCTAGATTGTTCAGGATAACGTTACCTCGGTATTACTATAAAGAAAAATTTTCTAGATTGCTCTAGAATGTTTAAAATAATGTAACTATATAATTTCTAAAAATTGGAAAAGCCTCAATTTTTCAGAAAATGTAAAATTGTTTTGTTATAACTCTATAGAATATTCTAGATTGTTTGAAACCATCAGTTTGTTAAATGTGAGTACTCTAGATTGCTCAGGATAACGTAGATTCAATATTGCAGTACAGAAAAATATTCTAGATTATTCTAGAATGTTTAGAATAACTTAAATAGATTTCAAAAGACAGAAAATTTTAGTCTTTTCTTATGTGAATATGTGTTATTAGATTTCACTTTTAACAAAAAAAAAAGATTTCTAAAACTCCTAGAAATATTTTTTTAGATGTAGTCACTCATTTCTTCTTTTTGTTTCAGGAACAAAATGAAAATGTATTAACTGGTCGTGATGGTTTGGGCCTTATAGGTTCAGTTGATCATTTTTAAAGCTACTGGCCTGTTAAGTCCCAAGTTATTACATTGCCAACACCATCAAGGTCCTTCGTGAAGAATTTCGGAAGATTTTGGTAACTTTGTTGATGCAATTTTGGGGTTTCTTAGCGGCATTTGCCTGAAAAACAATTGCAATGCCCTTGGAAATCCCAAATATGCATGACGACTCAAGAATTTTCGACGTTTTAGCGAAAATTTGGCATTGGTTTTCACCTAAAGCAATCTTAATAACTAGGCAGTAAAGCAGACACTTAAGAGCCGTTCGAGGATTTAGTAGAATCAGCAAAATTATTTTTCAATACGGCAATAAAACAGATTTAATGCCTTGACTTTGAACTGCCGTCACGGCATTAAATCACACGCTTTACTGCCTAATTAAACAAATAAATATTTTTAGCATAAAATCCGAAGTAATCTCTCATAAAACAGATCAAATAACAATCAATAAATTGTTATTATAAATAAATAAACTAACTTTTAGTCTTTCTTTATAAACCACCTTCCCTATAAAATAATAAAGGTAAAAAACATAGAAAAAAAAGACAGATGACACACTGTTAAAAAAAAAAATAATAAAGACACTACAATCAGTTTTTTGCATAAAAAAAATTGTGTATATAACCAATGGACTTCGCTTGATTCTTAAGTAGTCATTACGTATGCAACCAGTAATACACATTCAATTTATAAATTTTGCCATTTTATTTTTTCTTTTTTTTTGTAAAAGTTTTTTTTAATGCCTGCCCTAAATCTTATAAAAACCGTCTTTATAAAAATGCCCTTAAAGCCTGCTGTGACATTTTGTTGATAAAAATTTAGCTTTTTTCCCGCTCGACTTTGAAATTTTACAATTTTATTTATTAAGAAGAAAATTTTCTTTCTATCTTTGCTACTCCAGAAAAGAAATTGGGCTACAAAATTCAATTTATTATTAGGATCACAGAATGCTGAAGAGGTATTTAACTATAAAAACGCCAAAAACAGAAAACTGTGATTATGCAACCAACAATACTACCTTTGTCAGATTTAAAATTAGGCGCCAATAGTGTTATTTTACGATTTTTTGCAAATAAAACACTAACCAACGATAATACTTTAATTAATTACCTATTTCACAATAAAACTCAATTAATAACCAACTTGTATAAATACAAATAAATAAAAACGGTAAAAAATCACTTGTTAATTACCACAGAAAACATAATTAGAGGTTAAAAACTCAATAAATTGCATAAAACAAGCTAAAATCAACGTAATTTCCCACCGATTTGTTCAACAAGTTGATCAATCCGTTCACTTGTCCCTTTAAAACTCCTCGGATCTGGCCCAATCATCTGTATTAGCTGCGGCACTTCCTGTGCAGAAATCTGTACAAATTTACTCAACGCCTTCATACATCTGTATAAATGCTCCTCGTTTGGTTTCGAATTGAAAAACTGTAGCAACGCCATTGTTAACTCAACAGCAACATCATCAAACACCTAAAACCAACCAAAATTAAAATATTGTTTCGAGTGGACACGCATGATGTGACCAAGCAGACCTTTGATAAGCTGCCTTTGGGTAAAATCTGACGCAGCCGAAAATTTTTAAACATTTTCTAGAAAGGCAAAAAAAATTTTGGAAAGAATTTTAACAAAAGCAGCTCTAATAATTAATTAAATAAGATACAGACCACGGATTTTACCTCCTTGCAGGCTAAATTATGTATAATTGCAGTGCCACGTTCTTGAAGTAGAGGACGCTCAGAAAGGAGAGAATGTACAGCGACTTTGGTTGTTACACGAATATTACTTGTTTGTTGATTGTTGTAAGTCCACTCAGATATATACATTAACCATTCAGACGAGCTTAAATTTTCAAACATATTTGCAATCTAAAAAAGTATACACAAGAGTGACATACAACTTTTTCTCTTTTACACACATACAAAAAGAGCGAGAGCTTCCTGCTCTTCAGGACTGACTCTATCAATATCAAAAGCGTAATTCATCAAGACGTGATCTTTACGATCTTGGTGTAACACAAGAATGACGTCATCTTTCAACGCCGCCAATGATAAAATATTTAAAGTACGAATACGGACTTCGTTAGGCAAGGTTTTATCGTGTAGTAAACGACCTAAATAAATTTTTATTAAATAATAAAATACCTTGGAGTTTAATAGACGACTAATAATCTCACTCACTAACGCTCGTTTTTGCTTTAAACCCGATTATTAATCGCCTGAATAACTTATTTTTTTACCAATAAATGTCAAAAAACCGTCACTCAAAGCCCAACTTCCTTCATCTCCAATCATATAAACTTGTAATTCTTCCATTGATTTCTGTTCTTCTTCTGATAATTTACCATCAATCAGACCTAAAAGTGCATCAAATTCAGCTTTTGCCTAGAAAAAAAAATCTCAAAAAAAAATTTAAACCAAAAACGAGAATTACGTCTAGTAATTCTTTATAGACTATAGGTGGTTCTCTCGACTTTTTCTTTTCTTCCTCTTCTCGTCTTTCTTCTTCTTCTAAATCCATAACTTGCTCTGATGGTAGCCGACTTTCAGCACCGTTTACTTCCGGTTCAGCCATTGCAACTTCCTGAAATAACAGAAAAAAATAACTTTCTTTATTTTAAAACGCTGCGTAAACAATTAAAGCTAGAAAAAAATGTTGTATACCTCTAAATCAACCGGAATTGGCCCACCTTGACTCAACAACTTCTTCCGTTTCTTCTCCTTCTTCCTTTCTTTTTTTGCTAATTTCTCCTTGATTGTTTTACGTCTTTGTTCGAGTAAAAATGACCTGTACCTGTAAAACAACCCTCACAAGTCACTTGTTTTCAAAAATTTTAAAAAACCAACACAGATACTTACTTAATATAAATTAATTTAATTGGTTATTGACACAAGCAAACACTCTTTTTAATGCAAACACAGTTTTATTTTTTTGTGTTTTTCTTTTTACAATATCAGTGGAAGACTACCTACATACAAAACAATTTTTTTTTCTTCACACTCACACAATAAATAAAACTACAAAGCAGCCCTCCCAAAAGCTGGTCAATTTACACTCTTTTTTTGCTCTGACCTGACTTCTTCAATTTGGGAATTAAGCTGGTCAAAATCAGGACTGTGTTCTCTTGTTCTTTCCTGTTCTTCGGCAACTGGTCGTGCACTTTTTTCTAATTGAGCGACTAAAAGTGGAATTGCAGGTCCCAAAGATGAGTTTAGAACTTCGTTTGGAAGATCGAGAATGTATTTAGGGATGCTACAACCGCATAAAAATTGTGCTATTTCTTCCGAAAAGTTGTTACAGTTGTGGTGGAATAGATTGTAAGATGAACCTCTAAAAATTCAGATTTATAACCTTTAAGAAAGGTTTTTAGAAGTGCTTACGCCCAAGTTGATTCACTAAGACCGTTTATATAATCTATGAAAACTGAGTATGGGACTTGAGTCTCACCGAGGAGTACAATACGCAAGGGCTGACCCAAAGCAGTAGTGCCCTAAAAAATTATTTTTGATAATACAGTGAGATAATTTTAGAAAAAAAATAAAAAAATCAGTGCCTAATTAGACTGTAAATTTTGGCCACAAACGGTAATAACTAATAACACAGGACTGTGTATTCTGAAAGTTAAGAGGTAACAGCTTGTTTTAGCTTCCTTATGTTAAAAAAGGACAGATGTCATAGATATAAAAATTATAAACTCCAATTTTTCAATTAAAATAGTTTCAAAACGAATAAAAAAATACTGTCATTCAGAGGATTAGATTCTTAATGTTTTTATTTAAAAAAACGTTAACAAAAAACGCTTTTTGCAATTAATTTTGTAGATTTTAATACAAAGCGCACTGCAATGTTAGGCAACGATGTTGTTTCTCTCAGGTAGATTCCATATGTAGGTTTTAGTTCACGTGTGAAGACTCCTTTCTATATTATTTTACTGGGTGATTTTAGACACAATATAAAACAGAAAGACAATGGAAATATATAGATCTTACTACACCACTCATTTGAGTTGAATAAAATCCACAAAAAGCAAATCAATTTAAATTTTATTAATTAAAAAATTATACACAATAAATAGTTTTTAATTTATTCGACAAAATCGATGCCACTGCATTAGCTGCAGCTGTCTGAATTTCTTCAAGTAAGCTGTCCGCTTTAAATCACTTATTTCTATACGCTAACCTTGTAAAATATTTAACCCAGAGGTTACCGCAGTAATCTTATAATAATTTGCATTTTTTTAATGTAAAAAAGTAAAATTTTGCCTGCTATAATTGTCTCATTAAAACTCTAGTACTATAAACTGCTATAAAAGCATCCAAAATAAAAGTTTCATCTGTAACACAGTGGTTACCAAATAAATTGCATTTTTTTAAGCAAAAAAGCAAAATTTTGCGTGCTATAATTGTCATATTAAAGCTCTTGTGCTCTAAACGGCTCTACAATGACAGTTTCTTCTTTAACACCACTGAGTGGTTACCACAGTAATCTTCAAATAATTTCCATTTTTTTAAGTAAAAAAGTAAAATCTTGCGTGCTTTAACTGTCATATTAGAGCTTTAGTGCTATAAAGAGCTATAAAAGCATCCAAAATAGCAGTTTCTTTGAAAACCTTTTTAACACAATGCTTACGACACTAATCGTAAAATAGTACACATTTTTTTAAGCCAAAAAGTAAAATTTTCAGTGCTGTAATTGTCATATTAAAGCTCTAGTGTTCTAAACAGCTATAAAAGCACCCAAAATGACAATTTCTTTAAAAATCTGTAACACAGTCGTTACCAAATAAATTGCATTTTTTTAAGCAGAAAACTAAATTTTTGGGTGGTATAATTGTCATATTCTAGTGCCCTAAACAGCTATAAAAGTACGCAAAATGTCAGTTTCTTTAAAAATCTTAAACACAGTGAGTGATTACCACAGTAATTGTCTTATTTAAACACTAGTGCTCTAAACAGCTATAAAAAGACTCAAATTAACAGTTTCTTAAAATAATTTGTAGTCTTAAAGTAATTTATTAATAAAAAGTAAAATTTTTCGTGCTATAATTGGCATCTAAACGGCTATTAAAGCACCCAAATTGACAGTTTCTTTAAAAATTGTTAACACAGTGAATGGTTACCACAGTAATCTTAAGATAATTTGCATTTTTTTTTAATAAAAACGTACAATTTTGCGTGTTATAATTGTCGTATTAAAACCCTAGTGTTTTAAACAGCTTTAAAAGCATCCAAAAGACTTATTTTTCTGTCAATACGTTTGACACAGAGGTACACTAAAGTAGGGAAGGCTTTAAACTCAAAGTATCACTTTAAATTAGAGAAAATATAGATAAAAAATTATTTAGGTAAATTTTACTCTTTTGTTGTAACTCATTTTTTCGATGCAGAGGGTCCCCATTGTCCTCTATGTTGTACAATTGTAATAATAATTTACAGTTTCCTGTAATCATATCTAAAATTTATCTAAATTTTATGTAACAAAAAAAGAAGCTTTTATCAAAAATAGAAATATAAAAAATGTAAAAATAAAAGTGTAATAACTATAGAAAAAATAAAAACGTAGAACTTATATTTACTGTGGCATTTAAATGCCAACGTCTTGAGTATTTATTCAAATCACTCAACAAGTCTGGTTTTATTTTGATCAGCAAATAATTACGCATTGCCAAACAAGTAATTTTCAAATAAAATCTGTTTTTGCCAAATAATGTCTTTCATAAATCACATAAGCCACCCACCTAAGCCATGAAATCATCACTGCGTGTAATAAAACAATGTAAAAATACGAAAATTTCCGAAATATTTCACCGAATTTAATCGCTTTTATTAAATAGCTCTAAAAAATGCGTGACAATTCCTGCCGGCATAAGACACGTGCAATTTAATGCCAGTCTCAGCCAGTAAAAGTAAAACGAAAGCATCTGCTAGAAACGAAAATATCACTTCCTCATTAGCACAGACTTGCAGAAATACACACAAATAACTTACAAAGATCTAAGAGAATTAAATGCACTAATAAGACTAATGTGGTTCACTGGCGGCCAAATACTGTTGTTTCTCTATTTATTTATAGAACTGGGCCAATTTTAGATTTTGAACAGTGCCCTCTGTAACTCAAGTAACGAATTCTAATTTTGTAACATTACTTGATACTTGTTTTTTTTTTTTTTTGAATGAAAATAAACAAGAGGTCATGCTGCAAGACATGACCCCCCACAATATCAAAAATTCTTATTTCTTACCGGATTACAACTTTCAACACCGTGTGACCCAAAAAAGTACTCTCTGTTGTAAACAACAATTGAGGTGTGCCAAATTCCGTCGATTTTTTTGTCTGGAAGAAAAATTTTGCAAAATATGACATAACCTCAAAATTTTTAAAACTTACTTATCAACATTGGGGAGAGGGCTGCTGCCATTCCTTTAGATAGGTCGTAAATGTACAATTCGACTTTATTTGTCGACATTTTTGACTGGAATTTGTTAAATTAGAAATTGGGAAAAATACGAAAAACTGATGACAGCTGTGACAGCTGATGACAGCTTGACAAAATTTTTTTTTTAGAAAATTTTTGTCTTTTTTGGAAGATTATTTAAAGATAATGAAACTCACCAAATTACTTGAAATTACTGCAAAGTCACTCCTGAAAATTGCAATAATCACGCAATGATCTAGAATTCTAGAAATTTCTCCGGTTTGATTTGACAGCTGACTCCGCGTTCCGGTTTTACTCCGGATTTTTTTCGAAATTCACAATTTTCAATTAATAACTGCGAAACGCGCTCTATTTCTGTATAATCGCAGTTTCACCTGTAACTTTATGCAGTTGTGACGAATTCCTCCGTTATTTTATATTTAGATTCAGGAATTTTCGTCCAAGGATCGAAATAAATTATTTTGAAAAGTTTGAAAATCGCACAAACTAAAAATATTGACACTGCGCATCACAAACAACGCAGTAATTATTTTTAGAATTTTTTTTAGACAAATTTAAGGTGAATTTTTGGAATTTTTGCCAAATTTTCAAAAACTTTTACCGAGATTTAGGGATTTTGGCAGTGACGGGTTGGCCGCCCTGTCAATAGTCAGGTATAGTAGGTTTCAGATAAATGCAGATCGAGTATGTGGTATGTCACGAGTAAAGTACATTTCAAATAGAATGTTATCGAATCTATTACATCAACACATAATCTCGGCTTTTACTCTCTAGATCACAAAAAATTAGACACACTTTTCCTTAAATTGAAATAACCAGGTTCTATTTGCAGTTTTTTTGTAATTTAAAGAATTTAACAACATTTGGCATATTGTCTTTTTTTAAAACACTGATTAATCATATTCTACTTAATTTTATCGATAGGATTACCAATTTTTCGATATCGCAATAAAGAACTTTATTACCAAGAAATAACTATCATTTTTAAACTTTCATATTTTTTCGATTTTTATACTTTTACATTATCTACATGTTATAAAAGTAAGATGTTTTCGATAGAAAATATCCTGCTCAACCGAACAGTACTTGTTTTAACTTTCTACGATCAATAACAAGCGCAAGAATGATGTTTGAAGTTGATTTTTAAAGACGTAGCTAGCTTTGTTTTTTTTTGGGGAGTGGAGAGAAGAGTCGACAATAATTAAATTTGCTAAAGATAGTTTATAAAATTAAAAGACTATCCTTTGAAACAAAGAACGGTTGATAACCCTAACTCGACCGTCTCATTACAAGTGATCAAGAATGTACGTTACATTAAGTTTTTTTAATTTCAGCTAATTTAGTAGTTTGATTACGTTATTAGCGTTTTTATTAAATATTTTTTGTATCACACACTCTGCTAAATGGTAAACAGTTTTTTCCTCAATTTTTTATTGTTACATAAACTTTCGACAAGCGTTTCTTTATACAGTTGTCGTAAAATGATTGCCCATTAAAGACGTTTAAAGATCAGTCTAATTTATTTAAATAAATTAATTTATCGCGTCTTCCGCAGTGGCTTACAGTACTTCTACCATTTTTTAAACAAAACGATTTATTTTTAAACATTTAAACACACTTTTGTCGTAATTTATACAGGGTGAGTCTGCTAAAAGTGTTTCTTAACTTTTCTCAAAAACTGGTTATCCCATCAACTTCAAAGTTTAGCATTAAAAACTTTGTTTTTTGCACTACAGAGGTGAATTTTTTCAGAATTTTTCTAATATTCTTTCTAATTAATATTAATTAATTTCTTTAAAAAAATCTAAATATTTCCAATTTGTAACATTATTCTAAAAGAAAAGATTTAAAAATATTATTTTGTGCAAAAAATATTTTAAAAAAAATGTAGATAATCCCAAAAAATAATAACATTTATTTGATTCCTAAGACGCGTATTGGTGCAGCACTGCCAAGCTGAATCTGCCGTCTGCCGTAACTCGACAATACCTACCCCTCTAGAGTCCGATCGTCGAACAGGTATAGTAATAAAACCGCCCACTTTTGCCCGGGACATTTGAATAGTAGCTTGCAATTGGCTGTTTTAAAAACTAGTGTTGTGGTATTACCAAGATCCTACCCACCCTCTTAGAAAAAATGGCGTATTTAAGTTTGAAATTTTATATTTTTTCGAGTTATCTACATTTTTTTATTTAATATTTTTTGCACAAAATAATACTTTAACATCTTTTCTTTTAGAATAATGTTAAAAATTAGAAATATTTAGATTTTTTTAAAGAAATTAATTAATATTAATTAGAAAAAATATTAGAAAAATTCTGAAAAAATTAATCTGTGTAGTGCAAAAAACAAGGTTTTTAATGCCAAACTTTAAAGTTGATGTGATAACCAGTTTTTGAGAAAAGTTAAGAAACACTTTTAGCAGACTCACCCTGTATAAGGCTAATATTCATTTATTAAAGACATAATGTGCTTTGATGTTATTGTGACATAACGTGAAAATAAAAACAGTTTTTTTGCGTTTTTATTTTACAAATTTCTCTTTGTCCCAGTCAGTCTTGCACCAACTCGAGAAGAGAACACATCGTCTAGTCTAAAGCTAAATAATGTTATTTATTTTTATGAAACGAAATACAGGCTGATTATTTTATCTGTTCCCGCCCGAAACTCTAAAAATAGGCAACACATTATACTTTGAAAAATTTATTTTCAAAATTAAGGCTTTTAGAGTTGTGAATTATTAATGTCAATATTGTTGATAATACAGGCTTTTCATAAATGATTGTAACATCGTATATTTGATATCACAAATATTCATTGTAATGTCCTATTTTCACAACGGAATATTAAAGAATGGTTTCTGAAGTTACTCAATTGTCTAATAATAATTATAATAATAGCTAAAATTATTGCCTTTTAAAGGAAAAATATTTTTTATTTTTTTCACATTTATGAAAACTCGGTACCTTTAACAGTGCTTCCAGAGTCAATTTATTTGGTTCATTTGTTGCCACATTATTTAATTAATTAACTGACTTTTGGTTTGTATAACGTGTTGCCTGTTTTTAGAGTTTCGGGCGGGAACAGATAAAAAAAATCACCCTGTATATCGGTATTATCTAAATTATTTTGACATATTACTATCTAAAAATTTTACTTTTTTAAATTATTAAAATTATGTTGTGTCTCTTTCCACCCCTTTTGATAGGGTTAACAAAGGTTGAGTGTGTCAACCGATTGGTGGTAAAACAAAGCCAAAACTGCTTTTTACAAATTATTCTGTGAGGTTATTGAAATATTTTCAAAGAAATAAGACTCTAGATTAGATATACCGTCTATTTTATACTCTTCTGTGTAATTCAATTAGAGAAAATTGAGGTTTTAGTTGAACGAAATAGGTTAGGTTATGTTCCAAAACCATTAAAAAAAATTAATAAAATAACAAAAAACAGTATTTATAACCTGAAACTTACCATTTCTGAACTATAACATTCAAAAGAAATGCTTTTATTACTTAATTATTTTGAAAAATATTTTTTTGTTTAATAAATTGCTTTGACAGGTGGTTACCTAACCTATAAAAATTGTTAAAATTGATGTAGTGCCAACATAAATGTGAATTTCCAAAGCCTACTTTATGTAGGATGTACATTATTCTGAAATGAACTAAATATTGTTAAACGAGACACACTCAAAATGTAACTGAATGTCACAAACAAGTCTCAATAATTTTTAGAATTTTTATGGAATATTTGTAATTATTACCTAAAAATCAGTTTTTTGAAATTGAAATCGTGATTTAGTGATTTTGTCAGTGACGGTTGGCTCCCCTGCCGGTTGACAATTCGACTTGAAATAGTACTGACTAAGCTTATAAAAATATACATGAATTTTTTACAATGTCCAAAGATAAAGCAATAGTAAGCCGCTTATAAATCATAAAACTCACCTCCGTATTTAACTTGCCACCCCCATAACCCCCCAAATCCCATCTTTCCGATATTTGTAACCTAACCTCAAAATTGCAAAAAATCCAAAAGCAGTGACAAAGCCAATTTTTATTTTTTAGTTATTAAGGGTACAGTCCCCCGAAGGCACCAAACGGATAGAAGTCAGCGCTTCGGACACAACTTGCCGATTATTTGAACGTGTTCATGACACTTTTGACTTGAGCAGTTTCGCTTTTACTTTATACAAAGAAAAGAACCAGAAAAATGAGATTGCAAGCAGTAAATCACGTACTGTGGCCGGTCTGGGGCTACGTCATGGCGACATGATTTATCTGTGTCCACTTAATGGAGCTGTCTTGTTTCCTACAGTAAGTAACTTGTTAAATCCGGCCTGGAACTAATGATAGCCCCCTTAGAGCAACAACACGCCCTCAGGCGAACCGGTAACCCCTGATCCTGTCCCATCAACCAGTTCAGGAACCAACAATTCGCGACCAAGTAGCAGTCTAAGTTTTAAACAAAAAATTCTAGAAGATTCTGTTGATCTACAGTTGTATAAACTCGATGGAAAGATTGAACGCAAACAGGATCCTAAATTGTAAGCCCCCTTTGAAACTTTGTAAATTCTTATTGCGTGTTTCAGGTGTCGCCACAATAGTAATTCTCGCTGTGTCCATTGCTCAGCTCTTGAGCCTTTTGATGAGGCTTATTTACGTGAACACAACGTTAAACACTTGTCTTTTCATGCTTATTTGCGTAAAATGACATCAGGGGTTGATAAGGGCAAATTTTTAGCCCTTGAGGACATTTCATGTCGTATTAAAAACGGGTGTAAAGACCATCCGCCATGGCCCAAAGGGATTTGCTCGAAATGTCAACCAAATGCGATAACACTCAATCGACAAGTTTACAGACACGTCGATAACGTCGCTTTCGAAAATAAAGATTTAGTTGAGAAATTTTTGAATTATTGGCGCTCCACAGGACACCAAAGAATCGGTTTTTTGTACGGAACTTACGAAATTCACAACGATGTGCCTTTAGGTAACTTATAAATTATCAAGAACAACCTCCCTCACAAAACAAAATTTTAGGTATCAGAGCCAACGTCGTGGCGATTTATGAGCCCCCACAGGAGACCTCTCGCGACTCCATTCGTCTTCTACACGACGAAAAACAAGAATTAGTTGAAGAATTAGCCCAAAGTTTAGGGCTGAGACGTGTAGGATGGATTTTCACTGATTTAATACCCGATGATGTTCAAAAAGGCACAGTTAAACACCTTAGACACATTGAGAGCCACTTTTTGTCAGCTGAGGAGTGCATTATGGCCGGACATTTTCAAAGCATGTACCCTAATCCGTGCAAATATGCTTCAGGGGGCTATTTCGGGTCGAAATTTGTCACAGTCTGTGTCACAGGTACGTTTCAAAAA
The DNA here is from genome assembly GCA_029207805.1 of Tribolium confusum. Taxonomy (NCBI): domain Eukaryota; kingdom Metazoa; phylum Arthropoda; class Insecta; order Coleoptera; family Tenebrionidae; genus Tribolium; species Tribolium confusum. The sequence continues at coordinate 2,603,215 of JALGAY010000007.1, read as the reverse complement.
CCTATCCTCTTTTTTCAAATGGCAACAGTGAGGTCTGTACTTAACAACCGGTGATAGTTCCCTAGTAACGGGAGGTTTTACCTAGCAACTAGCAATTTTTAACTAGAAACGGGAGTTATAACCAATGATCTGTCAATTTTTAACTAGAAACGGGAGTTTTTTTGTAGTAACCGACAATTTTCAACTGAAAACCAAGTTACTTATTAATTTTTTTTATCGATCAGGGTTTTACATAGTAATCGGTGATTGTTCACTTAATGACTGTTAATAACTATCAACAGGAGTATTTATTTAGAAATCATTTTTTGGACTAGAAACAGGCTTTTCGTACCGAGAGGCCAGCAATTTTTAGCTAAAAACAGTTTTCATCTGATAACAGGCAATTTTTAATTGAAAACGGCAGGTTTTTACTTAACAATCAGCAATTTTTAACTAGAAACGGGAATTTTTTTTGTGTATTAACTGGCAATTTATAACTGAAAACGTAATTTTTAATTATTTATTTTCTCTATCGATCAGGATTTTACGTAGCAATTGGTGTTTGTTCAGTTAATAACTGACAGCTAATAACTGTCAACAGGGGGTCTTCATTTAGAAATCAGTAATTTTTAACTAGAACAGGATGATACGTGGCAACCAATGATTCTTACTTAGTATCATGGGTTTTTCCTTTTTTATTACTAGAAGCTGGTTTTTTTACCGGTAAAACAGCAAATTAAGGCTAAAAACAGGATTTTTCACCTGTTGACAGGTAATTTTTAACTGGAAACGCGAGTTTTTTACCTAGCAATCAGCAATTTTTAACTAGAAATGGGAGGTTTTTAATTAGCAACCGACAATTTTTAACTGAAAAAACAAGTTTTACTTATTTATTTTGTCTATCAATCACGATTTTACGTAACAACTGATAGTTAATAACTGTCAACGGAGGTTTTTATGATATGACAGGGACTTTTTCTTTTCTTTTAACTAGAAGCAGGATGTTTTTACCGGGAAACCTGCAATTTTTGACTGAAAACAGGAGTTTTCACTTGATAGCAGGCCATTTTTCACTAGAAACGGGAGGTTTTTACCTTACAATCGGCAATTTATAACCTGAAATGGGAGTTTTCGCCTAGTACCAGGCATTTTTTAACTAGAAACGGGAGGTTTTTATTTAGCAACCGATAATTTTTAACTGAAAAAGCAAGTTTTAATTACTTATTTTGACTATCAATTACGATTTTACGTAATAACTGATAGTTGATAACAATCAGCGGGTGTTTTTTATATAATCACAGAGGTTTTCCCTTTTTTTAACTAGAAACAAGGTTTTTTACCAGAAAACCAGCAAGTTTGAACTAAAACAGGAGTTTTCACCTGATAGCAGGCCATATTTAACTAGAAACGGGAGATTTTTACCTAAAAATCGGTAATTTATAACTAAAAATGGGAGTTATCGCCTAGAACCTGGCAACTTTTAACTAGAAACGGGAAATTTTTATTTCGCAACCGACAATTTTCAACTGAAAAAGCAAGTTCGACGTATTTCTTAAGTCTATTAGTCACGATTTTACATAACAACTAATAGTTAATAGCTGTCAACGGTGATTTTTATGTTATAACAGGGGCTTTTCCTTTTCTTTTAACTAGAAGCAAGATGTTTTTACCGGGAAACCTGCAATTTTTAACTAAAACAGAAGTTTTCACCTGATAGCAGGCCATATTTAACTAGAAACGGGAGGTTTTTACCTAAAAATGGGCAATTTTTAACTAGAAACGGGAGGTTTTTATCTAGCAACCGACAATTTTCAATTGAAAAAGCAAGTTTGACGTATTTATTATATCTATTAATCACAATTTTACATAACAACTAATAGTTAATAACTGTCAACGGTGGTTTTTATGTTATAACAGGGGCTTTTCCTTTTCTTTTAACTAGAAGCAGGATGTTTTTACCGGAAAACCTGCAATTTTTGTCTAAAAACAGAAGTTTTCACTTGATAGCAGGCCATTTTTAACTAGAAACGGGAGGTTTTTACCAAGTGGTGAGCAATTTTTAACTAGAAATGGGAGTTACTACTTAGCACCTGTTACTTTTTAACTAGAAACGGGAGGTTTTTATTTAGCAACCGACAATTTTCAACTGAAAAAACAAGTTTTACTTACTTATTTTGACTATCAATTACGATTTTACGTAATAACTAGACCTCGGTGGGAATATGGGAACAAAAACCCTTTACAGTCGTCTAGCTAACTACTCGTACCCGCCACGCGATAAAACATTGAAACTCAAATTGGTCGATAGCGGTACTACTTCGGTACTACTATCGACCAATTCAAGTTTCAATGTTTTATCGCGTGGCGGGTACGAGTAGTTAGCTAGACGACTGTAAAGAGTTTTTGTTCCCATATTCCCACCGAGGTCTAGTAATAACTGATAGTTGATAACTATCAGCGAGTGTTTTTTATCTAAACACAGAGGTTTTTCCTTTTTTTTAAACTAGAATCCAGATTTTTTTAACAGGTAACCAGCAATTTTTAACTAAAACAGGAGTTTTCACCTGATAGCAGGCCTTATTTAACTAGAAACGGGAGATTTTTACTTAAAAATCGGTAATTTATAACTAAAAATGGGAGTTATCGCCTAGAACCCGGCAACTTTTAACTAGAAACGGGAAGTTTTTATTTAGCAACCGACAATTTTCAACTGAAAAAACAGTTTTACTTACTTATTTTGACTATCAATTACGATTTTACGTAATAACTGATAGTTGATAACTATCAGCGAGTGTTTTTATATCTAATCACAGAGGTTTTCCCTTTTTTTTTTAACTAGAAACAAGGTTTTTTACCAGAAAACCAGCAATTTTTAACTAAAACAGGAGTTTTCACCTGATAACAGGCCATATTTAACTAGAAACGGGAAGTTTATATCTAAAAATCGGCAATTAATAACTAGAAATGGGAATTATCGCCTAGTTCCTGGCAATTTTTAACTAGAAACGGGAGGTTTTTATCTAGCAACCGACAATTTTCAACTAAAAAAGCAAGTTTTACTTACTTATTTTGACTATCAATTACGATTTTACGTAATAACTGATAGTTGGTAACTATGAGCGAGTGTTTTTTATCTAATCACAGAGGTTTTTCCTTTTTTTTAACTAGGATCAAGGTTTTTTTTTACCAGGAAACCAGTAATTTTTAACTAAAACAGGAGTTTTCACCTGATAGCAGGCCATATTTAACTAGAAACGGGAGATTTCTACCTAAAAATCGGTAATTTATAAGTAAAAATGGGAGTTATCGCCTAGAACCTGGCAACTTTTGACTAGAAACGGGAAGTTTTTATTTAGCAACCGATAATTTTCAACTGAAAAAGCAAGTTTGACGTATTTATTATATCTATTAGTCACAATTTTACATAACAACTAATAGTTAATAACTGTCAACGGTGGTTTTTATATTATAACAGAGGCTTTTCCTTTTCTTTTAACTAGAAGCAAGATGTTTTTACCGGGAAACCTGCAATTTTTGACTAAAAACAGGAGTTTACACTTGATAGCAGGCCATTTTTAACTAGAAACGGGAGGTTTATACCTAAAAATCGGCAATTTATTACTAGAAATGGAAATTATCGCCTAGTACCTGGCAATTTTTAACTAAAAACGGGAGGTTTTTATCTAGCAACCGACAATTTTCAACTGAAAAAACAGTTTTACTTATTTATTTTGTCTATCAATTACAATTTTACGTAACAACTGATGAGGGTTTTTTTATCTAACAACAGTGGCTTTTCCTTCTTTTTAACTAGAAGCATGTTTTTTTACCGGGATATTAGCAATTTTTAACTAAAAACAGGAGTTTTCACCTGATAGCAGGTAATTTTTAGCTAGAAACGGGAGGTTTTTACCTCGAAATTGGCCATTTTTAATCTGAAATGGGAGTTATCACAAAGCATCTGCAAATTTTTAACTAGAAACGAAATGTTTTTATCTATTTTCAAATTTCCTACCGGCCAGTTTTTAGCTAGAAACGGAAGGTTTTTATCTAGGAACGGGCCATTTTTAACTAGAAAATGGGATATTTTTATCTAGTAATTAGCACCAGGTAATTTATAACTAGAAACGAGAGGTTTTTTTTAGCTAGAAACGGAAGGTTTTTATCTAGTAATTTTTTTAATAACATAACTGACAATTAATAACTATCAACAGGGGTCTTTATTTTGAAACCAGCAGTTTTTAACTAGAAACCGGCAATTTTTAACTAGAAAGTGAGTTTCTTGCTCCTTAAAGTGTATAATAAATCGAAAATTTCACCCAATCACACCAAACACTTTTTTTGCACATGACGCGCGTTTTGGTAACGATGTTACCGAATATATGTTGCACAATAACTTAAAAATAAAATATAATACAAGGATTTATGTGACAGCTAACAGTTTTTCTACAATAACTCCTTTTTTTTATTTTTAAGCTATTGTGTAATGGATTAATGTACAAAGAGTGTATAAAAAAATCTCAGCTGCTACAATAAATCATCATAAATAAGCAAATATTGTGTAATCGACTAGTATATAAGCCCGAGCGGTTTGTAAAATACTCAGTCTTAAATTTCATTTGAGAGTGATAACATCGTTGCTAAAACGAACGTCGTGTGCAAAAAAAATGTTTGGTGTTTTTGGGTGAATTTTAAGTTGTCAGCTGTGTTTTTGACTTCTTTCCTAACATTTTTACCTAGAAACGTTCCTTTTTTTTTTTTTCAGGGGACAAGACGAATCAGGTACACATGGAGGGGTATCAAGTATCGAACCAGTGTATGGCACTAGTACGTGACAATTGCCTGTTGCCGACAAAGGATGCTCCCGAACTCGGTTACGTTCGTGAATCTTCAGATAAGCAATTCGTTCCTGATGTTTACTATAAGGTAAGTAGGACGTGAAAAAAAAACTTTGTACTACAGATGCGGAAAGTAATTTATTTGAAATCTAGAGTGAAGTGGTAGTAGGTACTCATTATCACAAATATTAGTCGGGTACAAGGCACAAACACTGGCTGCTATATTTAAGTTTCGCATGAGGGGTTTCTGTTTTTTTTTTAATTTTTTTTCTTGTTTCTTCTATTTATTATCTAACTACCGACATGATATCACAACAAATACACGCAGCCTTTTTCGAACAATTACGACGACGTTCTACTGTTTTTTTAATTATTGTTTTAATCCGACGACGTGATATCATGTCCGCTTACATGAATTTGACTAAGCTAATTTTTCAAAAAACTTTACAACGATTCTAGTACTATTTAGACGAGTTTTTTTTTTGCACACTTATTCTGCAACACATCTAGGGTTTTTCTTAGATTTAAAAAGACAGTTGAAGAGACGCAGAGAGGGTGGTTGAAAGTAACGAAAATGGACGGAAATTAGAACAACAAAAGACGGTAATTGAATGTTTTTTTTTTGTCCACTACACCACCCTTAATTGAACTAAATCGAACGATGAAGGTAAAAGTGAGCAGAAAAATAAATGAGCAAAAATTTAATTTGTCACTTCATCGAACGATTGCGCCCTTTATCAACACCGATTTTTATACATTTAGACAATTACGCGTTATGAAAGATTGGCGAAACATTTAGTAGTGAATTAATTTTTTTTAGAAAGTTTTTTTACTCATTTTAGGCTTACATTTAATATTAGGCTATGATATTTGTCGCGCTACTTATTATCTAACGGTTTGTATTTTTTTTATGGAAATTTATGATACGAGTACTGCTTCAATCGCTAAAACCCACTCTAATCCATCGAAAATTTTTTTGTACACTAAAGGAATTATGTGCCACTACCTTTTTTTTTGATAAAAATTATGAAATTTCTGGAGGAATTCTGATAACAAAGTAATCACTGGTCCCAATTTTTCCAAATCAAGTTGGCGGGTAGTCCAAAAGCCAGGTCAAAACAGTAAGTTTGTAAATATCTCCGAAACTACGCATTGCATAAAAAAATATAAGAAAGCTCTTTTGTAGATAATACTATTGTCTACCTTTTTTATTTGAAACTTTTTTTTCCAAATCTTATATTTTTCGAAAAAAATTCACGTAATTCCATTTTGTAAACTATTTTGTTCAGTATCTCCGAAACTACGTATTATATAAAAAAAAATTTAGAAAGCTTTTTTGTAGATAATACTATTGTCTACCTTTTTTATTTGAAACTGTTTTTTCTAAAACTTATATTTCTCGAAAAAAATTCACGTAATTCCATTTTGTAAACTATTTTGTTCAATATTTCCGAAACTACGTATTATATAAAAAAAATTTTAGAAAGCTTTTTGTAGATAATACTATTCTCTATCTTTTTTATTTGAAACTTTTTTTTCTAAAACTTATATTTTTCGAAAAAAATTGACTTAATTTCATTTTGTAAACTATCTTGTTCAGTATCTCCGAAACTACATATTGTATGAAAAAATTTAAGAGAGCTCTTTTGTAGATAATACTATTGTCTACCTTTTTTATTTGAAACTTTTTTTTCTAAAACATATTTTTCGAAAAAAATTGACTCAATTCCATTTTGTAAACTATTTTGTTCAATATCTCCGAAACTACGTATTGTATAAAAAAATTTTAGAAAGCTTTTTTGTAGATAATACTATTCTCTATCTTTTTTATTTGAAACTTTTTTTCTAAAACTTAAATTTATCAAAGTAGAGCGTTATAAATTTGACGAAATTTAATTTTGTAAACTATTTTGTTTAATATCTCCGAAACTACGCATTGCATAAAAAAATGTAAGAGAGCTCTTTTGTAGATAATACTATTGTCTACCTTTTTTATTTGAATCTTTCTTTTCTAAAACTTATAAATTTCGAAAAAATTTCACATAATTCCATTTTGTAAACTATTTTATTCAATGTCTCCGAAACTACATATTCTATTAAAAAATGTAAGAGAGCTCTTTTGTAGATAATACTACTCTCTACCTTTTTTATTTGAAACTTTTTTTTCTAAATCTTATATTTTTCGAAAAAAATTGACTTAATTCCATTTTGTAAACTATTTTGTTTAATATCTTCGAAACTACATATTCTATTAAAAAATGTAAGAGAGCTCTTTTGTAGATAATACTATTGTCTACCTTTTTTATTTGAAACTTTTTTTTCTAAAACTTATATTTCTCGAAAAAAATTCACGTAATTCCATTTTGTAAACTATTTTGTTCAATAGCTCCGAAACTACGTATTGTATAAAAAAATTTTAGAAAGCTTTTTTGTAGATAATACTATTCTCTATCTTTTTTATTTGAAACTTTTTTTCTAAAACTTAAATTTATCAAAGTAGAGCGTTATAAATTTGACGAAATTTAATTTTGTAAACTACTTTGTTTAATATCTCCGAAACTACATATTCTATTAAAAAATGTAAGAGAGTTCTTTTGTAGATAATACTATTGTCTACCTTTTTTATTTGAATTTTTTTTTTGTGTAACGTATATTTTTCGAAATACTGGCAAAATTCACTTGTGTAAACTATTTCGCCTACTGTTCATGCAGTAAAAAAACAGTAACTGTTTTAAATCTAAAAAACATATAAATAATGATCAAAAACAAAACATCTCACAATTTGAGACTTTTATAACTCAAAATGTGTTTTTTCTACAAAAAAAGGTTCCAAACAAAAACGTTGGAAAATAAATTTCTACAAAAAGCTTTTTACTATCTCTTTATACAATACAAAGATACGTTTTGCAAAATGGCGGCTAAAACATGGCTTCTGGACTATATGGCGAGTGACATATGTTACGTCAAAAAACTTAAAAATAGTGAATTTTGTTCAAATAAAAAATAATACAGATTTTTTTTCCATTCTCACGTTATTTTGGTGTCAAAATTTTGACGTTTCTTTAGAATTGTTGCCAACTTAAGTTTTTAGTTAGAATCTCTACGGCAGTGACTTGACCTAAATTAACTATTTGTTAAAATTTGTCAAATAGAACACTCGATGTATATTTATTGCTTTTTCAAAAAAAAAAAAAAAAATTAAAAATTTGACGTTATTTTATTGTCACCTGTGCCATTTTTAATACAGTAAATCTCTTTTAGTTGGGCCATTTTGACATTTATGTTTAAAACTAAAAGAGACTTGTATTTTGTTCAAAAACTTTTCACCAATTTGGAAACGATTCATCCAGAAAATTCAACTGAGGCATGATTTTTAGGGAAGACCTAACTAAACTAGATATGAAGTAAATAAAAATATAGTATAAGGCACAAAATGAAATTGTGGGCAAAAATGAGAACTAGACTAGAGAAAAAAAATAATCAGAAAATGATATGCACTCGGACGATCCCCAAAAGTGTTATAAATTCGTTGTATTCGTTTGTATCCCAATAACCAAAATGTTAGTTCCACTAGACAGTTAAAAAAATAAACCAATACGAAACGTTAAAAATATAGATTTATTTTACTTTTTTTATCATTGATTTTTTTTTGTGTATCATTATAACATTGATAGCGATTCCAGCATGTTATATTATGATTCTCGATAAATATACCCGGATGCGACTAAATTAATAAACTTAAATCTAATACCAACTTAAATTTGTACGTTCGAAACAGCGTTCCAAAAATCACTAACATACAGTCAAAAAATTTCAAATTCAAGGTCACAGCGCGCAATCCGAACGTACAAACTCAAATTTAATGTAACAATTTACCGAATTACCGCACTTAAACTAGATTATAGTTATAATCAAAACATACTTTAAAAAAAAAACGAACGAACGAACAAACAAACAGGGAGATTTCTTCACGTTCAATGAACCCAAACCTTCTGACTTTCGGTGGATCCCATATTCGTTAATGGGGTCACAAATCTTGGTTTCGGTTCACGAAGAAACAAAAACACGCTTAATTCCGGGATTATCTTTTTTTTTTTAAACTCTGTAATCTTTAACATTACCGCACCAGGAAACAAACATAACATAGACACTTATTAAGCTAAAAACGTCCCGACAACAATAAAAAATATCGCGATACTTTCTTTATATACGATATTTCATACGATACGAAAATATAGTTATTTCGGAATTCGATAGTACTATTAAGCTAAGACGGTATCTTTACGTTTTTTCTTCTTTCGTGATCAACTACGCAGTTATGCTTGAAGCTACATATAAAACATCTAGATATATATATTTTTTTTTCTACAGGGTGGTAGTCCATTTTGATGGTTTTGACATATTTTCGTAACCTGTTTTTGATTTTTGTCAATTTTTTTTAAAAATACACAAATTAAGCTCTATAAAATGTCATTTTTTAAATGATTTAGTATATAATAAGAGAACTAAAAAATAAAAATTAATTTAAAAAAATATTTGTACTATTATACAATAGATTATATGAGAACCGGAGGCGACATTATACAATCATAAAATAATTTAAGATTCTTGAATAACCCAAGATAAAAAGTATAGGAGCCATAGGCGCCATTTAAGATATCTGAAAAAATTTTCAAAAATTGGGAGCTAGGGGCAACATTAAACAATTAGAAAGACGTTTCCAGAGCAAATTGAAATTTTTGACATCAAAATAGAGCGATTAAGTTTCACCATTTAGGAACTAGAGGGCACCAAAATTTGAAAATAAAATTCTTTTTTTATTCATAACTTTCTAATGAATTGATCGATTTGACTCAGATTTAGCACAGAACTACTACTATTAAAACTACACGTTCTGGTATAATTTTTTTTTGTTATAAAATCGATTAAACATTTAAAATGTTATTAGCAAAAACAAATTTTGAGTTCAAACTTTGGCGCTCTCTAACTACTAGATTGTACAACTTGGCCAGAAATAAGTTTTGACGCTCACAATCTTACGTTAACATCTCTTTTGTATAACGTCGCTAGCACCTAAAATTATTAATTCTGTAACAAAAATGGCGGGTGGTCACGTGACAAGGGGCAAGAAATTAATTGCAGCCTGTTTTAGCTTCAGATTAAAATTATTTCGTATTGAAAAACATGTATATACAGGGTGATTTCAATTACGTGGCTCACTTTGTCGTATTTAAAAATTTATGTATATACAACGCGATTTCTATAAAATTACAAGATGAACTTTAAATGTAGTTAAAAAATAATTTGTATCATGAATGAAAGTAATTGCTCATGCCGACTGTCTTTTGGTTGCAATTTTCAAAAATTAAAAACTCTGAAATAATACCATTTTTGCCTTTCAAATTTGTTGCAGCATTTTAAAAATGTCTCAAAAATCAAAAAGACACCCACCTTGCCAAAACCATCGAAACTGTTCCATCCTGTCTAAAAATTTTTTTGTGTTTTTTTCAAATTTAAGCAAAGTTTGATTATTACACAAAGAGATAAGTGTGTGTGTCATTTTATAATTTTCCACATTTAGCGATTAGTATATTTTTGGTCGGTTTCCCGGCCGTATCTCCGTACGTACTGATCTTTTCGACGAGTTCAATCCCTTCAATGACATGCCCAAAAATTCCAGTAAATCCTCTCATTTCTTGTAAGATAATCCTGAACTGTGATCCGACCATACCAAGATTATCATGCCGTTTTTGGGTCCTTCTCATACCAACAGTTCCTCTCACTGCCATTAATTTCGTGTCGTCTGGTAAAAAATACGAATCTTCAAAAATCGAACGTCCTCCACGTCCATTATTCAATTCAAAATCTCCAGTTATCACACTTTCGCCCTCCCAACATTGGAAAATCTGGCATCCTTTGTAGCCCATTCCAGCTTCGCCTGTGGTTAATAGGCCGAAGTTTTTTGCCATTTTTGGCGCTACATCAGCACGGACTTCGATGACGATTCGGCCCAAAGAAGCGCCGTTTACTTCGATGTTAAAGTAGTATAATGGGCACATATTTGCAGGATTTCGGATTTGAGGCGAGTGGATTACGTTTTGCATCATTAGGTTGTTTTCTTGATAGATATTTTTGGGTGTTGTGAGGACTAAATGTTGTGGAGCGTGGTTAAGGTAATTTAGTGGTGGGATTGTGTTATGGTTGTGGTAATCAAGACTTCCATTGACTGTTTGTTTGGTTAAAACATGTCTGGAGTATAATTGAGACATACAGTAGTTTGCAAGGAATAAAATTGGGTTTTGTTGAGATGGTGGGAGAATTCGAGAATTTCCAGGAAATGCAACTTCGCCATTATGAATATTACTCAAAGCTTGTTTCAATAATTGAAAATCAAAAATTACAGTTGAATTTCTGATAAGATCATCAAGTTGACATTGTAGATACATTTCTTGGTATCTTAATTGTAGTCTTTGTTTTTCAAGATTAACACTTGAGTAGAGATTATGTACATCTGTTAGATTTTCAGCCATTGATAGATTCAGTCGTAGTTTAGCTAAAGTATCTCGAGTTTCAGTTAATTCAAAATGTGAGACATTATTTGTGAGGTCTGCTTCAACATGTGTTTTAAGTGTAACACAAGCTTCAAGAATTTTTAAAAGAAATTCTCTTTGTTGTATTGAAAGTCGTTGAATTTCACTTAGCATCTTATTCATAGCTGCTAAATCAACTTGTAATTCGGCAATTAGTTGTTCTTTAGCATCATTTTGTGATTTGATTTGATGTGTAGCATGTTCGGCTGTTGTGGCACAGGCACGACACACTGGTGTACCACATGTGTGACACCAAAGTGCTAACGGCATAGCGTGTGTGTGACAATTCTCGCTGATTACTTTGGTTGGTTTATCAGGTGGTTTTGGGGTAAGTTTCAACTGGGAAAAGTTTTTTGTAAGACAAAGAACTGGAGCGTAAGTTGGGAGTGCTTCGGGTCCCATTTCGCCAATTTCGGTGCGTTTCCAGCAGTAGACACAGTATAATTCTTGGCCTTTGTTCAAATTCGTGCGCATACATTGAAGACAGAAGTAATGCTTGCATGAGAGCAATTTGGGGCTCTGGTCGGAGTCGTTGAATTTCTGTTTACAGTAGCCGCATAACATTAGCTCCTCGAATTCCGGTACTGAGTCCATTTCTGGAATTCAAATGAAAGAGGACTGTGAGACATAACGCCGGTCAAATAGTAATAAAAGGGGGGCTATGAGACATTTTAAAACAAATGAATGGCGGCTGTCAGACATTTAAAACAAATGACTAACGGCTGTCAAATTGAAATGAAATGGGGGCTGTGAGACATTTTAAAACAAATGACTGACGGCTGTCAAATTTCAATGAAATGGGGGCTGTGAGATATAAAACAAATGACTGGCGGCTGTCAAAAAAAATCATTGTTGGTGGTTTGTTTTATAGAAAAAAACTTACCGTTTTTGTTGTAGGTTTGTTTACGATGTGTAGCACAGCCTTTGAGTAAATCCGATAAAACGAAGGGGATACGCTTTTTTTTGGTCGTCGTTTATGTCGAAATCTTATAAAAACTCGGGTGTTTCGGCAACGGTTTTCGCGGTGTTTGTACTATTTAGAGTTTAAAACGGGTACGGTGTACGATGCATTAACTAATCGAGATTTATATTACATAATTGTTTCGTGCCGACAATATCGGCAGTTTTATGAAAAAACTTAAAGTTATTGTGGCCGCCGAACGATGTGCCACATCATGTTGACGACTAACTGCACACAGTTAAGTTAGGTACGATGCGTCGAAATGGCGTCGGTTGTGTTTGACATATCTGTGCCTAACTTCACGAAGAGCGCCAAATTTGAAATTTTTTTAACTCTAATCATAGATTTTTACTGTTTTTAAACGAGTTTTTCCCAATTTCTAACTAAAATTAACAGAAAACTTGTAGTTTATTATTTTTAAATTATACAGAATTTAAATTACACATTTCTAGCCAAATTTGTAACGAATTAAAGTCATGTAATCTCATTTTTTTTTACAACTTAACTAAAACTAGTTATATTAAGTGTCTTTTTTTATGAGTAGTGTATCGAATATTTTTTTGGAAAATTATAATGACCTATTAATGATCTGTGTTAATTTCGAAAATTAATCAATCAGAAATCCGTATTTCAAATTTCCAAGGCTTACTGGTTTTTCTCTAGTGAATACACAGACCTCAGTTACTATACAGGGTTGCCAACTTTCCATAATTTAAAAATTATATGTAGTATTTCACCGGATTGACTTGAAAAGAGGAAAAAATCTCTTATTTTTGAATTCTCAGAAAATTTTACTTTTAAACTCCCAAAACACAAATTACTTTTTATTTTACTCAAACTGTTCTTGAGATAATATCGTTTTATTGTTAAAAAATATTCAAATTGGGTTCTAGTTTTATTTAATAAATTTAACAAAATTAAATAAAATTCTTAAAAAGCTAAACTATTAATTTTCTATTCAAATAATGCTCCTCTTATTTCTAAGATTGATAAGAACTGGACTGCATAGATAAAAGTCCATTTTTGTGAGATCTCAGGACTTCTCGGTAGCCATAAAATGCTACCATCTCTCCTTGTTCAGTTATCATAGAACTGTGTATTGAGCCACTGGCGAATAATGCCGGTATAATGAGCAGGGCACCCATCGTACTGAAAAAACATTTGTATTTGGTAGTTAAACGGCAATTCATCCAGTTTATCAGCTAAAAAATTTTGCAACATTTCTAAATATGAATAACGGTTTAAATTTTGATCAAAAAAAATTTGGGTCAATAATGTACGAAACCGCATACCACACATCGACTTTTTCTAAATATTGTCTGCGGCAAGGAATCCTGAAATTTAGATTTGGCTTACTCCAGAAATGTTGGCAATGTTGATATGGAACGACTCTGTTAGTTAAAAATGTTGATTCAACGGAGAACATAATTCGTTTATGAAAATTTGAATCTTTCAAAATTCTGTAGGCGATCTCTAAACAAAAATCCAAACGTTTGGCTTCATCACCATTTTCTAAAGTTTGCCTAAATTGCTGTTTAAATGGTAAAATGTTGTTCTCCTTGAAGATTCTTTGTTAATGAGATTTACTTATCTCAGTTTGTATGGCTCTCTTTCTTAAAGACAACTTTGGAACTTCTCTTGCGAAATAAACGGCAAGAACTGAAGCAGCATCGTCGTCATTGAACAACTTCCTTGACTTCTTAGTGTTTAAACCGAGGTCGTTTTAAGGAATTTGGTTACTAAGTTCATTTGAAATGGTAACTTCTGGGTATTTTTGGTTGAATTTTCTGATAACAACTCGGTAACACTCTTCCCCAGTTTTTTGTTGTAAAGTCAACGTTATAGCATAAATACTGTTCAAATTAGTGAAGATTTAATTTGCAGTTCTACTAACTTATTACTCTTATTAGATTGTATGTTGACAGTATTTTAAGCGTTTTAGCAGTCCGAAATCCTTATTGCGCATGTCCAGTTTCCTTCTCTAGTGTTGGAACAAAACAAACCTTAAAAGATTCATCATTTTTTAATTTTAGAATCTTCGATTTTTATCAGATTCAGTTGAAATTATTTTTTTGTTTTAGGAAAAAGACAGTTATGGCAACGAAGTGTCTCGTCTCGGCCGCCCCCTGCCAGTCGAATACCTTCTTCTGGACGTTCCAGCTTCAACTCCAGTCACTCCTACATACACTTTTAATTCAAATCCTTCAAAACAACCATTTCCTGTTGAAAATCGTCTTCTTGACGGCGACATTCAGGATTTTAATGCCCTCAATCAATACCTCTCTCAATTCTCTTCAACCGAATTTTTTACAGCAATCAACGATTTTCATTTACTACTTTATATAGCAACAATGGATATGCTCCCAATGAGAGAATATATGGGACCTTTACTTCTTGCATTAAAGAATCGTGACACTGCCGCTGCTGAAGAATGGTCCAGAAGTGAGCATTGGGCCACTATTGAACAATTAATCGCTGCCAGCTCTCCACCACCATCTAGGTATTTAATTTTTAATTAAAAAAAAGAGAAAACCTAAAGGGTACTTCCCGATGACCTTGAAAAAATCAAATCCCAAAGAGTATTTCCCGTTCGATCTTCAAACTTAAAACAAAATTTCCCAAAACCTGAAGAATATCTCTCGTTCATCTTGAAACTTAAAAGAAAACCACCAAAACCTAAAGGGTATTTCCCGTTGACCTTGAAACTTAACCGAAAGCTCTTTTTTAAATTAATGTTATAAGCAACCTTCAAGGAGTCCTTAAATGGCCCCCTTTTTTTGTGTTTTAGGCCTGGAAGTGTGGCAGGGAGTGTCAATGCTGGAGCAAGTTCGTCCAGTGGGGTACAAGCAAAATGGACGTGTCCCCATTGCACATTTTTGAATACTTCGGATGTTAGTAATTGCGAAATGTGCAGACTTCCGAGATCTAGTTCTCATTGAGGTTTAAAAAAAAATTTGTTTACGAAATAAGCACCAAAAAAATTTTTTTTCAGATGCACGGTGATTGAAGGAAATATATTATTTAATGGTTATAGTAAACAATATAAAATCTTTAGTTTTTAATCTCATTTTTAACAAGAAATTATTTACAAAAAAAACCTAAATTGCGTCAAATTCCAGGGACTATTTATTGTTTTTTTTTCTTCTAGTTACATTGTAAATAAATTACCCAATGTCTTTTTTTTTGTTTTGTTTTATTGTACGGTGATAAAGTTTTTAATTCTTCGTACATAACTTAATAAAAACAAATTTATCCATGAAATGATTATTATTATCACACTTTCATTCGTTCATTTTACAATTTTCTATCCTTATCATACTAGTCACAGGACTTATTTTTTTTCTCATTTCATATAAACACACTATCACTCTTAAAAACTATTATTATGTACACAGCACAATGTGCGCAAATAATTGGAAAAAAAAATAACTGTAAATAATCAAAGACATCCCTCATGTATACAGAAAAAAATAAGGGTTAAACCATGACTTGACCTTTACAGTATTTTGAATAAATTAGACCTAAACAGATTTTCTTGTTTATAAAAAAACCTGACAATTAACTAAAAAAATAATGTCAATTAAAATTGATATGAATTTCCGTTTTGTTCAAGAAAGTGTCCTTGAACACCCAAAAATAAAAACCAAATAACAATACTCAAAATTTTTAAAAAATCAAATACTAAATTACAATAAAAAAAATGAAATCATCCGTTCAAATTGAACAGATACAATATCAAATCCTCGCTTATCCTTACGACGAAATGAATCAGCAGGACGACACCAAACATGACCTGATACCTGCTGAGGTTGTCCTTGACGTCCTGACCTCAGTCCGAATTCTGTGTCAGCGGTGGATATTCCTGATCGTCGTTGAAATGAAACGGTCCTTTCGGTGGTGATTCAGTTGCGGCCGCCATTTCACGCAGCTTCTCCGATTCTGCACAAAAATCGAAAAATTCAAGGATATGCAAGCAGTGGAACGCCGGCAAGGCCAAACTAAGCGACTAATAGGTCAGTCAAAATCGAATTGTACAACAGTAAAATTAAAAAAAAAGCTAAATTTTAAGATGCTAAGCGCGCGCAGACTCGCCAAAACGTAAACAAACATAATGAGTTCTGAAAACACCTGAAAAACACTTCTAATTCGTGAACTTTTTGTATTTAATTTTACTGAAATAAATTTGAGTGACCTAAGAAATAACAAAACAAAACAGGATGAACCGAAAAAGGTGTGACAATAGAAACAGATAGAGGTGTGCGCGCGTTATTAGAAATATTATTTCATGAATTTTTGATTTTAATTTTTTTTAACATTAAATATGTTTTGTTATACTGACCAGTACCTGACATTTGGCCCACAGGATTGCCCTTGACGATGCCGGCGTAGCTAGCTAGTATGGCAGAGCCTTGCACGGAACAGAGAAAATCATAATGGGTGCGGGTTACAGCATAACTACAGGTGGTGGTAGTAGGGGATGTTACGTGGCAATTGCTGATTCGTTAATACGAAAAAACAATTGCCACAATATATGTCGTCGGTGTCACAATTTTGTGACATCAACGACATCTAAGAGGATTTTTTTTTTAAATAATCAAAATTAAATTAAACTGAAACAGAAATCAAATCAGGATTTTTTTTAAGGTTGAAAAAAAAAAACACTAAAAAAAGGCTTATTAAGAGGAATAAAAGGTTTGTCGGCGTTAGATTTAGTGATAAGTCAAAAAATTCGACTGTTTCACAATCAACTAACGTCTTTTGTTTTTTGCAAGACTAGATCTGGACAAAAAATCAAAGAAAAAAAAAGGATTAAGAGTGATTACCTCCATCGATGTTTTGTGGTTCACTCATAGCTGTACCTTTTGATGAATCACGAGTGTCACGTGAGTCGTCAAGTCGATGCTGTTTATACAATGTTAAATCTCCACCTTCATTTGCATCCAAATTATAAACATAAAGATTAGCTTCTTCAGTTGCTACCAAAAGTCTCAACTGATTTTGAGCCCTAAATAACACAATTTTTTTTTGAAAATTTCATGTCAATACTGATGTTGAATCCATCAATACTCACGTCGTTATAGAAATAACATTTCTAACACCTTGCGTTGGTAAATGTGCAGCAGCAAAAGCCCTTCCTTGTGTAAAAACATCAGTGACTTGTGTTGGCAAATACGAAGATAAATATCCCATCCAACTACTTTCTTCTACATTCTTTTTTGGACTATAAAATCGAAATCACTAAATAGAAATTTTAGAAAAATGAAAAATTTACCTTTCTTTTGGTTCCTCAAATTTAAAAACATGTACCGTTTCTGTATTGCTACTACAACACAAAAACTGACTACATGTACTGAAGGCCAAACAAGAAATATCCACACAACGTTTAACACCACGTCGAAATTCATATAATTTTTGACCATCAGCTGATGAAAATACACGAATTACGGTGCCTTTTTCTGATGCTGTAGCAATTCGAGTACCACTAGGACTGAATGCTAGAGCTGCTAGAGGACTGTCATGTGCAGGAATCATTGTTTTGGCATGCTGTGATGTAGAAAATTATATCAATAGATTTTTTTTAATTAAGAAACTAGAAATTTAAATTAAAACACACAAAAAAGGAGAAGAATAGATTCTCTATTTGCCAAAAATTAATTGTTCCCTCTGTAGTACATCTCTCTGGAGAAACCTACCTTCGTTCTACATCAATTGTATTCGTTTTGATTGGTGTTATTTAAGGAAATAACAATCAATTCTTGACACAGAAAAATCTTAATGACTCCACAAGCAGTGACATCATTGTAAAAATTTACTAACCAATTGATCAGCATCAAAAATCTGTACTTCTCCGATTGTTGCTGATCCAGGATATGCCAAAAGACAATTGTCGTGGTTTATGCTTAATGCACAGAGTCCTTGAGGATTAGGTGGTGTATCTCTGATTGTATGAAGTACTTTCATGTCACGAATATTATGAATGTAGAGACTTTCTTCGAGACATACCACAAGTCGAGACCTAATAATCATAATTACTACTGAATTTAAAAAAAAAAAACAATTTTTTTTACCGATTCATCCGAACTGCAAGAATTGTATTTGAGTAGGAATAATTGCATATTTCTGTTCCTTTTTTAAAATGGCAAACTTTTAATTTTCGTGGTGATGAGAGAGCCACAGTTGCCACCAAACTACTACTAAACAATCTTTCAACCATATAGGTTTCTTCGACATCATTGGAATAAATTAATTCCAAATCGTCGACGTTGTTTAGGGAGTAAAGACGGTAACCACTTTTACTGCCGACGACTAAAGACCTAGAAAAAAATTATATGTGGGTTATACGATGGTTTTTTTTACACCTGTTTTTGTCAGAATGAAATCAATTATAATTTCGCTTTGTAACTTTCAATTATTAATCAAACAATGAGATAATAATTTAAAGAAAAAACTATGAAAGCAATGAACCTTAAACATCTATCTAACGGAAAAAAATGTCTTAGATAAAAACATTCAGATTTTAGTTATTTTAATTCTCTTATAATACGTAATCAGTTTGTTCTATTTTATCACATTTATTTGTTATATGGAAATAAAATTTTTCCTTCGCCTTTTCAACAATCCTTTATAAGAAAGAATTAGTTAACTGTCTAGAATTCGTCACCATGTAGCGGAAAATTACGCAAACCGAGTGAAATTTAACCTACAGATTTGCCAGATAATCCCATGTAATCAAGTCCTCAAACAAATCTTCACAGACTTGTCAATTATTGGCGAACATCAGCGAGGCAGGACCACCTAGAGGATTCTAATCAACCATTTCAAATTTTGAAGGACACAGGACGATCACACAGTCATAGTAATTCATACTTTTAGAATTTAGCTAACTGAGCCGTCAGATTTCTAGCCTTCAGCTCAATTGGTTGTTTCATTTATATTACACTCTTTTGACTATAATTTTTGGTGCAATATACCTAGTTTTATGAATTTTTTTATTCAGAATCCTGCGCAAACGGCTAAAATTACAAAATTTCTTTGTTTCGAATTGAAGTTCAGGCCTTGTAGATGCTTTACATTGAAGAAGAGTACAAACCTTTTCTTATTTTTAAATACCTAATCAAGCATTTACTCAATTTACAGTTTATTTTTGCAGTACACACATAATTTGCTAGTAATATGAGAAAAGTTATTCAAATTTCTCTCATTTTCAAGTATTTCTAGGACCTAAACTTTCAGAAATAAAAATATTGTCTTGCAGACTTTTTCTCTGTTTTTGAGTTATGTATCAAACAAAAAATTTGGTTTTTGTGTTTGGAAGTTTTAGGTAAAATGCAAAAATTACTGTAAAAAATACAGTAAAACCCTTACATACAGATTTTTATTGTTCGGCGAACCTTGGAGTGTATTTTGGAATCAATTGTTCTTGTCTTTCTTTTTCTTTGTTTATTTTTTTTTTTTTTTTCAGTGCAGGAATGGAGGAAAAGGAGAAAATCCCAGTTTTGTTCTTATTTTGAACAAAAAAAAACGATTTTCTGAGGGAACACCGAATTAACCAAGCAGGAACTAGGTTCCAACCACACCGTTTTAAAGGGGTTCCACTGTATAAACCTAATTTTGTCATTTTTCTTAAAGGTAAAAAACTGTTTTTTTTTTTCATTTCAAGTACAAAAACAACCATTTTGTTATGTTATTTCAGTTGCCAAACATTCTTCATTATGTAACTAGTGATAAAAATGACATTAATATAATCAAATGACCAACTTTATTTATTTATTTAATTTTTTTTTAATTGATATTTTTCGTAAACATGAATTGGAAAAAATCTTGTATGAAATACGTCGCAAAATGGCTGTTTTTGCACACAACACGCGCATTTTGCAACTCGTTTATTTATTTATTTTTTTTATATAAACTTTATGATGATAAATTTAGAAAAACTTTTATCAGCAAGATGGGGCTACAACTCACAAGGTTCATGAAACAGTTAATTACTTGTAATTTCTTGTACGCCAACTTGTCGCTATTTTTTTTATCGGAAGATTAAGAAATAATGTCAAATTGTCAATAAAAAAATGGGGAGGAGTTATTATGTACTTAATTGGTTAAGAAAATTTAAAAAAATAACATTTCTCAGTAGTGCCAACCTTACAAAACCTTTTTCTCCAATTTAAGACACATTTTTATAGGTTGGCAATGATTATTTAAAAAAAAGATGAGTACACACACGTTAAAAATTAATAGCCAAATTTACCTAGAATTTATTTAGACACACTATATACAGTTGTCACTATTTTTTTATCAGAAGATTTAAAAAATGGGGAGCAGTTTGTATGTATTTTAGTCGGTTAATAAAATTAAAAAATAATAATTCTCAGTAATGCCAACCTTAAAAAGCATTTTCCTCTAATTTAAGACAGATTTTTATAGGTTGGCAACGATTATTTGATGAAAAAAGGGTACACTCACGTTCAAAATTAATACCCAAATTCAACAATGACAACAAGAGTGTAGTAATTAAGTAACAATTAATCAGCGGGGCGAAATTAAATGACATTTTTTGTTATATTGGTAATAATTCTTTCATAACATTTACTTTTTATGTATTCAAGGTACACCCACGTTCAAAATTAATGACCCCGATAAGCTGCCAAATTAAACATAACGATCAATGACATAACAGGGTTAAGTAAAGAATATTTTCTCAAACGTTTTAATTGATTTACAAAATTTATGACTGTTTTAATTTAATTGACATTTTATTGAACCCACCTGATTAAATAAATAAAAAAAAATTGATCAAATCACTTACAGATTAGTGAACTTGAAAAATGAGACAGACACAAAGGAAATAATAATAAAAAAACAATTTGTTTCGGAAACAAAGGTTTTTGATGTTATCATATAACTCATCAATAATCAAAAAACATTCGATTTGTTATCACTAAAAAAAATTCAAAACAAAAGAAAAACTGTCAATATTGACATTACATAGCCTACTTGATAATGTTTTTTTGACATTTGAGCTGTCAATGATCTTGAAAATTTGTAAAGAAATCCGTGAAAATGAAAATTTGTTAGGAAAACCGTGAAAATGCGCATTTTTCATTGAGAGAAGCGTTATCAGATAATAAATCAAAACAAAACAATTTCAAGTACGTCACAATAAACCTCCTCTGATGATGTTATTAGAAATCGCCTACGGCAAGATTTCACATTTCGCAACTCGAATAAAATCCTAGTGTCCCCGAAAATAGTGAAAATTCGCCAACATGTCACTGCGATGACATCACTTGTCAACGCCAATCAGCTGATTTTATTGATGACAAAAAAATTAAAATTGCTGGCATTGAGGGACCTTTCACCCGAAAAGAGGTCGGTTCTTTGTTTGGGTCGTTCTGGGGGGCTGAGGGGCGACTTACGTGCTGTCCTGGTTGTAGTTTACGAAATAGTTTTTAGCCCCATTAGAGTCTGACGACGTTATATTACTCATGAGTTCGAGTGATGATTACACGAAATTTAGGGAAAAACACTACAACTACGACACTGAGACGACGTTTTGCGAACTGTTATACCGACTTTCTTCTTAAATTCGCACACAAAGGCTGACCTTGCTTTTCCAAACAAACACCAACACTACACAGCCATTTTGTATTGAACAGCTGATAAGTGAAGGACGCGCGCACGCGACAAAATGGCGCCGAAATTTAAATTTTGACATTAAAAACACAAAAAACGGAATTAAAGCACGGAAAAAATAATAAAAACGGTACAAAACAATCAAAACAAAATACTGCCAGTTAATTTATTTGTAATTAATTTGGTATAGTCAGGCAGAGTAAAATTTTATTTTGTAAATAAATAATGCATTATTTATTTTTTTTATAATTATTTTATTTTTGTTTTAATTACAATTAATTAAAATAGCAAATTACTCTAATGAAAAACAAATTGGTTATGCATCATTTTATTTAAAAAAAAATTGGACGTATGCAACTAACACAACTGAGTGCGTATTGATGGTTGCCTACATCAATTTATATTTTTTTATTTTAAAGGACAGTTTTTTATTTTATAAACTGTTTTTTAAATATATCTTTGAGATGTGCTTAAATGACAGGATTGGTTCTTTAAAGAAACATTAAGTAGAGATAATAATTAAGAAAAATACGACTAAAAAAAATGTTTTGACTCCTATACAGAGTGAGTCTGTTAAAAGTTTATCTTAACTTTTCTCGAAAACTAGTTATCACACCAATTTCAGGGTTTGCCATTAAATACTCTGTTCTTTTCTCTACGCATATAATTTTTTTCAGAATTTTTCTATTATTGCTTCAATGAATATTAATTAATTAATATTAATTTGTTAAAAAAATATATTAAATTAATATAAATGGCACAATATTGAAATATTGTTTAGTAAAAAAATAAATGAACGTTTTAAAAATGTTTTATTGAGATTGGAGGAGTTTAAAGATATCGATATAAATCTGTATTAAAGATAAGTTTAAAAGAAGCAAAAGGAGAGCGTTCGCCACCTATCAGTCGTGGATGAAAAAGATGCCTTAATTAAGACTTGATTATTGTTGTTTTCTTGTTACAAAAATTGTTTATCTTTATTTTTTAATTGTTGTATCAAATTTTTCAAACTGAACTTAATTTTTTTCCAAAAATATTGATCAGATTTAAAAAACATGAACACCAGAAAAGAGAATTTTATTTGTTTTCTGACAATGTGCAATTTGATCCTACTTGATCAAAAACTTGATCCTACAATTTAAAATTTTGGCGTTGGTAGGCGCCTCCAGTTTATACAGTGAAGGATCAGCGTTAACATCACTAGAAAAACATGGTCTTCTCTAAAAAAACCGACCTGTTCTAGTGTTTTTCGAAAAAATTTTCTCTTTAAATATGTAAAAGAAAAGTCTAGAATTTTGTGTCTGTACGGGCCTTAAATTTCCTCTAAAACTAGGTATGGCAGTCCAGTGGAGATTGGGGCTATGGGTAGTCCTTAGTGTTGGCCCAGTAATAGGCAAGTATGGTTGGGGTGGCTTTTGGAATTTTGAAGTTTTAAACATTCTAGAATATTCTAGGAAGTGATAGCCAAACAATATAACAAATTGAGCTTCCCAAATTTTTTAACATTTATTTACGTTATCTTAAACATTATAGAATATTCTAGAATACTCTTCTGTACTGTACTATTGAATTTATGTTAGTCTGAACATTTTATAACATTCTATAGAGCGATAAAATAACAATCACTTGTTTTTCCGTAAACTGGAGGATCTTAAATTTTTTAAATTGTATTTACGTCACATCTTAAACATTCTAGAATATTTTATAGAGCAATAATAAAACAATTTTACAATTTTTGATAAATTAAGACTTTCTGCCTTTAAAATACTTCTAATATTTACGTTGAATTAAATGTTCTAGACTCTAGAATATTTTCTTTTACCATACTATTGAATTTGCGTTATCCCAAACATTCTAGAATACTCTTATTTAAAGATTTCAGAACAATTTAGACTATTTTGATTTATTTTATACAACTGTAGTTTCGAACATTCTAGAACATTCTACAAAAAATAACCAAACAATATAATATTTTTTGATAAATTGGAGCTTCTCAAATTTTTTAAAAGGTATTTACGCTATCTTAAACATTCTAAATTATTACGCTGTACTTCACTGTCGAATTTACATTATTTTAAGCATTCTAAAACATTCTATGGAGCGATAAAAAACTAATTTCTTGTTCTTCTATAAATTAGAGGTTCCTAAATTTTTTAAAATATATTTTCGTTTCATTCTAAACATTCTAGAATATTCTCATGTAACGAAATATCGATTCCAGATTAATTAAAACTGTTTATTACATTTTTTTAAATAATTTTAATTTTGAAAAATAGTAAACAAATATCGAGATTTTGACACATTTAAATAGCTCTAACTTCTAAACAAATAAACCAAATTTTAAGTGTTTAGTCACGTTTGAAAGAGGATTTGATGAGCTATCGATTACATATAAAAAAATCTGATTTCTTTTTGAAAATATTTTTTTTATATTTAAACATAAAATCACCTAAAATTCGACTTTTCAAAAAAGTTTGTTTGATAAATTAGACTTATTTCTGTTACATAAACATTTGTCAAAATTGATGAGCCATTAAACTCTTGGCACTCTGTTTTAAATATTTTTCTAAATTTAGGTAGGAATTCTATGACTTTTTTAAAGCGATTTTTGAAAAAATAAAATTTTTTTGGCATATCTTTATAGAAAATAATTGGAAGAATAGAAAAGTACAAAATTCTTGATATGTTAGAAGTTATAATTTAAAAAAAAATAATTAAAAAGTATTTTATCTGTCGATATTCTCTAAATTATCAGACAAAAAAATTTGAAAAAAATCCGCAAGATAGCCAATTACGAGATCTTTTGATTGGTGTGAAATTTATTAAAATCCGATCTATAGTTTCAGAAAAAAATAGAAAAACTACTCTTAGCAAATTTTTTGCGTGCGTAGTGCATACAAGATTTTTTCGCACAACTTCTCTAAAGCACCTAATTAAAAAAACAGTTTAGGTTTAAAATATGGGAGTCCTTAAGTTGTTTTTTGGAGTCGCCTAATTTACAAAGCCATCGACCAATATTGAAATAAATTCAAAATCTTATCACACCTAGCGGCACTCTATTGGCCCACAAACAATAAACTTGAACTTTATGAACTAAAAAATTCTACTACAAATATCACGTGCTTCCTTTTAAACCATTATTTATAAGCACAACACGAACACACATTTTTCAAAGTTAAATAGAGTCTTTAATTAAAATCAATGAAGCTCAAGTATCTCCAACAACATAATAATATGTTCTAGAATTCAGAGCTAAATCAGCGCAAGTTTTGCATTCAAACCGGTTGCAATAAGTGTAAGTGGCTTTTTCTAAAACGTAAGTGAAACACACAAATATTTAATTTTTAACACACAATTACCAATTTTTTTTACAGTGAAATGAATAATCAAAAGTTGAATTGTGTTTAAATTGACCAGAACGACTTGTAATTCGTGATAATTATTAATCGACCTACTAATTATACTTCCAGCTTCGGTTTCAAGGCTGAGTAAATAGAATTAATACATACGGTTTTATGTATATTTAGGAATTTTGTAACAAATTTCTAGTACAAAGTTTAAGACATTTATTTTGTATTGTTTATTACGACCTTCGAAAACAGTTATATTGATCTGAAACCATAAAAATTCGATGTTACATAAAGAAGAGGTTTTAAAAAAGGGAACGCATTCTTAAGGCAACGACTAGTGAGATAAGAAGCTATCAAAAACAGAAATCAAGTGAGTTTCTACTTACTATTATCTTATCTAAGAATACAATAACACTAACTTGATCTATTTTTAACATAAATATTGTAAAATCAATTATTAATTGAAACGTATTTTTGTTTCCACGTGGGATTTTAAATTTGCCGCCAAAATTAATATTTTTTAAACTCAAAATTTTCAACGACTTTTAACTACGCAATTTGTTACAATTACATGTTTTAAAATTATAAAATAAAATAAAATTTCTAAAAATTTTAATAATAGAAATGTAGATTCAAAATTCGGCTTGAATTTTGCTGATTTCGGTCCTGTCTTTCATATTCATATTCATAATTGTCATATTCTTCTCAGCGTTGCCAACTCAGGGCATTAATCCTAAATTAAAAAATTGCATTTAGGAGAGTGTAAAAAAACATTTTTATTTATTTTTGCTTTCTGTTTCTAGTTTTTCTTTTAAATTAAAAATGCTTTGGCGGAATTTTTCATAGATTTAGGGGATTTTGACACACTAATATGGGGTGAATGAGTTGGCAACACTGATTTATACATCTGTCAAAACAAACAGATCACAAAAAGGGTGTTAGGGCTGCGGCCTGATTTTGTTTATCCATTTCTTGGTAAAAACCCCCATTTTTCATGTCCCATTTACTCCATCTTCTGTTCCAGGAATGATAAGTAACACTGTCATCCATCAGTGTTGCTTATTTTTCACGAAACTCGTCTCTCTGGACACATGGAAAAGGTAAAAACGCGTTATTTAGTGTCAAAAATTGACTTATTTTCTAGGATACAATGGATGAACAAAAAAGCACCGCCGCAAGAAGCTTACAACCCAACACCCATCGAACACATTGCGAATGTTATCACCCATGGAGTATGGGTCCTGCCCAGCGTACTTGCAACACTTGATTTAATTGAAAGGTCGAGAAATGGTGCTCAAACTTTATCAGCGCTGGTTTATGGGGCCACACTTGTGTTTCTATTCAGTGTCTCAACGTCGTTCCATTGCAGCTTTTTCTGTAACCATCGCGGGTAGGTGGCTGGACACACTAAATTGGGGCACAAAAACCAGCCAAAAGGCCCCCAAAAGTGTTAAAAAAGTAAATTGTGACAATTGAGGTTATGTCACCAATTTGACACTTTTTTATGTAATTGACACTACAAGCGACATTTATCGGCAGTTTCTTTCTCAAAAAGAAACAAATTTGTGCTCTCTTCAACCATAAATGCTCTCTAAGGTGTTAAAAAATCAAAATTTATTCAAATTTGACAAGTGAGGTTATGTTACAAATTTCACATTTTTTTATGTGACTCGAGAAGAACGAAACGTTATTTAACTTTAGCTTTTTGTTAAAAAAGCCAAATTTGTTTATCAGTTCAACCACAAATGCCTCCAAATGTGTTAAAAATCAAATTTTGAGAACATTTGACAGTTGAGGTTATGTCACCAATTGGACACTTTTTTATGTAGTTGATAGTACAGGAGACATTTATCAGCAGTTTCTTCTCTAAAAGAAACAAATTTGACCTTTATTCAACTATTTACGCCCTTGAAGGTGTTAAAAATTCAAAATTTGTTCAAATTTGACAATTGAGGTTATATTACAATTTTTTCACTTTATTTTACTTGATTGACTGTACAAAGGTCATTTATCCAGTTTCTTCTTAAAAAAAAAAACAAATTTACTTCTCAATCCAACCACAAATGCCCTCAAAAGTTTTAAAACATTTAATTTTTATAATTTATTTTGAGCTTATGCAACCAACATCACTCCTCGTTATGCAACCAATTATACAAGTTTTGTAATTTATATTTTTATTTTTTCAGAAAGCTCAAAGACGTCCTCCACCGATGTGATAGGGCTATGATTTACGTCTTCATAGCCGGCTCGTACTTCCCTTGGTTGACTTTAGAACAGCTCCCTCAAGACGGTTGGGCTTCCTTTATGAATTGGTTTGTATGGCTCCTAGCCTTTTTAGGCATAATTTACCAACAAACCTTCCACGAAAAATATAAAACACTCGAAACTTGTTTTTATTTATTTATGGGAATTGGTCCCGGACTTTTACTTATATCAGAACATGAATTTTCCGGATTAACTGAATTAAAAATTGGGGGAGCTTTGTATGTTCTAGGAGTTATGTTTTTTAAAAGTGATGGCGTTATACCATGTGCTCATGCTATTTGGCATTTATTTGTTGTTATGGCTGCGGGGGTACACTATTATGCAATCAGGAATAATCTGTTTCCTGTTATTAGATAATTGTTAGATTAATAAGTGAGACGTTTGAATTGTCTTCCGCAATAATTTTTTTTGTAGCATTTCAAACGTCATTTTTTGCCCGAATACTGCTCAATCAATACTCCAGTCTCTCTGTTTTTTTCTCAATAAATTGCAGTATTATAACATCTCAGAAATAGACCTAAAATTATATTTAAATAAAGGGGGAAAAATACTCGATTTTAGGTTTATTTCATAACTCATATTGTGATTGAATACAATAAAATCTCAATACCAGTGATTACTCTTCCAAAGAAGCTCCACTATAATTGTAAATAAATAAATATGTGAATAATTTGTGATTTTTTTAACCCTCCTAGAATAAGATTGAAGTAATAGAGATTTTATTATTTTACTGTTGGTACCAAAAATTAATTCTATTGGTAATAATTTTGAGGTTAGGTTTAGCGACTTAATGGACCGGATGAAACCTTCCCAAATCATGTTCACAAAGATCATACGTAAATAGTTTCAAAAAATAAAATTAAAATCTTTAAAAAAGACAACGAGTATAATTAAAATTTTTGTACTAATATGGTATCAATTTGAAGGTGAAATGTTACGCACACTATCAAATTAAAAGCAGCAGGAACCTCCATATCTAAATTAGTAGATTAATTAAAACACTACCTGATTTTATCATCGCTTAAAGAAAAGCAAGGTCTTTACTAGTAAAATATTTCACCGAAGAAGCTGATTAATTCAAAACCTATTATTACTAATCCTGAACTAGATCCGTGTTTAACTAAGAAATAAACTCTCTTACTAATTTCCAACGACATTAATTACCATAATTAAATTACGCAAATTTTCAAGGTAATTTAATTAAATCGCGCCAAAATTAATTCAAATTTTAAGATCCCGCGCGGTCATTGGACTTATAATTTTTATTTAGTATAAAGCAAGCAAACAAACAGGTTTTGTCGACGCGTTCTTCACTTCTTCTTCGTTCAAGATGTACAAAATTGTGTACGTTTTTGTGTTTTATACGGTTTATGCACGGCCACAAATTAATTTAGGTGAGATTTTAAATCTTTTGAGGGGGCTGTTTTAATCTATGTTTAGAATACCAACCGGTGCGGCCTTTCCACCACCCAAAACCTGGCAATAACCTGGGACAAATAATCCAGCCGGGGCGACCTTGGCCGAGTAACCCGCAAGGTTACCAAAATTTTAGCCAAACTACGCCTGGGATTGAAGACAGGCTTGGGGTTGGAACTACCACAAAACCTAGTCTAGGTTGAGTGATTTTTTAAATCTAAGTTGTAGTACCTGAGTTTTGTAGAGTATAAACCTAACCGGCGGCCTCCAACTCATCCAAAACCTGGCTCTAGTCTAGGTCAGGTAATACCACCAGGTCAGGCTTGGCCTGATACGTCTGAAGGGTACCAAAATTTTAGCCAGTTACAACCTACTGGGCTAAATTCTACGTCAAATATTATTAATTTAGAAAATAAAATCAAGGATACAAGTTCTACAACAAAAAAACCTAGCACAAATCTAGGTTAGTACGGATTAAATCTAGAACAGTGTCTAGGCTTTTTTTGTAGAATATCAACCTAATCGGCCACCTTTTCACCCGCAACCTGGCAGTACTTTAGGTCAGATTGTACCACCAGGTGAACCCTGGCCTGATAGCCCTGAAGGCTACCAAAATTTCAGTCAATTACAGCCTACTGTTAATTTAGAAAATAAAATTAAAGATACAGTTACTACAACAACAAGAAAACCTGGGATAAGCCTAGGTAAAGAAACTTGGATCTAATACCTAAAAATATTATTTTTTTTTGGTAGAATACCAACCTAACCGGCCGCCTTTTCACCCGCAACCTGGCTCTACATTGGGTCAGGTTGTGCCGCCAGGTGAACCCTGGCCTGATAGTCCTGAAGGCTACCAAAATTTCAGCCAATTACAACCCACTATTCATTTAGAAAATAAAATTAAAGATACAGTTACAACAACAAGAAAACCTGGGATAAGCCTAGGTAAAGAAACCTAAACCTAGTAAGTACATAAAGATATTTTTTTCGGTAGAATATCAACCTAACCGGCCGCCTTTTCACCCAAAACCTGGCTCTACATTAGGTCAGGTTGTGCCACCATGTGAACCCTGGCCTGATAGCCCTGGAGGATACCAGAATTTTAGCCAGATGCCCAATTTGGAAAATAGGGTGCAATCAGGAGCTAGTAAGATTGAAACTACGACGAAATTGATGGGGTTTTTGTGGGAAAGAGACGATAGCCTAGGTTTGTAGGTACCTAGTGACAAAACCTGGACCCAAAACTTTTTTTAGGAAGTAGAAGTGAAATAACTGAGGGTCCTCTTTACACTTCTGCTGTTGTGAGCGAGGAACCTAGGGAAGTGTCAACGATAGTTAAGGGCATTTGAAGAGGGGCTATAGACCCTATAGCCTTTCCTCCCTGTGTAGCTCCTTTGACTATTTTTATATCCGGCTCAAAGGACTACAAAGTCTTTAAAATTATATAATTTTAATTTTATTATTATATTTTAATATTTAATAAAGGCAGTTATATATATAATTTGGGAGCCGAAGGCGACAAATAATGCAAAAAAAAATTTTTGGAGGTATAAAACGAGAATCGTACCATATATGCCTGCTTCTATACTCAAAGTTTTCCCTACATCCGGCTCGAAGGACAATATTTTTTTTTGTAATTCAATTTGAGAGCATAATAATAATTATTTAAAAAATGTTTTTGTAATATTTTTAATTTTTCTTTTTTTAGTTATTGTGTTTTTTTTTCTCTTTCAAATTCTTTAATTTTCAGTTGTTCTTCTAGAATTCTTCAAACTACGTTTTTCAAGTATTTTAGAATGTTCTTTTGTTTCTCTAGAATTTTTTGTAGTACTCTACTTCTGTTCGTTTGGTTCTTTTTTTCTTACTAATTACAGTTTCCTTTGTGTTTTTTATTTTAGAATAACACTGAAAAATAGTTGTTATTTAAGTGTTTCGACCGAAGATGTCACTGACACCAACCTGTAAATGGCTATTAAAGCACGCAAATGAGTGTTAAAAAGATTATTTTCTAAAAATGCAAATTATAAAAATAATAATTAATGAAGGTTTGTTTATCAATTATTAATTTGTTTATAAATCGATTTTAAAACCGGAAATGTGTGGGCAATGTGGGAAGGTTAATAAATAAGAAACACACTAGACTGTAATCGTGTATTTTACAAATAATTTATTACAAAATAATGATAGAGAAAATGGCAGCCATTCACTACAATTTTAATTTATCTATTATAAAAAAATGTTTTTACATTATTTGATAAATAAAACTAAAATATCATAAAAATTATGGTAACTATAATAACACGCAAACAAGAAAAAAGACTGAGAAAATCAGTCACGAATTGATTGCAGATTTTCTTTGAGTGATTTAAGAGGGATCAATTTGGCACATTGAGTATGTGTTGAAAAATCTGGGCGTGTCTTTGTAAAGTACGCCCCCTTGTTATCTTCTCGCAATTAATGTGGTTAAAATTGATCTAAGTGGGATTGCATCGACAGACGCAACATGACGGAAATAGGAACCAATCCATAAAAATGCCTTTGCAGTCGTTATCAGGATCATAAGCAAGTAACCGGTGCCACTTGTATTTTTGTTCGCAGCCACAGTCACCCGAACAGCGGTTTGTTCGTACTTTTCTGTAAAAAAATCCTATTTAATGTCTTGTGTTATATAAAATCTATGTTACATTGAAGTCAGGAGTGGGATTTAACGAAATCCAGACGAAATAAAAATTGTTTTTTATTTTTAAATTAATAATAAAGCAAAGACTACATTGTTTTTGTAATTTTAAAGCTGGGTGTGACAGTTTTACTTTTTCTAAATTAAAAAATATATATACAAAAGTGCCTAATTTGTTCCAATTTTTGAAAGCGAAATTTTATTAATTTTGAAAGCTAAAAATTTTTTTTTTACTAATTTAGGAATTAGAGGCAGCCAGTTTCGAAATTGTAGAGATGTATTTTACAAATTTTAGCCACTACAGACTACAGGAAGTAGTTTTATTATAATTTTTTTAATTTCTAGTAGTTCTAAAAACAACAGTGTTTTTTATAATTTTACAAGCTGGAAGCACACTCAATATTTTACTAAATTTTGAAGCTGGAGACGCTATTTTGAAGTTTTAAATCAATGCACCTAGCTACGGTCCTGTATAAAAGCTAGAAATAAATGTCAATACTCATCTCTTCTATGATAGATGAAGATGAGTTAGCGTATAAATCCGCAATGAAAAAGGTTGCCTTAAATGTCATAAAAACACTGAATCACTTACGCGCAGACTTCCTGGTGTATCGCCTGTTCGAAATGCTGTGTATTAACAATCGCCCGGATTTTTCCGGCAGAATTCGATGCCCAATACGGCGTTACAATCTCGACTTTGCTTTCGCATGCATCAATTCGTCCACTTTCGCTCTGATTCGTTCGAAAATTCTGTCGTGTATTTCGGATTTGACTAAAAAATGACTCTCCGGGTTTTCCTCCCGGATCCGGACCGGGATCGAAGTGCAGGTCCGGCACGCCCGGTTTTGTTGAACGTTTGCGTTTCCGACCAGGACCGTACTCGCCACCGGGACTTCCCATATCGAACTCCCCGTACATCCTCTTCATCAGTGCCTTGTTCTCGTCTATGAATAATTCTATGCGATCTCTGTAAAATTTATTTATTTATTATAAATATTTTTTTTAAGAGTGTGGTACTCACAATGGGTAGGAATTTCCTGCCGTTGGGCAAAACAATTGCTGGTGACGTTTTATGCAAGGGACGCCGCGGATATATTCGCCGCGTAATTCTAAACCTAAAGCGACGGATAAGGCCGTCCATAATATCTAAAAAAAAAACAAACAAATAAATTAGACAGTCAGTCTATTCTTCATTTTGTCTAAAGAAGCAATAATTTACTAATTTTTGAAGATGAAAGTTATGTTTGTACCCTTTTTAAATTAAAAAATGTAAACAAAAGTTTTTTTACAATTTTTAGAATATTTAGATAATATTTTGCTAATTTTGTAACTCAGATGCTAAATTTTACTAATTTTAAAAACCCTGGAGCAATATTTTAGGCACAAGAGGTACATATTAGACAATTTAAATAATTATTTATTTTTGTAGAATCTGACTTTTGCTTCTGATTAATCAAACTCAAATAAGTCAGCTTCATTTTCGTGTTTGTAGTACAATTGTCTATCGTTTAGGTCACTGTATTAAAATAGTGAAAGATTTTCTCGACACAGTGATATAAATATGATCTTAAAGCGTGCGTTTTTGGCAAATTTTCCAATTTTTTTTACGAATTTTTGAAGCCAGAGGCGACCACTTAGTAATTGAAGAAGCAGAAGCAATATTCTTCTAATTTTTGAAGATGTTTTTACCTTTTTTAATTAAGAAAAAGAGTCTCATTCTTATGTTTATACCGCAATTGTCGATCGTTCAGGTATCTGTATTAAAACAGTGAAAGATTTGCTCGACACAGTGAAATAAATATGATCTTAAAGCGTGCGTTTTTGCAAATTTTCCGATTTTTTTTCTTAATAATTTTGATGCCAGAAACGACCATTTAGTAATTGAAAAAGCAGAAGCAATATTCTACTAATTTTTGAAGATGTTTTTACCTTTTTTAATTAAGAAAGAGAGTCTCATTCTTATGTTTATACCGCAATTGTCGATCGTTCAGGTATCTGTATTAAAACAGTGAAAGATTTGCTCGACACAGTGAAATAAATATGATCTTAAAGCGTGCGTTTTTGGCAAATTTTCCAATTTTTTTTACGAATTTTTGAAGCCAGAGACGACCATTTAGTAATTGAAGAAGCAGAAGCAATATTCTTCTAATTTTTGAAGATGTTTTTACCTTTTTTAATTAAGAAAGAGAGTCTCATTCTTATGTTTATACCGCAATTGTTTAGGTATCTGTATTAAAACAGTGAAAGATTTTCTCGACATAATAAAATAAATATGATCTTAAAGCGTGCGTTTTTGGTTAATTTTCAAATTTTTTTTTTTAAATATTTTTGATTTTAAATAATCTTGTTTCTGTTATTATTAATGCGCTCGCTTCGCCCACGCGTCTCAATTATGAGTTGTTTTCATTAACAAACTTGTTGATTCGATAATTATTAAATAATGAATCAAGTTTTTGTTATAAATGAGACATTTTTCATTGATTGTCTACTTTGATTGTAATTTTTTTCATGTTGTGTGTAATTTTTCCCATTTTTTTCTTCTTAAAATTGTTTGCAAATCAAACCACAACTCACCTTATCAAAAAAATGAAAGTCAATTTGTGAATCAGTCAGTGACTTTGTCGCTTTTGAGAACTTCAGCACGTAACAATGACTCACAAAAACCCGTAAAAAATTTCTAAAAGCGCGTTTTCAGCCACGTCCAATTATTGTGGCGAATTTTTTCATTCAATTGACGCAAATTCGCAAAATTTCGTATTTCATTGCCCCTGACATTCACCAAAATTTCAAAAAATCCCACCCTTGAAACAGCCAATTTCTTCCAATCATTGTTATACGACCGGAAAACGCGCGACTTCACCTATAGCGACCTTGCTCTTTAAATAACAATGTTAGTCACCGAATTGTTATAGTTCTTTAGCTGAAAAAAAAAAAACAGAATGTTGTTGCACTTTAATGTCACAACTGTGGCATTTTTTGCAGTTTTTTCCTCTGAAAAAAGGACAATCCTTGGAAAATTCATAACGGATTCACGATTCAAAGCCGGATTTACACTAGAATATTTCCGGATCGGAAGCGTGGCATTGGTCGAATCAGACCACGTGATACATGGACACTGGATTGTAAAATGCAAAACAATAATGTTATGCAAATCGAGTGGGAATTTCACATATTTCATTCATAAACCGGATGTCACAACAATCACTAATATCTATTATACAGAGTGTTCTAATATGATTATTAAAATTTCTTAAAACGCTTATTATAAATACTTTCTTTGACGTTTATAATTGCCCAATTAACTAACTCCTGTCGGCAACTGTCTATAATATATAAAAAAAGGTTGTTCAACTGTTTCTCAAATTTAAGCCTCTCTAGAATCTAAACCCTTTGAGATAAAAATATTGTCTTTCAATCATTTTATAGAAAATTTAAATCTCTACAACTTTTTCCTATAACATTTTTTTGTATCTTTAGCCGTTTGCACAGCGTTTTCAAATAAAGTCAGCGCTGCACAAATTTTAACTTTTTCAAAATTTTTGTTTGTTTTTGTTTTATTACTTTGACCACAATTGTGACGTCACAGTAAAGGTCTTGAGTTGGTAATTAAGAAACTATATTCTTCTGCTGCCAACATTAAAATTAATTTATTTTTGGCTTCTAGATCTAGTAAAATGCCGTCTCTGGCTTCTAAAATTACAAAAACAATGTTGCTTTTGTCAGTACTAAATGCGTCTGAAAACAGTAATTTTTACTAATTTTTGAATAAATATATACAGAAGCAGCATTTTTTCAAATATTGGGAGCCGTAGGCGACAGTTTACTAATTCTGAAGTTCCTAAAAGTAATTTTACTAATTCTGCAAGTTAAACAGGGTATTTCTTATCAATTTTTAAATTAATAAAGACAAAAGCTATATTCTTTCGGTAATTTTAAGTCTTCTAACAGTATTTTGTATATGAAGGGACTAAAATGCATTATTACTGCACCTCCGGGACTAAAGTTGATATTTTAATCCCTAGTGAGAGAGATTAGCACCACTGTAGTCCCAACGGACTTGGGATCTTCTCTTGAGTATTCTGCCTCTTGGGATTCTAATTTGAGGATCCGAAAAAAAATATATTTTACTAATTTTTAAGTCAGTAACTGCTGTCTGTTGATTTTTAAAGATTGAAGCGACAATTTACTAATTTTAAAGACCCTAAAATGAATTTTACTAATTTTATAAATTAGACACTATATTTCTTATCAATTTCAGTAATTTTAATTCTTCTAATAATATTTCGTATATGAAGGGACTAAAATGCATTATTTTTGGACTTACTAAACTAAAATTGATATTTTAATCCCTAGTGAGGGAGATTAAAGCCTCACTGTAGTCCCTTGGGACTACAGTGATGCTTTGAGATTTCCATCTTTTGGGTTTCTAATTTTAGGATCAGAAACAAATATTTTTACTAATTATTAAATCAGTAACTACAAAAACAGTATTTTTTTTTATTTTTAAAACTCGAGGCGAGAATTTACTAATTCTGAAGACCTTAAAAATATTTTTTTTAATTCTATAAATTAGACACGATATTGCTTATCAATTGGGGTTTTGTTGATATTTTAAAGGCGATATTCTTTTAGTAATTTTAGTTCTTCTTATAGTATTTGTACATGGAGGGACTAAAATGCATTATTTTTGCACTTCCGGGACTAAAATTGATATTTTAGTTCCTAGTGAGAGAGATTAAAGCATCACTGTAGTCTCAAGGGACTTGGGATCTTCTTTTAAGATTCCTCTCTTTTGGGATTCAAATTTTAGGATCCGAAAAAAATCTTTTTACTAATTATTAAGTCAGTAACTGCAAAAGTAATATCTTTTTTGATTTTGGAAGCCTGAGACGACAATTTACTAATTTTAAAGTCCGTAGAAACTAGATACTTTGTTTCTAATGTAAATTGTAGTTTTCAGTGCCCAAAATTGTAAAAAAAAATATTTGTACATATATTTGTTAATTTCAAAATTAGTAAAATTTTAGTTTTGGTTCCCAAAATTAGAAAATTGTTGATTTTTTATTAATTAATTTAAAAAAAATAAAGGACATAATAAAAACTAAGCAAACTCAATTTTGCAAGGTAAATATTCACAAACTTTCCTCTGCTCTAGCTATTTATAAAATCCGAGGTTATCAACCAAAAATTCCGGTAAAAATTTTTGAAAATGAATCTAAAAAATTTGTAATAAACAATAGAAAAAACCCTAATGATAATAGAAATGAAAATAAAATTAAACGATCAGTGTCTAATCCTCGAAGGTTTAGTCAAATGAAAGTCAATGTTCTTGGACCTTGACACGCCCGAGTACCGGTTTCCGGTGCGTATCCACCCGCCGCCGCCGCCACACTCAGTCCCTAAAAATCAGTCTCGATTCTTATCATTTCGCCACTCCTTCGATAAGATCACTCGGCGCCAAATTCGAATGTAAACAAACGAAACCGTCGGCCTTGTTTGGTTTGTTAGCCAACGAGGCCAAACCAAGGCAGACCTCAGCCAATCAAGGTTAAAAATGCGCATGTCGCACTATTTTTATCACCGAAATTATTTTGATAAAATCCAATCGGGGCCTGGAGGCGTGCACCAGATCGGAAAGTGATTTACTTACGTACCAGCGGGAGGAAAGTGCATCGCATTTTCTATTATCTCAAACAATTTGGTTTTACACTAGCACATTTTCGCGATGGTGGATTTCCAACATGATTAGTGCGAATGCAGAAATTAATTCGATGTGCGAACGCTTATGTGAAGGTCAGAGGAGCTTCCTTGCGTGAAATCGGATTTTGTTGGGGGGTATTTGGATGGGGGTGCTAACAAAATAATCGACCTAGATGAGAAATATTTTTTGATTTATTTATATACCTATAGTTTGTTTAAATATGCTTGAATTAGTCGCCCCCAACTTATAAAATTAGTAAAATTACGGTACTTAAAATCAAAACTAGTAAAATGTCGCCTGCGGCTCCCAAAATTGAAAAAAATATGTTTTTGATATCAAAATTATTGAGACACAGTCTTTAGCTTCTAAAATTAGTAAAATTACGTCTCTGAATTTTTTTTCAAAAACTTTGAGAGACGTAAATGACTTTTAACCCGAAAATTTATTATATTTTTTTATGATTATTATATCTATATTATTATATAGATATAATAAATAGTACGTTAAAATGCCTTTTCTTACAGCTTCTATTTTTATAAATTGTTGCCTATAACTCCCGGTTTTTACAAAAAAAACATTATTTCTGATTTTCACAAAATACCTTGTGACAGACACTATTTTTTAGAAAATGCAGTTTACAATTTCTGGTATATTAAAATGCCCCTTGCAGTTTTCATTTTTATAATTTTGATAAAATAACTTGATAAATAATATATTTGGATTTTTATAAAATGCCTCTTGTGACAGCTAATTTTTATAAGATGTGCTTTACAATTTCTAGTATGTTAAAATGCCTTCTCTTGCAGCTTCCATCATTTTTATAAATAGTTACCTATAACTCCCAGTTTTTACAAAAAAAAAATAACTTCTGGTTTTTATAAAATGTCTCTTATGACAGCCAATTTTTATAAGATTTACCTTACAATTTGTAATTTATTAAAATGCCTCGAGTTTCATAAAATGCCTTTTGAGACTACCTATTTTGATATTAAATTTAATGAGAGACACTGTCTTTAGCTTCTAAAATTAGTAAAATTACGTCTCTGATTTTTTATTTTTTTTCAAAAACTTTGACAGACGTAAATGCCTTTTTAGCCCGAAAATTTATTATATTTATAAATATTAATCTCTTATTGTTGGAAGATCTTTATGATAAAATTGAAATTTTCTGAAAAACTCCGGAAATTTATGATTGTTGGTAATTTTGTGATGTACAACAAGATAAAGCAGTGCAATAAAACAACAAATGCCTGCAGCAACCATTAAATCACATAATAAAGTCCCATGATAAATGTAAACAATCATACGGGAAGGAAATAAATAAACATAATTATCCAGACCTTCAGACTTTTATTACCTAAATAAATTATTTAAAATTTTCTGAAAAAAAAATCTGGGAAAATGTCAATGTCCTGTGTGGCGTGGTCTGATTTGCTCGATGGGCCAGTCTAACTTTTCTATTTTTTTATCAATACAAAATTATAATAATTATGTCGCCTTTTTTTAAAAAAAAACTTAATTAAAAAGTGTAGAGCTCATTTTGGAAAAATTTCTGTTACAAAAATCTTTTATAAAAATCGCAATTTTTAAAATTGCCTTTTTGTAAAGAAACGTATTAGAAATTGGAAAACTAGGAGCACACGGGCGACAATTTATGAAAATGGAAACAACAAAGGGCATTTTATAAAGATTGCAAACAAAAATCGCCTTTAAAAAAATATATTAGAAATTGTGAACCACATTTTATAAAAATCGGAATGAGCAGTAGACGTTTTATAGATTTTTTATAAAGTTTATAAATATTGTTATAAAAAAGCGTCTTTTTGTAAAAAAACCGAATTGTAGGGTTCATTTTATAAAAATTAGCTCTCATAAAATCCATTTTATAGAAACTGAAATCAATTGGAGACATTTCATTTACAAATTTTTGATCAAAACCAGAAGGCATAGGGATAATTTTATAAAAACTGGAATAGCGAATAGCCATAGGTGATAATTTATAAAAATAGAAACTTCGAGAGGCATTTTAATACACTGAAAACTGTAGACCACTGTAAACAGGCATTTCATAAAAATCCATCATTTTATTTAAAATTTTTGTTATAAAAAACTATAAAAATTGGAACTTTAAGAAGCATTTTACTATACTAGAAAGGATAAACCAGATTTTATAAAAAAAAAAGTCCGTTGTAAGAAGCATTTTATAAAAATCTGAATCGACAACAGGCATTTTAAATAATTTTTTTTATTAAATTCAAAAGTTATGTTTTATTTATACAGCAATTTATGAAAGCAGAAGCTGCAGTGAAATGAAACTGCAAGAGGCATTTTAATGTACTAGAAATTGTAAAGCACATTTTATAAAAATTAGCTATTACAAGAGGCATTTTATAAGAATCCAAATATTTTATTTATAAGTTATTTTATCAAAACTATAAAAATGGAAACTGCAAGGGGTATTTTAATAAACTACAAATTGTAAAGCACATCTTATAAAAATTGGCTGTCATAAGAGGCATTTTATAAGAACCAGATGTTATTATTTTTTTATAAAAACTGGGAGTTATAATAGATAACTATTTATAAAAATGAAAGCTGCAAGAGAAGGCATTTTAACATACTAAAAATTGTAGACTACATTTTATAAAAGTGGGAACATTTTATTTAAAGCTCTTTTTAAACAAAAAAGGAAGTCGTAGGAAAATTTTATAAAAGCTGGAAGTCATAGGCGACAAAGAAGGCATTTTAATATACTAGAAATTGTAAAGCACATCTTATAAAAACTAGCTGTCACAAGAGTCATTTTATAAAAATCCAAATATTTTATTTATTAAGTTATTTTATCAAAAATTTAAAAATGACAACTGCAAGGGGCATTTTCATATATCAGAAATTGCAAACTGCATTTTCTAAAAAGTGTCTGTCACAAGGCATTTTATGAAAATCAGAAATATTTTTTTTTGTAAAAACTGTGAGTTATAGGCAACAATTTATAAAAATAGAAGCTGTAAGAAAAGGCATTTTAACATACTAGAAATTATGGATCACATTTTATAAAAAAATGGCTCGCATAAGAGGCATTTTATAAAAATCGTAACATTTTATTTATAGCGTTTTTTTTATCAAAAGCAAAAGCCATAAACAATTTTCATAAGAATTTTTTATAAAAATGAAAACTGCAAGAGGCATTTTAATATACTAGAAATTGTAAACTACATCTTATAAAAACTGGCTCTCCTAAAAGGCATTTTATAAAAATCCATATATTTTGTTTATCAAGTGATTTTATCAAAAATTTAAAAATGGAAACTGCAAGGGGCATTTTAATATAAAAATTGTAAACTGCATTTTATAAAAATTGTTTGTCACGAGGCATTTTATGAAAATTAAAAATTATGGTATCTACTTTTTTATAAAAACCGGGAGTTATAGGCAACAATTTGTAATAATAGAAGCTGCAAGAAAAGGCATTTTAACATACTAGAAATTCTGGACTACATTTTATAAAAAATAGGCTGTCACAAAAGACATTTTATAAGAATATAAACATTTTATTTATTGCTTTTTTTGTCAAAAGCAGAAGTCGTTGTAAAATTTTATAAAAGTCATAGAGGACAATTTATAAAAATGGAAACTGCAAGAGGCATTTTAATATACTAGACATTGTAAACCACATCTTATGGGAATTATAATCAATTTATAAAAATGAACGTTGGATGAGAAGGCATAGTAGAAATTGTGGGTCAGATTTTATAAAAAATTGGCTATCACAGGAGGCATTTTATAAATATAAAAAGTGAGAGTCGTAGGCGATAGGCATAGGCATTTTATACAGATTGCTCTAAAAAACGTTTTTGCGCGATTGGTTGTTTTTATCAGTTTACTGTGCCTGTTTCCACGATGGTAGGTTGCTGTTACTGGTTGCTACGTATAACAAAACGGTAAGTAATTCACTTTCCGTTCAGTGAACGGTAAGCAATTAAATCTAAAAAAAGCAATTTTGCGATTTATTTATTAAAATTAAATGTACAATTATTATAATTAATAGTAGTAATACCACTCGCATTTGAGTTTCTAGTGTTAATAGACAAACTTTCCGACGCAGAAGTCCCAGGTTGTTGTAATAGTCCACCAACATCGCTGTGTAAAATTTTATGAGCAAATTCAATTTTGTTTTGGAGGGAATCTTCCACGTAACTCTCGGCCACCGTTGATGAACGCCACCCACCATGTCTTTTTAGTCCCAACACATCAACTCCGTTATTCGCCAAAAGTGTAGTCGATGTGCGTCGAAACGAGTGTCCAGTAAAACCTTCAGGGGCTTGCAACTTTAAATACTTTGCAATTTTTGACGGCCAGCCTCCAATTGTGCCTTTTCCTGTGACTTGCCTAGTGCATTTGCCATTTCGATAGTTCAGAAATAAATGATCTGACGTTGGGTTGCTTGGTCGAATTCTTATGTATTTTCAAAGTATTTCCAAATAATGAACTGCTTCATTTTCTTTATTAATAACTGTGAACGTTCGCTGAATATTCGTTTTTGTATTTGGAATATTTACTATAAACATTTCTTTATGTTCTTCTATGTCACTCATTTTAATATTGTACAATTCCTCTCGTCTACAAGCGCCCGATACTCCCAATATCATTGCTACCTGCAAATATATTGTTTCCTTAGAACTCAGATGTACCACCTCATCATCTACAACATACCTTTTGAATTAAAAATTGTTCGTCTGGTGCTTCATTCAAGAATTTTTCCATGTCTTCTTTGGTAAAAATTTTAGCCTTCTTAGGCCGATATCCAATATTTTTTCTCTTAAGATAAACAATTAATGTAGCAAACTTAGAAATATCGATAGCATCATGGAGAAAAATTGTACTCTTCAGCATAGAATACTCCGCCCATAAACTGCCTGCGGCCTTCAAGTCTCCACTTCTCACCACAAAATACGCTAACAAGCTCTTTTCATTTACAGAAATCTTCTTTGCTTCACGCCATTCCTTAAACAACTTGTATGTCTGTTCATATCGGGCTTTAGATTTTTCTGGAATTATTGCCGAACATCCTTCTTGCCAAGCGTCTTCTAAATCATCCGGTAGATCTTCACTATCGCTCATACTTGCTTCGAAATCGGAAGCACAAAACAGAACTATGTAGGAATGATTGTATCAAAAAGACAATTTTACTTGTTTGGAACAAAACCATAGCAACCATGGAACAGCCACCCAAAGTTTTCAGTTTCAATCTTCCCGATTATCACAAATGTATTGATATAAATTATTATTATTATTATTCTAGAAACTCCAATCGCGCAAAAAACGTTATAAGCATGTCGAACGTTAAGGATTACCGTTCTCAGACAATAATTGGAGTCGTCGCTTCGCTCCTCCTCCAAACAATTGTCTTCGAACGGTAAGCATTCCTTACCGTTCTCCATACTTAATATACTATTTTTTGTAATAAAATGCCTTCTTTCATCAGGTGGTTGCGACATATAGATTTAAAAATTAGTGGGCTTCCTGAAAAAAAAATTTAAAGATATCGTTGGAGGTAGAGACCGGCACTGATCTCACCTAATTGTCATAAAAAGTGAATTTACGTAAATATAAATAAAAACGTGTTAAGTGAAGTGTGAAAGCATTTATCATATTACGAGATGAGATAAAATATAACAAGATGGCTCGTAATTAA
This sequence comes from Tribolium confusum, assembly GCA_029207805.1. Lineage (NCBI taxonomy): Eukaryota > Metazoa > Arthropoda > Insecta > Coleoptera > Tenebrionidae > Tribolium > Tribolium confusum. The sequence goes on along the minus strand of JALGAY010000007.1, from coordinate 2,560,110 downwards.
CACTAATAAAGTAAAAGCAGTAAAGTACCATATTTGTCACCAAAAAAAAAAAATTGTCAAGAACGCTATTATTTAAATGACAGTATGTTAGTTTAAATGTTAAAGTTGGCAACATGATTTAGCAATTATCTTGTTTCGGAAAGTATAAGAAAGATTCTTTTCTGCCCTCCTATTTAACAACTCATGAAATTACATAAATAGCGGTCTAGTTAAAGTGTGAAACACTTCCAGAAGCCAACCTACAATTATCTTCCTAACCGTGGCATAAATTAAATCGGAAAAAATCACGTCACGTGAGCGGCACGTGTGCCAACTTTCCCTCTCGAAAAAGTCGATTTTTCTGCCGAATTTCGCGTCTGTGACGCCGTATTTCACGTCGAATCCTTTCACTAACGCCGACCTTCGTATTGGTATTTGATTGTTTCCTTTGTCTTCTGTCATTTGAATGTGTAACGATGCGAGTTTTCTTTCTCAATGGTGAAAAACGGTCGCATCAAGGCGATACGAGATGACCCATTGAGTAAGAACTTACGCAACGGAAACACCAAACTTTCACAGGCCTTGAAATGGGAGACCAAAAGATGGGGTTTCTGCACAAGGGCCGGAAACGCCTTAACCTTTTCAAAGGTGCACTTTTATGCACGATTGAGTTTAGTCGAGCTTTGCGGCCTCGTTCTATATGGGTTTTAATAAAATTAAACGAGAGGAATGTGGATTTTTACAGGGGCGGTCGACCATTTTGTTTTACATAAATCTCTCGAATTTTCCGAAAAATTAGTAAAGTGACGTGGTTTTTCTCTGATTCAACTTTTAGTCATCATTATTTAAACTATGACAGATGCATTTTTAACTAAGTGAAATTTCTTACCGGTTATATAAAATCATTACGAATCACTCTCGATTTTAACAAAAAAAAAAATTTCTCACGGTAAAAAATCAATAGTTATTGCTCTTTAAAATAACAGTAACTGTAACTACAATTTATTGCCTTATAAAAACAACTTTCTAATTTTATTGTTACTTAATTTTTTCAGAAAATATGGTTTATGTATGTTATAGATTTTTTTTTCTATTTCTGACAATGAAAGTACAGTTAGGTACAATATAAATGAACGGAATAATGACCTTACAATTGTAAATAATGCCACACTAAATTTTCTAATTCTGTGGAAGGTTAAAAATATACAGGGTCAGTTCAAAACTGTCTTAATTAATATACAGGGAGCACTCGAAAAAAATCCATTAATTAAGTAAACTGATCTAGTGATACAATCTAAATCCTGTTTTTTATTGATTGTTTTATGGTTCAATGTTATTACTAATACCCAGTAATTAAAATGAAAATATATTGTTATAACATAGCAGAGATAATAAATCTTTGTTGTTTAAATACGACAAAACCTGACTACCTTCTAAAACTATTCTAAATCACACCTGAAACCAGTATTGGGCAAGGAATTAAATTAGTACAAAGAGAGACAGTTGGTAACACGGTTTTTGACTCAAAAATTTTTTGGGAAAGTTTGGTTTTAAATATTTGTCAAAATTTAATAAAAACGAAGCAATAATAATTGATTTCTGGTCATGTGACTTAAACTAACTTAAAAGTACCTGATTGGTTTGTACAGCTTGTTATTTAAAAAATGGTCACGTGACTCAATTTTGATTTAATCTGACCCACTTTTCAATTTTAAATTTCGAAAATCTAATTGGAGCAATAAGGAATTTTTTTTGTTGTTTTTCAAGAAAAAAATTTTTTTTTAGCTAATTTGAGATCTAATATTAAATTAAATTTTTTGCCAAATGTCAGATTTCAAAGAACGCGCTTTATATTTTTGATAAAAAAATAAAACAAAATTAAGGAAGCTGTTTTCTTAGATTTATTATTGAAAAAATTCAAATTTGCTACATGTTTCGGCTGTAATCGGCATCTTCAGGCTTTAAATACTTGAACAAACATGAAGATTCTATTTTTTTTTCAAAATGGCTTAATTTAAGTCCAACTAATGTCAAATTTAAAAGAACGCACTTTATATTTTAAATAAAAAGTATTGAAGCAAAATCAAGAAATTTGTTATTTTTTAAAAATTTATTTTAAAAAAACACTAATTTTCTTCATGTTTCGACTATAATCGGCATCTTCAGGCTTTAAATACTTGAACAAACATGGAAATTCTATTTTTTTTTCAAAATGTAAAATTAAAATTGGTTTGTTTACAGTTTTTAATTTCTAAGTCCAACCGCAACGTCAAATTTAAAAGAACGCACTTTATATTTTAGATAATATACATTGAAACGAAATAAAAAAAAAGTTTATTTTCCTAAATTTATTATATAAAAAACACAAATTAGATACATGTTTCGACTATAATCGGCATCTTCAGACTTTAACTACTTGAACAAACATGAAGATTCTATTTTTATCCAAGATGGCTTAGGTTATTTTTAATCAGTATAAATATCATGTGTTGTTTAAAATTTGGTGGCAAAATGGATGAAATTTTGATATTGTGAACGCACCAGCGACTTTGACGCACCCACTTACATTTTTTTTTTCAGAAACGATTTTATTTAATTTCGTTTTTCGTAAAATTAAAAATTTGTTAAAGTGTAAAACTAAAAATGGTTTGTTCACAAATTTTTAATTTCCAAGTCCAACTGCAATGTCAAATTTAAAAGTACACACTTTATATTTTAGATAACAAACATCAAAAAAATTGTTCATTTCCTTAAATGTATTATAAAAAAACACAAATTTGTTACATGTTTCGACTGTAATCGGCATCTTCAGGTTATAAATATTTGAACAAACATGAAGTTTCTTCTTTTCCATGATAGCTTAGATTATTTTTAATCAATATAAATATCGTGTGTTGTTTAAAATTTGTTGTTAAAACGGACGATAATCTTGATATTGTGAACGCACCCGCAACTTTTTTTTGGGGTAGATAGCGCTGTTTAATATTTAATTAAATTTGAAATTAAAATGGCTTGTTCACAATCAGCGTCGTCAAATTTAAAATATTTTTTTTCCGTGTTTCGACTACTATAACCATCTTCAGGTCCTCCACCATAATAATTAAAATTTTGAACTTACCGGAATTTGAACAAAAGTGCCGTTATTGAGCACCGGATGCGAGTAAAGCGGCACGACAGGAACAGAACCATTTTTAATATAAATCGGCCCCTGTATGGGGGTAACCGGTGGAGGCAATGCCTCCTCGTCCTCATCATAATCATAATCAATAACTGCATGCACATTAGTCTTAGTCCCATCATCCGTCACTTTGGTATACTCCGGCTGCTGGTGGTAATCATGCCCTCGTGCTCCAAAATCCTCCCTGAGGAAGGGCTTCTGCGGCTGGGGATAGGCATAGGGCACCGGTGGTTGAAAAAAATTTCCAGGATTAGGCGTCGCCAGAAACGGCGCCGAAAAATTCGAAAGGGCCATTTGACGGCGTCGTCACGGCCACCCACTGGACGCCATCGAAGACAGAGAACTCTCACCGCACGATTCCTGAGCACGACTGTGCTAAGCGGTGCGACATTTGATGGAGAGCTCCAACGCCAGCCACAAACCCCACTCACACATACATAATATACACACCTACTTGCGCTTCGATTTGCATAAGGAATGTGATACGGTTCTGATATTACTTTGGTTTATTTCAAAAAAGCAAAAATTGCAGGCGAGCCGCGTACAATGCTCAGTAAAAATAGGGTCCTTTTTGAGAATAATATTGAAGAGAAAAAAGAACAATAACTACGGTTCTTTGCAGCAAAAGGAAAGAAGAAGAAAGAAACATTTTATAGGAACGAAAGAACTTGAAAAATATCGTTTAGAAGAATTCTAGAAGAAGAAATAACGCTTCTAATAGAACGTAAAACAGTACAACTTGAAAAGAATAAAAAAATCAAGAAAATTGACGACGATTGGATCAGAAGAAAAGTGTGAAACCCTACAACTAGAAGAAAAAGAAGAAGCAAAAGAGATTTTATAAGAACTTGAAAAACGTTGTTTGGAAGATTCTAGAAGAACTAAAACAGTGAAAAGTGAACTAGAAAGCGACTTAAGAAGAAAGAAGAACAAAAAACTACGGTTTTAATAAAAGCACAAAAAAAAATCTAGAGAAACCAAAATGAATCGTAGAAGTAATTAAAAACATCGTTTAGAAGATTTTAGGAAGAAAAACAAAACGATTTTAATAGAACCTAACTGAAAGAGAATAAAACACAAGAAAAACCACGCCGCGACCAATGGAAGAACAACTAGAAGAAACTAAAGGAACTAAAGAATGTTATAGAAAAATTTGAAAAATGTTTTTTGGGAGGTTTTAAAGAAATAAAAATATTTTAGACAGAGCTTAGCAGCGACGACTTAAAATGGTAGAACAACAAGGAAAACTGTGATTAGTAGAAGTAAAAGAATAATCAAAAATAAAAACAAGAACGAAAATTTTATTTAAAAGTTAAAAATTCTGTAATTAAAAAAAGGTTTTAGAAGGAAAAAGCAGTGAAAATTTTAAAAAAACAAGAAAAACAACTAATAAAAGAAAAAAGAACAAGGAGAATTAAGACTAGTAAAAAAAACAGAAGTTTAAAAGTAGATTATAAGAAAATTGGAAAAAAATTCTAAAAAATTAAGGAGAAGGAGAGATAAATACAAAAAAAAAAACAAAAAAACTGCCATGTATTTTTTTAATACTCGTACAGAAAAAAGGGAATTTGAGTTTGAGAAACATAGGATTTTAGAAAAATTTTAGATAAATGGTTGGAAGATAAGAAGGAACATTACAAATAGAATTTTTTTATAAAACTATATTTTAACAGTCATTTGCGTGCTTTAATGGCTATTTCAAAATTCAAATTTTACTATTTAGAGGTTGGTGTCAGTGACACATTTTCGGTCGAATACACACTCGGCCAAAAAATTCAGCTTCTTTACTTGCTTCACTGAAATAATTCATTTTTAATGTGTTTTTTATTACAAAGAAAAAAATGTGTTTTTAGTTTAATTTTGCAATTGATTTTTACTCAAATCTTGTGCTTAAAGAAGTGTAAAAAATGATTTACATTTTTTAATAATATCGGTTTGAATTTGGCGCGTCATGTTTGTTATGTAATTGAAAAAATGAAATATCCCTAGGTTAGGGAAAGTAGCAAAACTGTCAAGTTTTTGTTTGGTGTTGATGTATGTTATTAAATTATTAGTTTAAACAAAAAGCCTTGAAATAAAAAATGTTTGAAAAGATTTAGCGTCAATTTAAGCCTCAAACATGAATCGTGTAACAAACGGTAAGTTTAGTAAAAATCCCCCAAACTATGACTTTTGACATTTTCGATTTTGTTTACATTCGAAGGCAATTTAACAATGCCCCCGTCCACTATGGATAAATCCAAAGACTGGCAATTAGAGATATTAATGGAAAAGCTCCGTTCGAAGTCATCTCAATACAAAGCACTGACTGAAATCTCGAAAAATGTCCGAATGGCCATGCTTGTAGGTTATGTCTTTCAACTCCACCATAATGTCCCACTTTTCTAGGACAAGCGCTACGCCCTCGACAGTGTGGAAAAAAGCCAGCACCAGAAATGCCTCGACACTTTACAGCACTCTATTAAAGTCACTTCTTTACAAAGTATGGTTGAACGTCTCGAGAGTCTGACCAGGCAACTCGGCTTGAAGTTTATGGTGGGACCAACGGGGGTAGAGCTCTTTATCTCCTCCGATATGTTTTACCTCGAGATTGTTCTCGACCAGACTGGTGCTGTAAAAGACGTCAAAGTGCACCATGATAGTAAATCAGAGCAACAGAGTTGTTCCGAACTTGTCAATTGCTTATCACGGGGAGATTTTGCCGATTTCACTGCCCAATTAGAAGGTTTCGCTTCAATTTATCAACTCAATGCTGAGAAGAAAGTCAAGTGTAAAGCGTTTACTGCTTTGCAAAGTTTAGAATCAGATTTAAGTACTTTAGCTCAGTTACAGTCTTTCATGAAGGAACCTTTTAATTTACTGTATAAATCACCAGTTGGGGTTCTTGAAAAACGTAAAGGAGGACATCCAATGAAACTTACGTATTTTGTTTCGCCTTATGATTTATTAAATGTTGAAAAATGTGATATTGAACCTATTACAGTTGATACAATCATTAGTAAGTCTCTAGGGTACAGTGTGACAGTTTGTATGGAAGGTTCTGCTACTCATAAACTACAAACTACGACTCTGATCACTGTTAATAGGAACCCGAACGGAAAAAGGTACAAAATCTCGAGTTTTATACTTTTTTAAATATCTTTTTTAGCACACCTTCTTTTTCATCATTAAGTAATCAAAATAGTGCAGCAATTCCTGCCTGTTTTGTTCTTAAATTAAATAAACCAATGCCAATCTGTGTCAGTTTAGTTAGACAAATTCAACAAGTCACAGAATTAGATACTATAGAACAATCAGCTACTCATCCTTTACTTAGTCTAATTGTACATCATTCAAGTGAGGGCAAAATGGAGTCTGGAAATAATAAAGGCCTTTTTGTGGTAAGTAATTTATAGAAAAAAAATATTTTTTAAAATTATGTAAAAATAATTGACAACAAAATGGCTATCAATTGTACTCAGCCATTGTTATGACTAAATCCTTTAAAAACTATGTTGTACACACATAGGTTTTCGAGATGACTGATCACGATTTTGAAGAGGAAATTGAAAAATTTTAAATGGAATAAATCTCTTATTTTTTTTTTCAGACTTTACCTGACCAAACTCATTGTTACTTCATGACTGAAAATAAAAACATGGACGGTGTGCTAATATCCAGTATTCCCTTCACTCACCCTGCCCATGTCTCTCAAATTTTAGTAATTCTAAGACAACAAGCTCTCTTCAACACAATAATCAGCAGTTGTGTGCGTCCAAACAGCAAACAAGGTGATCAAAAAATTGTTTAAACTCTTCTAAATTTTGAATTTCAGATTTTGAAAATATGACAATGTTTGAAATAAGTGCCCTTTCTTGGACCCACATCTCTTTGTCGTTGGAGCACCCTACTGAAGAGAGTATGGCAACTGCCGAAATCGACTTGAGCGATATCTCGAATCTCGTTTGTAAAATAGTGAGTCCAGGTAGTCCACCTCCAGCAAATATTCCTGACACTGCAACTGAACTCAGTACAAAAATTCTAAATCGTTGTTTTTCAATTCCTGTAACAATGAGATCAGTTATAAAATTATGGGAAAAGCAAGCATCGAAACGTCATTATAATGGTCATGAAAATTTTAGTTTACCCCTCGGTTCCGGCGACCCTGGGGGTCACAAGGGGGCCCCAGGTGGTGGTTTGACGGAATTCGGGGGGTTAGATAAAATCAAACAGGAACCCCTTGGGAATGGTAGTCATGGTATGATAGGACATCAAGGAATGTTCTTAAACGAAACCATGATGGCAAGTGCCAACTTCCAGAATTTTCAATCAAATGAAGGAATGCTAACAAGTATGGAACTTACAAATATTCTCTCTGGAGGTACCCAAGATAAAATCAGAAGACCCCACAAACGCAAATCGGATGATTTATGGAAAAATAAAAGGAAATTAGGTGAAGGCACCGAGGATTTATTAGTTGAGACTTCAAGTAGTGATTCAACATCACGAAGTACCCCAATTTCACAAGAAAACGAAATTCCCACACCTAATTCAGCATTGGGGTTTCAGTCAGATTTAGAACTAATGAGTGGACTTGATCCGGCTGAACTTCTAGCTGAAGATAAAGTTGGTACTGAGTTTGGAAGTTTAGATGAATTGGGAGACGTGGAGGAAATGCTAGCGGGGCCTTCAAGGAGAAAATCCAGAGATCAAAAATCACCGACTCTTATGATGGAATTAGGGGAGAAAAGTTTGGTATCTCCAAGTGTCAGTATAACACCAATTGCAAGTACTTCACCGGGGTTTAATCAGGGAGGGAATGCCGAAAAAAGGCCCGGAATTGAAATTATAGCATTGGCAACTTCAGCCGCTTCTGCACTGCCTAGTTCTATCACAATAACGCCAATTACGTCCTCACAAAGTAAAGGAGATGAGAAAAGTAGGGAAAAGAAGAGTAGTAAAAGCAGGTCGGATGATAAGGTACGGAAAAATTGGGGCTCTTGTGGGAGAAATATTTTGGAGGTTAGGTGACAAAACTGACAAGTCTGACAACTGATATTTAAAACAAATAATGCATTTTGCTGTAAAAACTGTTAATAGTTGTGTATTAATAACACTTTTTAACTTATTTTACTTGTTTTAAGAGTAAAACTATTAATTTTGACGTTTTAAATTGATAAAAATGAATAATAGTTAATAATTTAAGGTTGGCAAGCCTGACTTGAACCAACTTCAAAGTGGTAATTTCAAAAATTTTTCCAGTGTTTCTATGTTATAATTACGTTTTATAATTTATGTGAAATTAGTCAAAAAATTATTTTCCAAGTTTTTTTTGACGATTTTTTAATGTCTGCTTACATTTTGTCTGAAATTTTTTGTGAAAAAACTTGCGCGAATACCATAACCTCACTTTTTCAAATTGTTAAAGCATCGTTTGGAGATCTGTGAAAAGTGTTATATAATTGTGTTTTAACAATAGTTTTTGGCTCATTTTAGTTGATTTAGACGATTTAGAGTATTAATTTTGGCGTTTTAATTTTATAAAAACAAATAATAGTTGGTAGTTGTAATGTTGGCTAACCTGACTTGAAGTAACTTCAGAGTGGTAATTTCAAAATTTAAAAACTTTTTCAGTGTTTTTTGTTGTAATTACGGTTTGTAATTTTGTGAAATAAGGCAAAAAACAATTTTCAAGTGGTATTTTTGACGATTTTTTTGTATTTATAAATATTTTATCTGGAATTTGTGTAAAAACTTTGGACGAATTGACATAACCTCACTTTTTTTTAATATTTTGATAATTATTATTTTTAAAGGGTCGTTTGGAGAAGAAAAGGAAGCGAAAACGCGACGAGAGTCCCATGGGTCCTCCCGAGAAGGTACCCCCAAAGCAGGACCCTTTAACAAAGCCCGTCACAGTCAGTATAAAACCAGCGGAGTCTCCGCCCTTGAATATGAGTACCCCAACGAGCCCCAGTATGATGCGAAAATTCAACGCATCGCCAACCCAGAACCGCAATATTTCCATGAGTGGCAAATTGAGTCCTAATCTTATGAAACCGACTCTAAAAACTGGTTCTTCACACCACAGCCCTAAACATTCCCCTGCACACGTCCCAAGTAGTCCCAAACATGTAATTCCCGGTATTTCCAGTCCGAAAAGTCACGGTACGTCCCCCAAACATCCTTCAACTAGTGGTTCAGGTAAGCCGAGTATGTCCACACTAAAAAGTGCAGCGAATTCGCCTTCAAGTAAAAGTGGTGAGTCTAAAACGAAATCAACATCGAAAGACTCTTCCAGAGACAAAGATAAAAAGCTTTCGGGTGTGTTTAACGTCGCGTCGAAAAATAAATCGTCAGTAAAAGTGAAACCGTTGGATTTAAATGCGGAAAGTTTAAGTGGGGTACAAGACGGTTTACCCTCACCGAGTTCAGCGGATTTATCAAAATCGGCGAATTCGAATCAAGCGAGGAATCGAAAAGGATCACTTTCAGCTATTGTGGATAAGTTAAAATCGGCACAACATTGTGATGGAGTCACAGATTTGAGTAGTAAGGGAACGAGTGGCGGGAATAAAGACAGGAGTGGACAAGTTTCGACGAAATTAAATGAAAAAAGTGGGAAAATAGGAGAGGCGAAAAATTCGGAATATATGGTTAAACCCAGTTCGGATGGGATTAAAATTACAATTAATAAAACAAGAAGTAAAGAAAGTAAAAGTGTTAGTAAATCAGGGTCGGGCTCGCCGAAAACTCACACAGGGTTAAAACCGGGGGTTAATAGTGGACCGGCGTCGAAAAAGCCGCAACATTTAGGCCAAAAGGTGAATAAAAAAATCGCTAATTTGCGAATTTCTATCTAATTTTTTTGTTTCAGCAGCTCGTGAGTAACTCGACAAGTGGAGCTACGAATTATTCAAGTATGAAGAGTAAAGTGCCCTCATCTGGGACTAAAGCATCAAGTGGTGCTTCAAAATCTCTTTCAAAACTGACTGGTTCCCCAAAAAGTGCTACAGATTTGAGTCGAAAAGACCGTCCTAAATTGAACAAAAGTAGTTCAGATAAGTCAATTTTTACATCAAAAGATGGCCGAAAATCAAGCCCCACACCAAACCGAGATGACAGTGATGGAGTTTACAAAATGTCAAAAATAGATCACTACAATCCGCCTTCAATAGTCGAAGGATTAATGACCGTACGTCAATTGGATAAAAATTTTCAAATTCCGAAATTATCTGCGAGAACAGCCGATGATAAAAAACCCAAAGTTACAACTGATAACATAAATAATATAAATCGGACAGTTGATACAAAAATTTTTGATATGATGAACAAATCTGATATAAATTTAAAATATCCTCTTACAATTCCTCAAAAAACTTTTGAGAATGCAATTGATGCGAAATTACGTAATAACGTCACTACACCACTCCCCCTTCCTTCCTCTAGTCCTAAAATAAAAGAAGATGACGAAAAGAAAGATCAACCACAAAATCTAACATCGAAAGAAGACTCCACCTACAAAGTGAATTATCCAATTGCTGTGTCAAAATCCGTACTTCCGCCCATTTCAGAACCTCTTAACCTATACACGAAAAGTATTGATTTGACGTCGAAATTCGTTGCGCCCGCTCCTAAAGACGATAAAAAAGACGCGAAAAAGAACGACGGTGATGTGCTTTTGGACTTTTCAGCGGGAAAAATCGAGGGAAAAGGTGGTGGAAGTGGCCAAATGACGTTTCCGCAATCACCGTCTGTTAGTGTTCATATAGTTAAGTCACCAGCGCCCTCGCCCTTGATTACACCGAGTCCTCATTCGGCATCACCGTGTATTACAGATGATGAGTTGATGGATGAAGCCGTTATAGGAATAGGTAAATAAGGTTTTGTGATAAGGTAAGCCGGTGAGACATGGGACAGGGATTGTACAGTGCAATTTTATTGAGGAATTATGTGATTAGGGTCTTCCAGTAAAACAGTAGGGGACTTTTTTTGTCTTCCTGTATTTTTATGTTGGTATTATATAATGTAATGTCTATTTTCCTAATAAGAAAAGACAACTTTTTATTAATACACAAAAAACACAATTGCATTATGTTATGTGGCATCATAAAAATATATGACATTTTTGTTATACATAATGGAGGTTGTTTTTTAAAATGATATTGTTGCAATTGTATAGAACCCAAATTTACTATTTAGTTGTGATAATTTTAAAAGTTTTGCACAAGATTTTGTAATACAATTCTAGTTATACAGGTGTCCTACAGATGAGTCTCTAAGTGGAATATCGGAGTATATAATTTAGCTAAAGCCACCTCTAGAAAAAAAAATATAATCTGTCTTTTATTAAAAAAAAAAAAACACTGGTGCAAATAAATGTCATCTTGTTATATTTCTATGACAACGTAATGTTTTTAATATAGAGAATTACATTTGAGGGATCATTATTGCCACTACAGTGGTTTTTTAAATAAAGAAAAACAGATATTAAACGGCACCATGTTGCGGTATATTAGGAATTTTTATTTTTGTCAGTATCGACTTACGAGTTTTCAAGGAGGCTTCAACGAATTTCATGAGTTGTCGCCAGAAGCTGTAACTTGATTTATTACATCAAAGTTTTGCAGTTTCTTTTATGTACTGTATTGCGTATTTATGTTTTGTTTTATATTTATGGACCTATTTTACTGCTATATATATTTATTTTTTTCAAAGTAACAAATTTTTAATTATTTTACAGAATAATTTCAATGTCACATGACCATAATAAAAGTCAAGACACATTTACTAGCGTCAAACACCACTTTATATATGTTATTTAACAAAAATCATTCAACATTTTTAAGAAATGGTTCACTAATTGCACTGTAGAATCTCGTAGTGTGGTCTCTGTGTTATCGGCCGAGATTGTAATCACGAGAAATTCCCCAAATCGGCGTTTTTGTAAATAAATTAGTACTAAAGTCGCCAACAGTATTAAGAAATTTTGGGTTTTTCTCGTGTGTGTATATTTTATGCATTTTATTTTTTATCAAGCACTGGTTTACGTTTTTAATTTTTTTTTTGTTATTTAAAAATATACAGTTTTTTTCCTCTCTTCTAGCATAAAATGTTTGTAGGGAATTTACTAATGAACAAGTTTGTAAACATTTATTAATAATGTAAAGAGTAGGTACAATTATATCGTATTAGGTAATCGCATAAAATATTTATTAAAAGATGAAATTATTTTGTGTTGTGCATATCATAGTACAAAATAAATTGTTCGAGCAGATGTTAAACTATGTGAGTTTTTTGTTGCATATTTTAATATCTCCAAATGGCATAATTATGAAAATTCTGTATAAAAATAGATTATTTATAATATTTTGTTGTTTCTACCAATGTGCCTGTCTTAATTTTGCCACAGTTTCGATAAAACTCGAATGATTTGCGTATAAATCTAATTTTGAATGAATATCAACCCATTTTACGTTTTTTGCATCATCTCCAGCCTCTAATTTAAATTTTCCAACAGTTTCATTTGTCTCGTCATGAAAATTTACAGCTACAGTTTCCATCCAGGCATTATCTGTATTTCTGGGATCGTCAACATAACCACGGAAAACTTCTTCACCATTTGAAAAAAAACCTTCAATTAGGTTTTCGTTATTTTCCGAATTTCCCAAACTGTTAAAAGCCTCTTCCAGGAATTCCCTTTTTAAAGTCTCACTGACGTTTTCACCGGGATCAACCATTCCGCCTGGAATTGCCCATTGACCACAATCATGCCTCTGGATGGCACAAAATTGCAAAATTGGCCTAAACAGCAAACACTATTATTTTCATACAAAAATTCAAGGGTGGGTCACTGTAATATGTTTTTTTTACCAGAGAGAACCAATTGAGCGTTATAAATTTGAAATTCTGATTTGTGATTGGTTAATTTCCTTTTCGACCAATCAGAATCGGTATTTCAAATTTCCCACACTCACTGTGATTGGTTAATCTTCTTAATCAACCAATCACAATGACTCTTTCAAATTTCTGCCATTTACTAGGTCACTTACAATTTTGTCCCATCATGGATTTCTTTACGTCCATCGCACCATTTCCATCGTGTTACAATAGGATCAGCAGCATGGTTGGGCCCCCACTTGCCCAAAATACCGCGTCCTTTTAACCCAGTCCTGCCTTCAGGATTAAGAGGACGCCTGTCAAGGATTTTGTAAGGACCTGTGTGACTGTTCCTGTTGATTTTTCCATCGAGGTTGTTCCATTTTGGGTGGAAATTTGGGTCGTCTTAAAAACTCGATTAAAAATAGGTGGTGTACACTTAAAAAGTACCACAAGAAGGGTCAGCCCAAGGTTTGTTGCGTAAAACTGGAGAATCGTAATCAGGGGGGCTGTAGTTTTCGAGGGGCACACTCCATGGTACTTGGGAGTCAGTGAGAATAAAGCGCCGGATTTCGGTAAATGGGTAAAAGCCGGTCCTGCACTTGATGTGTACCATTTTGAAAATGTGAGGTTAGGTTGTTTGGAACCGAGTGTGTATTCGGCCGAAAATTTCACATTAATGCCAACTCACAAGTCCTAGAATTTGAATTTTAAAATGTCTATTTTAATTTTTTTAAATATAATTAAGGCGCTATTGACCGTAATTTAATTTATTAGATTTTGATATTGAATTTTCAACAATGACAATAATAATATTGGGAAAAAAAAGTTTTTGAGAAAATTTCGGTTAATAGCGTTAGCCCGAATTCGATTATATTTGTAATAAAAAAAATTTTAATTTGTGTAATACTTAATTAATATTCCATCACGATTAATAACCCATATGGTTTTTACTTTATTACTAACTTAATTATCCGATTTCTAATTAGATTCTCTCAATAAAACCTTTTATTATTTTATCACTTTCCTAATCAATTCCTACAAATCGTTGATTTCTGAAGAGATAAACACGCACCTGTTATCAGATAAAATTATGAATCGGACGGTTTGTTTGTATTTCCACAAGAAATATGGCTGTTATAACAAAATTTTGTTTTTCATGTTCTGTAAGACTTGGTTCAATAATTACAGGCAGTTTAACTTTGGTAATTAAACAAAATTCAAAATTAATTAATTAGTGAATTAGTTTCAAGCTTGTACGTTTCTGGGCCTTGCACTTAACTACAATTTGCAAGAAATCTCTGAATATCTATCACAGATAATAAACGAAATTCAATTGGAGAAAGATTGTTATAAAGAAATAATAAATAATCCAAAATTAGTTGTCACAGTTAGCTCTACGTTCTTTTCCTGTTTGATTTGTTCATCGATTTTGTTAATTTACGCCAGTTTTCAGGTGAGATATTTTCAGTGCGAAACAAGCAATAATTGTTTTCAGTTTAAGCCATTGTTGATGTACCCTTTTGTACTTTTTTATTTCTTGTATATTTTGGTTTTGTTTGCTGCTCTTTTACTGCTGCTGTTATTTATTAAAATTCGAGGAAATGGTTTGGGTGAATTAATTTTGTATTCGAATCTTGGAGGATTTATTTTGTGTGAGTCTAATGAAAGAAGTTTTAATTTTTAGAAATTTTTATTTCAGTGTTTTATTTGTACACTTGGTGTGGTGTGATAAGCCTAATTCAGATAATAAACGAGCTACAAGTTCGCTTAAAACATAAATTACGTGTGGTTGAATCAATGAAAAGACCTAAAGTCGTGAAAAATAATACAAAGGATTTTTACAATCATGCTCGTTTTAATTAATTAATTATTTATTTAACAACACATCTAGTTTCTACAATTTCAAACAAAATTATTCGATTTCCATTAATTGATAGGTCTTGTAGACGCCAATTGGCGTTTTTACTTGTCCGTCTTTCGTTGCTTGTCTGTCGCTGTCAACATCAAAAGAAAAATATCTGAAAAAATAAATACGAAACCACATGATACATTAACAAATAAATTGAGTTATTACTGATTCTCCAGTCGATCTTTGAGTAATTTAATTAATTTCTCAGATGGATGGCAGTTGATTCTAATAAAGATTTAATTAATTTAATGACAGATTTTTAATAACTTACTTGATACAACTTCGAGCAGCTCGACCAAAAGCACCTCCTGGAATCAAACCATTCAAAGGTCCTCGACGATGTTTCTCACTTTTCGTTTCATATTTACTACAAAAATTTCAAATAAATAAAACATGAAAAAACTGTTTTATTTTCTACCTCGACTGTGCTCTTTTAGCCACACCATAACCACCTCCAAGTTGCAAGACTCCAAAATTTCGTTTTTGTCCAATCAAAACGTCCTCGTAAGCTAATAAAAAATGATCAGTCAGAAAAACAACAAGAATTTTTAAATTTGATTTATTGTTTCATTTAATACACGACATTAAAATGATCGACCATTTTGTTTTCTTCGTCTAATATCACTCAAAGAACGTCCAACCAAATTTCCTCCACCAATCCGGTCAAGGCTACGTCCAATCAAATCCCCGTCGATTGGATCGACGCTCCGCCCTACCAAATTCCCACCACCAATCCGGTCAAGACTGCGGCCAATCAAATCGCCGTCGATGGGATCAACACTTCGGCCGAACAAATCACCGTCGTCGATTGGATCGACGCTCCGCCCTACCAAATTCCCACCACCAATCCGGTCAAGACTGCGGCCAATCAAATCGCCGTCGATGGGATCAACACTTCGGCCGAACAAATCACCGTCGTCGATTGGATCGACGCTCCGCCCTACCAAATTCCCACCACCGATTCGATCAAGACTGCGGCCAATCAGATCACCGTCGATTGGATCGACACTGCGGCCGAACAAATCACCGTCGTCGATTGGGTCAACGCTTCGGCCGAACAAATCACCGTCGTCGATTGGATCGACGCTCCTCCCTACTAGATTTCCTCCGCCAATCCCGTCAAGACTTCGTCCAATCAAATCACCATCGATTGGATCGACACTTCGTCCGAATAATCGTGCCCTCCATTGTTTTAATTTTCCTAAAATGTTTGGTTTGGAGCAGCTGTGTATATATAAAGCGAGTTATATACAGCTAATTTTCTTTTACGATACAAAATGACGGCACAAAACACCTGAGTATACGGATAACAACCGGAAATAAATGTCAAAAGACGTTTACAATTAGTTTAAGTGAAATAAAAGACTTACGGCTATATCCTGAATCCAGGGACTGGAAAAAAAAAAAAAATTTGGTAAAAATTTGAAAAGTTAAAGCCCCTAAAGGCTCACTTTGTCTGGTTTAATTATCTCAAAGTGTGATTATTTTCACACGAAATTGGGGATTTACCCGAGCTAAAAGTTAATATTATTTCAAGAGCGTTACTTGATACTTTACCGATCTAATTAATCCGGAGATCGGCTCCGGGTTCAATGAAGCCGGACTAAATTAAATAAAATTAAACAAACACAATTAGAAACGATTTCGACAAATTTTATTTATACTAAAAGATAAAAAAAATAAGTTCAAGACTATTTAAAAATAGAACGAGCGTTAGCGAGTGAGATTATTACTCAATCATTAACATACGAGTTGATTACAATGTTTTTTGTTGAGTGAAATCTCCTTTTAGAATTTTAAAATCATGCATTAATATTGATATTAATAGACGTGTTCAACAAAAAAATATTTAGGGAGTTACTTACCGATTTGGGGGCGGCTTCGATGGCAGCCAAAGCCAAAAAAATGACGATCGAAAGTGTCACAAACCGCATGATTTTTCGAGAAGTGTACAGCGCACTGTGACCGTCCACAAAACTCTGGAAGAATTTATATCCAGAGTTTTATCCTGAAGGAAGAGGGGGACATGCACGCAATAAGTGATACGTAGGAGGCGATGGAAGGGCTTTTACGCACCTACTCAAGCCCTTTGAGTGTTCTAGTTAATTAAACAAACACTGTTTATTGTTTAAATTGTTTATTATTAATTTTTTTATTACCAATTTTGTTTTATGGATTTTTGTGTTGACTTTAAGGCTGTTTTTTAGCAAAAGATAAACTGTTAATAAATGGAAATAATAAATAATTGTAAAACAACTAAAAAAGTGAAAAAAACTGTTAAAAAGTGGAAAAAAATCGAAAAAACGTATTTAAAAAATTCTCCAAAATAAAACAAAACAAAAATAATATAAACTCAATAAGGGTTTTAAGAAAATCTAAGAAACTGTAAAACAAAAAATAAATTACTGTAAAAAAGACTCAAAAATAAAAAGAAACCTAAAAAATGTTAAAAAAACTATTTAAAAAAATGTAAAAATCTGAAAATGACAGTAAAAAACCTGTTCAAAAAACTGTCCAAAATGAAACAAAGCAACAAAATTAAAAAAACTGAACGAAAGCTTTAGAAAAATGTAGTAAATTGCAAAAAAACAGAAAAAGATTTGAAAAAGACCTCAAAATTTAAAAAAAAACAAAGGTGGCTTAAAGTTATTTTTTAGCAGAATATTAATAATTTATAAAAAATATAAATAACTGTAGATTTAAAGAACGTAAAAAGTGTTGAAATGCTTTAAAAAAATATTAGAAAAGCGTGAAAAAGGTTGTAAAACAATTAAATTGTGTAAAGAAACTGTTTAAAACTTAGTCAAAATGAAGCAACACAAAAGTTAATAAAAAATGTGACATAACTATAAAACAGTAAAAACATGGAAATGAATAAAATAGCAACAATAAAGTAAAAAAAATTTATGTTTCTCTAACTGTTGCTTTATATTTGACTGTTTGTGTCAGTTTTTACACAAATATTTTTTCTGTCTTTTAAAGTTTTTTGCTACTTTTGTTTGGTAGTTTTTTAACTTTTTAACGGTTTTCTTATTGTTTTGAAGGTTTTTTGCAATTTTGTTGCATTTTTGACTATTTTTATCATTTCTTTAACAGTTTCTTTCTTATTTTAGGCTTCTTGGAATAGACAGAGCTTGTCGTTAACGTACAATAATAATAATAAATTGTATAAAAACTGTCAAAAAGTTGAAAAAAGCATTACAACCTGTTCAAAAAGCTGTCTAAAACTTGACAATTTGCATAAAGTGTTAAAAAATGTAAGAAAATAACAAAACTTTAATATAACTGAAAACATCGTAAAGAATAAAAAAAAACAAAATCAGCAAAAACTGAAAAAATGATTTGTATTATGGTTCTGTTAATTTTGTTTTACTTTTGACTGTTCTTGTTGTAATTTTTTTTTAATATTATACAGTTTTAACTACTTTCTTACAGTTTTTCACAACATTTTTAGAGTTTTTTTAATTGTTTTTTTATTTTTAAATTTTTTGATTGTTTTTTTAGTTATTGACAGTTTTATATTTTTTACTACTTCTTTTAAACATTGTTTGTTATTTTTGACTGTTTTTGTCCAATGTTTTTTTTTATTATTAAGTGTAATTGTTAATTTAAGCTTCTTGGAGTAGATGAAGCCGTTCACAGATATAACTACCTATTCAATCTACTATCCAACACTCTTGAACATACAAAGTATATAGATTTGTCTTATTTTTTTATACAATAATTGTTTTATTTTTCATCAAATTAATTACATTTTAATTAATTTCTAACAAATAAGAAACGTGAATTAATTTTGTTGCCAACTTAATAACCAAATATTAACCTCAACGATCACACTGTATATATTAAAATATTTTCTAAACTTACATCTATCTAGATTAGATGTTTCCGAATTGGTAAAAACTTTTTTTAGAGAGAAAGTATGTTTTTGAAAGAAAAATAAAAAGATTAATATGTCAATAACTCTGTGAAGGAAAAACTTGAAAACTTGTAGTAAATTAGAGTTTTAATTGGCATTGACGGCAATCTCTGACACTAAAACACTTTATTTAGGAAAAAAAATTAATTGTTAGAGTTGGTTTTACGACTATTTTATTTTTTTAATAAATATTTGCGATGCAATAACGAGACATATGTGCTACCTGTAAAAAGTACTACTTTATCAAATTTTGATAGACTAAAGAGTGTGTAAACAAAAATCTATGTCAACAGCACTGCACTTAATTGAGATAAAAATTAATAAATTTTTTTAGCGCATAATTAACAGTTATGATAAATCTGTATTATTTGCAGTCACTCAAAATTAGTAAAACGTCGCTTTTCTGGCTTCTAAAATTAAGAAAATTATCGTTTTTGCATTAATTAATTTAGAAATTGGTAAAAATCGTCTCTGGTTTTTAAAATAGTAAAACAATGTAGTCCTTGTCTTTATTGATTTAAAAATTGATAACAGATATGTAAAATTAGCAAACATACGTCTTCTCAGACTGCAAAATTAGTAAATTGTCGCCTTCGGCTCTTACAATTAGAAAAAATTTTGTTTTTGCATTTATATAGATATTAATTTAAAAATTAGTAAAAAATTTTTTAGCTTTTAAAATTAGTAAAATACCGCTTCTGAGTACTCAAATTACAAAATTTATTTTATTTAAGTTTTGATTTAAGAATTAAGAAATATGAAAAATTATCACAATTGTTTTTGTCTTAATGAATTAATTTAAAATTAGTAAAATGTCGTTTCAGGCTTCTATTATTACAAAAATTGTCACTTTTGTTCTAATTAATATAGTTAATTGATTAATTAAATTTTAACTTAATAATTTAATACTTAAAAATGACTTCTGACTTCTAAAATTAGTAAACTATTGCTTCTATTAACTAAAATTATTATAAAACAATATAGACTTTGTTTTTATTAATTAAAAAATTAAGCAAAAATTAGCAAAATTATTTTTTAACGCTACAGAAGTGTCGAATTGCCACCTTCACCTTCTATAATTAGAAAAAATATTGTTTTTGTCTTTATAAATTAATTTAAAAATTAGTAAAATGTCGCTTCCGGCTCTTAATATTATAGATAAATTGGCCCTTTTGCATTAATTAATTCATTTAAAAATTAATATTTAAAAATTATTTTTGGCTTCTAAAATTAGTAAAAGATAGCTTCTGGTTACTATAATTACTAGAAAACAGTGTACCTTTATTAATGTTATTGTGTTTTTATTAAGAAAAAAATTGATGAGAAATATGCATAATTAACAACACTACCTCTCCTCAGACTACAAAATTAGTAAATTGTCGCCTACGGCTCCAAAAATCAGAAAAAATGGTGTTTTTTATTTATCTATTAATTTAAAAATTAGTAAAATGTAGCTTTCTGTTTTGAATATAAGAAAAATGGTCGATTTGGTATTAATTAGTTAAAAAAATTGCGAAATTTCTAGTTTCTAAAATTAGTAAAATTTTGATTATGGCTGTATTTTATCAAAAATACAGAATAAAATACAAAATACGCCGGATATTTTTTTATTAAATCACAAGTAAAATAAGTAGAGATTAAGGCAGATTAATACGTGTCAAAATTATCATAACCAAGCCCATCGTATAGCTCCACCCATTTCCCAAAAGTAGCTTCTTTTGGATGATTTTTAATTTCCAAATTTTCGTTAATATCCAAATAGAGAAAATCGCCATTTTCAGTCGACACTTTTGGCCAAGTAACATTCTGTAATAACTCTGAAACTTCTGGTGTGGGATTCCTAGAAACTTTCATTACCAAAAAGTCACGTCTTTGCTTAATCCTTACTGATATTTCGCGAAATTTGTCCAGAGTTTGATCAGTCTTTGGCGAGTGACTCTATCTGATTCTGGATTGTCATCCAGATTACATCCAGAATTGCGACAAAATAAATAGTGAAGTTCCTCAGCATGACCGACATTTTCAGCACCGTCGTAATGGATATCTACTCCTCCAAGTTTACCATCGTAGGAAAATTGATAAAAAAATGTGTCAGAGAAGTTCGAGTAGAGTTCAGCGGTTTTGATGATTGAGCGAGTGAAAGCTTGGTCACTGAAGTACTAATATTTTTGTTTTTTTGGAGGGAGTACAACTAGGTACTACTTACACGAATAGCATCACCTAAATTAGCACTCAAATTGCCAGAACCGACATAGATTGATCTGATTTTAGCACCCATTTCTGCAAGTGGGGCGTCGTCGATTAACATCATGTCTTTGGGGACTAACCAAGCTAAATTAGCGTCGTAAGTGGCCATGTTGTTTTGAAAAATTTCAGCGTCTAAAAATTTTTGTTTTATCTATTTCAATATTTGAAAAAAAAAATTGTACTAGAGTTATAAACAAGTCCTTCTTCTGAATTAATCCCAATCAAAATTGGTACTTTTACAACGTTGCCAGCTTTCAATAAACCGTACATTTTTTTTGTCAAAAAGGCACTTGGATTTTTGACTTCAACAACAGGAGAGTAGTACCTCCCTGTCAAAACTTGTGTCCATTCTAGTGTTTCCTAAAGTCAAAATTTAAAAAATATTTTTAAAAAAGTTAAATTTACCGAATAATGGTACTTTTCTGAAGCTAAATCAATTTCTTTTGCATCTAGATCTTTCAAAAATTTGTATAAAACTTTTGGATCTTCATGAGTCAAAATCGAATCATTAATAAAAGCAGCAGTATCAAACGCAATTTCTTTTGCTCGTCTTTGAAAAGCAAAAGGACTTAAAAAGGACCCACTTTCTAAAATAGCGCTTCGAAACAATCCTAAAATTAGATTTAAAAAAACTTCGAGTGTCTTAGATTTTGTGATAACCTTTCGATTGTTGATTTAATAAATGATAAGCACAAGAAGCACTTCCAGCACTTTGACCCATTATTGTTATCTTATCAGGGTCACCTCCGAATAAATAAATGTTGTCATGGGCCCATTTCAAGGCCATTTGTTGGTCTTTCAAACCGTTATTTCCCGGAAAGATATCATCGCCAGTTGATAAGAAACCAAAAGGACCCAATCTGTAATTAATTGTCGCAAAAATAACATCTTCCTCGATGAAATAATCAGAATATGTGTTTCTGCCAGAACCGCCAATAAAGCCGCCACCGTGTATATATAAAATTGTCGGTAACGAACCGTTACTGATCTAAAAAAAAAATTTTTGTATTTTTTTTAAATTGTGTTGCTTACCAAAGGAGTAAAAACGTTGATATAGAGACAATCCTCAGACTCAGCACCAGAATTTCCACCAACTTGGTAACACTCGACATCTAGATTTAGCGTATCAAGTGGCTCCTCCCAGTTTTGGGGCGGTACAGGAGGCTTAAACCGTAACTCTCCAACGGGAGGAGCAGCATAAGGGATTTTTTCAAACGCGAAATACGACTTGCCGTTTATTGTTGTGTCCTCACGGCCTCGTATAACGCCGTTAGGGAGCTGGACTTCAGGAGCACTAAACTGAAATGGCGTCAAAATTTTTCAAAAAAAAAAAAAATTACATACCGAGGTGCCAAACTGAATTACTAATATTACAAAAAAAGAAAACAAAGGTTTTGACATGTTGACGGCTAGGAAAACAATAAATTTATTGTTTTTCAAGAGACAGTGTTTTATCTTGTAAATAAGTGGATTATCTGGTTTTTTATAGTTGTAACGAGATTCCTGTATTGAGAGGCGGATGGTGATAAAGGAAACAAACATAGATAATATTCATTTATTATTAATCATCATTTTATAAAAATAAAAAAATATAAAACAATGAAGTTGTGTCAGTGTGTACATGTGTCATTGTTTTTGTATCACTGTGTACTTTCAATCTGTCATTTGTCATTGTCAAAATTGACGTAAACATAACCTAACTTTTTGTAAAAACTAAAAAAACAGTGTTTTTCCGTAAATAATAAATATTTTTTTTACTTGGAAATTGACAACGGCCCTCAGAGACTCCAATCTTTCCCTTTGACGACGACCAGCCCTTATTTTCAATCTGGTATTGTCAAAATCCAGGTAACTGTAAACATAACCTTACTTTTGTAAAAACGAAAAAACTGTTTTTTTTTCATTAAAATAAGGATTCTTTGCCCGTAGAACTAGAAAACAGCCCCAAGACACTCTAATCTTTTCCTTCAACGACGACCAGTCCCTATTTTCAACCTGTAATTGTCAAAAATCGACGTAATTTTAAACATAACCTCACTTTTGTTAAAATTAAAAAAACAGTGTTTTTTCGTTAAAATAAGTGTTTTTGCCTACTTGAAAACAGTCTTCAGAGACTTTTATCTTTTCTTTCGACAACTAACAGCCTTATTTCAATCTATTATTGTCAAAATTTTGGTCAAAATTGACCTAATTGTAAACATAACCTCACTTTTGTAAAAACTAAAAAACTGTGTTGTTTCGTTAAAATAAGTGTTTTCCGACCTAGAAACAGCCTTTAGAGACTCGAATCTACCCCTCCGATGACGACAATCCCTTACTTCCGACCTATCATTGTCAAAATTGACCTAATTCTAAACATAACCTCACTTTTGTCAAACCTAAAAAACCGTGTTTTCCAGTTAAAATAGGTGTGTTTCGGGCTTGAAAATGGAAGCACAGTCTTCAGACACCCTCATTCTGCCCTTCGACGACGACCAGCCCTCCACCAGTGTTTTCCCTTCCGACTCCGACACCGGTGACTCCTCTTCCGACTCCGACGACCCCAAAAAATCCGAAAAACCACGTCGGGCTCCACGTCGCCCCATCTCCAAACTCGATGCCACCCTTAAAGGCTTAATGGGCGAGGCTAACCTGCGCTACGCTCGTGGAGACAGCGAAACAGCGCAAAAAATGTGTTTTGAAGTGATGCGGCAAGTCCCAGACGCCTACGAGCCGTATTTAACGCTTGCACAAATCGTCGAGAATGTGGATTCGACGAAATATGAAGGCTACCTCGCAATTGCCAGTTGTTTGTATCCTCACGATTCCGGGATTTGGTGTAGATTAGCTGAGTTGAATGTTCAAAATGCGAAGTATAAAGAAGCTATTTCGTATTATTCAAAAGCGATTCGGGCAAGTCCGAGGAATGTAGGGCTGCATATGAAGCGGTTAGAGCTTGTTGAACAAATTGGGGATGTGAGATTTGCACTTGCTTGTAAGAAACATATGGCAAATAAGTTGCCAAGGGCACAGTATCAGAATATTATCGAATTGTGTAAAGAAGTAGCAAAGCAGTATCATGAAGAAAAAAATTATATCAAAGCTTTGGAAGTACTGAAGATTCCGTTTAAGAGAATTCCGAAACGGGTAACTCAAGATTTAGTAAATATGATGCTTGAATTATTACTTCTAACTGAACGTTTTACTGAATGTCTTGATATTTTTATACAACATTGTAATTTCACGTTTGAAATAACAGTAGATGAAGGAAATAAAATCGTAATTGATTCATACGAAATGCCTCCAAATATTCAAATCGACTTAAAAGTCAAATTTATAGTATGTTTAATCAAACTAAAGTCGTTTCATTTAGTGCCTCCTCTAATCGATCAAATGATTATTGAAGAAAACGTTGAAGAAATCGGTGATTTATACCTAGACGTAGCTGAAGATTTAATGACTACAAACATGTCCTTAGAAGCCTTAAAACTCCTAGTACCTCTAGTTAAAAGCACAACTTATAATCTTGCTGCAGTTTGGCTTAAATACGCCGAATGTCTCTACAATTGTGACATGTTAGAACAAGCAGTTGAAGCGTATTTTACTGTAATGACAATGGCTCCTCAACATGTTGAAGTCCTCTATCCCTTAGCTATGACTCTTCTGAAACTTAATAAAAAATCTGAAGCTCTTGAAGTACTCTCACAAGATCTCTCAACAAATAAACTAGATGTTGCAGTTTTAATTGAAAGAATGAAGCTTCTAAAACAAATTAATGATATACAAGAGTACTGGAAATGTGCTGAATTACTCCTCTCTCGACATTGTGTCTTAATAAAATACCCAGAAGAGGCGAGAATTGTAATAACAATATCGCCTACTGTTAATGAAAAAGTGAAAAAAATTCGAGATATGAGAAGATTTCGAGGGGATTTAGTCCCGGTTGAGTCAAGTTTTGAGAGTATAAGAGAGCCGAGTGTACAAACTGAATTTGAGGTGTATAAAGGCATTTTGAAATTTGCCTTAGAGAGGAAAGAGTATCCACAGTTACAAAAATTTGCCTTCATGGGACTCACATCAAAACGCTTTACGGATTATAACAGTAAGTATTTTTCTCCTGGCGGTCAGTAACGTTACTCTGTGAATTTTCAGAAGAAATTCAAATTTTTGTTCTCTTCTCCACAATCTACAACAATGATACCTTCCACGGCTATAATCTCATCCGAAATGTTGTCCTTAACGACCGCCATAATAGTCTAGCTTGGAATCTTTTCAATGTTATTTTGAAAAACACAGATGACGTCCGCCATTACCGTTTCATTTCTCGTCTCCAAGAACGTGTCCCTGATATTCACTGTCTTCAAGCCATTGAAGCTAATTATAGTCTCACCACAAGTAATCCTAATTTAGCTATAAAATTCTACATGCGGGAATTTCGCAAACAACGTCTTCCCTACTTCAGTTTTATTCTCGGAGTTATCCTTCTTCAAGGATACAGCAAACGTAAAGTTATCGAAGATAAGAAAAAACTTGCCGAAATTACGTCGTATTTATTTCTGTTTTATGCAAAAAATCGTAGCCAAGATGCTCAACAGGAAGTTTTTTATAATTTAGGAAGGATGTATCATCAATTAGGAGTTATGTATTTAGCTGAGAATTATTATTTAAAAGCATTAGAAATTGAAAACAATTCAGATATTCTGGGTCTTAAATACGAAACTGCTTATAATTTACATTTGATTTATAAAAATAGTGGTAATCTTATTGCTGCAAGAAATATTTTAATAAAACATATTGTTATTTAGTTGGGTTTTCAAAATAACGCCGTTCGGTTTTTTCTCGGTCAATTGCACAAGACATTGCTACTAGAAAATCACCCAAACTGATGAAAGACTCTTCCACGAAAAGTGCATGAGCTATGAAAGGGATTTTTCGCAAGGAACGGCCACTTAAACCCTGACTTTTCTCACAAATTTCTATCAATTTCTGGGTGTATTTATCTTCTTGTTTTCTGTTAGGTGGCGATATTGTATCACCTTCATTTCGAATTATTTGTGCCTGAAATTCAATGTAAGCCTTGCTGTGTCAAAAGACATGAAAATTGTACCCACTAACGGCACTAACACAAATAAATTGACCTAAGTAAGAATTAAGATTGACTGATCAACTCAGATAACGGGTTTATCCCCACTCTGTCTTGGTTGTGTTTGGTGTTAGTGAGTACATTTTTTGTATTCACTCACTTTTATCAGTTCTTGAATACACGAGAAGTATACTTTATAAATTGCAATAGGTGTTGGCATTCCTAAATACTGTTTAATATCCGCTCTATCAATAAAAGCTAAATCAATCGATTCAGTTATATTTGAAGTTGTCAAAATTAAAACATTCGAATACCGTTTAATCTGATCAATTTGCGTTAAAACAGCATTAACAACTCGAATTGCATCCGATGGTTCATTTCCTACAAACACTCTGTATATTTTAATCGTATTTCCCGCCACCAAATACCTGAAGTGCATTGATTTCGTGCATGTGCAAGCGATTCAATTTCATCAATCAGCACACAAACTAATAAATTCGAATTTTCAACAATTTCACTTATTTTTGCAAACATTTTAGTCACAAGTTTACCACTCTAGAAACAGAAAATTATTCAGGAAAAATGAAACGGTTGCCAACCTCTGAAAACCATTTTGAAAATAAACTGTGACTGTTTATTTCAATTAAAACGCCAGAATTGTAACGTCCTTGCATACGAATTGACAGTTTTTGAGCCAGAGCTTTACACAGGGATGTTTTTCCAGTTCCTGGGGGACCGTGCAATAAAATCACGCGATTACAATTCACGATATTTGTGTCGACGCCACGGTCGGAAAACTCCATCATGGTTTGGGCATATTTCAGCAACTAAAAGTGGAAAACATGGTAATTCAAGACAATAAGCGTGTTTCTATAGCAACAAGCGTGTTTCTATGGCAACAAGCGTGTTTCTATGGCAACAGCTGTGTTTCTATGGCAACAGCTGTGTTTCTATGGCAACAGCTGTGTTTCTATAGCAACAGCTGTGTTTCTATAGCAACAAGGGTGTTTCCATGGCAACCAGCTTTGTTTCCATAGAAACCGTTCACTGTTTCTCTAGAGTTTAGCGTTTATAAAAGGGAGTAAAGTACATTTTGTTTGATGTTGTTATCGTAGTAGAGGTTTTCCCACAGGTTGTAAATGTGTGCTGATGGCAGCATTAAATGTGTGGCAATATTAAGCTCTCCATCGTCGCTTCCTTCCTCAATTTGGCACATGGGTCCGTTCAAATCAAGGGTGTATACATGCCAGTTAATTGCGAATTCATTAAAATCAATAAAGTCGTCCTAAAATTCGAGTTTAAAACTTTTTAAAAATGTTTTTTGAGGTTTTACATAGTCTGGAATCTCTTCAATAATGATTGCTTCTGCTTCTGAGTGGAGCATTGGGTGGAAATGAATATCAAATTGTGTAATAACAGTGTTACTTCGGGTTTGAATGCTTTCTAAAAAATGTAGGGCTATTCCAGTTATTGAGGATTTAGAAATCTGACTGAAAATAATGTTATTTTTAGTTAATTTGATTTAAAAAGATAGAAAATACCTTTGGTTCTTTAAAATGATCTCAATATTGAGAGGTTTCATTCTGATTTTGGGAAAATTCAATGAAATTGTAACCGACTAATTCAAATAAAAGTGAGGTTATGTTGTTTCAAAGCTGCCAACACATACACAACAAAAATAAATTATCAAATAATATTTTTTTTTAGGAAATAGTAAATTATGTAATAAGTTATTGTGTTAAATTTGTTTTTTAATAACAATTAAATGTTTACGTAAATAAATTGTTGCACAATTAATAAATAAACATAATTACAGTTATACAACCAGTAATACACTTGTTTCTATGCTTTTCAGGGAGTTTCTAATTTTTGCAAATTTTTGCGCTTTTTAAACAGTTTTTTGGCAATTTTTGACAGCTTTGACTATATTTATGAATTTTTTATTTTTTCAAATTATTGACAACATTTTATTGGTTTTTGATATTTTTTAAATAGTGTTTGGCAGTTTTTAACATTTTTTGGTTTCTTTTTACTAACTTTTGTCGGTTTATAACAATTATTTAACAGTTTTATTATTTAATTAACAATTAACAGCTTTATGCTAGTTTTTCTAGACACTTTTTGCTAGGTTTCGTTAGATTTTGACTTTTTTTTTTATTTAAACATTTTTATCTGATTTCAAGTTGAGATAATACCGGTAGTATCTTCGTTTCCATAGAAAAATAAAGAAATTTGGGGCTGTAATTCGCTGTTGTCGTGAAAAAGTATTAAAATTTGCGATACTACCGGTATTATCTCAACTTGAAATCAGCCCATTTAAGTTCTTATATCAAAATGCTTTGCCTATTTTTATTGGTATTTTTTGGCATATTTTGTTAATTTTATAAAAAAATACATTTTGGTAGTTTTTAGACAATTTTCTAGAAGTATATGACATTTTATTTCAATTTCTTGTCAGTTTTTGCACAATTTTTTGGTAGTGTTGGACTAGTTTTGCCCTTTTTTATTCTTTCTCTGCTTTTGGTATGTTTTTGTCAGTGTTTGGTGCCATTTTTTTCTGTCCCCTTCTTTCGTGTTTTGTCGCTTTGGTTGCCTACAGAAGGTGCGGCCTGAGAGGGAGTGCTCCAGATACGCTACAATTCGAAACCATAAACACGCAACTATCACACAACGGAAGTTTTACTTCCGTGAGGGGTCCGCGACTGGCAAAAGACCGCTTTATAGCCTTGCTACAACTAGTCCACCGCTCTCTGTTCCAAGATGCGCCTTTTTCAAATTTTTTCGAAATAATGTGAGTGCAGTGCCGAAACAAAACTCAGGTAAGATAAAAATTTCTAAGTAGCTAAAGTACTGTTATTACGAAATTGTTTTGTTTGTGATTGTTTTGTAAACACCCACTCCTTGTTGTTATCACACAATTTTCCTATTTGATATTGTCGTGTCATATCACTTGCACTTAATTTAATTAAATTATTTAAATTTTAATTAGGGGAGAAAGGAATTTCATTTAGAATTGTATTAAAGAGTAAAATGAAAGTTTTTTACATTTTTGTGATAATTTTTACGCCGCTCTGGTGCGTCTGTGTAAATTGATTAGAAATTTTTCGAATTGTTCATGTTAAATACTTTTATTGCTCTATTTACTTTTACTTTGTTTTTGTTATACTATTTATACATACATAAACATATTTGCAACACAAGTTTTATCTCTGTCAAATCACAAATATTTATATAGTGCTGTCAACCTAGTTTGGTCCTAACAAAAATTTGCAACCGGCCCCAGAAAAATATTTTCATTAAGTGTCTCTAATTTTATATCAAATTAAATTGAGCAGTTTTTATTGGTATAAAGTAGAAATCTTGAAATTAATTCTGAAATATAATTTCGGCCAAATATCAACCGCGGCAACATTATTTTGTCTGTCAAAAATGTAGTCAAAACATAAGCTAAAATTTTTTAATTAAAGTAGCTTCAGAACGTTCAAAAATACAGTGTCTAGACATTTTTCAGTTTTAGATTTTTGACACTTTTCTATAGTTTATAGCATTTTTTTACAATTTTGTGACAGTTTTTCCGGTTTTAGACAGTTTTTAACAGTATTTCCGAATTTTTTGCAATGTCCATACAGTTTTTTGACAGTTTCTCTCAAATTTTTTGCAATGATTTTTAGCAATTTTTACATAATTTATTCCAGTTTTTTCTAGTTTTAGACATCTCTTTTACAGTTTATATCAGCACTAATTAAATAAAAAAAATAAAAATTTAATTATTATAATCAAAAATACATAAAGAGGACAATATAAGCAGGCATTATGCAAATACAATTAAAATAATAAATGTGGCCAAAGCGACGAGATATACAAAGGTAAAAATTTTAAATAAAATAGTTTCAGAACGAATAAAAAATTTTTGTTTTATATAGACATTTCTTAGTTTTAGACCGTTTTCTATAGTTTATAATAAATTTTTACGTTTTTTTTTGAGTTCTTTTCTAATTTTAGGCGTTTTTTAGCAGTTCAATTTCCGAATTCTTTGCGATTTTCATACAGTTTTGTTCTATTTTTCTCAGATTTTTACGTTTCTTTTGTTAATGATTTTTAGTAATTTCTACTAATTTTTGATATTTTTTTTTTAAGTTTATATCAGCATTAATTAACCAAACATTTTTTTTAAATAATGAAAAATGATTGTTTATAAAAATCCCAAATTGTTTATTTGTTTTTGATGAAATTCGATTATTATAACTAAAAAAAAACAAAAGAGAAATATGAGAAAATGTTGTGGCAAAGATAAGATAAGATGTAAAAATTGTGACGTCACAAACGTGGTCAAAGCGGTGAAACATAGAAGGTTAGAAATTTTAAATTAAAATAATGTTTGTTCGTTAAAAAAAAAACTCGTAGCAAGCCATGACATTGTTACGTATGTCGTACGTGACTCCATACAACAACTTGATGAAATTAATGAAAATTTGGTTGAACTGAATAATGTGATAAATAATGTTCGAAGACGATATGCTTTATGTGTTCAACATCAAGGAAGACATTTTCAACAGTTTTTGTAGGTAATAAATGAATATTTTTATAAAAATGTATTTTTGTTTTAATTGTCGACAAGTGAGGTTACGAGATCTGTCAGTTTGACAAGTGTGTAAAGATTAATCACAGACATACAAAACAATTGTTTTTTAGTTTCAAAGCACTCTAGAGTTTTTTTTAAAAAACACACGATAGCTTCAGTAAAAAAATACTGTCATGTAGACATTTTACAGTTTTTAGTTTTACACAATTTCCTATAGTTTACAATTTTTTACGATTTTGTATCAGTTTTTTGACAATACCTACTCATTTTTTACATTTCTGACATTAGAAAATGATTTTTGAGATTTTTTCTAAATTAATCCTCTTTTTAATAGTTTTTTTTTGTTTTTGTTTTTTCTAAAGTTCATATTAATAATTAACTAAAAAGATATTTAAAAAAAATGATAAAAAATTATTGTTATTTATTAAAATCATAAATTGTTTACTTGTTTATAATTAAATTAGCTTATTATAATTAAAAAATAAACAAAAGAGAAATATGAGAGGGTGTTGGGGCAAAAACTACGTTATGATATAGAAATTGTGACGTCACAAACGTGGTCAAAGTGGTAAAATATAGAAGGTAAATTAAAAAAATAGCTTTAGAACGAATTAAAAAAATACTGTTATGTAGATATTTATCAGTTTTTACTTTTTGACAGTTTTTTAACAATTACTACTCATTTTTTACATATTTCTGATATTGGATAATGATTTTTGAATTTTTGACATTTTTTCTAATTTAATTCTGTTTTGAAAAGCTTTTCAGTTTTTGACTAAAATCTATTTTGAATTTTCTATAGTTTAAACAATTTTTTACGATTTTGTAACAGTTTTTCGACAATATCAACTCATTTTTTACATTTTTGACATTAGATAATGATTTTTGACATTTTTTCTAATCTAGTTCTGTTTTTAAAAGTGTTTTTAGTTTTTGACATTTTTTTAAGGTTCATATCATCATTAATTAACGAAAAAAATATATAAAAATATGATGAAAAATTATTGTTATTTATAAAAATCATAAATTGTTTATTTGCTTTAATTAAATTAGATTATTATAACTAAAGATAAATAAATAAGAAATATTAGCGGGCGTTGTGGCAAAGACTACGATAAAGTGTGGAAAGTGTGACGTCACAAACGTGGTCAAAGTGGTAAAATATAAAAAGCAAAATTTTTTATTTAAAATAGTTTTAGAATGAATAAAAAAATACTGTCATTTACACATTTTTCAGTTTTTAATTTTAGACAGTTTGTCAAATTTTTACGATTTTGTGACAGTTTTTAACAATTTCTACTCAGTGTTTACATTTCTGATATTAAATAATTAATTTTGATATATTTTCTAATTTAATTCTGTTTTTAAAATTTTCTTTTAGTTCTTGACATTTTTTTAAAATTTATATTGACGTTAATAGACTAAAAAATATTTAAAAAAATGATGGAAAATGGTTTTTGATTATAAAAACCACAAATTGTTTATTTGTTTTTAACGAAATCAGATTATTATCATTAAAAATAAACAAAAGAAAAATATGAGCGATTTGTTAAAGAAATTTTAATTTTCTACATTCTTTTGTCCTACCTAAATTTTCGTATCTGTTATTTATTTAGAACAAATATCTTTGACGGATTTATTTAACCCATGTTCCCTATAATGATTTACAAAGGGGTTGTGACCCTCGCAAACAAAATTGACTTGTCCGAGCAATTTTTCTTGAATTAAAGGAGCCACCCTGTATATAACAATAATAATAAATCACATATTATATCACTAATTCACTATTTTCTTAAAAATTGTTATGTCATCACTCGAATTTTTATTATTATGAATCGCGGAAGACAGTGTGTCTTAATTAAAGAGAAATTGACACTTATTTGACATTTCTGGGTTAAATAATAACAGGTCTTGCAATAATAAAAAATAAAAGGATCATTATTTAATTTAATAATAATATTTTATTGAATAAATAAGTGAATGTCCAAGTCATTATTAGAATAAATGGATGCTACTTAGCATTTCACTTAGTGTTCAACTTTCTACTGATTTTTTTCTTTTTATCGACCTTTCATTACTTTTGTGTTTGTTTCTAACAATTATTTAAAAGTAGGTACAAAGTAGGTTGTAAAATGTTACTTCTGGACCAGGACATTTGGCGTCTTAAAAATCAAGGCAAAATCTTACAAATTTAGCTGTTTGCCCAAAAGTAAACAACCGAATAGAGCCTAAAACCTCTCAAAAATCATTAATTTTTATCCACCCCAAAAGTTCCCAAATATGTATGTGTAGGCCACCAAAAGTTGGGCACGCGAAATACGGTAGAATCCTACAAATTTACTGTTTTCTAGATCTAAAAAACTTACAAAATGCCTTGATTTTAGACAGCCCAAAAACAGCTTTTCATTTCTGGACGAAGCCAATTGGCGCATGGCAAAGGTCTTTTAAATTATTACCAAATAAATTTTGCATACCCCAACTGTATTCAACTATTATACGCGCATAAAAAAGATACACCTAATTGTTCGAAGTCTACTAAAATATCTGAACACTCCATTATGGATTTTCATTTAGAGATCGCTATTAAAACTTTAATGTTATCGTAATTATCAAAAAATATCACACGCGCGTATTATTACTGTTGTCCTCCCTAAATTTGGAAAAATGACTTATGTTGTAAATCTTACAACAAAGGGGCTTGGGATCGAAGTTAATTCACCCGCAATAAAGTGCACAATAGGTATTTTTCTGGTTATTGAAACAGATGTTTGGGATCTGGTCTCTGGCGGTCTGCCGCAGGTATAAAGTAGGGGTGCACGTTATTGCGGGCGACTTAACTTCGGTCTCAAGCCCCTTTGTTGTAAGATTTATAACTTAAGTCATTTTTCCTAATTTGGGGAGGACAACAGTACCAACACGCCTATAATGGCTCTTGTACAGTCGTAACTCGAATTGAATATTTTATAGTGTCGATCCTAATTTTCTTATTTATTAAAAAAATGAAATTCGCTTCGCATACTACGCACTAGTGTACGTAACAATTATTGTATCCAAATTAAATTTATTTTCTAAAGGTAAACACGCACGTAATACGCTGAATACGCTCGATCATGCAGCGCTTAAATTTAAATAACGAATAACGCATTTTGACTTTTGAGCGTTTTTATTAAACAGAAAACGGTCGATGGTCGACCGTTGGTTTCCTTCAAAAATACGCTGATAGATCGGCCTACTTGTTTAAAAAAACGGGTTTACTGTAAAAGCAATTTTTTTTCCGTTATAGAATAATATATTAAAGAACGCGTTTTAAAAAGTCAACTTTGTGGCACGAATTCAAGTTTATAAAACGAGCGCGAGCGCGAGTTTTTATAAAGAATGAGTGCTACAATGACTTTAAAAAACGAGTTCTTTATGCTATTTTTTCTACTTTGCGGGTTTTACGTGATTCTTAAGTAAAAAAATTAATGATTTAATCTTTAGGGACTTTTGCGTTAATACGAGATAGTTGGTAATAAAAATGTCGCTAAAGTGTTAATGAAGTCATTGAACTTTGAAATGATTTCAAATTTGTCTAAAATTCTGTGTAAGTAACTCACAAATGGTTCTTTTTTACCTACCGTATCGGTTATTGATTGAATAATCCAATTGGCATTAACACAGTAAGGAAATCTCCATTTAACTCTAAATTCCCACTCCATTTGCGGTTCTCAGCGACTCCTTTTATTTCATCGTTAAGCATTCAGTCAAGCAGATTTATACACTCATCTAGCAAATAACTTGTAAATTATCGAATGCTATGGATGTTGTAAATCGTCAAAATAAAGACCAAAAGCTCCATTTTAGTTTCAAGTTTCACTTTAACGCTGTTCTAACCTCAAAAGCTGAAGTTTGCCGCTTGTTCCGCCCCACTTTCAAATATTTTATAGATTAATTGCGACACACACACACACAAAAACACTTTGTTGAGGAATACTGCTAGTCATCAAGTGCAACAAAATTTATTCGAATATAATTACTGTAATAGAAACATAACGTTACACACACAATATCATCAACTTGTATCTCAAAGTCAGTATTGATAAAAGCCCTACAAAGATATTCTTTCACAAAAAATAAGGTCACCCAAACACACTTTGATAATTTTTCTCTTCCTAAGCTGCTGAATAATGATAAAAAACTGAACAGTTTTATAGGTAATTTTGTTGCCAAGAAAAAAATAGACATATAAAATTAAATTTTGCAGGTATTAATCGTGATACCCTGAATAAGTCACCTTTAATGTTATACATACAAGCAATAAACTTTACACAGTTAGTTCTCTGAAACACTTTTTCTTTAAATTAAAAGCAGAAAACCCTGAAAACACACTACAAAACACAAGCTTTTACGATGTTGTTCACAGATACAATGTATCAAATTGGAACCAACAGATGTCGCCCACTTCGCGAAAATCGCCAATTCAAAATGGCGTCGTTTCGCCAACCTATAATATTTTCACATTCTAAAGAAAAGTCCCTAAAATTTGTATTTGATAAATGTATATATTTTAAAGTAAATATTATGTATAACAGATAACGAACGATGAAAAACTCCTGGAATGTTAGTTAGCCATGGGAGAATAAGCTACATATAGTGGTTGGTTATGTCTGAGATTTGTGCGTTTTTTAGAATGTCAGAATTGAATTTAAATTTTTTCACATTTGGTTTGCTCCTGAAAATGCAAAATTAAATTGTTCTTATTGTCACTGCTGCTGACTTTATTTCCAGCACAAAACACACACTGGTTAACTGTTTTTCTAACAAAATTTTGCATAATAATTTCTGACATCTAAGATGACAGTAATGATGAGTTTTAAATGAGCAAACCTCATTTTTGACTAAGGCTGCTTTAATTCTACGACTTTGTGATCGCTCTTTACTTGTGGTAATGTAAAGTGAAAAGAGTTGTGAAATAAATATGTACAGAGAAACCTCCCTTAACGGACACCTCTGATCGACGGACACCTCTCAATAGCGGACAGTTTTTGTTTTTCGTAACTCGAATATACGTAAAACAGTATATTGGAACCTCCCAATAACGGACACTCTCAATAACGGACGCGGACAGTTAAATTTAGATTTTATATATAATGTTATGTGCAAAATCACCTCTCAATAACGGACAAATAAATAAACCCATTCAAAACGTAAATAATACTCGAAGTTCTAATTAGTTCCTAGAAGCGAGCGGTCCACGTCACAATACTCGATACTCTTATTCATCGCTTCTTAGAATTGAGTCGTTCGCGTCACAATATAAATTCATGCTTGTTGTTAAAACCAAATTAGTGTTAGATGCAGTGCCGTATCGAGAAGATGGCCACTAGTTCTGTCAAACGAAAGTTTCTTAGTGTTCAAGAGAAAATTGAAATTATTGAATTCTCAGAAAAATACAAACTTAGTGTCCGTGAAACAGCAGAAAAGTTTAAAGTGGGAAAAACTCAAGTTGGTGACATATTAAAGAACAGAGAAGAAATTCGAAAATCGTTTGCAGAAAATGGAAATTGTGAACGGAAAAAAAAGTTTCCCAAGACTGAAGGTGCTGCATTAGATCAAATTGTTTTCGACTGGTTTTGCAGAGTTCGTAGTAACAATATTCCTGTTTCTGGTCCCATTCTTCAGGAAAAAGCATTAGAAGTTTCTAGAGAACTGAAATTAGACCAGTTTAAAGCTTCAAATGGATGGTTAGAAAAGTTCTGTCACCGCTGGAATATAAACTTGAAAACTATTTGTGGTGAGGCAGCTGATGTTAACATGGAAGAAGTGGAGCAATGGAAAAAAAAACTTTGTTCCATCATTCAAGAATACTCGCCAGAAAATATCTTCAATGCTGACGAAACTGGCCTCTTCTTCAGGGCATTACCGAAAAAAACCCTGGCGCTAAAAAATGAAAAGTGTACTGGTGGAAAATCTTCAAAAGAAAGACTTACTGTTCTATTTTGTGCTAGTATGGCTGGAGAAAAAGAAAATCCTCTTATTATTGGAAAATCCAGGAATCCACGTTGTTTTAAAGGATCTCACGTCAATAAATTACCTATTGATTGGTATTCCAATAAAAAGGCGTGGATGACCAGGGACATAATGAGTGAATGGCTAACCAAATTTGATAGGAAAATGGGAAGACAAAACCGGAAAGTGATTCTTTTTTTGGACAACGCCACCTCTCATCCTAACATAGCTTTGAAAAATGTAAAATTATTGTTTTTCCCTCCGAACATGACTTCTGTTTGTCAACCTCTGGACCAAGGAATTATCAAAAACTTCAAGTTATTTTACAGAAAATTTTTGGTAAAACGTCTGTTGTTATCTATGAATGATTCTGTGTCTACAAAAGAACTAGAAAAAAGCATTACAGTGTTCAATGCAGCCATATGGATCACCGCCGCTTGGAAAAAAGT
The DNA here is from genome assembly GCA_029207805.1 of Tribolium confusum. Classification (NCBI taxonomy): domain Eukaryota; kingdom Metazoa; phylum Arthropoda; class Insecta; order Coleoptera; family Tenebrionidae; genus Tribolium; species Tribolium confusum. The sequence goes on along the minus strand of JALGAY010000007.1, from coordinate 2,522,936 downwards.
AAAACCGGAAACAATAAGTAAGTGTTTCTTCAGGGCTGGATTTGGGCAAAGCAACGACTCACTTAACGATTATGATGAAGAAGATGATATACCGTTGTCGACTTTATTAGAAAACATGAACAACGTAGCAATGGATGATTATGTCGATATTGATAAATCTTTACAAACAGAAAATATAAATATAGATATTATTGAATGCATCCGAGAGTTTAAAGACAACAAAACCGACAGTGACAGTGATAGTGATAGTGACAATGAAATTGTTCCGATTACTACTATAAAGAACATGAGTGTCGCCCTTGAAAAAATTAAAGACTTACAAAACTTTTTTATTTTAAATGATGATATAGAAAGTGTTCAGAAAGTTTCAGAACTCCTCTCACATGTAGAAAATACAATTATAAAGCATAATTTTGTTAACAAAAAACAAACAAAAATTAATGACTTTTTTAAAAATGTTACTCCTAATTAATAACCATGTTCATACTTATGTGATATCACGTTAATCCTATGTTATAAATTTGTCTTTATTCAAATTAGTTAATAAATACTAAAAACATATAATCAATTTAATTACATTAACCCCCAAGTTAAAACCTCTTAACAACGGACACCTCTTCACAACGGACAATTTCTCACTCCCCATCGGTGTCCGTTGTGGAGAGGTTCCACTGTATTATGTTTCACAAATGTCTTCTCCCAAGTGACTCGTTGAGCCCGTTTGGGCTCGAGTTCGATTACATGCCCGTTGACAGTTAACAGCGCAGCGCGCAGCAGCAACTATCAATTTTCAGTTGCATTACACGTTATTCTATAGTGCATCATAGGTGTTCAATCGGTAATTAAAAGGTAAGTCAATATTTATTAAATGTTATAAGTAAAATGCAATTCCTCTGACATTATGTTCATTTTCAACGATTGTGTTTAAAATTAAAGTAAATGAAATAATTGAATCCTGACCTAGCCACGAACGTGGTTTGGTTTTTTATATTGTTCTAATCGTTTTTCAATGTCATAAAAGAAAAACCAAACATTGTTTTCGCGTCCAAAACTGTATTATACTGTTATCATCGTAACACATTGTAACACGTGTTGTACCTATGTACGGTACGGTAGGCAAAATTGCTTATCTGAATTTGTGTTTTTGTAAAGGTTTTTAAATATCGCAGAGAAAATATCTGCTTAAAGCTGACTCGTAGGTACTGTAAGTTGTTTCTATTCTTACAATTAGTTTGCTAGTAAATCCAGAAAGGTCCAAATCACACAATAGGTATTTGACTGCAGCTATTTTTTTAAACCATGAGATCAACGGAAATAATGTGTGTTCGTTAAAAAAAAACTCGTAGCAAGCCATGACATTGTTACGTATGTCGTACGTGACCCCATACAACAACTTGATGAAATTAATGAAAATTTGGTTGAACTGAATAATGTGATAAATAATGTTCGAAGACGATATGCTTTATGTGTTCAGCATCAAGGAAGACATTTTCAACAGTTTTTGTAGGTAATAAATGAATATTTTTATAAAAATGTATTTTTGTTTTAATTGTCGACAAATGAGGTTATGAGATCTGTCAGTTTGACAAGTGTGTAAAGATTAATCACAGACATACAAAACAATTGTTTTTTAGTTTCAAAGCACTCTAGAGTTTTTTTTTAAACACACGATATAATTAAAGTAGGCGGCATTTTTTTTTGTGTGGTTGGTAGCCGTGACAATCATTTTTCTAATCTGACGTTTCTTCGTGTTGAGGTCTTTGAGGAAAAAGGTTGAGGTTACAGTTAGAATAACAATAAAATAATTAACAAAGAAAAGTAAATTTTATTATAGACAATAGCAATGTGTAAATATCTACAAAAGATGCTCAAAGTGATCTTCCCCAACCTCAATACAACTTGCAACGCGCCTCTTCATGTTATCGAAAGCTTTTTCTATCATCTGGGGGGTTATGTTATTATATGCTTCAGTAATTGCTTGCTGTAATTCTTGGAGGTTTTGGGGGTTGTTTTTATACACCTTGTTCTTCAGATATGGGAAACCAAAATAATCCAAAATAGTTAATTCAGGACTTCGAGGAGGGAAATTTACAACCCGATCATCAAAATATTCCTGTATAAGATCCATTGTTTGTCTTGTTTTGTGCGCCGTGGCGTTATCCTGTTGAAAATAGCCATTTAAAAGCTCGTCGTCATGCAGGTTTTCAAAAAATGGCAGCAAAATATTGGTGCGGTATCTCTCAGAATTAATTGTGCCGTCAAAGAAAGTAATGGGCATGATTCGTCTCCGAGAAATAGCAATCCAGACGCCAATTTTTTGGGGATGTAGGGGAGTTTCTACAAACACATGAGGATTCTCAGAAGACCAAATACGCATATTTTGCTTATTTATGTAACCAGATAGGTTGAACCAAGCCTCATCTGAGAAAAAGGTTAGGTTCAAGGTTTTATTATTGTTTAAATTATCCAAGAACCACTGACAGTATTCAACACGAACTGCAAAATCTGGCGGAAGAAGTTCTTGAACAACTCGTATTTTATATGGCTTCTTTTCCAAATCCTTTTTTAGAATTTTTTGGCAAATACGATAATTCTATCTCCTGGCTTAGTCTTCGGATAGACTTTTTAGGATCTGCTACAATTCTTGCTCTAACATCATCTAAAACGTCAGCTGTACGTTTTAGTTGGCCACCACTACCAGGTTTTCTTGTAATAGTCACACGTTCTCGGAATTTCCCAACAGACGAATGAATCTGCTGTACTATACTTGTGTATGTCGCACTAAAATGGGGAAATTCTTCACGGAAATCTTCCACACAACGTTATTGAATATTTCCATTCGCTATTTTCTTCTTTTTCAGCATTTTTAAAATAACTCTCGGTTAAAAAGATTTTATGTTGTAATTCAAACATTTTTAATGACAAATAAAGTATTTGAGCGTTACATCAATTCAATTGTTTATGGTGTTGCCAACAGTAAAATTAAAAGCAGCGCCTACTCTAATTATCGTTTCCGTTGATTGCATGGTATTAGAATATTGATTTTTTCAGATTTTAGATTAAATCCTGTTTAAGGTTATAAATATATCATATGTTTTAGCAAAGAAAATGAGCCGAGTCACAAGGTCAACCCGGTCAACAAGGTCCTCCCGTAGGGATTTAGAGGTGAATTTAACACCGTCCATCAGACGAAGATCGATGAGTGAACCACGAGATCAAACAACAGTGAATAACTATGTAGTTGACTATTCCTGTCCCCATGCGAAGAGTATATATCTAACAAGAGAGCTCACTTGAAAAGAGTAAGATGTAGGCTGTTATCTCGATTAAATGGCCAGTCTATAGTTTAGGAGTAATTTCCTCTATAACCTTTGTCTCCATGTTTCGGATTGGCCGTGGCCTCTGGTTGTGACAGTCAGAGGTAAAGGGAGTAGATAGTCCACTCTCTCAAAACAAAATCGATTATATTATTATAATAGCGAATTAAAATAATCGATTCACGAATGGACGATTCGAACACCACTAACTGAGATCACAAATTAATTCAGATTCATTTATTCGTGTTTTCGCCGCAAGCATAGTATAAAACCTAGTAGCGACACGAAATTTTGGTAGGCTTTATATTCACTGTATTAAAGCACATTTTCGCTTCCATCAAAGTCGGAATGAAAATTGGGGATTGAATGAGGCCACCTCTTGCCTCTCTTCCCCCTCTTTAACCACACTTGCAATCTAGTTACTTTTCGCTTTATCGTCTATGTTCGTCGTTTTCCGCAATGAATGGGGCAAAAGCTATGGCAAAAGCATCAATAGTGGGACGTAAGCGCCGCTTACTCCTTACACGAAAATCGGCTTTCTGTCGCTACTAGGTTTTATACTATTCCCGATTTCGGTTAACTAAAGCGACCTCTGGTGGCGTTTGGAACAATCACATCGAAGCGTACCATTATCGACGTAAAGGTCTAAATTCGTCGTTTTCTTTTTAATTTTTGTGTAAAATGTCTGAGATAGCAAAAAATACACAGACAAATAAGACTGATGTTGTGTTTATGAATGTCACATACTTAAAAATAAAGAACCTAGTGTCAGTTTTCATTTCTTTCCACCCCAAACGGTGGTAAGGTTAAGATCGTTAATTTTACGGTACTGAGGAATTTGTGGACAGAAAAAACGCTTGGGAAAGAGCTTCAATGATGGAAAAACGTTCTACAAAATTTTTAAGAGTGCGTGGAAAACATTTCGCTGATAAAGACTATATTTGTCATTCAAGGTTGTCTAAAAAAACACGTTTAAAAAAATTAGCTGTGCCTTCGCTTAACCTACCAAAAAAGAAATCTGATCAGTCATACCATAAAAATGAATTACACGAGAAGAAAAACAACGTCCTTTGAAAAGAAATTTCAAAAAAAGTGAGTTCCAAATACAAGAGCAAAAGAAGGTTCTGTGAATCATTGTGATGAAAATATTACATCACTTAACGTGAAAACAAGCTTTTTAGACACAATTAGTTATTACTTTATGGATAATAACCTAAAAATGCACAAAAAAACACACGTTATACGTTAACACACGTTATGCTCTCAGCCGCGGTATGTTTTTCTGACTGTCATCTGTCAAATGTGTGTCACAGATCAGCTGTTCGAAATTGCGAATGCCGCAAGTCTTTTCGTTTAAAGGGTTAGATGTGTTCAAGGTCATTGAAATATTTTTCTAAATATGGAAGCTTCCGATAGAAATGATCGCTCTTTACATATATACTCTTTGCCCTGTGTGTTCGTCTCCTTGTCTACGTCTGTATGGCTCGGTTTTACCAAAATAGTGTTAAACCTAAGATACGGTTGATTAGGATGAACTGAAGTTATTTCAGTAGTATTATGGCAAAACATGTTATCTGCTATTTGTGTTATGTATATATATACACATAACTTACTTTGCCATATTAAATTCAACAGTCATTTTGTCAGTAGTACATAGTGATTGTCAACTTAAAGTATACGTTATTTGCGGGCATTTGATGTCAAAAATGCATTTTGACGAAAAAAAAAAAAGGCAGATAACATATTTTACTATATACTTCTGATTTATAAAAGTTATTTTCCAAACCATGTTATCTCTAACTCCAAGCTAAAGTGCATGTTATTTTAACTTGTTCTGTTAACTTTGTCTTAAGTACATGTGTCCGTCAGTTTGCGTGTCTCTTGTCAAAAAGGTATGCAACATGAACTAACTATTTATTTGGAAAAACGTTTGTGACGGTAACTGGATGTTACCAGGTGATTAAAAAAATTCCATTCGAGTGGGCCACAACTGTGTTTAATTTAATCGAAATTTGGCAATGTCTAGGGGGGTCATTTTGGTTTAACTCGATTAAGATTGTTAATTTCAACTAAAAATAACTTAACTGAAGTTCCGTATGCTTCTAAGTCCATTATTTAAGAAGTAAATAACACTCCATGGCTTTCCGCAAATGGAATTTTTTAAATGACCTGTTATATTAATTTAACTTCATGTTTCTTAATAGTCAACCCGGGATGTCAACCTAAATTATGTGATTTTGTTAATGTTTATTTATTTACAGGCGGATGCAATCAAGGCAGAATTTATGGCCAGTTCCCAAATAGAAGATAGGAAAGGTGTCTTATTAAGTAGATTTTTTGATACTATGGAAAATAAACAAAACTTAATCATAACCAATCTAGACAAAATAAGAACCGATCTAGACAAAATGAGAACCGATGTTGACAAAATGAGAAGTGACATAAACGAACTTTCAACCGATGTCAAAGAATTACCGAAGAATATCCGTTTGATTGTGCGGGAAGAGATTCAAAAAGGAATTCAGCAAGAAACAACAAAACAACTGAAGAATCTGTTGAAACTGGGATTGGAAAACTTGTAAAGTATAATTCAATTATGATATTATTATGTAATGTAATCTATTTTTTTATGTAATTCAATTATTAATAAAAAAGCTAACTCAAAGCTTGTTCTTTCAATATCTAAAAAACAAATTTGCCCGTTTTTGCCCCTTTTCCCGATTTTCATATTTTCTTGTTACCATATCAGTTAATTTATGTTTATTAAACTTCTAATTATTATTATTATTATTATAGAGTGCGATCGGGCTGAGGAAGTACCTGTTTAGCCCGCGCCCATAATAAGATGTCAAAAATATGTAACCATTTTATTAGAGCCCAGTATAAGTGTCATACCTTGCTTTAAAAATAGCAGTAGACTCACTCGTGACTATTTGCTGGGGTAGAGAATTCCACTTATCGAAAGCTCTGTTAGAGATAAACGTCTGCCTAGGGGTCGTTTGAAATTTATTTTTCAAAAGTTTAAAACAATGTCCCCTTGTGCGACTATTCAGTTTCAGCGGGAACAGGTGTTTAATTGGGGATCCGGCGTTTGTGAGAGCTTGATAAACTGTAATTATGTCACCTCTAATACGTCTATCTGTCAACTGAGGCAACTTCATAATTGCTAGACGCCGGGGGTAATGAGGACGAAAGTGCCCAAAAGGTGACCTTGTAGCACGACGTTGTACGTTTTCCAAGAGTGTTATGTCTCTCTGGAAAGTGGGTACCCAGACGCTGTTGGCAAACTCAAGAATTGGTCGAATATATGCCTTATAGAGTTTAACAAAAGTGCTAATCGCAGGTTTGCAGAACGTTCTTTGTAAAATATACAGAGTCTTATTAGCTTTCTTAACGGCGATGCTAATGTGTTCGGACCAAGTTAGAGATGACGTGATTAAAACACCTAGGTCGCGACAAGATTGCGACTTGGACAATTCCTCCCCGTTTATGCTGTAAGTTCGTTTAGGATTCTTGCCGCCAATATAAAGAATGGTGCATTTGTCAACGTTTAGTGGAAGCAGCCATTTACGGGACCACTCATAAATCGTTGATAGGTCATGTGCCAGGTCTAGATGATTGGTGCTAGTGTTGTAAACCTTAATGTCGTCAGCATACATTACACACTTGGATCGCAGCTGACATGGAATGTCTGCCGTGTACAATATAAACAACAACGGACCAAGTACGGATCCCTGTGGAACGCCACTCAACACTGGTCTTGGAGTGCTTAAGGTATTTCCTACTCTGACTCTAAAACTGCGATCAGAGAGAAAAGACTCTATCCAGTGGAGAAGTTTACCTCGTACACCATAATGTTCTAGTTTAGAAAGAAGGCGATGTTTGGGTACACGGTCGAATGCCTTAGAGAAGTCTAGGTAGGCTACATCTACAGGCTGCCCAGAGTCAATATACTGTGTCCAGTCCGCAAGACAACAAAGCAGGTTGGTAGTAATGGATTTCGAGGGTACAAAACCATGCTGATTAGTTGGTATTAGAAGATGACGGTTGGAGAACTCAATTATTTGGTCATAAATTATCGATTCCATCAATTTAACTACAATGGAGGTTAGACTTATAGGTCTGTAATTGGACGGAAGAAATTTGTCGCCTTTCTTGTAAATTGGTTTAACTACTGCCGATTTCCAGTCAAGGGGCAAAACCCCAGATAGAAAGGATTGCTCCATGACGGTACTAATAGGTTTAGCTAGATGAGTAGCACATCTCTTCAATAAAGTAGCGGTAATATTGTCTGGACCAGGTGATTTGTTAATCTTTAATTTTTTTAGTTTTTCTAAGACAGAGTTTTCAGAAAAAGAAATAGTATCTATGTATACGTTATTAGGTGCATGATGAATTGTTGGAAATTGCAGTGTTGATTCAATAGTATAATTAGCCGCAAAGCAATCAGCAAACATGTTTGCAACAGAATTATTGTCACTCTCAATACGTCCACCATTGTCGCGCAAACTAGGTGTTTTAACTGGTCCCGATAAATTACTTCGGACATATTTATAGAGGCACTTTGTATCTTTCTTTTCTATAATGCGCTTTTCGTATTCAGTCCTAGCATTTCTAATAATGGAGGCGAGTCTGTTGGAGTATGTTCTGTGCGCTTTATAATCGCTTACATTCTCTGTGCGTTTGTAGGTTCGCCAAAGTGACCTCTTTCTTTTTACAAGTTTTAAGATATTATGATCAATCCAGGGCTTTGTTGATGATTTTTTTGTACAAATCATGCGAGAGCATTCAGATACGATACCCTGAAGAATCGTTTTAAAACACGTCCAGTTACTCTCAGCTGAAGATTCTGATAATGCACATTCCCAACTCACACATGAAAGACGTTGAATTACTTTGTCATAATCAATTATAACCTTCTCCGACATTAAAGTTTTAGTACGGGGAACAAAACCAATTTGCAACTCAACCTTTAATGTTATGTGATCAGATTTATCAATTGGATCAAGAAATTCGACGTTCGAAAGTAAACTCTCATCTGACGTTAAGATTAGATCAAGAACAGACGGTCTTTGAGTGGCTCTGTAGCGAGTGGGTTGACAGATAATTTGTGATAAATGGCTGTTAGTTAGTAAATCTATCAGTAGCTGGGATGCATTAGATACAGTAGAAGAGAGATTTAGGGGCCAAGTAATGTCGGGCATATTGAAATCACCAAATATGATGATCTTGTCATAATTGTCGGCAATTTTGGAAATTGTATTAAAAAGTTTGATATCATCTCCAATTAGCGAACTGGGAGGTCTATATACACAAGCTAGGATAAACGAAAAGTTTTTGCAGTAAGCTTTCAAAAAAAGAGCATCAATACCTCCAGTATTAACGTGAACTTCAGTTAACTCAAATCTGGCTGCTATTTCATCTAACACATAAATGCACACGCCACCACCCCTTTTACAAACACGATCTTTTCTAAACAATGTATAGCCATCGGAGTCCGAGATGTCAGAGGTCAACCATGTCTCAGTCAATAAGAGGAAAGTAGGTTTTTCAAGAGATATATAGACTGATAAATTATTGTGCTTTGATAAGAGCGATGCAATATTAGTATAAACAATGGGACTAACAAAATAATGTTGGGATATATTACTATTTATACAGTTGAAATTGAATGAAATAATGAGATGAAACTAGTTTGATTTTTCAATACCTTTCTTTAGCTTTCGTTGGATTTTTTTACACTTATTTTTTATACTTCTATGTTTAACTGTAGGCACGATATCATACAACATAGAAATTATCTCTTGTACGTCATCAGTATATTCCTTAGCAAGTTCAAAAATATTTTCGTGTCCGGCGGCTTTTTCCATAAATTGTACTATCTCGTTAAAACTAAGCGGATACTAAGCATTGTCTATCATTTCTTTGGCTGGTGTCAGTAAATCTACCATTGAAGTTAAGCTTTCGGTTGAGTCGGATGATTTTTTCTTTTTGGATTTTGCTTCGTCACCATGAATCACGGCGGAGGAAGCAGCATCCAGAATAGTGGAATTTTCAGACATCGTATCTACTTCTAGTAGTGATTCTGTTGACAACTGTCGTTTGGAACTGATTTCAGGAATAGATTCATTGGTTATCTTGGTGTTGGTGGCTACAATTTCTTTGATAGCGTTTGGACATTCATTCGCAAAGTGCCCCGTCTGTTTACATTTAAAGCAGGCATCGTCGTAAGTCAGGTATATTCTATAATTAGTATTTTCCCATTTAAAGACTATCGAATCAGGAAGCGAGATAGAGTCATCAGGTTGAACGTAAATTTGTCGCCGAGAACCCATAATATGGGTAAATCGGTCACCGTTAACACTGGCTTTAAGAAAAGACATCTGTGAAACCGTCGAGAAACCCAAAGTATCTTTGATGAGACCCTCAAAAATCGAATGGGGTATAGAAGGGCAAACATTCGAAAGAATAATACGGCGGGCTGGATTGATTAAGCGACGCAATATAACGGCTTTTTCTTAATAACAATTGAGGAATGTTCGGATACTATTTTATCAACAAGTGTTTTGGAGGCCAAATAAATACAAACACGATTATTTGACATACGCAAAGCAAAAATAATATCCTTATCCGCGACTATTTCAGCAATAGTCTCGACATAATCAGTGATCAAACCATCTATAGTATTAGCTACTATAGTTTGTTCTCGGGACGGAAAATGGGGCGAAGGCGCCGCCATTCTCGGTCTTTTAATAAAACGCTAGCACTCGATGAGAAATCGAGTGCTGCGAGCACTGTGAACCCAATAAGAAGTTATCGCCTATGAGAAAAACCGTTGCGATAAAACTATACGTTAGAAATTCACGACAATTGACCGATAAACGATCAAATTGCGACTTTGCGACTAAGGGATGTTCTGGCGTTTATGGAAAAACAATGCCATCAGATTCCGCAGCAAGTTTGCTTTAGTACAGTATTTTAAAAACGGCGAGATCTCACCAAAATTTATCACAAGTAAGGAGGGACGGAAAGAAACACCTTCACCCATCACTCACAACTTATCACTCACAATTTATTGTATCAAAACTCAATTTTTGATTTTTTTGTAAAACAATACTAGTACAAAATTGAAAATTTTTAACATTATTAACAATTCATGAAAAAATTAGGTCCTCAAATCTTCCCAATATTTATACATTAAGAGGTTTCCACCCCTATTCTTCTTATGGGAAATACAACATGTAAGTCTGAGGTGTCCAAGGAAACTTAAATTTTTAGATAATATTCATTTTCTTACTACCGTCCTTACTATTTCCTGTCATTACCACCCCTTTCACAATCCTTATGCATAAACAAATCTAATTTGAAATAACCATTGTTAACCTTACGCAATAATTTTTATCGATATTATTAAAATTGGTCAAATTTTCACCCTTATACTACCAAATAATTTATACACATTCTTTTATATATTTCTTTGGTTAATATTTTGTAATTATTTTTAACTACCCCAATTCTTAATGCAAAATTTTTTTAAATAATTTTCTGTTAATGTTTTATAAAAAAAGAAGAAATTTTTTCAATATTTTTCTCTTAGTTATCTTTCTATTGCAAATAGTTTCTGAAAGTTTCAGAATTTTAGCCGGAAATTTTGCATTTGGTTGGACCCACTGTGCGAACGGGAAAACACAAGTGTTTTTACTTTGCAGTAGAGACTAGAGTAAATTTGCTTTATAAGGTTGGCAGTGGCACAGCAATGATGACCGAACGTCTATCTGCTGCTTTGTTTGACAATTGTCTAATTTCAGGTGGCGTACAAATAGTTTCGTCGGAGTCGCTCATTTTCACAAAATTAAATACGTATTACAAAGAGAACAATCAAGAAATGACAAATTCATTTAATTTTTAAAAATCTAGTCACCAGATTTACTATGTGCCGGCAGTGGTACCAATCCATTAGTGAAAAAAACGTAGATGTTGTTAAGAATTTTTAAAGTTATTCATTACAAAAAATGTTGTACCTAACTTTTTAGGGAAGAAATTTCCCGAATACATTAGGTAAATAACTATTTCATAGCGATAGAATATTTTCTTAAATAAAAATTTCAAGTTGTAAAATAATAGTATATTGTGTACCTTAGCTAGAAAGAGGAAGTTTCCAAGCCAAAGGAAGAGTTTCCAAAGGAAAAGAAGAGATCGACTTCGTCTCAGCTGGCCACTTCCTGAGGCTTGGAAAACCTCTTTATTGATGAGGTGCACACATTATTTTTTATCCTACTCAAAATAAAAAACTTTTAACGATAAAATAAGCTGACAGATAGGTGATCTAACATCAAAATATTTCGTAATAACTTGACAGTTGACTGTAATAACAAGAACTTCGCAGAGTTTTTATATTTTTACCTCATTGTTGTTAAACATGTTGTATGTCGAGGCACTTACTGTGTAAAAATAACATTTTTCCAACAAATACAATAGATGACCTAACTCAAATAATTGACGGATACTAATTACGTTGATTACAGCCAAAATATCTCAATATTAAAGCATAGATTGCAGTACAGATGGTTATGATTTTCTCTGTCATATGACACATGACAAACTGTAGGTTTGAGGTTATGTGTAATGACAAATCAAGCTTTTGAATTTGCATTACTTTAACCTGATTTTCGTATTTTGTATTTACAGCACTCGTAATTTTTTGTATTAGATCTCGTATTCCAACAGTAGAAACCACATTATTACGTAGGTTTTAAAAAAGCTCGAGTCTTTATTGACGTTTCACTCAGCGCCATCTCACGGCCACAAATTCCGACATGCTTGTTTCAAGAGCGATTTTCTGACCTGCCAAGAGGTTAAAATTAACTAACTTTGAAGGGGAGTAGGATAAAAAACTTTAAAACGAATCCCAAAATTCAAAATTTTTTTGAAGGGCCTTATGTTTAGTCGCGGACAGGAGTCTGCTTCAGCTGACGCTACAGAGCCACATAATACTTGGTCCAGAAATAAATAATAATTTATTTTTTGCATGCGCCAATTGATTTGGTCCAGAAATAAAAAAGCCATTTTGGAATGTTTAAAAATAACAGATTTTGTAATAAGGCTTTATTTTGGACGCTTGTTATGTAATTATGTTTGATTTTGGATGATTTTCAACAGTTTTCCCATGAGCCCATTTTCTAGGGGTCCATTGAGTTTCGAGTATTTTTTGGGAATATAAAAAATTATGATTTTTGAAGGAATTTCACAACATTAATTTGTAAGGCGCCAAATATACCTGTTTGATTTGGTATTGTTTTTCGCTCTTTTTTGCATGCGCCAATTGGTCTGGTCCAGAGATAAAAAGCCATTTTGTAGTGTCTAAAAACACGGTATGTTGTAAGTTTTTTAGAGTGCTCGTGAGATAATTTTGCATGATTTTCAACGGTTTTTTTCATATGCCCAATTTTTGGTGGTCTAACTGATATTTGGTACTTTTGAGGTGCATAAAATTAATGTTTTCTGAAGGGTTTTAGGTCTTTATCGGATGTTTACTTTTGAGAAAACGCTAAATTTGTAGGATTCTGCCTTGATTTTTAAGACGCCAAATGTCCTGGCCCAGAAGTAACATTTTACAACCTACTGTACAATCAGAAGCAATGAAAATGTTCAGTTTTTGGTAAAAAAGCCCCGTCCTTGGAATTTTTCTGATTAGAACATCCTGTGATAAACGCAAAAAGCCAATCTAATTAAAACTGTAATTACCTTCACACTTTTTCTACAATAACAGTGCAGCCAACTGTATAAATCTCACCGCGAAAAATTCATCTTAACACACGTTAATTAATTTGCTTTCTAAAAACACTTTTAATCTCATTTAATTTAGGAAAGTTGGTAATCTTGAAATTTTGTTTAAAAATTCTAATCTCAGGGTGTGGTCTCCTATCTTATCTTTCCTCAATTCTTAGAAAAAAAATTGCAATTCCAGACCAATCAAAATGGACGATGGAGTGTCTACAGCGAAAATCCGGATGTCTGGATATCTCCACTTGAAGACTAAAAAGGTACACGAATTTCAGACCGTTCCAGGTTTTAATTTCTGTTTTAGCGAATGATTTCGTCATGGAAGAACTACTGGTTTGTGTTAGAAGACCGTTTGTTGCTGTATTATAGGTCTAAAGTGGAATACGAGGCTATTTCGCCCTGTAAAGGCTCGATTAATTTAGGACCGCCCTGTACAATCAAATCTCTGCCTTCAGTGCCTAACTCGTTTCAGATTGAAACAAGGAGTGTTACATATAGTCTGGTAAGAAGAGAGAAAGACGCTTAGCGCCTATAAATAAATAAATGAAATCCCAACAAAGTCTTGATAGAAAATTTTTGTTTTGACTTTTATTGGGTGTAAAACAAGGTCGTGATAAAATAAGTGAAATAATTGTTTTACAATTTGCTTATGAAACATCTAAAAATAATAACAAGGAACAAAATTTTGTGGTTTATTAGGTCCGACATTTAAAAATAATAATAACAATTCAAATTTTGTGGTTTGGCTCTGTTTTTTGTTTGGGTTTTTGACTGAAATAATAAGAGTGATTATGTGATAAAACAGAATTTATTTATAATTGCATAACAATGATTTAAAGATAGTCATGTAAATTAACTAAAAACCGTAACGATTTAAAAAATTTGGATAATCACATTTCATCACATTGTATAATCGCAAATATTTAAATTAGGTAAAAGTAATTAAAACAAATTTGGAGGAATTTTAATTTGGCAAGACTGAGATTAAAGCACCGACTTGGTTTTTATTATGTAAAAGCTTTTATTTGGCTTCACCTGAAACATGCATAAACGAATTAAAAAACTTAAAGCCAACTCAAACCCGGTTTACAATGGCACAAGTCAGAACGTGAAACAAAACAATACTTGAAATGAAGTATTTGACTGATCCTAAACTCTCCTGAGTCTGTTTTGACCTGAATCCAATCGCAAATCCAATATTTTAAACAATTTTTTGGTCTTTCTTAGTTTTATGTAGTTTTTGAGCAATTTTGTAGGTTTTTTGTAACTTTATTATAGTTTTTGCAAATTTTTGTTACCATTTTTTGGTATTGCTGATTTTCAAAAATTTTATTTTCCATTTTTGGAAGATTTTGGTCAATTTTTAACGGTTTTTATTCATTTTTGACGATATTTCAGCTACTAAAATTGAAATAATTGCGGTAACCGAAGCAGCAAACGTGTTTTTATAACAAGCGCGTTTCTATGACAACAAGCGTGTTTCTATGGCAACAAGCGTGTTTCTATGGCAACACAAACGTGTTTTATAGCAACAAATGTGCTTTTATGGCAACAAGCGTGTTTTTATGGCAATAAGCGCGTTTTTATAGCAACAAGCGTATTTCTATGGCAACAAGCGTGTTTTTATGGCAACACAAACGTGTTTTTATGACAACAATCGTGTTTCTATGGCAACAAACGTATTTATATGACAACAAGCGTGTTTTTATGGCAACGCAAACGTGTTTTTATGGCAACGCAAACGTGTTTTTATGACAACAATTGTGTTTCTATGGCAACAAACGTATTTATATGACAACAAGCGTGTTTCTATGGCAACACAAACGAGTTTTATAGCAACAAACGTGTTTTTATGACAATAAGCGCGTTTTTACTGCAACAGGCGGGTTTCTATGGCAACAATCGTGTTTTTATGGCAACACAAACGTGTTTTTATGGCAACACAAACGTGTTTTATGGAAACAAACGGTTTTTATGGCAACACAAACGTGTTTTTATGGCAACAAGCGTGTTTCTATGGTAACAAACGTACTTATATGACAACAAGCGTGTTTCTATGGCAACACAAACGTGTTTTATAGGAACAAACTTGTTTTTATGGCAACAAGCGTGTTTTATGGAAACAAACGTGTTTTTATGGCAACACAAACGTGTTCTATGGAAACAAACGTGTTTTTATGGCAACAAGCGTGTTTCTATGGTAACAAACGTACTTATATGACAACAAGCGTGTTTCTATGGCGATACAAACGTGTTTTATAGCTACAAACGTATTTTTATGGCAACAAAAGTATTTAATAGTTCTTTTTTCATTTTTGTGCCAATTTATCTCTATTTATATCATCTTTTTGATCTATGACAGTTTTTTTGTCAATTTTCGTCACTTTTTCCAGTTTTAGTTCGTTTTTTAATTTTCATTTTCACTTTTTCGTATTTGTGAAAGGTTTTTGCCCTATTTCAGCAACTAAAATTGGAAAAATCGTTGTATTCAAGGTAATAAACATGTTTCTATGACAACAAGCTTGTTTCTATGACAACAAGCTTGTTTCTATGACAACAAGCTTGTTTCTATGACAACAAGCTTGTTTCTATGACAACAAGCGTGTTTCTATGACAACAGGCTTGTTTCTATGACAACAAGCTTGTTTCTATGACAACAAGCGTGTTTCTATGACAACAAGCTTGTTTCTATGACAACAAGCGTGTTTCTATGACAATAAACGTGTTTGTATTGCAATAAGTTCGATGTTATGGTGATAAACGTGTTTCTATTTCTACAGCCTATGGCAACAAGCGCGTTTTTATGATTAGAAAGGTGTTTTTAATGCAACAAACGTGTTTTTATGACAACAAACTTGTTTTTTATGACAACGAGCGTGTTTTTATGCTAATAAACAAGCGTGTTTCTATGGCAATATGTGTGTTTAAGGGTTTTTTATATTTGTGTCAATTTATTCCGACATTTATCAGTTTTTTGGTTTATAAATTTTTTTGTCAATTTTTTTTCTCCTTTTTTCAGTTTTTGTTGGTTTTTCAATTCTTATTTCCAGTTTTTACCTATTTTCGGAAAGTTTTTGCCATATTTCAGCAATTAAAATTAAAAAATTATCATTATAACCAAGGCAGTAACTGGCAGTAAGCATATTTCTATGAAAAAAGCGTGTTTCTATGATAACAAGTGTGTTTCTCTGGTAACAAGCGTGTTTCTCTGGTAACAAGCGTGTTTCTCTGATAACAAGCGTGTTTCTCTGGTAACAAGCGTGTTTCTCTGGTAACAAGCGTGTTTCTCTGGTAACAAGCGTGTTTAATGATTTTTTTTCATTTTTGAATGTAAATTTTTCTCTTTTTTATCAGTTTTTTGGTTTTTGACATAGTTATTTTGGTTATTTTTATAGTTTTTAAAAGTTTTTGTTAGTTTTTAATTTTCATTTCCAGTTATTGCCTATTTTTGGAAGGTTTTTGCAAACTTTTATCAATTTTTGACAATATTTCAGCAACTAAAATTGGAGAAATTGGAGAAATAATAAAGGCAGTAAACATATTTCTATGACGAAAGCGTGTTTCTATGGCAATAAGTGTGATATTATGGCAATAAACGTGTTTCTATGACAACAAGCGCGTTAGACAAGAAATGTTAAAAGAAATGTCTTTTAATCTACATAAAAAATAAAAATTTTATGTGCTTTTGTAACAAAATATTTTCTGCATGCTACCTACATAGTCGGCCATATTACATCCACCATTTTGTTTTTTACAATATTATCTAACACAATCGTGATCACTTATCGTAAAAACAACTAAATTTGCAGTTTTATAAACAAAACAGAGCTTATTCTTAATATTAAACTCTTTCTCTCTTAATTAATTAATTTTTAAGGTTGCATTTTTTACAATAACTTGATTCCTATCCTTAGAAAGCGGACAACTCTGATGACCAGAAAAAATGGATGCAAGCAATGCTCTCGGCCCTCAACCAGAACCAGAATTTTTCAGTAGAAAGTCCTAAAAGACTCAGCCACTTCCGCTACTCCCTCGACCAGCTGTACCCACAAACTGACCCTAACGATCCTCCAAAACCCGCAATACCGCCCCTCCAACGCCAAAATACCCTCCCCGAGTTCGAATCCCCAGCCAACACTGCCATCATTCAACGTTTACAAAAACTGGGGGCGCATAGTTACGGCGGCAGTCTTGGTACTATCAGCAAAATCGCAACCAAGCGCGGTCCCAGTCCACAAAAAGGCAAAAATGCCTCGCAGGGCTCACTCCCTAGCTGTCTTTTCAACGAAGAGGATGAACAGGATCTGGATAATATTTACGAGAGGATTTCGGGGAGTTCACAGGATTCGAAGTATAGTGTCCCATTGAGGAAGACACTAAGTGAGGAAGCGCCAGCACGAGAAACCAAGAGTCTAATGGTGGAAAATGACCAGTATGGGACTACAAGACAAGTGTATAGTGATGAAGTTATCTATGCTGAACCGAAAGTTACCCCAAAAACTGATTTAAATAAAAATAGTTTAGTCATTGAAAATTCGTTTTATGCTAGTGCGGATGTGCTAAATCGGAAAAGTGAAAATATATATGAAGATTTGGATAGTTGTAGACCTGTGGTGAGTTCTAGTCAAAGTTCAGTCGAGGAAAAAACTAATGAAACAGGAAAGAAAGTGAAGAAATCAAAGAGTTTTATCAAACGAGTTTGGAAAAGAAAGAATAAAAAACAAGAAGAGAAGAAAGTTGAGGAACAAATCTATGCTGAAGTGAATCCAGTGGCAGTTGAAAAAGTTGAAATGACTGATAATAGTGCTATTCAAATGCTATCTGAGCTTCAGAATATTTTAGAGACGAAAAAGGCACAACTGAGGGTATTTTAAACAGTTTCTATGGAGTCATTGGTGGCCGGCGAGAGCCTCATATCCGGCTCAAAGGACCAAACCTAAATAGTCCTTTGAGTCGAAATCACAACCAATGACCCCCAGATGTGCTAGTGTCTTTGAAATCTACCATTTCTTATTTTCAGACGGGTAAATCCACCTCGACCAATGAATACTCAGAACTCCAGGTGGCCCCTCCACAAAATTCAGGTGTTGAATCTAGAATTTTTCCTCACTAGTGGCACTTTTTCAGGTTTATTTTTACACTTCTCTGGCTTGCATGCTTTCTTTCAACGCTAGGCTTCTCGCCCTTTTCTACTTTTGTCTAAATATTAAACAATTTTTTTTTAGAAGAAGCCCCAACCCTGCCCCCCAAAACCCACAAACAGGACCCCCCCGAACAATTCCGAAGCCTCGACGAAATCCTTGAAGATTTAGATAAAGAAAAACTCGAATCAAAAGGCAAAGTACAGATGCTTATAGAGAAATTCAGTGAACCAGACGACGACGTAATTTTACGTAAACACGAGAAATCTGAGTACTGCAGGCATTCAGATGATCTTAATGCGTTATTAAACGAATTGGCTAAAGTCACTTCAGCTCCGATTTTAACACCAGGAGTAACCACAAGTCTCGTTAATCCGCACCTAACCGATGAAGAAGTAACAACACACATAGCTAGTTTTCTCTACTACAGATTTTTTTCCAGTGGCTGAAACTTCTCCCCGTGAGGCAGAGAAGATTATCAGAACCGGATTACGACATACCTCGGCCACACAAATCAATACAAATTTCAGAAAAATCAGAAAATTCTGACGCTATACCTGTTACTAGATTTTTCGGGCCTGTTTTACCGCCAACAGATATGTAAGTAGAGTAAGAAAAAAATCTGTATATGACACCGGTGTTTTCTTGCAGCAAAGACGAGTCTTTGTGTGTTAGTATGACGCCAGATTCTTTAGAAGTGGACGATTTACAGAAATTCCAAACTTTATGTTCATACACATCTCATAATTATACTAAATGTTTTCAGGATTATAAAAAAGATGACGTCATCTACGCTTTGCCTAAATCATATCTTTCTACACATATTGTAAATACATGTCAAAATTTTGGTGGAAATTTTGAAGATTGTACTATTATCTATAAAAATGTCAAAAATGTAGAAGAAGAAATCTTCAATGATTCCCTTGAAGTTTGTAACGAAACAAAGGCAGAATTTTAATCTGTATTTGTATTATACTCACAAAAATACACCAAAGAATTTTAAAAAAAAACTATTTCTTTTTACCTCCTTTTTTTAAACGTTTTCTTACACCTGTGGCGCCTTCTGTATCATCATCATCACCTCCATCATTATTCTTCTTCCTCTTCCCTTTTTTCTCAGTCAAATCTTTCATTTCCTGTTAAAAATAAATAAAAATATAAGAAAACAAATTAAATTGCCAAAAATACCATTTTCGCAATTCTTTGCGACTCTGCCACTCTCTCCTGCAAAACCATAACTTCATCTTCTTCTGTTTTATAAAGTGGTAATTGTTTTCCTATCAATTGTTCGATTCTTTGATACAATTCAACGTCATACTACATAAAAAAAATGTTATTAGTACTGTAAGTTAGGGTAAAAAGTGGTTACAGTTGTTAGACTTTGGCCCAGTCAGCCGATACATTTTTTTATGTAATTACCTGAGTAACAAAAGTAATTGCTTTGCCTGACCGCCCAGCCCTAGCAGTCCGCCCTACTCTATGTATGTAGTCCTTACTATGAGTGGGAATGTCAAAATTTATAACTACATCAACATGAGGAATATCCAAGCCTCTAAAAATAACAAAATACACTCAATTAACTTAATTAAAACAAGTTGTCCTTGGTTTTTTGTTGATTAAATCAGAGGTAGTGACGAATTTTATTATGAAATCATAAACAAATCATCCATTTTGTTTTACATCATTTAAAAAAGTGATTAACCAATCACAGTGCTTGCAGGAGATATGACCTTGAGATTAACCAATCACAGTGTTTGCTATAGAAACGACCTTGAGATTAACCAATCAAGCTAATTACCTGCTAGCCACGTCTGTTGAAATCAAAATTGACCGATTTTTGGCCTTGAATTTGGTCAGAGCTGCCAACCGCTTATTTTGCGACATTTGTCCATGCAGAGGTACAGCAGTGAGCCCCAAATTTCGTAATAACAAAGCCGTCCGAATTGTATTATTACAAGTAGAACAAAAAATCATAAAACTATTTCCTGCCATTTCATTCAAAATATGAACAAGGTAAACATCCTGTAATTGAAAAAAAATTACTCAACTTACAAAAAATACTAAAAAATAACGTACTTTAAATTTGACTGGAATAAACACGTAATACTGTTGTAGTTTCTCAACAGTTTGATATTTTGTCGAGACCTCAACTTTGACAGGATCTCTAAGACAGGCCCTTTGCAATTTTTTCACTTTTTTTGTCATTGTAGCCGAAAATAAAAACGTGTGTCTCTCTCGGGGTATAACTTTGAGAATTTTATCAACCTCAACCTCGAAATCCATATTTAAAATTCTGTCAGCTTCATCCATTACCAAATACTTCAAAGCCTTCAAATTAAACCCCTTGGTGTTCTCGAGATGATCAAGCAATCTCCCAGGAGTCGCAATCAAAATATGGGGCTTCTTTGCCAAAACTAACGCCTGGGACATCATATCCATCCCACCGACAATCACAGCACATTTCACTCCGATATTCGCCCCGAGAGCTTCAAACTGTTCTGAAATCTGAAACGCAAGCTCCCGAGTCGGTGTCAGAATCAGCGCAAAGTAGCGCTGAGGGTTTTCAAGGAGAGACTGCAAGATAGGCAAAGCAAAAGCTGCGGTCTTTCCAGACCCGGTTTCGGCGAGTCCAATAACGTCTTTGCCTTGAAGAGCAACAGGAATTGACTCCTTTTGGATCTTCGACGGCTCGGTCCATTTCAGCTGCTCACAGGCTTTGCAAAGGACGTCCACCAAGCCCTGGGGGTGAAAAAGTGAGGTTATGTCAGACACGTGTTGGTGAGGTTACCAGGTCGGACCAAGAGACGGGTTTTTCGGGTTCGGGGGGGTCAGGCAAGGCATCTTCAGGGTCTGAAGACATAATTATCACTTTTAAGACTCAAAATAAAGGAACGTTGGGTTATTGTTATTTTGACAGCACTTGTTTTGTTCTTGTTGCCAACATGCCAACCGAGAAAAAACTAGGGTTTTTTGAATTTTTGGTGTGCAAAAGAACAATTCGTTAAAAAAATTGTAATTATCTGGAAATTAACCAATAAGGTGTTACAAAAGCTGTTAAAAATCGGGTTATCGCCAAAAACGTGATTAATTTTTTTTTATTTAAAGAAGTTAAGTTGGTAGTAATGTTTCTAGTGATTTTTATGAAGTTTCTTTTAGTAAATTTTATTGTTTTTTGCATGTAGTTACACAATGTTTGAGTTTTGTTCCTGATTTTTTGTTTGTGTCTTGTGTTTGGTGCGGTTTTATTGTTAAATTAGTGATTTTTTTAATAATTTTTGGTGTCTTTTTTGTGTTTGCGTTGGTACGAGTTAGTGTTTTTTGTGTTAGAGTCGAGGAACGTGTCAAGCGTTAACCTCAAGTTGTAAATGTCCTTATTTCAGTTGTAAATAGAGTTGTATTTGGTTTATTTTCAGAGTTCTATGACTGTTTGAAGTGTTTAGGATTTGTGTGACGACATACGTCGTGAAACAGAGACAACCTCGTCGAGGTCGCTTGAGTATCAGTTAATCCCGAGTCCGGTTGTAAATTCGCATAATTCCGGTTGCAAATCTCTTCGTTGTGATTTGATGGCGTTGAATTGCGTCGGTGTGGTAATGGCCGAAGTGTGCTGTGAAAAAGTGAAGTTGATGCGGCAGTGAAATTGTGATGACAGTTTAGTGGCGAAAATGGCCTCAAGTTCTACTTTCGAGGCGAAAGTGCTGATGGCCAAAGGCAAACGAGCAACGGCCGCTTACATCCACGCCGACTGCTCGAACTCGCCGTGCCCCCAGCACCTTAGCGCCGTCTTAGACAGTATCCTCAACCCCGCCAAGTCAATAGACGAATGGGAGACCATCGACTGGTGCAAATGGCTGATGGCCGGGGGTCGCACACCTGATGATTTCGCCAATACAGGTACAAACACATGACATTTTACCTAAATGACTCAGATGCCGAGTTTGGGGCGCGACCTTGCCGGCCCCAGGTCATGGTGTCACGTGACGTAACCATATGACAGGTACTAGGGGGTTGTCGACGTATTTCTAACTAAAGAGACCCCAATTCCAGGTAGTGGCCTTCATCAAGTTCATTTGGGACCGAAAAAATTGAAAGTGGTTAGCTGTCATTAGTGTCATTCTGTTTATTTTTAAATATTACTAATCCGGATTTTTTTTATGACAAAATCTATTTAAGCCAGGAATTTCAGATATTTTTTTATATCAGATCTACAATTCCTAATTTTGTCTCTTATCTGTTAAATTTTTTTAAATGTCATTGACCTTTTACAAATGAATATTGTTTATTTATTAAATCAATTGAAGGTTTGTTTTTATTTATTCGTCCTTTTTCTTTATTTTGTTTGTCTTTTTTATTAAACGACAAATTTTTTTATTTGTCTTGTCTCTTGTCCTACACAAATTTCCCTTTTTTTTCTCTTCCAAAATTTTGTCACTTCCGGTATAACTAATTATAAGGCAAAACACTGCACAATGTGGTGCAATAAAAAGGAATTTTAATTTAATTACAGTCATGTTTTTAATCTATGGATACAAATACTCGTAAATGAAACAATAAACATTCAATGTTTTTTTGTGTTATTCATTTATTATTACTATTATTATTCTAATAATATGTTCTTTTGTTATGTTTTCATTAACAGCAAGGTTTTTAAGTTTTTTTTGCTAATTTTTAATTGGAAAATCATTCGTTTTTAGTATAGTAGAATGGCAGTAAAGTGAACTTACAATAGAATGACAGTAAATTCAGATAAATTTTGATTGTAGATGTGCGTTGTAGACCATTTTGACATTTGAAATGTCATCATTGATATTTCAAGTGTTAACGTCGACATCCTTTCTTCTTAGTTGTTAACCTAATCTAAACCTAAATATTATTTTTTATGTTCTTTTTATTAATTTACAAGGTTTTTAAGTCCAATTAAATTTTCTGTTTTTAAAAGTCTGTTTTTTTTATCGTATAGAGGCTAATAAGCAATGAAAATTTAAAATGCTTATTTATGATTGGTTGATTTTCAAGGTCAGCAAATCACAAATTTTTAAAGCTTACTAGTTTTTTTTCTGGTAAAAAAATAGACTAGTTTTTTTCCTATTTTTTCGTCTTGAGTGTTAACTTAATCGGGATTCTACTGTATGAAGATTTGATTTTTTTACTGCGCAGATTTTTTTTTATTAATTTTTAAATTTCAAGTTTTTTCAAGTAAAATCAAGTTGCCTAAGATCTGTTTTTTTATCATATATAGAGACTACAGGACTAGTAAGTAATGAAAGTGTGAAATACTCATTTATGATTGGTTAATTTTCAAGGTCAACCAATCACAAATGTGTGTTCTATATTTTCAACCGGGTTTCCAACGCTTGTTAAGTTTTCCCTGGTGAAAAAACAGACTATAGGTTTTTTTATGAGTCGTTCTTTTGACTTGGAAGTTAATCTAATTGGGATTCTACTGTACTTGGTATTTTTTTTTTAATTTCTCTTATCAGTTTTACAAGTTTTTTAAAATGTATTTGTAAATTTTTGACTCCTTCCTCTTTGGATGTTAACCTAATCGGGACTCTACTGTATTTAATATATTTTTTTATAAGGTTTTTTTGGGTTTTTTTAATTTCTGAGTTCTTTTTTTTATCTTTTGTCTTTTCTCTTTCAAAAAATGTTTAAATTTGCAATTTACGAATTTCAGGATTGCCAACAGACTCTAGAATTAGCAGACACTTTTTGTATAGAAAATTAGATATAATTAAAAAAATTAAGTGATGAGGACGCTGGACCATTTGCATTTTTTTACTGTAGTTCCAATTGTAGGTTTCGTTGTTTGTTCTTTGTCTTTGTCATATTTTTGTTGCACTTAGTTTGGTCCTTCGAGTCGGATAATTTGTTTTTTTATTTGTTTGGTTTTAAGAATTTTAAGTTGTTTTATTTGTATGTTTTTATGGGACACCTGTATGTAATGCATGCTTAAAAAAGTCTCCCATTTACAATTTAGTGCTTTAAAATATTATCAAAACGCAATTTTAAGACAATTTTGCGATGACAAACGTCAAGGGGGTTGTTCTAGACAAATTTTAGAGTCTTTGAGAAATGAGAACAGGTTTTTGATGTTCCATGGATTTCAATATTCTTGTTATATACCTGTTCAGTAGAACAAAAATTTAACGGAAAATTGTTGAAATTATTCAATTTTTGTTAAGAAAATCATTTTCAACAATTTTATTTTATCAAGTTAATGGTTGATTTTTTTTTCTTCTTTAAGGTCTAGCTTTTCCGAATAATTTATAATATGCATCATTACATAACTCGGCTCCGCCTCATTTTCCAGTCGTAAGATAATGACCTTGCTTTTTTTTACTTAAAATGCATAAAGAACTGTTACCTAATGATCACCGATTCGTAGGAATAAATTAAAAAATATATATCTCTACAATCTGGCGGTTTTCTTTGTTTATTTAAGAGAAAAAATTCAAAACAAGAGGGATCATCTCCACCTCTTAGCTATTTAATTGGAATCACGCGAAGACAATGCTCGCTGAATCTGATAAGATAATTAGACGTTTTTGCTGTTGGATTTCAGGTTTTGGCCAATTATCCAACAAGTGCAGCTTTTAATTTGAAATTCCTTAAAGATTCATACAATTTTTTTCCATAATGATACGACTTAACGAATGCGTAACATGATTGGCTACTTCCTTCGTCTCTGTAAATTTATGATTTTAGAAGAAAATAAGAAAAGTGTTATCATAACAAAACACCTTGACATACAGACGCCAACAAAATAATTTGAATTTGTTCAATGGCCTTGATATTTTCACGTGATTTATCTTAAGAAATACATAAATCTAAAATTTTTCTAATTTTTGGAGCCATAAGCAACATTTTACTAATTCTGGAAGTCAAATATGAGAGTTTACTAATTTTTAGGAACCGGAGGCAATATTAGAGTAATTAAAACATCTATCATTCATCACGGCAACATTTTATTAATTTTGAAAGTGAGACGCTATATTTTACTATTTTGTGACTCAAAGGCGACTCAAAATTCTATTTTCCTCCCTAAAAATTTAAGAAAACGACTCAAAACGACCTTTAAAGGAATTCGAGAGGTATACAAGGTTATTTTGTTGACACTTTTCTGTATAGATATCTGATATTAAACTGATTTTTGTTGTGGAGAACCAGCCAAGCTCGATAATGGTTTGTGTAATTCTATGAAACAGGCTGTAATCGGATAACAATGGCCTCCTGATCATAGTACTTGTCACAGACCGGTTAAATTATTTATTTTTTTGGAAAGGTAAAAAGATAAATTGATAATTGTACAGTCCTGTACATAGCCTTTGGGGGTAGTACCACCCCACCACTACCATCTACCTCTGGCCGTGGCCGACCAGAGACTACTCACTTGCGTTTCAAAACTTGTGCTTAACAGACCAATACGCATTACTTGTTGATTTATTCAATAAATGTTGTTAAGTTACTTTCGCATTATTATTAAAGCAAGTCTGGTCCTTCGAACCTTGTGGCTCACACGCCACATTTGCCGTGTGGTTATTCAGACACCACATTTTGGTCCTTCGAGCCGGATTCAACGTACCAGCTACACAAAAATCCGTCCCCTGACAACGCACCAGAAGGTCATCTACAGGGCAGCACGGTACCCTCAGCACCAGCTACATAAAAGTCCGTCCCCTAACAACGCACCAAAAGGTCATCTACAGGGCAGCACGGTACCAGCATCATCTACAGCGTCAACTTCGGTAAGTCCCCACTTCCTTTATTCTTCCTACTATTTAATCTACCGTCTACGTATCTACATGCTTCAATTTGTCACTATTACATATTGATTAGTTAACTCCGCGTCGCGCCGAAATTACTCAAAACCTACAATTCATTTCAAAGTTTAGTTACTTAATCAATCAATCAATTTTATTCAAAATGACAGAATTAAGTCAATTAAAAACTAAGCGAAGGACGAGCAAGGGTAAAATAACGCGTATTGAAACCTTTGTGAATTCTTCCGATAATCCAATGGCACTGGAAAGTAGAATACAAAGCTTGCATGACGCGATGAAAGAATTTGACGATATTCAATCACAAATAGAACTTTTAGACGATAATGAAGACGGGGATAGGGAACGTGCGGGCGTTGAAGCTCAATATTTCAAAACTCTAGAAACCATTCAAACCGCGATTAAAAAAGCGAATCAGCCTTCTGTAGTAACAACCGGTCCCAGTAACACAAGTAGTAACAGTAGTAGTAATAATACTAATCAAAATCCATTGCAACAAATCGAACAAAGAATAAAATTGCCTGAGGTCAATCTACCCATATTTAGCGGAACTTATTCTCAATGGTCAGCCTTCTTAGATACATTCAATTCATTAATTAATGATAATAATAGTCTAAATAATTGCCAAAAGTTTCATTATTTAAAATCATCCCTGAAGGGCGACGCATTAACTATTGTGGATACTTTTCCAATTTCTGAAGAAAATTATGTTGCCGCGTTTGACTTATTAAAAAAAAGATATAACAACACCAGATTAATCTGTCACGACCATGTTCTTTCAATCTTGAATAGCTCTGCAATAACAAAATCTAATCATACATCATTAAGAAATTTATATACAATTCTTACAACACATATAGCGGCATTAAAGGCCCAAAACCAACCCGTTGATAAATGGGATTGTTTACTAGTACCGATAATTTGTGAAAAGTTAGATTTCAATTCTAGGAGAGAATGGCAATCTCACCTTACAAACGAAATACCAAAATTGACTGAGCTAATTACATTTCTAGAAAATCGTTGCGAATTTTTAGAGTCACTAAATCGCATTAACCAAAAACCTCATTATTTCGAACAAAATAAAGCAATAAATACAAAACAAATTATTCAAAATCAGACAAAGTATCGCCCCATTGTTCAAACTATAACTAATAAAGACAACTGCCTATACTGTTGGTCAAACGTACATAAAATCTTTACATGTAATGCCTTCCTAAACTTAGAAGTGACCGAACGCGTAAAGTATATTAATGAAATTAAAGCGTGTACAAATTGCCTAAAACTGCACCATACCGCGGCTAATTGCAAGTCCACATACGGGTGCAAAAAATGTCAATCAAGACATCACACATTAATTCATTGTGCCAAACAATCGACTAGTAGCAGTAACAATAATTTATCTCTCTCAATTGCAAATATTCATTACAATTCTCAACCAACTACCTTATTGACTACCGCTATAGTTAAAATTCAAAATTCAAACGGTGAATATAAAAACTGCAGAGCAATGTTGGACTGCGGGTCTCAGATTAATCTAATCACAACTAATATGTGTCGAAAATTAGGGCTTTCAACAAAAGAAATCGATTTACATATTTCAGGTGTTGGTAAAATCGGAACTGAAATTAAGAATTCAACAAATGTAAACATAAAGTCACGAATTAATTCATTTTCACTCAAAATGCATTGTTTAATACTGCCTAAAATAACGGAATCATTTCCTCAAACGTCTTATTCGCGAGAAAACCTAAACATTCCCGCAGGCACTGAATTAGCAGATCCTTCTTTCAATCAAAGGAATAATATTGATTTATTAATTGGCGCGGAATTCTTTTGGGACTTACTCTGTCCTGAACAAATGAAACTAGATAATCACGTGTGTTTAAGACGTACCGTTTTGGGGTGGATAATTACGGGAAAGTTTAACCGTTACGAGTACAATTTTAATTCGTTTGTCGGCTGTCTTTCCAACAATCAAAGGGATGTTGAGTTACACAAACAAGTCGTAAAATTTTGGGAGATAGAGGAAATTCCCACCAATAAACCCATTCATACTTTGGAAGAACGTGCTTGTGAAAACCATTTTTCAGAAACCATAAACCGGGCTAAAGACGGTCGATTTATTGTTCGTTTACCATTTAAAGATGACCCTAAACGTTTGGGTTTTTCCGACAGGGTAGCCATAAAACGATTTTATGGCATCGAAAAGAAATTAAGTAAACAACCACAGCTTAAAAACGATTATGTTAATTTTATAAACGAATACGCAAATTTAGGTCATATGCAATTAATTTCAAATAAACCACACACAATTTCAAATGATCAATACTTTTTACCACATCACGCAGTGATTAAAGAGTCGAGCACCACCACTAAACTTCGCGTTGTCTTCGACGCATCGGCAGCAACATCAAACGGTATCAGTTTAAATGATATTTTAATGGTAGGACCCACCATTCAACAAGACCTCTTTTCAATCATTACAAGATTTCGGACCTATCAAATTGCCTTTTGTTGCGATATAGTTAAGATGTATCGCCAAATTTGGGTCGATCCAAAAGATACACCATATCAAAGAATAGTTTGGCGTGATAATACTGATAAACCGTTGGAAATTTATGAACTAAAAACCGTCACCTACGGCACCGCTTCCGCGCCCTATTTAGCTACAAAATGTCTTCAAAAACTAGCGGTAGATGAAAAAAATCATTTCCCTCTCGCGTCCTCGGTAATCTTAAGAGATTTTTATGTCGACGATTTGTTATCAGGTGCAAATACGGTGGCACAAGCATGCAAATTGCGCAATGAATTAATTAATACATTAAAAAAAGGTGGTTTCGAACTGCAAAAATGGTCATCTAATTGTTCAATAATTTTACCTGAAAATAAGCAAAATTTATCAAAATTAATTAAAGTCAATTATCAAGAGAACGAAATTAAAACATTAGGACTAAATTGGAATTGTAACGAGGATACTTTTAAATATTCAGTTAATCTAACAATCAGTGAAATTACATCTAAACGCTCAGTTTTATCAACTGTAGCAAAAATCTTTGACGTTTTAGGCCTTCTTTCTCCAGTCATTGTAACAGCCAAAATATTTATTCAAAAACTGTGGTCATTAAAACTTGGATGGGATGAACCGTTACCTGAAAAATTAAAATTATTCTGGCTAAAGTTTACTGAAGAACTTCATCTAATAAACACATTAAATGTTCCGCGAAAGGTCTTAAAATGTGAACTACCCTCAGCCATAGAAATACATGGCTTTTCAGATGCCTCAATGTCCGCTTACGGTGCATGTGTTTACCTCAGATCATTCAATCGAATTAACAAGTCTTATACAACAGAGCTCTTATGTGCTCGTTCGAAGGTGGCACCACTCAAAACCATAAGCTTGCCTCGATTAGAACTTTGCGCAGCCGTTGTATTAGCACGTCTAATAAAAAAGATACTCTCAACAATAAGCCTAACAATTGACAAAATATTTTTATGGACGGATTCCTCAATTGTTCTTTCGTGGTTAAATGCACCTCCGAACAACTGGAAGGTGTTTGTCGCGAACAGAGTATCAGAAATTCAGTCTATCACAAACATAACAAATTGGCGACACATAGACTCTGAAAATACCCCCGCCGACATTGTTTCTAGAGGCATATTTCCCAATAAAATGCTAAATAATGATTTATGGTTTCAT
Organism: Tribolium confusum; assembly: GCA_029207805.1. Classification (NCBI taxonomy): domain Eukaryota; kingdom Metazoa; phylum Arthropoda; class Insecta; order Coleoptera; family Tenebrionidae; genus Tribolium; species Tribolium confusum. The sequence continues at coordinate 2,493,217 of JALGAY010000007.1, read as the reverse complement.
GGCCCATTGTTTCTTAGACAAATTGAATCAAACTGGCCTATTTCGTCATTTACACCTTCGTCAAAAGATATAGCATTAGAAAAACGTTCCAATGAAATTAATTTGTCGATCAATATTAAGACTGATAATGAAGTTTTAACAAAATATTCTAGTTTCTCAAAATTACAACGCGTGATTGCATATTGCCGCAGGTTTGTCCACAATGCTTCCCACCCTGCAAATAAATATTCCGGTAACTTATCCGTTTTTGAACTAGACGCAACAACAAAATTGATTATTAAAATGACACAAAAAGTTGAATTCACATCCGAAATAAAAGCGTTAAAAAATGGTAATCAAGTTGACAAATCTAGCAAACTCTTAAAATTAAATCCGTTTTTAGATAATGATGGAATAATTCGAGTAGGAGGACGGTTAAAAAACGCTGAAATAGATTATAAACAAAAATTTCCCAAAGTTTTGCCGACTAAACATCATGTCACCAAATTAATCATTTTACATTTTCACAAACAAGAGTTACATGGTGGGCCTGCAGCTACATTAGCAGCAGTTCGCGAAGAATATTGGCCGTTAGCCGCAAGATCATTAACTCGAAATTTATTACATAAATGTATTACATGTTTTCACGTCAATCCAAAATCCGAAAATCAATTAATGGGAGATTTACCACAGGCACGCGTCCGACCGTCTCGACCATTTTTACACTCTGGTGCAGATTATGGTGGACCAATAGTTATTAAAGAAGGCAATCGCCGTAGTAAAAAGACAACAAAGGTCTATTTTGTGATTTTTAAATGTTTTGCTACCAAAGCGGTACATATTGAGCTTATTACCGACTGCACTGCTGAAAGTTTTTTATATTCCTTAAAGAGATTTATATCAAGGAGAGGTTATATCGCTTCAATTTATTCAGACAACGCAACCTATTTTACAGCTGCCAATAATGAATTAAATCGCTTCTTTAAATCAGCAGACTTTCAAAACAATGTCATTCAATCATTAGCAATGCGTAATATCAAATGGAACTTTATACCTGCACGATCCCCACATCGGGGGGGATTTTGGGAAGCAGGTATAAAGGCAATAAAATACCACTTGAAGCGAATTGTAGGTAACGCTTTATTAACATTTGAGGAATTACAAACTTATTTAATACAAATAGAAGCCTGTATTAATTCCCGACCTCTAACCCCACTTTCCTCTGACCCAAATGACCTCACCCCGTTAACGCCTGGTCATTTCCTTATTGGGGACCGACTAACAGCTATGGTAGAACCTGATTTAACACAATTAAAAGAGAATAGACTGTCAAGATGGCAAAGGGTGCAACAGATGACGCAACATTTTTGGAGACGTTGGTCAAGAGAATTTTTAAATACTCTACAACAACGACAAAAATGGCATCAACGGTCCAAAACACTGATCAAGAAAGGGCTACCAGTCCTATTAAAGGAAGACAATCTTCACCCGCTGTGCTGGCGAATGGGATTAGTCATCGACGTCCATCCTGGTGCAGATGGCCTCATCCGGACCGCCACCATAAAAACCGCAACTGGCGAAGTCATAAGGGCATTAAATAGATTGTGCCCTCTCCCTAACATCGATGACGAGGTGGATGCAGAAGAAATTAAACACGACCGTTTAATGGGGGCCGGAAATGTACAGTCCTGTACATAGCCTTTGGGGGTAGTACCACCCCACCACTACCATCTACCTCTGGCCGTGGCCGACCAGAGACTACTCACTTGCGTTTCAAAACTTGTGCTTAACAGACCAATACGCATTACTTGTTGATTTATTCAATAAATGTTGTTAAGTTACTTTCGCATTATTATTAAAGCAAGTCTGGTCCTTCGAACCTTGTGGCTCACACGCCACATTTGCCGTGTGGTTATTCAGACACCACAATAATCTTACTCGGAAAACTGAAATCATTAAAAAAAATTACGATTTCAATACAAAACTTTTCATGTTTTTAAACTTCTGTTTGTAATTTTCCTTTCGTGAGATTGAACAAACACGCAAAGTGTGCGCTGTGTGCATTTTTTAATATGGAAAAGTTTGCCCTTTCTTTGTTTATTTTTTTTATGCTTCAAGAGTTCAGGTAGTAAAAGTTTTAAAAATTTTGTGATGATTTGAAACAGTGTTTGTTCTCAAAGGACAACAATCCAGAACATTGCTTGATTTGTCACTAATTAATTATAAACATATACAGAATGGAATTTCTATATTTTTTTGACTCAAGATTTTTTTAATTTCTTCAATTAGTGTTGCTCTTTATTTAAATACAAGTAAAAAAAAACAATGCGAAAAACACTGGTTATTAAGCAGACTTAAGACTTACTTTTGTAGCTTTAAGCGTTTGCACAGCGTTTTCAAATAAAGCCAGGGCTACATAAATATTTTAAACTTTATTATGAAGCTTAAACGCTTATTATGAAGCTTAAGCTTAACTTATTATGAAGCATTTCGCTTCTTTTTAGCAGTTTTACCCAAATGGAAAGACTGTCGGGTGAAACGGTTAGTGTGTAGTGAAAACGTTTCAGTTTTCCTGGCTTTTAAGCAGTGAAACTCTGGGGGAAATTGCTTAAATCCGTTTCTTTTTAGCAGTTTTACTCGAAAAGGAAAGACTGTCGAGTAAAACAGCTAGTGTGTAGCCAAAACGTTCGGATTTTCCTGGCTTTTAAGCAAGGAAACGACAGGAAAACTGAAACATTTTGACCATACATTAGCCGTTTTACCAGACGGTTTTTCTTGTTCGAGTAAAACTGCTAAAAAGAGAAGAAGTGTGTGGGTATTTAAGCAATTTTCCTGACGTTTTGGTTACACACTAGCCTTTTTACCCGAACAGAATATATCGACTGGTAAAATGGCAGGAAAACTGCTTAAATACCTACACATTTCTTCTCTTTTTAGCAGTTTTACCACAACAGGAAAAACCGTCTGGTAATACGGCTAATGTATGGTCAAAACGTTCTAGTTTTCCCTGCATTTTAAGCAAACTGTTGGAAAAATGGAACGATTTAACTACAAATTAGTCGTTTTACCTAAACAGAAAATACTGTCGGGTAAAACGGCTAGTGTGTAGTCAAAACGTTTCAGATTTTCTGGCTTTTAAGCAGTGAAAACGCCAGGAATAACTGGAACGTTTTCATTACGCACTATTTTACGAGACAGTCTTTTCTGTTCGGGTAAAACGGCTAGTGTATAGTTTCAGTTCTCCTGGCTTTTATGCAGTGAAACGTTAATAAAATTGCTTAACTGCCTACACACTTCGTTTTTTTTAGCAGTTTTACTCAAACAGGAAAGACCGTCGGCTAAAACGGCTGGTGTATAGACAAGACGTTTCAGTTTTGCTGGCTTTTAAGCCGTGAAACACTAGAAAAACTGCTTAAATCCTAATATCCTAGATTGACCCGAAGAAGAAAAACTGTCTTTTAAAACGGCTAGTGTGTAGTCAAAACGTTCCAGTTTTCCTGGTTTTTAAGGCGTAAAATTTCAGAAAAATTGTAACGTTCTGACTACAAACTAGCTGTTTTTACCCGAACAAAAAAGACTGTCGGGTAAAACGGCTAGAGTGTAGAGTGTAGTTAAGACGTTGCAGGTTTCCTGACAGCAGTGAAAAGCAGTGAAAACGGGAGGAAAACTGGAACGTTTTGATTACGCACTAACCGTTTTACCAGACAGTCTTTTCTGTTCAGGTAAAACGGATAGTGTGTAATTAAAACGTTCCAGTTTTCCGTTTAAGCAGTGAAACGTTAAGAAATTGCTTAAATTCCTAGACACTTCGTTCCTTTTTAGCAGTTTTACCCGAACTGAAAAGACCGTCGGCTAAAACGGCTTGTGTAAATTCAAAACGTTACAGTTTTCCTGATGTTTTACTGCTTACATCAGTACACCCTTCGTTTCTTTTTAGCGATTTTACTCGAACCAGGAAAAACCGTCGGATAAAAAGGCTAATATATAGTCAAAACGTTTTAGTTTTTCTGGCTTTTTAGCAGTGAAACGCCAGAAAAACTGGAATGTTTTGCCTACACAGTAGCTGTTTTACCCGAACAGAAAAGAACGTCGGGTAAAACGGCTAGTAGAAAAGATTGTCGGATAAAACGGCTAGTGTCCTTTCTAGTTTTCCTGTGGCGTTTCACTACTTAAATTGCTACACACTTTGTTCATTTTTAGCAGTTTAACCCGAACAGGAAAAACCGTTTGGTAAAACGGCTAGTGTGTTGTTAAAACGTCTCAGTTTTCCTGCCTTTCAAGCAGTGAAAACGCCAGGAAAAATAGGACGTTTAACTTCACATTAGCCGTTTTATCCAAACAGAGAAAACGGTCGAGTAAAACGACTAGAGTGTAGTCAAAACATTCTAGTTTTTCTTAACTGAAGTAACTTTTTAATATTGCTTTTCCCATACCGAAATTTGTCCCGAGCTTTTAATAATTTTTTTTCTGGGACAACTCCTTCATCTACTTTTATCTCGAAAGGTCCTTGTACCAAAATAACAAAATGCAATTTTGATTAGGTTGGCATAATAATCCGCATTCATTTTCGAACCGTCATTCAATCTCTTTTTAATTTAGACAAATCAAACCGTGACGTAGCAGTTTTTAAATGTCGATTAATTAGTAATTTCTATATCTATTTAATAACATCGACACAATTGGCATTAGTACAAGGAAAATATTTTGATAGCAGTTTTTGGCATAAGGTCAAACAATTTTCGTTAAAAAAAATGCAAAACTATTTTCACGTGCCAAAAATTATTGTCTCTATCTAAATTGCGTTTTATTTAATAAAATTTTTCTTTTAGGTGTGTTAATTAATTAACAATTCGTGTTTTGATTCCGAGGTCTTTACCATATTTAGACCATTTAATAACTATTTTGAGGTTGACGCCTACAGCTTTCTAAATTTATGTTTAGTGATGTTCAATTTGTATTTTGGGATATCCGGTCGCGTTGCCAATATTCGCAATTTTTTTTTCCCCCCAAAAAAATGTAGTATTTGTTTTTGAATGAAAAATAAATAAGCGTGACAAGTCATGAACTTTGTTGCTATCCGATAAGATAAAATCATAAAATTGCGATATTTAGGTCAATGTTTGTTGCTTGTTCTAATTCTGAAAAAAAAAATTTGAGTGATTTTTTGGTTTTTAATTGATGCTTAATTTGGGAAGTAAAAGAACTAAGAAATTTTTGGAGGTCATTGCCACCTGAAACGTCAGTGACTGGGAATTCTTGTATAGCGAAAACGGACGAATCTTCAGACGAGAAGTCGTTAAAAAACGTCATTGAATTTCGTAATTAATAGAATTTCGTGGAGTTTATAAATTGCCGGAAATTGTGTAAATCAAAAAAAAAAAAAAAAATTGATTTGATTGAAAATTTAAAATGTGTGAAATCTGTTACTTCAATAAATAAATTTCTGTCACCTTTAAAAGAAGATAAAAAAAATTGTTAAAATAGAACAATTGGTGATTTTCACACCTCAGTTATTTCGAAAATTGTTTTCTAAATAAAATAATGGACAAATTATTGAAGTGGGCGGTTGAAAATGAGCACTTAGACTGGTGGTTTTTGAGAGATAAAACAATTTAAATTTAATTAATATTTATTAGCACAATATGCAACCAATTATACACTTATATTACCGTGGTTGTATGTGTTTGTAAGAGTAAAGGGCGCTTAGCGCCCTTAAACAGAGTTTTTACCTATTTTAAATCGTATTTATTAAAAATCTGATGCAAGACTCTTTAATAAATAAACAATAGTGTAAATTACGACCCTATTAAAATTAGTTAGACAAAAAAATAGTGTATTGTTTGCAAATTTTACGCGATTCATGTATATTTTTGTTATTATGGAAAAATAGAGGGCAAAAAGATTTTACAATTATACTCATACTATCTACAGGGTTTAAAAAAATCTTAGAGAGTATGTCATCAATTTATTAATTTCAAGTTGATAAGCATCAGATTTTTAGTCCGATTTGAAATTCCGAAAATGATTGGTTGTAGCAATGTAATTAGTGCGCATGCGCAGATATAATTTCGAAACTACAAACAAATGAAGATCGTGGGAAAGCACTAGTAACTGTCAAAAACGTCAAATGTGGCGCCATTTTTGGAACTTTCAAGGTTACAATGATCAAAATTTTAATTTTAGAAATGTTTATTAACGTTAAATACAAAAAAGTTGTTCAAATGTATGTAAATATTATAGAAGATAAATACAGTAGTGTCTTGTTATAACGAATCTTAAGACATCGGTGAAAATCAAATCGAGGATATATTGTACATAAAATTGTAATTTGGCTATAACCAAGTTCGTTATAACGGAATACTACTGTACTTCTATTAGTTTATATTATTACTTCTTATCACTGTATTGGTGTTGATGAAAAAGAAGATAATTTTGATAAAAATTGAGTGTTTCTGATTTATAATTTTTTTTTTAAACAAAAAAATGTATTTTAATTAGAAAATTTAGACAACATGTCTTTTCAAAATAAAGGGTAAATCTCTCTCAACTCCCCCTCCCCCCTCGCCCTCCAAAAAAAACAAACACCAATAATGTTGCTATTAGGATTATCTTAAAAATTGAAACAAATAAAAATTGTTTAATATAGATTCAGGTAGCATTTATGAAGCTATTATTGAAGCCAGTATTTTGTTTTTGCAAAATATTTTTTCGTTTAGCTAAATGGCGCTTCTACATATACTTTTGGTTTATGCTGTATTTGGATTTTGGTTGTTTATTTAAACAAATAAAAATATTGAAAACTGATTTAATTTGATTTATTTTACATTTACGATTTACTGTAAAAAACAAATAAAATTTCTTCCTTATTGTAGTTTTATTGTATTCTTCCATTTTGTTAAACACAACGTAAGATTCGTTTTTCTCCTAATTTGAGTTATAATACTGATCTAAAGTTTCCAGTGCCTCCCAAATTTGAGAATTTTCACACTCACCTAATTTTTTTACATTGATTAATTAAGACACTCAGCTAGGCGTCGTGTTTTAAATTAAATTCGCACTGTACGTTGTTGGTCTATTTATTAACAATAAAGCAACCGACTTTGTTTTGAACTTTTCCATTGAGTGAACTGCATGCAAGCAACGACGTATCGGTCTTTGTTAATTATCTATGACTGCGAGTGATTACTTTGACTAAAAAGTGTTTTATCGACTTGTAATTATGATTTATGTGAAAAAAATTGCACTTAATTAAAAAAAAATCGTCGACAATGACCATATAATTCACTATTTCCTGTCGAAAAAACCTCGTCTAGGATAATTACCCCAAAATTGTCACGATTTTGTGAGAAACACCAAAATCGTTTTCTTGTGTTAATTAATTTCAGAAAAGGACATTTTGCATTTTGTGTGATTACAGTTTCTTTCCATTCTCTTAATTTCTTGTTATTGCAATTATTTTCGTTCTGCTCGACTCGTTTCCTCTTTTCTCTTTTAATATTATTAAGTGCTTTTGTTGAATTTTTATTTTCAAGAGTTTAAAGGTTAAGTGAAAATTGATTTAATTAAGGAATGTGCTGAATTACTAAGTGAAAATTGGCGTAATTTTTTTTTTACAAGACCTTGCCACATGTACGCGAACTGTGAAACTAATTAAGGACTTAATTAAAAATTAATTGATTGTGGGGATTTTTTTAGAATAAAAAAATTAGAATTTTAGGTCGATCTCTTCTATTTTTTCTACATTAAAATCGAAAAAAAAACGAGTTTTTTTATTTAAATATTCTTCTACATATTTATAACCGACTAAACGTTTTTTTTTTTGCTTTGTAATTGTCTAATTTCTATTCAAAACTGAAGATTTACCAGTTTTTTTTACATATTTATGAACAAAAATAAATGAAAACACATTAAATAGTATTGTTATAAGCGAGTGAGACAATTTTCTGAGGGTAGCATGAACATTTTGTAGAAAACAGCTTGACACGAGAGTTGGTTAAGGAATGAGTGTAAAATTCGGTCTGCAGCCGTTTTTTTAGCAGTGTTACCAACTTAATTTTTTTGTCGTTGTAAGTTTTAAGGCATTATAGATTTATTTTTTTATAGAGGATTTTTTAACATGTCGAATTGCTTTAGTAGTGTCAATTGACATAATATGGACTGTCTTCAGATGATAAATTCGTCTCTATCATCTTTCTCCTGCTTTTTATTTCTCTGTTCAATATATACTATGAAGCTGTGGTAGCGTGAACATTCAACAGAGCAAATTCTGTTATGACAGAACTTAACCCGAGTAGATATCTATTTTGATTAAGCAACTATCTCTTTTTAAAAACCCCAAAAATGTTTTAAATTATTTTTTTCTCTGTTTTTCTTCTTAATAAAAAAATCTTTTTTTTTTACAGTTCGAGCATACGACAACCAGACAACATGTGGTCTCGTCTGGACACCAAATTTTGTAGCTTACAGATGTCGTACCTGTGGGATATCGCCTTGTATGTCCCTCTGTACTGACTGTTTTAAAAAAGGCAATCATCAAAGACATGATTTTAATATGTTCCTGAGTCAAGCAGGCGGTGCTTGTGATTGTGGTGACACTTCTGTTATGAAAGAAACAGGGTAGGTAATTTAAAAATTCCAAAAAACTGTGATTATACATTTTTTTTACAGGTTTTGTGACCAACATGGTCCTAACAAAACAGCAAATAAAGGAAAAACACCTAATGATTTAATGGCGCCCAATGATTTAATGTGTGTAGCTGAAGCTATGATGCCGAGGATTATTTTTCGGTTTATTTTACATTTAAGGGAAAATTGGTGAGTGTACTATATTTTTCTTTTTTGATAAAAATACATTAACACTTTTTTTTGTGATTTCAGTAATAATATAGGCCCTATCCAGGATGCCAACCGTTTTATTACAATGTTAGTTGATTTTAACAACATGGGAGCGTTAATGCGTCGTGTAATGACAACAGCATTAACAAATCCTCAAAAATATCGTCTTTTAAATGAAATTCCTGAAAATTCTGATTCAGAATATGCTGCCTATATTGCCGATTCTCGACGTACATACGAAAATGCTTTAGCTTCATTAGCAAATCCTGAACCACTTGAAGAATATAAAGACTGTCCTTCACTTCAACGAAATCTCACTCATAAAACATTTCTTGAAGAATTAGTTTTTTGGACAGTTATGTTTGAATTTCCTGAAAAAGTCGTCTGTTTGTTATTAAATATGTTACCGGATCCTGATTATAAAGAAGCTTTAATGCGTGCAATTGTTTTACATTATAGTCGAATTTCAATGATGTTGGAAAGGACAAATGATCCAGAAAATGTTAGTAATCGTGTGGTACATGCTAGTGTTCAATTGTTTTCAAATGAAAGTCTTGCTTTACGAATGACTGAACAATTGAATCTTTTACATGTAATGGTTGTGAGTTTGAGATATATGATGAGTAAAATTTTAGTTGAGAATAGTTTACATGGTGAGTACAAAGTTCAAATTGTAATTTTTGGAGGCAATTTTTAACAGATTTGATTTTAGATCCAGAGAATAACTTTCATTATGTTGTTGATTGTAGTAAGAGAGTGATGACAGATCATTGTTATTGGCCATTGGTCAGTGATTTAAATAATGTGTTGTCACATAGACCTGTAGCATTGAAATTTATGTCAGATGATATGCTTATCAAAATGTGGTTTGGTTTTTTGGCAATGTTTCAAGGTAAGACAAAAAAATACTGAATTTTTTTTTGTTACAGCGTTTTATAACAGTGACTTTTTGATTCATTCTGTTTGCTAAATGACGTACTTTTACGCACTGGTGCGTAAAAGTGACACGCTTTTAAGCACTAGTGCTCAAAAATTAAAAATAATTTTTTTTATTTTATTTATTATAAACATGAAAAGTACAATTACTTAAGTGACTGAAATTGAACATTCGAACATTTCAGACTTCTTTCCTGAACTTTAATAGAAGTGGAAACGGTACTTTTTGAAAGAATAAAATGAGATTCTTCTTTTCCCATAATTTTTTTGCTTTCAACAGAGTTTTCTATGTAACTTTCCGCAACAGAACTCGATCGCCATCCTCCATGTCTTTTGAGTAATTTGTAATATTTGCTCCTGAATCTGCTAAAAGTGTTGCTGAACAACGGCGAAAGCAGTGCCCGGTATATTCTTTTGCATTTAGAAGGCCGACATATTCTGCGATTTTTTTAGACATATCTCCAATAGTATTTATACCAACGGGTAGCGTACAGCACCTGGAATTTCTATAGGTTAAGAAGAATCTCTGATGTTCAGTATAAGGAGGTTGAAGCTGTGCGTATTTTCGGAAAATTTCTAAGAAACTAATTACATCTACAAATCCTTCAGTTAATGTAAACATTCGTGAATTTTAGTCTTCACTTTAATAAAACTTGTACAACCTTCTGTATCTTCCACCTTCATAAACGTAATTTCTTCTCTGCGTAACGCGCCGAAATCCCAGTAATTAGCACAACTTTTGCCAATAAATAGTCTTTGTCATCAGCTGTTTTCATGAAACGTTCTATCTCTTGTTTGGTGAATATTTTAAATTTTTTAGGTCTGTACCCACTGGCATTTCTGAAAAGAAATCAAGTTAGATATCTACATTCTTGTTAAGATATATCATGGTTTTAGCATTGAGTAAAAACTCCATAAAGTACGCGGCTTATACATGAAATAGGCCAGAAGTACCTTTTCATCAAAACTTGTTATATTTTTTTCCTCACACCAACTACCAAAAATTGTAAATTTGTAAATTTTCTTAGATTTTTCGGGCACTAGCGTGGCTAGTGTAGCATCCGCAGTATTTTCAATGTCGGAATCAAATTCAGAATCGATAATTTTTGTGTTCCTTTATCACAGAACCTAAGTTGACAGTCAGTAATTTTATAAAAACAGTAAACAATGAAATTTACTTCTATAGCAACCTGCCGTTTGCCTACTGTACAATGTGAATGTTCGATTGAGATTATTATTTTTGAAAGAAAAATCTGTTATAAAACGCTGTAACAAAATATCTTGGATGCAATACGTTGCAAAGTCGATATCTTTTAAGCTCTTGACGTGTTTAAAAGACTCTCTTTTTGCAATTTATTGCATTAATAGCTATTTGAGTTCTTAAAGGCGTTTGTGCAATTCATGACAAAAAAATTAGACACTTGTTATATCAGTGTCATAATTTGATGTCTGGTTTTTTGTGGTGAATTGTAAACACAAAAGACTGTTAAAAATCATTTTTTTTTCTAGGAATGAACGTGAACCAGCGTGAAACAAAAGAACATGTCAAATTTGAACCAAACACATATTTTGCGGCATTTAGTGCCGAATTAGAAGCTAGTGCTTATCCAATGTGGGCACTAGTGTCACATTTAACTGATGCAAGTACAGCCGATTTGACACGAAAAGTGCTTTCGGCTTGTTTGAAAGAATTGAGGAATTGGTTGGAGGCGATCAGTTTTACTAGTCTAAATATGGTGAGTTTCTTTATTATTTTTTTAAACAATAATTTATAATTTTTTTTGTTTGTTTTAGAATGATAATCTTCAAGTCTCGTTTCATTTACCTCTTCATCGTTATTTCTCTGTTTTTCTTTGTCAAGCTGTTGCGAAACAGGGAATTTCGTTGAGTGAGGTTTTGCCATCAAATGATGATTTATTGATTATGATTATGCATCCATTGAGGGTTCAGGTGAGTGATTTTTTGTTTTATTGCATGAATGTTACGTCAAAAAAAATTTTTTTCATTGTCTATACTCGTTTTTTTTTGTGTTATTTTATTTATTACTAATTTTTGGTGTTTTCTCTGTATAAAAACGATTTACACAATTCTTACCTAAAAGGTACTAGATAATCGATGCAACCCAATCACACCAAACACTTTTTGCAATCCATTTTTTTTTTTCTGTTTAATTTAGCAATTGTGTAATCAACTAATACAAAGAGTGTACAAGAAATGACAGCTGTCACAATAAATCATAAATAATATTATTTTGTTTTTCAGCAATTGTATAATCGGCTAGTATGTAAGGCCGAACGGTGTGTAAATATTCAGTCTTTAGTTTCACTTCAGAATAGCAACATCGTTGCAAAAACCCGCGTCGTGTGAGGTGTGATTGATTGGGTGCATTTTTCGATTTATGATATTTTCCTGGCAACAGTGTAATTTTGTTGGCGTTAGAACGTGACGAAATAGACGTAAATGTAAGGTGTACTTTTAAAAATTAGTTTTTTTGCAAATTTTTACGCTTTAAAATCGGAAAACGAACCACCCCAATAAAGTTTCACTACTTTTTGAGATTTTTCGTGTGCTTGGGACGGTATAAATATACAAATTATTTATTTTTTTTTTGTTAAAAAAACGTAAAATATCCAAAATTTTGCTGTGAAGCACATTTTGAAGTGCCACATGAAGAAATTTGTGAATTATCGTTGTTTTTGTCGTTGCTACGAGATCACCGGCTAAGTTTTCCTAAATAATAATCTTATTTTCGATTTTTTAACCAGGGTTAAAACCAGATTTAGTTTTTTTTGTGGAGTTATAACCTGTTTTTAGTCGCTTTAGCAGAGTTATTGCCCAATTTCATTCGAAAATTTACGTTTTTTTATCGTAAAAGTTGCAAAATAGATTTGTAAGTGCCTAAATGAGTTTAAAGTGACCCAAATAAGGGCCTTAAATTTTGTTAAAAGGTCGATTTTGCTATTTAATTACGAAACCTGGAAAGAAATAGCTATTTTTTATCATGATTAGAATTTTAGCGAACCGCTCCACGCTTGCGATTTTTCTCCATCAATTCTGAAAACACGTTTTCTAACTTAAAATAGGGTTAATTTAACAATTTTTTTTATTTATTAACGTGTAACCTCACAAATTATACAATTCGGAAGTTACCAAACATCTGTCCTTTACAGTTTTATTTATTTATTAAAAAAAATGCTTTTATCCTTGTCATTTTAAATTATCACTTGATATAACGAGCGGAAGCAACACGAGATATTCTCAAACAAGAATTTTTCTGCGTAATTCGAAATCTTTGTTTTCATTTATAAAAAACATTTGTTTTTTAACTCATATCAGCATTTTTTCTTTATCACTTGATTAATTTCATTAAAATTAAACAAACTATAGCAAATAAAATTCATATTTAGTTGAGTAACCTCATCACAAATTTGCATTTCATTAAAAAAGAAAAAAAAACTGTCTATTTGACCTCGCTGTGGTGTCAAGGCAAAAAAAATTAAAACACTCATCGGTATAAATAATTAGTCTATTTGATGACAAACATACAAAAGAAATTAAACTGAGCAAAAAACAACTACAATAGTGACTAAAAAATTACTAAATCACAGATTATATAATTACAAAATTACAATTAATTAATCGGAACTTCACTTTCGGGAAAAGCAATTTGAAGATGTTTACTAAAATCATATGTGATTATTTTCGGTGCTATAAATCCACCGAAATATTTTTGGCCTTTATGATAAATACCAGCACCACTTAATGGTACTGGTTGGAGAGAATCAACAGGTTGAGCATCTAAAAATGGTACAGTTGTTTGAGCAGCATCTCGATCCATATCCGTATTGGTAAATTCAATGTATTGGTCAGATTTTGAATCGGGGAGAGATGGGGATGGGGATCTTGTACTCACATCAGGGTTGGTTAATCTCACCCTCGTCCTGCGTAAAACAACACTTGAGTTACGTTATGCATATTTTTAAAGTTGTTTGTTACAAAAACCACTTTGAAATTGGATAAGTCTAGATAAAATGTCGTGACACTGTTGGTTTATGGAGAGAGGAGTCAGTATTTGGGTTGTTTGTTACACTTGAGTTAAGTAATTAGTGATTTAATGAATGTTATGTATACTTATCCACCTTCAAACTAGTTTTTAAACCACTTTAAATTTGGATAAGTCTAGATAAAATGATGTGTGACACTGTTAAAAAATCTTTTACTTTGGTTTATGAAGAGAGGAGTCAGTATTTGTTAAATTTGTGTTACGTAATTAGTGATGTAATGAACGTTATGTACACTTATCCACTTTCAAATTGGTTTTTGTCAAAATTAAACAATCTTTTACCTTGGTTTATGGAGAGAAGAATCAGTATTTGGATTATCCTTATACATGCTTTTAGTTTCTGGTTCAATAAGTTCTCCACTTTCGAAATCAAAAGGTGTTGTATAAATTTCAAAATTAATATGTGACCCAATTAATTTAAACCGAATTCCTGTTACAATATAACCGTCATCAGCAATTAAATCATCTAAATCAATTGCACGTTTTTCCCATGTTAAAGTATGATAATCTTGTCCATTAGCAACATTAGAATCTGTTATTTTATATTCTTCAACTGGTACCCAATGTACTGTTGTTGGATCTATATTACCACGTGGTAATAATTTACCTTCTTGTATTTGTAAATGAATAATCCTGTTATGTTTAACGAAACGTAATCCAGTTACTACCATATTGTTTTTAGTATCTGCAATAGCAGCACGTAGATTAATATAACGATCAGAATGTACTCCTTGTTCGTCACAAAGACAAAAACAATATGAACAATGCCAAAATAGCCATCGCCACCAACTGTCAACTTTACTTGTGCCTCGCCTACAGCCTTGTTTTCGTCCTAAGACACGCCTATTTTCATATTCGACATATTCGTACCGTCTATTTTGTCCTTCTGAAGGACACACCCACATATCCGAATCGACATATTTACAATTGATGATTTTACCATGACAACGACGTTGTTGCCGACACCATAAGTTTTGGAAGCAGCCGTGGCTTTTAGTATAGGTATATTCAGCACAGTTTTCTCTACATGTTCCTTCAGGATTTAAATCAACTTCATTCTGAATGTAACCTTGAAGAAGTTGAGTAATTTCATGGTAGGTTTCACCGGAAATATGACGTTTTGGATCACATTTCCATAAGTCACGTGATGATGATTTCATTGCTGATTTAACAGCATCAATAATATTTGTTGTACGTTCTTGAAAGTGTTCACGAGCGATTTGTGCTTCAGTAGTGAAGTTACCTTCACCGTAGAGACGTTTTAGCATGTAGGCGAATTGAATCATGGTGTAGCCTTTAAGTTCGGTGAGAGCGATTGCATTGTAAAGGCTAAAAAGGACTTGTTGAGGGCTTTGATGGGCATTGCATAACATGTCGCCTTCGATTTCCTACAAAATTTAAAAAAAAAGTGAATTAATTATTATGTTGGGTTACATAAGAACATAATAATTTTTATGTCGCGACACAAAAAACATAATGTTTCTACGAATTAAGAAATGTAGAATTTTAAACATTTCAAGATTGTGTTTTGATACACAAAGAAACATAACGATCATTATGTCGCGCCACATTAGAACATAAAAATTATAATTTTATAAAAAATTCAGAAAACATGGAATATAAAGATTTCAGAATCTTTATATTTAAAAATAATCTAATAAATTATTATTATGTAGCAACATAAAATAACGTAATTGTCTCACAAGAATATATGTTACTATATGTTTTACATACAACATAAACCAAAGAAACATAATATATATTATGTTTCTTTGAGACGTTAAGATTTTATATTTGTCGGTTAAACCTAGAAGTTTTTTTTTTAAGAAAATATGTAATTTTAATGTACAGGAACGTATTAAGTATCATTACGTCGCGACACAAAGGAATTCAATAATGAGAAACTTAATGTGTCAATATTTTAAAAAATATTATGTTTCTCTGTTATACATTATATTCCAGAATTTTGTGTCGTAACATAAAGGAACCTAATAATTATTATATAGTAACACAAAATAACATAATTATTATATTCCGAAGTTAAACATTTCACGAATTGAAAAGATTTTCTCGATACATAAGAAACTCAATAATTATGTATTACACAAAGTTAAATTTCAAGAATTAAGAAAATCCGAAATTTCAATATTCCAGAATCTTGTGTCGCAACATAAGAGAACCCTAATATTTATAATATTAGTATTCTTTTGAGACATAATAATCACAATTATGTTTTTTGTTTGTATTATGTAAATTATTCTAATTCCATATTTTCATAGCCTTCAATTTTTTTTTATGTATGCATAACTTACAAACATAATAACCTTCAACAATAGTTTTTTCGTGAAACGTAATTATTACGTTTCTTTGTGTTATAACAAAAGATTCTGGAATCATTAAAATTTGATATTTTCTTAAATCTTCAAATTATGTATTATGTACAAACATTTTCTCATGAAGCAATATTATGTTCTATTGTGGCAATATGACACAATAAAATTATTACTTTATGTTATGCGAGAAACAAAAGAAGGTAACAATTATTATGTTGCAACACAAAAAGACATGATAATTATATCTAACCAAAAAAAAAGGAATTGGAATTCATTGTTATGTACTTCATAAAAATACTGAAAATAATATTATGTATAGGGTGCTTCATTTTCAATGGTTTTCACAGGTCTGACCATCAAAAAAATATATAAATAATCAGAGAAATACAGGTGCAATTATGTCATCATTGTTACAACATGATAATTGTTTCATTGCAAACTAAAGGAACATAATATTTATATGTTTCACGAGAAAATGAGTTTTTTGGTTCATTGTAAACTATTCCAGAATTCAGATGCTAAAAACTCAGAATCATTATTATGTATGTACATAAAAAAAAATACTGAAAATAATATTATGTATCAAAATATATCAAAAATTGAAGAATATAAAAAAGTAGTAATATTCTAAGATAAAAAAATTATCTTAAAGAAACACAAATGCATATTATTTATGTTGTAACAATCGAATTTTTTATGTTTTTTTGAAGAAAATTTCATGTAATATGGTATGTTTATTATGTACGACACCTACATAATAAAATTTCACAAATTTTAAAGATTCCAGAACAGTATCTCGTAACATAAAGGAACATAATTATTATGTCGCGCCACAACAGAACATAATATTTGGCTCACCAAAATAATTATATTAGAGATTTTATGTTTGTATATTATTTTTACAAAATAAAAATTAGAAAAATTTGGAATTTAAAGATTCATAAGTTTTATGTTGCAAAGTTATTATGTTTTTATGTTGTACATAATAAAATCTAAAGAATTAAGAGAGAATTCACATAATAACAACACAAAATCATTGTTATAAGCATAATAGAAATTTCGAAATTATTATTATTATGTACAAACATAATAATAAGATAAAGAATTAAATGAAAGAAACAACTGAAATTTGTACATATTATTATGTATTTAAAGAAGAATTCTTTTTTTTTCAATTTTCTAAAAATCTTTGTAAACACAACATTATTATGTTATGTCTTAACATAATATTATGTCGTTATAATACCTTTGAAGCTTCAGTGAACAATTTTTTCTGTTCGACAATATAATGCAGTCTTGTTAATGATTCATTAATGCTGTTTTTGGGATCATCTAAAATAGCATGGGTCAAATCAACCCATGCTTGTTTCGGTGATGGTACTCTACCCTCACCGGTTTGCATTGCTTGAAATCGTCGAAATGTTTCATAAAGTGCATAAATAGATCTTAAATCAGTATAAGCATAAGCATAAGCCCAAACACTCTCTAATGCTTGTAAGCCATGATTAACATCATGTGGAAAAATTTCTTGAATTTTATCACTGAATTTCTCAAATTCTCGAATTAGTGTTACTTCCGATTGATCTGTTTCTTTAAGTCGATTATCAGTTTGACCGGAAACGTCAAGCCATAGTTGATCTTCAAGATTAAGGAATTCAATTCGGAGTTGATCGACGTTGATTTTTCCGGGTGGTTTTATACGAGCGGAAGTTGATGTTAGAAGTGTTATAATGAAGAGGATACGGAAAAACATGACCGTACCTATAAAGAATATTTTTTTTGGGGGTTTTTATCAGAGGAATAATACGCAACAGATTTGACCCTGATAAGAGATGGATCAGCGCATATTATACAGAACTACAGAAGTGAGTTAAGTAGAACATGTGCTGAATGAGTTAAGTAAGAGTTTAATTTCCTCGAAAGTTGAGATAACTTTCATTTTTTTTGTTAAAGTTATTCAAATTCAAAATGGTTTTTCTTAAAAACCACTTTAAATTTTGATAACTCTACCAATAAAAATTAGGTTTTTTGTATCAAGGTCACTTTTGATGCGTTTATTTTCGTTTTAATTTTGTAATTCTTTGTTTACCGTTTGTTTATATCAACATAAAACACTCACGCACACATATACACAAAGAAATTTTTTTAGTCACCCGACTGTTGTCATCCGCCGGATCTTACTGTTATTATTAACGAGGAGTAATTTCACTGCGCACTGTTTGTCGTTGTGGCTGCAACTAACGACATCTTTTGGTTTTAACTTTTCTAGACCTTGAGGTCTTTCTCTTTTGATGGCGGAGGGAGAGAGGGGGGACAAGAATTTATGTGAAAACATATGTTGTGGTTTTAATTAGGGGAGGGTCTTGGGTGTTTTGGTTGGATGATTATAGAAATTTGTTTTTAGGGGTGACCTTGAATTAGGGTGGAGGTGTTTCTTTCCTGGTGATATATATTTTGATCTGGGTGGGTTTTCCCCGAATTGTTGCTTGTTTTGTCTGGTTGTAATTAAATTAAATTAATTAATTAATAATTATTCAAGCGTGAATTTATTATTTTTTCTTTGTTATTTATTGTAGTGCAAAAGATTTCTTTTTATTTGTGGTAATTTAATTTACGGAAATGGTGGAATAATAAGGAAATTTAAATTATTATTGATGTTTTAGTAAAATTCTGAACGTTTAATATTTTTTTTTTATTGTTAATTGTTGATTCTTGGAAATTAAAAGTGGTTTTGATTCAAGGATGATGACAAATCGTAGCAATATTTATTTATAATGTAATTAGAAATAAAAAAAAAAAACAAAAAAAAACGGAAATATTTCCTAAATATTTAAGAAATACTATAAGTATAAGTAATAAAATACTATAGTGTGTTCATTTAAATTTGATATCTTACTGAATTTTGTGTTCGTAAATCAGAAATTGATGATAAATATGCTCAAATGTTAAATGAAAAGGCGTTTAGTAGCGTTAACCTGAGTTTTTTGATTGTTAATTCTTGGAAATTAAATTTGTTTTGATTAAAGGATGATGACAAATCGTAAAAATATTTATTTACACGGAAATTAGGATTAAAAAAGTGAATAACAGAAGAGGAATCTAGAAACAAATATTAATTTTGAAACAATTATTTTTACATAGAATGTTAGTATGTGTAATAAAAAAAAATAAAACAGTTAACAATGCCGACATAGATTGAAAAAAAAAGAAAATTTCGTTAAAAAAAGAAAAGAACAACTTAATAACAAAAAAAAAAAGGATAACTGAAAAAATATAAAAATTATGAAAGATGTAAGAAGAATTATAAAAAACTAAATGTAAAAAAAAGAAAGTTTAGAAAATTAATAATAAAAGAAAAAAAATTAAAGATGTAAGAAGAACAATAAAAAATCAAATGTAAAAACAAACCAAAACAATGTTAAAATAAAAAAAAAAGAAAATTGCATTAAAAAATGAATAACTTAATGATTAAAAAAATGAAAACGATTTAAGAAAAACTAAAAAAACCAAATATAAAAAAATACCAAAAGAATGTTAAAATAAAAAAAATACTTTAAAGATTAAATATCTCAATAATAAAAAAAATGAAAAAGTATGGAAAAATAAGAAAAGGGAATTGCGTTAAACAAATGAAATGACTTAATTACTATAATAAAAAATAAATAAAAAATTATGAACGATTTAAGAAGAACTATAAAAAACTATACAAAACAGAATGTTAAAAATTCCATTTAACATATAAATAATTTAACAATGAAAGACAAAAAAAATGAAAAAATAAGAAGGAGATATAAAATTTTTATAAAAAATATCAAAAATGAATAACTTATGTTAATAATAATAATAAAAAAGGAACGAAAAGAAGAATTATAAAACACTAAAATGTAAAAAAAGTGTGTTGAACTTAAAAAAAAATTGGTTGGTTTATTATCAAAAACTCGCAACAAGCCATGAGAAGGTGCAACATGTCGCTATTTGAACATTCATATTTGGGGTTGCTTAGCTGACATTTAATTCTTTGATAATTATTGTTGACTGATTAAGCCTTTTATCCTTCATTTTTATATTCTTTCCTTAGTAACCTAAAATTATATAAAATCTTTTCGTTTAAATTTTCTGAATGTTATCACTCACTTAGTATCTTTCAATAATTAATATAAAGAAGTGTATTTAGTAATTTATTTAATGATGAGTAAAAGATAGTACATGTTAGGTAAACTTGGTCACGACAAAAATGGCCACTGTGACTAAAATCAAATTTCCTACTATTCAAAATTTAGGAAGGAAAATTTCTCTTACCTGCTTATCTAAGTAAAAAGAATCTAGTCATGCTTTAATTGTAGTAATTGACACTCCTGCCTTTGTATTTGGTGTTCGAAAATTTCTAATTTTAGTCACAGTGGCCATTTCTACTACTAGTAGTATAATATTCTTTTTTATATATAAAATTAACCGTTAAAAATTGTTTTTTAAGTAAATTAATTTCGTTAACACGATTAGATGAGTAACTTTGCTTTGAAAAATGGCAAGGGGGGCCTACAGCATGCACACAAGAAACTTTAAGGTAGCCAAAACTATCAAGACATCAGATTTTGTTTCTTGTTTGTAGTAACATGTTGCGACATTGAAGTTTTGACACACTAGAAGTTTAAAACAAATGATGAAATGAAAAGAAATAATAACACACAAAATGTAAAAAGATTTTTTGTGAAATATTAGTAAAATTAATAATGATGATGGACATGCATAGTTTCAGGTTTTTTTTTAATGGAATAAAAAATATCTTTTTCTAAATATGAAAAATAGTAGTAAAACAAAAAATTATTACATTAAAAACAAGAAAAAAAAGTCTGAGAAGTAATAAAAGAGAAACAAGGAGAGATAGAAAAGATGAATGAAAACATGAGAGAAAAAAAGAAGGAAAAGTGTAATAAGAATCGTATAACATATTTTCGAAGATTTAAGAAGAAATTTACAGGAAAAGAGTGTATTTTTCCTTTAGAAAGTAACAAAAAAAATTGATTTGTTTAAATTTTTATAGTTTCTCGACCATTCATTGGATTTCGTTCGACCAAAACCAAATGAAATTCGCCGGTAATAATTACGTAAGATTTATTAAACTTCCTGAGAGGAAAACTTGTTAAAACAAGCAAAAACTACAAATATTATTCAATGTCAAAGTTTGTTCAATGTAACAACAATTTATTTATAAAATTTCTGAAGGCATTCGCCTTCGAATGATAAGAAAATGCGAGATAAATCACATAAACATTTTTTTTTCTTTTTTCCCTCTCTTGAAACTTCCGTTATTTATGATTAAGCTCAATTAGAAATTCTTCTACTCTGACCCTAAACTGATTCACCAGGTGTCAGCAATTATCACAGTGAATCATCTCCATAGACAAAGATTAAAATTTCTGCGAAACACCAAAGTCAATGAACTCGCTGTTTCTTTCTTACCTTGAGATTTTTCGAAAGGAGTTGAAGGATCCCTCTGTCGTTAATCCCAGTTCCTGAGGGAACCACATACGTGTAAATACTCTCAATCATCCCTTTAACCGAATTCGAATCATGCGAAACGACACTATCAGCGTAATCCTTCAACGTGGCCTTCTCCAGGTCCTCTCGGTGTTTTACGTATTTCTGCATTGTCTTGAAGGAGTTGTCCACTGTGTCGTGATAGTTGAGTAAATCGTTCAGTCTTAATTCGAGTCGAATCCGTTCCGGAAGGCTATTGAGCATCATGGAGATGGTGTTTGTGCCGACGACATCCACTTGGGCACTTAGTTGTGTTAAACGGGAATTGATTAAATCAATTTTTGAAAAAAGTTTACGTTCGGTCTTGTCAAGAAGCGGAAAAGGGACATCGGAGAATTCGACACGACCTTCGATGATGTTCCATGCTTTTGCTATACCGATGATGATGTCTTTAACGACGCCGATGATGTCCAAAGCGTCGCCGATAAGGCCTGCAGATAACACAGGCGAAAGTAAAAACAGAAAAAGGTAAAAACGCATCGTCTTCATCACGTGTTCTTGTGGCGAGGTGCCCCACTCCACTGAAACGTTCTCTTTTGGTGGTGTCTGGGATATCCCGAAGTGGGGGACAAAAAAAGAAAGGGTGGGTTAGGCAACCAGAAATACAATGATAGGCAACGGGTAAGACAATAGTTGATGACGTAGGAACGATACCGGATGTGCCAAAAGTCATGACAGAAAGGGAATCTTTAATAAATAAAAAAAATGGCTTCTAATTGAAAAAAAAAAGATAATTGTATAAATTAAAATTAGAGAAATATATAAACAAAAATAGTAACCACTGAAAACAGCATTATCACTACAGTAAGACCCCAAAAAAATGTTTTTAGTACACTAGATTGCTCGAAAAAGGGAATAGCTTGTATAAAAAACGGCACTGTTTATTTCCTATAAAATAGTTTTTGAGAAAGGGAGAAGGACGCGCAATGTAAGACAGCCTAGGGGCGTTAACAACTATAATCCGGCCCTGCACAGACCACAATTTTTGTGTAAATTGAGGCGGCAAGAAACAATTTTTACAAATTTTAAGAATCCCAGACGATAGTTTAGGTAAAACTAGAAGCCGCTGGCGACAGTTTTATTAAAATTGGAAGTTGAACGTTGGAGAAGACAATTTTATAAAAATTTAAAGCCGCAGGCGACAATTTTGTGTAAACTGAAAGTCGCAGGCGACAATGTTTATAAATTTTGTGAATCTCAGAAGATAGTTTAGGTTAAATATGAAACTGCATATGACATTTCAATAATAATTGAGAGCTACAGGTGTTAATTAATAATTAATTAAAGATTTACTAATTTTGTCAGACGCCAAATATTATATATGTATTTCTGATATTTTTTGTAAAGACGAGAATGTTTTTATAATTTTTGGTACTGGAAAACGGTATTTTACTAATTATGGAAGCCAGAAATAATATTTTACTAATTTTGAATTTTGGAGGAACCGAAAGTGACTGTTTATTAATTTCAAATTAAAAAAAAATGTTGAAAAAGCTTTTTTGTTAGAATTTGAGTGATTCCAGCAAATTTCTGTTAAATTTTGATTTATTAAATAATTGGTGTGTTAATGGATTATGAATATTATTAGTGGCAGTCGGCCGACTATCGTTGGTAACAGTCCACCAACTATTTTAGTACCAGTCGGCCGACTATAATAAGCAGTAGTCGGCCGACTATTATTAAAGAACGTCGACATAATATTCCTTCTCATGTCTAGCTGCGAGTTTTTTTTAATGTACAGACTGTATTTACTATTCTCTAAACCAAATCACTGGTTGAAAGTTGTTCTAGTCAGTGTAGCCAACCTAATCATACCAACCTATAGTTGGTGCTTGCGGCTGCAATTGAAAGCTATAAAGGTAAGTTTAAGAGTCAACTGTGTTCTCCTTGAAGTAGGATTTAGTGGACACGTGTGCGACCATTTTTGGAAATTTTTATTCTCAGTAATCAACTTAACTGTTATCTACTAAAGTTTCAATTATGATAAAATCTAGGTCATTTCCCTGCCAATAAATCACAATACAACAAAGAAAAAACTAAAATATTTATTTTTAAACCTTAATAACAAAATAACAAATTATCTAATCAAGATAGAACTGTTTCGTAAATTATTTTTATCTAAAAGTAACAAGTCTAAATGTTGACTAACATCATAGGTGAAAATCTTAGGTGCTATAAATCCTCCTGATCCTTTTCTTCCTTTATGATATAACCCAACTCCTGATAAAGCTTGTGGAACTTTAGTAGAGACATGTTGGGCGTCAAAAAACGGTACAGTTGTTTGTGCCGCATCTTTATACTTATCAGTTGTTGTAAACTTAACGTATTTTCCGGTTGTGTAATCTTGTGATTGCAAATTTGAACGAGTCGGAATGTCTGGTGATGATAAAACAACTTCCCTCTTAAATCTTTAAACAAACAAATAATAAAAATGATGACAATTTTACAGGATTTATCAAAATTTTTACAAAGCGCTTTCGAGAACTGAGTCTTTAGTCCATCTACAAGCCTTCTCGATATGTTTTAAATGACCAAATTTCCTTTTTATACACTTTGATTTAGTTTTCGAAAGCGCTTTACAACGTTTATATATAAAGCTATAAGAACCTAGACTTACTTGTGTCGAAATGGTAGATTTAGTGAATCTTGAAAAGTGCTCCAAATTTCTGGATTCGTTTGTAATCTCCCTGTGCTAAAATTAAATGGCGTTACCATAACTTCAAGGTCAAGAGTAGGTCCAAATCTTCTAAATCTAACACCTGTTACAACATGTCCTTCAGGTGCTTTAATTTCACTTAATTCAAGAGTTCGTTCACTCCATGATAACGTATGGTAGTCTTGTCCTTCACTAATATGTCGATCAAGGATTGTGTAGTTTTCTGGAGGAACCCATCGAACTGTTACAGGATCAATTTGACCACCTTTCAGAAGTTTTCCTTCTTGGATTTGTAAATGTATAATTTGATTGTGTTTTACAAATCTTAAACCTGTCACAACTCTAGAATTTTATTTAAAAATTTTTGGTTGTTTTTATTGGTGTTTTACCTATTTTTACGGATATTTGCCATGCTGAGTCGGAGATTTATGTAACGGTCGGAAAATTTTTTTGGTCCTTCATCGCATATACAAAAACAGTAAGAACATTTCCAAACTAGCCAATAGATATAAGTGGATAATGAATATTTGTTGGGGTTGGTACAAGTTTGTCGTTTTCCAAGAGTTGTACCATCTTCAAGCTCAATGTATTTATATCTTCTACCAGTTTTTGACATAATCTAAAATTTACTTTGTGAACAAAAACTGTTGTTTTATAACTGTTATTTATAAATAACAGTAACAGACTTAAAACAATAACAGTTATTTTTAGTCTAAACTGTTATTCAAAGTCTTTTAGTTAGCTGTAATTAAATACATAAGTATTTTTCTAAATAACAGTTTTAAAGCTTAACAGCTTAAAAATAACAGTAACAGCTAATTAAGCACATTTATGTTTAATAATAGTGTAGCTAAAAACCCGAAAAATAATTAAAAAAGCATTAAAATTATTAACGATTATTATTCGTATTTGAGTATGAACACTGTTAGCTGTTATTAAATACCGGAATATTTTTTAAATAACAGTTTTAAAGTTTAACAACTTAAAAATAACAGTCACAGCTAATTAAGACATTTATATTTAATAATAATGTAGGTATAAGTAAGAAAAATAATTACAAAAGCTCTTAAATTATTAACGATCTCTATTTGTATCGATTATCAGCACTGTTAGCTGTTATTAAATACGTAAGTATGTTCCTAAATAACAGCTTCAAAATAACGTAGTAACAGCTAATTAAGCACATTTATATTTAATAATAACGTAGCTAAAATTAAGAGAAATAATTAAAAAAGCACTGAAATTGTGAACGATCACTGTTCGTGTTCGATTATGAGCACTGTTAGCTGTTATTAAATACTTTTATTTCTAAATAACAGTTTTAAAGTAACAGCTTCAAAATAACAGTAACAGCTAATTATGCACATTTATATTTAACGTAACAAAATTAAGAGAAATAATTAAAAAAACACTCAAATTATAAACGATCATTATTCGTATTTAATGCATGAGCACTGTTAGCTGTTAAATACAAAAGTATTTTTCTAAATAAGCATTTGAAAATAACAACTGGTAACTGTTAAATGTAGTAGCTGTTATTAAAAAATAACAGCTATTTTTAGCTGTTAACAAGTAGTAAATATTATTAACAAGTAACAGTTTTAACTATCACTAATAAAAAAAAAATATATTGTACTTACATCAAGACAAACATCCATTTTTGAATCCAAATATGAACATTCAACAATATGAGGACACGATGTTTGTCTTTTACACCAATTATTATCTCGACAATTTTGTTTTTTTATAAATTTGTATTCACTACATTCATTTTTGCATTCACCTCTAGGATCAATATTAACTTTATTTAGGAGAAAACCGTGGAGAAAGTTTGTAATTTCTACATAGGTTTTATCT
Source organism: Tribolium confusum (assembly GCA_029207805.1). Classification (NCBI taxonomy): domain Eukaryota; kingdom Metazoa; phylum Arthropoda; class Insecta; order Coleoptera; family Tenebrionidae; genus Tribolium; species Tribolium confusum. The sequence goes on along the minus strand of JALGAY010000007.1, from coordinate 2,467,020 downwards.
AGGAAAAAAATTGTGTTTACTACGTTGTTACCAGTAGCTGCTTGTTACCTTTCTTGTGTTGATCGGGATCACATCTCCAAAATTCTGTTGATGATTTCTGAATGTGTTTTTCGAATGATTTTATTATGTTATTGTGTCGAATAATGTATTGATTACGGCTACCGTTTATTTCTCTGATATAATTACCTTTTAAAAAAAATAAAAAATATATTATTTATGTATGTTTTAAATGGCTGCGAGTAAAAGATCATAAATAATTTTTTTTTTACCTAGGCGGTAGAGTTTTTTAATAGTGTAAGCCGTTTGTTCCAGTAGAAAACTCTTGAAATTTGTGAGCAAAACTTCGAATAGAAATTTAAAAGAAGCTTGTTGTTGTGATTGTCGTTCCTTACAAAATAGATTTCCTTGTGGCTGTATTTAAAATAAATTAATTTTTGACATTTTTAATAGATTCTTCTTACCCCAAATTGCTTTTGGAAAACATTTAAGAAATCAGCTCTTGTTACTTGTCGATAAATAGCTTCAATTAAAAAATGTACTGAATTTGGATGACTCGATACAACATTAGAACCAAAATCTAACAAAGTCGCATTTTCATATTCGTCAAAATCTCGTACAAAACGTTTCATTTCGTCAAAATATGTATCGAGAAATGTTTGATAATTTCTAATATTGTGTAAATTGAGTTCAAGTCGGATTACTTGTGGCAGATTATTTAATAATTTTATTATTGTTCCAACATCACGATCTGGAAAACTCAACTATAATGAGTGTTCAAATAAAAAACAAACATACTTAAGCCGAAAATTTGTTGATCGAGGGCTTCAAGTTGTAAATTGATGTTGTCTAATTTCGTAAATACTACTTCTTCTTGTTGTTCAACTAGGTTGGCATGATTGTTGATTGCTTCAACTGCTTTTGTTAGTGTTTCAAGTATTTCGAAAAAGTTTGAAACATATTTGATTGTTTCTAAAACGGCGATAGATTTTGTTGGGAGAGGAGAAAACAAAGCGACACTTAGAAAAATTAAAAAGAGACGCATTTTGTAAATTCTGGAGTTAAACTGAGAATTATATCGAGTGTTGTTATCTTTATTTTGATTAAATTATCAATTATTATCATTTATCTCTCAGTTGACTTTACATTAAAAAATACAAAAAGGCTTTTTGTATTAACTGAATTTAGTGGTTTTATATCTTATTCTCGAAGTAGGAAATACCGAATGAAAATATTACAAAAATTGACATAGATTTTTGTTGTTTGCAATTTTATTTGTTTATTTATTTATTTTTTGTTAGTGATTATCAGTGAAGATAACAGTTGCTAATGTATTTGTAAAAATTAACTTAAGTGTTTTTTTTTATAATTTAAATTAAATAAAAAGTGAGTTTTTCTTATTTATTGCAACATTTTGAGTCGGATTTTATTGAGTCGGTATTAATGTCAGTTTTTTATAACTTTGCTATTTTTTTAATATTTAAAATTTTTGTTTTTCTCAATCTTTTGCGGTTTTTGTAACAGTTTTTGTTACTTTTTCTTGCATTTCACTTATTTTTACCGATTTTTGACTGTTTTTGAGTGCTTTTGCAGTATCTTTTACTATGATTTAGCTTCTTTTTGTTAATTTTGGAGTTTTTTTGGAACTTTGTTTCACATTTTGTCACTTTCGCCATTTTATGTACTTTTTTTTAATTTTGGGCAATTTCCGACAGATAATAAACAGTTTTTAACACTTTTTTTTTTATTTTTTTACCGTTTATAGTGGCTTTTTGTTAGTTTTCTTTGACAGTTTTGCTTCTTCTTTTTGACAGCATTTTATTACTTTTTTAAACTTTTTTTTTGATTTATTTTTAGCGGTTTTTGTCACTTTTCAATATATTTTTCTTTTTCTGTTTTGACTGTTTTTGAGTGCTCTTACAGTATTTTTAACCAAATATCTAAACTTTTTTTAGTTCACTTTTTGTTAATGAATTGGCTTTTGTAATTTAGAACAGATTCGTAATATTTTAAAATAAATAAATAAAACTCTAAAAAAAATAGGTAATTTGCTAGCATTGGCGACAAAATTATACAGGGTTAGTCAAAAGTATAGAATAGGCAGTTTATCTCCGTAAATATGAACTTTATGACAAAATGTCATCGATAAAAGTTTTTTTCTACTTTACGTCGGTAACAGAGTCCGATTTGGGTGCGGTAATAGCCATTACCGCACCCAAATTGCGTGCTGTAACAGCTAGTGCAATTTAGTGTTTTCGGATTGGTAACACCGTGTAACACGCTATCGCTGAAATGAAACGTTATGTTTCTGTCGCCGATGAGATTACAGTAATTATATTCGAATAAATTTTGTTGCACTTGATGACTAGCAGTATTCCTCAACAAAGTGTTTTTGTGTGTGTGTGTGTCGCAATTAATCTATAAAATATTTGAAAGTGGGGCGGAACAAGCGGCAAACTTCAGCTTTTGAGGTTAGAACAGCGTTAAAGTGAAACTTGAAACTAAAATGGAGCTTTTGGTCTTTATTTTGACGATTTACAACATCCATAGCATTCGATAATTTACAAGTTATTTGCTAGATGAGTGTATAAATCTGCTTGACTAAATGCTTAACGATGAAATAAAAGGAGTCGCTGAGAACCGCAAATGGAGTGGGAATTTAGAGTTAAATGGAGATTTTCCTTACTGTGTTAATGCCAATTGGATTATTCAATCAATAACCGATACGGTAGGTAAAAAAGAACCATTTGTGAGTTACTTACACAGAATTTTAGACAAATTTGAAATCATTTCAAAGTTCAATGACTTCTTTGACACTTTAGTGACATTTTTATTACCAACTGTCTCGTATTAACGCAAAAGTCCCTAAAGATTAAATAATTAACTTTTTTACTTAAAAATTACGTAAAACACGTAAAGTAGAAAAAATAGCATAAAGAACTTGTTTTTCAAAGTCATTGTGGCACGAATTCAAGTTTATAAAACGAGCGCGAGCGCGAGTTTTTATAAAGAATGAGTGCCACAAAGTTGACTTTTTAAAAGGCGTTCTTTAATATACTATTTTACTAATTATTCTTTATCTCTTAGCCTGCTTGTTGTTTTTTTATGTCAATGCATTTCCATGGAAACGTAACTTTTTTTTTCTTTTTTAAATCGCAACCTAGCAATTTTAGGTGCGTTTGACTTTGCCACTCCGAGTGCACCTACTCTGTCTTTGTTTGTCTCAGGAGTAATAAATCCGTCGCATTATTTGAATTTAGGATTTACTAATATAAAGACTGTTTTCATGACAACGTACGCTCATTCTGCCCCATCTAATAACTGGGTGCACAAAGAGCGTGTGTTGTTTTTGAGACAGTGTCAAGAAGCATCAAATTTTGGTCACCGGATAGAGGTAGTGATATATGGACTCAATGAAGTAGATAAGGAAAGACGTGGTGCACTCGGAGTGGCAAAGCCGAATGCAGCTTTTGTTGGTGATTCTTGATTCTCTTTTTGTTTGAAATGACCTGGTATTTTTTTAATATCTTTTAATAACAAAATTTTTCGAGAAAGTGGCCATAATACTTTATTCAATTAAATAATCTTTAACTTAAATGAAATGTTCAAACTGAAGATTCCCTACAGCTTGACAGTAACCTAATCTGTCATAAAAATTGCGTAAGGAATTTTGCAGCCAGTTAGGTGGTATTTCTGCGATTCTATGCCTTATTGCAGGTCTTCCAAATTTTGAGGTCTTTCTTTGTAGTTTTTAAATGACCCCAGAGAAAAAAATCTAAGGGTACCTAAATCGGGGTACCTAGCAGGCCATTCGATAGGACCCAGACGTCCTATCCAACGACATGGAAAAATGTTATCTAGAAATAGGCGAACATCAACCCCATAAGGGGGTGGAGCGCAGTCTTGCTGAAACCAAACATCTCGGTTTAGTATTCCTTGTCGATCTGCATCCGGAATGTACAATGTGATCACGCAATAGGAGTAGATATCTAGCCGCAGTTAAATTCCCATCAATAAAATATGGGCCTATTATGTGCTGCCCAGTAATACGAACAAATGCATTAAGATTTTGACGGTGCTGTGTATGATGTTTCATCACCCAATGAGGATTCTCACTAGACCAGTATCAACAGTTGTGTCTGTTCACAAATCCATTGAGACAAAACGTGGTTTTATCAGAAAATAAAATGTTGTTTAGACAATTTGGATTATTATCAATCATTTCCATCATAGTTGCACGAAACTGCATTCTTCTGTCTGGGTCATCTTCGTTTAGCTCATGGAGAAGGTGTATCTTGTAGGGTTTGTGTTTGTTTTTTTTTCAATATTCGAACAATCGACGATTGATTAATATCATTATCCAAAGCAAGTTGCGTGGTTGCCGTAATTGGATTATTTATAACACATAGTAATACATCAAGAGCTTGATTATAATTTGTGGCTGATTTCGGACGTCCAGATTTTGGCATATCTTTTACATTTCCAGTTTCTCTTAATTTTTTAACCAATTTAGACATCGTGGATTGTATAATAGGATTTTTTCCAGGGTGAACGTTGTTAAATAAATAACAAACATCTTGGTGTGAACGTGTTCGATCTCCATAAGCAACCATCATGAGAATTTCAATTCTTTCAGTTTCACTGAGTTTCACCATGTTTACAAATTAAAATAAAACTATCTTTATTAAATTAATTTGTTAATTTATTAAAACGTACGTTACACTGACATGAAAAATATAATTAAAGGAACAGAGGGCACTATTATTTTTTGTAAAATTCTTATCAAATAAATTTAAAACAATAGTAAAAAGCAGAGAATCTGATTTGATACCATTTTTTGTCGTTTATTAGAAATTATGATTTTACACAAAAATTTTGTTATTAAAGGATATTAAAAAAATACCAGGTCATTTCAAGAAAAAAAAAAGAGGAACAAGAATCACCAAGAAAATTGCTAGGTTGCTATTTAAAAAAGAAAAAAAAGTAACGTTTCCATGGAAATGCGTTGACATAAAAAAACAACAAGCAAGCTAAGAGATAAAGAATAATTAGTAAAGAAACTTTAATCGATAACATTGTGTCATAAAGTTCATATTTACGGAGATAAACTGTCTATTCCATACTTTTGACTAACCCTGTATGTTCAATATAGCAATAATGAAGGTTTAATGCCTGCTTTAGAACTGTCAGTCACGGCATTAAATTGCATGCTTTACTGCCTAATTAAAAAAATTGTCATTTTTGTATATTTTAACAACTTGTGGCAGATTTTTATCTGTTTTTATCAGTTTTTTATTTTTTTATAGTTTACGGTCTTTGTATTAATAAGTTTTTGATAATTTTGTTTGACGTTTTATAGTTTTTTTGGTAGTTTTTGACAATTTTACTGTTTATTTCGATATTATTCGGGTTTTTGTGTCCGTTGTATATTAAGTTTTACAAAGGAAAGTTATCTTTAATTAAATGATTTATTTTGTACAAAATACAATAAAATATTTGTGAATTAAAACAATTTTTTTGCCCTATTTATTTGTATGTATTACGAGATAAATTTTGAAATAAATATTAAAAACAAATATTTATTTTATCTTTCTAATTTTCACGATACCGGATTTTTGGCAAACATATTTATGTAACAGAGATAAACGTTCAAAAACATTAAGTGAATTTCTGGGTTTCCCCTGAAATTTTTTTTGCAATTTAATTTTGGTTAATATTTTGTTGTTTTAAGGATTTAGAAAAATCGTAAGTAAATATTCTAGGTGCAATAAACCCTCCAGATCCCACCTCTCCTTTATGAAACACTCCAATTCCAGAAAGTGGTACTGGAATTTTCATTTCAACAGCTTGACTATCAAAAAATGGAACAGTAGTTTGTCCAATATCTTTTTCATCGTCGGTAGTTACAAATTGAATGTATTTTCGTGTTGTTATTTTGGATGATTTTGATTCGGTAGGAATTCCCGGATTTGTTAATTTCAATTCATCCAGTCTGAAAATAGTTTTGTTAATCTGTGATAGTTTAAGTCTTAGAGACGCTTAAAATCATCTTTTTCACGAAAAAAAAAACTCAAAATTTTGTCTGGATTTTTAAGCGTTTGTAGGACCAAAACTATTAGATTTATTTCTTACTTTTGATCTGTTGAAATTCTCGAATTTCCCAAATTTGGAAATAATTTTCCTGTTGTGAGATTAAATCGTGTTGTTACAATTTCAAGATCAACACCATTTTGGCCACTTTTAAGTCTGACACCTGTTATTACTGAATCTTTAGGTGCCATTAAGTCTCTTAAATAGAATCGTCTTGATTCCCAACTGAGAGAATGATATGACTTTTTCAGATTTTTAGTGGGTTTGTAATTTGCAATTGGTATCCATTGGACTGTATTTAAATCAATTTCGCCATTTTCGAGAAGTTTACCTTCTTGGATTTGTAGATGGATTATTCTGTTACGTTTCACGAATCTTAAACCTGTAACAACTCTATTTTTTTGTTATTTTTATTTTTTTTTGGTATTGAAATTAATTCAATTTTACCTGTTATCGCTAATATTTGACATTGATAAACGTAAATTGATAAATCTATCTGACAACTCTTCTGATTCTTCACATAAACAAAGACAGTAGGAGCATTTCCAAATCAACCAATTTGAATAAGTTTCTAATTCTTTCAGATTTTGACATTTTTTTTCTTTTATAACACTTTTTTTCGTTTCAAATTTCACATATTTATATCTTCTGTAATCAGTAGTAATGTTCTAAAAAAAATTTTTTATTATTTATTATATAGTGTGTTAAAAAAATTTACTCCAGAACAAACTTCCATTTTTCTATCAACATAACGACATTTTATAATTTTTTGGCAAGGTGGTTGATTTCTACACCATTCATTTTCGTCACAATCGTTCATTTTTGGTTTTTTTATTTCTTCACATTCACTATTACATCTTCCTGAAGATTTTAGATTTTGTTTACTTAAAATGTAGCCGTGGAGAAAGTTGGTTATTTCTATATAAGACTCATCTGAAAAAATTAAAAAAATACATATTTTATTAAAAAAAAAAAGAACAGCTACTCGTCCTGTTCATGTAAGTCAAAGAATGATTTCACAAGCAAGTGGCATTAGTTTGTCTTCAGTTAACCGAAAGAATAAATGATTTTTATTTAATGTATTTGTAAACAAAAAGAAAAAAATAACTACGTTATCTTTGGAATTGTATTGCTGGTTGCATTTTCAGTTTCGCAAGCTCATTATCACTCGTGAAACACCCTGTATATAATATAAAATAGTCGTTTGATTTCCAGAAACGTAATTTTGCTAATTTTATTAACTGGAGGTGATATTTTTATAAAAAAGATATATTTGCATAATGAAAGGCTTTATTATTATAAATTTGAGAAAATGTCTCTTTCGTTTCCCAAAATTACTAATTAAATTCACTAATTGTAGAAGCTGAAGGCAATATTTCTCTTCAATTTTAAATTATTAAATACAAAAACACCATTTTAAATTTTTATAAATTATAGGTGACATTTTAATAATTTTAAAATCCAGAAATGTATGATTTTACTAATTTTGGAAGCTAGATGCAATGTTTCTTATTAATTTTTAAATTAATAGATAAGAAATGTGACGTTCTTTTAATTTTGGGATTGTTAAGCGCCATTTTGATAATTTGAAAGTTCAGACACGTAATTTTTCTAATTTTATAAGTCGGAAGCGATATTTTTCATAAATTTTAAATTATTAAATACAAAAGTATGTTTTTTTTTAATTTTTGGCAATAATTGGCGTAATTTTACTAATTTTTTTTTATGTTGAATGCGAAAATTCTCATTAATTTTTAAATCAATAAATACGAAAGTGATACTTTTTATCATTTTACTAATTTTATAAATTAAAGGCAATATTTTGTATCAATTTTGAAATTAATTGATACTAAGGCGAGATTTGCTTCAAGAGAGGCTTTATTATTATAAATAGAAGTTCTTTTTAAGTTTTTTGAGCCGGAGGCGGCAGTAAAATGTCGCCTATTGCTCCAAAAATTGGAAAAAATGTTTCTTTCGAAATCTAAGAATATAATGTTCCTAATTTTAAACGTTGAAGACGATCGTTTTCATTTTTAAATTAATAATTACAAAGACAATATTTTTACTAATTTTCAAAGTCCTTGGCGACATTTTAATAATTTCGAAATTCAAAAATATAATTTTACTAATTATAAAATCTAGAGGTGATAATTTTTATCAATTTTAATTAAATAATATATCTTTTTTATCAATTTTAGAATCTATACGAGATTTTTTACTAATTTCCAAATACCTATATAAACGTAATTTTACTAATTACATCGAAGTCGATGTTTTAGGGACATTTTTGGGAGTTGAAGACGACATTTTAGTAATTTTAAAATTTAGAAACGTAATTTTACTAATTTTATCAGTTGATGACGATATTGCTCATCAATTTAAAATTAGTAAATACAAAAACATAATATTTATTTTAATTTTAAAAGTTTTAGACGACATTTTACTTATTTTTAAATTCAGAAACGCAAATTTTACTAATTTTAAACTCTCCAGGCACTGTTTCTTTTCAGTTTTGAATTGGTAATTGCAAGGACAACCCAAAAATATAATTTTATTAATTTTTAAAACTAGATGTCTTATCAATTTTAATTAGATAATTTACCGTTTTTCTCAATTTTGGAATCTTTAGGAGACCTTTTATTAATTTTTAAATACCGAGACGTAATTTTACTAACTATCCTGTAGTCGATGTTTTCATTAATTTTTCTCTTAAATCAAGCGACATTTTTCTAATTCTGGGAGTCGGAGGCAAAATTTTACTAATTTTTGGAAATAAGGAGGTTAGATAGATAGAAGAGAGTACACCCTATACTTCCCATGTAAACAGTTTGGTACCAGTTTTATAACAAGTTCCAAATGAAGTGCAGAATCGACAGATCATGTTTGGCTGTGTCTGGTCTCGCACAGTGACGTAGCTGACGCAGGATGCTAGTTTTTGTTTGGTGGTTTACAAACAAACGTTCTTTTGATTTTTTTTACTGATTTTTTTTTGGTCTGTAAGAATTGATTGCTAATATTCTTTGTTATTGTTGTTGTTTTGTTGTGTTTTTATCTTTTGTTTAAACTTTTTATACTATATTGTGTGATGCTACTGACTTCAACCTCGTGATGCGCCTGCTTTCAGTACCAGTTTATAGCTTTGCGCAATGAAGGCGGCAAGTCCATTTTTTCAACTTGTACTCTCTTCTTCCTATCTAACCTCCTTGGGTTTGAAGTCATATTTCTCATCGATAAATAGATTTTTTACAATTTTAGGAACTGGAGGCGATTGAAAAATGTTATTATTACCTCGATGATGGTACTGTGGATCACATCTCCAAAATGCATTAGAAATCTGTTCCATAATTCCTTTAAATTTTAATATAAATCCGTTGTGTCTTCTCAAAGCATCATCATAACTTTTCACACGTTCTTTTTTAAATTTACCTAAACGAAAATGAATTTTAATATAATAAGCAGTCAGTTCTAAAATATAACTTTTGTAATTTAAAATTAGAATTTGATTTAATAACTGATGAAAACTTTCATTTGGTGATTTGCCTTCATGACAGAATAACGTTCCATTTTGCTAGAAATACAGTTATTAAAATATTTTTTTTATTATTTTTCTTTTTACGTTTAGTTCTTTTTCATATAGTTCCAAGAAATCGTCTTTAACAAATTGATTATAAATGTTTTCAATTAGAGAATGTGCGGAATTTTCATATGTAGATAAGATATCATTTGCAAATTTGATTAAAGTTGAATTTTCATACATATCGATATCTCGAACGTATATAACCATGTCGTTATGGAGTGTTTCAAGAAAATTTTGTGACATTTTAAATATATCTCGTTTCTTGTCGTATCTTAATTCATTGCGAAGTTGAGCAAACATTTTTAAAATAATATCAGTTTTATCATCTAAAAAAAATACGAAATTTAGTTATTTCTACTAGACATTGATGATGATGACAACTATACGTACCAATTCTGTTTATTTGAACACTTATTTCATTAATTTCCATATTGATATTATCAATTTTCATAAATATTTTTTCTTCTTCTACTGTCATAGGAACGTCATAATAATTTAAATAGTCATTAGCTGTTACTGCTATTTCAAATAATGGTGACGTATGTTTAAAAAAACGGTTCACTAATGGAAGAATTTTTTCAACAGTTATCGGTTTAGTAACTGGAAGAAAAACACCAAAAATTAGGATTAAAAATATATAAACGTAATTCATTTTGAATCACTACTAATTTATCTATTACTATTTAATCGCAGTAATCACTTATAATTTAAAAAAAAAATGAATTGTCTCTACTGGATTATCAGATAAGATGTTATTAAATTTTTAGGTGGCTTTTTATGAGATTTTAAATGACCTTTGGGTACGAAATGGTCTTCAAATTAAAGGACAAGCAATGACATATATTCAAGGAAATTTTTGTAATTCTATGGTAGATGCAGATTTATATCTTCTACAAATTGCATGTACTAGAATGAATTATAACGATTTTATTTCTCTTATTATAAATAGGTGAGTTTAATATAATTTAACACAAACAACGATATGCAGAGTGTCTAAAAATTATGAAAACGGTTTAACAACGATCAGTATTTTGACAAGAGCTACACACTTAAAGTTACTTCAAAGATAAAATTTTTAATTTAGTACATTTAATCTTATTTTATCTAACTACTTAAATTAGAGCTTATTATAATTTTTTTTACTTCATTTTAGCTACATAACAATGTTCATTATGTAACTAGTGATGTAAAAAACATAGTATATCTCAAATTGTTAATATATTTTTTGCGCAATTGGTTGTTTTTATCAGTTTACTGTGCCTGTTTCCACGGCGGTAGGTTGCTGTTACTGGTTGCTACGTGTAACAAAACGGTAAGTAATTCACTTACCGTTCAGTGAACGGTAAGCAATTAAATCTAAAAAAACAATTTTGTGATTTATTTAAAAATTAAATGTACAATTATTATAATTAATAGTAGTAATACCACTCGCACTTGAGTTTCTAGTATTAATAGACAAACTCTCCGACGTAGAAGTCCCAGGTTGTTGTAATAGTCCACCAACATCGCTGTGTAAAATTTTATGAGCAAATTCAATTTTGTTTTGGAGGGAATCTTCCACGTAACTCTCGGCCACCGTTGATGAACGCCACCCACCATGTCTTTTTAGTCCCAACACATCAACTCCGTTATTTGTCAAAAGTGTAGCCGATGTGCGTCGAAACGAGTGTCCAGTAAAACCTTCAGGGGCTTGCAACTTTAAATACTTTGCAATTTTTGACGGCCAGCCTCCAATTGTGCCTTTTCCTGTGAGTTGCCTAGTGCATTTGCCATTTCGATAGTTCAGAAATAAATGATCTGACGTTGGGTTGCTTGGTCGAATTCTTATGTATTTTCGAAGTATTTCCAAATAATGAACTGCTTCATTTTCTTTATTAATAACTGTGAACGTTCGCTGAATATTCGTTTTTGTATTTGGAATATTCACTATAAACATTTCTTCATGTTCTTCTATGTCACTCATTTTAATATTGTACAATTCCTCTCGTCTACAAGCGCCCGATACTCCCAATATCATTGCTACCTGCAAATATATTGTTTCCTTAGAACTCAGATGTACCACCTCATCATCTACAACATATCTTTTGAATTAAAAATTGTTCGTCTGGTGCTTCATTCAAGAATTTTTCCATGTCTTCTTTGGTAAAAATTTTAGCCTTCTTAGGCCGATATCCAATATTTTTTCTCTTAAGATAAGCAATTAATGTAGCAAACTTAGAAATATCGATAGCATCATGGAGAAAAATTGTACTCTTCAGCATAGAATACTCCGCCCATAAACTGCCTGGGGCCTTCAAGTGTCCACTTCTCACCACAAAATACGCTAACAAGCTCATTTACAGAAACCTTCTTTGCTTTACGCCATTCCTTAAACAACTTGTATGTCTGTTCATATCGGGCTTTAGATTTTTCTGGAATTATTGCCGAATATCCTTCTTGCCAAGCGTCTTCTAAATCATCCGGTAGATCATCACAATCGCTCATATTTGCTTCGAAAACGGAACCACAAAACAGAACTATGTAGGAATGATTGTATCAAAAAGACAATTTCACTTGTTTGGAACAAAACTATAGCAACCATGGAACAGCCACCCAAGTTTTCAGTTTCAATCTTCCCGATTATCACAAATGTATTGATTGATATAAATTATTATTATTCTAGAAACTCCAATCGCGCAAAAAACGTTATAAGCATGCCGAACGTTAAGGATTACCGTTCTCAGACAATAATTGGAGTCGTCGCTTCGCTCCTCCTCCAAACAATTGTCTTCGATCGGTAAGCATTCCTTACCGTTTTCCATACTTAATATACTATTATAGATTTCGGAACTTACTTGAGAGACCAAATACGAAAAATAATGTCAATAACCTTCTTTAAGTTTGTCTCCAATACAGGATATAACTCCGTGCATAACAACAATTTTTTAATAAAAAACCCTGTATAGTACTTTACGTATATGTAGTTGTAGATAAATTATTGTATATAGTACGTATGCTAGTAAAATATTGGAGAAAATCTCTCAAATACTTCGATCAGAATAGTTAGGAAGCTCCTGAAAGTTTGTGAGCGCGAAAATTTGAACCGTTTTTATAATTTTGGACCACACTATATTAAAAAACTTCTGTGTAACAATGCCATTTTAGATTTCATGTAACTGAAAGTCTAAGTTTGGCCGAAAGGCCACCTCAAAATCTCTACTTAAAACCTGAACATAATAATCGAATGTTGGAGAGTTTTTTGACGTTTCTTGCGACTTTAGTTACTGTTCGTACCAACATTGGTAGGTTTTTTCTCCTAGAATTTATTTTTTGTCTAATTTATCTTATTTAGGACTTTCTGAAACTGAGTTAAATCGTCTCGAAATGGCAACATTGCTATGTATGAGTGATCGAACTCATTCACAACTTATGGAACTTATGCCAGAACGTTGTGGTACATCACAAACACGTGATTTTGAAACACTTTTAGCTGAATTAGCTGATTATAAACCACCTGTTTTGGATCCAAGTGGTGGTAATTTACAACAAGGAATGTATACAGCAAAACCACATGTTTGGGAAAATTTATATGATCCAATTCATGTGTTATTACGTGCTGTACATCGTCGAGATTTTCATACTTCAATGGATAGATATACAGACTAGTAAGAAATAAAAAAAAAGCACTTATGACATGTTATATAAACGTTCATCAAAATTGATGGCCTATTAATCTGTCATTAACGTATTTTAGTCAGTGGTCCATCAATTTTAATTGACGTTTGTGCAACTGGAGTAAGAAAATCAACCAAAAACTTTTTTTTCTAGTGTTAAAGATGCAAATAAATTAAAAGGTGGAATAAGTCCATGGTTACCTTTCCGAGAACCAACACCATGTTCAGAAGCTTATGAGGATCCTCGCTTAATTCTAAAATCTAGAGTTTTTCATTCTATTGTATTGGTAATTCTGCAAAAAGCAGTCCGTGGTCAAATCCCTGAAGATGTGACAGCTTTAATTGTTTTTCTACTAGATCAAGTTGTCACCATTGCTGAAACTAGAGAAAAGGCAGAGTCTAAATCACACCACGCCCCTAAACAACTCAACGATATGTCATTCGATAATTGGTACAATTCTGATTGTATTTTCGAAAATTTAACCACGCCTATTTCAAAAATTATTCTAACACCTGAACCAGAAGTCTCTCCAATGACTTATAGTTCAGACAGTGATATTGAATGGGAAAATTCTGAAGTTGATACAGAAATGACTGATGTACACTCGGATGGTAGTAATATTTTAATGTTACAAGATTCAACCGGTTGGACTCAATCCGGTACGGATTTAATGGTATTTGTTCCACAAGACTCCTCCCCTGGTTATGAACCAACCAATCCTGTTCTTGCACTTCCTCCTTCAACATCAATGGATGTTGATAATATGACAGTAGCAGTGTCACGTTCTGTAGTCCCCGCCCCACATCACGATCCACCTGTTACACAACTTCCGGCAATTACAGCCGGAAATGAAATTGCAAGAACTTGGACAGGGACTGAGTTAGTTCCGTCAACTTCCGGTCATAGAAGACCATATAGAAGACGGCCGACTTTAGAAGGAGGCGGAACAGTACCGCCTACAGTTGAATTAAACGAAAGTATAATTTCGTTATTGCTGAAGCTTCATTCGATATTATCAGGTGTTCCGGATAGTTTTAAAGAAGATGAGGAGGAAGTTGAAGGGCGAGGTTTAATTGGTGACGGACCGTTTTTTATTGGACGGTTATTGAAAAAGATTTCGCGATTAGATGAAAACTGTAAAAGGTGTGTCCAAGAAGTTAGAATGAAATTATGGCCAAGTCAGGAAGAAAGAGATGAAGCGAAAAAACAAAGAGAGAATAAAGAAAAAGAAGAGAGAAGAAGAAGAGCGAAAGAGAGACAACAGAAATTAATGGCGGAGATTGTTTCACAACAAAAACAGTTTATGGAAAAAGCGATGGAAACAGATGAGAATGTTTTAGGTGAGTTGTTGTTGAATTTGTGGGCGTGTCTGATTTTTTGATTGGTTGTAGATTCAGATGAAAACGAAGAGTTGTTTGTGAGTAAACAAGAATATGATTGCGTGATTTGTAATCAATCCACGCCCAGTACCGAAGATAAACCAATGGGATTAGTTGTTTGGATTCAAGCGACTAGTGTTATTGGTCATAGGCGGAGACATGGTCAGTCAGTGTTGCCAACTTGTGATGATGAAAAAGTGTTACTTAGACGAGACGATACGTTTAGTGCAGAGTTTGATCGACGGTTGGAGGAATTAAATAAAAATTTTGATGCTGTAGGATTTTTAATTTTTAATTTTTTTGTGTTAGTAATTTTTTTGTAGAAATCTTGGTACTTATCAGTAAATACGGGTTGGGATGGAGGTGTTCATGTTCAAACTTGTGGCCACCACTTACATCTAGACTGTCTTAATTCTTATTTACAGACATTACGGACAACACAACGGTAAGTAGTGTTAGGTGTCAATCCCACTTCTGATTTTTGAATTTTTTAGAGTTGAGTATTTCTGTCCTTTATGTCGACAATTGGCAAATTCAGTATTGCCACTTGCACCACAATTAGGTGATCGTGCTCAAATTGTAAGGTCAAAACCTTCAAGTATGTCTCAATTTCTGGACGAGCTTAGTAATTTTTTGCATGACAATGACGAAAGACCTGTGAGTTTTTTTCTCTTGTGGAAAAAAGTTTTGTTTTAATTAATTTTTTTTGTAGAGTAATACGAGTTTAGCTGAAGCTATTGGTAAAATAATGGAAGTTATGTCAAACACAACCCAAATTAAGCCAATTCTTCGTTCAAAAACAAATGATTGTATTTCCGAAAATCTATTTTTGTTTGTGACATCAATTGCACGAACTAATCTTGAAACAGAATTAAGTCAAATTGGTGGTACTTTAGTAATGTCACGTGATCCACCAAATCCACTTATACCAAAACGTGATTGTATAGTTCCTCTTCTTCATGTACTTTCAGTACATGCACGTGTTTTGGCAAGATGGCCGGCTTTAATGACGTTACAACAATTGTGTGGTTTGCCACCTAAACCACCAGAAAATAAAGAAATTGTTCCAGTTGAAAGAGAAGTTCCGTTACTACTTAAAGATCCAGTAGCGCTTCTATTACAATTTATTTTACTACTACCACTACATCTAGATCAAAGTAAGTAGTAAATTATTATTTTTTTCGTCGACAAGACGACACTGTTATCCCCCTGACTGGCATTGATTTGTTCACATCACTGTTTTTTGCTCCGTCTTTCATTTATTGACAAAGTATTGGTTGCTTTGATTAATAAACCGCAAAAAATAGGCTTGAACTTTGGACTTGACCTCATAATTTCTATTTTAGAGTACTTCATAACAACAGTTCAAATGGTGTATAATCTACTGTATTACCAAGTTGTGGCTCAAATTTCTTGTGGTTTAACTGGAGCTGAACGTGCTAGAGCCTCAGCTGGTGCAAACGAAAGCCGAATATGTACTCTAACTGATGCTCTAGCTTTAATAAATAAATGTTTAGGTCATACAGCACTCTATATGGAGGATAATGAAGGTTGTAGTGATGAACCTCAGGTTAATATGGTTGCTCTTGAGCTTCAAGTGCAGAAATTATGTCTGCCATATTTACGTATTGCTGCTTTATTAAAACATCATATTTATCAACAAGACTTACCTGATATTCGTACTCCCGAAACTGAATTTGTTTGTCTAGCACATTATTTAGAACTGGTTTCTGATGACGTCAGATTTGAGTATAATGCAGCAACAGCATTGAATTGGCCAATAGAAACAGAGATGTATAAAGCATCTCCACAGTCTTGGTGTAATCAATATGCAGCTTTTGTTACTAAAAGTCAAATAGCAGCACAAAATTTTCTTTCTGATCAGCATATCACGTGGCATCCGCCACGTCTACTTAAACTGCCACGTGAATATGAAAAAATCTTTACTGTATGTATGACATACTATATTTTTTCTACTACATCAAATTTTTTTGTAGTATTATCACAAGAGGCCGTGTAGTCAATGTCAATCAGTGCCTCAAGAGACCGGTATTTGTTTAATGTGTGGCACAATAGTGTGTTTGAAGCAAACATGTTGCAAACAACAGAATGTTTGTGAAGCAAGTGCGCATGCGTTAGAGTGTGGAGCCGGTACTGGAGTGTTCCTTGTGGTCACTTCGACTTATATAATTGTGATTCGGAGGCATAAAGCGTGTCTTTGGGGTTCGTTGTATTTAGATGATTTTGAAGAAGAGGATCGCGATTTAAAGTAGGTTTGTGTTTTTTAGGAAATTTGACTAATCTGGGGTGTTTTTAGGAGAGGTAAGCCTTTGTATTTGAGTAAGGAGAGGTACCAACTGTTGGAGCAGCAATGGCTAGCACATCGGTTTGATCATATAGAAAAAACGTGGATACAACACGGGAATGCTCTTTAATTTGTATATTTTTACTGAATTGTGATAAAGTCTATTGAGTGTGACTCTCTTTTTTTCGTGGTGTTTTTACTTTATTCTAGTCTTGGTAGGTTGACTATATGCGAGAGAAAAACTAACACAGGGCCTAAAATATTTCTTAAGTTTTTTTTTTGTTTGTTTTTTTGGGAAAGTTATAACAGTTCGAAATTAAATATTGTATATATAGTTATCGATAGTATTATTCACACGTGACTACATTTTATTTTAGTGTGGAAGTACTGTAATGGCTTGTGATAATCACTTAGTTTTTAGGTTATAAAAAAATGATGTGGGGCTGTTTTAATACGTCCATATCAGTGTCTTCACAAATTGCGCGCTAATTATTTATTTAAAAGGGCGCCACGAATAACTTAGGTCGTTTAATTTTTCTGAAAATATCTGTAAATTATGAATAAATAACGTTGTACATTGTATGTTTAGTCTTATTTATAACCTAATAAAATTTGACAAGTGACAATTAGCTTGTTGCCAACCCATTTTGGTAAGTGCCAGCAACCATGAAAAAAAAACCAATTCGGACAATATTTAATCATTTAAACAGAACCGCCTTATATAGTAACAAAATTAATGTAATTTTATTATAAATAACTTTATAAACTGGCATTTTAATCAAAACCTGTCAAATTTGACAAGTGACAGTTGTGTTGTTGCCAACCTAAATCTTATCCCCTCCCAAAATCATATCCCAGACTCCTCACTCCTTGCATTACTACATTAATCGAAATTCTGACTTCACCATAACTCAACATTTGAATTACTACAAAAAATAGTTAGAAAAAATCAAAAAGGCGTTATAATTACAGTGATTTCCGGCCGTCGTTGCCAACATTTTCGGTTGGAGTAGCTCAGGTTGGTACCCAAAGAAAGTCCCTAAATACCCTAACATAGAGGTGGGTTGTGGTTTGGCTAGCCCGACTTCAATCTTGTGAACCCCCGGCCGTACCGGCATATGAGCCCTGCCATAACCCTCTAGTTGCATTCCTCTGTAGACACTCAGCACGATTTGGGGCCCTAAAACCGAGTTTGGGGGAGTGTCAGGCGTGATTTAGGTTCTTACATCCGTAGATATTTGTCGATTTGAAATTAACTTCAATGGGGAGGTTGAGTACGACCCTGTCTCCGTTTACAACAACGTTGGACGTTTGAGAGAGGCCTGATTCTAATCCTCCGATTATTTTCCAGTCCGGACCTGTTACAAATTCGTATTTGCAGTGCCAGGAGGTTCCTGAAGGGGCTAAAATATCAATGGTTTCGATTTGACCGGTTATTGAGACTAGGAATGTACCGTCTGACATTTTTACTGTTTGTATTGTTGATATAATCAATAGGAACACCTGTTGCTGGTTGCTATGGAGCTGTTTGAACGTTTGAAAATTTGAATTTCGCGCCAAATAAGTCGGGACAAGTGTCATTACATTGTGTTTGATAAAATGGTGGCGCAATTGAGACGTAACTACATCAGAAGTGACAAAACTGCCACTTTTAACGGTTTTTCCATCTTCAACGATTTTTTTTAGCGCCAAATTCAAATTTATCTTGCTTTTCTCCGCCATTTTGATCTTTTCCTACCTTTTGCAGTGGAATCACTAGAAATGTGCTATCTGACATTTTTACTGTTTGTATTGCTGTTTTAATCAATAGGAACACCTGTTGATGGTTGCTATAGAGATGTTTGTTGATACTCAAAAAGCAGAACGTTTGAAAATTTAAATTTTGCGGAAAACAACTGAAATAAGTCAGGTCAGGTGTTACTACGTTGTGTTTAATAAGATGGCGGTGCAGGTGAAACGTAACAACATCAGAAGTGACAAAACTGCAACTTTTAACGGTTTTCCTTGTTTCGACGATCTTTTTCTGGCGCCAAATTCAAATTTTTCCGTCTTTTTCGCCGCCATTTTGATCTTTTCTTTTTGTGGTAGAATTACGTTGTATTTTGATTTCTCTGTTGGACTAAGAGTGAAAGAGACGTCTAGAAAGACCAAAAAACTGGGGTAGCATGAATATTTAGTAGAGAAGTTTGGGGAAAAAATGTCGAATCAGTTTGGACGTTTCAAATCTTATATTCACAAACTTACACAATAAAAAACTTTACATAATTATACGTATTGCTTTACAATTCATTAAATATACACATAAAGTAATGGGTAACTTTCTGTTAAAATATAAAACAGTCACAACATGTATTGTAAATTTAAAAAAATATAATTACAATTTCTTTTTTTTAAAAACGAATTAAAAATGGCACTTGTGCATTATCAGGCCATCAGTCGCAAAAACTAACCAGTTTTTTTATTGTCATGTGATTGGCACCTGGTTTGTCATTGCTCACACAGCACAAAAATCCAATTTCAACAATCTACTATCTCTAAAAATCTGCATCCCATCCAGAGATATCATCAGGTGGAGGTCCATCCGAGTCTGGAGGGTAGTCATCAAAGTTACTTGTATCGGTCACGTGTTTGACTTGGGGCAAAATTGGAGGGTTTAAAGTCCTGTTCACCAAACCTTCCCAATTAAATCCATCAAACCACCTGAAAGAATCAATCAAAAATAAATAAACCTTCTTGGTGTGTCCAAAATTGCCATCCTCAGGTGCGAATTTTCAGATTCTCACCTGAGGATGGCAATGAAAAATTTACTCCTTACTTGTGTTTTTGTATTTCGCTAATTCCGCCCTTTTGGTACCCCAATCTCTCAGCTGGGTTGTCCCTGCATAATTTCTTGATGAGGGCCATCGCGTTTCGTGTGATATTTCGAGGAAAATCAATGGCGTCGATACCTTTCAGAATGATATTGTAGGTTTTCATAGGGTCAGCACCGGTGAAAGGGGGTGTTCCGGTGAGGAGTTCAAACATGAGAACTCCGAGTGACCAATAGTCGGCGCTTATATCGTGACCTTTGTTTAGGATGACTTCAGGAGCGACGTATTCAGGGGTTCCACAGAATGTCCACGTTTTACGGCCGCTGTGGAGCTTCTTGGCGAAGCCGAAATCGACCAGTTTCACATAGCCTTGGTTGTCGAGGAGGAGGTTTTCAGGCTTCAAGTCCCTAAGGAAAAAAAATTGTAATAATAAGAATAAGATGGGAAAGTTAGGAAAAAGTATTTTCGTAAAATATTCGGGACTAATTTTTGGTTTTATTAATTGATATACATAATAATTTACATAATACAATTTAAATAGTTATTTATATTTTCCTTTGTTAAAGACAAAACTGCTCTAATCTTCTAGCGATGATATAACGTAGGACACTTTTTCACTTTTTGTGTTGTTTTTTTTTTTAATTTGCAAATTTATTAATTTCTCATTTCTCTTACCTCTCCAGTCAGTGTTAGGCAACTGTTTTTATTTGTAATTAATACAATAATAAACTTGTATTTTATTTATTGTCAATTTCTACATCCCATTAAAAAAAATAAACAAGGTTTTTTAAGCAAAGCTGTTCCAAACAACGTCGAGAAACTGTATACCGGTTTCGGGGTTTTTGTCCCTCATTAGTACTGTCGTCCTCCCCAAATTTGGAAAAATGACTTAAGTTATAAATCTTCTAACAAAGGGGCTTGGGAACGAAGTTAAGTCGCCCGCAATAAAGTGCGCGCCTACCTTATACCTGCGGCAGACCGGCAGAGGCCAGATCTCAAACATCTGGTTCAATAGCCAGAAAAATACCTATTGTGCACTTTATTGCGGGGGACTTAACTTCGGTCCCAAGCCCCTTTATTGTAGAATTTATAACTTAAGTCATTTTTCCAAATTTGGGGAGGACGACAGTACAGTGTATCCCGGAGCGTTGTGCTTGATTGGAACCGGTGGGAGAACTTGCTTATATCAAGCGAAGTTTGGCTAGTAGTCGAATAGACAGACACAGTGTGCCATCTAACGAAGAGTGCTGGAAGTTGCGAGAGTTGGTATAATAATGTTGGCGGATAACAAAGTTATCTCTTAGGCTTTCGCTCGGCCACCAACATAACCAACCTCCACGATTAGGCAAAAACAACTACTTCGCGGACTAATGCCCCGACCGACATTGAATTACATTACCTAATCGCCCAACCAGCAACACACTGAAAGGCAGTGTAACCAGAACTAGCTAAAGTGTTCCAATCGAGCAACAACGTCGAGAGCCTAAGAGATAACTTTGTTATCCGCCAACATTATTATACCAACTCTCGCTACCTTCCAGCACTCTTCGTTAGATGGCACACTGTGTCTGTATGTACGACTACTAGAAGGTTTTCTAAAGCAAATTTTTTTGTTTTATTGGGATTGGAAGGTTCAAGGTCATTAGTAAATTCTGGACTAAAGGTAGACGAAAGAAGCAGAAGAAGGGGATTCGCCACCCATCAGTTGTGGTAGCAGAAGGTGCAAAAAAGTGGGTTCGTAATTATGATTTTTTAAATGTTTGGTTCACAATCTTATAAAAATAAGTCTTGATCTCTGCTTTAATTTATAGGTTTTTAGCTTAAAATTTTGAGTTTTATATAAAAAAAAACTTTCTTTTTCTACAAACAATTAAATTTTTCTGTTTCAGTTTTATTCATTTTTTGTTTTAAGCTTTAATCGTTTTTCTGTTTTAAGTTTCAATATGTTTTTGTTTTTTAAATTTTAATCTTTTTTTGTTTTAGGTTTTAAAAATTTCTCTGATTTTCAGGTTTAAACAATTTTTGTGTTTTAGGTTTTCATAATTTTTCTGTTTTAGGTTTGGATCAGTTTTCTGACTTTTACGGTTTTAAGTTTTTTGTTTTGATTTAATTATTTTTCAGGTTTTATTCATTTTTTTGTTTCAGGTTTTATTCATTTTTTTGTTTTAGGCTTTTGATCATTTTTGAGATTTTTTTTGATTATCTCCATTTTTCTGTTTTCGGTTTACGATTTTCCAGGTTTTAATAATTTTTTGCTTCACGTTTTACTCATTTTTCTGTTTTTGATTTTGATCACTTTTCTGATTTTTTAGATTGGCGTTTTTCCGATTTAGTTTTAATTAATTTTTTGTTTTAGGTTTTAATCATTTTTCGATTTTTCAGGTTATTATTATTTTTTGTTTCAGGTTTTAGTCATATTTCTGTTTTAGGTTTTGATTATTTTTAAGATTTTTTTTGAGTATATCCATTCTTCAGATTTAGGTTTTAACCATTTTTCTGTTTTAGGTTTGCGATTTTTCAGGTTTTAATCATTTTTTCGATTTTTCAGGTTTTAATCATATTTCTGTTTTAGGTTTTAGTAATTTTTATGTTTTTTAGGTTTTATTTTTGCTTGTTTTTGAATTTTTCATGTTTTAATCTTCTTTCTGTTTGAGGTTTTAACCATTTTTTTTAGGTTATAATCATTTTTCTGATTTTTCAAGTTTTAATCACATTCTCACCTGAGGATAACAACATTTTTTGCGAAACACATTTTTCCGCTTTCAATAAATAAACCAGAAAAAAATCAAAAAAACAAACAAACTAGAATTTGTTCAAATTAATTCAGAAACAAATTGAAATCGTGTTGTAAAATTTTCCCACACGTTTATCACACAAAAATCTAACAATTTTGTCCCTGACTTTCTGTCCTACACGACTATTCAGTTTTTTTATGGAAGGAACGTGTTTAAAGTCAGACAAACTTCAAGTACTCAACTATTATGCAAATAAATGCAAAAAAAGATGAGAAAGTAGATATTTATTGTTGTTTCTCCAAGGATAAATTCGCGAAAATAATTTTTTTAAAATTCAAAACCACAAATTTTTTAAACCAGAGTAATGTTGGCTAAGAAATCTATTTTAGTTTATTCTGTCATTTCTGTCATCTGTCAAAATAAACGAAGTGTCAAATACGAAATTAGAGGTGACATTGAATATTATAGCAAATTTCAAATTAATGGATATCCAGGTCATAACTATAGCAGATTTCAGTTTATGTACAACATACATCTAGTACCTTTATGACTACACAGCTTTTCTAAATTACAAAAAAAAATTTTTCTTACATACCTGTATATAATGTTGCGAGAATGCAAATAATCAAACGCTTCCACAACACACGCCGTATAAAACCTCGTTGTGGCATCATCAAAATGTCCTTTATCCCTCAGAACCGTCCATAATTCCCCTCCTAAACAACTTTCCATCAACATATACAAATATTTGCGATCTTTAAACGTCTTAAACAACTTAACAATAAAATCGCAATTCGCCTCGCCCATTATTTCTTTCTCAGACATGATATGTTGCTGTTGACGTGTTTCGACAATTTGCGCCTTCTTCATTTGCTTCAATGCAAAGGAACGTTGCTGATCGCCTTGAATTTGGACAAGCTCAACACGACCAAAACCACCAACGCCCAATGTTGTTAGCTTCTTCAAATCGCTGAGCTGGACGTGCTCGAATTCTTCATTCATTCTAAATTAGACAAAAAAAATAATAATAACAATTATATATATCTACAATTATAATGTAGTTACGTAACTAGTTATGAAAAGAACTTTTTTATATAACCGTAAGGATTGTACAAGGATTTATTTATTGTAATTAGTATAAATACTTTTCATAACTAGTTAGGTAAAGTGTTGCTTTACGTAACTTGTGATGTAATGAAATTCATTACATACCGCTAAACAAAAAAAATTGAGAGAATTGTTAAAAAATTTGTGATTTCGTTGCTCACTTACCCTTCATCCCCTTTAGCATGTAACAAACATTAATTTACAAATCACACCCCTAAATTTCATCCCCAACAAACTCACCTTCTTCTATCCACACTTTCGTCCTTGTACTTCGTCCTGATTTCATCCAAATTCGAAATCAGTTGATTGAACGTCTCTCTATCAATAACCAAACAGTACACCCCTTCAGGATTATCTACAATAATATTCGCTGTTCGCAAATCATCCCCTTGCAGCGCTTTCTCTCCGAAGAAATCCCCCTTCCCCAACGTCCTTATATACTTTTCCTCATTGCTATCTTGCATTTTTTTCGTGACCTTGACTGTTCCTTTACTGATTATGAAGAAAGTGTCACCCCTTGCACCCTGTCTGATGATGTAATCCCCATTCGCGTAGAAAGTCTCTTCAAGGACATCTGAGATTTTGATAAGGGTGTCTTCGGGGAGATTTTTGAAGATTGGAACACTCTTGAGGAAATCGGTATATTCGGCTTGACGGATCAAGCCGGTTCGCATCATAATCGTCTGGAAGCATTGTCGTTCGATTGCCCATAATTTACAGTCGGTGGCGGCTTTGATGGTGGCGGTACGTTGGCAGTTGTAGAGGATGGCGAGCTCGCCGAGAACTTTGCCAGGGGTTAGAGTACTGAGGAACTTGTTTTCGCGGGAGACTTCCACGCAACCCTCTGGAAAAAAGAAAAGAGAAATTTAACACTAAAATCTGGTGCTCCTTATCAGTACAGCGCACTGAATTTAAGTAAGAAGCTGTGGTAAACAATGTAAAAACAATTTTCTAGAAATTCAGAAAATAATACTCTCTAAGCTTCAAGATATTACATAATAATCCCTCTAAATTTTCTCTTTTAAAATCTCGCTATTCTTCTATTCCCTTCATTGAAAAAAAAAATTTCTCTTTCTTGTTGCTTTTAATTCTAAATGTTGTCTTTCGACTTGTCTGGTACACGATAAAAAACAGGTGTCTACTTCGTTAGACAGGACGAAGGATTGCAACAAGAATTCGTGAACATATAAGGACAATAGAAAAGTACAAAAATAAGGTAAATAAAAAAATAAAAACTGTTTTGATATAAAAGATTTCTAAGTGTCCATAAGAAGGTCAGTTTATACGACACTAAAGGACCATTTAACAAGTCAAGTGAATATTTTTTTTTATATTATTATGTAAATGTCAGTGACCTCAGTTAAATCTGCAATTACAAGACACTTAAGTGTTACAAAAAAAATTAGATTACGTAGGTTTTATGTTAGTCGCCTACTTAACATCTGTAAAATGTTTATAACTCTTCCAAAAATAACAATAAATTAAAATAATAATCCAGTTTCTTTGTTAATTTTTTTATACTTATAAAAATCAATAAATTCTTTGTTAATTATACTTGAAAATGTTGCTGACCTTTAATAAAATAAATATCAATTTACAAAAACCAAAAATTTGAAAACTTGTTTAAACTAACAGAGATTTTTGCCTAAAACCTGAATTTATCAAGAAAGAAATCAGAATTTTGAAATTCTGAAAACAAAATCAATTAACAACTAATTAATAAGACAGAAAACAAAAAAAAAACTCCATCAATAAATAATTTGGATAAAAGAACCAAAAATTTGGTGATCCTTACGGGATTTTTGTTTTTTTTTGTCAAATTATTTATTTCTGAATTTTTTTTCTGTTATCCAAGTAGTTTTTTTTTTCTCTCAGAGTGATAGTTGATACATCTGTCTCTGTTTTCTGTGCGTTTTTACTAAATTTGAGTGTAAAAAGACTGTATTATTGCCATTTTTTTCCAATATTGGGAGCCGAAGGCGACATTTTACTAATTTTGAAATCCAGAAATGTAATTTTGCTAAGGTTAGAAGCTAGAGACGTTGTTTCTCAACCATTTTCTAATCGACAAGTAAATACAAAAACAATATTTTATCCAATTTTGGGAATTGGAAGTGACATTTAACTAATTTCAAGTTCCAGTAAATTTATTTTACTAATTTTATAAGTTGAAGACAATCGATCGAATCAATTGTTTTCATCAATTTTTTAATTACATAAAAACAATACTGTTTACAATTTTAGGAGCTGAAGGCGACATTTTACTAATGTTGAAAGCCGCAAACGTAATTTTACTAATTTTGTAATTTAGAGGCTATAATTTCTCCCATTTTTTCTAAAAAAATTATTATAAAGGAGACATTTTTTGCGAATATCAGGAGTAGGAAGGAGGACTAAGTATCGCCTCAGACTCCTAAAATTTTTTTAATATTACCTCCGGCTCTTTATTTGGAAAAAAAATCGGCTTTGAAATTCAGGAGCGTATTTTTACTAATTTCTTAAGATGGGAGTTATACATCTTCTCCACTTTTTTTAAATGGCGACATTTTGTTCAATAATGGGATTCGGAGGCTCCGAAAAATTGACTGTCACCTCCGATTTCCAAAATTATTTTAGAATATGATTTTGCTAATTTTAGGATCTGAATGTGTTTTTTCTCATCAACTTTTAAATTAAGAAGCACAAAGACGATATTTTTTAGATTTTCGGAACTGAAAGCGTAGTGTTACTAATTGTAAAAACCGGAAACGTAATTTTATAAGTTGGAGGGCGTAAATTAAATTAAAATATTTTTTCAAATTTTGGGAGCCAGAGGCGATATTCTACTTCCCAAAAAACAGATCGAATATTGCCTCCGGCTCCCAAAAATTGGAAAAACATCGCTTTTGAAAGTCATAATCTTAATTTTATTAAATTTACTCATTAATTTTCAAAATAATAAATACAAAGACGATATTTTTTTCTAATTTTGGAAACTTAAGCTGAGATTTTACTAATTATTAAAACAGGAAACGTTATTTTATAAATTTTGTAAGTCAAAGGCAACATTTTTCCAAATTTTGGGAAGCGGATGTAACATTTTACTCCCAAAATTTACCAAATATTGCCTCGGGCTCTCAAAATTTTGAATATCTCGTCTTTAAAATCCAGAAACTCAAATTTACTAATTCTAGAAGCTGACGACAACATTTCTTACCAATTTTCAAAACAGTAAGTACAAACACAATATTTTTTCTAATTTCTAGAAACCAAAACAAGATTTTACCAAATGTGAAATCCAGAAACGTCATTTTACCAATTTCATAAGTTGGAGCACTAATTTTCTTATCAAATTTAAAATAACGATACTTTACCAATTTTAGAGGCCGAAGGCAACATTTTATGTATATTTTACTAATTTTGTAAGTTGGAGGAAAGGATCTCTCGCTCTTCATGGGTTTGTGGCGACGGCGACGCTCGGATCGAAACGAAATTGTACTCATCGTATTCTCCATGAAAAAAACCCGCGAAAAACTTATGACTCCACAGAGATGTTCGCAATGGAACTCATCATCGACCTCGTGTACCAGCTTAATCGGTTTCTCATACTTCTAGAACACTCCCAGAAGGTGTATCCAGAGTGTCGCTCTAAAAGACACTCTCCACGTATGCTAGGAATGTCGAAAAAAGATTTTCGTTTTACTTAAGCAAGACCGCTAACTTTCGATTAGGTACCTAATTGAAGGGTATGATAAGTAAAAAATCAAATATCATTCATGCATTAATTTTAAATAATAATTAGTTTCATATTGTTTAATTTAGGTAAGATTATTTCTACGGGTATAAATGTATTATTTCTTCTATTATTCAAGTCGCTAAAGTTAAAAGTGATGGAAAGGTCATAAAACTAGTCTTAAATCCTCGCCTTAGGAGGGCGTCCGCTAGGGTGGAATAAATAACCTCGTCACACGACAAAACTGACAGATTTAAGGAAAAATCGAGCTAAATGACGAATCTTTATCACTTAATTGTGACTAAACCGTTGGTCCTGCCACAATGGCGCAATGACAACTATTTTTTGTTTTTCCATGGAGAATACGATGAGTCCAATTGTGTTTCGATCCAAGCGTCGCCACAAACCTATAAGGAGCGTGCCATCTCCAATTTAAAAGCTGAAAACAACATTTTACTAATTTTGAAAACCACAAACACAATTTTACTAAATGTATAAGTTAGAGGCGCTATTTTTCCTAAATTTTTCAAAAAAAAAATATATATATATAAAGGCGACGTTTTGACCTTTTCGGCTTCAAAAATTTACTGCCACCTCCGACCTTCAAAAATCTAGCTTTTGATACCCATTTTTAAAGTTGGAGGCAACATATCTCCTCTATTTTTTATAAAAAATAGCGAATTTTTTTTCCAATATTGCGATTTAGAGATTCCAAAAAAATTGTTTGTCACTTTTTCGCTTGGAATTTCTAAATTTTTAAATTTCTAAATTTCCAAAATTGAAATAAATTATGTCGCCTTTGAAAACCAGGAACGTAATTTTACTGATTTCAAAATCAGAATCCGCTTTTTTCCAAAAATCTAAAAATGAAATTTTATATTATTGAAATCAATATTCTAGAAACAATTTTTTTTCGAATATTGGTAGTTAGTGTTTTTAGAATATTGTCTAGAAAAAAATATAAGTTCGATTTACAAACGATAACCCGTGCCGACTAGCGATTTAAACTTGTCCATACAAGTTGCGTAAGTACTGCGCTGTGACTTATAACTACATGTTTTGTCATTTCATACGTGGTTTTTGAGATTATTCAAAAACTCACTAGCTGTTGCGTCTACTTCCTCCACAAATAACTTAGAAAGTCGAGAAGATTCAGACGAAGAACAGATCTTAAATTCTGAACTAAGCTTGCCGGACGTTCCCTGCCATAAACTAAGCTCAAAAAGAGGTAGAAAGAACCTCATTACACCTAAACTAGTTGCAGCTTTAGATTGATCCCAGTTAAGCATTAGAGACTCCGTTTACATTCTTAATGCGGTGGTAGAAGCGCTTGGTCTAAGCAGCGATGGTTTCCCTACAAACAAATCATCGATTCAGCGAATTCGTACTGAAACTAGAAAATCAAGGGCAGAAGCAATCAAATCTGACTTCTAAAACAATGTACCCGACGTAGTTACAGTCCATTGGGATGGAAAACTATTACCCGGGTTGGATGTACAAAGTTCAAAAGAAGAACGCTTGCCAGTTATTGCTTCGTTTGATGATAGAAAACAGCTTCTTGCGGTGCCGAAACTAGAACGTTCTTCTGAAAAACATTAAGCTAAGACTATCTCAACAGCTCTGTTTGACTGGAATCTTCTTGATAAAGTACAAATAATGTGCTGCGACACAACAGCCTCCAATACTGGTCGTTTCAATAGAGCTTTTGCTATTTTGGAGCAAACTTTAGGAAGAGAATTGCTGCTTTTCGCCTGTCGTTATCATGTTTATGAATTGGTTCTAAAAGCTGTTTTTGAAACCAAAATTAAGCAACTTACTAGTAGCCCAGATATTCCGCTGTTCAAAAAGTTTAGAGAAAAACATCGATTCTAGTAATATTGAACCATGTCTTAATTTCGTAAAAAGACGTGTTGCCGACACAGACATTCAAGCTTTGTTAATGATTTATAAGGCAGAATTAGACAAAAGCTTTGTAAGAGATGACTGCCGCGAATTGGTCGAACTGTGCGTAATATTTTTGGGAGAAGACACAGAAAAACTAAAACTAAGGCCCCCCGAAGCTATGTACTAATCACGCTGGATGGCGAGAGCAATCTATTCTTTAAAAATTTGTTTACTTTAGTCACAATTCAGAATAACTGCGATGGACATATAAGCGAGATGTTTGCTTATTCATCGTGATGTTGTATGTTAAACCGTGGCTCAAATGCACAGTTGTGACTAAAGCACCTAACCAAGATTTGCGCTTCTTGAAGATATTAAAAGAGTACGAAAAAATTGATGCAACGATTTCTAATGCCTCTAGAGCAAGTTTAGCCATCATTTGTGGTATTTATGTGAAGAGACAGTCATTCTATCACTGTTTGATGATGAAGTTGATAACCAAACTAAGAAGGAAATGATTGCCAACTTCAACAGGGACAGAATCTCAGATTTTAGTAAATGTTATGACCCCACGGAGAAAGAATTGTCTCAAAACTTGTTTGGTAAGTTAAATTGACTTTTTGTGATATTTTGAAATTGTTATTGATTTTTTTGTTACTTAACTTATTTTTCTTTTTTTTCTGATAAAACACTTGATGATTTTGTATCGGAAAAGAGCAAACAATTAGTATCACGACTGCAGATCGATGACAGTTTTTTAAAGGAAGATGTATCTTCCTGAAACACTAATGCTGCTTTTCTGGAAGCTAAAAAAAGAATAAGTTGTTTGAGAGTTATGAATGATACTGCTGAAAGGGCTGTTATTTTGATGCAAAATTTTAACTGACTTATCACGGCTGAAGAAGAACAAAAACAGTTCTTGATGTTCAGGAACATAGAAAATTGTATCCGGACTGTAATAAAACTATTCTAAAAAGAAGTTACCCGGCCTGATTGTTATAAATGTATTTTTCTAATTAAAGACTAATGTTTATCTAATTTCATTGTCCCTTTTGTTCACTTATGTTATGGCACTTCTAGTGATTTTACAGCAGACCGACCTATCAGGACAAAATTGCAGTTTTTACTAAACTTTGAAGCTCGGTCGGCACTGGTTGTAATTGTGCTAGAAAGACGAAATTTTATATTTGAGTATCTTATAGCATTAGTAAAAAATATAGAGGGTATGCATTTTGAATTTTTTTTCTGATATAAGGGACACCCTAGTAGTTAGAGGTGGAATTTTTTTTCCAAAATTTACCAAACATCGCCTCCGGCTCCCAAAATTGGAAAAATATGTCGTCTTTGAAGCAGAGAAAGTTAATTTTACTAATTCTAGAAACTGGAGACAATATTTCTTAAAAATTTTCAAAACAATAAGTACGAAGACTTTAATTTTTTAAATTTTAGAATCCGTAATTCTTACTAAATCTTATCTAACTAAATTTAAAATCCCGAAAAGACAAATTTCATTATACCAAATTTACTGTCGCCTTTACTGGCTCCCAAAATTTATAATAAACTACAAATTACTTCACTCGACTTTGGCTCATATCGTAGTATACAGTGCCTTCAAAAATAATCTCAACCCACGTGATTAAATTACTTATATAGTATATTAAGTATGGAGAACGGTAAGAAATGCTTACCGTTCGAAGACAATTGTTTGGAGGAGGAGCGAAGCGACGACTCCAATTATTGTCTGAGAACGGTAATCCTTAACGTTCGACATGCTTATAACGTTTTTTGCGCGATTGGAGTTTCCAGAATAATAATAATAATAATTTATATCAATACATTTGTGATAATCGGGAAGATTGAAACTGAAAACTTTGGGTGGCTGTTCCATGGTTGCTATGGTTTTGTTCCAAACAAGTAAAATTGTCTTTTTGATACAATCATTCCTACATAGTTCTGTTTTGTGGTTCCGTTTTCGAAGCAAATATGAGCGATAGTGATGATCTACCGGATGATTTAGAAGACGCTTGGCAAGAAGGATGTTCGGCAATAATTCCAGAAAAATCTAAAGCCCGATATGAACAGACATACAAGTTGTTTAAGGAATGGCGTGAAGCAAAGAAGATTTCTGCAAATGAAAAGAGCTTGTTAGCGTATTTTGTGGTGAGAAGTGGACACTTGAACGCCCCAGGCAGTTTATGGGCGGAGTATTCTATGCTGAAGAGTACAATTTTTCTCCACGATACTATCGATATTTCTAAGTTTGCTACATTAATTGCTTATCTCAAGAGAAAAAATATTGGATATCGGCCTAAGAAGGCTAAAATTTTTACCAAAGAAGACATGGAAAAATTCTTGAATGAAGCACCAGACGAACAATTTTTAATTCAAAAGGTATGTTGTAGATGATGAGGTGGTACATCTGAGTTCTAAGGAAACAATATATTTGCAGGTAGCAATGATATTGGGAGTATCGGGCGCTTGTAGACGAGAGGAATTGTACAATATTAAAATAAGTGACATAGAAGAACATGAAGAAATGTTTATATTAAATATTCCAAATACAAAAACAAATATTCAGCGAACTTCACAGTTATTAATAAAGAAAATGAAGCAGTTCATTATTTGGAAATACTTCGAAAATACATAAGAATTCGACCAAGCAACCCAACGTCAGATCATTTATCGAAATGGCAAATGCACTAGGCAAGTCACAGGAAAAGGCACAATTGGAGGCTGGCCGTCAAAAATTGCAAAGTATTTGAAGTTGCAAGCCCCTGAAGGTTTTACTGGACACTCGTTTCGACGCACATCGGCTACACTTTTGGCGAATAACGAAGTTGATGTGTTGGGACTAAAAAGACATGGTGGGTGGCGTTCATCAACGGTGGCCGAGAGTTACGTGGAAGATTCCCTCCAAAACAAAATTGAATTTGCTCATAAAATTCTACACAGCGATGTTGGTGGACTATTACAACAACCTGGGACTTCTACGTCAGAAAGTGTGTCTATTAACACTAGAAACTCAAACGCGAGTGGTATTACTATTATTAATTATAATAATTGTACATTTAATTTTAATAAATAAATCGCAAAATTGTTTTTTTTTTTAGATTTAATTGCTTACCGTTCACTGAAGTGTTTTATTACAATTTTTAGGTCTATTTAGTCACGTGGCTTGAGGTTATTTCTGAAGGGTCCGTATCTAATCGTGTTTCTAAATCGCGAGCACAATATTTTATTTTCTACACTTACAACAAAAAAAAAACATAAAAACAGAAGAAAATACAACATTCTAATTTTCGAAATATCTTATGTTTATTAAAATAATTTATGTCACGTGAAATGTGGCAAAACAATGTAAAAAAGTATAAATCACTGACGAAACTGATATCTAAACGTGGTGTTAGGAAAACATCTCCTAACACCACGATATCTAAAGAAAAGTTTTGTGAGGAAGTTAATCTTGCCACTTATCACTTCTTTGAAGTCAGGCTTTTATGATTGTAACAAAATCCAGGTTTATGTCCTCTTAGAAGCAAACTTTTACTGCAAAAATAATAAATTGCTTATTATGTATACAATTACGAGGAGCGTAATAATATCACTCATGAACGCACTTTTGTTAAGTAGTAATTACATAAATAATATTATCATAAAACCAGCTTAGGCTTTCTCTTATTTTCTCAAATTTTCAGCAAAATTCCGAAAGAGAAAATATTCAAAACAATAAAGCAAACTAAATACTTGTCAAGCGTTTGCAAATAAATTAATTACGCTGAGAGAAAGTTTTAAAATGCGCTAAACTGGTGAATTTTTCTGCTTTACAAGGATGTCTTATTTACATATAATGAAGTTTTTAATGAAATTTATTTTCTACAAGATGATATAACATGAATATACAGTATGTTATGTTTGGTTTCACTTTTAAAATTCGTACAAGTGAGGAATACCTAAGTGGTTTGCCGTTGCCGACTTCCTTATTTGCAAAGTAATTTAAAATATTTTTAAGAGAGGATGTGTTAAAATTTATGACTGAGCTTCGCGTAAATTGTCAAAAACTAATTGAGTTTTTAATGAATTGCAAATTTTCGTAATTAACCCCAAACATAAATAAAAAATGAAATTTTAGGTTAATTGCCAAATTTGTTTTGACTTTATTATAAATATAAATTATTCAAGACTCTCTTGCATTTACTAATTCCGAATAACATAAATTTTTATGTCCTTATTTACTACTTTAGTCACATTCTCATTCTATCCTAGATATGCCCACTTGTAAAAAGAAATTAGTGAGTTACCTGTGATTGTATGATTATTAAGCTTCGGTGCTGGAGAGTCTTGATTAAACGACAAGATAATTAACTGGTGTAATCCAACGGGTTGCATGTTATACATTCAACTGGTCTACACAGTTGACTAGTAGACTAGTTAAATGAATAACATGCAACCCGCTGGATTACACCGATTAATTACCTGGTCATTTCATCAAGACTCTCCAGCACCGAAGTTTAGTGATTATTTATTTTTGTAAATTAACAAAGGGCATCTCATTACATAAACAATGTTATTTTTGCTATTACTAATCTAAAAATTGAAAACAAATATCTCCTCTAGATTTTAAAATCAAAAAAATGTTATTTTTGGTACCAGTAATTTCAAAAAACGCCACTCTTGTATTTACTAAATAAAAAAAAAAGAAAAAGTGTCACACACGGCTTTAAAAATCATTAATATTTCGCTATTAGTATTCAAAATTAGTAAAATACATATACCGTAGGACTCTTGAAATAAGCAAATTGAGGGCTTGCACTTCCAAAATTTGAAAATTAACGTCACTTCTCTGTTTATTAAAAATCAAAAATAAGAAATGGTGCTTCCGGTATCTAAGAGTAGTAAGAATTGTTTTCCAACTTTTAAAATTCGTAAATTCGGCTTAAAAAATTCGTAAAACATTGCCATCGTCTTCTAAAACTACTAAAAAATTGTCTCTGGCTTTTTGCAATTTTTTTCTATCAATATAGAAAAAAGAGGCACTGTTTTTATAATTCTAAGAGCTAGAGGCGGCATTTTATAATTTTGAAAGCTTAATAATTATTAATTTTAAAAGCTGGAAGCCGTACCTGGTAGCTTTATTAAATTAGAATCCAAAATCGACATTTTTCCAATTTTGGAAAACAAAAACATATTTTATTAATTTTAGATGCTAGAAGAAACATTTTACTAATTTAGAAAAAAACGAAATATAACTTTATCACTTTTATAAACCAAAAGAAAGGGCGTTCTTTTAAATTTCTAAATAAATAATGTTGAAAGTGTCTTGATTTTATAATTATAGAAGTAAGAAGAAATATTTTACTAATTTTAAATATTAATGCAAAATTTTACTAATTTTAGAGGTTAAATATAGTGTCTTGATTTTTTATTATTATTTAGTGAACAGAAATATGAGATTTTTATCAATTTTGAGTACTGGAAATATTATTTTACAAATTTTGGAAGACAACTACCACAATTTACTAATTTTCAAATACAGAAATGTAATTTTACTAATTTTAAAAGCAGGAAATAATATTTTAAAATTTAAATCAATATAAAAGTGTAATTCTAGAAACAAGAAGCAACATTTTACTAATTTTGAAAATCTAAAGCGACATTTTCATTTTTCATTTAATAAATCAGAACAAAAAATGTTGTTTTTCTACGAGTAGTCAAAGCTTCGCTTCGAGTTTCAAAATTAGTAAAATGTCGCCTTTAGCTGCCAATATTATAAAACCAGTGAATCTTTTGTTTTTATTCATTAAAAATATAATAAAATTGTAACCGCGTGAATTCTAATAATCCGAGCGCCCACCAGAGTAGTGCTAAGATCGCTTCCACCCTCTCCAGAAGTCTGGAAGAAACCACCCTTGACCGAAGGGTACCGACAACCCTAAATAAAAAGCATCCACCCACAGCCAAGCAATCAGTTGCTCTCTTGCATCAACCGGGCATCCTGGGGGTCCTAACTGGTCTTGTGAGCTACTCATACTCTTCTGCATCGTCAAGGAGTCGCTTTCTTGCACCAACAGGGCATCCGTGGGGTCCCTATCTGGTCAGACTCTCGGTACATCCGCATTCGAACTTAACACCACGGTCTCGACTTGGGTGCGAAATAATATTAACTAAACTAAACATAAATAAACTTTTTATGTGAATAAACCGATTACAAAATATATTTATTTACACTAACTTTAAAAAACAGGAACTAGAGACAATATTTTATTAGTTTTGGAAGCCCAAGTCAATATTTTACTAATTTTAGAAGACGAAAAAAACATTTCTTTTTATCAATTTTTAATAAATACAAAGATAGGACTGATTTTCTAATTTCGAAAGTAAATTATTACAATATACTTGTTTTACCGAATAGAAGGCTATATTTTACTAATTTAAAAGCCAGAGGTAATATGTTTTATCAATTTTTAAACAAATAAAAACAAAATTACATTATTTTTATTATTTTGGAAGCTGCAGCAACACTTCTTATATTATTGAATAAATAAAAATAGGATTAACGTTAATTTTAGATATTTTTTTTAAATTAATTACTAGAGTAGTAACTTTTTTAAATTTTTAGATCTCGAGCCAATTTTTGGAAGGCTCCAGCAACATTTTACTAATTTTACAAGTAGAAGATGATGTTTTCAAATTTTAATTAATATAAAAATATAATTCTAGAAATAAGCAACGTTTTACTATTTTTAAAAGACAAAATTAATATTTTACTAATTTTATAAATCGAAAATGACAATTTTTATCTTTTTTTTATTTAGCAAATACAACGTTGAGATTTTAAAACAACATTTTACTAAATCTGGTAGTTAGAGACAACATTTTACTAATTTTAAAATATAAGCCGCGTTCGGCTTTGTCACTCCGAGTGCACCGCCTCTTTCCTTATCTACTTCATTGAGTCTATATATCACTATCTCTATCCGGTGACAAAAACTTGATGCTTTTTGACACTGTATCCAAAACAACACACACTCTTTGTGCATCCAGTTATTAGATGGGGCAGAAAGAGCGTACGTTGTCATGAAAACAGTCGTTATATTAGTAAATCCTGAATTCAAATAATGCGACAGATTTATCTGTCCTAAATGAAACAAACAAAGACAGAATAGGTGCACTCGGAGTGGCAAAGCCGAATGCACCTATAGAAGCGATATTTCTTTTCAATTTTTAAATCCGTAATAGCAAAAATAACATTGTTTATGCAATTTTAAAAGCCGAAGGTAACAAATTAGTTATTTTCGAAGCTAAAGACAATATTTCTGTTAAGTAAGAAACACAACAACAATAATTTATAATGACGAGTAACCACACAATCACAGGTAACTCACTAAGCTAAGCTCTATTTTTTCAAAACTAGAACATACTAAATGCCGACACTTTTTTAAAAATAGAATACATAATTAATTAAATAATTGTGATACTAAAAAAATTTTTTTTTTGGTTTACATTGTTCTAACTTTGTCATACTTTTAATCGAAATTTAATGCTAATTCAGTTCTTTTTATTTTGTTGTGATTGTATGGTTATCTTGTTACACCTACGAGACACTCTTGAGGGAGTAAATAACGCAATGTCAGTGACCTTAATAATTTAAACAATCGTTATTAAAAGCCATTAATTTTGTTGTTTGTTGTATATAAATAAATTGAAGAAAATATTTCTAGTGGCTTTGATTGAATTAGTGTTTACAACATTACATCATAATTCATTGTTTTGAATTATGCAATCAACGAGTCTCTGAAAACACTTGCAATATTCTAATAACACTTAATAAATTATCTGTAATTTTAGCTATATAAAATATACTCAGCGAGTCAGCGACATAAAAATTGCGCTGCCTTTAAGAAGGAGGAGGAGTGGGGTGATTATAAATCAAATAATTAAATTAATTACAATGTAAAACTGAATGAACCGTGACGAAACTTGAGTCATAGCTGATTCCTAATAAATAACATATCCGTTGAAAGCAAGAAAACCATCAGAGAATTGACCTTCTCTTGCGGTTACTGACTAATTAATCGAAAAGGTTATTCTCGTTAAGCAACTGTATCTAGCGGTTATTTGCCGTTTTCTTAATAGAAGGAAGAGTAAGGCACAACCGAATCGGATCGCTGTACCGTTAGAACGTATTGCAGTTGTTTGAAAACAAACGTATTAATGAGGCGCACCCTTAGAAAGTAAATGCGATTTTTGCTGACCTCCGAACTTGAATTGTTTACGTTTTCTAGGTGATTTTACGGTCACGAATGACTTTCTTTGATCGATTTGTGAGGGAAAATGAAGAAAGTTGAAAGTGTGGGAGCGCATTCCAAAGGGGTGAAGCGGAACGGTGCGCAAATATTTAAAAAAAAAATGACATAGTTATACCTCTGAGAATATTCATTTTATCATTAGATAATTATTTGAGTTAGTTTAAGGTGTAATAACAAGATAAAACAAAAAAACACTATTTAAAAAAACACACCAAATAATGATAAAAAAGTTTAGGATCCAATATGGCCAACAAAAAAAGCAATATTAATAAAACAGCAAATTATTTGCAAAAATCATGTAAAACGGTACTGTCAAGTGTCTTTTCGATCATTGATTACGATTTTGATATAAATTAGAAAAAAATAAGATGGCGGACCGAATTCAATGTTATCAAAATATCTGATATTTTACAGCAATAACGCGCTATATATTTAGGTGAAGCTAAATTACACAGTTTGTTGAATGACCGAAAATTTATTACCAACATAAACAAAAATATAGTGTTAGAAAATAATTTATTAATATCTTTGGGGCTTTTGGTGACAATGTTAATGATACAGCGATAAATATACGCACACCTACTCACATAGTTACTATGTATAAGCAAATAATTTCTTTATTTTCTCTCATCCGGTTGCTTTTTAAGCGACTTGTTATGAATAACGTCTTTTGAATCATAATTACATCTTTACAACGATCAAATTGGTAATGTAAGACATTCTTTTATTAGTCAATGAATAATTACGGTTCGGGAAAAGTGCTTTTAAATAGAATTTTATTTCTCTCTTTACTACAAAGTATTAAAAGGCTCTCACTGAGCTGTGAAAAGCCGATTTTGAAATTTTAATGCCAGATGTTAAGATCAAGAAGGTTTAAAACGTTTTACGAGGAAATTGAGAAAACTGCTCTTTTCTCTAATTGATTATTCGCATCACAAAGCATCTTCATACTTTCTCTAGATTTTTTTTGTTTTTTCAAATAAGTAAACTTTATTTTTGTGTTGCCTTGTTATGTGATTAGATTACTGCACTGTCATTATGTAAACAACCAACCATCTTGTACCTTTTAACATCTTGAATGTTAACTACCCACCTTTCGACCTCTCCCAACCACA
Organism: Tribolium confusum; assembly: GCA_029207805.1. NCBI lineage: Eukaryota > Metazoa > Arthropoda > Insecta > Coleoptera > Tenebrionidae > Tribolium > Tribolium confusum. The sequence continues at coordinate 2,428,349 of JALGAY010000007.1, read as the reverse complement.
AAATCATCACTAATCACACCACGAACCCCATCAACAAGCTGCATAATCCCGCAATTAAATTTAATGGTAGTGAAAAAAAAACTCTTGCCGGCAGAACTGAAATCTTGTTTATTTGTATTGCCGTGGCTTATTTAACGATTATGTTGTGCTCCTGGTGCTCCTCGAGAAATTATGAGGAGACTTCAATGCAAAATCAAGCGACCAAAATCCAAGATAAAATTCTGTTGTAATTTTGTTTGGTTTCGGAGTTTCGGTATAAGTCAGACACTTATTGTATTACTCGGTTTTGTTTATTGGCATACGTTTCGCTTCTTTTTTTTTTGAGGCTTCTTCAGGGCTATTAAACTAGGAAAACATGTCTTGCAGGGGGACTATTTTCTAAGGAAGATTTTTTACAAAATAGCTTTCCTCTGCAGGCCTTGAAGAAGCCTCAAAAAAGAGGCGAAACGTAGACCAATAAACAAAACCGAGTATTACAAGTGTCTGACTTATACCGAAACCAAACACAATTAATAAACCCAAACACACAGACGAAAAAGAAAAAAATGGAACCAATTATGTCTTAATTTTTATTCAGTGAGCGAAAAAAAAAACAGTTATAGTAATACACTTACAAGTCGTTTCCGGAATACGAAATGACTTGGGTGCAGCTAGTTTTGTTTCGAATTTGATAAATCTATAAAGCTACAGTTACATTTCGTATTCAAATAAGGAGAGGTGTGAAACGATTTTCATTCTGTAAGCTTTATAAGGTTACTTACTGTACTTTGATTACCGATTTTGATAAAAATTTGCTTTAGATTATTTCAGTGACGGAGTGGCGCACTGGTTTACCGGAATTTCCTGATTTAGTAGTGTTTAGGCTACTAGCAGTTCTAGTCTAGCTTCAGCAAAAATTTTATTTATTGTAATATCTTTAATTTTCTTTAATTATTAAATTAACAGCTTCTAAAACATTTGAGTTGACCAAAAGCAAGCTCCAAAGACAGCAAGCTGCAAAACTATACACCAAAAAATTTTTTTTTCAGTTCTAAAACTTGATTTTTTGAGATACCCACCGATTTACAAGATTTTCACCACAAAAGTGGTTTTCAAAATATCTGTTGGGAACCCTGATCACCAGATTATTGCAAAATATACGTCTTTATACCTAGAAATCTTTAAAGATTCTGAATCAGTTTAAATTTTTGTTCTACGATAAGTACTTTTTGAGATATATTGAGATACAAATTTTTTAAAAGGATTTTTCAAAAATATCTGTTGGCAACACTAACCCTTAAATTATTCCAAAATCAACGTCTTTACACCTAGAAATCTCTGAAGATTCCGAATCAGTTTTTATTTTGGTTCTACGATAAGTATTTTTTGAGATATCAATCGATGTACAAAATTGTTATCACAAAAGTGTTCTTCAAAAATATCTGTTGGCAACCCTGATTCTCAAATTATACTAAAATATATGTCTTTTGACCTAGAAAGCTCTGAAGATTCTGAATCATTTTTTATTTTTCTTCTAGGATAAGTACTTTTTGAATATATCCCGATATACAAATTTTTAAAAAATGTTTTTCAAAAATATCTGTTGGCAACACTGACCCCTAATTTATTCCAAAATAAACGTCTTAACACCTAGAAATCTCTGAAGATTCCGAATCAGTTTTTATTTTCGTTCTACGATAAGTATTTTTTGAGATATCGTCGAGTAAAATTTATGTCTTCTGAAAAAATTCGGGCAGAACAGCAAAAGATTCTAGAAAAATTTCCATTCGAGAAAAAGTAGTCACCGACTGGTAGAAAAAGAAGACTAAAAAAAAGTAAAAAAATACTAGAAGAATTAAAAAAAGTCGACTAGAAAACACGGCGAGCAATGTGATATTCTAAGAAACAAAGAAAGTTTCTAGAAAAATTTAAAAAATGACGATTGAAAGAGAAAAAAGAGCTACAGAAGATTCCAGATTCTAGGAGAGTTTAAAAAACGTTAAAAAAATATAGAGCATAAAGAGATTCTAGAATGGCTTAGTACAGAATTACAAGAAGACGAAGAACGAATAATTAAGAGTTGGAACGGAAAAAAATTAAAACTACAATCAGTAGAATGGAAACAATAAAAAAAGTTTCTGGAAAACTAGTAAAGATTCTGGAAGATCTTACAGAAAAACGTTTAGAAGAAAAAGTGTAAATAAAAATTCTAGAAGAAGTAGAAAATCACCGCCTGATAGACAAAGAAGACCTAAAAGAGTAAAAAAATTCTAGAACAATCTGAACGACGTCGACTAGATGAACACGGCGAGGAATGTGTTATATTTTAAGAAACAAAAACAGTTTCTAGAAAAGCTTGAAAAATGACGATTAAAAAAGAAAGAAGAGATAAGGGAAATTCCTAAAAATAAAATAAAAAAATTGACAATAGAGAAAATGACATTTAGAAGAAGAAAACGAGTCAAATATTTTAGTAGAACAAAAGAAGTTTCTAGAAGAGCATAGAAAACAACCATAGAATAAAGATAATGAGCAAGAAAGTGTTCTAGAAGATCCAAAAAAAGAATTTGAAACAACAAACAAAGGAGACAAAGAAAAGGAAGAACAAAATAAGTTTGTGTGTGAAGATATTCAAAAAATGATGACTAGAACAACAGTTTGAAAAAGAGAAGAGACAAAAGCTTTCAGAAAATAAAGATATTTGTTTATACCAGTCATAGATTCCAAGAAAATAGTTTTGTGGACCTAATATTTTTCGATATTTATTATTCGAAAAGAGAGTGAAAGTAAAACTTGAAGACTCGGTATACTTCAGTCATACCTAGTCTCGTTTGCCTTGCCAAATTCCATAAAAGCAACTGTTGATGCAGCGTTGCCAAATTATGTAATTTGCACTGCACCGGGTGTTAATTAAAACTAGTAAAACTTTAGCTTGCTATATCGGGTGTTTTCATTAAAAAAAATCCTAAAAGGTCAAGTAAAATCAAATAATGCTGAACCGCAGCCACGATTTGCACCTCCCATCCCACCCACACTCAGCCCCCACAAAAAATTCCGCACGGAATGCGCCTCACGTAGGCCGTTTTCGGCCCCAAAAACTCACCCGAATCTTTGACCTCTTCGCTGCTAGCACACTGCAAATTACCAGTCCGCCGCCTTCTCACTGCATACGTATGCACCGGAACGATCAATTTTGGCCTTGGAATTAAAAAATCACTTGAATTTTTCGGTTCTACTTTAGCTTGAACACCACTTTTATACAAGTTGTAGACACTAGGACACTCTTCACTTCCAGTGAGATTCCGTGGCGGAATTCTTTGGCGCGGCTTTTTCGGAAGATCGCTTTGCAGGATGTACTTGTTTTGGTCGTCGATCCACTCGCTGACGCGACTGGATTCACTGTCTTCATCGAAACGAACGCTCTTCATCTGCTTCTCCAGGTCATTTATCACGTTCTTCAGCTCATTTTCAGGTTGAAGAAGAAGTTTCTTTCGAGGCTTCGGGATCGGTTTGTCTAATTCGCGAAAACTGCGGCTTTTCTGAATCTTTGCTTGAGATGGCAGGTAGTAATTCGGAATTGGATTATTAATCCTAGCCAGACACTTCTCGCTGTGGTATTTTAGCTTCTCGTCCTTTTTAATTGGAGTAGTATACAATTCTTCTTGAGCTAACTCATCTAACATGTTTTGGTAGTGTCCCAATTTTGAAGAAAGTGTTCCTTCGCTGTATTTATCCCAAGAATTTGAGCCGGAACTATTCGTTGATGATAAATTTCGTTGAGTGTCTTCCCAGTTTGCTTCATATTGTCTTCCTCTGATGTCATTCGAGATGTCCATTTCTAACCATGCAGGATCATTGATCACTGCTTTGCCTGGATGATGTTTGATCTTCATTCTTCTTCTGTGGAATTATGTTATTGAAGAATTGAAGAAGCGAGAAATTGGGGTTTTGCTGCTGACCGGATATTATACTTTCTCACTTGGCCAATTTAAATAATGATTGGTTTAATTAGTTAGGCAAAAATTTGATATGATAAGAAAGGTTTCTTACGTAACGGTCTAATTTCCATTTCGATTAAATTAAGTGGAGCGTTTAAATACATTCTAATTATGCTAATTCAATGATAGGAATTATTACCGGAAGATCATGCATCATTTTAAGGTTGATATAATCATATATCATTATTTTAACACTGATCTAATGACACACATTTTTTTTATTTCTTTGGTTTTGCTACTTTTTCTATTTTTGTTCTATTTTAAGAACAGTGGGAGAGACTGAAAGTAAAAGTGACTCCAGAATTAATTTGCAATTTGAATGCTAATTTGTCTTTCTCGAAATGTCTCTTGTTGGCATTGATTTCGGTTTATTTTTATTACAGATATGTAAAAACAAAATCAGATTAGCTGAATTACAGTTGGTGTGACTGTAAAAGCCAATCAAAGCGGTAAAAATTATGGTTGGTGCAACTGTTTTAAACATAAAACGGCTTCTAGACACACTGAAGAATCAAAAACAATTACTTAATCAAAATTACAGTTGGTGTGACTGTAGAAGCCAATCAAAGCGTCAAGATTATGGTTGGTACGACTGTTTTAAACAAAAAACGGCTTCTAGATACACTCAAGAATTAAAAAAACGAGTTACTTCTAGATGCGTTTAATAAAAAAGTATTTAACTGAGATTAAAATTACAGTTGGTATAACTGTAAAAAACAATCAGAAGGCTAGAATTATGTTGGTATGACTGCTACATCCAAATTATTTATTTATTTAATTGAGATTAAAATTACTGTTGGTATAACTATGAAAGACAATCAGAAGTTTAAAATTATGTTGGTACGACTGGTTTTTAATTAAGAATAGAAACAAGTTGCTGAGTTTTTAAGAATGACATTTGGCAACAGCTTTGTAACCAATCAGAGCGTCAAAATTATAGTTGGCAAAACTGTGGAAATGGGAAACTACAAACAAGTTCATAAAAATCACAGTTGGTAGAACTGTTATATCCAGTCAAACTAATAGTTAAAAAGAATAAGAAATTTCTGAGTTACAAACTACTGTCGTTCTGTTGGTACGACTGTTTTAGTTAGTTGAAATGTTAAAAATCTGGTTGGTACAAGTGTACCAGTTTTTTCTTCGATCAAAAAGACGTTATTCTAGAAGAAATAGGGAAGATTCTAGAAGAGTTTAAGAAACAGCGTCTGAAAGAACAACAGATGACAAAGTTTGGTGGTAAAAAGAATAAGAGAAGTCATTTCTAGCAAGAACCAGAAGAAGATTCTAGATGAGCTTACAAGAAAAAGAAGAATTTGAGAAACGACAATAAGAGGATTGTAGAGGAAGTAGAAAGATGACGACTGGTGAAAAAAGAAGAGCAAAAACATATTCTAAAAGAAATCGAAAAATTCTGTAAGAAAAAACGTTTCTAACGATTTTAGAAAGAACAAATAAATAACAAGAAGATTCTGAAAAAACAAAAAATTATTATGAAAGAAAAAAAATCTAAGAACTGTGATTAGAAGAAAAACAAAAAAGGTGTTAAAAAGTAAGAAAAAATAAGGAAGAATAGAAGAAGGTTCTGGAAGTGTTTAACTAAGATCACTTAGAAGAAAATAAAGAATTAAAAAAATTTCTGGAAAAAATCTAGAAAAATAAAAAAGATTCTAGAAGAGCTTACAAACTTCTACATTAAAAAAATAAATAAATAAATAAAATTGTCAGAAAAAGAAGTGCAACAGGAAATTCTAGAAAAAGTAGAAGGACACTGGGTGATAGAAAAAAAAAAAAAGACTAAGAAGAATAAGTAAAATCTAGAACAAGCTAAAACGCTTGAAAAATGATGTTTGGAAGAGAAAAAAAATTAAGAAACAATCCAAAAGCTCAACGATGCAAAAATTTAAAAACCAACATTTAGATAAAGAAGACGAACAAGATATTGTAGTAGAATACAAGAAGTTTCTAAAAGAGCGTGAAAGACAGACAACCAGAGAATGCAAAAAATGAGAAAAAAAAAACTAAGATTTTGGAAGAACAAAACCGATCAGAAACGAGAAAAAACACTACGAACTAGAAGAAAAATCAGAATAAAAGAAGTTTCAAAAACAAATAAGAAAAAATTCTGAAAGAACAGAAAAAGTGCAGAGAAGCTTACAAAAGAGCCTTTAGATTAAAATAAAAATTTGAGAAAATAGAATTGGTAGAAGCAAAAGTGTAACAAAAGATTGTAAAGGGTTTTTCAATAAGAATGGGTCGATGTTAAAATGGAATAAAACAAGCTGTGTGTGAGGTATTCAAAAAAATTTTTTTTTATATGAAAGGATCATGCATGCCTTTATTTATGGAATATAACATCGTTCAAATGTCCGCCGCGACTTCTAACTGTGGCATGGATCCGAGTGGACAATTTTGAATGAGTCGCTCGCATAGATCTGGCTGAATTTGACCGATGGCATTGGTGATATTGACTTTAAGGGCATCGGTCGATTGCGGCTGATTGGTATAGACCTGCGACTTGAGAAAACCCCACAAAAAAAATCTAGCGGGGTCAAATCGCACGATCTTGGTGGCCAATTCAGGTCACCGTTGCGAGAAATAACTTTGCCCTCAAATCTTTCATGCAGAACGTCCAGCGTGGCGTCTGCTGTATGGCACGTAGCCCCGTCCTGCTGGAACCACATGTCGTCTACTTCCATATCGTTTAATTTAGGGCAAAAGAAATCTGTTAGCATCGTTCTGTAGCGCTCGACGTTGACGGTGATGGCCTCACCAACGTCATTTTCAAAAAAGTATGGATCGATGACGCCGCCGGCCCAAAATCCACACCAAACAGTAACTTTTTGTGGATGCATTGCAACTTGCTGAACCTCGTGTGGGTTAGCCTCGTCCCATATACGGCAATTTTGAGTGTTAACGTAGCCATTCATCCAAAAATGCGCTTCGTCACTAAAGATGATTTTTCGACCAAATGTGGGCTCTTCTTCTAAACGGTTCAAAGCCCAGTCAGCGAACAAACGGCGTTGTCTATGGTCATTAACTTTAAGCTCCTGAGTCAATTGGATTTTGTACGGGTGTAATCCCAAATCCCGACGCAAAATTCGCCAAGCTGATGTCTGCGAAAGGCCGAGTTCTTGTGCAAGACGCGGAATTGACAGCCTCGGGTTTTGCTGTACACTTTCACGTACGGCAGCAATATTTTCGGCCGATCTAGCATTTCTTTGACGACGGGGTGTTGGCTGATTGTTTACCGAACCCGTTGTTTCAAATTTGGTCACCAAACGCTGCAGAGTTGATTTCGTGTCTTCCATAAAATGGCCGCAACGAGCGCAATGTTCGAACTAACGAACAGTCATTTTGATAATAAAGTTTTATCATTTGGACGTGTTGCTCAAATGTGTAATTTGCCATGGTAATTTGGCATTAGTGACTGAGCAATAAACACCAGATTACACAGACACTACCAAGAAAACATGACCGCCACAGGGTGCCAACATCAACCCATCCTTATTGAAAAACCCTTTAGAAGATGTAGAAAGGCACCGGCTAGTAAAAAAAGAAGACTAAAAAAAGTAAAAAAAATATAGAAGAAGCTGAACATTCACTGAATCAACAGCGGTGAGTAATGTAATAAATAATCTATAAAAACAGAAAAAAAAGTTTCTAAGTAGAGCTTCAAAAATGACGTTTGGAGTAAAAAGAACAAATAAAGAAGATCTCAAAAATCAAAAAAGCTAAGAAACAACATTTAGAAAAAGAAGTTTCGAGAACAGCATGAAAAACAGCCATCGAATGAAGAAAATGAGCAGTAAAACGTTCAAAAAGAACAAAAAAAGATTTTGAAAGAACAAAGATTAAGAAAGCGATTAAAAATAATGACGACAGGAAGAAAAGAAAGAACAAAAGCTTGTATGTGCGAAAATATTAGAAAAACGATGACTAGAACAGGAGGATATCCTGAAGAAGTTCGTCAGTTTTCAAAAGAGAGGAGATATGTTCTAGAAATCATGAAAAAATTAGAAACAAAGCTACTAGAAGTTAAAGATATGAAAAAAAAAGTGAAAACAATTTTAGTTTTCTATTTTATTTTACGTCACGTGACTATATTCCAGAAATCTAACTGTTTTTTATTCAATGTGTTTAGTGTGCTTTGTTGCTTTTTGAAGAAGGCCGAAATTTCATTTATTTGCCTTATTATCAACGTAATGAACCAACAAACACTCTAATATGTCTTTAATTACCTCCGCTTACATAACTGAGGTCGCACTTCTTTCATTATTTTAACAAGTTTTTCAACAAAATTTACTTCTTACATAAAGCTACAAATTAATTTAATTATTATTATTAGCTGCTAGTCATTTCGGATGACAACAAAATGAAAGTATTGAACTCTTTCAAGCAGATAATTGATGGATGTCTTAAGTAAAATACTGTTTTGAGCTTTTTACTAGTTGGTTTAAAAAATTATTTTAAATTGTTATTGTTCAAATGTATGATGTAATTTTGTAATAAGGTCAGTGACTTAATTGAAGTGTGAACAAAAAAATTGTGTAATAAATAAAATTGTGCTCTTATTTTTAACACACAAATCCGTCGTTTTATTTTTGTTTAGTTGGTAACATTGTTAACGAGTGATAATAAAAACACACCTACTTATAAACCGACATGTGCAAAACTATAATTTCTTTATTTTCTCATTCATTGCTACTTTTTATAGCCTTAGTACAGTAAATTAACTTTCATTAACAATAATTGCTTTTTTACGACATTTTTTATAAATTTTAATTATTTTATTTATTTATAACTTCTACAGAAAAACTTTAAAAAGAGATGAATTTCTTTTTTTCACTCAATAAGCATTCTCTGAAAAATGATTCACGTGTTTAGCCTTCTGAAAATAATTAATATGCAACTTGAGAATAATTTTCTTGTGGTAAAAGGAAATGAAACCATACAAAAGAAATAGAGTGGAAAAATAACAATAATTTCCTTGCCAATACCTTATTTTCTCAATTTCAACACGTTATTATTAATCAAACGAATTTTTATATTTTGTTTATTCAGTGATATTATTAGTGTTATTATTGTAGCTATTGATTAGTCATTAGGTACTCAATACTCATCACACAAATGTCAGGAGGAGCATTAAGTGCTTATTAAAGCAATATCTAGGTGTGAAAAGTGCACTTCCTATTGAAAATTCTTATTAACTCTGCTTCACAATAGAATAAACAGAAAAATATTCCATTATTTGAAATATAAGACGATTTGTTATTTAATTTAGTGATTTTAACCCAATTTTTGCTAGAAATACTAAACAAAATGAGTTTTGATCCGGCTCAAAGGACCATATTAACTCTGCCTCAAAAAAAAAATAGAAAAAAAAAACATTATTTAAAATATAAGACGCTTTTTTATTTAATTTGTTGATTTTAACCCAACTGAAACAAGCAATAAATAATAAGACTCTTGATTTTTCAAAATATGATAAAATTGATAGCTGACATAAATTTAAAAAAATACAATGGAACTTCGATATCTGAAGCTACTTTTTGTTGGCAAATCACAGTTTGAATTATCGAGGTTCCACTGCATTTAAAATTACATATATAGGAGCTTCTAAATGTACCTAAAAACAGTCCAATATTTTTTTGTGATGCTATAATTGAAAAAACATTGTGTCAACTATAGCAGCTTTGCGAATCCGGCTCAAAGGACCATTTTTATGTTTTAGTCTCAGGATTATAGCGTGTTATAGGATGCAGTCGAAATTCAACTAGAAAAACAGTTGTGCCAACCAGAATTTTGACATTTTGATTGATTAAAACAGTCGTAAACTGATTAGGTCTAAGCAGATTTCAATAAGCTCTGAATCACGCACGTCTGACTTCTTTCAAAGTTCTTCATCTCAGTTTTTTTCTATCTCACCCCTCATACGAATTTTACCCTTACTGTACTTCTCTAAAGGCGAATTTATGCCCTAATTTGTCTTAATTTGAAGTTTCACAAACTTTCAAAGCTCTCATTTGACTTAAAAAAATTCTTCGGAATTTTATTAAAAATAAGAGAAGAACCAAGATTGGGGAATCAAAATACAATATTAATTACTGCAAATTAATTTTTTTTCTGTTCAATTTAATAAATTAGATTACTAATTTACTACTTAATTGGTTTGATAATTAAAATTAATCTAAATTAGTTTACAAATTAACAGTTTAGACTTAAAAATATCAGGTAGTTATCTACGACTCTAACGATTTTCACCCAATTTTTGCTAGAAATAGTATACAAAATTAGTTATGATCCGGCTCAAAGGACGCTATTAATTGTGTCTCACAAAAAAATAGAAAAAAAATGTTATTATTTACTGTTAAGATGTTTTTTAATGTAATGATTTTAACACAGTTTTTGCTTAAAACAGTAGACAAAATGAATTTTAATCCGGCTCAAAAGACTGTATTATATAACTCTATTTCATAAAAGAATAGAAAAAAATCAATTTTTTTAAGTATAAAACTTTTTTTTTATTTAATTTGTTGATTTTAACCCAATTGGTACTGGAAATAGTAGACCAAAATGACAGTTGGTATAACTATCGAAGACAAACAGCAGGCCGAAATTATGTTGGTAAGACTGCTACACTCAAATAATTTATTTAGGTATCTAATTATTCAAAATTACAATTGGTATAACTTTGAAAGACAATCAGAAAACCGAAATCATGTTGGTATGACTGCTACATCCAAATTATTCATTGATTTATTTAAGATCAAAATTACAGTTGGTATAACTGTAAAAAAGAATCAGAAGGTCGAAGTTATGTTGGTATAACTGCTACATAAAAATTGAATTATTTCTAGAAGTATTTAATTGAGAGTAAAAACAAGTTGCTAAGATTTTAAAAATAACAGTTGGTAACAGTTTTGTAACCAATTACAGCGTCAAAATATTGTTGGCAGAACTGTGAAAATAGAAAACTACAAATAAGTATAAAAATCACAGTTGGTAGAACTGTTATATCCAGTCAAACTAATAGTTAAGAAAAATAAGAAATTTCTGAGTTACAAACTACTGTCGTTCTGTTGGTACGACTGTTTTAGTTAGTTGAAATGTTAAAAATCTGGTTGGTACAAATGTAAGAGTTTTTTCTTCGATTAAAAAGACGATATTCTAGAAGAAATAGGGAAGATTCTAAAATAGTTTAAAAAACAGCGTCTGAAAGAACAACAGACGACAAAGTTTGGTGGTAAAAAGAATAAGAGAAGTTTCTAGCAAAAACCAGAAGAAGATTCTAGAAGAGCTTACAAGAAAAAGAAGAATTTGAGAAATGACAATAATAGGATTGTAGAGGAAGTAGAAAGATGACGACTAGTGAAAAAAGAAGAGCAAAAATATATTCTAAAAGAAATCGAAAAATTCTGTAAGAAAAAACGTTTCTAAAGATTCTAAAAAAAGTTTCTAAAAGAGCATAAAAAATGATAAATTTTTTTTTTAGAAATATAAAAAACGATTCTAGGAAGAACAAAAAAATAACAAGAAGATTCTGAAAAAACAAAAAATTATTATGAAAGAAAAAGAATCTAAAAACTGTGATTAGAAGAAATTAGAAGAAGAAAGTAGAAGAAAAAAAGAGAAGAAAAACAAAAAGAGGTGTTAAAAAGTAAGAAAAAATAAGGAAGAAAGAAGAAGGTTCTGGAAGTGTTTAACTGAGGTCATTTAGAAGAAAATAAAGAATTAAAAAAAATTCTGGAATAAATTCTAGAAAGATAAAAAAAGAAAGATAGAAGGACAGAAAGAAATAACACAAAAGAAGTTTCTAGCAAGAAAAAAATCTGGAAGAACCAGAAAAAGATTCTAGAAGAGCTAAAAACAAAAAGAAGAATTTGAGAAATGACAATAATTTAATTTTTTGTTTTGATTCGCTCAAAAGACCATATCAACTGTAAAAAAATAATTCTATTATTTAAAATAAAAGACGTTTCGTTATTAAATTTAATGAGATAGTCAAAAAATTCTTATTTTAAATATGCGCTGGATAAATATTGTGCCTTCAGAAAAAAAAATCAGAGTAGGATTTAAAAAAATAACAAAAGATTATAATTTCTCGTAAAAATAAAAAAAAATTCAAAATAAAATATAAATAAAATAAAACTCGTCTGCAATAGTCATTGTTTTAGCTTCAAAAGTGGTCCTTCGAGCCGGATCCCCGGTTTGTTTTAATTAAAGACACTTGTTTCATGTCTTTGCCGGTCATGTTTTGACATTGTTGTCTTTGCAAGATCTGTCAAATATCAACAATCTATAAAATAGAGTACTAAAAGTGCAAAAGTTGATAAACAAGTCTTTGCTATAGATATAAAAAAAATGAGAAAGCTTAATGCTAATTTTTAGTGTAAACATTTCTTAACAAAGTACTTAACAAAATAATTTCAGCAGCTTGTCAAATTTTAAAAGCAACTGACCTTTAACTAGAATAAACAGTTTTTTATCGAATTTACAAGAAATTCTCAAAATCTGCAAGATGGTAGATTCGCATCTGGCAAATTTAAATTTCAGACATCTGTTCTATTTCTTGTGATGTAAGACTTAAAAAAAAAAACAGTAAGAGTAACAACAAATTTAGGTGAGAACAAAACAGCTATAGCTTATCAATTTTGAACAGTTATAAAATGTGACAAATCGTTCATTCATAAATAACGATAATAAATGATTTTTAAAAGTGTCATTCCTCAGTCAACAAAGAAGATAAACAAGATTTGATTGATCCACATGAAACAAAGAAGCATAACGAGGTCAAAAACCTTCAAACTAAAACAAATAAAGGTCATCATGAAGAAAACTTCTCTTCCATCACCGGAAAACTCGAATTTTTTTACATGAAATTCTCTTAACGAGAACGGATCTGATTAGACTCGCTACATCTGACCTAGTTTTGACCATTAAAACCATCTCCAGATCTGTGTACTAAACGAAAAAAAACTTTCAGTTTCTTATTAAGTGTCGTCTTTCGTTGCACAACTTTCATGCTCTACTTGCTGTTCTACCAAACAACACTCGAAAAATTCTGTTTCCTTTGTGTTTGTTTGCTTCAGTAAATGTCACGGCGAAAGTATGCGGAGTTAATTGTTGTAAAAACGATTAAATTGCAATTGCGGGCTCGTTTACCTCCAGGAGCTAAGGTATTGTTCGATGGTGTATGGGCCCGGTTGTGGTAATAGTGAAAGGCAATGGGGTTTCGTGGTTGGTTTTATTGAAAGCGATGATGGGACAACAAGAATGATAAAAAACAAAAGCGTGGTCCGGCTCGAATGACCATACTGTGTAAAATGTGTTACACAATCAGAAAGGTGCTAGCATCCTGAAGCCGGAAGCATACAGATAAAAATGGTCCTTTGAGCCGGATTAAAACTGATTTTGTCTACTATTTCTACTAAAAATTGTGTCAAAATCATTACATTAAATATAGAAACAGCAGTGAGGCAGAGTTAATACGGTCCTTTGAGCCGGATCAAAACTCATTTAGTTTACTATTTCTAGCAAAAATTGGGTCAAAATTACTAAATTAAATATGAAAACATCTTATATTTTAAATTTTAATTTTTTTATTCTTTTCCTGAGGCCGAATTAATTTTTTTCTATTTTTTTGTGAGGCAGAGTTGATATGGTCTTTTGAGCGAATCAAAATAAAAAATTAAATTATTGTCATTTTTCAAATTCTTCTTTTTCTTTTTTCAAGCTCTTCTAGAATCTTTTTCTGGTTCTTCCAGATTTTTTCTTGCTAGAAACTTCTTTTGTGTTATTTCTTTCTATCCTTCTATCTTTCTTTATTATCTTTCTAGATTTTTTTACAGAAATTTTTTTAATTCTTTATTTTCTTCTAAGTGACCTCTGTTAAAGACTTCCAGAACCTTCTTCTTTCTTCCTTATTTTTTCTTATTTTTTAACACCTCTTTTTGTTTTTCTTCTCTTTTTTTCTTCTACTTTCTTCTTCTAATTTCTTCTAATCACAGTTTTTAGATTCTTTTTCTTTCATAATAATTTTTTGTTTTTTCAGAATCTTCTTGTTATTTTTTTGTTCTTCCTAGAATCGTCATTTATATTTCTAAAAAATTTTTAATCTTTTTTATGCTCTTTTAGAAACTTTTTTTAGAATCGTTAGAAACATTTTTTCTTACAGATTTTTTCGATTTCTTTTAAACATGTTTTGCTTTTCTTTTTTCACCAGTCGTCATCTTTCTGCTTCCTCTACAATCCTATTATTGTCGTTTCTCAAATTCTTCTTTTTCTTGTAAGCTCTTCTAGAATCTTCTGGTTCTTGCTAGAAACTTCTCTTATTCTTTTCACCACCAAACTTTGTCATCTGTTGTTCTTTCAGACGCTGTTTCTAAACTATTCTAGAATCTTCCCTATTTCATCTAGAATAACGTCTTTTTGATCGAAGAAAAAACTGGTACACTTGTACCAACCAGATTTTTAACATTTCAACTAACTAAAACAGTCGTACCAACAGAACGACAGTAGTTTATAACTCAGAAATTTCTTATTTTTCTTAACTATTAGTTTGACTGGATATAACAGTTCTACCATCTGTGATTTTTATACTTATTTGCAGTTTTCTATTTTTACAGTTCTGCCAACAAAATTTTGACGCTGTAATTGGTTACAAAACTGTTACCAACTGTTATTTTTAAAATCTTAGCAACTTGTTTTTACTCTCAATTAAATACTTCTAGAACTAATTCAATTTTTATGTAGCAGTTATACCAACATAACTTCAGCCTTCTGATTCTTTTTTACAGTTATATCAACTGTAATTTTGATCTTAAATAAATCAATGAATAATTTGGATGTAGCAGTCATACCAACATAATTTCGGTTTTCTGATTGTCTTTCACAGTTATACCAATTGTAATTTTGAACTCAATTAGATACCTAAATAAATAATTTGAGTGTAGCAGTCTTACCAACATAATTTCGGCCTGCTGTTTGTCTTCGATAGTTATACCAACTGTCATTTTGGTCTACTATTTCTAGCACAAATTGGGTTAAAATCAACAAATTAAATAAAAAAACGTCTTATATTTAAAAAAATAGATTTCTTTCTATTTTTTTATGAAACAGAGTTAATACAGTCTTTTGAACCGGATTAAAACTCATTTTGTCTACTGTTCTGAGCAAAAACTGTGTTAAAATCATAACATTAAATAAAACATCTTAACAGTAAATAATAACATATTTTTTCTATTTTTTTATGAGACACAATTAATAGCGTCCTTTGAGCCGGATCATAACTAATTGTGTATACTATTTCAAGCAAAAATTGGGTGAAAATCGTTAGAGTCGTAGATAACTACCTGATATTTTTAAGTCTAAACTGTTAATTTGAAAACTAATTTAGATTAATTTTAATTATCAAACCAATTAAACAGTAAATTAGTAATCTAATTTATTAAATTGAACAGAAAAATAATTAATTTGCAGTAATTAATATTGTATTTTTATTCCCCAATCTGGTTCTTCTCTTATTTTTAATAAAATTTCGAAGAATTTTTTTTTAATCAAATGAGAGCTTTGAAAGATTGTGAAACTTCAAATTAAGACAAATTAGGGCATAAATTCGCCTTTAGAGAAGTACAATAAGGGTAAAATTCGTATGAGGGGTGAGATTAGAAAAAACTGAGATGAAAAACTTTGAAAGAAGTCAGACGTGCGTGATTCAGAGCTTATTGAAATCTGCTTCGACCTAATCAGTTTACGACTGTTTTAATCAATCAAAATGTCAAAATTCTGGTAGGCACAACTGTTTTTCTAGTTGAATTTCGACTGCATCCTACAACACGCTATAATTCTGAGACTAAAACATAAAAATGGTCCTTTGAGCCGGATTCGCAAAGCTGCTATAGTTGACACAATTTTTTTTCAATTATAGCATCACAAAAAAATATTGGACTGTTTTTAGGTACCTTTAGAAGCTCCTATATATGTAATTTTAAATGCAGTGGAACCTCGATAATTTAAACTGTGATTTGCCACAAAAAAGTAGTTTCAGATATCGAAGTTCTACTGTATTTTTTTAAATTTATGTCAGCTATCAGTTTTATCATATTTTGAGAAATCAAGAGTCTTATTATTTATTGCTTGTTTCAGTAAATTAAAAAAACAGATTTTTTTGAAATTTAAATATATAGAAAACATAAATAAAATCACAAATTTGTCTATTTCATTATTTAACAGTCGTACCAACTGTAAGTTTAATAAACTACCAAAATACTGCACTAGTCAATGCATTAAAAATAACTTATTTGACTCTCTGGGTCTCTGGCCAGTTTTAACAGTCGTACCAACTGTAATTTCAGTGCATTTATTTCGGAAGTTTTTTTGGATTTTTACTAAATTTAGGTATATTGAGTAATAATAATTTTATTGTGTTATTATAACGTTTAGAAATAAATCTGCTAAAACGTAAAAATGGTCCTTTGAGCCGGATCCGATTCGAAAAACTGAAATCCAATAATTTCTCTATTTATTAGTTGTCTTAGTAAATTAAAAGCAGAATTATTTCATTTTTGAACTTTAAAAATTTAGAAAAATATAATTAAAATCACAGATTTGTTTATTATTTTAAATAAATAATTTCATTAATAATAGAGATAAAACACATATAAATGCGTAATCCGCAAAAATATTTAGCTTATCATTCATTATCAAATTGCAATTTCTATTTATTTAAAGATATTAAAAACAAAGATTTTGCTTGAGGAAAATTCCAAAAAATCTTTTTTTAACAATTCTCAAATAAAAATTTTTTTTTCGGGTCATTTCCTTTTCAAATCATTGCACTGCAATAAGAATTTCAGGCTTGGTATGCGCGAAAAAATTCCAAACCTCTCCAATTAGAGATCTCTTGCCGTTTTAAAAATTCTCTATCCTTCTCAAGTATTTTCTCATTTCCTCCCTTATTACACCAACCGGAAAACCGGCCAACAAGGTCGCAAATTTATAACCACTAAAAGGTCACCCACTTGAAAGTAACAATATTTAACTTTCTAATCCTTACGGAAGCTAATCTGTGGCCCAAAATTAGATTCACTGCAAAAATTTTTTGCACTTTCACTATGAAAAATCAGCAGCAAAACCCGCATTTTGAAGCACGAGCCTTACACGATTTTTTTGGGGGAAATGTCTTCAGACGCGGAACTACATTTCACGGGACCACGAGGTCGACGGTGAAGGTGTCTGAGCGACGCGAAACCGTCGTCGTCGAGGAATGAATGCTGACTGAGCGACTGCAGGAATTATTTGCAGGAAAGTAGGGAGACTGGAAACATAGCAGAGTTTGTGGTGATGGTGCGGTGTGGTGTGACGTTATATACCGATTTTGAGAGTTTATAAATATTTAAAACAATGTTTAATTACAATTGAGACGTATGAGAAAGATTTGTCAATGGCGTAAATTAATTAAGAAATTTTTTTAACAATTAAAATGCTAAGTAAAGGACAATTATACAAAATTACAGCAATAGATATTCTATGAGAAATAAATTTTAATTTAGGCAGTTGGCACACTGCACACTGGCAGTTCTGTGGCTTTAAACACATGCAAAATATCACCCAATTTCACCCAATCACACCAAACAATAAATTTAATTAGCAGCCGCAAGCAACAATTACCTACAAAATTTAACAGGCCGATCTACCTTCGAAATTGGCGCAATTTTTAACGTTTTTGAAAATACCTTGAAAATAGGGCAAAATGCTTTGATATTTTAGCTTTTAATATACCTTAAAAACAGGGCACGATCCTTAGATCCTTCAGTTTCATAAAGAAACACCCGAATTATAACTTTTTTAAAAGTACCTTAAAAATAGGCTGAAAAACAGGGCAGAATTCTTAAAATTGCAGCCGATAGCCAAAGATCTACTAGCCTTTTTTGGGACACTTCAGTAAATTGTGTCTTCTCTAGTTAGTTATTTTTTTTATACAAACAAACCCCGAAGTGTCTTAAAATTTAACTTTATGAGCCCAAGACAAATTATAACTTTTTAAAAATACCTCAAAAATAAGCCAAAATGCTTTGAT
The DNA here is from genome assembly GCA_029207805.1 of Tribolium confusum. NCBI lineage: Eukaryota > Metazoa > Arthropoda > Insecta > Coleoptera > Tenebrionidae > Tribolium > Tribolium confusum. Next base: position 2,410,295 of record JALGAY010000007.1, on the reverse strand, counting down.
ATTTTAACTTTTTTAATTTACCTTAAAAACAAGACAAAATCCTTAAATTCTTTAGTTTCATAAAGCGAACACAAATTATATTTCTTTTACAAAATACATACCTAAAAAATAGGCCGAAAAACAGGGCAGAATTCTTAAAATTGTAACCGATAGTCAAAGATTTTCTGAGACAGTGTCTTCTCCAGTTAGTTATATTTTTTTTATACAATCAGACCGAAATGTCTTAAAATTTAGATTCATAAGTCGAACACGGATTATAACTTTCTTAAAAATACCTTAAAAATAGGCCGAAATGACTTATACAGCTTAAAAACAGAGCAAAATCTCTAAAATTCTAGCTGTTAATCTCTGACTTTAACCTGAAAAATAGGCTGAAATACCTTGATATTTTAACAATTTTTTTAAAATTCACAATAAAGAAAAAAGTAAATTAATTTAAAAATACCTTAAAAACAGGACAGAATCCTTAAAATTTTAGCTATTATTCACAGATACCAAGCCCTTTTCTAGGACACTCTAATGAATTGTGTGTTCTCTATTTAATTTTCTATTTCCTAAATAAACCGAAATGCCTTAAAATTCTACTTTTTAACGTTTTTAAATATACCTTGAAAATAGGCTGAAATACCTTGACATTTTAGCTTCTTTAATATAACTTAAAAACAAGACAAAATTCTTAAATCGTTTAGTTTCTTGAGGCGAATACAAATTATAACTTTTTTAAAAATATCTTGAAAATAGGCTAAAAAAACAGGGCAGAATTCTTAAAATTGTAGTCGACAGTTAAAAATGTACTAGTCCTTTTCTGGGACACTTCAGTAAACAGTGTCTTCTCCAATTAGTTCCAAACAGACCGAAATGTCTTAAAATTTAGTTTCATAAGTCAAACACGGATTATAGCTTTATTAAAAATAGGCCGAAATGACTTATACAGCTTAAAAACAGAGCAAAATCTCTAAAATTTTAGCTGTTAATCTCTGACTTTAACCTGAAAAGTAAGCTGAAATACCTTGATATTTACAATAAAGTAAAAAGTAAATAAATTTAAAAATACCTTAAAAAAGGACAGAATCCTTAAAATTTTAGCTTTTATTCACAGATGTACCCTTTTTACCACAGATATAACAGCCCTTTTCTAGGACACTGTAAAAAATTGTGTGTTCTCTATTTAATTTTTTATATAAACGAAAATGCCTTAAAATTCTGGTTTTTAACGTTTTTAAAAATATCTTAAAAGTAGGCTAAGATACCTTGAAATTTTAGCTTCTTTAATATAGTTTAAAAACAATACAGAATCTTTAAAATTGTAGCTGATAATTAAAGACGTAAAAATTAGCTCATTTCTGGAACACTCTAGTGAATTGTGCTTTTATTTAGTGAGTTTTACTAAGATATATTTTTTAAACAAACAGACCAAATTGCCTTAAATTCAGCGTAGTTTCTTAATGTTTTTCAAATACCTTAAAAGTAGACTAAAATACCTCTGCATTTTAACATTTTTTGAAGTTAAGTAAAAAGTAAATAAAATGAAAAATTCCTTAAAAACAAGACAGAATCCTTAAAATTTTAGCTACTATTCACAGATGTACATACCAGGCTTTTTCTAGGACATTATAATGAATTGTGTGTTCTCTATTTAATTTTCTATTTTTTAAATAAAATGAAATGCCTTAAAAATCTACTTTTTAACGTTTTTAAAAATACCTTGAAAATAGGCCGAAATACCTTGACATTTTAGCTTCTTTAATATATTTTAAAAACAAGCCAAATTCTTAAATCCTTTAGTTTCTTTAAGCGAATACAAATGATAACTTTTTTAAAAATATCTTAAAAATAGGCCAAAAAAACAGGGCAGAATTCTTAAAATTGTAGCCGACAGTTAAAAATGTACTAGCCCTTTTCTGGAATACTTCAGTAAACTGTGTGCTCTCTATTTAGTTAGTAATTTTCTATATAAATAAACCGAAATGCCGTGAAATTTAGCTTCATAAGCCGAACGCGAATGTACCTTAAAAATAGGCCGAAATGGCTTGACATTTTTACTTTTTTAATACACCTTAAAAGAGGACAGAATCATTAAAATTTTAGCTGTTAATCACAGACGTACTAACTAGGTCTTTTCTAGAACACTCTAGTTAACTATTTTTTTGTATTTTTAAAAGCCGGAAGCAACATTTTATTAATTTTTAAGTTGAATGAAATGTTGATTGCTCTTTTTAAATTAGTAAATATACAAACTAAGCATTTATTTCAATTTTTGGAGCCGGAAGTAACATTTTACAAATTTTTAAAACCAGAAGCAATCTTTTACTAATTTGAAAGTCAGAAACGACATTTTACAAATCTTGAAATTCCGAAGAACAGCAAAAGTGACATTGTTTTTGTCAAAAATTGTGGTACGTTCACAATTTTGAAAGAATATAACTAAAAATTCAAAAAAAATGTTTATAATTTACAAGTTTTGCGCGTTTAATATTTTTGTGTAGATTAAGATTTAGATTTCATTTTAAATATAGATAATTTTGCTAAAGAGCTGATCTTGTAGTAAGATAGTTGTTGTAATTCTGATATTTATTTTTTTAATCTTCATTTTAACGTTTACTTTCATTTTTTGATAACTTAAGTGCTTTTTTTACTAATATATACTTTTCCAATGACCATAAATGTACTACCTATCATTAGCACAATTTCTAGGTTCTTGATCTTATGCAAAAAATCATGACCAATTAATCAAGCAAAAATTAATGAACTGGAAATCTTGTGTGACAGAATGCTTTGTTTATATCGTTTCGTTTCTCTTTTCTTTGGTAATAGTTGCAGAATAGTTGCTAAATAAAAACCCTCAGGGCCTCAGGCTTAAAAGAAAATAATGAAAAAAAATCTAATACAAGATTAATAAATTAGAGAGATTGAAAAGAGTTCATTAACTCGAAACGTCAGTCTTATCTAAACTTTTTTTGTCTTTGTTATTATGATAGTAATTGTAATACGAATAAAATAAGTCAACTTCTAAAACAAGATATTTTTTAATAACAATTACAAAAATAAAATAATGTAGGTAATAAAATTGTTTTCTGATTGATTTATCCCAAACTCATATTTATATATTTAGAATTTTTGTATAGCATATTTAAGCAATTTCTTTCGTGTATTTTTCCGCACTTACTACTTATAATTAATGAAAACATAAACGAATTAAACGTTAATTTTCTTTTCTTTTAACGCGATTTCTAACCTTTTAAAAACATCATAAAATGCAAGAAACCACAACGAAACTACTGCAAAATTAGATTATAAACAAAAGATTCAAACTCTTTCGGTTTCTAATCTCATTAAAAAATTCTTTACAAAATAATTAATGTGAAAGATGATCATAAATCAGATTTTAATAAATTTATCTATTGCAATTTTTTTTTAGTAATTTTATCGACAAAAAGCATCTTATTCATTATATAATACTCGTCTTCGAGTCGTGAAATCTTCATTTCAGTATCACTCAAAATATCATCGATTATTTTCATAATAATATCACTAACGCTTATTACTGGTTTCTCTCGGGTAAAAGATAGACATTCCACTGACTTAAAATCCGCAATTAGTGTAAAAAAAAATTACTTAAATTGTCAAGTTCAATGTCGTAAAACTGTAATTATTGTACACGAAACCAAATTTATTACACCATTTAAAAAAGAATGCTACAAATGACAAAATAAAGAAATTATTTTCTTTCGTTGCTACTTTTATCATTATCACATCGTTAGCAATGGTGAGAAAAAGACAAAACCGATTTTCTCTCTTCCTTCACTTTTTTTGGACCTAATAATTTTTTTTTCAAGCTACAGTATGACTGACATTTTTTTTCATCTTTCTTTAGTTTGTTAAAAACTTTTTATTATTGTTTTTTTTTCTTTGAGTTTTTTCATTCAATTTTCGGTACCATTTTTTGATGTACCCCTCATATTTTCCCCTAGAATATCTCGAAATATAAATAGAAAGAAAATCAAACACAATTTTCACATTTATCCAAATACAAAGTGAAATCAAAATCTAAATAAAATAAAAGAAATTTCGCTAAAAGCACTCAAACAAACGAAAGTAATATTGTGAGAGGTCATGTGTTAATTACGACCTACGCAATTAGAAAAACCTATTTATAAATTAAAGTCATTGTAGACATTCATGGGGGCTCCCGGAATTACCCAATAAAATCAATTAAAAACGTCACAATTTGACCCTTGACCCGAGTTTTTTTTCGAAAAACACCCCAGCCTCAACGTGACCAGTGAAAGTAATTATTCAGTCGTGAAAGATCAAGGCTGAAACAGCTAGCAACAGAAGACGAAAAAAAAACGTAAATTAAATTTCAGTTTTGTTTAAATTACAAAATTAGAATCGCCCCCCCCCCCACACTTGTCTTGGACGTCTGAGAGGTCAACAACATTATCAAGATTTCAGTAGAGTGAGATTGTAGGCAACGCGGAAACAAATACGTATAACTGGTTGCAGATTACTAGGCAACACACAATACAGACGTGTATAATTGGTTGCCAATGATAGGCAACACATAAAACTTGACTGTATATCTAGTTGTATAACTTACCTTCTAAAACATAGACGATACTCCCAACGTCTCCTTCTTTAATAATAAGACTTCCGGAATTGTACGCTTCCGGGTACATGCAATCCACAATTTCTTTAATTTGAGTACTTTCCAGATTTTTCATGAAGTCATTATCCAGAATTGCGGCCTTGATAAGTTCGCGAGAACTGAAAGAAGAAAAAAAAAATTGTTGACGCGTGGAGTAATTACAGACTTAATTTGAAATTAATTAATGTAGTTGTTTAATGTTAAGAAAAAACTGAAATTGTTTAATCTATTACTGGAAGTATATAAAATAGTGTTCAAACTGAGATACAAACTAATGTTTAATACCCAATTAAACTTAGCAATTAAGTTTAAAAGCTATAAATGTGGAGATAAATTATTATGAAATATAGACACGTTACTACTAGTTTGACTAGTTATTATACAAATTCACAGATTTGCATATGCTTAGAAAAGAAATGTGAGACAGATGTTTGTTTTAATAAATGAAATAATAATAGTTTACCATTTGCAACTCTTAGTTATTACACAGTTGCTATTTTAATTAATTATCAAAATACAAGAATATAAGTCTGGCTCACCCTACGAACCAACCGCTTATTTTTACCCATTTTGGGTAGTGCCTCGACCTAAACACATCTTACAGCCTTACTCTTCTAATAGCCTTACTGTTCTATACAAAATTAGAGTAAATATGACAAAAGACGGTTAATAGCGTTAGCCTAAGTTAAACCTTAAAGTAGTAGTAAATGGCCGCAGTCATGAAGCGTTAGCAGATAGAATTGTGACTAAAATCGGTAAAAGTTTAGCCACAAATACAATTTTTCCGGAGTTTGCTTAACACTGAAAGACTTCAAAAAGGAAAGACTTCAAGACTACCAATATTAATCTTAAAAAACTGTTTTTAAAGTCAAAGACAAGTTTTTCATAAATGTTTCTACAAGTCCAGTATTTTTAAGGTCTTTTGCCGCACACTCAACACGTTTTACCGCTCTTAAACCAGAAAAAAATATGTTACAATACTTAAAACATTGTTTTGTTTATAAATATTTGTTTATTCCTTTTGAAAAAATAATCTAGAACCTACATAACGAGTTTAATAAGAAATTTGCCACATTCGAGCCAATAAAGCACTCATTTCGTTCGTGCTGTAAAGTTCTAATTTTTCTGAATACATTACTAAATAAATATTTATATTAAAATAAGAAAAAACTCTAAATCACTTAATTTTTTCACTCTATTTAAGTATATTTTTAAAAATATTTTTAGTCCGCCCCTGTTATTATTAATTTCAGGTAAATTGTAGTCAGCGGCTTTCAATTATTATAATTACAATTTTTATTATGTAGCTGCTTAACAAAGCAAATTTTGTCGGTTATATTAAATCTATGACGTTAAGCAACGCAGTCAGCGGTCATCAAGAGACGTTAAGCTGTCCGTTCTGGCAACCAGTGGTCGTTAGGTCATGTCATAGGGTATAAATACGACCTGAAAACTTCAGGCATTTGGGTGAAGCACTACCAACCGAAAATTATCTATTTTTATTATTATTAATTAATAAAATAATATATTTAATAACAAGGAACTGTAGATGGCAGTTTCTACAATATAAATTATTATCTATTTTAAAAATAAAAACAGTTTTAACAAGATAAAAACAAACTCAAACCTGTCTCAACGTTTCGCTCTTATACAATTTAAAGCTTCTTCAAGGCTTTTAATTAAAACACTTGCCGATTAAAAACACTGAAGAAGCTTTAAATTAAATAAAGACGAAATGTTTGCAAGAAATCTAATATTGTTTTCTATATTTATTGTTCTTTTAATTTCTATTTTTTTTAGTTTGTTGTTATTTGGGTTTAAAAACAGAGATCATCCGGTGAATAAATTTGGGAATCACAGAATTAGACACTAAGAAAAAATTCTCTAAATTTCAAACACATTTTCTTACAGTTTTAACAAATTCCAAAAATTCTCACTGAAATTTTGAGCATGATAGCTGTCACAAATCAAACTGATATCAAATAAATAAAAAGTCAACGTGTTGTCAAATAAGTGCCTCATAAATCAACTTGTTTAATTAATGTATGAGATTGGATTACGGATTTTGTAATGTCGTGGTAGATACCTGTTTTTGGCGAAAAATATTTCGAAAATTATAAGGTTGGGTTAAGGTAATGAGTACTTCCACAATTGAAGACCATTATCGGCTTTAAAACAAATATGAAATACGAGAAATTACGGTAATAATGTGCGTGTTTGTGGTTATTTTTTCAAAAATTGGTTTCGGCACGAAGTGCTAAATAAGTTATTTCTTGAGAGGGAATTGTAAAAAATTGGTAAAGTTTGTTTAACTTGAGATGAAAAACTTGGAAGAGAAGAAAAAGAAAATACAAGTACAACAAACGATAAAAAAAGATTTAAGAAGTTGAAAGCGTCGATTAGGAGGTCCTGGAGGAACGAAATTCTAGGCAAATTTGAAAAATAATATTTGAAAAAAAAAAGACTATTAAAAAGACGACGTACACTGAGTAAATGTTAAGATATTAATACAAACACGAGGCATAAAGTCGACAGAATTTGTAAAAGAAATAGACAGACAAATTCTTAAAAAAAGTACAAAGGCATTGTAGTAGAAGAACAGAAATACCAAAAAATCTGAGTAGATAACGAAAAGACCAGGATCAAATATATTGTAAAATTTAGGTAGCTGAAAAACCCACTTCGCTCTTTATTAATGAGTAAATAATGATTATATGGATAAAATAATATTAGAAAGACAAAAAGAAACAAAATTATTAAGAGCAAATAAACAGAAAATAAGAAGCAAAGGTGTTCCAATCGAACAACAACGTCAAGAAACTGTATACCGGTTTCGGCGTTTTTGCCCTTCATCAGGTCACACTGTGTCTGTCTATACGACTACTAGCCGGACTTCGCTTAATATACGCGAGTTCTCCCACCTGTTCCAGTCGAGCACAACGCTTCGGGAAAACCCCGAAACCGGTATGCAGTTTCTCGACGTTGTTGTTTGATTAGAACACCTTTGCTAGTTCAGGTTACACTGCCTTTCAATGTGTTGCTGGTTGGGCGATTAGGTGATGTAATTCAATGTCGGTCGGGGCATTAGTCCGCGAAGTAGTTGTTTTTGCCTAATCGTGGAGGTTGGTTATGTTGGTGGCCGAGCGAGAGCCGAAGAGATAAATTGTTATTATCAGTACAGTATATCCCGGAGCGTTGTGATCGATTGGAACGGGTGGGAGAACTCGCTTATATTAAGCGAAGTTCGGCTAGTAGTCGTATAGACAAACACAGTGTGTCATCTAACGAAGAATCCTGGAAGATAGCTAGAGTTGGTATAATAATTTTGGCGCATAACAAAGTTATCTCTTAGACTCTTGCTCAGCCACCTAATCGGTGATGTAATTCAATGTCGGTCAGGGCATTAGTTCGCGAAGTAGTTGTTTTTGCCTAATCGTGGAGGTTGGTTATGTTGGTGGCCGAGCGAGAGCCGAAGAAATAACTTTGTTATCCGCCAACATTATTATACCAACTCTCGCACCTTCCAGCACTCTTCGTTAAATGGTACACTGTCTATATGACTACTAGAAAATAAGAAGAAAGAACGAAGTACATCGAATTGTCAAAAACCATAACTTTCATCAATACAAAGTAAAACTTGGCCAGTTATTGATGTATACAGTTTTGCGAAAATTTTACTGAGCTTTTGAATAATAACTTTACAATATTTGTTTCTCTGATGAAAGTACATTTGTGTTAAACGGTCAAGTAAATAGACATAATTGTCGTTATTGCAGTGATACTAATCCACAAATTTTCCTTGAAAAGCACAGCCAAATGCCCCAAAAATTGAACGTTTAGGTAAACATTCTGATTGATCACATATCGGGCCATATTTTGTAGAAGGCAATTTGATTGGTGACTGCTATTTGCAATTGTTAGAAGACTTTATTAAACCATTAATAACTCACGCATTAAAAGAAGACATAAATCTTCACCAAAACCAATATTTCTTTCAACAAAATGGAGCCCCTTCCCATATTATAAACGAATACGTAATTTCTTATATGCTTGTTTTCCCGGACAATGAATAAGGCGGAGAAATCCTCTTAGGTGACCACCTAGGTCTCCCGATTTAACCTCTTTGGATTTGATTATACAGTAGTAATAAGGCTTGTAAGGCCACGATTTATACAACACAATCTAAATTTCTTCAAGTGTTTCAAGAAAAAAACGTCAGAATACCGTTTCATCACGCCCGAAATTTTAAAAAACCTTAAACATCCTTTTGAAAATTGATTGTAAAGGGTTTTTCAATAAGGATGGGTTGATGTTGGCACCCTGTGGTGGCCATGTTTTTTTGGTAGTGTCTGTGTAATCTGGTGTTTATTGTTCAGTCACTGATGCCAAATTACCATGGCAAATTACACAATTGAGCAACACGTCCAAATGATAAAACTTTATTATCAAAATGACTGTTCGTTAGTTCAAACATTGCGCTCGTTGCGCCTATTTTATGGAAGACACGGTGGTCCTTCAAAATCGACTCTGCAGCGTTTGGTGACCAAATTTGAAACAACGGGTTCGGTAAACAATCAGCCAACACCCCCTCGTCAAAGAAATGCTAGATCGGCCGAAAATATTGCTGCCGTACGTGAAAGTGTACAGCAAAACCCGAGGCAGTCAATTCCGCGTCCTGCACAAGAACTCGGCCTTTCGCAGACATCAGTTTAGCGAATTTTGCGTCGGGATTTGGGATTACACCCGTACAAAATCCAATTGACTCAGGAGCTTAAAGTTAATGACCATAGACAACGCCGTTTGTTCGCTGACTGGGCTTCGAACCGTTTAGAAGAAGACCCCACATTTGGTCGAAAAATCATCTTTAGTGACGAGGCGCATTTTTGGATGAATGGCTACGTTAACACTCAAAATTGCCGTATATGGGACGACGCTAACCCACACGAGGTTCAGCAAGTTGCAATGCATCCACAAAAAGTTACTGTTTGGAGCGGATTTTGGGCCGGCGGCGTCATTGGTCCATACTTTTTTGAAAATGACGTTGGTGAGGCCATCACCGTCAACGGCGAGCGCTACAGAACGATGCTAACAGATTTCTTTTGCCCTAAATTAAACGATATGGAGGTAGACGACATGTGGTTCCAGCAGGATGGGGCTACGTGCCATACAGCAGACGCCACGCTGAACGTTCTGCATGAAAGATTTGAGGGCAGAGTTATTTCTCGCAAAGGTGACGTGAATTGGCCACCAAGATTGTGCGATTTGACCCCGCTAGATTTTTTTTGTGGGGTTTTCTCAAGTCGCAGGTCTATACCAATCAGCCGCAATCGACCGATGCCCTTAAAGTCAATATCACCAATGCCATCGGTCAAATTCAGCCAGATCTATGCGAGCGAGTCAATCAAAATTGGTCCACTCGGATCCATGCCACAGTTAGAAGTCGCGGCGGACATTTGAACGATGTTATATTCCATAAATAAAGACATGCATGTACCTTTCATATAAAAAAAGATTTTTTTAAATACCTCACACACAGCTTGTTTTATTCCATTTTAACATCGACCCATCTTTATTAAAAAACCCTTTAGAAGACTTTATTGACTACTTAATCACTCAAGCGTTAAATGAAGAAATAAATTTGGAAAACCAAATTTCATTCAACAACATGGAGCGCCTTCTCATTATTATAGACGAGTATACGATTTCTTAGATGTTTGTTTTCCCGGAAAATGGATGGAGCGGAAAAAAACCGTTGAGTGTTAAGTGCTTTACTTCTAATAAATTCAGAAATCTTTCAACGAAATTTTTTTTGTTAATTATATCATGTGTTTCAAGCTTAACTGCTCGTTTTCTAACCCTGGATTTGTGCTATAAAACTTGCCTTGCCTTATATGTACTTACTATTGTCAAAGTTATTAAAATATTTGTATGCAACTATTTGGTTATGTTAATTGATCAAAATGAGTTTTTTGGAGTATATCAACCACCAAACTTTTCCAACATGAAAACTACAAGCTTCCTTACATGTCTTACAATTGTCTGAACCAGTTCGAGCACTCTCTCAGTGATTTATTTCTGATTACAGTTCAGTGATTTATGTAAATCAATACAATTCTATTTTATGTTTCTTGTAGTGCCTGAAGGTATTTACTAGAACCTGATTTTGGATGATCAATTTGTAAACAAAAAAAGAATTATAGTCACTCGAAATGCCTCATTTATGTCACACTAGTAACCGATAGTGTTATAATTTTAAAATTGGTGTTTTAAATTTAAAAATTTTGTAAAAATGAGAAAACAAAAAATGAAATTTTTTCTTTCCAAGGTGATGCCGCCAATTATGGCAAGGTGAATGTGATTTATATTGTATCGTATTAACATTCAAACAACATAAACATAAATCATAAAAACTAATAAGCAAATTAAAAATATAATAACGATAAATAAGAATTGGAGTGTCCGAAAACTGGACGTGTTTATAAAACACAATCAAGTTGAGTAATAAGTTCTAATTCTTTGTGTATACGAATCAATTAATCATAAAACGAGTGGTGAATGGAGACGATATCGGAAAATCTAACAAAACTGGTCGCCGTCCAATTACGAACCGATAGATTTATCACCAATGTCGGCACCTTTATGTGAATTCTTCATCTGACAACGCTCATGAATATCAATGCCCAGGTTACCGGTCATAAAATTGCGCTCACGCACTCGCTAATCATTTTATCTCAACACGATCGCATGGACCAACAACTACCGAAAAGATTTTCACAAATGACATAACGGGCGAGCGAAAAAAATCCAGGTTCAGGTGGGATTTACTCTCATATATCGACAAGGAGCTGTTCGAGTTATAAAATCACTGAGTCATTAATGTAAAATCAAATCTCAATTATTGATTGTTTTTACTGATACTGTATCTAGTTTTGACACCATAAACATGATTTGTCATTTTTTAAATGGTCACTAACCCGGTAACAAATGAGTTCTTCCAAATCAATTTTTTTTAATTAGTACATTTAATAAGATTCAACTAAAAAAATATTCGCCATATTTTTTTGAAGATGGTGTAACTTTTAAATCAACCTGAAGATGACCGCAATAAGTGTGTCGAAACATGTAGCATTCAATTAATAAAATCTGAGAGAAAAGGACCACTCTATTATTTCGACAAAAAATTTATAACCTCTCACTATGGATTAGAACAGCTTTATAATAAAAATATTATCTATTGTTATTTTGACAGAAGGTTTTAAAAATCTGTCAATAAACCGATGATATTGATTGACAAGTGTGACAATAGAGCACTGTCATTTTCAAAATTTTCAATGGGCAAGGGGCTGCTTTAAAACAAAGTGGAGTAAAGCACATCAAAAGAAATAGAGTTTTTACGACCTTTTATAGTTTTGCCATTTTAATAAGTTTAGAGCCTCCCTATCGCAAAACCCTAATAAGGTCACGCTTAGACCTGGTCAGGACCGCATTCAATAATATTTCATACAGCTAAGTAACAAGCCGATGCAATGTGGTGTCATATTGGCAAGACGGAAAAATTTATGACATCGTTATTTACCGTCCGATTTTAACAAATAAAATAGCTACTCTGTATAACCACAATTAAAAATACCAATAAAATAATGTCACGAAGCGGAAGTTCGTTAGCCTGCTGGGTCGAAGGCCCGCCGATGCGGATGGACTATTGAAATCACCGTTGGTTGAGGCAATGGCTGGCTCAGCATTTGGGGGGTTGGCGAACTAACGGGTGGCGTTAATCGGCAATCGGTTGGTAGAGTTCAACGGAGAGAGTGGAGTTAGGTGGAGTGTGAGATATGTCCAGACCCTTCGATTGTCTGAGAATGTCACTGTAAGTAGCTCTTAAGTATTCTATCCACTATCTAATATGTATATCTCGATCATCATTAAATTTACTTTTGTATTAAAACCCTGTTTTTAATCTCAACCCCACCTCACGAGGCAGAGCCCGTGACAATAACTAAAAGTAACTTCTTAATCTCATTAGGTGCAGACAGAGAGTTCAACTGAAGAAGAATTATTAGAAAGCTGCCAATATTTAAACAAACAGGTACCTATTTTCTTAAAACTTATTTTCGTGGCATAGATGGTAAATAAGCAGGTAGTAATACCTTGTAAATAAACCCTTTATAAATACTCCCATGCTAATTTTGTAAAATCAAATTTCTATCGTCTTTTGGAATGTTCAGGTGTTTTCGTTTGTGTTCTTTTCCTTCTTTTAATAATTTGAAAGTGGCAGTTACAAAACAGTCTTTCTTAAGACTTCATTTACGTTTTATTTTGTGAAGTTGTGTATGATTAGAACATGTTAATCAGTAAATATTTTATGTATTTTAATTTCCAGTTTTTTACATCTTTAAGATGTAGAGACCTTGGTCCGAGGTTGATGAAGAGTTCAACAACGACGACAGCGTTGAAATTGAAAGTGACGGCGACGTCGACAGCGATGGCGACGGCGACAATGATCAGCTTACTACTCCAGATGACAGAAAACAACGCCGTAAACATGTAATTCGTAAAGAAGATATGTACAGAAGTAGACTTGCACCGGATTTGATAATTAACCTGGACGATGAGTCCAGCGAAGAAAGTGATAATTATGTCGATAGTGATTATTATGTAATATGTTTTTATTTATTTGTTGTTGTAATTACATACATTTCTCATTTCTCGCTATAAAAATTAATTTTAGAAACTTGAAGCTTCAATAACACCCTGTATATACAATTATTTATAATTAATCATTATCTTAACTACCAATTCATAACTGTTCTACCATATTTATACTAAAATAATTATTATTAAACCATATTCTCCATTTTATTTGTACAGATAGATTATTCCAAACCTGACAAGAATTAGGCTGAAAGCAGTTTTTTAATAAAAGTAGAAATTATCGATAATTTTTGTATAAAAAATTCTGTGTAATTAATTAATTAGTAATTACTTTAACAGCTTGTAAGATAAAATAAAAAAGTTTCTCGTGTTTGGTATAAATTAGATAAAATAATGTTTCAGTTTGTCTACATTTTCATCAACACTTTTCATGACTTGTCACCATTTTGTTTCCGTGAATTTATTTCTTAAGATAAGTTAATGACTTTAGGTGTTTTAGATAAATCCAACATTAAGCTTTTCACTTTTCTAAGCTCTCAATCACTCACTACTATAAATTATTATCGTTGCATTTAAATCTCGCGTGTTTTAAACAAAAAAAATCTTTATAGAATGCTGTAGAACTGAAAAACAATTGTTTTGTGGGTCTTTGATTACTTCACTTATCTACCAATCAGACTGAAATGTCAATCAATTTTAGAAGAAAAAAAACGATAAGAAAGCTTTTATTTTTGTCAGAATTTGACTAATTCCAGCAAATTTCCGCTGAATTTTGATCTCTTAAACGAGAGTAACAAGAATGACTGAAAAATAGACGAAATTAATGCCCTTTTCATGATTAGATGCAATATTTTTTTTTAATAAATTGAGTGTCTTATGTCTTCCGCAAAAAATTTAATCAAAACTAAAGATTTATTATTACATTATTGAACGTAAAGCAATAACTGTAAATAACTGAAACCTGAAACACCTGAAATCCATTATTCAGAGCCGTAATCTGTGTTTTTCTTCCATTTAGACCTGAACGAACATGAAACGGAAATCATTCAAGCTGATTATTACCTTTGGAAAAAATGAAAAAATCAAGATGAAAACAGTAGTAAATTTTTATGGAATGTCAGATGCAACAAGATTTCGTCAGTTAAAATATATCTTCATTAAATTTTATTACCAACTGATTTTTAATAGACCATTTTATTACTTGAATAACAGTAGTTAAGTGAATAAAAACTAAAAACAACTCGATTCGAGACACTAGAAATGACATTTAATTTTATTATCTATTAAATTCAGCTAAAATTTTATCTTATCTAAATTATTTCAAACAAAAATAAATTTTGCGCTGTACTACTTTTACTCAATGTCAAAAGTGCCACGCCTGAAATTTATGTCATCATTAACAACCTTGGAAAAAATATGGCGCATATCACATTTTCACCTCAAATCTAGCGCTATTAAACGTCAAGAATTTTTTTAGATTATCCCAAATTACAGGTAGAAAAAATATTTTTTATTAATATGGAAAACTGTTTTAATTTTTGCCAGTTTTTCGCCAGATTAACCCAAGAATTCTAATAGAAAAACTGTCCTTGCAAAAATGGTAATATGTAACTACCATTTTCAAGATATTTAGGTTTTAAACTTCTTTTTACGTCAACAACATTTTCTTTTAATTTTTCTCTCATTTCTATGTTTTCTTTAAATTTATGTTTCACTTCTATTTATTATTACCTCTTTTCATTGTTATCTTCTTCGTAAAGACTCACAAAATCACCTTTCCAAGTTTTTCCTGTTTGTTTCTTCTCTTCCTTTATTTCACAGTGAGTTTTTCAGTCTAAACTTACAAAACTTCAATTTGTTTTGTTACTTCAAAAATTTTCTTTTACTTCTTCTTTATTTTGTACATTTTCTTTATTCAATTTATGTTTCTTCTTCATTTCTGTCTTATGCTTTCCTTCCAATTTGTCATTTGCCTTTTGTTATACCATTGGTCTTTCAATTAACCTCCTATTTCTCTTTTATGAATAAGCAGATATCTTCTTCATGTTTCTCCAAATTATGATTTTCTTTTCATTAGACTCAATTTCCTCTTTATGTTTTTTCTCTCAACGGCAACTTCTATTTAATGGTAATAATACGTAATAATAAACAAATGTTTTACATCTCCATTTCCGTTTTCCGTCTTTTTTTACTTCTCCATTGTTCTAAAGTTTCTGTTCCTCTTTTTATTGTAGTTCCGTGTTTCTTATAACATTTTTCTCGTCTTAAATCCTTTCCATAAATTTTATCAAAATCTTTATTCAAGTTTTGTCTGTTTATATTTCTTTTTTCATTCTTCTAAATTTCATCTGTATGTTCACGTTACTACTTTTACTCTACACAGAATTTTCTTCTACTTTTCTAATAATTTCTTGACCCATTTCTTGTGTTTTGTTCCTATCTTACTTTCTTCATTCTCATTTTCTTCCTCCAATTTTATATTATGTTTATGTTCTTCAGTTTCTTCTTTCATTTGTATCATTTCCTGTTTATAATTCATTTTTCGTTCCTCTCAATTTCTTTTACAAGTTTATGTTTCATTATTTTTTTTAGAGCATTCTTTGTATTTTCTTTACTTTCAATTTCGAAATATTCTTCATTCATTTCATGTTTCGTCTTCTAACTTCTACCTTTCTTCCTTTTAAGACTATTTCCTTTCAAGATCATTCCTTTTCCATTTTCATTTTCTTGTTTTTATATATATTTTTGTTTTTCAAAAACTAAACTTTATCACAGGTATAGAAGTATCTTTCCAATTTTTTCTTTTCATGTTTGCGTTTTTTTAACAGCATTTACTACTTTCCCTTGATTTTTTATTTCTATTATCCTTGTAAATTCCGTCTTTCATATAACACTTATTTCTTCTTTAATTTCTACTATAATTTTTATCACAATTTTTATTCAAATTTTTTCTGTTTATATTTCTTCTTTAATTTTTCTGTATTTCACTTTGTGTTCAGTACACGTTACTTTTTCAGTCTCCACAGCATTTTCTTCTACTTACCTATTTATTTATACATTTTCTTGATCCATTTTGTTTCATTTTCTGTGTTTTGTCTCTTTCTTACCTTCTTCATTCTCATTGTCTTCGTAAAAGCTGTTTCCTTTTTATTATATAGCATTTGTTTCTTCGTTATATTTACGTTTTGTTCCTTTCTTCTACATTTTTTCCTCTGTATTTATGTTTTTTTCTCTCACTATTACATTCTTAGTAATGTCTCTTTTCTTCTTTTTCTTTATATTATCTTCTAAAACTTCAACACGAATTTCATCTACTTCTTTGCTCCCGAATTTTCACTTCTATCAATTTCTTCTTTATGTCTGTGTTTCTTCTTCTCTCTTTCATTCTCTCAAGATAATTCCTTTCTACAGTACCTTCAGAAATTTTTTGCTTTTCATTGTTTACAACTTCAACGACATTTTTATCTTCTACTTCTTCTTGTTACATTCTCAAATACTTTTCTTAAGTTTTTTCTCTCACCGTAACAATCAAATGATATAATAAATCTAACTGAATGATGTAATAATAAATTTGGGAATAAACTCATTACCTAACTCAGTGATGTAATAAATCTATTATTTTTGTGCTTACAGAAATAACGTTTTCAGCAGTCAGATTATAACATAACCTACCTGATTTTGAATTTTCTGTTACAGATTTCGACATTACCGACAGCATAGTACCTGGTTCAAGAATTGGTCAATAGATAACGGTCTTAAATCTATCACTCTGTCGATAACATTACAATCTTTAATTTACTAATTATTTTTTAAATTGACAGAAACTAAAAATAATAAACGCCAAGTTGGTCAGGTTAGGTTAGGTAAGGTCAGGTCAGGTCAGGTCAGGTTAGGTCAGGTCAGGTTTATATAGCGTTCCTGAATTCATAAATCAAAATCAAATTAACAGAATTTAAAAAAACAAGTTGGTTGTTTCTGGATAACCGTCTCGTGCAAATCCACTAGTTGTTGACAAATAACCACGTGCGTTATTGAGAGAAAAACAATAGTGTTGCAATATAGTTTCATTTATAATTATAATTAGACTAATTAGAGGTTTTTGAAGTGCATAAAAAAATCCTGAAATGAATGAAACTTCGTGTGGTATTCAGCAAGAGAATCGCATGACAAAAAATTAGTTTTTTTCCTTAAAAAATGTATTTTTGAGCGGGCATTAATAAAAATTTTGAAAAAATCTTTTAATTCATGCGATTCTCAATTAAATGTACAATTTGAAAAAAATCTTACGTCGCCGATTTCGGAATTTTCTTAATTTGCAAATCACCATCTTCATCATTAAGCGGTTCAGCACTGATGGCCTGCCTCTTCGTCCTGGGCTTTTCATCCCCTAGTGTCAGCTGTTTCGTGATAATTTTCTGCGTTATCGGCTTGACAACCTGCCGAAACTTATCAATCTCGTTATGCAGATGCTTTATTATCGCATCCTTATCATCCAGCTCTTTCTCCAAGAGCGCGATCATCTCCTCTTTCAACTTCAACTCCCTGGTTTTATCCTCCAGCATCTTCTTCAAGCTCTGGACGACTTCCGCTTCACTTGGAGGCATCTCGGTGTGGTACTTCCGACGAGTTAGCACTTTCGTAATGAAGTTGTAGCAACTCATAGGTTCATTTTATAAGCACTAAAAAAACCGTTTTAAGATCGGCAATTTTCTTGACATTTCAAAAACGATAATTTCGGTATTTCGGACGGCTCAAGGATGAGACGAATGCGAGATATTTCAGGTTTTGTCGACCAGTCCTTGGCCGGAAAATATTTGGGTTTGTAATTAGAGTATTGTAATTTTAATTAGAGGTTTGCTACAATTCGAATTTTTTTTAAACGGTTTGTGTGTGTGTTTGGTTTAAAATAGGAGAAAAAAGAAAGTTAGTTTAGAGATTAAGTCATAACCTTAGTATTGAGGTTGCATTATATAATTATTAATTAAATATGGCGGTTATAAATGTTTATAAGGTTTTTTTCAATCAAAATGCGTACAGTTGAGGTCAATAGAATACAACAAATTTACAGAAAAATAAGTTTTTTAGTACAAATTTGTGGCAATTTTGTGATAATTTGAAGAGTACGCAAAATAATAATTAGGGAAATTATCACAATTATAGCGTCTTTCCGGCAGAAAATTGCTATTATTTTAGAGAACAAAGTTTAAAACAAATTTTATCAAGGTTTTAACATCAATAATATTTTTTTCTTCAAATAGATCTTATTGCACTACTTATTTGACTCTGATTTAGAAAATAAACCCAAAAATAACCCCAACAATTTAAATTTTATAAAGAAAAAAAAACAGAGTTGCAGCTGTCTGAATTTTTCCGCTTCACACTTCACTCATTTCAGCCATTTTATTTTAAACGTCATACTTCTTGTCAAAATTATTGACAACTATTTATAAATATATCAAATTTGTAGAGTCACTACAGTAATTCCCGATTTTCGATTCTCGATAAAAAAATTTATTAAGTTTTTTGGCAGTCATAGATAAACTTTTGTATATCATTCGTGGGCTAAAGAATTACAGTAACTTGGGTTAGATTACTGGAAATAGAGTTGAACAAAATAATTGAAATTAATTGGGCAATCTATTAATTGCTAATGAATTCCTGATAACTTATCAATGATTTTACTACTTTGAATTCGGATTAGGGGCGGTTTAAGCAGGATTTTTAGGGGTTAGTAGCGCAAAATTCAGTGAATCAAAAGAGTTCCTTTAAAGCAAAAAAAATTCATTTTCAAAACTATTTATAATTGCAACAAATTCGTTTCGACAGTAATTCTAGAATTTTGTTTGTTGTCCTTGATTTTGAATAATAAATAAATCAAAAAAAAATTTTTTCTTTAATTTTCGGCAATTGTAGATACATTTTTGGGTGGGCTATTTTTGATATTTGATTACTAGTAATTAATCATTGATTTTGACCACTTTGAACGTAGCCAGGGGTAGTTTAAGCATTTTTATGGGTTGAGGCCCAGATTTCTACTAATCAAAAGGACCCCTTAGGACCTAAGAAATTGTAGTTAGAAGAAAGAAAAGATTTATTTATAAAAAGTTCTTTTAGAAATTTTTTTTTGTTTTTCTATAATTTTCCTTTATTCTCTTTTTTTTTAAGTGTAATTTTTGTTATAATTTTTTTCAATCAAATTTTCAGTTTTTCTTTTTTTGAATTTCAGATTTTGAAGTTTTTACTAGCACAATCTTTTGTTTTTTAGTACCTTTTTTGTTTTTTCTCTTCTAAATGTAGTTTTACATTCTTGTTTCAATTAAATTTAAAGTTTTGCTTCTTCTTTTTCTTTGTTTTCTTCTTTCTTTCTGATTCTGATACAAATTTAAGAATAAAAAAGTAATAAAATTAACGAATTCCAAAAATTAAAAAAACAATATAAAATTAAAGCTTTTCAAAAGCAGAGACAAAAAAAACTGTTAAAAACAAAAATAAATACAGAACAGGTACTTACTCCTGTGATCAAAATAAAAAAAGATGAAAACAGAAACATGATATTGAAAAGAAAAAAAGAAACTTTACAAAAAAAAGAAAATAGATAAATAAAAAACACCCTAAATAAACAAAAAATTAGAAAAATTTTGGATTAAATAAGAAATACGTCGTTTAGGACAATAAAATATCAAAATTTGTTTCGTTACTTGTTTTAAAATTTTCTAAAAAAATTAATTTGTTACAACTGCCTTATTAAATTATAAATAAAGCAGCTATAGACTTATAATTTGTTGATGCATAATAACATCTCAATTTGGTTATTTACTGTTTTAAATGTATTTTAAATACTCTGTAAGTGTCCAAATATTAAAGCTATAGTTATAGCCATAATAAAGAAATTTCTAACGCCCACCTAAAAAGCAAATTTTCTCGCTCACTTGATATAAAAATGAGAAGTTGCTAAAAAAATTAGGTTGAAGTCCAAAAACTGGACATTTTGTAAAATTGTTGACATTTGATTGATTTATTAAGTAGTCTGCTATATAAAGAAAATCCAAAGTCTACCTAAATAGCAAATTTTCTTGAGCGCGTGATATAAAAAAGAAAAGTTGCTAAAAGAAATTAGTTAAAGTCTAAAAACCGGACATTTCGTAAGATCCTTACTATTTGATTGGTTTATTTAATAGACTGCTCTATAATAAAAACCAAAGCCTACCTAAATAGCAAATTTTCTCGCTCACTTGATATAAAAATGAAAAGATGCTAAAAAAAAAACAATTAGTTGAAGTCCAAAAATCAGACATTTTGTAAAATCCTTGCCACTTCATTGGTTTATTAACTAGTCTGTTCTATAAAAAAATTCCAATGCCTACCTAAATTTTGGTCAATTAAAAATTGGTCAATTGATATAAATATAAAAGTTGCTAAAAAAATTATTTGGAGTCCAAAAACCAAAAATTTTGTAAAATCCTTGCCATTTGATTGGATTATTAACTAATCTGCTACATAAAAAAATCCATCGCCTACCTAAATAGCAAATTTTCTCGCTCACTTGATATAAAAATAAAAAGGTGCCGAAAATTACTTTAAGTCCAAAAAAAGCGGACATTTTGTGAAATCCTTGCCATTTTATTAGTTTATTAACTAGTCTGCGTTACAAAAAAAATCCAGCGCCTATTTAAACAGCAAATTTTCTTGCAATTTTGCTAACAAAATTATTTGAAGCCCAAAAACAAGACATTTTGTAGAATCCTTGCTATTTGATTGGTTTATTAACTAGTCTGCTATATAAAAAAATCCATCGCCTACCTAAATAGCAAATTTTCTTGCTCTCTTGATATAACAATAAAAAGTTCCTAAAAGTCGGGCATTTTGTAAAATCCTTGCCATTTAATTGGTCTATTAATTAGTCTACTTTATAAAAAAAAAAATTCAGCGCCTACCTGAATAGCAAATTTTCTCTCTCACTTAACATAAAAATAAAAAGTTGCTAAAAAAATTAGTTAAAGCCCAAAAACAGCAGATATTTTGTGAAATCTTTGCCATTTTATTGGTTTATTAACTAGTCTGCTTTACAAGAAAAATCCAATGCCTATCTAAAAAGCAAATTTTCTCGCTCACTTGATATAAAAATTAGAAGTTGCTAAAAAAATTAGTTGAAGTCCAAAAACTCGAGATTTTGTAAAATTGTTGACATTTGATTGGTCTATTAACTAGTCTGCTATATAAAGAAAATCCAAAGTCTACCTAAATAGCAAATTTTCTTGAGCGCGTGATATAAAAAAGAAAAGTTGCTAAAAGAAATTAGTTAAAGTCCAAAAACCGGACATGTTGTAAGATCCTTACTATTTGATTGGTTTATTTAATAGACTGCTCTATAATAAAAACCAAAGCCTACCTAAATAGCAAATTTTCTCGCTCACTTGATATAAAAATAAAAAGATGCTAAAAAACAATTAGTTGAAGTCCAAAAATCAGACATTTTGTAAAATCCTTGCCATTTCATTGGTTTATTAACTAGTCTGTTCTATAAAAAAAATTCCAATGCCTACCTAAATAGCAAATTTTCTTGGTCAATTGATATAAATATAAAAGTTGCTAAAAAAATTATTTGAAGCGCAAAAACAGAACATTTTGTAGAATCCTTGCTATCTGATTGGTTTATTAACTAGTTTGCTCTATAAAAAAATTCCAACATCTACCTAAATAGCAAATTTTCTCGCTCACTTGATATAAAAATAAAAAGGTGCCAAAAATTACTTTAAGTCCAAAAAAGCGGACATTTTGTGAAATCCTTGCCATTTTATTAGTTTATTAACTAGTCTGCTTTACAAAAAAAAATCCAGCGCCTATTTAAACAGCAAATTTTCTTGCTCACTTGATACAAAAATAAAAATTTTGCTAACAAAATTATTTGAAGCCCAAAAACAAGACATTTTGTAGAATCTTTGCTATTTGATTGGTTTATTAATTAGTCTGCTATATAAAAAAATCCATCGCCTACCTAAATAGCAAATTTTCTTGCTCTCTTGATATAACAATAAAAAGTTCCTAAAAGTCGGGCATTTTGTAAAATCCTTGCCATTTAATTGGTCTATTAATTAGTCTACTTTATAAAAAAAAAAATTCAGCGCCTACCTGAATAGCAAATTTTCTCTCTCACTTAACATAAAAATAAAAAGTTGCTAAAAAAATTAGTTAAAGCCCAAAAACAGCAGATATTTTGTGAAATCTTTGCCATTTTATTGGTTTATTAACTAGTCTGCTTTACAAGAAAAATCCAATGCCTATCTAAAAAGCAAATTTTCTCGCTCACTTGATATAAAAATTAGAAGTTGCTAAAAAAATTAGTTGAAGTCCAAAAACTCGAGATTTTGTAAAATTGTTGACATTTGATTGGTCTATTAACTAGTCTGCTATATAAAGAAAATCCAAAGTCTACCTAAATAGCAAATTTTCTTGAGCGCGTGATATAAAAAAGAAAAGTTGCTAAAAGATATTAGTTAAAGTCCAAAAACCGGACATGTTGTAAGATCCTTACTATTTGATTGGTTTATTTAATAGACTGCTCTATAATAAAAACCAAAGCCTACCTAAATAGCAAATTTTCTCGCTCACTTGATATAAAAATAAAAAGATGCTAAAAAACAATTAGTTGAAGTCCAAAAATCAGACATTTTGTAAAATCCTTGCCATTTCATTGGTTTATTAACTAGTCTGTTCTATAAAAAAAATTCCAATGCCTACCTAAATAGCAAATTTTCTTGGTCAATTGATATAAATATAAAAGTTGCTAAAAAAATTATTTGAAGCGCAAAAACAGAACATTTTGTAGAATCCTTGCTATCTGATTGGTTTATTAACTAGTTTGCTCTATAAAAAAATTCCAACATCTACCTAAATAGCAAATTTTCTCGCTCACTTGATATAAAAATAAAAAGGTGCCAAAAATTACTTTAAGTCCAAAAAAGCGGACATTTTGTGAAATCCTTGCCATTTTATTAGTTTATTAACTAGTCTGCTTTACAAAAAAAAATCCAGCGCCTATTTAAACAGCAAATTTTCTTGCTCACTTGATACAAAAATAAAAATTTTGCTAACAAAATTATTTGAAGCCCAAAAACAAGACATTTTGTAGAATCTTTGCTATTTGATTGGTTTATTAATTAGTCTGCTATATAAAAAAATCCATCGCCTACCTAAATAGCAAATTTTCTTGCTCTCTTGATATAACAATAAAAAGTTCCTAAAAGTCGGGCATTTTGTAAAATCCTTGCCATTTAATTGGTCTATTAATTAGTCTACTTTATAAAAAAAAATTCAGCGCCTACCTGAATAGCAAATTTTCTCCCTCACTTAACATAAAAATAAAAAGTTGCTAAAAAAATTAGTTGAAGCCCAAAAACAGCGGATATTTTGTGAAATCCTTGTCATTTTATTGGTTTATTAACTAGTCTGCTTTACAAGAAAAATCCAATGCCTATCTAAATAGCAAATTTTCTGGCTCACCTGATATAAAAATAAAAAATTTCTAAAATTTTGTAAAATCTCTGCCATTTAATTGGTCTACTAACTAGTCTGCTCTATAAAAGAAATTCCAACGTCTACCTGAATAGCAAATTTTCTCGTTCACTTGATATAAAAATGAAAAGTTGCTAAAAAAATTACTCAAAGTCAAAAAACCGGACATTTGGTAAAATCCTTGCCACTTGATTGGTTTATTAACAAGTCCGCTCTTTGTAAATATCCTCTTGATTGTTTTTAATAAGAGCAATAAAATTTAAATTAACATTGAAAAACCAGTAGGCGTTCCACTATTACACAATTTTCCTATATAACACTGAAATAATCTCCCTAATTTTCCTCCAAACACACCACAACCATCGCAATTTCCAGTAATAAACCCGCCGAAAAGCAAAAAATAATTCTGACCACAAACTAGTTTATCAGCTTATCGGTCGAACCATAAAATGTTCGATTAAATTGAGTGCTAATAAACGTCTAATTAACCACGATCGAAATTTTTTACCAAAATCGCACACTAATTACACTAATTTATGTAAGCTTTATCTCCGAGTGTCACACAGTGATTTATTTACTACTCCACTGGACTAATTTGTCAAACAAGGTGAGTGCTCCCGAAAGGTCAAGAAATTACCGATATTAAAAAAAGACCGTACCGTCAATGGATTTTTGATTTTTCACTTGCCACCTCGCACTATTCTAAACCGTTCGAGTGCGGACATGAAACTAAACGCAAGTTACATTCCGAGTGATTCTACGAGGCGAGGAGGAGCGAGAGGTGGAGCTTGGAAAATTTTGAAAAGTGCATTTTCCAAAAAAATAACAGTCATAACAGTCATAAGTCATAAGATTATGACCGGAGGAGATAAAGTTGGTTCATTATTTCTTAAATACAATTTGCATACCTAAGTGTTTTATTATACAACCATCGATCTTCAAGACTGATTACAAAATAGGTATAATTCTACCAAAATTCTAGTGTCTACCAAAAAAAAATTTTTTTTTACATAAAATAACACTCAAAAATTAAATTCTTATCTTTCCTACTGATAAATAAATAATAATTTAGTGATCACTGTGATTGATATTTGCGTGAATGATCTACATTTTTTTTGTTTTGGTTTAGGATAATTGGTTGGTTAATTTAGACCCTACATCACCTAGTTTCGTTCAGATGTGGGTAAATAAATAAAATTCTCACCTTGTTCAGGTGTTTGTAATTATTTCAGGCACGTTTCTATCGAACAACACTTACATTCTTTGAATAAATAATTACAGAAGAGAGACATTTTCTGTAAACATTGTGAAACAATTATTTTGAAAAAATGATGGACAACAGGCCAAAATGTAGGAGTGACACATAATGGATCTGGTTAAAATTAGAAAAGCTAATATGAGAGTAATTTCGTAAGGTGCAGATGTTGGTTTATTACTTTATGGTTTTTTTTTTTTGGAAAAATTACTAACAAGCTATTATTGCAATTGTTAGAAAGGGCGTAAAATGTTACGAGAATTACCTCGAGCTAAGTGTGATTGACATTTAAGATTTTCTATTACGAGTTTCAAGTTGTTTTAATGAAAAAAAAGTGTTTGTGGAAAACGAAAATAAAGAGAAATTCTTACCAAAAAAGGCTTCTGGAAGAGGGTAAATCGCACACTCACCTGAAACAAAAACAAAATAATTAACTTAAAATTAAGACAGTTGTTTTTCCTAAAATAAAACATTAAAGGGAAGTTTTGTAGTACAAGTCCAAGATTATAAAATGAGCAACAAAGACTTCCGAAACATGTTTAACGAATTTTTTTGGGAGATCATACGCTATTAAAACATTTTTGTCTGTTCTTTTTGTAAAAAATGCCGTTTTTGTATTTATTGAGCTTCTAAGATTAGTAAAATATCGTTTCCGAATATCAGAATTAGTAAAATATCGTTTTCAGCTCTCAAAATTAAAGAAAATGTTGCTTTTGTCTTTAGTGATCTAAAAACTAGTGAAAAAAATCGGGTTCACTCTCTAAAATCAGTAAAATTATATTTCCGGATTCAAAAGCGATATTTTCTCCAATTTTGAGAACCGGGAGAGAAATTTTTCTGTCATTTCTTGCTCCCAAAACTAGTAAAATGTCGTCCTCAGCTCACAAAATTGTAAAAATGTTGTTTTTATACTTATTACTAATTTCCAAATCAATGAGAAACTTCGTCGGCAGCTTCTAAAATTAGTAAAATATTGAAACATTGTTAAAACAAATTATTGAGTAATCGCATTCAAGTTCTGAAGTAAGTAAAATTACGTTTTTGTGTTTTAACAGTGAGAAGTTCACTTTTGAAAAAACTAATTTTGGGAGAATACCATTTAAAAAAATTAATAAACAAACACAGGAAAAGCAAACCAAAACGTCGTTTGACGTTTTAAGATTTCTAGCCTTCCTATTTTTTGATTAATTATGTAAAAAACAAATTCTAAAATTTAATAAATTGAAAAACAATGAAATCACTTTGTCGTGATTCCACTGTAGTTGTTTAAACAATTTATTAATAATATTAAAGTGCAAGGTTACATAAATAATTATAGCATTCAGAATGCATTACAAATTACCATCAAAAGAAATTTGCCGCTGCAGAATATGATGCGTCATATATATTTTTATCTGTCAAAAAATTTTTTTTTCGTTATTGGTGTTTTCACTTTCTTCAAACGTTTTCACTGCAATAAACCAAATAATGTGTAAAAAAACTGTGTTTATTAAACAGTTTTTTTTACAAAAAATAACAAGTATTATTTAAATAATAAAAAAAAATTATCAAAGAAAGAAAAACGTCATTATCTGTATCAACAACTTGTGGTTTCAATAATTACTGTTTTCCTTTATATCGACCTAAAAATAATTTTTACTTAACCCACATTTACTTCCTTTCTGTTTTTGCAACGATAAAAAAATAGTATATTAGAGCTCAAGGTCCATAAAAACTACTTTTCATAGTCGAGAACCCAGCATAAAAAACAAAGAGCAAAACCTCCTGAAAGAACAAGAGAGCATTATTATAATCTGCTCATGGCTTATGCTTACAGCATTAGGGATCGTAAGCAGCGTTATTTTATAGGTAGTAATTGCTACTTACTGTTGCTGTTCAAACTGTTGAAAGAAAAAAGGCAAAAACCTGTCATTTATTGACTCCAACAATAATTAAATTTTAAAACTTTGCATGAAACAGGTTCTCTCTCTTAATTTCTGTTTACAGCCCTAGGGATCGTAACTATCTTTGTTTACGTGAGCAGTAATTGTTCCTTACTGTTGCTGTTCAGATTGTTGGTGAAAAAAGCAAAAATCTGCTCATTTATTGACCCCAATAATAATTAAATTTGGAAACTCTGTATGAAACAGGTTTTCTCTCTTAATTTATGTTTACGGCTCTAGGACAGTAATTGTTGCTTACTGTTGCTGTTCAAACAGCTGGTAAAAAAGACAAAAACCTAATTATTTATAGACTCCAATAATTACTAAATTTTGAAACTTTATATGAAACAGGATCTCTCTATTTATTTCTGTTTAAAGCCCTAAGGAACGTAACCATCTTTGTTTACATGAGCAGTAATTGTTGCTTACTGTTGCTGGTCAAACAGTTGGTAAAAAACGGCAAAAACCTCAATATTTATTGACTCTAATAATTATTAAATTTTGAAACTTTATATGAAACAGGTTCTCTCTCGTAATTTCTCTTTACGGCTCTAGGGATCGTAAGCATCCTTGTTTCCATGGGCAGTAATTGTTGCTTACTGTTCTTACTGTTGCTGTTCAAACTGTTGGTGAAAAAAGACAAAAACCTGCTCATTTATTAACTTCAATAATAATTAAATTTAGAAACTCTGTATGAAACAGGTTCTCTCTCTTAATTTCTCACCGAACCAATCAAAATTAGAGGTTGCCTTTCCTCTACATCACACCACATCACTAATATTTCCTTTATCCCCGTTATATCTTTCACGACCTCGCCAACCATCAAGAAAATAAAATTGCACTCAACCTTGTCCAGATTATCCAATTAAAATGAAATATCATCAACTCGGGGATAAATATTTTGATCGTGATCAAAAATTAATGCCCTAAACTAGTCAGATAATAATAAAATATCTCGAGTGGTGATACTGGTGGCCTCCTAACTAACCCGATTTGAATCCCACTGAAAAAAATAAATTAAATCCCTCAACTGGCCAAATAATAATAAAATATCTCGATGAGTGGTGTCTCTGGTGGCCTCCTAACTAACCCGATTTGAATCCCACGGAAAAAAATAAATTAAATCCCTCAATGGCCAAATAATAATAAAATATCTCGATGAGTGGTGTCTCTGGTGGCCTCGTAACTAACCCGATTTGAATCCAATGTAAAAAAATTAATGAAAGATGAGCAACATGTGTATTGATGACACTCAACATTTTTCTTGTTTATTGGGATTAGCACATTACTCTTAGCTTAAGTCACGTGAAAAAATGATAAGTTGGAACTTGTTTGAAGGAATTTATGTAAGTTGAGATTCATATTTTGAATACGAAGTGTCTGAAGTGAATTATTTCGTGATTCATTAGTTTTAATTGAAGGTAATTTTTATATACAGGTACAAGTTACTCACCTTGTCTTAACACTTTTTTTTACAAATAAGGACAAGAACAAATAACTGGATCACAATTGTAGTAGAGATGGGATTTATCGTTCTTTTGAATGAACTAGTTCGCGCGAACTAGTTCGTCAAAAAGAATCGTTCGTTTTTATAGTTCGTTCGCGAACTAATAAATCGGAATGTATCTTCGCGACCGAGTGAGACCGATACGTTCGCGACCTAATAGTTCGCGACCTAATACCTAATAGTTCACGAACGAAAAGAACGGTGACTGTGGATCAACGATATATCGTTCACCAAGTTCCCATGTTACGTATTTCAGAGATTTCGTTCGTTCGCTGCTTGCCAACAGTCATACGGATTCGTTCAATATCGTGATTCGTTCGTAAGAGAGCAACTTCGAAAGAAAAAATTGTCGTTCGCGAACGAATAAGTTCGTTTATAGTTCGCGAACGAATTACTTCGTTCATAGTTCGCGAACGAATTACTTCGTTCATAGTTCGCGAACGAACTAGTTCGTTCATAGTTCGCGAACTAGTTCAAGTAGTTCGTATAAAAGAACCGTTCTTTTTATTAGTTCGTTCGCGAACTACCCATCTCTAAATTGTAGTACCAGAAACGCAATCAGCATCTAGATATTTGATAAAGACTTCAAAAAAAATAATAAAAATATCGCCTTCGGCTTCAAAAATTAGTAAAACGTTGAGTGAGTTCTCAAAATGGCACTCTCGTGTTTATTTTGATAAGAAAATTTGTCTTTTGCTCCCAAAATTTGCCTTCCGAATTCAAAGTAAGTAAAATGTCGTTTCTGAATGGGAAAATTGCAAAAAGTATATAGCTTTTATCCTTATTAAGTTAAAAACTGAAATGAAATATCACTTCTGGTTTCTAAAATTTCTAAAATTACATCTCCAAACTAAATATTATGCCCTGGTCTGGGTGGCAATAATTCTAATTACTGTTAGTCCGTCAAAAATCGTCCCAATTATCCTCTTTCTTGTCCCATTTTTTAAAAATAGCCTTTGGTTCGATTTGTAAATCCAATGTTTGATCTTGTGACTCCCATCAAGTCCAACAATGGCTCCATAACACCCATAAAAAAAGCAATCTAAAGGCGTGTTCGTTTCTTTAGCCGAACCGACACAATCGCTATTGTCATCTCGAGTATGTTTTTCACTGGTAGACCAATTTGCATCAAGGTGTTCGTGTCAATCACCGACATAATACACAAACATGGCGTAATTACACTTGTTGCTCATTAGATTAATTGCATACATTTACAACAAAATCGTCGCTAATTAGCAATAAGAAATGATCGATGGGCTGTAGGGGAACCCTGCGGCTTTCTCACACTGCTAGAGAAATTTTTCAAAATTTTTTTTAACAACCGGTACCATATTGGTAACTCCCGCAGAGAAATTGTGCGTGACGAAAGAAGTTTGCCTTTAAATTGGCTCATATTTGGATGGAGGAGAAGTAATTACAGTGGGAAATGCGAAATGAGGATTAGTTATTCTGACACTGATCGGTATCTGAATCTGATTCTCGATGGGATTAAAGAGATGCTTTGTGCATTTTAATGAGGAACTTTTAAGGATGTACCGCTATATAGAAGGAAAGAAAAGACAGATTTTGGTACTTAAAAGGTAACTTGAATTTACCAAGATCTGGTCTTAAAGGCTAATTACTAAAAGTACTAGGTACTAGCCGATACAATAAATTTTTAACAGGTTTAGGTAGTTTTAAGTTAGGTACTATTTTCTGAGAGATAGCACTGTTAGAATAGTATGAAAAACTGACGTTTCGCTCCTTTATTAGCGCACCTTCAGGAGCTCTTCACGCATTTTCGTAGGCTCATATTTTGTTTAAGTTCACGATTATTTCTCAATTTTACTGTTTTAACACAAGAAAAGACCGATAAATAATCGCAAAATTAAACAAAATATGAGAAAAAAAAGAAAAGTATAGTTGTCCCTGAAGTAGCTCTAAAAAAGACGACAAAACGTTGGTACTATTCTTGCTCTTTTCTCGTTTCAGTTTTTCTTCTTGTTGATGTAAAGATGAGAAAGATAAAGAAGATGAATGAAAACATAGCATAAAAACTAGACAAAATGTAGAAAACACAAGATATAAAGATTATGTAAAAAAGAATATTGAAGAAGACAAGGTATAAGAAAAGTATTTTAAAATAATACAAATCGTACACTGAAACACAAGAAAACTACACACAATATAAAAAAACAAAGAAAAGAAGTGAAGAAATCAGTATTAGAAGCGAGAAAATTATCATGAAAAAAATTCGCAGTAAGCAAAGTAATTTGGAAGCTGAAAGCCAAATTTATTAATTTAGGAGACGAAGGTTAGTCAAATTTACGAAAACACAGACGACATTTTACTAATTTTAAAATAAAGTTTTTAAATTAATAATACAAAAATGATATTTCTGTTTTGGAACAGTAAAGTGCAGTACTCATTTTAATAGCTAATTTTGAAAACCATTTTTTTTTAAAATGACAAAGGCGGCTTTAGCTTCAAATTTTGAAATCGGTAGGCAATTTTCGAAACCAAAAGCGACATTTTACTAATTTTGGAAGCTAAAAGCAGTGTTTTTTTTCCAAGTCAAACCTCAGAAAAGACATCGCCAAATAATAGTCGTTACTACAGTTGCCTGCGGCCATTTTAACACAAGCCCGCCATTATTTTATCTTCCACACTACTCAATCCAAAAATTGCACCTCAAATTCCGTGTGCAATTTCTCCTCACGTTATTTCATTTTTTTTCTCTTTAATTTAAATTCGTTTCGTGAATCGGTTTCATCCTTCGCATAAATTCCGTCCGTTCACATGGAAATCGTTCGAAAATGAGCGAGGCTAATGCACTTTCGTTATCGCGGTCCGAATGAAAAACACGAAATTTAAATGCGCATACGATATCTAAATGTCAATCCGATTGCTGATAATTGGGGCCTTACAAGCAAAAAAACCCTTTTTCGGGTTCGTTGCCTCTACCAGCGCCATCTTATCAAGAGTAAAAGGATTTAAATTCGGTCAGGGATTGTGCAAATTATACCACCTGAGGTCGACCAGACCACACTTGAAAGATATTGGTCATGGATTGACCAATCAACTCATACTCCATTTTGAAATGTCACGAGATTTTCGCCAAGAGGCGGTCAGGGAAAAGACACAAAAAATAAATAAACAATAAAGAAATTATAACAGTGACAAGACCTAATCGATAAAATAGAGAATTAATTTGCTAATTTTAGCGATTGTTATTCTTTATTTGACACAGTTACATAATAAATGTCAAGGAGATTATTTTTATATTTATGACAAATCAATTCAAGATGGACTCAAAAATTTGTAAAAGTCAAAAAACCTATTACATGTCTTGTCAAATTCTTTTTAAATTAATTGATAATTTTTTGGAAAATTACTCACTATTTGTGAATATTCTAAACTAGTTGTCACTGTCCTTAACCAATCAATGCAAAGCAGTCACCATTACGTCATTTCGGTTAGACGTGATTGGTCAGATTAGACTTGTTACCAAAATGAATTATTCGCGTTGTGTCACTACTAGATACAAGTCAAAAAATGTAAAGATGAATACGTTATTGATGTCACAGTGTATACATGACCACATAATTGATGACACTACAAAATGTTCGAAACTACGAAATCTCAATTCAATTTTATTATAAGTTATATCTCTCGTATGTAAATGAAGATGCATTCCAAAATGAAAACATGTTATTTAGAATGTGATTATTCGGGTGGTTAGGATCTACACTTTGGACAAACTGAAAAACCTGTTTTTACACTGAATATTATCAAGATTTTTCTGATTAGATTATTTATGTAATAATGTGGGAGAGTGGAGAAATTCGAGTTTATCTTGATGAGTTTATGAATATTTAATTTTTTGGTTTTAATAGACAAAAAAATGTAAACATAAATTTCAAATTCACGCTTCATTAATTTAATTAATTCATAACAAATAGCAAATTAATTGAAACAAGAATTATCTTTTACATCTAATCTCGTTAGAGTAATGGTTGTGACAAGTGTCAATTATTTTAGATTGATACCTTTTATAAATGGTTTCAAAGAATATTTTTGGGATTTTAATTACATTTTGGTGGTGATGGTTCTAGATCTTAAAGAAACATTCTTTTAATTCCGGTATTCTATGTCATTATCTTTGGTGTTGATTAGGAAGAATATTGATATTAATTTATATCATTATCTTGAAGCGAAATTAGAAGACTACTCTCCTAAAAATTTTTGTATTTTTTTTAAAAAAGGTATAATATCAAGAAAATGAATAAAAAAACACTTCTTATTTATAAAGCTTCTCAGCGTTATTATTGTCAGATGCAGAATGCATATTCTCAAACGACAAGAAGAGAGAAGTATATGTTGAAGCACCAGTTGAAATGTTGGTTAAGAAGAATGTTGATCATCAATTTGAAGCGTTTTTAGAAGACTACCAACGTAAAAAATCTTGTATTTTTCAAAAAGCCACAAATTAACAATAATAACTTCCTATTTTGAAGTCAAATTAATAAAAAATTATCTCAATCGACGATTCTCAGCTTTATTATTAGCAGATTCAGTAGTAGACATGTATACTCTTAAATATCAAGAAGAAAGAGGTACTTTATCATCAGTCGAAATGTTGATTAAGAAGAATATTGAAATTAATCAATTTCATCATCTTGAGAGCTACACTGATTTAAAAAGGACTTTTTCTGCCGAAAATTGCTATAAAAATAATGAGCATTTCAGTGACTATATGTATATACACACATGAAAGGAATCTAGGGGACAGATATGTATGGCGAGAAATTTTAATAAAATATGTACAAAATTTATACGAATTATTAAGAGTTTTATTTTTTCAACAAAATCTTACAACAAAAAAACGAAAATGTCAAAAAAAAATAAAAACAAATTCTAAAAAAAAAAAATTGAAAAATTATAATTTTATAAATCAATAGAAAATAAAAATTAATAAGTTGTGTGCCCTCCTCGACTATTAATTACTGCCCTACACCTGTTAGGCATACTTAAAATTAAATTGTCTATCTCCTGAAATTGTATAGAGTGCCATTCTTCTCTGAGGCATTCTGTAAGCTGCTCTCTTGTTTCTAAAAAGACATTATGCCGTAAAAGACGTCTGCCCATCATATCTCATATGTGTTCAATGGGATTTAAATCAGGTGACTGGGCAGGCCATGGTAAAACGTTGATTTCGTTGTTGGTCAAAAACTCGCATATCACCCCAGCCGAATGTGGACGGGCATTGTCGTACATCAGTATAAAAAAATTTCCCATTTCTACAGCAAATGGAAGAACAACAGGTTGGAGAATATGGTCTCGATAGCCCACCGCATTTAAATTGCCATCTACAGAAACGAGCTGCGTTCTTCCACCAATGGTGATACCAGCTCAAACCATCACCGTCCCTCCTTGGTAAATGGAGACCTCTTGAGCGGTTGCCAGCCGTTCTGCGTTTCCAGGTCGCCTCCAGACTTTTGTTCGTCTAGTGTCTGGACGTAAACCAAACCTAGATTCATGTGTAAACAACTCTGGCCCATTCTTCCCGCTGCCAGTTCACGTGTTCTTGCGCCCACTGTAATCTGATTGCCCGATTTCCTCGAGATAATTTAGGCACTCTTAAATGACGTCTAGCATTTAGACCAGCTTCATGAAGTCGGTTTCTAACAGTTTGGCCACTCACTATAACATTGTGAGTGTTATTTAATGTAATTACCAGTTCTGTAGCTGTTATGCTGCGATTCCTTAAAGCTTGTAACCGGAGAAATCGGTCTTCAATAGCATTTGTTTTTCTTGTACGTCCTGTATGTCGTTCTTTGACGTCATCAGTTTGCTGATATCTCAACCAAAGTCGATTAACAACACTTTTGCTAATGTTGAGAGCGTCACCTACTGCTCGTTGGGACAAACCCCCTTGGAGCATTCCAATAACACGCAACTGGGCATCACGGTTTAAATGATGTCTTTCCATCTTTACCCGACCTCATACTGAATAAAATGCAAAGAAATTTTACCCTTATCATAATTTCAACCCGATAGTAAAAGTGATGTTTTTGGTCCCACTGAATAAAAATCATTTTAATAGCGTTTCTAATCTCAAAAATTTTCGTCAACCGAAAGTTAGCACTAGAAGTTGATAGACATATGCTTAATTAAAACTTTAGCTTAAAAAATACTCGTTAAAACGGTGTACGATATTTTGTTTTTACATTATTAAGCTTGTCCCCTAGATTCTTTTGATGTGTGTATTTACTCTCTTTCCCGTTTAAGTGTGATAAGATTAGTTTCCAGCATTTTCTAACTTTTCAAAAACCGATTTTTGCCCAATTAGGTGCTCCTTTCCCAAACTTCAACTCGTGCTATTTACTTTTATTTCATTTTTTCACTATATAAATTGTGGTAGTGGATCTTTATCTCGTCGAAAACCGTAGGCGTAAATTGTCTGCATGTTTTTTCTTTTCAAAAATAGACTAAAGTAACTCTGCGGCACTCGCGCTTTAATAAGGCATGATTTACGCCCATCTTATATCCGATAAATCAAAGTTTGTTGTACGATTTTCGGCAAATTCAGTAAGCTGAAACAGATTTTCAAGTCGTGTGAACACGATTTAATTAATGTCGGACATGTTTGTTGACGCCATAGACGATTTGTTATGAAAAATGCCCGATTTTAGAAGTCAATGATCGTAAATTGTCAAACCGGACCGACAACATCTAGTCGTTAATTGGAGGGTTTTTCAAAAACGGTCGATTTTTCGGTGTTAATTGGACATTAATCTACAATCTTGTTTAAGGATTTCTAAGATAGTAAAGATTGGAGATCATGGAAGATTTAGATTTACTGTGTTTGAATAGCTAATAAGAAGATGTAGGTGTAAGTAATTTTTGATAAATTAACAGTTGATCAAAAATAAATACTATTCACGTCAAAGACTGTCAACTAGTTTTGTCGATTTGTTTTATTAATTAACAACAATTAGCTAAAACAAAACAATTTTTTGCGAGCAAATATTCGCAAATTCGTCTACATAACAAATGTTTAAATTATTTGTTTATTTAGTGATGCATGTTAGAATAATTTTCGCATGGTTAAACGATATACCTAAAACCTCTGAAACAGCTTTAAAATAAACAAATCTCATTGTACCATTTTGTACATTTTGTACCACCAAAAGCGGCTTAAACCGGAGCAAAATACAAAGTGTTCATTATTTCTCAAATGAGTTGCGTTAATGTTTTCAATATTATATAATTTTGTTACAAAAGTAGGACTTTATGGATCATTTTATAAACATGGACTCGTGCTATAAATTTGTTTAATTGATCCCCTAAACAATCAAATTTTGTACCAAATAATTAAAACACGAGACAAAAACAGACATTTGTAAGAAACCGATAAAAATAGTTGATTATTACAATGGTTTTTCCAGGAAATATTTTTCCTGTATGTAATAAATTGAATTATATAGTTTCTTTAGATATTAATAAATTGTTTTGCACACTTTATAATTTATTACTTGGATAACAATAAGTCATTTTGATTGCTATTATTATTAAATTACCTACACAGAATATACTTTGAGGAGAAAAATAATTAATAATTCAAGGACTATTTTTTCATTGCTGCTTTCTTTTCGTTTCTAATTTTTGTATTCAATTTTAAATCAAATATTTTTGGTCTTTTTTATGTTGATACGTTTCTGAATATAAAACAGTGGTTGGTTTTGAAAATAGTAACATTTTTTTAATAAACTGAAGTTATTAGCTTCTAAAAGTCATTAAGACTAACTTTGCAATGACAAACTGCAAAGAGGGTGGTTTCAACTTATCAGTCTTTGATATAAATTAAAATTTTTTTCAATTACCTTTGTTTTCTGTTTATTTAAAAATTAGAAAAAAATATCGCCTTCGACTTCTAAAATTTGTAAAATGTTGATTGTTGCCTCTGGCTCTCACAATTGGCTTAGGTTTCTTCAATTTTGATTGAAGAAACCCGAAAATTTAATTAGAAGAAAATATTACATTTGTTCTTATTGCTTTAAAAAGCAAGATTTATTGCCTCCGGCTTCTAAAATTGGTAAAATTATGTCTCCACATTTCAAATTAGTAAAATAGTAATTGTTGCCTTGTTCTTCTAAAATTCTCAGGTCTTTAACCTAGAATAAAATATCGTCTTTATCGTTATTTAATAAATGCTATAACTACGAGTTCTTTTTAAATCAACGCGCGATATTCAGGTAAATTATTACCTTTTCTGCCATTTTATTTTTTTATCACTCAATAAATTGTTATTTTTATTGCTTTTTAAGTATTATCCTACGTCATTTTTAAAAATTTGCAAAAAACTCGGATCGTTATTAATCGTTTTTTGAATATAAAAATTCTACAAGTTTAATAAATTTCCAAACAAGATTTTTTAAAAATTTTGTCCTTGATTAAAATGTTTAATTCGCTTCTAGCGACGGATGTTTTAAAATTCTTTGAATCTAGAGAATTTCTTTAAGATCCTAAACTATTAGAAAAAATATTTCTAGACCAATTAAAATGTAAACAACTAAAATTTTGTAATCCTGTGATAAACAGAAGAATAATTTGTGAGATCAGTAAGAAAAAAAAGTATTCAAAGAAAGAAAATTAAAATTATAAGTGATAGAATAGCGGATCAGTTGCAAAGCTTTTATTTGTCTTGTATATTTTGTCTAGAAATGCCTGAATTACAAATTAGTTTCTGACAAATTTAATAAAGGTTGTTGTAAAGAAAAGTGTGGGTTTATGTCACCGAAGCGACCAATTATAAGGGCTGCAGTATTTTTATTTATCTCTTAAGACACCAAAAAAGTTACTTGCGTCTAAGCACCACCATAAAATCCAGGCATTTGTAGACAAACTATAGAAATCAAAATAATTTTCATTTTCTATTAGCACTCTATTTGTTGAATAGCATCGTTGTGCTTATTAATTGCAGTATTCGCGGTCGATTAAATCCGACATCCTGATTGGATAATATCAGTTAATTTGTCTGATCGCGTTACGACATACTGTATGAATACATTTCATGGTTTTTGCCCAAGAGGCCCGTGGGCGTTTATGAAGACGTTCCGCGATGATTTACGATCAGGAAAATTTGTTTTCGATAATTTGTCAACGACGTCCGAAAATTATACATCGACCGGCTTCGAATGATTTGCACTTTTTCGCGGCGCTCAATTCAAAAAAGAGGCCTCACGTCGATGTGATTTCAAGGGTACTTAGCTACCGCTAATTAGTGCACCTGTTACCTGAATTTCAAAACGGCAGATATGATCGACGCGTGTTATATACCATAAGGACTTCATTTTGAAGATATGAAGGAAGGTGAGCGGAAATTGTGACATTTCAAACGGGGTCATGGGTTGAACTTCACCCAAAAATGGAAAGTCACGTGCCGAAAAACAAGTTTTTTTTTTTAATTCAAAACTCAGTAAGTATTATTGCCGAAAAATTTTGCTGAACGCAAGATTCCATAAAGATAATAAGTCTTTCAACGCCTTTTAATACCAGTCTTGCCAACATTTAATTACTGATACCTCGTAAAAATGTAATGGGCTTTAAAGTGGTTTCAGCACAAAAGAAAAAAATACATTGTAATAACGTTGTTTTATGTTTGACATTTAAATGATTTTGTGTTGTTGCTGATTTTTTTTTCGAGATAAAGTTTATTAAAACGACCGAAAATTTAATTTTTTATTTGTCTGTTTTATGGTTTTCTTTATCTCATTAAATTTTGCTTTCTTCTAGTTAATTAAAGAAAAAATAATTGCAACTCTTTAGGCATTTTTTTGACACAGAAAACGTTAAATATAATTGCCTGTTATAGCAAAGTAAATCGTAAAAGCTTGATCCTCAGGTAATCCGTCCTACTAATATCCTTTTACAATTTATCTTGCTGCACTTGTTTTATGATTGTTAGATAAATAATTTTGTTAAATAAGTCTTCTAAACCTTATAATACATCATGAAAACAATGTTTCTCAATAAAAAAAAATGTTAATTCGTCCTGTTTTTAATCTTATTTTCTCCACCACGGGGCACCTACCACCAACATTCTTTTATGATTTATTTTGCTGTACCTGTTTTATAATGTTTATTAAATAAATCTTCTAAACTTTATAACACAATAACTATTATTTAAAAAAAATGGTGTAATCGGTTTATTCAGAAAATAGTTTATTTACAATAGATGGGTTAATATTATTTCGCACTCAAGTCGAGACCGTGGTGTTAAGTTCGAACGCGGATGTACCGAGAGTCTGACCAGATAGGGACCCATAGGATGCCCTGTTGGTGCCGAATGTGACAAAGGAGAGTTTTCAAGACCAGGTGGGACCCCACAGATGCCCGGGTGATGCAAGAAAACGTCTCTTCAACGATGCAGAAGAGTATGAGTAGCTCACAAGACCAGATGGGAGTCTCAGGATGCCCGGTTGATGCAAGCAAGCAATTCCCCGTTTGGCTGTGTGGGTTGTGGGTGGATGCCTTTTATTACGGTTTGTCGGTACCTTTCGGTTGAGGGTGGTTCGTTTCGAACTTATGGGGGAGGGTGGAAGCAATCTTAGCGCTACTCTGGTGGGCGCTCGGATTATTAGAGAATACGCGATTACAATGGTAATTTGTTTTATGCTGTTAAAAACTGCGTTATTTGCTTTTCACGACTATTATCTTCTCCAAGGAGAATTGACACTGTTTTACAACAATCTGGTGTAGTTAAAAAAATAGGTTTTATCCAAACACGACCAACGAGTGACCAACCGAGGTGCTATTATGTTAGTACCCCTTAGCCCTCCTAGACTAACCAAAATGTTGTAAAGTATAAATTATAGTGTAAAAAATCATTTTTTTTATTGAAAACAAGGCTTCAGTATTACACACCCAGATCTGTTATATATTTATCTAAAAAATTCTATGTTTGGCATTGTAAATTAGACAGCTTTCCCTATGTCTTACCGCGCTGCTTTTTGTTATAATATACATATATTAATAAAAAAAGGACTAAATTCATTTTTTTAATTGAAAATAGAGCTTCAGTATTACACACTAAGATCTGTTCATTGTTTATCAAAAATGTTCTGTTTTTGGCATTGTAAATTAGACAGCTTTCCCTATGTCTTACCGAGCTGCTTTTTGTTATCAATTTTTGAATTTTAATTTTAAAAAAAGACACTAAATTTACCCCTAAAATAAGAACCGGATTCAAAGCCTTTTTTATCACAAATTCAAAGCTGATAACAAAGAGGAAATCGTTAACATAATTCACTGTATTTTTTAACAAATTTATTGTGTTAAGCATTTAGCAACAATTTAGAAAATTTTGTGGACGAGAAGTACGGGTTGAGCTTTGAAAGAAGCCAGATATGCGCTATTTCCACACTCAAATTTGCGATTTTTAATTGATTTTAGAATGTGAACATTCAAATTAGGTTACTGTTTATTTCCTAGTTAAGTCTAAACATTATTATTATTTTTTTACCTTTTTGGTTTTTCTGTTATTGTCAAATTAATATTTTGATTTCATTTTAAAATATATTTTATTATTATTATAAATCAATATTTCCACCAAAATATTCTACTGAAGTCCAGATGCCTACGAGCAGTTACTCATCCTCAGGAGTACTCATCCTTGCTCACTTATTATATACTATTATTTTTTTTATTCTTTATATAAGACAGTATTTTGTACTGTCAGATAGCATTTGTAATTTTTGTATAAAACAGTACAAATGCCGTCAAATAACCTAACTCTTCTCCATGAAACCCTCCTGCACTGGTGACAAGAATACAAAGCCCTTTCCGTCTCTTAAAATCTAATTTTTTATTAATA
Organism: Tribolium confusum; assembly: GCA_029207805.1. Taxonomy (NCBI): domain Eukaryota; kingdom Metazoa; phylum Arthropoda; class Insecta; order Coleoptera; family Tenebrionidae; genus Tribolium; species Tribolium confusum. The sequence continues at coordinate 2,369,942 of JALGAY010000007.1, read as the reverse complement.
TTTCTTTTATTAATTTGAAAGCTTATTTTGTTTTAATAGTTTATTATTTAATTTATTTTCTAAGTAGTCCTCACGACAATTTTAAAGTTTTTGTCAAAAAAAAGTCGGTTAAGTCGTTGAATGAGGATACAAAGTGTCCATAATTAATATGGAAACGTTTTAAATTGCCACAGAATCATCCAAACATCCTAAATTGAAACATAAATGTTCTAAATTGACACAAAAACTTCCTAATTTGTCATAGAAAACTGTCTTTAGAATCACAGAAACGTCTCAATTGCCACAAACACGTTCTAAAACGCCACAAAATCACGATATTGGACTAAACAGCCACAGAAATGTTTTAGAAAACCAAAGAGATGTTTCAACATGACGTGATGTGTCCTAAATTGTCATAGAAATTCTAAATTTCAACAAACATCTTCAAAAGAGGTCCTAAAATTGCCACAGAAACATCCTGAATTACAATAAAATCCTAATTTGTTACCAGAACATTCTATACTGTCATAGAAATGTGTAAATGTCGAAAAAATCGTCTAATATTTCAGAATTGACATAGAAACGTGTTCTAAATTGCCACAAAATGTGTCATAATAACATTATCCTAAATTGTCATGTAAACGAATAAATTTCCAGAGCAACAGTCTTAAAAATTCGTGATAATCATAGAGTGGTCCTAAAGACTTCCTAAATTGCTTCAAAAATCTCTCAAACCAGTGATACATCAAAATTGCCATAGAGACGTTTTAATTTGCCATAGAATTAGAGCAAAAAACTTAAATTGACACAGAAATGTCATGGAAACTTAGAATTATGTTGTTAGCAACAAACTTTCCCAAAATATCAGAGAAACATTCCAAAGTACATCAAAATCACAGAAACATCCCAAATTTAGTTGTTAACGTTCTAAATTATTATAGAAAATTTACCAAAATGTCAAAGAAACATCTAAAATTGATATAGAAATGTTTTAATTTGCCATAAAATCATTGAATATTCTTAAATGCCTGTTTTTGACTTAAATTGTCTTAGAATGATAGAAACGTCCTTAATTTCTACAAAAACGTCCTAAAATACTCTAGAATTCGAAAAACAACCTAAATTGCCACAGAAACTTCCGAAACTGTCATAGAAACTCATACTAACTTGCTTTAAAAGCACATAAATTTAAATTACCACAATAATTTCCCAAAATAACTAAAAAACGTCCAAAATTGTTATAAAGGTTTTTAATTTGCTACAAAATTATAGAAATATCCTAAATTGCCACAGATACGTCCTAAATTTTCATGAAAACGTGTCCCAAATTGTCTTAACATGATAGAAACGTCCTAAACTATTACAAATTTCGACAAACATCTTCAAAAGAGGCCCTAAAATAGCCACAGAAACATCCTGAATTACAATAGAATCCTAATTTGTTACTAAAACCTCCCATATTGTCATAGAAATGTACAAATGTCAAAAAAATCCCAAATCGCCTAATATTTTTTAATTGACATAGAAACGTGTCCTAAATTGCCACAACAACGTTTTAATGTGTCATAGAATCATAAATTGTCATGTAAATGTCATAAATTTCCAGAGCAACTGTCTTAAAAAATCGTGATAATCCTAGAGAAGTTCTAGAAACTTCCTAAATTGCTACAAAAATCTCTCAAACCCGTGAAACATCAAAATTGTCATAAAAACGTTTTAATTTGCCATGGAATTAGAGCAAAAACCTAAATTACGACAAAACTTAGAACCCCAAAAACTTCCTAAAGTACCACAAAAATTATTCAAAATACCTCAAAAATGTCCTAAATTGATATAGAAACGTTTTCATTTGCCACAGAATCATCCAAACCTCCTAAATTATCACATAGACGTTCTAAATTCACACAAAAGTTCCTAATTTGTCATAGAAAACGGTACTTAGAATTGAAAAAACCTTTTCTGTCACAAATACGTTCTAAAATGTCACAAAATCATGTAATTGAGCTAAACAGCCATAGAAATGTCTTAGAAATCCTAAAATTGCAACAGAAACATCTTGCATTACAACAGAATCCTAATTTGCTACTAAAACCTCCCATATTGTCATAGAAATGTGCAAATGTCAAAAAAACTAGTCCTAAATAATCTAAAAACAAAAAAAAATCGAAATTGTTTAATATTTCCCAATTGGCACAGAAACGTGTCCTAAATGGTCCCAAAAATCGTTTTAATTTGACAGAATCATAGCGAAGTCCTAAATTGTCCTATAAATGTCCTAAAGTCTCAAAGCAAGTGTATTAGAAATTCGTGCTAAATTACCTTAGAGTCATATAGAGGCCTTGCAGGCCTTACTGAAGTGTCGCCAACCTTTAGAAACTAAATTGTACTAAATTTATTTCTCGCACCAAGGAGTTATTAATAAATCCAGTCGTGTACATCAGAAACAGGTCTTATTACATCAACAAATAATAAATAGTCGTCAAATGAATTTTATTGCGACTTGCAAAAAAATAAGTAGGCAACACAAAATACACTCTTCACATACAAAATATAAAAATTTTTTTTTACAAAGATTTCAAAAATATTCTTTCCGAATCTATTTTTTCTGAAGTAAATTATATCAAACAACTTTTGGCCGTCTTTTAGCTACCAAAACTTGTCAAAAAATCTCTCAATTTAAATATTCAAAAAATGTAAGAATAACTCTTCAAAAAACCAAAAGAATGTTTATTAGTCCTCCCATATCAGTTAATCTCGGCTCTTGTCTAAATTAACATGAAGATCATTAGTAACATCGGCAACCCGACTTGTTCTCTTGTGTTGTTGTGTGCGTCAATTTAATGATTCTAATTAGAATTCGGTCGGGTCATAACTCTTTTTTTTTCGAATTTTCTAATCTGGTTCAATTTCCTTGCCTAATGAATGTTAGATAAGACGACATGAATGAAAGCTTAAAGCCGTTCGGGTTCATTAGAATTCCTTAGCGCACTACTGGAAGTCCGGGAATGTTGTACGCATTAAATTCAAAATGTGGAGGTATTTTTTAAGAGAGAAAAATTTCTAAACTCAAGCTCGTTATCATATCTGGGAATTTGTATCAGTAATAGGTGACAGGTTTGGATAGGAGCCATTTTAGATTTGGCGCTTGGATTTGGCATTAAATATTTTGTTGACAATGGAGTATTTTATGAAGTAACGAGGCATAAACAACAAATTTAGATTTATTTATTTATAAAGCACACAAACAAGTAAAAGTGGAGGTATATTAAAACAGAACTTTATAAACTGAATATTTAATTTATAATCAGCAACATGATATATAAATTACGGTGGGACACTGAAAAATTGGTTCCTAGGCACCTTTAAAAAATGCTTTTTAATGAGATATGGATTTTGCCAAATAGAACTAAAGAAAAAATAGAAAACTGAGATGAGAGAGTCCTTCTATTAAAATTAAGAGCTCACCGTAATATAAATATTATAAACAATTAGTACAATATTGTTAAAAACTCGGTATATTAATTTATAAAATTTGATAAGTAAAATAAAATTTTAGAACAGTAAAAAACTATAGTTAAAAATCTAGTTTAAAAAGGCATTTAACAGCGTCAGTCTAAGTTTGCTATCAACTTTGAGATCTGTTTGTACACAAGAACCTCAAATACGATTTTCAAACTGTTCTGGGTGAACCCACATTTCACAATTTAAGATTCTTGCCATTTTATTACCAATTTTTCTGGTAATTACAGTATGAGACATAACTTTGTAATAATCATAAAACGCCATAAAGCGCACTGTTTTAAACAGTCTCGGTCCTTGTGTCATTATCTTACCTTAGCACTGTCTCGAGTACAATTTATCGCCGTGATGTGTTAGATAATGGCGGCCTTGATGGTAGCAAAAACGGTCATTTTACGAGCCACATTTCTCTACCCCATCAATCAGGAAAATATTGACAAGTTAATGACTGAAAAATCACGATATTTCACTCCCATATTTCAGTCTTTCAGCTACTGGTCAATTCGACCTAATTCCGATTTTCGTGAAAAATTACAGCCTTGTTAACCTTCTCTTTGGTAATTCAACCAATGGGTGTAAAGCACACAACCATGTCTAATAATTTCAACGAATTAATTTTCTGCAATTAATCAAAGCACCAGATTTGTGACAGAAAGTAACAGATATTGGATTTAACAGAATACAATAACTTTGTTGGATTTTTTTGCCGACGTTTCGATTTTATTTGGAACAAAGCTTCTTCAGGGCATTTAATCCTCAATTTTTAAATATAAAAATTTACTGTTCCTAACCATATGTAGTCAAAAAATCAAAAGATACAAGTCTACAAGCAAAATTAATGACAGATATATTGATAATGGCATTTTTTGAATTTAAGAATTAAAAAATTAATCAGATACATCGCTTCTAACCGTTATTAGTTATAACCGAAGATTGCTACAAAAGTATCTGGAGTTATTCGTGATTACAAGCCGCTATAAAGCCCATTAATACAGTTATTGCGGCAGCTTTATAACTTCAGCTGCGCTGTAAATTTAAATAAAAACCGTGTTGTTTCAGGTGAAGCGAACCAATCACTGTGTTAAAAAATGACTTAATAGTCCTTTTATTTATTAATTGATTGAACAACTGTCAAACTGTCTACAACTACGAGATTCTCCCGAATTCAAGGTATTTCCTTAGTTAAAATCGGCATTGTATAATGAAGTTATTATCGCACTAACTGCGATAATGAGCGTCATTATCTCATTTAAAAAATAAATATGCGAAATCACGGTCATTACCTCAAAGCGTGTGTGTATTATATTGTGTTTTTTTTATTTAAAAAATATTATTTTTGCTTGTTTTGCCCGTCATCAGCTTCCAATTTATTTATTACCCTCCGTTCTCGTTCAATTAATTACACGTTTATGGCACTGTTGGACGTTCGACCGCCTCCTGCGAACTCTCTGCTTTCATCGGCCGTCATTTGAAATTTCAGCAAAAGAACTAATTATCATTTATTCTCTACCTGAAAAAAAATTCTCTTATTTTACGATTGCTCTCGTTGTATCAAGGGCACACAGATTTTTCTTTCTTTCGGTTGCACTGATTAACATTTAAAGTATTATTAGTAAACAGGTCATGGAATTATCGTGAAATTATTCCGATAAAAGTTGACCGAGAAGCCGATTATACCAATCGGTAGTAATTACGATAAACGCATTTAATTCATTCTAAAAAAATAAAAAAAAATAAGAAAGTTTGGGCAAAGATGTCAAATATGGGGCTGATATTGTTTGACGAATATTTACAGAGTCATTACCCAAAATTATTTTAAATAATGTTACAGATACAGATGTTTTGTTTGAGCAACGCTGGTATATTTTTAAATTTGGCGCCTTAAGCTGTGACAACTAATAAATCTAGATACAGAAAGAAATACCTCAGGATTTAAGACCAGATCCAAAAAATAATCCCTAAACCTAAAATTATCACTAAAAGAAGAAGAATAACCTGAAGAAAGAATATGATCAGAAAAAGCAGATCAAGTGTTGGTTATTTTTGTACTTTTCTATTGTCCTTATATTTTCACAAATTCAAGTTTTAATACTTCGTCCTGTCTGGCGTTGCAATCCTTCTAATTCTTTCCTTTTTCCCTCAATAGTTATTACCTTCTATTCCTACAAAGAAAGCTCTTTCTACTCTTAGTAATCCTCCTTGTTGATTCAGTCCTTCCTTTATACAAAACAGATTGCACTTTTAGTCGTAAAAACATTAAATTTACTGTAGAAACAGAAACTTGTGCATTCCATTTTTGGATCTTAATAAAAGTGGAAAAAATAAGATAAGACAGACTTTTCAATTTTCCTTTAGACCAAAATATCTTCGAAAAATAATGGCTTATCATTAAACAAATAGCAGTAAATAATCACTTTCCATTACAGAATTTAAATGGATTTAAATAGATATAAACTTAAAAAAAGACTTCTACATCTTCTCTTTTAAAACATTTGTATTCTTCTATCCTCATCATTGGCAAAAAAATATAATAGAAACGTTGCTTTTAGTTCTAAAAGTAGTCTATCGACTTGTCTGGTACGCAATAAGAATCAAAATCCTCCTTTATATCTTTCAGGCGTCTATAAGTTATTCTATAATAACTGGAAACGTACTTTATATCAATCAGACAAAACAAAGAGTTAAAACCTAAATTCGTGGACATGCAAGGACAGTAGAAAAGTACAAAAATACAGATTTCGGTAATTTTTTTCTAATCTTTTCTAACTTTTGCTTCCATAAAACTGTCTTAAATTGCCATGTAAACATTCTAAATTATACAAAAACTTTCTAGAGAGTCCTAGAGACTTCCAAAACTGCTATAAAAATTCTTAGACTTTAGAAACGTCAAAATTGTCATAGAATCATAGCAAAAACTTAAATAGCCACAGAAAATTTATAGAAACTTGTCCCAAAAAAACTTAGAATCACAAGTGCTACAAAAATACGCAAAATACCAGAGAAACGTCCAAAATAAATATAGAGATGTTTCATTTTGCCATAGAATTATCCAAACATCCTGATTTCCCATAACACTACCCAAAATTGCCAAGAAAACGTTCTAAATTCCCACAAAAATTTCCTAGAGACTCCTAGAGGTGTATCGGAAATTTCGCAAATCAAATAAACGTCAAAATTGTCGTAAAAAGATTTTGATTTGCCATAGAAAGACCATAGAAACTTGTTCTAAATGAATTTAGAATTACAAAGACTTCAATACAAGGCAAACTACCAGAGAAACGTCAAAAATTGATCTCTGGATGTTTAATTTGCCATAGAATCATAGCTAAAACTTAAATTGCTATGTCAATGGCCAAAATTGCCACAAAAATATTATAGTAACCTGTTCTAAATAAACAAATCACAAAGGCTTCCTAAAGTGCTACAAAAATTAACAAAAAATACCAGAGAAACGTCCAAAATTAAAATAGAGATTTTTAATTTAGCACAGAATTGTCCAAATATCCCGCCTCGCTATAAAAAACATCCTAAATTGCTATATAAACGTTCCAAATTGCTATAAAAAATTCCGAAACTAAAAAAAACGTCAATATTGATATAGAGATGTTTTAATTTGCTACAGAATCATCCAAATATCCTGAGTTCTCATAATGCTTGCCAAAATCTTTCTAGAATTATAGAGTCTTTCTAAAATTACCATTGAGACGTTTTAATTTGCCCGATAATCATAGCAAAAACCTAAATTGCCCTGTAAATGTTCTAAACTGCCAAAGAAATGTCATAAAAACTTGTCCTAAATGAACTTAGAATCACAAACGCTTCCTAAAGGGCTACAGAAATTACCCAAAATACCAGAGAAAGATCAAAAAATAATAATAATAATTATAGAAATTTTTAATTTTCCATAGAATCGTCCAAACATCTTGAATTGCCATAAAAACATCCCAAATTGCCATATAAACGTTTCAAATTGCCCCAAAAGCTTCCTAGACAATCCTAGAGACTTCCTACATTGCCATAAAAATTTCTGAGACAAAAGAAACGTCAAAATTGATATAGAGACGTTTTAATTTGCCATATAATCATAGCAAAAACCTAAATTGCCATATAAATGTTCTAAATTACCATAGAAATGTCATAAAAACTTAAAACTTGTCCTAAATGAACTTAGAGATTTTTAATTTTTTTATAGAATCGTCCAAACATCTTGAGTTGCCATACAAACATCCCAAATTGCCATACAAATGTTGCAAATTGCCCCAAAAACTTCCTAAACAATCCTAGAAACTTCCTAAATTACTATAAAAATTTCTGAGGCTAAAGAAACGACAAAATTGGTATAGAGACGTTTTACTTTGCCATAGAATCTCAGCAAAAACCTAAATTGCCATAGAAATGTCATAGAAACTGGTCCTAAATGAATTTAAAATTTAAAAAAGACGTCTTAAAATTGCAAGAGAAACATTTTGAATTCCAATAGAATCCTGATTTGCTACTAAACCCTCCCATATTGTCATAGAAGTGTGCAAATGTCAAAGAAACTTTTCCTAAATAATCTAAGAATAAAAAATAAACTATAAATTGTTTAATATTTCTCAATTGACACAGAAACGTGTCCTAAATTGTCCTATAAATGTCCTAAATTCTCAAAGCAAGTTATTAAAAATTCGTGCTAAATTACCTTAGAGTCATAGAGACCTCCTAAATTGCTACAAAAATTACCCAAAATAACACAGAAACGTCCAAAATTAATATAGAGTCAATTGAGTTTGCCATGAAATCAGAACAAAAACCGAAATTGCCACAGAAATGTCATAGAAAATTGTCCCAAAAAGAGACAAAAAAGCTTCCTAAAATACTACAAAAATTACCAAAATCATCAGAAAAACGTCCAGAATTGATAAAGAGATGCTTTAGTTTGCCATAGAATAATCCAGAAATTCTGAATTCTCATAAAAGGCTCTAAATTGCCACAAAAACTTCCTAAAAAGTTTTAGAAACGTTCCTAAACTGCTATAAAATTTTCTGAAAGCATACAAATATAAAAATTGTCATAGAAACGTTTTCATTTGCCATAGGATCATTCAAACATTCTAAACTCCCATAAAACCATCCCAAATTGCCATGTAAACATTCTAAATTGTCACAAAAACTTCCTAGAGTCTTTAGAGACTTTCTAAATTGCTGTAAAAATTTCTGAAACTAAATTTCTGAAATTTGCCATAGAATCATAGTGACATCCCTAACTGTTATGTAGACGTCCTAAATTGCCACAACATGTTATAGAAAATTGTCCCAAAAAAAAATTAGATCACAAACTCCTAAAATGCTACAAAATTACCAAAAATACCAGAGAAACGACCAAAATTTAAATAGAGAATTTTTAATTAGCCATAGAATCGTCCAAGCATCTTGATTCGCCATAAAAAACATCCTAAACTCCTATATAAACGTTCCAAATTGCCACAAAAGCTTTCTAGACAATTCTCGAAACTTCCTAAAGTGCTATAAAAATTTCTGAGACAAAAGAAACGTCAAAATTGATCAATTGCCACAGAAAATCTATGACAAACTTGTCCCAAAAAATCTAGTGCTTCAAAAATTTTCCAAAATACTAGAGAAACGTCCAAAATTAATGTAGAGATTTTTTAAATTTGCCATAGAATCACCCAAACCTCTTCTAGGTAATTTTCTTCTAAGAGACCTGCTCTGCAGACAGAAAATTGCCAAAAGAATTTTTCTTTTATCTTTTGACTAGAAGTCTGTCTAATTGAAGAAAATGTGAAAATCGTCGGCGCCATCAAAGTTTTCATCGGACACCAAGTCTCTGCTCATTTACATACGCATTTATAACAGCAGCGACAAGAAGCGCTATCGTTTAGAACAAGTCTTCGAACGCGAGGCGATCGAATTAATTTGCATAATCGGAGGTATTAGTTGACAGGAACGGCGGTAGTTGGCGTGATGGATTGAAGGCAGATCAATGGGTGACACTTTGATGGGACACCCCGTCTTGTCTTCAAACCTACAACTGTAGAAATACTACCAAAAAAATTTGTTGTTTACTGTATCTCCTGCTAACGGCAAATTTTCTCCTAAAATCAATTTTTTTTGATTAATTTTGGAATCTGGGACAATGACTTATTACTCCTCTATAAATATCCTCACACTTCTCTCATAGGAAATTTCATAAATCCCTCAATTAAAATAAAATAATCCGACTGAATAAATAGAGAAATTTTCGGACTTGTGCAGAAATAGATGACTTCTAAAAATAAAATGGCGGCATTACGCCATTTATTTCACGTGTGTTATCTCAAAGACCTGTTTTCTTCATTAATTAGCAGTTACGATATCACATAATAGACCGATAAAACGCCGATAAAAACCAGAAACGATTTAATCTAAAGCACTCGACTTATTTCTTCAGTTAGTTATCTATTATTACTGAGGTGCGGCAGGAAAATTGGCGTCAAGACACCCACTTTAATTGTGTCATGTTTTGTGGTTTCTCCTGCAGGAATTTACTCATCGTTTCCTGTCGTTCTTTTATGACCAGCAGGATATGTAGAAGAAGAACTAGACTGACGGAATTTTACCAGTTGCAGGAAACCAATAAATATATGTTGATAAGAAAAGTTTTGTGTTTTAGCAGCAGGATAAGTCGTTATACATTAAACCAGTGACATTCCTGCGTCTTGCTTGGAATTAGCATTATCAGAAATCTATTAGCTTATCTTGGTGAATATTTCAAAACATCAGACCACCTGCTAGCAAAAACGTTGTTAATTTTTTATCGTCATGTTAATTATTATCACGTGGCAAACCTGTTACAAAATCCACCACCAAAATTTATGTCTAAAACTAAAACGAGAATCCTGCAACCAGCAGGAGTAAAGACGCGTTTTGATTGACGTTATTTGAAAACAGCAGGATTCTTCTTAATTAAACGAATCTACTGTTAGTTTCAGCGAGTTCTCGCTGCCGGATTTTCAATTCCTGCTGTGATTTTCTGCAAATATCGAATTCGCACCGTATTTTTTTCAAATGACTTCATTTTATCTGACTGATATCTGAAAGTATATGAACACGATGAAAGATAATTAGTTAAACAAGGAGTACCTCAAGGTACTGTTCTTGGTCTCATTTTGTTTTATTTTTTATACTTGAACGACTTTGATTACGCAAAATGTGATGCCAATGAGGTTTAACAAGTTTTTTGATTACTTTAATGGAAGCAATCACAGTTAATTTCTGTAAAAAAAAATTATAAAAAAAAATTTTTTGATACAGGAAACGCGTGTTTTCATTTTCTAGAAGAGATGATTTTCAATAGCTCTAAAAATAGAGAATATTATGTAAATACATAATCAAATTTATTAATAACATGGCTTCAAATTGTATCTTGTTTAGTCTTAGTTATAATTAGATGATATGTTTAACGAAAAATAGATGTTTTTTCACCCAAAAATTCTTCTTTAACAATTGAAACAATTTCTTTTCTTAAATAAATGTATAAAAAACACTTTTTTCACTTCGACTGTCACAATTAAAACACAAAAATCTTTCCAGGTTTTCCCAAATTTTTCTAATAAAACCACCAAATACTCTAAATAAATTAAAAACTGTCTTCTTTATTATATAATTCTTTTTAAATCCACTATCTGTCATTGAATATACTAGATATGTTTTTTTCTCCTAGACTATCCTAAATACATAAAATACTTGTTTTATGTTTTGACTGTCTTAATTAGTTACACTTAATTTCCCCAAATTGTCCCCAAAACTGTCTCAATTAAATACGCTAACAATTCTTTATAATTCTTCTTATTTTCATTCCTCAACTGTCACATGAAATGTAATGTTTTCTTACACAACTGTCTTAAATAAATATTACGACTGTTTTATATTTAAAACAAAAACTGTCTTCAATTAACTCAATTCCTTTGATTGCGGGATATCTCTCATTATCTTTGGTAAATTTTTAATAATTAGAAGTGTAAGCTCCAGACTGTCTTTATATATCTTCTATAATAAAATATATCTTTTCTCCCCTCAACTGTCTTAATTAACTAATGGATAATTTTTTTAAATCCACTGTCTGTCATCATTGAATATACTCAATGTCTTTCTTTCTCCAAAACTATCTTAAATAATAAAAAATAAAACACTTTTTTATGCTTTAACTGTCTTAATTTGATACACTTAAATCCCTTTGGATTTCTCCCGACTGTCCCTGAAACTGTCTGAATTAAATACGCCAACAGTTCTTTATACTTCTTCCCATTTTTCATCCCTAAACTGTCAAAATAAAATATAATAACAAGAACTGTCTTTAATTAACCCAGTTATTGTCATAATTAGTAATATCCCCATTGTTAGACTGTCTTTTGAATTATTCCCAACTGTTTTAATTCAAGCAAAAGACATTTTTCTTCTCCACTTGACTGTCTTATTAAAATTTAAAAAAATGTAGAATTCTTTTCCTGGATTATCATCAGATTTCTATTTTTCTATCTCCTAACTATCTTGTCTGTCAAAAATTATGTTAAAAATGTAAAAAATTCCTAAGATACAGAATTTTATTTCCCCTAACCCACCCTAAAAATCAAGACCTGACTTAACTGTCACCATTAAGTCCAATAAAAAAATTTTTTTGAAGACCTAAATAACGTAATGAGAAAGATATCTCTGTTTTATACTCTGTATAGAGTCTGATGTAATTATATAATATCCCATTGTTAGACTGTCTTTATTAATTACTCCCAACTGTTTTAATGTAAACAAAAAACAACTTTCTCCTCCCCTTGATTGTTTTAAATATTAAATAAATATAGAATCTCCCCCAGGCTGGTATAATCATATTTAGAAGATATTTTCCTTTCTCTGTCCTGTCTTGACTGTCCTAAATTAAAAATACAAAAAATACCTGTCTTAATTAGGCACAGAGAAACTTTTCATCCCCAACCCGCATTAAAAATCATGACCTCGCTTAATTGTTACAATTAAGATACCAAAAAATGTTCGATACTCAAAATAACTTAAATTAAAAAACAAAAAAAATCTCTGTTTTGTACTCTGTATAGCCTTTATGGTATAAATTTTGAATATTTTTATCGATGTATCATTGAGTTTCGTAAATCCCCTCGTAATTTTTGATCACGAAATCGATGGGGACTTTTAATAATAATAATTAATATTTATTAAAATAATAAATGAAAATTATTTGCAAAAATCCAGCTTTACAAAACCTTTTCGGAAAACGAAACCTAAAATTATTTGGACTAACAAAGAGCATAATGAGATAAAAAATATCGTATTGTAATTCAAATCTGAATAAATTTGGGGTTGTAAATTTCCGCGACCCGAATATTAGGGATGATTAGAGTTTTAATCCGGCCCTGGCAATTTTATTTGAAAGCGTTGATTTCCAATTTTTAGTCACACACACTGCGATAAGATACATTGTAAATAGTTTTTTCTTTAAGTTTTTTCGTCGTTACGTACCAATTTTCACGGACGTTCTTTGTTCGCTTTCGTCAAGAAATTGTCCGGAAAAGACGTGTAAAGATCGGTCTAATTTGTTTAAATAAATTAAATTGTGGCGCGTATTCGGTGCAGTTTGTTATTGTGAGAAAATGTGAGACTATTTGAGGTGAGTTTATTTAACGTACCTCCTGATTTTCGTATTTTTTCTTAACAAAAGCTTGAAACAATTTTGTTTAAACATTTAAGAGCATTTTTGTAGTAATTTGCATAATTTATGTAATACTGTGATTCATTTATTAAATACACAAAAATGCCCTGATGTCACAGTGACTACGTAACCATTTTTTGTTGTTTTTTTTTTCGCTAATTTATCGCTTTGTCTTTGTGTTTCAGACAGTCCAGTCGTGCAACAACTCCAGAACGGGACACATCGCAGCCCTTTAATAAAGCTAAGTACCTTTATTTATTATTAATTAAACGAAATATACCGGTTTTGTTTAAATTATTTTTGCGTATTAAGATTTTAGCAAATCTAGAAATTTTATTATCTTAAATTATCAAAATAACAAAAGAGATAAACAATTTTTCTGTTATTTTATTTGTAATTTGCCCTATTTAAAAAAAATAAACTATAAAAGTCAATTTCTTTTTTATTGGGGAGGGGCGGGGGGGTTTCAGGAACATCGCTGGAAATCCGGATGAAAGGTAAGTCCGAATGAAGCAGAGGGGACTCGCCACATAGGGCAGAAGAAGATGCACCAATTTCAGGATTAAAGGTGGGTTCGAAAGAAGCAGAAGGAGGGATTTTATGTGGTAAAAGAACAGTTTTAATTAGGACTTGATTATTGTAATATTATTTTGTAAAAAAATTGTTTATTTCTTTTATTTTTCATTTTTGTGTAAATTTTTTAAAATGTACATGTTTTTTTTTAAATTATTGGGTGATATGTATAAAGAGTAGCAAAATCTTTTAGTAACTATATTTATCTCCTTTCAGCAAATTAATGAATTAATCAACAAAATCAAGTAAAAGCATTTGCTAACTTTTTATGCATTTCAGCCATTGTTTATTTATTTTTGAATTAATTATTTTTTTCAGTTTTCAGGTGCTGCTTAGAAATCCACTTAGTCCAGAACCAGAGCCAGACCCAGACCAGAGACAAAGTGCCTTTCAGTCCGTGCAACAACTCGAGAGCAGAACACATCGGAGCTCTTTAATAAAGCTAAGTACCTTTATTTATTATTAATTAAACGTAAAATACTGGTTTTGTTTAAACTATTTTTGCGTATTAATACTTGAACAAATCTAGACATTTTATTTTTTTAAATTACCAAAATAACAAAGAGATAAACAATTTTTCTATTTTTTTATTTGTAATTTATCCTGTTTAAAAAAAATAAACGATAAAAGTATATTCCTTTTTTATTGGGGCGGGGGGTGGGGGGTTTTCAGGGTCATCGCTGGAAATCCGGATAAAAGGTAAGTCCGAAAGAAGCAGAGGGGAATCGCCGCATAAGGCAGAAGAAGAAGCACCAATTTCAGGATGAAAGGTGGGTTCGAAAGAAGCAGAAGGAGGGATTTTGTGTGGTAAAAAAAGGTTTTAATTAGGACTTGATTATTGTAATATGATTTTGTAAAAAAATTGTTTATCTCTTTTGTTTTTCATTTTTGTGTAAATTTTTTAAAATGTACTTGATTTTTTTAAAACTTAGTAAGTGATATGTTATATAAAGAGTAGCAAAAGCTTTCAGTAACTAATTATCTCCTTTCAACAAATTAATTAATTAATTAAGTAAATCAAGTAAAAGCATTTGCTAACTAATTATGTATTTTAGCCATTGTTTATTTAATTTTTATTAATTTTTTATTTTTATTTTCAGGTGCTGCTTAGAAATCTACTCAGTCCAAGACCAGACCCCCAAGTGCGTTTCAGTCCGTGCAATAACTCGAAAACAGGACAAATCGCAGCCCTCTAATAAAGCTAAGTACCTTTATTTATTATTAATTTAACGTAAAATGCGTAAAATTAATATTTTAAACAAATCTTGAAATTTTATTTTTTTAAATTACCAAAGTAACAAAGAGATAAACAATTTTTCTATTATTTTATTTGTAATTTACCCTGTTTAAAAAAAAATAAACGATAAA
Organism: Tribolium confusum; assembly: GCA_029207805.1. Lineage (NCBI taxonomy): Eukaryota > Metazoa > Arthropoda > Insecta > Coleoptera > Tenebrionidae > Tribolium > Tribolium confusum. Next base: position 2,354,806 of record JALGAY010000007.1, on the reverse strand, counting down.
AGGAAATTTCTTTTTTATTGGGGTGGGGCGGGGGGTTTTCAGGAACATCGCTGGAAATCCGGATGAAAGGTAAGTCCGAAAGAAGCAGAGGGGACTCGCCACATAGGGCAGAAGACGATGCACCAATTTCAGGATTAAAGGTGGGTTCGAAAGAAGCAGAAGGAGGGATTTTGTGTGGTAAAAAAACAGTTTTAATTAGGACTTGATTATTGTAATATTATTTTGTAAAAAAATTGTTTATCTCTTTTATTTATTATTTTTGTGTCAACTTTTTAAAATGTACATTCTTGATTTTATTAAACTTATAGTGGGTGATGTGTAAAAAGAGTAGCAAAGCTTTTAGTAAATTAATTAATCAAGTAAATCAAGTGAAAGCATTTGCTAACTTTTTATGCATTTGTCATTATTTATTTATATTTTTATTAATTATTCTTTTTAGTTTTCAGGTGCTGTTTAGAAATCTACTCACTCCAGACCCAGTGCCAGAGCCAAAGCCAAAGAGAGACTCAGACCCAGCCCCAGACCAGAAAGCACTAGCAACACCTGCTATTAAGGTCAGATTTTTTCATTATTTTCCAAAATACATTTTTATCTAATTAAATTAAAATATATCGCGGGTTCTAAAATGATTTAATTAAATAAAAAAAGAGAGAGATCAACAATTTTTTGATTTTCTTCTAAATTTACTACAAGTATTTCACAGAAAATTAAACTTTAAACACTAAAATTACGAGCATTTGTAGAAAGCCTTTTTTTAATATTCTCATTTAGAATTCGATAATTTTTCCGGTTGAATAATGCAAAAAAACGTTGTTGACAACACTGTAGAGATTCTTTTGACAACAATTTGAGTGTTTTTTCTTGTTGTTTAATTATCTTATTTATTATCCAACCAAATTTAATAAATCAATTTTGTCATAATCAGTAACAGTTTTATGAAAGTCTTTTCAAAGCTAAACTGAAAGTGTTCAAATTATCTTTCAAAACTATACAAAATGCTCATTTTATCGTTCATTGCATATACAGGCAGTTCAAACTAAAAAAGGTCACTAAGACGTACAATTATTGTTTAGTACATCAATAAATTTATTTGTGTTTTATTTATCCTTTTCCTCTACCCTTTAAAAAAATAAATAAATAGTAGAAGTACTTCCTTCCGTTTTGTTGGGTTTGGGGAGGGTAGGTTCCAAGGACATCGCTGGAAATCCGGATTAAAGGTAGGTCCGAAAGAAGCAGAAGGAGGGGACTCGCCACCCATCAGTTGTGGCAGAAGAAAATTCCACAAAAGTAGGTTCTTAGTATAAATTATTATTTTAATTGTGTGTATTTGAATTATATCTATACTCGTACAGTTTACGGTTTTGCAAAAATTGTTGATCTCTCCTTAAATTTGACAATTGTTTTTCTGAAATTTACGTTTTAAGTACTGTTTCATATTTTAGTGATTTTTCTGTTTTACGTTTTGAAATTTTTTTTTTCCATTTCAGGCCTTTATATTTTGATTCTAATAATTTTCATATTTCAAGAATCATTTGTTTCAGATATGCTAGTTTTTCAAGTTAAGCAATTTTTCTGTTTCAGGTTTAATTAATTTTTTCTCTTTTAGGTCTAAATATTTTCATTTTAATAATAATTTTCACCTTTCAGGAATAATTTTTTTCAGGTTTATTAATTGTTAAATTAGTTTTGAAGTATATGGTATCGAAGGACCACTTATCTGGTTAGCAAATATTGTAAAGACTAGCTATCTCCATATTTTATAATTTTTGTATTTTATTTATTTAAATAAATACTGCATTTTCAGAAAACTTCGTTTCACTCTACCTTAGCCTTCACTCCACTTTTTTTTAAGTAAACTTATATTAAAATTGTAGTAATGAGAGCCCCTTAAAGTCTTCTGTTGGTCTAGTTGAGTCCTTCGTAGCCTCAAGACTTGTAATTATGCACCTTTTTAAATGTTTTTTCTTTTTTTTTATTAGAAAAAGTTTAGTTTACAAATTTTCAAAAAAAAAGTCAAATAAGCCTTAAATAAATTTAAAAAAAAATATTAAAAAAATTAAAAATCTCTTACCTTTCATCCTTATTATAAGTAGGAAACGTCTCCTTGCTCAATTCCAAAATCGAGGCCTCACTCTGCGGCTCCGCCGAAATCCCCGCCCTCTGCTTCCTCGGCCTCACCCCCTTGTTGTTATTCAACCCCACGAGATGTTTCGGACTCGTCGGATTATACAAGGGCAACACACTCTGGAACTTATCCAGCTGCGACCTGAGATTCGTAATCTCCAGGTCTTTCTGCTGTACCATCTTGGTCAGCTCCTGAATTTTGGTCTCTTTTTGCGCGAGGAGCGTCTGGAGTTCATCGACGGACGACGCCATGGCCTGCCGATGGTGGCCGTTGACGGCAGTCGTCGTCGTTTGTACCGTCGCGGCACCACCGAGACCTGGGGCGGCTTCCTCGTCGTTAGCGGTCAGCCTCGACGAGAAGCACAGCGTCCCGAAACAGACGCGCATTCACGCGGCGAAACGAAGGTGGGAGAGGAAAGATGTGCGTCACGACGCTCAACGAACGGTGAAAGAAGAGGAAATGCGAATGAAAAGTTTGAACGCGCCACTACAGAGGGAAGCACATTGCGAACGCACGGAACTATCTGTAACAAAAAAAAAATTGCAGAATACATGTAAAACAAGAGTAACAATAAAAAAATAATTATGATAAAAAATTAAAAACGACTTAAATTAATTTAAAAAAAAATATTGTTATAGCCGCAAAAACAAATTCGTATCAACTTTTTTTTAATTGTTAGTACCGTCATGGATCATAAATCTGATATAAAGCAAATGGCCACCCACCCATCATGGAGAATCGGCACGTGTTGGTCACAAAAACATTTTAAGGTACTATAGAATCGTGGGAACATCTTAAATCGTCATAGAAAATTGTCGTAATTATTTTCTTAAAATCGTAGAAACTTATTAAATTGCTAAAATAATACTTTAGATGCCATAGAATTCTAGAAATTTCCAAATTGTCACAGAAACCTTTTAATTTGTTACAGAATCATAGCGACATCCTAATTTGTTATAGAAACGTCCTACATTTTAATTAAAACGTTCTAAATTGTCACAAACTTGTACTAAGTTATCTCAGAATCATAGAAACCTTCATACAGACAACCTAAATTGCCATATTGTCATAGAAATCATCATAGCCATTTTGGAGATCACCAAATTGTCACAGAAACATTCTAAATATTCATAAAAACACTTAATTGGCCATAAGATCATAGCGACATCATAAACTGATATGTAAACGTTTTAAAATTTCATTAAAACCTTCTAAATTGCCATGAATTTGTACTAAGTTACCTGAGAATCATAGAAACCTTCATACAAAAATCATTCAAACAACCTAAATTGCCATATTTACATAGAATCATAAACACCCATGTAAACGTCCTAAATTGTCATAGAAAATTGTCGCAAAATGCCTTAAAATCATAGGAACTTCCGAAATTGCATCAAAAATTGTCAAATTACCAAAGAAATATTCTAAATTGTCATAGAATCATAGTGACATACCAAATTGTCGTACAAACGTCTTACATTGTCTACATTCTAAATTGTCATAAATTTGTAATAAGTTACCATAGTTTTCATCCAAAAAAGTCATACAAACAATCATAATTTGCCATATTGCCGCAGAATAATAAACGCTCATGTAAACGTTCTAAATTGTCATAGAAAATTGTCGTAAATTGTCTTGAAATAAGAGAAACTTCCTAAGTTGCAACAAAAGTTCTCAAATTGCCACAGAAACATTTTAAAATGTCATAGAAACGTTTTAGTTTGCCACAAAATCATAACGACATAATAAATTGTAATGTGAACGTCCTAAAATTTCATTAAAATCTTCTTAATTGTCATAAACTTGTACTAAGTTATCGCAGAATCATAGAAACCTTCATACAGACAACCTAAATTGCCATAATGTCATAGAAACCATCATAGCCATTTTGGAGATCACCAAATTGCCACAGAAACATTCTAAATAGTCATAAAAACACTTAATTAGCCATAAAATCATAGCGACATCATAATTGGCATGTAAACGTTCTAAAATTTCATTAAAACCTTCTGAATTGCCATATTGCCATAGAATCATAAACATCCATGTAAACGTCCTAAATTGTCATAGAAAATTGTCGCAAAATGCCTTAAAATCTTAGGAACTTCCAAAATTGCATCAAAAATTGTCAAATTACCAAAGAAATATTCTAAATTGTCATAGAATCATAGTGACGTACCAAATTGTCATACAAACGTCTTACATTGACTACATTCCAAACTGTCATGAATTTGTAATAAGTTACCTTAAAATCATAGAAATTTTCATCCAAAAAAGTCATATAAACAATCATAAAATGACATATTGCCACAGAATCATAAACGCTCATGTAAACGTCCTAAATTGTCATAGAAAATTGTCGTAAATTGTCTTGAAATAAGAGAAACTTCCTAAGTTGCAACAAAAGTTCTCAAATTGCCACAGAAACATTCTAAAATCTCATAGAAACGTTTTAGTTTGCCATAAAATCATAGCGACATAATAAATTGTAATGTGAACGTCCTAAAATTTTATCAAAATCTTCTTAATTGTCATAAACTTGTACTAAGTTATCTCAAAATCATAGAAACCTTCATACAAAAATCATACAAACAACCTAAATTGCCATATTGCCATAGCATCATAAACTGTCATGTAGACAACCCAAATGTCATGGAAAATTGTCTTAAAATCATAAGAACTTCCTAAATCGCCACAGAAACATTCTAAATTGTCATAAAACATTTTAATTTGCCATAGAATCATAGCAACATACTAAATTTTCAAATAAACGTCCTACATTTTCATAAATCGTTCTAAATTGTCATGAGCTTGTACTAAGTTTTCTCAGAGTCATATAAAAATTCACCTTCTTATAAAAATCATACAAACATCCTACATTGCCATATTGTCATAGAATAATAAACACCCATGTAAACGTCCTAAATTGTCATAGAAATTTGTCGAAAATTGTCTTAAAATCATAGGAGCTTCCTAAATTATAACAGATAAATCCCAAATTGCCACAGAAACTATCTAAATTGTCATAGAAATGTTTTCATATGCCATAGAATCACAGCAAGATCTTAAATTGACATTTAAACGTCCTAAATTTTCATTAAAACCTTCTAAATCGTCACAAACTTGTACTAAGTAGCCTCAGAATCCTAGAAACATTCATATAAAAATCGTATAATCAACCTAAATTGCCATATTGCCATAAAATCATAAACTCCCATATAAACGTTCTAAATTATCGTAGAAAATTGTCGCAAATTGCCTTAAGAGGAGTATGGAGGTAATTTCTCTTATGGGAATTCCAATGTAAACGCGCGAATCTGTAGCACTTTTATTTATGAAAATATTTTTACAAAATTTGGCACAATCACTCTTCTTATTATTAACTACAAAATGACTGGAAGTCATTTTTAAAAAAATGTTTATAAATAATATAAAATAATTATTAAAAAATTATTAAAATTTAAAATCAACGAAATTAAAAATTTAAAAAAGTCAAAATGTAGTCCATGTTATTACAATACTTGTGGCAAAAACCGTTTTTATTTTTTTATATAAATAAACTAGCTACAGATTCGCGCGTTTACATTGGAATCCCTATACTAGAGAAATTGGTAACTACTCCTCTTAAAATCATAAGAACTTCCTAAATTGCAACAGAAATTCCCAAATTGCCACAGAAACATATTAAATTGTAAGAGAAACGTTTTCATTTGCCATAGAATCATAACAAGATCATAAATTGCCATGTAAACGTCTTAAATTTCCATAAGAACGTACAATAAATTGTATAAAAATCGTATAACATCCCAAATTGCCTCAAAAAAATTTTCATGGAGTCATAGAAACATGTAAAATTAGTATGGAAATGGCCAAAATTGCTACAAAAATGCTTTAAACGCTATAGAATAGTAGGACATACTAAATTGTTATATAAACGTACTAAAGGTTTATTAAAACCTTCTAAAACGTTTCTTAAAAAATTCCCACAGAAATTGTTTATTATTTTTTTGTTTTAGGTTTTAATATTTTTTTTTTCATGTTTCAGGCTTTCATAATTTTTTATTTTATTTTTTTTATTTCAGGTTTCAATATATTTTCTATTTTACTTTTTTACATTTCAGGCTTTCATATTTTTCTATTAACTAACTATTTTTGTTTCACCTTTCAGGCTTGTTTTTATTTTATTTTTTTGTTGCAGGTTTCCATATAAAATAATTTCTGTTTTACGTTTCAGGCCTTCACATTTTTTTAATTTTTTTCTTTTAGGTTTTAATATTTTTTCTGTTAGACGACGTTTCAGATTTTTTTATATTAGTTTTTTTTGATATTGTCTGTTTTATGTTTCAGGCTTTCACAATTTTTATTTTAATTTTTTTGTTTCAGGATTTAATATTTTTTCAGTCAGGTTTCAAACTTTCATAATTTTTTTTTCCTGTTTTTAGTTTTAATATATTTTCGCTTTTACGTTTCAGGCTTACACATTTTTTTTATTTTAATTATTCTTTTTTTTTGTTTCAGGTTTTAATATTTTTTTCTTTATCACGTTTCAGGCTTCCAGATTCTTTCATTTTGTTTTTTTTTTCTGTTTCAGGTATCAATACATTTTCTGTTTTAAGTTTCAAGCTTTCACATTTTTTATTTAATTTTTTCGTTTCACGTTTTAATAATTTTTCTCTCTAAGATTTAAATAACTTTTTTTCAGGAGTTTCAGGTATTTATTTTCAGTTTTGGCTACTGAAATGTTACTGTTTTTTGATTTTTTTACTGATAAAACATTGGAACAGAATAGTGGGTAATTTAAAAAAAGACAATATTTTTTCTGTACATTTATTGATGTAATTAATTTCAGTAATACAGAAGAAATTTCAAATTGAAATAAAAAAAAATGTTTTGCTTTCATAGGGGTATCAACCAACGAGTTGTACAAATTCTTTTTCCTCTGCAACTGTTGTAATTAAATACAAAAAACTATTTTCTAACTCCCTCAACTGTCTTAATTAAATCCATCGCAACATAATATCGATAATAAAATTGTTACCTCAAGTAAAAAAAAATATTTAAAATAAGGAACTTCCCTTCAAAGAACTTGTTACAGTTCACAAGTTATTATGACAGGTAATAATTAGAAAGTATTATAATTTAATCATTTTACTAGACTGTTGAATACTAATTTCCTCTCTGTACATGACATTTACATTATTAAAATTATAAGTAAACACTGTAATAATAAACAATAACAATAAGAATTTTGAAATTACAATTGATACGAGTCTTAACAATCGTTTATTAAACACAGCGGAAAATTTTATTTTATTTATAGAAGGTAAAATGTCACTGCTGACACTTCAATAATGCCGGCTATTAACATTTAAAATTCTTCACTGTGAACAGACTGGTATAGTTTGTCTATAAATGCTTGAATTTTATAGTACAGTAATAATAAATAATAATATTAACTAATGGTCTATTTGGTCGCTTTAGTAATAATAGGGCACACTTCTTTTTACAACAACCCTTATTAAATCCCCCATAAATCAGATAACACCGCAATTTATCCCAAAATACATCTGACAATACTGCATTGGTAAAAATTTATTGATAAAAATAGATATATCAGAAAAAAACGTTCTAAAGTGGCACAGAGCCATAGAAACGTTCTTAAATAGCCACAAAAACGTTTAAATCTGTCACAAAATCATAGAAACGTTCCTAATAGTCACAAAAACGTTCTATAGTGTCATCATAATTCAACGTTCAATCATAGAAACATTCCTAAGTAGCCATAAAAACGTTTTAAAGTGACATAAAATCATAGAAACGATCCTAAATTGCCAGAAAAACGTTTCAAAGTGTCTCAGAATCATTGGAACGTTCCTAGTAGCCACAAAAACGTTCTAAAGTGACTCGTAATCATAGAAACATTCTTAAATAGCCACAAAAACGTTTTAAAATGGCACAGATTCATAGAAACATTGCTAAATAGCCATAAAAACATTCTAAAGTGTCGCAGAATCATAGAAACGTTCCCAGTAGCTACAAGAACGTTCTAAAGAGATTCATAATCATAGAAACGTTCTTAAATAGCCACAAAAACGTTTTAATTTGTCACAGAATCATAGAAATGTTCCTACTAGCCAGATAACGTTCTAAAGTGTCATAGAATTATAGAAACATTCCTAAGTAGCCATAAAAACGTTTTAAAGTGTCATAGAATCATAGAAACCTTCGCAATAGCCACAAAAACGTTCTAAAGTGACTCATAATCATAGAAACATTCTTAAATAGCTACAAAAACGTTTTAATCTGTCATAGAATCATAGAAACGTTCCTAGTAGCCACAAAAACGTTTTAAAATGGCACAGATTCATAGAAACATTGCTAAATATTCATAAAAACATTCTAAGGTGTCGCAGAATCATAGAAACGTTCCTAGTAGCTACAAGAACGTTCCAAAAGGATTCATAATCACAGAAACATTCTTAAATAGCCACAGAATATTTAAAACGTTCCTAGTAGCCACAAAAACGTTTTAAAATGGCACAATATCATAAAAACGTTCCTCCTAGTAGCCACAAAAATGTTCTAAGGTGTCATAGAATCACAGAAACGTTTCTAGTAGACACAAAAACATTTTAAAATGGCACAGATTCATAAAAACATTGCTAAGTAGCCACAAAATATTCTAAAGTGTCGCAGAATCATAGAAACGTTCCTACTAGCCAGATAACGTTTTAAAGTGTCATAGAATTATAGAAACATTCCTAAGTAGCCATAAAAACGTTTTAAAGTGTCATAGAATCATAGAAACCTTCGCAATAGCCATAAAAACATTCTAAAGTGTCGCAGAATCATAGAAACGTTCCCAGTAGCTACAAAAACGTTCTAAAGAGATTCATAATCATAGAAACGTTCTTAAATAGCCACAAAAACGTTTTAATCTGTCACAGAATCATAGAAATGTTCCTACTAGCCAGATAACGTTCTAAAGTGTCATAGAATTATAGAAACATTCCTAAGTGTCCATAAAAACGTTTTAAAGTGTCATAGAATCATAGAAACATTCTTAAATAGCTACAAAAACGATTTAATCTGTCATAGAATCATAGAAACGTTCCTAGTAGCTACAAGAACGTTCCAAAAGGATTCATAATCATAGAAACATTCTTAAATAGCCACAGAATCTTTAAAACGTTCCTAGTAGCCACAAAAACGTATTAAAATGGCAAAATATCATAAAAACGTTCCTCCTAGTAGCCACAAAAATGTTCTAAAGTGTCATAGAATCATAGAAGCGTTTCTAGTAGACACAAAAACGTTTTAAAATGGCACAGATTCATAAAAACATTGCTAAGTAGCCACAAAATATTCTAAAGTGTCGCAGAATCATAGAAACGTTCCTACTAGCCAGATAACGTTTTAAAGTGTCATAGAATTATAGAAACATTCCTAAGTAGCCATAAAAACGTTTTAAAGTGACATAGAATCATAGAAACCTTCGCAATAGCCATAAAAACATTCTAAAGTGTCGCAGAATCATAGAAACGTTCCCAGTAGCTACAAAAACGTTCTAAAGAGATTCATAATCATAGAAACGTTCTTAAATAGCCACAAAAACGTTTTAATCTGTCACAGAATCATAGAAATGTTCCTATTAGCCAGATAACGTTCTAAAGTGTCATAGAATTATAGAAACATTCCTAAGTAGCCATAAAAATGTTTTAAAGTGTCATACAATCATAGAAACCATCGCAATAGCCACAAAAACGTTCTAAAGTGACTCATAATCATACAAACATTCTTAAATAGCTACAAAAACGTTTTAATCTGTCATAGAATCATAGAAACGTTCCTAGTAGCCACAAAAACGTTTTAAAATGGCACAGATTCATAGAAACATTGCTAAATATTCATAAAAACATTCTAAGGTGTCGCAGAATCATAGAAACGTTTCTAGTAGCTACAAGAACGTTCCAAAAGGATTCATAATCATAGAAACATTCTTAAATAGCCACAGAATCTTTAAAACGTTCCTAGTAGCCACAAAAACGTTTTAAAATGGCACAGATTCATAAAAACATTGCTAAGTAGCCACAAAATATTCTAAAGTGTCGCAGAATAATAGAAACGTTCCCAGTAGCTACAAGAACGTTCTAGAAAGATTTATAATCATAGAAACGTTCTTAGATAGCCACAAAAACGTTCTAGAATGTTGCAGAATCATAAAAACCTTCCCAGCAGCCACAAAAACGTTTTAAAGTGTCATAGAATCATAAAAACGTTCCTTATAGCCACAAAAATAGTTTCTCTGACAATTTAAAATAATGCTAGGATTCTATGACAATTTATGACGTTCTTCTGTTAATTTAGAACGTTTCTATGATTCTGTGATATCTTAGAATGTTTTTGTGTCAATTAGAAACGTTCCAATAATTCTATAAAAAAATTAAACGTCTTTATATCAATTGGAGAGGTTTAACCGGTAATTTAAGAAATAATTGTGACAATTTAAGAGTTTTCCTATTAATCTGTGACACTTTAAAACGTTTTTATAGCAAATTAAGACGTTTTTATATTTAATTTATGAGACAATTTTATGAAAATGTATCGAATATCAATTGCAATTTCTTTTTTTTAATTAAATTAATTGTTGAGGTAGATGTAAAGGTCAAATAAAAGTTAGAATTAGAATTAATTATTCGAGATAAAATTAAAATCACTCAATTAGTGAGAAGGAAGAAGCTTAATTTAGATATAAATGTAAAACTGTTTCAAACATAAATCAAATTCTTCATTTATTACAATAATTACTGTCTTTAATTCAAAAAAAACTTGTTTATTTAATTAATTTAACTACTGTAATTGCTTCTAAAACTAGTATATAGCAATTCAATTACTTTAATTTCATTTCGCATTTGTGTTATTTCGCGTAAAAAAATTTCCCGACCAATCCTTTATCGCCCACCCAGGCCTTCGTATTTGCTATTTTCATATCGTAAATAATCTTTAAGTAAAATTAATTAAACATAATTTGTCATGGGTGTAGGCTGAAATGTTTGTAAGAAGCTTACAAGCCTTTATGCAATTTTTCAAAATTACAGGCGATGAAGTTTAATCGCCGAATTTAAATTGGAAACAGCTTAAGAAAAATACCCGAAAAAATTCAAAGCGATTTAAATGATGAGGCTCATGTTTATTACACCAAATCTGATCAATGAAGATGACAGGTTTCGATGCAAACAGGTTTCAGGTTTGAAGAATGTATTGTTTTGGTACAAATAATGGCCAGATGTCGTCAAATCAACCTCCCACATTGATGTTTTGTATGCAAAATGCTAGAAGTAGTTTCGAAAATTTCACTAGAAATGATTGAATTTTATGGTTTTCATTTATTATTTATTCAGAAATTTTAAAAAACACCACCTGTTGAATTATGTTGGAAGTAACAAATTTTCCCAAAATAACAGAAATACCTCCCAAATTGTCATAGAGAAGTTCTAATTTGCCATAGAAACATAGCAACGTCCAAAATTGCCATAAAAAACGTCCTAAACGTTGTAAACGTCCTAAATTATTACAGAAAATTTATCAAAAGTACCAGAGAAACATCCAAAATTGATATAGAGATGCTTTAATTTGCCATAAAATCATTGAATATTCCTAATTGCCACAGATACGTCTAAAATTCCCGTAAAATAGTATAAACGTCCTTAATTTCTACAAAAACGTCCTAAATTGCCACAGAAACATCCAAAAGTGTCATAGAAACTTGTACTAAATTGCTTTAACAGCACAGAAATTTCTATAATAATTTTCCAAAATACTAGAAAAACATCCAAAATTGATATAAAGATTTTTAATTTTCCATAGAATCATAGAAATATCCCAAATTGCCACAGATACGTCCTAAATGTTCATTAAACCGTGTCTTAAATTGCCTTAAAATGATAGAAAGGTCCTAAAATGCCATATAATCCTAGAATCATTCTCAATTAACTAAATAACCACAAAAACGCCATAAACACATAAATTTTCATAGAAATGTGTCGTAAACTGCATATTAAAATCGTAGAAACGTTCTAAATTGTCATAAAAAAAGTCCCTTAGATTTATGCCCATAGAGGCATCCCAAATTACCATGTAAACGGGCCAAATCCCTACAGAAATGTTCTAAAGTGCCATAGAATCATAGCAACATCTTAAATAGCCATAAAAACGTACAAAAATACCAAAAAAAAGTCCTATATTGCCACAGAAACGTCATCTTCATAGAAAGGTGTCCATAATTGCCTTAGTAGAAACGTCCTAAAATGCCATAGAAACGGCTCAAATTGTCCCAAAAACGTTCTAATGTACCATATTATCATAGAAACGTCCTAAATTAATATGTAAACGTTCTAGATTGTTACAGAAACTTCTTTAAACTCCAAATAAATGTCCCAAAATTCCACAAATTTAGCCTAAATTATACAAACTTCTCAAATTGACATACAAATTTCCATAATTGTAATAGAAACGTTTAAATGTGCCATAGAATCATAGCAACATCTTCAATCGTCATTGAAACTTTTCAAATTAGCAAAAAACGTCCTAGATTAACCCAGAAACGTCATACAGTCATAAATCTCCATATAAACGTGCTAAATTGCCTCAGAAACGTTCTAAACTGTCATAAAAACATCGAAAAGTCCTAAAGTAAAATTTAAACGTTCTAAATTATTAGGGAAACTTGTTTAAACACTAAATAAACGTCCCAAAATTCCATAAATATGTCCTAATTTATACAAACTTCTCAAATAACCATATAGATTTCCGTGATTTTCATAGAAACGTTTAGATGTGCCATAGAATCATAGCAACTCCTTAAATTACCACAATTGCCACAGAAACGTCATAAACTCATACATCTTCATAGAGAATTGCTTTAGAATAATAGAAACGTGCTAATAAAATGCCACATAAACGACCCAAATTGCCTCAGAAACGTTCTAAAGTGCCATAAAAACGTAGAATCATCCTAAATTGAGAAGTAGACGTTCTAAGTTGTTACAGAAACTTCTTTAAACTCCAAATAAATGTCCCTAAATTACACAAACTTCCTAAATTGCCATAGAATCATAACAACTACTTAAATTATCATAAAAAAGTACTAAAATACCAATAAAGAACCTAATTTGCCCCAGAAACGTCATACACTTATACATCTTCATAGAAACGTCTTGAATTGCGAAGAAAACGGCCCAAATGGCCTAAGAAATGTTCTAAAGTGCTATAAAAGCATAGAGACGTCCTAAATTAAGATGTAAGCGTTCTAAACTGTTATAGAAACTTCTTTAAACTCCAAATAAACGTCCCAAAATTCCATAAATGTGTCCTAAATTATACAAACCAACTCGATTGCTATATATATTTTCATAATTGCCATAGAAAGGTTTAAATGTGCCATACAATCATAGGAATATATTAAATCGTCATAAGAAACGTACTAAATTACCAAAAAACGTTCTTAATTGCCGCAAAAACGTCATACACTCAAAAATCTCCATAGAAACGTCCTGAATTGTCATGGAAACAGCTCAAATTGCCTCAGAAACGTTCTAAATTGTCATAAAAACATCAAGTAGTTCTAAATAAAGATTTAAACGTTCTGAATTATTACAGAAACTTCTTTAAACACCAAATAAAGGTCCCAAAATTCCACAAATTTAGCCTAAATTATACAAACTTCTCAAATAATCTATAAATTTCCGTAATTATCATAGAAACGTTTAAATGTGCCATTGCAACTACTTAAATAACCATAAAAACGTCCTAAATGGCCACAGAAATGTCATAAAGTCATACATCTTTATAGAAATTTGTCCAAAATTGCCTCAGAATAATAGAAACGTCCTAAACTAGCATGTAAACGGCCCGAATTGCCTCAGAAACGTTCTAAAGTGCCATAGAAATATCCTAAATTAAAATGTAAACGTTCTAGATGGTTACAAAAACTTCTTTAAACACCAAATTAAACATAAATGAGTCCTAAATTACAGAAACTTCCTAAATTGCTATACAAGTTTCTATAATTGTCATAGAAACGTTCATGTGAGTCATAGCATCTTAAATCGCCATAACAGGGTACAAAAATACCAAAGAGAAGCTAAATTGCCTCAGAAATGCTCTAAAGACTCATAAAAACATAGAAACATTTTAAATTAGAATATAAACGTTCTATGTTGTTAGAGAAACGTCCTTAAACGCCAAATAAACGTTCCAAAATTTCATAAATGTATTCTAAATTATATAAACTAAAAAAACGTACTAAATTGTCAAATAAGAGTTCTAAATTGCGAGAGAAACCTCTGAAAGTATCTTAGAAAGTTGAAATAATAGAAATTGATATAAAAACTTCCCAATTGTCACAGAAATATTCTAAATTGTCATAGAAACACGTCCTAAATTGCACTAAAATCACAGAAATTTTTTTTATTGACTAAAAGAAAATCCGTCTCGTCGGAAAAACAGTTTTATAAAATGTTGTTAAAGGTTTTAAATATTTAAGAATCTGTCGCCTGCGGCTCCCAATTTTTGATAAAACTGTCACTTACAGTTCTCTATTCTTATTTAATAATAATTGAAAGCCGTAAGCGACAGTTTCTTACAAATTAAAAATATTAACAGTAAATAAAAATTTGAAACTGAGCTCGCTTTAGGCTAAAGGCGCAAAGCAAAGAATCTATGAAGAAGCCGCCAGAGACCCATTCAACATAATAATAGATAAAAAAATTTAACTTCCTTCCTCCTCACGAATTGAGTAATTTTATTGTTATCTCAAATAATTACCCTCACCAAAAGTTTTGTAATAAATTGGATTATAAACGATAAAGCAAAAACTGTAAAACACTTCAGCAATAATTGGCAAAATATTCGAAGATTAATTGTGTTGTGTTCCATCTCTTGACAGAAAAATATATTTCGGCGTTTTTAATTGACAGAAAAAAATAAGGGACTTACCTGGAGGACAGCGAACTTTAACCACCACATCAACAATAATGATCTCATTCATCAAAAAATTTCCATTATCGGTTGTAATCCAATTTAAACAACAGTCGTTTCAACTATCACTAAGTAAGTGCTACACCACTTGTTGCTTACTGTTCGACAATTATCTTATCGGAACTATACGTCAATAGACTGCACTTAAAGAAAACCGCGATGACAATAACTAAGTTATTGAGGTTTTGAGGGAAAGGGTATTTCTCGAATTAAGGTTCCTTAATTGAGAAAGAAAAGAAAAAAACATTTCGTAAAAGGAAAATATTTAATCTATGAAATTGAGACTAGTAGCGTTCTATAAAAAAATTGATAATATACAAGAGAGTGTACAACTGTACAACTGATAAAAATAACAAAAATATAAACAGATAAGTTTGTTGTCTTGAAAAATTTAATTAATTTAAATGCATAACAACATTTAAAACAACTAACATCTTCAAAAAAAATAGTTACGAAAAGAATAAAAAAAAAGAAAAATCAGGAAGAGAAGAACAAAGCTAATAGAGATAATTGTAACTCTAGAAGGCAAAGAAAACTTTGAAAGAAAGCAAAGACTGACCAAGCAAATGTGTCGAAGAAAGAAAAGATGATTCTGGGAAGACACAAGAAGAACAATGAGAAGCATGAGTGAAGCAAATACAGAAATAGAGAAAGAACTCTAAGACTGCAGTGAGCATTGGAATAATGAAAAGCAAAGTTATTTTAAGAAAGACGATAAAAAATTGTAAAAAAAGTGTACGTTGGACAAAAGAAAAATGAGAAAAAAAAGTTTTCTGGAGAAATTGAAAATACAAAAGAAACTTAAAGACGACCAACAAATAAAGAAATAATAAAAATAGAGATTGCCATAGAGACGTTTTAATTTGTCATAGAATTGTAGCAAAAACATAAACTGCCATGTAGACGTCCTAAATTCCCACAGAAATGTCATAGAAACGTGTCCTAAATAAACTTAGAATGACAAAAACTTCCTAAAGTGCAATAAAAATTCCAAAAATACTAGAGAAACGTCCAAAATTAATACAGAAGTGTTTTAATTTGCCATAAAATCATCCAAGCATACAAAATTCCAATAAAACCACCTTAAATTGACATGTAAACGTTCTAAATTGCCACAAAAACATCCTAGAGTGTCCTAGAGACCTCCTAAATGGTTATAAAAATTCCTGAAATTAGAGAAACGTCAAGATTGGTATAGAGAGGTTTTAATTTGCCAAAGAATTTTATAAAGTGTTGTAGAATCATAGTAACATTCTAAACTATGTAGACGTCCTAAATTGCCATAGAAATTTCATAGAAACTTGTCCTAAATAAATTTGGAATCACAAAGGCTTCTTAAAGTACAACAAAAGTTACCCAAAATACCAGAAAGAAAGTCCAAAATTAACAAAGAAATGTTTTAATATGCAATAGAATTATCCAAACATCCTGAATTCCCATAAAACTCCCGTAAACGTTCTAAACTGACACGAAAACTTCCTAGAGAGTCCTAGAAATTTCATAAATTGCTATAAAAAAGTTTGAGACTAGAGAAACGTCGGAAATTTATATAGAGATGTTTTAGTTTGATATAGAATCCTCAATTCCCATAAAACCACTCTAAATTGCCATTTAAACGTTCTAAATTGTCACAAAAATTTCCTTGAGAGCACTACAAACTTACTAAGTTGCTAAAAAAAATTCGCAGATCATAGAAACTTCAAAATTGTTTTCGAAACATATTAATTTGTCATAGAATCACAGCAAAAACCCAAATTGTCATAGGGACATTTTGATTTCCCATAGAACCATAGCAAAACCCTAAATTGCCATGTAGTCGTTTTAAATTGCAACAAAATCTTCCTAAAAGAACCTAAAAACTTCACAAATTGCTAAAAAAAAATTCTCAGGCCAAAGAAAGGTCAAAATTTTCGTAAAAACGTTTTAATTTGCCATAGAATAATAGCAAAAACCTAAATTGCTAAATAAACGTTCTAAATTGCCCTAGAAACTTCCCAGAAAATTTTAGAAACCTCCTAAATTGTTATAGAAATTCCTAAGACTAGAAAAACGTCAAAATTAATATAGAGAGATTTTAATTTGCCATAGAATCGTAGCAAAAATAAACTGCCATGTGGACGTTCTAAATTGTTAAATAAATGTAATAGAAACATGTTCTAAATAAATGTAGAATCACTAAGACTTCCTCAAGTACAATAAAAATTATCCAAAATATTGCAGAAACGTCAAAATTGATATTTCATAGAAATTCGTCCTAAATAAATTTAGAATCGCAAAGGCTTCTTAAAGCGCAACAAAAATTACCCAAAATACCAGAGAAACGTCCAAAATCGACATAGAGATGTTTTAATTTGCAATAGAATTATCCAAGCATCCAAAATTCCTATAAAATCACCCTAAATTGCCATGTAATCGTTCTAAATTGCCACAAAAACTTCCTAGAAAGTCCCTAGAAAGTTGCTATGAAAATTTCTGAGACTAGAGAAACGTCTCAAATTTATATAGAGATGTATTAGTTTGCTATAGAATCCTCAATTCTCATAAAACCACTCTAAATTGCCACAAAAACTTCCTAAAAATTTAAAATGACACAAAAACTTCCCGGAAAATCCTAGAAACTTCCTAAATTGCTTATAAAATTCTCAGATCATAGAAAGTTCAAAATTGTTTTCGAGATATTTTAAAATGTCATAGGATCATAGCAAAAACCTAAGTTGCCATGTAGACGTTTTAAATGGCCACAAAAACTTCCTAAAGGGTTCTAGAAACTTTCCAAATTGCTAAAAAAATCTGCCAAAAAAAAAAATCAAAATTGTCATAAAGACGTTTAAATTTGCCATAAAATCGTAGCAAAAACCTAACTAAATTGCAATAAAAACAGTTCTAAATAGCCATAAAAACATCATAGAATGTCCTAGAAACTTCATAAATTGCTATAAAAAAATTTCAGACCAAAAAAATGTAAAAGTTGTCATAAAAACGTTTTAATTTGCCATAAAATCATAGCAAATACCTATATTGCCATGTAAATGTCTTAAATTTTCACAGAATTATTTCAAAAAGTTATAATTAAAAGCAATAGAAATCTACTAAATTAGAATGTAAACGTCCTAAATTGTTACAGAAACTTTTTAAAAGTCAAGGAAACATCATAAAGTCCCACAGATAAGTCCTAAATTACCTTGAAATGGTAGAAACTTTCTAAATTGCCATACAAACGTGTTCAATCCAAAATACCAGAGAAACGTCTAAAATGGATTATAGAGACGTATTAGTTCGCCAAGAATCATAATAAAAACCAAAATTGCTATGTCGACATCCTGAATTTGCCATATAAACTTTCCAAATTGGCACAGAAACTTCCTAAAAAGTCCTAGAAACTTCCTGAATTGCTGAACGTCAAAATTAATATAGAGACGTTTTAATTTGCTATAGCATCATAGCAAAAACCTAAATTGCCATGTAAACGTTTCAAATTGCCACAAAAACTTTTTAAAGAGTCCTAGAAACTTCCTAAATTGCTATAAAAAAAAATTCAGACCATACAAATATTAAAATTGTCATAAAAACGTTTTAGTTTGCCATAAAATCATAGAAAAAACCTATATTGCAATAAAAACGGTTCTAAATAGTCACAAAAACTTTATAGAGTGTCCTAGAAACTTCCTAAATTGCCATACAAAAAATTCATTTAAAAAAGATGTCAAAATGTCATAAAAACGTTTTAATTTGCCACGGAATCATAACAAAAACCTAAATTGCTAAGTAAAAGTTTTAAATTGTTACAGAAACTTCCTAGAAAAATCCTAGAAACTTCCTAAATTGTTATAAAAACTTCTCAGATCAAAGAAACGTCAAAATTGTCTTAAAAACGTTCTAATTTATAGAATCATAATTGCTAAATGAGTAATTGCTAAATTGCTATATAAGAGAGTCCTAGAAACTTCCTAAATTGCTAAAAATCATTGCTAATCAATTGCTAAAGATCAAAGAGACGTCAAAATTAAGCAAAAACATAAATTGCCATAGAAATGTCATAGAAACTTGTTCTAAATGAATTTAGAATCACAAAGGCTTTAATACAAAGCAAAATACGTCTAAAACTAATATAGAGATGTTTTAATTTGCCATAGAATCATAGCAAAAACCTATATTGCCATGTAAATGTCTTAAATTTTCGCAGAATTATTTTAAAAAGTTATAATTAAAAGCAATAGAAATCTACTAAATTAGAATGTAAACGTCCTAAATTGTTACAGAAACATTTTAAAAGTCAAGGAAACATCATAAAGTCCCATAGATAAGTCCTAAATTACCTTGAAATGGTAGAAACTTTATAAATTGCCATACAAACGTGTTCTATCCAAAATACCAGAGAAACGTCTAAAATGGATTATAGAGACGTATTAGTTCGCCAAGAATCATAATAAAAACCAAAATTGCTATGTCGACATCCTGAATTTGCCATATAAACGTTCCAAATTGCCACAGAAACTTCCTAAAAAGTCCTAGAAACTTCCTAAATTGCTATAAAAAAATTTCAGACCATACAAATATCAAAATTGTCATAAAAACGTTCTAATTTGCCATAAAATCATAGAAAAAATCTATATTGCAATAAAAACGGTTCTAAATAGTCTAGAGTGTCCTAGAAACTTCCAAAATTGTTATAAAAACTTCTCAGACCAAAGAAACGTCAAAATTGTCTTAAAAACATTCTAATTTATAGAATCATAATTGCTAATTGCTAAATTGCTATATAAACATTCTAGATTGCAACAAAAACTTCCCAGAGAGTCCTAGAAACTTCCTAAATTGCTAAAAATCATTGCTAATCAATTGCTAAAGATCAAAAAGACGTCAAAATTGAGCAAAAACCTAAATTGCCATAGAAACTTGTCTTAAATGAATTTAGAATCACAAAGGCTTCAATACTAGGCAAAATACGTCTAAAAATAGTATAGAGATGTTTTAATTTGCCACAGGATCATAGTAAACACCTAAGTTGCCAAACAGATGTCCTAAATTGCCACAGAAATGTTCTAAAATGTTACAAAATCATAGAAACGTTCTAATTTAAGATGTAAACATTGTAAATTGTTACAGGAACTTTTTAAAAGCTAAATAAAAATCAGAAAATGTCATAGATAAGTCCTAAATTATCTAAAATTGCCATAAAAAAGTTTCAATCTGTTATAGAATCATAAAAATATTACAAACTACCGTAAAGACGTCCTAAATTACTACAGAAACGGCCACAAATGTCATAGAAACATGACAACGTACTAGAAAACGTCAGGACATTAGAACGTTCTAAGAGAAACATGCTAAAATGTCATTTCTACATTGCAATTATTAATTAAATTAAACTAATTAAATCTAATTCATAGCAGCTGATCGTCTCTCTCTTCTTGGATATTTTTATGTGGGTCCAGACCGGCGGGTAAATACTCCTATTTCAATTGAATTTCTAGAGAACATAAAACACTGTATGCGGCTCGTTTGCAATTAATTAACGAATAGAATTTACTACATTAAACACGTAAATAACTGTTATCAAATGACGAATCTGGAATTTTACTATCACCACGTTTTGTTTTGAAATTTAGAATTCAAGAATGATTTTGATGGATTAGAATTATCAGCTCACGTTTAAATAAATAAAACAATTAAAGAATTTAAAGATTGTCTATGATAATTTGTATTAGAATATTTTGACAACCAGAATTACGTCAAAAAAATTTTAATCTGTAGTAAAACCCTCAAGATTAATTAAATTATTAATTTTTACGATCTTAGAAATAATTAAATAAATATGTGTGTAGTGATCAGATGCCCACGTACCCACGTGTGTCGATATAATAAAAAATAAATAAAAAAAATCTCTTAATTGGAATATGTTTGGAAAGTTGAAAATCACGCCCGTAAATAGTCATAAATCAAAATTTATTTCTCCAAAATTCCAAAATCAAGTCACAAAAATCGCACTTCCTGTGCACCACCTAAAGCCGCCCCATTGTTTATTATTCTCAAATCTCATAAATTCCATTCGCTAAGAGGATTATCATCTCGAATCTGAAATAATTGGCTTTGGGTGGTGCATAATGTGCAATTCCTGTCGGTTCCGAATCGGCTGTGATTTATCCTCACGACTTAATCTGAACTCACCTGTGTACTACACCAGAGGCTGCAACAAACTGACCGAAAACTGCAATTACCACCGGATCCTTATATGCAGCACTGCGGTTATAGCAATTACGGCCTGTGATTTACAAGGTGTTAAAAGCCGAATTTTCGACAGAACTCTCAAGGACAACTATTTTTACAGTTATTCATTTGGATTTTTGTTTATGAAACTTCCTAAATTTTATTAAAGACAAGCCAGGGTTCATAGCAGCAAACCAGAAACAAATTCCCTAACTATTCCAGGTTTTCCAGAATGCTTCAATTTGTATTTTTTAAAGATTTTACAAAGATACCATGTAAATGTTCTAAATTGACATAAAAACATCCGAATTTGTCATAGAAAAGCGTGCTTAGAGTAATCGAAATTGAGCTAAATAGCCACAGAAATGTTTTAGAAAGCCAAATAATGATGTGATGTGTCCTAAATTGCTCTAGAATCTGTAGAAACTCCGTAAATTGTCAAAAAAAAATTTTAACAAACATCTTTAAAAAGTCTAAAACGTTCTAAAATTGCCACAAAAACTTAATAACTTGTCATAGAAAACTATGCTTAGAAACATAGAAACGTCCTAATTATTGCCACAAACACGTTTTAAAATGCCTAAGTTTCTAGAATCTCTAACAAACTAAAAGATCTTTTAACAAACATCTTCAGAAGACCTAAAATGTCCTAAAATTGCCACAGAGACATGTGCAAATGTCAAAGAAACTTGTCCTAAATAATCTAAGAATAAAAAAAATCCCAAATTGTCTAATAGTTCTCATTTGGCATAGAAACGTGTCCTAAATTGCCACAACAACATTTTAATGTGTCATAGAATCATAGTTTTATTCCAAATTCTCATGTAAATGTCCTAAATTTTCAGAACAACTATCTTAAAAATTCGTGATAAGTTACCTTAAAAGTCCTAGAGACATCCTAAATTGCTTCAAAAATCTCTCAGATCGGTGAAACGTCAAAATTGTCTTAGAGACGTTCTAATTTGCCATAAAATTAGAGCAAAAACCTAAATTGTCACAGAAATGTTATAGAAACTTGTCCCAAACAAACTTAGAATAATAAAAACTTCCTAAAAAACTACAAAAATTATCCAAAATACCCCAAAGTGTCCATAATTAATATAGAAACGTTTTAATTTGCCACAGAATCATCCAAACATCCTAAATTGACACAAAAATGTTCTAAATTGACACAAAAACTTCCTAATTTGTCATAGAAAACTGTCTTTAGAATCATAGAAACGTCTCAATTGCCACAAAAACGTTCTAAAACGCCACAAAATCACGATATTGGACTAAACAGCCACAGAAATGTTTTAGAAAACCAAAGAAATGTTTCAACATGCCGTGATGTGTCCTAAATTGTCATAGAAATCCTAAATTTCAACAAACATCTTCAAAAGAGGTTCTAAAATTGCCACGAATTACAATAAAATCCTAATTTGTTACCAGAACCTTCTATATTGTCATAGAAATGTGTAAATGTCGAAAAAATCCCAAATCGTCTAATACTTCAGAATTGACATAGAAACGTGTCCTAAATTGCCACAAAATGTGTCATAATAAAATTATCCTAAATTGTCATGTAAACGCATAAATTTCCAGAGCAATAGTCTTAAAAATTCGTGATAATCATAGAGTGGTCCTAAAGACTTCCTAAATTGCTTCAAAAATCTCTCAAACCAGTGATACATCAAAATTGTCATAGAGACGTTTTAATTTGCCGTATAATTATAGCAAAAAACTCAGATTGCCACAGAAATGTCATGGAAACTTAGAATTATGTTGTTAGCAACAAACTTTCCCAAAATATCAGAGAAACGTCCCAAATTACCATAGAAAAGTTCTAATTTGCCATAGAAACACAGCAAAGTTCAAAATTCTCACAGGAAACATTAAAAAGTACATCAAAATCACAGAAATATCCTAAATTTAGTTGTAAACGTTCCAAATTATTCTAGAAAATTTACCAAAATACCAAAGAAATATCCAAAATTGATATAGAAATGTTTTAATTTGCCATAAAATCAGTGAATTTTCTTAAATGCCACAGGTACATCCTAAATTGTCTTAGAATGATAGGAACGTCCTTAATTTCTACAAAAACGTCCTAAAATACTATAGAATTCGAAAAACAACCTAAATTGCCACAGAAACTTCCGAAACTGTCATAGAAACTCAGACTAACTTGCTTTAAAAGCACATAAATTTAAATTACCACAATAATTTCCCAAAATAACTAAAAAAACGTCCAAAATTGATATAAAGGTTTTTAATTTGTTATAGAATTATAGAAATATCCTAAATTGCCACAGATACGTCCTAAATTTTCATGAAAACGTGTCCCAAATTGTCTTAAAATGATAGAAACGTCGTAAATTACTACAAATTTCGACAAACATCTTCAAAAGAGATCCTAAAATAGCCATAGAAACATCCTGAATTACAATAGAATCCTAATTTGTTACTAAAACCTTATATATTGTCATAGAAATGTACAAATATCAAAAAAATCCCAAATCGCCTAATATTTTTTAATTGACATAGAAACGTGTCCTAAATTGCCACAACAACGTTTTAATGAATCATAAATTGTCATGTAAATGTCATAAATTTCCAGAGCAACTGTCGTAAAAAATCGTGATAATCCTAGGAAGTCCTAGAGACTTCCTA
Source organism: Tribolium confusum (assembly GCA_029207805.1). NCBI lineage: Eukaryota > Metazoa > Arthropoda > Insecta > Coleoptera > Tenebrionidae > Tribolium > Tribolium confusum. Next base: position 2,330,784 of record JALGAY010000007.1, on the reverse strand, counting down.
AATTGCTACAAAAATCTCTCAAACCAGTAGAACGTCAAAATTGTCATAGAAACGTTTTAATTTGCCATAGAAATAGAGCAAAAGCCTAAATTACCACAGAAATGTCATAGAAACTTAGAACCCCAAAAACTTCCTAAAGTACCACAAAAATTATTCAAAATACCTCAAAAATGTCCTAAATTGATATAGAGATGTTTTAATTTGCCACAGAATCATCCAAACCTCCTAAATTACCACATAAACGTTCTAAATTCACACCAAAATTCCTATTTTGTCATAGAAAACTGTGCTTAGAATTGAAAAAACCTTTTCAGTCACAAATACGTTCTAAAATGTCACAAAATCATGTAATTGAGCTAAATAGCCACAGAAATGTCTTAGAAAACCAAATAAAAGTCCCAACATGTCATGATGTGTCCTAAATTGTCATAGAAATCCTAAATTTCAACAAACATCTTCAAAAGAGGTCCTAAAATTGCCATAGAAACATCCTGAATTACAATAGAATCCTAATTTGTTACTAAAACCTTATATATTGTCATAGAAATGTACAAATGTCAAAAAAATCCCAAATCGCCTAATATTTCTAAATTGACACAGAAACGTGTCCTAAATTGCCACAACAACGTTTTAATTTGTCATAGAATCATAATATCATCCTAAATTGTCATGTAAATGTCATAAATTTCCAGAGCAACTGTCTTAAAAAATCGTGATAATTCTAGAGAAGTCCTAGAGACTTCCTAAATTGCTACAAAAATCTCTCAAACTAGAGAAACGTCAAACTTGTCTTAGAGACGTTTTAATTTGCCATAGAATTAGAGCAAAAACCTAAATTACCACAGAAATGTCATAGAAACTTAGAACCCCAAAAACTTCCTAAAGTACCACAAAAATTATTCAAAATACCTCAAAAATGTCCTAAATTGATATAGAGACGTTTTAATTTGCCACAGAATCATTCAAACCTCCTAAATAGCCACATAAACGTTCTAAATTCACACAAACTTCCTAATTTGTCATAGACAACGGTGCTTAGAATTGAAAAAACCTTTTTAGTCAAAAATACGTTCTAAAATGTCACAAAATCATGTAATTGAGCTAAATAGCCATAGGCATGTCTTAGAAATTCTAAAATTGCAACAGAAACATCTTGAATTACAACAGAATCCTAATTCCCTACTAAAACCTCCCATATTGTCATAGAAATGTGCAAATGTCAAATAAACTACTCATAAATAATCTAGAAACAAAAAAATCCAAATTGTTTAATATTTCCCAATTGACCCAAAAAAACGTGCCCTAAATTGTCCCAAAAACGTTTTAATGTGCCATAGAATCATACCGTCATTCTAAATTGTCCTATAAATGTCCTAAATTCTCAAAGTAAGTGTATTAGAAATTCGTGCTAAATTATCTTAGAGTCATAGAGACCTCCTACATTGCTGCAAAAATTACCCAAAATAACACAGAAACGTCCAAAATTAATATAGAGTCAATTGAGTTTGCCATGAAATCAGAACAAAAACCGAAATTGCCACAGAAATGTCATAGGAATTTGTCCCAAAAACATACAAAAGTTCGAGTCATAAAAGCTTCCTAAAATACTACAAAAATTAGCAAAATTACCAAAAAAAACGTCCAGAATTGATAAAGAGATGCTTTAATTTGACTAAGAATGATCCAGACATTATGAATTCCTATAAAACGCTCTAAATTGGCACAAAACTTCCTAAAAAGTCTTCCCCAAACTGCTACAAAATTTTCTGAAACCATACAAATATCAAAATTGTCATAGAAACGTTTTCATTTGCCATAAGATCATTCAAACATTCAAAATTCCCATAAAATTCTCCTAAATTGCCATGTAAACATTCTAAATTGTCACAAAAACTTCTGAAATTTGCCATAGAATCAAAGCAAAAACCTAAATTGTCATGTAAGTGTCCTAAGTTGCCACAGAAATGTTATAGAAACTTGTCAAAAAAAAATTAGAATCACAAAGGCCTCAAATGCTACAAAATTATACAGATGTTTTAATTTGCCATAGAATCATCTAGACATCCTGAATTTCCATAAAACTACACTGAATTGCCATGTAAAAACTCTAAATTGCCACAAAAATTGCCTACGGAGTCCTAGAGACTTCTAAATCGCTTTAAAAATTTCTCATACCAAATGAGCGTCGAAATTGTAATAGAATAGGACTTTTCACTGTTTTCTGTGTTGTTTTTTGCTTTATTCCCTTTTAACTATATAAAGCTAATTTTCTTTTCTTTTTTTAATTTTCTGCAGCTAGTAGCAAATTGTTATTAATAAATTATTTATTATTATAAAATTAAATTGTGTTATTAGCCGATCAGCAAATCTATAAAAAATGCAATTACTGTTTTTTGCCTTGCAGGAATTTGAAACGTCATCTTTGTGTTATCGCGTTTCTACTCCCAGTTTCTATAATTAAAATTATTACGCGCGAATTGCGACAATAATGAATTTTCCTGTGAAATAGTATCAGTTTCAAGAATTTCGCTCAGCAGGAATTTGATAAATTAAGGTTTTTTTGCTAAAATTACAACACAATGTAGACATTTAGTGTTTGCCAAAAATTATTGAGGCCACTTTTCAGACAGCAGGAATCTCAGTTATTTACCTAATTTGTTTGTTGAGTATTCGGTTCTGCACAAATATTTACCTATTAGATGTTAGGCAGAAATTGATCTAGCAGGAAATTGTTTTCGTTTGTAATTTTTTTGGTCCGAATGTAAATTCGTGTGCAAAATTTATAGTTTGTTTATATTTTTGTGTAAACTGTAAAACAAGTCGATTAATGCAATTTCTGAGTGTTTTCAAACAACATTAAATGCAGGATTTTGTACTAGAACGCATATTGTATATTCAAGAGTTTTTTTAATAGTTCAGCAGGAATAGCGTAAACAAATAAAATTGGGTATTTTTAGTGATAATAGTTGTTTACTAATTTTTTTCTTATCGCTGATATTGTAAGTCGTAAATCTCGTGTTTTTTCACCAGTCTGGAAAGCAGCAGGAATTAGCTAATTATTACCTAAACTTTGTATCCCAGCGGGAATTTTCCTGCATGTGTTGGCCATAAATTTTGATTTGTTATGAAAATTTTCAATTGCGTTTCGAATCCGTTTGAGATATGAGTTTAGACAGCAGGAATTCTGTATAAGCATAAGCAGTAATTAGTCATCATGTTCCTGCTAGACCCTACGCCTTTTCAAGGTCGTTTATCTATATAAATAAAAACGAAATGCTGTTCGTTGGTAAGCGCAACACGTGAGAATGCTTCGACCGATTTGGACATTTTTCTTAAAAATTTTTCTAATTTTCTAAGAAAAACTGGAAAAGTTGCCCTGGAAATTTGAAAATTCGGGAAAAACTGAGATTCTTTTTTCGTCTGGCACTCTTAAAATAGTCAATTAGGATGTTTTATGAGAATTCAGGATGTTCATGACAAATTATAAAACATCTATATATCAATTTTTGACGTTTCTCTGGTACTTTGGGTAATTTTTGTAGCAATTTAAAAAGCCTTTCTGGTTCTAATTCCTAATCAGGGCAAGTTTCTGTGACATTTCTGTGACAACATAGGTTTCTGCTCTGATTCAATGAGAAATAAAAATAGTAACAAATTATAGTTTTCTGTATTTCAAAATTTAGAAAATGTCGCCTTCGGCTCCAAAAATTATGACAATTTGAACAAACTTAAGAACAAAAAAATGTAATAAAATTTTCTTCACGCAAGTGTTTACCAAATTTTCCTAAAATATATGTTCTCTAACACAAAAAGTTTTGAAAATTCTGAATCTGTCCCCCTTTTTGTTCTATGATAAATACTTTCTGAGATATCGGCCAAAATTTCACCATTTCTCAAGTACCAGTTAGACCAATCATATTTTAAATGAAGATTTTGACAATAATATAGCTACATAATGACCTTGAAATGTAATTAGTGTGACATAGCAGTGCTTGAACGTTGTAAATCTGTCATTAATTCTGTTCTGAAACTAGTAATTTTTGAGACATCAATCGATATACAAAAATTTTATCAGAAAAGTGATTTTCAAAAATATCTGTTGGCAACCCTGATCACCAAACTATCCTAAAATTCACGTTTTCTGATACAAAAATTTCTGGAAATTCTGAATCTGTCACCATTTTTGTTCTGTGATAAATACCTTCTGAGATATCGACCAATGTATTCCATCATTTCTCGAACTACTAGTTAGACTAACTAATATATTGTAAATAATAATTTTGACAGTTATATAGCTACATAATGACCTCGAAACGTATTTAGTGTGACACAAAATTGCTTGAACATCGAAAACCTGTCATAATTTCCGTTCTGAAACTTTGTATTTTCTGAGATTACAATCGATTTACAAAATTTTCGTCACAAGAGTGTTTTTTAAAGATATCTGTTGGCAACCCTGATCACCAAACTATCCTAAATTTACGTCTTCTGATCCAAAAATTACAAAAAATTCTGAATCTGTCACTATTTTTATTCTGTGATAAATATTTTCTGAGATATCAGCCAATACTCCATCATTTCTTAAATTCCAGTTAGACCAATCATTATTTAAATAAAAAATTTGACAGATATATAATTACATAATGACCTTGAAATGTATTTAGTGTGTCTTAAAATTCCTAGAACATTGTAATTCAGTCATTAATTCCGTTCTGAAACTAGTATTTTTTGAGATATCAATAGATATACAAAATTTTTATCAGAAAAGTGTTTTTCTGTTAAGTATCTGTTGGCAACCCTAATCACCAAACTATCTTAAGATTTATGTTTTCTTACACAAAAATTTCTGAGGATTCCGAATTTGCCACCATTTTTCTTTTGTAATAAATACTTTCTGAGATATCGCTCAATATTCCACCATTTCTCATATATCAGTTAAACTAAATTTTAAATAAAAAATTTTGACAGTTATATAGCTACATAATGACCTTGAAATGTATTTAGTGTGACACAGAATTGCTAAAAGATTATTAATCAGTCATCAATTTAGCTCCGAAACTTGTATTTTTTGAGATATTAATCGATTTACAAAATTTTTATCAGAAAAGTGTTTTCAAAAATATCTGTTGGCAACCCTGATTACCAAACTATTCTAAATTTACGTTCTCTGATACAAAAATTACAAATAATTCTGAATCTGTCACTATTTTTATTCTGTGATAAATATTTTCTGAGATATCAGCCAATACTCCATCATTTCTCAAATATCAGTTAGACCAATCATATTTTAAATAATTTTTTTAATAGGTATACAGCTACATAGTAACACTGATGAGCTTGAAATGTATTGAGTGTGTTTCGAAATTGCTAAAGAATTGTAAATCTGTCATTAATACCGTTCTCAAACTAGTATTTTTTGAGATATCAATCAATATACAAAATTTTTATCAGAAAAGTGTTTTTCAAAAGTATCTGTTGGCAACCCTGATCACCAAACTATCTTAAGATTTATGTTTTCTGACATAAAAATTTCTGAGGATTCCAAATTTGTCGCCATTTTTTTTTTGTGATAAATACTTTCTGAGATATGGGTCAATATTCCACCATTTCCCATATATCAGTTAAACCAACTGAATTTTAAATAAAATTTTTTGACAGTTATATAGCTACATAATGACCTTGAAATGTATTTAGTGTGACACATAACTGCTAAAAGATTATTAATCAGTCATTAATTTAGCTCCGAAACTTGTATTTTTTGAGATATTAATCGATATACAAAATTTTTATCAGAAAACCAGAAAAGTGTTTTTCAAAAATATCTGTTGGCAACCCTGATTACCAAACTATTCTAAATTTACGTCCTCTGATACAAAAATTACAAATAATTCTGAATCTGTCACTATTTTTATTCTGTGATAAATATTTTCTGAGATATCAGACAATACTCCATCATTTCTCAAATATCAATTAGACCAATCATATTTTAATTAATTTTTTTAATAGTTATACAGCTACACAGTAACATTGATGAGCTTGAAATGTATTTAGTGTGTTTCGAAATTGCTAAAGCATTGTAAATCTGTCATTAATACCGTTCTGAAACTAGTAATTTTTGAGATATTAATCGATATACAAAATTTTTATTAGAAAAGTGTTTTTCAAAAATGTCTGTTGGCAACCCTGATCACCAAACTATCTTAAGATTTATGTTTTCTGACACAAAAATTTCTAAAGATTCCGAATTTGTCGCCATTTTTCTTTTGTGATAAATACTTTCTGAGATATTGGTCAATATTCCACCATTTCCCATATATCAGTTAAACCAACTGAATTTTAAATAAAAATTTTTGACAGTTATATAGCTACATAATGACCTTGAAATATATTTAGTGTGACACATAATTGCGAAAAGATTATTAATCAGTCATCAATTTAGCTCAGAATCTTGTATTTTTTGAGATATTAACCGATATACAAAATTTTTATCAGAAAAGTGTTTTTCAAAAATGTCTGTTGGCAAACCTGATCATCAAACTATCTTACAATTTATGCCTTTAGACACAAAAATTTCGGAGAATTCTGAATATGCCAGTATTTTTGTTCTGTGATAAATATTTCCTGAGATATCAGCCAATATCCATCAATTCTCAAATTCCGGTTAGACCAATCATTTTTTAAATAAAAATTTTGACAGATATATAGTTACATAATAACCTTGAAATGTATTTAGTGTGTCTTAAAATTGCTAGAACATTGTAAATGTGTCATTAATTCCATTCTGAAACTAGTATTTTTTGAGATACCAATCGATGTCCAAATTTTTTATCAAAAAACTGTTTTTCAAAAATTTCTGTTGGCAACCCTGATCACCAAACTATCTTACAATTTATGTCTTTAGACACAAAAATTTCTGAGAATTCTGAATCTGTCACTATTTTTGTTCTGTGATAAATACTTTCTGAGATATCGGCTAATATTCCATCATTTCTCAAAAACCAGTCAGACCAATGCTATTTTAAACAAAAATTTTAACAGCTAACTACGAAATGACCTTGAAAATTGTCACTACATTTTAAACCTGTCAACATTTGTGCTCAAAGACTTGTATTTTTGAGATACTGAGCACATGTAGTTAGGAATAACAAACTGTTTTATTTAAAAATTGCGGATTAAAAGACCTGAAGAAGCTTTGATCTAAATAAAAGCGAAACGTTGGCAAGAAAGTCAAAGTGGTGGTCCTCTAGTAGAAAAATATTCAGGTGGGCCTAAGCTACCCCAGTCCGGCACTGTTTCCAGCTTAAGCACAGCATAAAATTAGTAATATCAAATTTCTCTAAACATTGCAAATTAAAAAAAAAAAACAACAAAACAGCAATCATGATTTAGAAGATAACACTAAAATTAATCGAATTACAAAAATATTATTCCAGAAATACTAAAAATAGGTCAAAGAGATAACACAGTCAAAAATCAAAGAGGGAAGTGTTGTGTTATCATCTGTTATCATATTATTTTAAAAAAGTTTCTTAGAAGATATCAAAATCTTACATAATTTAAAAATCACAATAAGAAATTGAAGTGTTTATGATACTTTTGCATAATTTATAAGTTATATCCTTCAGGAAAAATTAGCTGTTGTTATAAATTACTCTTGAATATTTATTAAAACACTCCACGTGAAAATATGTTTACCGCTCTTGGGTCTAAAAATAATCTAAACTTTTACTTTCTAATAATAGTAGTAATTCTAGTCTCGTAAAATCGTAATTATAATTCTAATCTGTTATCTGTAATTATTAATTAATAGATGTATGTATTGTTTTGTAATTAGTAAAAATTTCACAAGTGTCTGACCTGATCGTATGTCAAAAACCATGATAAATGTATGTAATTAAGACAGTGTTGCCAACATCGAAATCATCGAAATAAACTCGTATTCCCATATTCGCCCACCCCTTCGTTACGCCACTGCCCTAAAGCTAGAAATAAAATTGATTCGCAAGGTCTCTCTCGCGAATAATAGAACCGGTCCTTCGAGCCGGCAAGAATTTTAATTCCACAAACTCGGCGCACACTTTTCGCAAAAACCCATCTAACCTTTGATTTTTCTATTTATAACCACGGAAGCAAAAAAAATCAAAGGTCACACTCGTCGCACCTCACTTTCAAGGCCACGCTTGTCACTCACCAAAAGGCACTAGGACGGCTCCATGCCGCCTGGATTACACCCGCGTGCTTTTCGCGTTCGTCTTTTGTTTACGGCGTTTTGATGAGCGTGAACTGAACCTCGACTGCGGCGGAGCTCGAGTGCGGGCCCCCTCCGCACGCCCCGTAATCTATCCCCACAATGTACCACGTGTGCATTCGACTCGATAACAAGTGGTTTGTGGATGATGTCGCAGGATGAATGAAATCAGGGATGGACGCGACTGGCTATTTTTAGAGCGGGGCAAAGTTCGGACGGGGGAGGAGGTCGAGAGGCGGTTTTATGACGACGGGGTCAACAGATTGAATGGGACAACAGGAGGCGAGGATTGATCGGGAAAGCAGTGGGTTCAACACTCGCAATGAGGTATTTATAGATGAAGATTTGCAGGGAGAATTGGTTCTCGTAGAATCAAAAAAGGATATAATTGAAGTGGCCGTGACCTAAATGGGAGCAGGTGGAGCAATAATTTCTCTTAAAGTAATACCGTTGAATGAGGGAGTTTGAGCTCTCTTACTCAATGGTAATACCGTAATTCCTGATACTCTTAAAATACAGTGCTCAACAATTGTAATGCAACACTTCAAAATTTTAACACAGTTTAAAGTCTTGTAACTCCTGCAAAAATTTATTAATTAAGATAATCTTTTTTTTCTGGGTAGCTCATTTCTTATGCTTTAAGATGTTTAATAAAACGTTTTTTGCAAATTTGTAGTTTGAGTTGTACAAGATGTGAAAGACAGGCCTTGCAAAAAACGAAAAGTTTAAGCTCCCATTTTGACTGTCCATTAGGCAGGAGAAATCGGTATGTTTGCTTTTCACAGTTCAATAATAATTATAATTAAGAGCCACAGGTGTTAATTAATAATTATTAATTAGTTAATTATAATTAACTAAAGATTTACTAATTTTGTCAGACGCCAAATATGATATATGCTTTGAATAAAAATTGCAACACCAAGAAGTTATGGGCATATTTTAATGAAAATTTAACAAAAGGTTTATTTTAATGTAATAAAGAAAACATCAAAATTTCTATTTATTAAATTAACAACAAATGCATCTTTTAAAATAATGTGTGAGTCCCCCATAATTTCTAATGCACTCATTCATCCGACTTCTGCATCCGAATCTGCACACGAAGCTCGTCCAAAGAGTTTGGAGAATGAGGCAAATTGCTTAGTCTTGCGTCTATCATATCCCACACATGTTCAATGAGCGAAAGATCCGGTGAACGGGAAGGCCATGGAAGCACCACTACGTTAGCCTCTTCTAAGAAGTTCACTGTCCTCCTTGCAGTATGTGGGCGAGCATTATCCTGTTGGAAAACAGGATATTGCAGCTTCTTCAAGTACAACAGTGCAAGTGCTTCCAGCACAGTTTCTATATTCCGTTGAGCATTTAAGTTGCCAGGAATAAAAACCAGAGGAGACCTATTGCCATACGTAATAGTACCCTAAGTCATCACGCTTTCAGTAAGAGCAGGATGCCGGGGTTGTGTCAAGTTCATGTTTCTTCAGCTGCGAAGACGTCTGACCCGTATATGTCCGTCGTGGGTCCACAAACAAAATCTAGATTTGTCGGTAAACATAATCTGATGCCATTCTTGCCTCCAATTTACCCGTTCTATTCACCATTCTAACCTGCGAGCTTGATGATAAGGCGTTAGGAGGAGGCACCAAAAAGAACGATAAGAACGCGATATATGGACGCCATTAAGACTCTTACATTTAAAGTTTCCCTCCAAGTGTTTCCAAATACTCGCGTGGTTGAAAGTCTGTCTCTTAACGCCAAAAGTCTTAAACGTCGTTCTTCGCTGTGGTCCAGGTCCTCTCCGAAGTCCATAGAAACCTTCCTCAGAGCATCGTCTCCAACATCTCGTCACTGTAGTTGCGTCACAACAAATTCTGGTGGCAATTTACCGAAAGGAAATTACTTGTGAACTCGACCGACTATTTTAGTAGAAGTCGACCGACACTAAATAGAATGTGAACAAAGGTTTTTGACGGTTGTAATAGCAACGTTCTTAAATTTTCTATCATGACGCCTCATATTTGTGATGAGGTTATAACAGCAAGTTTAATTATTCGCTCATAAATATTAAATTACTTTTATATGGGTACCTGCAATGGTTTTAAGAATATTTTAATTTTAAGCCGACATTATATTGATTTATATCAGGAAAACCGTTTCTATAATTACATACTTTATTCATTTTAGTCAAGCAAGTGCTATAAAGATGTCTACACATGAATTTTTCTTCTAATCATTTGATTTATTTATTTCGGTTATCACAAAATTCTGTTAGAATCTATTTATTTCTTAGGTATGTTATCAATGTGAATCTCGACCTCAAATTCCTGACCTATTTCTAAAAGAAGAATTTTAAAAATATTCTTTCAACTTGACCTTTTTTTATTTAAATTTTTTATCATGTTATCAGGTCGAAAAATCTGATTTATAGATTGGCGTAACGCCTTCATGTATTCAAGTTACATCATGAGAAACAACTTTACCATTTATTATAATGCCGGCACTGTACTACACTGCCAGCCAACGTTTGTACTTTTCCGCTCACATCTAGATGAGTGTTAGCAACAATTTATTAACCAACTTTTCGATTTAAAATTCTTGAGTTACGTATTTACGTATCACTTGCATACAAACCTTTCAAGGTTTATTATTATTTATTATTATCTCTTTGATAAATACAAGTATATTTTACATTTCCGTTTCCACATTTATTTTTTTTTTTGAAAAGAATTTGTTTAACAATTTTATTTAGTTGTACGGAGTCACAGACTCAATTTGAATTTATTTATTAATAAGACAATATGTATTTATTCTGTTAACACAATTACATAACGAGATCTACGGAGCCATACGGGTGCTCCACTTTATATTTGGGCACATTTCAGATTAAAAAATATATAAGATCTCTCTTGAGCGATGCGCCATTTTTGATTAAAAAACTTGCAAAATTATTATTAATTTAATTGGAAAAATTAAATACATTAGGGGTAATGAACAACAACAACAACTGTCAACATAAACATAACATTGAAACCAACGAAATGATTACAAAAATTGTTGAAAATGGCCCTCTTCACTTAGTTTGCATTCTTCCCTCCTCCTTCTCATGGAATTCCGCACTCGTTGAAATATTCCGGAGTGTTTTTTATTCTGTCACACGCTGCAACTATTCCTTCTCTTAATTCCTCTACAGTGTTAATGGGAGTTGTGTACACTAGTGTCTTAAGATAGCCCCACAAAAAGAAATCTAGACTGTTGAAGTTTGGGGAGCTTGGTGGCCATTTTTGGGGCCCACCGCGGCTAATCCAACGATTTTAATAAAGAGTTCGTAAATAATTACAAACCCCTACAGTAAAATGCGCTGGTGCACCATCATGTATGTACCACATATTTTTCTTATTGCTAACGGAACATCATCAAGCAGCAAAGGTAACTGTTGTTGAAGAAAATTGAGGTAGGTCTGTCCGTCAAGTCGTCCCGGCTAGAAAAATGGGCCAATAAAGTGGTTGCCAATAATTCCTGCCCATACGTTAACCGAACATTGGTGTTGGAAATGGGTTTCGGTTACGGCATAGGGATTTTCTTCTGATCACAAAATCTGAATGGCATTTCGAGAAAAATTAGCTTCGTCCGTGAACAGAAACATTGATTCAAATTGCGGATTTTGTGTAATATTTTGAACATACCACTGACAAAAGGCCACACGCCTTGGAAAATCATTGGGAAGTAATGCCTGTACTCTTAAAATATGGAAAAGATATAACAAAAAATCCACTAAAATTCTCCAAACAATTTGATGGCAAATATTTAAGTGTCTAGCGATCTTCCTCGTACTTGTTTCAGGGATGTTCATCAACTTCGTGTAGCACTGCTTCCTCTATTTCAGGTGTTCTCACACTTAGAGGTCTGTCTACCTTCAGATTTTCGTTTTCGGACAGAATCAGTTTCAACAAGACGACGATGAATATTAGAAAAGGTTTGATTATCTGGCAAAGCACGATCGAGATATTTCTGGTAATAAGTACGTCTGGCTCGCTCACCATTACCGTCAACAAGGCCATATACGTAATGCATTTCTGCTATTTCTGCATTTGAATAATTCACAATTATTAACAAGATTGTAAAAACTAAAGAATGAAGTAGATGTCACAACGAACAGATTTGAATAACAGAGACTCAAGCACTAGAGAAAGTCAGATGTCAAAAGCCAATGACACATTCCAGAGCATATTTATTGCTAAATTGTATTCTTCAATTATTACTTTAATTTTCTCGGACAATAGATCTACTTTTCATGTAGATTCACACTCTTAAATATTCGCATATCATTAAGAAACACCCTGTATATGTGTAATCAAAAACTGAAAATAACAGATGTTCATTAAAAAACTGGCTGCTAGTGTGTTATAGAATTTTAAAATAATTTATTTGTCATAGTTTTTTATTGAAGAGTTTCTGTATTTTAGCATTCTGCAAATGAAATCTTAAATTTTAGAAAACTTCAAAAATCAGCAACGAAAATCAAGATGGCGATGTATTCAAATCACAGCAGAAAAATTCAATAGAAAAAGTCGGAAAGAATAGCAACAAAAATGTCTTTAGATGTGATTAAAGATGAAAGACATAAAAAAATAAAAAAAAAGAACAAAGATTTTCGGTTTTTCTCACAGCAGAAAGAAAAGTCAGAAAAAATAGCGACGATTATACGTCTAAAGAAACAAAAAGAAAAAAGAGCAGAAATTAAAGTAGATGCTTTATACCTAAATATGAAGATAAAAAACACAAAATAAATAAGAAAAGAAGAGAGATTATGCCAATAACAAATAAAAAAACTAAACAGAAAAAAATATAAGAGAAAAAATGAAATCCACAAAATACGCAGTAAGAAAATAAAAAAAAATAAAATCCTTGTGATCAACTTGGAAACAAAAGGCAATAACAAAAAGAACTTAGACAACAATATAAACAATTTATTGAAAAAATCATTAAAAATACTTTGGAACAAAGCATGTAAAATGAAACTAGATAAACATGATAGACAAAGGGAGTAATGAGAAACATTTTTTTGGAAACAAGTTTCAGAAACAATACTATACATAAACAGCGAAATAACAAAAAAGTCAAAAAAAAGACAATGAAGGATGAAGAAAAAGAAGGATAAAACTGTAAATCACAATCAAAAAAAAAAATGCGATAAAAATCAGTACATAGAACGTAAGAAGTGCTACAGAAAAAAAATAAGATAAAACAGAACGTAGAGTTCCTTAAAAAACGAAATGAAGATAGTTTCAGAAAATACACAAAGAATATTATTGAAAAGTTCGGTCGGGAAAAAATGAAAGAAAAAACAAAGTCAAATCTGTCATAAAAATATATGAGAGATTTGACATATGAAAGTAATCTTGATGAATTTGTCATAACAATAATGAGAGACTTGTTAAAAGAAAGAGTACAAAAAAGGATCATAAATTTAGAAAAATTTTTAGGACAAGACGAATGGCAAAAGAAAGCCAAAAACACGAAATTCAAACTCAAAAGTACATATAAATGTACAAAGACATGCGAAAAAAGAAACGAAAAGTTTAGAACAGAATAAAAGATGTTGAAGTAAAAAGAACAGCAGAAATAAGAAGTGAGAAAGAATGAAACTTGAAAGAAAAAATGAAAAAAATATAGCTATGAAATGGAAAAAATAAACAGTTACAAATTAACAACTTCAAAAACAGCATATTAACTGTAGCTCAATTACAAAAGAAAATAATGAGCAATAACATTAGAAAAACAGAATGGTAAACAGACAAAATATGTGAAAAAACTAGACGTAAAATAGATCAAATTACGAGAAAAAATTAGACTACAAAAACTATAAAGAAAAAAGTTAAAGCAGCAAAATAAAAATTTTGGCAAAATTTGACAAAATGAAAAGAGAGAAAATCAAAAAGTGTTTTATGTTACAACATGCTAGATATAAAAAATAAAAGTAGCAACGTAATAACAGAGAAAGATTAAAAAAACATAAAAAGAACGTTTGAAAAAGAAAACAGGTAAGGAAAGAAAACGAGAATAAAAAAGAAAAGAAAAAAACAAAAATAAACACGAAATAGAAGCTATAGGAAAAGTACAAATAGAGAAAATAAAAAACATAAAAAAATTGTTAAAAAGATAACTAAAGCAACCTTTTTTAGAAAGAGAAAAATACTAAAAAAAATAAATAAAAACAGATGTAGTAAAAAAGTGGTCAGACGAAGTAGAGCATGTAGCAGTAAAACATGTATATTTTCAAAAAAAAACAACAAATAAACGCTATAAAAATAAGACTTCTGTGAAAAACAAGAACAAAACTAAGAGAGACAAAATTAGAAACGAGAACAACAACTACAAATACAATCGATTAACTTGGGCATGTGTAGAATATGAAACAATAGACTTACAAAAAAAATTTAGAAGACTGAGTGCCAAAAAAAACAAAAAAGAAGACGAAGAACAGTGTTAGAAAAGAAGCAGAGAAGAAAGAAATAATTTGGACTGAAATAAAACACCTAACTCAAGATAGACAAGCAATGAAAACGGATGTCGGAGTATTCTCCTTCAAAAGCATAGATTCACTACTTCTAATTTTGAGCAGTACAACGCACATTGCTTCTTGTTAATTCTCAATAGGAAAATTTCTAAAACCGTTAAATCAGGAGGGTGAAAAAACCTCAAGTTAGGTAGGCGAGGCAAAAATTTAATTTTTGTTTTGTTGGGTAGATTTTCTCGATTTGAAAAATTTTCTCGAACATGAAACATAACTTAAAGCAGTGAAGGTTAAATTTCCAGCATGTACAGGTTGTTGTTAAGCTGACATTCCACGATAAACACTTCACCTATCAACAAGATATACAAACATACATACATTTGCCTTGATAAGACATTAATTCTGTTGTGGTACCTGCTGAAAACTATTTTATCCACAAATTTCCATTTTAATTGCATCGACCTTCAAGATGAAAAATATTTTTTGACCTAATTTTTTTAATTTCCTGTTTTTCTATTTTTAATGTTGTAAACACGAGTGTTATTTACCTGCGATTGTGATAATTGTCATTGATAGTTGTTGTGACGTTTTGACATACAAAATCTAATTTGATTTCTTTGGTGTGTTTTTAATTAGTTGTGCAAGGTTGCAGGTCGTTGTATTATAACAACTTCTATTTCTAAATTATAATTATAGCATCATCGCATTGAAAGAGAAAAAACCGTACTGAGTTTCCAGTTAAACTGGAATCGAAAACAAGATTGCAGCTACTTGCATTTTGTGATAACGATGCTTCATGTAATAATGATTTCAAAATTTTATACGCGAATAGCTTAAAAACAATTATTAACAATGTTGCAAACGTGACATGATGCGGTAAAATCTATTTAAGGCACTTTGAAAATCAGAAGAATAACTTTGAAGGTATTTTACGTAATTTTTTGTACTCGTAATCTTAACAAACAAGGAAGTTATAAAAGCAAATATAATCACTCATTTAATTTTGTAATTTGTAACCTTGTCCGTGACATTGACGAATTTTACAATTTTACGGTACTGTGTTTTCAGAATTATATTGTTGCTATTTTTAGCGTCAGTAAAAAATTAATTAATCATAATTAATTATTAATAAATAACATGTAAAAATTGCTAAGACAAGCAGAGAAAGTAGCTGAATAAGAGAAGCGGCAGATAAAAAAAAGAAGTTAGAGTTACCTGTGATAGTGTACTTAAAAAACAGACGAACTTAGAATATGTTTTATAATTTTTTTTTGTCCAAATGTACGTAATTTTTTATCTACTTAGATTCTTAGATAGATATCTATTCTCTTCTATTTGTAGATTCAAAAAAATAAAAACTGAAAGAAAAACTATAAAACTACTTTAAAAAAAAGATTCTACATTCTACCATAACAGAAAAATATTTTAGAAAAACTAAAAAGCGCCGATTAAAGTGAAAAAAGAAGAAAAACCACAATTGGAAGAAAAAGAAGAACGTTATATTGGAATAATTATGAGAAGATGAATAAAAAGATGTTGTAAACGTTTCAGCTAATTTTCTTGACTATCTGTCCTTAATTTTAAATAATATCCTAAACAAAGAAGCAACAAAAAAAATTCTTTGACGAATTCAGCTGAACGATGAAGAAAAAAAAACTATGCACAGAAAAAATAGACAAGCAAAGGTTCTATCAACTAAAACAAAATGATAATTCAGAATTACTTAAAGAGGGCTAAGTAAGAAAAAAAACTACAATTAAAAAAAGAAAATCATTTTATTGGAATACGTATGAGAAGATGGACAGAAAGATCAAATAGTTGTTGTTTGCCAAATTTTCTGGTCTATTTGTCCGTAATTTCAATAACTTCCATGACCAAAAATAGAGGTAGCTAGAAGCAGAAGCCCCAAAAAAATTTAGACAAGCTTAAAAAACAAAACTAAAAAAATAAAAACTCAGAGAAAAATATAGAACTTGTATTCAGAAAAAACAACGATTTTACTAGAATAAAGAAATTTCAAAAAAAACTAAAAATTGCTGATTTCAAGAAAAAAACAGAAACTCCGATTTGAAGAAGAAGAAGAACGTTATATTGGAGTAAGAAGATAAACAAAAAGATTAAACACTTGTTGGTTGCGGGTGTTTTAGCAAATTTTGTTATCCATTAATCCATAATTTTAAGAACTATCATGACAAAATAGAGGTAGAAGAAGTCAAAACACAAAAAAATATTAAACAATCTTAAAAAAGCAAAACCGAAAGAAGAATAAAAAATTACATTATTTAAAGAAAGATTCTACAACAATAAAATATACCAAAAAAACCGATTAAAGAAAAAGAAAAAAAATACGATTAGAAGAAACAAAAGAACGTTATATTGGAATAATTATAGGAAGATAAAGAAAAATTAAAAACTTGTTTGGTAAATTTTCGATGGACAATTTGGTAAATTTGGTAAATTGTCCATCTATCCATAATTTCAATAACTTTTATAATCTAATGGAGGTAGGTAAGACCAAAAATTTTTTAGGCAAGTTTAAAAAACTAAAACTGAAAAAATACAAAAACTACACTTAAAAATAACTCTAAAACAATACAATATTTTAGAAAATTTAAAAATCATCAAATGAGTAAAAAAAAGAAAAGATCTATAATTAAAAAAATCAAAATAAGAGAAACAAAAAATTCAAAAATTAGACGACAATAAAAGCATAAAAAAGATGATGGGCTAATTTCAAGTTGAGATAACACCGGTAGTATATTTGTCTCCATAAAAAATAAAAAAAAATAGGGATTGTGATTGGTTCAGAAAAGTTTTAAAATTTGCGATCTCATCGGTAGTATCTCAACTTGAAATTAGCCCATAGAAAAAGAAGAAATATTCCAACAATAAATAAACTAATTTAGCAAAGAACAAAAGAAGAATCTACTAAAACAAAAGAAATATTTTTGAAAAACTTTAAAACAGCTGATTGAAGCAAAAATAAAATACGTTATATTAGAATAATTATGGAAAGATAGAGAAGATGATTTATCTCTGATTGGTTGCTAACGTTTTAGCCAATTTTCTTGTTCCTCTCTCCATAATTTTAATAATTCTAATGACAAAATGGAAATAAAATGAATCAAAATTAAAAGAAAGAATAAAAAGCTACTTAAAAAAGATTCTGTTACAAGACAAGAATATTCCAGAAAAATTAAGAATCGTCGATTAAGAAAATAAGAAAGAAAAAAACTACGATTAGAAGTAAAAGAAGAACGTTATATTAGAATAATTATGGGAAGATAGACAAAAAATATTGTCAATGTTTCAGTAAATTTTTGTGACTATCTATCTTTCCTTAATTTCAAATACCTTCTTAAAAAGAAAAACAACAGAAACAACAAAAAAATTGTGATGAATTTAAAACAGTCTGAAGATAAGAAAGAAGAAAAAAAACTATGTATAAAAAAAATAGACAAGCCAGGGTTCTAATAACTAGGACAAAATAATAATCCAGAAGAACTTAAAAATTACTAATTGAAAAAATACGATTAAAAAAAAGAAGAACATTTTATTGGAGGAAGTATAGGAAAATGAACAGGAAGATCAAATACTTGTTGTTTGCCAAATTTTCTGGTCCGTAATTACAATAATTTCCATGAGAAAATAGAGTAGATAGAAGCAGAAACTCTAAAAAAATTAGACAAGTTTAAAAAGAAAACTGAGAAATAAGAACCAAGAAAAGAATACAAAAATTGTATTTACATGAGAAGGAAAAACGATTTTCCTAGAGCAAAGAAATATTTCAAAAAAAACTAAAAACTGTCGCTTGAAAAAAAAAAAGAAACTACGATTGGAAGAAGAAGAAGAAGAAGGTTATATTGGAATAACTATGGAAAGATGGAGAAAGATCTTGTTGTTTGCCAACGTTTCGGCAAAATTTCGTGTCCACTTGTCTACAATTTTAATAACTTTTATGACAAAATAGAGGTAGGTAAAAGCAAAAGCCCAAAAAATTAGATACGTTTAAAAAAATAAGAGTATAAAAAATACTATGAAGGAACAAAAAGCAGAAGAAGAGAAGCAAAACGTTTATAAATTGGACAACAGAAGAAAGATTCTACTAAAACAAAAAAATATTTTAGAAAAACTTTAAAATAGCTGATTGAGGAACAAAAAATAGAAACATTGCGTTTGAAAAAAATTTAAAACGATATATTAGAATAATTATGAGCTGATGGACAAGAAGATTAAACACACTTATTGATTGCTGATGTTTTAGCAAATTTTCTTGTCCATCCATTCTTAATTTTGGTAACTTTCATAACAAAATGGAGGTAGAAAGAAGCAGAAACAAAAAAAATTTAAACAATCTTTAAAAAAATAAAACTGAAAGAAGAATAAAAGCTACATTACAAAAAAAAAGATTTACCACAATAGAAGAATGTTCTAGAAAAACAAAGAAAGACCGATTAAAAAAAAATAATAAGAACGTTATATTGGAATAATTATGAGAAGCTGGACAGGTAGATTAAACACTTGTTGGTTGCCAACGTTTCGGCAAATTTTCTAGTCCATCTATCCATAATTTCAAAAAGTTTGTAAGAAAATGGAGGTAGAAAATAGCAGAAGCTTAAAAAAATTAGACAAGCTTAAAACAATAAAACTGAAAAAGTACAGAAACTCTATTATAAAAAGAAATTTACTACAACAAAGAAATACTCCAAAAAAACTAAAGATCGCCAATTAAAATAAAAGAAAAAGAAAAACTACGATCGAAAAAAAAAAGGAGAGCGTTAAATTGAAATAATTATAGAAAGATAGATAAGACAATTTAACTGGTTGGTTGCTAACATTTTAGCCAATTTTCTTGTCCATATTTTAATAATTTTATTGACAAAATGGTGATAGAATAAAGCAAAAACACAAAAAATATTTTAAGAGAAAAAAAAGAGAAAAACTACGATTGGACTGATTGGAGGAATAAAAACGTTGTATTGGAATAATAATTTTGAAAAAATGAGCACTTGTTGGTTGCCAAAGTTTTGAAATTTATCCTTGTTTTCAATAATTTTATGTTATAAAAAAGAAGCATAAAAAAGATTTTTGGCAAATTCAAAAGACGACAGTTAAAAGATAAAAAGAATGAGAAATGACAAGCAAAGGGTTTCTAACTTCTTAGACAAAATTTTTTTTGAAAAAAACTTGAAAATCGCCGATTAATAAAGAAAAAAACGAAAAAATTATGATTTAAAAAAGAAGAAAAACGTTATTAGAATAATTATGAAAAAGTAGACAAGAAGATTAGCACTTCTTGGTTGCTCATGTTTCGACAAATTTTCTTGTTCATCTCTCCACAATTTACCAAATACTTTCATAACAAAGTGAAGAGAAAGTAGAAAAAATAGATAATAATAAAAATTAAAAGATGATTTAACTGTTATAAAGCTAAAAAAATCACTATTCTTCTCCCAAAGTAATTCTTCAGCTTAGACCATTCACGGAACCGCTCCGCTGCAATGGACTGCTAATCTCTTAACCTTTCTGTGTGTGAGTTACACGCCAACATGCAAGTGAGAGAGAATATTTTGTTTCGTTCTTTTCAACACCGCGCGCCGGTCTACGCAGTTGTCAAATTTATTTTGCATCAAAATTGGAGATTAAAAAAAACACACAGCCAATTTTAAATAAAAACATTATGTAACATTTGCACAGTTTTTAAAGCTGATACAAGTTATTTTATTCTGCAGACCTATAGATTTTTTTCTTACACTAAATTTAAATTTAAAAACATGATATGGCAACGCTACAAAGCAAGAACTTGAAATCGTTCCGGCACAGTAAAGGACCAAGATATGCTTTTGTCCTTTAGATCTTTTCGTGCGTTTCTAAACCATATTAGCAGTCCATTACAGCGAAGCGGTTCTGTGAATGGTCTAAGTTCTTCAGGCAGATTATACATTATTTAACCACCAATCGGCTGCACAACTATCTTATTACATTCTGTATCTCCTAAAACTAGGCCCTGTATTGTCAAATTTGCAGCGCACTGCACATTATTTCTCGATACCTGAGGTAATAAGATAATAAGGTTTAATCAATTTAGCAACGTTTTCCTCCTTATTTGTCTGTGCTTATTTTTTGCATAATTTTGTTCCAACATTTCACTTTAATAGTCGCGGTTTTGCCAAAATTAA
Organism: Tribolium confusum; assembly: GCA_029207805.1. Taxonomy (NCBI): domain Eukaryota; kingdom Metazoa; phylum Arthropoda; class Insecta; order Coleoptera; family Tenebrionidae; genus Tribolium; species Tribolium confusum. The sequence goes on along the minus strand of JALGAY010000007.1, from coordinate 2,309,846 downwards.
CCACTTATCAGCCTTGAACCGATTACGCTAAAAATAGGGCAAATTTATGAATATCTGGCTTACTCACATTAATTCCCTTTTGTGATCTGTTCACCACTGCACTTAATGTCTTGTTCACTGGTCGTGTTATGATTTAATAATAGTCACACAGATCCCACGAACTAGTTTAATCCAATGATCTTGAAAAAGTCATATTTATTTGTAATTAACCGCCGAAAATTTCCAATAAACAATCACGGCCAATAATTAACCTTCCAGCTATTTCTGACCTGTCAAATTTGATTATTATTAATAAACTATTTGGTGTTGTTGTTAGTTTTTCTGTTTGAAAAGTGAAGTCGGAGTTTGATGCTCTCACGTAATAACAGGCAATGACTGATTAATGCCAGTCCGCGACAGGTTGTTATTCGATCTAACCACTTCTTGTAAGCCATCTGAATTATTTTCTTGGCATTGACGGCTATGGACACTATCTATAAATGTTGGATTAGGTTTCGTATTTCTTTGAAACGACATCAACGAGGAATTGCAACATTTGCAACAATTATCTTCGGGGTCTAGCAAAGCATATGACCTGATTGATTTATACCGAAAAAAAAATTTAAAACATTTCAGAGATTTTAAGAAGAAATTTAATAATCATTTTAACTCGATTTAACTGATTCTTTCTGTTTTATTGGAAGTAACAAAACCTAAAACCTGAAATGTAACACTTATTCACTGAAATTCTACAGAAAACAAATTTACAAATGTATTTAAGAAAGATTGTAATTTTTTTTTACTACCAATCGGTCATACAGCTGATGGTAGTGTTGCAAAGAAAAAATTAGCAACATTTGAATGATAACAGAAATACGTAGACACTCTATCTGTGCTTCTTTTATTTGATTACAGTTATATAAGACAGCAGAAGAAGAAAAAGAAGAGAAACAGATAGAGAAACAAGTTCAGGTAGGAATAAAATTCGATAAAATATGTCTAGTCAAATGATTTGGGTAAGAAAACCAAAAATTAGGTAACCGAAGTAGAAAAAAAGAGATTAAACAGACCCAAAAAGAACGACACTAAAAAAATAAGAACTGAAAGAAGAATAAAAGACTACATTTAGAAAAAACATAAAAAGATTCTACAAGAATAAAAAACTTTTTAAGAAAAAATGAGAAACTGCCGTACCGATTGAGAGGAATTGAAAAAAGAACGCTGAGAATAATTATGAGAAGATGGACAAGAAGATTAAATAATTTTTATAACAAAAAAGTTTTGAAATTCTGAAAAAAAGCGAGATTAAAAGAAATAAGAACGAAATAAAAATGGACAAACTGTTTTCAGCAAGAACAAAGAAAGATTCTACCAGAATAAACAGGATTCAGAAAAATCAACGATTAAGAGAAAAAAGCAAGAAAAACAACAATTAAAAGAAGAAAAGATAGTTGCTTTATCCATTTCTTCAGCCAAAAAATGAGTGAGTTGACTTGCAGGAGCAATTTCAGGCTCTTCAGGTTTGAGAATAACAGCATTTGTTTCTTTTTCTTCAAAGAAAAACCACAATTGAAGAAGAAAAAGAACGTTCTATTGGAATAACTGTGAGAAGATAAACAACTTTCATAACAAGGAAGTTGAGAATAAATAGGTGCACTAAAACAAGTTTACAATTGCTAAAAAAAGCGAAATTAAAAAAAATTAAAACATGAAAAATAGAGAAACTGTCTTTAGAAAAAAACAAAAGAATATTCTACCAAAATAAAAAGCAGGAAAAATGACAATTTAAAGAAAAATAAGAACGGTGTATTGGAATCATTATAACAAATAGAGTTGAGAATAAACAAGAGCACAAAAAGAAGTTTAGAGTTGCTGAAAAAAAAAACACGAATCTAAAAAAAATAGAAGTGAATGAAGAATAGAGAAACTATATTTAGACAAAGATTCAAAGAAAAAAACAAGCAAGAAAAGCTACAATTAAAAAAACCGTTTTATTGGAATAATTGTAAGAACATGAATGTGAAGATTAAAAAACTTTCATAACAAAAGGAAATTAAAAATAAACAAGGGTACAAAAAAAAACAATAAAAAGAACTGGGTGAAGAGTAGAGAAACTGTATATTTAGAATAAAATATTTTGTTAAATGTTTTTGTTTCTTTATTAAAAAAGAAAAACAAAAAAAAAATAATTGAAAGAAAAAGAAGAACGTTGTATTGAAATAATTATGAAAAGAAGACAGAAAGATTAAATAAGTTTTATAATAAAATCAAGTTAAGAATGAACAGAAGCACAAGAAGGAGTTTAGCTTTAAAAAAATAAGAACTGTATAAAAAATAAAGAAACTTTATTTAGAAAAAAAAACTTCTACCAAAATAAATAAATATTAATGAATAATATTTTAAAACTTAATGAAAAATGCAAAAAACTACACCTGAAAGAAACAGAAGAAGAAGAATGAGAAGATGAACAGAAAGATTGTCAGGTCAAGTCAGGTCAGGCCCGTCAGGTCAGGTCAGGTCAGGTCAGGTCAGGTCAGGTTAAATAGAAAGAAAGAAAGAAAGAATTAACTAAGAAAGAAATAATTTTTATAACAAGATGGAGTTGGGAATAAACAGAAGCACAAAAATGAGTTTAGACATGTTCAATAGAAAACGACACTAAAAAAATAAGAACTGAAAAAAGAAGAATAAAAAACGACATTTAAATAAGAACAAAAAAATTCTATTAGAGCAAAAAAATCCACCAAAAAAACATTTGTTGCTTGCTACTTTGCTATCAAAACACGAAAATTTTTAAACTCAAAAAGCAGACTAAAAAATCAAGAAGAATGATATGCTAAGAAAACTATAATATAAAGAAAAAGAAAACAAACATTATTCTAGGAATCTAGAATTTTAGAATTAAAATAACAAAAAAAAAACATAAGAAAACAAGAAATACTTTTCTGCTTTTAACTACAATGATTTTAAAAAAAAAGCTTCAGAGAATTTAGAGACAGACAATTAGAAGAAAAAGAAGAATTTAGAAAAAACGAGGTATGAAGAAATATAATAAGAAAATCGATGTTTTAAGAAGAGAAAGATTTTGAAAGAGCAAAAGAAAGGTTAGGAAAAATTTAAAAAGCAACGATTGAAGGAAAAATAGCAAGAAAAAACTATTTGATTTCTATTTTAAAAATACAGTTTTTCTTGCTATTTTTCTTTCAATCGCCGCTTTTCAAATTTTGGTAAACAGGAAATAAACGCTGGTTTTAAAAGAATAAAAATATACTGTTTAACAATGAAAAAATTACGCTTGTTCTTGTTCTTTTATAGTTTTAGTTTTTCAACTACGATTAGAAGAAAAAAAAAAAAACAAAATATGCTTTAAAAAAATTAAAAAACGACTACTAGAAGAAAAAGATAAATTAGAAAAGACTTTAAAAACAACAGCTGGAGAACAAAGAAGAGCAAGAAATTAACGATAGACGAAAACCTTCAAAAAAATTAGTTTACAAAATTTTTAAAAAAAGTTCTAGAAACGAAGAGAAGATTTGAAGTAAAAACTCTAGAAGATTTGCGAAAAAAAGTTAATAGCGAATAATAGAGGTAAAAAATTCCTAATTGGTAAGAGAAACCTAATCAGGAGATCGTTAAAAGAGTGTTTAACGAACTTTTTGGAGTGCATTAATGAAGCTCGTATGCAAAACGAGCCGGAAATATTTATTAAACTCGTAGATAAAATATTTTTTCTTGACATGATCGAGATTAGTTAAATCTGCTTTAAATTAAAATATAAAGATATATAAATGCGATAATTTATCCTGACGACACATTTCATAAAACTGTCCGCCTAAACGATGTACCTATTACATTTATAAATTCTGTTTATACAACAGAATGACAGACTTGTCGTTTTTACCATTTTTCTATTTACTCTGAGCCTCAGTGAGACAGTAAAACTGCCATTGTAGACTTCACTGAATCAACAAAATTTATTAAATAATTTCAATTTAGGACAGTCATAGATCCATGTCACAGTCTACGTAAAACTATCACATGTATTTATCCGATGACATCATTGAATCGAATCTTCTGCAATTCTTACTAAATTAAAAATTGCTTTGTGTGGTTGTTAACCTTAGCATAAATAAATCTGTATTGAGCCATCTTCATTGTTATTTATCGCTAGTGGCAACAACGAGATCTCTACACAGCGATAACTCCATTTCTTGTTTATTGTATTTATTTTGAAGTGAATGAATGGCAGAACATCACGATGATAAACTGAGTAACATTATCATTGGCTTCATAACTCGCTTCTGGATTTACCTGAGCACCAATCGAAGGCCAAATAATCATTTGATTTTACACCAGTGGGTGTTTAATGCGTGAAAAAAGCATTTCGATTAACAAATTTGCGAATTCTTGAATACTAAATGCGGAAAATTTGCATAAAATAAGATTGTTAGCTTCACACAAGAGCAAACAGAGGAACCACAATTTTGCTTTATCTAAACTAGGATACTCAAATTTAATCTACAATAATTATCATAATTAGTCACAATTATAACAGCAGAGGCATAAAAACCACACCAGAAACGTCTTACTTTAAATCCAAGCCTCCACCGGGCTATAAAACCCACATTATAAACGTCCGACTCAAATCCAAGTCTCTAAATAACAACAATTACAAAATATTGGCAAACATCCAGACAGTTTAATTAAATTAAAGCACGATTAGCAATAATTGGCAGCCCTGACACAGTCCGACTTTACGAAGATGGTAAAATTGTTCAAGTCTTCTGAAATTGGTAAGATTGGTTTTGTTTTGATTGAACAATACGCGTCACTAATTATCATGATTTGGAATGATTTATATAATTAACGATTTGTGACGTGTGCTTTAGCGCTAATTTAAATTTTTTTTGAATTTAAATATGTGGGAGGTTTTAAAGAAAAATAAATTAATGTAGACAACCAAATATACGGCAAGAATGTTTACAGATAACGCTGTATTGGGCGCGCAAAGACGCAACAGAGGGCGCCACAATATTGAAAATGGAGAGCCGATTTGAAATCGAAAATGTAGATTAAAATTGTTCTTATAATTTGCGTCTTTAAGAAAGCTAAAATAAAATTTATAAGATATTATACAACCCCGAATTTAGTTACAGCTGTTAAAGGTTTTCATTAAAAAAAAACGATTTTTACATTTCATCGTTTATTAAATTAGCATTGACAGCAATTTGAGGAACCTCAGGCGACATTTTAGTAATTTTCAAAAGCCGGAGGCAAAGTTTTACTAATTTTAAAATAATATATAAAAATATAGTAATATGAAAATAAAAATTTTACTGTTACTTTTAATTGTAAAAGCCAGAGGCAACATTTTAGTGTTTTTCGAAAAGCAGAAAGAAATTCTTACTAATTTTGAAAGCCAAAAGCAACTTTTTACTAATTTTGAAAATCTGGAGCAATAAAAATTTTATTATTTTTTAAATTATAAAAGCAAGAGGCAACAATTTAGAAATTTTCAAAAGCTAGAAAGCTAAAAGCAAGATTATAGTAATTTTGGAAATCCAAAAGCAACTCACTAATTTTGATAATCTGAAGCAATAAAAATTCCATTTTTCTTAATTGTTAAAACCGGAAGCAACATTTTAGTAATTTTTGAAAGCTAGAGGCAACTTCTTACTAATATTAAAAGCCCCAGGCAATATTATAGTAAATTTCGAAAGCCAGAAGCAACTTCTTACTAATTTTGAAAATCTGGAGCAATAAAAACACTATTTTTTTGTAATTTTAGAAGCCGAAAACAACATTTTAGTAATTTTTAAAAGTCCGAAGCAAATCCTTGCTAATTTTAAAATCCAAACGCAACATTTTAGTAATTTTCGAAAGTGAAAGACAACTTCTTACCAATATTGAAAGACGCTGGCGATATTATGGTAATTTTCGAAAGTCAGAATTAACTTCTTAGTAATTTTGAAAGCCAAAGGCATATTATAGTAATTTTCGAAAACCAAAAACAACTGCATACTAATTATAAAATCCTGGAGCAACAAAAAAATTTTTTTTTAATTTTGAAAAACGTAGACAACATTTTGGTTTTTTTCAGAAACCAGAGACAACTTTTTAATATTTTTAAAAATTTAGAGCAATAAAAAGTCTATATTTTTTAATTGTAAAAGCCGGAGGCGACATTTTAGTAATTTTCGGAAGCCAGAGACAAATTCTTACTAATTTTAAAAGCTAAAGGCATATTATAGTAACTTTGGAAAACCAAAAACAACTTCTGACTAATTTTGAAAAACTAGAGCAATAAAAAGTCTAGATTTTTTATTTGTAAAGGCTGGAGGCAACATTTTAGTAATTTTCGGAAGCCAAAGTCAACCTCTTACTAATATTGAAAGCCGCAGGTAATATTATAGTAATTTTCGAAAACGAGAAATAATTTTTTACTAATTTTAGAATCCTAGAGCAATAAAAATATTTTTTTTCTAATTTTAAAAACCAGAGACAACATTTTTGGTAATTTTCGGAAGCTAGAGGCAACTTCTTACTAATTTTAAAAGCCTGAAGTGTTTGTAGAAAATAGAGATACCTTCTTACTAATTTTGAAAATCTTGAACAATAAAAATACAATTTTTTTCTAATTTTGAAAGCTTAAAGGAGCATTTTAGTAATTTTCGAAAATCAGAAGCCAATTCTTATTGATTTTGAAAGCCAAAAGCAAGATTATAGTAATTATCGAAAGTCATTAGCAACTTCTTATTAATTTTAAAAATCTGGAGCAATAAAAATTCATTTTTTTTTGTGAAAGCCGGAGGCAATATTTTAGTAATTTTCGAAAGTCATAGACAACTTCTTACTAATTTTAAAAGCCTAAGACGTTTATAGAAAATGGAGACACTTTCTTACTAATTTTGAAAGCCTGGGGAAATCAAAATATTATTATTTTTTAATTTTAAAAGTCGGAATTGACATTTTAGTAATTTTGGAAATCGACAGCAATTTTTTACTAATTTTAAAAGCCAAAGGCATATTGTAGTAACTTGCGAAAGCCAGAAGCAACTTCTCACTAATTTTGAAAATCTGAAGCAATAAAAATACTATTTTTTTTCTAATTTTAAAAGCCGAAGACAACATTTTAGTAATTTTTAAAAGTCAGAAGCAAATTCTTACTAATTTTAGAGTACAAACGCAACATTTTAGTAATTTTCGAAAGCTAAAGACAACTTCTTACCAATATTGAAAGACGCAGGCGATATTATAGTAATCTTCAAAAGTCAGAATCAACTTCTTAGTAATTTTGAAAGCCAAAGGCATATTATAGTAATTTTCGAAAACCAAAAACAACTGCATACTAATTATAAAATCTTGGAGCAACAAAAATTATTTTTTTTTAATTTTAAAAAACGTAGACAATATTTTGGTAATTTTCAGAAACCAGAAACAACTTCTTAATAATTTTAAAAATTTAGAGCAATAAAAAGTCTATATTTTTTAATTGTAAAAGCCGGAGGCGACATTTTAGTAATTTTCGGTAGCCAGAGACAAATTCTTACTAATTTTAAAAGCTAAAGGCATATTGTAGTAATTTGAGAAATCCAGAAGCAACTTCTCACTAATTTTGAAAATCTGAAGCAATAAAAATACTATTTTTTTTTCTAAATTTAAAAGCCGAAGACAACATTTTAGTAATTTTTAAAAGTCAGAAGCAAATCCTTACTAATTTTAAAATCCAAACGCAACATTTTAGTAATTTTCGGAATGCAAAGTCAACTTCTTACTAATATTGAAAGACGCAGGCGATATAATAGTAATTTTCAAAAGTCAGAATCAACTTTTTAGTAATTTTGAAAGCCAAAGGCATATTATAGTAATTTTCGAAAACCAAAAACAACTGCATACTAACTATAAAATCCTGGAGCAACAAAAATTAATTTTTTTTTAATTTTAAAAACGTAGACAACATTTTGGTAATTTTCAGAAACCAGAGACAACTTCTTAATAATTTTAAAAATTTAGAGCAATAAAAAGTTTATATTTTTTATTTGTAAAAGCTGGAGGCAACATTTTAGTAATTTTCAAAAACAAGAGATAATTTTTTACTAATTTTAAAATCCTGAAGCGATAAAAATATTTTTTTTTCTAATTTTAAAAACCAGAGACAACATTTTGGTAATTTTTAGAAGCCAGAGGCAACTTCTTACTGATCTTAAAAGCCTAAGATGTTTGTAGAAAATAGAGATACCTTCTTACTAATTTTGAAAATCTTGAACAATAAAAATACAATTTTTTTCTAATTTTGAAAGCTTAAAGGAGCATTTTAGTAATTTTCGAAAATCAGAAGCCAATTCTTATTGATTTTGAAAGCCAAAAGCAAGATTATAGTAATTATCGAAAGTCATTAGCAACTTCTTATTAATTTTAAAAATCTGGAGCAATAAAAATTCATTTTTTTTTGTGAAAGCCGGAGGCAATATTTTAGTAATTTTCGAAAGTCATAGACAACTTCTTACTAATTTTAAAAGCCTAAGACGTTTATAGAAAATGGAGACACTTTCTTACTAATTTTGAAAGCCTGGGGAAATCAAAATATTATTATTTTTTAATTTTAAAAGTCGGAATTGACATTTTAGTAATTTTGGAAATCGACAGCAATTTTTTACTAATTTTAAAAGCCAAAGGCATATTGTAGTAACTTGCGAAAGCCAGAAGCAACTTCTCACTAATTTTGAAAATCTGAAGCAATAAAAATACTATTTTTTTTCTAATTTTAAAAGCCGAAGACAACATTTTAGTAATTTTTAAAAGTCAGAAGCAAATCCTTACTAATTTTGAAATCCAAACGCAACATTTTAGTATTTTTCAAAAGCCATAAGTAAGTTTTCTTATTAATTTTAAAAGCCAAAAGCATATTATAGTAACTTTGGAAAACCAAAAACAACTTCTGACTAATTTTGAAAAACTAGAGCAATAAAAAGTCTATATTTTTTATTTGTAAAAGCTGGAGGCAACATTTTAGTAATTTTCGGAAGCCAAAGTCAATTTCTTACTAATATTGAAAGCCGCAGGTAATATTATAGTAATTTTCGAAAACGAGAAATAATTTTTTACTAATTTTAAAATCCTGGAGCGATAAAAATGTTTTTTTTCTAATTTTAAAAACCGGAGACAACATTTTGGTAATTTTTAAAAGTCAAAAGCAAATCCTTGCTAATTTTAAAATCCAAACGCAACATTTTAGTAATTTTCGAAAGTGACAGACAACTTCTTACCAATATTGAAAGACGCAGGCGATATTATAGTAATTTTCGAAAGTCAGAATCAACTTCTTAGTAATTTTGAAAGCCAAAGGCATATTATAGTAATTTTCGAAAACCAAAAACAACTGCATACTAACTATAAAATCCTGAAGCAACTTCTTACTAATTTTTAAGCCTAAGACGTTTATAGAAAATAGAGACACCTTCTTACTAATTTTGAAAGCCTAAGGAAATCAAAATATTATTTTTTTCTAATTTTAAAAGTCGGAAATGATATTTTAGTAATTTTGGAAATTAACGGCAATTTTTTACTAATTTTAAAAGCCAAAGGCAAGATGATAGTGATTTTCGAAAAAAAAGAAGGAACTTTTCACTATTTTAAAAATCTGAAACAATAAAAATTCAATTTTTTTTCATTGCAAAAGCAGGAGACAACATTTTTGTAATTTTCAAAAACCAGAAGCAACTTCTTACTAATTTTAAAAATCTAGAGCAATAAAAATTGTATATTTTTTAATTGTAAAACCCAGAGGCGTCATTTTAGTAATTTTCGGAAGCTAGAGGCATCTTTTTACTAATATTAAAAGCCTCAGGCAATATTACAGTAATTTAAAAAACCAAAGCAACTTCGTACTAATTTTGAAAGCCTAGAGCCTAATAAAAATAATATTTTTTCCTAATTTTAATAACCGAAGGCAACATTTTACTAGAAGCCAAAGACAACTTTTTCCTAATTTTGAAAACCTGAAGTAAATAAAATATATTTTTTTTCTAATTTTGAAAGCCGGTGGAAATAATTTAGTAATTTTCTTAAGCCAGAAGCTACTTCTTACTAATTTCGAAATTGGGAAGCAATGTTTCAACAACATTTTTTGAGCCGGAGACATTTTCTCTAAATTTTAGAAACAAAAAACAATTTTAAAAATCTGAGACAATATTTTATAGAAACGATTTTTTAAAAATCTTTTATCAGATGTTTTTGACGCCGAAAGCAAGAAATCTAATATCTGGATGCTAATTGCGCTTTTGACATGTCTTAATTTAATTTGATTTTAGAATTTTCTTTTTAAATAGAAGAGCAAGTTATAAATAAAAAAAAGTATCGTGATGACAACTAAAGTTTTGTTATATTTAATAATTTGAGAGCTTTTTCCCGCTTAAAATATTTTTTATACCATTTCTAAACTTTAACGAGTCCTAGTATTCCAGAAAATGCGAGTGAAAGTATCATCACATTCTATAAAACAGCCCTCATAAACCCCTTATTCATGATTCAGTTGTAAATAATTAAAAGAGTGTATCGCCCGGCGCCTCCACCAAAAACCCTTTCCTTCTCACTTGTACATTTCTCTCTGAATTAACCTTGACAGCTGCCATAAAAATTCGTTTCTTTTAAACAAAATTAAATAATCGAACTGTAATTACTTAGAATGCAAGCATATCCATTACGTCCGACATGATTCGATTTCCTTCTTGAATGTTTAATGTCGAAAGTGCAGGTACAATGCCCAATTTAAAATGCAAATATAATCGGGTAAACATCTAAAGCAAACGGCTAATTGGTAAAAATGCACCACAAACGGCTTGTCAATTATACGAATTACGTCAGCCTGCGCTTGTTAATCCAATACTTAACGCCCTTAACTTTTATATCTGCTTCTGCATAATTTATGATCGAGTGGATCTACTGAAAGAGGAGGGATTGCACGAACTGGACGAGGATGGCTCTAATTAATTACTAATTAAGATTTACTAAACACAAAGACCGAATTTCAGGATGTATAACTAACAAGTTTCTGCAAGAAAATTTGACGAAAGATAGTATACTAAGTCTTGGAGTTTATAACGATCTGTTCACTTGAGATTTGGTCATAAGCACTTCTTCTTCATTTTATAGTAGATTTTTTTTAAATTATTAAAACAGTGTCGAAATTGGCTTATAAAATTAGTAAAATTAAGTATCTGGTTTTCAAAATTAGTAAATTATCGTTTCAGTAATCAAATTTAGTAAAGTGTCTCTATTTTCTACAAACGTCTTAGACTTTTAAAATTATAAAAAATAGACAATATTGCCTTCGGTTTTTAAAATTAGAAAAAAAAATATCTTAGTTACTTCAGGCATTCAGTATTACGAAGAAGTTGTCTCTAACTTCCAAAAATTACTAAAATGGTGCCCCTTCAAAATTAGTAAGAAGTTGCTTTTGGCTTCCGAAAATTACTATAATATCGCTTGCGGCTTTTAATATTAGTCAAAAGTTGCCTCTAGTTTCCGAAAATTACTAAAACGTTGCCTTTGAATTTCAAAATAAAAAAATATAGTATTTTCATTGTTCTAGATTTTCATAATTAGTAAGAAGTGTCTCTATTTTCCACAAACGATTTAGGCTTCTAAAATTAGTAGGAAGTTGCCTATGGATTTTAAAATTACTAAAATATTGTCTCTCGTCTTTAAAATTAGAAAAAAATATTATCTTAATTACTCCAAGCTTTCAAAATTAGTAAGAAGTTGCCTCTAGCTTCTAAAAATTACTAAAATGTTGCCTCCGGTTTTTACTATATTTTTATCTCCGGCTTTAATATATCTTTTACTCCGGCTTTAATATATGTATAATTTTTATTGCTTCAGATTTTTAAAATTAGTATGAAGTTGCTTTTGGCATTTAAAAATTACTATAATCTGACTTTTGGCTTTTAAAATTAGTAAGAAATTGCCTCTGGCTTCCAAAAATTACTAAAATGTTGCCTCCGGCTTTTACTATATTTTTATCTCCGGCTTTAATATATCTTTTACTCCGGCTTTAATATATGTATAATTTTTTATTGCTCTAGATTTTTAAAATTAGTAAGAAGTTGCTTCTGCTTTTTTAAAATTACAAAAATGGTATCTCCGGCTTTTACAATAAAAAAAAATTGAATTTTTATTGTTTCAGATTTTCAAAATTAGTGAGAAGTTCCTTCTGGTTTTCGAAAATTACTATCATCTTGCTTTTGGCTTTTAAAATTAGTAAAAAATTGTCGCTGATTTCCAAAATTACTAAAATGTCACTTCCGACTTTTAAAATTAAAAAAAAATACTATTTTGATTTCCCCAGGCTTTCAAAATTAGTAAAAAGGTGTTTCTATTTTCTATAAACGTCTTAGGCTTTTAAAAGTAATAAGAAGATGCTAATGACTTTCGATAAATACTATAATCCTGCTTTGGGCTTTCAAAATCAATAAGAATTGGCTTCTGATTTTCGAAAATTACTAAAATGCTCCTTTAAGCTTTCAAAATTAGAAAAAAATAGTATTTTTATTGTTCAAGATTTTCACAATTAGTAAGAAGGTGTCTCTATTTTCCACAAACGATTTAGGCTTCTAAAATTAGTAAGAAGTTGCCTCTGGCTTCTAAAAATTACCAAAATGTTGTCTTCAGTTTTTAAAATTAGAAAAAAATTATACCTTAAATTAGTAAAAAGTTGCCTCTAGCTTCCGAAAATTACCAAAATGTTGCCTCTGGCTTTCACAATTAAAAAAAAATAGAATTCTTATTGCCTCAGATTTTTAAAATTAGTAACAAGTTGCTTCTGGCTTTTGAAAATTAATATAATCTTGCCTTTGACTTCTAAAATTAGTAAGAATGTGCCTTTGGGTTTTAAAATTAAAAAAAAATAGAATTTTTATTGTTTCAAGTTTTTATAATTAGTAAGAAGATGTTTTTATTTTCTCCAAACAATTTAGGCTTCTAAAATTAGTAAAAAGTTGCCTATGAATTTTAAAATTACTAAAATATCGTCTCCAGTCTTCAAAATTAGAAAAAAATATTATCTTAATTACTTCAGGCTTTCGAAATTAAGAAGAAGTTGCCTCTGGCTTCTGAAAATTACTAAAATGTTGCCTCCGGTTTTTAAAATTAAAAAAAAATATTTTTACTGCCACAGGCTTTCAAAATTAGTAAGAAGTTACTTCTGGCTTTCGAAAATTATTAAAATGTTGTCTCAGGTTTTTAAAATTAGTAAGTAGTTGCTTCTGGCTTTCAAAAATTACTAAAATGTCGCCTCCGCTCTTCAAAATTAGTAATATAAATATTGCTTCCGGATTCCAAAATTAGTAAAATCCCGCCTTAGACTTTCTAAATCAGAAAAGTATAATTATCTGTGTTTCTATTAATTTAAAAACTAATTAAAAACATCGACTTGGTTTATAAAATTAGTACAATTAAATATCTGGATTTCAAAATTAGTAAAATATCGTTTCAATAATCAAATTAAGTAAGGTGCCACTACAATTTTCTACAAACGTCGTAAGCATTTAAAATTAAAAAAAATTAAAAAATATTGCCTCCGGTTTCTAAAATTAGAAAAAAAAATTATCTTAATTACTCCAAGCATTCAATATTACGAAGAAGTTGTCTCTGACTTCTAAAAATTACTAAAATGTTGCCCCTAGTTATTAAAATTAAAAAAAAATATTATTTTTACTGCCCCAGACTTTTAAGAAGTTGCTTTTGGCTTCCGAAAATTAATATAATATCGCCTGCGGCTTTTAATATTAGTAAAAAGTTGCCTCTAGCTTTCACAATTAAAAAAAAAATAAAATCTTTATTGCTCCAGATTTTTAATATTAGTAGGAAGTTGCTTCAGGCTTTTAAAATTAGAAAATCATATTATCTTTATTGCTAGAGATGTTCAAAAATAGTAAAAAGTTGACTCTAGCTTTTAAAAATTATTAAAATGTTTTCTCCGGCTTTCACAATTAAAAAAAAATAGAATTCTTATTGCCTCAGATTTTTAAAATTAATAACAAGTTGCTTCTGGCTTTTGAAAATTAATATAATCTTGCCTTTGACTTCTAAAACTAGTAAGAATTTGCCTCTGCCTTCCGAAAATTACTAAAATTTTGCCTTTGGGTTCCAAAATAAAAAAATATAGTATTTTTATTGTTCCAGATTATCATAATTAGTAAGAAGCTATTTTCCACAAACGATTTAAGCTTCTAATATTAGTAAGAAGTTGCTTATAAATTTTAAAATTACTAAAATATTGTCTTCCGTCTTCAAAATTAGAAAAAAATACTATCTTAATTACTCCAGGCTTTCACAGTTAAGAAGAAGTTGCCTCTAGCCTTTAAAAATTACTAAAATGTCGCCTTTGACGTTTAAAATTATTACGAAGTTGTCTCTGGTTATCAAAATTAGCAAATCATATTTTTTTTATTGCTCCAAATTTTCAAAATTAGTAAAAAGTTGCTTCTGGCTTTCGAAAATTATTAAAATGTTGTTTCAGGTTTTTAAAATTAGTAAGTAGTTGCTTCTGGCTTTTAAAAATTATTAAAATGTCACCTCTGATCTTCAAAATTAGTAATATAAATATTGCTTCCGGATTCCAAAATTAGTAAAATCTCGCCTTAGACTTTCTAAATCAAAAAAATATAATCATCTGTGTTTCTATTGATTTAAAAACTAATTAAAAACATCAACTTGGTTTATAAAATTAGTACAATTGCGGCTGCAAATTTCAAAATTAGTTAATATTGTTTCCGGCAAAATTCAAAAATGTATGTGGCATTTGTGTTTCTTCCTTTAAAAACTAATAAAAAATTATGTCTCAAACTTAATTATAAAATTAGTAGATAAAGATATGTTTCCGAAAAACAAAATTAATAAAATACTGAATACATTTCCCAATATTTTAAAAAAAGGTTAGTTTGTTAACTTATCTTGTTAAATAATGTTACTTTTAGTTCTCAAAATTGTCAAAAAATCGATTAGTAAATTTTTTAAAATTAGTAAAATTATGTTTTTGACTTCTAAAATTAGTTAAAGATCACCTCAGACTTTCTAATTTAAAAAATCGTTGTTGGTTTTGTTTTTACTAATTTAAAAAGTAATAAATTATACCAACTGCTTTTTTTAATTACTAAAATTAATTCTAGTATTTTCAAAATTACTAAAATTTCAGCTACGATTCTCAATATTAAAAAACATGTCACTCCTTTTTTATATTAATTTAGAATTCAATAAAATAATAAAAAATGTTGCCTTTGGTTTAAGAAGTTAATTTTCTGATGACTCTTAAAATTAGTAAAATCGCTCTCAGTTCCCAATATTTGAAAAACATCTGAATCTTTTGTTTACTGATTTAAAACTTGATAAGATAATCAAAAATGTTACTTCTGGTTTTTGAAATTCGTATACATCTCTTTTAGTGTTCAAAATTAGTAAAATTCTTCCTTAATCATCTTTAAAAATTAGTAAAACATATTAACTTTTGTTTCAATTGATCACAAAATTAATAAGAAACATCGCCTTAGCTTTTAAAAGATGTAAACTCAACAATGGGAATTTTAAAATTAGTAAAACCTTGACTCTGTTTTCTAAATTTAACAAAATGTCAAAGCTGACTTCAAAAATTTTAAAAAAAAACAGTTACAATTTTTTTTTTAAATTTGCCAAGAAATATCGTTTTTATCTTCCAAAATTAACTAATTATCCCAACTTAAAAATTAGTAAAATGCCGTCTACACTATTAGTGATTCTCTTTAGTAATTTATTTATGCTTGTTATTAACATATTAAATTGAAAGTTAAGGTAATGTTATAATCTACAAAAACAGATCTAGGATTTTGAGAAATAAAACATAAAACGTTGTTTGCAGCTCGCCTGCAATTAGCTTTGATTGAATATATTAGCTTCCATATTTTCGAATTTTTTATATTTGGTGTTTTCTGTTGGATCGATGGGTCTTAGCGTTGCGTTGGGCAACCGGTGTGTATAAATGTAGCAAAAACAGTTACAATATAAATGAAGTTAATTTGTAAAAGTGGCAGATCAAAAAGACTGCGAAATTGATATGCAATTTTGTCACCAGTTTTCGCCCTTCTCGACTGTCATTCCCTCGCGAATCGCTACTGCCGAGCTTTATTGCGTTAGCTTTAAGTGAGCTTTGATTTTAAATTCTATACCATTGAGCTTTATTGCTGGAGACTTTAAAAACAATACTCAACTTGAATTATCAACATTATTAAAGAGAGGAAAAATATACGAATTCTATGAATATATATTTATTGCCTTCCAGGTACACATATCTATTCTCATTTCGAATGCATTGGGAAAACACAATAGTAGGTATAGAAGACATAAGGAATTCTAAATTTATTTTCCAGATATCAGGGTGTATTGATACGTATGTGATTCCGATTGATTGAAAATAGATAACGCTTCTCTTGTTGGCAAACGCGGAATCATTTCTTCCGTGATGAAGTTACTTTCCAATTGAGAAACGGGAGGAAGGGAAAAACACCCACAAATGTCACAAAGAAACAAATCTAAAGGTGTTAAATCTTATCACAAACATAAACTATTAGAAGAAAAGTTATTTTCTCTTCAATTAGCAGATAAAGAATACAATAAAAAAAAATTAAGCAGAAATAAGAAACGTAAGAAATTCGTTCCCCGATTTTCAAGAATCACTATAATCCCGTCTCTGGCTTTCAAAATTAGTAAAATGCAGCAACCAATTTATAAAATATAAAAATTGTTGCCCTTGTTGTTATTGATTTAAAATTGGATGATAAATATTACCTCTGTCTTCTAAAATTAGTAAAACTACGTTTCTAACTTTCTAAATTAGTAAAATGACGCCTCTGGCTTTCAAAATTTGAAATACATTGTTGCCTTTATTTTAATTAATTTAAAAATTAATAAGAAATTTCGGCTTGGTTTCTACAGTTACCGGGTTATAAATTAGTAAAATGGTTTATTGCAGATGAGTTTTCATTCTCAAAATTGTTTAAAGTAGTCTGTAACTTCTAAAATTAGTAAAATGTCGTCTATATATATGGTGTTTTACGTCTGCTTTAATATATTTGAGAAAAAATTAACAGGAAAGTGAGGTGGGCAGATGAAAACTTCTTTTATATAGCCGACGTTTCATACCTTTATTTAATTCGTTTTCAAGGCTAAAAATCAGTTCCTTCGAAACGTCGGCTATATAAAATAAGAAAAATATGTTGTTTATTTGCTCTGGTTCTCAAAATTGTTATAAAATAGTCTATGATTTTCAAAATTAGTAAAATGTCGCTTTTGGCTTCCAAAATTGGGAAAACAATGCCATCTTTATTCGATTTATTTAAAAATTAATAAGCAGTAATAAGCCACGGTTTCTAGAGTGATCAGGTTTAAAATTAGTAAAATGTTGCCTATTACACATGCGTTGTAATCCTCAAAAGTATTATAAAATAGTCTATAGCTTTCAAAATTAGCAAAATGTCGCTTAAAAATTTTAAAATTAGTAAAACATTATAATTCTGGTTTCTATTAGTTTAAAAATTAATAAAAGACTTTGTTTTAGTGTCTTGCCTTTTTATATTTAAAATCAAGTCTTCAAATTTTAGAATTAGTAAAATATTGTTTTTATCTGCAAATATTCCAAAAACAATTCAATATAATATTAATTAAGAAACATTGCTTATAATTCTTAAGGCTTGTAACATCGCCTCTAGCCTAAAAATTACTAAAAGGTCGTCTCTAGCTTTTTAAATTAGTAAAGTGTCGCCGCTGGCTTTCAAAATTAGAAAAACAATATTGTTTTAACATCTAAAATTAGAAAAACCAAGTCTCCGGGTTTAAAATTAGTAAAATGTCGTGTATGTTTGGTAATATTAGAGAAACATGTTGCTTATTTGCTCTGGTTTAACTTGATTTTCTAAATGATTTTTTAAATTAGTAAATTGTTGCCTCTGATTTTCTGAATTTATAAAACATTGTCATGTGTGTTCATTTATTTAAAAATTGATAGGAAATATCGTATTTACTATCTTGCTTTCTAATATTACCAAAATCATGTCTTTAGATTTCAAAATTAGTAAAATGTTGTCTACGGCTTTCAATATATAAAAAACTTGTTACTTTTACCTGTATTAATTAGTAATAAAGTGACAAAAATGTCGCTTTTTCTTCTTTTTATTAGATAAACCGTTGTCGTTAGCTTTCAAAATTAACAAAATCAAAATCAGCAAAATGTTGTTCTAAAACCAAAAAAATTGTTGCTTTTGTTTTTTTATTTAAAGATTTATAACAAATAAACAATTTAGCTTTTAAAATATGTTATATATGTTGTCTTCAGCTCCCAATATTATAAAAACAAGTCACTTTTGTTTTAATTAGTATAACTTGATACGGATTGTTGTTTTGGTTATCAAAATTATAACAATTTTGGCTTTAAATATTACTAAAAATTCTCTTCCGGCTTTTAATTGATTGATTTAAAAAGTGAGATTACGAATATATAGTGCTCTGATTGGCTAAAAATACGTTAATGAGAGATTAAGAAGCCATCAATTTTGATGAACGTTTGTGCAACTGAGCATAACAGCGGCTCTAGTCTAGAAATTACTAAAATGTCATCTCTAAGTTTTCTAAATTAGTAAAGCGTCGCTTCTGGCTTTCAAAATTAGAAAAACAATGTCGGTTTTATTTCAATTGGTTAAAAATTAATAAGAAATTTCGAATCGGTTTCTAAAGTCACCGGGTTTATAATTAGTAAAATGTTACTTCAAGCTTTTAAACTTAATAAAATATTGTCTTATTTTATTTAAATTTAGGTGTATCTACCCTGAGGTTATTAGCACAATTTAACGGTACAATTATTTAACCACACACTGTCACTTTTCTTATATTGCACTAAACAACTTGATTTCTTTTAGAAAAAGGATAACATTGTCTTCATTCTGGTTGTTGGTGAGGAGTTCCTGGATTGTAGTGACAAAGCTGTATTTTCTCCTAGTCTTGTCGTGAAGAATGCACTCTCAAAGGATGTGGCTCACTGTAAGGTTTTGTCCACATGCACATTTTAGGACATCTGCTTTTTGTAGAATGTACTTGTGCGTCATTTGCGTATGTCCCTTGAAAGCACGACTTCTTCACGTCTAGAGTGACCTGTGTAAGTCCATTTTGTTCCTACATCCTGTTTAATGACGTGAAGGTGATTTTTGGTTGTTTCCCAAGTGTTCTGCCACTTCCTAAAGATGCTGGTTTTAGCTTCTTTTTCCACTTTGTTACGTTGTATTTTCTCCACAATGTGGGAGATGTTATCTGTTCCTGCTTCTTTGGCTGCTCTATCGGCGAGTTCGTTTTGGCCTATGTTTGCGTGGGCTGGTACCCAGATGAAATGTATGCAGTTGTTTTTGGACTCAAGGTAGTGTATTTGGTCTTGCATAATCCGGATAATGAAATAGGGTGAGAAAATGGTGTTCAATAGTGGCATGCATTTTTGTGAGTCGGTTTGTGAGCACGTGTGTCTGAGCTGAGTGCTTGTAGTATGGCTGTAAGTTCAGCAGTTAGTGCAGAAGCCATTGAGGGTAACCGGCTGTAAAAATTACTACAGGGTCTGGAATGGTGTTAATAATAGAGTAAAATTTTGTTTGGATGGTATAGTTATCCTCTTGATTTTGTGTCATGTTGGCAAGGTCAAAATTAAAGTTTCTTTTGCTGTGGGTCCAAGGCGGACATGAATTGTAAGGGAGAGTGAATGTTGGGGTTAAGGTAAAGTGGAGGTTTCCTAGGTAGTAGACGGTAGACGGAGTAGACAGTATGACAGTTTTTTTCCTGTCAAAAATGATTTGGGAGCGACGGGAATTGAGGAGTGTGTTTATTGGATTTGAGGTGTTTTCTGAAGCTCTTAAACAATACGTGATAGTCAGGTATTGTCGTCGAAGAGGTAGTGGAATTTCGGATGCTAGACAGTGAAGACTGGCCGTTGAGTAAAAACATATTGTCTTTATTATTGTCTTTCTCTTTAATATTACTAAAATAAAGTTTCTGAATTCTAAAATTAATAAAATGTTGCCTACAAATCCCAAAATTTAAAAAATCTGTATATCAATAATTTTTGTATTTATTTTTTAAAATTCTTGATAGATCTTGCTGTAAAATCAAAAAAGCTTTCATTTGTTGTAATATTTGTTACAATAGAGTATGAGTAGCCTGTATAAAACATTTTTAATTTTTTTTTTTTTTTCAGTTTGTGATATATTAAGTTTGATTTATAAATTGGTGTAGCAGTCATGTAGAGGAGCATCTAGGGCCGGGGCCTTGGCGCGTCTGTGCCCGAGGTATGAATAATGAATAAAGTTATCGTTTAGTTCATATTTTTGATGGGGTACGGCAGAGCAAAATGAAATTTGCATTTGTAAGAGATATAGCGAGATCAAAGCTGGCCCACCCTCGATCCCTGTTGTTCTTCTAACCCGTAGAGTATCCCTCATCGTATCGTTCGATTTTTTTCTTCCGTTAGCCGCAACAAAGTCTCGAATTTTCACAAACTCGATTGAGCTTTGAGCACCCAACCCAACCGTCGGCGTTGGCTCGGACTGAGATCTGCAGATCGTGATGGACTGCTTGATTCTCGCAATCAACACTCAATCTGATTTACTCTCGTGAGCTGAATACACTTCTGATCATATAACTAAATCCAGAAAACGAATTTGTTTGTGTCGCTACACTAGATTCCAGAAAATTCACTTACTTATACTCACTCTAGAACGGATGATGCGGTTTCACTAACGAACTACCATCAAAAATTTACAAATTTGATGGAAGCATCCCTTCTCAAAGTGGTATAATTTTTTTTTATAAATAATTACAATAAAAATCAATGGCAAATCCACAAGTTTAATCAAAATTCTAATATTTACAGTGGCAAAGCGTTTTCGGAATCTAAACTTCCATCTTCATTGCCTAACAATATGTTATATAGTTATTCAATTATTGCAGTATTGTAACGTGAGATCGAAATGTAACTGAATCAGAGCAAGCCGTGGAAGTGGGTTTTAACATTAGATACATCATTACAATTACGCTAGCAAGGCCTGCTCTGATTCAGTTGCATTTCGATCTCACCTTATAATTGTTAACTTATAAAAAAGTATTAGATGTTTATTGAGTTATTACAGTTGGCTATAATAACGACTGACAGATTAATTTTGCATTTTTTTTTGTTGTTTGAGTTATAATTGACATACATCTTTAAAGATTTTAATTGAAATTAAAAATTATATATACTTGGCTTGCCACCAAAGTGTATATGGGTGTTAGACTTTAATTTAGTCAGCCGATACAACTGAAGCAATTGACAGTTTAAATTTAATTTTTAAAAGTTCTGAAATAGAAAAGCAGCAAGAAATTCACTATTTTAATTATAAAAAATTTTTTTTTGACTAAGATTAAATTTTAGTCTAATAAATACGTATATATATATCTGAATCAGTATAACCCCGCGTTGTCCATATCGTCTCGCATTATGTAATAACACCCCCGCATGAGGTTTATCCGTTTGTCGGCTAAAAAGCCCCATAAATCGAAAGAGTAGGTGGTAGTGTCCGTGTCTTTGAGGCGTTACTCGTTCGTTGGGGTATTTTTGCATGCGGATAGGATGAATGCCGGCGTCTGAGCGATCTAGACAGGCAATCCATTGAGGGCATCCCGCGGGAACCATCCACTACGGCTCTGGTTACTCCTTCGTTTCCGGACCAGTTCACCGGATCTTCTCTCCGTCTTTGGATCTTTTTCCCTCGTTGAACTTTTTTTCCACACGAGACGATATCAAGCGAACGCTATTTCCATGCTTTATCTTATCTACCTGTTAGTATACACGGCGCGGCGTGCTTTGAAATATGAACACAATTTTTAAAATTTGTACATTTAACCTGAGGCAAGCAGCGCTCACTATAATCGGGTTCCGACCGCAAATGAGTTATTCATTTTAGATTTATGGACGTTTCACGTCGAATTTATCCGACGTCTCTTTTACATCTCCGACGCTGAGAATTGAAAGAAACATCTCTCAACTACTTTATTGGGGAAGTCAGAGAAGATTCACTTTGATGGGACTCGTTTTCTACTTAACAAAAATTAAAAATAACACTTTTTTCAAAAAATTTCATTTTCTAAAAACAATTTAAAATTTTTTTTGTTATTTAATACTTCTAAAATTGAAACTTTTATTAATTATGAACGCTAACTTTGGCAAAGAAATTTAGGATTGTATCGGCTGACTAAATCAATGCCTAACACTCATACACACCCTTTCATTATATCTTGCAGTAGCAATGTGGCAACCTAGTGTATATAATTTTCAATTTTAATTAAAATATTTGAAAATGTTAATTATTAATCTAACAAAAAAACTTCTAAAAAATTTGCAATAATAGCCTGTCAGTCGTTATAACCAACTTTAATAGAAATCTATTTTTTTTAGTTAACAATAATTACACAACACTGCAATGATTGAATAACCATATAACATAGATCATGATGTTTATGACTTTCAAAATTAGTAAAATGTCGCTTCTGCTTATCTAAATAATTAAAAAAATGTGTCGCTGTTTTGAAATTTATAGATTTTTTTTCTGGTTTCTATAATTAGTAAAGTCAGGTTTCAAGATTACAAAACTTTCTATTTTGTTTGTGTAATTCCTCAGGTTCAGATGAAGGACCAATAAAAATTTCGAAACGTCAATTACAATTTTCTCATTAAATTCACATTCTTAGTAAACTAGCAGTTTATATTTGGTTTCAAAATTGGTAAAATTATACAAATTCCAAAATTAGTAAAACGTTGCTTCCAATTATCTATATTAAAACATTGTTGCTTTTGTTTGTATTAGATTTAAAAATAAATAAAATTTTTTTTGGTTGCTAAAATTAGTATAACGTCACGTGTCTATATTGCAAAACTTACTACTTGGTTTGTAATCTAGTATTGTAATTCGCTAAGATAGATAAAAGACCAATAAAGCTCCGAAACGTCGCCGAAAATTTCAGTTTTTTATTAAATTTGTTTCCTCAGTAATCCGATACTTTATATAAAAAAAAGCAAAATTTAGTGAGATGTGTCAACTTCGGGCTTTCAAACTTAGTATAATGATGCTTACGAGCTTTGAAAATTAGTAAAATGTTGCTTCTGGTTATCTAAATTAGAACAACATTGTTGTCTCTGTTTTTATTAAATTTAAAATTGATAAAAGATATCTCCTCTGGTTTCTAAAATTAGTAACGTTTAATAAAATTAGTAAATTAGAAATTTAATTACTACGATAAAGAAAAGACCAGTAAAAGCTTCGAAACGTTGCAGAAAAATCTGAATTACTAAATAAATCTATTTCTTCAGTAACCTGACAGTTTTTATAAAAAGAAGTAAAATTTAATAACACATGTCAACGTCAGGCTTTTAAAATTGGTAAAATAATGCTTACGACTTTTAAAAATAGTAAATTGTCGCTTCTGGTTTTCCAAGTTACAATAACATTGTTGTCTCTGTTTTCATCAGATTTAAAATTGTTAAAAGATGTCTTTTCTGGTTTATAAAATTAGTAAAGTCAGGTTTCTAGATTACAAAACTTTCTATTTTGTTTGTGCAATTCCTCAGGTTCAGATGAAGGACCAATAAAAATTTCGAAACGTCAATTACAATTTTCTCATTAAATTCACATTCTTAGTAAACTAGCAGTTTATATTTGGTTTCAAAATTGGTAAAATTATACAAATTCCAAAATTAGTAAAACGTTGCTTCCAATTATCTATATTAAAACATTGTTGCCTTTGTTTGTATTAGATTTAAAATAAATAAAATTTTTTCTGGTTGCTAAAATTAGTATAACGTCTCGTGTCTATATTGCAACACTTACTACTTGGTTTGTAATTTAGTATTGTAATTCGCTAAGATAGATAAAGGACCAATAAGCTCCGAAACGTCGCCGAAAATTTCAGTTTTTTATTAAATTTGTTTCCTCAGTAATCGGATACTTTATATAAAAAAAAGTAAAATTTAGTGAGATGTGTCAACTTCGGGCTTTCAAACTTAGTATAATGATGCTTACGAGCTTTGAAAATTAGTAAAATGTTGCTTCTGGTTATCTAAATTAGAACAACATTGTTGTCTCTGTTTCTATTAAATTTAAAAATTGATAAAAGATATCTCCTCTGGTTTCTAAAATTAGTAACGTCTAGTAAAAGTAGTAAATTAGTAATTTGATACTACGCCAGATGAAAGACCAGTAAAAGCTTCGAAACGTCTCTGAAAAATCTGAGTTTCTAAGTAACTCTACTTCTTCAGTAATCTGACAGTTTTTATATAAAAAAGTATAATTTAATAACCAATCTCAACTTCAGGCTTTCAAAATTAGTAAATAATGTTTACGAGCTTCGAGAATTAGTAAAATATTGCTTCTGGTTATCTAAATTAGAACAACATTGTTGTCTCTGTTTTTATTAAATTTAAAATTGATAAAAGATATCTCCTCTAATTTATAAAATTAGTAACGTTTAATAAAATTAGTAAATTAGAAATTTAATTACTACGCTAAAGAAGAGACCAGTAATAGCTTCGAAACGTTGCATAAAAATCTGAATTACTAAATAAATCTATTTCTTCAGTAACCTGACAGTTTTTATAAAAAGAAGTAAAATTTAATAACACATGTCAACGTCAGGCTTTTAAAATTAGTAAAATAATGCTTACGACTTTTAAAAATAGTAAATTATCGCTTCTGGTTTTCCAAGTTACAATAACATTGTTGCCTCTGTTTTCATCAGATTTAAAATTGTTAAAAGATGTCTTTTCTGGTTTATAAAATTAGTAAAGTCACGTTTCTCAATTATAACACTCACTACTTGGTTACCCCGCTAGATGAAGAATCAATAAAAGCTCCGAAACGTCGCTGAAAATTTTAATTTTCTGATTTAATCCAAATCTAAACTAATCTGACAGTTTTTACAAAAAAAAATTACGGGTTAATGTCAACTTCAGGTTTTCAAAATTACTAAAATAATACTTATAATCCTTAAAATTAGCAAAATGTTGCTTCCTCTTTTTCAAATTAGAAAAACATTGTCTCTAATTTTATAGGTTTTAAAATTAATAAAACATATCGTTTCTAGTTTCTAAAATTAATAAAGTCACGTTCCTCAATTACAATACTTACTGCTTAACTTGTAATTCCTCATGCCAGATGAAGTGTTAATAAAAACTCCGAAACGTCGCCGAAAATTCTATTTCCTCAATAAACCTCCATTCTTATTCTCCAGTATAAAATAACAATTAATATAAAAATATATAAAATATAATAAAAACGTTAACTGTAAGCTTTCAAAATTAGTAAAATAATGTTTAGGCTTTAAAGAGTAGTAAAATCGGATTATCGGATAATTTTTATTGGTTCTACAATTGATAAAAAATATTTTCTTTGTTTTCTAAAATTAGTAAAGTCACGTTTCCAGAGTACAATACTCATTCCTTGGTCTGTACTTAACTATTGTAATACACTCTCCAATATCAAGTTATTTAATATATGTAAATAAAAAAAAATTTTTGTTGTTTTTCTTCTTTTTTGTTTAGTTTATTTATCATTGACAGTTTTAAAGATTTTAATTGTAAAAAATATTTTGACATTCAGAGAGTTATTAGGAGGTTAATTTCGTATCGCAACATGTTTATTTAGAATTTTGGTTGGAATAAGAAGCTGTAGAAATTTCGTTATTTCAGTAATTTGGCCTATAAGTGTATTATCGTTAGTGCGGTACAACACGAACGTCCTGCAGCCCCCTAGTTTCGAATTTCTGTTTCCGTGCGATGAAGTCGTAACGCGTTAACAAGTGAGAAATAGTGGAAAGGCACAAATTCTATTAACTACTTTATTGGAGTTATTTTTATTTGTTATCGGAACGGCCGGTTAACTCACTTAAACCGAATTAATGCGGTTACTTCAGTCTCGTTCTCTTTATTTGTCTTGTTTCAGGTCGCAGTTTTCTATCACGCGATGATAAAGAAAAGAAAAACCGAAACTGAAAAATCATAATAAAAGCCCTCGACAACTTGGCTAATTATTTAAAAACAATTCAGACTTTATAATTAGTAAATGAAGAAATAAGAACAAAAATTCGTAAAACAAGTTTGTAATTAAGTTGCAGATTAAATCTTGGTAATCCGAAAATCCTCATCTTCTATAAATTATACATAATTTCATTATTTTCTGGTACGAGGAAAGAATTCATTTCGGGGAGAACTTTAAAAATGAAAAGAATAAAATACTAAGTTTTAATCGGTTTGGAAAATAAGCCTCAAAAACAACTTGGTTTTAATTTTTACTAAGTGGAAAAAATGTTTTGCAGTTATTTAAGAGTGAGACGGACTACAAGACTAATATAGACGTGAGATCGAAATGTAACTGAATCAGAGCAAGCCGTGGAAGTGGGTATTAACATTAGACACATCATTACAGTTACACTGGCAAAGCCTGCTCTGATTCAGTTACATTTCAATCTCACCTTATATTGCTACAAATAAGCAGACAGTGACTCACAGAATTTGATAAAATTAGTAAAAATTTAGTCACGTTATAATCTTATAATTATAGATACCATATTTGTGCAAATTAAAAGTGTTAAAAAAATTATAAAAAAATCAAAAGAACGAAAGTTTAATTAGATATTGTTACAAGAGTTAAACGTTAAACGACAGATAGAAGAAACATTTTACTACTTTTGAAACCAAGAGTCGCAATTTTACTAATGTTAGAAATTAGAGACGATATCTTTTATTAATTTCAAAATCATCAAAAATATTTTTCTAATTTGGATAACTGAAAGCAAGACTTTACTAATTTTAGAAGCCATAAGCATCATTTTACTAATTTTAAAAGCCTGAAGTTGACATTGGTTATTAAATTTTACTTTTTTTATATAAACAAGCAGTTTACTGAGCAAATAGATTTCATAAAAATTTGAAATTTTTGGTGACGTTTCAGAGCTTTTATTAATCCTTTATCTGGCGCAGAAAATTATAATACAAAATTACAAACTAAGGAGTAAGTGATGTAGTTAAAAAACGTAACTTTACTAATTTTGAAGTCAAAGGAGACATCTTTTAACAATTTTAAATCTGATGAAAACAGAGACGACAATGGTTTTCTAATTTGGAAAACCTAAAGCGACAATTTCCTAATTTTAAAAACCATAAGCACCATTTTACTAATTTTGAAAGTCTGAGGTTGCATTGGTCATTAATTTTTTTTTTAATTAAAACTTTCAGATTACTATAGAGATAGATTTATTTAGAAAACTAGATTTTTTACCGACGTTTTGAGACTTTTATTGGTTCTTCATCTGGCGTAGAAACCAAGTAGTAGTAATTGTTATAATTGATAAACGTATCTTTACTAATTTTTAAAACCAGAAAAAACATGTTTTAACAATTTTAAATCTGATGAAAACAGAGACGACAATGTTTTTCTAATTTGGATAGCCATAAGCAACATTTTACTATTTTTAAAAACTATAAACTCCATTTTACTAATTTTAAAAGCGTGACGTTATTATCGGAATTAAATTATACCTTATTTTACAAAAACTGTCATATTACTGAAAAAGTAGATATATTTAGAAAAGCGACGTTTCGGAGCTTTTATTAATCCGTCATCTGGTGTAGTAACTATGTACTGAGTGTTGTAATTGAGAAATGTAACTTTACTAATTTTAGAAGCCAGAGAAGACATCTTTTAACAATTTTAAATCTGATGAAAACAGGGACAACCATGTTTTTCTAATTTGAAAAACCGAAAGCAACATTTTACTAATCTTAGAAGCCATAAGCATCATTTTACTAATTTTGAAATCCTGGCGTTGACATTGGTCATTAAATTTTACTTTTTTATATAAATAGTAAGACTACTGAGCAAGTAGATTTCAAAAACTAAAATTTTTGGTAACGTTTCGAAGCTTTTATTAATTCTTCATCTGGCGTAGAAAATTATAATACTTAATTACAAACCAAGCAGTATGCTGTTGTTAAGAAACGTAACTTTACTAATTTTAAAAGCCAGAGAAGACATCTTTTGACGATTTTAAATTTGATGAAAACAGAGACAAAAATGTTTTTCTAAATTAAAATACCAGAAACAACATTTTACTAATTTTGAAAACCATTTTAGCACCATTTTAATAATTTCGAAAGCCTGGCGTTATCACTAAAATTAATATTTACCATATATTTTATAAAAACCGTCCCATTCTTGAAGAAATAGGTTTATTTAGAAAATTACATTTTTCAGCGACGTTTCGGAGCGTTTATTGGTCCTTCATCTGGCGTAGTAACTATGTAGTGAGTGGTAAAATAAATTTACTAATTTTAAAAGTAGAAAAGTCATTTTTTATCAATTCTAAATCTGATGAAAACAGAGACAACATTGTTTTTCTAATTTGGTAAACTGAAAGCGACATTTTACTAATTTTAAAAACGCTAAACACCATTTTACTAATTTTGAAAGACTGGCGTTGCCATTGATCATTAAATTTTACATTTTTTTCATAAAAATTGTCAGATAACTGAAGATGTAGATTTATTTAGAAAATTAGATTTTTCGGCGACGTTTCGGAGCTTTTATTAATCCGTCATCTGGTGTAGTAACTATGTAGTGAGTGTTGTAATTGAGAAATGTAACTTTATTAATTTTAAAAGCCAGAGAAGAAATCTTTTGACGATTTTAAATTTGATGAAAACAGAGACAAAAATGTTTTTCTAATTTAAAAATCCAGAAACAGCATTTTACTAATTTTGAAAACAATTTTAGCATCATTTTAATACTTTCGAAGGCCTGGCGTTATCACTAAAATTAAAATTTACCATTTTTTTTATAAAAACCGTCCGATTCTTGAAGAAATAGATTTATTTAGAAAATTACATTTTTCAGCGACGTTTCGGAGCGTTTATTGGTCCTTCATCTGGCGTAGTAACTATGTAGTGAGTGGTAAAATAAATTTACTAATTTTATTAACCAGAGAAGTCATCTTTAAGCGATTCCAAATCAGAAAACAAAGACGACAATGTTTTTATAATTTGAATAACCGAAAGCGACATTTTACTAATTTTGAAAACCCGAAGTCGATGATTGTCATTAAATTTTACTTTTTTCAATAGTTGGTTTACATTTTTTATTTTTTATTTTGTTTTCCAGTTCTTGAAAGCTTTAAAATGCCTCCCAAAAAAAATTCTGTTTTTATTACGGCTTTCTTCTCTTCTTTTCCTAGTTTTTTTTGTTGTGTTTAAATTTCACTAATTCAGTATTGAGTACTCTTTCAAATTGTTTTTAATTAGGTAAAAATTAAAAACGCTGGAGTGTTAGAAACCATCAGTAAAGCTGGCTTTTCTCTATATTTTCTTGTTGTTTCTTTATTTTGTTGTTGTTTTGCTTTACTTGTTCTTAATAATTTTACCAGTTGAGTTTTACAGTTCTCAAGTTTCTCGTCATTTACGTTTTCTACAAATTAAATGTAAAAAAAATGTAAAAACGTGAAAATTATTACTCGTATTTCATGTCAAATTAAATAAATAAAAATATATTTAATACAATAAACAAAAAAGAATACAATCATAAAAAAAATATTGTTAATTTAGATGCTTTTTATATTTTGATTTCAACTAAATTGTATAAAGCTCTCGAATATTTATGAGCTAGAATAAAAATGTTGTAGCAAATTTAGTTTTTGATTTTAGTTATTTATTTATTAGTTTATTATTCATAAAATTACAGTATTTATGGTAAGACAAAGAGTCTAAATGATTAATAATTGTGATTTCAGACATGTAAATCTTTTAATAAAAACTCCTCCACCGATCCCATCCCTTAAAAAAATAAAATAAAAAACTCTGAGTAATAAGCCTTCGCTAATTGCTTTTAAATAATGAATAATCCTGGAAAAAGGGAAAGAACGTAATAGAGAAATCTAGCGAGATGATAATAAATGAAAAGGATGATACTGAATCTTTTTGCATCGTCCAATGGCGCAAGCAAATATATCACAGCACAAAGACCTCATCATCCATCTTGCTTATAACAAAACAAATCCATTAAAGCCCTCTCACTTTAATCTGGTCGTAAAAAAAGTGTTTAGTGTTTAGCCATAAACTGTATCGGTATCCCCACTAACTGCGATCCGGTATACCGGAACAGGACTGTGTCTCCGTCCTCGTCCTGTTTGCTTTCTCGCAGGACTCCTCTTCCTGCTCGCGACTCCGCCCCCGGATTCCCAAAGAACACTGCGCAAGTTCGCATACGATTCCAGCATCTGGACCTCCCCTAGCAACGTCAGTATCTCGTGTTGATCTGTCATTTGTCCTGCTCCGATTGTTCTTCTTGTGCAGATTAGGCCGACCGAGCGATAACAAGGACCAAATTAAAAAATTTTTTTTTGAGTGATTATGGCGCGAAACGACGAGTGAACGGTGAACGAGTTTCGGAAATTTGAAGGGTTAGCGCGGGAGACGAGGGGGCTGAGCCCCCGGATCCGACATCACGATTTTCGGCGACAGTCACAAGGTAATTAACATAATTTAAAAAAATCAAAATTAAAAAAAATATTTTTATAGTTTTTTGTTTGTTATTTTCTCTATTATCATCTTGTTTATATCTGATCAAATGACTTCTCTCCCCTTTGTATTTTATTACATTTTACTCCTGTTTTCGCTCTTAAACCGCACTTAAGTGCTCTCGTAATTACTGTTAATAAAATCACGGCCTCCCCTATTTTGTCCTTCAATTTTTTTTTGATTTAATACTAATAAAAGCAATAAGTTTTGATTAAAAAAATATACCGAGTGTGCCATGTTTTTATTAAAAAAATCATATAATTAAAAAATATATATAAATATGCGAAAATTTATCTTTCTAATTTTTATAAGAACCAATTAGGTATTTTACATAACAGCTACTTTGGTATGGTATATAACAAAGTGGAAAAGCCCCCAACACCATCAACTTTGTTTTGCTTATTAAATTTACAACATTGCCTTAATTCATCAGAAAAAAAGGGTTTTAACAACAAAATTAAAAAAAAAACTAAAATTATTATTAAAAACTGTAACAGCAGATCTGAAATACATTTTTTAAAATAACAAAATTATTTAAATTAATTACTAGATTATTAAATAACTGTCAATAAAATAATTTTTCTGGTTATTTTGAAAAAAGAAGTAAAACTTGAAACACCCAGTATATACTTATAGACGAAATAAAATTAGTAATATAAATAATAGTGTTTTAAAAATACTATTTCTAGTCGTTCTTTGATTATTCTAATACAGGGTGTCTCTTTTATTTGGTCCTTTAGAAGTACATTTTGAGAAACATCCAGTACCTATTTTACTTAGACTTTTGTTCATGATCTTTTTTATCTTTTTTTATAGAAAATAGTGGCACTATACCAGATACTAGATATAATTTTCTAAATAGCAAAGTACAGTAAAATTTCGATAATCCCAACTAATATTTAATAATAATATTTAACTAATATTTTTTGCTTATTTTTATAAAAAATATTCTCAATTTTCTGGACATGTCGGAAATAACCACTTTTCTAAATAGCAAAGTACAGTAGAACTTCAATAATCTGAACTAATAATTGACAAAACCTTTTCAAATTTTGGGTTTGTTTTAATCATAAAAATGTTTTATTAGACATAAGCTGCGTTTCTTAAAAAAAATTGAGATACACTAAAGCTCTAGATTACCAAAAATAAATTTAAATGCCAATTTCTTGTATATTACAGTAGAATTTAGCTTTTAGAAACATCCAAATGTTTTTTGAGACAGACTGAAAGATAAACTGTACTTCTAATAATTGCTGATAGGCAATAACCACAAAAAAAGTTTTTACTAAATGTTCGGACTATGGAGGTTGTACTGTACTTTGCCAAAACTTTGTTTCCAATTACATAATTTGGCAGTAACTAGTTTTTATATATAAATTAATTTCTATAAAACTGTTTAGAGTTTTTAGTAAAAAGTAACGTGTGTTCAAAAAAATAGACGTTTCTTTAACTGCTAGAAAAATTCTGATATTTCTAAATAACACAACTCCATTTATAAAATATAAAAAACAATTTGTTTATAATTCTTTTAATATAAAATACGTCTTTTCAAAAGTCACTGAAATTTGACATTATTGAATTGATTTGCTATAGTTAAAGTTTCATTTCTACCTCTAAACGTTATTTTTCTGCCGGCGGCAGCAAAAGTAATTTTCTCTTACTGCTATATATTCCACGTTTTAAAAAAAATGTTTTAAATGCGGCGCCAAAGTCGCTGTTTGTGCTTCACACTAAATCTGTTTCAAATACGGCAGGAAACAAAACTTTCAGAAATTACTTTAACGTTAATAAGGCGATAAAATTATTATTTTTTAAATGAAATCGTTTCTAGGATAAACAATTAAAATTAGTCTAAAAAAATTTCTTAGAAATGTCTTGGATGCCAAAGACAATAGTTTATTACATAAAAAAAGTAATTTAAAAATTTTTGAAAACAGAGAGCGACACTTAATTAAATTTTTTTTAATAGAGTATTAAATATTAAGAACGGTAAAAATATTTTGCTGTAAATTAACGTCGAGTTTTCGTTTGCAACAAATAAACAAAATCATTACCACCCTTTTCCTGGGTCCGATTTAATCAGAGAAAGATCTTCTTAATCCAGCGAGATTAAAATACAGGGTAATTTTTCTAAAACAGTTTACCCAATTTTTGTTGCTAGGAGAACAAGTTTTAATGATAAAATCACGTTGATACTAGCACTCTCTTCAGCACCCCTGGAATTGACATAAAAAACTCTCGTTTTGAAGATTTTTGAACGCTCTTTCTGCTGATCTACTATTATTTTTGTTAAATAAAAATTTCAAAAAAAAAAACAAAGTACGTCAACAAAAAGAGTGTTCAAAGGCCTTCAAAATGAGCTACTACTCGACTCACTTCGCCCATTTAATTCCAGAGGTGTTCTGCCCTGGAATCATCAAAAGAATTTACCACGAATACATGTCCCCTATCAATAAAAATCGACCTGTTTAAATTTTTTATTTAAATCGAAATTATTACCGAAAAAATTGGAGTAGACTGTTTTCAAAAAATCACCCTGTATATCAATTGTTAATTTTGTTTGAACATAAAAGTTGAAAATTACGTAACTACAATTTTTGGAACATTTTATTAATACAGGAAATTTCAAGTGGGAGATATTCATTAATTGCAGGATTACCAACAGAATCAATTCTTTACAGGTACAGAATACAGTTGGATATAAAATTTGCAATTTAATCTTATTTTCAAAATTGAAGACATAACTTTTGTTATAAATCTTCCAGTAATTACACTGTGTACTAAAAAAAAATCTAGACCACTCTGAATAAAACGTTAATCATTTCTGCAAACACCACATTTTTCAAAATGACAATAATTTATGCTAGTTCTACAAATTTTTTGTTGAATTTTTGTTCCTTAAAATTTAGAAAACAATTATCAAGGAGGATTTTCGTTGAGGTCTCGCTTACCTTCAACGACAATAATTCATAATTACAAGTCTTATAAATGTGACAGAAAGTATCATTTTTTGCCCTAGAGCATAAAATATTATTTCAAATCGTATTTGTCTTTTTGTTTGTCATTTATGTAAGAATCGAACACTTTGACTTATAGATAAAAATTTCTTTTATGTTTTTACTTGATTTAATTGAAGAAAAATAGGTATAAAAGCATCTCCGTATGTTCAGGCATTATTTCAGCTTGCTAATGCCAATTTTATGCTCTTGAAACGCAGTAGACTGTACTTTCAAAAAACTGCAGTCCAAGAAGTTTTATTTTTTAAATGTTACTGTAGTTACTCGAAAAATAGTAATCCCGGGTTTTACAAAAAATAAAACCCCGAAATTTTATTTTAAAATTTAGTTCTTACAATCAATTTCACTCATAATATTATCAATAATTTATTGGTGTGACTTTTTTCGGTATTTCATTTGGTCTACTCCTGTTGTTGTTTTTCTTTTATAATTCTTTAAAATTGCTTTTTTTACATTTTTCGTGTTGAACAAGAGACTGAAAATTATTAATTTATAAAGTAGACATGCTGAATATACAATCTGAAATATTATATCGGCCAAATAGTCACCGCGGCAAGCAATTAATATCAACATTTCTAGAAAATCACGAAACTAAGAAAGCGCTTTAACAATTCAATATTTTGTTTTAAGTTTTGCTAAAATTCAAAGTATATTTAAGTGATGACACACTGCAATAAACTGAAAACAGATATACAAAACGTTATTGATAAAATTGAAGAGAAAAAAATCGAAAATTTGAAAAAAAAAGTCGAGATTTGCTGTATTACAGTCGCGGCGACTATTTAACCGACTTATTTCATAAATTGTGACATGTTTACTGTATAAATTAATAAGAATTGTGCAAATAATGACTAATCTGATTCTGATAGCTAATTTCAGTTTCAAATCTGTCTAAAACACGCCGATCTGATCACTAAGAAGCCGTATATCTCTCCATTAAGTCTCTGATTATGCCCGATAGGGGCCTTATTAAATTTATAAATACGAAGCGATATGTCTTTATCAAATCATCATGATATTAGTATTTGACACAGTAATTTAAATGTTATTTTCATCAATTGAATTACAGCAAGTCAACATAGCTTAAATAAAAAAACACACAGAAAAATTAAAATAAGCATCAGTATAAAGTCCTAGTAATTAAGTTAATTTCTTTCATTAAGCAACGCGTTACATTCTATTAAATTGTACCTAATAAGTGCAGATGTTCTCGAATTCTCAGTATACGTTTTTCGAATTTATTAACGAATTTTGTTATGTGGGCGCCGACTATATCCAAGACAACAAATAGCCAGATCCATCAACTGTCCAATGAAGACTTGATTGTTTTCATGATTTCTATTAGTGGCTCTAATAACAACAATCAACAATGCAACGACTTGATTTAAAGAGTTTTTGGATTAGTATACAGTATGTCCCTGAATTGATTTTGAAAGAAGAAATAGTTTCTTATTATTTTTGATTTCTTAGAAAACTTCACTCTTGTTGAATTGGCCTGCTTGTTTTTCAAATTCCAAAAACACAAATCACTTTTTATTTAACTCAAATTGTTCTCGAGCTAGAAAATATTTAAATAGGGCTTAATTTTTATTTAATAAATTTAACAAATGGTAAGATAAATTAAAATTCTTAAAAAGCTAAACAATTAATTTTCTATTCAAATAATGTTTCTTCTTTTTCGGTACAGATTTTCAATGCAATTCAGTAAAACTGCGTCTTATTTTAAAATTTTATTCGTCTTGAAGATTCCTTGTAATTGAGTTTTACTTATCCCAGTTTTCTTAAGAGAGCAATATTAAAGCTTCTTTTGTGGAATGAACGGCAAGAACTGAAGCAGCATGGTCGTTATTAAACAACTTTTTTGACTTTTTAATGTTTAAAACCGAGCCCGTTTTAAAGAATTTGGTAAGCAAGTTTAGAAATCAAAAGTTTCTTGGTTGAACGTCTTCTATAAACTTACGTCTCAATTAGCCATTGTTTAACTGTTCTTAAACATTCTTTTAATACGAGAATTTTACAATTATTCGTTGACTGATCAAAGACTAGTCGAATCTACCGATTATTACTATTCAAAATTTAAATTTTTGTTACAACGTTTTATAACAGTAACTTTTTGATTGTCATTTTAATTGCTAAATGACGTACTTTTACGCACTAGTGCGTAAAAGTGCCATACTTTTAAGCACTAGTGCTCAAAAATATTTATTATAAACATGAAAGGTATAATTACTTAAGTGACTAAATTGAACATTCGAAGATTTCAGATTTACTTCCTGAACTTCAATACAAGTGGAAACGGTACTTGTAGACGCCACTTCAAATTTGTTATTTTTTTATTTTTATCAAAATTGCGTTTTTGCTTTCACCAGAGTTTTCTATGTAACTTTCCGCAACAGAACTCGATCGCCATCCTCCATGCCTTTTAAGTAATGTAATACCTGCTCCTAAATCTGCTAAGAGTGTTGCTGAACAACGACGAAAGCAGTGTCCG
This sequence comes from Tribolium confusum, assembly GCA_029207805.1. Lineage (NCBI taxonomy): Eukaryota > Metazoa > Arthropoda > Insecta > Coleoptera > Tenebrionidae > Tribolium > Tribolium confusum. The sequence continues at coordinate 2,273,707 of JALGAY010000007.1, read as the reverse complement.
GTATATTCTTTTGCATTTAGAAGGCCGAGACATTCTGCGATTTTTTTAGACATATCTCCAATAGTATTTATACCAACGGGTAGCGTCCAGCACCTGGAATTTCTATAGGTTTAAAAGAATCTCTGAAGTTCAGTATGAGGAGGTCGAAGCTGTGCGTATTTGCGGAAAATTTCTAAGAATCTAATTACATCTACAAATCCTTCAGTTAATGTAATCATTCGTAAATTTTAGTCTTGCTGTTCGGTATCTTCACTTTAATAAAACTCGTACAACCTTCTGTATCTTCCACCTTCAAAAACGCAATTTCTTCTCTGCGTAACACGCTAAAATCCCAGTAATTAGCACAACTTTTGACAATAAATAGTCTTTGTCATCGGCTGTTTTCATAAAACGTTCTATCTCTTTCTTGGTAAATATTTTGCATTTTTTGCTCTGTACTCACTGGCATTTCTTTTTAGAAATGTAATTAAGTTTGTAAATTTTTTGATATCTACATTCTTGTTAAGATATGCCATAGTTCTTAGCATTGAGTAGGTACTCCATAAAGTAGCAAGCTTATACATAGAAGATAATTTCGAGAAATAGACCAAAAGTACCTTTTCTTCAATACTTGTTGCATTTTTTTCCTCACACCAACTACCAAATTTCCTGTATGTTTCCTTGTAAATTTCCTTAGATTTTTCTGGCACTAAGCACTGCAGCTTCCGCAGAATTTTCAATGTCGGAATCAAATTCAGAATCGTTTATTTTTGTGTTTCTTTATTACAGAACTTAAACACAAAACCCAAATTAACAGTCTGTAACTTTATAAAAACAGTAAACAACGAAATTTACATCCACAGCAAACTGCCGTCTGCCTGCTGTACAATGTAAATGTTCGATTGAGATCATTATATTTGAAAGAAAAATCTGTTATAAAACGCTGTAACAAAAAATCTTGAATGAAATCGATGTCTTTTAACCTTTTTGACGTGTTAGACTCGTTAGACTTGTGGTCCAAGATTCAAGTCGCGTGCTTAAAAGACTCTCTTTTTGCAATTTATTGCATTAACAGCTATTTTATATTTTACGCAATCATAATACCAAAATAAGGTAATATATATTCGGTTGAATAATTTCAAGAATCACTAAAATACAAACACAATTACCTTTATTTTTAAATAGTTGTTTTACTATTGTCCGATAGTTTATATAGTTAAATCTTTATGACGCTTCGCAATTGAGTTTGCACTTAATTTACACGATGCAGGATGTGTCTTATTAGCGATATGTCATATCCACAAACCTAATTGTTGTAATAGGGTTAATAAACTAAACGGTGCAAAACAGTTATCTGGACTAAGAGAAGAGCAGCCGACAGAAGTACTGTATATACGTGGCGTGCTGCGAGTTTTTTTTAATTAAGCACCCACTTAAACAAATGAAGGAATTCCCGAGATCAGGTGTCGGTGTCGTTCCCGAAGAGCCTCTATCATTAATATCAATTGGCTGTAGGTAATGTGCGTTCCCTGAATTAGACGTGATTAGCATATTATGCCGCCCCGTCTAAGCAAACATGTAGAGTAGTTGCTGTACGGTCGAAATTGCATTCCATACGTATGATTAGGGACTAATTCGCTGACGGAGGGGGCCCTCTGTAAGGGATATCCACTCTAATAGAATTAGAGATAGAGCCCCCGTGAGCTGACGAGGACCCGATGCAAGACTATAACAAGCGGTAATCTAGACCGACGCATCACGATAATCTCATCAATTTTATATTCGCATGTTAATTATTGAAGGAGGGACTAAGGAGGGAAAATATCACATTAAAAAGAACGGATGAAACACGAATTTTAAATTATAAAATGAGCAGGAACTAGGTTAAAGCAGCTCTGAAAAAATATTTATAATCGGCCCATTTATGATCTAATTAAAGAAAATTATGTTGAGGCATTATTTCAGGCTGCTAAAGCCAACTTTATGTCCTTGCAATGTAATATACTGTAATTTCAAGAAACTGCATTCTTAGAAGTTTATTTTTTGTAAATATTATTGTAGTTATCTAAAAAAATGTAAATTCTAGGTTTTACCACGATACACTTACACCGGTATGCTATTGCGCATCGTGTGACGTCACATTCGAAGCAAAATATGTGCCATCTTCATGCACGACATAGGGAGTTCAGTTAATATTAACATCTTGTAAATGAGTTTATATCCCAAACGTATGGTAATATGTCGCATAAAAATATAAAAAACAAAATACAATGGAGGTATTGTAAAATTTGTGTTGCGATTGTAATTCTTATAGCAAGCTACGGCACAACCGGGCATTTTATCTAATTAATAAGTATTAATTACAGAGATCTTAAATACACTGCAATTTCGTTTATATTATTACGGTAGGTACTACGAACGTGTTTGAAAGGAGATTTTTCTCTCAGAAATGAAGCATTTTACAGGAAGAGTAAGCAGGTTTGAGCGTGCTTGCTTCGCAGATGACGTCATGCGCAAGATTCGCTTAACTGAATCAGCTAAGGAACATACCGGTGTAAGTGTATCGTGGGTTTTACAAAATAAAAACTCGAAATTTTATTTTAAAATTTAGTTTTTGAAATCAGTTTCACTCATGATAAATTCTTTAAAATTACTTTTTTTAATATTTTTGGTGTTAAATGAAAACACTGAAAATTATTTATTTATAAAGTAGAATGTTGAAGTTACAAATAAAATATTTTGACGGCTAAATAGTCACAGCGGCAAAAAAAGGGCTAAGAAGGGACCACATAACATTAAAAAGAACGTTTGTAATACAAATTCAGGATTATAAAACGAGCAAGAACTAGACTGAAAAAACTCTAGAAAAATTTTTTCAATCGGATTTTCATTTTTTGGATTATTGAATAACCAAATTGACAGAATTTTTGGTATAAAGCGACTTATCTAAAATTACAAAGTAATTTCTTTTATCTGCTCGTGAAATTATCAAATTTTCAGTTTTAGCTTTTTTCAGAATTGAACTTACTGCTTTCTTCTCTCTGAAAATCTGCTCATAAAAGTAATTTTGAAAAGCTGAAATTTAGTTACTTATTGAAGACTAAATTGATAAGAGAAACATAAAAAGTTTTTCAGTATTTTTCAAATTTAAAATGGCAGTTTCGCAATTAATAGCTAAATTATGAATATCTGTAATTGTAAAAGAGAAGGGAGAGACGCTTAAGACGGGCGTCTCGCTTATTCGCCCGGGCCAGAGACGTCCGGGTAGAGGGACGCAAAAGAAAGTGCTGTAAAGTGGCGGTATCTAACAAGTGGTAGCCAAATTAAAGTTGAGGAATAAAGATTTCCTGATGAAAGCTATTCACAAATTCAAGTGTATCAATGTGAAGGTTGAATCAATCGATTATATTGAATGAAAAAATTGATTTTTTTATATTAAGAGCGTGAAGAGACTGTTTTTTATTCTAACTGCAAAAAACAGCTTTTCGATTAACATAAACAATGTTTATTATGCATATATTGTTTTAAATAGTGCTCATTTTATAACAATTGTAAAGAAAAATAATTTTATTAAAACTTATTGCCAGAACGCATTTTAGGCATTGTCAATCAAGAGGGCAAATACGAAATCGTAGTGAAAATAATTACCTATATATTTATTTCTTAACAACAGTAGCAACCTTGAATCTGTAATACCAAGAAGTACCCACTTGACACTTTATTTAATACTAATAATAATAAAGGTCTTTATTGTGCAAATAAAAAAAGATACATTTAATACGTTCTAAACATAAGTAATATTTGCACAAAAGCCGAAGATCAGGTGGATGTGTGGTGCCAGAAGCAACCACATATCCTCTGTTTTTCATCTTAAGCTTAATTTCTTTTTTATTCCTAGAAATGAAGTGATGTTTATTGTTTCTCACACTTTAACAGAAAGCGATTAAATTTGCCAATGTTCTTACATTTCTTGCGTTGTAAGTTTACAGTGTGTGAAGTTAGGCAGCATTTTCAATTATTTTTAAATATTATTAATTTAAATATTTCATAGTATTTGAATAATGTACAGTGAGAACCATTTGTATGGAGTAACTTCGATAAAAATTCAGGAATTTGTTTTTCAAGAAAACGCTTAAACACGTTTTCTGTTATTCTTCAACGCGCATTTTTTGGCAAAAAAAAATTGAATATACAGGATGTCCCAACATCGAGATACGACCCTCAACTTTGAAATTTTTAATAAAAACTCCAATTTTTTTAGCATATCTAAATTCTACATAGAATTTTGCGTATTTTTTAAGTAGCAACACTATGTCAATTTTTAGGTGTTTTTTTTAAAAAAAGCGTAAGCCTTTTGAAATGAATAAATTCGATAAAAATTCAGGGATATGTTTTTCAGGAAAACGCTTAGAGCTGTATTCTGTTATTTTTCAACACACATTTTTTGACAAAAAAAAAATAGATATACAGGGTGTCCCAAATTCGAGATACAACTCTCAACTTTAAAATTTTAAATAAAAATTTAATTTTTTTAGCGTATCTGAACTCTAGTATAATTTTGAGTATTTTTTATGTAGCTATGTAACTATGTCGATTTTCAGTTGTTTTTGAAAAAAAGGCATGATCTATTTTTGAAATTAATAAATTCAATAAAAAGTCAGGGATTTACACGTAGAATTTAGATATGCTAAAAAAATTGGGGTTCTCAATTGAAATTTCAACGTTGAGAGTCGTATTTTGATTTTGGGACACCCTGTTATCCTTTTTTTGATCAAAAAATGCGCGTTGGAAAATAACAAAATACGACCCCAAGCGTTTTCGTAAAAAATAAATCCCTGAATTTTTATTGAATTTATTCATTTCAAATGGTTCATGCCTTTTTTTTCAAAAACAACAGAATATCGACATAGTGTGTGCTACATAAAAATACGCAAAATAATACGTAGAATTCAGACATGCTAAAAAAAATGGGGATTCTACTAATAGTATATCTACTATTTTTATAACTTTTAAATAACAGGATACCTGTTTCAGCGTTTTCCTGAAAAAAATATCCCAAAATTTTTATCGAAGTTATTTCATACAAATTGTTCACATTGTATTGTTGGATAATCTGCTTATAGAATAAGTATTAAAATATAATAAATCAATTAATCATCGTTATATCAACCTTATATCAGTAATTTTTCTTAGCTTACCAGTAAAAGCAGTGAGTGTGTGCTACAAACATTATTTTTTTAAAAAAAGACGTGTTAAAACTGTTAAAAAAAACGATTGGAAGAAGGAGCGAAAGACATTGATAATTGCGACTTTGTGAATTTTTTTCTAATCTGCTACATTTTTACATATAGTACATATTACTACATTATTATAGTGTCACACTTTTCAATGGTCGCCTTTTAAGTACCTATATTATATCCTTTTTTAAGGTTACCTGTGAGGAACAATTATTAGAGATATTCCATTCCATTATTGGCCAGTTCAATAATTTACGTTATCTCAATGAAAGACAACATCGACTAAATGCTTCCAAATTTGGTGCAGTTGTTAAAAGGCGAGCAACAACAACATGTGATATACTAGTTAAATCTAAACTATCAATTCTGTAAATACTTCCGCTACACAATACGGAAAAGTTAACGAACTGGTTGCTTTAGAAAAATTTGTAGAGTTAACTGGGAAAAAAGTCTCTCCGTCGAGACTTTTTGTTGACCATGTTTACGGCTTTTTAGGAGCATCTTCCGATGGGTTTGCTATTTTTACTTGAAACTTCATCTTTTACAAAATAGTATATTTTACAACAAAGCATAAAAGTAAGGTAAACTAAACAGTATTTATTAAATATTGTTAAAAACTCAGTATATTTATAAAATGTGATAAGTAAAAACGCCATTTTGAAGCAATAAAGAAGCTATTTAGCCAGTATGTATTTCTATGTTTAGTATTATAATTATAAATAAGCAGAGAAAATTAATAAATGGTCAGTATGCAACAGTCGGTAATATGTAAAGTAAAAAAAATATGCAGTACTTTCACAAATTGTATTATTTTTTTTAGGCAGTGCCTTTATGATGCAAGACGCTTCGCGCGTAAAATATGTTTTTTTTACGATAGGCAAAATAGTAACTGCTGAAAATTTGGAATATTTAGTTACGATTGAATAATTATCGAAATACAATAATCACAGATAAGTACTTAAAATTTCCAGAGCTTACTAGTCTGATTATCGTAAAATAACTCGATTATTTATCCTAAGGCATAACACAGTCAAACGGCTTAACTGACGCATTTGGTTTTTTTGTGATATATTTGTAAGACTTTGGAGATCGTGCTAAGGATATTTTAGTATAAATCTATTTACGTACTTTTGAGAAAATAATTGCCAAACTTTAGGTTTAATTTCGGAATATTTTTCAAACTTAATTATCTTTTGTTAATAAATCTTTTTGGAAATAAAAAAATATACCAGTCCTATGAGAAAAGTGTTGGCTTTCATATGTGACCAAGTTTATTTAATTTGGTTTTAGTAAACTCAAATGGTATGCGTTTCAATTACGCTCATTTTCCCCATAAGCGGTAACATAGCTAAACGCCCGCCTTAAAAGCTTCCTTCAAATACCAAACTTTATTCAAACAGTTTGTTAGAGTTTCGCTTATTTTTCAGGAAAATAAAAATGCCACAAAAAATATCATTTTCCACACAGAACAAAAGATTCTTGTTATGTTTGTCATTTAAGCAAAAATTGTCCGTTTTTACGGATTTAAAAAAAATCTATTTTATATTTTTATTTGATTTCATTGAAGAAAAGTAGGCATAAAGGCATCTCTCTATGTTTAAGCATCATTTCAGGCTGTTAATGCCAACTTTCTGCCCTTGGAACGTAATCTATGTACTATATTTTAAAGAAACAGCATTTTTAGAAATTTTATTTTGATAAATGTTCCTGTAATTACCCGAAAATTGCTAAATCCTAGATTTTACAAAAGATAAAAATCCAAAATTTAATTCTGGAAATTAGTTTTACTCATATTCACATCGATAATAATCTATTGGTGCTTCTCTTTTCGGTATTAAATTTAATGTACTCCTGTTGTCTGTCTTTTTTTTACAATTCTTTAAAATCGCTTCTTTTTATTTTTTTGTGTTGAATGAGACACTGTAAATTACATTGGCCAATAATAAAAATAGTTTTGATTTTTTCCTCCGATGTTTTTGCACAGTTAGATTTTATTATCTATTCTTTTATCGAATACGAAATTAACTTTTTTCTGATAGCTTTAGATTTGAGTTTCTTGTCAACTACCCTCAATTTAAATCATTTGTGCAGTTATTAAGGTTTAACTTGACACAGAATTATTTATTTGTTAATTTTCGGTATGTCTACGATTCGGAGACGTTGTTTAAATGATCCAGACAGTTTTTGTGACATATGTGGCGAGTATATATTCAAAAAAATTCGAAAACTAATTTCAAACTTTGTTAAAACAACGTATTTACGATACGTTGAATAAGAGAAGTGTAATTTAGATAAGAAGGCCTCACAATTGTGTGTCAAAAATGCGTCGTGTGTTTACATCAATTGTGTAAAGTGTTGAGTGGAAACAAAACTGCTATCAAATATAAGACACCAATGATATAGAGAGAACCTCAAAACCACCACGACGACTGCTATTTTTGTGTCGTAAATATTAACCGCATTAATTCCGAAAATCGCAGTCAGTGGCCTTATCCTAACTTACACTATGCTCATCGACCTCTTCTACACTCTTCTGACCAAGAAAAAATACCATCATCACTTACTAGTTTCAAAGAAACAGATTATAATATGGAAATTGATACCGACAAGGATCCAGATTTTACAGTTGAGTCAGCCCCACAACTGTTTGATCTAAACGAATTAAATGATTTAATAAGAGATCTAAATTTATCAAGAGAAGCTTCAGAAGTTTTGGCATCTCGTTTAAAAGAAAAAAATTACTTAAACCAAGCACAAAAATTCCTTTTTTCCAGCAAACATTACTTGGTTTTTTGTGCCGATATCGGAGGTCTCTTGAAAAAAATGGGCTGCCAAGAATACGTATAATCCAAATGATTGGCGTCTGTTTATAGACAGTAGCAAGAGAAGCTTAAAGTGTGTTCTACTCCATAATGAAAAGAAGTATAGTTGTATTCCAATCAGACATTCCACCTTTATGAAAGAAGAAAATAACACAATTTCGTTAGTACTGGACAACATTAAGTACCGGGATCATAACTGAGTAATTTGTGTAGATTTAAAGATAGTCATTTTTCTCCTCGGGCAACAGAGTGGATACACCAAATACCAATGTTTTATGTGTCTATGGGACAGCCGAGATAGACAACAACATTGATCGCAGAAAGTTTGGCCAGTACTCGAGAATCTAATGCTTGGTACAAAAAATCTTACTAACTTGTCACTGGTATGTCAAGATCGCATTATAGTGCCACCTCTACATATTAAACTGGGCATTATGAAACAGTTTGTAAAAGCCCTCAACAGAAACGGTGAATGTTTTGCATTTCTTATAAGCAAATTCCCAGAAATAAGCATAGAAAAGTTAAAAGCAGGTATCTTTGATGGTGCGCAAGTTAAATAACTTGTAAAAAATCAAAATTTTATAAAGTCGATGAATAAACTTGAGGCTAAAGCTTGGGAAGCATTTGTTTTGGTGATGAAGAATTTTTTCAGAAATAATAAGTCGGCCAACTATTTAGAGTTAGTTGAGAACATGCTATCTAATTTGAAAGACTTGCACTGCAACATGAGTATCGAGCTTCATTACTTAGACTCGCATTTAGATCAATTCCGAGAAAATTTAGGCGACTATAACAAAGAGCAAGGCGAAAGATTCCACCAAGACATACGAACAATGGAAGTACGTTATCAAGGAAGGTGGGATACCCATATGATGGCTGATTACTGTTGGAGCTTACAAAGGAATCAGCCTGAAGCCGTTCATTCATGACAATCGTATAAAAGGGCATTTCATAGTATTTCATAACAACATCTTAAACATTTTGGTATTTTTGATAAAAATTGTAATTTTTTATTAATAAAAAATTGGAGCTAATAAATTAAAAGTAGTATTATTTCCGTAATTAGTGCTTTTGATATGTCCTATATAGTACAAAATATCTCAGGAAAAAAGTATGTGCTGACCAGTGTTATTAATTCATAAAGTAGACATGTTGAAAATGTAAATAATAGTATATCAAGTATGGAGAACGGTAAAGAATGCTTACCGTTCGAAGACAAATGTTTGGAGGAGGAGCGAAGCGACGACTCCAATTATTGTCTGAAAACGGTAATCCTTAACGTTCGACATACTTATAACGTTTTTTGCGCGATTGGAGTTTCTAGAATAATAATAATAATAATTTATATCAATACATTTGTGATAATCGGGAAGATTGAAACTGAAAACTTTGGGTGGCTGTTCCATGGTTGCTATGGTTTTGTTCCAAACAAGTAAAATTGTCTTTTTGATACAATCATTCCTACAGAGTTCTGTTTTGTGGTTCCGTTTTCGAAGCAAATATAAGCGATTGTGATGATCTACCGGATGATTTAGAAGACGCTTGGCAAGAAGGATGTTCGGCAATAATTCCAGAAAAATCTAAAGCCCGATATGAACAGACATACAAGTTGTTTAAGGAATGGCGTAAAGTAAAGAAGATTTCTGTAAATGAAAAGAGCTTGTTAGCGTATTTTGTGGTGGAAAGTGGACACTTGAAGGCCCCAGGCAGTTTATGGGCGGAGTACCTATTCTATGCTGAAGAGTACAATTTTTCTCCATGATGCTATCGATATTTCTAAGTTTGCTACATTAATTGCTTATCTTAAGAGAAAAAATATTGGATATCGGCCTAAGAAGGCTAAAATTTTTACCAAAGAAGACATGGAAAAATTCTTGAATGAAGCACCAGACGAACAATTTTTAATTCAAAAGGTATGTTGTAGATGATGAGGTGGTACATCTGAGTTCTAAGGAAACAATATATTTGCAGTGGTAGCAATGATATTGGGAGTATCGGGCGCTTGTAGACGAGAGGAATTGTACAATATTAAAATGAGTGATATAGAAGATCATGAAGAAATGTTTATAGTAAATATTCCAAATACAAAAACGAATATTCAGCGAACGTTCACAGTTATTAATAAAGAAAATGAAGCAATTCATCATTTGGAAATACTTCGAAAATACATAAGAATTCGACCAAGCAACCCAACGTCAGATCATTTATTTCTGAACTATCGAAATGGCAAATGCACTAGGTAAGACACAGGAAAAGGCACAATTGGAGGCTGGCCGTCAAAAATTGCAACGTATTTAAAGTTGCAAGCCCCTGAAGGTTTTACTGGACACACGTTTCGACGCACATCGGCTACACTTTTGGCGAATAACGGAGTTGATGTGTTGGGACTAAAAAGACGTGGTGGGTGGCGTTCATCAACGGTGGCCGAGAGTTATGTGGAAGATTCCCTCCAAAACAAAATTGAATTTGCTCATAAAATTTTACGCAGCGATGTTGGTGGACTATTACAACAACCTGAGATTTCTACGTCGGAAAGTTTGTCTATTAACACTAGAAACTCAAATGCGAGTGGTATTACTACTGTTAATTATAATAATTGTACATTTAATTTTAATAAATAAATCGCAAAATTGTTTTCTTAGATTTAATTGCTTACCGTTCACTGAACGGTAAGTGAATTACTTACCGTTTTGTTACATGTAGCAACAAGTAACAGCAACCTACCGTCGTGGAAACAGGCTCAGTAAACTGATAAAAACAACCAATCGCGCAAAAAATATTTTATTGACCAAATAGTCACCACTACTACATTAAAAATTGACAAAAATTCTCGACATAAAGTGACTTATCTAACATTACAACGCAATTTCTCTTATCTGCTTTTGTAATTTTTAAATTTTTAGGTTTAGCTTTTTTCATAACTGAGCTTAGTGTTTTCTTCTTTTGAGAAATGTGGTCTAGAGAGTGATTTTAAAACGTTAACTTCTAGTTATTTATTGAAGAAATTGCTTTATTGAGAACTGAATTGATTGATATAAAAAACAGAAAAAAGTTTTTCAGTTTTTTTAAAATTAACAGCTTAATTATACATATCTGTGATTGTAATAGCGAAGAGAAAGACATTTAAGACTTTCTTTCAAATACTAGTCGTATTTCAAATATTTAAATTATTGAAATGTTTGTTTCAGGAACCAAAATTGTATTTTGTTATTTTTCTTTAGATGATCACTGATCAGTTCCCATTAGGTAAATGGATGTGATTGTGTAGGAATGCAATTCCGCATCTACAATATCGATGTTAGTTCTATGTAGATAAATGAAATTAAAGTGGGTCTAATTCGGCAAAGTATCGATAATATGTCTGTTCTGTTAGGCGCCATGACAGAGTAAGAATAGAAGCGCGCAATATACTCGATGTTATAATTACAAGTATGACGACTGTCTCGCTCATGATGTCACGTATCTACTTAATATAGTTAACTTAATCAGAATTAATTCGCTGTTAATTTAACCGATGCGACCGACAGCGTAGGTTTTATCTAATTTAAAAACACGGCTACATATCTAGATCGTTTCTCCATTAGGTATGCTTGATAATCTGTTTATCTAATTCGAAAAGGTATATTTAAACAATTTAGAATATTTTATTAACTTAAAAATAATGTCAAAGAGGAATATAATACAGAAAGATTGAACTTGAATTTTCGGTTCATTAAAACAATTTTTTCTAATCACGAGAGTAGTGTAACCGTTGGTTACTATAAAATTTATACAGAAAAAATTGCTGGTTGTCTACCTAAATTTAGTTGTTATTTTATAACGTAAAAACTAATTTCTGTTACCGTATTCACGATATTTAATTTTGTTTATAATTATGGCTGATCCAAGAGGCTAAAAGTCTTAGAATTTGTATAACAGCAAGAGATCTACATCTAGATCTCGTAATACAGAGTGAAAAATTAAAACATTTCTTTTTTTAAGTCAGAATTTCACATTGTTTTTCTGACTAACGTAGTTTTTGTTTAAATTTGACTTTTTAAACTCACTACAGTGAGCGCGTTTCATTTTCTTTTTTTTTGTAATTTTTTGTAGTTATTAGTTATGGCGAGCTTAAAAACTCTTTAGAGAGGATTCTCACCAAATTCTACATTCTACAACTGTGCTACCAAGCTGTAATACAATTTTTGTCAAAGAAAACAGCAACTGTTTGAAACAAGATTTAGTGGACAGGCGTTGGAATCTCTGCGATTTTGGAACAGTTTTTACTGACTTTTTTCACTAAATTTCTTTTGTTTTATCGATCTGTGGATTAAAGTTACCTACATATTTTAGGTCCTGAAAGTCAATTAACCAGTAATGACCAACAGGCAGCTACTAGCATCTTTTTATCTCAATTTTGATCTTTTGTATTAATAAATTAATTTAAAAAATATTTTAGTGCCCTTTAGTTGTCCCTAAAATGTGGCATTTAATAAATAGAACCACAAAATATGTATTTAATTTATTATAACAAGTGATTAAGAAAAATTCAAATAAGTAGTCTTTGATACAAAATATAATTTATCTGTTTATTTAGTAGCTTCTTAAAAAAGAAAAAAAAATTGCTAAACAAATTTACAAAAGTCAGGTCAGGTCAGGTCAGCTGTAAAAAATTTAATAATTGTATAAACAAATGACAGTCGAGAAAATTTACTTATATAAAAATTGTAATTAATTGTATCTAATTAACTTAAATTGTACAAATTGTCATAATTATATTTTAGCAGAAAACAAAGATCACTTAATGACAATAAATAAACAAAATAGTAAAAAGACTGTTAATAGCGTCAATCCAAGTTTTATCTTTTTTGCAAAGGGCGCAAAGCGGTCTTAAATAATTAAAATATTGTCAAATTCTTAAAGAATGTAGATATTAATTATAATAAGCGTTTGACATGTAAGCGCCACATTTTTTTTTGTTAATTCTTTACTGCACATGACAATTATGATTATTTAGCGTGTAATTAATTACGTTATCTCGAAACCAAAGTATACTTCCCGTGTTTGAACCGATTAATCTGAATCAAGGTTGTCGAATTGTCGACATAATCAGACAATCCCAAGATCTTAAGGTCGTACCGCAGTGGTTAACCCGCTAAAATTCCACGACACATTAAGAAGCAATCAAGCAAATCTTCACGCTTTAAATCATTTTACTATATATAAGACAGCAAATTTCAGTAATCAGTCAGAAACACTTGAAGTTTAGTGAAATCACCAACAATGGGCAAGTTAGTCGTCCTGTTAGGTTTTACCGTCGCTGTCCTAGTCCAAGTCAAAGGACAAGGGTTCTATCCTGGTGGAATCGGTATGGGATATGGTGGTATGATGGGAGCTGGGAAATTCATCCCAATGATGGGAGGTGCTGGAATGATGGGAGGTGCTGGTATGATGGGAGGTGCAGGTATGATGGGAGCTGGTATGATTGGAGGACCTTTACTACATCACGGATATGGAGGAGAATACATTGATAAGAATATGTACAACGGCGGTAAGAAACTTCTAAATGATGAAGCTTTCGAAAAAGCTACTGGTAAAAAAGGAGAAGAATTTAATGCCGGTAAAGAAGGTTTCCAAAAAGGAATTGCTGCAGTTAAAAACAACAAAGGTGAATCAGGATATTTCAATGATGCAACAGCTGGGAAAAAAGTTGCTGAAGATGGCAAGAAATACTACGGAGGACAACATTTCGACAAAGAAGGTAAAAACAAAAAACTAGATTTTAAAAACTGTCTAAATTACGGTTAATTAGGTAAACATGGTGGTCAATTCAACGAAAAGAAAGGTCACAAAAAAGGGCATGTCATCAAAGGTTTCAAATCCTCACACCATAAAGACGAAAACGGCAAAACTGAAGAATTCTACGATGAAGAAAACGACGAAGGTGCGAAACTTAACTTCCAAGGTGAAGCTGGAAGCTTTGGCGAGAAAGAAGCTGCTCAATTTAAAGGAGGTCACGAAAAGGGTGAATTTGCCGAAGGAGCTGCTAAGAAACAAGCACACTTTGATAGCGAACATTTGGTTGATGACAGCAAAGCTGGACATGGCAATTTCGGAGAGAAGAAATATGGAGGTGGTGGCTCTATGTATGGCTTTAATAAGGGTATTGATGAACATAGCTTGTTGGGACACAAAGAAGACAGCAAGATCTACAAACATGTGCCTTTCTTCTAGAAAATTGGTGTACCTAAATCCTAAATATTTATTTGATGTTACCATAGATTATTATTGGATTGTCTCTTTTATAACGAATGCCATGACTTGGTCCAATGTTCTTTTTACGATACTTATGTATTATTTGTATAATTGTATATAATATATACTTGCAGCAATTAAAAATACTTTTTTATTTTCCTAAAGCCTTAAATTTGAAAATACTGACTTAATAAGTTTTATCCGCACCGCTTAAACTACAAAAAAATTGTTCTGTTAGATTATCTGAAGCATAAAACCCAATTTAGCAAAAAATTTCAATGTCTGTTTTTTACAATTATTGATCAAAAATGCGTATCAAAATAATTCGGTAAAATTTGCAATTGAAAAAAGTTGTTAAAATTTAATTATAATAATTAATAATAATAATTAAAATAATATATAATAATTTAAAAAACAAATTTTTTTAAAATTGTTTCAGATTGCGGGTGGGGGAGGCAGAGGTATGTTCTGCTACCACTGCCCGCCTGCATTGCACCCTGGCGCCCCTCAGCCCCGTCTACCAACACTGGAATACCCATTCACTCCAACCCACCCCTGTGAGTATAGACTTTGCGTCCATCATCCCTTTTGAGATTAGCGCATAATCACAGGTTGTCAAAAATACTTCTTTTACGAGGTCAAAACTAATGCGATAACTAAATCCACCCTTGATGCGACATGCGGTGCCGAAATTCGTCATTAGAGGGTGCCGATTCTCGAGAGACATCGAAATACTCTCCTATCGTATTTTTTTTTTGACGACAATTCTTGTACAATAGCACCGATAATCACAGAGGCCAGGTACTGGATTAGCGGATAATCGCATCATCACAGGGCGCATTAGTGAACTGTGACCTCTGAGAGAAAGCGACGATTTATCGTTCAATCATTGTGTTTGTCATCGCGTCATGAAATTCCGGACCGAGCCCTGTCAGAGCCGATTACGGACTGATTTTGCATTCCATTTGGAATATCGATGAATGCCAAATCACTAACGGACTATAAAGCCAGCTTTTTGTGGGAAATCAGACTGACAAAGTGATGATGATTATTACCATTCAGAAGCCAACATAATATCTAGATCTGGTGACTAAATAAATTCCTAGTCAAAGAAGTCACAGAAAAATTGCTAAATCTGTTCAATATAACTAAGATATAAACTACGAAATCTGTTATAAATATCTCATTTTCCCCAAATTTGAGTAAGAACTGTTTTTGTAGAACAAATTTTGTACAATTAGACCAAGTTATGGCAAAAGATTTTACAGTAATTGTGCTTGATTTTGTAAAAATAAAAGCGATAGAAGCGAAATTGCCACTCAAAATCAAGCACAGCATCTTCAACCAGGTTAGATAAAACAATTACTCCGCGAACACAAACCCCAACATTAAATTACGTTATAATAGTGCCCCGATATCTAATAGGCTAAAAACTACAGTAAACGTCTATTAGCCCAGCTTTAGTAAAAGGACAACAACCCCAAAACCGGTCTGCAATGTCCAGGTTCTGACTGAAAAATCAGTGTTTGCATTTAGAAAATAACTTTTCAGTAACTTGATTTGCCTCTGATAAACAATAAGTTGCTGAAAAACTGAATTAGCAAGACTAATTTTGTTCAGTTGGTTCAATTTAAAAAAAATTTAAAAGGCCGGGTTTTGAGGAAATTTAAAACTGTTAAAATCTTTTCGATTTTATCAATTTGTTTTTCAAAATAACACGTTTTTAAATATTTTCAAATTTTTCAAAAAAATTTTTTCTAAAATAGCAAATTTTCAAGAAAAAATCTATGTGAAAAACAAATTTTTCAGTTATTTTACGTCGTTTTTCAAGCATATCTAATAAGGAGATATGCTTGAAATTTTTTAGATAAACAGATCAATCATTTTTCAGCAAATTACGTAAAAAACTTTCATTAAAAACTAAAAAAAAAGAAAAACGCCATTTCACTTTATTTAGGTCAGATTTTTTTACTGAAAAACGAACATTTTCAGAAACAATTTTATTCAGAAAATAAGTTTTTCAGTCATTTGACTTGTGTGATGAACAAAATCGTGCTGAAAGACTGTATTAGCAGAACAAATTTTGTTTAGATAGTGTAACTTAGAAAATTACTGAAAAACCAAGTTTTCAGGACCTCTAAAAAGTAAAAAACTTTTGTATAAAAAATGCAATTTTATCTAAATCAAGTTAGGTCAGGTCAGGTCAGATTTTCAGCAGTTTCAGGAACAATTATTGTATTTAGAAAATTGTTTCGAGCTTTAAATTTTGGAAATTTATTAAAACTTGTCCTGAAAAATGTAATTGTCGAGTGTTTTTCCCATTTTTGGAAAAAAATTACCTGAAAACATTGTATGTTTGTGAAAAACAGTGTTTCAAGAAAAATTCTTTTTAGAGAATAGGTTTTTCAGTTACTTGACTTGTCTTTGCCTGAAAACCTACACTAGCAAGACGAATTTTGTTCAGCTAGTTCAACCTAGAAAATTACAAAAAAAAATGAGTTTTCAGGAAATCTACAACTGTTAAAACCTTTGATTTTGTTCAAATTTTTTTTTGGAATACAACATTTATTTGAAAACTATATTTTCAAATTGTTTAAATTTATTGGTTAAAAAGTACATTCTTAGGGTAAACTATATTTGAAAAATAAATTTTTCAGTCATTTCTTTCAGTTTTTAAGTATATTTAATAAACAGTTTTTTTTAATAGAAAGAACAAAAATTTTTCAGCCAGCAAGTCAAGTAAAAAACTTTCCTACGAAGACCGCCATTCCATTTAAGTCAGGTCAGAATTGCTTACTGAAAAACAGTATTTTCAGGAACAATTATTGTATCAAGAAACTGTTTTTAGAGCTAAAAATTTTAGAATTTTATCGTAAAAATCTTGTTTTGGAATAAACGCCCTGAAAAATGCAACTGTCAAGTGTTTTGTACATTTTGGAAAAAAAATTACAATAAAAATTAAATAAAATTACAAATAAAAAATTAAAAAAAAATTAGTTTCTGAAAAAAATTGTGTCAAGAAAAATGTTATTTAGAAAATGAGTTTTTCAGTCACTTGAGTCGTTATTAATAAACAATATTTTGCTGAAATACTGCATTATCAAAACAAATTTTGTTCAGCTAGTACAACATAAAAAATTACTGAAAAATCGAATTTTCAGGAAATCCACAAATGGTAAAATTTTTTATTCTATCCAAATGTTTTTTCAGAATAATACGTTTATTTGAAAATTGTTTTTTAAGATTGTTTTCGAATTTTTTCAGGAATATTTGCTCAAGTAGGTAGCACATTTTTAGGAAAAATTATTTTTTTAACGACATATTTTCAGAAAGAATTGTTGTATGAGTGTCTAGAAAAAATGTTTTTAGAGCTAAAAATTTTAAAATTTTACCAAAATAAATTTTTTCAGAATAAACTTGCCCTGAAAAATGCAATTGTTCAGTGTTTTGAGCATTTTTGTAAAAGACATACCTAAAAAGATTTCTAAATGTTTCTGAAAAACAACGTTTCATGAAAAAATATAACAATAAGTTAGTCAGATGCTTAATAGCGCTGTTTTTGTGTTGTAGCAACTGTAACATAGCAACAAATTAACACCAATCTACCTATTGCTTTTTATTGAGTTATGGAGACACAATAAAGCCAAAATTACTAAGTTTAGACAACAATACCAAGCAATTTCTGAAACTTTTCAATAAAGAAATCTTTAGTGTCTTTCTACAAACTAAACACCAAACTGTTTGCAATAATGCCCACCGACTTTTCATAACAATGTTTGAAGTTGTTATAGATCTATAGATTTCTGCCTGTATGAGTCAAAATTTAAATTTGTTCTAGAACGTACCTATGTTTTGCTTGTTTTGTTTCTTATCTGTTCTACTAAACCTAGAAATACACTGCTCCAAGAAATTAACGCACCACTTGAAAATAAAGTAAAAAAATTAAAACTATGTACATTTGACAACTTTGGTTGAGAAGGTTTAATCAAGCTATAATCTAGTTACCTATTGTAATAAAAGTTTTGACATTAAAGTCAGAAATTTGAGTTTAATAGTTTTTTAAGCAGAAATTTTAAAATAATTTTCATTTTTAAATTGTGTTAATTTGTAATTTCGTTTTATTGTTATTTGAATTTGCCGTTTTGAGGATAGTTTTTATCATTTAAAACAATAATAAAAACATTATGAGGAATTTGACTCGAGAAGAATGCGCCCAAGTTGTGGTTTTGTTGGAGGAAGGATGGAGCTACAGAAGAATTGGTGAAAGGTTTGGTGTATCTCATACGTCAGTTTTGCGTATGATGCAAAGGTACAGAGAGATAGGAAGTCACCTCAGAAGACCTGGGCAAGGAAGAAAAAGGAAAACCACTCCTATCCAGGATAGATTTTTAAGAATATCTGCGCTAAGGGAACGCTTTGTAACCGCCAGGAAGCTACAAACTGAGTTCCGTGACGCAGAAGGAATTCAAATCAGTACCGAAACTGTTAGAAAAAGACTTAAGGAGGATAATTTAACACCCGATATTCCTGCTCGTGGTCCTGCATTGACTGCAGAACACCGTAGAGCCCGATTAGAATTTGCTAGAGAGCACATAAACTGGCAAAGAGAGGATTGGGAGTCTGTTCTTTTTACGGATGAGTCACAATTTTGCCTTTACAATTGCGATAGACGTGTTCGTGTATATCGTAGACCAAATGAGCGGTACGCACAGTGTAACATTCAGAATACCACATTGTTTGGTGGAGGTTCAGTAATGGTTTGGGGTGGTATTTCCTTACAAGCTCGCACGGAGTTAGTGGTTGTAAATAATGGCTCTATAAATGCGGACCGTTACATAACAGACATTCTTGAAGAGCATGTCGTACCATATGCCCCTTATATTGGTCCAAATTTTTTGTTAATGCAAGATAACGCAAAACCCCACACTACCCGAATTGTTAAAGATTACTTGAATGAGGCAGAAATCAATGTTTTGGATTGGCCAGCTCGAAACCCTGACCTGAATCCTATTGAGTATGTTTGGAACATTCTCGGGAAACGTTTAAAAAATCTTCCACATCCTCCTGCCCATCTTCAAGAGGTAGGTCCTCAACTAAATGAAATTTGGAATAACTTAAATCAAGAAGACATAAGTTCGTTAATTTTGAGTATGGAACGAAGATGTGCAGCGGTTATTTAAAGTAGAGGTGGAAATACGCGATATTAAGATGTTTTCTGTAACTTTTATAACGGAGGAACTTTAATAAAATTCTGTTTTCGGTTTGTTTTTCTATATTTGGACACATTAGATATTAATTTACTTTAAACAAATGTTTTTGTTAAATTTTTCTTAATTTTGTACCATTTGCTCGAATACATGTTTCAATTTTCAATAAAATTCAAGTGGTGCGTTAATTTATTGGAGCAGTGTATGTCTTAGTCTTGTATATGTGTTAAAAATAGTGTTTATTGATGGTTTATAAGTGTCATTATACTTTCATGGGCTCGGTGTACACTCCCATAATATCTCTCAGTAAGAAAAACTCGAATTTAGCTGTTAGCCGTGCTTTAAAAAATTCAAATGCTTAAATGTAATTATCCGAGTCTTCTTTCATCATCATAGGATAACTTTTCGTCCGAAATCCACAACCGGCATCTCTAAACTTTAATTTCAGTTATGCGTAATTACATTACCGCCATGCCGAGGATATATTAATTAAAATCTCATGTTTAATTCAGAGAAATTGTATATTTAATCTTATAATCTGCTCTGTTCCCCGCGAATTAAAACCGCGCAAACATCGCTTATTTCAAACTCATCAAATATTTACTGCTTTATTGATTTAATATTAAAATCGGTTTTTGCGCGCTATAAAATTGCTTTTTATTGTGAAGTTAATGCTTTTTTTACTCTCTCCCGTTCTGTTTACTTTTTTAGTTCGACCATAATCAGCTTTAAAAGCTCTTTCCATTTTTAAATTTCAATTAAAATTATTTTTGCCACAAGCTCTATTTTACAGTCTCAAACAATTTCGATTTATTTGACTAACTAATTTAGGCAATATAAAAAAAATTTTGATAAAAAAACATAACGAAAAATAGATGTCAGAGGTTGATACACTGTAACTACAGAAAACATAAATAAATAAATAAATCGTTTTGATTTTTCCTTCGTTTTTTCTTCTTTTTTTCGTGTTCAGTTTTTGTTCGTTCTAAATTTCAGTGTTGTTTATTATTTGGTCTAGTTAATTGTTATTTTGTCGCGATAGCTTATTACACTTCATAGCACAAAAGGTTTTAGTCAAAAGTTACTTTCGAAGTGGTAGAAAGGTTGAAGACGAGTGGATCTATTCAATGAAACACAAAACAAGGTCATTAAAAAAGGGACCGTAATTTTGTTCACAGAATATTAACACTTTGTAATCGGCAAATATTGCACTATTTACAAAAACCTTTAGAAATTACTGATATTATAAAATATTCCGTGAAAATCGCAGACGACAATTTTAGGTAAATTAAGGCCGCAGGCAACAATTTTTATAAATTTTAAGAATCCTAGAAGTAAAACTACAGAGGCTTAGGTAAAACTACAGAGGCTATAGCTAAACACACAGGCGACACACGAGTGTGTCACTTTTCATTGGTTGGCACGGTCACCAATCACCATGCGACGTCCGTGGGCTAAATACATGCGTTTGATTATGATTGCTCCGTGTGTCGGGTGTGTCGCCTCGGTCACCAATCACAATGCGCCGTCCGTGGGCTAAACTCGTGCGTTTGATCCGTGTGTCGCCTCTGTCTTGTTATAGTCTCTGTAGGTAAAACTAGAAGCCGCTGACGACAGTTTTATTAAAAGTGGAAGTTGGACGTTAGAGAAGACAATATTTTATAAAAATTTAAAGCCGCAAGCGACAATTTTGTGTAAACTGGGAGCCGCAGGCGACAGTTTTAAAATTTTGTGTATTTTAGAAGTTAGTTTAGATAAAATATGAAGCCGCAAATGACAGTTTAATAATAATTAAGAGCCACAGGTGTTAATTAATAATTATTAATTAGTTAATTATAATTAACTAAAAATTTACTAATTTTGTCAGACGCCAAATATGATATATGTATTTCTTCTTATTTTTTTTTTTTTAATTAAAGACAAAAATATTTTTGTTATTTTTGGTAATGGAAAGCGATATTTTACTAGTTATAGAAGCCAGAGATAATCTTTTACTAATTTTGAATTTTGAAAGAGCCGAAAGTTTATTAATTTCAAGCAAAGGTGTTCCAATCGAGCAATAAGGTCGAGAAACTTTATACCGGTTTCGGGGTTTTTGCCCCTTATCAGTACATTGAATCCCAGAGCGTTGTGCCCGAATGGAGCAGGTGGGAGAGTTATATCAACTATATAAGCTTATATCCGGCTAGTAGTCGTATAGACAGACACAGTGTGCCATCTAACGAAGAGTGCTGGAAGGTGCGAGAGTTAGTATAATAATGTTGGCGGATAACAAAATTATCTCTTAGGCTCTCCTAAGAGATAACTAAAATAACAAAGGTGGCCGAGCGAGAGCCTAAGAGAGAACTTTGTTATCTGCCAACATTATTATACCAACTCTCGCTACCTTCCAGCACTCTTCGTTAGATGGCACACTGTGTCTGTCTATACGACTACTATTAATTTCAAATTTAAAAAAATAGTGAAAAAGCTTTTTTGTTAGAATTAGAGTAATTTTAGCAAATTTCTCTTAAATTTTGATTTATTACATAATTGGTGATTTATTAAATAATTGATTATTAATATTAGTAGTGACAGTCGACTGACTATTATAGGCAACAGTTGACCGACTGTTTTAGTAGATATCGACCGTCTGTAATAAGCAGTGGTCGACCGACTATTATTAGTAGCAGTAGACCGACTGTTATTAAGAAAATGTCGACATAATTTTCCTTCTCATAACTAGCTGCGAGTTTTTTTTTTAATGCACAGTCTGTATTTACTATCGTCTAAGCCAAGCCACCGCCACCGGTTGAAACTCATAGCCTTATTCTTGTAATAAAACCTTTCAACGCAAGTAAAGATTCACATTCTTATTGCTATCTCTTTCTACATCATGGCCACACTTTTCTTTTTTCTTTCTTTCTTTTTATCTTTACTCTTCAATAGCTAAAAAATTAAAATTTTGGGAATAATTCTTTGTACTGAGTTCTCTTGCAGCAACAAAGTTTTCTGAAATTTAATTCCCAAAATTACAATATTTTTGTTATTTAAATGTTTCGTTTGTGTTCTGTCAAATGTCAAATTCACACGAAGCTACACGTCGTAGATTTAAGCATACTCTAATAATTTTATTACAAAAGGGGATAAGTCCATGAGACAGACTTTAATAAAAATCTGATAACAATCCATTTTCGACCCTTAACCGTATAAAAATTTTCTTAGAAGTCTATTAAAGCAGAAGAAACTAATACATCTTTCCCTTTAGAATTTAGGCTCTTTACAGGCAATTCAGGCAATTCACTTTAGGCTATTCAGTCAGATATGGTTAAAAATTGTAATTTTGATGAAGTCATAAAAGAACTATAATCCGGCCCTGCGTGAAATAAATTTCAGGTCACTAATTCGACATAATGGGACAATTCCGACTTTTCTGACAACAGTACAGCAGTCGAATTTAACTAAGAAATACTTCAAAATGTTTTTGTTTTGTCATGACACTCTTGCCAACTTTTTAAAATAAACACTTTTTATAAACGCACAACTGGATACTATAAAATTTTTTTTGAAAATCAATTTTGTCGCAACATTTCACCGACCAACTTAAGACGTATTCGATAATATTTGCCGTCTGGTAAGCTTCTTCCAAACCCAATAATCTTAATAGAGTTTGTGTTACATGGAGTTATCTTGTTTCGACGAAAAATCTACTTTGGAACTTTCAAACTTTGACCTGCGGTCACTTTTTGCCACATGTAATCATCTCAGACGTTCATCATTGGTTAAAAATAATAGTAGATTACATATCAAATTAGAGAAAATATTTTTTTCAAATGCAATTTGCACTGCACCAAATTAAAAGTTTTATTTTGCTGATATAAAACCTTGTTTTTTGACCTTTGAGACATGCTGTAGTTATTTTGTTTGAAAAAAATTTGAGAATAATTTTAAATTTGGTGCCATTAGAAAGACAGTGTTTGGCTCTTAAAATTGTTAAAATATAGTTTCAGCGATTCAAAACTGGTAAAATGTTGCTTCCGACTTGTAAAATTACTAAAAGAATATTGCCTCTATCTTTATTAATTTAAAAACTGGTACAAAATATTACTTTTAGTTTCTAAAATTTTAGTAAAATTACATCTCCGTATTTTAAAATTAGTAAAATTTTGACACTGGCCCCTTAAATTAGAATCATTTTAGTGCATTGCTTTTGCTGCAAAAACGGTAAAAACATCACTTCAAGCTTACACAATTAGTAAAATGTTACTTCCGGTTTCTAAAATTAGCAAAAGCCGCCTTTGGCTTCTATAAGTAGTCAAGAGTTGCTTCCTGATTCTAAAATTACACTTTTACTAATATAAAAATGTAAAAATTCATCTTTGGCTTCTAAAATTTGTAAAATTACTTCTCTGTACCTCAAAATTAGTAAATTGTTGCTTCTGGCTTCTACAATTAATAAAATTTTGCTTTGACTTATCAAGTTGGTAACAATGTTCGTTTCTACAACAAAAATTACAAAAGCAATACGCTTTTGTCTTGGTTGTTATAGCAGAAATTAGTAAAATGTCTTTTCTGACTTCCAAAACTAATAAAATCTTGCTTCTGGCATTTTTATTAAGAAAATATGAAAAAACAGTAAAAGCAGTAAAATGTGGAAACTGATTGATTTCTAAAACTAGTAACATTACATTTCTGTATTTCAATAATAGTAAAATATCGCGTTTGAACTATAAAATTAGTAATATGTTCCCACCGGCTCAAAAAGTTTAAAAAATATCATTTTTGTATATTTTATTATCTTAAAAATAGTAAACACATCAAATATATGGTTTAAAAAATTAGTAAAAAGCAGCATCTAGACTTCAAAATAAATAAAAAGTTTGATTTTTGTTTCCAAAATTAGTAAAATGCCGTTTCTAGTTCCAAAAATGTAAAGAAACTCTTTATATGTTTTTTAATTTAAAAAAAGGTAAAAAACATTAAATACACAGATTCAAAAATTAGTAAAAATTATCCTTAAACTTCAGTAAAAAAAGTTAGATTCTGGTTTACAAAATTAGTAAAATAGTGTCTCCAACTCCAAGCATTTAAAGATAATCTTTATACATTTTTTTATTTTAAAAAAGGTAAAAAACGTCAGATATACAGGTTTAAAAATTAGTAAAAAATTATTTCTAATCTTCAAAATTAGTAAAAGATTGTTTCCATCTTTTATAGTTACAAAAACAATGTCGCATTCCCCATTATTAATTTAAAAGTTAAAAAAATATTGCCCCAATTTCTAGAAGCGGTTAAATCATATTTTCAAATTTCAAAATTAGTAAAATAGCGTCTCTAGTTTCAAAATTACTAAAATGGCGTTTTTAGTATTAAAAATTTGATTTTTTAAAGTGCAAAATTATTAAAATATTAAGGAAAAAACTCTAAAAAAAGAAATATTGTCTTCAGTATACAAAAATAGCAAAATCCCATCTCTATGTTTCAAAAATTTAATTTCAAAATTAGTAAACGTTGCATTCTTTTGTCGTTATAATCTTTCTCTTTTAAGATCTCTAAAATTACATTTGAGTATTTTAAAATTAGTAAAATGTCATTTCCAGCTTCCAGAAAAGTCATCTTTGTAATTATTAATAAAAAAAGATAAAAACATAACGTCCAGCTTTTACAATTAGTAAAATGTTATATCTATATGTTACTTTCAGTTTTTACGATTACTAAATTGTCCTAGTTAGAGCCTCACATCCAAAAACTGCACTTTTATGGCAGAAATATAGAGAGATCAAATAACAAAACTAGAGGACAACACTAACTTTACATGTAAAGACAAAACTTTACTAATTTTAAAAGCTGAATGTACGTTTTTTTTACATTTTTATTTAGTAAATAAAATCCTGACATTTTTTCTAAATCAAAAGCAACATTTTACTAAGTTTAGAAGCCAGAAACAACAATTCACTAATTTTAAAATAAAAAAATGTAATTTTACTAATTTTAGAAGCTGGAAACGATTCATTTTGACATGTTTTTGAAGCTGAAGTCTTTGTTCAATATCTAGATGCTGATTGCACTCTTTATAATTTGAGTCATTAGGCATAAAAAATGTTATTTTTATGCCAGATTGTACTTTTTTTTACTACCAATCGGTCGAACAGCTTATGGTAATACAAATAATTTACAACAAAAACCATAATAGTGGTGTTAAACTTTGTTTTGTGCTTCTCTTTTTATAATTTAGAGCGCCAAATTTAAATATAAATTAGTGCTTCGTAAACAAAATGTCTCTATCGTAAATTTCAAAAATTATAGAGACATTTGTATTTGGCTAATCTAGGTATTTGGCATTTTTTTGACAAGAACCCCTACCAGATAAAATTTCTGTAAAACGTTCTAAATACAGATTTTTATACAGATACAAGCTACTCCTACCATCCAGCTATACATGACGACACATTCGTTCGACGGAAACAGAGGCGTAATCGAACAACATTCACCCTTCAACAACTCGAAGAACTCGAAAGTGCTTTCGCCCAAACCCACTACCCGGACGTCTTCACCCGCGAGGACCTCGCCATGAAGATAAATCTTACTGAGGCTCGAGTCCAGGTCAGTATAAAAATTACATTCTCTCTGTACAAAGCGAATGAGGTGCTCAGTATGTGATGAGAGTAATTGTATCCGTAGAGGCTCATTAGCGAGCACTAATTGCCGTCGGAATCTAATACACACCTCGCAGAGGGACTTCCTGTCGGCCTGAGGCTACTCTCTTGTCTGTTCTCTCCACTACGTGTCAAATTAGACCCGGAGGAAGCTCTCCAAATGTCCGAAACGTCGTCTATAAATAATTCGAAAAACCGACGACAGCTTTTAATGAAGTTAAATAATAAAACGAACGTTAATCTGACCACTTAACTTTTAAAGCGCGCTCGCGGAACTAATACACTTTTAACATAAATTTACTTTGGGAGGCTTTTCCGCGAGATCAAATTCGTTTTAATCACACATTTTCCTGAGTGATTTCATAAAACAGCGCTAAGTGCTGTCTCTTACGATGTAAAATCATATTAAAATAAATAATCCGCTCATTTGACGTCAGCTTTTAGACCAAAAACGGAGAGCCAAGCACTTCTTAATAACATTAAGGTACACTACCAAGACACAAACAATAGGCTCATAAACTGTTTTTAAAAAAAATACTAGAAAACACCTCTCGAAACTTTATTTTTTCTGTTTGTAACAAAAAACTAATTCTTTAATCAGTGAATCACTGAATCGATTGCGTGAGCTGACTGACTCAAAGTCCAATAGCCATACATACCCTTTTACCATATCTTGCAATATCTGTCTAGATAACTCACCCTGTATAGCAGATTTATGCTGGCTTCTGGTCTGTAAAGACTTATTTACTAAGATTAAGTTAATCTACAGACAACAATTCAAGAAAACCTAAAAACTCTTTCTATTTTTTTTAAGTTGATCTATTTCACTTTTTTGTAGACTTTATTTTACCTTTTTCTTTATCCTATATACCTAACCGTTACTTTTCTTCTTTTGTTTATTGTCACTTTATTAAAATTTTCCTTGCCGATTTGAGATATTTCGTCTTCGTCCTTCTTTCATTTTATTTTCAGTTTATTTACTCTTAATATTTTTACATTTGTCGTATGATTGCAAAAAAGTTTTTAAAATTATTAAATTTCTCTGTTTTCTTTATTGTCTTTTGTCAGTCTTCTTCGTTCTTTTTAATCCTTTTTATTTTTGTGTTTTACTTTTATGTTATCATCCTCCTCGATTTTAGATATCCCGTCTTCATCTTTTCTTGTTTTCTTATCTCTTGCCTTCAGTTTTATATCTTTTAGAATTTCTTGTCTTTTTTAAATGTTTCTTTTCTATTGTAGATTCGACTCTTCTAATTCCTCTGTTTCTTACTATATGTAGATTTGAAATCTTTCATCTGCAATTTTTTAAAATTTGAGTTGAAACTCTGCTCTTTTCTTCATCTTCCCTTTCATCGCCATCATCATCACGATCTAAAGCTTGCTGAGCAGCAGTTGAGTTTTCTACCAAAAAATGGCGGTTTTGCTGCTTTACTGCTGTTATTTAAAAGATCCACAGAAAAGTATTTCTTCATCTTTCTTCATTCTTGTGTTTGAGGCCGTTTTTCAACTAAATCAGTTGATTCAGATAATCATAATATTTTTTGTTTTATAGATAGAGAAAAGTTTTCTGAAAAATCAATAAATCTTTCGTTTTTAGTCGAGACATCTTCTAATTCTAGTTTCTTATTTCTCTTTCTAACTCACTGAATAATGTTTAAAATATAAGATACTATTTTATAAAAAAAAATGGCGGTTTTGCTGCTTTTTTGCTGTGAAGATTCACAGAAGACTAGATCTTCATCTTTCTTCTATTTTGTATTCAAGTTTGACAACAAGCCGTTTTTCAACTAATTTGGTTGATAATAATATTTTTTGCTTTATAGATATAGAAGAGTTTTCTGAAAAATCAATGAATCTCTCTGTTTTACTATAGACATCTTCTAATTCTAGTTTCTTATTTCTCTTTCTGTCTCGCTAAAGAATGTTTAAAATATAAGATACTATTCTATCAAAAAAATATCGGTTTTGCTGCCTTACTGCTGCCATTTAGAAGGTCCACAGAAGACTATTTCTTCATCTTTCTTCATTTTTGTGTTTGAGGCCATTTTTCAACTGAATCAGTTGATTCAGATAATCATAATATTTTTTGTTTTATAGATTCAGAAGAGTTTTCTTTAAATCATTGAATCTCTTGTTTCTAGTGGAGACATCTTCTAATTCTAGTTTCTTATTTCTCTTTCTATCTCGGTGAAAAATGTTTAAATGTTTATTCTATCAAAAAAATGTCGGTTTTCTGCTTTACTGCTGTCATTTAGAAGATTCACAGAAGACTATTTCTTCATCTTTTTTAATTTTTGTGCTTGACGCCGTTTTTCAACTGATTCAGTTAATCATAATATTTTTGTTTTATAGATACAGAAGAGTTTTCTAAAAAATCATTGAATCTTTCTGTTTTAGTCAAGACATCTTCTAATTCTAGTTTCTTATTTTTCTTTCTATCTCACTGAATAATGTTTAAAATATAAGATACTAGTTTATAAAAAAAAATGGCGGTTTTGCTGCTTTTCTGCTGTTATTTAGAAGATTCACAGAAGACTAGTTCTTCATCTTTCTTCTATTATAAAGCCGTTTTTCTGATAATAATATTTGTGTTTTGTATGTACAGAAAGATTTTCTGAAAAATAATTAAATCTCTCTGTTTTACTAAAGACATCTTCTAATTCTAGTTTCTTATTACTCTTTCTATCTCGCTGAAGAATGTTTAAAATATAAGATACTATTCTATCAAAAAAATGTCGGTTTTGCTACCTTACTGCTGTCATTTAGAAGGTCCACAGAAGACTATTTCTTCATCTTTCTTCATTTTTGTGTTTAAGGCCGTTTCTCAACTGATTCAGTTGATCATAATATTTTTTGTTTTATAGATACAGAAGAGTTTTCTAAAAAATCAATGAATCTCTCGTTTTTAGTCGAGACATCTTCTAATTCTAGTTTCTTATTTCTCTTTCTATCTCACTGAATAATGTTTAAAATATAAGATACTATTTTCTGCTGTTATTTAGAAGATTCACAGAAGACTAGTTCTTCATCTTTCTTCTATTTTGTATTCAAGTTTGACAACAAGCCGTTTTTCAACTAATTTGGTTGATAATAATATTTTTTGCTTTATAGATATAGAAGAGTTTTCTGAAAAATCAATGAATCTCTCTGTTTTACTATAGACATCTTCTAATTCTAGTTTCTTATTTCTCTTTCTGTCTCGCTAAAGAATGTTTAAAATATAAGATACTATTCTATCAAAAAAATATCGGTTTTGCTGCCTTACTGCTGCCATTTAGAAGGTCCACAGAAGACTATTTCTTCATCTTTCTTCATTTTTGTGTTTGAGGCCATTTTTCAACTGAATCAGTTGATTCAGATAATCATAATATTTTTTGTTTTATAGATTCAGAAGAGTTTTCTTTAAATCATTGAATCTCTTGTTTCTAGTGGAGACATCTTCTAATTCTAGTTTCTTATTTCTCTTTCTATCTCGGTGAAAAATGTTTAAATGTTTATTCTATCAAAAAAATGTCGGTTTTCTGCTTTACTGCTGTCATTTAGAAGATTCACAGAAGACTATTTCTTCATCTTTTTTAATTTTTGTGCTTGACGCCGTTTTTCAACTGATTCAGTTAATCATAATATTTTTGTTTTATAGATACAGAAGAGTTTTCTAAAAAATCATTGAATCTTTCTGTTTTAGTCAAGACATCTTCTAATTCTAGTTTCTTATTTTTCTTTCTATCTCACTGAATAATGTTTAAAATATAAGATACTAGTTTATAAAAAAAAATGGCGGTTTTGCTGCTTTTCTGCTGTTATTTAGAAGATTCACAGAAGACTAGTTCTTCATCTTTCTTCTATTATAAAGCCGTTTTTCTGATAATAATATTTGTGTTTTGTATGTACAGAAAGATTTTCTGAAAAATAATTAAATCTCTCTGTTTTACTAAAGACATCTTCTAATTCTAGTTTCTTATTACTCTTTCTATCTCGCTGAAGAATGTTTAAAATATAAGATACTATTCTATCAAAAAAATGTCGGTTTTGCTACCTTACTGCTGTCATTTAGAAGGTCCACAGAAGACTATTTCTTCATCTTTCTTCATTTTTGTGTTTAAGGCCGTTTCTCAACTGATTCAGTTGATCATAATATTTTTTGTTTTATAGATACAGAAGAGTTTTCTAAAAAATCAATGAATCTCTCGTTTTTAGTCGAGACATCTTCTAATTCTAGTTTCTTATTTCTCTTTCTATCTCACTGAATAATGTTTAAAATATAAGATACTATTTTCTGCTGTTATTTAGAAGATTCACAGAAGACTAGTTCTTCATATTTCTTCTATTTTGTATTCAAGTTTGACAACAAGCCGTTTTTCAACTAATTTGGTTGATAATAATATTTTTTGTTTTATAGATTTAGAAGAGTTTTCTGAAAAATCAATGAATCTCTCTGTTTTACTATAGACATCTTCTAATTCTAGTTTCTTATTTCTCTTTCTGTCTCACTAAAGAATGTTTAAAATATAAGATACTATTCTATCAAAAAAATAACGGTTTTGTTGCCTTACTGCTGCCATTTAGAAGGTCTCCAGAAGACTTTTCTTCATCTTTCTTCATTCTTGTGTTTGAGGACGTTTTTCAACTGAATCAGTTGATTCAGATAATCATAATATTTTTTGTTTTATAGATACAGAAGAGTTTTCTTTAAATCATTGAATCTCTTGTTTCTAGTCGAGACATCTTCTAATTCTAGTTTCTTATTTCTCTTTCTATCTCGCTGAAGAATGTTTAAAATATAAAATACTTTTCTGTTGCTATTTAGTAGAACAACAAAAGACTAGTTCTTCATCTTTCTTCTATTTTGTATTTAAGGCCGTTTTTCAACTGATTCAGTTAATCATAATATTTTTGTTTTATAGGTACAGAAGAGTTTTCTAAAAAATCATTGAATCTTTCTGTTTTAGTCAAGACATCTTCTAATTCTAGTTTCTTATTTCTCTTTCTGTCTCGCTAAAAAATGTTTAAAATATAAGATACTATTCTATCAAAAAATATCGGTTTTGCTGCCTTACTGCTGCCATTTAGAAGGTCCACAGAAGACTATTTCTTCATCTTTCTTCATTCTTGTGTTTGAGGCCATTTTTCAACTGAATCAGTTGATTCAGATAATCATAATATTTTTTGTTTTATAGATGCAGAAGAGTTGTCTTTAAATCATTGAATCTCTTGTTTCTAGTCGAGACATCTTCTAATTCTAGTTTCTTATTTCTTTCTTTCTTGTTTCTTTCTATCTTGCTGAAGAATGTTTAAAATATAAAATACTATTTTATCCAAAAAAATGGGGGTTTTGCTGCTTTTCTGTTGTTATTTAGTAGAACAACAAAAAAATAGTTCTTCATCTTTCTTCTATTTTGTAGAAGAAAGATGAAGAACTGCTTCATCTTTTGCTGCTTCGAGTTTGACAACAAGCCTTTGGTTGATAATAATATTTTTTGATTTGTATGTACAGAAAGGTTTTCTGAAAAATAATTAAATCTCTCTGTTTTACTAGAGACATCTTCTAATTCTAGTTTCTTATTTCTCTTTCTATCTTCGTTGAAGAATGTTCAAAATATAAGACACTATTCTATCCAAAAAAATGGCAGTTTTGCTGCTTTACTGCTGTTATTTAAAAAATCCACAAAAGACTATTTCTTCATCTTTCGTCATTCTTGTGTTTGAGACCGTTTTACAATTGATTCAGTTGATTCTGATAATCATAATATTTTTTGTTTTATAGA
Organism: Tribolium confusum; assembly: GCA_029207805.1. Taxonomy (NCBI): domain Eukaryota; kingdom Metazoa; phylum Arthropoda; class Insecta; order Coleoptera; family Tenebrionidae; genus Tribolium; species Tribolium confusum. The sequence continues at coordinate 2,241,828 of JALGAY010000007.1, read as the reverse complement.
TACAGAAGAGTTTTCTTTAAATCATTGAATCTCTTGTTTTTAATCGAGACATCCTCTAATTCTAGTTTCTTATTTCTCTTTCTATCTCGCTGAAGAATGTTCACAATATAAGACACTATTCTTTCCAAAAAAATGGCGGTTTTGTTACTTTACTGCTGTTATTTAAAAGATCCACAGAAAACTATTTCTTCATCTTTCTTCATTTTTGTGTTTAAGGCCGTTTTTTAACTGATTCAGTTAATCATAATATTTTTGTTTTATAGATACAGAAGAGTTTTCTAAAAAATCATTGAATCTTTCTGTTTTAGTCAAGACATCTTCTAATTCTAGTTTCTTATTTTTCTTTCTATCTCACTGAATAATGTTTAAAATATAAGATACTAGTTTATAAAGAAAATGGCGGTTTTACTGCTTTTCTGCTGTAATTTAGAAGATTCACAGAAGACTATTTCTTCATCTTTCTTTTATTATAAAGCCGTTTTTCAACTAATTTGGTTGATAATAATATTTGTGTTTTGTCTGTACAGAAAGATTTTCTGAAAAATAATTAAATCTCTCTATTTTACTAGAAACATCTTGTAATTCTAGTTTCTTATTTCTCTTTTTATCTCGCTGAAGAATGTTTAAAATATAAGATACCATTCTATAAAAAAAATGTCGGTTTTGCTGCTTTTCTGCTTTTATTTAGAAGGTCCACAAAAGACTATTTCTTCATCTTTGTGTTTGAGGCTGTTTTTCAACTGATTCAGTTGATCATAATAATTTTTGTTTTATAGATATAGAAGAGTTTTCTGAAAAATCAATAAATCTCTCGTTTTTAGTCGAGACATCTAATTCTAGTTTCTTATTTCTCTTTTTATCTCGGTGAAAAATGTTTAAAATATAAGATACTATTCTATAAAAAAATGTCGGTTTTGCTGCTTTACTGCTGTCATTTAGAAGATCCACAGAAGACTATTTCTTCATCTTTCTTCATTTTTGCGTTTGAGACCGTTTTTCAACTGATTCAGTCGATCATAATATTTTTGTTTTATAGATACAGAAGAGTTTTCTGAAAAATCATTGAATCTCTCTATTTTAATTAAAACAACTTCTAATTCTAGTTTCTTATTTCTCAACATATTCTTTTTATCTCGTTGAAGAATATTTAAAATAAGACCTTGTGGTTTATGAGCCCATTATCGTTTTTTTCTCCTCGATGATGCACTTGTGTTGGCTACACATGTTTATTATCCGACTATTTGGGGCTGGTATAATCCACCCCTCTGTTTGCAGTACCAACCAAAGGGGTTGGAACAGTAGTTGCAACATTGTAATCATACAAAACCTAACATCTGCTGCGGTTTCACTTGCGTAATTGCTAAGGTGGCTCGATTCGTGTAAAATAGGGTGTCTGACAATAGTTTTTCCCGAAATAAAAAAAAATATAAAAACCATCCCAAGACATCGTCCAATATAAGTGACTGTAATATGACACTGGACATGTCGGACCAGTTCTGTGTTCATCGACTCGAGGGAGTTTGGTGTTTTATAATGCGGCCACGTGTCCGTTCCGTCTTCATTTCTGTCTCGAGAGTTTAGGGTTTTCGGTCAAAAATCAAATTTGTTCAGTTCGCTTTTTTCGACAATTAAGGGCAGACTGCCTGCTGTGACACTTCAGTTGTACCAACATACAGCGCTAACAAGCGGATAACGACGAGGAACAAATAATAAGGGTGCTTATCCTATTACAATCTGCCACCCTTGAATTGCACCTATAATGTACGATATTGTTTTCGCTTTTACATTTTCTATAACCCTCCATCCCTCTCTCTAGAAGAAGAATGGTCACGAGGGTGATTGAGTATTAATTTTATTACGGGTTTATGATGGAAATTCAATGCGTTTATTGGCTTGATTCGAAGGGGATTTTTGACGGAATTGACAAGAATTAAGTAGACAGAATTTCGACGATTTAGGGGAGGATACAAAGGTTATTATAATAAATTTAAACAAACAGAATTTCTAATTAATTTTATTCATAAACGAAGGACTAATAAGCTATTCTACAAATTATTATTACAACAATTAACAATGCTAAAAAAAGAAGAAATGACTTCTTGTTGATTCACTAACTAAAAATGAAGAAACAGAAGAAAAATGAAGACTTCAAAACAATTTCAAACAGACAAAAATGATAATTTCAATCAATTTTTAAATCGTGATGATCATGAAAAAGAAGATAAACAAACAGAAATAGAGTTAAAAAGAAAAAATAAAAAACTAAAATTAGAAGATGTCTATAGCAAAACAGATATTTAATTATTCCAGAAAAGCCTTACATCTACAAAACAAAAATTGTTGTAATCAACTGCAACACTGTTATCTAACTTAAAGACAAAAATAAAAAAATAGCTTCTTGTTGTCTTACTAAATAACAACGGTAATGCAGCAAAACCGAATTTTTTGGTAGAGAACCCAACTGTGGAGCTTAGTAGGGCTGGGAAAAGTATCGATACTCACAGAAGGTATCGATACCTGCTTAGGTATCGTACACCGATACCGACTGCAATTAGGTATCGAAGTATCGATACTTCCGATACCTCGATATCCCCGATACTTTGATACCTACGATACCTCGATACCTCGATACTTCCGATACCACAATACTTCCGATACCTCGATACCTTGATACCTCCGATACCTCGATACTTCCCGATACCTCAATACTTTGGTAAGTATCGATACTTTGCAGGTATCGATACCCGATAGCTAAAAACAGGTATCGCCCAGCCCTAGAGCTTAGAAAAATCTCGTTCGTAATTCGCAAAAAATTTCTAATTCTCTATTTAAAGCCGTTCTAATTCAAAACAAACCAATTATTTTAGGTAGCTTCCGTGCCCTTCTCATTGAGATTTCATGCCGTTTCTTCCCTTTGAATAAACCCTCTGAAATCATCAAATCAAATTACCAAACAATTAAACAAACACGTGCCACCTTTTTTATCTTAATTTAAAATAATAAACACAATACAAGTGTACACGCCCCAATTAACAACACGTGACCAGTACCATACTCATCCTGTTTTCCATTTTCCATTTTATAGGTGTTAACTCTTGGTTATCGAACCGATAAATTCGAGTCAAACCTGTCCCTCGATCACATAAATTCAGTTCAACCCCTCGGCTTTTGTAAACCGACACCCGATTGACATGAGAAATGTTATTGCGGGCCTTTCAATTCGATTTCGATGTAAACTGATACTTTAATGATGATTAGAGACGTGCGTCATCTATGCAGTTAAATAAATGAAAAAAAAAAAAACGGTTAAAAATAATCTACAAAAAATCGGAATCAATACTCGAGCTTCGCTCTCAGTCAAATAACACCTCTTCTTGCAGGTGTACTTTCAAACTCTTAACAAAAGAACTGATCTACAAGAAACCAAAATTAATATTCTTGAGTGCTCGTGCTTCGTTCTCATTCAGATAACTCGCTCATCTTGCAGGTGTGGTTTCAAAACCGTCGTGCAAAATGGCGCAAAGCCGAACGTCTGAAAGAGGAGCAACGCAAACGCGACGGCCAGGACGTCGTCAAACGGGACCAAGAAGAGACCAAAGAAGAAAAAGTCGAAGAGACAAGCTCGCCGGAAGTGACCGCTCCCGATGAAGAAATCATCCGGGAATGTTCTAGTCGAAGTAGCGGTCGGGAATCTCCCGAACAGCGCGCTACTGAAACATCCCCTGATCCGGCATCATCGCCGCAAAGTCCAGCAGCTTCGGCCTCTTCGGAGCCACCTCGCCCGGCGCCTCCGCCCTTTTCGCATATGTTTCCCTTCGGTGACAGGTAATTTTTAGAAAATCGTGACTGTTTAACAAACAATTGCTCTTGTTGTTAATTTGAAAGACGAGGCATGAATTAGCTTACATCTAGGGTAATTATTAAATAATTAATTTAAACACTTGTTAATTGATAACATCACGCACTTAAAATTAACTAACTCGTCAATTTCAACAGTGAAATCTTCAATCTAAACGAAGCATGATGTCATGCGTGTTAATTACTTTGTCGGCTAACTGTCACATGAATTCTGGCTATGGGTTTCATCAAGTTTCATCGATATGGCCTCTAGAACGAATTTTAAATGGCCTTAATAGCATTTACTCCATTTTTCAAAAATGACATTTCATTTAGCACATGATAATTAACCAAAAATTGTTTTAATTACTCTAAAAACAAATCTCAAATAACGAGTTCTCTAATACTAAAGACTCTTTTATTTTTAAATATTTAAGCACGGAAAGTAGACAGATTCTCAGGTTCACTGGTGTCAACGTGATCAGGTAATTATTAACAAATAACAATAAGACAATTTATAATCTGCAAAAAGTAAAGCATTAATATAAAATAGCTATCCAGTGATAGTTTAGACTGTGATTATAAATTAATAACAATATTAGTTATAAAGAGCTTCTCAGATAATAACAATAAGACAATTAGTTTGGAATATTCAACATTCTGTAGTAAAAAAATTATGAAGGGCGTCCCAAAAGTAGTAACTCAGAAAAAGGTTTGGTAAAATGTGAACAACCCATCAAAATTTTGTAAAACATTTTTCTCTATCCCTGTCTTCGAAAAATCAAAATAGAAACTTGGTTTGTCCAGAAATGCTAAATTTTTTTAAATTTCTCAGACTTCGATATGTGCCAGTGGTGTTCGCAGAGTAGTTGCTTCTATTAGTCGTTCAAAACAGTGTATTAGTTTCAAGTAACAAATATATAACAGATAGTCATGCTGTAATGATCCTAATTAAATGTTTATAAAAAAAGATTTTCTTCAAAACTTTTTGTCACTTTTAAAATGTTTTTTAAACAAACTGCTACGTTTATTAAACCCATTCTCTTCTTTTAGTTGTTTTTTTTCAAATCTCTCTAAAACCTTCTTTTGTTTTTCCTTTCCTTCAAGTTCTAGTTTTTTCAGAATCTTTCTTGTCCTTCCAGATTCTTTTTTAGTATTTTTTTCTTAACGTGGTTTTTGTTGTTCGTTTTTCAAACTCCTTTTAAAACTGTTTTTTTCTCGTTTTGTTCTTCCAAATACCAGTTTTCTAACTCTTCTAAAATTCTGCTCTCTCTTGAAAAATTTGCTTTAATTTTTCAAGCTTTAATTTCTTTTGCTCTTCCAAAATTTTCTTTCGCTTTCTTTTTCTTTTAATTAACATGTTTTAAATTCTTCTAAAATTTTATATAATTATTATCTTTCCACTTTTCAAAGAAATTTAACTTCAATTTGTTCCTTTTTTCCTTCTCTTCCTGTCCAGTTTTTTTTTCCTTTCAGAATTTTCTTTCTCAGTTCGTTTTTTCCATAAAGACGTAGTTTTTATTCTTTTCAATCATCTCTCCTTGTCTTAATCTTCCAAACTCTTCAAAAATTTTCTTCTATTCTTCTAAAACCTTGTTTCGTTTTTTATTTTTGTTTCCATTAGTCGTTCAGAACAGAGTAATAGTTTTAAGTATCAATTAATTTGCTTGACAATATTTTGTGCCTTCCAGAACCCATAAGAAATGAAGATTTTTATCAAAATTCGTCTGTTACATTTAAAATGTTTTTTTTTTAAGCAAACTGTTGAGTTTACTGAAGCCATTCTCGGGTTTTTCTAGTTGTCTTTTTCGAATCTTTCTAGATGGTTCTTTTGTTTTTCCTTTCTTTCCAGTTGTAGTTATTTAAGAATCTTCTTTGTTCTTCCAGATTCTTTTCAAGTTTTTTTTCTAGAAGTGGTTTTGTTACTTTTTTTTAAATTCAAGTTTGCTCGGCTCATCAGTTTTCTAAATCTTCTAGAATTCTCTTCTGTCTTTAAATTTTTTCTCAGTTTTCGAGCTTTTAAATTTTTCCTTGATTTTCCAAAATCTTCTTTTTCTTTCAACTAACTCGTTTCTAAAATTTTATATTGCTTCTTTTTAAAATGTTTCAAACAGATTTTAATTTCAATTCGTCCCCTTTTTCAATTTCTTCCTGTCCAGTTTTTCCATTTCTTTTTCAGTTCTTTTTTTCTTACAAGATTTAGTTTGCTTGTTCTTCTATTCTTTTCAGTCATCATTTGTGCCTCTCTACTCGTCTTATTTTTCCAAACTCTTCAATAATCTTCTTCTGTTCTCGTAGAATTTTATTTCGATCTCCTTTTTCTACTATTCGTCGTTTCCCAAATTTTTCTGTTTTATTTCTAACCGCCATTGTTCAAGTTCTTTTTAAATTTTCATAAAAAATTCTTCAAATGTCCAAGCTTCTAAATTTTTCTTTGCTTTTCCAAAGTCTTCTTTCGTTTTTTTTTCTTTCAACTAATCCGTTTTAAACACTTCTAAAATTTTAATTTTCCTTATTTTTTCCTTCAAAACCTAGTTTTCGTGTTCTTCTATTCTTTGCAATTATCTTCTCTGCTCGTGTTATTCCTCTAAACTCTTCAAGAATCTTCGTCTGTTCTTCTAGAACTTTATTTCGCTCTTCTTTTTCTACCGTTTATTGTTTCTTACATTTCTAAACGCTATTGTTCAAGCTCCTTTTTTATATTTTTATACTCTGCTCTTCCAAAATCTGTTGGTTTTGTTTGCTGTCCTTCAAGCGACGTCTTTTGACTTTCAAAATTTCGTTTTGTTTTTCTTTCACCACCAATTGTTGTTCCTAACATTCCTATTGTTCTTCCAAACGCCGTTTTTCTTAATTTTCCAAAATCTTTTTTTGTTCCTTCAGAATACTCATTCGATTTCTTATTTCTCTCAGAATCCTTTACTTTTGCCTTCCCTGAATTAATTTTTCACAGATTTTATAATTTCTTCTAAAATTATCTTATTACCTACTTCTTTGGCGTGTACTCAATTTCAATATTTATCAATGGTAAAAGTTGAATTTTAGAAGAGAGTAAGAGAAACGACAATTAAAATAAAAACAAAAGTTATAAAGAAAAGAAAAACGGGAAAAGATGCTAGAAGAGAAAAAGAACTTTAAAAAATTTCGAGAAGTGACGTATCGTTATATAAGCAGGTCGAAAGAATGACTGGATTAGTGTAGAACTCGACAAGCGTTTGAAGAGTAAGCAGTTCATCGAAGCAACGGCAATCGTAGTTATTTCTGTGTGAATATCGAGTTATTTCTTTATTAAATTATTGTTGTGTGTATTTGTATAAATAATAGAAACAAAGTATTCGTTTCTCCTCGATTTCGCAATATTATAACAAGTGTTTTTTTAAATTTTGTCATAGAAAAAAATAGAGACCCCAAAAATAACTATCTTCAAGTTTTAAAATCAAGTTTTTCATTTTATTAAGAAGCAATCAATTCTTTTGTTAATTAGAGACTAATAACCTTGACACTATTAATGCGTGAGCGTATCGAATCAGTTTGATTAACAAGCTTGTTAATTAAATAACAATTGTCATTCAATTTGTTATTGTAATTAGTTGAATAAATGTTTTCTGTTGTTTGGTAACTTGAATTTATCGCATTGAATAGAAATGTTAAAAAAGGAATAAAAGGAAGCGCTTCGTTTTGACGTATTTTACAAGTGTTTCCGTTAAAAGCAGTAAAATTCTCGAGGTGACGTTTAAAATAAAGAAGAAACAAGAAAAAGAAGAATTTCCTTAACGGTCGTCTATAAAAAGCGAATCGAGAACAAACGTATCGTTTTGAATTTTCCACCGGTATCTGTTAAGTTAGTGAGGGGTTGTAAGAAGAGGACCAAACTATATTTTCCCCGACATAAAGCGGATCTATAAAACATATAAATTCTATATTCTTTCTGTGAAGTGCCATATTACATCTCGAAAACACTGAGAGCAGCAAAGATCTGACAAGAGAAGAAACTTAAATATTCATCAAGCAGACATAAAGATCGTAATATCATAAAACGAATTTTCCATTCGTTCAAACAAAAAGAAAACTGGCTAACATCTCATTTGCATTTCAGAGAGAGCCAGAAGAAGGAGGAGGACATAGAAATGACAGTGATATTTTCATTAGGCTAATTTCGTTGTGAGCAAATTAAACCTCTCGAGGAGAAGGTAGGGGCCGGATTAATCGCGCGTGTGCCGTATCAGGGCCGGAGTTGAGTGGATTTATTTCGGAATTATTTAACATGATGGGTGTGCTTATGCAATTTAAATTCGTCACATAGCCGCCGGCTCGAGTCGGTCAATAAAGTCGTATGAAAAATATGAAACATTCATGATGAGGAAACGGCTGGAGAGCAGTTTTCGTCATGTGATGTAATAGGGTAAATATGAAATGCTAATATTTGAAAGTTAGAAATTATATTTCAAATTGAACTGTCCAATATGCGGGACCCGATACAGAAAAATTATTCCGGCACGCCCGAAGCCATACACTTCAAAATGGCGGATAAAAAACCAAATTATTTCCGCACAAAAATGATTCATTCCCATCTTTTAAAAAAAATTTATAAATTAAATACATTAAATAAAACACTAAATTTAATTTATTTTTCAAGGAAATTAGATTATATCAATACGTGGTTTTATGTTGTTAAACAATTTTGCAATATAATAAATCACACGGTAATAACTGAGATTGCCGTCGCTTCAATGAACCATTCGCTCTTTAATCGCTTGTCAAGTCCTATACTAACTCAGTCATTGTGTCTCTCTGCTTATATAACGATACGCCACTTCTCGAAATTTTGTAGAAGTTTGTGCAGTTTTTTTTTCTCTTCCAGCATCTTTTCTCGTTTTTCATTTCATTCCAAATGTTGTTTTTGTTTTAATTGTCGTCTCTTTTATTTTATTCCTTCTAAACTCCGTCTTTCAAGCGTTGCTAAAATCATTTTTTTTTTTGTTCAAGCATATTCAAGACGGTAGAAGTGTTATTTGTTTAAAAATTTCACTCTTTACTTTGATAGATATTCAAATTGAGTAAACGCAAAATTAAGAAAATTTTAGAAAAAAATTAAAAAATGTACAAAATTTTGTACAAAAGTAAGAGAACTTGAGAGAAATAGGAAATCGAAAAAATATTCTAAAAGAACAGATAAAGATTTTGGAAAATTTAGAAAAACAGCTTTTGGAAGAACAATAGAATAAAATATAAAAACTATAATATAAAAATTTAAGAAAAGCTTGAATGACATTTAAAAATAAAAATAGATGAATTTGGGAAACGACGAATGGTAGAAAAAGAGAATTTTCAAGAAATAAAGTCTTAGAAGAAAATTCTTGAAGAGTTGGGAATAATAAGACGAGCAGAGATAAAGAAAAAATACTTGCAAATAATAGAAAAACAAGAAAACTATGTTTTGAAGCAAAAAAAAGGTGAAAAAAAAGAAAAAACTGGACAGAATGAGAAAGAAGAAAAGGGACAAATTGAAATTAAAATCTGGGTAAAAAATTTAAAAGAAAATTTAAACATTTAAAACAGGTTAGTTAAAAGAAGAATAAAACGTAAGAAGATTTTGAATGAGCAAAGAATTATATTAAAAGCATGAAAAACTGAAGAAAATATATTAAAAACAGAAGAGAATTGTAGAAAACCTAGAGAAACGGCATTTAATAAACAATAAGAAGGTGAGAAACAACAACTGGTATTAAAAAAAACAAAATTCAGGAAGTCAAAAGACTTTGCCTGAAGAACAAAAAAAAACAGAAACCAAGAATTTTAGAAAAGCAAAATATAAAAATTTAAAATGAGCTTGAACAATGGCGTTTAGAAAAAAAAACAGAAGAATTTAAAACACACTTTAAACATGGTAGAAAAAAAAGCGAAATAAATTTCTAGAAAAACAAAAGAAGATTCGGAAAGGTTGAGAAAAATAAGTAGAACAGAGAAAAACAAAAAATAATTGCAATGAATAGAAAAACAAGAAAACTAAGTCTTGAAAAAGAAAAAAGCAATTGAGAAAACAAAAGAAAAACTAGACAAAAATAAAAAAGAAAACAAATTAAAAATCTGTTTAAAAAATTAAAAAAAAAGTAATATATGTTTTCATAAAAATTTAAAACAGAATACTTAAAAGAAAACAAAAGAAAATTCTGGAAGAACAGAGAAAAATTGAAAAACGTGGAAAGCTAGAAAAATTAAAAAAAGAAATTGAAAAGTCAAAAGAACAAAGAAAATTCTGAAGAAAAAACTAAACTAGACTAAACTAGAACTAAACTAAACTAGAAAGAATGAAAAAACAAAAAAAAGCTTTTAAAAAGATTTAAAAAAGACAACTAAAAAAACAAAAAAATAGCTTTAATAGGTTTATAGGTACACTTTGGGTACATTGACAGTTATTTTCACCGCCTTTAGGCCTCTTTATAGACCTTGAGTCCTTTCTCGTTGTCTCCAGCTTCAAGAAAAGTCTGGTTGTCAGTTATTTAACTGTCTTAATTAAGACAGTCCCTATTTTTAAAATTTTCTTATATTTTTTAAGCATTTTTTAACGTATTTTTTAAATTTTAGTTGTGAGACTTAAAGCATATTCTTAGCTATCACTTTGTAAAATGTTTTTAGACTTCCTACTGTCTTAATTAAAACAGTTTAATTTTTTTAGTAACTTCCAATTTAAAAAGTTGTGAAACCTCAGACTGTCTTAATTATGATAATTTAATTTTTTTAAATGTCTGTAGATAATTGTTTTTAAGTTTTAAATTTTTTGTCCAGTTTAAAAGCATTTTAAAACTGTTCTACGAATAGATTTTGCCTCCTCGACTGTCTTAATTAAGACAGTTTCTATTTATTTATTTATTTATTTTTTAAGCATTGTAAGTACATCTTTAGCTGTCATTCTGTGATATATTTTTGAGTTCCTGACTGTCTCAATTAAAACAGTTTATTTTTTTTTCCTGTAACTTCAAATTTAAGGAGTAGTGGATCCTCAAATTGTCTTAATTATAATAGTTTGAACCGTTTAAAATGTCTGTGAATGACTGTAGAATCTTTTTTATGCATTTTTTCTAATCTAGAAGCATTTTAGTACAATTCTGCAAATAAATTTGGTCCTCTCGACTGTCTGAATTAAGACAGTTTCTATTTTTTAATTTTTTTTCTATTACAGCTCTGAAGATAGCGTTATAGCTTTATTGCATTCTATTTTCGTTTTGCTGAATTGCAATTCATGTTAACTTGCAAAATTCTAGTAGTTATAACATCAATAAATTGTTAAATTAGATAAATTAGTTAAAATGGCCACCTGCAGAGCGCAAAAAAATAATTTTGAAATAAAAAAAGTTTTGTTGATGTGATTTAATTGTGTAAATTAAGTGTAATGATTTAAAATAACATCTCCATCCCCTATTTACGTCCTTAATGTCCCACAATTCCGTCGTTTCGGATCAGTGATCCGTCTCGAAAGACCAGCACTCAGCATTTGCATCCCTTTGTGTCGTCCAACATCCGATTTGGGTCCTTTCGTCGACAACAGTGTAAACGACATTGTCTAATATGGACAACGACGTTAAAACATCGCAAATTGACACTTGACCCGTTGAAAGCGCTGCTTCGCAAATTATATTTGCGCGCTCTGACACAACACGAATTCTTTAATTGTAACGAATGTATGGCTAGTACTAAAATAGATCACGCTATCGGACCAAATTCATTTATATCAATTGCATTCCCAGTATTAAATACATCTTGTCGAATTAGCGGAAAAATCACTCGACTCTGTTAAACGATTCAAATTGCATAATAACGAGATTGAAACGTTTCATATGTAATAGGTACAGCTAAACCACCCCACCTCCCTCCCTTCTAAATGTGTGACATTCAAATTGGGGCCCCTGTATGCCGGTACCGCGACGAATTAACAGTGCATTACGACTGATTATAGTGATGGAAACTGAGAATAATTTCAATTAGTGTATCAGAACGATTAACGATGCTAATTAATTGGGAGTGGTGGGAGAGAGGGGTTGATGCCCGGAACCAGGGAAATTACATACATCTACATCACTTTTCTGAAATTTTTACATATTTCAAGTGCGATAATTTCATTGGAACAGAAAATGTTTTTGGGGGTTGGTGTCACGTCGATGGTGATGTTTTTGCTTCTAAGACGTACAATTTTTTTTCTTTTCAGAATAATGTTTCTATATTATTTTAACTGTTTCTGTTGCTTCTTTATTTGGCACATACTCTTCCCATATAGCACAACTACCAAATTTTTTTTTCAATATTTTACTAAAGCTTTTAAACTACTATACATCTATAGCTATTATTTTTAATACATTCGTTTATTTCCTTATAGAAGACTATTATTTTCTACATTTTTATCTCAAATACTTAATTCTTCTTCACTGTTTGTCTCAGCGACACTTTACTTTCCAATTCTTTTTCCTCTATCTTCGAAATTATAAAAGAAATAAAACAAACACAGAAACAGTCATTTACAGTTATTTGAAAGATTCAAATTATTATAATTTAGACAGTCTGAGGTTTCACTACTTTTTAATTTGGGAATCACTGAATAAAAAATTAGACTGTTTTAATTAAAACTGTTTGGAGCTTAAAATATTTTACAGAGTGCTAGTTACAAATGTGCTTCAAGTGTTGTAATTATTTTTTTTTTAAATACGTTAATGGATGTTAATTAAAACATACAAAAAATCTTAAAATTAAAAACCCTCTTAGTTAAGATAGTCGAGAAGACGAAACTTATTCGCAATACTGTACTAAAATGGCTCTAAATTAAAAAAAAAATTAAAATGAGATTCTACAGTCATCTGTAGACATTTCAAACGGTTCAAACTATTATTATTAGGACAGTTTGAAAATTGGAAGTTACTGAAATAAAAATTTAACAAATGTTTTAATTAAGACAGTCGAAAGCTCAAAAATATTTTACAGAATAACAGCTAAAATTTGTTTTAAGCCTTGCAATTATATTTTCAAAAATACATTAATAGAATACTTAAAAAAATAAAAGAAAATTTTGCAAATAAAAAGTGTCATAATTAAGACAGTCAAAAAGACGAAATTTATTCGCAGAATAGTACTAAAATGCCTCTAGACTAGAGTAAAAATTTAAAGCTCTTAAACAGTTATCTACTACTTCAATTAAAATATCAAAAAAAAAATATTAAAGATATGCTTGAAAACGTACAAAAAAAATTAAAAATAGAAACTGTCTTAATCAAGACAGTCGAAGAAACAAAATATATTCGCAAAATGGTACTAAAATGCCTCTAAACTGGAGTAGAAATTTTAAAACTCAAAAACAAACATCTACGGGCATTGAAAAAATTGAAACTGTTATAAATAAGACAGCAAAACAATTAAAATAATTTAACTGAGACAAACGGGAGCTCAAAAATATTTCCTGAAAGACAGTTAAGAATGTGCTTCAAGCCTTGCAATTAAAATATCAAAAATACCTTAAAAAACTGCTTAAAAAAGTAACAGAAAATTTTAAAAATAAAAATTGTCTTAATTAAAACAATTGAGAAAACAAAATGTAGTTTCAGAATAATACTAAAATGCTTCAGAACTGAAGTAAAAATTTAAGACGTGAAAACAGTTATCTAGAGACATTTGAAAGATTCAAATTATTATAATTTAGACAGTCTGAAGTTTCACTACTTTTTAATTTGGGAGTTACTAAATAAAAAATTAGACTGTTTTATTTAAAACAGTTTTGAGCTTAAAATATTTTCAGAGTGCTAGTTACAAATGTGCTTCAAGTGTTGTAATTATTTTTTTTTTAAATACGTTAATGGATGTTAATTAAAACATACAAAAAATCTTAAAATTAAAAACCCTCTTAGTTAAGATAGTCGAGAAGACGAAACTTATTCGCAATACTGTACTAAAATGGCTCTAAATTAAAAAAAAAATTAAAATGAGATTCTACAGTCATCTGTAGACATTTCAAACGGTTCAAACTATTATTATTAGGACAGTTTGAAAATTGGAAGTTACTGAAATAAAAATTTAACAAATGTTTTAATTAAGACAGTCGAAAGCTCAAAAATATTTTACAGAATAACAGCTAAAATTTGTTTTAAGCCTTGCAATTATATTTTCAAAAATACATTAATAGAATACTTAAAAAAATAAAAGAAAATTTTGCAAATAAAAAGTGTCATAATTAAGACAGTCAAAAAGACGAAATTTATTCGCAGAATAGTACTAAAATGCCTCTAGACTAGAGTAAAAATTTAAAGCTCTTAAACAGTTATCTACTACTTCAATTAAAATATCAAAAAAAAAATATTAAAGATATGCTTGAAAACGTACAAAAAAAATTAAAAATAGAAACTGTCTTAATCAAGACAGTCGAAGAAACAAAATATATTCGCAAAATGGTACTAAAATGCCTCTAAACTGGAGTAGAAATTTTAAAACTCAAAAACAAACATCTACGGGCATTGAAAAAATTGAAACTGTTATAAATAAGACAGCAAAACAATTAAAATAATTTAACTGAGACAAACGGGAGCTCAAAAATATTTCCTGAAAGACAGTTAAGAATGTGCTTCAAGCCTTGCAATTAAAATATCAAAAATACCTTAAAAAACTGCTTAAAAAAGTAACAGAAAATTTTAAAAATAAAAATTGTCTTAATTAAAACAATTGAGAAAACAAAATGTAGTTTCAGAATAATACTAAAATGCTTCAGAACTGAAGTAAAAATTTAAGACGTGAAAACAGTTATCTAGAGACATTTGAAAGATTCAAATTATTATAATTTAGACAGTCTGAAGTTTCACTACTTTTTAATTTGGGAGTTACTAAATAAAAAATTAGACTGTTTTATTTAAAACAGTTTTGAGCTTAAAATATTTTCAGAGTGCTAGTTACAAATGTGCTTCAAGTGTTGTAATTATTTTTTTTTTAAATACGTTAATGGATGTTAATTAAAACATACAAAAAATCTTAAAACTAAAAACCTTCTTAGTTAAGATAGTCGAGGAGACTAAACTTATTCCGCAATGCTGTACTAAAATGGCTCTAAATTTAAAAAAAAAATTAAAATGAGATTCTACAGTCATCTGTAGACATTTCAAACGGTTCAAACTATTATTATCAGGACAGTTTCAAAATTGGAAGTTACTGAAATATAAATTTAACAAATGTTTTAATTAAGACAGTCGAAAGCTCAAAAATATTTCACAAAATAACAGCTAAAATGTGTTTTAAGCCTTGCAATTATATTTTCAAAAATACATTAGTTAAATACTTAAAAAAATAGAAGAAAATTTTGCAAGTAAAAAGTGTCTTAATTAAGACAGTCAAAAAGACGAAATTTATTCGCAGAATAGTACTAAAATGCCTCTAGACTAGAGTAAAAATTTAAAGCTTTAAAACAGTTATCAATTACTTCAATTAAAATATCAAAAAAAAAATTAAAGAGATGCTTGAAAAAGTAGAAAAAAAAATTAAAAATAGAAACTGTCTTAATGAAGACAGTCGAAGAAGCAAAATATATTCGCAAAATAGTACTAAAATCCCTCTAAACTGGAGTAGAAATTTTAAAACTCAAAAACAAACATCTACGGGCATTGAAAAAATTGAAACTGTTATAAATAAGACAGCAAAACAATTAAAATAATTTAACTGAGACAAACGGGAGCTCAAAAATATTTCCTGAAAGACAGTTAAGAATGTGCTTCAAGCCTTGCAATTAAAATATCAAAAATACCTTAAAAAACTGCTTAAAAAAGTAACAGAAAATTTTAAAAACAAAAACTGTCTTAATTAAAACAATTGAGAAAACAAAATGTAGTTTCAGAATAATACTAAAATGCTTCAGAACTGAAGTAAAAATTTAAGACGTGAAAACAGTTATCTAGAGACGTTTGAAAGATTCAAATTATTATAATTTAGACAGTCTGAAGTTTCACTACTTTTTAATTTGGGAGTTACTAAATAAAAAATTAGACTGTTTTAATTAAAACAGTTTTGAGCTTAAAATATTTTACAGAGTGCTAGTTACAAATGTGTTTCAAGTGTTGTAATTAATTTTTTTTTAAATACGTTAATGATTGTTAATTAAAAAATAGAAAAAATCTTAAAACTAGAAACCCTCTTAGTTAAGATAGTCGAGGAGACGAAACTTATTCGCAATACTGTACTAAAATGGCTCTAAATTAAAATAAAATTAAAATGAGATTTTACAGTCATCTGTAGACATTTCAAACGGTTCAAACTATTATTATTAGGACAGTTTGAAAATTGGAAGTTACTGAAATAAAAATTTAACAAATGTTTTAATTAAGACAGTCGAAAGCTCAAAAATATTTCACAGAATAACAGCTAAAATGTGTTTTAAGCCTTGCAATTATATTTTCAAAAATACATTAATAGAATGCTTAAAAAAAAGAAGAAAATTTTGCAAGTAAAAAGTGTCTTAATTAAGACAGTCAAAAAGACGAAATTTATTCGCAAAATAGTACTAAAATGCCTCTAGACTTGAGTAAAAATTTAAAGCTCTAAACCAGTTATCTACTACTTTAATTAAAATATCAAAAAAATTAAAGAGATGCTTGAAAACGTACAAAAAAAATTAAAAATAGAAACTGTCTTAATCAAGACAGTCGATAGTAAAATGCCTCTAAACTGCAGTAGAAATTTTAAAACTCAAAAACAAACATCTACGGGCATTGAAAAAATTCGAACTGTTATAAATGAGACAGTAAAACAACTAAAATAATTTAATTAAGACAGTCGGGAGCTTGAAATATTATATGGAATAATTGCTAAGAATGTACTTCAAGTCTTGCAATTAAAATATCAAAAGATACCCTAAAAAATGCTTAAAAAAGTAACAGAAAATTTTAAAAATAAAAACTGTCTTAATTAAAACAATTGAGGAAACAAAATGTAGTCTCAGAATAGTACTAAAGTGCTTCAAAAATTTAAGACGTAAAAACAGTTATCTAGAGACATTTGAAAGATTCAAATTATTATAATTTAGACAGTCTGAAGTTTCACTACTTTTTAATTTGGGAGTTACTAAATAAAAAATTAGACTGTTTTAATTAAAACAATTTGGAGCTTAAAATATTTTCAGAGTGCTAGTTACAAATGTGTTTCAAGTGTTGTAATTAATTTTTTTTTAAATACCTTAATGATTGTTAATTAAAAAATAGAAAAAATCTTAAAACTAGAAACCCTCTTAGTTAAGATAGTCGAGGAGACGAAACTTATTCGCAATACTGTACTAAAATGGCTCTAAATTAAAATAAAATTAAAATGAGATTTTACAGTCATCTGTAGACATTTCAAACGGTTCAAACTATTATTATTAGGACAGTTTGAAAATTGGAAGTTACTGAAATAAAAATTTAACAAATGTTTTAATTAAGACAGTCGGAAGCTCAAAAATATTTCACAGAATAACAGCTAAAATGTGTTTTAAGTCTTGCAGTTATATTTTCAAAAATACATTATTATTATATAAATATAAAAATTTTGCAAATAAAAAGTGTCTTAATTGAAACAGTCAAAAAGACGATATTTATTCGCAGAATAGTACTAAAATGCCTCTAGACTAGAGTAAAAATTTAAAGCTTTAAAACAGTTATCAATTACTTCAATTAAAATATCAAAACAAAATTAAAGAGATGCTTGAAAAAGTACAAAAAAAAAAAATTAAAGATAGAAACTGTCTTACTGTCTTAATGAAGACAGTCGAAGAAACAAAATATATTCGCAAAATAGTACTAAAATGCCTCTAAACTGGAGTAAAAATTTTAAAACGCAAAAACAAACATCTACGGACATTTAAAAAATTAGAACTGTTATAAATAAGACAGTAAAACAATTAAAATAATTTAATTGTGACAGTCGGGAGCTCAAAATATTATATGGAATAATTGCTAAGAATGTGTTTCTCGTCTTGCAATTAAAATATCAAAAATACCTTTAAAAAATGCTTAAAAAAGTAACAAAAAATTTTAAAAATAAAAACTGTCTTAATTAAAACAATTGAGAAAACAAAATGTAGTCTCAGAATAGTACTAAAATGCTTCAGAACTGAAGTAAAAATTTAAGACGTGAAAACAGTTATCTAGAGACATTTGAAAGATTCAAACTATCATAATTAAGACAGTAAAAATATTAAACTGTTTTAATTAAGACAGTCGGAATCTTAAAAATTTGTTACAAAATAATAGCTAACAATGTGCTTCAACTCTTGCAATTAAAATACCAAAAAATACTCAAAAAAGTAAAAAAAAATAGAAACTGTCTTAGTTAAGACAGTTGAGGAAACAAAATGTAGTCTGAGAATAGTACTGAAATGCTTCAACACTGAAGTAAAAATTTAAAACGCGAGAACAGTTGTCTAGAGACATTTGAAAGATTCAAACTGTCATAATTAAAACAGTCGGATATTAAATAATATTTCAAGAAATAAAACTGTCTTCATTAAGACCGACAAAAAGGAAAATTTTATTCGCAAAATAGTAAAAAAAAATGTCTCTAAACTGTAATTATAATTTAAAACGAATTATCAAATCATCCTAATTGAGACAGTCTGAAGCCTTATTATTCAAAATTTGGCTATTTTTCATTTAATTGTAATGCCTTGTTGCAAAACTAAAATAAATTTTGAAAATAATGCATTTCCATATTGATTTCCCTACTTCCAGCAAGTCCCCATAAAAATAACATTCTGATGTTGGGTGATTTTGCAATGTTTATGATTACATTAGGGGTTGTATAAGCAGACTATAATAGGGAATTAAGGTAATTTAGTCGTGAGGCGGAAAATGAAGTTATAAAGATACGAAGTCTCCTCAAAGGAGACGTTATTGTCTGTAGCTGCCATAATTTGGAATTTCGCTAATAAGATTTGATGTAGTTGTATTCCGTCGCGTCTGAAATAAATATCATTAAGTTTTGGATGACGTCATTAAAAACCGCCGCCCTCAATCATTGTCTCTGCATCTCTGATAAGGCAAAGGTCATCCGGAAGCGATCCTATAGAGAGAACGTTCTTCCGGGCGCATGTGCCTCGCTTCCGTTTCCCATTGACTTAACGGTAATCGTGCATGCTTTGTTTGCACTCCCGTGTACAATCGCATATGCTACATTGACTCGCACCCCCTGACAACGCATGCCGCCCTTCAAAGTCATTAACGCCGCTTTTTTCCACTCGATACGCGTGTGTACATTGCGTAATTTCTGGCTTCGCGGCGGTTTTGGGGTGTTTAATTTCAGCGGGACCTGGGGGTGGGTTTTAATGCGAGTAGACTGTCTTAAATCTGGGATTTTCTACCATAAATTCGCCCTATTTGTTCATTGAAATCTAACCGAGGAAAATTCACTTGGTCAACTTGAAAGCTAACTTGTATTCGGGAAAACTTTATTGAGGAAAATTTGATTTAATTTTTATAACAGCACCAAAGAGGAATGAGTGCTGTAATTTCTTTTGATGCTGCAATATAATTTCTGTATAGCGAGTACCTTTCCAAATGAAATTTTAAACGTATCGCAAAAAACTTTCAGTTGCACACCTGAATAAGGAAACGGAAAGAGGAAATTTAAAATGAGCTTTTTACTACATAACTTGTAAGAAATATAAAGATGTTTAGCAGTGTATATACACCACTTCGAGGCAGATTTATTGATTAAATTATTCCAATAAGCCACTTGTTTATGGGAGACAATTGCTTAATAGTTAATATTCGCGAGTCCTTCACTTAAGTGAGCCAAATATTTATTTCGGTATACACATGCACCACATGATTTATTGCTATATATAAACATTACAATAGAAAGAATAAAATATAAAAATCTTCAGAAAAGATACATTTTTTTAAGACAGTAATAAACAAAACCTTAAAATTATTATTTTTTCAATTACGTAGTTGTAGCGAGTGTTTAAATAAAAAACAGGGCATAATGTACTATGAATTTACTAACCTAGAGAAAGTTTCATAATAATTATTATTTCAATAAAGTTTAGTGAATACTTAAAGCTGTATTTTACCGCACTAGTGCGATAAAGTAAAATGTTTATTGCTATTTAAATTTTAAAACCAGTTTTCAACGATTTCTAGTAATATTATTTAAATAAATTTTGACTCTTAAACTGTCTTAATTAAGACAATGTCTATTTTTTTAAATTCTCTTTTCAAATATTTGGCAAATTTAATACAAAATCTTAATTAGTTCTACAAGATATTTTTGAGCTCCAGACTGTCATAATTAAAACAGTTTTTAATTTTTTTTATTAACTTTCTAATAAGAAGTAATGGAACCTACTCGCTGTCCGCTGAACAGATAGAGTAATAAAAACGCCCACTTAAACCGCGCTGTTTGAATAACGGCTCTTCATTGGTCAATTTTAAATAAAGCGCCTAAAGTAAAAGTCCTTAACACACTAGATGATATTTTTAGAAAGTTTTAGAAACTTTTCTGTTTTGTTTGTCTGGGTGAGCGTTTTTAAAACCAACAATTTCATATTTTAAGCGCCTATATCCACACTTCAAATAATTATACAGTGTAAATCTGACTTCACCGCAGAACGTTCTATGCTGCTTGTCTCCTCCCACTGAAATTTATTACTCTATCTGTTCAGCGGACAGCGTATAGACTCTCTATGATAGTTTAAATCTTTCAAATATCTATAGAAAACTGTTTTGCGTTTTAAATTTTTACTCCAGTTTAGAAATATTTTAGTACTATTCTGTGAATAAAAGTTGTTCTGTCGTTTGTCTTAATTAAAACAGTTTCTATTTTTATAACTTTCTTTAATTCTTGTACGAATGCCAATCAATGTATTTTTAAAAATTATAATTGCAAGACTTGAAGCTCACTTTTAGCTACCATTCTGTAAAATATTTTAAAATGCCGACTGTCTTAAAAAAGACAATTTAAACTTTCCAAATTAAGAAGTAGAAGAACCTCAAACTGTCTTTATTACAACAGTTTGAATCGTTTAAATGTCTGTAGACAATTGTTCTTTGTCTAAAACTTTAACTGTAGAAGCATTTCATTATGTGAAGAGATTTTGCCCTCTCGACTGTCCTAATTAAAACAAATTTTATTTTTAAAAATTCTCTTCTATTTTTAAACATTTTTTTTTTAATTTATCTTTCTGTACAGTTTTTTAATTTTTCACTGTCTTAATTAAGACAGTTCTAAATGTCGAAACCTCTGTTTATCACAACTTTTAAATTAAGAAATACTTAGTGTACCTTTTAACTGTTTTTTTTTCGGTTAAACGAACTGTTTTCTTATCATACCTTCTTCTTTGGTAATTTTTTTTCTTCAGATCTTAATATTTATGATAATAAGAGAAATAGTCGTCATTTTGGTAAGACGCATAATAATGTGCCTTCGAGATCTGTTGTAAGTTATTCAAGAGCCTCTCCACATCATAAATATGTCTATTATTTATTTAAATCGCTAGGGGTGCTCCCGCCTAATGGAAAATTAAAGGGCGAATTTAAAACGTTGTAAAAATCGCATCCCCCTGCATGGATTTCCATCAATTTCATCTCGCTGCCGCCACCGCCGCCGCCATCATCTGAGTGATTAGCGTATGGATCCCTCGGAAGATCCGTCGCACCTGAAAGCATCGACGGCGGCATTGGTAGTGGCGGTGGGGGCGGCGGAAATGAGCTTAACTTGGCTGCGGTTAACAGAAACCCGGCTAACTTTGATCCGTGCCAGTCTGCTAATTAGCTGATTAATTAATTGCACAGTCACTCTAATTCGATAGCTATTTATTTATGAGCAGCGGCATTAATGTAATTACTACAGGTGTTGTGGGGGCGGTACGGAAAGAGGGTTTCTTATACATTCTAAATATATATTGAAATCCATTTGGTAGTGAACACGAAAATATATAAATAAATCAAAATGTCACATTTCTTATATTACATTTCCCCGATATGGAAGCTCTGTTTGACGTCTGTAATAATGTTTGCTGACATGTTTCTTCCAGTGTACTCCCGCAAATCCGCCCCCAGTTAAAATGTTTAGACTTCAATTTACTTTAGAGTCTCCGAGGAGGGACTTTGGCTTATGTCTACAAATCATATCAACAAAGTATCCAGTCAGGACATCCCAAAGCGGTCGGTATACTCCACTGAAAATATATAATTAAACATCATTACTAAATCCATCTGTTATCCATAATTATTAATTATATAATAAGCTAAACAAGACAAAGTAACGATCAACAATTTTGTCAGCAACAATATTTTAAAATTTTAGATATTTTCCCACTTACCAAAGAACTTCTCAAAAAGAAATTCTTGTTTTTTTTATAGTCGTTTTCTGAAAATTTCTAAATGTTTCTTTTACTTTCCTTTATTCCTTGTTGTAGTTTTTCACATTCGTTCTAATTCCCTTATACTCCTCCTTTTCTTTTCCAGCATCTTATTTTCTTCTTCTTCATATTCTAATCGGTGTTTTTCAAGCTCCTTTACAATCGCTTTTTGTTCTTCTAGCACCTTTCTTAGCTCTTATTTTTCTTCTAATTGTTGTTTCGTAAATTTTTCTTTTTCTTTTAGTTGTCGTCTCTCATATTCTTTTTCTTCTAAATGCCGTTTCAAAATCTTTATTTGTTTTTCCAAAATTGTTTCTTGCATTTCTTTCTTCTAACGAGAGTTTTCCTATTTTCTTTAATTATTTCTAATTTCCTTATACTCTTTATTCTATTCTAGAATCTTCTTTGTTTTGTTCTCCTTTCTATTCTAATAATTATTTTTTAAGCTTCTTTAGAATCGTTTTTTTGACCATCTAGAACCTTCTTTACCTCTTATTTTTCTTCTAATCATCGTTCCCCAAATCCTCTTCCAAACGCAAGTTCAAGTCCTTTCAAAATCTATTTTTGTTCTTCCAGAATTGCTTCTTGCATTCTTAGAACATTCTTTTTCTTCTAAAAGTAGTTTTCCAAGATCTTCCAAAATTTTCTTATGTTTTTTATCGTCTTCAAGTTTTCCAATTCTTCTAATTTTTTCCGTTGTACTTCTTTTTCGTCTCTTCTTTTTGTTCGACAATAATGGCGTTTTTGTAATTGTTGTAGATTGTATATAAAACTTATTTTTTAAAATTAACTTTTCAAAATGTCACAATAGACATTGTAGCATTTCTTAAAATCGAGGCTGCTAAAAGCATTTTATAAAGATAATAAAAGAAGAGTTTCCACCCAGTATATTGTCAAATTAGACCAGATGTTTTTTACGAGTAACTAAAATTAGTTTTTCCAGACAACTTTATAAAAAATGTCCCTCATCAGTGCAGCACATTTAATGTTGTATGAGTATTCACTAAGTGTGCTGTGATTGCGTAAACCATTAATTATCCAAATAATTAGCATGAATACGCACGCATTTCTGGTAATGAAATGTAAATGAATTTGATAAATAATCCAGCAGAAATTGAAAAGCCAGCATTAAGCCTGGGGTCCGTTGGTGATATAATTTGGAAATGGAAATAGGATGTGTATCTCTGATTACGATACATGATGTAGCAATTAATGCAAACTATATCAAATTCAATTAAGCCGCTCTAGTCCGAGCATTTGCTTTGACCAACCAATGCATTGCAAATCCGTTCATTAATTTGCCCCTCCGGGTCCTAATCGCAAGACGATTTTCAACGATTTTTCAACAAGTCTGGGAGGTATGAAACCGTGTAAATCCGGCAATAGCCGCTTCCGGAAGATAGCGTAACACCGTGAGTAAGCTACACACGAGATCCAATTAATATGTTAGTGTAGGAAATTAAGCTGTCTGAGGCATTTACGCAAATGCATTCGCTTTGCCACGACTCTAATTGTGTAGAAGGAATCTTCTCAAATGTCACATATTATATTAAACAATGTCATGAAGGCAGTTTGCTGAATTACGTTAATGCGAAACTCGATGCCGATGGCTGCTGTTTTAGATAATCGGGTTAAAGTTGCGACGACATGCTTCAGAACAAACTTCACTTTTATCAGTTACCATAGTTATATTATTATGTTACTATCTAATTTCTAAATGTAACACCTTTGTTGTTACAAAACGATTTTAATAATTTCTTTAAAGTGATCTCAAAAATCAAAGTGTTCCAGCTTCAACTGTAGCGCACATACACATTAACATTTCTCATCATTAACAAATAAAATGGGTCCTCCAATTCTTAATAGTTATGATTTTACCAAAAAAACAATTTTTTAGTGTGTCTAATGCCCTTTGTAGTTTTCTTTTTTAAAAGAGCCAATTTTTATAAAATGCTTTTTGTTACAATTCGTTTTTATAAAATGCCTTTTATAACAATCAATTTTTATAAAATAAGCTCTACGTATAATTCCCAACAATTTCAGAAAAGCAATTATTGTTAATAATCTTTATAAAATGCCCTTTGCACTTTTTAATACCATAAATTAATAAGGAAAGCATTAAAATGTCTCCTGTTAATTCCGATTAATATAAAATGCCTTTTTTAACAGTCAATTTTTGTAAAATAAGCCCAATTTATAATTTCCGACAATTACAAAAACGCGATTATTGTTAATAATCTTAATAAAATGCCATTTGTAGTGTCCATTTTTATAAATTAATAAAAAGAGCTATAAATGACTCTTGTTGATTCCAGTTATTATAAAATGCCTTTTTTAACAGTCAATTTTTATAAAATAAGCCCTATTTATAATTTCCAACAATCACAAAAACGCAATTATTATTAACAATCTTTATAAAATGCCCTTTGCAGTTTCCATTTTTATAAATTAATAAAAAGAACTTTATATATCATCTGTTAAATCCGATTATTATAAAATGCCTTTCTAACAGTCAGCTTTTATAAAATGCTCTTTATGACAACAAATTTTTATAAAACGAGCCCTAATATAATTTACAATAATAGCAAAAACGCGATTATATTAACAAATTTTATAAAATGCCTCTTGCAGTTAACATTTTGGTAATTTAACAAAACAGAAAACTATAAAATGCCTCTTAGTGAGTACAATTTTAATAAAACGTCTTTTCTGACAAACAATTTTTGTAAAATGGATTCTACAAACTGTAATATGCTTTTTATAAATACGCTATTTTTGATTGCAAGACTGCTATTGCAATCTTTTTAAAATGCCTCATGTAGTTTCAATTCTATTTTTATATAAATAAATTATAGCTGGCGGTAGTAGATTTTATAAAATGTTTTGTTTCTCCTTTTGGTGAAAAATGCTGTAAATTATTTCCTATTATGTCCTCTTTTTATAAAATGCCTTTTTTTGACAGCTATTCTATATAAAATAAAAACAACAATTGTTTATATATATTTTTACAGACTCATTTTAATTATAATTTTTGTAAAAATGCCCCTTGTAGTCTCGTTTTTTGTAAATTATATTTTAAGGCTCCCAGTTTATATAAAATACCATAAACGGCTTCGGGTTTTGATAAAAAAAAAGTATAAAAGATTTGTTAATTCCAATTGATATAAAATATGTTTTATATCTTTTTATAATTTTTTTATAATACAATGCCCCTTGTAGTTTCCATTTTTATAAATATGGTTCCAAGTTTTTATAAAATGCCACCCTTAAATTCTAATTTTCATAGTAAAAAAGCCATAGAAACTGGCTTTCTGAATCCTAGAAGCTGCCGGTTCATAGTCTATATTTGGAACATTCAAAAAGCTAAAACAATAATTTATCGCTGACGCGTTGGTTCTAGATTAGTCACCTTATCTTAACCTTGGCTCTATAAAAGCGAGCGATAGGTTTAACTCGACAATAGCGATTATTCAAAGAAATATAAGTGTGTTGTTAATTTCGACTAGCGCCTCATCGTATCTGCATTGATTAGATGGTAAACTTGTTTTTTCTCTTTCTTTTTTAGTACTGCAGGTTTTCGTCCAGTTTTGGATGCCAGTTCAGCCACCCGCAACACGCCGCCCCTTTTCTTCCCGCCTCACCTGGCCTCTCATATATCATCACAATTTTCGCCGCCTCTCTTCCCAACACTAAAAGGTAACACAAAAAAAAATCCTTCAACGATTTATTATAAGACCCGTCGTATCGTCCTAATTGAATTTTCAAACAACTTCGCCAGTATTACCAACCTTACATATCGAATTTAAAGTTGATCGCGATCTCAGGTGCAAAGTGCCGCCAAATTGGACGATAACGACACCCTAAATGGATAACGAAATAGCGGGGGTGGGCGACAAAATAAATTATCCTACGTTAATAATAATTTAGAAAAGAAAGAAAATTAAAACAGTTCTTTTGCCGTTTGTCATTGCAAATTAATTTTTGGTTTTTTAAATTTGTTTAGGATTCCCTGGCCTGTGTTCGTGCTGTCCAATCAAGCCCATAGCCGGTCTGCTGCCATCTGGTGACGGTTCACAGATGTCTCCCGGTGGCGGTGGCGATCAACGTTCGTCCAGTGTCGCCGAATTAAGGAGAAAAGCGCAGGAGCATTCCGCCGCCCTTCTGCAAAGTCTTCAACACGTGGCGAATTTTCAACAAGCGGCTGGACTTGCCAGCGGACTTAATTTTCCCTTATTGCCACCCTTAAACCTACAAGCGTTTAACAGAAAACACGAAATACCAGAAACGGCCACTAACAACAAAGAATCGACGACGTAAAGGGCGGTGTACTTAGCTGGTTGTAAATAGTGAACGGAGTGCAATCTGAACAAACACCAAAAACGTAGGAGGTGGAGATAGTTTTAACGGGATTATTTTAGTTGTTTTTGATGGATTCAGAGTGGTGGCAGATAGTTACAAAAAAAAATATCCAATAAATTTACTAAAATTTTTATTATTAATTGTTTTACGTTCTAACAGCAATCAATAAAAGGCATTACCACAAAGCTGTGGACCGGTCTAGTTACAAAAAAGTCGGACTCACTGTCTTAATTAAGACAGTTGTAGTTTCTTCTTCGACTGTCTCAGTTAAGACAGTTTCAATTTTCTCAATTTGTTCATAATAAAGATAATAATAAAAAATTTGAAACTTTATTTCCACAATTACAAAAACTTTACTAGTTGAGAACCCTTAACTGTCTTAATTATGACAGTTCGAACGATACATACATTGCTAATGTTTAAAAATTTAAATAACAATAATATCTTAAAAAGTTCATTAGGTTAGACAGTTTTAATTTTACTGCTAATCCGACAATAAAATGTAAATCTATGACTGTCTTAATTAAGACAGTTGATTGTTTTTTGACGTGTTACTCTATAATTTTTATAAAATTCACAAAAAAATACGAAATAGACAGTTTTGAAGTTTTAAAATTGTTAAACATCATTCAATTCATCCGACTGTCTTAATTAAGACAGTTTTACAATGTCCAGAAACATTTTTTACTAAAAGTTTTCTACTCTCAACTGTCTTAATTGAGACAGTTTCAATTTTTTAAAGGTGTTTCTGATAATTAAACATGTTAAAATGTGAGGAAACACATTGTACCTTTTAAGATATTAAAAAATATTTTTTTCGAAAATTTACAGACCCCCAACTGTCTTAATTATGACAGTTTCCATTTTTAAAATTATTATTATTTAAAACGTGAGCAAACATATTGTAACTTTTAAATTGTCTAAAAATCTTTTTTTTTCGGGAGTTTTTAGCCTCTCGACTGTCTTAATTAAGACAGTTTTAATTTCTTCACATATATTTTGACAGTTTTTTATTTTAAATTATAACTACTATACCATTTATTTGCAAATTAACTAATAAACGCAGCATTTTTAAAGCCCCGACTGTCTTCATTATGACAGTTTTCATTTTTGAAATCATTATAATTTATAATTTTTTAATCTATTTTTTATCAGAACATTTGGAGTCTTTTTCAGTCTTTTTGCGTAAATAATATAAATTCGCGACTATCTTTATTAAAAACGTCAATTTTTAAAATCTGTCATCAATTTGCGTGCAACAGTCATAACAATTAAGACAGAATTTTTTAAAAGTCTTTTTTAACAATTTTAAAGTTACTTGGTTTTTTAAATATGCATTCCTTTATTGTCTGTCTTAACTAAGACAGTTTCTAATTGTAAAACTTGTTCAAGTTTACCAACATTTTTTGCTGTTTCGACTGTCTTAATTTAATTAAAATTAAATTGCAAAACAACGAATTTATTGCTGTTTTTTTGAGTAAATTAATGTATATAAATTTGTGACTATCTTAATTAAGACAGTCAATTTTTTAAACCTTTTACAAATGTTTTAACAAATCTTAAAATTTAAAATGCTTTCAGATTTTTATTGCAAATTTCAAAATAAAAAATTTAGAGTTGCGACTGTCATAATTACAGGAATTTAAATTTTTTAAACGTCTCTTTTAACAGTTTTAAACTGTCTCAATTTTTAACAAAGTATTCTTCAAAATTTAGAAGTACTTTTGCTTCTTTGACTGTCTTTACTAAGACAGTCTCTATTTGTAAAACTTTTAAGTTAAAACGTCGTTTTGTTCCTCGACTGTCATCATTAAAATGTCTTTTCACGTTTAAAACGCAAGACAAAACAGAATTTTACTATCTTTTTGAGTAAATTAGTAAATTATATAGACCTGCGGCTGTTTTAATTAGGACAGTCATTTTCAAAGATCTATCATAACTTATCTGATTATTTTTTGCATACTAGACTGTCATAAATATGATAGTTCATTTCTTTACGTCTATTAACAGTTTTTAATTTTCTCATTTAAAAAAAATATATTTCTCAAAGACTAGAAGTATTTTTTGCTTTTTTGACTGTTTTCCTCTAAGACAGTTTCTGTTTGTAAAAATTTTTCGAATTAAAAAATTTTTTTGCTCTGTGACTGTCTTAGTTAAGGTATTTCTTCAAATTATCTTAACTAATTGAAACAGTCAGTTTTTAAGATCTGTCATAATGTTGAAATTTATGTAAGTTTTGAGATTTACATTAAACATTTCAAGTAAAAATATTTTTTTCTAAATACTAGACTGTCATAAATAGAATAATTCAAATTTTTTAAACGTCTCTTTTAACAGTTTCTAACTTTCTCATTTTTTTAGCATAAGTATCCTTAAAGTTTAGAAGTATTTTTTGCTTCTTTGACTGTCTTCCTCTAAGACAGTTCCTATTTGTAGGTTTTTTAAATTAAAACAATTTCTTGCTTTTTGACTATCTTAACTGAGATATTTCTACAAATTTTAAATGTATAACCCAAGAAATTTTGACTGTCTTTTAGAGTTAATCTGTGTTCGTAAATTCGGGACTGTCTTAATAAAGACAGTAAGTTTTTAAGCTCTATCATAATTTTTCTGATAACTCTTGAAATTTACAATAAACATTTCAAACAAAAATTATTTTATTTCGGGATACTAGACTGTCATAATTAAGACAGTTCAAATTTTTTAAACGTCTCTTTTAACAGTTGCAAACTATCTCATTTTTTTAACAAGATATTTCTCAAAGTTTAGAAGTATTTTTTGCTTCTTTGACTGTCTTCACTAAGACAGTCTCTATGTGTAAACCTTTTTTAAGTTAAAACATTATTTTGTTCCTCGACTGTCATCATTAAAATGTTTTTTAAATCTAAGACAAAACAGAATTTTACTATCTTATTGAGTAAATTGATGGATAGCGGCTATTTATTAGGACAGTCATTTTCTAAGATCTATCATAACTTTTCTGATTATTCTTAAATTTATTAAACTTTGTAGATTTATTTTAAACATTTCAAGCAAAAATAATTTTTTTCTGGATACTAGACTGTCATAAATAGGATAGTTCAAATTTTTTAAACGTCTCTTTTAACAGTTTCTAACTTTCTCATTTTTTTAGCATAAGTATCCTCAAAGTTTAGAAGTATTTTTTGCTTCTTTGACTGTCTTCCTCTAAGACAGTTTCTAGTTGTATTTTTTTTATAATTAAAACGTTTTTTTGCTTCTTGACTGTCTTAATTGAGATATTTCTACAGACTTTAAATGTATAACCCAAGAAATTTTGACTGTCTTTTTGAGTAAATCAATGTTCGTAAATTCGGAACTGTCTTAATTAAGACAGTAAGTTTTTAAGGTCTATCATAATTTTTCAGATGACTCTTGAAATTTACATTAAACATTTCAAGCAAAAATTATTTTATTTCGGGATACTAGACTGTCATAATTAAGACAGTTCAAATTTTTTAAACGTCTCTTTTAACAGTTCCGAACTTTCTCATTTTTTAACAAGATATTTCCCAAATTTTAGAAGTATTTTTTGCTTCTTCGACTGTCTTCACTAAGACAGTCTCTATTTGTAAACCTTTTTTAAGTTAAAACATTATTTTGTTCCTCGACTGTCATCATTAAAATGTTTTTTTGATCTAAAAGAAAACAGAATTTTACTATCTTATTGAGTAAATTGATGGATATAAGCTCGCGGCTGTTTTAATTAAGACAGTCATTTTCTAAGATCTATCATAACTTTTCTGATTATACTTAAAATTTATGTAACTTTAAAGATTTATTTTAAGCATTTCAACCAGAAATTATTTTTTTCTGGATACTAGACTGTCGAAAATAGGATAGTTCAAATTGTTTAAACGTCTCTTTTGACAGTTTCTAACTTTCACATTTTTTTAGCATAAGTCATCCTCAAGGTTTAGAAGTACTTTTCGCTTCTTTGACTGTCTTCCTCTAAAACAGTTTCTATTTGTAATTTTTTTTAAATTAAAATATTTTTTTGCTTCTTGACTGTCTTAATTGAGATATTTCTACAGATTTTATATGTATAACCTAAGAAATTTTGACTGTCTTCTTGATTAAATCAATGTTCGTAAATACGGTACTGTCTTAATTAAGACAGTTTCATAATTTTTCTGATGACTCTTGAAATTTACATTAAACATTTCAAGCCAAAATTATTTTTTTCTGGATACTAGACTGTCATAATTATGACAGTTTAAATTTTTTAAACGTCTCTTTTAACAGTTCTAAACTTTCTCATTTTTTTAACAAGATATTTCTCAAAATTTAGAAGTATTTTTTGAAGCATCTTTGACTGTCTTCTCTAAGACAGTTTCTATTTGTACAACTTTTTCAAGTTAAAATATTTTTTTGCTCCTCGGCTGTCTTAACACAACAAATCTTTATTGTTTTTTTGGATAAATTAATGCTTGTGAATTCGCGACTATTTTAAGTAAGACAGTCAGTTTTTAAAATCTATCATAATTATCATAAGATATTTAACTGTCGTAATTACAAAAATTCAAATTTTTGAAAAGTCTCTTCTAACGATTTTTATTACTTAACCTTCTTAGTTTTTAACTATCTTTCTTAACTTTAGAAAAAAAAAACTGTCATCCTGACTGTCTTAATTAAGACAGTTTAAAAATTTTAAATCTTTGTTCTGACTGACGTCTTAATTAAAGATTTTTTAAATAAATGTTTTCAAACAAGTTGATGACCGGTTCCTTGTTGTTGCCCCTCATTAATACAGCGCATTTATTATTGTTAAAATCCCTATTATTAGAAATATTTTGTGATGACAATATCTGCCACCCCCTGAAACCACCCACTAAGCAATAGTTGTACATATTAGCTGTAGTTTAGCAACTTGTTACCGAATATTGTGATGTGATCTAGTATTCAACCCATACAGCAAAAATTATGTACCATTATGGGCCCTTTCTGTAAAACCACCAAAAAAAAAAATGTATAAGCGATATAGTGTGTTCAATAAACCATCGTATAACCTCTTTTGTCTTTTAATCCTCATCAATCCGTGCGAAAAAAATTGATACAAATCGTTCCGTCGACGGTAATCCCATTTGCCAGCGGGGTTAGAAGGGTGTCCCAAACCCCGCCTCCGCCAATCACGCTCCTCGAGCATCGATCACGTCGCGACGCCTTTGATGGTGTAGGCGGCGTCTTGAAAATTTTTCGAATGATTGCCGTCGATGAATCACGTCACGTGGTTAAAACCGTAAATTATGGGAGCAATTGGGAAATTAGATCGCGCTACCTGGGCTCCAGTGTAGCCAACCTCGTGATAATGGAATTGCCTGATGATGCTGTTTGCTGCTGTAATTTATGGTTATTAATATCTATGATGTTTCGGATTAATTACGCGAGTGGGGGCGGTGAAAGGGGCGGCGAGGATTACTCGATGAAATGAGATCGTAAATTTACACATTCTTAGTGGAATTGTTTCGGGAGGATTTCTTACGAATTGTTTTACACATCTGAGCTCCGGGTTTGAACTGTCAGACTAAATGAGAATAAACTTACAAAGTTTTAAACAAAAAGAGAAACTAAGCAAAGAGGGATTAGCGACGAAAGCACCTGAAAATTCAAAGTTCTACCGAAAATTCCACTAAAAACATATAAAGAAATTCTTTAAAATACACACAGTAAAATGAAAAAATACGAGACATAACCGGTCAGCTCCAAGAAAAAAAATGGCGTCTCCAACTTCCAAAATTAGTAAAATAACGAGCGACTTCCCAAAATTGTCTTAACTTCCTATAATCTGATTTTTGCTGTTATTAATTTAAAAACTGTTCAAAAATTTCGATTTCGACCCTTAAAATTAGTAAAAAATGTCACTCTTTTATTTACTAATTTAATAATTGACAAAAAAAAATCGCCTCTAGTTCTCAAAATTAGTAAAATATCGCCGACAATTTATAAAATTACAAAAAGAATATCGTCTCTGCTTTTATTAATTTAAAAATTGACACAATATCTCACGTTTAGTTTCTCAAATTAGTAAAACTACATTTTCGTGATTTAAAATTAGTAAAATATCGCCTCTCGTCCCCTAAATTTGGAATAATGTCTTTTTGTATATTCTTCTTGATTTGAAAAAGGTAAAAAGCATGAATTTCAGGTTCTACATTTAGTAAAATGTTGTATTAACCTTCCAAAATTACTAATTATTTCCGGTTTCTAAAATTACAAAAACAATGTCATTTTTGCCATTACTGACTTAAAAATTCACCTTCATATTTTGAAATTAGTAAAATATCATTTTCGTCACCAATTATTTAAAAAATGGAACACTTTTACTTGCTAAATAGAAAAAAATGTCTCATTCGACTCATTAAATTAGTAAAACACCGTCTCACAGTGTTTCCAAACCGCAAAAACGTGATCGAAAATCGAATTTTCAACATTTTTTGTTTAAGTTCAAATTTTACATGCTGAAAGTCCATAAGATGAAGCAACTTTTTGACAAATATTAAACCTGGTAAATTTGTTTTTACAAAGTTACAGGCCTGCAAATACCGCATTTAAAGCGATAATTTAATAAATCCGCTTTCTGTGAAAATTCAACATATTTAAGCACATAATTTGTGAGAATATGTGAAAGTCAGCACAATAATATAGATACCACTTAAAAGAGGGGACTTTAATCTTTACCTTCTAGGTATTATATTGTTATTTGTTGCTCAGGTACCTACTCAAGCGAAAGGGCAAATGAGGTCTGCATAAAAGCGGTTTATGGGATAAAACTCTCAATTCGTTTAGTAGGAATTACCAAGAACTCATAAAGTAAATATTTTTAAAATTCTTAATGTCTTAGCTTGAAAGTATTTACCACGAATTTTGCGCCTACCTGCGCCGGGGTTGGGTGGGAGGCATAATATCCCTTGCGCGCCCTGTTCAAGAATCATTTTTGATTGTGCTGTTTAACTGTGAGTGCGAATAAAAGTATTTCTGTGGCGTTTCTAAACATGGCAAATATTAAAATTACACGAAGAATGCTTCACGAAAAAATTCTTGAAGCACATCTTGTGGGTGATGAAAAAAAAAAGGAATTAATACTGGAATTTTTGAAAAAAATCTTTTAAACCAACGGAGACCACGCAGCCTCAGAAGAGCTAATAAATTATGTTAGAAATTCATTTTTTCACCCTATTTTCGTTTTTGGTCTGCTTGTGGAAGAAGTAATGAAAAGTTTACAACAAAATATAATTCGTGGTTAAACACAACTATAGAATTCCCGGCAATACTGCACGGAGATTTAGATTTTTCTCTCAGCCACAAATAGTATCAGAAATTACGGGTAAAAAAGTTTTTACTTTTGTTTGCAAAAATAATGTATTAACATTTATTTTTTAGGACTTTATAAAAATAATATTGCGCGGTTTGGAAACATTTTAAAAGTGCTCAACAGTCAACGTGAAATAAATAGCGAAAAATTCAAAGCTTATTGCTTAAAAACGACAGAAGATTTTGTAGAACTTTATGAGTAGTACTACATGCCACCTTCTGTCCATTAAATTTTAATACACAAGGTATATGTTATAAAAGAATCAATAATACCAATTGGTGAATTATCCCAAAAGACTCAAGAGTCCATAAATTAAGATATAAGGAAATTTCGAGAGCATCATACTAGAAAATTTTCTCGAACTAAATTAAACGAAGATCTTTTTCAAAGACTAATTTTGAGTTCCAATCCTTTCTTAAGCTTATTTGGCTTAAACGAAAATATAAGCTATAAGGACATGAGTATAGAAGCAAGAGAATTATTAGAAATTTCACCAGCTTCTACAGCAGATGAAGATGAAATAATTTTTTCATCCGATGATGAAAATGATTCTGATGATACGGAATAACTGTTTTTGTATATAAATTGTAAATAATGTGCTACAATGTTTTTTAAATTGTATGTATATTTTTTTTACATAAACTTTTATTATTATTATTATTGTTGTTTATATTATTTTTATTATTTTTGATCATATCAATAAAATATCATGTTAAAAAGATATCTACAAAATTTGAACAAAAATGAACGTAAAATAAAAACGCTGTGAATTTCGATCGCGTATTTGCGATTTGGAAACACTGTGCGTCTTTTAGTTTCCAAAATTACTGCAATGCCTCCTGCTTCCAGAATTTCACTTTTATTAATTCAAAAATTAAAAAGATAGTCTCTGCCTTTAAAAAATAGTAAAATAGCCCTTTGTATAATTGCATCAAGTTTCTAAAATTAGTAAAAAATCGAGCGACTTCCCACAATTGTCTTAACTTCTTATAAAGTGACTTTCATTGTCATTAATTTAAAAATTAATATAATATTTGGTTTCCGGTCTTTAAAATTAGTAAAAAACGTCACTGTCTTATTTATTAATTTAATATTTGATAAAAAAAATCAGCTCCAGTTCTCAAAATTAGTAAAATATAAAGACTTACCAAAATTATCTTAACTTCTTATAATGTGACTTTTGATGTTATTAATTTAAAAATTAATACAAAATTTTGTTTCCGACTCTTAAAATTAGTAAAAAATGTCACTCTATAAAATAAAAATTGCTTCTGGTTTTCAGAATTATTAAAATGTCACAATTGTCTACAATTTGTAAAATTACAAAAAAAATATCTGTGAAAATTGAAACAATACCTCTTAGTTTCTCAAATTAGTAAAATTATATTTTCATATTTCAAAATTAGTAAAATGTCTTAACCTTACAGAATTACATATTTTTTATGCAAAATTCCAAAAACAATGTCACTTTTGCCATTAGAGGTTTAAAAATTGAAAAAAAAAGAATCGCTTCCAGATTTTTAAATTAGTAAAATGTTGTTTCCGATACTAATTACTAAAAGTATTACATTCGGCTAAAAAATTAGTAAAATGCCGATTTTGCTTTTAAAAATTACTAAAATGTTGCTTCCTGCTTCTAGAATTTCACTTTTATGGATTTGAAAGTCAAAAATATCATCTAAGACTTTTAAAATTAGTAAAATAACACTTTATATTATTGCTTTTAGTTTCCAAAATTAGCAAAATGTCATTTCCGGTATCTAAAAGTACCAAAAATATCATGTATTGACCAAATAAATAAAGTCAAAATTTGACATACCTCGTAGCCTCCAAAATTTGTAAAATTTTGCATTTAACATCCAAAATTAGTAAAACTTCCGATCTAAATTTTAACATTATAAAACTAACATCGGTTCTACCCTAATTAATTAAAAAACTTGAACAAAAATATCACCTCTGATTTCTAAAATTTGTAGAATTATATCTCTGTAACTTAAAATTAGTAAAATGTCGCCTTAGTAATTACTAAATAAAAAACAGCACCACGTTCCATTTCTCAAAGTAGTACAATGCCGTGTTTGTCTCTCAAAACTACAAAAATGTTGCTTCCTGCTTCTATAATTTTACTTTTATTGATTTAAGGATTAAAAGTATCGTCTCTGGCTTTTGAAATTAGTAAAATTACGACTTTATATTATTGTTTCTAGCTTACAAAATTAGTAAAATGTCATTTCCGGTATCAAAACTAGGAAAAATGTCATGTATTCACTAAACAAAAAAATAAAAATCAGAAGAAGCAACCACTAAAATTTGTAAAATTTTGCATTTAATATTCAAAATTAGTAAAACGTTTAGAAAATTATAAAGATAATATCGACTTTAATTTTATTATTAAAAAAAATTAAACAAAATATTACATCTGAATTCTAAAAGTGGTAAAATTACATCTCCTTATCTTAAAATTAGTAAAATGTCGCTTTTTTATTTACTAAATAAACAAAATGTCATTTTTGGCTTCTAAAATTAGTAAAGTACCGTATTTGGCTTCTAAAATTACAAAAATGTTCCTTTTTGCTTTTAGACATTTAGTTTTATTGATTTAAAAATTAAAAATGTCCGCTCTGACTTTTAAAATTAGTAAAATAACCCATTGTATTATTATTTCTAACTTTCAAAATTAGTAAAATATAGTTTCCGGTTCACAAAATTAATAAAAATGTTATGCATTGACCAAATAAATAAAGCAAAAAATTTACATATTATTTTATAATATTCTCCGAGCCTCTAAAATTAGTAAAACTTCGCATTTAACATCAAAAATTACTAAAACATCTGTTCTGGCTTTTAAAATTATAAAAACAATATCGCCGTTGCCCTTATTAATTTAAAAATTTAAATGGAGTATCTCTTCTTGTTTCTCAAATTAGTAAAATTACATCTCCATATATTAAAATTAGAAATTAAAATTTAAAAGTATTACATTCGGCTCCTGAAATTAGTAAAACGCCTTCTTTGGCTTCCGAAATTACAAAATGTTTCCCCTGCTTCTAGAATTTTATTTTTATTGATTTAAAAATTGCAAATATCGTCTCTGATTTTTAAAATCAGTAAAATAGCTAATTTGTATTATTGCTTCAAGCTTTTAAATTAGTAAAATGTACGTTCCCGCTTTTAAAATTTTAAAAACAGTGCCTTAATTAGCTTGAAAATTTACGAAAATTTCGCCTTCATTTTTTAAGAGTGATAAGATTATGTCACCAGTTTTATTTTTTAATTATAAATTAATATAATGTCTCTTTGAGCTTCTAAAATTATAAATAGACTAAGCAACACTAAATTTTTAATTTTTTATTATTTAATCTGTAATAAAACAACAATAATTAATTACTTAAAAATTTAATAAGCAAAAAATATTTATTTTGCCTTGATGGCAGTAAATCTGGGAGGCTATTTAGAACTGTTACGAATTTCTTTTAAAAAATTTGCAAATTTTACTGTTCTAACCGTCTTATAACTCTAAAAAAATATTTTTTTGTAGCAAAATTTAAGCTTCTTCAAATAGACACAAAGTTTATTTTATTTAAAATTGTTTATTTTGTAAAGAGTTTTGAGGAAAGCAATAACGGCTTTTTAACAACTTTTTCATAATTTTTTAATAATTCATATACCAACATTGTTATAACTGATAAGTGTGTTTATTGATCCCCCTGTATATTGCTACTTTATTGATGGTTTAAATAAAT
Organism: Tribolium confusum; assembly: GCA_029207805.1. Taxonomy (NCBI): domain Eukaryota; kingdom Metazoa; phylum Arthropoda; class Insecta; order Coleoptera; family Tenebrionidae; genus Tribolium; species Tribolium confusum. Next base: position 2,204,210 of record JALGAY010000007.1, on the reverse strand, counting down.
GATTATTTATTGTTTGATAACGTTTCAACTCTTATTGATCGATAAGTGATTTGTGTTATAAATGGTAAACTGTGTACTTAACAAGATTAAAGTGAAATAAATCAATAAATTAATTGTCAGTCTTTATAACACCCAATTAAAACACCAGTAAACATATTAAATGATGAAATTCCCGAAACAATCAAATTTAATTGCAATTAAAAAAATTGTTAACGAAAATTTAGCAACTCATTGTAAACACAATAAAATAGAAAAGACAATAGACAACAGTAAAAAAGTATAGCAAAAAATTATTTTATTTGAATAGATTTATTTGAAAACGCTGTGCAAACGAACAAAGCTACAAAATTATATCGACGAAAACAATTATTCTTTATCTGTAATAGTTTAGGCCTTAAAGATACTTAAATATTAGACAGAATTGAACAACACTCTCCATGAGTAAACTGCAAGTGTCATTCTTCTCAGATTTCCTTCAATTAAATATGCCTCGTCTGTCCTTGTTCAGTTTCTTCCCAAATTTGGGTTACTGTTTTTTTTAACCATTAATCAATGTGTGTCGCTGGCATTGAATTTGAACATCCTGTAAGTGGTTACAATGCAAACAGTGTGAGCTTGACACGATTAGAAAAAGAATTTGATATAAAAAATTCGTTATTTTAAGAAACGAAATTATGACGATTATCAAAACTGCTAGATTATAAAGTCGGAGTTGATATTTTAATAATTTTGAAAACTTGAAAGTAGTAATTTTACTAACTGTAAAAGCTAGAGATGATATTTTTAATTTTTAAATTAATAGAAATAAAATTTTAGCAGCAGGAAGCAACATTTTAGTAATTTTGGAAGCCAAAGTCGGTAATTTTCGAAGCCGAATGTTACATTTTTTTTAGTACAAAATTACAAAAGCGACGATTTGCTATTTTTAAGATATAAAGTTGTAATTTTACCAATTTGAGAAACCAGAAGTGATATTTTGTGTCAATTTTTAAATTAATAAAGGAAAAGCGATTTTATTTTTGTAATTTTAGAAGCCAAAAGAAACGTTTAAAATATCAGATTCGAAATTCAAAAAATTTTGAAAGCTAAATGTGATATTTTGTGTTTTTTTTTATTTAATAAATGATGCAAACATAATATATTCTCTAATTTTAAAGCAATACTTAATTTTGAAATGCAAAGTATAATTTTATTAATTTTAGAAGTCAGATACATAATACACTTTTTATCTTTTTCTAATTAAGCAAATACAAAACAATTCCATTATTTAAATAAATTTAGCTGGAAACGAAATGTTACTAATTTTGGTAGCTAAAAGCGGCATTTATTTTTACTAATTTTAGATTATAGACGCAATATTCGTTTTGTAATTCTACAAGTTGGAAGTAATATTTTACTAATTTTAAATTTTTGAGATGTACACTCAACCGCAAAATTAACCGGACACTTGATTTTTGTCCCGTAGATTTGCGAAAACGCTCTTTACATTGATTTTATATAGCTACACATAAAAAACAACTACAAGAAAGAATATTCAAGTTTTTTGGGTTAACCCCTATCACGCAGATTACTTTTGGTACCTATTTTCTGAGGCGGCTTCCAATCAGAAAGGTTTTGTTTGTTTTACACGTCTGTCAAATTTGTGTCGATAGATAGTTCTGGTTTGTTTAATTTGGCTTTTTGGGAAAGAGATTTGTTGTAGAAGCGATTCATATTGTAATGAGTCCTGAAGAAGCTGCCCAGGCTGTTGCTTTACATGATGGACGCAGCATACGATTTATTACAAATGTGCTTAGCTTTCCTAAAAGCACGGTATCCGAGGCGATACAAAGGTTCAGCGCAACTGGTTCCTATTCCAAAAGACCTGGACAAGACAGAAAACGAGTAACAAATAAAGTGGAAGATCGATTTCTTCGATTACAAATGCTGCGAGAACGGACTCTTCCTGCTTCAGCTTTGGCCAGGAGACTAGGGGATGTTCATGGGACTATGATTTCTCTTGATACTGTTTTAAGAAGATTGAAAAAAAAAAAACAATTTGACATCACATTCACCTGCTACTGGCCCTAAGTTGAATGCAGAGCATCGCAGACAGCAATTGGAATTTCCGCGAAATCATGTTGATTGGAATATGAACAAATAAGGCTCCGTTCTCTTTACGGATGAGTCGCGTTTCACTAGGTATTCACCTGATCGTCGTCATCGAGTATTTAGACGCCTGGGGGAACGGTATGCTCAGTGTTGCTTTGCGCCTAGAGTAGCATTTGGTGGTGGAGGTGTAATGGTATGGGGAGGGATTTCTTTGGAGACTCATACAGCTCTTGTAACGGTGCGGATAAGTAGCATTAACGACGACTGGTACATTAGGGAGTGTTTACAAGAACATGTGGTGCGCAATTTGTAGAGGAAGAGTTTCTCTTAATACACGACAATGCACGCCATCACACAGCCCAGATTACGTGTCAGTACATTCACGACGTTAATGTTCAGGTGCTAAGGTGGCCACCAATGAGCCCTGACCTAAACCCCGTTGAGCACATATGGTACAACTTGGAGAAAAGGATTAGACAGAACTACTGCGAGTTTCATACAACAGTTGAGCTGGAACAGGCGTTGCTGAATGAGTAGGTGCTAATAGCCCACGATGAGATCGCAGACTTGATTGCAAGTATGCCTCGACGAATGAGAGCTGTACTTCAAGCGCGAGGAGAAAATACTCGCTACTGAAACCATTTTTTTGCAGTTTTCCTAATTTTGTTTTGCTTTGTTTTGTTACTTGAAATCAAATTTTTGTTTAATTTGTAAATAAATATTTATTTTTAAACATTAAAAGAAAGTTTAAAAGTATTCTCGTTTTTTTAAATTTTAAGTATAAAATAGTCACAAAAAATTTTTTCAAAAATTTGTTTGCACAAATTACGAGTAGCAAAATTTGAATGTTCATTTACTTCGAAATTTTCCTCACTTTAGCAAAGATAATACATAAAAATTATCTCTCAAATCTAAAGCTCAAACAAATAAAAATGTATTTACTTGGATAAAAATATTATTAAAGATTGTGATGCAATTTTTAATAATAAAACAAAATTCTGACCATTCAGATTAGTACTAATTCAAAGCTTTAAATTATCTGTCATTAAACCGCCAACATTTCCGGGATAACTCCCATCAATAACCCAGAAAAAAATTAACTAACCGCCAATTTTCGTCCACCCATAAACCCTTCAAAAAAAAATTTACACTCCCATAAAACACCCGATTAAATTTTTGGTCACGTTATGAAAAATGTTATATTCCAGAACGAGCTTAAAACAAAATTGCAATTCCGTAATGCAAACGAAACGAGATTATAGCGACCAACATTGCACACGAATATATAAATTTCAATTTAAAATGTCCGGCATAAAAATAACGCAATTTCGCACCGAGAAAACAAAGTTAAAAATTATTTTCGCTTAGAGAAGGAACAGGAAACAGGAGAGAATTAATCGAGTCTAATTACACTTTTAATAAATTATTATTTAAGAGAAGAAATTTTAATTTTTTTACGGACGGCATTGTTGTAACCTTCTTTGTATTGGTACCAAATGTCGTTCTTCGAATGAGATTTGTCTGAAAAAAAAAAAAAATCTATAACACTCGAAAAAACTTCCACAACGAATCAAAGTACTTGTGATATTATAATTTATAACTGCCATTTTTAAGAAATTACAATCAATTAATTAAGACAAATTTAATGAAGGATACAGAAAAAATTGTCATGTTATCACTTCACAAAATATCCTAGAATGTTTCGGATAACGTAAATATATTTTAGAAGATTGAAAAAGCCCCACTTTATCAGAAAATCTAAAATTGTTTTGTTATATCTTTACAGAATATCCTAAAATGATCAGAATAACATAAATATAATAATGCAATACAGAAGAATATTCTAGAATGTTTGTAAATATCCTATTAAATATTTTCTTGTTTTCGCTTCATAGAACGTACTAATAGATGAACACCCTATGTTTCAGATAATAAAAATATATTTTGAAAGATTAGAAAAGCCCCAATTTATCAGAAAATGCAAAAATTCTTTTGTTATAACTTCATAGAATATCCTAGAATGTTCAAAATAACATAAATTTAATAATGCAATACAGAAGAATATTGTAGAATGTTCAGAATAACGTAAATTTGATAACACAGTACGAGAAAATATTCTAGAATGTTTCTGATAACGTAAATATATTTTAGAACGTTCGAAAAGACCAAATTTATCAGAAAATCTATAACTATTTTATTATCACTTTACAGAATATCCTAGAATGTTCAGAATACCGTAAATTTAATAATGCAGTACAGCAAAATATTCTAGAATGTTTGAAAACCTGTAAATAGATCTTAGAAGGTAAAAAAGCACCAAATCATCATCAAAAAATGTAAAAATGTCTTGTTTTCGCTTTACAGAATATTCTAGAGTGTGCAGAATAATGTAAGTTTAACAAAGCGGTCCAGAAAAATATTCTAGAATGTTTGAGAACTCGTAAATATATCTTAAAAGATCAAAAAAGCCCCAATTTTTCATCAAAAAATGTAAAAATGTTTTATTATCGCTTCATAAAATATCCTAGAATGTTCAGAATAACCAAGATTTGATAATGCAATACAGAACAATATTCTAGAATGTTTGTAAATCTCCTATTAAATATTCTCTTGTTTTCGCTTCATAGAACCTCCTATTAGATGAACATCCTATGTTTCAGATAATAAAAATATATTTTGAAAGATTAGAAAAGCCCCAACTTATCAAAAAATGTAAAATTGTTTTGTTATACCTTTATAGAACATCCTAGAATGTTCAAAATAACAGAACATAAGATTAGAAGAATATCCTAGAACAGAAGAATACTCTAGAATGTTTGGAAACCTATAAATGTATCTTAGAATGTTGATAAAGACCTAATTTATCATCAAAAAATTAAAATTCTTTTATTATCACTTTACAGAATATCCTAGAATGTTCAGAATACCGTAAATTTAATAATGCAGTACAGCAAAATATTCTAGAATGTTTGGAAACCCGTAAATATATGTTAAAAGATAAAAAAGCACTAAAAGATCATCAAAAAATGTAAAAATGTTTTGTTTTCGCCTTACAGAATATTCTAGAATGTTTAGAATAATGTAAATTTACTAAAGCGGTGCAGGAAAATATTCTAGAATGTTTGGAAATCCGGAAATATATCTTAGAAGATTAAAAAAGCCTCAATTTATCATCAAAAAATGTAAAGTTTTGTTTTAGCTTCACAAAGTATTCTAGAATGTTCAGAATAACGTAAATTTAATAATGCAATACATAAAAATATTCTAGAATCATTGAAAACCTGTAAATATATCTTAGAAGGTTAAAAAAGCCCCAATTTATCAAAAAAAAAATGTAAAAATTCTTTTGTTATAAGTAGAATATTCTGGAATGTTCAGAATAACGTAAATTTGATAGTGTAGTCCAGAAGAATATTCTAGAATGTTTCAGATAACTTAAATACATTTTAGAAGGTTGGAAAAACCCCAATTTATCAGAAAATGTAAAAAATTTTTGTTATTACTTCGCAGAATATCCTAGAATGTTCAGAACAACGTAAATTTGATAATTCAGTACAGCACAATACTCTAGAATGTGTATAAATCTGTAAATATATCTTAGTAAGTTAAAAAAGCATCAATTTATCATTAAAAAATGTAAAATTGATTTATTTCGCTTCATAGAATATCCTAGAATGTTCAAAATAACGTAAATTTAATAGTGCAGTACAGAAAAATATTCTAGAATGTTTCGGATAACGTAAGTACATTATAACAACACTCGAAAAAACTTCAGGATCGAAACAAAGTAGTTGCGATATTATAACTACTAATTATTTAAAAAAATGTCTTCGAAATTACAATTAATTAATAAATTAATTAATAATAAACACTCGAAAAAACGGAATGAATCAAGTACTTGTAATATATATTATAACTGTCATTTTTGTGAAATTCCAATTAATTAATAAATTTCGCCGAATTTGATTGAGAATCCAATGAAATTGAGAAACTATAGAGTAATTAGGTCGTGTAATTTATTGGTAACGATGTCTGTAATTGCTTAGGAGCCCGAGTCGCCTCCCGGCTGCACACTATTAGCTTATTGTTTGCCAACGAAAATTACAATTTGTATTATTACTGTTTGAATTGCCGAAGCTGGTTTTATTCGTGCTTCATTACCCACCTGATTTTGATGAAGTTTTCGTAACAGTCCGCCCGAAAAAGTCCTTAACTACCATCTGAAACAAAAGAAAAAAAAAATCAATCAATTTGGTGAAAAAGCGACGAGATTTTCGATATTGGTGAACGGTTAATGCTATTCCCAAACGATATCATGCCGGTAATGAAAGATGACCGGGCTAGATTGCGAGCTTAGCGTTATACTGGAAATGGGAAAACTGGTTGCTGATAGCCCATTTTCACTGTGATTCCATTGTTTGTCAGATTATTTCGATCCCAGGGCGCAAATGGCTTAATGGAGAAAGCATTTGTCAACGTTAAGAGGAAATACAGTTGCGGTTACGTTATCAGAAAAAAGAGATAGAAGATTTTATTGAACTGCAATATTTTATTTTTAAGATATTGGTGTATGTACATACTCGAAATTAAAGAATGAAAATTGTGATAACATTTTTCGGATTAATTTTTTATCAATTTGTCTGAGGGTCTTATCCAAATGTCAAAATTAATCGTTCAATAATTTATTTCTTTGTTCCGAATTGGATTTAAATTTTTATATAAAAAGACGAGCACAAATTCAATTAAACCAGAAACTGATCAAGTATTGAAGTGCTTAAACAGTTCAAAAAAATAAAATAAATGAAAGTGATAGCATTTTTTGCAGTAGTGTTGGCTTTTACGCCAGGTAAAAACATTTTTTTTTAATTTAGTAAATAAACTAATTTATGTATTATTTCTTAGCACTACAAGGAAGGAGTTTGGTCCGACCTGTCCCAATTGTACCAGGAATTAAACCACAACCAGTCCCAGAAGTTGAAAGTCCAGAAATTGAGATTAACCCGGTCCCAATTGTACCCGGAATCAAACCCCAACCTGTGCCAATCGTTCCAGGAATTAAACCTCAACCAATCCCAGAAGTTGAGAGTCCTGAAATTGAAATCAATCCTGTACCAATTGTACCTGGAATTAAACCACAACCAGTTCCTGGCGTAGAAACTCCAGAAATTGATATTGAAGTGCCAGTTGTTCCCGGAATCAAACCACAACCTGTACCAATTGTACCAGGAGTAAAACCTGTGCCAGTTCCTGAAGTCGAAAGTCCCGAAATTGAAATTAATCCAGTTCCAATTGTACCTGGAATCAAACCCCAACCAGTCCCTGGAGTAGAAACCCCAGAAATGGAAATTGTTGTACCAATCATCCCAGGAATCAAACCACAACCCGTCCCAATTGTCCCAGGAATTAAACCACAACCCATTCCAGGAGTAGAAACCCCAGAAATCGAAATTAACCCAGTACCAATTGTACCTGGAATTAAACCTCAACCAGTTCCCGGAGTAGAAACCCCAGAATTTGAAGTTGTTGTACCAATCATCCCAGGAATCAAACCACAACCCGTCCCAATTGTACCTGGAATCAAACCCCAACCAATTCCTGGTGTAGAAACCCCAGAAATTGATATCGAAGTACCAGTCGTTCCCGGAATCAAACCACAACCTGTGCCGATTGTCCCAGGAATCAAACCTCAACCAATCCCTGGAGTAGAAACCCCAGAAATTGATATCGAAGTACCAGTCGTTCCCGGAATCAAACCACAACCCGTGCCAATTGTCCCAGGAATCAAACCTCAACCAATCCCTGGAGTGGAAACCCCAGAAATGGAAATTGTCGTACCAATCATCCCAGGGATCAAACCACAACCCGTGCCAATTGTCCCAGGAATCAAACCACAACCAATCCCAGAAGTTGAAAGCCCAGAAATCGAAATTAACCCAGTGCCAATTGTACCTGGAATCAAACCTCAACCAGTTCCTGGAGTAGAAACCCCAGAAATGGAAATTGTTGTACCAATCATCCCAGGAATCAAACCACAACCTGTCCCAATTGTCCCTGGAATCAAACCCCAACCAATCCCTGGTGTAGAAACCCCAGAAATTGATATCGAAGTACCAGTCGTTCCCGGAATTAAACCACAACCTGTACCAATTGTCCCAGGAATCAAACCTCAACCAATCCCTGGAGTAGAAACCCCAGAAATGGAAATTGTCGTACCAATCATCCCAGGGATCAAACCACAACCCGTGCCAATTGTCCCAGGAATCAAACCACAACCAATCCCAGAAGTTGAAAGCCCAGAAATCGAAATTAACCCAGTCCCAATTGTACCTGGAATCAAACCTCAACCAGTTCCTGGAGTAGAAACTCCAGAATTTGAAGTAGTCGTACCAATTATTCCAGGAATCAAACCACAACCCGTGCCAATTGTCCCAGGAATCAAACCTCAACCAATCCCTGAAGTAGAAACCCCAGAAATGGAAATTGTTGTACCAATCATCCCAGGAATCAAACCACAACCCGTACCAATTGTCCCAGGAGTAAAACCTGTGCCAGTTCCTGAAGTCGAAAGCCCAGAAATCGAAATTAACCCAGTACCAATTGTACCAGGAATCAAACCCCAACCAGTCCCTGGAGTAGAAACCCCAGAAATGGAAATTGTAGTACCAATCATCCCAGGAATCAAACCACAACCCGTGCCAATTGTCCCAGGAATTAAACCGCAACCAATTCCAGAAGTTGAAAGCCCAGAAATCGTAATTAACCCAGTACCAATTGTACCCGGAATTAAACCACAACCAGTTCCTGGAGTAGAAAGCCCAGAAATTGAAATCGCCCCAGTACCAATTGTCCCAGCAGTTAAACCTCAACCAGCTGAAGTAATTGAAGTTATCATAACTGCATAAATATAAAATTTATTTTTATCACTATTATGTAAGATAATTTGTTTATTTAAAAATAAATATCTGCAATATAAATACAATTATATCTTTTTATTTATTTTTTTTATTTATAACAAAAAACAAACAAAAAAAATAGGGAAAAAAATGAATTGTTGCAAATTGAAAATGACGTGAAAAAAATTAATAACAACATTATGCCATACAAATTTAATTTATTGATTTTTCGTAATACAAAATTTATAAATAAAAGTATATTATTAAAATATTATTAATATTATTAGTAAGTCGCTGCCTCAATTTGGTTCGAAGAGCCAATATTCAATCACAAATGCTGTTTCATCGCAAGAACCATATCTACTTGTCGTAATAGAAATGATAAGTAAAAATTATTCTTATCAAAAGTTTATTATTTGTTTATTTATATATAATAAAATATGTAACTATTTTATGTACCCTCCTAATAATTAATAAAAGCTATTTCTGCATTTTTGAGTTTTTTTTTTGCTTCTAATATTATTGAGAATATGTAAGGGTTATCATATCTAATATTATTATCTGGTTTCATGCATATTATCCTAAGATTTTGATTAACACAATTTTTAGAGAAAAAGGTATTTAGCAGCGTTAGACCGAGCTTAGGCTAGAAGTAGGCGATATTTATTAAAGTGTTTGGAAGAGAAGATTGATAGTTTCTTTTCTAAAAGAAAAAACAAAATAAGAAGATTTAAAAAAAAAATTGATCTTATTATATTAAAACAAAAATAAAATAATAAATAAATAATAAAGTAAAAATGTCTCCTCAAATTTTAAAAATTTATTCAAAAAGAAACAGAAAAATACAGCAAAAACTCCAATGTCAATTTTATATTGTTAAGTAAAATATTAAGAGTTTCAAAAAAATAAAGAAATTCACATGAAATTATTTATTAAAAAACCCGATTCGAAAAGTGAAGTTTATCAAACGACTACCAAGCCGGAGTTTTGTAAAGAATGAGTGACCTTAATGGCTTAAGAAACAAGTTCTTTATACTATCGTTTATTTTCTAATTTGTGCATTTTACCTATTTTATTTATTTATGTATTTCTTTTAGGATAAAAAAGTGAAATTTTCGGGTTTGGTAATAACCTATTTTAGCACTTAATGTTACAATTGCTATAACAGTACCCAAAAGAGTTTTATAAAAATATTCTTGGTAAACTAAATTATATAAAAAAAATGTATAACGATGTTAATAAAGATTAATAAACATTAAATAATAATTGCTGAAAGCAATTATTATTTGCTTATTAACATACAAGTTGATAACAATATTTTCTCGATCACAGTGAATTTTCTTCGAGAAAACCATAGGGTTTTTAACAAACAAAAAATAATTTGTTTTTTAATACTGTTTCTTTAAACAATTTAATAGATAAGTGACAACCAACTGTCAAAAATTTTTGTTCTGTTTCAAATGAAATATACAAATCGTGAATTTCAAAGTCCATCACGTGCAAAATTTTATTTCTTTTATTAAATTGTTGTAAACAAAAATCTTAGTATCTAAATCCATAAAACAAAGCTTAAAATATTTCGATCATATAAAGTTTTAATTTTATGATACTCAGCCAATCATTTGCTACCATAAAATAGAAAAATATTGTATCAAGTTCCTCTATCAAAATTGTTTTATCAGTTTAAACTGCAATTAAAATCATAAACATTTTCCGGTATACATTCAATTTTTTCCTATAAAAACCAAATTCGATTCAAAGGAAACCAACAGTCAAGTTTTGGCATCATTACAAGATGAAGTCAATAGTGATCGTAGCTATCATAGCAGCTTTGCTACCAGGTTAGTAAAAATAATTTCAAATTTTTTTAAATATTAAATTTTTTTTCATTATGTAGGATTGCAATCGCGATCCTTGGTACGACCATCTCCAGTAAAACCAGTGCCAATTCCTATTGAAATCAACCCAGTCCCAATTGTACCCGGAGTAAAACCAGTGCCAGTTCCTGAAGTCGAAAGTCCAGAAATTGAAATCAACCCTGTTCCAATTGTACCAGGAGTTAAGCCTGTGCCACTTCCAGAAGTCGAAACTCCTGAATTGGAAGTCGACCCTGTTCCAATTGTTCCAGGAGTAAAACCTGTACCTATGCCAGTCCCAATTGTACCAGGAGTCAAACCTGTACCACTCCCAGAAGTCGAAACCCCAGAATTGGAAGTTGATCCCGTACCAATTGTACCAGGAGTAAAACCTGTGCCTATGCCAGTCCCAATTGTCCCAGGAGTAAAACCAGTACCACTCCCAGAAATCGAAACACCAGAAATTGAAGTCAATCCAGTTCCAATTGTCCCAGGAGTCAAACCTGTACCACTCCCAGAAATCGAAACTCCAGAAATTGAAGTTAACCCTGTCCCAATTGTTCCAGGAGTAAAACCTGTACCTATGCCAGTCCCTATTGTCCCAGGAGTCAAACCAGTACCACTTCCAGATGTTGAAAGTCCAGAAATTGAAGTCGAACCTGTACCAATCGTACCAGGAGTCAAACCTTTGCCAACCCCAATTCAACCAGGTGTCAAACCTCTTCCAATCCCAGTTCAACCAGGAGTCAAACCTCTTCCAATTGAAATCGACCCTGTCCCAATTGTTCCAGGCGTCAAACCAGTACCACTTCCAAACGTTGAAAGCCCAGAAATAGAAGTCGAACCTGTACCAATCGTACCAGGAGTCAAACCTTTGCCAACTCCAATTCAACCAGGAGTCAAACCTCTTCCAATTGAAATCGATCCAGTACCAATCGTACCAGGAGTTAAACCTTTGCCAACCCCAATTCAACCAGGTGTCAAACCTCTTCCAATTCCAGTTCAACCAGGAGTTAAACCTCTTCCAATTGAAATCGATCCAGTACCAATTGTTCCAGGAGTCAAACCAGTACCACTTCCAAACGTTGAAAGTCCAGAAATTGAAGTCGAACCTGTACCAATCGTACCAGGAGTCAAACCTTTGCCAACTCCAATTCAACCAGGCGTCAAACCTCTTCCAATTGAAATCGATCCAGTACCAATCGTACCAGGAGTTAAACCTTTGCCAACCCCAATTCAACCAGGTGTCAAACCTCTTCCAATTCCAGTTCAACCAGGAGTTAAACCTCTTCCAATTGAAATCGATCCAGTACCAATTGTTCCAGGAGTCAAACCAGTACCACTTCCAAACGTTGAAAGTCCAGAAATTGAAGTCGAACCTGTACCAATCGTACCAGGAGTCAAACCTTTGCCAACTCCAATTCAACCAGGCGTCAAACCTCTTCCAATTCCAGTTCAACCAGGAGTCAAACCTCTTCCAATTGAAATCGACCCTGTCCCAATTGTTCCAGGAGTCAAACCAGTACCACTTCCAAACGTTGAAAGCCCAGAAATAGAAGTCGAACCTGTACCAATCGTACCAGGAGTCAAACCTTTGCCAACCCCAATTCAACCAGGTGTCAAACCTCTTCCAATTGAAATCGATCCAGTACCAATTGTTCCAGGAGTCAAACCAGTACCACTTCCAAACGTTGAAAGTCCAGAAATTGAAGTCGAACCTGTACCAATCGTACCAGGAGTCAAACCTTTGCCAACTCCAATTCAACCAGGTGTCAAACCTCTTCCAATTCCAGTTCAACCAGGAGTTAAACCTCTTCCAATTGAAATCGATCCAGTACCAATTGTTCCAGGAGTCAAACCAGTACCACTTCCAAACGTTGAAAGTCCAGAAATTGAAGTCGAACCTGTACCAATCGTACCAGGAGTCAAACCTTTGCCAACCCCAATTCAACCAGGTGTCAAACCTCTTCCAATTGAAATCGATCCAGTACCAATTGTACCAGGAGTCAAACCTGTACCACTCCCAGTAGTTGAAACTCCAGAAATCGAAGTCGATCCTGTACCAGTTGTACCAGGAATCAAACCTTTGCCTTCTATTCCAGAATGCAGCAAATATTTGTCCGACTTGATTGCCAAATTGTTGGGAAATTAAATATTTAGTTGAATTACAATATTTCAGAATTTTTTTAGCAAATTACAATGTAATACATAAAATAATAAACATTAATCAATCATATTCATTCTTTTTTATTTATTTTTACAGAGTGTTAACAAAGTATGTTAAAAAACAATAAAAAAAACATTCATAAAGATAACTTTACTAGAATAAAATTTTAAAAAAATCAAATCCAAAAGCAAATATAAAACTACAAAACAGTTTAGCAGCTTTGCAATCATTTAATTATCAATTTTAAATTCTTTACTCTTAACCATCACAAAAACATAGCCTAGTTTAAAATCAGACTCAGACTGACGCCATTAGCCGCCTTTTTTCCACAAAACGTCCACTAATATTTGAGTACTTTATCCTTCCAAAATGCCAATAATTAATCCCAATTATTCACTTATTAAGTCTAAAAAGTCTTAGTAACAAAGAGATTGGCAAAGTGTCATTAGATTGGCAGTTCAGCATTTAGTAATTTCACTTCTTAATGTTGTCTACCACAAGAAGCGCTAATTTTGAAATTTAAACGTTTCTATTATTTTTTAATTATTAGTAATTTGTCCAATCAAGATATTCCTTCAATTAATATAAATTTTATTTTTATTTAAGTGCTTGATTACACTTTATTGTAAAATGTTTAATTAAATATGTACTAGGAGATTAGCGTTTTGATTAAAACCTAACCTTTAATTTGGTTTCCACCTAAGAACCACCAACACTAAAATTTTAATTTATGTACAACTGACAACACTGGATGAGCCAAGGGACAACTGACAATAATAATATAATCAACAATAGATAAAAATTGACATTTAAAAAAATTTTTAGATTAAGATAGACACTTGTATAATTGTAATAATTACACAAAATAGCGTAAAATTTTTAATTTTTTTTCTTACTTTTATTTATAACATAAAGACTCATAGATTTTGTGATCTATGATAAACTCTCTAATAAACTCAAATTATAGCTCCAACTCTCTTTCAATAAATTTTGCTTTAAAACAAAAAAAGTGTTATAAATAATTTATTTTTAACCAGAAGAGTTTAATATCTAATAAAGAGATAAAAGACGAATCAAAAAATAAAAAATGTTCGTGAAACAGCTATTTTTTTCCTTCCACGTTTGGTTTTAGATGATCCCCATTGTTCTAAAGATATAAAATATTTATTTTTGTTAAACGAGATTTTTACATAGTTGTCAATTAGTCAGTGACTAAAATTAGACGAAATTTACTTTACTAACTGATAAACTAAATTTTTTTTTATTTTTCAAAATATTTTATAATAATTTTAAATCAATTCGACTTGTCAAAATTTCCAAAAAAATTTTTTTGCTTGTCCAACCACTTAAAAAACCAAATTTATTTAGTAAAATTTTGTTACTAATAATAGGATTCAACAGGTGGTGATAAGAATGTGATCAGAGAAAAATGATTACTATTTATTTACAGTTGCGTCTAGAGAAATAAAAAACCTAATTTAATAACAAGGTAGATTATGATTTGATAACAAACATTATAGACTTACTTTATTTAATAAAAAATCGGTGATAAAAAGATAATAAATATTTTCATTGAACACTGACGTAATAATATACCTACAATATTTCAAAGTCCAAAATAAATTAAAATTAAATATTAATTTTGTATTTATATGGACTACAACAAACTCAAAATATTAAATTTTGTTGTTAAATTCTAAATAAAAATAATAAATGATCCTAAACACTCACTAAATATTAATTTAATAATAAGACATCTCAGAAATTCTTAAAAATTGTGTTAAAGAATATTATTAGCAACATTACTACAATTATTATTAGTACAATAACTAATAACTAGTAAAAGAAGCCATCATAAACAAATAATTTAATATAGATAAATAAATATCTCTGTAGTTGGCCATTGTACTAAACGTTCCGAAATTTGTTTTATTTTTATTAGTTCAATTAACACATACCTGCAGTCTTACATTTTATCAAAACTAATCCTTCTTTTAAATAATTATTATTTTATAGACGTTTAATATAAAATATCATATAAAAACCGTTTTCAAATTCAGTGAAAGCATCAATTGTTGTTGTGATCTCAGCAAGATGAAGACAATAATTGTTTTGAGCATCGCTTTGGCGCTTGTACCAGGTAAATCGTAATATTTGCATATTTTTTTAAATTATATTTTCATTTTTTTATTTTTGTAGGATTGCAATCGCGATCACTTATTGTGGCCCCAATTGCCACTAATCCAAACTATCGTCCAGCAATACCAATTGCACCCGCCCCAATTCCTGAAGTCGAATCTCCAGAAATTGAAATCAACCCTGTTCCAATTGTACCCGGAGTTAAACCTGTGCCACTTCCTGAAGTCGAAACTCCTGAATTGGAAATTGACCCTGTCCCAATCGTTCCAGGAGTCAAACCCGTTCCACTTCCAGAAGTTGAAACTCCAGAAATCGAAGTCAATCCAGTACCAATTGTTCCAGGAGTTAAACCTGTGCCACTTCCAGAAGTTGAAACTCCAGAATTGGAAGTCAACCCAGTACCAATTGTCCCAGGAGTCAAACCTGTACCACTTCCAGAAATCGAAACTCCAGAAATTGAAGTCAACCCAGTACCAATTGTTCCAGGAGTTAAACCTGTGCCACTTCCAGAAGTTGAAACTCCAGAAATCGAAGTCAACCCAGTACCAATTGTCCCAGGAGTCAAACCTGTGCCACTTCCAGAAATCGAAACTCCAGAAATTGAAGTCAACCCAGTACCAATTGTACCAGGAGTAAAACCTGTGCCACTTCCAGAAGTTGAAACTCCAGAAATCGAAGTCAACCCAGTACCAATTGTCCCAGGAGTCAAACCTGTGCCACTTCCAGAAATCGAAACTCCAGAAATTGAAGTCAACCCAGTACCAATTGTTCCAGGAGTTAAACCTGTGCCACTTCCAGAAGTTGAAACTCCAGAATTGGAAGTTGATCCAGTCCCAATTGTACCAGGAGTAAAACCTGTGCCACTCCCAGAAGTTGAAACTCCAGAAATCGAAGTCAACCCAGTACCAATTGTCCCAGGAGTCAAACCTGTACCACTTCCAGAAATCGAAACTCCAGAAATTGAAGTCAACCCAGTACCAATTGTTCCAGGAGTTAAACCTGTGCCACTCCCAAATGTTGAAACCCCAGAATTGGAAGTTGATCCAGTCCCAATTGTACCAGGAGTAAAACCTGTACCTATGCCAGTCCCAATTGTCCCAGGAGTCAAACCCGTGCCACTCCCAGAAATCGAAACTCCAGAAATTGAAGTTAACCCAGTTCCAATTGTCCCAGGAGTCAAACCTGTACCACTCCCAGAAGTTGAAACCCCAGAATTAGAAGTCGATCCTGTCCCAATTGTTCCAGGAGTAAAACCTGTACCTATGCCAGTCCCAATTGTCCCAGGAGTCAAACCTGTGCCACTTCCAGAAATCGAAACTCCAGAAATTGAAGTTAACCCAGTTCCAATTGTCCCAGGAGTCAAACCTGTGCCACTTCCAGAAATCGAAACTCCAGAAATTGAAGTCAACCCAGTACCAATTGTTCCAGGAGTTAAACCCGTGCCACTCCCAAATGTTGAAACCCCAGAATTGGAAGTTGATCCAGTCCCAATTGTTCCAGGAGTAAAACCTGTGCCACTCCCAAATGTTGAAACCCCAGAATTGGAAGTTGATCCCGTCCCAATTGTTCCAGGAATTAAACCTGTGCCACTCCCAAATGTGGAAACCCCAGGATTGGAAGTTGATCCCGTTCCAATTGTTCCAGGAGTTAAGCCTGTGCCACTCCCAGTACCAATTGTTCCAGGAGTAAAACCCGTGCCACTCCCAAATGTTGAAACCCCAGAATTGGAAGTTGATCCCGTCCCAATTGTTCCAGGAATTAAACCTGTGCCACTCCCAAATGTGGAAACCCCAGGATTGGAAGTTGATCCCGTTCCAATTGTTCCAGGAGTTAAGCCTGTGCCACTCCCAGTACCAATTGTTCCAGGAGTAAAACCCGTGCCACTCCCAAATGTTGAAACCCCAGAATTGGAAGTTGATCCAGTCCCAATTGTTCCAGGAGTAAAACCTGTGCCACTCCCAAATGTTGAAACCCCAGAATTGGAAGTTGATCCAGTCCCAATTGTTCCAGGAGTAAAACCTGTGCCACTCCCAAATGTTGAAACCCCAGAATTGGAAGTTGATCCAGTCCCAATTGTTCCAGGAGTAAAACCTGTGCCACTCCCAAATGTTGAAACCCCAGAATTGGAAGTTGATCCAGTCCCAATTGTTCCAGGAGTAAAACCTGTGCCACTCCCAAATGTTGAAACCCCAGAATTGGAAGTTGATCCCGTCCCAATTGTTCCAGGAGTTAAACCTGTGCCACTCCCAGTACCAATTGTACCAGGAGTAAAACCCGTGCCACTCCCAAATGTTGAAACCCCAGAATTGGAAGTTGATCCCGTTCCAATTGTTCCAGGAGTTAAACCTGTGCCACTCCCAAATGTTGAAACCCCAGAATTGGAAGTTGATCCAGTTCCAATTGTTCCAGGAGTCAAACCTGTACCAGAAACTCCAGAAATTGGAAATTTGCCCACCAAAGACGAATGCAGTTATTTAGCTGATCTTATTGGAAAACTTATCATCTTTTAAAAGAATTTTTAACCTAAACAATGTACAAAATTTGTAGTAGAAATATGCAGAAATAGAAAGTAGTAGCATCAATTTTCGTTTGATTTTTCCATCACAATGCTAATACAATAAATAAATAAACAATAAATTAAAATATCTATGCCAATAACAAAGCTGATTATAACTTCTCAGCCGCAAATATCGAAAAGTCAACTGACTGCAAACAGCAATCAATTTTTCTCATTGAAATCACAGGTCGTTTTTATTTTAACAGACTATACATAATATTGTGCAATATTGTCACAAATATTATTGAATGTTAAAGATGTTTCACATATTTATTTAAAAAAGCGGTTTATAGCGTTAACTCGAGTTTGTTCTTAAATTGTAATATGTTTTGAACGCATAGCGCCCTAAAACCAAGCTGAGAAAATTTTATCTGAGGGTTGGTAAAGTAAATGATATAAAAATTATGGTTTTACACCATCAACCCTCATAAACTACCCCTTGTTTAGCTAATTTTGCTATTTCCGACAATTTAATAAACAATAATTTTATCGATAACAACCGATGAGGTTTCGACAGTATCATTTGTCCTTTCTAAATTTTAATCATTCTACTTGAACTCTGCTCCTTAATCTAAATAACTCAAATCTAAAATCCTTTCTGTTATCCTTAAGAGTCGTTAAACAATTTAATCTTTAAAAAATTCACAAAATAAATTTTTTATTTCTCTCATAAATACAAACATAAACGCTACAATCACCCTAACAAAAATATTTATTACAAAATCTCATAATCCCCATCCTCTTAGCAATCCTATCAAATAAAACTCAATCTCTTGGAGCAATTTTCCGTACTTCAGGGCATAAATGTGGCCTTTAAGACTACTCGAAGTGTTTTAAATTGTTCCAGTGTATAAAATAATCCTGTCGGAAGTCCAAAAACGGCAGTATTTCACGATACGAAAGATCACGGCAGTTACCACCCCATTTAACTAATACGAACAGCGATAGAGGTCGCCAACGATTAGAAAAAGACCTAGACACAAAGATCTAGTGCAATAAGAACGATATTCGCATAAGACAATTTAAATTTTATTCGCCGCATAAAACGGGACGGGCGTCTAAACGCGTTTTGACACTTTTCCACAATGTAAACGAATATAAATCTCAAGCTAGACGGACGCCGGAAAATCGAAAATGGAAAGCGTTCAGTAAATGCTAAAAACGAGAGAGAGACGAGGAAAAGAAGGGAATAATGAAGTAATTAAACCGATGTTTCCGGTAGATTCGGGTAGATTCGGAACGATAAAATGAGAAACATTAAGAGAGATAATCAATTTCAAGAATTCAATGATAAGTTTTACAGTTTTACAATTTTTTAATGCACTAATAGCTTAAAATATTTAAAAGTCTGACGTCAAAAGATCACAAATTTTTGTGATTTGACAAGATCTGATGTCAAAAAGTGATGTAACGTAGGACACTTCTTGCTTGTTTTTTATTTTGCTATTTTGTTAATTTCTCTTTCTTTCCCAGTGTTCAAATAACAAAAAAAAAACTGACTATAGCATTACTAAGTATTTTTTATTCTTTAGACAAATACATTATCAGATTTTATTTTATTTTACAGTGGCAAAGCGCTTTCGAAAGCTAAAGTTCCATCTTCAGTGCCTAACAAAAAAAGGATACTTATTTCGATCAAAATTTAAAATTTTGTGTTTACCATCGTGTAAAAAAAAATTGATAATGATATAATAATTTCCAATTTTCGTAAAAGAAACAATTAGATGTACAATATATCATTGTATCATGGTGGAGTATCCGTCCATTTTGGAAACAAACATGCAATTAGCAGGAGTGGAAATAGCGTCTGCCGTCGACAATAATCTCTGAACAAAGCTAAGAACATCCTAAAGATGTTAGAGAAACGGAAGTCAAACAGTAATGGAGCAGGAGGAGCGGCATGTGCGCCCAGGATAAGCGGCAGATTCCATTTAGAGCCGTCCGAAACTCTTTTATTTAGGTCGTTAAACAGATACTTGATCCAGTCTAGCTATCTCTTGTAAATCTCCTTTCATCCGTTCGCTGCCTCGACCGCAATCCTTAATGGGAGCACCCCTAAATCCCTATATTGTTTAACATTATTTACAATCGAACAATAAATCACCCAACAAGAAAACCAGGATTTTCTCATTTTAACAAAAAACAATTTTACGGTAGATTACAACACATATTACAATAAAGACACTTCGACCTAGTT
Organism: Tribolium confusum; assembly: GCA_029207805.1. Classification (NCBI taxonomy): domain Eukaryota; kingdom Metazoa; phylum Arthropoda; class Insecta; order Coleoptera; family Tenebrionidae; genus Tribolium; species Tribolium confusum. Next base: position 2,184,310 of record JALGAY010000007.1, on the reverse strand, counting down.
TTGATTGTAATAATGTACCAACAGTCTTTCTAAAAATTTTAAAATTGATAATAATAATTATTGACATTCTCTTACAAAAAATATAATTAGAAAAAAGTCCTGGAGGCGTTATCCTGGAGGGTTTGGTAGCTTGTTTAATAAACAGTATCACATCGTAATACGCAAATACGGCATGAAGAGCGTAACACAATAAAGCTTAAACATTGTTTGTTTGTTGAGTGGTTTGCCTACTCGAATTTGAAGTGCTTATGTATACAAAACTGGCACGCTTCGCTCCTCTCGCCCATATGCTCATCCCCATCGACCACCACCAAATGATCCCATTGTGATTGTCAAATAAACCGAGGAGACACAAGGGATTACATTTTTTTTTCCCCGAGAATAAAATTTTTGATTCGTAGTGTTATAACATTACTTAACGGTGGCTGGACAAACCCGGAAACTTAGATGTCGGCCCGGAGAGAGATGGCCGTTTCCTTCCGGTGGCCATTCCGGGTACTTCGAGATGTCATGGGCGGGTCCGGCACTCTCTCTCAGGTTAACTCGGACTCTTTTAATCGAGAGGAGAAAAAAAAACAAAACAAAAACAGAGATAGGGGTAGAAAATCCGCAACGTTTCACTTATCATGAATTAATAATGGGCGTGTTTTGAATTTATGGGTGCTATTGTTCAACGCTGTGTCATCGGATAATGATGATATAACAGAGCAATTACATTCGCACAATGATAAACTGTTTGGAAATGGTTAGCTCATTAGGTGGAGTGTGTGCGTGTGTTTGTGTTTGAGAGAGAAATGGGGAGAGATGAGGGGCTACTGAGAGGGTTGGCGAAATTAGCAAAATTTACAATGAAATAATAATTTTATTCATTACATATTAAAAAAATATTATTCAGTTGTAAAATTGCTTTTGTAATTGTATTTATTGTTTTCCTCGATGCTACGCTTCTAGGTAAAAAACTGCTCACTTATTAAAATTGTCTTATTTATTGACCTTGGTAAATACTATCACTCTTATTAATTATAATAATACATTTTATATTTTAGGAGATTATATCAAAACCCGAGATTTCCAGTCATTTCTTAATTTTAATAGAGTTGTTAATTAAAATACAATTTGTTTTAGTCATTTTAGTCGTGTCACGACGTCATTCTAATTTCTTAATGGAAACATCCTTCACCATCTGAACAGAATATTCGATTTATTTTCGTTGTAATTTGTCTGAAATTATTACAATGCGTTATGCTTTTCACGCAGATTGAATTCCTCATTTTCGAATTATTAATCGTTTTCATTTAATATTTAATTAATTTGCTTGCTTTTCTGTATACACTTCTTTGCAGAAAAACAATAATTTTTGCTCATAAATCGTTCTGAAAAAAAATCACGTCTAGCACCAACAAAAAAGTCCCATTTTTAAATCCTTTTTTTTTACTAATATTAGTTATCTCTACTTCTTCTTTTTTCTTTTTCTTTTAGTCACTTTCATCTTTACGACATCTTTCTTTCCGTTTTTCTTTGCTCATTTCTTTTATTTTTCTTTTCTACGACATTTTTTCCCATTCTTCTCTTTACTTCTTTCGTTGCTTCGTTTCTTCTTACTATCTTAACGTAGTTATGTTAAAGTACTTCTAAGCAGCTCAATTCATATATTCTTCCTTTTATAACTCAAAGCAATATATATTCAAAACGTATTTCTTCTAACTGTTGCGTCAAAATCTCAATTTAATTTTCCTAGAATTTATCTACATTCTATTTCACATCTTTGCTTCTTTCTTCTTCTAGATCTTCCAGCTTAAAAAAGCTTTTCCATCATTCTCTTAGTCAACCGTCTTTCTTCTTCTAATTCATATTTAAATTTTTATTTTTTTTCTAAAAATTATTCTTCTTTTTTTTATCCACAAAATATACCCTATCAATTACTCCAAATTATTTATATAATCGAAGAACTCATTTCTTTATTGCTTTCAAATTCATTTCTATTCTTCTCATTCTTTTTTTTTGTTTCCTTAATCCAGAGCAGAATATTTTCAACCCAAATCTTTTGACTGAAAATTCCGAATACTGTCTTACACTGTCTACGTTATAGCTCTACTTCTTATCGTATTTTCTTCTCTTGAGTAAGAAGTGTTTGAATTACATTTTCTTGGTTCTCTTTCTTCTAATTTGTACTTGAGACACTTCCATTATTCTTCTTTTCTTTTCCTACTATGGAACAAAAGCCTTATTCTCATATTCCTAATTCTTCTTTTTCTTTGTTTCTTTGCCTTACTCCTTCTTCTATAACTTTCAATTTCATTCACTTTTTCTGTTTCCTTGCTAAATTACCTTTTTACCTTTCTCTTTCAATTCTACAACGGTGTTCGTTGTTCCTTGTTTCTTTGTCCGTTCTATGTCTTCTCTATATTTCTTTGTAGTTATTTTTATTTCTACAATTTCTCGTACTTCCATCCTTTTCAATTTCGAACATTCTTTATGTTTTCTTGCTCTTCTAACCAAAATAAGTGAGTGATATTTTTATATTAGCTCTCTTTGTTTCTTTTTCTTCTAGTTCATAATTACAGAATGCTTTTTCTCTAGTTCATAATTGCAGATGCTTTTCATCATCTTCTCGTAATATTTTTCTTTTTCTTCCTTGCGACATTCACCCTTTCCACGCCTTTTTTTGTAAGTTGGTTCTTCTTTTATAAGACATATTCCTTATTCTTCTCTTTTTTATTTCTTCGCCTTGCTCTGTTCTTTTTACATTTTCCTAGTTACTTTCAAATGTTTAGCATTTCATATACATCTGTATGTTAAATTTCTTTATTTTTTTAAAAATTTTCGACTTCATTTTGTATATAACTTCTATGTCTTGTAGCAAAAACAAGAAAAGTTTCTTCTTCTTATTGTTTAAGTCGCTTTTCACCTTCCTATCGTCATCTTTGTTTTTTCTTCTTTTCTACAATGTTTTCCCCGCTCTTTTCTTCCTTTGTAGTGCTCTCTCCTCTCTACCATTTTGCAGTTTTTTTCTTGTTCTTCTAACTCAAAGCAAAAGATTTTCAAATCGGATTTCTTCTTCAAAATCCTAATTGCATTTTGTTGAATTTGATCTACGTTCTTCTCAAGTAAGAAGAAGAAATCTTTCTTTCTTTATTCGTGTTTAAGTCGCGTTGCATCTTCTTCTCGAAATCTATCATTTTCTCTTCTTTTCTAAGACGTTTTCCCCTTTCTTCTCTTTCCTTCTTTCTTCATCTTCTTCATTCTAATAAATGACACTTTTATAATAATTAACAACACTCACTATCACAGGTCTTTTACCTGTCCCTTCTCTTTGACTATTTTCTCTGACTGTTACAATTACAAAAATTACAAAATTCAGTGAATAAAAAATCGAAAAAGTAACTGAAAAAATGTAATTTCTATTGTGATAAGAATGTAATTCTGATAAAAATAGTTTAGCATTCAGAATTGTTTTATAATTTTTCCGATTTCGCAGACAATTTATTTCAAGTTAAAACGTAATCTAACCAGCCTATCATCCCCTTTTCCTGCAAATCCCCCAACTCCTCCACCCGAATGATAAATCTCGTCGGAAGGCCATCGCGTCCACGTTTTTGTCTGCCGCCGCCGTTTCCCATAATGGTCTGTCCATTTAAATATGAAAAGAATATGAAAAGAGGCACTCGCCCCCGATACGGTCTTAATTATGCCGGTAATGGACCGCAATCCGCCACACTTAATGGAAATAATGGAGATCCGGAATGATGATCATAACAGATTTACTTCGTCTCGAATAGATTTATAACGTTTTTGAATTTTATTTTATTTTTTTTTCTTCGAAGAGATAACTTCTTCGAGTTATTTCATTTCCGCCCAGTCACTAACTTTACCCAAAAAATCCATTAAGCTCGGAAGCAATTTAGAGGGAGTTAACACATCGACGACGTTTCCGACGAAAAGAATTGACCACTTACCGGCATTTCCACGCTACGAACTGACTTTGCCTTCAAGGTTTGGAGGTGGTTAGGCAAAGGGGTGGTTTCAAGGGGCGGCTTGTAAACAGCGGATTCTAATCGACGCATTTTCACAGTCTCGATTTCTTTAGAAATAAGTTGCTTATTTGAGTAAGAAAGAGACTTTTTAGGACCAAATGACACGATTTCGTCTATATTTGGATCTATAACACATAAAAAAAAATTTAAAAATTGTTAAAACAAACAATTAAAAAAAATTCCGTGACAAAAAAAGCAGCAAAAAAACGAATATACCATCAAATTTGCGTTTACTGTCTTTAATTAATTTTTTAATAACAGTTACTACTTGCTACTGTTATTTCCTAATAACAGTTAAAGTAGCTGCTATTTTAAAACTGTTTAGTCGCTTTGTTAATAGCAAATAGTTCTCATTTTCGAATACAAACAGTAATCAATTTTAATTTAAGATACAGACTTTGAAATAGAGACGGCAAAAACTGTCATTTTTCAATAATACAGTTAATACCTATTAATATCATTTTGAAATAACTGTTATTTATAAACTATAATTTTGAAACTGTTATTGACAAGCTGTAATTTTTAAACAGTTATCTAGAAAACATTTTATGTATTTAATGACAGCTAACAATGCACATGTTTGAATACAAACAGCAATCAATTATAATTTAAGACGCAGGCTTACAATAGTGATAGCAAAAATAATTACTACCTGTTACTGTTATTGTAAAGTAACAGTTAAACATAGCTGTTATCTTTAAACTGTTATTTTTTAGAATACTTATATATTTAGTAACAGTTAGTAGTACTTATTCTTGAATACGAATAGTAATCATTTATAATTTAAGACGCAAGCTTCAAAATAATGACGGTAAAAACTGTTATTTTTTAATAACAATTACTACCACTTACTATTATTTTATAATAACTGTTATTAATGAACTATTATTTCTAAACTGTTATTTTTAAGTTGTGAGTTTCAAACTTATTTTTGAGCTGTTATATTGAAACTGTTATTTAGAAAAATACTTACGTATTTTATAACAGCTAACAATGCTCATGCATAAATTTAAAGCACAGGTTTAAAAATAGTGATAGCTAAAACTGTTATATTTTAAATAACAGTTACTTCTTGCTACAGTTATTTTAAAACAACTGTTATTTTTAAGCTGTTACAAGAATATTTATGTATTTAGTAACAGCTAATAGTGCTCATGCTCATATACGATCAGTAAACGTTTATAATTTAAGTATTGTTATTGTAATTTATAACAACTTTTAATATTATTTCAAAATAACAGCTGGAAATAGCTGTTACTTCTAAACTGTTATTTTTAAACTGTCATCTAAAAAAATGTGTATTTAATGACAGCTAACAGACCTTAAAGTAGTGATGGCAAAAACTGTAATTCTTTAAAAACAGTTACTACTTGCTACTGTTAGTTCATAATAACAGGTAAATTAGTTGTTATTTTAAAACTGTTATTATCAAAATGTTAGTAAGACGCGTTGTTATAATGTTGTTAATAGCTAACAGTTCTCATTTTCGAAGACGAACAGTAATCATTTTTAATTTCGGACGCAGACTTTGAAATAAAGATGGCAAAAACTGTTATTTTTCAATAATACAGTTAATACCTGTTACCAGCATTTTAAATTAGCTGTTAAAAACAGCTGTTATTTATAAACTATAATTTTTTAACTGTTATTTATAAGCTGTTATCTAGAAAAATCCTTATGTATTTAATAACAGCTAACAATGCTCATGATTGACTACAAACAGCAGTCAATTATAATTTAAGACACATGCTTTAAAACATTGATAGCAAAAACAGTTACTACCTGTTACTGTTATTGCTACTTAAACTGTTATTTTTAAAGTGTTAGAAGAATACTTATATCTTTTAATAACAGTTACTAACTCTTACTATTATTTTAAAACGACGGACGGTTAAAAGTAACTTTTATTAATAAACTATTATTTCTAAACTGTTATTTCTATGCTGTGAGTCTCAAACTTATTTTTTAGCTGCTATATTCAAACGTTTAAAAAAGTGATTGCAAAAACTGTTATATTTTAAATAACAGCTACTTCCTGTTACAGTTATTTTAAAATAACAGTTAAAAATACCTATTATTTTAATATAACAGTTAAAAAAGGCAGTTATTTTTAAGCTGTTACAAAAATACTTATGTATTTAGTAACAGCTAATAGTGCTCATGCTCATATACGATCAGTAAACGTTTCTAATTTAAGTATTATTATATAACTGTTACTTTTTAATAACATAATTAATAACCACTTGTTACTATTATTTTAAAATAACGGTTAAAAAGAGCTGTTATTTCGAAACTATAATTTCTAGTTATTATTTTGAAACTGTTACCAGAAAAAATATGTATTTAATGACAGCTAACAATGCTCAGTCTCGAATACTTATAATAATCGTTTATAATTTAAGGTGCATACCTTGAAACAGTTATAGCAAAATGTTATTTTTTAAAAACAGTTACTACATACTACTGTTATCTCAAATTAACTGTTAAAATATCAATATTTTTAAGCTGTTATTTACAAAAATACTTACGAATATAATAACAGCTTACTGTGCTCATACTCAAATACAAATAGAAATCGTTTTTAAGTCGTTTTAATCGTTAATTTTATTAATTTTTAAGAAGTAGACTTTGAAACAGTGACAGCAAGAGCTGTTATTTTCTAATAACAGTTACTATTTGCTGCTATTATTTTAAAATAATGATTTAAAATAGATGTTATAAACTGTTATTTCTAAACAGTTACTTTTAAGCTCTTATTAGGAAAATACTTATATATTTATTGACAGCTAACAGTACTCTTGTTTGAACCCAAATGCTTAAACATGCTTGAATATTATTTAAAATTAGCTAAAAATAACTGTTAGCTTTAAACTGTTATTTTTAAACTGTTAGAAGAATACTTATATATTTAGTAACAGCAAAAACTGTTATTTTTATAATAACAGTGCCTACCTACATCTGGTAATTATAATAACAGTTAAAAATAGCTGTTATTTTTAAACTGTTATTTTAAAACTGTTAGTTTGAAACTGTTATTTAGAACAATACATAAACAAAAAAAATTCTCAAAATTTACCTCTTTTTATTTTATTGTTTAAAAGACATAAATCACATTTTTGTGACAACTGAAATAGCCCAACTGTTTCTAAAACATCTGCTTTACAGCTTTAGCCAATAAAAATCTTAATTAGTCAATAAATGTGACAGTTTAGTGCGCTTAAATTGTCAGTAAAATGTAATGTTTACTGTTGATCAGCAAAAAAAACTTGTTCGAAGTGTTTTTGATGTTGTAAAGTAAAATAATTTATTAAAAGGGCATTTTTAAAGTTGTTTTTCTACGTAAATACATTTTTTAATTAGTTAAAAAAAATTTATTACAGAGAAAATCAATTACAAGCAATATTAAAGATTTCTAAAAGAGAGCGACGGTTAAAAAAATAAACAAAAAAATTTACAAAATAATTTTTTAGCAATCTTTCTTCAAAATCGCTTTAAGCTCTTGTTCTTTAACACGTTCACGTCACTGTTTTCAGCTCCACTAATTCATTTAACAACAAAATATTGATTACTATGTTTAATAATCTTGTTTATAAACTGTAAATGCTGTTCCTTTTCGTGTAATTTTTAAAAAACACGCTTGAGCTTTGCTCTAGAAGTCTAGACCTTCTAATTCCTACTATAATATCTTTTGTCTGTTTGTTATTTTCAGAGAATCAATTTAGAGGTTTTAGTGCGGTTACTCGCTTTGTTCAAATCGAAATAATTCGAAAAACTCTATTATTATAGTCTAATAGAGCCCATTTTGTGCACACATAAAGTAGATCTAAATCACTAAATTTTCACAAAAAGACAGCTCTAGAACTTGAAAAAAAAGCAGAGCTACAATTTAAAAAAAAACTTGAGTTTTCCCGGTTTTTTTCTGGATTTGTCTAATAATTGTAATAATAATTTATCCATATCTGTATAACTATAACTATAGGCTATCTTCAACGTGATAGCAGAATCGGTTTTTTGCTGCTATTTTTGTCACAAATCGAGTATAACTACCCAATTTATAGTCATATCCTCCATCTGGTGTCCTTTCTTGCACATAACTCAAATTATAATCCACCATAACATTAACAACATGCTCCAAACATTTTTTTTCTTCTTCAGTATACAAATGAAGACTTATAGGACGAAATGAAGGTGTAATAATTGTAGATAATATCGGTAGAATATCAAGAATTAAAGATATAGGTTGTACATATGATCTAATTTTTGGTTGGATGCCTTTCATTAATTCAGTAACAATTGCTTTCTGTCTATACTGTTTAGTTCTAGCCTGAAAAGACAGAAAAAACTGAAAGCGGTGTGCCAAGGACTTGACACCCCATTTGAAGGAAGCGTCACACTCTGACGTAAAATTTTCCAAGTAGAGACGTTAATTACTGGACAAGTATCGGATGATATCTTTTTAAATGTAACGAGTTTGCTCGGTCCGATGCATAATTCACGATCTCATTAAACGAGAGGGACAGAGCCGGATCCAGGAGAAAAAAAAAGGAAGAAAAAGAGGCGAGAAGAACTAAGCGATTTTTTACAGAGTGGAATTATAGCCGAAACTAGGTTAATAACGGTCATAATTTATTTTTTTATAGACTCTTTTTATACCAGAGAAAAACCAGTAAGAGTTCCAAATTTGAAATAGTCATTTGTGATTGGCTGAGTTCGAAAATTAAACAATTACAAACAAAAACAAGAACTGTTTTGAATCAAACCTCCAGGTTTTTAAATTCAGATCCAAAAACTAGTTTTAATTTGTTAAAATTAAATATTTGTCCAATAAACTAAAACTAGCTCAAATTCTAGTTTCAGTTATCTATAAATCCAATTTTTCATAATAAAACTATCCGAATTTTGAGGATAATCAACTATAACTAGTTTCGTTAGATCTCTAAATAACAAAACTGTTTTTAGTTATTACAATAATTTTGTTTTTATTCTCCAAAACTAGTTTTTGCCTTTGTAGTACAAATTCTCGTAATTCTAGTTTTAAATTCGAACTAATTTTATCGAGCTTCTAAACTGGTTCCAGTTCTATTACCACTTCACAGAAACTAATTAATATTTTTTTAAATATATACATATTTCCCTTTTTATTATTCAAAACTAGTTCCAGTTCTAAAATCACCTAACACAAATTAATTAAAGACTTAATAAAAAAGTTATTTTCTAATTTAAATTTTTACTAAGAACTAAAACTAGTTCAAATACTAGTGTTGTACAACTAGTTTTTTTTAGATTTTCAGTTAACATAATAATACCCAGACACATTTTTTTAGTTTTGTCTTCCCAAAACTAGTTGTAATCTTCTAGCTGTAGTTTGTAATAGACAGAACTAGTTTCTATAAATTCGTCTATATGAAACTACAATAGTTCGAATTCTAAGTACTTAGTTTAAATTAATTATAAAATCAATAATACTATATAGTTTAATTGAAGTACTAATTACTAATTAGAGAAAATTAGTTTTCAAATCTTCAGTTTAACTAGATAAAACTAGTTTTCCAGTTAAAGAAAAAAAAATTGTTCTCAATTTGTATTTAAATCTAGTTCCAGTTCTAGTTTGAGTTGATCGAAATAAAACGATAATTAACAAAAGTCAATTTCCAAACTACCTAGTTAAAAATCAATTGTTTATTAACTAAAACTAGCTCTTTTAGATGACAAACCTGTTTTTACTTTTTTAATGTTTTAGTTTTCACTCCTCAAAACTAGTTTAAACTCTAGTTTCGGTGATAGTTAGGTAGTTAGTTTTTTAAGTACAAATTCCATGATTAACTGGGTAAAACAGGCTATAACGAATTTTGAACTAACCTCATTGTAGATAAACATTTCAGTTAAAACTAGTTACAGTTCCTCTATTTAGAACTCGATTAAATTCCTCTTTTAACTACCTATAAATTAATAATCGATTTTAGTGTTAATTAAACCATAACTAGCTTTTGTCAATCCCAAATTAATTTTTCTAGACATATCTTTATTAAACTAGTATGAAATCTAGATTCAACTAGATAAATCTAGTTTTTGTGCAACCCAAATTTTTTTTTATATTTCAATTTTTATTGTGTAAAACTGACATAAATTCTAGATTTAACTAAATAAAACTAGATTTTAATATTCTTACCACAAAAATATTTCAATTTTTGATAGAAACTAGTTCTAATTGACTAAAACTAAACAATAACTCACCAAATTGCGTTTTTTACATGTATATTTTCTAATAGTCAAAACTAGTTCCAGTTTTAGCCTCAATTAGCTAAATAGTAACTCACCAAATTTCCTTTTATATATATATAATGTCTAATAGTCAAAACTAGTTCCAGTTCTAGCCTCGATTAGCTAAAATCGGCAATACTTTAAGCTTAATTTATTATGTATCTTTCAAATTTAGTCTACTGTTAATTAAACAACTAGTTTTTAAACTAGTTTCTACGAATTTCGAACTAACCCCATTGTAGACAAAGATTTTAGTTCAAAACTAGTTACAGTTTCTCTATTTATCACTCGATTAAATTCCTCATATAACTAGCTATAAATTAATAATAAATTTTAGTGTTAACTAACCAAAACTAGTTTTCGTCAATGCCAAATTAATTTTGATATTTCTATGTAAAACTAGTATAAATTCTACGTTCAACTAGATAAATCTAGTTTTTGTGCAACTCGAATTATTTTTTTCCGATATTTTAATTTTTATTGCGTAAAACTAAAATAAATTCGAGGTTTAACTAGATAAAACAAGTTTTTACTACAAATATATTTTAGTTTTCGGTAGGAACTAGTTCCAGTTGACTAAAACTCAACAGTGACGCACCAAATTGTGTTTTATATATATATAATGTTTAATAGTCAAAACTAGTTCCAGTTCTAGTCTCAATTAGCTAAAATCGGCAATTCTTTAAACTTAATTTTTTTATATCTTTCAAAATTAGTCCACTGTTAATTAGACATAACTAGTTTTTTAACTAGTTCTTATCAATTACGAATTAACCTAATTCAAATTTATTTTTTAAATACAAGTAGAAATTATACATTTAACTCGATACAACTAGTTTTTATTATTTTGATTACTACATAACTCTTCAATTTTTAACCTTTAAAACTAGTTTCAGTTCTAGTTTTCGTTGGGTAAAAGTAATCTTTCCGATATTTAAATTTAGCATAGTTTAACCCTAGTGTTATTTATCTAAAACTAGTTATTAGATTTCAAAATAAAACGTGTTTTTAGTAAGTAAAACTAGTTTAACGAACTTCAAACTAACCAATTTAGCTTTCTAATAAGTTAAAACTAGTTTTAATAAATTTCAAACTAACCTGACTCAAATTTTAACTTTTACTATTTGTAACTAGTTTCAATTAGTTGAAAATCAAAATTCGCTACACTTTCATTGTCATTTAAAACTAGTTCGAATTTTAGTGTTTATTAATCAAAACAAAAAAAAATGTTTTAGACAAAATTCACATTTCCCTAACGAAAATTTAGTTTTAACTAGGTAAAACTAGTTTTCAGTAAAAAAATTATTAAAGTTTTTTTTAATTAAAACCGATTATTACAACACGTTGAAGCTATTTCTAACGACATAAACATACCTTATAAAAACGTGTTTTTAACAGATAAAATATATCGGCTATAACGTTCAATATATATGTTACGACTAATAGATAATGCTTCTAACGACATATCGGTTATAAAAATCGGCTAAAACGACCAACAACCAATTTTAAAATAAAAAAAATTGCACAAGTAGATGTCGGCCTTTTAAAAAAAATTCAAAAGTTTTTTTAAATAAATGCTACATTTGTTGTGATTTAATTAATTTATTGACACATAATAATTAACAATACTACACTATCACAGGTAACTTCAACCCCTTTATCTGCCGCTTCTTTTCTTCGATTGTTTTCTCTGCCTGGCTGAAAAATTATTAAATTTCTTTTCGTAACACAACTTACCTGATGCTTTTATCACGTAAAACTATTCCAACAAACAAGACTAGTTCATCTTAATCCAAACAGATTTTTAAGACGCCTTTTCCCTTATAAATTCCCCCACTCCGGCTCTGTTTCCCCTTTCCAAATTGCTTAAATCAAAAGAAAATCTCGCAGTTTTCGTGCGCACAGTTTTTAATACGTTTTCATTTCTTTAAAAGGGTTTCTCAACAACCGGAGCGTAATTACGCCACACAATAAGTACTCATTTATTATTTGTAAGGCGGTGCTTTGTTCCCACGCGTCCTCTTACCCCGAATAGAATTTAAAATTACGACCGACAACACATAAATTTCAAGTTTAGTCTGTCAAAACTTTTCGTTTCCTGATCTGTCCGGGCTTGATTATTTACGTTTTATACGAAAGAAGGGTTGAATGGAACATTTCCAAGAAAATTATTATTTAGTATAGTAAATTCTAACTGAAATTGTTGCTAAATCAAACAATAATGTTGTTGACCGCATTGGAGTAAAGTATTTAAGATATTTATTGCCTTTTTCCCACTCAAAGCAGATCTTTCAAAGGTCTAAAGAGTCTGTGGCCAGACATCAATTAGAACACCAAAAACTTACAATGAGCGGGTGGTATAAAGACTTAAATACTATACTGCATTACAATCAACGACGTTCTTGTTAGATTTACAATTTAAGTCAAAATGCACTATAAGATATCCTCAGACTTACCTCATATCCTGCACTTGGGTACTGCAACTTCTGCCAAGTCCTATTCCCAAATGTAAAATGCCAAACAACACAAGCATAGCCTAAGTAACTAGCTAAGGAGTAATTCTGTGTTGAGTAAATCTCTTTGTTTATAATATCATTAAAACTAAACCATTCTAAAGAAAGACATGTATCTGCCATATTTGAATTTTTATATTTCATATTTGGATAATTTTCAAAAACACCTTGAGCAATCTTTTCGTAATCTCCAAATGATGTTACAACATTTAAAACATTAGACATTCTTTCTTTTCTTGTAGTTTTAGTTTTATTAATAAAAAAAATATCTTGCCAGACTGAAAAAATCCCTTTTTGTATATCTTTTTGTCCTACACTTGTTTTATAAACATCTGATAATGTCACAGCTTTTTTTTGTGATTTAAAAAAATGTAAAACCGACAAACAAGCTCTAATATCATTCCCTGATTTTTCAGCTAATGCTAACATAGCTCCCATATCAGTTTTAACCTTTTGCCATTTAGCAATCTCAATTAATCTTTCAGCAAGTCGTGTATTTGACGTCTGTGGAAAATTCACAATAAAACTAATCTGTCTTAGAGCGCGTAGCGCCGGTACATACACATCATTACAAATACAAATAATCGGTCTCTTAACCACGCTTTTCTCTTTTTTCTTTTTAGTTACACCGCCCCCAGTTACGAATTTAACAAGATAATCAATTGAAGCTCCGGGGGCGCCATCAATCTCATCAAAAATCAAGCAATTCGGCCGCTTTTCCGTATCAACAACTGACCGCATTTGCGTTGCGTTTTCTAGTGCGGTCTTGAACGCGTCAAGACTGCGATCATCTGAGGCGTTTACCTCAACCACGTTATAACCGGCATGGCGGGCCACCATGTGGGCTAGTGTAGTTTTACCGAGACCTGGGGGGCCGCACAAAAGAGCGATTTTGTGGAAAGGGCGGCCGTGTTCGTCCAGGTCTGTACACAGGTCTTTGGTTTCTTGGGGCTTGATTTTAGGGCGCAGTTTGAAGACGACTTTGTCCCAGAGTTTTATCCATCTGAGCATTATTCTGTTAGTGCTTTCGTCACTTAGTAATTCGAAATACTTCCGCGGTTTGTATAAATCGACCCAGAGGTCTGTATCAGTGGAGTTGATTGTGTGAGAGAGTTGGGTGTCATCTTCAGGAGGTTGGGTTTGGTTGAGGATCAGGGTTTGGGCTTGGTCCCAGAGGTCTTTGTTAAGAGAGAGGGTACAACCAAGGTTAATTTCTTGAATGATTCTTTGACGTTCTTCTGACTCGTATTGGTCAGAATGGCATCGGATGTACACCTGAGTGTCATCATTACGTGTTATTTTAACAAAAGGATAACTTGGAACTGTATAAGACAAGTTATTCTTATCACAATTCACAGATTTGTTATCTTTTCGTAACACTTCTGGAACATCTCTTTCACGGTTTAATTTCCGCAATTCAAGAATGTGATCAATTAACGCAAATTCTTCCGCATGTTCCCCTTTATACCGTTTAGGATTCACCTGATTCTCATACAAAATATCGTCAATATCCCCAAATAACTCTTCAATTGATCTCTTATTACTGTGAGGATTTACAGCTTCTTGAATCGGTGTAAAATCGTTAATTTCACCCTCTGGGGTGTCTTCAATCGGTGTAAAATCACACTCTTCGTTAGAAACGTGAGTATTTGGGGTAAATTCAAGACTTCGACGAGACTTTTTGGGGGTCCTCTCAACGTCTGAAATTTGAGGTTAGGTTAACCTCACACTTGGTTGGATCGATAATTTACCTCCTTGCTCGCGCAGCACCTCGAGTTCATCGCCGTAGGTTAATTCAAACTCATCTTCAGAAGTTGGAAATTCATCCATTGCGGAAAAGCACTAAATTTTACGGAAAAAACGGAAAATTGTTTTGGCGCCAATTTATGCGGCACCTGGCGGAAAAACTTCGAACCAAATAAAGAACTCCATGGCCAACTCGATTAAGCAATTTGAAGATGGCCATGGGAAATTATCTAATAGTAGTGTATTGCTGGTTGTCTACGTAGAAAATAAAATAAGAAAACAGTGGCGTAACTCGTAAAATAAGTTTAAAAAATAAATAAAAGTGTGATAATTATTTATCTATTTATATATACAAGTATTACAATTTTGTTAAAATTAATGTTAAAAACAGGAAGCTATATTTTACTAGCGATGTAGACCAGAGTTAACATTTCACTAATTTTGAAGATATAATCGTCATTTTACTAATATTTAGACAAAAATTTGATTTTACTAGTTTTAGAAACTGGAAACAATATATTTATTTTCAATTTTTGAATTAATAATAAAGCAATATTGTTTTAGCAATTTTAAAAATTAGAAGCAACATTTTACTAAGTTTAAAAGCCTGAATGTACAATTTACTAATTTAAAGTCAGACTTAATATTCAGAATTAACATTTAAAAACCAGAAGCAACATTTTACTAATTTTAGAAATTACGAGCGATATTTTTTACTTTTTTTATTTAATACATATAAAAATATAGCATTTTTTTGAAATTTTAGAAGTAGAATGGGCTGATTTCAAGTTGAGATACTACCGGTAGTATCGCAAATTTTAATACTTTTCCATGACAACAACCAATAACAGCCTCGAATTTGTTTAATTTTCCATAGAAACAAAGATACTACCGGTATTATCTCAACTTGAAATCAGCCCATTAAACAATATTTTAGTAATTGAAAAATACAACAAAACAACATTTTACTAATTGTAAAACTTTACACATGCGTTTTATTAATTTGACACACCACAAAAAATTGTTTTTAAATTTTGTAACAATTATTACAAAAACGACATTTTTTTATAATTTTTTGGAAGTCAGACGCGACATTTTACTAAAATAAAAAAGGTACGCATGCATCGCAACATCGTAAATCAGTATTTTGGTTATTTATTCAACTTTTTACAAAAACAGTAAATACCCCCAGCAATATTTTGTAAACACATATTGTATTTACATATTTATTTATTAATCATATTGTATAAATTAATATCTAGTAGGATTATCTCTAGCCCTATAGACAGTCATACATCTCCTAGGTATAGCTTCTATTAAATTATTGATGACTTCTTGAGACACTGCTTCCCATTCCTGTTTCAACATGTTTTGAAGCTCCTCAAAAGTTTCTGGTTGGACATCTTGTTCCGATAACCTATGCTCTATGTACGACCATAGATGTTCGATGGGGTTGCCAGCCACACCATTCGTTCAATACCATGTGCATTAAGAACATTGTTCACACTCCGAGCACGGTGAGGTCATGCATTATCATCCACAAACACAAACGTATTTCTAAAATTATTGGCAAAAGGGTACAATCGGTAGAATACACATATCCCTATAATGTTGTGCATTTATGCATAACTTCTTTAGTGCCACAATCACTGTGCAGCAGTTAAAAATAATGCCTTTCCAAAGAATAACACCACCTCCTCCGAAAGGTACACTGTGCTCTCGCATTTCTTTACGGTACGTCTCGTTCGGGCGTCGCCACACTCTAATACGCCCAACCAAACGATAAAGGGTAAATCAAGACTCATGTGCAAACATACAACGGGACCATTCGTCCTGGGTCCAGTTCAAATGAGCTTCCCCTCAATGTCGCCGTTGTACTCGATGTTGCCGTATTAACAATAGGCATGGCACACGTCTTCTAGCCCTTAAGCCATATTCGTGTAGCCTTCGTCGAACTGTTTGAGTAGAAATAACTACTCTTGTAATTCGTCGCAGCGCGTTATTTAACTGAGTAGCGTTGTAGGTAGGGTTTCGGCGAGTTTGTCTTAGAGTTAGACTGCGTGCACTACCTCCACTATATCTGAAACGAGGAGTTCTACATTCTTGAAAGCGATTAATGGCTCTATTGATCACTCCATGTGCCACATTAAAGATTCGCGCCACCTCGCGATGACATAACACTTCCTGCACCATGTGAACCACATCCTGCAGTTCTCGGTCAGATAAACGCTGTTAAGCATTGGAAATTGTTGATACTTTTAACGTGTTAATGTTAATATTACTGAAAAAGACATTTAGTTAAATTCTCATTTTGCTTGTTATTTTTGTCAGATAAAACTGCGAAAAAGCCCGTTTTTAAAACTAACACCTAAAAACTACTACTAGATAGACCATAAAATACTTCAGATAGGCAAAAGAGTACAAAAGAACAACAAAAAACAAGAATAAATCCTGTATAATTAACAATTTTTGTGGTGGATCACTTCAATTGTTGATCAGTTTATTTTAAAAGCCAGAAGCAACAATTTACTAATTTTAAAATATAGTATCTTAATTTTACTAATTTCTAAACTAGGCACATTATTTTAAATTTTTGAATCAATAAAAGTGTAATTTCAAAAGCAATAAGCAACATTTTACTAATTCTGCGTCTAAAGACGATATATTACTTATTTTTGAAACCAGATGTGCGATTTTTGGTACTAAAAACATTATTTTATTTCAATGTAAAAATTAAAAACAACTTACTTTGAAATACAGAAATTTTAGATTAGTACAATATTTATAATTTTTAAAGCAACTGAAGAGTAATTTTAAAAAAAGCAAGTAAAATTCTACCAATTTTGTAAGCCAAAAGTAATTATTTACTAATTTAAAATCTAAAGAGATATTTGTTTTCAATTTTTAAATCTGTAGAGGTAAAGGTGAGATTGTTTTTATAATTTCAAAAGCTTAAAATAATATTTTACTCATTTTAAAACTGATAATGTTGTTTTCTATATTTTTTAAATTAAGAACGACATTTTACTAATTTTAATAAATAGAAATGTATTTTTATTTATTTTAAAAACTAGTGACGATATGGAATTTTGATTTTTAGCAATATTTTACTAATATTAAAACATTTAATAGAAAATCTAACAAAAAAATGTTTGGAATGGATCAGCCAAGATAGATGTAGATAAAACTGAATTGGTCATGCTATATGTAATTCATTGTTGTTAAAAAATAGAAAAATAAAAAGAACTGGACAACTTTTTTTCGAAATGTTTCGGCTTAGAGGTTTTCAAAGAGGTATCAACGAAAATTTATGAGTTGTAACCAGAAACTTTCAAAGCTTTATAATCTTTGTTTACGTCCTTTATTTTATCGAATAAATATACAGAAATAAATCAAAGCAAACGTGTTTCATGTATTTTGTTTAAAAATTAGTTAATAACACTGTTTAATTTCCATTAAAACATTATCGCAACAGTAAACATTTTAATACCTCAGCAAATAAACAAGTTGTACTTTGTATTAACAGTTATCTAAACCATCTTCTTATTTGAAATAATTTTCCTTCACACAGTCTAGAAATTCACTCTTGATTATATTTTTTTTTTTCAAGGAAAAATTCCACGCTTGATAAATAATTCCAAAACGGTTTTTTTAATCATCGAAATACGTAAATCTCAGGTGTTCCAGTTTAAAAACAACCTTGACCTTGCATCGGAATGCACGAGAGTAAAACTTTATTAATAACAGTGTAACAATTAGATGTTTCCGGAGGACATGCTTATTGGACCACAACTGAATTAAAATCATTAAACAATGATGGATAACAACGACAACGTGAAGGATTTAACAAGTAGAACAAAGTTTTAACCGTATAGTTTAACGGTATGTACTGAATCACCTTCAGAAGGAGGATTTATAAGCAAAATATTATTTTCCACACGTTTCACATACCGATAAACACCCATTTTCAGGCATTTTATACGTGAAACTATAAAAAAATTTATTAGAGATATCTAGGAACCAAAGTGAGTCAATTATTGATTTCTAATTATAAACGGAACAAATTCGAGGTGCTGAAATCCAAACAATTGCATTT
Source organism: Tribolium confusum (assembly GCA_029207805.1). Taxonomy (NCBI): domain Eukaryota; kingdom Metazoa; phylum Arthropoda; class Insecta; order Coleoptera; family Tenebrionidae; genus Tribolium; species Tribolium confusum. The sequence continues at coordinate 2,165,660 of JALGAY010000007.1, read as the reverse complement.
TTTTCCATGTCAAATTGTGGGTTTTGATGACGTCAACAGACTCTATTGTCTCAGATTCTCCTAGTGGGTGCTCCTTGAGCATAGAAATCCGGTTTGTCAGAGTACACTTTACTCTTCTCGTAGTACCCGGACCCGGTCAGTGTGACTCTAAACGCGCTAAAATACAATTCGTGTGGAAGTGTTAACATTGTAAAAAGCGTGTTTTGAAGAAAAAAAGTGCTATAAAATGACCCGACAACAAACCATCCCAACTATTGATAACTGGACCTTATCAATTCATTCTTTGACCCCTAGTTGATCTAAAGAAAGAATGTTCAGTGACAATTAATACAGCAAAATGTTGACATTATATGTTGTTTTTGCGTGGTTTATTGGTATTTGTTACGGTTTTGTGTTAATTTCATCAGCGGCAGGTCATACAACCAATGTTTTTCCTCTCGGTGAAAAATCAGTTTTTCAACTACATTCAACAGTGCTTCTAAACGAAAACAGTAAAAGTGGAAAAAATGTAGGATTTTTTATTACAGGGGATGTAATAGTGGACTGTATTTGGGGTGAGGGTGATGATAAACTACTCAAAATTGAGGTAAGATCAAAAATTTTGACAACACTTCTTGATGGTGTTTTTCAGCTGAGAGCTCCACAATTACATATTCGGTCACGTAAAGCACCTTCACCTGATGGTTTTATTCAACACTCTTCTAAATTAGAAGAGTTTGGTTTTAAACCGTTTTATATCACTTGGCAAAGTGGTAAAATTAATAAAATTTTGATACCACAAGAAGATTCTAAATCGTTATCAAACCTAAAAAAAGGAATAGCAAGTTTATTTCAAGTACTTCTCTTATCAGAGTTTTCATAAATTTGCTGAATTTACAATTTTTAGTTTCAAATCCTTGATGTTGAAACTAGTGAAAATGACTCGTCAGGTTTTTGCAAAACCACTTACCAAACAATCGATGCAACGAAATTCCGGAAAATCAAAACCAATTGTGTCTCTTCCGATTTACCATATATCAAAACCGTTCACCCAATTCTCGACGTAATTGTAACATCAACAAGACACGTAACTTATGAACTAGATCCAAAACTGTCGTATATCAAAACCATCTACGGTAAAGAAACCCACCGGATGGTTTTGGCAGTGAAGGAAGATCTCGGGAGTGTGATTGAAGCCGATCAGATTTTGAATTTTGTTAAAAGTGAGAAAACTGAGCCTCTTCGAGGAGCCTCACTTGATTCAGTGCTTGATTTGGTGTCTTCTGGTTATACCCAGGAGACGCTTCTGGTAGAAAAAGAAGAAATTGGTAGTGAAGAGAGTAAGACATTCCCGGATCTTCTAAACGAGCTTAAAGATAATATAGCCGGACAAAAACTGGGAAGTCTTCTTTCGGCGAAAACGTTTTTACGGCTTTTGGATGCGGCGAGGAAGGCCACAAGGGATGAGATTTCGAAAGTTTTGGGATCGAAGAAGTACCAAAAAATTTTGTAAGTAAAAAAAACGGAATTTTTGAATGTAGCTTGAGTTTTGGATTTATATTTGTATATGACAGGATTTTTTTTTATTTTTGAAACTATTTTGATTAAAAATTTTTAATTTCTATGTTTGAAAATATGTAATAATAATATTTTACGCTTTCAATTGTTTATAATTATGAAATTAAACTAGTTATATCTCTAGAAATTACAAATTTGAAAGTCAAATCTCAGTGAACAATAGTGAAAGTTCAGAATATAAAAGATTAATTTTAAAGATCTTGAGAACTTACTAAAAAAATAATACTTGCTTAATTGAGAACCAATTTGACCCACTCGTTTTGAACAATACACATTTAAAAAAAAGACCTCTTTATTTTTATTAATTGAACTGAAAATTCTATTGTATTTTTCTGATAGAAATAATTTTTAAATCTTCATAAATTTATTATTCCATAGTAATTAAATTAAATTTAATTAACAAAACTTATTAACAAAAACACCTACACGTATTTTTTATTAATTATATATTTTTATTGTTTGTTAAATAAATAATAATTTTCGGATTATGGCTAGTGGCGTAGTTTTTCTTATTTTTCTTTCTTCTCCAACTGATGTTTTGTAAGTCTTTTAAAAATTGTCATTTGTTTTTCTAAATTCTTTTATTTATTTTTGTCTTATTGTTTTTCTTTTTTTATATATATTTTCTTATGTTTTTAGCTTCTAAACATTATTTTTTAAAACTATTTTCTAAAATTTCGTTGACTTTTGTTTCTTTCCAATTTTTCTTCTTTTTTTTATTAACTAAACGTTTTTTAACTTTTTTAAAAATATTCTGTAAATTTTTGCCACTAAACGTCCGTCTCAATTTTTTTTATAAATGTTTTTTTGTTTTTATAGTATCTTTAATTACTCTTTTTAATTTTTTCTAGCAAGCGTCATTCTAAAAAAAACTTTTTTGCTGTTTTTTGTATACTAATTGTGGTTATGACTATAGCTTCTTCTTTTCTTGCTTTCTTCATTCTAAACGACATTTTGTTCTATTCTTTCTAATAACAAAATCTACTCATTTTTTTATTCTAGTCTTCGTATTTGTAGCTGTCCTAAAAAGTTTTTCTGAAATATTTTATTCATTCTCTAATTTTTTTTTTCAAATTTTTTTAGAAATCTTTGTCATTTTTCTAGAATTAAGCTTTGTTTTCCTTTTTCTACTAATTCTTGTTTTTTAAAGTCTTGCTCTTTCTTTTGAAAATTGTATAATTGCTCGACTATGTTTTCTTGTTCTTCCAATTGTAGTTTTCAGAATTTTTTTATAAGCTTTTCTTGTTTGTTTTTTTCTTTCAATTGTGTTTTTTTATTTTATAATTGTTTTTTGTTCTTCCAAGAGTCTTTATTTTTTACTTTATTTTTTCGTCTTCTTTTTTCTCTTTCAACCGTGTCTTTTTGTAAGTTTTTAAAATCGCCATTTGTTTATCTAATTTTTTTTTGCTTATTTTCTGTTTCCTGGTTGTTTTTTTGGCTTTCTAAAAACTATTTTGTCTTTTATAATTTATTCCTTGAATTGAACTCTTTTTTATTGTCCACTTTTAATAATTTTTTTTTTTTGATTTTCTACAATATTTTATTCTGTCAATATCTTTTTACTTTTTCTAGAGTTTAATGTTGCTTTTTTTACTAAAGAGTGTTCAAATTGTTCTAGAATCTTCAATTGCTGTTTAGTGTTTTAACCTTTGTCTCTCTATTTCTTGCAAATTTTTTTTTACTTTTTTTTTCTTTCAATTGTCTTTGCTCAAATTTTTCCATTTCTACTAATAGTCGTTTTTCAAAATTTTATTTTTTTTCAGTTTCTTTGCTTTTCCAGATAATAGAAATAAATAATTTTTTCATGATATATAATAATTCTTGCTTATGCTTCAACTAGCTTCTCTAATTTGAATTTTTCAGCTTTTTTTTGATCTTCTAACCATTGCTTTTCCTTCTTTTGCATCTCTTGATTCTAAAAAACAGTTTGTTATATGCTTTCTAATAGCAAAATCTGCTGTTCTTTTCTAATCCTCAGTTTTCAAATTTTGCTAAAATTATTGTTTTATCTAGAGTTTTTGACAAAGCTTTTTTATTTTTTTTATAATGTTTTTTTTGTTTAAATTTTTTACCAATAATTATTTTTTAGATTCTTTTTTTTCTAGTAATAGTCGTTTTTTAGATTTTACTTTTTTATTTCTTCAATTTGTATTTGATGATTTAACCATCGATTCATCTTTTCTTGCATCTTTTGGTTTTGAAACACAATTTGTTATTTTCTCTTTTTGTTTTCTAAACTTTTTTAAAATCATTCTTTCTTTTAGAGTTTTTCTAGAATTTTCAGTTGTTTTTCTGATTTATTAGATTGTCATAGTAATTCTAAATTATAGAAAAATTTTTTAAAACTACTCTAATTTGCTACTGAAAAGTGTTAGAATGTGTAGACCTCTCAATAATCCTTGCCCTAAATGATTTTAGAATCTTCTAGACTTTTAAAATCTGTCTAAATCTTTATAATTTTTTTTCAAATTGGCGCAGAAACGTTCTAAATTACCAAAAAAAATTTTAAATTGCTACAGAAATATTCTAGATTGTCATAGAAATTTTAATTTGCTACCGAAGAGTCCTAAACTCTAATTTGCTAAGGAAAACTGACAGAATGTCATACAAATGTCCAAATGTGTCAATAACACTTGTTCTAAATGGTTTTAGAATCTTTAGATCTTTAGAAACAATTTTTTATATGCTTCCTATTAGTAAAATCTGCTGTTCTTTTCTAACCTTTGTTTTTCAAATTTTGTTAGAATTATTCTTTTATCTACAGTTTTTTGACAGAGTTTTTTCATTTTTTTTAGAATGTTTTTTTGCTTATCTTTTTCTACCAATAGTTTTTTCTCAGATTCTTCTTTTTCTAGTGATAGTCGTTTTTCAGATTCTACTTTTTAGCTTTTTTGTTCTCCCAGATGATAGATGTGACTAATCCTTGAATGATTTGCTTTAACCAACTTCTTCTCAGCTTTTTGTTGAAAATTTGAAAATACTATTAATTTTTTTTTCTTGCATTTTTTGGTTTTGAAACACAATGTGTTATTTTCTTTTTTGTTTTCCAAACTTTTTTAAAATAATTCTTTCTTCTAGACTTTTTTTAGAATTTTTAGTTGTTTTTTAAATTTATTTGCTATCGATTTTTTATCTCTTTTAAAATCTTCTTTTGCTTTTCTCTTTCTATCAATCGTCGTTACTCAATTTCTTTATTGAAAAGCAAAATTTGATTTTTAATGTAGACTATTTTGAAATATACCTAATAACTTCTCAGAACATGAAAAAATACCTAAATATTTGTAAAAAAAATTTTTTTATACAATTTTAGTAAATCTTTTAAAAGTACTGTTCTATTTGCGATAATCCTGCTTTGTAGGTCACAAATTTACGACATTTTGGGCTACGTACAAACCCTAGATGCCCATGCAAGTGTCATGAAGAAGCTTCATTTTGACCAAGAGGACCATTTAGATTTAAGCGAGCGTTACTTATGGGCATTATCAATGTCAGCACACCCTAACAGTGAAATCCTGAAAGATCTTCTAGACCGGCATAGAAAAAATGATAATTATCCTGAAAAAGTCAAAGAGACTTTAGTCCTAACTCTGGCCCAAATGGCTCAAGCGACTCGTGCTAACCCCCAGGAACAAAAGGTCTGTTTTTATTAAAACATTTTTTTATTCTTTTTATTTTTTGTTTCTAGATTGTTCAAAACGTTGAAGAAATTATTGTTAATAACTTAAACTACGCTAAAGGCGAAGATCGGTTTAAATTTCTCCGAGCTTTGAAGAATCTTAAAAGTCCTTCAACTGTTCCTCTCTTGTTGAAAACTATCGAAGAAGGAAGTTTTAAAGAAGGAGTTCTTGCATTTAAAGCACTTAAATCATTCGGACCTTCTTTATGGAATTCTGATGTGTTTAGAATCGCCCGGAAATCCTTTTTGCAACTTGATCGGAAATACGACAGCAGTTCCCGTACTTTAGCTATTGATATTCTTCTCGAGTCACAACCTAGTGACAATCTCCTAGAAGACTTTTTACAGTATCTTAAAATAAACGATTCGAGTGTTGAAGTCAAACAGTATGTCATGCAGCGGCTTCAAATGTTAGCTGAAGAAGATCAAGATTTTTATCTGAGACTTTCACATTTAATAAAGTCTGATCCAAGTCTTAATAATTATAATGTTTTGGCACCTTATGGATTATCAACAGCTTTAAAACGGAATTTTATGACAGGTTCAACTAATGGAAGTCTTCTGACTGTTCAAGAAATTTTTGGTGGAATTGTTAAACGAGGAATTGTTAATGTAATGATGGATAAGAAGAGTCAGACTAAAGAGATGTTTAGTGTAAGTAAAATTATTTATTAAAAAAAAATATTTGTGTATTTAATGATCGATTTCAATTTCACAAGAATTACTGCTGTCTAAATCAATTTGAAATTGTTTATTCGAGTTAAATTTTCTGAAATAAAAATTAAGTTTATTAACAAGCACTTAATAAAGTAGTTAATAAAATTGACTCTTAAGGCTAGAAATGTCAGCGAAAGTAGCGCCCTCTATTCTATAGCTGAGATTTGTTAGTACAGCAGAACACGTGATGTGCAACTGCTCCAAATTGTGCTTCAACTACCTCCAACTTTTCTAAAATTTTTGCCGCTCTGCTATAAATTTAAAAGCCTTTTTTGACAACCTACTAGCCTTAAAAGTCACATATTCTTACATCATTTTTACATCACATGCGTTCAAGATATTTTTTGAAGCCTGCACTTTTTTATCATTTGCAAATATATCAGAGAAGTACACCACTTTTGTAATTCCATTTTCAACAATTATTTTAGCACAGGTGTTGCAAGGAAAATGAGTGGTATACAAAGTGGCACCTTTAGTTGATCCTGAGGCATGAACAATTGCATTCATTCCTGCATGACAAACTAAAAAACAGGTTTGAAATTTAAATTTGATAAATATTGAAATTACCATAATAATATTTTTTGTTTAATTCAATATCGGCATTTCGAGACCAAAACAAAGATAGAGATTTTCTACCATTTGGCTCTTTTGGCATTCGATTGTAATCTAATCCAATTACATGACCTTCGCTGTTTACCAAACAAGCTCCAACTTGAGTTACAGGATCTTCGCTTCGTTTGGCAATTGTCAAACAGAATGACATGAAAGCTTCGTCGTCTGATAGTTCAGGTTGTCTTGCCCTAAATTACACAAAATAAATTACTGTAGTTACAAAACGAGTGAACAATTTTTTTTTTCACAATATGAAAATATGCAATCCAGCTCGAAGGACCAAACTGCGTTTTTAAGTCTTTAAATAAAGTAGTTTCCTATTTTTAAAAAGTTAAGACAATGTTGACGCAAGATTGTGGAAAAACACTAAGACAGGCAACAGAGGCAATATGGAATATAATATAATAATATAATATATATAAAAAGTAGAAATATTTGGAATTAAAAAACTCTTCATCTTTGTTGAATTACTTATTAACTGACCAATTTATATGGTTTTTGATGTGAATTAACACTTCTAAAAATAGCATTAATTATTTTCGAAAATTTTGGCAAAGGATGATGTTTGCAGTTTGCCTGCAATTATTTTTTTTTTTTGGGCTCAACTAACTAACTACTAACTATTCAAATTTTAACTAATAAATACAAACAATTTGTTGCTAAATTACTTACATTTTATTTATTGTTTTAACGGTATTACTAAATTGATGAACGCTTTATCGTTTAAACTTTAAATAGTTAGTAATAGTTACATAATATTTTATCTTTTTTTATCAAAATACGAAACATATACGAGATCTATTATCAATAGATATAAAATATACATTTTATTAAATAATTTATTATTATTAATAAAATTGAGGATTTTTGTTTTACAAAAAAGTTTCTACTGTTTTATTAATTCTGAAGATTGTTTGTCAAATTCCATAATATTATTTTTATTTTCAATATTTTTTCGATTTTAGCTTATAACAGTTTTTGCTTCGGTTTTATTTTCTTCTTACTAAATAACTCGTTTTTTCTGCTTTTTCATTTAATTTTTTTATCAATTTTGTTATTACATTTTTATTTCTTCTTTGTTTTGTTTTTAGATAAACAAGAATCGAAGAATTTTAGCCTGTCATTAAAATAACCAAATGTGTTAATAAAACTTGTACTAAATGGCTTTAAAATCTTCTAGATTTTTAGAAACTGTCTAAATTTTTATAAAATTTGTCTAAATTGGCACAGAAACGATTTAAAACGTTCCTAAACAAAATTCTTACATTGCTACAGAAATGTTCTAAAATCTAGAGTGTCATAGAAAGTCTATATTTTACTAAAAACTGCTAAAACTACTCTAATTTGGTACCAAAAAATGCTAGAATGTCTAGATAGGGGCATTCAATAGAGTAAGCGATTGTAAGCGATTGTAGTATTTGACAGCTAGCGGTGTTCAGTGGGAGTAATCCGATTTGAATCGATTGCAAAGATTGCAATCGTTCTTTTTCGACGATTGCAATCGGATAATGGCAGTTTCGCAGTACAACGCATGCGCATGCGAGACAAGTTAGTTTGAGAAAGAATGACTTTCGCATATTTCCCCTATAAATACTTTACGTATAATCTCATTCATTTTTATATATGTCTCAATATTATTTTCGTCGATAATTACAATTTTGTTTGACGTTTAAAACTGAGTCAAATGACAAACACACGCAGTTGCGATTTGACAGCGAAAATTGGACGTTCAATATTACAGAATAGATTCAAATCATCAAATCGCATCGCAATCGGTAATCGCTAATCGCTTACTTTATTGAATGCCACAGATGTGTCAATAATACTTTTTCTAAATAGCTTTAAAATCTTCCAGATCCTTAGAAACTGTCTAAATTTTTATAAATTTTGTCCAAATTGGCACAGACTCGTTCTAAATTACCGAAAAGTTCTTTTGTAATACCTCATTGTTAAAGGTAGCTTTAAGGATTGTTAGTTACTATGAAAACAATACCTTAACAAGCAAGGATACGTAAAGAGCGGCCGTTAAGGGGCCCGACACGCTTTACTCGGCATAGGCAAAATCAGTGTTAAAGTTTAGCACTAATAACTCAAAAATGCTTTATCATTTTTAAACGCGGTTTTCACAGGATTAAAATACTTGTAATTCTGAAGTCAGCTATCCTATTAAAATTTAAAAAAACTGTTTTATTCATCAAGTTTTGATTTTTTTTTATTAAAAAAATATGTATTTTATTTTTTAATACGATACATGATTTTATTATATTTTTAGAAACTTGTAAAAAAAAAGTAATTTGATTTTTGTCTTATAGTTAATGAGCTATTAGTGCTAAACTTTTGAAATTTAGGAACGACACCGATTTTTATCTATCTCTCTTTACAGCCTCTCTTTCTATATAGCTGCTGGTGCGATATCAACAGATGTTGTAGTGCCAGGTAGTGCACCAGTAACCAATTCCCACTGAAAATGTGAAATCTAAAGGTTTTTGACGAGATGATGATTTCACGAAATATTAGAGAATGAATAAACGTAACAAATTAAAATTGTGTGATCTATATACCTGAAGATATAATTTTGGTAATTTTGAAATTTTGTAATGACATAAAAATGATATTGTTTATTGTCAAATACAAAGAAATATCTAAAAATGTTTTAAAACTGGCTTGCCCCAATACAAAAAAATATGTTCACATGCTACCCGCCAAATTACTACTTTTTATCTCGTAGTTTTTGTGTAGTATTTCCAATATTTATCACCAAACCTTATTTATTGTTACTTTATTTAGTAAATTTTCTATCTAATGAGAATAAACAAGCTTAGAACAGTTGATTTTTTTCTGAATAGATACTATGCATAACAATGAATTTGTGCCATCGCAGATTAAGATAACAAAATTATATTTAAATTTACTTTTTTATGTAATATTATAATATTACATGTATTATGATATGTAATACAGTTATGAAAATTATTCAGTAATATTTTTCAAAATGAAGTAGTGTTTTCGTTCTGAAATTAAACCAAGATCAGGAAATAACTATCAGTATTAAAATTAGAAAAAAAAACATTTTACAAAAACATTAGCAAAAGTTGGAATATTTACATTTTGCCGACATAGAATGTCAAAATGCGCTTTTTAAAACTTGTCGGAAAATTTCGATATGATTATATACGAAAATTTTTTTTCTTAATTATGTCAAAATAAGTAAATTTCATTTGTCGAGAAAATATTGAGTTGAATTGTCAGTTATAAAAATCATATCGAGATGTATACGTACTACTCTGGTACTATATTCAATGAGTAAAAGGATAAATTGCGTGTCGCAATCAAGTAATTTGCAAGTGATTGGGTGTAAACTTTTCGGTGGGCCATCCCATATGTTTCACTCGTTCGCATAGAGTTCGAATAAACTGCTTTTGAAGATACTCACACAATTAAAAAAACTCAAGATACTAAGTATAGAGTGACATAAAAGTATAAAATAAAATAAATATTTTCTAAGTTAATTTTTTTTTTAGAAAAACGTTAAGACAGATCGATGTAATTTTTTTATTGCGCACGTTTTTCACTTGTTTCTTAATTTTTTTTGGCCAACTGGTTTTGTGCTGTGACGCAATTGTTATTTTTTTAAATAGCAACCGTTATTTTTGGTGTTGAATATTGAAACTACTCTTTTTCTGCGTATAACAGTACATATAACATTTGTAGGGTCTAAAATAAAAGCTTTAAGTAATTTAACTAATTTAAATGTTTTATTGAATTTTTTAAAATAGACGCAATTTTTAACAGAATTACTTAACTAAATGTTCAAATTGACGTCCTTCCGTTTCTTAGTAATAATACAACTAATTTTCGAACTTCGTTAGCAAATTATTTATCATTTTTTGATTAATTAAGCGGTACTGATTTGTAATTCTTTCTCTTACATCGTTGATGTCCTAAAATCCTAAAATGTGATTTGACAAAACCACACTAAATATTCAATTTTTGTGAATGTTGTAACAAGTATTGGTTTCTCTTATCCAGTGCGAATTTTCTATCGGCCCATATGGCAGTTGTGTCTTTTTTGAGCTAGTCACATTTTAGGACCGTATTTTTTTGACGTCTCATTGACTAGACAAGTTTATTTAGATGTCCTTCGCGACACGTTAGTATGTACCGACGTTTTGGAAATATTTTTTTTAGTCCTCAATCGTCTCGTCGTGTTTTTTCTGAGGATTAGTCGCTGAGCAGGTATTAAGACTGAGTTAAGTTGCTGTTAACATACTATTGTTACCTATAAAATACTTGCTATATAATATCTTGTTACTAAATACGTTTTTGTACATACATTAATATCTTTTTATTATTACTCGATTGTTATTTTCTGTTTTAATAGATGCAAGACTAACAAAAGGGCCGAGAAATTTACCCAAACTGGTGGAGCGACCCTAATTATAAGTACCTAATAACTTTATGGTTCCTGTCAATCACTTTCGGTAATGCCGCCTGTCTCCTTTAATTTTACTAAACGTTTTCTCTAATTTTACTACACGTCATCTCTAGATTTGAGCCAAGTTCAAATTTACCGTTAGCATTTTGGGACGGGCGTCTTAAGAGCGGCCGTAAAGACTAAATCACTATGAAAATACAAATAAAAAACGAACCAACAATTTTCATGTAAAGAACGGTTGACATTGACAACGTACAACGAACTAAATCTAAATCATCTCTTTTTTAAATAAAATTAATAAAATCAAAAAAATAAATGCGGTCAAATTACTGAGGTATTACAAAAACTATTGTACAGTACACGTCTGTTAGGGCCTTTACGGCCTCGCCAGTATTATTCGACTCGCTCTTCGAGCTCGTCTCACAAGATTTCTAGCTCGGCCGTAAAGGCTACCCTAACAGACTTCTATTGTAAAATACTATTAACAATCAGGTATTACAAAAAATACTATTAAATTAAAGAAGTGTTTTGGATCGTCATAGAAATTCTGAATTCTAGTAAAATTATTAATATGCTACATAAGCACTATAAATTGCTAGAGCTAGTGAAATTTGCTACCGAAAAGTCTAGAGCTGTCATAAAAATGTACAAATATGTCAAAAAAACTTCTTTAAAAATTTCTAGATTTTTAGAAACTGTCTAAATTTTCATAAAAATTTTCTAAATTGGTGCAGAAATGTTTTAAATTAACAAACAAATTTTTTGAATGACGACGGAAATCTTCTAAATTGTGATAGAAATTCCTATTTGCTACAGAAGAGTCTTAAGCTGACATAGAAATGTTTAAATGAGTCAATAAAATTTCTTTTATATAGATTTAAAATTCTCCAGATGCTTGAAGCTTCTTCTTAAAGTTCTATCGAAATTTTTTTAATTTGTTACATAAACGTTCTTATCTATGATAAAAATTTTTAAATTGATTAAAAGATCTCAAATTGTAACAGAAGTGTCTTAAATTGTTCTAGAAGTATCAAAATAAAATAATCTAAAAAAAAATTTGTTCTAAATCACTTTAAAATTATTTAAATCTTTAAAAACTTTCTAAATTTTTATAACACTTTTCTAAATTTACACAGAAACGTTTTAAATTACTAAACTCTTAAATTTCCACAGAAATATTCTAAATTTTCATAAAAATTCTAATTTGCTACCGAAGAGCCTTAAGGTGTCATTGAAATATACCTACAAATGTCTCAATAAAACTTGTTTTAATTGGTCTTAAAATCTTTTACGACGTCTTAGATATCTATAGAAACTTTCAATTTGTGACAAAAACATCTTTAATCGTGATAGAAACGCTCTAAATTGTAAAAAATATTCTTAAACTGATTCAGAAATGTTCTAGATTGTTTAGAAATTATAAATTTTAATATAAGTTTCAGAACTACTGTATTTTGCTACAGGAGAGTTCAAGGCCGTCACAAAAATGTCCAAATTATTATTAATAAAATTTGTTTTAAACGGTTTTAGAATCTTCTAGATTTTTTGATATTTTCTAAATTTTTATAAAAATCTTTCCAAATTGACACAGAAAAAATCTAATTTAAAAAAAAATTCTTAAATTGTTACAGAAATGTTTTAAATTGTCACAGAAATCGTTAATTGTTAAATAAAAATTTTAAAATGCTACAGAATTATCAAAATGTCTAAAAATGTCAGTAAAATTTATCTTAAATGACTTTAGAATTTTTTAGATCTTTAGAGACTGTCCTCCAATTTAGCACAGAAACGAAAAACGAATGAATAAAATTTTTATCACAAAATCGGCTTGAAGGACTGCGTTCTTACGCTAAGTTTTTAAATAAAGTAGTTTCTACCTTTAAAAAGTTAAAACCAAGTAATAGCAAGACTGCGGAAGAACAATAAGACAGACAAAAGAGGCTATAAAAATAAATCTGGGAATTGATTTTTGATATTAATTAACACTTTTAAAAATGGCATGAAGTTTTGAAAAGCATTGTACGCATTTCGCCTGCAATTATCAAATAATTATTAACTATTTAAATTTTAATTAATAAACACAAGAAATCTGGTGTTAAACTACTTACATTTTATTTTTGGTTTTAACTGCTTAAATTGATCAAAGCTTCGTTTAAATAGTTAGTCTTACGTAATATTTTATTATTTTTTTAATCAAAATTCGAGGAATAGACGAGATATATAAATATTATCTATAGATATAAGACAGATATTTTATTAAATTAATTATTATTATTAACAGAACTGAGGTTTTTTATTTTACAAATCTTCTTCTATTGTTTTCTAAATTCTGAAGATTTTTTTATCAAATTCTATAGACATTTTTTTCGTTTTTAATATTTTTTTGGTTTAAACTAGGATACTTCAGTTCTGTTTTATTTTATTTTTACTAAATAATTGGTTTTTCCTGTTTTTAAATAATTGTATCTGCTTTTTTTCTAATTTCGTTCTTACATCTTCGTTTCTCTATTGTTTTTGCTTCTATAACTCTCCTAAAGTACTTAGAAAATCTTCTGAACTTCTTACATAAACAAGAATCAAATTATCTTAGTTTGTTACAGAAATATTCAAATGTGTCAATAAAAAATTGTTCTAAATGGTTTTAGAATCATCTAGATCTTTAGAAACTGTCTACATTTTGTCCAAATTGACACAGAAACGTTTTAAATTACCAAAAATTTTTTTAAATTGCTACATTGAGATGTTCTAGATTGTCACAGAAATCCAAAATTTCAGTAAAAGTTTAAAAATGCTACAGGAGCATTCTAAATAACTAGAACTACTCAAATTTGCTACTGAAAAGTGGTAGAATGTCATAGAAATGTTTAAATGTGTTAATAACACTTATCCTAAATTGTTTTAGAATCTTCTAGATCTTTACAAAATCTCTAAATATTTATAAAAAAAAATTAAATTAGCACAGAAACGTCCTAAATTACCGAAAAAATTCGTAAATTGCGACAGAAGTGTTTTGATTATTATAGAAATTCTAAATTTTAGTAAAATTATTAAAATGCTACAGAAACATTTTAAATTGTTAGAACTACTGAAATTTGCTACAAAAGAGTCTAGAGTTGTCATACAAATGTCTAAATGTGTCAATAAATCTTGTCTTAAGCAGCTTTAGAATCTTCTAGATCTTTAGAAACTGTCTAGATTTTTATAAATTTTGTTTAAATTGACACAGAAACGTTCTAAATTACCAAAAAATTCTTAAATTGCTCCAGAAATGTACTAGATTGTCATAGAAAGCCTAAATTTTAGTAAAAATTTGTTAAAACTACTCTAATTTGCTACTGATAAGTATTAGAGTGTCCAGATGTGTCAATACAATAATACTTGTTCCAAATGGCTTTCGAATCTTTTCGATCTTTAGAAACTGTCTAAATTTTTATAATTTTTTTCTAAATTGGCATAGAAACTGCCATAAATTACCAAATTTTTTTTTAAATTGCTACGGAACTATTTTAGATTGCCATAAAGAAACCTAATTTGCTACCAAAAAGTCCTAAACTCTAATTTACTAATGAAAAGTGGTAGATAGTTGTACAAATGTCTACATGTGTCAATAACAATTGTCCTAAATGGTTTTAGAATCTGCTAGATCTTTAGAAACTGTTCAAACTTTAATAAAATTTATTCAAGTTAGCACAGAAACGTTCCAAAAAAACCTAAAATTTTTTAAATTGCAACAGAAGTGTTCTAGATTGTCATAGAAATTCTAAATTTTAATAAAAGTATTAAAATGCTACAGAAGCATTCTAAATTGCTAGAGCTACTAAAATTTGCTACCGAAGAGTCCTAAACTCTAATTTGCTAGTGAAAAGTAATGGAATGTCATACAAATGTCTAAATGTGTCAATAAAACTGATTCTAAATAACGTTAGAATCTTCTAGTTTTAGAAACTTAATCTAAATGGCTTTAGAATCTTCTAGATCTTTATCAACGGTCTAAATTCCTATAAAATTTGTTCAAATTAGCACAGAAACACTTTAAATTCTTAAACAAAGTTTTTAAATTGTTACAGAAATGTTCTAGATTGTCATAAAAAGTCTAAATTTTAGTAAAAATTGCTAATTGCTACTCTAATTTCCTACTGAGAAGTGTTAATAAATGTATCAATAATACTTGTTCTAAATGGCTTTAGAATTTTCTAGATTTTTAGGAACTGTCTAAATCTTTATAAATTTTGTTTAAATTGACACAGAAACGTTCTAAATTACCAAAAAAATCTTAAATTGGCACGAAAATGTTCTAGATTGTCATAGAAATTCTAATTTGCTACAGAAGAGTCTTAAGCAGTCACAGAAATTTTTAAATGAGTCAATAAAACTTGTGTTATATAGCTTTAAATCTTCTAGAAATCTAGATCTTTAAAAGTTTCTTAAATTTTAATAGAATTTTTTTAATTTGTTAATAAACGTCCTTACCTGTGATAGACACACTCTAAGTTAACAAATAGATTTTAAATTGCAACATAAGTGTTTTAAATTGTTCTAGAAATATCCAAATATATAAAAAAAATTATTCTAAATTACTTAAAAATTATCTAGATTTTTAAGAACTTTCTAAATTTTTATAACATTTTTATAAATTAACACAGAAACGGTCTAAATTACTAAACAAAATTTTTTATTGCTACAGAAATATTGTCCTAAAAGTCTTAAAATGTGTCAATAAAACTTGTTTTAACTGGTCTTAAAAAATCTTCTAGATCTTTAAAAATGTCTTAAATTTTTATAGAAACCTTCCAATTTGTAACAGAAACGTTTTTAATTGTGATAGAAACGCTTTAAATAGCCAAAATTGTATCAAATTGCAGTAGAAGTTTCTTAAATTGCCATAGAAGTATCAAAAAGTGTAAAAAAATTATAAAATCACTTTTAATTAAAATAAAAAAAATGTTCATCTTTAATTTTGTAAATTTGCTTCTAGTTGGGCATTTTTGCCGGCGGTTTAAGCGGTTTAATCGGCAGTGAAGTAGAAGGAGATGAAGAAACAGCCACTGCCGGTATGGAACTCACAATTCTAGACACCCAAATCCGGCCATTTGTGTTTTTCACCGGCCAAAGCGAACTGATGAGTCACGTATGGTCGGGTACTGCTTCTGAGCGCACTACTGCTTTCCAGTCACTGATTCTTCTCCAAGACCATTTGGAGTTCATTCGACTGGGACCAGGATTTGTAGCTGAACTCAACCTGAAAGGTGGACTCTCTTTTGACCTATCGGGAAACATCGAAATCTCGCTATGGGGACGTACTGCTGATTCCGTCGTAGAGAAAACGTAAGATCCGGTCAAAAATTTTGGCAATCATGTTATTGCTAGTTTTTAGAGCTGGAATTGTGACCAATGGCTTGATTGCTATCGACACGGCTTTTGTGAGGTCACAAATCGAATTTAGTGCCTCGATTGAACCGAAATTAAGTCTCAAATCCGATATAGACTTTTCAGGAAATATGAATTTGTGTATGAGGGTTACTCAACCTGATTCACTTTTTCGGTTTGTTTGATTTTCACAATGTTTTTTTTTACTAACTAGAAATGTTTCAGACACAATATTTATAAAATCGAAAGAATTCCAGGAAGTAAGCATAAAATGCGGATTGCGAAATACAAAAAAGTCGTAATACCTGGAACAACGTATTCATTAAATCGAAAAAATAATGAAATGTGTAGTGGTATGTTTAATTAGTTTTTAGAAAACAAGTGCTGTGTGACTCGTGCTCAATTATAATATTTTTTACAAATTTGTTTTATTTATTTTCCTTATCTACAACCACTTTTATCACAGAAAAATTTATTATACTTGTGATATCTTCTTGGGGGATTTCTTGACACGCTGCGTTTGGAGCTGCAAATAACTGTTAAGGTTCTATTTCAATAAAATGCAACCAGTAATACACACGCTACAATAAGTTTTACTTAAAATGCATTAATTAGCGTACTTTTTGAAATGAAAGAATGCAATACTTCCCAATACCCGAGAAACCCTATTTTCTTTTACAAATGGAGTAGCTTATGTTTTAAAAATTTATAAAAAATACATTCTAACGCAAAAATTAGTGCGCTCTCCAAACGTGTACGAGTTTTCATCTCAGACTTTTATTAAATAATTTTTTTAGTTGAAAAAAATGGAAGTTGTAGATTAAGCTTCACAGAATAGACGTACGTGGTAAATTTTGATTTTTGCAATTTTGTTTTCAACATATTAGTTAATAAAGTGCTTGAAGTGTCAGTCGTTTTATCCTCTTATAAAATATTATTTTAATGTTTTTTTACATGATTTTTCTGTGTAGGACGAAAGTACATACGCTTGGCTGTTATTATCACAAAAACTTTTAATAAAAAGTTTTAGTTTTAAGTAAACAAAATGATAATTAGTAAGACGTTGCACGAATGTATTTAGTTTGCTTAGGAGGTGGCGCCCTCTCTTGACGCTACCCGTAAGTCTTAAGCTCCTCCCACCGCAGTATCCAAATGAAAATAGTGAAGCGAATTCGATGTCAAAACCTTTTTAAAAAAATTCAAAGTATAAAAATATAGGACTTATACTATCCTTTAGAGAAATGTTCAAAATATCATATTTTCGTTGGACGGACCTTTTGCTTTGATCACGACAAAAATTATTTAAAAGGGTTTAAAATAAAATTTGTAATTTTTTTTCACGGTGCGCTACTAATAAAAAGCAGATTGCTTATAATAAACCATTAGCTGCAAGTCAATTTTTTTTTTATATAAATACAGTACACCTTGAATAAATACTTTTATATTAAAAAAGTTTAGTAATTTAAACTCAATTAAAAAATATTTTAATTGAGAAATTATCGATTAAAATTGTTATGTACTGCTGCTTTTAAAAAAGCATAACTTTTTATTTCACGATATCAATTTCAATTTTTTTTATATAAAACAAATTCTTGAAGTTTTAGCAACATTTTCATTTTATTTTTAGCAACATTTTATTTCACCTATTGTGGCGTTTTAGAAATAAAGCAAAAACTCTAGAGCGATTTGAACGTGTGATTATTTTAGTCACACAAATTATTTGATGCGAGTAAGAGATGACAAAATACAGGCGGCAGACGACAAAAAGATAGCCTGCTTGTTTAATATTTAATAAAATAATTTTTATTAAATTTAAATTATTAAATAAAATTAAATTGAAAATTACATCATTCTATCAAATTTAATAAATTATTTGTTGAAGTATATTTTAATTATTAAAATAAGTAAAACTGAAAGAAAATTAAATGCGCTAAGAAAAAATGTACAATTTAAATCTTATTTAGTATATTGTTTTTTAATTTAATAAATATATGGTTTAATTTTAAGTTGAGATGTTACCGGTAGTATCGCAAATTTTAATACTTTTCCGTAGCAACCACCAATCACAACTTTGAATTATTCAAATTTTTTATAGAAACAAAAATAGTACCGGTATTATTTTAACTTGAAATTAGTCTAATAGACTTATAAGTTTACTTTGTGCAAAAGTTGCTAAATAAAATAGAGCAAATTAAATTAAATTTTAGAAACAGTTTATAGTTAATTTATAACAGTAAATACATCAGCTAAATATTCATTAAATATTAAACATATCACAATTATACTAGTTCTGGAGTCTATCTCTTTCTATCCCTTCACCGCACATGTTTATTTATCTCTCTCTTCTTCCCGTCAAATGATCCGCAAAAGGAAACAAGTTCACGTTCAAATCGCTCTAGAGCCTTTATTTCTAAAACGCCACAATAGGTTATACGAATAAAAATATTGCCAAAGCATTAGGAATTCGCCTGGTATAAAAAAATTATAAATCCATGTCGTGAAATAAAAAGTTATGCTTATTCAAATGCAGTACATTACAATTTTAGTCGATAATTTCTCAATTAAATTATTTTTTTCATAGCAATTAGATTCAAATTACTAAACTTTTATAATATGAACTTATTGTACATGTTGTATTCTACTTACCAAAAAAAATGTCACTTACGCTTGATAGTTTTCGAGTAATATGTATTTATCATTAATAGCGCACCAGAAAAAAAAATTATACATTTCTGAATTTAAACCCTTATAACTTTTGTCATAACTAAAAGACCAAATCGTAAAATAGAAATATGTTAATTTGAACATTTTTTTAAAATATGGTGTAGGTCCCATATCATTCTACCTCGAAATTTTTTTTCCCCTTAAATAGACCCACCGATCCGCTTCGCTAATAGTGGAGCGGATCGGTGAGTTTACGACGCTTATTTAAGAAGAAAAATTTTTTCGTGGTAGAAAGATATGGAAGCCACACCATATTTTACAGAAATGTTCAAATTATCATATTTCTGTTTAGCGACCTCGTGCTTTGGTCACGACAAAAGTTATAAGGGCTTAAAGTCAGAAATTTGCATTTTTTTTTCTGGTGCGCTATCATCAATGATATAAGCGTATTACTCATAAACCATTAGGCGTAGGTTACAGATTTTTTTTGATAAGTAGTGTATAAGATGTGTATATAAGCCTATGCTAAAAAAATTTAGTAATTTAGATTTAATTACTATGAAAAAAATATTTTAATTGGGAAATTATCAACTAAAACTGTAATATACTACATTTAAATAAGCATAATTTTTTATTTTACGATATGGATTTCAAAATTTTTTATACCAAGTAAATCCTTGATGTTTTTTTTCCTATTTTAAAAGATGCACTCGTTGTGTCGCAACCAGTTAACACATGAATTGTTAGTAAGCGAAAACACAAATCTAATCTTAATTTGAATAATATGGAAAATACATCAATGTATCTCTTTTTATCAGTTAGTTTATTAGAATGTCCTGTTGAATAAAAATGTTTTTGTTCGGAAATTCAAGATATAATTTTAAAATGAGAAACAAAATGTTAACAAGAACATCATTATCATCTGAGTAAATGATAATGTTATCTACTGCTTAAGCTTTTTCAATCAATCTTGTATGGGCTTCCTCATGGTTGCATTTTAGTTTAACATTTTCAAAAACACCTGAATCTTTTATGGTTTTGCATTCTCCATATTTAAAACCTCTAACTATTGTTAATTTATATGATTCGTTTAATTGACTAGGTATATTAGTGCATAAATATTCGTATAAACATATAATAAAATTTTGCTTATTGAAAGAGTTAAAAAAAAATTATATTTTATATTTGACGTTCTCCTTTCATAGAAAATGAATTTCCACTGTTACCACCACGTCGCAGTCTTTCTACATTTTTAATAGAAACATTACGATCGTAACGATCGAATACCAAAATAATGTTCCAGCAGAAATAAAAGACCAAATTCGTTAAAAGTTAGTTTTGGTTCCGAGATTTTTTGAATAAAAGCATTCTATCAATGATTATTGACCCATTATCTAGAGTTACAGAAAATATTACCATGTTATCATGTTGAAGAAGAAGAATAAAAGATGTCGAACAAGAATTTATTATCTAATTTATTTTAAATAAAGTTTTTTTAAATTTTATATACGCTATTTATTTAGCGACTTATACAAAAAGCAAACATTAATCTATAATTAAATTTGGAGAGAAGTCGCCACTAAATAAGTTTTATTGTAGATTGATTTTCCATTTTTTAGCTGTAAAATTAAAAAAAACTCTAACATCATTATACGAGTTTAGTCTATCTTTTTTTAGCGCTCTACTGCTTGTATTTAGTTATCTCTCTCTTACTCGCGTCATATGATTTGAGTAAGAGAACAACTACATATTCATATCGCTCCAGAGCCTTTATTTATAAAACGCCACTATAGGTTATACGGACAAAAATGATGCCAAAATATGAGGGATTTACCTGGTATAAACAATTTTGAAATCCATATCGTGAAATAAACAGTAATGCTTATTCAAATGTAGTATATTACAGTTTTAGTCGATAATTTCCCAATTAAAATATTTTTTTCATAATAATTAAATCTAAATTACTACATTTTTTTAGCATAAACTTATAACACATCTTATACACTACTTATCAAAAAAAATCTGTAACTTACGCTTAATGGTTTACGAGTAATACGTTGATATCATTGATAGCGCACCAGAAAAAAAAATTGGAAACTTCTGACTTTAAGCCCTTATAACTTTTGTCGTGACCAAAGCACGAGGTCGTAAAACGGAAATATGATAATTTGAACATTTCTCTAAAAGATGATGTGAGTTTCATATCATTTTACCGCAAAATTTTTTTGAACGATTTCGACCACAAATCCGCTCCAATATATTTTAACAAGTCAAGCTCTGATAAAAGTAACCTTGAAACTTGAAATATCCTTTCCACCTAAAAGTTTGCGAAACGATATGGTGGGGAAGGCTTGAACGCCCAACCCTCTAGCTACCTCGTAACACAGGTGGAATACACGGGACAGTCAAATTGAGTCTTAACGATTTTCTCGCGGTAATCCCATATGTTAAACTCTTCTTTGAAGCGCATCCCAAAAGTGCTCAATTGGGTTCAAGTCGGGAAATTGCGCTAGCCACGGCAAAACAGAAATTTCGTGCTCCTCCAAAAAGTTGCTTACCACTCGAGTAGTGTGTGGGCGGGCATTATCATGCATAAATATGAAATTTTCTTCGTAGTTTTCAGCATAAGGCATCGCAACAGAGTGGAGAATAAAATCCCTGTATCGAATTGCGCTTAAGGATGGTTCAATCCAAACGAGGTCAGTTCTTCGGCCCGTTTGTATTCCTCTCTACACCATGATTGTTCCACCGTGGTGAGAAAGGACTTCTTAAACATGTTGCAAGCGATTTATACCACCAGGCTCTCTCCAAACACGGATTCTCCTTGAATCCGAGAGTATTTCAAATCGGGACTCGTCGCAAAACAAAACATGAGCCCATTGCTGCCAATCTCAAGCAACATGTTCCCGAGCCCATAGAAGACAAGCTCCACGATTGTCTCGGTTAGGGTTAGAGCTGAAATTCTCATGGGTCTTCAGGAAAACAAATTGCCTTTTCACAACCGATATCGAATTGTATCTGGTCCAACAATGACTTGGTGAACTTGTTGCAATTGTATTGCCAACTCAGGTGCTGTAATCTGCGAGCAGTCAAACGCAGGAATCGGTCCTGAATTGGGGTTGTTATGCATGTGTGGCGTTCAGTTACATCACCTGTCTCACGGTAACGTCCGTGCAACCGGAATATCATACTTTGTGAGGTACCCAAAGAACGCGCTACTTCACTTTGGGTGGTACCTGATTCGAGCATCCCTATTGCCCTATTCATTTCGTCACGATTTAAATGTCTTCGTGCCATGATGTTTCTACACTTATTCGAAACGACTAAAGCCAATAAAACATAAATTCTGATAATTGTACCCTCTTTATCAAGACTCAGTATATCTGCAACTTTTGGTCAAGCAATGATACTCTCTGTAAAACGCGATAAATAGCGTACA
Source organism: Tribolium confusum (assembly GCA_029207805.1). Taxonomy (NCBI): domain Eukaryota; kingdom Metazoa; phylum Arthropoda; class Insecta; order Coleoptera; family Tenebrionidae; genus Tribolium; species Tribolium confusum. The sequence goes on along the minus strand of JALGAY010000007.1, from coordinate 2,143,193 downwards.
AGCGACAAAATAATTATAAAAACTGCTTTAGGTAAAGTCAATTAGTATGTAGATATTTAATAAATATCTATTAACAATAGAAAAAATATATAAACCGATTAAATTGACATATTAAGCAATATCCCTAGACTTTTCTGGTATGTGTATAAAATTATCAAAAAGTCTAAGTTACAAAACGTTTTAAACTGCTACAAATCATTCTAAATTATGTAGAAATGTTTGTAGTTTACACAAACATAAATAATAAATAAATGAACAAAAAATAAATAAATAAATTTTTATAGAAAATGCTTAAAATTGCCATAAAACTATAAAAATATCTTAAATCGACATAGAATTCTTCCAAATTGTTACAGAATTTTAGAAACGTTTTAAATTGCTATTAAACATTACAAATATTTATAAATATTTTCAGAGTCTACATAGAAATGTTTAAAATTGATTAAAAACGTTTTAAGATTTAATTCAAATGACGAAAATAAATTGAAGTGTTCTAACTTGAAAATTTTTGTGACCAACATATAGGAACGTTCTAGATTTTTATAGAACCATAGAAAACGTCCCAAATTTTAAGTTAAACGCTGTAAACTTTCGTAGAACAGATTTAAATAACCATAAAATTGTCAAATTTCTAAAATTGACATAGAATAATCTTAATTATCATAAAATCATTAAATCGTTTTAAGTGCAGCAGTAATGCAATAAATTGACAAAAAAATGTCCCATAACGTAATGAAAACACCTAGAATTGTCATAGAAGCGTTATATAATTACTCTAAAAATATTTTAATTTGCTAATAATTGCTAGAAAATCTTCTAAACGTACATAAAAACCTAAAATTATCATAAAATAACTGATATCTTAAATTGACAGAAGCGTTTTAAATTGTCACAGAATTTTATCATAGTCACAGCAATCTAAAATTTTTCTATAATTCTCTATAATCTCAATTTAGAGCTTTTCATAACAATTTAAAACATTTATATGTTATTATAGAACGCTTCTATGACAACTCAAGACGTTTCTATTATATTTTTGTATATTTTTATAGCAGTTTATACCGTCTTTATAGTATATTAAGTATGGAGAACGGTAAAGAATTCTTACCGTTCGAAGACAATTGTTTGGAGGAGGAGCGAAGCGACGACTCCAATTATTGTCTGAGAACGGTAATCCTTAACGTTCGACATGCTTCTAACGTTTTTTGCGCGATTGGAGTTTCTAGAATAATAATAATAATAATTTATATCAATACATTTGTGATAATCGGGAAGATTGAAACTGAAAACTTTGGGTGGCTGTCCCATGGTTGCTATGGTTTTGTTCCAAACAAGTAAAATTGTCTTTTTGATACAATCATTCCTACATAGTTCTGTTTTGTGGTTCCGTTTTCGAAGCAAATATGAGCGATAGTGATGATCTACCGGATGATTTAGAAGATGCTTGGCAAGAAGGATGTTCGGCAATAATTCCAGAAAAATCTAAAGCCCGATATGAACAGACATACAAGTTGTTTAAGGAATGGCGTGAAGCAAAGAAGATTTCTGTAAATGAAAAGAGCTTGTTAGCGTATTTTGTGGTGAGAAGTGGACACTTGAAGACCGCAGGTAGTTTATGGGCGGAGTATTCTATGCTGAAGAGTACAATTTTTCTCCATGATGCTATCGATATTTCTAAGTTTGCTACATTAATTGCTTATCTTAAGAGAAAAAATATTGGATATCGGCCTAAGAAGGCTAAAATTTTTACCAAAGAAGACATGGAAAAATTCTTGAATGAATCACCAGACGAACAATTTTTAATTCAAAAGGTATGTTGTAGATGATGAGGTGGTACATCTGAGTTCTAAGGAAACAATATATTTGCAACAATAGCAATGATATTGGGAGTATCGGGCGCTTGTAGACGAGAGGAATTGTACAATATTAAAATGAGTGACATAGAAGAACGTGAAGAAATGTTTATAGTAAATATTCCAAATACAAAAACGAATATTCAGCGCACAGTTATTAATAATGAAAATGAAGCAGTTCATTATTTGGAAATACTTCGAAAATATATAAGAATTCGACCAAGCAACACAACGTCAGATCATTTATTTCTGAACTATCGAAATAGCAAATGCAGTAGGCAAGTCACAGGAAAAGGCACAATTGGAGGCTGGCCGTCAAAAATTGCAAAGTATTTAAAGTTGCAAGCCCCTAAAGGTTTTACTGGACACTCGTTTCGACGCACTTCGGCTACACTTTTGGCGAATAACGGAGTTGATGTGTTGGGACTAAAAAGACATGGTGGGTGGCGTTCATCAACGGTGGCCGAGAGTTACGTGGAAGATTCCCACCAAAACAAAATTGAATTTGCTCATAAAATTTTACACAGCGATGTTGGTGGACTATTACAACAACCTGGGACTTCTACGTCGGAAAGTTTGTCTATTAACACTAGAAACTCAAATGCGAGTGGTATTACTACTATTAATTATAATAATTGTACATTTAATTTTAATAAATAAGTCGCAAAATTGTTTTTTTTTTAGATTTAATTGCTTACCGTTCACTGAACGGTAAGTGAATTACTTACCGTTTTGTTAGACGTAGCAACCAATAACAGCAACCTACCGTCGTGGAGACAGGCACAGTAAACTGATAATAACAACCAATCGCGCAAAAATTATCATAAAATAACTGATATCTTAAATTGACAGAAGCGTTCTAAATTGTCACAGAATTTTCTCTTAGTCACAGCAATCTAAAATTCTTCTATAATTCTATGTCAATTTAGAGCTTTTCATAACAATTTAAAACATTTCTATATTTATATGTTATTATAGAACGCTTCTATGGCAACTCAAGGCGTTTCTATTATATTTTTGTATATTTTTATAGCAATTTATACCGTCTTTAAGGTAACTTAAGTTGTGTCTATTACATTTTAGTACAGTTCAAAGTATAAACACGTAATAATCTTAAAAATTTACATAAATGTGTAAAATTAGCACAAAAATATCTTAGAAGACACGTAAATTACTATAAAATTGTAGAAACGTTCTGCATTGCTTGAGAGTTGTCCTAAATTGTTATAGAGTCATCCAAATAATTTAAATTACAATATAAAACTTTGGAATTATCATAGAAGCGTTCTTAATTACTATAGATTTGTAGAAGTATCTCAAATTACTTTAAAATGCCATAGATTGAACCTTTTAAATCGCTTCAAAAACATTTTAGTAGAAGCTTAGATTGCTATAGAAGAAACCTATTTTGTCGTAAAATAAATATAGAACCTTTCTAAATTAAATTAACATAGAATCTTAGTAATAGCATAAGTTGTAAACACTCAAAATTTTCCAGAGATGTTCTCATTACACAAGTTTTCAAAATAAACAGAAAAAATTCAAAAATTTTATTTAGTACAGAATTTCTGTAAAAATATTACCAGATAGCGATTTAGATATTCTGTAAACTAGTTTTGTTTTCGATATGTAGTTACAAAATTTCAAAGCCGCCAGTTTGTGCGCTGTTCTCAGTCGATGCTGATGATGTTAAGCTCAAGAAATTGTAGACATAAAAAACTAAAAATCTACCAAATTCGTATTTATTTCTCTATCTACAACCACATTCTAACACTACCATATCTTTATAAGCATATCTGTATGTCAATACTCCGTTACTATCGACATAGAGAATAGAAATAGAATCTAGATTAGTTGGGACACAACATGACCTTGATACTTTTGATGGAGCCACACTGTGAAGAAGAGCTTGGACTATTGCATGCTTAGTTGGACTTAAATGATCAGCAACAGGGTAGAAACACTTGCCTTGACATTGATATGCCTGAAACAATCCTAAATGAGGTAATTAAAATCAGAATCCTGCAACTCACTTCGTATCCTGGAGGTTGTACAATCCACAAATCAAAATTTATTTCAGAAAAATTAATATACAGAGGTTTTCTTCGACAACTGTTTTTAATCTTTTTCAACAATTTTTTTGTTTTCTTGTTATCATCATCCCAGATTTTATTGGTTTCTTCTTCATAGTCATCTTCCAGGCTTCGTTTTTTTCGTGGTGTTTTTTTCGTTATTTTTTTATTGTTTGAAGTGTAAGATAGTAGCAGAATGGGGTAATCGTGCTCAAAACTGTCTTCAATTGGCATTAAAGACAGTCTGAAATTATCTTCAGGTGTTTTGTAATACGGAAGAAAAGCACTGACTGAAATCACGACTTTTAGGTACTTTTCAGCTTGGTTTTTTTGCAAAATTTTGGTGACTGGTTGAGTCACATTAAAGGATAACCAAGTGTTGTTAGAGTGGTATACGTGGATTTTTTCAAAATGGTAGAATTTTTTTGTTACGTCGTCGTAAATTGACACTTTGAGTTGTCGTTCAACACCGGAAATGACAGTTGATTTGACTTCAACTAAAGTCAAAATTTTTAACTCGGCACTTACAAACTGCTCTTCTTCGTCTGAATTTGGTAAATCAAAAATTAGTAAATGATTTGATTCTTCAAGCACTTCGTTATCGTCAAATGATCCTAAATATTGTAATTTTTATAAATTCGAGATGTAATAACACGAGAGACGAGACTTACCAGCATGTTTCGGAATTAAACTTCTTACAACATCAGGCCGCGTCAAATTATCTTTTTGCACTTTATTTTTCTCGTACAATTCTAACATAAATTTAGGTACGTGAAAATTTTTTTTACTCATTGATTTGTTTAATTTTTTAATTAAATTATAGTTGGCAATTGTGTTTTTATTAGCGTTGATATTTAGTTGAATTGATGTGTGAAATAAGTTATTTTTTAGTAGAACTAGTATCCACAAAATTATTATTAGGGGCACTAAAATCAATAGGTGTATGTTTAGCATTGTTAATGTTGTTGAAGACTGGGTGAAAATTAGCGTCGAGACGACGGCGTCCGGGAAAACACTTGAGATCCATTTAGGTGTTTATCATGACTTGTTGGTCTTATCAAAGAATTATACCTGGTAAAAATAACTGACACATCAGTGAGAAGCTTGAGCTATGCATGAATGCTGTTTAACAAGAAATTTTTATTTAATAAAACCTTTAAATAAATTATTTCAAATTAAAATTGTTAAAAAAAAAAATTTGAAAATTTTGCAAGCTCGCTATTGCACTTAAAAAAAAGTTTTTTTACAAAAAATGCGTTTAAATACAAAAAAAATTATAGAAACATTTTAAATTGACACAGATTTGTCTTAAATTGTCATTTTGCGATAAAAACGTTTTAAAATCGCAGAGCAATATATTAAAATGTGATGGAATCGTTTTGAGTTACCACAGAAGTGTTCTACATTACTATATCATCTTAAAAATATTTTAATTTGCAATAAAACTTTTTAAATTAACATAGAATTGTTTTGAATTAACACTGAAATTTAAACTGTCATAGAAACGTTTTAAATTGTGACAAAAGCGTCGTAAAACAAGCCTAAATAATTATAAAATTATAGCAACATTTTAAATTGACACTAAATCGTTCTAAATTGACATTTAAATTGCTTCATAATCATAAAACAGTACTAGATTGTTGTAACCACATTTAGAGTATTTGTAAAATTTGTTACAAAATTATACAATTTTTTTTTACTTTTACAAAAGCGTTTTGAAAAAGTCTACATTATCAAAAAATTGTAGACACTTTTTAATTTGACACAGAATTATTTTAAAATGTCATCTACGTTTAAATTGCATTAAAATGTTTTCAGTTCGCACAAAAATATATTAAAATGTACTAAAAACGTCTTGAGTTACTATGAAAGCATTCTAAATTACCGCAGAATCCTAAAAATGTTTTAATTTGCAATAGAACGTTCTAAATTGCCATAGAATTATAGAACTGTTCTACACTGTTGAAACACCAGTCAAGACACATGTAAAATTTGTTACAGAATTTTATAAATGTTTTAGATTGTTACCAAAACGTCCTAGAAGAAGCTTTAATTACCAAAATATTATAGAAATATTATAAATTGACACAGAATTGTCTCAAACATTTAAATTGCAATAAAAACATTTTAAATTGTGACAAAAACGTCGTAAAAAATCATAAAATTATAGCAATATTTTAAATTGACACTGAAACGTTTTAAATTGACATTTAAATTACTTTGGAATCATAAAACAGTACTAGATTGTTGTAACCACATTTAAAGTAATTGTAAAATTTGTTACAAAATTAAGCATTTACAAAAACGTTTTGAAAAAGTCTACATTATCAAAGAATTATAGCAACTATTTAATTTGACACAGAATTATTCTAAAATGTCATTTAAGTTTAAATTGCGTTTAAATGTTTTTAATTCGGACAAAAATATATTAAAATGTAATGGAAACGTTTTTAGTTAATATAAAAGTATTCTATATTACCATAGAATTCTGTAAATGTCTTAACTTTGAAGAAAACGCTTTAAATTGACATAGATCCATAGAAAACTTTTAGGTTGTTGTGACCACTGTCAAAATACGTGTAAAAATTGTTACAGAGTTTTATAAGTGTTTTAAATTATGTCACCAAAACGACCTAAAAGCAGCGTACATTATCAAAAAAATTATAGAAACGTTTCAAATTGACACAGAATTGTCTTAAATTGTCATTTAGGTCTAAATTACAATAAAAACGTTTAAAACTCTTACAGAATATATTAAAATGTAATAGAAACGTTTTACGTTACTATAGCAGTGCTCTACATTACTATTAAATCCTAAAATTCTTTTAATTGACAATGAAAAACTTTAAATTGTCATAGATCATAGAATAGTTTTATATTGTTGGTGGTCAATATGTAAAAGTTGTCATAGAATTTTATAAAAGTTTTAGACTGTTACGAAAACGTTTAAGAAGTATTTTAAATTACCAAAAAATTATAGAAATGTTTTAAATTGACACAGAATTGTCTTAAATTGACACTTAAATCTAAATTGCAATATTAACGTCTTATATTCGCTCAGAAATATGCTAAAATGTACTAAAAACGTCTTGAGTTACTATGAAAGCATTCTGAATTACCGCAGAATCCTAAAAATGTTTTAATTTGCAATAGAACGTTGTAAATTGCCATAGAATTATAGAACTGTTCCACACTGTTGTAACACCAGTCAAGACACATGTAAAATTTGTTACAGAATTTTATAAATGTTTTAGATTGTTACCAAAACGTTCTAGAAGAAGCCTAAATTACCAAAAAATTATTGAAAGATTTTAAATTGACACAGAATTGTCTTAAAGATTCAAATTGCAATAAAAACGTTTTAAATTCGCACAAAAATATACTAAAACGTCTTGATTTACCACAGAAGTATTCTAAATTACTGCAGAATCATAAAACTGTTTTACACTGTGTCAAGATACAAGTAAAATTTGTTATAGAATTTTATAACGATCTAGATTGTCATTTAAATGTTCTAAAAAAAGTCTAAATTGCCATAAAAATATAGAAACGTTTTAAATTGACACAGAATTTTTCTAAATTAAAATTTAGGTTTAAATTACAATAACAACGTTTAAAACTTTTACAGAATATACTAAAATGTAATGGGAACACCTTAAGTTACCATAAAAATGTTCTACGTTACCGTAGAATTCTAAAAATATTTTAATTGACAATAAAACACTTTAAAGTGTCATAGATCATAGGACACTTTTATATTGTTGTAACCACAGTCAAAAAACATGTAAATTTTGTTATAGAATTTTATAAACGTTCTAGATTGTTACCAAAACGTCCTAGAAGAAACCTTAATTACCAAAATATTATAAAAATATTATAAATTGACACAGAATTGTCTCAAACATCTAAATTGCAATAAAAACATTTTAAATTGTGACAAAAACGTAGTAAAAAAATTATAAAATTATAGCAATATTTTAAATTGACACTGAAACGTTTTAAATTGACATTTAAATTACTTTGGAATCATAAAACAGTACTAGATTGTTGTAACCACATTTAAAGTAATTGTAAAATTTGTTACAAAATTAAGCATTTACAAAAATGTTTTGAAAAAGTCTACATTATCAAAAAATTATAGAAACTATTTAATTTGACACAGAATTATTCTAAAATGACATTTAAGTTTAAATTGCGTTAAAATGTTTTTAATTCGCACAAAAATGTATTAATAAAATGTAATGGAATCGTTTTTAGTTAATATAAAAGTATTCTATATTACTATAGAATTCTATAAATGTTTTAATTTTGAGGAAAACGCTTTAAATTGACATAAATCTATAGAAAAATTTTAGGTTGTTGTGACCACTGTCAAAATACGTATAAAAATTGTTACAGAATTTTATAAGTGTTTTAAATTATATCACCAAAACGACCTAGAAGCAGCGTACGTTATTAAAAAAATTATAGAAACGTTTCAAATTGACACAGAATTGTCCTAAATTGTCGTTTAAAAACGTTTAAAACTCTTGCAGAATATACTAAAATGTAATAGAAACGTCTTACGTTACTATAACAGTGTTCTACATTACTATTAAATCCTAAAATTTTTTTAATTGACAATGAAAAACTTTAAATTGTCATAGATCATAGAATAATTTTATATTGTTGGTGGTCAATATGTAAAAGTTGTCATAGAATTTTATAAAGGTTTTAGACTGTTACGAAAATGTCCTAGAAGAATCTTAAATTACCAAAAAATTAAAAAAATGTTTTAAATTGACACAGAATTGTCTTAAATTGACACTTAAGTCTAAATTGCAATATTAACGTCTTATATTCGCTCAGAAATATGCTAAAATGTACTAAAAACGTCTTGAGTTACTATGAAAGCATTCTGAATTACCGCAGAATCCTAAAAATGTTTTAATTTGCAATAGAACGTTGTAAATTGCCATAGAATTATAGAACTGTTCCACACTGTTGTAACACCAGTCAAGACACATGTAAAATTTGTTACAGAATTTTATAAATGTTTTAGATTGTTACCAAAACGTTCTAGAAGAAGCCTAAATTACCAAAAAATTATTGAAAGATTTTAAATTGACACAGAATTGTCTTAAAGATTCAAATTGCAATAAAAACGTTTTAAATTCGCACAGAAATATACTAAAACGTAATAAAAACGTCTTGAGTTACCGCAGAAGTATTCTAAATTACTACAAAATTTTAAAAATGTTTTAATTTGCAATAAAATGGTTTAAATAACTATAGAATCATAAAAGTGTTTTATACTGTGACAAGATACAAGTAAAATTTGTTATAGAATTTTATAACAATCTAGATTGTCATCTAAACGTTCTAAAAAAGCCTAAATTGCCATGAAGTTATAGAAACGTTTTAAATTGACACTAAATTGTTCTAAATTGACATTTAAATTGCTTCAGAATCATAAAACACTACTAGATTGTTGTAACCACATTTAGAGTATTTGTAAAATTTGTTACAAAATTATACAATTTTTTTTTACTTTTACAAAAGCGTTTTGAAAAAGTCTACATTATCAAAAAATTGTAGACACTTTTAATTTGACACAGAATTATTTTAAAATGTCATCTAGGTTTAAATTGCGGTAAAATGTTTTCAGTTCGCACAAAAATATATTAAAATGTAATGGAATCGTTTTTAGTTATTATAGAAATTTTAAAATACATTAAAACGTTTTAAATTGTCATAAAATTATGAAACAGTGCCAGATTGTTGTGACCACAGTCAAAATACATGTAAAATTTGTCATAGAATTTTATACTGTTACGAAAACGTTTAAGAAGTATTTTAAATTACCAAAAAATTATAGAAATGTTTTACATTGACACAGAATTGTCTTAAATTGACATTTAAGTCTAAATTGCAATATTAACGTCTTATATTTGCACAGAAATATGCTAAAATGTACTAAAAACGTCTTGAGTTACTATGAAAGCATTCTAAATTACCGCAGAATCCTAAAAATGTTTTAATTTGCAATAGAACGTTCTAAATTGCCATAGAATTATAGAACTGTTCTACACTGTTGTAACACCAGTCAAGACACATGTAAAATTTGTTACAGAATTTTATAAACGTTTTATATTGTTACCAAAACGTTCTAGAAGAAGCCTAAATTACCAAAAAATTATAGAAAGATTTTAAATTGACACAAAATTGTCTTAAAGATTCAAATTGCAACAAAAATGTTTTAAATTCGCACAAAAATATACTAAAACATAATAAAAACATCTTGAGTTACCACTAAGGTGTTCTAAATTATGTTCTAAATTACTACAAAATCATAGAACTATTTTATACTGTGTCAAGATACAAGTAAAATTTGTTATAGAATTTTATAGCGATCTAGATTGTCATCTAAACGTTCTAAAAAAAGTCTAAATTGCCATAAAAATATAGAAACGTTTTAAATTGACACAGAATTTTTCTAAATTAAAATTTAGGTTTAAATTACAATAACAACGTTTAAAACTTTTACAGAATATACTAAAATGTAATGGGAACACCTTAAGTTACCATAAAAATGTTCTACGTTACCGTAGAATTCTAAAAATATTTTAATTGACAATAAAACACTTTAAAGTGTCATAGATCATAGGACACTTTTATATTGTTGTAACCACAGTCAAAAAACATGTAAATTTTGTTATAGAAATTTATAAACGTTCTAGATTGTTACCATAACGTCCTAGAAGAAGCCTTAATTACCAAAATATTATAGAAATATTATAAATTGACACAGTATTGTCTCAAACATTTAAATTGCAATAAAAACATTTTAAATTGTGACAAAAACGTCGTAAAAAATCAAAAATTTTAGCAATATTTTAAATTGTCACTGAAACGTTTTAAATTGACATTTAAATTACCTTGGAATCATAAAACAGTACTAGATTGTTGTAACCACATTTAAAGTAATTGTAAAATTTGTTACAAAATTAAGTTTTTACAAAAACGTTTTGAAAAAGTCTACATTATCAAAAAATTATAGCAACTATTTAATTTGACACAGAATTATTCTAAAATGTCATTTAAGTTTAAATTGCGTTAAAATGTTTTCAGTTCGCACAAAAATATATTAAAATGTAATGGAATCGTTTTTAGTTATTATAGAAATTTTAAAATACATTAAAACGTTTTAAATTGTCATAAAATTATGAAACAGTGCCAGATTGTTGTGACCACAGTCAAAATACATGTAAAATTTGTCATAGAATTTTATAAAAGTTCTAGACTGTTACGAAAATGTCCTAGAAGAATCTTCAATTATCAAAAAAATAAAAAAATGTTTTAAATTGACACAGAATTGTCTTAAATTGACATTTAAATCTAAATTGCAATATGAACGTTTTAAATTCGCACAGATATATACTAAAATGTAGTAAAAACGTCTTGAGTTACTATGAAAGCATTCTAAATTACCAGAGAATCCTAAAAATGTTTTAATTTGCAATAGAACGCTCTAAATTGCCATAGAATTATAGAACTGTTCTACACTGTTGTAACACCAGTCAAGACACATGTAAAATTTGTTACAGAATTTTATAAATGTTTTAGATTGTTACCAAAACGTCCTAGAAGAAGCCTAAATTACCAAAAAATTATAGAAAGATTTTAAATTGACACAGAATTGTCTTAAAGATTCAAATTGCAACAAAAATGTTTTAAATTCGCACAAAAATATACTAAAACATAATAAAAACATCTTGAGTTACCACTAAAGTGTTCTAAATTACTACAGAATCATAGAACTATTTTACACTGTGTCAAGATACAAGTAAAATTTGTTATAGAATTTTATAACGATCTAGATTGTCATCTAAACGTTCTAAAAAAAAAAAAAACTAAAGTGCTATAAAATTATAGAAACGTTTTAAATTGACAGAGAAATGTTGTAAATTAAAATTTAAGTTTAAATTGCAATAAAAACGTTTTAACTTTTAAAGCTCCTGTTTTTCTAAAAGTTTTTTTGTACTTTTTCGAGTATTAATAAAATGTTAAAAATGTTTTTTAGTTAATCATTTTTTACACACTTAAAAAACCAAATTGCATTTATATTTTATTTTTCTATACAGTAAAGAAACATATTTTTTACATACTTAACAATAACAAGTATGAATTCTTATTATTTATAATAATACTGATACATTTTTTACAACAGTTATTATTTTATTTAGCGTAACACGAAATTATCCAAAAACTGTATTTCATAAGATAACTGTTGTTAAAAATTCCTACAAGGTTTTTTTGGTTTAAACAAATTACAAAGTACACTTTACAATATTAATTTTGATTTGGATATTTTCATCTTATGCTACCGATCCACAAACCCAAAAAAAATTTATACAAAGATTTGACCTTAGTCCTAACAATATCAAATAATCTACAACTACCCAGTTATTGGTTCCAGTGGTTTCGACTAATATAAAAATTCCTAATATAAAATCACTATCTCTCATTCATCCTGCCTTTAAACTTCAACAATAACCCATCTACAAACTAGAAAATAAGACACAGATTGATATATTTTCACCGATATGACTGAAGGTAGGGGGTAGAGAGAATTCACGAAGAAGAAAAGGCATTAATGGCAACGAAACAATAAAACTACCCTCGAGGATTATCACAAGAGCAGACCATTCCTCCGGCCATTAGAACACATCGGGTTGACGAGGACCAGGAGGGCGGTAATCGCTGATATCTTCACCAATAGGAGCACACTGATGAGGAGAGCACGAGACCTTCGCCCCAGGTCCACAAACGCACTCCACGCAGTTACCAGTGTCGTGGGGAAGCTTATCACCGATTTGGTATTTTCGACCTTAACAAAAAAATTTTTTTCTCAGTTAGAAATCTTCGTGATGTGCTAAATAAAACGTAAAACACCCACTAACACCAAACACTTTACTTAATACAACGCGCGTTTCGACAACTAAAGTTGTCATTCTCAGGTAGGAATTAAGACTATTTTAATTTTAATTTTTTTAGTTTTAACTTTTAGTTAAAGATGACAACTTTGTTGTCGAAACGCGCGTCATATCAAGTAAAGTGTTTGGTGTTAGTGAGTGTTTTAAATGTTCTCAGTTAGGAATTTACCCATAACGATGCAAAATCGGGTTTGTTGGGTCGTTCCTTGGGACTCTTCTGTGGAGTTCGACTCAGATGTGGGAGTAGAGTCGGTGGAATTCTCAGGAGGTTGTGTTTCTGAGGTTGATTCGTGCTCGATTGGTGGGTTTTTTGAGGTTGAAGATGAAGGAACGTTTACTGAAAATGTTTGTAGTAATTTTAGAAAATTAAGTGAGAGAGGGTTACTGCAAGGGGTAAAAGGGCCACGGTCACGGCAAGGGCCTTCCATTGTAGGGGGACAGTCTTGCCACCAGCAGAACATCTCGCCGTCTAAGCATAAGCAGAACTCGCAGGGGTCAGGACGATATATCTGAAAAAAAAAAGAAATACAAATACAAAGTAATTTTAATTTTTGAGCAGAAATTAATTGGTTTTAGCGCTTTTTGCTTGTTTATACATTATTTATAACAGAAAAAATGTTTCTATTGTAATTTTAAGGATTAAAAGCGATATTTTACTAATTTTCAAATACAGAAATGTAATTTTAGCAATTTTAGAAACCAGAAAAAGTAAGTTTTTTATTTGTCTGATGTTCGTTTTATAATTTAAATATAAGTCAGAAACGTAGTTAATTTTACTAATTTTGAATTTTGAAAGCGATATTTTAACAAATTTGGAAATGCGCTCGGCATTTTACTAATTTTAAAAGATGAAGCGTTATTTTTTTAGCAATTTTTTGTTGCCAGGTTCTAGCTACAAAATTACAACAACAAAATTTATTGTTGTATATCATTATATTGTGTCATATTTTTATTTAATTTATTTATTTATTTATTGTTATATTACTAACTAAAATTTTATTGATAAAAATCAGTGTTAAAATTATGAATTCCCTGATAAAATCGCTGAAGAAAATCCATTTAATCCCGCCAATAAATTCCGCAAACCGCCACCACCGAAAAAACAATTCCCTCGAAATTTATCACATTAATAATAAACTTTTTTGGTCCTTCGTAACAGTTATAATTTCATTAATTAAAATGTCCTTAGAAGCGCCGCCATTTGGTGTAATTTTTTCCCCCCCGAAGCGCATAAACCACACACCGGCTTCGATTCAAACTTATCTCCCGGTCGTAAATCCTCTTCGCTGATAAAATACATTGACGACCGCTTCTGATTAGCTTTCCGGTTTTATAAAATAGCCGACATTTTTCCACAATGATTTAGATGGACACTTAAAAACACTCCACTGTAACTGAAAAGCCGTCACGGGATGAATATTCATTGGGGGGTGACAGGTGGGGGATGATTCGTCATTCCTACTTCTTCACAAACGAAAGGAAATTTACATTCAGAGAACAGTCGGTAATTTTTATTGACGCTCTTTTTACTGGAGAGACTAATGAAATTATAATTCGTAAAAAATTATTTTTAAACATATTAGACACCTATTTCTTCTTTTTGTAATAAAACAAATTTAACAAATAAAAAAAAACAATATAATATACAAAATATGGTTTTTTCTCACAGTGACTGGTAAAACGTTTATTACGCAACGCTTATGAGTGCAGTAAAAAGAATTTTACGCATATGTGAGATAAAGTACCTATTTTTTATAGCTACTACTTAATGTTGTAACAAAAAATGTAATTCTAACTTCCTATGTACTAAATTATTGCAAAAAAAAATTAATTATGTAAAAACCCTATATAATTATGTAATTTGTGTATTGTTAGTTGCATAACTCGCAATACATTTTTGACAATTTTTTGTTTTTGAGGTTATGTAATTCTTAACCTAACTTTTTCAACCCTGAATAATGGACAATTTAACTGATCTTATGTACGTAAACCTTTCTTTTTCAAGTTATTTTGTTTAATTGGGCCTCCCTTAGGGTCTCGGTGTCTCTTTTCGACCCCCACGAGCACTTCATGTCATTTTGTCTGTTAGCAGCCCAACGCAGTAAAGACCCCTGTACCCAGGTGGGGGCTTGTGTGGTTGACCGTGAGGGTAATTTAATCGGTTCTGGGTACAATGGTATGCCTTGGGGTTGTCACGACGATGAATTTCCATGGGGTAAAAAGTCGCAGGACCCTTTGGAAAATAAGCATCTCTATGGTATGGAGGTTTGATTGTTTGGGAGTGTAGGGGGGCTGTCTGATGGTTAGGTTTTAGTGTGTCATGCTGAACTTAACGCTATTGCTAATACGACAGGTACGATGGATGATTGCGTAATTTATGTTACGTTATTTCCTTGTAATGAGTGTGCAAAGTTGATTATACAGAATGGAATTAGTGAGGTGGTTTATCTATCTGATAAGCATGCACATAAGAAGAGTACTATAGCGGCTAAAGCAATGTTTGACTGTGCGAGGGTTAAGTATTGGTGGGTTTTTTCCAAGTGGAATTAGGTAATCGTGTTTATTTTGCAGGCAATTCAAATCTAAAAAAAAGATTTCTATTGAATTTGAGGACATCAAAGATAGGGCTTTTCGACGAATTACAACTACCTAATTCTTAAGTGCATTTCCTAATCAAAATACTTATTGTATTTTATTATCATTGTACAAACAAATTTTGCAAGTTTTTGTATTTTATTGATGTAACTTCTGATAATAAATCACATCTGTGATAAATAAATAACAAACATATAATTGTGTTTAAATTTTTGACCAAGGAACCTCTTCTAAAACTCATTTGGGTGCTTTAATAGCCATTAAAGCACTCAAAATTTGACTTTTACTTAAGAAATTAGGTACCTATAAAGCCAGGACAGTACTGGCATACGAGCATAGGTACCGGAAAACTGGAAACTAAAATTTGTAAAAATGAAATCTGCAAGAGGCATTTTAATATACTAAAAATTGTAGACGACATTTTATAAATATTGGCTGTTATAAGAGGCATTTTATAAAAATCGAAATCAACAGGAGACATTTTATAGTTTCTTTTACCAAAATCAAAAATTTTGGAATTTTTTTTACAAAAAGTGGGAGTCGTAGGCGACAATTTATGTAAATAGAACGTGGGCATTTTATTAATATAACTAAAAAAATCTTTTTTTGCAAAAAAAAGACATTAGAAACTGGAGATCACATCTAAACATTGGCTGTCATAAGAGGCATTTTATAAAAATCGGAATTCAACTGGAATAAACATTATATAAAAAAACTGTTAAAAAAGGCATTTTAATAAAATCGTTATTAACAGGAGGCATTATACTAAAACTTGTTGTTTTCATTTTATAAAAATTGATTGTTCTAAGAGGCATTTTATAAAAAACATAATCAACAGGAGACATTTTGTAGCTTTTTTTACCAAAATTAGAAGTTATGGTATTTTTTTTATAAAAAGTAGGAGTCACAAGAAACAATTTATGAAAATAGAACCTGAGCATTTTATTAACATATAAAAATATCGTCTTTTTACAAGAAAAACGTATTAGAAAGTGTAGACTACATTATATAAAAATTGGCTGTTAAAAGAGGCATTTTATAAAAATCAGAATCTACACGAGGCATTATACTAGAACTTGTAGACCTCATTTTATAAAAATTGGTTGTCCTATGAGTCATTTTAAAAAAGCGGAATTAACAAGAAACATTTTGTAACTTTTTTACTAAAATCAGTAGTTATGGTATTTTTTTATAAAAAGTTTGAGTCACAGAAGACAATTTATGTAAATAGAACTTTAACATTTTATTAATATAGCTAAAAAAAATTTTTTTTGCAAAAAAACATTAGAAACTGTAGGTCACTTTATATAAATACTGGCTGTGATAAAAGGCATTTTATTAAAATCGGAATGGACGGGAGGCATTATACTTGAAACTGTAGACCTCATTTTATAAAAATTGGTTGTTATGAGAGGCATTTTATGAAAATCGAAACTAACAGGAGACATTTTGTAGCATATTTTACCAAAATCAGATGTTGTAGTATTTTTTTTTTTTGGAAACTGGGAGTCACAGGCGACAATTTATGAATATAGAATTTGGGCATTTTATTAAGATAGCTAAAAAATCGATTTTATGACCACATTATATAAAAATTGGCTGTTTTAAGAGGCATTTTATAAAAAGCTGAATCAATTTTAAAGCTTTTTTTTTATAAAAATCAGATGTTATGGTATTTTTTTTATAAAAATCGGAATCAATAGGAGGTATTTAATATACTAGAAATTCTAGACTTTATTTGTAAAGATTGGCTGTTATAAGAGGCATTTTATAAAAATCAGAATCAACACGAGGCATTATACTAAAAACTGTAGACCTCATTTTATAAAAATTGGCTATTATAAGAAGCATTTTATAAAAATCGGAATCAACAGGAGGCATTATACTAGAACTTGTAGACCTCATTTTATAAAAACTGGTTGTCCTAAGAGTCATTTTAAAAAAGCGGAATCAACAAGAAACATTTTGTATCTTTTTTACCAAAATCAGAAGTTATGGTATTTTTTTTATAAAAAGTGGGAGTCACAGATGACAATTTATGTAAATAGAACCTTGACATTTTATTAATATAGCTAAAAAAAAATTTTTTGCAAAAAAACATTAGAAACTGTAGGTCACATTATATAAAAACTGGCTGTGATAAAAGGCATTTTATTAAAATCGGAATGAACGGGAGGCATTATACTTGAAACTGTAGACCTTATTTTATAAAAATTGGTTGTTATAAGAGGCATTTTATAAAAATCGAAATCAACAGGAGACATTTTATAGTTTCTTTTACCAAAATCAAAAGTTTTGGAATTTTTTTTATAAAAAGTGGGAGTCGTAGGCGACAATTTATGTAAATAGAACCTGGGCATTTTATTAATATAACTAAAAAAATCTTTTTTTGCAAAAAAAAGACATTAGAAACTGGAGATCACATCTAAACGTTGGCTGTCATAATTAAGAGTCATTTTATAAAAATCGGAATTCAACAGGAATAAACATTATATAAAAAAACTGTTAAAAGAGCCATTTTAATAAAATCCTTATTAACAGGAGGCATTATACTAGAACTTGTTGTTTTAATTTTATAAAAATTGATTGTCCTAAGAGGCATTTTATATAAAACATAATCAACAGGAGACATTTTGTAACTTTTTTTACCAAAATTAGAAGTTATGGTACTTTTTTTATAAAAAGTAGGAGTCACAAGAAACAATTTATGATAATAGAACTGAAATATCGTCTTTTTACAAGAAAAACGTATTAGAAAGTGTAGACCACATTATATAAAAATTGGCTGTTAAAAGAGGCATTTTATAAAAATCAGAATCTACACGAGGCATTAGACTAAAAACTGTAGACCTCATTTTATAAAAATTGGCTATCATAAGAAGCATTTTATAAAAATCGGAATCAACAGGAGGCATTTTGTAGCTTCTTTTACCAAAGTCAGACGTTATAGTATTTTTTTTATAAAACGTGGAAGTCACAGGCGACAATTTATAAAAATAGAACTTGGGCATTTTATTAATATAGCTAAAAAAATCGACTTTTTACAAAAAAATATATTAGAAATCTGTAGACTACATTATATAATAATTAACTGTTGAAAGAGGCATTTTATAAAAATCAGAATCTACACGAGGCATTATACTAGAACTTGTAGACCTCATTTTAAAAAATTGGTTGTCCTAAGAGTCATTTTAAAAAAGTGGAATCAACAAGAAACATTTTGTAACTTTTTTACCAAAATCAGTAGTGATGGCATTTTTTTATAAAAACTGGGAGTCACAGAGGACAATTTATGTAAATAGAACTTTAACATTTTATTAATATAGCTAAAAAAAATTTTTTTGCAAAAAAACATTAGAAACTGTAGGTCACTTTATATAAAAACTGGCTGTGATAAAAGGCATTTTATTAAAATCGGAATGAACGGGAGGCATTATACTTGAAACTGTAGACCTTATTTTATAAAAATTGGTTGTTATAAGAGGCATTTTATAAAAATCGAAATCAACAGGAGACATTTTATAGTTTCTTTTACCAAAATCAAAAGTTTTGGAATTTTTTTTATAAAAAGTGGGAGTCGTAGGCGACAATTTATGTAAATAGAATCTGGGCATTTTATTAATATAACTAAAAAAATCTTTTTTTGCAAAAAAAAGACATTAGAAACTGGAGATCACATCTAAACGTTGGCTGTCATAATTAAGAGTCATTTTATAAAAATCGGAATTCAACAGGAATAAACATTATATAAAAAAACTGTTAAAAGAGGCATTTTAATAAAATCGTTATTAACAGGAGGCATTATAATAGAACTTGTTGTTTTAATTTTATAAAAATTGATTGTCCTAAGAGGCATTTTATATAAAACATAATCAACAGGAGACATTTTGTTACTTTTTTTACCAAAATTAGAAGTTATGGTATTTTTTTTATAAAAAGTAGGAGTCACAAGAAACAATTTATGATAATAGAACTGAAATATCGTCTTTTTACAACAAAAACGTATTAGAAAGTGTAGACTACATTATATAAAAATTGGCTGTTAAAAGAGGCATTTTATAAAAATCAGAATCAACACGAGGCATTATACTAAAAACTGTATAATTATTTAACTGTAACTGTATACTAAAAACTGTATAAAAATTGGCTATCATAAGAAGCATTTTATAAAAATCGGAATCAACAGGAGGCATTTTGTAGCTTCTTTTACCAAAGTCAGACATTATGGTACTTTTTTTATAAAACGTGGAAGTCACAGGCGACAATTTATAAAAATAAAACTTGGGCATTTTATTAATATAGCTAAAAAAATCGACTTTTTACAAAAAAATGTATTAGAAAACTTTGGACTACATTATATAATAATTGACTGTTGAAAGAGGCATTTTCTAAAAATCAGAATCAACAGGAGGCATTATACTAGAACTTGTAGACCTCATTTTATAAAAATTGGTTGTCTTAAGAGTCATTTTAAAAAAGCGGAATCAACAAAAAACATTTTGTATCTTTTTTACCAAAATCAGAAGTTATGGTATTTTTTTATAAAAAGTGGGAGTCACAGATGACAGTTTATGTAAATAGAACTTTAACATTTTATTAATGTAGCTAAAAAAAATTTTTTTTGCAAAAAAACATTAGAAACTGTAGGTCACTTTATATAAAAACTGGTGTGATAAAAGGCATTTTATTAAAATCGGAATGAACGGGAGGCATTATACTTGAAACTGTAGACCTTATTTTATAAAAATTGGTTGTTATGAGAGGCATTTTATGAAAATCGAAACTAACAGGAGACATTTTGTAGCATATTTTACCAAAACCAGATGTTGTAGTATTTTTTTTGGAAACTGGGAGTCACAGGCGACAATTTATGAATATAGAATTTGGGCATTTTATTAAGATAGCTAAAAAATCGATTTTATGACCACATTATATAAAAATTGGCTGTTTTAAGAAGCATTTTATAAAAAGCTGAATCAATTTTAAAGCTTTTTCTTATAAAAATCGGAATCAACAATATACTAGAAATTCTAGACTGTTATAAGAGGCATTTTATTAAAATCAGAATAAACAGGACACTATTTTGTAGCTTTTTTTACCAAAATCAGAAGTTACGGTATTTTTTTATAAAAACTGGGAGTCACAGGCGACAATTTATAAAAATGGGACCTGTAATGGGCATTTTATAAAGATTGCTACAAAAAATTATTTTATCAAGTGGCTGCCACTTATATAATTATAAATTATTGGGCCCCTCTAAGAAAAAAGAATCTTGTTTAGCAAGTCATTCTGAGTAGGTAGGTACTTCTATTTTATAAAACTCGCGCTTCGCACCGCAAAACCAACTTAATGAATCACATTTTTAATATGCTATTTTATTATTTTTTTTCATATTTGCTTTAGTTTTTGGTTAAGAAAATAATTATGATCGTTATTTTATGATTCAAATTAATTACTACAAACCTTCTATATTTTTCAGTTGCTTATTGTAGTTGTATATCTATAGCTCATTTCAGTCGAATGCTCTTGCGAAATTATTGCACACAGATAAAGTAATTAATGATATAAAAGCTATATGTAACTACTTAAAAAGTTAATAATTTTCAAAAATAGATAATAATCTAAAGGATTTATTTATTTTTTTATTTCATAATAGACAGATGACAAATAAATGATAATTGATGTTGTTTTTAACTACTTAAAATCTGTATTTCCCCGAAAAATTGAGTTTTTAATCTGTTATTAAAAGGTTTCGAAAGCTCTTTTATGAAATTTCTATAGGTACTTCATTTCTAAAATAAGACATCTTTATTTCTCAAAATACAATGAGCGAGTTGTACTCTATACCATCAAAGTTTATGTAATTCACATTTTTTTACAATATTGTTGTCGAATTTTGTTTATTTTTTAATTCAGCTGCATAAACAACAGCTGATCGTATTCGGGTAGGACTTAGTACAATTCTAAATAGTAGTTAAATTCAAAATTTAGAATATCTTAAATAACCCCATTTTGTATAACAAAGAAATAAATGATAAGGGTTTGCCATTTTGATGATTGTGCGTTTTTCACTTTTCCACAAAATCACTAAATTTTATTTCAATTTGAACCGTCGTCTAAATGAAACCACAATCAGTAAAACTTCCATTTCGAACTTCTAAAGTAGCACAATTTCGATAAAATCCCTAATTGCACATCGAATTTCAGCAATGTGCCTTCTTAACGAGCGTTTAATTACGCCTGAGAGGGTCAACGGGCCAAGGTGGTAACGCACAAAAGCGTCTAATTAGCTTAGTTAGAGAGGGAAAATACACAAACGACAGTTTTGATAAAGTAAAATTTTCAACAGAGATCCTTAGTTTTATTAAAATTCTTTTCAAGAAAAAAAATTTTATTGCTTTCTTGCAGTGATAACAAGTAGCGCTATCTACTAATCGTTAGAAACAATATTTGAATACCAGTTAAAGATATACATACACAAAACAATTTGCTAAAGAATGCAGAAAAATTGAGATAACAGTCTAATAACAGTTTTTGCTTTGAATTTTCAATAGAGCTCATACTTAAGCATCCCCAAAGTTGTCTTTAACCAAAGGATAATCTTCCTAACCGCAGGTAAATTCCCCACCAGTGATCAAACTTATTTCCGGGTGAAAGCATCCCGATTAAACGAAAATCTCCCCGTTTTCCCAAGACACTAAAAATCAAAAATTAAAATAACTGAAAGATTTCCCCTAACGTCGATAAATTCCACGCACACAATCGTCGCATTTTCGTCCTTTAATATTCTTTTAACGGTCCGAAAAACTACCCCTTGGCAATATCACGAATTTAGCGACATTCAATAAAGCAAACATTCCTTCTCTCCCTTATAAATATTCTTCCTTCACCTGTTACGTTTCCTGTGGTCAATTACATTCCGAATTCTCGGGATAGGTTTGATATTGATTCCAACTAATGGGAGATGCGGAATTCGACCGGAAGTGGGAGACAACAGATAAAAGCATTGTTTACGCATTTAAGCCGAGACGGACCAAGATAAACGATTTTGAATGGGAATTGTAGCGGAACTAGAACAGGATTTAAGGAGGAAAAGGATAATATACAGAATGGAACTAGTAACTAAAAATTCTGAATATTCTTAAGGTGTGCCAAGCTTTAACAGAACGGTTACTGCTATCCGGTACTAGATGGCTCCAGCACTAGTTACTACTAAAAAAATTAAATCTTTATTATTGATACATTATTATTTTACAAAAATTGTAATTCAAATTAATTATATATGGCAACAAGACAACATCGTATAAAATTCGACGAACAAATCAACAAAGAAAAATATATAACAGCGATAGAAGAAAACCAACAACAACAAGAAACTACTAGATCAATAGAAGAAAAATGGGAGACAATAGAAAAAATAATTAAGCAAGCAATCAAAGAATAAATTAATAGAGAAGAATAAAAAGAAAACTAAAGACTGCTACGATGAAAATTGTAAACTTCAAGAACAGAAGAAAGACACAGCAAGGAAAAAGATGCTAGAAGAAAATACGCAGTAAAGTCAGAAAGAATATAAAAAACAAAGAGCAGAATACAAAAATATTTGCGGAAAGAAAAAACGAAAGCACAACGCTACTAAAACAAAAATATAGAAAAGAATTACAAATATAAAGAGATAAGAAACTTCTATTATGGATGCAAGAAAATTAAACAAGGATTTCAACCTAAAACCATATTTTGTCGAGGTAAACATGGCTAATTAGTGGGAAGCAAAGAAGAAATAACAGAAAGAAGGGCTGAATATTTTGAAGAAGTTTTAAATAAATCGTTGTCGAAAAGAAGAACATTTGAAGAAGAGGAGAACACCAGAAATCAGACAAGAAGAAAGAGAAGAAGAAGAAAATGAAGTTAAAAATATTATAGAAAAACAAAGAACAAGAGCCCAGGAGAAGACAACATACAAGAAGAAATGATAAAATATGGAAGACAAACAATGAGGAAGATATATAATCTAATTAAAAATGTTTGGGTAAAAGAAGAAATGCCGCAAGCATAGAAAACATTAATATTATGTTCAATCCATAAAAAGGGAACAAGACAAAATGTGAAAGTGCTGCAAATGCAACAGTGCTGAATAATAAACTGAAACAACATATAAAAACGGTAGTAGAAGAATACCAGTGTAGTTTTAGAAAATGAAGATATTTAGTAAACCAAATATTTTTATTACAGCAAATTGAAGAGAGATGTCATCAAAAAAAATTAAAAAGATAATTGCCTTTTATCTAGTTTAAGATGGTTTACGACGGCATAAACAGAAGAAATCATACCAAGCATTAAAAGACCTTAAAACACCCGATAAAATAGCGAGATTAGTAAAAATAACATTGGAGAAAACCACAAATAAGATTCGGGTTAATAAAAAACTGTTAAGAAAGATGGCTGAAGACAAGGAGATCTGCTATATTTGACATTGTTTATAATCGTTCTAGAAGAAATGTTAAGTCAAAGTAGTATATCTAAACAAGATCTGCTTTTCCATCAACAACATCAATGCTTGGCATTTGCAAATACGTAACTCATAACAAAGACCGAAAAAGAACTACTCAACAGTAACAAGAAAGCTGATTATAAACGCGGAAAAAATGAGACTGAAAATAAATTAAGAAGAAACTAAATTTATGATATGTGAAGATGAAGTATTCAAAGAAAACATATATATCTAGAAGTAAAAGTAAACGAAAAGGAGAGATACAAATTTAAAGAAAATAAGAGATTTGTCTGCATAGAAAGTGTAATAGAAAAAAAATTAACAAATACAAAGAAATAAAAGCAATAATAGCATCTGGAAACAAAAGAATCTATGCACACTTTTTACTAAGTTTAAAAGCTGTAGCAAGATCAACAAAACTTCAAAAACTTCAAATCTACAAGACCATAATAAGACCAATGGTAATATACGCTTGCGAGGAATAGATACTAAGAAAACAAGAACAGTCTATGCTGCAGATATGGGAAAGAAATGTTTTAAGGTAACGTTTGTAGAGGGTAAAAAGTAGAAGAGACTTGGATTAGAAGCACAAACGAAGAATTAAGAAGATTATACAAAGACACAGATATAAAGGAAGTAGTTAAATCACAAAGAATTGGATTGATAGGCCATGTAACAAGAATGAAAGAAAATATATTACCAAAAAGAAGATTAGATACAGGAGTAGAATCCAACAGACAAAGAGGCAGACCAAGAACAGAGTGGAAAATAAGAAGAATAAGAAGAAATGGAGAAAAATCGCCTACTAAACCATGAGCTTACAAGGCTTGTAGTGCTCATAAATATAAAAAATATAAATATATAATGATAAAAACTATTTTTCTGTAACTGTTTTATTAAATGGCGGTAATATGCATATTTAATAAGACTATCTTATCTATCTAGTAACGGATAGAAATAATATTTGAGCAATAGCTAAAGCTCTGCAGAAAAGTAGTGAAAATAAATAAGTAGTATAAATAGGGTTTGTTTAAGACTTGTTGCGTTATTTTTTTTTTGTAAAAATATCGGTATTGTCAACCTGCACTCTCATCAAGAAAATGTGGGTGTGCGAGTTATTTGAAATGGGTGAGTTCATGCATTAAAGATGTCTCAAGAATAGGATTCGATTGCAGAGAACGTACCGAATTAATTATAATGTAAACAGAGAACCGGAACATTGAATAGTTATCTAGTCAGCAAGCTGTTCAACACAGATTCCACGACCTTATCCTCCGCCTACCATTCAAGTGATCTTTGTTCCCGGTTTCTGGAAACCCTTAAATGATTAATGTAATCGTTTTCATTTGGAATACCAAAATTAGAGAAATTAACAATTTTTTTTGTTGCTGAATTGCAAAATTTGAAAATTGAGGTAATAAAAACAAATTTTCGGTATGGAAGTACTTTATTAATGTTTTTATGTAATTTATTTACATTTCCAAGCGCTTCCACAAATATTCTTTGAGCTCTGCTTTAGAAATATTGATTAAAGGAACATTCCTAAAAATTGAAAATATTTTTTTATTATTTTAAGGACAATGGTCATGACTTCATACCACATAAAGTATAATTTATTATTTCAATCATAAATTTGACAAAAAGTAAATTTTATTTGATATAACCAGGGGCGGATTATTATTGTTAGAGCCCCTAGGCTAATTTTACTCTGCGCCCCCCTTCTTTTTTTTTAAACTATTTAAAAAAAGTGCCGTTTTTTATTTTATATAATTTACGCTTAATTGTTTTTATTAAATTTATTAAATTAAAAAATTAGAAAATTACAAATATATACACTAACATTTAATTTTCCGACACTTCAAAGAAACAAATTCTTTTATGACATCATTAAAATTACAATTTTTAACCAAATCTGACTGAAAAACCAAAAATGAAAGATCTATTAGTCTCACGATATATTTTAAAAATTTATGTGGAATAAAGTCTTAACCAATAAGTTTCAAAAGATTATCAAAATATAAACTTACGCCTTTTCAAACATGTTTTTGGAAGCTAGTTGATTATATTTTACTGACAGTTTCTCCATATAAAACACTTTTTTAATGCCAGTTTGTATTATTAATTTGGCACAGTTATAGCAAGGACATAAGGTGCAGTAAAGTGTGGCACCTTTCAAGGACTCCTTGGCATTAGCAATAGCATTCAATTCTGCATGACAAACTATTTTTTTTTTATTATCGAAAACTTTTTAAATTAGATTCTTACTTACCATTGGCAACTTTTATTTCTTTATTGTTCCAATACTTTTCAACATAATTTTCAACTTTCTCAAAACCATTAGGCATATCATTGTAGCCATCACCTATAAGTTTTTTATTTTTGTTAATAATGCAAGAACCAACCTTTTTTTTTGAATCTTTGCTCTTCTGAGACAAGACAACACAGTAATTCATAACTTTTAAATCAAAATTAGTAATTTTTGCCATTTTGATATACTCTGTACATGAATTCATGAACTGATTAAAATTTAAGTGTTCCTATACTTTTATACTCTATTTATAGATAACAATTATTGATAATATTTTTTTTATTTATATTTAAATTTTAGAAAGAAGTAACTTATACAAGTTACTATTCTATAGTTATTATAAGAAACTATTTTTTATATACTTTTAAATTAATTTTTTGGATTTTGAACAAGAGAGTTTATTTTATATTAAAATCATTGAAAGATTTTCTCGGCACAATAAAACAAATATGATCTTAAAGCGTGCGTTTCAATTTTGTGTATGTTGGAACCATTAATATGCCCATTACGTCAATGGTCGTTCTTCTCACGTCGATACCCCAGTGCCAGACCGTAACAAGTCAAAAAAAGTTAATTTTTAGTTATGTACGGCTAGCGCTAACGTAAAACTATATCTACTCGATGCTAAAGCGAAACAACTAAAACTTTGAAGTACAACCAGTAGAGGACGACAATTACCGTTTAGAATTATTATTATTATTATTATTTAAGGATAATAATATTATTCTTAAATTGTAATTATCTCAAAACACTAAATTTTGAGTTGTTACTGTATGATGCTGGGGTATCGACGTGTGTTGACACTGTTCTAAAGCTGATGTTTAGTAGAATTTCTCAAATACACGAAATGCTTGGTGATTAGAGAGAGGTCTAAATTCGTTGCTTTTGCTACAGAAACTTTCGGTACATGGGAAATAGAGGCCAAAACACTTGTGAATATTTTGGGTAACTTTGTACGTCAAAAAACAGGTGCAAAAAGAAACTAAATAAATAAATTCTGTTTAAGTTTTAAAAATTTTATTATTTAATTTTGTATTACATTTGTGTTGCTTTAATATTAACAGCAAGCAACATTTTTTTGGCTATTTTAACTTCATCACTCACCATGTCAAAATGATAAAAAACTTCCTTAATGCCAGTTTGAATAATCAATTTGGTACATACATGACAAGGAAAATATTTAGAATAAAGAGAACAATCTTTAATGTCTTTATGAGCGGCTAAAGCTTCAGCAATTGCGTTCATTACAGCATGGTTTTCTTTAAAATTAGATAAATTAGTTTTTTTTTAGTAATATGTAAGTTTTTAGTTACCGTAATTTGCCTTTTCTTTTTCTTCTATCTCTTCTTCATTCAATAATTCGTCAGAATAACCTTTAGACCAATTATTAAATCCTGAGCTAACTCTAGTGCCGGTCGAATCGACCACACAAGCTCCATCTTTAAAGTTAGAAAATGGACTTCCTATTGCTTTTCCAATGCAAAAATTCATATGTCTAAATACAAAAAAAAATAACAAAAAAAATTATTATATGATTCTTACTCAGTAGACATTTTGCCACCTGAATCTAACTTTAGAACATTAATGATAATGATAACTTGTTTAGAACTATATTTATATGACATAGACTTATATATAGATACCTGTACTGATATGATAAATGTGATAATTAGATAAATAAGTACTTCTAACAAAATAATATTTTATTTATCAAAATTGGAAAGAATCTGATTTGTTTGTCTATTTTTAAGGATAAAGTTTACACAAATTTTAGTATAATTTTTGCCTTATTCCTGGTAAAATCTTCTACAATATTTTGAACTAAAAATTTCTTAATTATTTATAAATAAAATAACAATTTAAAATCAAATTTAAAAAAATGTCTTTGAGTTACAATTGATTCTAGCTCTGATATTAAATCGAGACTGTCTCAAACTACACGTCAAAAATAATGTATTGCTAGTTGCAGAGATAAATTAGTCAGTAAACGTGCTACTTTACAGACTAGTTTGATTTTTTTTTAAATAAAAGCTTACAGTTTTTTTCACTTTTTTGCAATAGAATTTTCGTTCCAAAACCATTTTCTGACCCACTCCGCACCGCAAAGCCTCGTTTAAATATGAAACTGCACCCTCCATCCCCTGCTAATTAAACGCTCGTTTAGGGCTTTCGATTTTGTTGCGGTACGTTGAGTTACGTGCCAAGTTTTGCGGCGGTGGTTGCAAATAGGGGCGGCATTTATCGGGAAATTCACGCACGTTTGACACCACCGAGAATTAATTGAGTTGAATTTTACGTCTTGTTTCTTAGAATGCCGAAGAGTGAGCTCGGTTCGGTTTATTGCACTGTTTGTTCTCAAAAAAACGTAATTTGATGCGAAGGTTCCCACACGAAATGTCACAGGATGGAAAATGAGAGGAGTTTGCAGCAGGGCTAGAAGGGGGAGTTTTACAGCCAGAGGGTGGAAAGTAATTTTCCGGAAATATAAGTAATTGTAATAAATTAAGGCTGTTGGGAAGGATTTTTAAAGCTAATTGAAATTTGCAACAAGAGAAATTACCCAAAATGCTATAAAAGTCGGGAGAAATGATTTTTATAATTACAGAATTTGTAAAAACTCAAACTTAATTTTTTAATAATTGCATTAAGTATTGATAAAGCCGATATACCCCATTTTTTACCCCAACTGTATACCGGTTTCGGGGTTTGTGTCCCTCATCAGTTCAGTATATCCCGGAGCGTTCTGCTGGTGGGAGAACTCGCTTATATCAAGCAAAATTCGGCTAGTAGTCGTATAGACCGACACACTGTGCCATCTAACAAAGAATCCTGGAAGATAGCTAGAGTTGGTATAATAATTTTGGCGCATAACAAAATTATCTCTGAGACTCTTGCTCGGCCACATAATCGGTGATGTAATTCAATGTCAGTCAGGGCATTAGTCCGCGAAGTAATTATTTTTGCCTAATTATGGAAGTTGGTTATGTTGGTAGCCGAGAGAGAGAGCCTAAGAGATAACTTTGTTATCTGCCAACATTATTATACCAACTCTCGCTACCTTCCAGCACTCTTCGTTAGATGGCACACTGTGTTTGTCTATACGACTACTTGAAAAAATCTGTCAAATTTATTTAAATTAATTAAATTATTGTGATTTCTGACAGAAAACTGATCTAATTTTTTTTTCATTTTTTTTACTGTTTTACTGTATCTTCGTATCTACATTTAAAAACTCCTTTCCCTCTCCGTTAATTAATCCCAACACAAGCATCCGATTACTGCACCACCCTTAATTACGGTTTTATTTGTCTTGTCCTTTGAATCTGCAATATCGCCTTCAAACGTTGTTTCCGTTCACAATTCCGCACACCTCCCTCTAATTACAGTAATGAGTCTCTCGACAACTCTAGGATAAGGCGATGAGAGACTCTATACGACTCGAAATATCCACACAAAAAATCTCAATTCCATTTTCTCCGCTTTCTTTCATATTTTTTTATTCAAAATATTGCACCTTTTTTGTTTATCTTCTGACACGTAATTGAGTCCTTTGGAAAAACCGTGTAAATTACGTACACGCCATTTGCATAAATTGGGACGGAAACGACCGGAAACTCATCTATGAGCCAATTTCCGGACTGTGGATGTCATCACGGATCAAATGCGAGAAAAAAATGTGGTTGTACAATAGAGAGAGAATAAAAACGAGAAGATTGCTCAAATGGAGATTAAGACAAAGTTCGGGAAGTTATTGAGGGGTGATGAAGTTTAGAGCGATTTTCTTAAACGAGATGTATTGTTTCTCAAAAGGGAAAGTTTAAAAGAGTGAGTTTAATTTTATTTAAAGGAAGAGCGGAAAATGAGAGATTTTGAGACTAAAAGAACAGCAAGAAACCGATTATGTTGTTAAAGATGGTCTCTCGGTGTGAAAATAAAATTTTATTTAAAAAAAAATTTGAAAAAATGAATAGATGCGTCTGAAGAAACAAAAAAAAAAAAAGAATTAAAGAGAAAAGGCGAAATATTTAAAAAAAGTGAAAAGATTATCAAGCTAGCGCAAAAAAAACAAGAAGAAAAATAAAAGACATAAAAAGGTAAGTCAAAAGCAGAGGTCGTACCAAAAGGAACAAAAAAGATTAGAGAAGAAAAGGATTTACAAAAAAAATTGTAAATAAAAATTTAAGCTTGAAGATATACAATAAGAAAAAAAAGAAAATTATGTTTAACGAAAGTTAAAAAAAGAGCAAGATACACACAGAAGAAATGTAAAAGATAAAAAGAAGCAAAAAAATTTTTTAGAATAAGTTACCAGAAAATTGCAATCGAAGGAAAAGAATAGAGATAAGACAGAGAACGGGAAATTTTGAAAGAAAATAAAACAACAATACATTCTTTATAAAAAAACTACAAAAACAAGACAAAATGAAAACAAACAAGAAAAACAAAAACGTAATGATAAACCAAACATAAAAATCCTTGAAAATACTGAAACAAAAATGAAAGGATAAAGGTTTAAGAAGATATGTAAAGGATACTGGATAATCTGGTCGTGAATAAATGAAAAAGAGGTAACAAAAAAAACAATTAAAAAAATGTAAAAGTAAAAAAGGAAGCGTAAATAGAAAATAGCTACTATCTAGTAATAACTAAGATAATAAATAAACGTGAATAGAGTAAACAGGTAAAAAAATAATAATTTAACAAATTAAAAAAATATATATATAAAAAATATTTAAGCATTGAAGTTAAATGATAACATAAAAACAATTGCGTTTAGAAAAAAATAATAATCGACAATAAATATAGAAAAACAGAATGGTGAACAGAATATGTAAAAAAAATTAGAAACACAGATAAAAAACTAGACTACAAATAATTTAATAAGAAGCAAAAAAAATAAACCAGTAATTAAAAATACAAAACAAAAATTTTTGAAAAATTAGGAACAGTAAAAAAACAGCTGCAAAAAGAAAAAAACAATAAACATTAGGAAAACAAAGTGGTAGACAGACAAGATTCGTGAGAAACAGAATTAAAAAAGACAAGAAAAGAACTTTATAAAAAAATATAAAAGGAAACAATATGAAATTAAAAGTACAAAACAGAAATCTTGGACTTTCTTTTTGACAAGAGGGGCGCGAAGCGTGAAACGCACACCGAGGCCTACGCCCATTGTGTGCTACCCCTCGGAATAGTACAACTGTAGTAGCCCTGTGCCTCTGATGAAGCTCAGTACCTTGTCTGCAGGAGCTTTCTCGATAGCACTAGGCTTCAGATATCGAGAGATCAGGTATAAATCTCTGATGCTTGCAAATGCAGATTAGTAACAGAGAATATGAAGAGGAGTTTTCTCATTCTCAGCACAACCTCTGCAAATCTCGTCCTCGCTGAGTTCGATGACGTGCAGGTGTCTTTTTAGTAGGCAATGTCCTGTGTACATGCCTACCACTAATTGAAGGTCTCTACGATTGAGACGCATCAGGTTTTCACTGCGTGCCTTGTCCGGTCTTTTAATAAAAAGCCTGGATTGCCGCATGCCATCTTGAAACTGCCATTCAGAGAGATGGCGAGATTCTATCCACTTATAAAGTGTGTCTTTCCGTGACGCCAAGAGCTGGTTCTACCCCGATAATGTCCATTTAAGAACCCTCTCGAGCCAGAACGTTAGTCCTTTCGTTTCCCGTTAGACTACAGTGTCCTGATACCCAGCAAAGTACAATCTTTTTGTTGCACTCCGCCAGTTCCTGTAATCTGTTGTGACAGTCCCAGACAAGTCTCGATCAGTATCTGCACTATTGCAAGGCTTGCAGCGATGCCTAACTGTCGCTGGAAATGCAGATTCGCCTGTTTGACAAAGCCTTCTGCATGCACTCAGTCACTCAAGCGACCAAAGCGAAGATTTCCGCTTGGAAAACGTCAACATGTTTGCCCAAAGGTATTTCAACCTTTGGTTTTCAAAATTTCAACACCGAGCCCACATATAGATATTCCTGAGCCCGCCCCATTGGGATGAACCGACCCGTCAGTATAGCAGACGAGCCAGTCCCCCGTCCTGAAGCTGCTCGTTTTTTCACACCAGTTGTCACGTGGTAGAATGTTCACAAAATACTTGTGATTTGTAGCAATCCTGGGGGTCATGCTGTCGTCTCCCATTTCAAAAATAGGGTCCAAATTCAACATCCTAGTGGATATTGTCCTATGACCCTTTCCGGTTGCTGTTTTCCACAGATTTGTACCGCAAAGCCGTACGAAACCCATTGCAGCAGACTCTTCCACAACAAAATGAAGTGGCTGAATCTCCACAATGAGCTCCATGGTTGCGGTCGGTGCAGTTCGGAAGACCCCTGTTATTTATCTTATAGCCCTGTTGTTAATCTTGGGCTATAAAGTAACAGAGAATTAAAGAGACTAAAACAACTCAAAAAATATACAACATGCTAAATATAAAAAATAAAAATTTATTAAAATAATTAGAATTAGATAAATAACACGTGAAAAAATAAATGGCCACCAAGATAAGAAAGAAGACATAGAAAGCAAAAGATGAGCACAAAATAGGAAGAGTTAAAATATAAGAAGAAACTAAAAAGATAAAATTAAGTAAAAGATCAGAGAAGAATAAAATTACTGGAGAAATGTACAAAAATAGAAGCAAGAATGAGAAAAAAAAATAGAAAAGCTAATGAACTCAAAGACACAAAAATTATACCATCAATAGGTATATAAAAAAAAAACTAATAACTACTAAACAGAGAGGCCAGAGGGATAACGCTGGTCAAGTGTATGAAATGAAATGCGCGGAGTCTAAGACAAACTTCCATTTATACCATATCATATAGACTGTATGCATCAGAATGAGAGACATGATAAAGAATAGCTATACTAACAGTCTAACTTTGATTGGCTAAAAGATTGATGCAGCTAACTTCCTACTTAAAGTATCATAATTCAAAAAAATTAAACAAAAAAAAGCGTAGAACAAAGATGCATACAGAGAGTTCCAAAATTTTGAAATAATAAAAATCTTTAAGACATTTTTGTTGGAATTTAAATTCTCTACAATTTCTGTTTTTTGAAAATTAAAATTGCTTTATCAATTTAGTATCTCTTTTAACATTTGTTTTTTGCTACTATTTTTTGTAAAGTTTTTTATTGATTTGCATAGTAGCGTAAACATCTAGGTCTGTTGCTACCTGCTACTAGATGGTGCTGCTAACTACATTTTTTAAAGCTCTGAGAAATATATCTCTATATCTAGAGACTTTACATCTAATTACTAACATTACTGTAATAGCAAATAAGAAGCTGAAAAATTAACTAATTTTTTTTTTTTAATTTAATTTAATTAGCGTGTGACTCCATCTAGCAGTGAGTAAACGAAATATTTGCTAAAAATTAGCACACCACTGTACTGATGCGGCGTTAAGTAACTCACCTGTTGTCCATGTGTGTACTCAACCCCAGCCACTAAACAAGTCGCTGCCGAACTCAGTCTTTCCAAGCCATGGGTGGTGAAGTCGTCGAGGATGGCGTCGTCTTCAGCCGCGTCGTCACTAATGCCGTTTGAACTGCCATCGATGGGATTTAATGCACTCAGAGGCACTGCAAATGAAGATTGACGCTAATTCAATTTGAATTTTATTGATTCGGGAAAAGTTGAGCAATTACTTAAAAAATCAAATTGTTAATTAACTGAAATTCTGTTTACTCGTCAATATTTATCAATGATAATCCCCTCGAAAATTTAAATTCGATAAACCGATATAGTAACTCAGTAACTGTCCAATTCTGGAATAGAATCTCGAAGCTCGGTGGTTTTTATCAATTTTCTGGAAAGCTCGAGTTTTATCCTTGTCGAAAAGGGTGTTTGTCTAAATCCCTTGTCCAGTTTGAGTTGAACAATGTTGATTTGACGCCCGATTTACATTTGGGTGTGTGTTGTTTAAATCCAGACTAATTGTTTTGTATTTTGCTAGTGCTCCAGCCGTTGGCATTTCTTGCGGCTTTAGACGTATAAATCCAACTTACATAGAAACCAGGAGATAAACTTTTGTACAAGTTTGGCTCGAGGAAGTACATTGGACGAATGCCAGACTTTTTGCGGTTTTCGGTTTTGATTAACAATGCTGCGGTTTAGATTAAAGAGATATTTTCGAAGCGGAATTTCACATTTTACATCGTGTTAAGAAACTGAACAAAATTGGAATTAATAGAGGTATTTTTGTTATTAAAAAAAATTAAACAACTGTAATTTATCTTACTAGGAGACGGTAAGTTTGTATTGTTTCTAACAAAAAAAAAGAGAAGTCTGGAAGACAAATACATCGAACAAGAACTATATAGATACATTTCAAGTATCCAGGATCAATTACAAAAGAAATTACTAAAATGATATCATATACAGGATGTGATAAAATTCGCTAATAGTCCTCGTTAAAAGACGTTAAATACCAAAAGTAACCTTAACCAACTGTTAATAATTTTTAAAATCCACGATGTTGCCATTTTGTTTAAAAAACACTGATATATTTTTAAATTTGGCGCCGCAATGCCTGACCTGATCTGGCCTGACCTGACAACTTTGTGGCAACGACAAAAAAAAAACAAAAAATATTTTTTAAATCTTCTTCTTGTCTTCGTTCTCTCTGAATACTCATTTTTAATTTTTTCAAAAACTTTAACTTTAAAAGCATTTTCAAAATCGTTTTTTGTTCTTTTAAAATTTTTTTTGCTTGTCTTTCTCATTCAATCGCCGTTTTCTAGACTGTCATTTTCGTTCTAGTGGTTTTTTTGTTTATCTAGTATCTTTCTTTGATCTTCGTTTATTTTTAATAAACAATTTTTTATTTTTTCTAGAAACTTTAACGCTAAAAGCTCTTTTAAAATAGTTCTGTGTTTTTCCGAAATTCTTTTTTGCTTGTTATTCTTTTCCAAAAAAATTAGGTTTTTTTAAATTAGGACTTTTTAATCTTTTAAAGTCTTCTTTGACTATATTCTTTCTGTTTTAGTCGATTTTTAAATTTATTATTTTGTATTTTTTTTAAATTTTTAACTGATTTTCCTTCTCTTCTAATCGTTGTTTTTTAATTTTTTTCTAAAAACTTAACTCTAGAAGCTCTTTTAGAATCGTCCTGTGTTCTTTTAAAATTCCTCTTTCCTCGTGTTTTTCGTTTAATTGTCGTTTCTTAGACTTTTTTGTTATATTTTTTTATTCTTTTAAGGTCTTTTTTAGTTGTTGTCTCTTTTCTAGTCGCCTTTTAAAACCTTTTTTTGTTTATCTAGAATTTTCTACTAATCTTCGTTTTTTTTAACAGTCGTTTTTATAATTCTTTAGTAGAAACTGTAACTGTAGAACCTTTTTTAGAATCTTTCTGTGTTTTTCTAAAACTCTTTTTTGATCACTATTCTTTTTCAAAAATTTTTTAAGTTTTTTTAAAATAGGACTTTTTAGTCTTCTACAACCCTTTTTAATTGGTTTTTTTTTAAGTCCCTTTTTACAATAATTTTTTGTTTTTTACAATTTTTTACTGATCTTCGTTTACTTTTAATAGTTGTTTTTTAATTTTTTCAGAAATTTTAACTCTAAAAACTTTTATGGGCTGATTTCAAGTTGAGATAATACCGGTAGTATCGCAAATTTTAATACTTTTCCATGACAACAGCGAATAACCACCTCGAATTTGTTTATTTTTTCATGGAAACGAAGATACTACCGGTATTATCTTATACTTGAAATCAGCCCCTTTTTTTTCGTCTTTCTCTTTTAATTATCGTTTTTTAGACTCTATTAGAATAATTTTTTACGCTTTTAGGCCTTTTTTTAAGTGTTTTAACTGTTTTAAGTGTTTTAACTTTTTTAACTGTTGTCTTTTTTCTAGTCGCTTTTCAAAAACATTTTTATTTTTTCAAAATATTTTACTAATTTTCGTGCTATTTTAATCATAGTTTTTAAATTTTTTCAGGAACTTTAAATCTAGATTCTAGAAGCTCTTTTAGAATCGTTCTGTGTTTTTCAGAAATTTTTCTTTGCTTAATTGACGTTTCTTAAACTTTTTTAAAATATTTTTTTATTCTTTTAAGGCATTTCAAGCCGCTTTTTAAAACCTTTTTTTGTTTATCTAGAATCTTCTACTAATGTTCCTTCTTTTTAACAGTCGCTTTTTAAATTTTTTTCTAGAACCATTAACTCTAGAAGTTTTTTTTTTGAATAGTTCTGTGTTTTTCTAAAATTCTTTTTTCTTCGTCATTTTTACTCAAAATTTTTTTACGCCGTTTTAAAATAGATTTTTTACTCTTCCAAAGTCTTCTTTAACTATTCTATTTTATTCAGTCGCCTTTTAAAATAGATTTTTGTCTTTTTTTTAAAGTCGTTTTTATAATTCTTTATTAGACACTGTAACTGTAGAACCTTTTTTAGAATCTTTCTGTGTTTTTCTAAAACTCTTATTTGAACACTATTCTTTTTCAAAAATTTTTTAAGTTTTTTTAAAATAGCACTTTTTAGTCTTCTACAATCTTTTTTAATTGGGCTTTTTTTAAGTCGTTTTTTAAAATTATTTTTGTTTTTTACAATTTTCTACTAATCTTTGTTTACTTTTAATAGTTGTTTTTTAATTTTTTCAGAAATTCTAACTCTAAAAACTTTTAGAATTTTTTTTGTTTTTCTCTTTTAATTATCGTTTTTTAGACTCTATCAGAATAATTTTTCACGCTTTTAGAGCTTTTTTAGCTGTTGTCTCTTTTCTAAACATTTTAATTTTTTCAAAATTTTCGTGCTATTTTAATCATCGTTTTTAATTTTTTTTAGTAACTTTAAGTCTAGAAGCTTTTTTAAAATCGTTCTGTGTACTTCTGAAATTCTTCTTTGCTCGTCTTTCTTTTAATTGACGTTTCTTAAAGGCATTTTTTAAATTTTTTGAAGGTTTTTCAAGTCGCTTTTTAAAATCTTTTTTTGTTTTTTGTCTTTTGTTTTTAAAAGTCGTTTTTTAAATTTTTTCTAGAAACATTAATTCTAGAAGTTCTGTGTTTTTTTATAATTTTTTTTTTAAAAATATAGTATCTAGCTTCAAAAATAATAAAACACTGACCTGACTAGACCTAACCTGACTAGACCTAACCTAACCAGTGTTGCGAATGCACTGACGATGATTTCCTCCCATATAATGGGTCAAAATACCGTAAATCTAAGCTAAATTCTCCCAAAACCTGCAATTTTTTGAGTTATGTCGGTTTTCTTCCAAAGTAGCGACTTATTATTTACTAATTAAATATTATTCTAAGAAACAAAGCTTTATAAAAAAAAAACTACTTTATAAATAATAAAAAGAGAGCTTTCAGTATAAAATAGTTATAATTTGTCACCCTGCTGGTAAATTAATTTTTGTTTATTAGAACTGTTGCTACTTTTAAGCTCGTATTCTGTGCACTTTGCTTCACAAAAGCTTCATAATTAAGCCAAACTAACTAACAAGTTTAAATTAACTGAAAAACTTTTATAATAAAAGCAAGAAAATTTTTCTAATAAAAATATGTTACACAGGAAAATTGATCTTCACAATACTTAACTTCGCTATCAGATATCGAAAAACTTTATAGTTTAATAACTAAAAAGTTTTTAAGTAGTTTTCGATGTAATAAATATTAATCACACCTAAATATTTATTATTAACACTGTTACAAGTTAGAAAACTAAAAATAAGCAAAATAAAAGCGTCTAAATTCCCGTTTAAAACAAACAAGTTGGAGGTTTCACAAATTACAGAATTAATTAAAAAGTTAGCACACTTTTCTTCTCTGCAATCCACTCGACGTGCATACTTAATAAGAAAACTTCCAATGAAATAGTATAAATAATCAAAATGTTTAGGTTTTTAATTTTTCTTGTGTTGGCATTGATTAGTGAATAGGCGCAACTTCATTCCAGTGCATGCGATCTGCATTCCGACGAGGTCTTTAGCCCTGAAATATCGATTGGCAAACCTGAAATTTCTAAAATGTCAGTTGGATGTACTGTATTATGCGCGCTCACTTTAACTTGTCAAAATCGAATATATTTAAAGTTGTAAGAAATTTATTTGAAGACAGCTTGTTGCCGCTAATTCAAAGCAACAAATAAATGTTATTCACCAAAAATTTATTTGTTTATTAGCTCTGAAACAATTTGTAAAATTAACAATAAATTATTTTAAATTTACAAAATCTTTGTTAAAAAATGAAAAATCTAAAACCTGATTCCCACAAATACTGTAATTTTTATACCTCTTACCACCAATCGGACCATGATTTGCGTTGTAATGTCGAATAACGAAACAGCTGATTTAACCAACTTGTCATTTTAAAACAAACCTGACCTGACCTAACCTGACTCGACCTGAGTTGACGTAACCTGAGTTGACCTGATCTGACCTAACCTGACTCGACTTGACCTGAGCTAACCTGACTTGACCTGATTCAATCTTACATAACCTGACCTGAGCTGATCTGACATGACCAAACCTGACTTGATCTGAGCTGACCTGATCTGACCTGAAATAACCTAAGCTGACTTAACCTGACTCGACTTGACCTGAGCTAACCTGACTCAATCTGATTTAACCTGACCTGAGCTAAGCTGATCTGACCTAACCTGACTCGACTTAAGCTGACCTGACCTGAAATAACCTGAAGTAGCCTAACTTGACCTAACCTGACCTGACCTGGCTTGGCCTGGATTGACTTGACCTAATCTAACCTGACTTTTGATTCACTTCTATTTTATTTATTTTACATTTTAAAAACAAAAATTATTTAATAAATAAAGTTATATCACTGCAATCATTCTGTCAAATTTTAACACCACCATTTTGTCAAACACAATGTAGTCTATCGTCGTTTTTGAGTATTTCGTTCGTATTTAAATTTAGCGCACAATTTTGAGTCATCACAGTTGAATTAACCAATCACAACTGAGTATTTTGAATTTCCCACGCTTACTAGTGTGGTTAGTTACAGATTCCACCGTTAGAATGCGTTATGCTGCTTATACTACGCATGCGCAGATAGAAATTTCTACTGCGCGTGCTTAGTTCAGTCTGATTTCGTTCATAAAGCAAAGATGTTGTAATTTATCAATTGGCAATCTTGCAAATCCCTAAATATCTAAATGTTGGTTCACCTGGGAATTGGTAGTTTAAAATTACGCGCTGTCACTTTGATTGGACCGTCAAACTGAAGGTTTAGGTCCCGTCAAAATTTCCGTCTAAATGTGAAAACCGGAAAATGCAATCTCGTCAAAACTCCAGTTCCGGGTTGTTAATGGTCGGCCCGAACTTTCGGGTTGGCAAAAAAATCGGAAGCGGCAATTTCGGTGAACTACGATTAGGAAAGAATTTATATAATAATGAGCATGTAGCTATAAAACTTGAACCGATCAAAACTAAAGCACCTCAATTGCATCTCGAATATCGGTTTTATAAAATAATGGGACAACATGAAGGTATACCAAAAGTGTACCATTTGGGTACTTGTGGTGGGAGATATAATGCAATGGTTATGGAACTTTTGGGACCAAGTTTAGAAGATTTGTTTACTTTGTGTAACCGGAGGTTTCGTCTTAAAACTGTTTTGATGATTGCTGATCAGTTATTGACTAGGATTGAGTATGTTCATAGCAAAAGATTGATTTTTAGGGATATCAAACCGGAGAATTTTCTTCTTGGAAGAACTAAAACGAAGAAAGAGAAGATTATTCATATTATTGATTTTGGTCTTGCTAAAGAATACATGGATGAAGCAACAGGAAGACATATACCATACAGGTCAATACTCAAAATTCTCTTCTTTTTTCTTCATTTTTGTAGTTTAGGGAACACAAATCTTTGACTGGAACTGCTCGTTATATGAGTATTAATACTCATTTAGGTCGTGAGCAATCTCGAAGAGACGATCTTGAAGCAATGGGCCACATGTTTATGTACTTTCTTCGTGGTTCTTTACCATGGCAAGGTCTCAAAGCTGATACACTTAAAGAACGTTATCAAAAAATTGGTGAAACTAAACGAACAACTCCTGTAGAATCACTTTGTGAAGGACATCCTGAAGAAATGGCAACTTACATCCGTTATGTTCGTCGTTTAGATTTTTTCGAAACTCCAGATTATGAATATTTACGTAAATTATTTAAGGATTTATACAAGGAAAAAGGATATGCCGAAGATGGTGTTTTTGATTGGTCAGGTAAATTTTCACTTTTTCATACTGAAAACTCATTCACGTTCTTCTTCTTCTTCTTCAAACAGACCGATTAATTTGGTTAAGTGGCCGAGAAAGGAAGTTCAGTGATACTAAATACTATTTCAGCAAGCATATTACGCCCAGTGCTCAGAGCGAAGTAAGTAAAGCAAGTATAGGGTAATTCGGGGCATTAATCATCTTATTGGATCTTCGTGGTGTGTTAACTAAAACACCCAATAACACTAAACACTTTTCGCGTTATCATTCTCAATTAATACCCTGAATTACTTGCAAAAATATGCTTGCTGGAATTCTGAAACCTCGAATTTATAAATTTTTTTTTTAATTGTGGTTTGTTTCAGGGTTGACTCCGCCATCGGCAACTGCACTAGTTAAAGACTGAAGCTCAATGAAATATTTTGTAAAGTTTCAAATAAATTATCTAAGTACAACACTAGCTTTGTATTTAGTAACAAATTTGATTAAGTCCGGCACTTAATTAAACAAGGACCCTTAAAAATACAACATCAAAGCTGGAACATTCATATCATAGAATACCCAAAATCTGTTTGATGTGATTTGAATGCAATTAAGCAAAATATTGATTTAGAAATTCAAATATCAAGAAAAGAATTTCAATTGCAGCGATTCAAGAAGTTTTAGATTAAAAAGGATTCTTCTCGAGTTGCATTTCAGAATGTTAATGCATTCAGATTTTTTTAAATTTGTGAGAGAGTTCCTCAGTTACAACTAAGTGACTGCACTAAGGGAAATTCCGACAATTGATTTTTCCTTAAAGTTTTCCGATTACAAAATCCTGAAATGAATAAATTATTGTTGCTGGAATTAGATCTTTTAGTAAAATGGTGGAAACGCCGAGTCTAGTTTTGTCTTTTTATTTAAGCATTTTTGAGTGTTTTTCCAAATTATTTGAAATTATATCGACACATTCCAATCATTGCTTTTTAAGCTTTTTTAGAATCGTTTTTTGTTTGACTATCTATTTGAATTATTGTTTTCTAAATTTTTTTAATTTTTTCTTTACTTTTTTAGATCTTTTTTTAGTTGTTCTCTTTTTTCTAGTCGCTTTTGAAAAACTTTAAACTTTTTTGTTTGTTTTTTTAGAATTTTCTACTTATTTTTGTTTCTTTTAATAGTCATTTTATATTTTTTTCAGAAGGTTTAACTCTAGAAGCTTTTTTAAAATCGTTTTGTATATTTCTAGAATTATTCTTTGCCTGTTGTTCTTTTTCAAATTTTTTTAAGTTTTTTTAGAATAGGACTTTTTAGTCTTCCAAAGTTTTTTTAACTGTTTTTTCTTTTTTTAGTAGTCCTTTAAATTTATTTTTTGCTTTTTACAACCTTCTACTGATCTCCGTTCTCTTTTAATAGTTGTTTTTTAATTTTTTCTAGAAACTTCAACTCTAGCAGCTTTTTTAGAATCGTCTTGTGTTCTTCTAAAATTCTTCTTAGCACGTTTTCCTTTTTTAATTTGACTCTTTTAGAATATTTTTTTAGTATTTTAAGCTCTTCTTTAGTTGTCTCTTTTCTAATCGCTCTTCAAAGACTTTTCTTGCTGTTTCAAAAATCTTTACTAATCTTCGTTCTCTTTTAATAATCGTTCATTAATTTTTTCAAAAACTTTAAGACTAGAAGTTCTTTTAAAATTGTTTTTTGTTTCTTTAAATTTTTTTGTTTGTCTTTCTTATTCAATCGTTGTTTTCTAGACTTTTTTACATTGTCTTTTTATTTCTTTAAAGCTTTCTTAGCTGTCATTTCTTTTCAAGTCGCCTTTTAAAACCTTTTTTGTTTAGCTAGCATCTCCTACTAATTTTCGTTCTTTTTCAATAAACAATTTTTTATTTTTTCTAGAAACTAACACTAGAAGTTCTTTTAAAATCGTTCTGTAATTTTTTAAAACTCTTCTTTGCTCATCTTTCTTTCTCAAAAATGATTTAGGTTCTGTTAGAATAGGAGTTTTTACTCTTCTAAAATTTTCTTTAACAGTTCTCTTTTTTTAACGCTTCTTAAATTTATTTTTTGTTTTTTACAATTTTCTAGTAATCTTCATTCTTTTTTACTAGTTGTTTGTTATTTTTTTTACAAATTTTAAGTCTAGAAGCTTTTTTAAAATCGTCCTATGTTCTTTCAAAATGCACGTCTATTTCTTTTAATTGTCGTTTCTTATATTCTTTTAAATATTTTTTACTCTTTTAAAGTTTCTCTTAGCTGTTGCCTTTTTTTAGTTGACATTCAATTTTGTTTTTTTAAAATCTTTTACTAATTTTTGTTTTCTTTTAATAATCGTTTTTTTATTTTTTTTTCAGAAACTTTAAGTCTAAAGGCTCTTTTATAATCGTTTTGTGTTCTTCTAAAATTTTTCCTCGCTCGTTTTTTTCTTTTAATTGTTGTTTTTTAGACTCTTTTAGAATATGTTTTTACTCTTTTAAGGCTTTTTAAGTCGCTTTTTAAAATCTTTTTTGTTTATATAGCATCTTCTACAAATCTTCGTTTTTTGTAAGAGTTGTTTTTTTAATTTTTTTAGATGCATTAACTCTAAAAGCGTTTTAGAATCGTTTTGTGTTTTTCTAAAATTCTTCTTTGCTCGTCTTTTTTTTCTCAAAATTTTATTAGATTTTTTTAGAATAGAACTTTTTGCTCTCCTGAAGTCTTTTTTAATCATTTTTAAAATTAATTTTTTGTTTTTTTTTTAAATTTTTTTACTGATTGTCGTTCTCTTTTATTAATTGCTTTTTAATTTTTTTAAAACTTTTACTCTAGAAGCTTTTTGAGAATCGTTTTAAGTTCTTTTAAAATTTATCTTTGCTCGCCTTTCTCTTCTAATTGTCGTTTCTTAGACTTTTTAGAATATTTTTTTACGCTTTTAGGGCTTTCTTTAGCTGTTGTCCCTTTTCTAGTTGTTTTTCTAAAACTTCTTTGTTTTTTCAAAATTTTTTACTAATCTTCATTCTTCTTTAATAATCGTTTTTTAGTTTTTTTTAAAACTTTGAGTCTAGAAGTTCCATTTAAATCGTTTCTTGTTCTTTTGAAATTCTTTTTTAGTTGCCTTCGTCGTTTTCTAGATTTTTTTACAATGTTTCTTTACTCTTTTAAGACTTTCTTTAGCTGTCATTTCTTTTCTAGTTGCTTTTTAAAACCTTTTTTTGTTTATCTAGATTTTTTTACTAATCTTTGTTCTTATTAATAATCGTTTGTCATATTTTCTCAGAAACTTTAAGTATAGAAGCTTTTTTATAATCGTTTTAATTGTCGTTTTTAGACTCTTTTAGAATATTTTTTTACTTTTTTTAGGCTTTATAAGTCGTTTTTTAAAACCTCTAGAACCTTCTACTAATCTTCGTTTATTTTATTAGTCGTTTTTGACATTAACTCTAGAAGCTCTTTTAGAAGGGTTCTGTGTTTTTCTATAACTTTTCTTTGCTCGTCTTTCTTTCTCAAAAATTTTTTAGGTTCTTTTAGAATAAAACTTTTTACTCTTTTAAAGTCTTCTTTAACTGTTTTCTTTTTTTAGTTTTTTTTTAAATCTTTTACCGATCTTCGTTCTTTTTCAATAGAATCAATTTTGGCTTATTTTTTATCCATTTCTACAAACTTTTTTTAGTCTTCTTACACAAAACGTCGGTTTCTAAATATCTTTTAATCTTCCAGAAGCTGTTTTCAAATTTTTTTAGAATCTTTTACTGTTTTTCTACAATATTTTTTGCTCTTCTATGTGTTCTTTTAGAATTTTCTTTGATTTTCTAGAAGCTTTGTTAATCCTTCTTTATTTTCTCTTTAGATCTGGTGAAAATACTTTTCGGACTTTAGACTGTGTTGAGCAGAATGATGAAAGTATCCAGTGATGTTGCGAAGTTTTCCTGGTAATTAGACTGTTTTTTCTGCTTA
The DNA here is from genome assembly GCA_029207805.1 of Tribolium confusum. Lineage (NCBI taxonomy): Eukaryota > Metazoa > Arthropoda > Insecta > Coleoptera > Tenebrionidae > Tribolium > Tribolium confusum. The sequence goes on along the minus strand of JALGAY010000007.1, from coordinate 2,098,782 downwards.
AAATAATTAATATTTTATATTAATAATTAGATTAATTGTTTATAACCTATACTTGAGCACAACAGTGTTGTTAAATTCTGTTTTTTTTTAATGTGAGTGTGCGAATTTATTAGTTGTCATGTATTAAAGCGCTAAATTTGAAAATACCCTATTTGTATAACAAGAAATTTTCCTGTTTTTTTATCAGAAACCGTCCCGAAACTCTCCCTACTAACTCAGGACCAACCATTTAACTTTGGGACTTTACAATGTGATGGATGCTCGGAATTTTGCGCTACGTTGAAACATCACTTAGTGGGATTATTACGGCGAAATGCGAATAAAAACATAATTATTGCGTTCTGCTACCATTTATTTTACTTTGTAGGATGTATTTATACGATTTTCCTACAGCTTTTATCTTCCGTGTAATCAGCAGAATGTTGCTAAATATAAATCTTGAATAAACAGTTTTTAACTGCTGATTTAACTATTAATTCTACGTAAATTGGATTTACGCTACTTGCTAGTAATTTACTGATAACTAACTAGAAGTTTTAAAGCACTAAAACAAGAAAACAAAAAGATTTGCTGAAGTGATTTACATTCAAAATTAAAGTTTGTAATAGGGAGATTTGGGCTTAATTAACGGCGTTTTATGATCTCAAATTACGAAACAATAATAATTATAATAAACAATGTTTTAAAACTGTTTAAAAAAGAGTAGAATTTGATATTTATGTAGCTTCGCTACATCAATGCAGACTTTCGTCATTGTGAGAAACTTTTAATTTTTTTTATAATTTTTTATAGAATAACTCAGATAATTTGGTAGAAAGGCTTCATTTTGCTGGAACACTCTATATTATTGTATGTATGGCATACAGTTATTTTTATTACCGATACATTAAAATACAAATTTTATTTTTAATTTATTCTGTTTTGAAAATATAAAAACAAATATTTATTTTCAAACATTAAACATAAAATATTTTAAAATTATAAATAATATTTTAATCATTTTTGATATTTACTCGTAAATTTAAAAAAATATACTTAAATTTCATTAAATACAAAACCCACATTTGTTTTAATCAAATACTGTGTGTTTGTTTAAAAAAAACTTGTAGCAAGCCATGATATTTTTACGTATGTCGTACATGACCCCATACAACAACAAAATTTTTATTATTTACATTATCCATGTATTGTTGGTTGCCTGCTATGCCATTTTACCCTTCACAAATTATCTTAACCATAACCTATGAATATCTTCTCTTCTCGCCAAAGCGAGCTTGGTCTTGGTGTGTTTTTTGTGGTTGCTTTCGTGGTGTTTCTGTTTTTCAAATGTAAGGGCATTTTTTTTTTGCGCATAGGCTGATTATATATTTTTTTTATATATACGTAGTAAATTAGACACAACTTTTTTTTTCTTTCTTCCTGTAAATAAATTTTAGAAAAATATAAGGTCTATAACAACTTTGAGTTTCATATGTTCCTATAGTAAGATTGACATATTTACGAGCTTCGGACACATAAACCATCCACCCCGATAAGCTTAACGAATTGCCGAACAGACTTAAGAGTTTTTGGCGGCTGAACTTTCTGTCTCAGACCATATGCAAAACAGTTGAATTTTAGCCAGCAGCCGGGGTGGTTAATTTGTGTTAATTTGTGCAATTAGTTGAAATAGTTATTCTTTGTGTGAAAAGGTGAGTTTATCACAGAGCAATCCTTCTATTCGTGTAGTGAGCTTTTAATTAAGCTATCATTCATTGGTGTTTTGAGTTTTATAATTTTTTTTTGTGTCGCGAAGTTATTTAATTCAATACCAGAGCTTTTGAGATACAAATCTCTATCATCGGTAGGGTGAGTCCAGTAGCAATTAGCTTGGTACTTGTTTAATGGTTAACGTATTAATGTTATGACTTTGAATAACGGTTATCCAGTTGTTGGATATGAGTTGATATGTTTTTATAAAGTTGAGATGTTTTATAAAGTTGAGTATAAATGGTTAATTCTCAATTGGTTAATTATTGAGAATCTGATCATTATGTTATGTTTGAATGAATCTTTAACGAGCAAAAGGTAAACATTTTACAACGTTGAGCCTTGATATATCAAGTTAATCTAATTAAACTGTCCATCCCTCTTTTCCGCCCGCTAGGTACTATTTAGGGCGGTTAGGTATGGGAAATCGCTGACACCGTCCATTGCACATTTAGACCTAGCGCAACATGACGGCCCCGGGTGAGTCGACAGGTAGCGCCGGCTCCCCCAGGTCCGTGGTTTTGTTTTGTGATGAGTTACTGGAACGGTCACCAGTTTATGACACCCATTGCACACCCAGGGCTAATTGCAGGTTAGTCGCTGGAAGAGAGGTGCCAAAAGGTGGCCATTGCACTCCCAGATCTCGGTGTTATTGCTTAGAGGGGTTGATTGGATTGGACCTCACAACTCTATGAAGAGGACAACCATTGCACGCTCGGGGCATAACGTACTTTGTAGCTGGGTGGTTTGTCAAAAGAGGTCCATTGCACTCCCAGCTGCTTGCTCTTTGCGTTTTATGTTTTGTTGGCTTAGAAAGGCTGATTGGATTAGTCCCCACAACACCATGAAGAGGACGGCCATTGCACGCTCGGGGCATAACGTTGTACCTTGCAGCCGAGTGGACCGTCAAAAGGGGACTATTGCACTCCCAGCTGCTCTGTTCTAGGCATGTTTATTGTTTTTCATAGAGAGGTTGATTGGATTGGACCCTACAACACTATGAAGAGGGCAACCATTGCACGCTTGGGACATAACGTACTTTGTAGCCAAGTGGTTTGCCAAAAGGGGCCCATTGCACTCCCAGCTGCTTGCTCTATGTTTTTTTTATTAGGCCACTGGGTGGGGTACCGCTGACACCGTCCATTGCACGCCAAGGGGTCCTGTCCGATAAGGGCTTAAGGTCACTGGCAGGAAGGTACTGAATTGCTTCCGGGGCAAGTGGTGGATGACAGAACGCGTGTTCATTGCACGTCAGAGCCGCGAGGTGGTCTCACTGGCGTTCTGCGCGCCCTGAGACAAGTGGGCTGGTAAGAAATCTGCAGGTAAAGGGTTGACCGCAATTATGGTCTTCCTTAGACTTGTAGAGTTCGTCAAACGCCAGGACTGCGTTTTTCACACCTTTAATACCTGGACAGAGCTCAACTAAATACTAATATAATTTTATTGATACTGGACAAGCTATTAATTGCGAATATTTTTGAATTGTATAATATTTTAGTTAATTATCGCGTTATCACATTAGGGACCTCCTGCATTGATAGGATGGATTGCTCACACACCCTTTTTAAATTACAGGCATCGCCTTACCATTTTATTGATGATCACCCGAACGCCTCGATACCAGATGACCTTACTGGATTTTGGCTGAAAGTGGTTGAGTAATATTTTTGCATAGTAGCTCTAGTTAATTAGTTAACATGTTCAACGGCTTTTATTGAAATCCTGACCAAATTATTTGTACAATTCGCTCAATTACCGAGTTTATTTTCCACGCCCCTTATTTTAAGCTAGATATCAGATTTCAGGAATTTAGACCGGCATTAATTCGGTCTCTTTTGCACTTGTGAGTTTTAGTAAAAGAAAAATAGGACAAACATCCCTAACATTCATTCATTCTTTTCTTTTCATCACACATTTTCATCTCACACAAACATTTTTTATTTTATTTAAAATGTATTTTTGTTTTAATTGTCCAAAAGTGAAGTTATGAGATCTTTCATTTTGACAAGTGTGTAATCACAGACATACAAAACATTTGTTTTTAGTTTCAAAGCGCTCTAGAGTTTTTTTTTAAAACACACGATATTAATTAGTTAAAATTAGAGTAAAAATGCTATTTTATAATCTATAATAACTGGCTATTTTCACCCTTCTAATTTTGTTATTTTAACAGGTAAAAGCACGTTTAAAATATTATTATGCTAAACATTAAATAAAACAAATTTATTTGTTGCTGGTTTTATATAATTATCTGTAATTGGTTGGAAATAGTATTTTAATTCATTGTGTTTATACAAATCTGACTTTAAATGTGCAAATAATAGATTGTTTTAATTAGAGTTTATTATGTTATTTTTTGATTGTTTTTACACAAATTTGTTATTAGAAATCTGTTGTTAATAAGCATAAACAATAATAACATAATTTAGTTGTATATATAAATATTGCTGCACATTACATCGAATAATACGTCCAAATACATGAAGATCAAAAGTGTTTTTTTTTTTAAATATCTGTTGGTACCCTGATTACTAACATATCTTACAATATACGTTTTCTAATGCAGAAATCTCTAAAGATTTTGAGACTGTATTTATTTCTTTTCTCCGATAAGTATTTTTGAGATATCGGCCAATAATTTAAATTTTTTTAAATATTAGATAAAATAATTATATTATTTATCTAACTAAAAATTTTGAGTTAGCTACATAATGACTTTGAAATGTATTTATTGTGACACAAAATTGATAGAACACTGTAAATCTGTCATTAATTCCGTGCTGAGACTTGTATTTTTTAAGATACCCACCGATATACAAACTTTTCTTCACAAAAGTGTTTTTCAAAAATATCTGTTGGTAAGCCTGATTACCAAATTACCGTATAATTAATGTTTTCTGCTACAAAAATTTTTGAGAATTTTAAATCTATCACAATTTTTGTTCTGTGATTGATATTTTTTGAGATATCGACTACTATTCCATCATTTCTCAATTACCAGTTAAACCAATTAAATTTTGAATAAAAATTTTGACAGTTATATAGCTACATAATAAACTTGAGATGTACTTAAGGTGACCCAAAATTTGCCAAAACATTTCAAAACATTATTAATTTCGTTCTGAGACTCGTATTTTTTGAGATATCAATCGATGTACAAAAGTTTACAAAAGTGCTTTTCAAAAATATCTGTTGGCAACACTGTTTATTAAATTATGTTAAAACTTATGTCTTCTAACGCAAAAATTTCTGGAGATTCTAAATCTGCCACCACTTTTGTTTAAAGACAAATATTATCTTTCATATTGATCAATATTTGATCATTTCTCAAATTCCAGTTAAAATAATAATTTTTTTTTTAGAAAATTTGACAGTTACGTATCTATACAATAATTTTGAAAAATATTTAATATGACACAAATTTGCTAAAACATTTTAAAACTGTAATTAATTCAGTTCTAAGACTACTTTTTAAGATATCAATCGTTAAACAATATTTTTATCTCAAAAATACGTTACAAAAATATCTGTTGGCAATCCTGATTACTAAAATATTTTACAATATATGTTTTTTGATGCAGAAATTTCTAAGAATTTTGAAACTGTTTTTATTACTATCTATCATAAGTATTTTTTGAGATATTGACCAAAAATTTAAAATTTTTCAAAATATCAGATAAAATAATAATTATATTATTTAAATAAAAATTTTGACATTTAGCTACATAATAACCTTAAAATGTATTTAGTGTGAAACAAAATTTGTTATAACATTTTCTATTTTTGATTTCTATTCTGAGACTTGTATTTATTGAGATATCAAACGATGTACAAAATATCTATTTCAAGAGTGTTTTACAAAAACATCTGTTGGCAACCCTGATTATGAAACTGTCTTAAAGTTTATGTCTTCTGACACAAAAATTTTTGAGAATTCTAAATCTGTCACAATTTTTGTTTTGTGATTGATATTTTTTGAGATATCGACCACTATTCCATCATTTCTCAATTACCAGTTAAACCAATTAAATTTTAAATAAAAATTTTGACAGTTATATAGCTACATAATAAACTTGAAATGTATTTAAGGTGACCCAAAATTTGCCAAAACATTTCAAAACATTATTAATTTCGTTCTGAGACTCGTATTTTTTGAGATATCAATCGATGTACAAAAGTTTTCATTACAAAAGTGCTTTTCAAAAATATCTGTTGGCAACATTGTTTATTAAATTATGTTAAAATTATGTCTTCTAACGCAAAAATTTCTGAAGATTCTAAATCTGCTACCAGTTTTGTTTTTTGATAAATACTTTCTGAGATATCGATCAATATTTCATCATTTCTCGAATTCCAGTTAAAATAATATTTTTTTTAGAATTTTAGAAAATTTGACAGTTACGTACCTATACAATAATTTTGAAAAATATTTAATATGACACAAATTTGCTAAAACATTTTAAAACTGTAATTAATTCAGTTCTAAGACTACTTTTTAAGATATCATTCGTTAAACAAAATTTTTATCTCAAAAATGCTTTACAAAAATATCTGTTGGCAATCCTGATTACTAAAATATTTTACAATATATGTTTTTTGATGCAGAAATTTCTAAGAATTTTGAAACTGTTTTTATTTCTGTTCTATCATAAGTATTTTTTGAGATATTGACCAAAAATTTAAAATTTTTCAAAATATCAGATAAAATAATTATATTATTTAAATAAAAATTTTGACATTTAGCTACATAATAACCTTGTAATGTATTTAGTGTAAAACAAAATTTATTATAACATTTGAAATCTGTTTTGATTTCTATTCTGAGACTTGTATTTATTGAGATATCAAACGATGTACAAAATATCTATTTCAAGAGTGTTTTACAAAAACATCTGTTGGCAACCCTGATTCTAAAACTGTCTTAAAGTTTATGTTTTCTGACACAAAAATTTCTGAGAATTTTAAATCTGTCACAATTTTTGTTCTGTGATTGTTATTTTTTGAGATATCGACCACTATTCCATCATTTCTCAATTACCAGTTAAACCAATTAAATTTTAAATAAAAATTTTGACAGTTATATAGCTACATAATAAATTTGAAATGTATTTAAGGTGACCCAAACTTTGCTAAAACATTTTAAAACAGTTATTAATTCCGTTCTGAGACTCATATTTTTTGAGATATCAATCAAGATACAAAGTTTTTATCACAAGTGTAATTCAAAAATATCTGTTGGCAACCCTGGTTATCAAATTATGTTAAAATTTATGTTTTCTGACGTAGAAATTTCTGAAAATTCTAAATTTGCCACCATTTTTGTTTTCTGATAAATACTTTCTGAGATATCTACCAATATTCTATCAGTTCTCAATTACTATTTAGACCAAATATAATTTAAATAAAAAATTTAAAAATTAATTATATAGTGGTCTTAAAAAGCACGTAAAATCAAATTTCTAGTACGTTTTAAACCTGTCATTAATTTGACAGGTAGACTTGTCTTTTTCAAGGTATTAAACACATGTAGGTAAAAAAAATTTAGAACCTGACTTATAATAGTTTATGTTGTTGCTAATATTGTTACAAACTAGTCCAGAAAAATATCGAATACTTCTAGAATTATGAATCACACTATAGCGCGTGATTCTGAGAAATATTCGTCGCGGTTATTAACGCGATACGAAAAATAAATTAATTATCCTCGTATCCAGGCCATTTTCCGGGTCATTGTGGTAAAAAATTTGGGTCCACCTCAATGATTTGTTATTGCTGATATTATAATATCTGACAGTGATTGTGGCAGCAGCCGTTCCCGACACAGATTTATACCACTTCCATTCCCCGTCCACTTTTCCCAGATGACGTTTCGAATTTATGGTTGCACGCAACAAAATTGTTTATGTATTAGGTGGATGAAGATGCGGCAACAAAGCCGATGGGCAATTAGCGCAAACTGGGCAATAAATAACGCTCCCTTCTCATATTTCGGTAATTTATTTCGATGTGAACAAAGCGGCATCAATCAACTCGTTCGAATTGAAATATTTAAACAATGCGATGTTGACAACGGGGAAATACCGGCGAGAATTACCAAAGTGGATGTTTTAGTTTCGGGGAAGTTTCAACCAGAGTGGGGGCTGGTTTCGTTCGTTCTAATGAATAATGTGCGTCAGCGTTTTCGATCTAATTTAATTGTTTGTCTTTTGAGGAAAAAACACCAGAAACTTCGGAAAGTTGACTTGAGAAAGCTAACAATTTTCAAAAAAATTCAACGAGTTTAGAGAGTTATCTGTAAACAGCAAAATTAGACAATTAAAAAACAAATTTGGCAAAAACACGCAAATTTATGCAAAATGTTTTATAGGTATGTTCATAAGTGTGACCTTTGCTGCAGTTATAATAGTGTTCTAATTTTATTATTGAATTTCTCAAGCTTTTTCCTTAACGACATGGTATTATCGCGATAAATATTCACTAGTGATTTCTCTGCTGTAATTCTGAGTGATATTCTTATCTCAAACTTTGATAACTGTCTGAATTAACAGAAAAAAACACTAAACCGTTCTAAAAAACCCATTTTAAACATTTCGCTGTTTCCCAGCAAACTTTCTCGATTATTTTGCCTAAACTTGCATGTTTTGAAGTCAATTTTAGTGGCACGCGACCGTTTAATGCAATTGCGACGTTGTCAGTGGAATTTCATGCGCCACCAAGCGTCACTCTGTGCAATCACGTTTCAAAATGCGATTTTAAGCTCGGCCTTCGGTGTTTCCTGTTGACATTTCGTTCTTTCACACATATTACATCGGAAAAATACGAGCGACGATCAAGTACCGAACTTATTGCGATGTTTTATTCATTCGAAGCGCTTTTATACGTTAATAATCGGATAATAAAAACGTAAATGGCCGACTGGAAATCAATTTTACAGCCAATACTGATTTTATCGGATATATAACAGTTTATTGTAAAAGCACCAAAGTTAATTCACTTTTTTTTAAATGAAGACCTGATATTTTGAAGAATGACAGAGAGTATTGTAAAAGCATCAAGGTTAATATACTTATAAATTTAAATGATCACCCGTTATTTCAGAGAAGACCAAATATTTAACATAATTTCTCTCTCACATCAAAATTTAGTCTTTTAAGCCAAAGTTGTGACATTCCACGGTTGGGTTGCTTGTTTGTGATGCGAAAATGTTACGCTCAACTCTCAGCCGTCTCTCAGGAAGTCAATATTTAGTCGACAAATGAGACGTTTGTCTTCAGGCGTCGGGACGTCACCTTCGACGCTTCATAAATTTTCCTATCAAAGAAAAGAGGTTAATGGAAAAAAAATGGTCAAGATTGATTTGAACAGAATTGGTATATATAGTATGTACTGTAGCCCAAATAAGTAGCGATACCTACAAACTTCTCTCTTAGAAAGGATGTAATCCTAGCAGAGTACTGGCTCAAATTTTGAAAATTGTTTTCTTTTTTTTCAAGCCGCCATTTTCAAACAAAAACTGTTATTTTTTTAATTATAGTTACTATCTGTTACTGTTATTTTAAATTAACAGTAAAATACACAGCTAAAATTGCTATTTTTAAGACGCTAGGTAGAAACGGTTATTCTTAGTCTGTTATTTATAAATTGTTATTTGTAACTGTTATTTTTTAAACAAAAACTGTTATTTTTGTAAAAATAGTACTATTTCTTATATATATATTAAACCATATTGTTAAACCATAAAATTAGACCATAAAAGAAACGACGAGATAAGAGATATAATGAATACAAAGACAACAGTCATTGACGAGATTGCACAAAAACAATTAAAATGGTATGGACACATAAGTCGCATGGGGGAAGATAGGTTACCAAAACAAGTGCTAGAATGGATACCAGAAGGAAGAAATCGAAGAGGACGTCCGAGGAAAAACTGGATACAGGGTATCACCAAGGCCATAAGTGAGAAAAACCTAGCCGAAGCAGATTGGTTAGACAGAAAAGAAATAGAGATTGGGCTTCCGATCCCTAGATTTCTCTCACTCATGGCCTTGGTGATACCCTGTATCCAGTTTTTCCTCGGAGCTCCTTTTCGATTTCTTCCTTCTGGTATCCATTCTAGCACTTGTTTTGGTAACGTATCTTCTCCCATACGACTTATGTGTCCATACCATTTTAATTGTTTCTATTCAATCTCGTCAATGACTGTTGTCTTTGTATTCATTATATCTCTTATCTCGTCGTTTCTTTTATGGTCTAATTTTGAGTGTCTGGCAGATCTTCGTAATGCATCCATTTCTGTTGCCAGTATTTTCCGTTTGTCATTTTCTGTCATAGTCCATATTTCGGCGCCATATGTTAATACACTTTTTACCACGGTGTTGTAGATGTTTAGCTTCCTTTGTCTGTCTATATTTTTTGACCAAAAAATTCCATTAAGTGCTCCTATGATTCTTCTATTCTGGCCTACTGTTTTTTGTATTTTTTTTTCATCTTTTCCGTTTTCTTCGAACGTTATTCCTAAGTACTTGTATACTGTACATCTTTCAAATGTAGTACCATTACCTAATAGTAAATTACCATCATTGCTTCCTATGCCCATATACTTAGTTTTTTCTATATTTATTTTCATTCCCCAGCTTTTATATTCCTCACATACCTCTCTCGCCATGTATTCTAGGTCTTCTTTTGTTTGAGCTACCACTACTTGATCGTCCGCAAATTGCATAGTATAAAGAGTGGTATTGTTTAATTCAAAGCCCATTGCAGCATTTTTTCTTCCAATTTTTAAGGGCGTGTTCTACATATATCTTAAATAATGTTGGTGAAATGCAACAACCTTGTCTGAGGGCCTTTGATATCCGAAATCCACTTGACAGTTTTTTGCCAATTTTTATTTGAGATCTACAGTTATCATACATTTGTTGTACTGCTTTTATTTATGTATTATTTATTTTTGTTTGTTCCAATGCTTCCCATAATTTGATAACTGGTACCTTATCGTACGCCTTACTCAGATCAATAAATAATAAATGTGTTTTCCTGTTTTTTGCAATTTGTTTTTCAATTATTAGTTTAACACAAAACGCATTGTCGATACATGATCGTCCTCCGCGAAACCCACTTTGTTCTTCTGGTTCTTTGCCAGAATATTCTGATTCTATTTTATCGCGTATAATCCGTCCATATAACCGGCTAAAGGTACTTCTAACCGAGAGTCCTCTATAGTTGTCACAATTTCTACAATCATCATTTTTATGTAGTGGTGTGATGTAAGCCAACTTCCATTCGTTAGGGATTGGTAGACCGTTAATGCACATTTCAAATAGTTGTATTATCATTCTTGTTAATTTGGTTGTTCCATTTTTAATTAGTTCTCCAGGTATTTCTCCCGGTCCTGAAGATTTATGGTTTTTTATAAATTTTATCGCATTACTCACTTCGTCTTCTGTTAACGTTATATATTCTCCTTTTACATTTATTTGTGTGTTTTGAATTGGTGAATTACCTATAAATTGCGATCTGTCTTCAGTAAGTAAGCTTTCATAGTACTTATTCCATTCTTTTAGTTGTATTGTATGTATGTACTATCTGTTCTTGTTATATTAAAATAACAGTAAAAAATAACTGTTTTTTTTAAATTGGTGTTTTTAAACTGTTCTTTTTAAGCTGTAAATTTTAAACTGTTATTTCTATGCTGTTATTTATAAATTGTTAATTTTAAACTGTTATTTTTCATACAAAAACTGATATTTTTGTAAAGTAATACTATCTGTTCTTATTATTATACAGTAACAGTAAAAATAGCTGTTGTTTTTGTTAAAATTGTTGTTTTTAAACTGTTATTTGTAAGATCTAAGTTTCAAACTATTATTTTAAAAATTGTTATTTTAAAACTGCTATTCTTTAAACGAAAACTGTTATTTTTGTAAAAATAATACTGTCAGTTGCAGTTATTTTAACATAACTGTAAAAATAGCTGTTAAGTGTTAATTAGATGCTATTAGTTTTAAACTGTTATTTATGCTGTTGTTTTTAAAATAATATTTAGAAAGATACTAAAATATTTTATAACAGCTAACAGTGGTCAGACGCGATTATGAGTAGTGAATCCTAAACCAGTTTTATTTTGTTTCCGTTCTAGTGTATCAACTTTTAAATTAATAGTTATATTTTAAATAACAGTTTAGACTAAAATAAGTGTTATTTGCAAAAATGGCAGTTATAGAATAACAGCTAAAAATACCAATCTATTACTACTTTCAATCCGTTATAGCTGCAAGAACTTTTCTGTCGTTTTAATTGCTCGAAAGACGGTCACGTGCCATTCAAATCCTTGAGGTAATACAGGAAACGGCGCCATCATCTTCAGATAACACCTGTTCTGTATGCGTGTCGTGTAAAATGGCACGTGACCACCCTTCTCCAATATCCTCAATTTCATCAGCATCTGTCATCATTCATTCTCTTCATCCAAACAGAAAAAACAATTATGCATTGAACGTTTCGTCTTTGTTCTCGTACAGTATCAGGAGTTTCTGAGACGTCCTGTGACAGGCGAGCACGCATGGGACGGATATCCGGTGACGTTACAATTTCCTTTACTGTCATAATGTATCTCTATTCGGAGGATTTTTCCCAGTTCCAATTAAAAATAGAACACGGAATTCGGATTTCGAAGCGAGGAAAGAGATAATAAATTCATGCGATTTAACATATTGCGAGTCGGGACGGAGAACGACGGTTTTATTTCGGGATAAGTTCGATGAAGGATTGGGATGACTGGGAATCATATTTAATAAAGAAAAAGAAAAGAATTGTAGCACAATGAAAAGAATTTTAATTTAATTCTATTTTTGCATAGTTTAGGACTTTTCAAACAAACTTTTTTATACAATCCGCAAAATTATTTTGATAAAATCGTTATTAGTATAACTAAAAGTTGGAGGACTTAAGGAGGATAATTTAACACCCCATATTCCTGCTCGTGTTCCTGCATTGACTGCAGAACACCGCAAAGCCCGATTAGAATTTGCTAGAGAGCACATAAATTGGCAAAGAGAGGATTGGGAGTCTGTTCTTTTTACGGATGAGTCAAAATTTTGCCATTACAATTGCGATAGACGTGTTCGTGTGTATCGTAGACCAAATGAACGGTACGCACAGTGTAACATTCAGAATACCACATTGTTTGGTGGAGGCTCAGTAATGGTTTGGGGTGGTATTTCCTTACAAGCTCGCACAGAGTTAGTGGTTGTAAATAATGGCTCTATAAATGCGGACCGTTACATAACAGACATTCTTGAAAAGCATTTCGTACCATATGCCCTTTAAATTGGTCCAAATTTTGTGTTAATGCAAGATAACGCAAAACCCCACACTGCCCGAATTGTTAAAGATTACTTGAATGAGGCAGAAATCAATGTTTTGGATTGGCCAGCTCGAAGCCCTGACCTGAATCCTATTGAGCATGTTTGGGACATTCTCGGGAAACGTTTAAAAAATCTTCCACATCCTCCTGTCCATCTTCAAGAGGTAGGTCCTCAACTAAATAAAATTTGGAATAACTTAAATCAAGAAGACATAAGTAGAACAGTGTTCATTCCACAAAAATTTTCTTGCAGATGCACACCGAGAAATTTTATATTGCTCACTTCTGTAATGTCGTTATTAATAAAGTTTATAGTAATCGGCTCAGGGTGTTGCTGCCTTTTGTGTAATCTCATTACGTTCGGTTTTTTTGTGTTAAAAAGTAGTTTATTTTCATTAAACCAATTGTAAAGCGTTTTCACTGTTACACTGCATTTTTCTTGAAGATGTAGTTTATTTTTATCCGATATTAGCAGGCTTGTATTCTCTCTAGTGAAATGGTCACTCAAATCATTTATATAGAGAATGAACAGTATAGGCCCAAGAATAGAGGCTTGAGGCACCCCAAAAGGTATCTCTAGTAGACCAGAATGGGCGTGGTAGCCGGACCCAGAGCTCCAATACGAACTTGGACAAATTGTCTTCTATTTTCTAGGTACGACTTAAACCATTGCTCAAAATACCACGAATACCATATTCTCTTAGTTTTCCAATAAGAATAGTATGATCAACACAGTCAAATGTCCTGCTTAGATCACAAAAGATCCCAACAGGGCACTCGCCCTTATTAACTATTGCACTGCATTATCTAAAAAATCGTGCAACGCTGACATTGTGGAGCAACGCGCCCTAAACCCATGCTGACTTTTTTTTATAATATTATGTTTAGATAGATAGCTGTTTTGCTGTTTAGTCTATCAAGCATGGAAGTGGAAGTGATAGTAAGTAATTAGTCTGTAATTTTCTACAGATTTCTCGTCGCCCTTTTTAAAGACAGGAGTGACCCTTGATAGCTTTAATAAGTCAGGGAGTACACCCTGCTCCATAGAACGCTTTAAAATAAAAGTTGAAATGAGTGGTAGTACACTCATACTATTCTGAATTTGTTTCTGAGGTGTCTTTCTAGCGACAGCCGGAGTTTTACGCGTTTCCGTAACTACGTCTTTAAAAAATTTATTGAAGATGTTTGCTACATTAACAGCAGATGATAGACAAAACACTATACTCTATTATTGTAATATTATCAGTTTTTCTGGATTTATTATTTATCTCTTGCCAAACAGTTTTGCTTGGATTCGACGAATTAAGTACTCTATTTTGAATATTAGTTTTCTTAGTTATATAATTCTTAGTATAATTGTTGTACTTATCGATTTTTTAACCCAAATTGCAACACCCCCTCCTTTATATTGAGTTCTTAAAGTTTCTAGAATATAAAATAATATCTAGAAAGGTTTGGTCTGCTTTATCTTGATTTAAGGATCTTATATTTAGTAGAGAACTAGGTTTAAATAGTGTCTCGTCTCAATTTTCACTACTCAACGATTCACTAATAAATAGTTGTAAGGGTTGTAGAAATTATTTTTTATTTTATTCCTCACAACTGACAGTTAGATTTAACGACGTGGTAGCATGAGTATTTGACAAAAAAAATCAAAAAATTTTAAGAGAAGAGGTTTTAATTTCTAATGTGCGACGTGACAGTTTAAAAACACTAAAAAATTAGCAAATTTGACGTTTAAACTGTGCCGTTCTGTTAAATTGTTCATAGTGTTATTAGAATACGTGAATTTGCAATTTATATTTTGCATTATCGGTTTTCACTAATCTATAAAGCGCTTCAATGAGTTTGAAATATTATCAAACGCATTTCCGATGGCATTTTCAATATGCAATACCACAAATTTATTTTTATTTAAAATAAAAAAAAATGTCTTTGAAGTTTGATCGTTGACAGTATATTGCAAGCCAAAAGAGGTTCGCCAATAAACCCTTGAGTCATTGCTTTTCTCAACCGAACCGTCTGCTGTTGTCGATTGAAACCGAATCGCGACAGCACAATATAATTTTATCAGCTTTTCACCAAACTAGAATTCGATGGTTTCAACTATAAGTTATCCCGTTGGCTTATTAAATTGCGAACAGAAGATTACATTCAATTTATTCCTCAGACGACTAAAAATTTCAGGGATTCAGTTAGAAAATAAAAAATGATGTTTAGATAGCCGAAACCGGTTAACACTCCTCATTTTGTCTTTTACGTAATTGTAATTAAATGTTACTCCTGTTTCCGACAGGAATTAACACGCCGTTTCCTCGAGGAATTAGTGGCGATTCAAGCGGAAAATTTACTGTTGGTACCCCTTGAAATAATGTCTCATCTCCTTAATTAAGACTCCCTGAATTATCGGCGGCGGGTCTGTTAAAACCCACCGCGCTTACGGAATTTTATTAAAATACATCAATCAACTGAGGGTACATCAAAGAAAACGTATTTTAGAGAAGAGACGCTTGTAACGCTTGCAACTGCTTAAAGACGTCCTTGTCAAATATAAAACTTATGAAACAAAGAAAATCAATTGAGAAAAGTTTCTAAAGTAGGAACATGTTTTATCTAACGCCGAGAGAACATGGACTCTGACAGTGACAAGTAATTTTAGCCAGACAACTCAACTTTACATCAGAGTGCTGTACACAAAATGCTTCATTTAACAACAATTTTTTGTTAAATAAAATAAAAAAAAACAAAAATGTAAAGTTGGCAATTCTACAAAAACTTTGCGTAAACACTTATTAAAGTTTTCTCTGTCAAATATTTATGCTACCACAATTTCTACACAGGGTACTTCGTTAAACACCAATTTTGATAAATAAAATAAAAGAAAAAAGAAAATGTCGAGTTGGCAACTCTTCAAAATGCACAATAAATTTCTTTGATTTATTTGTCAAAGATTTCTTTGTCAAATATCCGTGCTACCACAGTGTAGTGTCTTTCAAATGCTATTTGAATTGTCTTTCGAAGCTATTTGAAAAGCACATCTTCTAGAGTAAGAGATGTTTGTAGCACTTAAAACTGTTTAAAGATTAGAAGCTTTGTAATAGCGCTAAATTTACAATAATTTGATTAGATAACGAAACAAAAAAGTCAAAGCTTCCTCTATCAGCTATTAATGCTACCTCAGTTTTTTAGTATCTCTAGAATGTAGCTATTTAAAAGACACATTTTTTAGAGGAAGAAGTGCTTGTAACACTTGCTTTAAAGACCAAAAGCTTTGTAATAAGCAATAAAAAATTAATAAAGTCAAGCTTTCTCTATCAAATATGTAAGCTAACACAATTTTTTGATGTCTTTTAAATGTAGCTATTTGAAAAAAATATTTTTTAGAGCAAGAATTGTTTGTAACACTTTCAACTGTTTAAAGACCAAAAACTTTGTAATAACCAATAAAAAAACAATAAAATCAAAAGTTTCTCTATCAAATTTGTATGCTACTACAGTTTTTTAGGGTCTTTTAAGTGTTGTTATTTAAAAAATACATTTTTCGGAGAAAAAAATGCTTGTAGCAGTTGCAGTCCTTTGAAAATCAAAAGCTTTTTAATAATTAATAAAAAAAACAATAAAGTCAAAGCTTTCTCTATCAAATAATTGTGCTATCACAATTTTTAGGTGTTTTTGAATTGAAAAACACAAACACTTGCAACTGCTTAAAAACGTCAAATGTAACACTGATAAAACAAGAAAACGAAGAAAACTGTTTTAATTAAGTAATGTATGTAAAGCCTACTTTAATTAATTTTTTTTTAGTCGTGGTGTAATAAGTTATGTCGAAGTTAGTGTCCATTTGGTGTTCAGGTGTGTTAAGCTTCATTTCGCTAATGAAAGCTGCAGCTTTGGTAGCTGCATCAGCCGATATATTCCGTTTCATCATCAGCGCCCCAACTTGTATAAACAGCTCTCTCGCAATCGATAGTCCCTTGTTTAAACAGCTCAGTCATCTGCATATTTAAGTAGTGCCTTAATAACACTTAAGAAAGAAGAGTCTTTGAGTATCTTTATTGTTATAGATGTAGGTCTGGACGTTTAGATAATGGAAAAGCGTGTCCAAGTAAATCTGTGTCGTTTAGTATCGTCATTTTTCCGAGTTTATCGTGGATGCGGATGATGAGTTACAAGTTCGGCAACACAATGGCGTCCAGTTAATTTATCAGTTTGATTTATGAACGTGCAAATAAATTAATTCCGATAAAATCTAGGGAATTTACACGATATGCCTTTTATTGTTGGCGATTAAGGCCGACATGAAACATGTCTATTGGAAAATGAGTTTTTCCTTCAGGTTTCGTACTCATTACACCCACAAAACACGAACAATCGATCGAAAAACCAGAACGAAGTGAGGGATAATCGAATCAGACCGAACCGACATTCGATTTATAACAAATATGAATGAGAGATTACACTGTCAGGACGCAATTACCTAATGGAATTACCGAAGGTACATATTCAAAAGTGAAGAAAGAAATTTAACTTCAAATAACGCTTTTAAATTAAAAAAAAAACACAAATAATATCTGTAAAAATGTAGACAAATAGCACAATCAGACAATATTTTTATTGAGATGGCTTTAATAGTACTTAACCTGTTTATAATTAATGATATTTTTTAAAAAATAGATTACTACAAAAACAACTTTTCTTTTCAATATTTAGAGCCAGAAGCAACACTTTACTAATTTCATAAAGTTAAGTTAAGTTTTACTTAAATTAAAAATATTTTTTCTTTTAGTAACTATCTAAGATTTGTGATTCTAACAATTAGTAAAACCAGTAAAATTTTCCCAATCTTCTTTAGCTGTTAAATTTCATTTGCAATTAAAGTCGCTCTTAACGCTTCAGTCGTATTAAAGTTGATGGATTTAACTTGTCTCCCTTCCGAAGGCTTTTATTAAATGATATATAACTTCTATACAAAGCGCTTCTATACAAAGATAAATAAGAGAGCGTTTTTCGTTTTGATTTTTATTATTTTCTTACTTATCCTTTTCTCGCCGACTAAATAAAAAAATATGTAACACAAAACACTAAATTAATATATTTTATAAGGTTTATTTTCGTCTCGATATTGCTTTTATAGTTTGCCGTTTCTTGGTTAGTGCTTTTATAAGCTCAGAAGTTTCAAAGTAATTACATTAAAACTATGAGTACGTTTGCTAGTCCAGACTAAAATAAGTAAAGTTTGTTTGCTACAATCGGTAAATAAGTGTAGACAGTTTTAAGTTTTCTACTTGTTTCTTAAAAATCTAGTAAATTGCTTATCAAGGCAACTTGTTTTATCTCTCTGCGCTTAGTAATAAATCTACAAAAAAAGAAATTTAATATTAGACCCGGCGCATTCGCCATTTTTATAAGAAAAATTAAATAAATTATTAAAGATGTACTTATCTTTTAATTAAGCAAAATTGTGCCAAAATGTTGAGAATATATTTTACTTTATTGCTTAGACACTGTTTTAATTTTCTATGTTTAGTAATAAATCCACAATAATTTTTTAAATTTAATATTGAACTTGGCGCATCTACTATTTTTAAAAAAATTTGAAAAAAAATTATTAAAGATGTATTTAGGCTTTAATTAACCAAAATTGTGCTGAAATGTTGAGAATATGCTTTACTCTATTGCTTAGACACTGTTTTATTGTTCTATGTTTAGTAATAAATCTACAATATTTTTTTAAATTTAATAATAAACCCGGCGCATCCACCATTTTTATAGAAAAATTAAATAAATTATTAAAGATGTATTTTGGCTTTAATAAACTAAAATTGTGCTGAAATATTGAGCATATACTTTACTCTATTGCTTAGACACTGTTTTATTTTTCTATGTTTAGTAATAAATCTACAATAATTTTTTTAATTTGATATTAAGCCCGGCCCATCCACCATTTTTATAAAAAAAATTAAAAATTTATTAAAGACATATTTATGTTTTAATTAAGCAAAATTGTGTTGAAATGTTATGAATATACTTTGCTCTATTGCTTAGACATTGTTTTATCTTTCGATGTTTAGTAATAAATCTACAATATTTTTTTTTAATTAATAATAAACCCGGCACATTCACCATTTTTATTTAGAAAATTTAAAATTGTTGAAAATAGACTTTACTCTATTGCTTACTAAACTTCTAATTTTCAAATATTTAAAATTTGATTTCTGGGACGTAAATTCAAACATATTCCTATTGGATAGAATTGGGAAACTGAGATCAACAGGACCCCATTTTTGTAACTTTTAATTGACAAACTTTTTGGCCGCTAATTGAATCTGATCCTGGATAGCAGGAAATTTTTATTATGTTGTTTAAAACTCTCAACCGACAAATTAAAAAAATCAGTTCAGAAATTTTACTGTAAACAAGCATTTCAAAGCCTAAAAGCAAGAGACAAAGTTCTGATGAAACTAATGCATTAGTGTTGTTAAAAAAACTATTTGAAACTTTTATCGAATTTGAAATTTAAAAACATTTTTCAACATCTGTTGCAATAAAGTTTCTCGATTTTTTTTACCACTTAATAAAACTTTAAAAGGCATACTCACACTGATAATTTATTAGAACCGCATTCAATTTTAAATTAAAATTTAATTAAAATGGATCCGATCAACTACAATTGAAGTAATTTACGGGACGAATGCTGTCGACGCTTGATAATAAATACTCTCATCGTGAACACTTCCAGTTGAGAGAAATTAGAGCACTATTTACACCGGACAATTGAACAACAAACTCGTGTTCTTTTTGCTGTCAGGTTTGATAGAATTGAAAGAGTTGCCAAGATTATCGGGAATTAAAACCAAAACTTTCGGGTGGCAATACTGAAACTTAGAGAAAAAAAATTAGCACGTCAATGTCGCCTATTATAAAGTGAAAACAATGTGGCGAAATTCAAACCTACGTCCTATAAACTACCGGTACTCTACCACTAAGATTAAAGATCCAAAATCATTTGTGCGATTTCGAGTTCTTTGATTCAAGGAGTAGTATTAATAAGAAGTGGCTTGTCTAGTTCTCACTAACTGACTAACTGACTAACTGACTAATCAATGTTTTTACTTGCTTATATAAACATACGTCTGTCCAGAATGTGTTTAAATTTACTCTATTTAGAGAATAAATAAATAACACACTAATAACTTTGTTTTCAAGAATATTGCCTATTTTACTCGCTCGTCTAGTTCTCACTAACTGACTAACTGACTAGTCAATGTTTGTACTTGTTTATATAACCATATGTCTGTCCAAAATGTGTTTAAATGTACTCTATTTAGAGAATAAATAAATAACACACTAATAAGTTTGTTTTCAAGAATATTGCCTATTTTACTCGCTCGTCTAGTTCTCAGTAACTGACTAACTGACTAGTCAGTGTTTGTACTTGTTTATATAACCATATGTCTGCCCAAAATGTGTTTAAATGTACTCTATTTAGAGAATTAATAAATAACACACTAATAACTTTGCTTCCAAAAATATAACCTATTTTATTCGCTTCTCTAGTTCTCACTAACTGACTAACTGACCAGTCAGTAGTTCTACTTGCTTATATAACCATACGTTTGCCCAGAATGTGTTTAAATGTACTCTATTTAGAGAATTAATAAATAACACACTAATAACTTTGCTTTCGAAAATATAACCTATTTTATTCGCTTCTCTAGTTCTCACTAACTGACTAACTGACCAGTCAGTGGTTCTACTTTCTTATATAACCGTATGACTGCCCAAAATGTGTTTAAATGTACTCTATTTAGAGAATTAATAAATAACACACTAATAACTTTGCTTTCGAAAATATAATCTACTTTACTTGCTTCTCTAATTCTCACTAACTGACTAACTGACCAGTCAGTGGTTCTACTTGCTTATATAATCATACGTCTGCCCAGAATGTGTTTAAATGTACTCTATTTAGAGAATAAATAAATAACACACTAATAACTTTGTTTCCGAAAATATATCCTACTTTATTCGCTTCTCTAGTTCTCACTTACTGACTAACTGACCAGTCAGTGGTTCTACTTGCTTATATTACCATACGTCCGCCCAGAATGTGTTTGAATGTACTCTATTTAAAGAAAAAGAAAAAAAACACACTAATAACTTTATTTTCAAGAATATTGCCTATTTTACTCGCTCGTCTAGTTCTCACTAACTGACTAACTGACTAGTCAATGTTTGTACTTGTTTATATAACCATATGTCTGTCCAAAATGTGTTTAAATGTACTCTATTTAGAGAATAAATAAATAACACACTAATAAGTTTGTTTTCAAGAATATTGCCTATTTTACTCGCTCGTCTAGTTCTCACTAACTGACTAACTGACTAGTCAGTGTTTGTACTTGTTTATATAACCATATGTCTGCCCAAAATTTGTTTAAATGTACTCTCTTTAGAGAATTAATAAATAACACACTAATAACTTTGATTCCAAAAATATAACCTTCTTTACTCGCTTCTCTAGTTCTCACTAATTGACTAACTGACTGGTCAATGTTTCTACTTGCTTATATTACCATACGTCCGTCTAGAATAATAACATTTCTTTTCGATAAGGCCATGGGCGTGTTTAATAACAGTTTTGTAAAATCTTATCAAAGTCCTTCTGTTTTTTTCTCAAACAATTTACTTAAAACTCTTTTTCTCTTATTGTTATTTTAATTTGTATAAAAAATTTGCAAAAATAGTTTTCAATTTTGTGCTATTTACATTCGAAAACAATTTGTTTTTTACGTTGGCAGTCTTTGAAATAAAACCCTTCAATTTCAAATCCATAAAGTTTGCAGCTCCTAACCGTCCATTTCCATAATTTACGTCCTTTAAAAAACGCTGTTTAGCTTTTTAAGTCTCTTCGCTAATGTTTTCAAGGCACGCTGTGATTTGCGATGTGCTGTCGATATCCATAGCCGGGTGCGAGTAATGGCAGCACGCGCAAACTGCACAGCATACTTGATATTCCACCGGTATAAGTATTACACGCTCTAATGGACTCTATCCATTTGCTGTTGATGGAAGTTGGCCTCCCGAATAAAAGCAACGAGCCGAGTAGTGCAATTTTATTAAAAATACGATATGCCCAAAGTTTAATTAAGCGGCACAACGCGACGTGTTTGACATGTTGGAAACGAAACGATAAAGGATTTTACTTTTCGGCGTCTCTAAGGAACAGAAAGGACTTACAAGACCCATATCCATATATATCAGGATTATGTTATCTGATCCTGTTAGACAGTTCTACACAAATAATTGTGTACACAACAACAAATGGGACGCGAGGGAATACCATCACGATGAAAAAAAAACGAGCTTGCAGGCACTAATTTAATTCTTTCGATTGGTCAACGTCACTGAAAAATAGATAGAAATTGGTGAAAGCGCCGGGATATTTGTGCAAGAATAACACTAAATAAATAATAAACGAAAAAACCCTAATCTCGCCTGACGTTTCTGTCGCTTATGTTTTAATATTTGATGTAAAAATATCAAAAACCATCAGATTTAATGGTTTATTATCTAAATTTAGCTGAGATATTTGTCACGCTTGTGAGTGTCACGAGATGTGGGTGGTTAAGGACAAGAAAATTGAATATAAAATTCTGACATGTTTAGCTAGTCTAAATGTTTGGCTCGGTCGTAAAAAATCTGATTTTTGGTGTATACTTTACCTAAAAAAATAGTCAATTTAATACAAGAAAAACTCCCCTAAAAAGGAGATTTTTTGTGGTTGGAAATTACAACAAACACGCATCTAGTTTAAATTAAATTTATTCATGTGTAATTATGTTTTATGAGTTCACACTGCATAAATTGCAATAATTTGTATTCATAAGCTCAAAATATTAATATTTAAAGTGTTTTGATAACCTAATATGTTTGCTCTTTGGCGGTAAAGTTTTGATATAAAATTCGGTAGCACGTAATAAACATGGTAAGCATTTTGATGCATTTTTATATCTCCCAAATTTAATTTTTTTAAATAGTTCTAAATAAATTTACAGTCTTCTCAATTTTATAAAGAGAGCTTAAATAAAGTCTTTTAAACTAATTTTTAAAGCTGAAAGATTCAGTCAGTGGGCGGTAATCATAGTAAGATTCATTTTTTGTAAAACGGCAAATAAGCCACATCGTAACAAGATTTGCTAATAAAAATAGCGCAA
Organism: Tribolium confusum; assembly: GCA_029207805.1. Lineage (NCBI taxonomy): Eukaryota > Metazoa > Arthropoda > Insecta > Coleoptera > Tenebrionidae > Tribolium > Tribolium confusum. Next base: position 2,075,448 of record JALGAY010000007.1, on the reverse strand, counting down.
TAGTTGGCGGACAACGTGCCGCTTTACAAAACATAATTTCTACTATAATTACCGCCCACCGACTACTCTTCAGTCTCAGAAGACAGTTTAAAAAACTAAGTAACGTGGCTATTACTATGGTATGCTTTTAGTTATTGCTGTTTTTCTTATATTATAAGATACATATTTAAAAGTGAAGAGAAAAATTTTAACTGTAAATAACAATTTTAAATTTAAAAAAAAACAATTAATGTATATAACAATTTAGACGAGTAGTTACAGAACAGCCAAAATTAAAACTTGAACTCGCAATGGCACACTCAGACACTTTACTCGCTTGTCTGGTTCTCACTAACTGACTAACTGACTAGTCAGTGTTTCTACTTGCTTATATAACTATACGTCTGTCTAGAATGTGTTTAAATTTACTCTATTTAGATAATAAATAAATAACGGTGATTGGTGATTGGAATTAGTGATAATAACGTAATTAGCTTAGTTTCTTCTTATAAAATTAGGCTAAATATAGTGCTATTACAAAAAAAGGTTGTAAATTTTAGAAGCTGACGTCTTTAGTCATGTCAAATAGTCACGTGTCTCACTTTACTCTATATAAACGGACGAGAGGCTGTTTGCAGCAGTTTGGTTCAGCGATTACATCAAAAAATTTTCCGATTTTTATTAAAGACGATTGAAATTTTTTACTGAATAAAATGTTGATTAAAAGAGCCTATACTTGCCTCGTAGTACCAACAAAAGAGCCGTTAGCTTTTGTTTTCTTTAACTGTTTATTTGCCGTTTCAAATTGTCTTCTATACATTGGCCACAAAACTTGGTCCTACTTCTAGTTTTTTTGTTATTTTATCAATCTTTTTCTCAAAACTATCTTGAACTTCTACGACTTTTTTGATTTTTTTTACTTTTGGTACGTCTTTCTGATAAACATCTTTCATAAGGTCACATTTCTCGAAGATATTTTTTGTTTTTTTCGTGAACGTTTTTCAAAGTTTTCTACAAGTTTTTCTTGCTATTTTTAAGTTTTAGTTTTAGTTTTTTATTATCTTTTTTTTAATTTTTTATATTGTTTTTATTTTCTTTTTAATCCTTGTTTTTCAAGCTTTTTTTCTAAGACCTTTTCTACCTGTTCTTTTTATTTCTAACCGTCGTTTTTCAAATTTTTTGTTCTAATTGTCGTCTTTCAATTTTTTCCCTTCAAATGCCATTACTCAAGTTTATCTAAAATGTTTTTTTTTGTTTTTCTAGTTTGTGTTTTGCATTTTTCAAACCTTACTTTGTTGTTCTTTATCTCTTAACCGTCGTCATTCAATTTTTTTTTGGTTCTTTAATTGTCATCTCGTTTCCCATATTTTTTTTCTTCCAAACGCTGTTTACCAAATTCTTTCAAATTTTTTTTGTTTTTTAGAATTGTTTCTTGCATTTTCAATACCTCCTTTTGTTATTTTTTTACAGTAGTTTTATGAGATACTTTGATATTTTCTTTAATATTTTAATTCTTCATTTTTTCTTCTGACATTGTTTTTTTTGTTCTTTTTTTCTTATCTTGTTTTTCTATTTTTGTCAAAAATTTTTGTTGTTCTACTATTTTGTTAAATTTTCTGACATAATTTTCTCTCTTCTGTTGTTCCAAATTTAATCTTCACACTTTTATCTTTTCTGCAAGAGTCAATATATATACACTCAAATTGAAATCAAGATAAGTTTGATTAATAATGTTCAAAAATCAATATTTGTTTACAAATTAAACAAATATTTGATTTCAATTAACAAAACAAAGCAAAACAAAATTAAGAAAACTGCAAAAAAAATTGTTTCAGTAGCGAGTATTTCTTCCGCGCGCTTGAATTACAGCTCTCATTCGTCGAGGCATACTTGCAATCAAGTCTGCGATCTCATCTTGGGCTATTAGCTCCCACTCATTCAGCAACGCCTGTTCCAGCTCAACTGTTGTATGAAACTCGCCCTAGTTCTGCCTAATCCTTTTTCCCAGGTTGTCCCATATGTGCTCAATGGGGTTTAGGTCAGGGCTCATGGGTGGCCACCTTAGCACCTGAACATTAACGTCGTAAAGGTACTGACGCGTAATCTGGGCTGTGTGAAGGCGCGCATTGTCGTGCATTAAGAGAAACTCTTCCCCTACAAATGGCGCAAAAGGAACCACATGTTCTTGTAAACATTCCCTAATGTACCAGTCAGCGTTAATGATACCTCTCCGCACCGTTACAAGAGCTGTGTGAGCTTCCAAAAAAATTCCTCCCTATACCATTACACCTCCACCACCAAATGCTACTCTAGGCGCAAAGCAACACTGGGCATACCGTTCCCCTGGGCGTCTAAATACTCGTTGACGACGATCAGATGAATACCTAGTGAAACGCGACTCATCAGTAAAGAGAACGGAGTCCCATTCGTTCATATTCCAATCAACATGATTTCGCGGAAATTCCAATTGCTGTCTGCGATGCTCTGCATTCAACTTAGGGCCAGTAGCAGGTGGATGTGATGTCAAATTGTTTTCCTTTTACCTTCTTAGAACAGTATCAGGAGAAATCATAGTCCCATGAACATCCGCCAGTCTCCTGGCCAAAGCTGAAGCAGGAAGAGTCCGTTCTCGCAGCATCTGTAATCGAAGAAATCGGTCTTCCACTTCATTTGTTACTTGTTTTCTGCCTTGTCCAGGTCTTTTGGAATAGGAACCAGTTGCCCTGAATCTTTGTATTGCATCGGATACCGTGCTTTTAGGAAAGCCAAGCACATTTGCAATAAATCGTCTGCTGCGTCCATCATTATGTAAAGCAACAGCCTCGGCTGCTTCTTCGGGACTCATTACAATATGAATCGCTTCTACAACAAATCTCTTTCCCAAAAAGCCAAATTAAACAAACCAGAACCAGCTATCGACACAAATTTGACAGACGTGTAAAACAAACAAAACCTTTCTGATTGGAAGCCGCCTAAGAAAATAGGTGCACACCGTAATCTGCGTGATAGGGGTTAACCCAAAAAACTTGAATATCCTTTCTTTTAGTTGTTTATTATGTGCAGCCATAAAAAATCAATGTAGAGAATGTTTTCGCAAATTTACAGGACAAAAATCAAGTGTCCGGTTAATTTTGCGGTTGAGTGTATTTTTAAACATTTTTTTTTCACATATATTACGTATTTTAGTTTCTATAAATTGTAACAAATTAATTCGACACGTTAAAATGTTGTTAAAGCTAATTTTATTAAATATTTGTGTAACGTAGTATTTAAATTTTGTTTGTAGACACAGTTTAGGAAAGATTTATCCGGTCCTTCCCAAATATTTTAACAGAATGCTAACGAACTTAATTATTACTTTTTGTGTTTAAATTTTTATGTTTTTTAATGTATATTTTGTTTTTTATGTAATAATTTGTTTGTATTACAAGAAATTAATTTAATTTTACAGTAAAAGCCTGTTACAAAGAACTTTTTTGTAAATTTCTTGTGTTTCTATTGTATATTATTGTGGTTTTCTATTTTGTACTTACTAATTAGATCCCAAGGGATACGTTGTAACCGACTTTTACTGTATTTATCTTATCTTATATATCTTACAAGAATATTATTGTAAGATCAACCAGGCAACTCTTATTTATTGCATTCTCTCACCTTGATTTCTCATAAAATTACATTTTAAAAATTTCCGCCAATTTTGCTAAAAAAAAATTTATTTAAAAAACTGTTAATTTTTAATTTGCTACCTGTGGGTTATAAATTCTATCTAAATTTAATACAAACAATGTAATAAGTCATTTTTCCTCCTTAAATTATATCAGAGAGTGTAACGAAGCTCCAATGAAAATGTAGTACTAACTACTAAACACAAAGGGTTGATTAAACGTTTCAAATTAAACCCTTAATTTTAATTAGGTTACTCCCTCTATGCGAGATTTAGTCAGATTATTCAATCCCGAAATTTTACTAGGACACATTGTTTCAGGTTCCTTAATAATAATAACCCCATCTTAAGGCATAAATTCTCATATATTCTGCTTAAAATTGTTAAGGTCTAGGAATCTACAATTTTTTTAATTAGCGCACTCCACTGGGCACATTTTCTATATATTTGAAGCGTTTTTGTTTCTTGTGTGTTGTCACATTAAACTCTGATTAACAACTGGGTTTTTTACAATATTATCTTGTTGATTGTACCTTGTTGTACAAATTCAGTGATTGGTTTTGAGCACATTTTTCAGGTATTTTAAACACTTTTGTTTCTTGTGTGTTTTTTCGTTAAATTTTGATTAAAGTAAGAGTTTGTTACGATATTTTTCTGTTGTAAATAATCTAGATTATTAATGTTTTTGCAGTTTTAATAATTCATCCTAACTTTAGTGTATATTCTAATTTAAGATATTTAATAAATAAAATAGAAATGATAAATTAAGCTCGTTTTGTATGATAAATAAATGAGTTTGTTAAATCCACCTGTTCTATACAAGGATTACGAATGGAACTAAAAACGAACAGGACTAAAAACGTCAATAAATATATGAGTTAGTCTGACAAAAAGTACAAACAAAGTTTAACCCTTGACCCTTTTAACTTTCTGTCGGCTACATCTAATCAATACAATAAATAATAAAAAGTTAAACAAAATTATAAAATCATAAAATAAATTCGAAAACACGTTTTCCCACTTTAAAATTCCTCACGAGATTAATCCTTGTTTTTGTTTCAAAGAGATATAATTAAGCTTAAATTATTATCCTGATGTTTGAAACTTATCTTGAATATTTCACTAATCACAATATTTTTTTGTAAGTACAAAAAGACATCACAGACTATTATGGCGATAGTAGAAGGAGGCTTGTGGCAATATTACGGATACCGAAGCGGCCAATTTGCATATTCCTGTTAGAATAAAATTTTCTAGCTAACTTGCAGCGAGATATTTTGTATAAGAAGAGATATAAAGTGTTGGAACATGCGAGAGGTTTTTTAAAACGAAATTTCCGGCCGAAATAAGACATTATTTACATTTTTCAACAAACATTTACATAAAGGAATTTTGACGATTTAGGACAAGAGGTATAACCGATCAAAGGACGCAAAAAAACAGAGAATTTCACAAATTTTTGCGGCAAATATGACATTTTTCATTAGACAAGCCGTTTGAAGAAAGCGAAAGATTTGGTTTATTAACGAATAATTTATTTAAGACTACTATTTACACGAACAACACAGATCACACAGTGTAACGCCTACGATTATCGCTCATTTTGTCGATTTGTTTTCGAGATAAGTAAACATAGATACTACAAAACTTTTCCTGGCAACAGGATTGTCTCTACTAATGTTTATACTAGGTCAACGCTTTATCACTTGCATATTACAAATTCTCATATATTCTTTATTTATCTAAAACGATGTGTAATCATTCTTCGGATTCAGTCAATAATCATGGCTAATATTTCTTAGAATCATGCACTGTAAAGTCAAATCAACAAAGTTATTGGTTGTTTTCGGTGTAGTAAGAAGTGCCAAAATGTAAAAATTATTTTTACTGGTGGTGCACTTTAAATTAAAAAACATTTTGTATAATATCCAGATTACCAAACAGTGCACACACGTGATCGTTTTGATTAGTTACCTTATTGACGTTTTGCAGTTTTTTTTGTCTATTTTCTCATAATTCTAACGTAAGAAGAAACAGATGAAAAAATGACTATTTTAAACAAATTTAACAAAAAAAAAATACCAAAAACTAAGTTTAGAAGAAATAAAAGTAAAAAAAAGATCCTAGAAAAATCAGAAAATATTTCAGAAAACTTAAAAATTAAAAATCGATAAATAAAAGTACAAAACAATACATAAACAAAAGAATAAAAAATTTTTATAGCACTATAGATTTTTGAGAAATATTCTAAAGACGTAGACCGGAAATTTAAAGATTTACGTTTTTGATGGCTTAAATAGCAGTTTTGTGGTACCAAATTGTAGATAAGCTGTTGTATAAAACTTAAAAAATTTTTAAAATAATAAATAAAAAACCTAAAAGCAGAATAGTAACAAAACAATTTTCTAGGTATTTTCTACCAAATATTTTTGCTACCACTTTTAAACTTACAACTTAAAATTGTTTAAAAATTTTGGTTTACATCATTCTTCTCATTGCTACAAAAGTCAATAATTATTTACTTTATTTTTTATTTATTATGTGAACACGGTTTAGGAATGTTTTATCCGCACTTTGCTGTAAGTGAGCTGTTGCTGTTGGCTTTTCTAGATGTCAATAAAGCCAGTTCTAGGTAAATAAGGTAAGAGGTTCTCTCATTGCAACTAGTTTTAATTTTGAGGTGTAGATAGTGGAACGGAATAAATTGGATACACCAAGTCTTGCTATAAAATTTTAGTACTGGATAGCGAGTTAATGTAGCATGAAATAAAGTTGAGTAAAGTAAATCTTTTTCGTCGAAATCTTCAAAAATGATTAGGAACCGGCGTATAGATTTGTGATTTAGTGAAAATCTCCTATCGGCCAATCGGATAACTTCCTTGTAAATCTGTGTTCAATGAACAGTCGAGTGAAAATCTGCAAATGACGCGCGAGAATCTGGCAACGTTATCCGACTTTATCTCTCGATGGATATAAAATGCGATGATTAATATCCCTTTCGCTGTGATTTTGTTATGCCACGTCTCTAGCGAGCTCACCTTTAAATGTCGCAATATTAGGTCAAATACTCTAACCTTTCAAATTTGCCATTTAATTGGGAAAAAATACCTAAAAGCATTATCATAGCTTCTGTCAGTTGCACTCATTTATTTCAAAAATGTTTTATATTGTCTGAACATTTCCGCTGATCCTTGTATACCTATTGTGCTGTCTTTAACAATTGTCTGTTTCAGTAATGCGAGTCGAAACGATAATGGCGTTGGGTATAACTACCATACAAACTTCTCTACGAAAATGCTTTAGGGAACTCTGATGTCTAAATTTTAAACGAGACTGAAAAATTGCACCGGAATTTCACACTATTGATTTTATGTCCGGCTGGTTTGTCAAGTTCTAAGAGAGCTTCACAACTATTTGAAAGTGCCGCCGACGAGCCTTCTTCTATTAAGTGCTGAACACTTCACTTGAAACTCGTGATGTGTGCACACACAAAAAATACAAACGGTAGCATCGTTCTAAATGTTCAAAACACATTTTAGTGAAAGATAATAAGTGTTGTAACAAAAAAATAGCAATATCGTCGCTATTTTAAAAGTATGTCATCGTGGGGCACACGAGTATGTCACACTTTAAAATACTTACAGGGTACTATATTTTGACCATTAATTTGTTTTTGCGCGATTGGTTGTTTTTATCAGTTTACTGTGCCTGTTTCCATGACGGTAGGTTGCTGTTACTGGTTGCTTAGTGTAACAAAACGGTAAGTAATTCACTTACCGTCCAGTGAACGGTAAGCAATTAAATCTAAAAAAAAAAACAATTTTGCGATTTATTTATTAAAATTAAATGTACAGTTATTATAATTAATAGTAGTAATACCACTCGCATTTGAGTTTCTAGTGTTAATAGACAATAGTGTTCCGACGTAGAAGTCCCAGGTTGTTGTAATAGTCCACCAACATCGCTGTGTAAAATTCTATGAGCAAATTCAATTTTGTTTTGGAGGGAATCTTCCACATAACTCTCGGCCACCGTTGATGAACGCCACCTACCATGTCTTTTTAGTCCCAACACATCAACTCCGTTATTCGCCAAAAGTGTAGCCGATGTGCGTCGAAACGAGTGTCCAGTAAAACCTTCAGGAGCTTGCAACTTTAAATACTTTGCAATTTTTGACGGCCAGCCTCCAATTGTGTCTTTTCCTGTGACTTGCCTAGTGCCTTTGCCATTTCGATAGTTCAGAAATAAATGATCTGACGTTGGTTTGCTTGGTCGAATTCTTATATATTTTCGAAGTATTTCCAAATAATGAACTGCGTCAGTTTCTTTATTAATAACTGTGAACGTTCGCTGAATATTCGTTTTTGTATTTGGAATATTTACTATAAACATTTCTTCATGTTCTTCTATGACACTCATTTTAATATTGTACAATTCCTCTCGTCTACAAGCGCCCGATACTCCCAATATCATTGCTACCTGCAAATATATTGTTTCCTTAGAACTCAGATGTACCACCTCATCATCTACAACATACCTTTTGAATTAAAAATTGTTCGTCTGGTGATTCATTCAAGAATTTTTCCATGTCTTCTTTGGTAAAAATTTTAGCCTTCTTAGGCCGATATCCAATATTTTTTCTCTTAAGATAAGCAATTAATGTAGCCAACTTAGAAATATCGATAGCATCATGGAGAAAAATTGTACTCTTCAGCATAGAATACTCCGCCCATAAACTGCCTGGGGCCTTCAAGTGTCCACTTCTCACCACAAAATACGCTAACAAGCTCTGTTCATTTACAGAAACCTTCTTTGCTTCACGCCATTCCTTAAACAACTTGTATGTCTGTTCATATCGGGCTTTAGATTTTTCTGGAATTATTGCCGAACATCCTTCTTGCCAAGCGTCTTCTAAATCATCCGGTAGATCATCACTATCGCTCATATTTGCTTCGAAAACGGAACCACAAAACAGAACTATGTAGGAATGATTGTATCAAAAAGACAGTTTTACTTGTTTGGAACAATACCATAGCAACCGTGGAACAGCCACCCAAAGTTTTCAGTTTCAATCTTCCTGATTATCACAAATGTATTGATATAAATTATTATTATTATTATTATTCTAGAAACTCCAATCGCGCAAAAAACGTTATAAGCATGTCGAACGTTAAGGATTACCGTTCTCAGACAATAATTGGAATCGTCGCTTCGCTCCTCCTCCAAACAATTGTCTTCGAACGGTAAGCATTCCTTACCGTTCTCCATACTTAATATACTATTAGGAATATAATTTCATATGTAATTACTAAATAAAATAAAAAAATCCAATCGGAAAATAATGATAAATAATTAAAAAAATATCTATTATATCTCAATTATTTATAATAAAATAAATTAAGAAGTATACTCGCCACTATCATTGTAATTGCTTCTATCATTGTTATTTTTATCCTAATTAATTTTAAATAAATAAATTAAAAAATAAACTTGACACTATTATTGTAATTTCTATTTATTATTGTAGTTTCTATCATTGTTATTATTATCCCAATTATTTATGACAAAGTAAATTAATAAAAAACTCGCCACTATCATTGTAACTGTTATTGTTACTTCAATTATTTATAATAAAGTAAATTAGTAAAAAAAAATGTCACTGTTATTGTATTGCCCCTATTATTGTTATTATTTTCTTAATTATTTTTAATATGATTGATTGGAAAACAGATTTGTTCTAACATTGTAACTGTTTTTATCACTGTTATAATTAATTTAATTATTTATAATAAAGGAAATTAGAAAAGAAAACTCTCTTGTTATTGTAATTGCTTCTATCATTGTTATTATATACTCCAAATATTTATAATACAGAGTATTAGAAAGAAAACTCGTCACTATTACTGTAATTGCCTTTATCATTGTTATTATTACTCTAATTATCTATAATAAAGTAGATTTAAAAAAACTTGCAACTCTTATTGTAATTGCTTTTATTATTGTTATTATTATCTCATTTATTTATGATAAAGTAGATCAATAAGAAGACTTGCCACTATCATTGTTATTGTATATCTCAATTATTTATAACGAAGTGTATTGACAATGAGACTTGCCACTATCACTGTAAATACTTGTGTTATTGTTATTATTACCGCAATTATTTATGATAAAGTAGATTAATAATAAGACTCGCCACTATCATTGTAATTGCCTCTATCATTGTTATTATTTTTTCAATCATTTTTAATATGACGGATTGAAAAAGAGATTTGCTTCTATCATTGTAATTGCTGCTATCATTGTTGCTTCAATTATTTATAATAAAGTAGATTAATAGGAAGACTCGTCACTAACATTGTAATTGCCTCTATTATTGTTATTACTTTCTTAATTATTTTTAATATGATCGATTGGGAAAAAAATTTGTCTCTAACATTGTAACTGTTCCTATCCTATCACTGTTATTATTCCTTCAATTATTTAGAATAAAGTAAATTAGAAAAAAAAATTGTCACTGTCATTGTGATTGTTGCTATCATTGTTATTATTATCCTCATTATTTATAATAAAGTAGATTAATAAAAAACTTGCCAATATCATTGTAACTGTTTCTATCATTGTTATTATTATCCCAATTATTTATGATAACGTAGATTAATAAGAAGATGCGGCACTATCATTGTCTTTATCATTGTTATGATTACTCTATTTATTTATAATAAAATAAATTTAAAAAAATCTTTCCATTATCATTGTTATTATATACTTCAATTATTTATAACAAATTGTATTGTTAAAAAAACTCACCAATATTATTGTTATTATATACCTTAATTATTTATAACAAAGTGGATTAGAAAAGAAACTCGCTACTATCATTGTAATAGTTGCTGTCATTGTTATTATTATCTTGAGCTAAAGGCAAACTTGCTTAAAATACAAATGTAACAATCAAACGAGCTGAAAGCTCGAATACAATTAATTACAAACAATTTATAACAGTAAACAGTAAAATATTTAGTTAAATTTTAAAAAAGAAATAAGATTTGCAAGTAAAATAGTCGTGCTGATAGCGTTTTCTAGATCCTAGACTCACAATTATTGGTCTTAAACATTCCCCGAATAATTGTGCGTAATATAATTTATAATCTTAGCTATTAACATAAACAAATTATTTTGTAAAAATTGTTTTGATGTTTCTTAAATGAGGTTATTTAATTCTATTCTATTCTGTTTGACTTCTTAGAAAAAAAGAGATAATGATTTAAACACCCAAATAAAAAAATAAGACACCTTATTTGGTGTTATCCAGCAGATACAACACGCATTTATCTTAAAAATAAAAAATACTTAAGCAAATAATCTTGTATATTTATAGTAAAATGGCGCAGACAGTTGAAAAAAATTATAAAAATTAGTTAAAGAAATTCGTTTAATTAAATCAGAAATATTTGACCAATTTAGAATAAATTTTATTGTGATTGAAAGAAAAAGAATTTTTAATTATTATTGAAGTTGGTATTTAGACCACAATGAAACGTTTTAATAATGTCAGCGAGAATTTAATTAATAAATTTGTTATTGATTTAGTAGACAAACACTGTTTAATTTAATGCAAAATTAATGTAACAGAGATGTTAATTGAATTTTTTTTAATTCAGTAAATATGTGTAAAGTGAAAAAAGTTTTTGTAATAATATTTTATATTTACCTAAATTTTAATGAAATGTAGTGTGTAATTTTCAATTTTGAGCATACTTGAGGTAAACATTACCGAAATGTGGGTGTTATGATAAGTTACGTCCGTTTTAAGAGCAAACTGAATATGGATAATTTTAGTCAGGCTGTTATCTATGTACGTGTTTATAGACCATTCACACTGGAACTGTTGTCATTCTGCTCCATTTTCATAAACATTGTAGCCGTATATATAGTTTTAATAGACAAGAGAAACCAAATTCGAGAAAATAGCTTCAGAAAGTTTTAGATCCAGATCGCACCGCAAGATATCACACCGAGGCGTAAAATTTGATAAAATTTAAACTTAGCAAAAACGTTTGATTAGATAACAAAGGTGACTGACCAGAACATAGTCAGTCAGATAGTGAGAACAACACAAGCAAATTAAGTGAACGATATTAGTAAAACATCGGCGATTGTATTATATTGTTGTAATATTAGTGTAAATAGTATAAATAAAATAAAGAATAATATTTAAAAAACGCAAATTTGCATAATCTTAGTAATCCAAATTACAATCGACCGCAAAATTAACTGGACACTAAGTTTTTTGGAAAAATAAAAATAATTTCAATTGAAAATGTGCAATGATATACATTTAAATTGAAATCAAGATCATTTTGATTAATAATGTTCCTTATTTCCTCCTCGCGCTTGAATTACAGCTCTCATTCGTCGAGGCATACTTGCAATCAAGTCTGCGATCTCATCTTGGGCTATTAGCTCCCACTCATTCAGCAACGCCTGTTCCAGCTCAACTGTTGAATGAAACTCGCCGTAGTTCTGCCTAATCCTTTTCCCCAGGTTGTCCCATATGTGCTCAATGGAGTTTAGGTCAGGGCTCATTGGAGGCCATCTTAGCACCTGAACATTAACGTCGTGAAGGTACTGACGCGTAATCTAGGCTGTGTGAGAGCGCACTGTCGTGCATTAAGAGAAACTCTTCTTCTACAAATGGTGCAAAAGGAACCACATGCTTTTGTAAGCACTCCCTAATGTACCAGTCGGCGTTAATGCTACCTCTCCGCACCGTTAGAAAAGCTGTATGAGCCTCCAAAGAAATTCTTCCCCATACCATTACACCTCCACCACCAAATGATACTCTAGGCGCAAAGCAACACTGGGCATACCGTTTCCCCAGGCGTCTAAATACTCGTTAACGACGATCAGGTGAATACCTAGTGAAACGCGACTCATCCGTAAAGAGAACGGAGCTCCATTCGTCCATATTCCAATCAACATGATTTCGCGCAAATTCCAATCGCTGTCTGCGATGCTCTGCATTTAACTTAGGGCCAGTAGCAGGTGGATGTGATGTCAAATTGTTTTCTTTCAATCTTCTTAAAACAGTATCAAGAAAAATCATGGTCCCATAAACATCTGCCAGTCTCCTGGCTAAAGCTGTAGCAAGAAGAGTCCTTTTTCGCAGCATTTGTAATCGAAGAAATCCGTTTTCCACTTCATTTGTTACTCGTTTTCTGCCTTGTCCAGGTCTTTTAGAATAGGAACCAGTTGGCCTAAACCTTTGTATCGCATCGGATACCGTGCTTTTAGGACAGCCAAGCACATTTGCAATAAATCGTCTGCTGCTTCCATCATTGTGTAAAGCAACAGCCTGGGCAGCTTCTTCGGGACTCATTACAATATAAATCGCCTCTACAACAAATCTCTTCCCCACAAAGCCAAATTAAAAAAACCAGAACCAGCTATCGACACAAATTTGACAGGCGTGTAAAACAAACAAAATCTTTCTGATTGGAAACCGCCTAAGGAAATAGGTACAAAAAGTAATCTACGTGATAGTGGTTAACCCAAAAAACTTAAATATCTTTTCTTTTAGTTGTTTTTTATGTGTAGTCATATAAGATCAATGTAGAGAGCGTTTCTGCAAATTTACGGAACAAAAATCAAGTGTCCGGTTAATTTTGCGGTTGAGTGTAATAAACAATCAACAATATAAAAAACTTGTAGCAATTAGTGTGTCATTTAGCTTGTCATTTCCAGCAAAATACGATACATTCTCTTAAAATTTTCTCGCTAAAAAATAAAGTTTGCCCTTTACTCTCAAAATAATTAAAAGCAAGTTTTCACAACCCCCAGCTTTCTTTCAAACAAAAAGAATCTCGAAGGTGGGTATAGAACAATAGACTCTTGGACAATTAATATGAAAGAACAAAAGATAAGGTCGCTCGACCGAGAAATATCGGACTATCTTCCATCTGTCAGACGGATGGTTGAATGAATATATGCGGTCCTTCTGGAAGCTCTTTGTTGTTTCAGATACCGGTGTTCAAAGTACACGAATTTCGAACGACAATGTATTCATTTTTAAGCGCCATCTTTGTTTTCGTAAGGATTTGCAGGATACTACGAGAGGACTTAATCATTTTCAAACTAGATTTTAATAAAAACTAGAACGTTAACTATAAGCGTTATAAAAAAAATTTAAGCTTGGTTTAAGACTGGCCCGGCGCATCCACCATTTTTATTTCCAAAAAAAAGTTTTTGTTGTTAAATATCTAGTTTTTTTTATTGTTTATTAGCATTTTTTTAATACAATAACAGTGACAACAATTAACAGTTTGTTGTACATTGTCAACTCTGCAATTTTTTACAGCGAAATTGGCGCCAAATTTAAATAATAAATTTTTAAAACATGATTTTGTTCTAAAAATTTTTTTTGCTGATAGAAATCATATAAAGTTATTAATAACTAAAAAACCTGTTTTTAAAAAATTAAAAATTGTCTCTAGATGGCACTACTTGACGCATTGTAGAAACCTGTAAAGTTACTAAGCAAAAAATCTATTAAAAAACTTAGCGTTATGCCAAATTAATTTTCATTTAAAGTAAACCTAAAAAACTGTTTTTCATCAATTTTAAATAATAATCTTTCATTGAAATTTGAGATAATTTAACGCAAAACACTTTTATCCAAATTTTACATCTACAATTACAGTTTTCATTCTCTCATGACTAGAGGGCCGCTAGTTCTGCTAAAACTAAATGGACCGACTTAAAATAACTGTCAATCAACGCAAAAACAATTTTAATGTTTAATAATGTCAAAAATTTCGCCATTAAAACAGAAAAAAACTTGTTGAGGGTCAGATAATATCTGCTTATATCAGTTGTACTACATAACTGTAATAATACCTAAAAAAATTTAAAGTAGGCACTTACATCAAAAGCAAAACTCTTGTCTTTTATTGTTTTATCAATTTACCTTGTTTGCTAATTAAATTTAATTCCTAATGGTTAAAGCATCGAAATATTTTCAAAAACCTTGCTTGAAGCAATAAGGGTCAAGAAGCGTTTATTTATAAACCGAGATGTTCGTGTTAAAATCCAAACAGGTGTCAATTTCCTCCCCTTCTAATCGGATAAAAACCTCACTCCTGGCATAACTCCCACACATTCTGGTATCGGTTCCAATCTTACGCAATTAATATATAATTGGTGTTTAAAGTGTCCGTAAAGAGGCTTTTCTAAATCGAGTCGGTTAATTATGCGGTTTCAGGCCACCTGCCCGAAGCGAGAATTCTAATAAACATAAATTGGTCCGGAGGGAGCGGTCCGGAAGCGCGCCGACGACCAATTAAATCGCAATTCATAAATCATTTCCGGTTTTGTTGTTATTATTGCAAAGAGTGAAAAATCATTTTTCTAAAGAACAAAACTTGAGTCGAAATGATAAATACCACTTCAGTTTTGATAAAAGAAACGAGAATTGAATAAATGAAAATTCGTTTTGAGCAGCGAACGCCACCAAAAAGTCTACCACGACTTTAGAAAAATGAGATTTTTATCCATTATCTAATTCACTAAAAAATGTCTTTTTTTGTAAAGAGAGAAACTGGGATATAAGGCCTCAAGGAGGATTTTCAAACTAATTAAAACCACAACACCCATGCTATAGCAATTTACATGGATATGGTCAAATTCCGAACGGACCCTCCAAATTAATTACTTACAAGCATCTAGATTACACAAGAATTAAGGAAAATTTAAAAGACCCAAAATTCTTTGTCTCTTAAATTGCGTTATAGAAGATTTAAAACGAACTTGCATAAAGCCTTTTGTATTTTTAGATAAAGAATATTATGTAATTAAAAAAAAAGAACAAAAAACAAATTACAAGTGTTTCATTTATTGCTTGTATTATAAACATTTATTAATTAAATTTAAGACTTGATAGTTTAAATAAAATTGTATAGCAATTGTTAATTATTTGTTGAGACTTTCACTTATCTTCTTACAAATTTCTCTTTTGATATTTAGTATGACGAAAGAAAATTTCGGAAAAAACCAACAACTACCATTGATAAACCGCCTCTTTAGTGTTATCACGTTATCAGTTCTTTTGTTAATTTGAATAAACTATTTTTTTGTACACGCTCTTAAAAACAGTTATTTTACGGACTATTTTGAGTCCGTAAAATCAGTCTTTTTCGGACTGAATTCCGAAAAGTTGCCATGGCAACTTGTGAGGATCACTTGGGTAAATAAAGCAAAAATGGTTAAATATGAGAATTAAGAAACTTTATTATATGTTATATCAAATAGTTACAGCAAGATTAGGTTTGCAAAGTATGTATTAATAACAAAAAAATCAGTTATAATACACTCAATCACAAAATTAACCCGACACTTGATTTTTGTTCCGTAAATTTGCGAAAACGCTCTTTACATTGATTTTATATGTCTGCACATAAGAAACAACTAAAAGAAAAGATATTCAAGTTTTTTGGGTTAACCCCTATCACGCAGATTACGGTTTGTACCTATTTTCTTAGGCGGCTTCCAATCAGAAAGGTTTTGTTTGTTTTAGAAGTCTGTCAAATTTGTGTCAATAGATGGTTCTGGTTTGTTTGATTTGCCTTTTTGGGAAAGAGATTTGTTGTAGAAGCGATTCATATTGTAATGAGTCCCGAAGAAGCTGTCCAGGCTGTTGCTTTACATAATGATAGACGCAGCATACGATTTATTGCAAATGTGCTTGGCTTTCCTAAAGCACAGTATCCGATGCGATACAAAGGTTCAGGGCAACTGCTTCTTATTCTAAAAGACCTGGACAAGACAGAAAACGAGTAACAAATGAAGTGGAAGACCGATTTCTTTGATTACAAATGTTGCGAGAACGGACTCATCCTGCTACAGCTTTGGCCAGGAGACTGGCGGATGTTTATGAGACTATGATTTTTCCAGATACTGTTTTAAGAAGGTTGAAAGAAAACAATTTGACATCACATCCACCTGCTACTGGCCCTAAGTTAAACGCAGAGTATCGCAGACAGCGGTTGGAATTTCCGCGAAATCATATTGATTAGAATATGAACGAATGGGGCTCCGTTCTCTTTACGGATGAGTCGCGTTTCACTAGGTATTCACCTGATCGTCGTCAACGAGTATTTAGACGCTCGGGGAAATGGTATGCCCAGTGTTGCTTTGCGCCTAGAGTAGCATTTGGTGGTGGAGGTGTAATGGTATAGGAAGGAATTTTTTTGGACACTCATACAGCTCTTGTAACAGTGCGGAGAGGTAGCATTAACACTGACTGGTACATTAGGGAGTGTTTACAAGAGCATGAGCATGAGCCAATTGTAAGGGAAGAGTTTCTCTTAATGCACGACAATGGGCGCTCTCACACAGCCCAGATTACGCGTCAGTACCTTCACGACGTTAATGTTCAGGTGATAAGGTGGCCACCCATGAGCCCTGACCTAAACCCCATTGAGCACATATAGGACAACCTGGGGAAAAGAATTAGGTAGAACTACGGCGAATTTCATACAACAGTTGAGCTGGAACAGGTGTTGCTTAATAAGCGGGAGTTAATAGCCCAAGATGAGATCACAGACTTGATTGCAAGTATGCCTCGACGAATGAGAGCTGTAATTCAAGCGCGAGGAGAAAATACTCGCTACTGAAACAATTTTTTTTTGCAGTTTTCTTAATTTTGCTTTGCTTTGTTACTTGAAATCAAATTTTTGTTTAATTTGTAACTAAATATTTATTTTTGAACATTATTAATCAAAATTATCTTGATTTCAATTTAAATGTTTATCATTACACATTTCAATTAAAATTATTTTGATTTAAATTTTTGTCACTGAAATTTTTCCAAAAAACTTAGTGTCCGGTTAATTTTGCGGTTGAGTGTATTTAATAGATACTTAGTCCGCTAAATAAAAATAAAATAAATAATTTTGCGCACTTTCAAAGCAGTTACCTCCAAACGAAATACCCGAACTTGAGGGTGTCGTGTTAATTTCTTTTAACGATGCAATTTCGGTAGTAACAGATATTTTGTTAATCGATAATGATTTATTAGTTTCCTTTTCTCTTATTAACTTTCTGCACACCTTTTTCTTCTTCTCAATTGATTCTTCTATATATGACTCTGCTGTTGATGATCTGGAGAGTAATTATTTATAATAAAAAGACAATGCTTTTGTTTAAAACTGACCTCCATCTTTTTAACAATTTTAACAAAGTCAAATCTACGTCAGCATTTGCCGCCAAAGCCGCAAAACTTCTTCGAAGGCAATGTCCTGTATATTCTGCCAAGTTTGGTAGTTTCAGAAATTTAGAAACAATAGAGAGCTTTTAATATGGAATAAATACAAAGCTCACTAATTTCGAAAAATATTTGTTCTAATTACATTATGGTGGCCGAGCAAGAGCTTAAGAGATAACTTTGTTATCCGCCAACATTATTATACCAACTCTTGCTACCTTCCAGTATTTTTCGTTTGATGACACACTGTGTCTGACTATACAACTATTAGCCGAACTTCGCTTGATATAAGCGAGTTCTCCCACCAATTCCAATCAAACACAACGCTTCGAGATACACTGTACTGATGAGGGGCAAAAACCCCGAAACTCGTATACAGTTTCTCGACGTTGTTGTTTGATTGGAACTCTTTTGCTTATTACATTACTCATACGAATTTCTTTTAGTGCGATTTAACAAAAAAATTTTGTTTGTAACACATGAATTAACTATTGCAACCATTTAATACCATTTATTAAACCACGAAAGCATTTAGACTAAATAATGACCCAAATTTTGATTTGAGACTTTACTAAACATAAACCGTTAATATTAAACTATTCCAATCATTAAATCGATTAACTGAGTCTAGTTTCATTCAACGAAACTAATTATTTGTTACTTCCGGTGTCTATTAACGCAATTAAACACTATTTTCCACTGTGAAATTTCACACAAATCGTGCCATCTTTTATAATTCACGATCTACATACTCGTACAATGTCCAGATTTTTTATTGTTAGTCCAAACGTTTTTAAATCTGAGTTTTTTTTTTGTAATTTACACAGTAATAACTACGATTGCCGTCACTTTGCTAAGCCGCTCACTTTTTAATTGTTTGTCTGGTTTTCACTAATCCTAGGTCCTAGTCCTGGTTTCCACTAGATCATTGTCTTCTCTTGCTTGTATAACAATACTTTTTTCTAGCACGTATCTAAAAACAATAACATCGTTATTATTGATTGGATCATAAGTGCGACTAATAAAAGTTTCGCAGAATTTAACGCTACACCACGACTTATAACGCAATGTTCTTTTGGTATTTATTTAAAACTGTTTTTTTTAAATTGTTTGTAATAATATTACAAAAACGTAAATAAACTTCTCGTAAAAAATCCTGTAATTTCTCACAAACCGTCTTGATCTAATAAATCCTCTTTAAGCGGAATTCCGTTATTATGTCATAAATTACAGCAAGTTGCAGTTCCATCGTCAAATTTTGCATCGCATTTGATTTACGAGCTTAGTTGAGTCTCGAGCACTTTTTCCCCCTAAATCGAATCTAAATTCAATTAAAGGTAATAAAGTTCGAAGGTGATATTCTTGTTAGTGGTCGGCTTTATGCCTCTACAACGCCATTAAGGCATTAACTCGTAATCGCGTACTGGGCAATTTCGCCGACCTGATTAAATTTTCGTTCGTATTATTGCTAGATTTATCAAACTCGCTTCCTAAATATTGAAATTGCATACACAATATTTCTAGTGTTGAATTATTCGTGTTTTAACGGCCGTTTGCAATTAATCAAATAACTTTGCCGAGATGCGGTTTGTATTAAAATTTAAGGGGAAAAGCTCAAACAACAGTTTTTCAAAGTCGCTTTGCTACAAAAGCCAAAGCGATTTAAATGATGAGTTTTAAATGCCACCTGTTAAGATTCGGAATCGTGACGAAATTCTAAAGAAATAAAACGATTCGAGGATAGATTAAAACAGGAAAATGCACTTTAATTACTCTTGATCTAAGTTCTCATTTTAATTTAGAAGATTCTTAAAAACACAAGAAACTTTTTACAAAACAAAATTCCTAAGAAACCAACAACTACCACCTGACATTCCGTCTCTTTGCTTCCACTACCTGACTGACTAGGTCTCAGTCAGTGTTCTTTTTTATATTATAATGAAACATGCTTGCTAGAATATGCCAGATGTTTTGTGACTTAGCTAAATTTAATAGAAAATAGTTAAATAATTAGAGTCTCTTTATATTATGACAATGTCGATATCTGTATTAGATTAATAACAATAACCTTATTATTATAATAATATTTAAACGATATTTCAAGTGTTGAATTGTTGATGTTTTAAGAACCGTTTCAATTAATTAAATAACCTTGCCGAGATGCAGTTTGTATTAAAATTAAAGAGAAAAGCGCAAACAACAGTTTTTCAAAGTCGCTTTACTACAAAAGCCGAAGCGATTTAAATGGTGAGTTTTAAATGCCACCAGTTAAGATTTGAAATCGTGACAAAATTGTAAAGAAATAAAGAAAAAATGGAGCGATTTTTCTGCATTCTTATTTATTTAGAGCTATCTTCTTCCACTGCTTTATTTGTAACTTTAGTAAGTCGTTCTTGACAGTTTTCTACTAAGCCAAATCATATTTGTGGTTTTCTACAATGTCATTTTTACTAATCTTGCTATTTTATCGAATCTTTCACAGTCTTTTAATGTTTGGTATAATTGCTTTCTGTTTATAGTGTTGTAAGCCATCTTGAAGTCGATAAAAAGCAAGTATTTTTTTAATTTTTGTTGGTGACTTCACTCTTGTATCTGTTGTAGCAACAATCTTTGATTTGCTATGGATTTTCTTTTCTAAAACTACTACTTCTTCCACATGCTCCTTTAATTTATTATTTAATACTGTTGCCATTATCTTATATACAGCCTTCAGTAACGCTATTCTTCTATAATTTTTACAATTTGTCTTATCTTCTTTAATATGGATTAGAAATAATATTGCTGTTCTTGACTTGCAGCATTTGTTCTTTTATATGTTTCTCTTCCGCACTTTATCATTTCTTTTTGTATGTGGTTTTCTTCTGGGCTTATGTTGTTTTTTTGTTTTTTTATAATATTTTTAGCTTAATCATATCACGTTTTTCAAAACTATTGTCATCTAGAGTGCTATTGAAAAGTGAGATGCAAGAAAATTCATGTCTTAGGTTGGATTTAAGCCTAGTTTTGAAATTTTTATGATTATGTGACGTGAGGTTATGTTCTATTTGTGTAAATTTGTCTGCTAATTTTATACTTCGCTGCATTTTCGGTTGGTTAAGTTGAAAAATTAGTAGTTTAAAGGAACAAGATGGCTTTCAACGAGCAACAGAAGCGCTTCATGTTAGAAGCATACTTCAGAAATGATCAGAGAGTCGACGAACAGTGGGTTTATTCGATAAACGCCGCATTTGAGGATTTTCAGAAAGAGTTTCAGTCGAAATCTGCGCCGTGTTGTGGATTTGTACAGGGAAACAGGGAGTGTGAATCGCAAGGCAGGTGAAAGCAGACCACGAGTAAGAACCGAAGCAAATGTGGAGACCGTAAGAAATATTATAGACTAAGAGCCTAGCACCTCGGTTTGTCATCTGCGACAACAGATGAACCTGACTCACAGCACTTGATGGCGGAAAAAAACTCATAAAGAATTGCTGCTAATTGATTTGCCACAGAGACAGGCAACCAGCCAGTGGTTTCTGCAGAATCTTGCCAACAATGACGAAGCACTTGAAAAAACATTTTTCACTGACGAGGCTTGGTTTCATCTTTCCGGCTATGTTAACTCACTGAACATGAGGATGTGAAGCGGCAAGAATCCTCATTATTACGTTGAGGTTCCTTTGCACCCGCAGAAAATTAGAGTGTGAGCTGCATTAAGCAATCGTCGTCATATTGGACCCAAGACCTTAAGAAAACAACTATATAAATAAAAATGTTGCAAGAATATTAACATGTCAGAGATACCGTCTTGAAATCTTCACTCCCTTTATAAAGCAGCTGCTGGATGACGAACTGCAGCAGGAATATTTCCAGCAGGACGGTGCGCGTATTTACACCACTCGGGATAATCTCAACTTTATTTGTGAATTCTTCGATAACAGAGTGATCTGTTTAAGAAGTCTGTTTGCAGACAAGCATTGCACGGTTCAACCCGTTGGAAAAAATACAATCGCAAAAGTTCCAAGCAAAGTTGCCAGTTTCTTGGCTTTACTAAATGCAGAAGCTTACACAGGGCATTGTCTACGCCAGACTTTTGCTACTGCCTTAGTCAATGCAGGGACAAGTATGACAAGACTCAAGAGACACGGCGGATAGCGGAGTCTGACTGTAGCAGAAGAATGTTTGGCTGAAAGCATAGAATTAAAGAACAAAACGGCAAAAATGTTAGCTGGTGTATCGGATGAAAGAAGTGCAGTATCAACGTTTGACTGCAGTCATACATGCACTAGCAGCACTTCAATGGAGAAATCGTTTAATTGTAGTGACACGGCAAACAATTTTAGTGGTAGATTTGAGAACTGTAGCTTTGTTTTTCTTGCTTCTTCTGAATCTAGATTGGAGAGAATTAAGAATTTATAATTGCCTGCTATAATTCCCACGGGAGTTATGAATGTCTTAATAGTTACCGTAACTAAGGTAATATTTGACTATATTGATTATGTAGGAAATAAAATAATTATTAGTATTTTAATAAAAACAACAATAGCAATCACACAGTACTAAAAACTGTTAAATAAGTAAGCACCATCTAGTGTCAAATTAGCATAATAAAAGAGTCCTCAGCGCTTTATCCTAGAATACATTAATTAAACTTCTATTTCAAATAGGTATTTAATAAATTATTATAAAAAAACTTTAAAATCTTTAAAGAGCTTTTCTGTATGCTTGTTATTAATAATTAACTCCAAATAACTTGTTAGTTATAATCCTAAAACTTCGCAATCGGATCAACCTAACAAAGCCCCGTATCTCGATTAAAGTGCACTCATTTATAAAATCAATGTTTTGATATGTATTAATCGCTCCCCTAGTTCAGACCCGCATTCAGTTATTATCAGCCAATAATAAATTATCTTTTCCGGGTCATTATTATCAGTTCAAAATCCCCGATAAAACTAACAATTAAAAACACTCTTATCCTACTGACTGCGCCAATTTCTCTCCAATTTTATTACAATTCAGCACTCAACTAATGTTTAAAGTATAAACCAAACTCGTTAAAAAGTCTAAAAACGTGAATTACACTAATGAGTGTAGCGAAGGTTTGCCTCCCCATCTCTTTCATTAAAAACCGGCTGCATTTTAGCCATTATGCGGAAATAACGAGTCGTTGCGACTTAACTTCAACGAGCACTTGACATGATTAACCTTGAGTAACATCCCTGGATAAAAATTAATTGATTTTGGGAGGTTTTTTTAGACAACAGATATGATAAATGGAGGCAGGAGCAGGAATGATTAATTTCACTAAACGAAAAAATGATCGGTAGAGACGCCAGGTGGCCACAATATTAAACACTGTGATATAATTTTCGTTAGAAGATACGTAATTTAAGACTTAATAAAAAGTTTTAATTGGCTAAACTTAACAAAAATTAAAAAAATTTAAAATAAAAATAACATTTTTTAACGGGCTAGAGGTTAAAAATATTAATATGTATAAAAGAAATTTACTTTTACGAACATTTCGATATAACAATAAAAGAGAGTTTCGAGTATCTTTTCTTTCTATTTAAGGCGCCAAATTTAAAAATACACCAGTGCTTCTTCAAGAAAAAACAAAATTTTTGATCAATATTTGAACATCCTGTATGTTTGGCTTAAATAATGTCAAGCTTTTTTAACACTAAATTAAAAACTAAATACTGTGACATTTCAAACTCGTGTGCCTTTGTAGAATAAATAAAATTCGTTTTGATTGACATTCCGTTGCAACTTTTTTTGTAACAAAACATTTTGTTAAATAAAAAATTAAAATCTGGAATTTGTTTCACAGACACGGATATTATTACATTTCTGTGCGCCGACTTCGGGATGAAAAACGATCTCTATGGACAAGAATGATAAATTAAGAAGATTGCTTTACTCTCTAAAGTAAAATTTGTATTAGATTTCAATTTTTTAATCAGAATTTATGGAATAAAAGTTTTTAAATTAGCAGGATTTTCCTGTGGTAAAGTTATAAAATTGTTATTCTGATGTTTAATAATTTGATTATACGAACTAAGCTGATGCTCTAAACGTGTTAAAATAGTTCGTTAATGATGGATGAAAGATTTTATGTGTTGTTAAAAAGATATAAAAGGAGTAATTTCAAGTTAAAACTGAGAAATTGCGTGTTAAGAAATTTTATAAAACATTTATGTACCTAAGTAATAGTATATTAAGTATGGAGAACGGTAAGGAATGCTTACGGTTTGAAGACAATTGTTTGGAGGAGGAGCGAAGTGACGACTCCAATTAGTGTCTGAGAACGGTAATCCTTAACGTTCGACATGCTTATAACGTTTTTTGCGCGATTGGAGTTTCTAGAATAATAATAATAATTCGAAATTTGGTTTTACGGGGAAGTGGACGACAAGGCAAGAAAAAAAAAAACTGTTTTATGAGGCCAACGTTTCGAATCCTTTATTGATTCTTCTTCAAGGCTCCTAATAAATGTCAGATTTGTTTGGCATGGTACCAATTTGTCTCGGCCAGTGGTCGCCGGAAGAATAATAATAATTTATATCAATACATTTGTGATAATCGGGAAGATTGAAACTGAAAACTTTGGGTGGCTGTTCCATGGTTGCTACGGTTTTGTTCCAAACAAGTAAAATTGTCTTTTTGATACAATCATTCCTACATAGTTCTGTTTTGTGGTTCCGTTTTCGAAGCAAATATGAGCGATAGTGATGATCTACCGGATGATTTAGAAGACGCTTGGCAAGAAGGATGTTCGGCAATAATTCCAGAAAAATCTAAAGCCCGATATGAACAGACTTACAAGTTGTTTAAGGAATGGCGTGAAGCAAAAAGATTTCTGTAACTGAAAAAAGCTTGTTAGCTCTGTATTTTGTGGTGAGAAGTGGACACTTGAAGGCCGCAGGCAGTTTATGAGCGGAGTATTCTCTGCTGAAGAGTACAATTTTTCTCCATGATGCTATCGATATTTCTAAGTTTGCTACATTAATTGCTTATCTTAAGAGAAAAAATAATGGATATCGATCTAAGAAGGCTAAAATTTTTACCAAAGAAGACATGGAAAAATTTTTGAATAAAGCACCAGACGAACAATTTTTAATTCAAAAGGTATGTTGTAGATGATGAGGTGGTACATCTGAGTTCTAAGGAAACAATATATTTGCAGGTAGCAATGATATTGGGAGTATCGGGCGCTTGTAGACGAGAGGAATTGTACAATATTAAAATGAGTGACATAGAAGAACGTAAAAAAATGTTTATAGTAAATATTCCAAATACAAAAACGAATATTCAGCGAACGTTCACAGTTATTAATAAAGAAAATGAAGCAGTTCATTATTTGGAAATACTTCGAAAATACATAAGAATTCGACCAAGCAACCCAACGTCAGATCATTTATTTCTGAACTATCGAAATGGCAAATGCACTAGGCAAGTCACAGGAAAAGGCACAATTGGAGGCTGGCCGTCAAAAATTGCAAAGTATTTAAAGTTGCAAGCCCCTGAAGGTTTTACTGGGCACTCGTTTCGACGCACATCGGCTACACTTTTGGCGAATAACGGAGTTGATGTGTTGGGACTAAAAAGACATGGTGGGTGGCGTTCATCAACGGTGGCCGAGAGTTACGTGGATGATTCCCTCCAAAACAAAATTGAATTTGCTCATAAAATTTTACACAGCGATGTTGGTGGACTATTACAACAAGCTGGGACTTCTACGTCGGAAAGTTTGTCTATTAACACTAGAAACTCAAATCCGAGTGGTATTACTACTATTAATTATAATAATTGTACATTTAATTTTAATAAATAAAACGCAAAATTGTTTTTTTGATATTTAATTGCTTACCGTTCACTGAACGGTAAGTGAATTACTTACCGTTTTGTTATACGTAGCAACCAGTAACAGCAACCTACCGTTGTGGAAACAGACACAGTAAACTGATAAAAATAACCGATTGCGCAAAAAATCTTTATTAAGCTATTTGTAAGCAAAATTGACAACTATTTTATTATAACAAACAAAAAACAATATTTAAAATCTGTAAAACTAATATTTACTGCATTTGTAATGACTTTTAAAAATATAGCAAATTATGAATAATTTTACCACCAATCGGTTAAACAACTTATAATAATTATTATGCCAACACTCGCTACGTTCCAGCACTCTCCTCTAGATGGCACATTCTGTTACTAGCCAAACTCCGCTTGATATTAATATAATTGCTGTACTGATAAGGAACAAACACCCCGAAACCGGTATATAGCTTCCTGATGTTGTTTTCTAATACATAAGTCGTTTAAATTATAAAACCTTTAGTTAGTCACGTTTAATAATTTTTTTTGTAACTCAATCTCCTCCTGAAATAACTTCAATTACAATTCAGTTTTAATTGAAGCCCCGGAAATCCCCTAGTATTAGAAATCGATCCGTTATGAAATTTCTCGAGCGTACAATGTACATTCAAATAGAATAAAGGTCTGCTTTTGACACAAAACTTTGTATTTGAAATTGAATTATTTAAGCTATATACAGTGCCATAAAAAAAATTCTTTTTCCTAAACTTTAATTTGTTTGAAATGTCGTGTAATATCAAAACTATATTTGTTCCGTCTGATTGATTGAAAGCATCTGTAAAGTGCACAGTTGAAAGGTTTAAACGACCGGAAACTGCTGAAAAATAGCAAATTACATTTCAAATAAAATAAATATCTGAACAGAAGTCACAAAATGATGAATATTCAAAGGCACTCTTTCATTCCATTAATCTCCAGACAAAATATACAACAAGCAAAAAATCAATGCGAAAATAGTATATTAAAGAACGCGATTCGAAAAGTCAACTTTGTGGCACGAATTCAAGTTTATAAAACGAGCGCAAAGCGCGAGTTTTTATAAAGAATGAGTACTTTATGCTATTTTCTATTTTGTGCGTTTTACGTGATTTTTAAGTAAAAAAGTTACTTATTTAGGGACGAGATAGTTGGTAATAAGGTGTCAAACGTTTTTTAAAGTGTTTTCCGCCATTTTTCTACAAATGGTTCTTTTTTACCTACCGTATTGGTCATTGATTGCATACTCCAATTGGCACAAACACAGTAAAGAGAATCTTCAAAAACATTGTAAAATTATTCTTAAATTAATTGCGACTTTCAGCGATTTCTTTCATTGCTATTTCAGACCAACCAGTGCTATATACTCATCTAGCAAATAACTTTTAAATTATCAAACGCTATAAAAGTTGTAATTCGTCAAAATAGTGGCTGAAAGCTGTCTCATTTTAAAGCTGTTCTAACCTTAAAAGAAAGCTGAAGTTACCTCATTGTAACTGCATCTTGTCCACTCTATTTTTGAATGTTTTATAGGTTAATTGCGACACAAGCAGAAAAACATCTTAGTGGGGAATACTGGTCATTAAATGCAAAAAAAAATATTTAAATAAAAATATTATTAAAAAATATTATAAGCGTGTTACCAACCCGAAAAAACTAAATTGCACTAGTACTTTACGCACGCAATTTGGGTGCTGTATTGGCTAATACGACACCCAAATCGGTCTTTATTACAGACACAAAGTAGAAAAGACTGTTTTATAGACGAATTTTTACGATTTGAGAGACTCAACAAGAGCATTAAATTTTGTATTAATTTTTTGGAAGAAAACTACACTAAAAACTTTCTCGATTATTCAACAAAACTTTAAAGATTTGTTGTTAAAAAAAAAGAGTAGAGATGGGTTTTAGATCACTTACCGGCATTACTTCTTCCGGTTTTAGCTAATCCGGAAAAGAAAAGGAAGACGATAAAAAGGAACGTGTCCATAATGGATTGCACACGTCCACACTGATACGATTTAGACGCACCACTAAGACTCTACAGGTGCAGAGCGTCGCGACGCTGCTTCCGGGAGCTTGCGCGAAAAACGACATATCATAACTGTTACACTTGAGCGGATTAGGACGGAATAATGGACCGAGGGTGATGACACCCATGACGATTCGTGGACATGAAACAAATAACGAGAGGAGATTGGGATGTTTAGAGGAAATTAGAGGGAGATATAGTGTGGTCAAAAAGTTTAACAACGCAAATGTTATTTCTAATTTTTTGAGTTTATAATATCTTTTTTTATTTACTTGATATTTTCTGTAATAATTTTACATAAAAGTAACTCTGACAATAACGTCTGATCGGTGATCTAATAATACGTTCTTCTTATAAAGAGGTCCTTAAATCATTTGATAAATTGTAAAAATCACTTTTGTAAAACTCACACTGGCAAAACTACAGGTGGGCTAAGATAGGCACCAATCCACATAAAACGTACTATACTATGCCAAACTACAAAAAAAAAATTGTAAAATATCGTCTACAGCTTCTATAATTAATAAAACTGTAACATCCTTGACCTTATCTAAACTGATCAACAATTGAAGTAATCCACCACACAAATTGTTAATTTTACAAGATTTATTCTTGTTTTTTGTTATTTTTTTGTACTCTTTTGCCTATCTGAAGTATTTTATGGTCTATCTAGCGGTAGTTTTTGGGTGTTAATTTTAAAAACGGGCTTTTTCGCAGTTTTATCTGACAAAACAAGCAAAATGAGAATTTAACTGAGTGTCTTTTTCAGTAATATTAAAAGTGACACGTTAAAAGTATCATTGAAGGTAACTAATTCTTAATTTCTAATGCTTCAATAGGGTTTATCTGACCAAGAATTGCAGCATGTGGTTCACATATGGCTCATTTGAACTGTACCTAGGATGAATGGTCCCGTTGTATGTTTGCAGATGAGTCTCGATTTACCCTTTATCGTTTGGATGGGCGTATTAGAGTGTGGCGACGCCCGAACAAGACGTACCGTAAAGAAATGCGAGAGCACAGTATATCTTTCGGAGGAGGTGATGTTACTCTTTGGAGAGGCATTATTTTAAACTACCGCACAGCGATTGTGGCACTAAGGGGATTATGCATAAATGCACAAAATTATAGGAATATGTGTATTCTACCGATTGTAGTCTCTTTTGCCAATAATTTTGGAAATGAGTTTTAGTTTGTGGATGATAATGCACGACCGCACCGTGCTCGGATTGTGAAAAATGTTCTTAATGCACATGGTATTAAACGAATGGTGTGGCTGGCACGCTCCCCTGATTGCAACCCCTTCGAACGTTAGAGCACAGGTTATCGGAACAAGATGTCCAACCAGAAACTTTTGAGGAGCTTCAAAACATGTTGGAACTGGAATGGGAAGCAGTGCCTCAAGAAGTCATCAATAATTTAATAGAAAGTATGCCTAGGAGATGTATGGCTGTCTATAGGGCTAGACGTTGTCCTACTAGATATTAATTTATACAATATGTTTAATAAATGTTATGTAAATACAATATGTGTTTACAAAATATTGCTGGGGGTATTTACTGTTTTTGTAAAAATCTGAATAAATAACCAAATATACTAATTTACGATGTTGCGATGCATGTGTACCTTTCTTTTTTGACTCCACTTGTATTTTAATAACGGTTTTTTGAAGAAATATGATGTATGAAAATGAAAACATCATTTATTCTAGAGTGGATCACTTCAATTGTTGAGTAGTTAATTTAAAAAAATTATAAAAATGATTCTTTTGGCTCCGAATCAGTAAACTTTAGTTCCAGTAATTAAAAAAATTGTTATTTTATTTATTTAAAGATTTGTAAAAAATATTATTTTCAGCTTCTAAAACTAGTAAAATATTGTTTTCAGCTTTAATATTAATAAAATGTCTTTTTTAGGTCATAAAATTAATAGAAATTGCTGCTTTAAGAATCAATAAAAATCGTCTTGACTTCTTAAAATTATAATAAAATGTTGTCTTTGTTGTTAAAAAAATTAAAACCTTCTAGAATTTTACCTGCAGTTTTTAACATTACTAATTACCGCCTACAATTTTTAAAATTAGAAATAATGGCACTACCAAATTTATTTTTATATAAATTTATAAAAAATTGCCGTCTTTAGCTTCAAAAATTAAATAAAATGTATTTTCGGTTTTTAAGACTAGTAAAATGCTATATCTTAGTTGCAAAATTAAAATTTAATATCCGTTTAATCGTTAAACTTTTTCTAAAATTAGTAAAATTTTGTCCCCGTCTTTCAAAATTAACAAAACTTTATCCTCAGCTGCATGTAAATAATGAAGACGTAATGGAAATAGAAAAAAGACACTTACTAAACTAACGAAAGCGTTAGGGGCATTAAACACGGTGTTGTTGTTGAGAAAAACAAAAATTAGAATCTATAGAACTGTAATCCAGCCAGCGGTGCTATATAGATGTAAAACGTAGATCATAACCCAAAGCATCTCGAAAAAGTTGGAAATGTAGGAGAGAAAAGTACTAAGAAAGGTGTTTGGGGGAGTAAAAGACGAGGAAGGCAACTGGAGAAGAACAAATAAAGAAGTAATGGATATATATGGATACCCAAGCATAATCCAAAAAGTAAAGGGTCAAAGAGTGCGGTGGTTAGGACATGTGGCGAGAATGGCATCGAAAAAAGCGCTGCTGGGAGGAGAAGAAAGTAAAAGAAGAAGAAGGAGACCGAAGAAGAGATGGTTAAGGAAGATCTTAAGGGAGTAGGAGTCCGGGACTGGATGGAAGGGAGCAAGAACAGAAAAGAATAGAGAAATAATTAAAGCTATGGGCTCGAGAACCTGAAGAGCTATTCTATATATCCTCAGCTGCTAAAAATAGAAAAAACTAAAACATTTTTTGTTATTAATTAAAAAACTAATAATAGATGCCACTTTTGTCTTTAAAATTGGTCAATATCATCTCCAGTTTCTAAAATTAGTAAAATGGCATCTTATTTGGTTCTAAAACATAAAAAAATTGACACATTTGTCTTTGTTGTTATAAAAATTAATAAAAAATTTATTCAGCTCCAAGAATTAGTAAACAATTCTTTTTTCTGGATTTCAAAATTAGTAAGTACCATTTAACACCGTAGCTTTTGGGCTTCTAAAATAAGAAAATGATGTTGTTTTTCCCCTTTTTTTTACTAAAAATTTTATAAAAAATACAGTTTCTGTCTGTATAATTAATAAAAATGCTTCTCCAGTTTACAAAATTACTAAAATATTAATTATCTCGTGCAATTAACATTAGAAAAAAATACAGTCCTTATTCCTATTAGTTTAAATATACTACAAAATATTGCAGAGATTTAAAGTTTTGTTTCTGGCCTTAAAAATTAGTAAAACGTTATGTTAACCTTCTAAAATTAGTAAAAAATAGCACATCTGTCGCCTCTAATTTAAAATTTAATAACAGGAATTTTCCTTCGACTTTAAAAATTTGTAAAATATTTAAAAATGAGATTTAAAATTTTTGAGATATCAATCGATATACAAAATTTTTATCACAAAAATGTTTTTCAAAAATATCTATTGGCAACCCTGATCACCAAATTAACTTAAAATCTACGTTTTCTTACACAGAAACTTCTGTGAATTCTGAATCTGTTGTTACTTTTGTTTGTTGATGAATATTTTCTGAGATATCAACTATTATTCCATCAATTCTTACACAGCAATTAGATCAATTATAGGTATTTTAAATCAAAATTTTGACAGTTAGCAACAAAATGACATTGAAAGTTGCCACTACATTTTATATCAGTCATTAATTTTGCATCTAGACTTGTATTTTTTAAAATAACAAACAAATTTGGCTAAAAACAATAATTTTTTTCAGTTAAAAATTGCAGATTAAAAACCCTGAAGAAGTTTTAACTCAAATAAAAGCGAAACGTCGACAAAATTTTAGTAAAGTTGTTGTACTCCATTATAAATAATCTAATAATTGTTTATATTGTTATTAAGATATATAATTTTATGTAGGTAGAAATTTATAAGTTAGGGAGCTTCTCTAAAATAAGAAAAATATTCCGGTGGGCCTCAGGTACCCCAGTCCGACACTGTTTTTCTGTTAATTCACAATAGTAATTGTATCAAATCTTTACTGTATAAATTTTAAATAATTTCAGTTATTAAACGAGCAAATAGCTAGAGGAAACGAAAATTGAAAAACTGCTTTTTGCCATTTTTGACCAAGAATATCTCGTGAAGCTGGTAATGAGGATTTTTAATTAATTAATTAACTAATTATGTTTATTTAAACATTAAAATAAAACTATTCAACCAAACTTTCCGATACATTTTCGGCAAATAAAACCTAAAATTATTGAAATATCGACGGATTTGTTAAATAAATGTAATATAAAAAAGTTCGGGTAATTAATTAAGTATTTAGTTAAATAAAAATGAGCTAAATTCAGAATAATTCTGATTAGGGGTTGGTTGGCAGTTTCTTCTAGAGGCATTTATTTCCGATTTTTAGTCACACTCATCGTGATAAGCTAAGCTGCAAACAGTTTTTTCTCTTAGTTTTTTGTAATTACGTACCAATTTTCACGGACGTTCTTTGTTCGCTTATCAGTTTTCGTCAAGAAATTGTCCGGAAGAGACGTGTAAAAATCGGTCTAATTTATTTAAATAAATTAAATTGTGGCGCGTATTCGGTGCAGTTTGTTATTGTGAGAAAATGTGTGTCTATTAGAGGTGAGTTGATTTAAAGTACGTCCTGATTTTCGAATTGTTTTTAACAAAAGCTTAAAACGATTTTGTTTAAACATTTAAGGACATTTTTGTAGTAATTTACATAACTTATATAATACTGTAATTCATTTATTAAATACACAAAAATGCCCTGATGTCACAGTGTCTACGTAACCATTTTTTGTTGTTTTTTTTCGCCAATTTATCGCTTTGTCTTTGTGTTTCAGACAGTCCAGTCGTACAACAGCTCCAGAACGGGACACACCACAGCCCTTTAATAAAGCTAAGTACCTTTATTTATTATTAATTAAACGAAATATACCGGTTTTGTTTAAATTATTTTTTCGTATTAAGATTTTAGCAAATCTAGAAATTTTATTTTCGAAAATTGTCAAAATAACAAAGAGATAAACAATTTTTTTATTATTTTATTTGTAATTTACCCTGTTTAAAAAAAATAAACTATAAAAGTAAATTTCTTTTTTATTGGGGTGGGGCGGGGGGTTTTCAGGAACATCGCTGGAAATCCGGATGAAAGGTAAGTCCGAAAGAAGCAGAGGGGACTCGCCACATAAGGCAGAAGAAGATGCACCAATTTCAGGATTAAAGGTGGGTTCGAAAGAAGCAGAAGGAGGGATTTTCTGTGGTAAATGAAAAAGTTTTAATTAGAACTTGATTATTGTAATATTATATTGTAAAAAAAATTGTTTATCTCCACTTTTTTTAAATTTTTTTGGTCATTTTTTTAAAATATACTGGTTTTTTTAAACTTAATAGGTGATATCTATAAATAGTAGCAAAAGCTTTTAGTAACTAGTTATCTCCTTTCAGCAAATTAATGAAATAAATCAAGTTAAAGCATTTGCTAACTTTTTATTTCAGCTATTGTTTCTTTATATCTTTATTTTAATTATTTTTTTTTTAATTTTCAGATACTGTTTATAAATCTACTCATTCCAAACCCAGTCCCAGACCAGAGACAAAGTGCAACAACTCGAGAACGGGACACATCGCAGCCCTTTAATAAAGCTAAGTACATTTATTTATTATTAATTAAACGAAATATACCGGTTTTGTTTAAATTATTTTTGCGTATTAAGACTTAAGCAAATCTAGAAATTTTATTATCAAAAACTACCAAAATAGCAAAGAGATAAACAATTTTTCCATTATTTTATTTGTAATTTATTCTATTTAAAAAAAATAAACGATAAAAGTAAATTTCTTTTTTTATTGGGGCTGGGCGGGGGGTGGGGGGTTTTCAGGGACATCGCTGGAAATCCGGATGAAAGGTAAGTCCGAAAGAAGCAGAGGGGACTCGCCACATAAGGCAGAAGAAGATGCACCAAATTCCGGATTAAAGGTGGGTTCGAAAGAAGCAGAAGGAGGGATTTTGTGTGGTAAAAAAGCAGTTTTAATTAGGACTTGATTATTGTAATATGACTTTGTAAAAAAATTGTTTATCTCTTTTAAATTTTTGTGTCAATTTTTCAAATGTACTTAATTTTTTTAAACTTAGTAAGTGATATGTTATATAAAGAGTAGCAAAAGCTTTCAGTAACTAATTATCTCCTTTCAGCAAATTAATTAAGTAAATCAAGTAAAAACATTTGCTAACTTTTTAGGCATTTTAGTCATTGTTTATTTATATTTTTACTAATTATTCTTTTTAATTTTCAGATGCTGTTTAGAAATCTACTCAGTCCAGAGCCAGAGCCAGACCAGACCCAAAGTGCATTTCAGTCCGTGTAACAACTCCAGAACGGGGCACATCGCAGCTCTCTAATAAAGCTAAGTACCTTTATTTATTATTAATTTAACAAAAAATGCCGATTTTGTTTAAATTATTTTTGCGTACTTAAACAAATCTAGAAATTTTATTTTTTTAAATTACCAAAATAACAAAGAGATAAACAATTTTTCTATTTTTTTATTTGTAATTTACATTGTTTAAAAAAAATAAACGATAAAAGTAAATTCCTTTTTTATTTGGGCAGGGTGGGGGGTGGGGGGTTTTCAGAGACATCGCTGGATATCTGGATGAAAGGTAAGTGCGAAAGAAGCAGAGGGGACTCGCCACATAGGGCAGAAGAAGAAGCACCAATTTCAGGATTAAAGGTGGGTTCGAAAGAAGCAGAAGGAGGGATTTTATGTGGTAAAACAAAAGAGTTTTAATTAAAACTTGAATATTGTAAAATTATTCTGTTAAAAAAATTGTTTATTTCTTTTTTTTTTAATTGATATCTATAGGAAGTAGCAAAGGCCTTCAGTAACTATTTATCTCCTTTCAGCAAATTAATTAATTCATCAACTAAATCTAAATTTTTATACATTTCAGCCGTTGTTTATTTATATTTTTAATTAATTATTTTTTTTAGTTTTCAGGTGCTGTTTAGAAATCTACTCAGTCCAGACCCAAAGTCACAGCCAGAGCCAAAAACAGACTCAGACCCAGCCTCAGACCACAGAGCACAGAGCACTGGCAACACCTGCTATAAAGGTCAGATTTTTTCATTATTTTCCAAAATACATTTTTATCTAATTGTATTAAAATATATCGTGAGTTTTAAAATAATTTAATTAAATAAAAAACGAGAGAGATCAACAATTTTTAGATTTTTTTCTAAATTTACTACAAATATTTCACAGAAAATTAAACTTTAAACACTAAAATTACGAGCATTTGTAGAAAGCCTTTTTTTTTTCAATATTCTCATTTAGCATTCGATAATTTTTTCGGTTGAATAATGTCAAAAAACGTTGTTGGCAACACTGTAGAGATTCTTTTAACAATTTGAGTATTTTTTGTTGTTGTTTAATTATCTTTTTTATTATCCAACCAAATTTAATAAATCAACTTTGTCATAATCAGTAACAGTTTTATGAAAGTCTTTTCAAAGCTAAACTGAAAGTGTTCAAATTATTTTTCAAAACTATACAAAATGCTCATTTTATCATTTTATTTGCGTATTCAGGCGTTTCAAACTCAAAAATGGTCACAAAGATGTACAGTTATTGTTTAGTACATCAATAAATTTATTTGTGTTTTATTTATCTTTTCCTTTACCCTCTAAAAAAATAAATAAATAATAAAAGTACTTCCCTCCGTTTTATTGGGGTTGGGGGGGGTAGGTTCCAAGGACATCGCTGGAAATCTGGATTAAAGGTGGGTTCGAAAGAAGCAGAAGGAGGGGATTCGCCACCCATCAGTTGTGGCAGAAAAAAATTCCCCAAAAATAGGTTCTTAGTACAGATTATTTTAATTGTGTGTATTTGAATTTTATTTATGCTTGTACAGTTCAAGATTTTGCAAAAATTGTTGATCTCTTCTTTAATTTGACAATTATTTTTCTGAAATTTACGTTTTAATACTGTTTCATATTTTAATATTTTTTCTGTTTTACGTTTTAAAAAGTTTTTTTCCATTTCAGGTCTTTATATTTTGATTCTAAAAATTTTTGTTTCAAGAATCATGTTTCAGATTTGCTATTTTTTCAGGTTAAGCAATTTTCCTCTTTCAGGTTTAAAATTTTTTTCTCTTTTAGGTCTAAATATTTTGATTTTAATAATAATTTTTACATTTCAGGAATTATTTTTTCAGGTATTTTATTCTGTTTTTTTTTTTGTTTCAGATTTTAATAATTTTCTTGTTTTATCAGGACTTTCTTTTCAGGTCTTAATAATTAATAATTTTTCTGTTTCAGCTTATAGTAATTTTTTTGTATTTGTTTTAATATTTATTGTAAGCGCTACTAGCGTTCTTATTTAATTTATATTTGTACTCTATTTAATTAAATAAACACTTTATTGTTATAAATCTTTTTATAAATTCCTTTTAGAACAGTCTGTATATAATAAAAACTCCCTTCCAGAGCACACTTAAAACAGTAAGAAAAATTGAATAAGTTCCGGTTTGACGAGTCCATCATTGTCAGAATTTAAGGTTAGGTTTTTCTCATTCGACTCCATTTTATCTAACTTTTCTTTCCTTTTGTCCACTTTCCGCTCAATTTAATCTTTGTTTGAATTTATTTCAATCTCGACTTTTTCTCGTTTTTGCCGAGTTTAAATCTATGATGAAATGATGCGTTAACAGTTCAAATTGAGAGAATGGCCGGGGTACCGTGGCCAGGGTTACCAATATATTGAACTCAATATTATATAATAAGTACCAACACTAAAAAACTACAACTGATCGATTAAGTTGGCAAGAGGAAATTAATATTTCTAGCATTATTTATTAGCTTAATTGATTTTAGAATTATTTAAAAAACATTTTTGAATGATATTAAAAATTATATTATTTTATTGCCAACGTAAATGTTGCTACAGCAAAAAATGTTAGGTTGGTAATATCAAAAAAACAAATTTCTAATTTAAAACTAAATCTTAAAAATATTGTTATAATTTAAAAAATAGTGCCAAAAAGTAGGTTATTTGCCAACATAGAAAAACAAAAATCACATAAGTATTAGCAACCTAAAAAACGAAAATACTCTAGATTTAAAAAAAATTAAAATAGAAAGTGAAATATTTTAATTTAGCAATAAATTAAAATCAAATTAGTATTTTCCAAATGCAATAATAGAACAGAAATTGGTTCTATTTTACTGCTATAATGCTATTTACAGTGCAACCAACCATTGTCTATAATACAATATCATTAAAATACACTAATTGGTGCAATTAGCTAAATGTAATTATAAACAAATACGTAGTAGGTATCATAAAGGCATTATAATTGTTTATTGCATAAATTAAATTAACTTAAAAACGTACAAATTTAATCAATTAGTAACTATGCAACCATCAATTTACACTTGTACAATTGATTTGTTGGTTGCCTAACCACCTTTTTTAATCAAAATTTTTCATTTCATTTTTTTTGTTATTTCCTTCTCATCAATTGCATTTAAATTGGATTTTAGATTATATCTGAAATAGTAAATCACCACTGCAACAAATTTGTTAAAAACTTATTGATTTGTTGCATTGTGGTAATCACTGCAATGGTAATTAATCCCCATTTATATTAAATTCATAATGGCACAGATAATTATTGGAAATTACTAATTCAATAGTACATTAATTTACTAAATTTCAACGCTTTTTGTGACTATTTGACAGGATTAAATAAAACTATCCCAAATCAATTTTTTTTATTTTATTCTTGTCGAATTTACATAACCTAAAAAAATCACATCCAGAAAAGAATGACTATATACAATACTAACTTAGTTTCCATTTATAATTATTTACCTTAGATACTACATTAAATTACTTATGTTTGCTCTTCTTTCTCTTCTTTTGCTTCTTTTTATGTTTCTTCCTCTTCCTGTCTTTATCATCATCGGAAGAATCCGACTCAGATTCTGAACTACTCGAACTCGTCTCCTTCCTACTCTTCTTCTTCCTATGCTTTTTATGTTTCTTCTTTTTCCTTTCATCTTCCGAACTCGAATCAGACGAATCCGAACTCGAACTCGACTTTTTCTCCTCAACTTTCTTCTCTTTCTTATCTTCTTTCTCCGACTCACTTTCCAAATCATAATCCGGCTCAAAAGTCGCTTCATCAATCGTCGGTTTTCTCTTTTCTGTACTCACCCGAATCTTCTGTACTTCTTCAACTTTCGGTTCTTCTTTCTTTTCATCTTCCTCATCTTTATGTTTTTTGGTTTTCTCCTTCTTAACTTTCTTATCTTTCTTTTTCCGTTTATCTTTTCTGTCTTCACTGTCGCTTGGTGATTTCGACCGTTTTCTTTTCTTCTCTTCTTCGTGATGTTGTTGACGAGATTTACTTCTACGTCTTCGTTCGTCTCTTCTATGCCGACTGTCATTACGATCTCGTCTGTCTCTTCGCGAGTGATCTTCACGACGAAAATCACGTCTATCTCGATGACGTGACCTTTCTCTTCTTCTTTTATCAACAACTTCAACTCGTCGTTCTCCTAAACCGTAATTTCGAGGTGTTTCATTGGCACGTTTTGAGAAAGGTGAGACACTTCGTGATTTATTTCTATCAACTTTAACAACCCTATCAAGATCATCGATTTTTATACCAAGACGTTCTTTCACAGATAATCGAACAGGAGCTGCACCTGGAGCTTCAATTTTTCTACGTTCTGGTTTTTCTTCAGTAACACTTTTGATTTCAACTTCATCTTTTTCTTCTTCTTCTTTTTCACCAGAATAGAGTTTTGCTCTGTCAGTACTAATCTTCTTGATTTCTATAGGACGTATAGCGTTGATAGCTTTTGCAAAAATTGCATTTTCTGCACGTTTTAATACCTAAACAAAAATATTTAATAATAATAGTAATAATAATAATCAAACTGACCTCATTTGTAACTTTGCCAGTCTTATCAGACTTTACATCATTCCTCGAAACTTCTTTTGGACTAGTTTGTGAAAGTGAAGTTATGTCTTCTTCAACTTCCCATTTTGATTTTTCAGGTAAATGTGCCAACATTTCATTTTTGACATCTAAATCTGATTTCAAATCAATATCTGGATGTAGATCCAAAATATCTTTTTCTGAATCTTCATATTCTTTTGAAATTTCAGGTTCTTCAACAACTTCTTCTGGTAGATTTTCTTCAACACTTTCTTCTTTTTCAATTTTCCCATAACTCTCTATAACATTCGTATCAATTCCTTCTGATAACATATCATCGTACAAATCAGTTTTCTCTTCGACTTTTTCTTCAACAATTTCCGGACTTGCTATCTTCTCTTCTTTTTGTACATCTTCTTTATGTTTCTTCTCTTTGTGTTTTTCTTTCTTTTCTTTCCGTTTCTTCTTGTCCGAATCCTTTTTCTCTTTCTTCTTTTTCCTATCTTTATTCTTTTTCGCCTTTTCCTCATCTGAAATACCTTTTTTATCACGATCACTCGATACTTCTCGTTTTTTCTTTTTGTGTTTTTCTGGACTTTCTTTATCTTTCGATTTAGATTTTCTTCGAATTTCAGGACTTCGTTTCTTTTCGGGTGATTCATGTCTTCTTTTCTCTTTCTTCACTTCTTCACGTTTCTGTTCTCTACTAGGACTAGGAAAACGTTCAAATCTTTCTTCAAATCGCGTGTTTTCCAAGCCTGGAATTGGTGGTTCTTCAACACCAGGTGGTGCTACATCTTCGTAACGTCTTTGAGGTAACATAGCTGGAGGCATTATAACTGGTTCCTTGTTGTATGGTGGTGGATAGTCACGTGGTGGATACCTAAACACACAGAAATACAAAATCAAACAAATTTATAAAAATTGAAGAAAGAAACTCAAAGACGACCAACCGAAAATTTTGGAAATTTTTCTTGAATGCTGACTCCGAGAGAAGCTGTGGTGACCTAAAACATACTTGAACAGAGTAGTTTTGAATCCATGAGTGAAATAAACAAGTTTTGCTTCAATGGTTTATTTAATTTCAGTTACAATTTTACAAATTACTTAATTTTTCTCAATGAAAGAAAAATTAAGAGTGGTACAAAATATCTAGAATACAATCACACATGTTTACAGTCTTGTAAAGTAAAAACCGGTTATAACAATCTTAAATTTTTAGATATTATCCGTTACAACCGAATTCCACTGTATCACATTTTTTAATATCACAGAAGTTCTAAGACTTACAAAATTGGTGATTCCATTTTAGACAATTTTGAGAATGTTTCACTAATTTTGTAAATCTGTAATCAGGTACAAACAAAAAATCTATACAATTAAAATTTTAAATACAGTAAAATCAAGTTAAAAGAGAAAGTTTACATAATTTTAAATTCAGCGATTTTCACAATTTTTTTATGTAATTTTGAATTTTGCCGGTGAGCCGCTTTAGTATTCGTCTACTCTGTCAAATGTCAAAAGATGCAAAAACTCTATTTTGACAATATAATAACGAAAAAAAAATGTCATTTAACCTCTATATTTTTTTATAGTTTTTACACATTTAGAAAGTTCTGGTTATAACAAAGTTTCACAAGAAACAATCAACTGTAGAAGTGGTAGTCAATGTTTTAAAGTTTCTCCCTCAATAACGCACGTGGCAATAGATTTTTTTATGTATAAGTCTAATTTATACGAAATTAATTTAACAGTCTATGCCTGAATATATAATTAAGAAATATTTTTATAAAATAGTTTACTTAAGACAAAAGAAACAGTAAAAACCGAAAAACTTCAAAAATGTCTATACCAACAAGCATTTTATAACGTAAAAAATTTGCGACAATCGCTCAAAAATATTGTCAAATTCTCGATCTTTCAATTCTAACAAGTGAGTATTTAAATTATCACTAGTGTTGCCTCAAACAAATTAAAAAAATCAGTTTATGTATACAGTTGTTTAAAAACCATGGCTTACTCCGAAAAAAAAAATTAAAGAGTCACTCGTTATTCAACGAGACTAGTTTGTGTGCACATTAATAAAACAAAAAAAGACTTAACAACATTAAATAATAATTATACAATAAAAAAAATTACAGAACAAAAAAAATTATACGTAAGACACGGAACCAAAGAAATTCCATTTTTTGTTCCTTGTCTTTCGTATGTTTTACTACAACCGTCTTCATAAAATTATCATCACAATACCTGTTTGCCGCTGATGAATACTGATGTTGCATCTCAGGTTGGTAATAAGCCTCAGGTTGTGATTGTGACTGTCCTCTTTGTTGTCCCCATCCTTTCCCTCTTGATCTGTCATCATAATTATCAAAATAACCATAATCCCTATCCCTTTCACGATCTTCACGCCCTCTATGTTCACGTTCTCTGCTATAACCTCTATCCTCACGTCCATAATCACGTTCACGATCATTTTCTTCATAATCACGTTCACGAAATTGATGATTATCCTTGAAACGGTGTCTGAAACAAACCAGTCACAACTACCAACATTTAAAAAAAAACAACAACTAAATTAAACAGTACATGCGTCTACGCAAACCAAACAACCGAAAAAATAATTTAAAATCAAGGCTTCTTAAACTGACCTTGGAGGCGAACGAATGGGCGACCTGTAGCGCGAAGGTCCCCTTCGTCTCGGGGGCGAATGTCTGGGGGAGAAGTCCCTAAATGGGGTACCCCTCAAACTGCCCGAAAACGATCTCGAGCGCGACCTACAAGTAGAACCATTTCAAATTCGACGCGATTGCGCACACAAATAAAAGAAAACCATGGCTTACTAAACCAAAAGAAACCTTCACTGTAATGTAGGTGCCTCAAGTACTCACCTACTAATCGAAAACGATCTTGAGCGACTCCGCCTTCTCGGCGACCGACTTCTCATACGTCTCGGTGACCGACTATAACTCCTACTCCGACTTCGACTCCTACTATAACTCCTCCTCCGTTTAGCTCTCCTCTCCCTCTCGTCCTTCTCCCTCAACATTCGATTAAACGCCGCCAAAGGATCATCAATAACTCTGTAATTTCTCCTATTAAAAACCAAAAAATTTGTATTAAAATCAAATAAAACAAGAAATAACACCTTTTTGACACAACCTACCCCGATGGTGTCCTTCCTCTCATTCTTCGATCACTTATTCCATAATCGCGATGATGTGACCTAGAGCTCTGATATGAAGGATTATAC
This sequence comes from Tribolium confusum, assembly GCA_029207805.1. NCBI lineage: Eukaryota > Metazoa > Arthropoda > Insecta > Coleoptera > Tenebrionidae > Tribolium > Tribolium confusum. The sequence continues at coordinate 2,033,346 of JALGAY010000007.1, read as the reverse complement.
ATTGGTGGAGGTCCAGTCATTGGTGGCCGACTTGTATCAAAAACCGGTCTTTGAGGTACTTGATACGGACCTGGATTCATATAAGGTGGAGCAGAACCGGGCGGAGGCAAACGGAAATTAGGAGGAGGACCACTAGTTGGCGGAAAATTCCCCATTGGTGCTGGAGGATTAACATAACCAGGAGGAAATGCAGGAGGCGGACCTTGCATCATTGCCATCATAGGAGGAGCGTTATAAGGCCGGACTTCAGGAGGTGGGTAATTTGCATTGGAGGACACACCAGGCTCGTCTACGGTAGGAGTCCCTGGACGCTCTTCCCCACGACTAAAATAAAATCAGAAAATAAAATATTTTATAAAATTATTACTTTTACTTCAAAATATTTCATATTACAGTAGAACCCGGTTATAATGTATATTTCCAAACCTACCTAACCGGATTTTATTGTATTAAAATTTGTAACAAACTTTTTGGTTTCTAGCCACATACCTGGACTCGCGATATGGTGAATTTCTGTGATTTCTATGATGTCGTCTTGGTGATTCATCACGTGACCGATGTTTCTGATGTCTTGATGTACTAGAACGTTCACGTGACGAATTAACCCTCTTTGTTATCGATTGTGTTTTCGATGATTCATCTGGAGAAACCCCTGGAGGTCCTTCAGATACACTCTCTTTTTTTGTTTTTGGCGCCTTTTTAACATCCACATCTTTTTCAGTTTTCGGCTCAGTTGAATCAGCTTCACTTATAACAGTCTTTTCTTCAATTTCAACTTTTGGTGTGTCTTGTACTGGTGTTTCCTGTACTGTTACTTCAACAGTATCTTCAATTCTTGTATTTTGTTTATATACCGGTTTTTTAACATATCCAGTCGTATTTTTAAAATTAGCAACTGAATTACGTAAAAATCTATTTGGAATTAAAGTTGTTGGTGATATATCCTTTTCATGACAATCAGGACATTCATGTTCTTCACTTTCAAGAAGAAAACTTCTAATACATTCATCACAAAATGAATTACCACAACAAGGAATCATAACAGCGTCTGTTAATAAATCAGAACAGATAGAACAAAGAAGATCTTCAGGAATTTCCGGTTTGAGTTCTTGAATAGGTGGAGCTGGAACTGGTTGTTTTTGTGTGTAAGTCTGATGGTCTAAAACAGGAACCGCATAGGAACCATTAGGTGTCATCATTGCACCCTGTACTTGAGGACCCTCCACAGGGACCATAAAGCTCAACGGAATGCCTGTACTTTTCTTAATTTCAATAGGTTCAGGACCTTTACTGAGAGGACAGTCTTTAATCCAATGTCCAGTTTGGTGACATTTATAACACCGGTAATTAGGCGGAACTACACCCATTTGATTCGCTCCTCGAATTTTCATGTAACTACAACACAAAATTTTAAAATAGTTCTAAATCAAAGAAAAAAACTTACTTGCTAGGGTCATAATCTTGTGTTGATTGTGATATCATAGCTTTAATTTTATCCTCCTCAGGAGCATCTAAACTCGACAAATCAGCAGCTTTAGCAATCGGTCCTACTTCATCAAGTTTCATCGGAGGGGTAGAATCGCCCCCATAACCCTCCCATTGCTTTGACTTAGTCTGAACCGAATTTGGGATACGGGCAATTAACAGTGACGTGTTTTTCGGAATTAACACATTCTCGTCATCGTAAACTACAAAAAGAGTGTTACAAAACCCGAATTTGGGGCACCACAAACTCACCTTCTTTAGTTTGGGCGTTTGTCACCTGAAGATCAAAATCAGTGTTTTTTCCAATTCTTTTCTGTTGTATAATTGCATTTTTTAAATCTTTTACGGATATATGCAAGCCGTCGAATGTAACAGTATCGTATTCTAAAGCCGACTTGAATTTGTAATGTACAGACATAGTTTTTAACAAGAGAAGCCCTAATTCACCTACAGGAAAAATAACACGTTAATTCACTTCTACCACATTTTAAATACTCACAATAATGATTTTAAACGTTAAATGAGTGTAAACATGTCGTAAAACACCGTTTTTTGTGGATTTTTCACACGTTTTTCACGAATTATGCATCATTGCAAACTTATCGTCGTTTGACAGATGACAGGTGACTTAAAATGGCCGATAGCTAAACACAGGACGCGATCCCAATTACAATTTCGTGAATAAGTAATTACTTTATTAACAAATTTTAAATCAACTTACACTATTTGTTGTAAAAAATAATTATATTTTTTTTAAAAATACACGAGTATTTTTTTTTAACACAGAAAAGTTTCCTGTAGTTAGACTTTTTTCCAAAATCAAGCGCTAAATACAGGACATGATCTCAACAACAATTTCGTAAATAAATAATTATTTTCTCAATAAATTTTAAATCTAATTGCATCACTTGTTGTAGAATTTAATTACGTTTTGTTTGGTACTATACCTGTTTTTTTTTCGTCACTGAGCAGTTTCCTGTGTTTAGCCATTTTTTTAAATCAAGGCGCAAAAGAAATCAAAAACTGACAACGCTTATCTCTTAAAAATTCAGCAAGACCGTTACTAGTTTTACCTATTTCTTCCGTACTTTCCTATAATGGCGACTTTTAAAGTCCATGAAGATTATTCAAACATGATTGAGAACCGCAGGCCGAAAAATATCAAGACTTTGAAGCCTTTGAAGTCAAATGAAGCAAGAAGTGCCCTTCAGCCTATCACTTCCATCCAGCAGAACACGAGAAGACCTAAGCCGGTTGAAAAAGACAAGTGTGTTAAACCCCAGGCGGTGAGTAGGGTCATGACTCCCGGTCCCTTGACTCCCTTAAACTTTGAACAATGCACCCTCAAACTGAAACCGGTCTTCAAAAAAACACATTTGGTGCAAAAATCGAATTCTATTGAGAAGGAATACGAAGAAGAGATCTTTAGGTACTTGCTGAATCGTCAGAAACATACTCAGTTTATCAAACCGTACTATATGACCAAACAGATCCATTTGAATTGGGATATGAGAAGTGTCCTTATTGATTGGCTTGTGAGTGTAGCTGATGAGTTCAAAATGAGTAACAAGACTGTTCATTTAACTGTAAACTACATAGACCGGTTTTTGAGCAACATTTCTGTGGTAAGTACACGCGAAAAAACCTTCTGAGATAACTAATTTGCTGCTTGAGATAAGGGATAAATTCCAATTAGTTGGGGCTACAGCAATGATGATCGCAGGCAAAATCGAAGAAATTTACCCTCCTGATTCAAGAGAATGGTCGTACTTGACTGGTGATGCTTTTACTGCTCGTCAGATTCTCAAAATGGAACAGTTCATGCTCAAAGTCCTCAATTTTGAAATGAATCCACCTACGATCTTAGATTTTATTCAAAGTCTCTGTTCGATGCATAAAATTGATACCAAAACTATGTATTTAGCTATGGTAAGCCCTCCCGATACTTTCTAGAATTGCTTTCTGATTTTTTGGTATAGTATTTAAGCGAATTAGTACTCCTAGAAGGTGAAGAATACTTGAAATACTTTCCATCGAAATTAGCATCGGCTTCGTTAGCTTTAGCTCGTCACACATTATTTAAACCAGAACCATGGAACAGAAAACTTGAAGAAACAGCAGGATATACAATGAAACAATTAAGTCCTGTTGTACAAAAACAGCAAACAACGTTTAAAAGCTCGCCGTTTAAGGAACAACAAGCGGTACAGAAGAAATATGCCAGTGAGAAGTACCAAAGGGTTGCGTTGGTTAAACCAAGGATTTTGGTACTTGATGATGAAGAGTAATTATAGGAGATAGGTAGCGACTACAATTGTTTCAATTGTTATAAATTTAATGTGAAATTAATAAAGTATTGTGATGTTCTCTCCAATTTTTTTGCTGGTTTATTTACTCTCCTAGAAATGGTGGTTACCAATCCATCCGCAACAGTTCCATATTAAAATTAAAGAAGAAAGGAAAAACCTGCCGCCTGCGGCTCACAGTTTTTATAAAACTGTCTCTATATGGCTTATGCCAGCGAGAAGTACCAAAGGGTAGCGTTGGTTAAACTAAGGATTTTTGTACTTGATGATGAAGGGTAATTATAGGAGACTACAATTGTTTCAATTGTTATAAACTTAACGTGATATTAATAAAGTTCTGTCCACACTTCTTTCTGTTTTAAATTTTTTATCACGATTTTCAAGCGACGCCACGTGCCGCCGCCATTTTAAAAAAACATCACACGTTTTTGTTTAAACACGCTTTTTTTTTCTCCCGACCTTCATTATTGCCCGTTGTAAATGCTAAATTTATAAAATAAATAACCCAAAAATTTGATTAACAAAGCCGCACTGTAATAATTAGAAGAATGTAGGCAACTAGTAATACAAGAGTGTAATTGTAGTTGCTTTTTTTACTTAGAGGACCAAACAAACACCTTTCCTCTATTTAAGCAGTAACTTTATGTATTAAACTAGCAGCTCTCTAATAAATAAATAATAATAAAGCGTGTAAATTAGAGATGCTTCAGTACAAAATAGTTTGATTCTTGCAAGTTGATATACTTTGGTAACAATTGTTTGGTTTATCACTGGCCAGTGGCGTCTTGAGCACCAATTCGAGACTTTGAAAGTTATTTAATCTCTTAACATCACTATCTTTTCTCAGTCTCGTACTTGGCAACTTCCTAATTCTTTCAACTTGAGATTCTAAAACCTCCAATTCCTCACAACAAATCTTAAGTAAATTGAGATAAGTCAACTTCCATCTCGGAATTTCCACTTCGATAAAATCAGGATCAGTCGAGCCCGCAATTCTCACGTTTAAAACAAGATCTACAAAGCCTGGAGTGACAGTAAAATCGCGAAAATGCTCCCTGTTCCCATCATTGAGACATGCTGGGAGTGTGGTTGTGGGCATAGCTGAGAAGTCGGGTTTAGATCTCAATTTCCCGATATCAACCTGGCCGTTAATCGCCGAATTTTTGAGATAATTCGGCGTGAATTTCGTCTCGTCGTGAGACACTTGTCTTGGATCTTCCCCTAACAAAGCAAGGGTTTCGGGATTAGTACAAAGATTACCAGGCGTTTCACCTTTATGGTTCTCGAGTTTTGGATTAGCGCCGTGGTTTAGTAAAATATCGGCGATTTGAGTGTTGCCCCGTTTAGCAGCCCAATGGAGGGCAGTCCTAGGAAAAAAAACAGTGAAATTTTGACAAGATAAAGTGAGGTTAGGTCACCATCCGTTGATGCTGTTTTTTGAGTTTATATCGAGGTTTTGAGATAGGAGGGCTAAAACTGCCTCGATGTCGCCGATACAGGAAGCTTCACGGAGTTTTTCTTCCAGAATTGAAGTCATGGCTCATTTTTTAACTTGTTATGAAATTGTGCAAAATGGAGCGAAATGTGTTTAAATACAAATGAAATTATTGAATTTGAATGAACAAGACTTAATTGTTATAGAAATATCAGTTTAAGTCGCACAGCCCCCATAAATTTCACATTTTTTAAATGTCAATACGTTACTTTCTCACGTTGGCAACACTTATGGGGAATTTTATTAATTCGATTTTTATTAATTAAAATTTTGTAATTTGTATAAAGTTAATACTGTTTTAATTAGTAATTCACCAAAACATTATTCGAGAAAAATTGTGCCTTTCTTGCTTGACGTTCAAATCTGAAATTTGTGTTTCTAAATTGAACCAATAAAAAACTCGATTTGAAGCGCCAAATTCAAAAAACAATTGATTTAAGCCAATGGGAATCTCAATTTTACGCGCCAAATTCAAAACAAACAAGAAATATGCTCAAGTTTTTATTTTATTTAAAATAAGGAATTTTGTGGCCCCAATTGTTACATCACACATTACACTTTCCCTTAATAATAATTAATAACCATAACCAAACATTCAATTCCAAATATTTTTACCAATATTCCTATTTTTAATGTCATGTATATCAACAGTTGATTGTTACTTGTACATTTAATAAAATATAAACTATACTATATTTGGTTTTTTAACTACAGTATAGAAGACTTCTTATCACTTATTATTCCTTTTTTGTAGATTTATTCCCTTCAAGTAATTTTTTCTCTCTCTTCTTTTTAGCTTTCAACAGTTGTAAGCCAATAACATACAAAATAATCCACAAAATCAAACCTGCATGATAAATTGAGTTATAATACTTCAAAATGAGATTAACTTCAAGTAATAAAAATGCAATTCCTTGATATGAGAAGAAATGCATTCTGAAAAACCAGTGAATCCACTCCAATACTTTAAAATACTGAAACAAAAAAAAAGTTGCGTCTTTGGTTCCAATTAAAATTGTTTCCATAGCAACGACGTAAAATGACGTGTTATAATAGGTTAAACATTGCTATAGCAACCACCAATTACATTTCAGTTGCTATGGAAAGTCATTATTTTATTTTTTACCGGTCCTTTGCCATCTTTGAGATACAATTTGTAGTAGACATCTTCAAGAAGTAAAGGAAGAGGTGCAGTTCCAATACAAACATAATATCCAGAATAAACCCCATGCCAAAAGGAAGACACCAACATTGTAACAGCAGTTCTGTATTTTTTACTTGGAAATCTTTTATAAACATTTACAGCAAGCCAATACTGAATACAGATATTCCAGTGTTTCATTGCTTCCCGATATGTGGTACAAAAATCAGCCCCATATGGGTTTATATTATGGACGGTTTCAAAATTATATTCAGTCTTTTTTAATTCAATTTCATTTGATCTAAAAATTGGAGTTTAGAGTGATTTTTACGAAAAAATTGGATAATTTACAAGAGTTTTTTCATTTCGTGGAATTTCTCAGACGGTCCTTGACCAGATTTAGGATTTGTAAATGTGGGATAAGCTCCAAGACCTGCCATTGTACAAACACACTCAGATAGAACCAAACCGATGTAAATTCTCATCCGAAAAATAAAAAAGTTTGGCCAAATAAACCAGTAACGGTACAACCACGATCTCTCATAGAATTCATCAGTCATTGCGTACTAAAATTCGGTTTTTTGAACAGGACGTATCTTTATTTCCACAGTAACTGCACGTCCACTGATTGTCATGGCTTAAAGAGCCAAATTTAAAAATCAGATTGTGCTATTGCTATAGAAATAAAAATTCAGACGTACTGATATTGGCCAGTTATAAGAGCCCCACAGAAAGAACACAGAATATAAAGGTACGTATTTGAGTTTATCAATTGTTGCTTGTTTCCAGTCTGCGTAATGTGAAAAAGGCAGATTTAAAGAGTCGATAAAGGTGCGGTACCGATAATAAGGGCCTACAACTCTTACATTATCAAAATTTCCCGCATTTTGACCAAATTACCAGTTAATACACCCACATAATTGAACACATAATGGATAATATCGAGGCAATTTGGTTCGATTTTATTAGCGTCGTCTTCGTCTCTCTCCTCTTGGTTTTTCTCAGCTCCATCTCGCTTTTTTTGCGAGTTGTAAGTCGAGTTGACTTCAAAAGCTAAACCAACTAGTTTTAAAGTGAGCATCATTTGAATGAGATTAGTGTGAGGTGGTGGATATGGTATCCCAAAGTAGATAGTTGAACGGAAAAAGAGCAAATACACGAAGGAGAAAGCAAAACTGACCAAATGACATTGCCTGAAAAAATATATTTAAAATGTGTAAAATTAGTAAAATTTTGTTACTTTTTAGGTATAAATAAGATAATTACAATGTTGACAAATAATGTTACAAAAGTATGTAGTATATGAACCCCAGAGACAATCAGAGTTATCAAAAAACCAACACCAGTGCCTACATTTCGTTTAAAGTTTTTGTCTTTTATTGTTCGGTAGTAATAACCAAAACCTATTGAAAAAAACAATAAAAACAAGTAAATTACGTCGTCATAACTCATTTTTTTGCTGTAATTAAAAAATTAGTAAAATTACATAATCATGCTTTTTTTAGGTTATGTTATTGTTGACAGCTCGTTACATAATTTTTAGGTTATGTTATTGTTGACAGCTGTCATATTGACACAAGTTACATAAATCTGTTTTTATCACAAAAAAATGATAACATTTATCAGTTAATTTCTCCGTGACGTTAACGTGATTAGCACAATTGTAATAAAAGGCCAAAATAATTTTAAATGCGTTTTTTATTAACTTTATTAAATCGTTATAGGTTATGTCATCAAAAAATCAATATCTCCCGTAATTTAACTGCGTTCTTGTAATTCCCACAAACTCGAGTAATTTTTTCACTATTTTTCGTTATTTTCAGGTCAACAAATCCAAATATAATGACTGACGAAATTTTTGAGGGTAGTATTGACCGTTTTAAAGGAATTACAGTTAATTCCGAGTCAGAAAACTGTGATATTTCAGCATTTCCAGCTAAGATAGAGAGTAACAATGAATTAAACCAATTTCTGGTATATAGTGTGACCAAAATGTTTTTAGATTCATTAGAAAAATGGCGGGAAAAAGGTCTGAGAGGGGTGTGGTTTAAGGTCTCTTTGGAGCAATCTGATTGGGTGCCGGTTCTTGCTAAGGTGTTTAAATTTGAATTTTTGCCGCCATTTTGACTTTTTACTTTCTTTTAGAAAGGTTTTCGCTTTCACCACGCTAAAGACGACTTCGTTATGATGTATCTATGGCTTCCTAATGAAATCTGTAATATACCTCCATACGCTCACACAATGATTGGTGTTGGTGCTGTTGTTGTGAATGATAAATCAGAGATTTTAGTTGTTAGTGAGAAGTACTACCAATTGCCCCACTGGAAGCTTCCAGGGGGGTATGTAGAGCCAGGGGAGAATTTAGTTGATGCAGCTATAAGGGAAGTCTGGGAGGAGACTGGCATTCAAACGGAGTTTCATTCTGTGTTGACTTTGAGGCATACACATTATGGAATGTTTGGGTGTTCTGATATTTATACTGTTGTTAGTCTTAAACCTCTCAGTTTAGATATAGAGAAATGTGAAAGAGAAATTGAGAATTGTCAATGGATGGATATTGAAGAATATTTAAATCATCCAAACATTCATGAGTTAAATAAATTTTTTGTCCAGAAGTATTTAGAGCATTTGAGTAAGAATTTGAAAATTGATTGGCATCATGGAATACATCAGATTTTGAAAAAGGCATATACTGTGTATTTTGTTAAAACTGAAAATGAAGGGACAAGTAGCGAGGATTAATTTTTTTTAAGAAAGATCTTTGTGAATAAATGTAATGTAATTTATAATTTGAATAAATTTATTTAAAGTACTTTTAACATATCCTAAATAAAATGAGACAGAAATTAATTTGGGCCAATCACCGGTGAAGGTCTTTATCTGTCTTTGTCCTTAAATTTGATTATATAATCGTGTAATAAGCCTCAAATTTTTTCAAAAACAAATATTGTTAATTTTTTATTTCTAGTGACGTAACAGAGGTCACCTCGATTGACCTCCCTATCATTGAAAAATATATATATATATATATATTTAAGGAAAAAAATCATTAATTATTTATTTTAACAACAAACAATTTACAAATTTAAATAATTGTTGTAGGCGTTTCTAGTTATTGTAGTTTTTTTTTTCACGTCATTTTAGATTATTTTTATCTTCATGAATTATAACCTACTTGTTTTGTATACAAATATGTTTTTAACGCTTGTTTCGTGATTCAGTGTGCAAGTTTATTCATGTTTATGTTAATTAGAGTTAAAAGTGATATTAAAATATATAAATAAAATTAAAAAAATGAATACAAGAGGATTAGTAGAAGCAGTAAATAAAAACGATATTAATTGCATCAAAGCATTGCTTAAAAAACCAGAATACCTAAAACAAGCTGAAGAAACATGTCATTACTTGTTACAAACGGCAATACAACAGAAAAGGTATGTAAAAAAATTCGGTTAATACTGTGGTATAAATAATTAGTGCCTTTATTGCTATAAGGTTCTTATAAGCAAATTAAAAACATCTGGTAAAATGTTGAAGGCCAATTAAGTCATAAACACACTAAATCTTTTGCTGTACTTTACCTATTTTTAGAGATTTTTTATTTTTAATAAGTATAATATGTTACAATCATATTTTTTTAAATAAATAACAGTTTGAAAATAACAGCGTAATATAACAGCTAAAAACTATAACAGCTACTTTTAACTGTTATTTTGAAATAACAGTAACAAATATAGTAACAAGTTTTAGTTGTTATTAACTTAAAAAGCAACATTACTTACTATTTATCTAACTAAACTAATATTTCAAATAAATATTGTAAAAACAACAGCAGAATAAAGCTAATCAAGCACGTAATAATTATATTTCATTATAATAATTTATGTAAAAGTAGAGAAATAATTAAACAAGCACTTAATTTATATTATTTTTGCGCGATTGGTTGTTTTTATCAGTTTACTGTGCCTGTTTCCACGACGGTAGGTTGCTGTTACTGGTTGCTACGTGTAACAAAACGGTAAGTAATTCACTTACCGTTCAGTGAACGGTAAGCAATTAAATCTAAAAAAAACATTTTGCGATTTATTTATTAAAATTAAATGTACAATTATTATAATTAATAGTAGTAATACCACTCGCATTTGAGTTTTTAGTGTTAATAGACAAACTTTCCGACGTAGAAGTCCCAGGTTGTTGTAATAGTCCACCAACATCGCTGTGTAAAATTTTATGAGCAAATTCAATTTTGTTTTGGAGGGAATCTTCCACGTAATTCTCGGCCACCGTTGATGAACGCCACCCACCATGTCTTTTTAGTCCCAACATATCAACTCCGTTATTCCAAAAGTGTAGCCGATGTGCGTCGAAATGAGTGTCCAGTAAAACCTTCAGGGGCTTGCAACTTTAAATACTTTGCAATTTTTGACGGCCAGTCTCCAATTGTGCCTTTTCCTGTGACTTGCCTAGTGCATTTGCCATTTCGATAGTTCAGAAATAAATGATCTGACGTTGGGTTGCTTGGTCGAATTCTTATGTATTTTCGAAGTATTTTCAAATAATGAACTGCTTCATTTTCTTTATTAATAACTGTGAACGTTCGCTGAATATTCGTTTTTGTATTTGGAATATTTACTATAAACATTTCTTCATGTTCTTCTATGACACTCATTTTAATATTGTACAATTCCTCTCGTCGACAAGCGCCCGATAGTCCCAATATCATTGCTACCTGCAAATATATTGTTTCCTTAGAACTCAGATGTACCACTTTATCATCTACAACATACCTTTTGAATTAAAAATTGTTCGTCTGGTGCTTCATTGAAGAATTTTTCCATGTCTTCTTTGGTAAAAATTTTAGCCTTCTTAGGCCGATATCCAATATTTTTCCTCTTAAGATAAGCAATTAATGTAGCAAACTTAGAAATATCGATAGCATCATGGAGAAAAATTGTACTCTTCAGCATAGAATACTCCGCCCATAAACTGCCTGGGGCCTTCAAGTGTCCACTTCTCACCACAAAATACGCTAACAAGCTCTTTTCATTTACAGAAATCTTCTTTGCTTCACGCCATTCCTTAAACAACTTGTATGTCTGTTCATATCGGGCTTTAGATTTTTCTGGAATTATTGCCGAACACCTTTCTTGCCAAGCGTCTTCTAAATCATCCGGTAGATCATCACTATCGCTCATATTTGCTTCGAAAACGGAACCACAAAACAGAACTATGTAGGAATGATTGTATCAAAAAGACAATTTTACTTGTTTGGAACAAAACCATAGCAACCATGGAACAGCCACCCAGAGTTTTCAGTTTCAATCTTCCCGATTATCACAAATGTATTGAGATAAATTATTATTATTATTATTCTAGAAACTCCAATCGCGCAAAAAACGTTATAAGCATGTCGAACGTTAAGGATTACCGTTCTCAGACAATAATTGGAGTCGTCGCTTCGCTCCTCCTCCAAACAATTTTCTTCGAACGGTAAGCATTCCTTACCGTTCTCCCTACTTAATATACTATTTTTAATAATCATTACTGTCCGTTACTGTTATTTTAGAATAACAGTTAAAAATAACGGTTATTGCGGCCCATTCTGTAACATTATTCTGTTAAAAATAGCGGATAGATTAAAAATTTTATTTTAGCAATTCTGTTAGGAAATTAACGGAATTTACTAAAATTAACAATGCAGAACAAGTTATTATTTAACAGAAGTCTAGTAAAGTAATATTTTAGAAAATAACAACTTTGGTTAAAAAAATAAATAAACCGTTAATTTTTAACTTTTAACAGAATGCATTACAGAATAAGTCCCAATTTTTAAACTGTTTGTTTCACTGTTATTTTTAACTGTTTGTATTAGAACACGAACACAGTTATCTGTTATTAAATACATAAGTATTTTTTGAATAAATAACAGCTATTTTTAACTGGTAACAGGAAGACTACCTAACTGTTATTGAAAAATAACAGTTTTTGCAATTACTGGTTCATTCAGAACTGATAGCATGAATATTCAGTCGAGGCAGCTTAGAACTGAGATTTTATATTTATTCTTCTTATCTGAATTTATTCTTTTCAAAGTTTATTATTAATAAACGCAACAATAATTTTTTTTATTTCAGTAAAAAGGTCTTCGATTATTTCCTCACCCTCGATGTTTTCCGATTAGATTCTGATAATAATTTAGGAGAGTTGACAATATCTCTCGCAATTCAAACTATTGTCAGCACTATTTTTCGTAGGCAAATTCCAGATTATCACTACATATTTGAATTGATAAATAAAGGAGTGCCTTTAAAACAATCTTATTTACAAACAAGTGTAAATCATGGCTTGTTACCTCTTGTATCATTTCTGCTAGATAAAGGATTAGATATTAATATATTAGAAGGCGGAAATAGTGTTTTACATCACGTAGTTCAAAAATTTCGATGTCGTCCTGAAGAAATTGGACTTTTATTATCACATGGAGCTGATCCTTTTATTGAAAATAATTACGGATATATTCCATTTGAACTCGCTGTAATTTACAACAATAAAGAAGTTTTGGTTAAAAATATTTTGTTCTACTATACTTTTGATGAATATACTCAAATTGATATACATTTAGAAGTGTTGTGTAAACTCGCAGAAGATCCAGAAATGTTTAAAAATGTAGTAAAACATGTGAAAAATGTTAAAATAGGAGAACTTACAGTCCAAAATATTCAAGACTTGTGTAATATCGATACAGAAATTTTTGAAATTCTTGTTAATAAGTGTCCCAATACCTTTGATGAGGCTTTAGAACTGTTCATAGGAGAGAAAAATGATTTTGTTTTAAGAAATTTTCGGCCAAAAACTTTAGAGAATTTAAATTTTCTTATGAGTAAAGGTTTTGAAGACCAAATTATGAACTACATCAGAAATTTAGACAGTAAAACAGTTTTCAGTTATATAGTAACATCATCAGGATATCTTCGTTCAAATCAAATAACTGAAGTAATTTGTTTTTTCTTATCATACGGATTACAACTCGAAGAATTTGATTTACAAGTAACTTACAAAAAATACGGCTATTGGGACCTATTCAAAATTCTTCTACATATGGACTACCAAATTTCTGACAGTCAAAATTGGACTGGAGCTAATTTTAACAGAATTACCAGAAATGTCTTACCATTTTTTATCTATAATGTCACACTGGATTTGCACACTTATTTGCTAAATCCAGATTCGTACTGTACGGAGAATTTAGAAGAAATACTGGCGTACTTCACACATCCACAATTAAAGGAATATTGCTACAGAAATTGTCAGCAGAGAGTTATCACCAAAGCTAAGAAGTTGCCAAGGATTCCTCGATTATTACAACTGGCTAGAGACAGTTTTCGGAAGGCTGTAGTCACGAAATTCGGGTTTACAAACTCAAGACAGTTTTACTACTACTTAAATCGGCTCCCGATTGATGCAAAGTTGAAGAAGGTTGTTACTTTTGAGAAGAAATTGTATAAGTTTAATAATTAGGAATTGAAGTTTTGTTTGGATGTATTGGAGGATCATTAAATGTTATTTTTGAAATGTCTGAGTTTTATTTCCTAGTTTTTGTAAATTTAGAATAATTTGAACAAAGCGTGTGACTGTTAGAAAAATTCTAAACTGATTCTCTGAAGTTCTGGTATTTTCACACGAAACTCTCTATCTCTGGAATTATTTTAAGCGAAAGACTCTTAAAAGGCTAACGTAGATACCCAATTTCTTTTAATTTAAAAGCTCTTGCTGTTTGCCAAATAAAAGTTTTGAAAATTTTACAAAATACTTTAAATAAATTTGATTATCTTGTAAAACTATAAATAAACAAAGAATTTTTTTAAGATTCATTTAACCTACACTAAAAGTCTAGAGTTATGACCTACTCATCATTATTGATAAAATTTGTATTATTTGGCTTAAATAAGCCACTATTCCACCTATTGTCCTCCTGAATTCTTGCACAAAACCTTTGCCCCCCACAAAACGTTGACATAATAATTTTTTGATTTTCCAAGAAAAACAGTTGATAAAAAATTGTTTAAACAGAGATTAAATTCAGTATTTTTCAAAAATAATTATTTTTGGAATTTCTAAAAAGACAGTTGTTAAAAAGAAATGATTCCAGCAGTGACTGAATCCGGTATTTTTCAAAAATTATAATTTTTTGAATATTTAAGAAAGACAGTTATTAGAAAAATGGTTTCAACGGGGATCGAAGCCGATATTTTTAAAAAGTAATTGTTTTTTGTCTTTCTAAGAAAGACAATTAATAAAAAAAGGGTTTCAACAGAGATCAAATTCAGTTTTTTTCAAAAATAACTATTTTTGAAATTTCTAGGAAAGACAGTTGATGAAAAAATGGTAGCAACAGAGATCAAATCTAGTATTTTTCAAAAATAATTATTTTTGAAATTTCTAAAAAGACAGTTGTTAAAAAAAAAATGTTTCCTGCAGTGACTGAATCCGGTATTTTTCAAAAATTATAATTTTTTGAATATTTAAGAAAGACAGTTGTTAGAAAAATGGTTTCAACGGGGATCAAAGCCGATATTTTTCAAGAATAATTGTTTTTTGACTTTCTAAGAAAGACAATTAATAAAAAAAGGGTTTCAACAGATATTAAATTCAGTTTTTTTCAAAAATAACTATTTTTGAAAGTTCTAAGAAAGACAGTTGATGAAAAATAGTTTCAACAGAAATCAAATCCAGTATTTTTCAAAAATAATTATTTTGAAATTTCTAAAAAGACAGTTGTTAAAAAAAAATGATTCCAGCAGTGACTGAATCCGGTATTTTTCAAAAATTATAATTTTTTGAATATTTAGGAAAGACAGTTTTTAGAAAAATGGTTTCATCGGGGATTGAAGCCGATATTTTTAAAAAATAATTGTTTTTTGTGTTTCTAAAAAAGACAATTAATAAAAAAAGGGTTTCAACAGAGATCATATTTAGTTTTTTTCAAAAATAACTATTTTTGAAATTTCTAAGAAAGACAGTTGATAAAAAAATGGTTTCAACGGGGATCGAAGCCGATATTTTTCAAAAATGTTTGTTTTTTGACTTTCTAAGAAAGACAATTGTTAGAAAAATAGTTTCAACAGAGATTAAATTCAGTATTTTTCAAAAATAATTATTTTTGGAATTTCTAAGATAGACAGTTGATAAAAAAATGGTTAAAAAGATATTAAATTTAGTATTTTTCAAAAATAATTATTTTTGGAATTTATAAAAGAGACAGTTGATAAAAAAATGGTTTCAACGTGGATCAGAGCCAATATTTTTCAAAAATAATTATTTTTTGACTTTCTGAGAAAGACAATTGATAAAAAAATGGTTTCAACGGAGATCGAAGCCGATATTTTTCAAAAATGATTGTTTTTTGACTTTCTAAGAAAGACAATTGTTAGAAAAATGGTTTCAACAGAGATTAAATTCAGTATTTTTCAAAAATAATTATTTTTGGAATTTCTAAGAAAGACAGTTGATAAAAAAATGGTTTCAACAGAGATTAAATTTAGTATTTTTCAAAAATAATTATTTTTGGAATTTCTAAGAGAAACAGTTGATAAAAAAATGGTTAAAAAGACATTAAATTTAGTATTTTTCAAAAATAATTATTTTTGGAATTTATAAGAGAGACAGTTGATAAAAAAATGGTTTCAACAGAGATTAAATTTAGTATTTTTTAAAAATAATTATTTTTGGAATTTCTAAGAGAAACAGTTGATAAAAAAATGGTTAAAAAGATATTAAATTTAGTATTTTTCAAAAATAATTGTTTTTGGAATATCTAAGAGAGACAGTTGATAAAAAAATAGTTTCAGCGTGGATCAGAGCCGATATTTTTCAAAAATAATTGTTTTTTGACTTTCTACGAAAGACAATTGATAAAAAAATGGTTTCAACGGGGATCGAAGCCGATATTTTTCAAAAATAATTGTTTTTTGACTTTCTAAGAAAGACAATTGTTAGAAAAATGGTTTCAACAGAGATTAAATTCAGTATTTTTCAAAAATAATTATTTTTGGAATTTATAAGAGAGACAGTTGATAAAAAAATGGTTTCAACAGAGAATAAATTCAGTATTTTTTAAAAATAATTATTTTTAGAATTTCTAAGAAAGACAGTTGATAAAAATGAAAAAAAAATAGTCTCAGCGAAGATCGAAATCAGTATTTTTAGAAAGAAAGTTAGTAAAAATTAAAAAAAGTTGTTTTTAACGGGAACTGAACCTGGCCATTTAAGCTCTTGCTGTTTTACCAAATAACAGTTTTAAAAATTTTACAAAATACTTTAAATAAATTTGATTATCTTGTAAAACTATAAATGAACAAAGAATTTTTTTAAAGGCATTTAACCCACATTAAAAGTCTAGAGTTATGACCTACTCATCATTATTGATAAAACTTGTATTATTTGGCTTAAATAAGCCACTATTCCACCTATTGTCCTCCTGAATTCTTGCACAAAACCCTTGCCCATTAATTCCCCCCATAAAACGTTGACATGGTAACGTCTAATCAAAACAAAACCAGACAAAAATACATTTGAATTCCATGTCAGAATTAGACCATAAAACTGCAATGTGATCAAGCATTATTTCGTGAAAATTACTAAGAGGTCTGTAAATTTTAATTTTAATTCACAAATCGATAACACAAGTGTAGAAAATTTCAAGTATAATGGAACCTCCAACCAGAAATGAAGAGTTCAATGGTAGAAATTCAACAAATGTTCCGTCACATGGAACTGTACCTAAATGGCTGGAAGATATATCTCAGTATGTTTTCGAAAATAAAAATATTTTTTTTTATTTAAACTTGTAGGAAAGTAGTTCAAAATCATAATAATAGAGGAGAGAAAAATAAAAATATGACGTATCACTTCGATGTCAAGAATTTTTTTGATGGACTAGACAAGAGGTAATTTAGATGTGTCTTTTGTCAGATGACAATTTTGATTTATTTAAGGAAACACGAATCTGTATCTGCTAAATACGGCCGCCGTTCTTCTCTTACTTCCCAATTACTCGAAGACAAAAGTCTTACTAACTTATCACTGACACAATCCGAGTACATAATCCCCCGTTTTGATGGAAATTTTGACATTAAATCTCTAAACAGGGACCCTTACCAAGTTGATTTAGAAAAATCCTGGAAAAGCCTTGACCATTTCCAACAATCTCACAAAGGCCGGTTAGACAGTGCCAATAATTTCGAATTAGATTCAAAACTTGGTAAGTGAGATGTAACACCAAAAGCCAATAAATAATTCTCCAAAATTCCTGTATTTCTCTGTGTTTTTTGTAATTCGTTTTAGGAGAGTTTGAGACAGTTCTCTCACCGATTTCTTCAAACGAAAATGAGAGTGATACAATTTACAGTCCTTCAGTTTTAGAAAACACTGTGCCAAATCGAAGCAAAAGCGAATTGTCAAATTATTTTTACAGTGAGACTAAATACGACCCAATTTTCGAAAAAAAATTGTCAGATTATCAGTTAAAAATTGATAAAGAGAACAAATTACGAGAACAGATTATTTCAGAGCTTTTGGCTGAAAATGAACGAATCACTGAGAGACTCAAAAGACACAGTTTAGGTGAACAGGAAGTGTTTCCGTCGAGCTTCCGGAAATACAATTCAAATTCAAAATATAAAAGTAAAAGTTCGAAAAAAAATAGTAAAATTGCGAAAGAGAGTGTTTTTATAATTCCGGAACTACCAACCGGAAAAACTCTAATTATTGATATTTTAAGTACGTGGGGGGATAAATATTATGTCGGTTTGAACGGGATTGAGATTTTTGGAATTGATGGAAAGCTAGTCAAAGTTAAAAAAGTAAGAATTTTGAGTTAAGAATTTTTTTCCAAAAATTTTTTTTCAGATAACTGCTGTCCCTCCGGACGTTAATGTCTTACCGGAATGTAACAGTGACCCTAGAGTCGTTACAAATTTGCTAGATGGGGTTTGTAGGACACAGGATGATATGCATATTTGGTTGGCACCCTTTGAAATGGGGTGCAGTCATATCATAACAATTGAGTTTGAAAAAATCGAAACGCTGGCTATGATGAGAATTTGGGTACATCACATTCCCAAATTTCCAAAAATCACTAAAATTTATTTTTTTAGAATTATAATAAGTCGCGAATTCACTCTTATAGAGGTGTCAGAGATATTGTTATATTTTTAGACGATACGGCAATTTTTAAAGGCGAAATTGCTAAAGCTTCAGGGGGAATGCTTGGGAGTATTGAGGCTTTTGGTGATGTTGGTAACACGTAATTGAGTTGGCACACTTGTTTTTTTTTTGATTTTAGACTATATTGTTTACGACAGATGATGAAATTTTGGAAAGTATAGCGAAAAATGATTCTTCTTATTCCTTTCTTACGTCAGGGCCTACGACGCCAACCATTATGGAACGGCCACCAACGTCTGCTCTAATGTCAGACGTAAGTGACAAAAAAAATTCAATTCGAAGTAGATTTACTTGAAAAAAATAATATGTTTTTACTTTAACTAGGAAAGGTCATTAAAAAAGACAGTTAATAAAAATAAAAAAAGGTTTTTGAAAAATGATCTATAATCGTATTTATCTGATTCAATCAAAGACACAATCCGGTTTCTGTATTATTTTTGAAATTTTTAAGGAAGACAGTTCACAGAAATAAAAAAAGTTGGTCTCAACGAAGATCAAATCCGGTATATTTTTATTCAAATAAAGATATACATATTTTTTAAAACATTTATTTTTGGTTATTTACAAAAAAATGGTTTTTCAAATAATTATTTTCCAAGAAGGACAGTTGATAAAAAAAATAGTTTCAACGGGGATTGAAGCCGATATTCTTCAAAAATTATAATTTTTTGAATTTCTAAGAAGGACAGTTGTTAAAAAAATGGTTTCAACAAAGATCAAAGCCGATATTCTTCAAAAGTATTTGTTCTTTGACTTTCTAAGAAAGACAGTTGATAAAAAAATGGTTTCAACAGAAATCAAATTAGGTATTTTTCAAAAATGATCATTTTTAGAATTTCTAAGAAAGACAGTTGTTAAAAAAATGGTTTCAACGGGGATTGAAGCCGATATTCTTTAAAATAATTGTTTTTTGACTTTCTAAGAAAGACAGTTAATAAAAAAATGGTTTTAACAGAGATCAAATTAGGTATTTTTCAAAAATAATCATTTTTAGAATTTCTAAAAAAGACAGTTGTTAAAAAAATGGTTTCAGCGGGAATTGAAGCCTAGATTTTTCAAAAATTATAATTTTTTGAATTTTTAATAAAGACAGTTGTTAAAAAAATGGTTTCAGCGTGGATTGAAGCCGAGATTTTTCAAAATTGTAATTTTTTAAATTTTTAAGAAAGGCAGTTGTTAAAAAAATGGTTTCAACGAAGATCAAAGCCGATATTCTTCAAAAATAATTGTTTTTTGATTTTCTAAGAAAGACAGTTATTAAAAAAATGGTTTCAACAGAAATCAAATTAGGTATTTTTCAAAAATAATCATTTTTAGAATTTCTAAGAAAGACAGTTGTTAAAAAAATTGTTTCAACGGGAATTGAAGCCGATATTCTTCAAAAATTATAATTTTTTGAATTTTTAAGGACAGTTGTTAAAAAATGATTTCCACGAGGATCAAAGCCGATATTCTTCAAAAATAATTGTTTTTTGATTTTCTAAGAAAGACAGTTATTAAAAAATGGTTTCAACAGAGATCAAATTAGGTATTTTTCAAAAATAATCATTTTTAGAATTTCTAAAAAAGACAGTTGTTAAAAAAATGGTTTCAACGAGGATTGAAGCCGATATTCTTTAAAATAATTGTTTTTTGATTTTCTAAGAAAGACAGTTAATAAAAAGTGGTTTCAACAAAGATCAAATTAGGTATTTTTCAAAAATAATCATTTTTAGAATTTCTAAGAAAGACAGTTGTTAAAAAAAAGATTTCAGCAGTGACTGAATCCGGTATTTTTCAAAAATTATAATTTTTTGATTTTTTAATGAAGACAGTTTTTAAAAAAATGGTTTCAACGAAGATCAAAGCGGATATTCTTCAAAAATAATTGTTTTTTGACTTTCTAAGAAAGACAGTTAATGAAAATAAAAAAAGTTAGTCTCAACGGAGATCAAACTCAGTATTTTTAAAATTTCTATCGCAAAGACAGTTAATAAAAATTAAAAAAAATGGTTTTAACGGAAACCGAACCTGGCCATTTTAAATTAATAAATGGCTATTAAAAATCACATTTACATGATTCAATCAAAAACAATATTTAATTTTTCTGTCCTAACATTTTTTTACTAATTTAGATGCGTCCTGTAACCGGCCCGATGTCCAAAAGCTCTCCAACTGACCAAATTCTATTAGGGGCAAGCCAAATCGAACTTATCCTTTTATCCAATTGGGGTCATCTTACAACAATTGGTTTAACCGGATTTGAGTTAGTTCAAGGCACCGATACTGTCATTGTTATCAAACCAAATAATTTAACTTGTAATATAAAAAGCGAATCATCTGCTTTATCAAACCTAATCGATGGTAATAATATTACAAATGATGCCACCAACATGTGGTGTGTCCCATTCGAATTTGGGGAGGAAGTCATCATCAGAATGAATTTCGACGACTTTAAATACGTATCAGGGATTCGAATTTGGAATTATAACAGTAGTTTAGAGACGTCATATGCCGGAGTTCGAGCAATGAAAATCCTTCTTGATGGAAAACCAGTCAAAAATCCGGTGACAAAAAACGAGATTTTTATACTTCGTCGAGCACCAGGAAACCAACACTATGACTACGTTCAGGATATAAAATTCGTTGAAGATTTCACTGAGGAAATCCACGAAATGCCTTCATTATTAGACCAACACGAATTCTACGAACCGACATCAATGCCTGAAGGTTTTGTGTTCCAATTTATAATATTTTCGACCTGGGGGGACCAGTATTACTGCGGCTTAAACGGCCTAGAATTATTTAACCAATACGGGAAAAAAATTCTACTTGACGAGCAAAATATTTGTGCATATCCTGAAAGTGTGAATTCGCTTCCGGAACTTGTAGGAGACGTCAGGACTCCTAATAAACTCATAGATGGGATTAATAATGACTTTACTGGGTCACACTCCTGGCTTGCACCTATCATACCAAAGCATTTGAACCGAATTTATGTAGTTATGGATGAACCCATTGTGGTTTCTTTGGTCAAGCTGTGGAATTATTCAAAAACACCAAAAAGGGGGATTAAGGAGTTTGGGATTTTAGTGGATGATTTACTAGTCTATAACGGGACTTTGCAAAAGTATTCTGAGGATTCAGAGGGGTACCAGACTGTTGTTTTTACGGAAAATGAGGCGATTTTAGGCGAGGAATATGACACTGTTTTGAGGTAATTTAATTAATTGAAGTAACTCGGCTGTGCCTCGTGTATTATATGTAATATTTTATTTTTTAGACACAGTGCTTTTTCCCAAGATGTGGTTCTACTAGACCAAGATGTAAGAACTACAACAGGGGGTTCTCTCCCAGAAGCAGATCCAGCATTGAGACCTTTTACCTCAGTTAATTTATACGATAGAGGATACATTTCGTATTAGTCACGTGTTTGTAGAATTTTTGTATAAAATGTAATTTTTGTATTTAATGTTTTACAGTTTTCTAGATAAAAATGTAAAGACTTGATGTAATCAGTAATTTTATTATCTTATTGTGATGTTAGGAAACATTTGAATATATGTTTTTAAAAAATGACACAAACTATATTTCGAAATGACCTTGAGAAGTTTTATAGGGACGACACTAACACTACATTTATAAAAACTGTAATTTAATAATAAATCTATTTTTTTAACATTTTAACGTACCTATAACTTTGATTGCTTTAAATAATTATACAATTAACTGAGTTTACCATTGTTTTTTCTCTAATAATCAAATTATTTGAAAAATTTTGTTGGGATTTTGGATATTTTCATGGTTGGTAGCAGTGCCAAATGTCAAACGTCAAACACGTCACAATTTGAGGTTATGTTTACTCAAAATCCGACTTTGTTTTGTATACAAGATGATCTCAGCCCCTTAAACCCTTCATAATGCACTTTTTTATCCTTTTGACATTACCATTAATCCGAAAGTGTCGAAAAATCGAAATTGTTTGACACAAAATCCTCAAGAATGGACATCTTTGAAGAACTGGGTGTCCCAAAAAAGTACCTGAAACCGACCTCAAAAGACGGTCTTTACGTTGCTTTACTTCACAAAACTTGGCTTAAGTAAATCTAAATCATTTCCCACCTAAATCACTCAATTTTCTTTTTTAGGTCACTGGTAAAGCACTCAAAACTGATTGATTTCGTAGAAAGGGGGCGTTTTGAAGCCTGGCCTGTAAGTGATGAAGAATTGGGGGCTTCATGGTGTAAAGTGTTTGTGTGTGTATTTAAAAAACGTGATGCTAGTGTTATTCCTTTGCCCCGGATCAGAAGTGTGATACGAGATGACCCCCCTTTATTATTCTGCCAGTTAATGCAATATATTTACCAAACAAACTACAAAAATTTATGGAAGGAAGCTTACAAGAAATATAATAATAAAACAGAAGCAAATAAGGAGACACAAATTTCTCTAGTTGAGTATAATGAAGTTCTGAGAGAGATAATCACGAGGATTTATGGGTGTCCCATTATTAATGTACATGACCCACGTTTAAATACACTCCAATCACGAAATTTCGACCCTCATTTGAATATTTTGCCAGCTGTTTGTGCAATTGAGACTCTCAATGCAATTTTTCTCATTCACATACCCTATTTTGAACACAATTTAAAAGACTGTGTTACTTTCAGTCCAGCTCTTTTAAACAAGTGTTACACTAAGCCGTTATTTATAATCTATCAGTTGTTACAAACACTTAAATCAATGCATGATCGTAGTCTTACTTTAGGCGAGATTTCTCTCAGTGATATCTACCTGACTGAAGATATGTGGATTTATATAATTCCAAGCATTTATTCAAATATCTACATTCAGGAGTCTAAATCCGACACTAAAAGACTTGTCTCAATCCATGACTGTCGCAAAAACGGCCACAAATTCGACCTAAACCTCAAATGTGAGGGCTGTGGCATCAAAACCTACGATAAGGTCCAAATAACCAACGAGAATTTACAACAGTTATGCCAATTATGGGTCGAGGGCCAAATCTCGAATTTTACTTACATTTCTGCATTAAATCAGCTCTCAGGACGGAAATTAGGAGACCCAAATTGCCATCATGTCTTTCCTTGGGTCACAGATTTTGCCTCGAGGTGTGGAAAGAATTGGAGAGATTTAAAGAAGTCAAAATTTCGTCTGAACAAAGGGGACAGACAGTTAGATCTAACGTATGATAATGCCTCATCTCAGGTGCCTCATCATGTCAGTGATGTTTTGTCGTCGATTACGTATTACGTTTATATGGCGAGGAGGACCCCTAAGTCGGTTTTGTGTAAAAATGTGAGGACAATATGGGTGCCTGCAGAATACCCCAGTTCGGTGCAGAGGATGCAAGAGTGGACTCCAGATGAATGTATTCCGGAATTTTTCACAGATCCGAGTGTTTTTAAGAGTATTCATGACGATTTGGATGATTTGGAGGTTCCGGGGTGGAGTACAGGACCGGAGGATTTTGTTGAGAGGCATAGAGAAGCTCTGGAGAGTGTGCATGTCTCAGAGAGACTACATCATTGGATTGATCTCACTTTTGGGTACAAGTAAGTATTTTTTTTTAAATTTTATACTGTGTTAATTACTAAAACTTCAATTAGATTAGCTGGAACCGCCGCAATCAAATCTAAAAACGTCTGTCTTCACCTCGTTGACGACCACACTAAATTGATGAAATCTGGAATTGTTCAACTGTTCACACATCCTCATCCTTCAAAATCCATTCCTTCACTCTTTTGGAATAAAACACCACCGAAAATTTACATCAGCAAAACGAAAAAATCACGTGATCGTAGTAACTCACCTGGATTGTCTCTCGACGATGAAGACACCGAAGATTTACCTACCTCATCAAATCGCTCACTTGGTCTCTCCCGTTTTTTATCCAGGAGTCGCTCATCACTTAACGAAGAACCTAAACCTAAAAATTCAACTCGGAGTTTAAGCTCCGGTCCTAAAAACCCCACGTTTACCTCACATCTTAAAGTACAAAGTTCATCAATGACCACTGGGATTATCTATTTGCCTAAGGAGTATCACCCGGAGCAACAATTGGAAAATCTTGAGAAGAAACACTTGTTTTTCTCAAAGACCTTTCATGTTGAAGAGAAGAAATTTAACTTGGAGGAAAATGAAGAAGAAATGAGTGATGAGTGTTTGGTCCAAAACGCTTTCACGAATTTAATCTTTAGTGAGAATTTTGAAAAACGCAATTTCTTACACGACAATCAAAATTTTCATCGAAGTCGTCTCAATCAAAAAGAAAATCAAATTATTTGCAATTACTCTGATATTATCTCATCTAGACGTATCCGTGAACTTCAAATCTTAGGTTGCTTGATTGTTGAACTCTTCATGTCGAAACAACTCCGTGCTTTGGGTGCCAACGATTCAAATTTGTCGTTCCCAAATCGGCTTAAAGCTTGCTTAACAGTTGTGAGAAGTTGCAGTTATGAAATCCCTCCCTGTGTCACCTACATCATCAAACTGTTACTCCAACCAGACACTAGCAACTTCAAAGAATTCAAATATCCGTCCGTGACTGACTTAGGACTCCCTCCACCAAGTGCTCACCTTCTTCTTGAACCTCTGCTACACAGCGTTATCCCACTTCCGAAAATGTTCCCTTATTTATATTCAATTGTAGCGACTCTAAAAGACTTCAAAAACGTAGCAACTGAACTCGGTGTGTTATACCATTTCGATTGCGATGGCCAGATGTGTGCAGAATACGAGCATCTCGAACGGACTAAAGTGCTTTTTGCTCAAAATATCGGTGAATGTAAAGTGAAATCATGTGCGCGGAGTTTGGAAAGCTTCCTCGAGGAGTTAAACACGACAACTGATCTTGAAGTCGTGAATATTCTTTTACCGCATATCCGGGAGTTGATTGAAGATCCTCCGACTTCAGTTCTAGCTGCTTGGTACCTATTTGATCCGATTTCACGTGTTTTGGGGCCTCACAACACTAGTAAAACTCTACTTGAATCAATTTTAAAACTGTATGAAAATGAACCAACCGAAGCTACTCTTCCTTACTACGGCAAAATCGCGAAATTGTACCATCATAGTTTTCTTCTTCGGCTGATAGTCAGACTCGGATTAAAGTGTTTTTTGGATAATATGGTAGCACCACTTGTTGAAGCAGTTGGCAGATATAAAGATTACGAAAAAGTTGATTTTATTCAACACACACATTCAGAAAAGTTCGTTAAGAAGACATCACATTTGAAAACTATGGATGCTGAACATGTTGATGCATCAAGTGATGATTCTAGTATTTCTTCTGAGAAGAAACCAACACCTCGACAGGAACTAGCCGAACCGGAAGTTTTTGATTTTGATGAAGATAAACAAAACGAAGAACAGATGAAGTCACTTATAGAGCATTTGGAATTAAATGTAGCTTCAGATTTACCATTTAATCACTCCACAGCTGAAGAGGCACTTGATGCAACTCTTACAGAGAATCTCGATCATTTACGAAGCATCGAAGAGCTTACTATGAATCTCAGTGAAGATGATAATGACTTAAAAACGGGAGTCGTCTCTCCGACTATACCAATTCCATCAAAACAAGAATTTAGCAATATAAGTTGTGAAGTTGGTAGTAAGAAAAGTGACTCAATTCACTTTGATCTAGTCTTAGATTCACCAGGATCAGCAATTTCTGATCAAAAGAAACCACAAACTGTCACAAAAAGCAAAAAACAAGACGCTAAAATATCAGATATGAGTTCAGATAGTCTTGTTTGGTTGTCACACAGACTGGGGCCGGTTTTGACTGCTCGCTACCTCTCAAGGAATTTGCTCAAAATGTTGACGTTGTGTTATGTGGGCAAGGATAACTTGATGTTAGTTCCGAAAGAAGAGAATGTTAATATTGAGACACTTTCGGTTGTTTCAAGCTATGTGCTGGGGGATCAGAATGCTGTCAAAGTTCTGGAGTGTCTGACAAGTATTGCAGGTAAGTTAGAGGGTTATATACGTTTTTTGTTACTTTTAGCATTAAAACAGTGATTGATATAGTAATTTATTTGTAAGGTTTGTATGGAGAACAATTAATCCTGTTTCAATACATTCCTCACATGAGCGAACTAATCGCTTTATGCAAACGAAGACTCACCCCAAACCTTGAAGGAGGTCTAATTTCATGTTTAGCACTACTTCAACACGTCATTCCTTACTTATCCGATTCTACTCTCATGGATCATTTACAGGTGTGTCACATACACGATTTCATCTAACATCTATTTAAATTTTAGGACGTCATTTTAAAAAATATCCTTCATCCAATTGTACGACTCCTTGCTTCGACTAAATATACATTCCCAAGTGGTTATACTGCACGAAATATTTTGGCTCGGAAATATTTAGACAGTCTGTATGTCCTCTCGATTCGGATGGGTTCTGATATGACACGAACTCATTTAGCCGTCCCGGCACTTCAACGATTTTTTTTAATTTTTGATAAAGTCTACTCGGAGGATTTGACTCAGCCTGAGGAAAGTCAAATAACTAGCCAATCAGATGAGTCACATTATGTTGAATTGTGTCGGGACGGTTCGGTTAATGAGTGGTCAGTTGGTGGTAAACCAATTCAAATCTCAAGAATGAATGATGGTGATTCTGGATTAGCACAAGAGGATGCTACTGAGCAAAGTTTAGAAGAGTTGAGACAAGTTTTTACGTCTGAGTTGGCATATACTGCATATTTGCCATTTTTAAAACATATAGGAGCAAACTCGTTAGATATTTCTCTGAAAAATCATAGTTTGATTAAAGAGTTGTGCCAGGAGTATGAACAAGGGTCAAAAATGAGTTATCCAATACCAAAATCTGATTCAAATAAGAGTAGCACAATTTCAGCTTCTAGTAGTATCGGAAGTAATATAGCTCTAGTAGGGAACAGAATTGATGTACAAACAGCAGATTTAGAGAATATTAATACAGATTTGTTGAGTTTAGTTAGTAATAGATTGGAGAATAACAGTAGACATTTGAGAGGTAATTGGTTGGCGTATTGGGAGCATGAAATTGGTCGCTCTGATAAAGACACAATGTTTAATTTCAAACAAATTAAATTACAAACTTTTGCCGGTCATACACATAGTGTCAAGTGTCTTTATGTCTTAGATAATGAGAATAGTTTTATTTCTGGAAGTAGAGACAAGACTGTTAAGTTATGGTCACTGAGAAGTCAAGGAGATGGCTCTAGTGTCTCTAACTGTCAGTGGACATACACAGCTCATAAAAAATCAGTCCTTTCTATTACTTTTGTTGAAAGTATGAGACTTGTTGCATCTTGTGACAGTGTGGTACATATTTGGGATCCTTTTATGGGAGTCAATGTAGGACACTTGGAATCTCCTAAATATCCTCCTGTTAACGTTCTTAAAAGTCTCCCAGCACCATCTACTTTAATTTTTGCTGCAACAACAGACGGAACTGTTAAAGTCATCGATACGAAAACTTGTAGCTACATTCACGAATTGAAGGTAGAGTACCACAGTCTTTAGAGTCATTCGGCATAAATCTTTCAGGTGAGTTTAAATCCGACTGGGTTAATTCGGTGTCTTGCTGTGGCTCCATCTGGATTATGGATTGCTACTGGTCAATCATCAGGGACTATAACCATCTTGGATACTCGCACTGGATTGGTGATTTCTACATGGAAGGCTCACGAAAGTGAAGTCCTTCAGGTTATAGCAGCTGATAATTCAACGATAATTTCGTCAAGTTTAGATCAGACAATTGGGGTTTGGAATATACAAGATGGCAAGTTTAGATTTAATCTCAGGTTGGTATTACTGTTATAGGTATTTTTCTTTCATTGCTATTGACAGTTCGTGTTTTACTAGGGGGGCTACAGAGCCAGTACATTGTCTTAATGTTTATAATAATGAGTTGATTTCTGGGACAACAGCAAATCGGATTGGGGTACATACATCAATTGATATGGAAGCGTCATTTTCTAGTACTAAATTACGGTCAGATGCTTTTAAAGGCTTGTTGACTTCAATGGCACTTTTGCCGTTAAATAGGCTTTTGTTATTAGGGGCTGATACGGGGACTATAAATTTATTGTGTTGAGTGTATGACTGTCGAAAAATTGATTTTTAGATTAGGAAGTGACAGATGTCACTTAAAATATGTCAAAATGACATTTATGAAATCTAGATAAGATTACATTCCAGTGCAATTCCGTATTTATTGTGATGTTAATTTTACTGGACTGTTGATAACTTATAGAATTTTATTTTGTACAGATTATAAAAAATTAACCAATGAAACCATCACAGGTGATGGATTGTTATTACCTGAAGGCTAGTGTAGGAAAGTCCCGAAAATCCTATCACTAGTCAATACTCTGTGGAATATTTTTTTAAATACCTGTACTACATTTATTTTATCTTCTTTAGTATTATACAACCCAAAGATATGCAGTGCGTGATGTAATATAAGTTGTGCAAATAAAATATTTAAAAAGTGTGTTTAGTCTACAGTCCGGTTCAGTAAAACATCCAATCCCTAATTTTCGCAGACTAAACTACGGGCTAGACTCGAGCAGTCTGCTTCACGGAAACACTCAATATCGAAATTTGCGACTTGATTTGAATATATGAATATAGAAAAAAATTTAAATACCGTTCAGTCTGCGGTTCCCTTTCCTAAAAGACCCATTCTCAAAATAGCGTCCGTTCGCTACAACGATCAGCGACAAACTGAATAAATTGTGTAAGAATAGCAATAAATCGTCATTAACAAAAAACAGATCAGGTGATCGCAAAGGCACAGACAAAGGGAATTATATAAATTAGATAATGAATTAACAAAAAACAGAGTTCGGACGAAATAAAGGAACAAAAAACGCTGTGTAGTCGTCTAGGTAATTACTCGCATCCGCCACGCAATGAAACATTGAAACTTGAATTGGTCGATTGCGGTACTAATGCGCGTTTACAAGCGACCAATTAAAGTTTCAAGGTTTTATCGCATTGTGAACACGAGTAGTTAGCTAGACGACTACACAGCGTTTTTAGTTCTCTCATTTCGTCCGGTCTCTGGTTATTAAATGTAACACTTCGATAAATAAAAGTAAAAATTCGATAAAGTGTTTAGTCTGCGGTCTGGTTTCGAACAAGTCTGTTCAGTCTGCAGTCCGGTTCACTCCAAATCTTAAATTTTGTAACTTGACTACAGTCACTACAATCAATAATAGTAAAAATTAGAGGAAAACCAGTTCAGTCTATGGGCCGCTTACCCACCCCAAAACACCCAATCTTGAATTAAATTTTATTTTTAATTTACTCCAGTCACACTAACCCTACTATACAATAAATAAAATAAATAATTTTAGGCACTACAGATTTGTTGGATTTTTGTTGAGATCTAGGCAGTTGGTGGCGGCTTAAGCATAGATCTAGCCGCCGAGGCTAATTTCTGTGAAACCAAAGAGGCAATATGCGGACTTCTCCTCCACATAAACTCTTTGGTTTTTTCGTGGTCGTCAGCACTTTCCACTCGGACTTGTTTCGGTTGTAGTACTCGGATTGAGTGGAGGGTGGCTGCACCTCCATGGACTATCCGGAGGTTAAGTCGGCCGTGCATTTCGGCTGTTGTGGCTGTGGCGCTTTTCACTTCGCGTTTAGCACCTCTAGCCACCTAAAATAGTTATAAAAATTTAACTTTATGTGTACAACCCTAATTTCAATTTTTGAGCCGTGGCACTGAAGGCGCTCATTTTGGTTCTAATTAATATTTGGTTTTAGACCAAATTGTAGGTTTTACTGACTTATTAGAAAAATTTAGGGGTCCTATAAACTCGAACACAAGTTTTTTTTCCTCAAATGGAGCTTATAGAGTCCCTACAGAATTTCTAGACTCGACTAGAGACTTTATTGGGTTAACTAGGATTCTATGAATTACAGAATACTTTGGCTCTATCAGGTCAAGCTCTAGGTCTTTTAAAGAAGTACACTCTATATTAGTGTGGAGCAAAAAAAACGATTTTTTTTTAACTTTCGACACTGAAAAATTGGTTTCTAAGCACCTTTAAAAAATGATTTTTAAAGTTAAGCTCCCAATTTTAATAGGAAGGACCCCCTCATTTCAGTTTTCTATTTTTTTCTTTAGTTCTATTTGGCAAAATCCATATCTCGTCACTACTTGATCGTAGGAAAAAAAATTATTTACATTTTTTGTATAAAATAGAACGCTCTATAGAAAGTATCTTTCAATTTTTCTATAGCTATTAGCGTTTAGAAGGTATCAGAGGTCAAAGTTTGAAGAATTTAACAAAAATTTCTTTTTTACTTCTAAATTTTATAACTCGTAAATAAATAAATATTAGAAAATGCGCAACATAAGGTTTTGTAGGAAATTAAGCGCTCTACAAAAAAAGTTTTTTGTAGTTAATTGATTACCCCAACCATTTAAAAAAAATTGAGGATTTAGTTTGGTTTTTAAAACGCGAATATCTTCTAAGTGGTTAGAGTAATCGACTAAACACAAGATACCTTTTTTGTAGAGCATTCAATTTCCTATAATACCATATGTTGCGCATTTTACAATATCTATGTATCTACGAGTTATAAAATTTAGAAGTAAAAAAGAAATTTTTGTTAAATTCTTCAAATTTCGACCTCTGATACCTTCTAAACGCTAATAGCTATAGAAAAATTGAAAGATACTTTTTATAGAGCGTTCTATTGTATACAAAAAATGTAATAAACTTTTTCTGTACTATCAAGTAGTGACGAGATATGGATTTTGTCAAATAGATCTAAAGAAAAAATAGAAAACTGAAATAAGGGAGTCCTTCTTATTAAAATTAAGAGCTCATCTTTATAAAGCATTCTTTGTATTAATTTTTCAGTGTCGGAAGTTAAAAAAAATTCGATTTTGTGGCCCACCCTGCTCTATATACTCACCTCCCGTTCGACTCGAAGTGTTAACGGCCCAAGAATAAAATTCGTCTTGACCGTTGTATGATCCGCCTGCATATTAACACTAACATCTCCATCCCTCTTAATCGTACTCAATCCAAAAAGAGTCGCTCGAGCTTTCTGCGTCTTGTTCTTCCCCGATGTCGTTTGTTTCGACTTATTATTTTTATTATTCTTCTTTTTATTTTTTGTATTTGCTCTTTGCACCGGTACATTCTCTCTGACTGTCGGCTTAGCATCACTATTTTTCGAAATGAGAATAAAGGCAGGTTCGCGACTTTCACTCTCTGTGGACCTAGCAATCGAAATTTCAGCCATTTTGTTTGTCATTCCGGCAATTTTGTTTGATTCTGCTGTTCTTTTAATGTTGTTGTTGCGTTTTTTGGTGTTTTTGCGTTTAGTTTTAGTGTTTTTGTTTTTATTTGAGGCAGGTTTGCTCTTTTTCGCCTCGTTTGATTGGAGCTTCACTCGGACTGGGTCGTAGGATTTGCCCAAGATTTTGTTGATTCGGCCTATTATGTTATCAACGAATCTGTTGTATTTTGAAATGTATACGGCGGGCATTTGGGGGCTTTGCATGGCACCTAAGCCGAAATCGAATGTCATTAAAGGTCCACAAAAAATATTAAATAAATAGTGCTTATTTCCAAAAAAAATAAAAATGAAATTGAATTAAATAAGCACTATTTCTACAAAACTAGAACCATAAAAAAATTAAGAAGCTTGTTTCAACAATTTTCCCAATATATCAATAATTTATTTGATCACTCGTTACCTATGTAGTCCTTTTTTGCAAAAAAAGTACGGACATTTCTATACGAAAATAACGTGTGATTAAAAATGAATTAAATCGAAGTAGGCCAAAGAAAAATTAAATTTGTCTATTTAACACAAAATTTTGAGCTCTTTTTAGGAATTTGTGGTGTTTATATTATTATCAATTGTTATCGGTGACTTTAAAACAAAATTTAAAAGAGCTCACTATATTTTGTCTTTTTATGAATTTCATTGTTATTTAACCACTTCCTAATTATTTAGTTAATTATTTGACCACAACGAATTTATTTAATTACTAAGCTTTACTGTATAACTGTTGTTGTTATTGTTTGAATTTGTTAACTGTTTTTTCGAATTCTTTCGGGCCAATATTTTGAATGAATCAATTTGAAAATGTCGTTTTCCGGTGAAAAGAAATCCGGCCTGTGTCCATTTATAACGGAACCAAGAAGTCTGTCGAGGTCAGTGGCCACATCAGGTCAGGGCCGGACTTTCTACTCAAGGATGCTTAAACTGGCAACCACCAAATAATTAACTCGGATCAAGAATCAATTATTTGATAATGAGCATCAGGTGGTAGGCATTGCCTACAGAATCAAGCGCGAAAGCCCTCGCTTGACCTCGGAAGGATGCGTCGAAGAAGGTCACTAGGTGACCTACATCCTCTTCGGCGTGGCCTACTGTGTGGATTTCACGGAAATTCCTCACATAGTTTTTAGGGATGGTTCTAGTTTTGGCCGAAAACATATATAGAACATGTGTTGGTTGTGTTTGATCAAGTTAGTTATGATCTACTGCAAATGTTCTACCATGCTTTCATGATTTTTTTGCTAATTTCTACCCCACTACTGGTTAAGTCTTTTGTCATGTCGTTGATTGTCATACGGTATCGTCTCTACTTACCCAATTTTTCAATTACTACAAATTGTTAGAAAAGACATGCAGTTAGTTAGAGAAATGCATTAGCTAGATAAATGTCACAAAATGTTTTTTTTAACATTTTGTTTGTGATAATAAATAAAACACAAGATTTAGATTGTACTGGTTTAATGTTTTTGTACAAATTGATACAGATTTAGGTCACGTGACTGTGACATATACCTAGTATAATGCAAAAAGCATTTAATAAATAAATAAATAAAAAATGTAATAAATAGAGATACAACTGGCACTAAAAAAATTTTTTGGGAAGAGAAGAAGCACCGAACTACTCATCTACTTTTGTACAGAAAGGACGATACAAGTCTTTATGAACCTCATCACTACCTCTATCTCACTTTGTTAGATGTTTTGTTGTGTTTTCTGGCTTTTTTTGTTTTCGAATGTTTACGAGATTTGGACTCACGTGATCTTTTGGCTTCAATGACATCTTCGAGATCAGTTTCGTCATCGTCATCGTCGTCGTCATCGTCAGTCTCATCGTCATCGTCGTCATCATCGTCATCATCTGTTAGACCTTCAAGGGTGTCGTCGTCGTCGTCATCATCGTCGTCGTCGTCTTCGTCGTTTTCAGCATCATTTGCTGGTACCTCCTCGACAACGACCGGTTCGCTACTTTCAGTTGGGTTTTTGTCGATAAAAGTGTCAGTTTCGGGAGTCTCGACGGCCGTACCGTTTGTCTCGTTCTCCAAGTCTCCGGCGGAGTGCTCCTCGAGGGTGTCTTCTTCGGGGACTTCCTCTGCAACTGGTTCACTGGCGGATACAACGGGTTGTGGTGGAGCTGGAGCTGGTGCGTCTTCAGCGACGGTATCGTCATCATCATCATCGTCGTCATCGTCATCATCCTCACCTTAAACCAGAAAGTGTCAACGGGTTCAGACAAATTGTCAACGAGGCTTACCTCCAAGGATATCGTCGAAGAATGTACCAAAGTAGTCATCGTCGTCGTCATCGTCATCATCATCAGCATCATCGTCATCATCACCGATACCTAGACCTAAGTCATCATCGTCGTCATCATCATCTTCATCTTCAGATTGACGAGGTGTGTCTTTTAATTTTCGTGCTTCTTCAGGTTTTGAAGCTTCTGTAGTTATAACATCACTAGTAACTCCAGTTGTTTCTTCTTTTTTTATTCCTTCACTTTGTATAGCTTCTTCTGATTTGCTAATTGGACTTGTATAACACTGGATCAAGGCTAAAAATAGCACTGTTCCAAACAAGTATATCCGCATGGTGCTAAAATAAACCAAAAACCACTTTTAAGGCACTTTTTATCACTTCACTAGTCCCGGAAGTGTAACTTACCCCGATAGTAGGTCACACTGGAGCACACTTATTAATCACACCGTATAACACTGTTATATGCAGAGCTATGACCTGTGATGACCGTAAGCCGGATGACAGACTAACAACTCAACTTCTTCGCCGGTTTAGTTCTTATACCTATAGTGACGTCACGAGCAAGAGGATGGTGCTTGTTTACCACCGCCTTTTCGACGGTGGGTCTTGATCGAGACGTCACTAGGTGGGTGTGTTGGGGATTTGTTACTAATTATTGCTAAATTAACCTCATGTTTGTAATTGTAGAACGAGACTAAGTATGTGTGTTACCGTTAGTTCATGACCAAAAACTTTCTCTGAATGGATTGTGGGTTGGACGAAATTGAGACGTTTTGGGGTTTACGCGATGTCTGGAGAGAATCAGATCGGAAAATATGAATGCGAAGGCCGGTTTTTGACCTCGAGAAACGACTAACAACGACCAAAAATACATAATTTAATATTTATTTATTAAGAAAAATATTCAAAAAAATATCAAAAATTCAAATTTATAAACTCAATATTATTTTCAAAATTAGTAAATTTATTTTTTGTTTAACAAACTTGGTCTATGGTTTTTAAAGCATTCTTTTTCTTAGGAATAATTTTACATTATTTTCTATTAACCAGATTCTCCATATTTTCTCTTTCGCTGTCCTACCTTTGCTTTCTCTCTGTTTCCACATAGACACAGATTTTTATTAATTTCTGTTCGAACATAAAATTGCTAGCGGCATAGATATTATTGGTAGTTTTACTATGATTCAGAAAAAATATGGTTTTGTGTATCCAAAATAAAAATTTACTTTTTATTATTATTATTTTTATTATTATTAGGTATATGTTTTGTACTGTAAGTTTTTTATTACTTATTTTAGATGTCTAATCCCATGGTTTTTCTGAATCAGCAGGTCGAGAACTAACTCCCAAATTTTTCTGTGATTTTTTTTTCGAGAACATTAATATTTTAACGAAAACGACAACCTATAGACCCCACGATTTTTGTCAAAATGTCAAACTTGTCCAAAAAATCTGAAAAAATTCAACAGGATAACCCTAGACGTGCTGATTTAGAAAATATAGGGTTTTATGGGTCTAAAATCCAAAATAAAAAAATTACAGCTCAATTAATTTTATTTATTTTTTCAAAAATTATATATTTTGAGCTGGAAGTTTTTTATTATTTATTTTAGATACTTAAATCTTTAGTTTTTCTTAATCAGCACGTTGAGAACTATCTTCCCAATTTTTCTGTGATTTTTTTGACAACAATATTTTAACGAAAACGACAATGTGAAGTGACTACGATTTTTGAAAATGTCAAAGTTGTCCAAAAAATCTGAAAAAATTCAACAGGATAGACCTAGACGTGGTGATTTAGAAAATATATGGTTTCATGGGTCTAAAATCCAAAATAAAAAAATTACAGCTCAATTAATTTTATTTATTTTTTCAAAAATTATGTATTTTGGGCTGTAAGTTTTTTATTATTTATTTTAGATATTTAAACCTTTAGTTTTTCTAAATCAGCACGTTGAGAACTATTTTCCCAATTTTTCTGTGATTTTTTGACAACAATATTTTAACGAAAACGACAATGTGAAGTGACTACGACTTTTGTCAAAATGTCAAAGTTGTCCAAAAAATCTGAAAAAATTCAACAGGATAGACCTAGAAGTGCTGATTTAGAAAATATAGGGTTTCATGGGTCTAAAATCCAAAATAAAAAAATTACAGCCCAATTAATTTTATTTATTTTTCAAAAATTATATATTTTGGGCTGTAAGTTTTTTATTATTTATTTTAGATACTTAAATCTTTAGTTTTTCTAAATCAGCACGTTGAGAACTATCTTCTCAATTTTTCTGTGATTTTTTTGACAACAATATTTTAACGAAAACGACAACGTGGAGTGACTACAATTTTTGTCAAAATGTCAAAGTTGTCCAAAAAATCTGAAAAAATTCAACAGAATAGACCTAGACGTGCTGATTTAGAAAATATATGGTTTTATGGGTCTAAAATTCAAAATAAAAAAGTTACAATAAGTTACAGAGATATTTTTTTTTCAAAAATTATATTTGTATTGTCAGTTTTTTATTATTCATTTTAGATATCTAAACTCATAGTTTTTCTGAATCAGGACGTCGAGAACTATCTTCCAATTTTTTTTGTGATTTTTTTATGAAAACGACAAAGCCAGAATTTTCATCAAAGTTGTCAAAAAAATTTTGAAAAATTCAATGCGATAGACCTCGAAGTTCTGATGAATTCAAATTTATAAAACGAGTCTAGAGCACGAATTTTAAAAAGAAAGAAGTGCCCAAAATTTTCTCAAAATTTTTATAGAAAAAAATAATTTTTTGCGTGTTCTAAGAGACCGACAATGGCAGTAGTGCTCTAATAGCTACAAGCGCACTGAAAATGGGTTCTCTATCAGGTTCCTCAAAGACGCAAATAGTAGTTGTACTGAAATTTTAATTTTCAGAAACATGGAGCTTTCGAAAGAGAATTAGCTAGTGGATTAATTGCATTTTTGAGATTTTTTTTAAGTACTAATTATGCATTTCTCAGAATTTTGATTAAGTAGGTTAAAAAAAAAATGCGCGTACAACAGGCATTTTTTGCTATTTTTTTACGGACGTCTTCGTCTAGTATAAATAGATATAAGTAATTGATTAAACAGTCCATTAATTTTAATTTAGGAAATATTTCTTGTCTTAATAATAATAATTTGAGTTTTATAGAAACGTGAATGTTTGTTTATAAATTTTGAGAATTAATTTTCGGTGGGATATTTACTCTTGACATTCATTGAACCTTACTAACTGGAACGACCATTAAGAAACTTGGCTATGGCTATATACATCTTTTAAAGGTGTGTTTCTTTATCAGGAAATCCCGTTAAAAATAGTTTTAATAATGCAAAAACTAATTTAAATAAAGATGATTTACACAAGATCTAGATATCTCAAATGATAATTAAGAAAACTGTATTTAAATTTTTATTTACAAATTTTTGAATAATTTAGTTTGTAAGTTCCTCAAATTGGGCAAAACTAGGCCTTCCTAATTTTTAAAAAGGGAAAGTTTGTAGCACTTCCTTGTAAAATAAAATAATTACTATTATGAGAGGAGCAAATTGTGATAACACCTGTCTAATTTTTATTACTGCAACTGTAACTAACGACAGAACGCTCTGTATATACATGTAACGAGTGAATAAAAAAATTAAATTAGGGAAAATAATAGCAGTGAAGCAGGAAATTATGGAAAAAGTGTTTTAAAAACGGAAATTTGTTTGCTCAGTGTTTGAAACTCGCAAATTTAGATATGCAAAGTTGCGTGTCTTTTCTAGTTCCACTAACCTGAAAAAAAAACGCGTCTGAAATAAAATCAGCAAGAGAACAATTGCTAATTAATTTATTTCCTGTATTTAAGTTTTATAATTATTTAAAAAAATATTTTTGGTCTAAATTTGTAGTAAGAATTTATGGTCATAATGAAATGCAAATTGCAGATTTACACTACAATTGAATTTTTTTTCGAAAATTCTTGTATTTATAAACACTTGTATCTAGAAAAGCTGAAGAATTTGGCCTTGCTACCACTTCTTTTATGTTTCTGGGTCATATGCACATCAGTGGGTCACACACTTTTCCATTTCTAAAACTAGTTTTAATTTCATTTAACTTTGATGCAACCAATTTACCTTACAAGAGAATTATAAATACAGGTCTATAATTAAAAAAAAAGCTTAATTAATTTGGTGAAAGTACCAAGACTTTCAAATTCAAATTTAAAAAGCGCGCCATGTGACAACCTCAAAAAGTTAAAAAAAACTGTTCGATAATAGACAAAATAACTTGTTTTTGTCAAATTATAAACGACAAAACAGTTTTTGTACTTAATAGCAGACTCTATTTTGGTATAGCTATAATGCGAGAGCCCCAAAAAGACATTAAAAAATTCAAATTTGAAAAAGGCGCCAACAACAAAATTTTCTTTTTGATACCAAACAATTTATTTTCGTTGAACTACAAGACAGTTTTTTTGTTTAATTACACATTTTTTATATATATTTATCTCACGAAAGCCTCGTAAAGGCATTCTACAATTTTAAATTTAAAAAACGCGCCATTTGCAAGTCACGTGACTAACCTCAATTTTAAGTGTCATGACATAACCTCAAAAAATCAACAAACATAAAATGTCTTTTTCGATAACAAACAAGCTGTTTCCGTCGAACCACAAGACAGTTTTTGTGCTGGACCACACGCCCTATTTTGGCATATCATGCGAGAGCCCCATAGAGCTCGAATTTTTGAAAGCCCGGACTCCTGGTTTTATCCCAATGACCCCCATTTGCAAGTCCCTGTGGACCTCAAGTGTCGAATCAGCTATTGAGTACTGTCGGATTGTTTGGGATCTTTTTCCACAAGGAAAATTGGTAAGTTTTAACCCGTTTTAGGTCACAAATTTGAAAATTTGTTTTTAGGTTAGGTTTATTGCAAGTGATACAGTAGCACACATTTTGAACACATGGAGCCCCTCACAGCAGAACTTGAGTCACGTATGTTGCCCTATACTGTCTTAACATTTAATTCTGGGGTATTTACAGATAATGAATGCAATGTCTCTGATTGGGGTTCCGCCCCCTCACGCTATCAACCGCAACTTGGAATACACAGTTTTACACGGTTTGCGAGCCGCAATTGAAGCCCTAAGTGACTGTACTGATATCCAAGCAAAAAAAAAACAAAATCAAAGTTTTGGAGATGTCCAAACTAAATTAATAAATAGGTGTAGAGTCATTTGTATTACCTCAGCTCGAGATAATGACAGTATGAAACGACTTGAAGAGATTTTTTTAAGTGTTTTGCAACAACAAAACAAAGTTGCATCTGGATCTGACAGGTTTTTGTGTGGTTTCTTATTTTTACCTAAATTATTTTTTGTTTTGTTAGGTTGCTCACAATTGATCACTGCCACCTCGTTATAATAAACACATTTCCTGTAAATATTGAATCACAAGTGAATAATCACCCTCCTAAAAATGTAAGTCCCAAAATTGAGTTCCCAATTCAGCTACAGTAATTTTTACAGCTGTCATCAGTTTTAACAACTGAAGTACACTCAATCAAAGCCCCATTGATCTCAAACAAACTCTCAACATTAATTTTGGAGCACTACAACTTGGCGAGCACCACAGTCACTGGAATTCCAATGAAAGAGGAACAAAATGCAAGTTCTTCAGCTAACTACGATGTCGAGATTTATCATTCGAGTGTGGCACATACTGCAATTCTTAAAGGCAACGCCTCAGATTCGGCCGCAATTCGGACAATTAAAGATGGACTTGAGTATGAAACTGTCACTCTGAAATGGTGTACACCTCGAGGATGCACCGGATCAGAGTTACAGAATTGTACTGCAATGCACCGCATTACTCCAGTCGATGTGAATTCACGACCGTCTTTATGTCTGATTAATTTTCTTCTAAATGGGAGGTCAGTTATGTTAGAAATGCCGAGAAAAGCAGGAGGGAAAATCACGAGTCATTTGTTAGCGTCCCATGGAGGGGAAATTTTTATTCATACGCTGTGTACAGCAAGATCGGTCTTAGAGGACCCTCCGAGTATTTCGGAAGGATGTGGAGGACGAGTGACTGATTATAGGATAACAGATTTTGGTTTATTGATAAAACAGAACACTTTAGTACCGATTAAACCTGCATTTGTTGATGAAGGAAATAGGCCGATTCAGAAAATGAAAACAAGGCTAAATAGGCATACAAAGTATTGGCCTTTAACAATTAGTTCGACTTTAATTTTTAATCTCAAAGGGGTTGGTAAATTTATCATTGCCAACTTTTCTTACAATTTTTTTTTAGTATATTGATCCACTTCCGTCAATTATTACGAAAGAAAAAATCACCGATGAGGAGGTTTTTCAGTGTAAAAGAATTATTTATAATTTAATTTCTTTAGAAAGTAAAAATGAGTCTTTGTATGCATTGAATACAGGACAAAGGGTCAAAGGACAAAAAAGGGAAGACCAGTATAAAGCAATGTGGAATGAGTTAGAAACACTTCTTAAGAAAAATTTACATACAGCAGATCACAGAAACGTCTATAACTGTCTTTTAGAGTGTCATAAATTTAATTTTGATGAAGAAAAATTATCTGATAAGGTCGAATTGGACGAGGCTTTACGAGAATTAGATCATATTGGTAAGAACGTCCTGAAAAAAAATTAAATATCGCGTCATTTGTGTTATACAATATTTTTTTAGGTCCTTCTAAATCGGATGTCGACGCCCCTCGAGCGTCAGTAATCCGTGCTACGACAGATTCCCCCATGTCGCCACCTCCTCTCGCCAGTATTAACCCCCCAGTGTCAAAATCTGGCACTAGCAGATCTGGCGGTATTTATTCTGCTCCTCGTACTCTCCTTGATATTTTTACGTCACAAGAGAAGGTGAAGTCAAGACCGGAGTTTAGTGGACGGACGTCAGGTGGTGCTGTTGCAAAATTATACGCCAATCACAAGCATGCGGATACGGGATCACGTGGGGAAAGTATGGAAGTTGAATAAAAAAATAATGCCGTGAAAGATTTATATTTATGAAAATATCCTACAAAAAACCTCAAACTCATTTTCTACAACTGATATTTTTACAATTACATCGTTTAGATTATGAATATCTCTTGGATTGCTATGATTACAAGAAGCGGTGAATAAGAGCGAATAAAAAATATGAAAAAAAGTCGAAAGACATTCATAATCTGGATTAAAAAAAATATATAATAACACATTACTATATATAATTTTAAATAAATTCACTAACTATTTGTTTTTTGTAAAAGTGTTATGTATACATTCTACAGTATTATTCATAAAAGGCATTCAGTTATTTGTTGTATCTATATATCATATAAATATTTTATATTAAAATGGAGCATTCAAAAGTCGAAATTACAAAATCGTGTTTTGCCTTGTTTTGCTGTTCTGTCATCCTTTTTTTTTTGTACTCCCAAGACGATTTTATAAAACCGAAAATCCACATTTGAAGTCTGCTCCTGTCACTGAACGGAAGAAAATTAAAAAAATGTCATATTTACACTGCATAACAACACATCTTCAAATGTAAAAGTTCATATAACCTTTCTTCATAATTAAATATAAAAAAAATCAAAATGAAAAAACTGGAATGTTCATTAATTACACTAATAAAATGAATGCCTAAATTTAAAACGAAAAAACAATGAAAAATAAATTACTTAGTCTATTCTTACATGTATAATAATAAGAAAGTTGATTAAGAACGGTATCAAAATAATGTGACTACTTACATGTACATAAAAAAACAACGGAACAATTATACAGAAAAAAAAAACAAATATTACAAGTGAAATTTCAGTGGTAACCTCGTTGTTTAATAAATCCTCCTTGATTTACCAACAACAAAGCAACTAATGTCTAACGTTTGTGAAATTTTGGGTCAAAAAATGGGTCCTTTTGAGTGCCACCTGGGGGGGTAATAAGAGAAGTAACACACAAAACCCCACGACAAAAAACCAGTTGTGTACAGTTAATCTAAACCTTACACGATTACATCATTTAATTTAGTTAAAAAAATATTAATCAACTTAATGATACGCCCGTATTTGTCACTTGTCTCCTACGTCCTCCCTGAGTTTTTTGTTAGGGGTCTCCAGTGAATTAGAATCGTCCTCTTCAAGGGCTCGTTTATATTCGGGAGCCATTGAGTCGTTTGTTGAATCCGAGACCACCGAATCGTTCGTTTCTTCAGCTTCTATAGATGCAGGACTGCTGTTATCTGCGAATGAAGTGTTCGTATCCTCGTCAAGAAGGGTTGCAGTCTTGCCATTCGCCAGACCTTGGTTGCTCTCCTCCGAGGTGGTCGTGTCCAAGGAGTCGCCGTTCTGGTGCACGATCGCAGGCGGTATCGAATTGCCATTTTCTAAAAGAATACCTATAATAAAAAATTACCAAATTTTTTTGATAAACAGGGTGGACCAAAAAAACAAAAATATATAAAACACTTAGTTCCATATTTTTGGTGAACCCTGTATTAAATGAATATTTTTTTTTTAATTTCAAGTTTAAGGCTAGGATAAAAAGACCATTTTGTAATAACAATCCAATCAACTACTTTTATATTTACACAATCGCAGGTAACTTCGATTAATTATCGATTTCTGTTAAGGGAGCACTCTAGTCAATTTTAATTAACAATTTTTTTGTTGGTATCCCATTATTTAAAAAAAATGACATAATATCGCAAAATTTGATTTCTTGTTTTTCAGGTTAGCACTATTTTGTGACATTTCTCTCATTACATTTGACACAACTGACCTTGAAAATTCTGTTAATTTAACATGAACTATACACGTGTTTTAATTAAATAAAGAGAAATTCGAAACAAATTG
Organism: Tribolium confusum; assembly: GCA_029207805.1. Taxonomy (NCBI): domain Eukaryota; kingdom Metazoa; phylum Arthropoda; class Insecta; order Coleoptera; family Tenebrionidae; genus Tribolium; species Tribolium confusum. The sequence continues at coordinate 1,990,243 of JALGAY010000007.1, read as the reverse complement.
TAAAAAATACAGAATATCTAACTGTAACATAAACAAAATCATTAACAAACTAATTTATTTTAGTGTAATTCTAAAATTAATTACTAGGGGATTAGCGAAATGAGGTTGGTAGCAGTGTCCAACCGCCGCGAAGTTCGCCCATTAGAGGTATAAAAACGTCGTGCGTTTTTTAGTCATACAAGTGGTATTTTTTGTGAAATCAGGTCCAATTTGTGGGGAATTTTGTGCTTTAAGTGTCCAGTTTTTGATTAGAATAAAATTTGGTACGTAATTTTGCAATTTAATGCAATTTTCATGGTTGATAATTTTTTAGTCAGGTCATTGAACTCGTCGCTTGACAATTCGCGCGAACTTGGCTACCTAGATTTGAAAATGACAGTTGACATGTCTGTCATTTTATTAATAAGTTTATTTTAATTAATAAATTAACGAATTTTTAACAATAAATAAAGTTTTTGGCAGCGGTTTGATTTTCTTAGATTTTTCCGGTTAGTTTTTTATTATTAACAATTTATTAATCATCGTAAAAATATCGAGTGACTGTTTAAATTTGTTTATTTTAAACACAACTTAAACTACAAAAAAACCCTGCTTTAACCTCATTTGATTGCCCTCTCTAATCAAATAACGAGTGATCATTTAAATTTCTGTTGTTTATCTCTCATGTTGTAAACATTTTACCTTTCTTCCATATTGGCAAAACTGGAATTTTAATATAAAAAAACTAAAGACGATTTTATAGCCAAACCAATCTGTTCAACAAAAAAAAATATTTTTTTTAGTAGTTTACAACCAGGGACTGACTGTTTATTTCAATACTTATGAATCATTGTACTTATATAATAATAACAAATAACAAATGACACTTTTGAATTAATATACCGCCTATTTACGGATTTATGTTTTGTTTAAACACATTTTTTTCTTTTAGTAACAAATTTATTTTGCTTATTTTAATAAAAGCATTGCTATGTGCAATAACTTTGGTACTTATGACCGGAAAAAAAACACAACGCAATGTAACGTTAATTAAAAATAAATAAAAAATACATTTTAGTGTCCCACTTTTATAATTTACGTCAATTTTTTTATTATAGTTTTTGATTAATGCAAAAAAGAACTTTAGACGTGATAATAATTAGAGCTGCTGATGAATCATTTGATTTATTACGTAAGCGAAGGATAATGATGGGTATCAAGCTGTTAAACGGTTTTTGATTGTTTTACAACAGCTGGTTCAGGTAAGTTTGTTTTTTATTGTTTCATTCAATAATCACTCGTCAAAAAATACTTTCGTAATTAGCTTTGACGAGTTAAAGTTTTTTTTTTGTTTAAATCAAACTTTTTTATTATTTAATCATGAAAATTAAAGAAAATCAATTTCTTTAAAATTCAACTTGAACTCAACAGACTGCACTTCCGTCTCTATTCGTGCGTCAACTGTCGTTTTTAAATGTAACAATTACTTTGTTTACAACAAAATTCAATCATGCGTTGCGTTCATTTACATAAACCAAGTAATTTTAAGGTAATATTTAGAATAATAAAACTGAGTTCAATGTACATGGGATAATCAAAATGTCATCCACTTATAGCCTAGCCATGACAGAAAACAAGAAAGTAATCTTCGTGGCATTACTCACTTTGGGGCAGCTTCTAGTAGTTTCAAAGGAGTATTCTCAATAAAAGAGCTCCAAGTTTTTTTTTTGACAACTTTTTTAAGTGAACACTTGATATCTGCATACAGCATAATTTATTCAATTTGCAATACTTCTCCTTTAGGTATCCCTCGTATATCTGAATTTTATAGTGTATTTCCGCAAAATGTAAACCCTAATAAGTGGGTTACATGTTTACATATGGTAAGCACCAACTCAAGTTTTCCCTTTTTTTTAAATTAAAAACTGAAAACACAGCTGTAACCTACTTTCAATTTCAGGGAGTGACAATCTGTAATTTCAGAGCAAAAGCATCTTTCTACTGTTTTGGTGCTAAATTACAATTAATTTAATTAAAAACATGTAGGTCAAACGAACAAAAAACCAAATTATGTTTAGTCGTGAGAAAATAATTCATTACTATAATGAAATATTCCCAGCTTTGTGATATCTTATCAACAAATATTTAAACAATCTTACATTATAAACTGTAAGAAAATGTAATTTTCAAGCAATAATTTTTCGGTGTATTAAAAAAATAAATTACGGAAGTAAACGGCTTAATAGACATTAGAGTATGAGAAGATTTATTCAATTCTTTCTCATCTTTAGACCTAAACTATTAGAGATAACAATAGTGCCCGGGAAATTTATTATATAAAATTTAATTCTCTGTAACAGTTTTTTTATTTTGAAATAATTTTAATTGACCACGTTTTTGACGTCATATTTGCCACATCCAATTATTCTCAACTGCTATTTTTGAATACATTCAAGAACTAGCTTTTTTCTTGTTAAAAAATATAAAATGTATAATTTAATTTCCCAAAATCTCTCACTCGAGAACTGAGAAAAACCAGTTTTGTCGCTTTGTTAATTACATTTGTAAAAAAAAAAATAACTCACTAGAGAGCAGTTCCGGCTGAATGTCTGAAACAACATAATGTGTCCAGAGCGCCAGTTCGACTTTATGTGGCGACCAAAAAACAGCATCCGATCTATTACTCTCTTTTGCAGCTTTATTTAGTCGATCAGCTACTGCATTAATATGACTGACAAACTTCAGGTACTCCTTCGTGGTATAATCAATGCCTTCAATATCAGGAATTGCCAGTAAACATTCATCGGCCATAAAAGGGGCGCTTTCGGGACATGCTGCTGCCAGTAATGCTACAAAAAAAATTATGTTAATATTAAAAAAAAATCTTTGAAGAAAAGAAATTTACCTGAAGCCATCGTTGTGCCTACACCTTTTAAATTTGATAAGGCGGTGATGGCTTGTTCGAGATTTGGAAGTTTCCTGAATGCTTTTTTGGTCTCTGCCATAACGGCTCTTGGTGTGTTTACTTTTACTAAGTAGGAGATTTGAGGATAGTATTTGCCACGACATTGTTTCCATTTCATTGTTTGGACGAGCTCTTCATGATTCATGTGGGCATCTTTACCTCGACTCTTGATTTTTTTAGGCAATTCATTTTGGTACCTGAAATAAATTAAGAAATATTTAATACATCGTTCTCTTTATAAAAAAAAAAATTATCAGTAAGTAGAGAAACAGGAAGCAAGTGAAATGCGTTTCAATTTAGCCCTTTATAATATTATTACCGAATATTCTTAGAAAAAAGTTTGACTTCAACTCCAAAAAACCAACTCAAACGTCAATTTTAAATGAACACACCTTATGTACTTAATGAAATTATGGCGAATTAAAGATGAATTTTAATGAAATTATAAATTCTTTGTATCGTAAATTACTATTATTACATTTTTAATGTACGTATTAGCTTACTTGTAATGACAGTTATCTATATCACTTAGCTTTATCTATTTTTAATAAAATCGTATTAAGGTATTGCTTTTTTTTGGGATACATAATTAGTTTATTTCAGTATTTTGTAAATAAATTTTAAATAGAAACATCTTTTTTAATTTTCAAAAATACGTTCAGAACTTCACAGATAGTGCAGTGTTATTTTATTGTTTAAAAGTACAATAATATCATTATTTTCCTCAAATTTATTTTGAAAATAAAAAACAAGGCACTAATAAAATTTTAAATTGTCATTTATTGTTAATTTAACAAAAATATCAAGCAAAACACTAAAACCATAAATTTTGTATGAACACAAAAACAGATTTACATAAAATAGTTTTTTTATGTAATTTGTATCGGTTGAAGTCACGTGAACTCCAAAATCCGAAAATACAATTCCTTGAATTCCACTTTTGCTCCTCTTGTAATGATTGTTTTCTTACAATAACCAGATAATAATAATTGATCATGTCTTATCCAGTTTGTAACTCGAAAAAAACTCCTTTCACTCCACCATTATTTGCTGTTCCAACTCCAAAACGAGGGCATTTTTACAGCAAATATAAATTGCATTAAAAAACGACAAAAACCTACATACGATTCTCTACATAATAATCGCATCACTTCTTACAAAAAAACACGATTTACGAAAATTGTGGAAGATTGAAATATCCTATTGTGATTGGTTCATTTGAAAATTAACCAATAAGTATTAGTCTGGTATAACCTTTTTTTTTACTTTTGACAAATTAATCTGGTCGTTTTTACTTAATGACACGTTTAAAGTGCCGTTCACACAGTCATGGCCTATTGCGATATCATTTATTCTGAAATAAACTTTAGGAACCATTTGATACTTTATTTTTCTTTTCTTTCCTTGACATTTTTTCAATAATTTAATTATGCTTTTTTAAACTTTTTTCTTAAGGTTATATTATAATAATAAGTTAATAAATAATTTCAATTTAATTATTATAAACAACACCGACATTCTTTCCTGTTTTCTTTATTTAATGTGTGAAGGTGATGAGCTTTCATATTATATTGGCAACATATTAAATATTTGCAATGACAACAGCAATGCAGTTATACTTTTATTACATCACTCTTTTTTATCAATTATTTCCAATACATATTTAAAAATAAACTGAAAATTGAAAGTCATTTATCGAAGCAATAAAACTAATTAATAAAAATTGAAAACTCTGATTATATATTTAACTAAGTAAGAAACTAAAATACGTTTATTTAAAAAGCGTAAAAAGCTTGTACTTAATTTATGATATGTGGAAAAGGAAATCCTCAAACTCCAACAAATGAATTAAATATGAACGCATTAATTAATAAAATTATTTTAGTTACTGAATACTTTGCTAAAATTACAAAAAAAAAAAACTTCGGAACTCAAATACAAAATACAAACAAAGCAGAAAACCCGCAAAACATCTCCGCTTTTCCCTCGAAATATACAAAATTAACGTAGCAACTTTCCACGAAGCGACCCGCTAATTTAAAATCAATCATTTTAATTCAGACGTTGCTTCGCTTAAATCAAAACTGAAAAAAAAAGAAGCAAATCTTATTTTTCCTAACAATCTCCCTAAATTTTCACAAAACATTTCCGAACTTTTCAGTTCAGAGAACTTCTAACAACCCTCACTGTTATTTCCAGTGAAAGTTACAACTTACAAGTTTCATAACAACAACATTTTCCTTTCCTTCCCAACCGATTTTATTTACGAAAACATACTGTAAAAACATAAAGGTCAAACAATAAAAGCTTTTGTATATGAATACACGACAAGTGAAAAAAATTACAGCGGCACCAGTTGGATACCAGTGTCGTGTTTCACCACTGAATAATTACTTTCAGGAAGTTTAAATGGTGGGGAGATTTTCAGGAACTCGCTATGATGATTTTAATGACGGATTAGAGAGATATCACTGTGATAAACAAATTTAAATAAGATAATCAACTGGCAATTAAGCACAAACCAGTGATGAAAGTGAGTGAAAGGAAAAATATAACAATAAAAAAACAAATCAATTCACACTTTCTTCACTTGTTGAACCAAATTTATTATTTGAATTTACCGCCTGTCTGTAGTGATACCAACCGTTTTCAAAAATCCTCTGTATTTTTATTTCAAATAAATTTATAAGAGGTAAAAATTAATTAAATTTTGTTCGTTTTTATGATTTTCAGCGAGATTTGAATTTACCACCTGACTGTAGTGATACCAACTGTATTTAAAAATTCAAAAAATACCGTGTATTTTTATTTTATATAAAAATAGGAACAATCTGAGAGTTTATTAAATTTTATTGATTTTAATATTTTGCAAAGTGAGCAATTTGTAATGTCAAAAAATCTTGTTGAACCAATTTTATAATTTTTAGCGAAATTTGAATTTTTAAAAATTTGAAAAAAGGGGCATAAAAACAGGCATTACGAAAATATTGTAAATTTTTGTTTCAGGTAAATTAATAAGAATGAAAAATCGATTAATCTGCGAATATTAATTATTATTTTTTTTTATGATTTTCAGCGAAATTTGAATTTACCGCATAGTTGTAGTGATACCAACTGTCTTTAAAAATTTGAAAAAGGAGCATAAAAATACGCATTTGCAAATATTTTGTGTATGTCTGTTTAAAAATTAAAATTTAAGTTAATTAATCTGCAAATTGTATTTAAATTTTGTTGGTTTCTATAATTTTCAGCAAAATTTGAATTTACCGCCTCACTGTAGTGATACCAACTGTATTCAAAAATATCCTGTATTTTTGTTTCAGGTACAGATAGAAACAATCTGAAGGTTAATTAAATTTTATTGATTTTGATATTTTGCAAAATGAGCATTTTTAATGTCAAAAAATCATGAAAAATCAATATTATGATTTTCAGAGATATTTGAATTTACCGCCTATCTGTGGTGGTACCAACTGTCTTTAAAAATTCAAAAAAGGGGCATAAAAACACGCATTTGCGAAAATATTGTATATTTTTGTTTCAGGTGAATTAATAAGAACCAAAAATTAATTAAAAAATAAGCCTACAAATGATTTTAATAATTTGTAGGCTTTGTTTTAATGTTGGCAACAATGAATATTTGTAATGTCAAAAAATTTGCAGAATTTTCTAAAAGTTTAAAAACTCGTATAAAAGCAGTGTTTGTGTTTAAAAAAACGCCTTTCACCCCTTTGGAGTACTTTTTTATGGTAAAATTAGCAATAACTGTCGTAAAAACAATCGAATTTTATTTTCTTTTAGGGAAAGTTTTCAACCCGTAATGGTATTGGCTAACAGCACCGCCATAGTCATAAAACAATAAAGATTTCGGTAAAAACATGCAAGTTTTTGAAATAATTGAGGCTTCAGGACGTTTTGATATTGTTAGAATTTGAAATATTGAAGAATTGAAAGAATTTTCAGTGAAAATCCCGGTTTAAAGTACAAAATCCGTCTGGTAATTTTCCATCATGGCGAAGTGTCATAAGTAATTTAAAATCAATCATTTTAATTCTGAAACTAGAACTCAGCCTGAAATAAAGCAATCACCGCCTGAAACCTTCTAAGAACAAAACTTGTTTCCCAAAAACCGTACCTGAAAAACAATGACAAAGCTCTTAATCCCCCCACTACATGAAAAATGCACAAGTTGGGCAACATCAATCAATTTAAACGGCGCGATAAACAAACAGTTAAGTCAAGTGTGACTGTGAGAAGTTAATTTTTTGAAAATTTCAGGGGTAAAAACGGCTTTGTTAGAACCCACGTCGATGGCTTTGTTTGAACAGACACCATTTTGAAAGCTGAGGCAATTGCCGTGTTTCAGGGTTTTTCTGCTGGAAATTCCAGTAGATGATTTCGTGGAGACCTTCTTCAAGGAATTTTGGCTAGATTTAAAGAAGCTTTTACTGTTTTTGGGGCTTTATGAGAGATTAGAGACATGAAATAGCGTAGCCATGACGCCGACATTTAAAGCCGCGTTCCGGCCTGAAAATGCACCGAATCCGTGCAGTTGTCGCCGATAACCACGTGACGAGCGTGATTTTAATGACCGTCCGAGAAGATATCGCGGGGGTGAGAGCCATTCAGTGCATTAGCCGAGTTCAATGACACACACACACACTCTGAGCACACACTGTGCCACCACTTACCAATTGTCCAATTTAAGGAGCTCCTCCGGTTTCTTAGCCCTGCGTTCCGCCTTGAGTTTGAGGGCTGTAGGATAGAGTTTGAGGACCTGTTCGAACTGTGTGTGAGTACCGTGCGTGAAGAACGTCGCCGTGTCTTTCGCGGAGGCCATAGCTGTTCACGAACTGGCGTACTGTACTGGTGTAGTGTGAGAGATTGCCGCCGGTGGCGACACTGGTGTGTGGCCTCGATCGCCCGATGTTTCCCCTAGCCCGGCCTGACAACGTCTGACATTACCATCCAATGTTGCCAAATTGTGCACTCTTATCGGATTTCTTCAGACGTCAAGCTCCTGCTACTGAAATCTGAAAAGCACCAAAGCACGAATTTACGATTTAGATCGGTAAAGGATCGAGGATCTCTGATCCTCGAGTTGTTTTCCGTACGAACGATTCAGTCAGATACAAACGCGGCCTCGATACGTGCCAGCGCCAACGTAGCAACCGCAACGCCCATTTTCGTTATACTCTCCAACGATTTCTTACTTGCTTTTTGCTTTATTCATTTCAAAATTGAACTTTTTTTGAGAATTTTTTGATGCTTAAATACGACAAGACGTTATCACATTAAAAATTTACATGTACAGGGTGATACACGCAATTTTATTAGCTTTCTTTTATCGTGTAATCAGTTCAGCAATTTTATTTTTACACCAACGGTTAATAAAACGGAAATCTAATTAGCTCTGCAGTTTTGTCGATAAATAAACTTTATAATGAAGTTGGAAAAGTCCATTTTGCAGCCAAGGATGTAGTCAGCAAACACCTTTAAACGCTCTAAGTTTGTGTTCAAACAATATTAATTCAAAACATATTTTACTGTTCAATTCCTCTACTTCAAATAATACTACATACAGTTGGCCACTGTGATTAAAATCTTACAAGAAATTTTTTATTTATTTTTATTTATCTATGGAATGCTTTTCATTTTAACCGAAGTAAAAAACATGATTATAAGAAGTGAATCTATTATTCGAAAATTTGCGATTTTAGTCACACTGGCCAAATTTTTTATTGCCGAATATACGAGGACCTATTTGAGAATCGTGTAACATTATATTAAGCCCAATGGAAGATTAATATTACGACTTTTTCCCATGGAAATACAAAATTTTCATGACAGAAAGGCTATAAGTGGAGGTATTCTTTAGTTAAAGCAAATTAAACCTATCAAAAACATATATTTTGGTACAAAATTAATTATTTGTCATGTAATTCTCTTACTGAATACTACACGAACTTTAATACATTTCCAGAAATTATTTTTTTATTTTTTTGAACAACATTTTAAAAGAATCAAGCTACTTTTGATATTGCAACTGGAAATCGGCTGATTGGTTTAGTGTAAAACTGATCAAATACGACATATTACGTTATGAGTTGCTCTAAAAAATTATACAAACAATTTTTTGTAAGATAAGCCTATTTGCAAAGCAACAGTTATTATACTGTTCATACAAAAATTTATACACGATTATCTGTTATAGAACTATATCCTGTTCAAATCTGAAATCGTCTTATGTAGGTATTTTAAAAGCACTTTTTGGCCTATACCCTATAGTCAATAATATAATTAATTTCAAAAAATTTTTCTACATTCGTTAAAACAAGTTCTTTTTTTAACCGAAATGCGATTTTAACGCGACTAAAAACCAACTCTCTGTAAGGTAAAAGTATGAAAAAATATTCTGTAATGTTTTTAATTCGTTTTTGACAAAAGTTTTTTCAACATTTCTTAACTTTTTGTATAATTTTCCTTTTTACATTGTTATTCAGGGACTGATGATGGGATTTTACTTCCCGAAAACACTTTACCACTGTTATATAAGAATCTTGATTAAACTTGTAAGTTTATCTATGATTTTTATTGTCATTATTTATATAAAAAAAATCGTGAAAAACAGTTTTTTGTTTAGTCAGGCAATAAAGCGTGATTTAATGCCGTAAGTGACAGTTCAAAACCAAGGCACAAGATATTAAATCTGCTTTATTGCCGTATTAAACAAATAATTTTTTCGCCGACCCTACCAAATTTACTATTTTAAAAAATGGTGTTAAACCTTAATTTTTTTGACAGCTGAAAGACTCTGACTGGCTCTAAAGTATCTGCTTTACTGCCGAACCAATAAACAGGTTCACTAAAAGTTGAAATGTGGTGTTTGGTTTATAATAAATATGTATATTGTTTGGAATAAATTATAATATTACGAACGTAAAAAAAGGTTTGTATTCAATTCGTGAATAAAACAACTTTTTTTCACTTCTAGGGCTTACGCTAATCGTCAAAAAAGTAATAATTTAATCACTTGTTACATAAAACACTACATATTTTGTTCAAAACTGTTGTTATACTTTTAAAAAAAATTTTTTTTTGGTTTTCTTTTAATTCTAATCATTAATTTTCACTCTATAGTCTCTCTTCTCTAGTAATTCTCCTTAGAATGATACGAAATATTTGAAAATTGGTTAAATCCTGATTACAAATTCATATCAAGATTTGATTTTTGTTCATCACTTTAGCTTCAAAATTCTTTTTTCTAAACGATTATTCGAAGCGTAAGAATTTTTTGACAGATACAATTTCTCCTTGTTATTATTCTCATTATTATGTTTAAGTATTCATAACTTTTTTTGTTTGTTTTAACTTTCCGTCAGAAAGGAGCTTTCCGTCTCATTGGGCTATTTCACCAAACACAAAAAATTAAGTACCTGGACACATTCGGTGTCAGCTAGCCTAGGTACTGGCAGGTAGGCCTGGAAACCCACAAGAATTCAGGTTCAACGCGATAATAAAATCCAAATAATGCTTAAAACTCTTAACTTAGAGAGAACCGTCTAAATACAAGTTGAAATGAGCGGATAAGAGTCTCAGGACAATGCAGATAGCCAAAAAGACTTTTTTGGAAGCGTCACACAATTTTTTTTTTTTAATTACATAAAAAATAAGTGAATGCAAAAACCAGGTTTGCTAATTTTTAAATTTTACATGAGAAAAAATATCTCTTTACAAAAGGGAATTTTTAGTAATTAATTATATGTCGATATTAATAAAGCCCCCTGTATACTGAACAGTTTTGTCATTTTTATCAAAATAATTAGTTTTAATTTCCCACAAACCGCTTCAGTGGCGTAGATATTTTTCCATAAGCTAAGTATCGTTATATAATCGAACCCTCACAACCGTAAAACTAATATTTTTGCCGTCATCCCTGAAAGATGATCCCCTCATGGTAAAACTCCCTTTCGACCCTACCGACGCCATACAGCACCCCACTGTTCAGATGTTTTCTTTTTATAGTGTGCCAGTCTCGGTTAGACCCACATCTGGCCTCTTGCTATAATAATAATAACTCAAAAAGGGCAGAACTTAGCCGTCTCTCTAAGATAAATAACTTTTTCCTTTTTCTTATTAAAAATTAATAAAATAATAATTAGGAAAACTTGAAAATTGAGGACTGAAAAATTTCCAAAGCCAGCTGCATAACAGGCACGGCCCTGAGCCAAATAGACAGTTAACGTTAACCGCCATCAGACGCTGCCAAATCTAACCCTCAACCATCGTCCTTCCACGAAAATGACCGCTTTTCAGCAACAGTTAATCCTCGAACTCTCTACCGATGAAAGAACCGATGACGAAACAACGTCCGATCAGTGTTGTTCTTGACGTAAACCGAAATGTACTAGTTTCTGAATAAAAATGTAATAGATTTATAGGCAACTGTAATAGATTTTCTAAACATAGTTTTATTAAATTTACGTAGATGGCGTCACAACTGTAAACAGTCGTGTATTTATGAAGGCAAGCTGGAAGTTTTACAAAAACCATAAAAATTAACAAAGCAGTAAATAATAATGTGACCAAGATCAATCACTGTCAAAATTTAGCGAAGTATGTATTAATTTTTTTAAAATGTTCTTTAAATGCCACAGAAGTCAAGGCGCCATCTGTTGCTTAGTTAACACAAAAATTAGTACAAAGTACTCTACAAGAATTTACGCCTGGAGGTGTGAGCTTCTTTATCTATGGGTGTGAGAACGTATTTGCGCATGGAACAAATTTTACAATTCAAAATTCCTAATGTTATTAGACACATCTGGCACTGCAAGTTTGGCAATAAATTTCGGAATATTAATGAGACCTTTTTGGATTCCACATGAAAAATGTTTAGTCTTTTTTTAGTCCATTTCCAGTTTGTCTTTCGAACCAAACAGATAGGTGTTGCCCAGAAAAATACTTTAGTAAAAAAAAGTAACAGATTTTTTTAGGATGTAATAGCGTAATAGAAACCTGGCAAATGTAATAGATCTGTTACAAATGTAATAGACGGAACAACACTGCGTCCGATCTCTCGGTTTTCAACTAACGGTGCCTCGAGACCTGCTAAATTATTCTCAACTTGGCAACAGCGCTTGTTTGTTTCCTGTGATATCGTATTTACAGCACGACAAGCGCTCGTTTCACCGCTGCCTGCTGCTGCTAGCTGTTGTTGCCTGCCGACGGTTTTTACCCGGTTACAAGCATACACCATGGAGTAATCAACGAAATTATACTCCGTGTCGGACTACCTGTTACCGACGAATACCTGACACACTGTGAGCACACAACAGGATATCAGCCTTTTAAAATACAATATACTGAATAAAATTACAAAAATTATAAAATTACAAAAAAAAAATTGAAAACAAAAAAAGGCGTTTTCAACTAGAACAATTTTTTTTTTAATTATACATTTATAACAAAATTTTAAAATTTTCATTGTTTCAAACGTCTTCTTAAAGAAAATACAGTCATGCAATTTTTTCTATAATTTTATTTTCCTGAAATCTATATTTAAATTTGACAGACCGATCATTGATGTCTCCAAGATTAGATTCTATAATTATCTAAAAATACTTAAAAATCATAGATTTTTGCTTTTATGACACTTCTTTTTAAAATTATACTTTTACTATAATATATTTTAGTCACGTGATTTATCTTTTAAAATTTTTGTTTTCATTTATACCAGGGTAACAACCCTTTCGTTGTGTAACCAACATGGGTCTCGACTGATCATTATTTTAAGGAGAATAAAATCTTCTTTTCAGTCGTACCAAAATGTATTAATTTTAACCACCTTCAACCCCTTGATAAAACAATTCATCTAGATGTTCTAGGAAGCTATTCAGGTGAGATAAAAGCACCGATTATATAACAGCTTAAAAATAAAATAACAGTTTTACAATTGTTATAACAATTTAAAGATTTATTGTGCAAAAAAAAAACTGTCAGCTGTCACACAATAAATGATTTAATTATATTTTATTTACCATGCTGACACTGCAAGTCCTTTAACCGGTGCGGAGTTAAAATATCTGTTTAAGCATGTGGTTTCAAGAAAATTTTCAAAAATTCGTTCCTTCTTGGATAAGAACAATTTTTTAAAAGGATAATTATTAGGGTGGGCCAAAAAAATCGAATATTTTTTTTAACTTCCGACACTGAAAAATTGTTACCTAGTCATCTTTAAAATATGCTTTTTCAAGATGAGCTCTTAATTTTGATAGGAAGAGCCCCCTCATCTCAGTTTTTTATTTTTTCTTTAGTTCTATTTGGCAAAATCTTAAAATTTTTTTAGTAGCTACTAGCGTTTAGAAGATATCAGAGGTCAGACTTTGAAGAATTTAATAAAAATTTCTTTTACTTCTAAATTTTATAACTCGTAGAAAAATAAATATGAAAATGCAAAATATACAGTTTTATAGGAAATTGAATGCTCTTCAAAAAAGGTCTCTTGTGGTTAATTGATTTCTCCAACCACTTAGAAGATATTCGCATTTTCAAAACCAAAATTTGAGACTAATAAATCCTCAATTTTTTTTTAAATGGTTGGGGTAATCGATTAACCACAAAAGACTTTTTTTGTAGAGCGCTTAATTTCCTACAAAACCTTATGTTGCGCATTTTCTAATATTTATTTATTTACGAGTTATAAAATTTAGAAGTAAAGAAGAAATTTTTGTTAAATTTTTCAAACTTTGACCTCTGATATCTTCTAAACGCTAACAGCTATAAAAAAATTGTAAGATACCTTCTTTAAAGCGTTTAATTTTCTACAAAAAATGTAAATAAAATTATTTCCCACGATCAAGTAGTGACGAGATATGGATTTTGCAAATAGAACTAAAGGAAAAATAGAAAACTAAGATGAGGGAGTCCTTCCTATTAAAAGCTTATCTTTAAAAAGCATTTTTAAAGGTACCCAGTTTTTTTTTATTCATTTCTATATACATTCTGCTGAATTGCGTTCAGTCTGCGACTAACATTTAGAAAACTTTAATCTATAGTACATTTCAAAATAATTAAAATCAAGTAGAAGTTATGTAAAATATCTTGAAAAGAACTCATTCTTTTTACCGGTTTTTCTTTTTCGATAAAAACATAAATGGATAGACTACATTTCAGGTTATTTTCCATTGGATTCAGCTTAATTTTCGACTTGCCTGACAAAAATAATGTTAACGTAACTTCCTCAAAAAATACGAAAAAAAAGGTAGAAATTTTCACGATGGGTTCTTGGTATAACACGTCAATAAGCACGTCCAGGTCGTATTGTATTTAAATGCGGAAGACTTGACGCGATGGGCATACTAAAACGTGATGGTATAATAGAACAAAAGATGAACCATACGAAAAAAAAAAAAAAAAACAAATTTTTGGTAAAAAAGGCTGTTATGACATGACTTTTCAAATCGTGCTTTGAATGACAATTTCGACGTTATCATCAATCTCAAGTGTCAAAGTAATTTTGAGCCGACAGCTGGGAGGCGGTGACTAACAGGACACCCCTGTGACTTGCAAAAATATCGAATATACAGAGTGGAGGCGAATTTAACCATATTTTCTATGTTTGATTTTTATTATTTATGGTCGTAGTTATTAAAAATATTTCCAAAATCAAAATATTTTTGTTTTTATAAGAAAATAAGAGAAAAACGTGTTTATTTCGCATTCCTGTCTCTTTATTGATGTGGCCCCTGTATAGTAGTGGCCCCTGTATATATATCAGAAATATTTAGGCAGCCAAAGAACTGCAATAAATCAAAATGCACCACCGGCGGTTTGAATCTGTGTTAAACCCAACAATGACTTATTTATTTATAAAAACTGATTTAATTGTTGAATGGAATTTTCTACAATATTTTGTTAATTTCTCTTATCGTATTTACAAATTTTATTTTGATAACGTATTGGAAAACAATTTAATTTATTTTTCTTATTGCTTTATTTTGAATAGCTTTTTTGCGTCACTCTGTAGATGTAAATCTATTACAATGTAAACTTAAATTCAATTAATTAACAAACTTAAACAAACTGGACAAAATTTCAAAACAAACAGATTTGTTAGCTTGATTTACGTTTTTTACTTTTACAAATTAGCATTTGTGACGCCAAAATCGTGTATATTTCGTCATTTATTAAGTGATTTAATTGTAAAAAAAATGTAATAAATATTTCACAGAAGATTAGAAAAAAGAGATATTCCGTTGACGTCATTAGTTGATATAAAAATCATCCAGATCAAGTTGGCAGCTGTGAATTTAACATGACAGGTGTCAGTGTCCACCACGTGTCATATTTACAGCGTGTTTGAATATTTCACATTTACAGTGTGATTGTGTAAGTAGCGCAGCCTTGACAAGTCGTACAAAGATAGTTGAGTTGACGTCATCAAATCCCGAGAAACGCTACATTTTAAAATATCAAGAGTTGAAAGGATTTCATCGGGGAAAATCCTGAATCACGTTATACACGTTGACCAGCGATTGTTGAAATAAATAAATCAGGAGAAAGGAATCCCCTTTCTCAAAGTCTCGTTTCTTACGAAATAAATTATTCATAATAAACACGTCTGCTGGATTGCAATTTAAAATATGGGCCAGAAAATACCAATGAATCATTAACCGTTCGATAATTACAAACGCCACTTGTTGCTAAAGATATCCTGAGTAAAGAAAAAAAAAATCTTGGATAACGGCTGAATTTCCTCAGTGGAAAGTCGACGAAAATTCCGTCAACGTTAAGCGAATGATGGACGTATTATTTTTATTTATACAACAAACTCGTCTTGCGCTGTACAATGAGAGACACGTGTGGATTTCAATGATAACAGATGCATGTGGGTACTTACCTATGCAGTTCGGTGCTATGTTGACAATTAGATTTGGTCGATTCGATTTTCTACAATCCTATACCACAACCAGTTATTCTTTTTCTTATACGGTCATGACACTGATTACGTAGTGGCCCCTTTTATCGCAAATAACAAGTATTGATGAAGGTCTATCAGTGACATCTACCAACGAGTAGATTAAGCTCATCTAAATAACTTGACGAGCTCACCTTTTTTGCAGTGACCTTGGTCCAGAGATAAAAAAGAAGGGAGAATATTTAAGTTTTACACTAATATCCTTTGTTTTTGAGATTTAGCGACAAACTACAAAAAAAAAAAGAAAAAAATACAAAGAGTGCAATTGAAAAACTGTAACCTGTCATCTCAGACCTCAGAGGTTTATAAGAAGAATTGAAGATAAAGAGATGCTGATCACATTATAGAAGAACAAATGCTTTTTTAAAGATTCAGAACTTCTACAGCAATTGTTGTTTCGAAGATTTTTGATGTTTATAAGAAAAAATAAAGATGAAAAGTTGTTGATGATATTATAGAACAGCAATTTCTTCTTTGAAGATCGAGAGTTTCTACAGCAATTTGTTTTTTTTTTGAAGATCTCAGATGTTTATTTATAAGAAGAATAGAAGATAAAGAGATGCTGATGACATTATAGTAGAGCAAATGCTTTTTTAAAGATTCAGAACTTCTACAGCAACTATTTTTTCAAAGATCTTTGATGTTTATAAGAAAAATTGAAGATGAAGAGTTACTGATGATATTATAGAACAGCAATTTCTTCATTGAAGATCGAGAGTTTCTACAGCAATTTGTTTTTTTTTTTGAAGATCTCAGATGTTTATTTATAAGAAGAATAGTAGATAAAGAGATGCTGATGACATTATAGTAGAGCAAATGCTTTTTGAAAGATTCAGAACTTCTACAGCAACTATTTTTTCAAAGATCTTTGATGTTTATAAGAAAAATTGAAGATGAAGAGTTACTGATGTTATTATAGAACAGCAATTTCTTCATTGAAGATCGAGAGTTTCTACAGCAATTTGTTTTTATTTTTGAAGATCTCAGATGTTTATTTATAAGAAGAATAGAAGATAAAGAGATGCTGATGACATTATAGAAGAGCAAATGCTTCTTGAAAGATTCAGAACTTCTACAGCAATTATTTTTTCAAAGATCTTTGATGTTTATAAGAAAAATTGAAGATGGAGAGTTACTGATGATATTATAGAACAGCAATTTCTTCTTTGAAGGTTGAGAGTTTCTACAGCAATTTGTTTTTTTTGAAGATCTCAGATGTTTATTTATAAGAAGAATTGAAGATAAAGAGATGCTGATGACATTATAGAAGAGGAAATGCTTTTTTAAAGATTCAGAACTTCTACAGCAATTGTTGTTTCAAAGATTTTTGATGTTTATAAGAAAAATTGAAGATGAAGAGTTACTGATAACATTATATTATTTTAATGAAGTTATTATATAATTGACCAGTACATAAAAGCGGAGCAGTTTGTAAAATAATCAATCAGTCATACACCTCACTTTAAAATGGTAACATAGTTGCCGAAACGCGCGTTGTGTACAAAAAAGTGTTAAATGTCCTTGGATACATTCTTTGATTGATATGAAACATCAAAAATTTGGAGATTTACTATAAATAAACCTTTTTTGTATATCAGTGATACCACCTTAAAACTGCGAATTAATAAAAAAATTTTTTTATTGAGTTTACCAAAGTTATTTGAGACCAGTAAAAGGAATATTACATAAAAGAAAAAAATTATTTTTTTTACTTTTGCTCATTTTTATCAAGTTGAAATTCAAAGACTAATTAGTGATAATGCATATATTACGAAACAGGATAAAAAACCACACATAAATAAAAGTTTCTTTATTATAAAAGTAACAGGTTTCAATAAAAACATCTAACAAATTACTTACACACTTCAACACTTATCTATATAATAGATAATTAAAAATAAAAAAAACTTAATTACTTTTCATTATAACCTAATATGACTAACTGATAAAAAAATATTTTGATAAATGGCACTCCAAGTTTGTTTTTACGTCTTCGGAATGTATTCGGGAGTGCTTATCCTTAACCTAATAACAGTCCATATTATTAACATCATCTTCATAAGTCTTCAACATATCATCCAGCAGTGATCCCAAATCCTCAATTCCATTCAACCAATTCTTCTTTTCGTTGATAATAGTATTAAGATCTTGTTGTGTAAACTCAAGAAACTCATTCGGAGTGACAATTTTCCTTACTTGTATGTCATAATTACTAACCGAACTGTACTCGCTTGGAGCGTAGACATTTTTCAAAAGACACACATCTTTCGAATTAACAATCTGATTGATAATTTCTTCGTTCAATTCGTGATGATTTGAAGGCGAATCCATTGATTCATCAACAGAAATCCCTGACGAAACCGACGCTGTTGACATTCCATTTTCTGTAGGTAAGGGCGAAGTTGGAGTACTCCCATCACTCCTAACGTTGTACTTCTTAAACAACTCAACCAATCTTTGTGTTATTTTAACTGCAGTCTTTGACACTTCCATATCACAGTCATCCTTTATAGCCGACATTAACACTCCTAAACACCCAATTGAACTCAATTGACTCAAAACTTTCAAAAGACGTTTTCGGATTTCGGAATCTGTAAGAGTTACAATTTTGCGATGTTCTCTTGAGAAGGTCACATTAGGAAAACTCCCATCGATCATTCCTTGATTTTGAAGATGATTCTTTATGACTTTATCCCAGAAGTCTAACGCACGGACTTTGACTTCCCAATGAAGATCGGTTGTAGAAGAGTAGATCATGGTTTCATAGACACGATCAAGAGTGTCTTTGGGAAACTGCTGATTGTCATAGGCTACACACATAAAAGTCGCAGCTTCAACACGGACAATTCCTTCGGTTTCGTTGAGGAGGACATCACGCATTTTATGCTGCAATTTTAATTATTATTTTAATAGAGTGAAAATTGCACTTTGATTCAGTCAGTCCATGCAAATAAAGACAACTTACCGGTAAATCTTCTGATTTTAATGCATTATTCCAGATCTCTTCGACTTGTATCATTTCCTGAAGACATTTGATTGCTGTGGCTCGGACAAAACTTTCGCTATCACATGTTGACATTTTCACAACTAAAGTTGGCAATTCTGAATCCATTAATACTTTTTGTAGAGACGGGAATTCTGTCAAACAAAAAAAAATTGTTAAGACGTAATAATTTAAACTATTTCGCAATAGACACACTTATGGATTTTTTTGCACTTCAAATTGTTTTTAATTGTTTAAAAGATAAGATTAAATGACTTACTATTTCGGGACATACGTCCTACAGTACAAACTACTTCAAGAGCGGCAATTTTTATATCCAAATTTGTATCAAAAATTTTTGAGTAGAGTAAAGGTCCTAATAAATTTATAACAGAATCTGAGGTACTATCAAGAAGAAGTGCCATATTTGGTGACATAAATTTTGCTGTTGCTATATTAATTAATTTAAGAGTTTGAATAATTACGTTCGAAGACCAATTTGCCAACATTAGAAGCTCAAAACAAACAGATAAAACATCAATAGCTTCGTAACAATCCTTCCAGGTGATTTCATACTCTTCTATCAAAATTGCAAGAAGTTCTAAATTTGCAAAAAAATAATCAGGATGATTAACAAACATTTCTAATTTATCTGGTGACTTTTCAATTGCCCAAAGAAAATCCTTCAAGTTATAAAAAATTGTTTGAAAGGTAAAAACTCCATCTGTTCTATTACCATACTTTCTAACTTCTTTCATATAATTTAAACCAATAACAGAAAATGCAAACAAATCACTTTGTTCAAGAAGATAATCACGCCAGAAATAACAAACCCGAAATGCTTCTTTATTAACATTTTTCAACATTTTTTGAAGAAAAGCATCACGAAATTCATCAATTTCATACTCTTTATCTAAATCACCAGGTGGGACACAATACTTAATCAAAAGACAGTAATGAGAAATCAAAAAAGGACAATACAAGTGATCATCTATCACAAATTCGTCACTGGAATTCGGAATTTTTTTAATCAACAAATTCCAATATAAAAAGCCAAAATAACAGAGCTCCATGACATCTAGAAATGGTCCTCGGAAAACAGCAGCAACGTAATTTTTTCGTATATTTTCAATTGAAGCTTTCGTAGTGGCATCACTGACTCCATTACAAACAGCATTAACGTACAATTCTAAAAATTGAATGATGAAATGTATCCGAACGCAATTAAAAGAATTGTCATTTTGAGACACTTTCAAAAAATCAGAAATTCGTTCATCGTCATTAAATTCCTTGAAAAAAACAAGAACAACACGAAAATCTTTATCTTTGTTTAAAATTCCTTCAAAAAGATTTTGAAGAATATCACCGATTAGTTTGAGTGTTAATTTTATCTCTTCTGATATTTGTTCTTCTGTATTTGAATCAGAAATTTTTTTCCGTTTGTAAATAGTCTCGCCAAGAGGTGCCAATAATCGTTTTATTATATTTTTACAAAAATTTTCGTCGTAATCAAACGCTTGGTCTAGGAGTTTTGATAAGAAATTTGTAGACTCCTTGAAGATTTCTTCAGAATTATCTTTAAGACTCATCTGGTAGATATCTTCCCAAAAAGTACAAACAATCATCCATTCAATTCCTGATCGGTGTTCCAAAAACGAAGACAATAATTTAATATACGACAGTTTAACACTGAAAGCAGCGTTAGACTGTCTGACTTTCACAACGTTAACTAATTTGATAAAAATGTTGTTTAAGACGTCAAAACGATCTTGATTTTTTGATAACAGACAAGCCAAGTTCAGGGTAAAACTCGAAATGTTTGGTGGGGGAGTCACTTTTGCCGTACTCCATTTTGTCACAGTTTGAATTATCCATTCTGTTATTATATCAAGAGTTACAGACACTGATTCAACTTCTGGAATTCAGAATTTTAGAAAAACACGATTTTTTTTGAAATATAACACAAACCGCGCTTTTCCTGCTTGACAAGAACTTCAACAAGTCTTTCTAGATATAAATCAACACCATTTTCACATTTTTTTTCACCGATTTTGTCTAATACTTGCCGAAATTTTAATTTAAATTGAGCGAAATTCGGAGACATATTGAAGTACACGAACGTAAATACATTACTAAGAATTTATTTTAGATATGTTATCTTGTTGGATAAGGTTATCAGAGCTTTAGTAAAAGTCACGCAAAAATCAAAACTTACTTCTTCGAGACATGTAAGCCATGGTGGAAATTACATTCAAAGAAGATTTTTTGATTTGATTTTCTTCGAGAAGTTTCAATGATAATAAAGGTCCTAACAGTTCTAAAGTTGAATCTGTTGTAGTATCAACCAAGAGAGACATATTTGGCGACATGTAATTTTTTATAGCGACTCTTATTAATTTTAAAGCTTCGACAACCTCATCTGAATGCCATCTATCTAATAATAAAAAATCTAAAGCAAGAGAAATCACGTTTATTGCTACAAAATTATCTTTCCATGTTATTTCAAAAGTTTCAGTTATATCAGCAAGTATATCAAAGATTTTACCAAAATATTTTTCTTCTCTCAAAATTTCAATTTTATCAGGAGTGTCTTTTATAGAAGCTATCATATCTTTTAGTATGTAAGTTAAGATTTGAAATACAAGAACCGAACTTGTTTTTGTAAATATTTTTTTTAGGTTTTTGATACGAATAAGAGAAATTATACAAAGTTCTAATAATTCTGGTCGAGTTAAAAGATTACTTCGCCATGTGAAACACGCACGAAGAATATCTCGATCAATTTTTTTGAAAAAACTAACCAAATTTGTGCCTCGACAGTCATCATTGTCATTTTTTTCTTCCCATTCAGACAATGTTAAAAAATTTCCTAAAAGAAGACTTCCATGAGGAATTATTAAAAAACACAGAAGATGATCAGAAAAACAAAATTGGTTTGGAGTAGTTAAATCGTTTCCTATTTTTAAATTTATTAGTGACCAGTAAATATATCCAAAAGTACTTAAGTCCATTACATCTCTATAATCAGTCAAGTAACAATAATGCAAAAACTTTTTTCTCATTGCTACAACTGAAGAATTAATATTTTTTGAATCAATACGATTTGTCAAAATTTGAAGATGTAATTTCAAAAATTCTACAACACAAATGATTTTTATCAAGTGAATACTGTGATATGTTTGTGATAATAGAACTAAATCGTCTATCAATTCCTCTAAACAAAGGTTATCTAAAAATAAAAACGCTATTCGAAAATCTTTGTTATCTATCAAAACGTGAACTAAATTCAGTTCCAAAATACCAGCAATCAGTTTCAGAAATGGTTCAAGAATTTCGCTTTCATTCCCACAATTTGAATTTTTAAGACACTTGTAAATTTGAGATCCTAAAGGTGAAACAACACGTTTAACAACATTATTACAAAAAATTTCATCACAGTATATTACTTTCTCTAAAATTGTGTAAACAAATTCAACACTTTTGTCAACAATTTCAGGAGACTTATCTGATAAACTTAAATTGAAAATGTCTTCCCAAAAATTGCAAACAATCATCCAATCAATCCCAGATCTATGTTCCAAAAACGAAGATAATAACTCGATGTAAGCAAATTTGACAGAAGGCTCAGAATTTGGTTGTCTAGCTTTAAAAATTTTAATCAATTTGATATAAAAATTATTGGAATTTAAATCACAAAACACTTTCTCCTTCCTTGATAATAAACTCGCTAAATTTAAAGTAAACAAAGCAACACTTGTTGATGGTACGATTTTTTGAACACTCCATATATCTACAGCTTCTTTTATCCATTTTGAAAAAACCGGAAGTGTTATTATTGTTGATTCAACTTCTATAAAAACAATCCGTTTAAAAGAAAAACACCAGACTTAACCAAACACTGACTAGTCATTTCCATCTTCCAAAAATAATTTATCAATTTTTCAAACGCAATTTCATTCTGATTATACACTAGAATCTTTTCCAACAATTGTTCAACTAATTGTACAGTCTTGGAAACCATATTATTAGATGTGTCTTACACGAACGCGAAAACATAACTGATAATTTAAACTCTTATCAAAAGATATAAATAAAACTTACTGCTACCAGACATATCTGCCATTGTATAAACCACTTCCAAAGCTGCTATTTTGACAAGACTTGGTCCAACTAATTCAGCTGCTAGAAGCGGTCCTAAGAGATCTAGTGTCGAATCTGAGCTTATATCAACAAGTAACAACATATTCGGCGACATATAATTTTTAATCGCGACATTTATTAATTTCAAAGCTTGAACAATTTCATTTGGTGACCATCTGGACAACATTAAAAAATCAAAAGCAATTGCTATAACATTAACAGCTTCAAAAAGATCTTTCCACGTTATCGAGAATTTATCAAGAAGAAGAGCAAGAAGTTTAAAAATTACACTAAAATAGTCTTTTTGACTTAAAATTTGAAGCTTATCTGGACATTCTCTAACGACAGTAACTATATCTTTCAAGTGATAAATTAGTTTCTTAAAAATAAGCAAAGCACTGTTTTTAGTAAAATAAAATTTGATTTGTTCGATGTGACAAAATGATTTTGTGTAAAAATTAAATAAAAATGGACTTTCCATTAAAATACGTTTCCAATTAGTAGCTACATGAAAAAATACAGGTTCTATACTATTTAAATGTTCATGAAAACAAATATTTCGGCATTCATCATCAGCATATCTTTTTTCAGCTTCACTCCAAGTCATAAAATATTTATAAAGTATAATCATATTTGGAAATAGTAAGATTCCTAAAAAATGGTCAGATAAAGGCATTCGATCTTTTTCACCGGTTTTATCTAATGGAAAATTAGTTTCGATCAATTTCCAGTATAAGAAACCAAAACTAGACAATTCCATAGTATTATAAAAATTATCATGACCGAGATGTGAGAGAAAGTCGTTTAAAATTCTTGAATAAAATTCTTTAATTGCATCACTCGGGTTATTTTCCTGAGTAACACTAGAATTGAAGTCGAGATATTCAATTACGTACATAATTTTCAAAAAATACACATTAAGTCCGTTTTCTTGTGACATCAAAAATAGATTATCAAAAAGTTTTTCCGAACGAAAATTTTCCAAAAAAAGATAAGCTATCCGAAAGTCACTCTCACCCAATAAAACACTCTCAATTATATTCTCAAAAATACTAGCAATCAATCTAATTGTTGTTTCATTTTTGATAATTTTTAGAGGCGAAATTATTTTTTCTACAAGACTGTTACAAAAAATTTCATCAAAATCACGAGCTTTTTTCAGGAATTTCGATAAAAATTTCGAGGATTCTCTCGACTCTTCTGTGAGACTTAACCGGTAAATGTCTTCCCAAAAATTCGAAATGACCAAAAATTGAATTCCAGAGGAATGTTGAAGAAATGCTGTCAGTAATTTAATGTATGACAGTTGAACAGATGGCACCGTATACAAAATTTTGACTAATTTACTAAAAAATAGATCATTGTTCAATTCGGAAAATTTCAATTCGTTTCGAGATAAAAACGCAGCGAGTTCTACAACAAAAAGAAAAATTGCAGATGGTGGTGTTACTTTTGCAACACTCCATGTATCTACAACTGTTTTTATCCATTTTGCCACAAATGGATATGTAATTATTGTACAATCTACAAATTCAAGGTTAGAAATCACTCAAAGTAAACACATCACAAACCTTTCTTTTCAAGCCGATATAAATATTGAACAAGTTTATCAAGTAAAAAATCTTGTTGTTTCTGACACTTTGTTTGAAGAAAGACATTCAACAATTGTTCGAATTTTAATTGAAATTGAGTCATTTTTAGCAACATTATTGCAACGCGCACATTACACTAACTTAAATTATCACATCTGATAAGATTAAACTTACTACGAGACATGCGTGTGACGGTATGAATCACTTCTAATCCAGAAATTTTGATTTCATCTTCTTGAAGTTTTGACGAAATAAACGGTCCTAAGAGGTCAAGAACTGAATCTGAAGTACGGTCCATTAAGAGTGCCATATTTGGTGAAACACACTTTTCTATAGCCACATTGATCAATTTCAAAATTTCCACAACGATTTTTGGCGACCATTTTCCCAAAAGAACAAAATCAAAAGATACGTCGATAATATTTGAAACTTCATAGAGATCCTTCCAAGTGATTTTAAATTCTTTCATAAAGACCACAAGAAGATTAAAGACTTTAAAAAAGTATTCTTCTTCGAAAAATTTTAGTTTTTCCGGTGACTCCTTAACAATCACTACAATGTCCTTTAATACGTAGAAGAATGCTCCAAAAACAAACGTAATGCCCTCGTTTGTTAGAAATTTCCTTGATTGTTTCAAATAGTCAAGTGTTTTGATACAGTATTGATTCAATTTAGGACTTGTAACAAGATAACGCCTCCAAGTAGAACCAACTCGAATAAAATCAAGATCAGTTTTGCGAAAAAAATTAGTAATACTGCCAGAACGTAAATCATCGCTATCTTCAAGTTCTTCTACACTTTTCAGAGAAACACATTTATTTGCGATAAGATAAGCGTTTGGCATTAGAAGTAATCCGTTCGAATGGTCAGCAAAAGAATGTAGGTTTTTTTCCAAATTGACAGAAATTTTTGATTCAAACACTCTCCAATATAAGTAACCAAAATTGCAAAAATCCATTACATCCTCAAAAGAACCTTTCGCGATATTTTTGAGAAAATTATTCTTAATTCGGGTAAAACTAGAATTGGTTTTTTCTTGATTGCTGTTTCCAGTGAGAACATCAAGGTATAATTCCAGAAATTGCATTATAAACATTATTTTAGCAATGGGAAACACCAAAGACTGAGATTGGGCTATTATCATAAAGTCTGCTATACGTTCTTCGAGATGAAAATTCTTAAGAAAGAGAAAAACAATTCTGAAATCATTCTGATTCAGCAGAATTTCTTCTAAGAAGTATACAAGGATATCCCCAAGAAGTTTCAAGCTTGGTTTAATACTATCATCACTGTAATTTGGTGATTTCAATACATTATAAATGTTTTCACCCAAAGATGCCATTATCCGTTTTGTAACATCATTACAGAAATTTTCGGCGTGTTCAATTGTCTTTTCTAGAAGTTTTATAATAAATTTTGTACTTTCATCACTTGAATTTTCACTCAAACTTAATTTTAAAACATCCTCCCAGAAAGTACAAGCAGTAATTAGCTCAATTCCAGATTTGTGTTCAAGAAACGTCGATAATAGCTTGATATAAGCTGATTTCACAGCCATTTCGTCATTTTGACGTGCTTTTAAAACGTTAATTAACTTAATAAAAAAATTGTGCGAGCTTAATTCACAAAACCGTTCCTCATTTTTAACTAAAAGACTCGCCATGTTGAGTGTAAAAACCACAATTATTGTTGAAGGTGTAATTTCTTTTGTACTCCAAACAGCTATAGCTTTCTTGATCCATTTTGCAAAAATCGGGAATTTTATCAAAGTACAATCTACAATTTAAAATTACGAAAACACTTGACGTAAATAAACACGAACCTTTAGATTCAAATTGCCAAAAATAATCCAAGATTTTATCCAGAGGTTTATTCCACGTTTTAACTTTGATTAATAATTCTAATAAACGCTCAATTTTTAATTTAACTTCAGTACTTTTTGATACCATTGCGAAAACATACTGAGATATTTTGTTATCTAATTACGGATAAGGTTATCTCTGTATAACAAGCGCATGACAGGGATTTCGGTTGGTACTTACTGCGATGAGATATTCGCGCCATTGTGTATGTCACATCCAGTGCTGCCAATCTAACTTGAGACACGTCAAGAAACTTGATAGAAATTAAAGGTCCGAGTAAAGCAAGAGTTGAGTTTGATGTTTCGTCCACTAGAAGTGCCAGATTTGGTGACATTGATTTTGTTAGAGAAACATTTAGAAGTTTCAAAGCTTGAGTTGTCACTCTTGTCGGCCATGTTGTCAATGTTAGAAAATCATAAGTTGTTGATAGGATATTGACGTCATCGAAATTATCTTTCCAGGTGATATTAAAATCTTCGATAAAAATCGTAACAAGTTGTAGAAGATAACAGAAAAAATTATTGTCGTTGGGTTCAAGTTTTTGAGGTTGTTGTTTAATTGCAAGTGTTAGATCAACCAATTGGTAAATAACTGTTTGAATCAGAAAGACAGCATCAGGTTGTGTGATATAATTTCGTGCTTTTTTGGCTAAACTCATTGATTTTATACAGAATTGATTTATTTCTGGACAAGTCATTAGGTAGTTTCGCCAACTGTAACCAATTCTGTACAAGTCGGGATGATATTTTTGGCGAAATTTTGAGAAATAAAACGTGCGACATTCATCGTTTTCGTAGGAATTTCGAAATTCGCGTAATGGAATATATTTTCGTAGAATTAAACAAATATTTGGTATTAATTGTAATCTAAGAAAGTGATTAGGAAGACTAAAAAAATCGGTATTAATCTCGAGTGGAATCTTCAATTCTATTACTCTCCAGTATAGACAACCAAAAGTAAAAAATTCCAAAATGTCATAATAACAACCTTTTGAAGCACAAATCAAGAGATTCTTTCGTATTTCTTGTACTGCTACCTGAATCTCACCACCAGTCAAATTTCTCGATTTTATATCAAAATACAACTTGAAAAATTGCAAAGTAAATATTATTTTTGCAAGATGGAGAACAAGTCCTCGAGTTTGGGTCATTTCAAAAAATTCAGAAATGCAATCTTCTATGTGTAAATTCTCCAGAAAGAAGAAAGCAACTCGAACGTTCTCTTTTCCAAATAAAACTTCTTCCAGAATGTGTTCCAGAACATTCCCTACTAGTCTTAGAGTCAAATCTGAATCAAAATCAGAGTTTTTAACTGACTTTAGCTTTTCTCTTAAAGGTGCAACAATTCGTTTAATGACATCACAAGTAAAATCCTCATCATGGCTAACCGTTTTATTCAAAAGTTTTGTCATAAAGTCACTACTTTCAGTAAAAATATCGTCATTTTCTTCCGATATACTCAATTTGAAGATGTGTTGCCAAAAACTGGATCCAGTAATCCATTCAATGCCAGATTTATGATCAAGAAACGCTGATAATAGATTGATATACGCTGATTTGATGCAAGATGATGAGTCAGGTTGTTTGACTTTCGTAATATTTACTAATTTTATGAAGAAATTGTTATTGTTTAAAACTGTAAATTTTGTCTCGTTTTGTGATAAAAGAGCGGCTAATTCTAAAGTAAATAGAGAAATACTAGATTGAGGTGTTATTTTCTCTTTTTCCCAAATAGCTATTGCACGAATTAGCCATTCCGTAAAAATTGGAAGAGACAGAACAGAAAAATTTGTTTCTAAAAAAGCTTTGTTAAACGAGTAAAAATATAATTACTAAAATAACACCAACCTGTGTTTGTTTGTCGCCAAAAAAAATTTAAAAATTCTTCTAAATATACTTCAAATTGTTTGGAACATCTTCCTTTTAAAAAATATTCAAGAATTTTTTTTATTTTAGTTTGGTATTCGAATATTTTCGAATTCATGTTTGTACATCACGATTTATAATTGCACACTAAATGTTTCTATGAAGTTGTTATTATCATGAAAAGATAAGATAATATTTTATAACAAACAATAAGATTGGTCCAAAAAACAATCACCAAAATAATAAAATACTCTTTAAATAACAAAAACCAAAACTTGGTGTTCTTATCGAATAATTTTTTGCAATAGGAACTAATTTATTTAGATTAAAAATATAAAATAATAAAAACAGTAAATTTATTTTTGGAATTAGTACTTACTATTACTAGAAATACGAGCCATAGTGTAAATAACTTCCATTGCAGCCAACTTAACTTCAAACACATCAAGTAACTTGACTGAAACTAGAGGTCCTAACAAATCTAGTGTGGAATTTGCTGTTTCGTCCACCAATAATGCCATATTTGGCGACATTGATTTGGCAAGAGCGACATTTAGAAGTTTCAAAGCTTGGACAACAACACTTGTCGGCCATCTTGTAAGCATTAGAAAATCAAAAGTTGTTGCCATAATATTGACATCATCAAAATTATCTTTCCATGAAATGTTAAACTCTTTAATGTAAATTGTAATAATTTCTAAATGTTTGGAAAAATACTCCTCATCTTGAAACAGTTTAAGTTTCTGAGGTGTTTCCTTTATAGCACGTGTTATATCAATAAAATAATAAATTAGTATATGAATTATACAAATTGCTTCATCTTTTGCAATATAAAATCGTCCTTTCTCAATTAGATTTAACGATTTAACGCAGAGCTTGTTGAAGTCAGAACAACTCATAAGATAATCTCGCCAACCACAGCACATTCTAAAGAAGTCTTGATCAATTTTTTTACAATATTTTGAAAAATAAGATCTCCGACATTCGTCATCATCAAATCGGCTTACAAATTCTGGTATTGATTGTATATAAACTCGTAAAATAAGATAAGAAAGTGGTAGTAACTGAGTAGAAAAAGAACATATAGAATATCCACAAAAATCATTGTTTTCTTTGAGAATTTTCGAATCAACAACTCTCCAGTACAAAGAACCAAAAGTCAAAAATTCCAAAATTTCAGAAAAACAGCCTTTGGAGATATTCGTTAAATAATTCTTTCTTATTTTCGTAACAGTTGTTTGAATTCTATCTTCAGTCAAAGTTTTCGATTGGATGTCAAAGTACAATTCGAAAAATTGCATTATAAACATTATTTTAGCAAGATGGAGAACAAGTCCTCGAATTCGAGCAATAACAATAAAATCTGAAATGCGATCTTCTAAATGAAAATTTTCTAGGAAAAGAAACGCAACTCGGAATTGCACTCGCTCAAATAACACATCTTCTAGAATACGCTCAAGAATTCTCCCCAACAATTTTAAATTAGGAGTCAAACTTTCGGTATTAAGAAAAGGATTTTTAAGTGTCCTGTATATCTTTTCACTTAAAGGTGCCATAATTCGCTTAATAACATCACTAGTATAATTCTCGTCATACTGAACTGTTTTCTTTAAAAGTTTTGACATAAAATCACTACTCTGGTCAAAAATTTCGTCATTTTGCTCTGATATACTCAAGTTAAAAATATGTTCCCAAAATGTAGATCCAGTGATCCACTCAATACCAGATTTGTGGTTAAGAAATCCTGATAATAATTTGACATAAGCCGATTTGATACGAGATAAATCAGATTGTCTGGCTTTCACAACATTCACTAATTTAATAAAAAAATTCTTATTATTCAAAATTGTGAAATTTTTCTCGTCTTGTGATAAAAGAGCTGCCAATTCTAAAGTAAACCAGGAAATGGTAGGCGGAGGTGTTATTCCGTCTTTTTCCCAAGTTGTTACAGCATAAATTAACCAATCCGTAAAAATTGGAAGAGATACAAAAGAAGATTTTATTCCTAAGAAAAATTTATTTGAAAAATGAGTTTAATAAACAATTTTAACACCAACCTGTATTTGATTGACACCAAAAAAAATTCAACCATTTTTCTAAATACACTTCTATTTGTTTAGAATACTGTGCATTTAAAAGCTGCTCAAGAAACTTTTTTATTTTTGCATGGTACTGCAATATTTTCGTTTTCATGTTTCGTTAACACTCCGCTCAAATAAAAACTTATTACTAACACGTTTACACAAAAACTGCCATATAAAAACATCACCATTATCAAAAAAAGATTAGATAACACATAAAATATCTTAATATTTACACACAGGTCCAAAAATTTAATCATTGTTGCACCTAATGGCATAATCAACGAGTTTCAAGATGAGTTAGTTATTCTTTAAGGAACTACAAATCATGTAGTAAAAAAAGAGTATTCAAAAAGTTTATAAGAGAACTAGCTTCATGTCGTTTTGCATTTTTTGTAGAGAAATTTAAAGAAAAAGTACTTACTTTTACTTGATATACGAGCCATAGTGTAAATCACTTCCATTGCAGCAAATTTAACATCAAAAACATCAAGTAATTTCACCGAAACTAGAGGTCCTAACAAATCTAGTGTGGAATTTGCTGTTTCGTCCACCAATAATGCCATATTTGGCGACATTGATTTGGCAAGAGCGACATTTAGAAGTTTCAAAGCTTGGACAACAACACTTGTCGGCCATCTTGTAAGCATCAGAAAATCAAAAGTTGTTGCCATAATATTGACATCATCAAAATTATCTTTCCACGAAATATTAAATTCTTTAATAAAAATTGTAATAATTTCTAAATGTTTAGAAAAATACTCTTCGTCTTGAAACAATTCAAGTTTTTGAGGAGTTTCTTTTATAGCACGTGTTATATCAATAAAGTAGTAGATCAGTACGTGAATTATACAAATTGCTTCATCTTTTGCAATATAAAACCGTCCTTTTTCAGCTAAATTTAACGACTTAATACAGAGTTTATTAAAGTCAGGACAACTCATAAGATAATTTCGCCAACCATAACATATTCGGAAAAAATCCTGATTAATTTTTTTGTAAAATTTTGAAAAATATAAATTTCGATTTTCATCATCTTCAAATCGGCTTACAAATTCTGATACTGAACGAACGTAATATCGTAAAATGAGATACGAAGTTGGTAATAATTCAGTACAAAAACAATACATAGAATATCCATAACAATCATTGTTTTCTTTAAGAATTTTCGAATCAACAACTCTCCAATACAGAGAACCAAAAGTCAAAAATTCCAAAATTTCAGAAAAACAGCCTTTGGAGATATTCGTTAAATAATTCTTTTTTATTTTCTTAACTGTTGTTTTAATTCTATCTTCAGTCAAATTTTTCGATTGGATGTCAAAATACAATTCGAAAAATTGCATTATAAACATTATTTTGGCAAGATGGAGGACAAGTCCTCGAATTCGAGCAATAACAATAAAATCTGAAATGCGATCTTCTAAATGAAAATTCTCCAGGAAAAGAAACGCAACTCGAAATTGCACTCGCTCAAATAAAACATCCTCAAGGATATGCTCAAGAATTCTCCCTAACAATTTTAAATTCGGTGTTAAACTCTCTGTATTAAGAACAGGATTTTTAAGTGTCTTGTATATCTTCTCGCTTAAAGGTGCCATAATTCGTTTAATAACCTCATTTGTAAAATTCTCGTCGTATTGAACTGTTTTATTTAAAAGTTTCGACATAAAATCACAATTCTGGTCAAAAATTTCATCATTTTGCTCTGATATACTCAATTTGAAAATATGTTCCCAAAATGTTGAACCAGTGATCCATTCAGAACCAGATTTGTGGTCAAGAAATCCTGATAATAATTTGACGTAAGCCGATTTAATACGAAATGATTCAGATTCTCTAGTTTTCAGAACATTTACTAACTTAATAAAAAAATTGTTATTATTCAAAATTGTGAAATTTTTCTCGTCTTTTGATAAAA
The DNA here is from genome assembly GCA_029207805.1 of Tribolium confusum. Taxonomy (NCBI): domain Eukaryota; kingdom Metazoa; phylum Arthropoda; class Insecta; order Coleoptera; family Tenebrionidae; genus Tribolium; species Tribolium confusum. The sequence goes on along the minus strand of JALGAY010000007.1, from coordinate 1,957,879 downwards.
GAACCGCCAATTCTAATGTAAACCAGGAAATGGTAGGTGGAGGTGTTATTTCGTCTTTTTCCCATGTTGTTACAGCACAAATTAACCATTCCGTGAAAATTGGAAGAGACAAGAGAGAAGATTTTGTTTCTACGAAAACTTATTTAGAAATGAAACCAAAAATAAAATGGTTTTTACCACCAACCTGAGTTAGTTTGTCGCGAAAAAAAATTCAACCATTTTTCTAAATACACTTCCAATTGATTTGAACACTGTGCTTGTAACAATTGCTCAAACAATTGTTTAATTTTCGCTTGGTAAAGTAAGATTTTAAACTTCATGTTTCATCAATACGTCGTAATTTGTTAAGTATAAATGTAATACTAAAATGCTTTATCAATAGTTATTAGATTATTGTTATCAAAAAAAAAAAAGATAAGATAAAAATTGACATAATAACAATTTATATCAAAATAGGAGGTATTAATGAAGTAGCGCACTACTATCGAAAAAAAATATATTTTCCCACTTCTCAAGATCAAAATACTGAAGTAATTCAAATCTCCAGCAAACAGTAGAAAAAAATTGTCATACCCTTGAGAATTTATAGAGCTAATTTTTCAATTAACCCTATTAAAAAACAAGACAAGGATTTTAATAAATATTTATATTGTTTTTTTTTTTATAAACACGTGTTCGAAAAAACATTCCAACGTCGATTAAGAAACTTGCAATATCAGCATAACTTGTCTAATTAAATTGATTCTTCTTTTGAATAAGCTGTTGTATAAAATTTTAACATAAAATTATTTAATAAAAATGGCTCCGATTTTGTTTCTGGAGATTAGTTTGTGAGCATGGTTTAGGAACGTTTTATCCTGTCCTTTATGGCCAATTACAACGTGTTTAACAAAATGTCAATAGTATTTTATCATCGATTCACTTTTTTATTCATTTTAAAACTCATGCGCGATTTTCTACTTTCCGTCACATTGAAAAACACAACGTAGGGCTTCTTTCTCTCAGGTGAGAGTCCCAGTTTTCGGCCATTTTGTCTAATTTGAATTTAGCGCGCAATTATAGGTTTGAAGCTATAAGTGTGGCCATTTAAAATTATTAAAACACTAAATTTAAAAAAATAACTGCTCGAATAAAAAAATTGTAAAACTCTATGAAATTTTTTTCTAAACAGCTTACTAAACTTTAGAGATTACAGCTTTGACGTTAAAAATTTATATGAATTAGACTTAATTATTTTTTGCCAAGGTAATCTTCTTATTTACAATCAAATAAACATTTCTTGGAGATTGTTATTGTACCTTGTTCATTAAAAAAAAAAAACAGTACTTTATTTAAAATAATGGTAGGTTAAACATGTTTTCGTATGGTTAATACATATGAAAATAAATAAGAAAAAGTGTGTACAATATATCTTTAAATATTGTTATAAAATGAGTTTAATAATTCTAGATGAGTCATTGAAAACTAGAGGTACGCAGAATAGTTACTTACCTGACATTGGCATTATATAATCAGGCGGTAGATTCTTAGCAGTTCAACTGAGCGAAGTCGAGCGAATTTTGAGCAATTATAACAATTTATAACAATTCTTTAAATACCAAGAAACCGACATTGAATCCATGGTATAATATGTAGTTGAATTCAAAATTAATTTGTAAGATCTAGGTCAAGGTTCACTGCCAATTGGTACCAATATTAAATTATTAAAATAATTTCTATTAAAGTCTCTCAAACTTTATTAAATATTTCCGTCACAATTTTTAAAAACTGCGTCTTGAATATTAAAAAAAATATATAAGTAATGTGAAATTACAAAATACATTGTTTTAAATGTCTGTGATAAATTCGCTCATCTACTGTTCAAATAAAACCAACTTTTTCTTGAATTTTGAAGTGTAATAATTAAAATTTAAATGTTTGATCATTTTTTATTATTACTTATTGTCGCAACTGATCAAAATTATTAAATTGTTGCTAAAATTTAGCAGGTAACAACTAAGAAACTAATGCTTCGAGTTTTTTTTCTAAACAACTAAATTTGATAAAGGTCAACACCCTTTAACCCGGATAAATGCATTTTCTTAAAAATAAAACTTACTTGTCCCTGCCATTCGTGCTATTGTAGAAATAACATCCAAAGCAGCCATTTTAACCTCCTTCATATCATCAAACAACTTCGCATATAATAAAGGACCCATTAAAGCAATAGTAGAATCCGAAATCCTATCAACTAAGAGAGCCAAATTTGGTGCCATATATTTTGAAGTAGCTGTATTCACCAATTTCAAAGCCAAGACAATTATCCCTGTCGGCCAATTTGGCAACATTAAAAAATCAAAACACGCTGCTAATAAATCTATAGATTCCAAACTATCCTTCCACGTGATTTGAAACTCTTCGATAAGTTCACCCAAAACTTCAAAAAGTAGAGAAAAATACGTCAGTTGTTCGAGATAAATATCAAGTTTTGAAGGAGATTCTTTGATTGAAGTTACTACATCTTTGGTAATATAAATCATTGTTTGTACAACCACAACTGCACATTTTCGCGAGTAATACTTCTGACTTTTTCGTATACACTTATAACTGAAGATACAGATTTCGAATAAATCATCACGATTCACTAGAAAATCACGCCACATATATGTTAAACGAATAGTGTTTTGACACGACAACATTTTAAATAAGTCAATAATAAAACTTTCACGAAATACATCACTCCACATCTCTTCTAAGTTATCTTTAGTCCAATAGTACTTCAAAAGAAGACACAACTGAGGCAAGATTTGCAGTACAACAAGTCTATCACAAAAAGAAACAGTTTCGTTATTTTGAACTAGAGGTACTTTAGTTTCCATTAAGTTCCAATAGAGTTGTCCAAAAGTCGAAATTGAAATAATTTCCTTAAAACAACCTTTTGATAAACTCACAATAAAATTATTTTTGATTCGTTGCATTGTAACATTGAGACTTGCCATATCAGTATTATTTGTAACAGCATTAACATACAATTCCAAAAATTGCATAATAAACATTATTTTGCTAAGATCAAAAGCAAGACATTTCGATTGTGCAAGTACCATAAAATCAGAAATTCTTTCTTCGAGATGAAAATTTTTCAAAAAAATTAAAACAACACTAAAATCATTTCTTCCAAAGAAAATTCCATCAAGGAAATTTTCCAAAATTGTACCAATAAGACTCAAAGTAGGCTTCAAGTACTCCGTGACTTGATTTTGAACTTCCAATACATCATTAGATCCTCGAACTGATTTATAAATATTTTCGCCTAATGGTTGCATTATCCTTCTTACAACATTATTACAAAAAATTTCGTCGTGTTCTACTGTTTTTTCAAGCAATTTTGTCATAAATTTTGTACTTTCAGTCAAGTCTCTAGAATTAAGCAAACTTAACTGGTAGATATCCTCCCAGAAGGTACAAATAACCATCCATTCAATCCCAGATTTGTGTTCCAAAAACGCAGAAAGTAATTTAATGTAAGCTGATTTTACAGATGGCATCACACCTGATTGTCTCGCCTTTAAAACATTAACCAACTTGATAAAAAAATTGTTATTGTTTAATTCGCAAAACGTTTGCTCGTTTTGAACTAACAAACTAACCAAATTCATTGTGAATGCCGCAATTTCGGTTGGTGGACACCACCGTGTGGTACTCCACGTGGTAACAGCGCGTTTTATCCATTCTGTACATATCGATATTGCGATTTTACTTGATTCAATTTCTGTAATAGATTAATCAGATTTTAAATGTAATTACAAGACTTGACTGACCTCTCGTTTCCTGTTCCTTAAGACGTGTCAATAACTTATCTAAATACACACCAATTCCAATTTCACTTTTTGTTATAAGAAAATTTTCAAGTAATTGTTGTAATTTCGTTTTTAATTTTATCACATTTAATTCCATCTTATCAGAGACTTAATAAATGGAATTATTTTGTATCCGCCATGATCTAGAAACATACATGACGAACTACACTATCACTACTGTTTTGTTTGTGAATATACTTGTAAAATGAGTGCTTGGGGGCCACGTGATTTCACTTTAATTATTGTCAGAGGGGCTTGCGGCAAAATTTTGGCGAGTAGGTACCGAAATTCGAAATTAGTTATGACGTTACTAACTGTCTTAAATTAGATAGATTTTTTTTGAGTAAACGTAATTAATCATATGTGTTTATAAAACTGATAACGGAATATTAATACTCTTTCTGAATTTTGGTGTTCTCAACGTTTGTTTTGTTCGTTTTGAGATTTAATGATACAGTAGAGGACATACACGTGTACCAACTTCAAGGATTTTGGTTTATTAATTATAGTCATAAGATGGTAGACAGGAAAATATACACAATACGACAAAAAAATAATAATAACAGTGTTTGTTGCATTGTCTTTGAATTAGGGTTAATGCCTCCATTTTTTTTTTAAATCAAACATCTTATTTATTGATAAATGAAACCTTGTGTAAGTGGGCCATTAATTTCTATTTCACATTTATCTAACATGTTTATTTGTTGTAAAAATATATCAGAGATAAAATATTGCGTTTTTAATTTTTTACGTAAATTTGTATTTTGTAACTCAAGCATTTTTACAAAAAGAATGTATTTAAAAATGAATTAAAATGAAATAAGGTAACATTTCTAGGAAATATAGTTATCTTGTAGTATTAAGACATTAATTAGTAGCTAATTGTAGGATACAAACTGGTATACCAATTTGTTTATGTTTTTTATGTTAAAATTACATAGTTACCTATTTATTTACTTGAAATAAATATTTAAACAGAACTCAACTTCTTATTATGCCCTATTTCAGTACTGTGATGTATTTATTATCTTGTATTTCGTAGTTTGTATGGTTTATTTATTTTTCATGTGAAAAGCTTCCAAAATATAATAAATCGCACAACCAAAATTAAGAATTTAGGTTCACACAGCGCCAACTTAAGAGAGCATTCCTCAATCAACAAAATCGCTCTCGTTCGATACAAAAATTAGTTTAATTAGTTAAATTATGACTACCTATTAGTTTAAATTTAATTATTAATTTAATGAAAATATCTGGAATAGCCTCGTGTCCGACCTTGGCGCTATATAAGCAACCATAGAACAATTCGGCAAGCTTATAATATTGTCAGTTGTTTAATTATTGTCATTACCTCGATTGATTTACACTGCTCCAAGAAATTAACGCACCACTTAAAAATAAAGTAAAAAAATTAAAATTATGTACATTTGACAACTTTGGTTGAGAAGGTTTAATCAAGCAATAATCTAGTTACCCATTGTTATAAAAGTTTTGACATTAAAGTCAGAAATTTGAGTTTAATAGTTTTTTAAGCAGAAATTTTAAAATAATTTTCATTTTTAAATTGTGTTAATTTGTAATTTCGTTTTATTGTTATTTGAATTTGCCTTTCTGTGGATAGTTTTTATCATTTGAAACAATAATAAAAAGCATTATGAGAAATTTGACTCAAGAAGAATGAGCCCAAGCTGTGGTTTTGTTGGAGGAAGGATGGAGCTACAGAAGAATTGGTGAAAGGTTTGGTGTATCTCATACGTCAGTTTCGCGTATGATACAAAGGTACAGAGAGACAGGAAGTCACCTCAGAAGACCTGGGCAAGGAAGAAAAAGGAAAACCACTTCTATCCAGGATAGATTTTTAAGAATATCTGCGCTAAGGGAACGCTTTGTAACCGCCAGGAAGCTACAAACTGAGTTCCGTGACGTAGAAGGACTTCAAATCAGTACCGAAACTGTTAGAAAAAGACTTAAAGAGGATAATTTAACACCTCATATTCCTGGTCCTAGTCCTGCATTGACTGCAGAACACCGCAGAGCCCGATTAGAATTTGCTAGAGAGCACATAAATTGGCAAAGAGAGGATTGGGAGTCTGTTCTTTTTACTGATGAGTCAAAATTTTGCCTTTACAATTGCGATAGACGTGTTCGTGTGTATCGTAGACCAAATGAGCGGTACTCACAGTGTAACATTCAGAATACCACATTGTTTGGTGGAGGCTCAGTAATGGTTTGGGGTGGTATTTCCTTACAAGCTCGCACGGAGTTAGTGGTTGTAAATAATGGCTCTATAAATGTGGACCGTTACATAACAGACATTCTTGAAGAGCATGTCGTACCATATGCCTCTTATATTTGTACAAATTTTTTGTTAATGCAAGATAACGCAAAACCCCACACTGCTCGAATTGTTAAAGATTACTTGAATGAGGCAGAAATCAATGTTTTGGATTGGCCAGCTCGAAGCCCTAACCTGAATCCTATTGAGCATGTTTGGAAACGTTTAAAAAATCTTCTACATCCTCCTGTCCATCTTCAAGAGGTAGGTCCTCAACTAGATCAAATTTGGAATAACTTAAATCAAGAAGAGATAAGTTCGTTAATTTTGAGTATGGAACGAAGGTGTGCAGCGGTTATTCAAAGTAGAGGTGGAAATACGCGATATTAAGATGTTTTCTGTAACTTTTATAACGGCGTAACTTTAATTAAATTTTGTTTTCGGTTTGTTTTTCTATATTTGGACACATTAGATATTAATTTACTTTAAACAAATAATGTTTTTGTTAAATTTTTCTTAATTTTGTACCAATTGGTCGAATACAGGTTTCAATTTTCAAAAAAATTCAAGTGGTGCGTTAATTTATTGGAGCAGTGTATTATTCGCATCTATTTTTGGTGTTTAGCATGTAAAAAAGGCAGGTTACGTATTATATTCATTAGTCATTAATGATAAGATGCCTTTTTCAGGCAGTCTGATCAAATTGTTCAAACGGGACGGATCAGAATAAACTGTTGTGATTACAGGCATAGCTTTATTTCAAAATCCAACCCGTAATAATTCAGGAGTGGGATTTCGTCAAACTCCAATTAAGAACAAAGGGAATTATAGGTAATATACATCAGTAAAATATAGGTAAAACACGCTGAGTTGTTACAAGATTCGAAGATGACTTGTACACATTTTTTTCAAATTTTGAACATTTTTTTAAATCAATACGTGTTTAAAAAAAATAGGTTTTACTCGTAAACAATCAATAAAAAAACAATTATGTAATTATGTACGTTTTATTTGTCAGAAAACTTAACAATGACTAAATCAAATAAAAAAAATTGTCAACAAGTTATATTACGCCGCAAACATTGCTGGGACTAGTTTTAAGGGTTGTATTTAAGCCCTTGAGCCTATTCTAACCCCAATCTGTCCCCGAGGGTTCGTTTTACCCTCGACTGTGTTCTTGGAGAGAGGAGTCGAGAGAAAGTTACTGTTTCAGTATTGGCCAACCGATTAGAGAAAAACTGCCAAAAACTCGAGTCAAATACCGAGCAAAGACCTTTAATAAAGGCCCTTTATGCCTGTTTCTAACTTACCTTCAAATAAACATAAAACATTTTTTATTTTTTAAATGAAAAGTGTTAAATTAAACGTCATTAAATAACAAAAGCGGATTGATAAGAAATTTACTGGCTTAGAGTAGAAAATGACAGACTTCTATAATTAATTTTCGCTAAAAACACTAAATAAAATAATGTACAGGGTTATTCACGTAAGATGACGAGCCTGACCAGGTAAAAATGCAACCCAAAATACGATTTATATAACTAACTGGATCTCTTTTAAACATAGATACCAGTTAAATTCATTTTTTCTCTAACAAAATTGCAAAAGTAAAGCCTTTTGGGATAATCTGTCGGTTTTAACTTTTGGACAAGTTGTATATGGTACGGATGATACTTCTTCTCTTTCAAAATCTTACAAACCGACGATTAACTAATTCCTAACTGTCTTGATATCTCTTTTTGACCGATATGTAAAATTTCGGGTTTTACTTCAATAACTGTGACTTCATTTTCAAAGCATGGCAGTTCTAGTTCTTAGGGTCGAAACAGAAAGACAGCAGGTTGACCGCTTTCCGCTTTGAGCGCCGAAAAAACTTCTAAATTAATAGAATTAATAAGGACAATTTTCAAGCTGCTTATTTATCTGATTGTGTCTAGCTCTCATACATAAAATATAAAAAAAAAATATAAAAATATAAAGAAATACCTCTCATTAATATAGAAATTTTTTCGGCGCTTAAAGCGGAAAGCAGACAACCTGCTTTCTTTCTGTTTCGACCCGCCAATTATTTCTTAGCGTGCTTTCCAGTCTTCGTTCTCTATACAAATTTGCTGCAGCAACACCATTTTTTCGACATTCACCAAAAATTAGTATCATATCCGTTCTTTCATCGTTAGAAAACATTGCGTTAAATAATTGTGAATAAAAAAAATATCAATAACACTGACTTGGATCCGTAACTTCAATTTTCTAGTTCCAAAAAGCAATGAGTCCTTTGTAAACTGCATAAATAACTTACATAAATAACCCTGTATAAACAATAAAAAAAACACAAATTTTTGTGTACAAAAAAGAATTTTTGTCCCAATATGCAAAAATATACTTAGTGTTCCATTTAAAAAAACAATTGTTTTAGGTCGCTTCCGATGAAGTGAAATAAAACGTTTTTACAAAGATCAAATGTCACTGTGTTTTTGTGACCATTTCTTATGTATTTTACAATTACAAAAAAGGGCTTGTTTTACTTAATAAACTGAAAAATGAATAAATATTAAATTCAGGAATTTAAAATTAAGACTTTTCGCATAATACTGTAAATATTTGCATACTAACGTCTTTATTTTTTAGATGCAAATAAATACCAGACATGATTTTAGAATTTATTAAATCTGTATAAATAATTTTAACCTTACAGATTTCTTCCTGATTCCAATTTATTGTGAAATTATGCTTTCTCTACAAAACCATGATTTTTTTGACGGCAAAGTGAGCGGTGTTGTGAACATACATATTTTTGTACAAATACAGTAAAACCTCGTCTTTTCAGACAAAAATTATATCATTGCTTGTTTTGATGCAGAAATAGAACAGTTTATAAGATTTAAGAATGCGCTGTACTGACAAAGCGCCCATAATTATGTCTATTGCCAAAATAAAAAAAAAAAAAACGAAAATCTCCACTTACTTGTACTGGAAAGATGCGCCATAGTACACACCACTTCTAACGCCGAATCCCTAACTTCCCACGTCATATCATGCAACTTGGTATGTAACAAAGGCCCCAAAACCGCCATCGTTGAATCCATTGTCCTATCCACCAAGAGTGCCAAATTCGGCGACATATACTTCACTATACTAACATTAACCAACTTCAAAGCCTTCACCACCAACTGAGTTGGCCAGGTCGGAACAGTCAAAAAATCAAAACAAACCGCCATTACACAAATTGTCTCTACACTATCCCTCCACGTAATTTGAAACTCCTCGATAAAAACAACAAACGCATCAAATAAAAGCGAGAAAAATGAGACTTGTTGCGCGAAAAACGGTATCTTCTCTGGTGCATCCTTCACAACCCGCATTACATCTTTTAATGAGTAGATAAACGACTGGAATGCCATCGCGGCCCGTTCACGTGGAAAATATTTCCGAGATTTCATTATATAGATGAGACCTTTTGTAGCAATTTCAAAGAGATTGGGCTGAGCTAGTATGAAGTCGCGCCAACCATAGGCAATCCTAACTGTGTTCTCACACATCATCATGAATAACTTTTGGACGTATTGATCTCGAAACTCGTCAGCGTAGATCATTGAGCTGTCACCAACACAGTATTTCATTGCAATTGCAAAAATTGGAAGTAGTTGAATTACTAAGAGTTGATTTGCGAAAGATATAGGTTCATTGTCTTTATTTACTTTCAAACAAGGGATTTTATAACCCATCAAACTCCAATAGAACTGCCCATAATAACACAATTTCATGACATTTTCGTAGTTTCCTTTCGAGAAATTCGTCCGGAAAATACTCATTATCTTCCGAACTGATGTTTTAACACTCGCCATTTTTAAATTATTCGAAATTAACCCAATATACAACTCCAAAAACTGTAGAATAAACATAATTTTCCCTAATTCAAACACAAGAAACTTATTTTGAGCAATCATCATTAAATTACAAATCTGTTGTTCTAAATGAAAATCACGTAAAAAAATCAAAACAATTCGACAATCATTTTGAGCAAATAACACACTTTCAAGAAAGTACTCAAGTGTGTCTCCAAGAAGTTGTAATGAGGGACTCAAATTCTGATAAATACTTTCGTCACTAACTTCCATCATTTCACCACTTTTGATGGTATAAGTACCATCACCAAGTGGTGCCATTATTTCTTTAACAACTCTGTGACAAAACTCCTCATTTACATTAATAGTCTTCTCTAAAAGTTTTGCAAGAAACCTGTATCCCTCTCTTGTAATATAAACAGTCTGATTTGTTAAACTAAATTTGAGCACATCCAACCACAAATCGCACCCAATTATCCAACCAATCCCAGATTTGTGTTCCAAAAAAGCACTCAGAAGCTTGATATACCCCAATTTGACACAAGGTGCCACTTCTGGTTGTCTAGCTCTAACAACATTGATTAAATTCGGGTAAAAATTACCCCCATTGAGGTGACAAAACCGCACCTCGTTTTTCGAGACTATACTAGCCAGGTTTAACGTGAAAGAAGCAATTTTTGCTGAAGGTGTGATTTTTTGAGACTCCCATATTGTTACAGCTTGGATCAGCCAGTCAGTGAACAGTTGATTGTCTGTGAGGGGGCCATCAACTGTAACATATTTATGAGAGAAAGTAGGGTCAAAGGGGGAACAAACCTGTCTTTTCTTGACTCGACAGATGGGTCAGAAGACGATTGAGATAAGTGTCGGTTTTTATCTCAAAATTAGGCTCCAGGAATTTCTGGAAGAGTTGCTGGAGTTTTGAGTGGTGCTGTATCACATTGTTTGATTCCATTTTATCAATCTGAGAAAATAAATTTATGAATAATTATTAAAAATAATAAATATAATCGGGATTACTATAACAGTAAAGCGTGACAACGTTTTTGAAGAAAATTTTAACACAAAAATCAAAAACATACCTTGAATAGTGGACACAACTAAACCACACGTCCTTGACACTCTCTGGAAACAACATACGTCCGTGATTTACGTTAATTTTTTACTGAAGGCTTTTTTTAGCACTTATTTGGCCTAACAAACACTAGAATTGTTTTTTTGTCTGATTAAATAACCGAATTTTGAAACGTAAAACGTAAAAACAATCCGACATGTGTGATAACAAAAATGACACTTAAATGACAGATGACATCATCTCAAGGTCATATGAATTTATTAGAAATTTAAATTATTTACATTATAATAGTATAAATTGTGACACTTCTAAGGCCTGGCCTGTTCAAAAATTAGATTTTTGAATGATCGTCTAGGATTTTTGTTATTTGGACTCTACGTTGTGTTTTGTATTTATTCGTTCGTTGTTTAAGCACTGTGTATCAAGGAAGAGTAAAACAGCTGAAATTGAATAAAGATATTTATTCAAAATTATTACAAGTGTGTATTTGGTTAGCCTATGGTTAGGCAACCCGTTATACAATTCAAACCTTATTCGTAGTTATACAACCCAGAATACGTTGCATCCCTTGAAGGGTTACAACACCTATTCCGGTGTCAAAACCACTGCAGGCCAGAAAAGGGTTAAACCCTGAGTTAATTGCAGAGCTGATTAAACACCTCCGACTCAGAAAATTAATAGATAAGAGTGCGTAGAAGCCTCCCCAAAGAACCAACTACCGCGTACTCTCTTTCCCTAATATGTCCCATTTTCGGGAGTCTTTTTGTTTGTTAATAATTAGCTAGGCAGTCTTTTTATCGCCAGGTTTTAAGTGTGCCATAGTACTACACCCGGGCTGGCTTAGTCTTTTCCCGTGGTGTGGTAGTGGTCCCTGGCTTGGCCAGGAGAATAGTAAAGAGTTTGGAATTAAAGCGCAAGTAATGAGTCAGATGAGTGTAATCAACTATTAGTTAATTACAGCAAAAGGCCGTTAGTAGTTAGACACGTACAAGTCATACGCGGAGCTAACTTAATCAGTAAACAATAATAATAAAAAGTAAATAAACAAAAGAGTTAATAATAATTCAATGAGTTGGTCATAACCGTCAGAGACTCCCCTGTGGGAATCTGGTCACCTTCAGGAGATGATGGACTCTCACGGACAGCGGAAAGGTGGTCCTCTGGCTCCCCTGACATCGTGGAGAGCTGTTTTGAGAGAAAGATTAATTAAACGAGAGTTAACTCGTGAGACAATTTACGCCAATTTGCGATCAAACCCGTCGGAGACTGGGAATCTGCAAACAGGTGTAGAATTGCTAGTTCAAAAATTCGCCTTAGGTGCGATCGACCCGTCGAAGACTGGGAAATCTGCACTTCAGGTGAATTTACAGTTCGAGCCCTCGGTGCGATCAAACCCGTCGGAGACTGGGAATCGGCACTCTGGACACGACCGTGTGATGAGTTCAAAGTTTTTGCCAGTAGACAGTCTTTTGGAAAGCGATCCACCCGTCGAAGACTAGGAATCTGCGATTTCCAAAAAAATAAGCCAACCAGCTTGGAGAATGACAAAGCACTCTCTGAACAAGTCCGTGTAATGAGTTCAAGGTTTTGCTAGTAGACAGTCTTTTGGAAAGCGATCCACCCGTCGAAGACTAGGAATCTGCGATTTCCAAAAAAATAAGCCGACTAGCTTGGAGAATGGCAAAGCACTCTCTGGACAAGTTCGTGTAATGAGTTCAAAGTTTTGCTAGTAGACAGTCTTTTGGAAAGCGATCCACCCGTCGAAGACTAGGAATCTGCGATTTCCAAAAAAATAAGCCGACTAGCTTGGAGAATGGCAAAGCACTCTCTGAACATAGCTTTTCTGGGGGTTCCTTTTATATCCAAATTTTTAGTGATGTCGAAGGTGGCTACGTGACTTTTCTCAGGGGGTTGCTTGTGTGTTCCCGACGTCTGGGAATTTTAATTAATTTTTAACGATTTCGAACCAAAGAAGGGTTTGCTCTTATGGCTTTCTTTTAATTCTAAGTTTGATGATTTTCGACCCAAAAGAGTGTGCCGAGAGATCTCCCCTATGCGTAACTAACCCTTTAATGGCTGACCCGATGACCCTTGTTCCGTCGAACCGCAATTCGTTCTGCCATCTAAAATCTTCGATTTTCGACTCCAATATTCTTAATTTAACTAAAATATAAACAATTAATTGGTTCCTGTAATATGTGGATGAATAACAATGTTAATTATTCTGTTTTCATGAAGTTTATCTTGATAGATAACTCGCTACGGGGTTGAATGGCTGAAAAAGGAGCTGTGAAAGTGAAAACAACAAATTATAATACTCGGGCCCGAGATAAATAAACAATTTACGATTATAAATAAATAGACAATAATACTGATCATCGTCCACTCAATGTTCACCTGTTAAAACGATAATTAGTATAATTATTGTTCACTAAAATGCTGAAAAATTAAGAGGCTAAATAAATAGCAGTTATACACATTAAATTTGCTAAAACAATTACCAAATAAAAGTGCAAAAAATGTAGTACAACCCTATCTCATTTATATGTGCTATTACCAACCCTTTCCTGTAATAAAACATTAAAATAATGTCGCCGTATTGTTGGTTGCATATATTAAAAGGCCAGCCAGACCTGGATGGTCTCAAAATATTTTAAAAACAGTTGTGTTTTTATAAAAACGTTAATTAAATACAAGAAATAGTTATAAAAAACTATATTTTTAATAAAAAAATGAGTGACATAAGGATGACAGATGACAGTAAATTTCGAGGTTAGGACTTATGTCATTCAAATTTTAAAAATAATTCTGAATGTTTTGAAAATGCGTTATTTCGAGTGAGTTTATTAAAGTATTAATGTCGGAATAATGTAGTGTTTTGTGATAAAATGGAGTCGAGTGAAGAGTCAGGTTTGAGTACTCCAGAGGCCCTCCGAAGGCTCCACAATGAGATTGAGGCGGTTTTGCTCCAATTGAAGTTGTCCCAGAAAGCAAGAAAGTCAAGATCTTGGCTCAAAGACACCTTTCATCACTCCAGTCAACACACAACACTAAATTGGGTGTCTTCGAGTTTCCAACTTTGGGCAGTGTTCAGTCTCTTCGTTGCTTTTCTCATCGAAGAAAATTACATTTTATGTATTGAAAGTGTCACAATTTTGCTTTTTCTCCTAATTAACGTGACACTGGAAGTATATGATAATAAATTGCGGCATGAAGAAGTCCCGAATCGGGTCCAAGCAGTCCTTGATAAGATAAAAATGATGGCTAATGAGGCGCGTTGGGAGAAAGAGAATTACCCCAATTTGTGTTCACCATTTTCGCCTTGTATCACTTTACAATGGACCTACAGGGATAATAAACTAGTCAACTTACCTTGGGCACTTTTAGTCAAGGATGACCTTATTTTGATAAGGCCAGGACAAGTGAGTCCTGGTTATTGTGAAGCTGTTGATAAGACTTCAGAGTTTCCGTTATTACATGCCAAAGAGGTTTATTCTCCGAGTTTGCAAAGTGCCAATGAGATTTTTAGTGCTCCAAAAATACGTAAACCAGTAGAAAATAAAAAGTATAAGCTTCTGGAAACACCCTATTTGAATAATTTGAGGATTTATCTCGAGCAATCACTTGATAGGCCTTGTACACTTCTCAACAAACAAAGACACTTAATTATGATTAAAATTATTGAACGATTTATACTCCCAATTACGTTTCTTGTTACTTTCTTTGTGAATTTGTTCCGATTTTTTTTCCCTCTTGGAGCAAGCTCACCTTCCGTAATGTTCCTGATTGTTCCAATTTCCACAATTTTGCCTTTACTTCCTCTGATTTTTCCTTTTGCTTGGAATATATTGAATTACTTTGGACTGGCACGATTTCGTAGCGTCTTAGACATTTCCAAAAAAATTGAAGCGTACAAAGATAATCCTCTTGAAGAAGACACAGAGAACTCAACAATAGAACACACAGAAATTAAATGTAGACGAAAAGAAATATGGAAAAATTTTGTTGGGATTATTGAAGGAAAACCCGATCTTTTGGTACATTCCGCCAATATTTTACACGTCTTAGGTTCAGTCACGGTGAGAGACTTTATTTATTATTTTTGTACATTCTATGCTAAAAAATTATATATTAATGGTAGTCTAAGCAACTAAACATTGCTAATTATGAGATTCCGTATTGTCAATTAACAAGAAGGTCTAGATACTATGATATACCAGTTGAAAGTTACATTTTCTCTTGTGTGAAGAGTTGCAAGACTCTGCTTTGCCTCGTGTTGCAAATTCTTAAATTCAAATGTCATAATTTAATTTGTAGGCTCTTGGTTGTGTCGATAAAAAAGGTATCCTCTCGTGGCCAAATCCTACAGCTGAAAAAATCTTTTTTCTTCATAACAATGAGAACGTTTCACCTTCTTCCAGTCTGGGTAACGTTGGAGACTTAGCTCCTGATGGAGACAGTGCTGGAGGAACTCCTCATCATTACAATTACGAAAATCCAACAGCAACAGCTGAAGTCTTAGATTTAACTCATAATCACAGTGAACCTTTCAAATTACATTTTGATGATCAAGAGTGGCACCAGTTTTTAACCTCGTTGAAACCTCTCGGACTTGCAATTTTATTAAATACGTGCAATGTGGAAACTCAGGAGTATTATTCAGCTTTTTGTAGTCATATAACTTGTGAAGCAATCTACAACGAAAATCTTATACCGGTGATAAATCGACGTTGTCTTTGTGAACTAGCAAAAGAGATTGGTTTTGTGGACCAGGCCCAGAAAATATTTGCCTTAGAACAACAACTTTCAACGTTTCGGCATTTGGTAAGCTCTGCCTTTTTTAGGTTATATTCGTGGCTGTGATTGGTAGTTACAAGTCAAGCCCTTGGTACACTCAAACTCCGCCTCTTTCAGCAACCTGAAATGGTACGCAGAGACAATAAATACGCCCGGTCTTTACAACTATCAACAAAACTGAAATTTCCCTTTCCTCATATGTTTGCTGTTGTTGTTAAAGAATTAAGTAGTGGCTCAATGCAGTTGTTATCTGAGGGTACAGCTGATATTATTTTGGATTCGTGTGTGGATTATTGGGATGGTCATGATTTGTGTCCTTTGACGCCTTCTGATAGGAAAAAAATACAAGATTTTTATCAGAGGAGTAGTTTGACTGCGTATTGCACAGCTTTTGCTTATCGTCCTTTAAATAAATGTGTTAGTAGTAAATTGGGAGGAGTGTATTTAGAATTGCCGAGTGATAGTAGACACTTATATATGAATTATCGCAGTCCTACACCGGTCCATTGGGATTGTAAAAGTGTCCTAGAGCCGAAAATTAAGACACCTTTGGGACAGTTTTTTAGCACTGGTATAAATAATTCGAAGACACTTCTCTGTCAGCGACGGCAAGCTAAATTATTGCTGTCTTTACTGATCTTAAGAATACACATTTTTTTTTTTTTTTTAGAAATAACTCACAGAAAGATCAAATAAAATCTGCTGTTGCTGGCAGAGAAGTCCCTTCCGAAATAATTTTATAAATTCATGTCCAAAAATAATATTTTTTTAGACTCTCTTCTTTATAATGACTGTCCTTCAATTGATGTTTCTGACGCTGAAAGTTGCTTCCAAATGCAATGTAATCAGGTTTTTATCGGGATGGTAACAATGCAGTACCAAGCTTTGACTGATATGGTAAAAGAAGTTCTCGATGTGGTGCTTTTGTTCACTTTTTTATTCAGGTGCAGCTAATCGAGCAGCTAGAACGTGCCTGCATCCGTTTCGTCCATTTCAGTAAAGAGAACGAGCTTCGTTCGCGCGTTTTCAGTGAAAAAATGGGCCTTGAAAGCGGCTGGAACTGTCACATTTCTCTTTTAAGCGAACGAAACAGGTTAGAATCCCCCAATTTTTGTTCAGTGGGCATTTTAATGTTGGCTTGTTAATCTCACCTCAGTTGAGTTGCAGTTATTTTCCCCGACTTTCATTTTTCTGGGTAACTTGATGTGGGATTTCTTTTCACTTTTTTTTACTAATCTCTGTTCACTTAAATGTTTGTGTGTTTTATTGTACTAATTGCTGGGAGGACAGACGTGATAGTGGACAAGCGGAAACTGTTATTACCAATCCTAGGAACGAGAAACAAAGACGATTATCGCAAAGTGCTCGCAAGCTAACACCGTATTGTGACGAAAGGTCTTGTTTGCTCTCTGATAGGTACAATATTCAAAAATTTTGCACTGTTTTTTTAAAAAAAATTACAAGCCGTGTCGATCCTTTGCTTAAATCCTTAAGTCACGTCTACTAGGCGTGGCTACGCATGCGCTAACCCACACTCGACACGTGCTCGCCAATCAGGTTTTTACACGCTTTTATTTCTCATTTGTTAAAATTTGTTCTAATTGGTATTTCTGTAGCAACTTGGAATCGTCCCGTACCATGAGTTTTTCGGCCCCAAGTGCTATAAATATGGAACATTCAGTTGTGAAATTTGATACTGAGCAGGAGTATCTTAATAAAAATTCAAGTGATCAGAGTGGAGTAATAGCTAGTCAAGACAGTGTACAGATTCACAACGAGATCAATACTTCACATGATTGGCAGTCTTTAAGCTGTCTGACTGATAGTACCGAACAGAGTGCTCCCATTAACTTTGATATGAGCAATAGGGTAAATATCGTGACGTCACAGTTACTTGTCTCAATTTTATGTTACTTTTAGGCGAAATTGCCTCGAGGGATTGATAAGATTCGTCCCCATATTGAACAAATAGATAACGTACCCTTATTAGTTTCCCTTTTTACCGACTGTACTCCAAGCGCTACACGAGAAATGCTTAATATAATGCAAGATTATGGCGAAATAGTTTGTATTATGGGTTCTTCAGCTAACTGCGAAAATGCTGGGATTTTTATGCAGGCTGATGCGAGTATAGCTGTTGATCCTTTGTACCCTCAGATGTGTCAAAAAATGCCAGTTTACCAAAAACCCAAATCGGGAATTTCCCCATTTGACTTATCACGTGATTTAAATTCAATTGCTTGTTCCTTGTGTTTAAAACGTGAAGATCCGATTTCTTTCTATCATTTAGTAATGGAAGCTCGACATTTTGTTACAATTCTTTGGAGTTCCGTTCAATTTTGGGTGTCTTGTTGTGTTATCTTGAGTATAATGCAATTGGTTGCAATTTTAGTAATGTTACCACCGATTTTAACAACTGGACAAGTGCTATGGCTGAGTTGTTTTGTTGTTCCTATGTTGAGTGTATCGTTGATGGGACTTCCGGTCGATCCGGAAGTTATGAAAAAGCCACAAGGGAAGAATCAAGTCGGGATTAATTTAGATGTTTCAATATTTATTTTGTGGTGTTATGGATTGAAGTTTTTTCCGACTGTTGTTGTTGTTATTGTGACATTTGTAGGCATTTTGGCTGAGCATTGTATAGAGATTTGTGACGTCAAAAACTGTACGTGTCAAGCATTTTATTTATCGACTGAGCACACCTGGGATGAAGATTCCTGGTCGCTTTCAATTGCAAGACTTATTATTGTGTTCATTGTTTTACTGCATTTTGGTAACAACAAAAAAACTACAAAAATTAAATTACTCAAGGATTTTTTTCAGTTGTGATATCGACAGGTTTTGTTTTTAGAGATTATTTAATTTATAAAAAACTACCAATCAGGAATCTTTTCTGGATTATCACGTGTTTTATTCTGTAAGTATTTAATTGAGGCCAAGTTGACAGTGATAATGTTAACACACCACAATTTTCGAAATGGCGCGCTGCCTTTCTCACAGCGTTGTGGTAGGGCTGACTAGATACTAAATCAAACGAAATATAAGCTGTGTTCACAATCTCCTCTGCCAACTTGGATAGTAAATATAATTGACAGGTGTTAATTTGAGTGAATAATTTCAGAGTGCTTCTCCAAAGTATTTATACGATTTTAAGTTATTTTAGCATAAAAAACAATACTGATTTTGGTCTCCAATTGAAAATACCACTTTGGGTGATAATTTTTGCAGCAATATCGCCAATTTTAGTGTTGGTAATTAATGAAGTAATAAAACAACAGGAAATAATGTAAATTATTTAAATTATTTGTTTTTGTTGTTAGTTTTTTCTTGTTTTAGGGTGAATAAGAGATTTAGGAAAAGAGCGAGATTAGATTTTGGTACAAAATTAGGAATGAATTCGCCGTTTTAAAAAATATAACCAAGTCAAAGATATATTTTTATATATTTGGTGTTTTTACTGATTTCTTATAAGACTGGAATGTTTACATAAATAAAAGTGTTAATTTTAAATGGATTTTTTTCGAAAAATCAAGTGATTCAGTTGAAGATTAATGTTAGGTTTTTATAGTGAAGGAGAGGAGGGAATTGACATCACTGACTAGCTATAAAAGTAATTGATTATAATAATTTAATAATAATCTTTAAAATGAGTTTTGATAGGTTTTATGTGAAATGATAGTTGATTTTATGTGTACTATTTTTTATTATCACACGTTTTACAATAAAATTAAAATCATTTAATTCTATGATTAAAAGATGAGTAATACTAGTAAAGAAATAAAAATAAATTAATAAAATCAACATACTGAGAACAGTTTAAAAAGGATGTTGAGCAAATAAAGGAGCCAAAATGCTTACATTTCGAAGCATTAGTATTGCAAAACCTCGCAATAAAAAAATGTGATGCAAATTAAAACGAAAATCAAAGTTATCTAACCCTATCGCTACAATTTAATTGACTTTGTAACTAGGATTGTTAGGCAATTATCGACAAACACTGTGAACTTTTAACCTTACTCTAATCGAATCTAGAGTGCTTAAAATTTCTACCGTGCACTAAATAACTTGTTCATAAAAACTCAATGTCTCTTTTGTACTTTTGCCAGTCGATATAGTTAAAAGAAAAATTAAAACGACTCCTCAAACATTCAACTAAATTAAAAACATAATCCTAAATTAAGAAATATTGCACGAATCTCAGGGATTCTCTGGCAAATCCAGAATCTCCGAAATAAACGGAGAAATATCAGTATTCATCTCCTTGTGTTGTAGGAGAAACGGATGATTTAACAATTGTTCGTAATTTGATCTGTCTGTATATTTCTTTTGTAAACACCGAGAAATAAAGTCTTCAAATTCGGCCGTAAACTGACCTGAAGGCAACCTCGGAGGGTCATCAGTCACCACTTGTTTCAACTGTTCAAACGGGGAACCCCATCTAGGATAGGGAAACTGACCTGTTGCCAACTCTATCAACGAAATTCCCAAACTCCAAACATCGGAACGGATATCGTACTGACCGGGATTTCCTTGAGGGTCTATTCGTTCAGGCTAAATCACCAAACTTTAAAAACACACAAAAACAAAATCTAGTAACTTACAGCCATGTATGGTTTGCAACCAGCATCTATAGTCTTGGCAATAGAGTCCACCAAGTATCCACTAATTCCAAAATCACACATTTTTACTTCTCCTTGTCTATTTATAAGAATATTTGACGGTTTGACGTCTCTGTGTATGACCCGTAATCTCGAGTGTAAATAATGGAGGGCACTTACAACGGCAAATGTGATTTTACCTGTAAAAAAATTAGTTGGTAACACTGACAATTAACAAGGGGATGTTTTAACCCTCACCTAACATATTTTCTGGTATTCTGCGGCCGTGTTTATACACTTTAGCGTAAAATTTGTCTAAACTGGTATCCATCACTTCCATACAAATCCAGACGTCTCCTTCGCGGAATAAAGCGCCATAAAATTGAACAGTGTAAGGACAATCACTGCTTCTCATTGAAACATCTAGATCGGTAAGCAGTCTTTTCTGTTCTTGGGTATTAACAGTGGCAGCGATGCGTTTAACGGCCATTATAGTCCCACTAGGTACATGCCGCATTTTCTCAACTATCCCATAAGCTCCACGTCCTAAATCAGCGATTTTCTCTAAATCATCCGCTTCGACATCAAAAGTCCTCTCCCCGATTGTAATCGTCGTTCGTTTATCCAAGTTAGCTGGGGCGATTCTAAAAAACAATTTTCCTACAAACCTAACCTCAAATTTACGAAATTTCTTACATCGGAGGGGCCTCATCGCTGACCTGGAGCTTCAAATTGTGCTTCTTCTTACGACCGGGGGCTGCCATTCTGAAACTTGAAGGTTATTTTCACTGATTTGTTTACAAAAATGCAAAAACTAACATCAAGTCAGCTGTGTTGTTATGTCACTAAACAAAACAAATGACTGCGTGATGTGATTGGTGTTTAAAAGCACTAAAATAAGTGTTTTAGTGTTACCTTAAATAGGTCGTGTAACAAGAAAGTTAAATTTTAATATATTCAAGTGATTATGACCAAATACGGCAATCTGGACGCTAGGTCTTTACAATTTGGGCTATTTTAAAAAAGACACGGAGAGGGCGCCACTTATGTCACCTGTTACCAACATAAACACTTCAAATTTTTAAAATTGTTTATTCAACACCTTTCAAATACTTTATACAAATTAGGTAAATTCGCAATTTCGAGAATTGCAACGTTTTCCGTAAATTTCTTCGGTGGGATAAAGTAGTCTTTGATTGCGGAGTAAATAACGTGTTCAGTTAGCCACTTCCAGTCGTTGTTTTCCCATTTTGAATTTTCGGTCATTTTTGAGTAATACAAGGCAGTTTCTTTCGCAAAAGTATCGAAACACTCTTTTTCTGACTCCCAATTTACTTCAGTTGCTAGTCTTACTAAATAGACCGGAAGTCCGGCAATATCAGGCGTGTAATTATCTAAAAAAATAATAATGTATGTATAACTCATTTCAAAATGACTGACATCTCAGTATAAAGTGCATTGAGTGATCACTAGTTTCAAATTTTATCGCTAGAGTGCGCATCGTTCCCTATTAATTGTCAATGTTACGATTATACTATTCGAAATTATAACAATAAAAACAACTCCAAACCGGATCTTATATAATTAATGATTCACTTCTGTTATTTACTATTAAATTCCTTTGTTCGTTATCATTACGTATTGAGTTTTTGTTTATATGAGTAATTAAAAATTTTTGATATTATTATACAATTTAAGTCAGTTACAAATGTGGCACCGACGAGTGCGGAGGTGAAATTCCCTGGTGACCCCTGGTCACCACAATTAACAAATGGATGTGTGTAAATACCGGTAAGAATTTTTTTTAATGTAACTTAGCAGACATATTTTTTAAACGTCTCAATTAAGGTAGAATTTAAATTTTATTACCTAAAATCAACGGAAGAGCAATCAACTCCCCTTCGTCTATATTTAACGAAAAATATTCATTCAACATTTCGCTTTTTTCATTCAAAATTTCTGTAACTCTCTGTGCCAAATCAGTTTTCTCTCCATCATCAGGTGACCAACCAACTTCCGGTACACCCAAACCTTGTAAAGCTAAATCATAAATAGGTAAAGCTTTGGGAAACTTGATATAACCCAAATTTTGAAAATTATATAAAATAAATTGGTAAAACAACTCGAACATGATTTTTTTAGTGTTACACAAAAATAGTTTTGTACTGTACTGGATAAGAGCCTGAGTTGGGTCAATAGTTCCGACAAAAACGTGTTGAGCAAAGACATCACGTAACACTGTATGACATTTTTTTTCAACTGATCTTCGAAGTTCTAAGACACTCGTTAATTGAGTCTTGACCCTAAAATTTAAAAAAAATGGTAACAAAACAATAATAGGTCACTTCTCCCCGCCTTTACTTACTTAGTCACTTTTGATACAAAAGAAGCGCTCAAACTCTGGTTTTTATCAGGTGTAGTCCCAAAAAACTTGTCTAGTTTCTGTTCACTTGCATCAGTCCTAACTAAATCTTTGGGATTTATTTTTTTTGACTTGTCGGAGTCTTTGATAGGTAATTCGACCTGAGCTCCCGGTAGTTTCGCCTTAAATGACACTCTTAAATAAAAAATTTAAAGCAACAAATATTTACTTGAGTATAAAACACTCTAGAATTGTTAGATTTTAGTAATTTTGCTTCAATAGCCTGACACACTGATTCAATAACTTGTTCCTCATTTAAAAAATGAACTTCATGCTTTGTGGGGTGCACATTGACATCGACATTAACTGGATCAAGTTCAAGGCTGAGATACACAAAAGGGTGGCTGTTTTTGGGCAGATATGTTGCATAGACTTGATCTATACACTTTTTCAAGTCTTAAAAAAATAAAATATTGACATAAAAACTATACTTTGGGAGTTACTGGAAGCCTGTAATAGTACAAGCCCAGATTCAGGCATGACCTTCACTGTGACGTCACAAAATTGGTCAAAGTGGTAAAGCAAAGAAGATCAAAATTTTCTGTTAGGGAAATTTTAAAACGAATTACAAAAATACTGTCACATAGAGGATTAAATTCTTAGTATTAGTACAAATCAAAAATAATAAAAAAATTGTAAGGACATATTTTAAAAAAATATTGAAAATTGTCACGTTCTGTGTTTTACCACTTTAACTACGTTTAGGGCTTGAACTATTGTAGGTTTTAGACTTACTGTTGCAATCAACCAATCTGTGATTGATAAACAGTAAGAAAATAAACTTTTTGCTTGAATAATTAACATTAGTCATGTGCCCCCACGCCTTGAACTTCAAAACATCATTCTCGAGCTGAAACTCAACCAATTCTCTTGCAATTACATTCCCATAAATAATTCGAATATTCTCAGCACATGTTGAGTCCGGTGGGGTCCTAATATCGTTATTTTCGGTCGATTTCCTTAAGGCAAACCCCACTTTACTGTTATGAATTGCATATTTTCCCACAACATCTGAAATTTTTTGATACTCTTCAGCTGGGCTTTTTAGGGCCTTTTGCCGTACTGACATATTGAAAAACAAGTCTTCGACTGTAATAATCGTCCCCTGGTTCCCTGCTGTCGGCAAAGGGGCCCCTTGTAGCTTACCATCAACAAAAGTAGCCCTAAACAATTTAAAACCAACTCTAGGAGTTGCATACTCACTTGTAGGCGCAAATCTCGTTACAAGTCTTTGAAATTATAGTTAAATGCGCGATATGACTGATACTAGCCAGGGCTTCGCCCCGAAAACCGTAAGTCGCGATATTTTGCAAATCATCGAATTCTCGTAATTTGGAAGTTGTGAAACGTTCGCAAACAATGTTGAAGTCGTCTTTGCGGATTCCCGTTCCATTGTCTTGGATCTACAAAACTGTCTTTACGTGGTTTTGGAAGTAAACACCCACCTGTAGCATTTTCAAGCCCCCATTTTTGACCGTGATTTGGATATTTGTGGACTTGGCATCAAGACTGTTTTCTATCATTTCTTTGAGTGCATTTGCCGGCCTTTGGATGATTTCACCGGCTGCAATTCGGTTAATTACATCCTCATCAAGCTTTTTAATTTCTTTCGGTTCTTCCATTTCGGAACTAACCTCAAAAAATCCCGCGCAATTTAAATCTAGGGATTTTCGGGTTAAATTAGTAACTTTTTTGACAGATGACAGGATGACAACAAGTTTTTGTTTATATGTCAAAAGATGAATTTTAATTGTGTTATTTTAATTTAATAGCGTGTTTACGAGTGAAAACTGGAATTAAACTCCGAGGTCAGGTAATTAATTAGTTTTTAGTTGATTCCCCTAAGTAAAATTGTGTTTTTCTGGTAGAAAAATGTTCCTTTAATTTTCTTCAAGTGAAGCCAAATGCAGCCCCTTATTGACGTATTTTTATCAAATTTAAGCAATTATGTAATAAAATTATGGCAGTTTTCAGTAAGTTTAACCGTTTAAACTTCAAAATGTGGCTAGTGGGTGACTTATCACCTCCTCTGAGTGTCCCTACAGTCATCAGTACTTTCATTGTTTGCGTTCTAAGTTTTTATCTTTTTAAATGGTTAAGTGGAGACGGTAATGTCCCTATACGAGATTCTTCCAAAAATCACAGCTGGACCCCTATTAAAATCGCCTCAAAGGTAACTGTCTCATACAAACCCCCCAAATTACACCCAAATTTCAGACTTGGTACTGCTCTATTTGCGAGTCTTTTCTTCTCAATGGAATTGGGGTTTACTGCGACTGTTGCGGCGTTTGTGCCGATCCAGAATGTGTCAAAAAAGCTAACACTAAACTACAATGTAAAATCGTAACTAGTAATAACGAAAGCCAGGCTCACCACTGGGTTAAAGGGAATTTACCCTTGGGGGCTGTTTGTTGTCACTGCAATGAGGACTGTTCAATGGAGCCCGGTTTGATTGACTTCCAGTGTTGCTGGTGTCAAAGAACAGTTCACACAGACTGTCTTCATCAACTCCCCCAAGAGTGTGATTTCGGTCCCTTTAGAAACATGATAGTCCCTCCCTGGTGCGTGCAAGTCGCACGTCGTAAAGGGGCCCTTAATAAACATCTCTTGTTGCGAGGTGTCAAAGATCCAGGTTGGAAAAACTGGACTCCTCTTGTTGTAGTCGCTAATAAAAAATCT
This sequence comes from Tribolium confusum, assembly GCA_029207805.1. Taxonomy (NCBI): domain Eukaryota; kingdom Metazoa; phylum Arthropoda; class Insecta; order Coleoptera; family Tenebrionidae; genus Tribolium; species Tribolium confusum. The sequence continues at coordinate 1,932,352 of JALGAY010000007.1, read as the reverse complement.
GGAAATAGCGATGGGGCACTTCTGTTGTCTGAATTTCGGAAATTTTTAAATCCGGTCCAGGTGATTGATTTGAGTGCCCGGAAACCACCAGCGGCGTTACAATGGGCGGTGCTTTTAGCACCGAAAGAAATTAGGGTTTTGGTAGGGGGAGGTGATGGGACAGTAGCATGGGTTTTAACGACTTCACACAAACTTGATTTGGATGTAAATGATTTTTTAGGGGAGGGATTTTTGATGTTTATGTGAGTTTTAGCCAGAACCACCGCTTGCGATAGTTCCTTTAGGGACCGGAAATGATTTAAGTCGGGTTTTAGGGTGGGGGAAGGCAAATCCTTCCGAGCTGGATGTAGGGGAGGTATTACAAAATGTGCAAAATGCTAGAATTGCACAGTTAGATCGGTAATTTTTTCTAATTAATCTCTATTGTTGTGTCATTATTTTTTTTAAATCAAGGTGGAAAGTTGAAATTACGTCTTCTAGACACCTAGGATTACGTATTCCAAATAAAACAGTCTATATGTATAATTACATAGGAATAGGAGTTGATGCTCAGGTGGCTTTAAATTTTCATAAAACCCGGGATAGTCTGTTTTATGTCTTCGGAAGTAGAATTTTTAATAAAGTCAGTAAAGTCATTATAGTGTTCTTTTAAATATGGCATAGTTGCCACAGCAACTACCAATCAGAGCGTTCCATTTTGAACGTTGCTATGACAACCTCCAATCAGAGTCTTGATGCCAAATTTAAAAGGACACTTTGTATTTGTCTTAAAAAAAATTAATTGTAGATCTTATACTTATGTTTTGGTACCCAACAAGTGGTTACATCAGACTGCAAAAATCTCGAACAAAAACTTGACTTGTATTTAGATGGTAAACAAATCGAATTGCCTGAATTAGAATCAATTGTTATATTAAATATACCATCGTGGGGTGCTGGTGTTAATTTATGGGGTCTTTTGGGAAATAATACAAGACCTGCTCAGTCATATCATGATGGGATTTTGGAAGTTTTAGGAATTTATTCTTCCTTTCATATAGCTCAACTTCAGGTTGGACTTTCAACTCCATTAAAATTAGGTCAAGCTAAAACAGTTGAGGTAAATTTGGTGGTTCCCAATTTGGCGCTAAATTTGATTTTTTTGGTATTTTAGGTACGACTTAAGTCAAAATCACCAATTCAAATTGATGGTGAGCCCTGGGAACAGCATCCCTGTGTTATGAAAGTTACATTAATTAATAAATGTCCTGTACTTATTAATCAGAGTAGAAGTTAGAATCTGATGCATTTATTCAGCATTTCTTCGTTTCTTGCCGTGATACTTAAAAGTTTTAACTATTTAATGTTTTAGTACAAATTTTTATTTTTATGTGATTGTATCATGTAATAAATTATAATAATAAAAAAAATATTTTTTTCTATCTAGGTACTGGTATGTACCCAAAATGCATCCGTAACTGTTCATAAATAATAAAGGTAATAATTGTATGTGGTCCTATTCGTAAAAACGCTGGTGTATAGCCCTTAAAAAATCCTAAAGGTCCTTCTTTCGCTGTAAACAAGATAACATCCATAATATTCTTAAATTCTCCAGGTTTTGCATTCATTACCCGTGTTTTAATTACATCTAAAGGTTGGGTCATTGTTGTTGCAATAACTGCCTGAAATTTACAAAATTACAACTATCTGTAACTACAGAAATAAACATACAGCCCCCATACTACACGTAACATGTGTAAGTAAATCATCTTCGAAATAATTTGTCCTTAAAAGTAATCTCTTAATTTGGTCATAGGAGACTAATTGTCCTACTCCCATGACTCCAGCTCGAAAAGAAGCAGTACCACCACCAGTAAATAATTTTGCAAAACCTTCATTTTTATAAATGTGCCATAAACCGTCGATTGCATGTTTATAACTGAAAATTTATTATAAAGTCTTGTGAAGATTTGTTTTCGGAATACTTTAATCTCTGATTGTGAGGTAATGCAACATCATTTTGCATTCGGACATTGACTTTATCCGGAGGAGTCCCGATATATCCTCCAAAAGCTCCAGCAAAAAACGCGACGAAAATACGACCAGTTACACCACTGTCTTTCCCCATGAAGAGTTTAGCAGTGTCGTAAATACCAAATCTGATTGTAGAGTAAGTCAATTGACGTAAAAGTGAGGCAGAAAGGCCGTTATAAAGGCCAAGGATGCCTTAAAATTTAATTAACGCATTTTTAATTGTTTTAAGTAACTTACCATTTTTTTTAACAATGTCAACAGTTAGAGGAACAATTGATACTTTTTTACCAGCTTGGGTTTGTAATTGGACTTTTATTAAATCTAATGGGTGGGTAAAACAAGCCGCGAATGCTGAAGCAATCCCACCAAAGTACCATCGTGGGACTTTGTCAATTGTACTCATTTAAACAATCTATACTGTCATTTTTGACAAATTCTAGCCTTGTTACTGAAGTAACACGTTTTAAATTCAAATCTCCCGCGATTACCAACAGTAGAGAAAGGAATTTTGTGTTGCCCATGCTGGTTATTACACTGTCGTGGTTATTAATTAATTGAACACATTGTATATTCTGACATTTTTATTTTGGGAAAAAAATATTACATTATATTATAAAAAATATATAAATAACAAGTGTTTAGCAATAAAAATAAATAAAAAAAATCGATAAGACAGCATTATTTAACATATATATTGCAGCATTGTATCACGAAATAAAAACCTTTGACTTAAAATTAAACAAACAAAACATTTGACTTTTAGAGAGTCATAAAACATTTACTTAACATTAATACCCTAAACCTCCATTTCAAATTTCCCGCGTTATTTTTGAACTGGTAAATACCCGAAATTGAACCTCAATTGTTCAAGAAAAACAAACGTGAGGATTGTTTGCGGTGCCAACCTAACAAACGCTGGCACATAACCTTTAAAAAATCCCAACGGTCCTAATTTGGCAGTATACAGAATGATATCCCACATTCCTTTAAATTCTCCCGGTTTGGCATTCATTGTACGAGTTTTGAGCACGTCTAAGGGTTGAGTTAGGGTGGTAGCAATGGCTCCCTAAATCAAAAACTTACACAGGATTACCAACATTGTGAAAACTTACCGCACTCAGACTAGAAACGAAATGTGTTGTTAAATTATCCTCGAAATAGTCAGTAGTTAAGAGAGTCTTTTTAATTTGATCATAAAAAGAGAGCTGACCGACTGTCATTAAAGCCGCACGGAAGGTGGCAGCAGTAGCGCCTGAAAAAAGACGGGGGATTCCCTCCTCCTTGTAGACGCGGAACAGGCCGTCCACTGCGTGTTTATAACTAAAAAAGTTACTAAATTTTTGTTGCCAACTTAAAATTTTGATTACTTTAGGCGCTTTTCTGGAGATAGTTTGATGTCGTTTTGCATCCGGACGTTAATTTTATCGGCTGGGGTCCCTACAAGACCTCCTGCAGATCCAGCAAATGCGGCAAGTGCGACTCGACTAGAAAAACTGCTGTCTTTATCCATTAATTGCTTGACACTTTCATAAATTCCAAAACGTGTAGTGGAATAAGTGAGTTGTCGTAATAAAGATGCTGATAGGCCATTATAGAGTGCAGTTACTCCTTGAATAAATAAATATTAATTACTAATTTTTAATTTGTTGTATTGAATTTATTAGTACAAGCAGTTATTTGAAGAAGCCTCCACCAAGCTGCCAACTGGGCAAATGATAAATCCCCTAACGTCACTCAAATTGACAACTCATCCAAAAATAAGTTTCAATGTCATTTAGTGTCCAATTTACATCTAATTAGAACTTGTTATATGAATTAAACATGCGTTATCACATCGATAATTACATATTAGCCCCTACAGCGTCGCCTCCTTGTGCCCCAACCTTCTACTCTACGACATTTCTAATAAAATCTCACCCTGCTTTTTGACAATGTTAACAGTTAAGCGTACGATTGAGATTTTCCCTTCTTGTTGGGTCTGTAGTTGGACTTTGAGCAAATCAAGGGGATGTGTACAGCAGCAAGCCATCGCTGAGGCAATGCCCCCAAAGTACCATCTGGACAACTTCTGTTCTCTCGCCATGGTCCTAGAAACAAGCACAATGACTCGTCAAAACCACTTCTCACGCTTCTGCACTTGAATTCAATGATAAAACCCAGCTGTTATCATATCAAGTTATCATTTAGTACACCCATTCGAAAATTAGCGCAAAAATGACACGCCCTCTGGCGGTAGAAAATTTTCGAGGTTATGTTATGAAAAACACGTTTTATGAGTGACTGAGGCGTGTTAGGGGGCTGTCTTACGTTCTCCGGGGCGGATTCCTCTCGGTTTCGGTCAGGTAGGTGCACTAGACTTGCATTTGATAAAAATAACTAATAGGGGGTCATGAAGGGGGGCAATTCGGACGTCCTCATTGTCCTGTCCCTCTGTGAACACGTGAGACCGCACTTGTGCTCAAGGTTGTACAATTTCGAGCGAAATTAAACGCACTTTGGTCATTTGCAAGGAACGTGTTTTACCTTGACCTCTTATTGATTATGTAATGGCGTTGATTTGATATTTTTTGGTTATAGGGGAGCGCCGGAATGGCCACATTATTGGGCTCTCTGGATATCAAGCCTTCAGATAAAATAATATCAATCAAGGAAAACGGAAATATTGATTCGAATTTTGTTATCACGCATTTAATTAAGCAAATTCTGGTTGAGGGTAATAAACTGTGCTTTGTTATTTTGCACAATACTTTGGGGCACTATCATAATGTAGGGAAGAGATTGGGGTATGATTTTTTGCAACAGATTGAACAGGGGTGTATTAGTACAATTGAGCCGCTTAAAGACATTGTTGAGGAGATAGGGAACGGCATAAGTTATCTTATTGAAGATAAAGAACAAATAGTTAAGGCTCTTTTTACTAAAATTAAAAACAGTATTGATGAATTGGCAGGAAGTACCCCAAATCGGGTTTACTTGATAATTGACGATATTAGCCATTTACTAGATCTAGGAATTGATCTTAAGTTTATTATAAGTTTTATTAATTATTGCTTAAGTCTTGTTAATAATGATAGAGTTTCTGTTGTAATTAATACACATGTTTGTGGTAAATCTGATGAAATTATTTGTAATAATTTAAATTATGTTTCTGATGTTGTTATTGAGGTTTTGCCTTTGAAAACTGGGATAAGTCGGGAAGTTACGGGTGTTATGAATGTTGAAAAATCAGGGAAAACACAGGTTGCACAGTTTCATTTTAAAGCTTATGATAGAGGTATCAAGACTTTTCATTTGGGAGAGTCGGTTTATAATTTATATAAATAGACTGATTTTTGTTTTCATCTTTTTTATATTTTATAGTTAAGCTGTTTACAAGTTAATAAATTAACAATGATTTATTTATAAGAGTTGGAGAGTTTTTTTCTCCTTAACTTTTTCCTTTTCCTGATAATAAATTATATAATACATATACTGTTTATAAAAAGCTTCCAAATTTATTGCAGGATTTAGTGATTACGTGACCTATATACATATACAGCCTTCCCAGAAGCAATCAAACACTGTTCAAGTGGATAGAATTCGTTGCAAAATCTGTTAAAACCATAATATCATCAGAAATTCTACTAAATTAACTTCTGAACTATCTTCTAACGGTCTTGGGCCGTTTGCGCAGCGTTTTCACATCCACAGTTAGCTCTGCATTAATTTTAAAATTTAATATGTTTTTTTAAATAATTGGTTTGAGTTCAGTAATTTTTTTTAAATACCTTGTGCACAAGTAATTAATTTTCTACTAATTAAAGAATAAAATTTTTTAATTTACATATTATATTGATACAAATAAGTTACAAAAATATAAAACATCTCAATACAGTTCTACTTCATAGTAAAAGAAGGTGACGCATAAAATATAAATTAATATTGCATTAAGGCAATATTTATCAATTTTGAATTTTTGTTTTACAAAAAAAAATTGAAAAAAGCCTCCCCGGCGGGGAATCGAACCCCGGTCTCCCGCGTGACAGGCGGGGATACTGACCACTATACTACCGAGGATTGATGTCTACAGTTCTAACTAGTTTGTATATTAAGATGACAAAAAAAATATTGTCATTTGATAATAATTAGTTTTAATTTTTATTTATTTCTAATAAAAATGATCATATTTTTTTAATAAAATAGATCCTACAGTAATTATCTACTTATCTGTTGTTATGTAATTACGGTTTAGCTAATTATTTACAAGAAAACTGTAACAACTTAAGAATTTCTATGACAGATGGCGCACCATTAATTTTGTAAAATAAAAATGTACTTTTTTTTAAATCGTCCGTAAAATAAACAAAACAGTCCGCAAAGTAAACTAAAATAGTCTGTAAAAATATTTTTGAAAATACAGTATGTTAAAATTAAAAATCATTCGTAAAGTAGCCAAAAAATCGTAGCCTTTGTGTATTGTTGGTTGCATAGCTTACATTTTGAAAATTACAGGCACCTCGCTTGCCATTATTTTACCAAAATATTTTATAACAAAATAGACAAGGCTAATAAATAAAATTTTACAACATTTTTTTGTTTAACTAAATGTATTACATTTCTTTAAGACAATTTTTAAAGCGTGTGTATAACATTCTAGACAAGCTTATTTTTTGTTTAATAGAAAAAATAAAGAAGGACAAAAGAATATTTATTTTTGTTTAAATACTAATTTTTGGAAAGCATTAATTGTAGTTTTATCCTAATTAAGGCTTTACCCTTTTAGTATCTTTTTCTGCTAAAATTGATAGGTGACGAATTCTCTTCTTCTGCTTTTTTCAGATCCACTTCTAAACCAAATTTTTTGCAATGTCTTTAGATTCTTTTCAATTTCAATAAAACAAAAAATTTACTAAAAAAACGTTTATTTTTTTAAGAGGATTGAAAGAGATGTTAAATAAAGCACAATTTTATTGATAAATAAAATACAAATAGTGAGAGTAAAATTGTTTATTTATGTTATTTATGTAATTTTTATAAGCATTCATGTGAAACCAGAGTATAAATAAAGGTACTTATCTCTCTACAGTCGCTCTGTTTTATCTTCAAGTTGCTCGAACACTAATAGTAATAAAACAGAGAAGAACTGATCACTTTGGGAATGAAAAACCACACAAAAGTGTCCTTTGTTATGTCACCGAATATTTTATCGGGTTTGTCTTTAATAAATAAAATTTGCGATTACTAATCTGTAAAATCTTTGTTTAATAGCAAGTGACTTCTCAATAAATACTAAAATTTTTCTGGCTAATTGGCTACCGAAAATAATTTTAAAAAAATATTGAAGCCTTCTTTATCTTTATTACATTTAGCATGTCGCATTTTTTAAATTTCTAAGTTGTTTTTGTTGTTACAAAATTTAACAGACTGACATTTCATACAAAAACAGAGTTTCTGCAAAATAATTTAATGGAAATTAAATTTTTATCATTTAATTTGACATTTGATATAATTTAAATCGCTTGAAATCTCTAAATTTCAATCTTGAGTTATAGCTTTTATTACAAATTTCAGTCGCGACAAAAATTTACGATCCTTTCACTTTTGATTTGTTTTTATAAATCAATTACCTATTTTATAGCTTCTAAAGTTTTATTATTCTTATTAATCATTTCTATTTACACAAACGTTTGAAAAGAGTTATTCAATAATTATTTATTAATTAGAAAATCTAATTTTTTTGCTATACGTTAATTACAATATGCATTAGCAAATTAATTATTTATAGAATCTTGTGACGTCAAATATGTCACAGCAAATGCCCATCAAAGCGTAAAAAATTTTTCCCAAACAAAATCCATGACAGCATTACATTATCATATTTATTCCAGTATTTATTATTTTCTATTTAATTATAATCAAATACAGCAACAATAAGAAAGAGGATTTAGCCTAATTTACGACAAGAAGAGTCGGAGAGCTAAAGGTTAATTAGATAAAGATTAACCAAAAAAATCTGCTTTGTCTATAGAAAATTTGTAAGTTATTTAAATACGTAACCGTTCTGGGACCTCTTTTGTGATAACAAGAATGTCCTTGACTTAGATAACTCGAGTTTAAAAACTCATCTCGTTAGATACTGGAAGCGCGAGTTGTACAGGGCGTTAGGGATTTAGCACAGACCGCCAAGCTTAAACCTGAAAGCTTTTTAAAAATCTAATACCGTTTTAGACTTTAGTCACGATTTAAATATTTTAAGTTATTAAACTTGGTCAAATTACAGAGATGATTTTCTAGTTGGTATTCTTGGAGCTCCCAGTACGACGCAGACAAAATTCAATTTCTCAAATAATGCTCAAAAATTTTGTAAAACAATCTCAATGACTCTCTACAGTCTTGTCATGATTCAAAATCAGTATTTTCGCTTTGAATTAGGCGAAGAAATTCACTTGGAGGTAACAATAACTCCACTGTCAAATGACGATAGGACCAAGAAAAGCTGGGATCAAAATGGCGGCGCGACATGGCGTCAGACCACTCGCAAAAATATTGTACAAAATTGAAAAATCGTTGATTGTGTAATTTTATTTTAAATGACGTTTGGTGTTTTAGATGTGTATCACGAGGTTAAAGATCTTTTTAATTTTTTAACTACCAAAAATTATTTTTTTTAATACGTTTTGAAAATTTTTATTAATTTTATACACCACAGTTTTTGATATTTGACACATTTTTAACAATCTTTGATAACATTGTCATCATAAATAAATATTTCTAGTGATTTTAATACATTCTGAACACAATTGACAATTTTTAAAAATACCTGTATGACAACTGTTTAAGCGTTTTTGGCAATTTTGGAAAATATTGGCTAAAAATCAGTTTTTTATAAATTTTCGTATGATTTAAAAAAAAATAGAAACTGTTTTTGTGACAATTTTGAAAAATGTATATCAAATTTTAAACAGTAATTCTTAAAAATTAAAATTTTTAATTTTGATTATTTATTTATATTGTTTTTTTAAATTAATGTTTTTACCTTTTTTAAATTTGTTATTACCAAAATGAATAGCTGTTTTAAAAAATTATTTGAAAAATGACATCTCTTGCTAAGAAGGCAACTATAAAGATATAAATAATAAGATTTGAAACAATTTTGAATAAAACACATTAAATTATACATTTTGGCGTTTTTCTAACACGAATGATAACGATGATGTCATAAAAAATGTAAAAATTAAAATGGCGGACGGAATATAGAAAGAAAAATGCTAATATCTTAGACATTATCTGTCAAAATAACATGAAACTGTACAGTCAGGTTATTCAGATCACTGATTACGATTTTGTTTAAAAAAATGTAAAAATCAAACTGGCTGATCTAATACGGACGGTTATAAAAATAAAAATTTAAATATTTTAGATGGTATTACACAAAATAGTATAAAATGTGCATTGATAACACTTTTTTAATATAAATAGTGTTGTATAATATACATAAACCCGATTAAAAACAAGAAGTTAAGATAATTTCCGGAAAAATCGGAAGTCTTACAGAATTACATTTAAAAGATTACTAACACAAAAAGTGAGTCTAATCTTATAAAGTAATTAATTTAATTTAGTATAATTGCAAATGCGAGTTCCGTACTTAAATTATTCTCTTTGAAACTTAACACATTTCAAATTCATCTTTTTACTGCGTTTTACAGTAGATACGGAACTTTACTTCCATCAGTCAGAGGCGGATTACTAAATTTAGTGGCCCTGGACGTCTGGACTAACAACGTTTGGGCCCTTCTTAAACTGAAGCGAGTTATTTGCTATTTTAATATAAATTATTTTTTAAATTTATAGACAACAAATAATATTTTAGATTATTCTAATTAAATACAGAAGTAAAAAAAGAAGTTAAAGAGAATATAAAAAAACAAAAATATTCAAAAAAAGAAGTACTAAGAACTACAATTAAAAGAAAAACAAATGTGTTTAGACAAAAAAGGAAAAACACACATCTTCTGAATAATACTTTAGAAGAACCTTAAAAATTTTTCACAAAAGGACAAGAGAAAATAGAATAAGAAAAGCTAAGCTAAATATAAAATAAAGATTCTGATTAAAAAATAAACTTGAAAAACGTCGACTGAAGAAAAAGATATAAGAAGATAAAAGTAGAGTCTACAAAAATAAAAGAGTCTTCTTATAACATAAAAACAACTGTTGTTTTGTTGAGTATTCTGAATACAACTTAAAAAGCTTTAAAAATTAGAGTAAAAAACGTTATAATTTTTTTTAAAAACGAGATTGAAAAAGAAAGAAGAACAAAGAAAAACGCCGACATAAAAAATTTGGTAGTTTACAAGTTGTTTCAGTAGAATTGTTCTAGAAGAAAAAGAGAAGTTCTAGAAAACCAATCTATTTAAAAGAAAAATAAGACAGAATCAATATCAAAAAAAAAAAAAAAAATTGGAAACAACAACCAAATTAATCGAGCTATTGTCACAACAAGCCTCTAATATTTAATACAAATCTTTTTTAATCCTGGCTTGAAAGAGGGCCCTTTACACTCCATAAAGATTATTTCTAAATCCACCCCTGCTTCCAGTTCCAGAAAAATCTCCCATAAATATTTATACGCAAAAAAACTTGTGTTGATCTTTGAAACATTGAATGAAACACTCTCATTCATTCGAAAAGTTTCATAAAAAGCGCCTCAAGCAAATCTCATTAAAAAATTATTATTATTATTCGGTTGTCAATCTATTGACTTCTCGTTTACTTAGTCCTGTATTGACACAAAATTACCTTAAATAAACGTTTGTGGTACGTCTCCATAAAGGGTCGTTTTTCGTCGTCGTTGTTCGACTCCGGCCGATTCCGGTAAATGCGTGGGTGGTTAAATCTCAGTCGGCTCCGGTATTCGTTGAGTTGTACCCTATTTTCCGGCGCGACAACTTTAATTCCGGACGATCAAACTTACGCTTCGGTGATAACAAAACAACGTTGTTTCAGGTAAGAAATTAATTAGGTTTTTTAAACAATTAAGTGAGTTATTTCAACTATTTCCGGGTGGATTGTTTAGATAATTTCTTGTTTATTCTCAATAATAATAGCCGATTCAGGCTTTCATAATATGTAAATACATTTCAGGATCTGCAGGTGACAGTTTGCAATTTCTGTTGATAAATGAGGTGTTCAATTCAATTTCTGTCTAATTAATAATTTATTAGAGATTTTTCTTGCATTTTAAAAAAAATAGAGTGTGAAGCAGACTTGGATTTAATAATAGTTTTATAGAGTTGCATGTTTTAGATGTTCTGTGCTCAATTTTATAGCGTGAGGTGTAATTTCGAGAGCAATTTAAATAAAATATATTTACAATTCGTGGGGAAATAGCCACAGAAAATGCTTCTCACGTTATATTTAATTTTAAAACTGAAGTAATTTTAACTTTTAACACTCTCTGAACTAAACGCTTATCCGACTTTATAAAAAGTTTGGAGCTTTTAATAAAAAGATAAGTTTATGGAATAAAGAGGGCGCAACCACAATCCACAATTATAATTTTTATTGAATTTTTTTTTTGTTTTTTTTGTCTATTTAAATAGAAAGTTTTGTAGTTAACTGAGAGAAGTTTGTATAAATTAAACGGAAACATTTTGAGAAGAAAATTAACGATAAGGCTTGTCTTTTTAATATTAATAATAAGTACATAATAATGTTGTTCTTTGTATAAAATAAAATGTGAGAGAAACGACTGAAAATTTTCGGTCGCACATTTTACGATTCTTAAATTTATTCATCTGGAAACTAGAAAGCTTTGAAAGACGTCAATTGAGCCAACTGTGTAAACGTAAAATAATTTTTTTAACGCTAATATGTATTTATTTTTAATGCTTTATATTGTAGCTATACACGGTTGTCACAGTTTTGGCTATTGTGACTAAAATTATAAATCTGTAAACACTAGATCTCCGTAGAGATAATTATTAAGCACAGTCATGTTTATTACTTGGCTTGAGAACATTAAAAATTATTTTAGAACGACCAGATGTCTCTTATTTAGATAAGCAAATTGATAGTTGAAAACTCGGCCTGATATATATTGTTCTAAGACATTATTTTAGTCGCAGTGGCCAATATTAATGTCGTTGTTTTCTTCTTTTTTACATTTTTCTTTTTACCTTCTTACGCAATTTCTGCTTCTTCACTTTAAACATCTATTAACTGATTCACTTTCTTCGGTAATTTTGGGTCATTGTAGAACGCTGAAAGCTTCTGTACAATGTCAGTCAGTTTTTTAACGTCATGTCTTTTCTTCGTCTCACATTCTTCATTTTCTTTTTGTAGTTACCGCCATGTTTTTTCGTTTTGTCGTACTGTTGGAACACTTGAACGTCATCAGTTTTCACGATTCTTTCCTCGTGAAATTAATTTTGGTTCTTTTTGAAGACTTTCTGTCAAATCTTCTTCGACTTGGTGTTTTCTTCGTATTATTTTAATTGTTGCGTTTTCTTCAGTTTCTGTATCTGGAAGTTCAGTTGTTGGTTTAGTTACTCGGATTCGAGTTTTTTGTCTTCTTGGAAAAGTCCGACGAGGTTTATCGTTTTGGACTTGCACAACTGATTCACTAGTACTTGTACTTGTTGAAGGCCTTCTTGTAGCACGAGTTCTAGGCCTTGTTCGAACTCTTCTAGTTATTGCAGCTTCTGTTGTTGTTGTAGTACTTGGCTCAACTTCTTCGTGTTTACTTTCACTCATCACTGGATTAATTTCAGTCTCTTCAATTCCTTTTTTTTCTTCTAAAACTTGTTTTGCGGTTGTACTTTCTGATTCTTCTGATTTCTGCGGATTACTTCTTTCTATTGTTTTGTATTTCGAATAATCAATTGATGTTCGAAGACTGTACGTTTTTACTTTTGGTAAATACTCAGTAATGTCAAAAATTTGAAAATTTGAAACACCAATCTGACCTCCAGGTGAATTTTGTACATTTTCGACTTGACTTTCTTGTTCTTCTGCTTCTGGTATTTCTGTTGTCGTAGTCGTAACTTTCTTCTTATCTTCAATTGGTTTATAACTCGAATCTGTTCTAACTTTTGCCTAAAATACTTAAAAATTGAGGAGGATCATTCGAGACTGGTTTTACTGTCGTCGTCGTTGTTGTAATTTCTTCTCCTTTTTCTGTAGTTGGAGGATCAGTTATTTCTTGATATTTCGGATCACTCTTTAATTTTTTAACAAAATCAACATAAGAAGGTCCTGTGTAATCTTCAAATTTTGGTGTTGTTACTTGATTTCGTCTTGTCGGTTTTGAAAGTGGTGCTTCTGTAACTTCAATATATTCTTCTTCTGGTGCTTCTGTTTCTTTTTCTACTTTATCATAAAAATTCTTCCGGTTTTTTCATCGTAATGATAATGTTTAGGACGATGAGGTACATAATCATCATCTTCTTCAACTTTTACTTCTGATTCATCCTCTACATCTATAGGTTTATTCCGATTTCTGACTACTTCTGAATATGCAGGTCGTTGTGCACTTCTTTTACTTCTTCGTATATAACTATACTTTCTTTTACTGTGAGGCCGTCTTTTAAAATCTGAATATAAATAAACTTTCTGTTTTGGTGAAGGAGGTTTCATTCCAACAACATAAAAATTGTTCATTTTAGTTTCTTCAGTCATTTTAATTGGAGTAAAAATTGTTTTGTACCGATTTGGATCAGGAGGCATTAAACCCAAAACTTTATCAGTCGTATCTTCTTCTTCTTCAATTGAAACTTGAGTATTTCCAGTATATGCCGGTTCTGCAGTTGTTGAAGTTATCAACTTTCTGTTGACTTTTAACAGTTCAAGATTTGCCAAATTTGCTAATTCTTCTTTATTTTTGTACGAAGAATATTTCACTTTGCCTCTTGGTGCAACTGTTGTACTTGTCAAATAAAAATTTTCTTCAGGATCTACATCATCAGTTTCAGGAGACGGCTTTTGATAATTCTCAACAACATTAAGCTTCACTGCTATTCTACTAGACGAAGCTGCTGCAATTTGTTGAGGATCTTTGCTCGAATTTTTGATATTGTTGATAACATCAGCAAAAACATTAAGTTGTTCACTGGGATTTATCTCGTTTTTGTAATGAACTTCACTTTTGACACTTCTTTTCGGTACTGCAGTAATAGTTCTAATAATTCGGTTAAGAAAAGCGTAATTTTGAGTTGGAATATATCTATTAACATCAAAAACATAATGATAGGGTCTTCTTCGACGAATTGAAGATGGTCTAGGTTTAAATTTTCTTCGTTTTTTTCTCAAAGCTAGACTTTCAGGTGCTGATTCTTCTCCATCTTCTGTTTTTTCCGTTGTTTCTTTTACTTCTTCTATACTTTTACTCTGACGGTGATTTGGAGGAAACTCAGTTGTGGCAATTTCAGTATCAATTTTTTCCTGATAAGGCAAGTGATCTAGTAATTGTATTTGATGATAAATATGCTTTGGTTTGAGATCAATTGTATATTTTGGAGTTGTAATAATTGAAATTACAGCAGATTCAGTCTGATTTTCCACAGTTTCAGGTTTTGCAGTCACAACTTTTTGATCTTCTTGAATCTTCTCAGATTTTCCGAGTTGGTCAATAACATCAGTCAGAATATTTACACCTAATTTATCATCTTTTGGTTTCCGAACTGAAATTTTTGAAGAATAACTTCGCTTTTCTTCATGTGGAATTTCGTTAGGTTTGACGTCAATTCTCGTAACTTTAAAGAGAGGAACTACAGGTCCAATTTCTTTCTCTTTGAAGAAAGGACTATCTAAAGGATTTTCACCAAAATATTTCACTTTAAAACAATCTATTTTATCTCCGAGATTTTTTAATCTTGGTGTTTGTGGCAAATCTTGAACATCCGATTCTTCACTTTCACTTTCTGGATTTTCATTTGCGTTCTTGACCCGATCTGGAATTGGATCAACATTACTTTGAACTTCCTCACATTCCACTCGATCCGCTTGGTTGTAAAACGCAAGTTCGTCTTCTGTTTTCTTCGGAATGTTATCAAGATCTTCAGCATAACGCAAAGGCGAGTGAGGATTTAAGATCAGGTCATTGTAATACGGATATTTCGGTTTTTCCCATTTTTTGACTGGTTCCGGAATTTCATGTTTAATTTTATTGATAAAATCTGTATTGACTTCAATTTTCGGAAACTCAGTGTATCTTCTGACTCGACGCTTGAAGTGTTTCCTTAAATCACTCTCTATAGACACCATTTCAGGTCCAGTCTCATTCTTCTTGTACATTTTGGGAAAAATCTTGACGTATTTATGCGTCTTTGTGCCATTTTCAGGACTTTGCAACACTTTAATCTCACTTAAAATCTCAAGTTCGGTTTTGCCACCGTCTTGGTTTTTTAAAGACGCAGTTTTAATTTCTTCAGTTTTGAGGAAGTTGCCTTTCTTCATTTTGACCGGTTTAGCGACAATTTGCTGGTGCGAATTTGCTGTATCACTGTCTTGTTGTTTCAGCTTTTTTCGTAATTTCTCACGTTCAATTTCTTTATCAAATTCGGCAAAACCTTCATCTTGTTCTGCTGTTTTTTCATGACCTGCATGATCATAAGCAATATCTTCATAACCTTCTTCAGTATAGACAGTCTGAATTTTTGAATCTTTAATAACTTCTTTCAAGCGAAGATCTTCAACAAGTCGCGGATACTGTTCTTCAAATTCGTTTCTTCTAACCTGCCTGTAGAGTTGACTGTAACATTTTCTGCGTCTTCTTCTTCGTCTTCATTCTCAGTTTCTTCTTCTTTAAGTTTTTAATTTACGTTTTTGTGGAAACTCATTGAGATTTTCCTGAAATAATTCGAATAATTTTTGATTTTCTTTAAAGACTTCAAACCGTGTCTTTTGTCTTCAGAGTCATCTTCAGGTTTTACAAATTTCTGTTTACTAATAAAACAACGATGTTTTGATTATTGTAATTGTTGTTCTACGAAAACGTTTTTCTGGAGCAACAGTCCCTAGTAATTTATCTGTGAAAATTTGTAAAAGTCGTCTTTTCTAATACAAATTGTTTTATTACACTTTTACTATTTTAATTAACTTTAAATTCTGATATAAAAGAACTCTGACATTTAATTTTCTTGCTAGTAAATGACTGAATATTTGAAATACTTGAACTAATTTTATTTGTTCAATTTTTTTCCGTACATACATCTGAAGTGATGGATCATTCTGAGTGTCACTAAATTAAAACTAATATCACTTCAAGTAGAATATAATCAATCTTTATCAAAATCTGAAAACAACCACCTACGATTACGTTCAATATTTCAGAAACGTACTGTGGTTTATTTGTGTTTACCTCCAATAGAAAATAAATACTCTCTGAATTATTTTTTTTGTAATAAAGAAAGCTTCAGCGAATTAATTTTACTGATCAAAATGTTTATAGAAATTATTCCTCTCTTGCAGTATCTTAGCTATAACAGTGTTGTATTAAGCAGGTAACCGACGTTTATCCCCGATAACACTAAAGTGCCAGTAATTATAATAGTTTAGGTAGTTGCGACTAAACTAAATTAAATCCAAGATCTGATACTATCTAGGACAGATTACCGTAAATTTGATACTCCCCAAAGGCCAAAAACTTTATTTATATCTTCGTATTTGCGTTAGAAACTAGAATTCTGCAGTGAAAAGTGAAATCTTATTTTATAGATAATTTCTCGACGAACTACTTTTCGTAATTAAGTGGATTCGAATTTAAATCCGTGGAAAAGAGGGTTTTATGCACGATTTAAAGTATTTAGATGCGGAATTGTCTCAAATTAAGGTAAATAGGTTATTTGACAAAGACAATTAAATGAAAATGTAGATAGAATAGAATGATAAAGGCTTTAGTATAATTGAATGAGATAAAAATAAAATGAAATTTTAAAGAGGAATTAAACTCGGAGGAAGATACCGATAAATAAAGCTTTATAGGTATTGACATCAAAGGATATTGGGGAAATTTCAAGTCGCACTAAATTTTGGTTTAACTACGCGTGAAAGGACTTCAAAAAACACACTATTTTTTGTAAAGCATAAAAAATATTATTGCTATCTGCAATTTTTTTTAACAGTCTTTTAACTGTTGTGATTTCAAGTCAATAATTTTACCTTGTTTTATAAAAACGTCTTTTTGAGACACTCTACCTATGTATATATAAATCAGATTTTTAACCACGTGGTTTATGTGTATTTATCGCAGTTGTGTCGACATTTTTTTCTTCCACTCGTTATATTTGGTTACCCACAATTTAATTTTTTTATGTGTTTAACTAATGACAGTTATTAAGAAGTTCGTTTCTCGTCAAGATTTAAACTGTTTTTTTCTTTATTAAACATTTGTAAGTTGTAATATTAACAAATATTTGCGGTTTGTGGTGTCCCACAATTTTTTACATCCGGTTTTATAAATAATTTTTTTATTGAAGGATATAAAATGTGATTTTATCTCAATCTGATTACTTTATGTTGTAGAAAATTGAGATCAATCTAATAACTTATCATTCTGGTAGCAATGAAGGCCATAGATAGTCAAGTCTTGAATATCGTAAGTAATTACAAAATGACTCTGTTTATAGCAGCAACAAGATTTACTTTAATTTCTTAAACTAGTTCCAAGTTAAGACTTTCAATGTTAACATGCAAAACTTCTCCTGTTCTAAAATTCTCATTTACTTTTCAAAGCAACACAAACGCTTAGAAACGCAGAATATTAAGTAGGAACATGCGGCTTAAGACCTCAGTAAAATCTAATTTTCTCTGGACGTTTAAACAATAATTGCGTATAGATAGAAATGTAAATTGCACCAGATGTTAATGCATTGCATTAAGATAAAGAGATAACGGAAGTCCGGCGTGATGCAATTTTCGTCTAGGATAATGTTTGCATTTGGCTACCGTTAGATGGACGAGATATGTAGTGACACATTTAATAAGCACGAAAAAAACAGATGCTGCGACTTGGATAATTGCCATTGTGCGGACGAGTGATTAACACACATTTAATTTCATGCTAGCTGTTTTTTTCTTAAATTTTTTGCGTCTGTTTACATTTTTTTTATAGAGATTTAATGGGCTAGGAACGTTTTGCGGCGCAATGTTTGCAACAAATGAAACGTCAAAATTGATATTGGATTAAGATGACTAAAGGGCGGATAGCTGTCGTCTAAATAGTTCCTTAAAATTAGAATTTTGACCATTAAAATGATGTTAAAAAGTTTTTTTATATTGTTTCTAACAAATTAATAAACAAATTAAATAAACTCATCTAATATTATTATTTTCTACAATTAGCTACATTTGACAAAGTTGTGATAATATTTTTCTTAAAATTAAAAAAAAATTGTGAACAATTTTTTTATTTTCATTTAGAATAATCAAAAATTACGTTTCTTTTGTATCATCAGATAAAGTTGTCTAATTACAGTAATCTGTACAAAATTTTAGAATTATTCATCTAAAACCAATCTTAAAAAGTTTTGTTATTATTTTTCTGACAAAAAAATTTAAATTGGTGGTTATAGTATATTAAGTATGGAGAACGGTAAGGAATGCTTACCGTTCGAAGACAATTGTTTAGAGGAGGAGCAAAGCGACGATTCCAATTATTGTCTGAGAACGTTAATCCTTAACGTTCAACATGCTTATAACGTTTTTTGCGCGATTGGAGTTTCTAGAATAATAATAATAATAATTTATATCAATACATTTGTGATAATCGGGAAGATTGAAACTGAAAACTTTGGGTGGCTGTTCTATGGTTTTGTTCCAAACAAGTAAAATTGTCTTTTTGATACAATCATTCCTACATAAATCTGTTTTGTGGTTCCGTTTTTGAAGCAAATATGAGCGATAGTGATGATCTACCGGATGATTTAGAAGACGCTTGGCAAGAAGGATGTTCGGCAATAATTCCAGAAAAATCTAAAGCCCGAATGAACAGACATACAAGTTGTTTAAGGAATGGCGTGAAGCAAAGAAGATTTCTGTAAATAAAAAGAGCTTGTTAGCGTATTTTGTGGTGAGAAGTGGACACTTGAAGGCCGCAGGCAGTTTATGGGCGGAGTATTCTATGCTGAAGAGTACAATTTTTCTCCATGATGCTATCGATATTTCTAAGTTTGCTACATTAATTGCTTATCTTAAGAGAAAAAATATTGGATATCGGCCTAAAAAGGCTAAAATTTTTACTAAAGAAGACATGGAAATATTCTTGAATGAAGCACCAGACGAACAATTTTTAATTCAAAAGGTATGTTGTAGATTATGAGGTGGTACATCTGAGTTCTAAGGAAACAATATATTTGCAGGTAGCAATGATATTGGGAGTATCGGGCGCTTGTAGACGAGAGGAATTGAACAATATTAAAATGAGTGACATAGAAGAACGTGAAGAAATATTTATAGTAAATATTCCAAATACAAAAACGAATATTCAGCAAACGTTCACACTCATTAATAAAGAAAATGAAGCAGTTCATTATTTGGAAATACTTCGAAAATACATAAGAATTCGACCAAGCAAACCAACGTCAGATCATTTATTTCTGAACTATCGAAATGGCAAATGCACTAGGCAAGTCACAGGAAAAGGCACAATTGGAGGCTGGCCGTCAAAAATTGCAAAGTATTTAAAGTTGCAAGACCCTGAAGGTTTTACTGGACACTCGTTTCGACGCACATCGGCTACATTTTTGGCGAATAACGGAGTTGATGTGTTGGGACTAAAAAGACATGGTGGGTGGCGTTCATCAACGGTGGCCGAGTGTTACGTGGAAGATTCCCTCCAAAACAAAATTGAATTTGCTCATAAAATCTTACACAGCGATGTTGGAGGACTATTACAACAACCTGGGACTTCTACGTCGGAAAGTTTGTCTATTAACACTAGAAACTCAAATGCGAGTGGTATTACTACTATTAATTACAATAATTGTACATTTAATTTTAATAAATAAATCGCAAAATTGTTTTTTTAGATTTAATTGCTTACCGTTCACTGAACGGTAAGTGAATTACTTACCGCTTTGTTACACGTAGCAACCAGTAACAGCAACCTACCGTCGTGGAAACAGGCACAATAAACTGATAAAAACAACCGATTGCGCAAAAAATTGTTTAAAACCGTCAATAAATAGCTTAATACTGGGTGGCTACAAATGAATCAAAGTAGCTTGTGAACTGTCAATTTTTAAAAGATGGCAAACTGTTTCAAAAAACCAAAGCACTTTAGATGGAATATTCATTTATAGCCAATCATTATATCGTCCAAAATCGTCCAATTTAAAAACACTAAAAAGATGTTGTCTAACAATTTATTATCAATAATTTTTAGAAACTCGGTATTCTGTTGTTTAAATAATAAACCTACTTAATCTTAGTAAACCCATCAAAGAACTGTTTTTTTTTCGTCTTAAAAAAGCCAAGTTAGTAGTAGATTTTTCAAAAACGCCAAAAAATAGTGAATTGTATTATTCAAAATTACAAATTTGACATTTTATTAAAATTACATTGTTATTACTGCCTAAAAACGCTACCAAATTGTTGTCCAAAAAAAAATTCGTTTTTGTTGATAATCTCTAAAAACTTGGTGCTGTATTTTTTAAAGACAATCAAAAAGCTATTTTATTGTTTTTTTGCTAAAAAAAGATTGGTTTTAGATTGCTCAAAATTATAAAAACAACATCAGTGTCTTGTGTTGTCCAAAAACACATTTTTGACATTTTATTAAAATCATATTATAACTGTCCAAAAACACTATCAAATCGTTGTTCAAAAACAGGATTGTTATGTCCAAAATCAGAACAATTTTTTATTGTTTGTAAACAGTCACACAACGGTATTGAATTATTCAAAAAACACAGATAATTTGTTAAAATATTGATATTATTTATTCAAAAACAATCTCAAAAAGTCGAGATGCTGTTTTTCTGTGTAAAATAAGCCAAATTAAGGATTACATTGTTCAAAACCACTCCAAATAGTGTTTATTACATTCACCTATTTTTAGTACAAAAATGCTACCAAATTCTTGTCCAAAAACATTCAAAATTAGAACACATTTTTTCTTTTGTCTTTGAACAGCCACAAAAATTTGTGATTACACGTTTTAGTTGTACATCTTTGTTTCTCTATTTGTTTTTGCTTCTATAACTCTCTTAAAGTACTTAGAAAATCTTCTGAACTTCTTACATAAACAAGAATCAAATTGTCTTAGTTTGTTACAGAAATATTCAAATGTGTCAATAAAAAATTGTTTTAAATGGTTTTAGAATCATCTAGTTCTTTAGAAACTGTCTAAATTTTGTTCAAATTGACACAGAAACGTTTTAAATTACCAAAAAATTTTTTAAATTGCTACATTAAGATGTTCTAGATTGTCATAGAAATCCAAAATTTCAGTAAAAGTTTAAAAATGCTACAGGAGCATTCTAAATAGCTAGAACTACTTAAATTTGCTACTGAAAAGTGGTAGAATGTCATAGAAATGTTTAAATGTGTTAATAACACTTATCCTAAATTGTTTTAGAATCTTCTAGATCTTTACAAAATCTCTAAATATTTATAAAAAAAAAATTAAATTAGCACAGAAACGTCCTAAATTACCGAAAAAATTCTTAAATTGCCACAGAAGTGTTTTGATTATTATAGAAATTCTAAATTTTAGTAAAATTATTAAAATGCTACAGAAACATTTTAAATTGTTAGAGCTACTGAAATTTGCTACAAAAGAGTCTAGAGTTGTCATACAAATGTCTAAATGTGTCAATAAATCTTGTCTTAAGCAGCTTTAGAATCTTCTAGATCTTTAGAAACTGTCTAGATTTTTATAAATTTTGTTTAAATTGACACAGATACGTTCTAAATTACCAAAAAATTCTTAAATTGCTCCAGAAATGTACTAGATTGTCATAGAAAGCCTAAATTTTAGTAAAAATTTGTTAAAACTACTCTAATTTGCTACTGAAAGTATTAGAGTGTCCAGATGTGTCAATACAATAATTCTTGTTCCAAATGGCTTTCGAATCTATTCGATCTTTAGAAACTGTCTAAATTTTTATAATTTTTTTCTAAATTGGCATAGAAACGTTCTAAATTACCAAAAATTTTTTTAAATTGCTACAGAACTAGTCACGTGACATGGGGCATGATTTTAAAAAACGGCATGTGGAAAAAAGGAGTGTAAGAGACGATAATTTAACAAAAACAAAAATATCAGAGAAATAATGATTAGAAGAAAAAGAAGAGCTAAAGAAGTTTCTAGAAAGACAAAAAACTAGAGTAAGTATAGGAGAATTAAAATAGAGTAGCAAAACTACAGTAGGACTTTCTGTTTCTGATTTTGTTAATATATGTGCTAAATAAAGCAGTGAGAAGGAAAAAGTGAAAATTAAAATTTGGGAATAGTTTCGAGAATTTGAAAATCGGTTTATTATTAGTTTAAGAGTTTATATTTAATTTAATTGTCTCTTACTTTTTAGAACAATCTGTTAATATTATTTCTAGCTTTCATACAATATAAAATAATTTTTTTTATAGTTATTTTTAACACAAATACAAAATTTTGAGAAAAAAAAGTTAGGTTCCACCGAGATTTGAACTCGGATCGCTGGATTCAAAGTCCAGAGTGCTAACCATTACACCATGGAACCGGTTGAAATTTTCGTTGCTAATTTTCGATTTTCCGTCACAACTAATTAATTACTAATTAAAAATTCATATTTTTAATGTAATTTAGATAATTTTTATCAAATCAGCACTGAATTAAATTATTTAATTACAACAAGTTATGTAATTCTAAAAATTTGTTATTTTTTTTTTATTTATTGCACTTGTTACTTAATAATAATTAATTAGAAAAAAAAATATTTTACTTGGGAAAACATTTTTTTTGACAAAACTCGTATAAAAAGATTATCTCATCAAACCCGGTCGTAAAAGAAAACCACTCTCAGCACCTTTCAGTTATTTCTACAATTTCGCTCTTCAATTACCTTTTACGACCCTTAAAAATGAATTTGATCATGTCACAAGAAAGTTAGAAAACAGTCCGTGACATCCTTCAACTGCCCTTATAATTAAATCAAACAGAAAAATAACGTGTCAAGACAAGTTTAAGCGTTTCTTCTAAAAACAATACGAATTATTTTACCTCATCTATAATTTTAAATTAACGCAAAAGCAGTCATTTTCCACGTCCTATTTAATTATGATAAAATGTGACACGTAATTAAGTTTTACTGGTCTTCGATACGTCGATATATGTCAGAGGTTATATCGTGGAGGACATTATAATTATACCATTATTGAGAAATGAAAGTTTTTCGGATCGTAAAATGATATAGGACGAGATTGCCTTTTTAACTGTTACAACCCTCTTGATAAACTCTAAATGAAAAACTATAAAAAAGGAAAACAACTAAATAACTAAAAAAAGCTCATAAATTATTATAATTAAATCAATATTTTTTCGATCGGCAATTTTGAGTATTTTGACGTTTTATTTGTTACCAACATTGAGCCGCAAAATATCACTAGTCTATTAAATCTGTACAAAACATGTTTTAATTATAAACAAAAGTTTAAGTTTAATTATTACAAATTTAGCATATGCAATTGTGAAAATTATAATATTAAATAGGTTTATTTAATAATTTATTTAATAATTTATTAAAAAAAAGATAAAACAAATTGTAATTTTAAGAAGCTATTTTAAACATTCTAAATACTAATTTTATTTTTTTAAATGCCCAAAAACCGGACTTTTGTCATAATTAGTCCACTATTATCTCGTGGGTCAATTTTGACGTTTCATTTGTTGCCAACATCAAACCGCAAAATGTCACTGGTCTATTAAATCTGTATAAAAAATAAACAAATTGTTTTAACTAAAAATAAAACTTTAAGAAAAATATTATTAAAAATTTAACAAAAGAAATTATGAGAATTAATACACTATACTCCATTTTTTATTTATTTGTCGTTGTCTGTCTCTTTTCAACATATAAGATTATGTGTTAAACAGAGACAGACAAGTGCATTAACAAGAAAAAACGAACTATAAATCAGTTTTTTTATTTTGTTTATTAATTTCTTAAAAACAATAAAAAGACTTCTTAACAGTCTGTGCCTCAACTGTACTTTTTAAGGCATATTTTAAACATTTTTAGAGACTATTTAGACGATTATTTTTAATTTTTTAACTATTTAAAATTAAAACTTTAATCATAGTAAATTACTACCCTGGTAGCTACCGGTATCTCCAACGTCGCTCATATAATCGAGGCATCTCCTTGTTTTCCTTTGTGATCAGCTATGCAGCTATGCTAGGACACCAGAGCGAGAAGAGTCCACTTTCTTTTCTACCTCCGTTTCTAACCCTAACCAGTGTTTTCTGTGTATCCTATAACATTAGTGCTACCATCACTTAGTTAACCAGTCTATGGGAGAAGAAATATGGGTTCGCCCCAGACGCGCCAATGGCGCATCTCTTCTCTACATTCTCCAATCTGCAAGAAGGCGCTATAAAGTGTGAACCTGGCCGTATGTATTCCTCGGCGGATGTAGGTTACTACCTCAGGGAGGAAAAAGAAGAAGTCATAGTAAATGCAATATTTTTTTATTAGTCAATTTTGACGTTTTATGTCTTCTTAACACTGGGTCTCAAAATGTCACTTTGCGATTGGTTGTTTTTATCAGTTTACTGTGCCTGTTTCCACGACGGTAGGTTGCTGTTACTGGTTGCTACGTATAACAAAACGGTAAGTAATTCACTTACCGTTCAGTGAACGGTAAGCAATTAAATCTAAAAAAAAAACAATTTTGCGATTTATTTATTAAAATTAAATGTACAATTATTATAATTAATAGTAGTAATACCACTCGGATTTGAGTTTCTAGTGTTAATAGACAATAGTGTTCCGA
Organism: Tribolium confusum; assembly: GCA_029207805.1. Lineage (NCBI taxonomy): Eukaryota > Metazoa > Arthropoda > Insecta > Coleoptera > Tenebrionidae > Tribolium > Tribolium confusum. The sequence goes on along the minus strand of JALGAY010000007.1, from coordinate 1,907,386 downwards.
CATAGAAGTCCCATGTTGTTGTAATAGTCCACCAACATCGCTGTGTAAAATTTTATGAGCCAATTCAATTTTGTTTTGGAGAGAATCTTCTACGTAACTCTCGGCCATCTTTGATGAACGCCATCCACCATGTCTTTTTAGTCCCAACACATCAACTCCGTTATTCGCCAAAAGTGTAGCCGATGCGCGTCGAAACGAGTGTCCAGTAAAACCTTCAGGGGCTTGCAACTTTAAATACTTTGCAATTTTTGACGGCCAGCCTCCAATTGTGTCTTTTCCTATGACTTGCCTAGTGCATTTGCCATTTCGATAGTTCAGAAATAAATGATCTGACGTTGGGTTGCTTGGTCGAATTCTTATATATTTTCGAAGTATTTCCAAATAATGAACTGCGTCATTTTCTTTCTTAATAACTGTGAACGTTCGCTGAATATTCGTTTTTGTATTTGGAATATTTACTATAAACATTTCTTCATGTTCTTCTATGTCACTCATTTTAATATTGTAACTCTTCTCGTCTACAAGCGCCCGATACTCCCAATATCATTGCTACCTGCAAATATATTGTTTCCTTAGAACTCAGATGTACCACCTCATCATCTACAACATACCTTTTGAATTAAAAATTGTTCGTCTGGTGCTTCATTCAAGAATTTTTTCATGTCTTCTTTGGTAAAAATTTTAGCCTTCTTAGGCCTATATCCAATATTTTTTCTCTTAAGATAAGCAATGAATGTAGCAAACTTAGAAATATCGATAGCATCATGGAGAAAAATTGTACTCTTCAGCATAGAATACTCCGCCCATAAACAGCCTGGGGCCTTCAAGTGTCCACTTCTCACCACAAAATACGCTAACAAGCTCTTTTCATTTACAGAAATCTTCTTTGCTTCACGCCATTCCTTAAACAACTTGTATGTCTGTTCATATCGGGCTTTAGATTTTTCTGGAATTATTGCCAAACATCCTTCTTGCCAAGCGTCTTCTAAACCATCCACTATCGCTCATATTTGCTTCGAAAACGGAACCACAAAACACATTTATGTAGGAATGATTGTATCAAAAAGACAATTTTACTTGTTTGGAACAAAACCATAGGAACCATGGGACAGCCACCCAAAGTTTTCAGTTTCAATCTTCCCGATTATCACAAATGTATTCATATAAATTATTATTATTATTATTCTAGAAACTCCAATCGCGCAAAAAACGTTATAAGCATGTCGAACGTTAAGAATTACCGTTCTCAGACAATAATTGGAGTCGTCGCTTCGCTCCTCCTCCAAACAATTGTCTTCGAACGGTAAGCATTCCTTACCGTTCTCTACTTAATATACTATTTTGGTTTTATTCAAAACTAAATTTCGTTATTTAGAAAATTGCTTTAAGATATGCTTATTTTACGTAAAATTATTAAAAAATTTCAAATTTCACATTAGTTTTTACTTAAAATCTAGAATTTTTGACTTTTAGGTGAGTTCTAAAATTTAAAAATTTTGACATTTTTAAATGATTCTAATTATTAAAGCAATGAACCTATTTTTAAACGCTTGGTATTGTCGAAAAGAGAATATAATAGGCTATCGTTCCCACAAAAAAAATTGTTCTTTGAGAAGATTTTTTCATAATTGTTAAAAATTTTTTTTGTATGTTTGAAATTAAATTTTTATATTTAAAATTAGGCTTATCTTTGGTAGAATTATTAGAGAATTACAAACTAGTCTTTAAATAACATTTACAATTTTTGGTTTTTGAGTGATTTTAAAACAAACATTTTTTTTTAATTTTCTATTTTTCAATGATTATAACTCCTGAACCATCCGGATTTTCAAATAATTGACACTGTCCCTTTCTATGTAAAAATCAGCAAATGCATTAGTTTTTATTTTATAAATTTGTTGATTAAAATAAAAACAAAAATTATATCAAAATATCGCAAGAACAAAAAATTTGTTCAAAACGTAATACGACATAAAATTAGTTTCAAAAAATTGTTGGAAATATTTTCTTCGTGTTTTTTTGTAATGGTTGGACCTATGCGAAATTAAAAAAATTTTTAGTCATAAGTTTTATAAAATAATTACGTTATTCGTTTAAAAATGAGGAGAAAAGCATAATTATTCTTTTTTTATCCGTAATTAGAACAGAGAGAAAAGGACATAATTATCTAAGTAAAGAAATAAGTCAGAAAAGAATACGTAAATACTAGAAGAGAAAACAAAAACGACAAAAAAGGACTAATTGTTATTAAATAATAAAATATTCTAGAAACATATTTATTATTTTCGTGAATCGCTAAATCTCCTAATCTTTTTTTAGCGTCCCTAATCGGGTTACAACTCCTGAAAAACAATCCGTTTCTCACATTTCGTGCACAAATCCTCATGTCAAACCGTTTTTCGATCAGAATCAGGTGTCTTGTTTCGGCTCTTTATTGGGTCCTTCGATCGGCGCTTTTTATCCAACAGGAAACAATCCATAATCTAATCTAGCGTGACTGAATAGAAAGCAAAAGTAGCACCTAATTGTCGCCAAATGCATTTCTAACTCTGCAATCACAAAAATTTCAGCAATTAGAATTTAAGAGAGAAAAAAAAGGTTCATTAGGGCCATCTCTTGCCCGATCTCAACGAATCATTAACAATAAATTATTATTACGAGTCACTTTCACCTGAATGGAGCTACCGTTCCACATAAACTACACTCGCTTAAAGGCTTTTTGTCGACTTTACATTTCCTCCAAGTAGACCGTGAACCTACATAAACCACTACTTTAGAATAAACTTCTCATTCTCACCAGAGATACTCGCTGCAGCAGGTTTATTATGTGACAGGACGTGAAAGTGATTGTTGAAAACAGTGATTTTATTGATGCAATCGAGTGTGAGGTGTGTTAAAAAAATTTAAATTAAGGGAGGAAAATTTACGCAAATTGCGCGCATGTGAAGCTACAATTATATTTTTTTAACAACGTTTTTCCCAAAATTTTTTGACAAATTTAACTGTTTTGCTTCGTTTTGTGTTATTTTTAATTGTTTTTTAAATATTTTAAAATATTTTGTTCAAATAGGTCAGTTTTAGTTAAATGCCGTTGCACACGAGCGCGTAATGCGTAAAATTCTAAAACCGCAACTTAATTAAAATGATATACTGACCGGTCAAATTCTTGTCCTGTAACTAATTAAATTATTAAAAAAGTATTAAAAATCAATTACGAAACTCCAAACTTTCCAAATGAATAATAATTCACAAATTGAGCGTAAAATTTTCTCAATTTATGATCCGTTAAAACTTTCGCTTATAAAATTCTGAATATTTACAGATCCGCCATTTTGAGGGTCCAAACAACCATGCTGGATTCTTAGAGTGTTAAAAATTTGTGAAACTTTCTAAAATGAAGTTAATAACGGTGATAATAATAAGTGTGTTTACTATAACATCGGCCATTCGTGTTCCACCATCTTGGCCAAAACAACAAAACGTGTATAATAATAAATTCAGGACGACAGTTCGACCAAGTGTTGGAAGTGAAATTGGTTATCGTTCAAGACCATATGTTATACAAATACAAAATAATAAAATCAGTAAGAAGAAATACCAACCTCGGATTATACAACGACATCCTAACCTCAAAAGAAGCGGACCGAAGACAGAATTTAAGGCCAGTGCTACATTCAATGATTGGACACCGATTGTTCCACCGCATCTACTCCAAGAAGCTTCAATTCGAAAAAATCGGCAAAACAAGAATAGAAATTATCAAGGACCTACTGAAACTGTTGAAGAAAGACACGTACATAAAGAGAGTCCTCAAAGTGATTATAAACCTGTACCTGATGTACCAACACGGCCGATTTATCCAGGAGAAGGACAGTGGGCTAAAAAGGGACAAAAACATCGACCTTTTATTAGTAAACACAAATTTGTAGAAACTGAAGATGAAGATGATGAAAAACCAGACGGTTATGAAGTTTTTGAAGAAAATCAAAAATTATTTGAAAAATCGAAAAACCAGTTTCGGGGAAATCTCAACGAGTTTCCACAAAAACACAAATTGGGGACATTTCTACCAGAAGATGAAGACGAAACTGAAGAAGAAGACGACGAAGAAGAAGAAGAAGAGAAATTTGTTCCAATGAAACTTTACACGCAGGTTAGACGAACCGAATCTGAAGAACACCATCCCAGACTTGTTGAAGATCCTCGTTTGAGAGAAGTTGTTAAAGATTCAAAAATTCAGACTGTCTATACTGAAGAAGGTTATGAAGATATTGCTTATGATCATGCAGGTCATGAAAAAACAGCAGAACAAGATGAAGGTTTTGCCGAATTTGATAAAGAAATTGAACGTGAGAAATTACGAAAAAAGATGAAACAACAAGACAGTGAGACAGCAAACTCCCACCAGCAAATTGTCGCTAAACCGGTCAAAATGAAGAAAGGCAACTTTCTCAAAACTGAAGAAATTAAAACTGCGTCTTTAAAAAACCAAGATGGTGGCAAAACCGAACTTGAGATTTTAAGTGAGATTAAAGTGTTGCAAAGTCCTGAAAATGGCACAAAGACGCATAAATACGTCAAGATTTTTCCCAAAATGTACAAAAAGAATGAGACTGGACCTGAAATGGTGTCTATGGAGAGTGTTTTAATAAAACATTTCAGGCGTCGAGTGAGAAGAAACACCGAGTTTCCCAAAATTGAAGTCGATACTGATTTTATCGATGAAATTAAACACGAAATTCCAAAACCGGTCAAAAAATGGGAAAAACCGAAATATCCGTATTATAATGACTTGACGTTGAATCCCTACTCGCCTTTGCGTTATGCTGAAGATCTTGATAACATTCCGAAGAAAACAGAAGACGAACTTGCGTTTTACAACCAAGCGGATCGAGTGGAATGCGAGGAAGTTCAAAGTAATGTTGATCCAATTCCAGATCGAGTCAAGAACGCAAATGAAGATCCAGAAAGTGAAAGTGAAGAATCAGATGTTCAAGATTTGCCACAAACACCAAGATTAAAAAATCTCGGAGATAAAATAGATTGCTTTAAAGTGAAATATTTTGGTGAAAATCCCTTAGATAGTCCTTTCTTCAAAGAGAAAGAAATTGGACCTGTAGTTCCCCTCTTTAAAGTTACTAGAATTGACGTCAAACCTAACGAAATTCCACATGAGGAAAAGCGAAGTTATTCTTCAAAAATTTCAGTTCGAAAACCAAAAGATGATAAATTAGGTGTGAATATTCTGACTGATGTTATTGGCCAACTTGGAAAATCTGAGAAGATTCAAGAAGATCAAAAAGTTGTAACCGCAAAACCTGAAACTGTGGAAAATCAGACTGAATCTGCTGTAATTTCAATTATTACAACTCCAAAATACACAATTGATCTCAAACCAAAACATATTTATCATCAAATACAATTACTAGATCACTTGCCTTATCAGGAAAAAATTGATACTGAAATTGCCACAACTGAGTTTCCTCCAAATCACCGTCAGAGTAAAAGTATAGAAGAAGTAAAAGAAACGACGGAAAAAACAGAAGATGGAGAAGAATCAGCACCTGAAAGTCTAGCTTTGAGAAAAAGACGAAGAAAATTTAAACCTAGACCATCTTCAATTCGTCGAAGAAGACCCTATCACCACGTTTTTGATGTTAATAGATATATTCCGACTCAAAATTACGCTTTTCTTAACCGAATTATTAGAACTAGCACTGTAGTGCCGAAAAGAAGTGTCAAGAGTGAAGTTCATTACAAAAACGAGATAAACCCCAGTGAACAACTTAATGTTTTTGCTGATGTTATCAACAATATCAAAAATTCGAGCAAGGATCCTCAACAAATTGCAGCAGCTTCGTCTAGTAGAATAGCAGTGAAGCTTAATGTTGTTGAGAATTATCAAAAACTGTCTCCTGAAACTGATGATGAAGATCCTGAAGAAAATTTCTATTTGACAAGTACAACAGTTGCACCAAGAGGCAAAGTGAAATATTCTTCGTACAAAAATAAAGAAGAATTAGCAAATTTGGCAAATCTTGAACTGCTAAAAGTCAACAGAAAGTTGATAACTTCAACAACTGCAGAACCGGCATATACTGGAAATACTCGAGTTTCAATTGAAGAAGAAGAAGATACGACTGATAAAGTTTTGGGTTTAATGCCTCCTGATCCAAATCGGTACAAAACAATTTTTACTCCAATTAAAATGACTGAAGAAACTAAAATGAACAATTTTTATGTTGTTGGAATGAAGCCTCCTTCACCAAAACAGAAAGTTTATTTATATTCAGATTTTAAAAGACGGCCTCACAGTAAAAGAAAGTATAGTTATATACGAAGAAGTAAAAGAAGTGCACAACGACCTGCATATTCAGAAGTAGTCAGAAATCGGAATAAACCTATAGATGTAGAAGATGAATCAGAAGTAAAAGTTGAAGAAGATGATGATTATGTACCTCATCGTCCTAAACATTATCACTACGATGAAAAAACCGGAAGAATTGTTTATGATAAAGTAGAAAAAGAAACAGAAACACCAGAAGAAGAATATATTGAAGTTACAGAAGCACCACTTCCGAAACCAACAAGACGAAATCAAGTAACAACACCAAAATTTGAAGATTACACAGGACCTTCTTATGTTGATTTTGTTAAAAAATTAAAGAGTGATCCGAAATATCAAGAAATAACTGATCCTCCTACTACAGAAAAAGGAGAAGAAATTACAACAACGACGACGACAGTAAAACCAGTCTCGACTGATCCTCCTCAATTTTTAAGTATTTTAGCAAAAGTTAGAACAGATTCGAGTTATAAACCAATTGAAGATAAGAAGAAAGTTACGACTACGACAACGGAAATACCAGAAGCAGAAGAACAAGAAAGTCAAGTCGAAAATGTACAAAATTCACCTGGAGGTCAGATTGGTGTTTCAAATTTTCAAATTTTTGACATTACTGAGTATTTACCAAAAGTTAAAACGTACAGTCCTCGAACATCAATTGATTATTCGAAATACAAAACAATAGAAAGAAGTAATCCGCAGAAATCAGAAGAATCAGAAAGTACAACCGCAAAACAAGTTTTGGAAGAAAGAAAAGGAATTGAAGAGACTGAAATTAATCCAGTGATGAGTGAAAGTAAACATGAAGAAGTTGAGCCAAGTACTACAACAACAACAGAAGCTGCAATAACTAGAAGAGTTCGAACAAGGCCTAGAACTCGTGCTACAAGAAGGCCTTCAACAAGCACGAGTACGACTGAATCAGTTGTGCAAGTCCAAAACGATAAACCTCGTCGGACTTTTCCAAGAAGACAAAGAACTCGAATCCGAGTAACTAAACCAACAACTGAACTTCCAGATACAGAAACTGAAGAAAACGCAACAATTAAAATAATACGAAGAAAACACCAAGTCGATGAAGATTCGACTGAAAGTCCTCAAGAAGAATCAAAAAATAAAACGAGAAAAGGATCACGAAAAATCGACGACGTGCAAGTGTTTCAACATTATGACAAAACGAAAAAACATGGCGGTAACTACAGAAAAGAAAATGAAGAAAGTGAGACGAAGAAAATACAAGAAGTTAAAAGACTGACTGATATTGTACACAAACCTTCAGCGTTTTACACTGATCCGAAATTACCGAAAAAAGTGAATCAGTTGATGGAGGTGGAAATTGAAGAAGGTGATATTGCAGATGAAGGTGAAGAAAAGAGTGAAGATTTTGATTATGAAGAGTCGGAGGAGAAGACAACGACGACGAAAAAGCCGGTTTTTGTTAAAGATCCAAGCAAAAGGTTGTACTATTATGCTCCTATTTAATTTAAATAAGTACGAAACTGTTATGTAGATAGGTAATAAATATTGTTGTTAATTTATTTGGATGTTTTATTACAAAAATTCCAGGTGTTTTCTGTCAAAGTTCTAGCGATTTTTGTTTGTTCTCTCGCACTTATTGTTCTATTTATTGGCAATTTTTTTAAATAATTACGTAATTCATAGTTCTCTATAATATTTTAATGCAACTAATTGTGCCATTCTAATTGAAATAGTTAGAGGTATAAATTATCACGCGTGCTATAATACATTTAAAAAAAAAATTCAAATTAGTTTAAAAGAATAGCGTCATAATAACTATGTTTATTATAATTTTATAAATTTGTGACTAGACAGATATAAAAAAATTGCAAATATCAAAATTTGTGTTTTTGTATTTAGTAAAATTTGATTTGTTTAAAAAAAAATAATAAAAAAAAAGTAATGCGATGGCCGGGAATCGAACCCGGATCAACTGCTTGGAAGGCAACTATGCTGACCATTACACCACCATCGCATGTTACTAAATCACTGCTTTCTAATGTATTCCAACAATTATTTAAACAAAATAAAAGTTTAATAAATTAAAAACAAATTAAAAATATAACAATTATTAAACGAGTAATTATAAAAACATTATTTACTAGAATATATACTCGTTCTTAGTTCCTATTGTCACGTGACAAGTGGCACAAAGGCTCTCTCTTTTCGAAAACTTTTTTTTTTTAAAATAGTTAAAAAAATAAATTTTGTTTGTATATTTCCTCTCAAAATAATGTGAACAATCACAGTATAGAAATAAATCAGTATGGACAGCTGATAAAAACTTGTCAAAAGCTAAAAACTTGTCAAAAGCTGGCATCCTTTCACTTAATATGTGTAAGATGGAGCCACTGATTTTTAGATTTTTAGGCAACTAATAATAACTACTCTGTTACTAATCTGTTTGACGATGGTTAAACATATTGGCGCCTCAACAAGATAGGCTTCTGTTTTCGGTGGATCTTTCAGCGGCGGCACCAGCGTCGTGGATGTGTCTCACTGGTATCAGCGACTGGTTGTGACCTCCTGAAACAATTTGCTGACACCAGTAATTCGTTCATCGTTTGCGTGTGGTAGGTCAGGTGATTTATAAACATAAATAAACAAAGTAACCTGACCTACAATCTTACATAGCTAATTTCATAATAGTATCTAATTAAACAACAGAAAAAATAACAAACCAATAAATCTATTTTTGATTCCCAATTGATAATTACAATTCCCGTAATCCCAAAACTTAATTAAAAAAATAAAAAAAATGTAAACTAACTTGCGGCTTTGGCAGTCGCTCCATATTGAATTGAACTTGTTAATCTCTTGATCCCTGGATTCCATATTCTTGGCTGTATCCATGTGTGTACCACTTCATTTATCCCAGTAAGAAGGTGTGTTTTCTGTTCTTCCCATACCTCTTCGTGTTGCTTCTTGTGTGGTCTTGTGTTGTGATCGTTTTCACCTCGGAAGTGGAATACTTTTGACGTAGTCAACTTTCCAGTCTCCAAGAATTTGAAATCAATTATTGACGATAATTTTTTCTGCTTTCTTCGTTTGCCTTTTTCTCCAATGTTTTTTCTCCACTTCGATTTTTCACATTTTGCCACGAATTTTCCGTTTCTCTTGCCAGAGTGTGGTACATATTTTCTTCGTTTGTAACGGTATTTGTAGTAACTTACGCTATTCACCACTTTATTGAGGTTGACTTTAAATTGTAATTTGCCCACTTTGGCTTCTCTGACGTACCTGTTTCTCTTCCTGTGTCGATTTTTCTTTTTCCTTACTATTGCCCCCGACTCGTTTTTTCTTTTCACTCTTTCAGTCTCACAATTAGGCTCTTCAGTCAATTTTTGTAAAATCTTTGGTGCATCTGTTTGGAATTGTTTAATTATAACCTCACCTTGAATCTGATCAACGGTCATTAGCGTCTTATCTTCATTTTTTATTTGTCTGTTTCTGAAATCGTTATGGCATTTTGATACTTTCAAAATGGATAATTCTTTTTCCATTCCTTCAGGTTCAAGATTTAGTTCTAGAACCGATTTTTTCTTACATTTTTCCGGACAAATTTCATCAAAAGTTTCTGAATTTTCCAAAATGGACACTTCTTTTTCCACTCTTTTAGCCTCAAAATTTGGTTCTTGAGTCGATTTTTGTATCTCATGAATAAAATTTTCATTTTCTTGAGTTTTAGATTTGAAGTGGTTAACATTTTCCTTTAACATTTTTGCGTTCCTTTTTGCTTGTAATTTAATCCAATATGGTAACGGTGGAAGTTTCACAAGGCTCATTCTCACACAGGACGCATTTTTTTCTTGAATTTTGTTTTCTAATGCCCCTATTACTGTTATGTACCTCGCTCTTAATTGTTGATAGTTGTTATTTGAATATGGGGTTTTTTGCTCTTTTTCGATTATTTTAATTTTGATGTTGATTTTGTTGATTTCCTTCCATTTTTCTTCTATTTCTCTAGTATAAAATGCGTGTTTAGTTGAACTCATTTTGTTTAGTCCAAGTTCACTCTCCACTTCGTCCAAAATTTCTTCCAATTCTTGAATGCGAAGTTCTTGTTCCGTTCTGTATGTCAAATAATCTTTCGCGATGTTTTCTTGCCGTTTGCTTGCTGACTTATCTTCAACAGTTTCACTCTCAAAAATTGGATTTTGAGTTAATTTTTGTTTTTCATGAATAATATCCTGACCATCTTGAGTTTCAGTTTTAAACTGGTTGTCATTTTCTTTTGGTCTACAACATTCCTTCATACGCTTCATCATTTCTAGAACTTCTTTTTCTACTCTTTCCTCTTCTTCTTCTAGTGTATTTTCCAAGTATTCTTTAATTTCTACGTAATCTATATTAACCTTGTTTAGCTTTCTCTCCATAAATTCTAGTGTCTCGTCGTCTGGTTTAAATACATAGTTTGACAGATCTGACATGAATTCAACGATCTCGTTCCTAGCCTGTTCAACGGATGTTAAACCCTCTTCACATTCCCAGGTACTCTGTGCTTCGTTTGCAACTTTTACTATTTTGTTAAAGTTACAACACATGTGATAGAATTCTCTTAGTATCATTATTTCATTTTCTTGTGTTGTCTCCATTGTACACCACTTGTTTCTTCTGTTTCGCTTAAATTCCCTTTTGAACTATAGCGACTCTTTAACGTCCACGACTTCACTTCGCGACGTTACACTTGTTTGCGGTTTCCATTTTCGCGTACACTACACTCAAATTTACCGAAACCACCGTACTATTTTTGCCGAAATTCCTTCTGAATTTCGCAAAGTATTTTCACACGTCCACGACTTAAAATTCTTTCGCTCGAAGGACCATGTTTAATCTTGACGGACCATGCTACTCTCGATGGACCGTGCTCTAACAATGAGTAAAGAACAAGACAAAGCTTCGATCAATACTAATTTATTAAAACAAAAACATAACAATATAAACCTAACCTACAGTGAATATAAAACAAAAATAGAACTTATAATAAATTGATACTGTGTACATTTAAATAGTACAATAAATTACATTTTGTCGGTCGCTGGAAAACCGTGCAACTGTCATAGTACTTTGCCCCCGCTGAAGTAAGCAAGTCTGTGCTTACACACTTGTTGTTTAAATTGTTTCAACATGCGGAAATATTTTGTTGCAATTTCCTTGAGCCATAGATCCAGTTAATGACCTATTGCATCTTGCCATACATTTGTGTTTTACAGAAAAAAAGGAAATAATCTGTTTGACGATGGTTAAACACACAATTTAAATCTAAATGGCTGTTACTGTAAATAAAATACTATAAAAATTATTTTAATCGTTGTTTTACCCTTGTCTTTTGATTATTCATTATATAATTTACAGTTATAGTTCTTTATGTTAAAATTGTGTATTATTAGTTCCTAAAAATCTAAAAATCAGTGGCTCCATCTTACACATTTTACGTGAAGGGACGCTAGCTTTTGACAGGTTGTTATCAGCTGTCCATACTGATTCATTTCTATACTGTGGTTTAATCAAGCAATAATCTAGTTAGCCATTGTAATAAAAGTTTTGACATTAAAGTCAGAAATTTGAGTTTAATAGTTTTTTAAGCAGAAATTTTAAAATAATTTTCATTTTTAAATTGTGTTACTTTATAATTTTGTTTTATTGTTATTTGAATTTGCCGTTCTGTGAATAGTTTTTATCATTTGAAACAATAATAAAAACATCATGAGAAATTTGACTCGAGAAGAATGCGCCCAAGCTGTGGTTTTGTTGGAGGAAGGATGGAGCTACAGAAGAGTTGGTAAAAGGTTTGGTGTATCTCATACGTCAGTTTCGCGTATGATACAAAGGTACAGAGAGACAGGAAGTCACCTTAGAAGACCTGGGCAAGGAAGAAAAAGGAAAACCACTCCTATCCAGGATAGATTTTTAAGAATATCTGCGCTAAGGGAACGCTTTGTAACTGCCAGGAAGCTACAAACTGAGTTCCGTGACGTAGAAGGAATTCAAATCAGTACCGAAACTGTTAGAAAAAGACTTAAGGAGGATAATTTAACACCCCATATTCCTGCTCGTGGTCCTGCATTGACTGAAGAACACCGCAGAGCCCGATTAGAATTTGCTAGAGAGCACATAAATTGGCAAAGAGAGGATTGGGAGTCTGTTCTTTTTACGGATTAGTCAAAATTTTACTTTTACAATTGTGATAGACGTGTTCGTGTGTATCGTGGACCAAATGAGCGGTACGCACAGTGTAACATTCAGAATACCACATTGTTTGGTGGAGGCTCAGTAATGGTTTGGGGTGGTATTTCCTTACAAGCTCGCAGGGAGTTGTTGTAAATAATGAATCTATAAATGCGGACCGTTACATAACAGACATTCTTGAAGAGCATGTCGTACCATATGCCTCTTATATTGGTCTAAATTTTGTGTTAATGCAAGATAACGCAAAACCCCACACTGCCCGAATTGTTAAAGATTACTGGAATGAGGCAGAAATCAATGTTTTGGATTGGCCAGCTCGAAGCCCTGACCTGAATCCTATTGAGCATGTTTGGGACATTCTCGGGAAACATTTAAAAAATCTTCCACATCCTCCTGTCCATCTTCAAGAGGTAGGTCCTCAACTAAACGAAATTTGGAATAACTTAAATCAAGAAGACGTAAGTTCGTTGATTTTGAGTATGGAACGAAGATGTGCAGCGGTTATTCCAAGTAGAGGTGGAAATACGCGATATTAAGATGTTTTTTGTAACTTTTATAACGGCGTAACTTTAATAAAATTTTGTTTTCGGTTTGTTTTTCTATATTTGGACACACACATTAGATATTAATTTACTTTAAACAAATGTTTTTGTTAAATTATTCTTAATTTCGTACCAATTGGTCGAATACATGTTTCAATTTTCAAAAAAAATTCAAGTGGTGCGTTAATTTATTGGAGCAGTGTACATAAAAAAAAGAAAATTACTTTATTTTGTTACCGTTTTAAGAATAGTTTTTCGTTGCTTAAAATAACAGTTATTTTTTAAAAAATAGCTATTCTTAATATGTTTTTGAAATAACAAATTTAGATCAAAAATAACTGTTATTTTTCTGGAAATTTAACAGTCTGTTACTACTATTTATAAATAACATTTTAAAAATAACAAATAAAAAAATAACAACTCATTACTACTTTATTTTGTTACCGTTATTTATAATACTTGTTAGTTGCTTGTAATAAAAGTTACTTATTTTTAAATAATACTTATTTATAAAATAACAGTTTTGGGCTAAATGTAGCTGCTATTTTTTGAGAGAAGTAACGATCTGTTAATATTATTTATAAGTAACAGTTATTTTTATCTGTTATTTTTAAGAAATAAAATAACAAACTATAACTATTTTATTTTGCTACCGTTTTAATAATAATGGCTAGTTGATTTAACAAACAATTTAGACTAAAAATAACTGTCATATTTTGAGCAAAAGTAACAGTTCGTTAATGTTATTTACAAATAACAGTTAAAAAGTAAATATAGCAGTGACTTAACTCTTTAAAATAAAATGTATTTTTTAATAACAGTTTAGACTAAAAATAACGGTTATTTTTAACTAATATAACAGTGTGTTGTTGTTATTTATAAATAACGATTATAATATTACAAAAAAAAATGTTTGTTATTTGCTTAAAATAACAGTTCTTTTTTAAAAAAATGGTTATTTTTGAAATAACTGTTATTTTTTAGAGCAGTAACAGTGTGTTACTGTTATTTTTAAATGACAGTTATAAAATAACGAACCAACAAGTAACAAACCGTCACTACTGCAGATATTTTAACTTTTTTTTTCATAAAGTACATTTTAAAATAATACAAATTTTTTTCAAAAATTTATATTTTGTAGAACGTTTTTTTAAATACTACAGTTTGTCTATAAATGCTTGAATTTTATGGTGCAATAGAAGCAATTAACTTTTTGCGTCTTTGGACGTAAAGAAACGGTGATACTAGCGCACACTGGTTTTCACAACAATCCTTATTAAATTCTTCGTAAACTAGTTTGTAAGATAGAATCATAAGTTTCAAGCACTTCTGAAGAAAAATTTAAATTTAGGGAATTTGTAATTAGATAAGATTACAAAGTTATAATGAACAAAACATAAATTACTTTTTTTTTAAATAAATACGATATTATTATCTGATGTATGTAGAAGAAAATAAATATCAAAGTGGCGCAAATACCTAATCGGTGAATTAATCACAAATCCTCGCTTTCCCAAACTTTACCGCTTCGCGCTTACTGAAAACCTCTTGAATTAATTGTGGGAAAAGAAAAAGTGGGTAAGTAATCATTCAAACCGTTATGCGGTTACTTTATGTCAAATTTTGGTAATAATAATCATGTATAGATAAATTCCACAAATTTCGGATTTATTAGACCCCCCTTAAAGTTTCTGACAGGTGGAGAGACTGATCAGCCTTAAAACCAGTCTAATTTAATAACAGCACAGCATGGTATGAGAGAAATTGCCAAGTTCAATGCCATCTATTGATTGATGAAAGTATATAATCAGGCACGAAACGTGAGGAAATTTAACCTCTTACAACTAGATACATTTCCAAGATTTCGTATTCTGAATATTTACCAGAAATTCAAGAGCCATCAACGAGAAAAAATAGATAAAGTTGATTCTTTGAAAACTTGAGATTATTGAAATTTAATTCGATCGCAGTGGCCTTTTATTCAAGTTTAATCATATTAGAAACAATTTCCAGCACGAAATACGGAAATTAAATAGGTACTCGAGTTTCAAGGGTATAAACACGAAAAGCAATAAAGTTCCAAAACTTGAGCAATAGAGTGGTTTATTGAAGAAGAGAAAGGTTTGTAGTTTGAGTTATTTTGTACAAAAAAAATTGTAGTTGAGAAAGTAGGGTTTTTTGATTGAATTCTAATTGAAAATTATTATGACTCGTGTGCGGTTGAGTTATGTAAGTTGTTACCGATGCTCGACACACCTCAAAGATAAATAAAAACGGAAGAGATATTGATAAATGTGTTTTATAAAAAAAACAGAAATTTAAACATTTTTGTAATAAATAATAAAAGAATTAAAAATTTAAGTTAATCTCACAAGTTTAATTAAAATAAATTCTTTATGTGTCATCATCAGAGCCTAAACATGTATTACAGGGTGTCCCAACTCAAATTTGCACCTTCTAAAATCCCTGACTTTGTTCAAGTTTTAAAAAAATGCTAAAACAGATTAGTTTTAACTTAAAAAGAAACTAAATTTTATTATTGTTTTAAAGTTATTACCACATCTCTTTAGCGCTCACAGCCACAGGGTTGCCAACAGTTCTTTATTTCAAAGGATAGTCCTTTAATTTTATAAACTGTCCTTTAGTCTTTAACATGTACTTAAAGAACATAATTTGTCCTTTTATTAAGTTTTTTTTTACCAAAGAGAAACGAGCAAGCTTTAGAAAATTGACATACCTATTTGTCATTGGTTGATTTCAAAATAAATTATTTGTCTAGACGTCCTTTTAAGACACCAAAAATAAATTTTAAGTACTTATAAACAAACAAAAGTTCTATCCAGATTTGAGTTATGAAACCTACATAAATAGGGTATTTAATGGTAGAGAGAAAAAAACAATAAGAAGAATTACGACCGGTGGAAAAAGAAAAACAGAAGTAGATTCTAGACGAATTTGAAAAAGTAGGTTTTATAAAAAATTGTACAAAAGATGACCTAATGACAAAAAAAACTCGGAAGATTAATATGTATATTGTACAAGAAAAAAAACAAAGAAAAATTTTAAAAACATAGTTTAGACAATTCTAAAAGAACTGTAAATACTAGGCCTATAGAAAAAAATAAAGAATCACAAAACTAACAAATGGAAGAAAAGAAGAAAAAATACAACTAAAACAAACGATAAAAAAGGATTTAAGAAGTTGAAAACGTCAATTGGAAAGTCCTGGAGAAATAAAATTCTAGGCAAATTTGAAAAACAATATTTGTAAAAAAATACAAAATAGAAAAATGACTACTAAAAGAAAAGAAAAGTTAAGAATAGTAAAAACCAAGAAAAAATCTAGATTAATAAAAGAATAGTTTTTCGAGCTGAATACTCAGAAAAGTCTTGGTAGATACAAAGCAATTCTAATAATTTTCGCTCCAAACATTCAAAAAATTTTTATTTGAGTTATTTATTTTAAAGTTTTTAGTAGAATTTTAAAGCTGGAGAAGACACTTTGTACTCTTTTTTTATAAAAATTGTTGTAAATATTTATTTTTGTAATAATCGTTGTCTTTGGCTTCAAAAGTGTATGTAGTTTATGGTCCTTCGAGCCAGATAAAGAAGAACATCTTATTTTTTGGCTTACAAAGTGTGTTCAAAACTGTATGGTTCTTCGAGCGAGATGTAGAAAAAAGTTTGAGTATAGACGGGATATTTTGCAATAGTCCTATTTATGACACTCTAATTTTAGACGTTTATTTTTGTTTTTGTTATTTTACAACCAAAGTTTCAGGGCTTATTGGACCTTATAAACACTAAAACATTAAAAAAGACTTAATTTTTTATAAATAAGTAAACGGAAATACACAAACAAAACATAAAATTTTGGGACACTTTATATTTTATATTTCTT
Organism: Tribolium confusum; assembly: GCA_029207805.1. Classification (NCBI taxonomy): domain Eukaryota; kingdom Metazoa; phylum Arthropoda; class Insecta; order Coleoptera; family Tenebrionidae; genus Tribolium; species Tribolium confusum. The sequence goes on along the minus strand of JALGAY010000007.1, from coordinate 1,890,390 downwards.
CTATTTTAATATAAAAACTGTGTTAAAAATTGATGATCCTTTAAGCAAGATATTGAAAAAAGTCTGAGATTAGAAGACTTGACCACACTGTTAAAAACACTTTCAAAAAACTATTTTTTTGGTGGCACCTTTAATGTTGCTGAGCGTATTAAAATAAATTGCGTAAAAAAATTGTGACAGTTTTAGAATGAAAAATAAAATTGTTAGCATAGACTTAAAATGGCGTAAAAGCATTGTTTTGTAGCTCTAGAATTTAAAATTAATTCTTGCCGAAAGCTAAAATTTTCTGGGAGTTTTCACTAAATCAAAAATAGGTTTACGTAAAATTTCTTTTCAATTAATTACTCAAGTTTCCAAGTAAGAAAATTTCCTGAAAGTTTTGATAAACAATAATAAGTTAATTATGCTGAACTAATTGGAGTTTTAAGCGTTTTGCTTTTATACCTACTTATATTACAAGCGGCTATGTATGAATTATAAATTCTCTATTTAGTTTTTCTAGTCATAAAGAACTGTGTAAAAAGGTTAAAAAATTATAAAAAAAATTATTATTTAGAAAGCCTTCTTAACAAAAAAAAATATATATATAGATAATCAGGTCCTGTATCTTGTAATCGAGGCTTTTTAGAAACGAAGTGTGTAAAATTTGTTTTAGAAAGTAGGTATTCAACTTGTTAGAAGAGCTTGTAATAATGGTTGTATAACAAACAAAAACAATTTTTTTTTAGTTAAAAGTAGACAAATTAGAAATTAAAGTGTTATTTAAAGAACAAATGTTGCAACCACCCTTTTTGTGATACGAATGTTACAATGAAAAGACTATAGCACCTATTTTTTCTACTGTGCTATTTTCAAAAGTATTTGTTATATTTTTTTATCTGACATCTGCTCTTATCTATCTAGTAAATTTTATATTAAACATTTTTGTTGGCAACATTGCAAAATTTATAGATTTTTAAATATGTAAAACGTTTTTGTGCTGATAACACAAAAAGTTACCAAAAACAATTTTACAAAATTAAAAATTGTAGCAGTGTCTTTTGAGATCGACTACAAAACCAATTATTAGTGGCGTTTATTAATATGGCCGGCTTTTTAAGTCTGGAAATTGTTGTAAATGTTTTTTTGCGTTTTTGTTGACTGATTTGTACACTACTCCAATAAATTAACGCACCACTTGAATTTTTTTGAAAATTGAAACATGTATTCTAGCAATTGGTACAAAATTAAGAAAAATTTAACAAAAACATTTGTTTAAAGTAAATTAATATCTAATGTCTGTATCCAAATATAGAAAAACAAACCGAAAACAAAATTTTGTTAAAGTTACGCCGTTATAAAAGTTACAGAAAACATCTTAATATCGCGTATTTCCACCTCTACTTTGAATAACCGCTGCACATCTTCGTTCTATACTCAAAATTAACGAACTTATGTCTTCTTGATTTAAGTTATTCCAAATTTCATTTAGTTGAGGACCTACCTCTTGAAGATGGACAGGAGGATGTGGAAGATTTTTTAAACGTTTCCCGAGAATGTCCCAAACATGCTCAATAGGATTCAGGTCAGGGCTTCGAGCTGGCCAATCTAAAACATTGATTTCTGCCTCATTCAAGTAATCTTTAACAATTCGGGCAGTGTGGGGTTTTGCGTTATCTTGCATTAACAAAAAATTTGGACCAATATAAGAGGCATATGGTACGACATGCTCTTCAAGAATGTCTGTTATGTAACGGTCCGCATATATAGCGCCATTATTTACAACCACTAATTCCGTGCGAGCTTGTAAGGAAATACCACCCCAAACCATTACTGAGCCTCCACCAAACAATGTGGTATTCTGAATGTTACACTGTGCGTACCGCTCATTTGGTCTACGATACACACGAACACGTCTATCACAATTGTAAAAGCAAAATTTTGACTAATCCGTAAAAAGAACAGACTCCCAATCGTCTCTTTGCCAATTTATGTGCTCTCTAGCAAATTCTAATCGGGCTCTGCGGTGTTCGGCAGTCAATGCAGGACCACGAGGAGGAATATGGGGTGTTAAATTATCCTCCTTAAGTCTTTTTCTAACAGTTTCGGTACTGATTTGAATTCCTTCTACGTCACGGAATTCAGTTTGTAGCTTCCTGGCGGTTACAAAGCGTTCCCTTAGCGCAGATATTCTTAAAAATCTATCCTGAATAGGAGTGGTTTTCCTTTTTCTTCCTTGCCCAGGTCTTTTGAGGTGACTTCCTGTCTCTCTGTACCTTTGTATCATACGCGAAACTGACGTATGAGATACACCAAACCTTTCATCAATTCTTCTGTAACTCCATCCTTCCTCCAACAAAACCACAGCTTGGGCGCATTCTTCTCGAGTCAAATTCCTCATAATGTTTTTATTATTGTTTCAAATGATAAAAACTATACACAGAACGGCAAATTCAAACAACAATAGAACGAAATTACAAATTAACACAATCTAAAAATGAAAATTATTTTAAAATTTCTGCTTAAAAAACTATTAAACTCAAATTTCTGACTTCAATGTCAAAACTTTTATTACAATGGCTAACTAGAGTATTGCTTGATTAAACCTTCTCAACCAAAGTTGTCAAATGTATATAGTTTTAATTTTTTTACTTTATTTTTAAGTGGTGCGTTAATTTATTGGAGCAGTGTATTTTTTAAAGAATAATCTTACTACAAAGGTAATAGCTTTGTGATAGCTTAATTTTAAGCCACATTAACTGTTGTCTTGTATTTTATGAATCTTTTATAACTAATGCTAATTTTTATAAATTACATAAAATTCAAAATTCTTGTTTAAGAGATTGTTATAATGTAAAACGTCAAGAGCATGTAACACCTTATCTGCGTAAGTCTGTCTGGCTTAGCATCAAAAATAGATATAAGTTCTTTTTAAGTTGCTTAATTTTTAGTATTATCAAAAATAAAACATCTGATATCTTATATAATAAAATTGTACTCCGAAAAAATATTCAAGATCGCATAACTAGGTAAGTAGATACAACGGATTTTTGCACATTCGAAAGCATAGCACGGAATTATCTAAGTCATCATTTTTCTATTTATGTCCTAGGATTTACAATGACCTTGATAATTAATTTAAATATGATAATTTTAAAACTTTTCAAAGGAAATTAAAAATAACTTTGTTAGAATAGTAATTAGAATTAGTATTATTAGAATATAATAACGAACTAAAATGGAAAACATTTCGCTGAACTAATTTTTAGTCCTTTTGTAGCCTCTTTTTTATTTGCTTTTGTAATTTATTTGTTTATTTTGTATCTATTTCTTTTGTATGATTTATGGCTGCAATAAACATTATTATTATTATTATTATTATTATTAGATAGAAATATTGGAAAGTTATGTTATGTTCAAAATCGTCAAATTTATTTAATAAATTAACCAAAAACATTGTTTAAAACCAGGAATCTAACACTTTTTAACTGTATTTCAAACAATATTTAGAAGAAATGTTTTATTATATCATTATTTTGAAAAATTCTGGTTGCTTTACCACTAAACGATCGTCATTTTTATACTAATCTATACAACTCTAAAACTAGCTGCGAGTACTTATTAATACGTCAAGTCTTTTTTTGAAATTGTTTTTCTAATACCTAAATAGATCAAAGTTTTTCTAATTTTAAACTACTTTTTTTTGAAATTTACGTACCTAAGTGATTCCCCATAGATAATTTATAAAGACACATTTCTTATTGTGCGTTAGAACCCTGCACGACTCTTATTAAACTTGTTTAAACTCGTTTTAACATCAAATTCTTGAAAAGAAGCTCACAAAAGCTCAAGCAACTCATTGCAAGGCTAGCTCTTCTTTATAATTTGTTTAAAACAGTGAGCTTTTCCCATTTATGTGTGCTTTATTTTTTGACTGTGAACGTCGCCACTGGTCGCTATTTTGTTGAATCCAAGTTGGTATAGGATTGGTTGTTATGACGCTTTCAATAAACAAAAATTTATTAACGCAAAACATTTCTCGCATCCGTTTAAATTTTTTTTGTTATTTTTCGGTTCAAATGATAGTGAATTTTAGGCTTTTATTCGTACAAAGTTTTGTGTTCTATTAGGTACAAAGCTAGACCTGATATTGGTTCATGGGGGTTCTCCTTAGCTAGAAAAGCCATAGCTTCTACTAAAATTGGTACAACAGTGATGTCTAAATACTGCCGATTTGTTAGTGACCCTAAATCATCCTGAGTTTTTTTTTGAATGGGAATTTTAACTACTTTCCATTACCATTGTAAGCAAAGAAAAGGAAAATATACGTTTTGTAGTCGTAAATTGTAACAATTATCAATCACCCGTGATTGGACCGAGTCAATGGGTGTTGTCTAGGACGTTGAGCCAATCTGGGTAGCTTCTTCAGGAATTGAGGAACCACTGGGTAGAATTGTTCTCAAAATACGTTTCGTAGTTGTAAATTGTAGCAATTATCAATTATTTGTGATTAAACCGAGTCAATGAGTGTTGTCTACGATGCTAACTTGAGTAACTTCTTCAGGAATAGAGAAACAATAACTCACAATCGGTAATTATAAAATAAAATATTTACCTGTTTTTGAATATAGAAAAATGTTTGATAGATTTGCCCAACTTCTCAAAAATCTTTTCCCTAAAATAGTGGAATTTCATGCTTCTTACTAAGAAACAGAAGGGTAAAATGGTAAAAGTTTTGCTTCTAGATTTAGAGGATTAATGCCTTTGTTTCTCCCTAATCTTCTTACTTTGATTACTACCTGTTTTGTTATTTGTTTGAATAAACTTGTTAAACAAATATTTAGTATTTCAATTATTAAACCTTTTTTATCTCTTTTGTTAAATTTAAAAAACAAATTTTTTGTAAACTTTTCCAAAAACAGTTATTTTACGGACAATTTTGAGTCCGGAAAATGAGTCTTTCGGACTGATGCTGGAATTCTAAATCACTACGCTACTCCATCGGAGTAGCGCAAAGTTACGCCATCTAATATAAAGAGTACAGTAAAGTTACGACATTGCTCCTAGCAACTCAAATTACACCGGCGTAAATCTGATTTAGAATTAAGCCTTGATTTAGAATTGTCATGACAATCTTTGAGGATCACTTGGATAAATAAAGCATAATGGTTGAATATAAAAATTAAAAAACTTTATTAAATGTAATATCGAATAGTTACATCAAGATTAGGTTTGAAAGGTGTGTACATTAATAACCAAAAAATCATTTATAATTTTCAATAGATACTTATTTCATTTCGTAAAATAAAAATAAAATAAACAATTTTGCGCACATTTAAAGCAGTTACCAACCAAAAAAAATGTTTGAGGGTGTCGTGTTAATTTCCTTTTAACGTTGCAACTTCGGTAGTAACATATTTTGTTACTCGATAATGATTTATTAGTTTCCTTCTCTCCTATTAACCTTCTGCACACCTTTTTTTTTCAATTAATTCTTCTATATATGACTCTGCTGTTGATGATGATCTGAAGTTAGAGTAATTATTTAGAATAAAAAAACAATGATTTTGTGAAAAACTGACCTTCCACCTCCTAGACGTTTTAACAAAGTTAAATCAACGTTAACATCTAACGCCAGAGTCGCAAAATTTTTTCGAAAGCAATGTCCTGTATATTCTGTCGAGTTTGGTAGTTTCAGAAATTTAGCAACAATAGAGAGCATTTTTTTAAAATGATAGATTCCTACACTTGTACTGCGTAGAGTAAGATTAGACTAAAGGCGGCTAACAACTACAATCCGGCCCTGTAAATAGTCTGGTTACTATGATAACATGGAATAAATACAAAGCTCACTAATTTCACTAATTTCGAAAAATATTTGTTTAAATTACATAATTTATACGAATTTCTTTTTGGGCGCTTTAACACGAAAATGTTGTTTGTAACACTTACCTAAGTAGTTATTTTGCAGACTCGTTTGCTATTTCGGAAACGGCTTTGCTTCGTCTCAAAACAGCAACGACTCGTATTATTCTTCAAAAATTCAATTTTAGATACTTGTTACAAAAATAAATATTTTATGAGAAGTGTTACCTGCAGAGCTTTATCAGAAATTTTTTTTTTAACTTTTTAAATAGCTGGTGGTGGTATTTGTTTAAATTTTTAACAAATAAATATTTGTAATGTTTTTTTGTTTAATAAAACACTGTATTAACAATTTTTTATAAAGTTACAAATTTTTCGAACCCGGCGCATCCACCATTTTCAATCTTTTTTAAAAATTTACAAACAGTTGTAGGTGATTACATTTTAAATAAATATCTGTTTATTTAATTTCAGGATAAATATGTGAATCCTTTCGAAACACTTAACTCTTCCCATCCATCAGCCCAAAATGGAAAATCAATTCTGGACCCTTCGCAAATTGTTGAGCACTTTTCGCAAAGATCAACAACACTACTACACCGACAAATTGGCAATTCTACGAAGCGTGCGGTCTTCAGAGACACCACCGGGAGACATACAATCGTCACCAACCGGAGAGACCTTCAAAGAGTACGTGGTTTCCGAACAAACACCCGGAGAATTGCAACGACATGGTAAATATTTATCGCGGATGCTTCTCGGGTTAAAAACACAAGAGGTAAAGATGCGAATTTATAAAAAGATAGGAAAATTGCAAAAGTCCCGGGACGTACCTATTCGACATGGGATGGTCTAATTAATTTCCTGGAATAGGGAGGAAGCGAGGAATTATTCAGGAATGCCTTCCGGTGCAGTTTTATAAATTATTACGTAATTTAGAATTTTTAGTGTGTCAAATTTATTGCTAATCAAACCGGAAAATTTTTGCAATCTCTCTTGATATTTTTAATTGAGTTTGGTCACGACGCGCTTTTTTATAGCTTGCTGTAAAGAACAGGAGCGGATTTAAACGTAATTTTTATAGGCTGCATATCTTTTGTTTAAAATATGTGTCTTTGCTTCTATTTTTTAAATATATTTTTATAGTTTTTCTATCATTTAATTGCAGTTTTTTTCTGTTTTTTCATAATTATTTTTTGTTGTTTTGTTTTTGAAACGAATTGTTTTAATTTTTTTTGTTTTTGTCGCTGTTTTTAAGTGCTTTTGAATCTTTTTTATTTTGTTTTTTCTCCTATTATTTGTTGCAAACGTAAATTTTGTTATTCTTCTTTTTTTTTTCTTAAAATCTTTTTTTGTATTCATGTTTCTTTTTATGTTTGTTATATTGTAATAAAAATTATTAGAATTATGTAAAGATAAAGGCAAAGATGCGGTAGAGGGCTCCCAATAAGCAATATTAGCCCAGGACTACCAAACTTAGCTATCCGTCCCTGTCAAACAATAAATTCTAAAAAAAAATAAACAAAACGACCAGTGTTTTCCCTATTTTACCAATTCAAAGAAAATTGTGTCCGCAATTTCATTTCGTAGCTTTTAATAATTACAATCCTCCCGACTGAAAGTTGTGTTGAGATAACAACTCACCCCAAAACTCTGTTTTCATTTGGAATTATTTATCAACATTTAGAAACAAATAAAACACTTTTATTTAATTCTTCTGACACAAAACAATCCAATTTACAAGCTAAATCAACAAAAGCTATCAGTCAAGGTCGAAACGTTGCCTCTTCCTTCGATGGAAATAGAACGGTCGGGTTTCTAAATTAAGTCAGAATTAAAATTTAATTAGAGGATAGTGTTCGGATTAATTGTGGTGAAAATTATTGTTCGGATAGAGACAGAATAATTTGGTTTTTATTAGAGAAATGACATGCTTATTTCATTTAATCGGGGCGTAAATATGGAGGAAAATGAGAGAAAAGAGCATATTTTTTAATTTTTTTAATTAATGTAATTACAATAACAAAACACATTTTTTTGTTACAGCTTTTTAAAACAATAACTTTTTGATTGTCAATTTGATTGCTAAATGACGTACTTTTACGCACTAGTGCGTAAAAGTGATATACTTTTAAGCACTAGTGCGCAAAAATGAAAAATACATTTTTTATTTTACTTATTTGTTATTTGTTATAAACATTAAAAGTACAATTACTTAAGTGACTAAATGGAACATTTAAAAATTTTAGATTTCTTTTTTGAACTTCAATACAAGTGAAAACGGTACTTGTAAACGCCACTTCAAATTTGCTATTTTTGACCCAGATTCTTCTTTTCTTTGATACAGTTTTTTCCTTTCTCATAATTTTCATAGAAATTGCGTTTTTGCTTTCACCAGAGTTTTCTATGTAACTTTCTGCAATAGAACTCTATCGCCATTTCCATATTTTTTGAGTAATGTAATATCTGCTTCTGAATCTGTTAAGAGTGTTGCTGAACAACAGCGAAAGCAGTGCCCGGTATATTCTTTTGCATGTATCACAGAACTTAATCACAGAACTCAAGTTGACAGTTTGTAATTTTATAAAGACAGTAAACAATGAAATTTACATCTGTAGCAACCTGCCGTTTGCTTACTGTACAATGTAAATGTTCGATTGAGAACATTATTTTTGAAAGAAAAGTCTGTTATGAAACGCTGTAACAAAAAATCTTGAATGCAATACGTTGCAAAATCGATATCTTTTAAGCTCTTGACGTATTGGATTATTAGCTATTAACTTTGCGAACCGTGTTTACAATGTTTATGAGATAAGGATACAAATCCATTCAATTTTATAGTGTTAGTAGTTTTTTTACAGAGATATGATTGATTTGACTCCACATTCCCCTAAAACACAATTTATTTTCCTTTTAACAATTTCCTGATTGTATTTACAAAATCACTCCGACCTGAATTAAATGTCAAAAGCCCTCCCAATTTAATTTTTTTTTCCTCGCAGAAATTCTGTATTCATCAGTGGCAGTTGGCGTCCTCTTGATTGTCTTTATCTTGGTGGCGATAATATTTTTTATTCGCCGTCAGAAAACGAAAAATGCTGATGAAGAGCATGCCGCTTCCAGTATTCTTGTTTATCCATCTCAACAAGGAACAGCTCCGCAATTTTTGTAAGTCATTGATGGAGTTTTTTAGCGAGTTCTTATACTAATAAATTTTTGAAATCCAGAACGAAAGAAATACATTTCAGTCTTCCACCTTTAAGAAGCACCTCATTGGGCGACCTCACTGAACCGGATGATTCCGATGTAGACACCGAAAATTTACTGCTTCCACCAGTTTCGAATCAGAGATCGAATTCTTTCAGTAAGCTGCTCATGTAAAAAAAACAAATTTAATTAACACGAGTTCTGTTTTATTTCGGTTTTTTATATCTTAAATAAATAGAACAAGTGGGCGAGAAAGTACGCGATTTTCTAAGACTCAAAGACATTAAAATGACAAAATATATTGTTTTATAGAACTTAACGCTCTCTACAAAAAAGGTCTCTTGTGGTTAATCGATGACTCTAACCACTTAGAAGACATTCGCATTTTCAAAACCAAAATTTGAGACTAAATCCTCAATTTTTTTTAAATAGTTGGAGTAATCGATTAATCATAAAACACTTTTTTTAGAGCGTTTAATTTCCTACAAAATTATATGTTGCGCATTTTCTAATGTTTATTTATCTACGAGTTATAAAATTTAGAAGTAAAAAAGAAATTTTGCTAAATTCTTCAAACTTTGACTTCTGATATCTTCTAAACAGTAAGAGTTATAAAAAAATTGTAAGATTCCTTTTTTAGAGCGTGTAATTTTCTATAAAAAATGTAAATAAAATTTTTCTGTACGATCAAGTAGTGACGAGATATGGATTTTTCCAAATAGAACTAAAGAAAAAATAGAAAACTAAAATGAGAGAGTTCTTCCTATTAAAATTAAAAGCTCATCTTTAAAAAACATATTAGTTAAAATAAAATATTTATTTGGTCCACCCTAATACTTAGTTTGTTATTTATTATCTCTGAAGAAAGATAAAAAATTGTCCGAAACGTTGCTCATATTTTCATTACACTAAAATTTTTGAGTAAAACTTGAGAGATCACATGATCAATCAATTTATTTATTAGGTTGTTACGGATTGGGGGTGATAGAACCAGCGTTGTATAAGAGCACGCTAGATTTAGATGAGATCCAATGGCCTGAAGGACATATTGGAAGGATCTGGTTTTCACTGAGGTATGAACCGCAGACTGAGAAATTATTAGTTTCCTTGCTCAAGGCGAAAAATTTACCATCAAGGACAGTAGGAACTGTCAATAGTTGCGACCCTTTTGTTCGGTAAGTAATCACTTTTTTTCCATATAAAACAGTTTATAATTAATGTAGCGTGCGTTCAAATAAGTTTGTTGTTATAGTAGGTCAAATATAACAACCGAAAACATAAAATTAACAATTTTATTTCTTTTCTGTTATTTTAAATACATAAAAAATATTTGAATCGAATTTGTTTTTAATTAATTAATAATTTAATTAACTTAACTAATAATTATTAATAATTTTATTTTATAAATTAATTTATAATTAATATAACGAGCGTTTAATTAAATTTGTTTTTCTAGTAGGTCAATGTTAACTAGCTGGAACCAAATTCATTTGTTTTCTGGTATTTTAAACAAAACGTATCAGAATGCAATTAGTTTTTAATTATTAAATTATTTAATTATTTATATCAATTAATAAATTAGTTTAAATTAACGTAAAAAGTGTTTAAATAAATTTGTTGTTATTGTAATTATCACAAATTATATCATAAAATCACTGACTTTATTTGGTTTTTGTTATTTATAATAAAATAATATTAAAATACAATTATAATTAATAAATAATTTAATTAATTAATAAGTCAGTTTATCAGTTAATTAATGTAAAGAACCTTTTCAAATTTGTTGTTATAGTATACGCTTAATTCCAAGAAATTAGAACATGAAATTCACCAATTTTATATGATTTTTATTATTTTAAATCAATAATATCAGAATTTAATTATAATTAATTAAGAATTTATCTAATTAGTTAATAAATTAGTTTATAATTAATGTAATAAACGTTTAAATCAATTTGTTTTCATAGAAGCTCAACTATAACAAATTAGAACATGAAATCATTAATTTTATATGGTTTCTGTAATTTTAAATTAATAATATTAACATTTAATTGTAATTAATCAATAATCTATTTAATTAATTAATTAATAAGTTTATAGTTAACGTAATGAGCGTTTAAATTAGTTTGTTGTTGTAACAGTTCAACTATAACAAATTAGAACAGGACATTTCCATTTTTTTTATTTTAGGTAAATAATATTAATTAATTTAAATTTAAATTAATTTAAATTAATTTGTTGTTGTAACAGTTCAAATATAACAAATTAGAACAGGACATTTCCATTTTTTTTATTTTTTTTATTTTAGGTAAATAATATTAATTAATTAAATAATTAATTAATCAGTTTATAATTAATGTAAAAAGCGTTGAAATAAATTTATTGTTACTGTAAGTTAAAAATAACAAATTAGATTATGAAATCACCAATTTTTATTTGGTTTCTGTTATTTTAAATCAATAATATTAACATTCAATTATAATTAATTAATAATGTACCTAATTAATTAGTTTATAATTAACGTAATTAGCGTTTAAATTAAGTTATTGTTATAGTAATTCAATTATAACAAACTAGAACACGAAATCACCAATTTTTATTTCTATTATTTCCAATAAAAATATTAAAATTCAATTTAATTAATCAATAATTTAAATTAACAAATTATTTTATAGTTAATGTAACGGGTGCTCAAATAAATTTGTTATACTAGGACAAGTAAAACTGCATAAGATCTAAAAACACGAATTTATTTTAAGTAATAAATATCAGAATCGAATAGATTTTAATTAACAAATAACATAAATAATTAATTTGTATCTTTGATTATTAATTAGCTTATAATTTATGTAACGAGCGTTCAAATAAATTTGTTGTTATAGTAGCGTAAGTATAACAAATTAGAACATGAAATCGTCAATTTTATCTGCTTTTTTTGTTATTTCAAGAAGGTAAATATTACTAAAATTTAATTATGATTAATTATTAATTTAATTAATTAAATAATTAATCAATTTATAATTAATGTATCGAACGTTTAAATAAATTTAATAAGTACGTCAAGTACAACAAATTAGAACACGAAATCACCAATTTTGTTTCTGTTATTTCAAATAAAAAATATTAAAAGCTAATTTTAATTAATTAACAGATCAGTTTATAGTTAATGTAACGAGTGTTTAAATAAATTTGTTATTATAGTAGGTCAAGTATAACAAAATAGAATACAAAATTACCATTTTTGTTTTCTGTTATTTTGATTAATATATATCAGAATCGAATTTGTTTTTAATTGATAAATAACATAATTAATTAATTTGTAATTTTAATTATTAACCAGTTTATATAATTAAAGTAAAGTGCGTTCAAATAAATTTGTTGTTTTAGTAGGCGAATTCTTACCAGCAAGAACATAAAATCACATTTGTTTTGTTTTTGTTACTTTGAGAAAAATTATCTGAAGCTATTTAGTTGTTAATTAATTAATAATTTTAATTAATAAAACAAGTTATAATTAATGTAACGAGCGTTTAAATAAATTTGTTGTCTAAAAATAGTAGATCACTTCTAACCAGTAAGATAATAAAATCACATAAAATTTGATTTGTTTTCTGTGATTTCAAATAAAAAATGTCAAAATTCAATTCGTTTTTAATTAATGAAATTAAAGCTCAGAGGGAAAGCTAAATGTAATAATTGCTTTATCCAGTCTCTCCCAACTTTATTCTTTGAACAATTAACCAACAGAGACGTCTTAATGACATTTCACTCATTGAATAAAAGGGAGATTTCAATACTAAACTCATATTTTGTCTAGATGAGTAGAAACATAAAGACGAGAGATATAAAAGCAAAAAAAATATTTCAAAACATTACGTAAAATAACGCAGTATTTGCAAGAAAGGACATACAAATTCACAAAGAAAAAAAAACAGTTTTAAGTTAAAAAACTCATGATGTGAAATTCAGTTCAAGGACTGAAATAAAGTTGTAAAATGGCAGGACAATTTCTGTTTTATTTTTCCGTGAATTGTTTCTGTTACGTTAAATTTTCAGTTGATTTATTGAGTTTGTATAAATGACTGATTTTTGACGTTTAAACAGTTAACTCTACAATAATTCTCAAAATTTAATAATCTCACAATCACAGGTAACTCACTAATTTCCTTGACGCTCTCTTTATCGGTTATTTATTTGTGTTTGCTGTCTTACTTTATTTATAATTATATATAAATATAAATAGTAATTTGTAAAAAAAATGGCGTTTTATGTATTACCAACTTTAAGAAATAAAAAGCAGTTTTAAACAGTTAAAAACACTTTTATATCGTAGATTGTGTCTTTATTAATGAGCACAACTGCTAAAGATAAAAGCATCCCTGCATGCACCTCTTTTCCACCCCTTTATTAAACTAATACATGAATAAACTTTGACATTTGCCCTTTTGTAGCTTGCACTTAATGCCCGACGAACGCCGCTACTTACAATCTAAACAAAAGAAGAAAACCTGCAACCCCTACTTTGACGAAACTCTGGTCTTCCAAGTATGTACAATCTCACGTTCTTATCAGCTGAAAATTACTGAAATTTACCTCAGTTTAGAATTTATAATATCTCTTCTGAAATAAATTTTCAGGTCTCGCAGAAAGACATGTCGGATCATACCCTGAAACTAACCGTAATCGACGGCAGCAGGACTAAAAGAAGATCCGAAATCGGGCATGTCACATTCCCCTTGAAAGATTTGGAAATTGGGGATGGAACCGAACAGCAACTTTTCAAATTGGACTTGGAGAAGGTATAGAGATGAAAGAGGAAGGTTTTAAGGGTTGAGGGTTTTATTTTACAGGAGCCGCAAGAGATTAAGTCGAATTTAGGCGAGTTGCTGGTCTCGCTGCTTTACAACGAAAATTTGAGTCGGCTTACTGCGACTGTGATAGAAGCGAGAGGTCTGAAGGTAAGATTACATTTTTAATTTCAATCAATAAAACGTTATGCACAGTCATTTTCTATTCAAAAAAAGTTGCTTTTTCATGTTTTACTTGTGTTTTGAGAGAATTGAATGAAAAGGTCAAATGGCGGCGAATATGTTTTATAATAAAGTGAAATGTTTCATTTCCTGCCAATCAAAAACGGGTTTGGAAATTTCACTAAAAGGTTACGGCAATACATTTGCGGAAACAATAAAGACGGAAGTGCAAATATTTAAAAAAAAAATTTCATTTCAAAAATTTAAAATTTTTAAAATACAGGTATTTGGGTTATTTTAGATTGTTAATGACGACAGTTGAGTTAATGTTTGATAAAATTAAGTGTTTTTGATATTAATGATTACGATAAAATTTCGTAAAAATTAAAATGGCGGCTTAACCATACCCAAATGTAGTGATAAAAACACGCTAATATTAAAAAAAATATTTAACAAAATTACATAAAGAAAAGAGCTGTGCTCAAGGATTTTAATGTAAAAGTTGTAAAATTTAAAATGCTGGATTTGAAAAGACCTACAATAAAGAAACGAGATAACAAAAACACAAAATTCCAGATCTAAAACAATCTTTAAGTCAGAAAATATAGATCTGTAAATTAGCAAAATCCAATTAAGTTCAGAAATTTTGGAAAAATTGTCTGAATTAATAAGCGAATATACGTAAATATCACATTTTTTAAAGAAGATAGCAACTCTAGATCTAGAAGTCGTTCAAAATTAGAGAGTATATTTACTAAAAACAGCAGAAATACAATAAGACTAGATAAAGGTGTTCCAATCGAGCAACAACGTCGAGAAACTGTATGTCGGTTTCGGAGTTTTTGCCCCTCATCAGTACAGTATATCCCGGAGCGTTGTGCTCGATTGGAACAGGTGGGAGAACTCGCTTATATCAAGCGAAGTCTGGCTACTAGTCGTACAGACAGACACAGTTTGTCATCTAACAAAGAGTGCTGGAAGATAGCGAGAGTTGGTATAATAATGTTGGCGGATAACAATGTTATCTCTTAGACTCTCGCTCGGCCACCAACATTATACCAACTTTCGCATCTTCCAACACTCTTCCGTTAGATGGCACACTGTGTCTGTCTGTACAACTACTAATAAGACTAGATATTTAAAAAAAATATATTGTAAACTAAGAGAATTTATACAAGAAATTATTTTTTTTAATGGAAAGAATTACAAATCTAAATCTTTGACTAGTTTAAAATTAAATAATATAAATCTAGAAAGTAGCAAAAGTTCAAAGGGATCAGAAAATGCAGAAACATATTCTAAACCAAAAGACTATATAGATTAAGAACTGTAGATATAGAACTAGCTTAAAAGAAATAAAAATTCTAAAAACAATAAGATTTAAAAAATTGGAAAATATTTTTAAAGAAAAATTAAGAAATTAGAAAAAACAACACCTAGGAAAGTAACAGAAGTAAAATAAGACAAGAAAATTTAAAAAGAATTTAAATCAAGAACATTTTCACATAAAATTATTGTTTCTAATAAAGATGATAGCAAATCTAAATTTTTGACCAGCACAAAATCAAAAAATATAGATTTAGAAAGTAGCAAAAGAAGTACCTTCTAAACTACAAAAATATAAACATCAAATTGTTTTTCTTTTGAATGAAACAATTCTAGATTTAAACAATCAAAAAATATAAAACTAAAAAATAGTAAAAGTAAAAAATCTTTTAAATTTTGAATTGTGACGTTTTTGATTCTATTCAAGTAACAACCGGTAAATAGAAACATTTATCATTTGTTGCCGATATAAGAAAATTTTTTGTAAACCTTGTGATGTCCTGTACGAACAAGCAACATAATAAAGTTTTTTTTTTGTTTTTTTGATAGAAACACGGCTTAAGACTATCTCAAAATTAGAAGATGTAAAGGGTTTTTCAATAAGGATGGGTCGATGTTAAAACGGAATAAAACAAGCTGTGTGTGAGCTATTTAAAAAAAATCTTTTTTTATATGAAAGGTTCATGCATGCCTTTATTTATGGAATATAACATCGTTCAAATGTCCGCCGCGACTTCTAACTGTGGCATGGATCCGAGTGGACCAATTTTGAATGACTCGCTTGCATAGATCTGGCTGAATTTGACCGATGGCATTGGTGATATTGACTTTAAGGGCATCAGTCGATTGCGGCTGATTGGTATATACCTGCGACTTGAGGAAACCCCACAAAAAAAATCTAGCGGGGTCAAATCGCACGATCTTGGTGGCCAATTTACGAGAAATAACTCTGCCCTCAAATCTTTCATGCAGAACGTCCAGCGTGGCGTCTGCTGTATGGCACGTAGCTCCGTCTTGCTGGAACCACATGTCGTCTACCTCCATATCGTTTAATTTAGGGCAAAAGAAATCTGTTAGAATCGTTCTGTAGCGCTTGCCGTTGACGGTGATGGCCTCACCAACGTCATTTTCGGAAAAGTATAGACCAATGACGCCGCCGGCCTAAAATCCGCACCAAACAGTAACTTTTTGTGGATGCATTGCAACTTGCTGAACCTCGTGTGGGTTAGCGTCGTCCCATATACGGCAATTTTCAGTGTTAACGTTGCCATTCATCCAAAAATGCGCCTCGTCTCTAAAGATGATTTTTTGACCAAATGTGGGGTCTTCTTCTAAACGGTTCAAAGCCCAGTCAGCGAACAAATGGCGTTGTCTATGGTCATTAACTTTAAGCTCCTGAGTCAATTGGATTTTATACGGGTGTAATCCCAAATCCCGACGCAAAATTCGCCAAATTGATGTCTGCGAAAGGCCGAGTTCTTGTGCACGACGCGGAATTGCCTGCCTCGGGTTTTGCTGTAAACTTTCACGTACGGCAGCAATATTTTCGGCCGATATAGCATTTCTCTGACGACGGGGTGTCGGCTGATTGCTTACCAACTCCGTTGTTTCAAATTTGGTCACCAATCGCAGCAAAGTCGATTTTGAAGGACCACCGTGTCTTCCATAAAATGGGCGCAACGAGCGCAATGTTCGAACTAACGAACAGTCATTTTGATAATAAAGTTTTATCATTTGAATGTGTTGCTCAATTGTGTAATATGCCATGGTAATTTGGCCATCAGTGACTAAACAATAAACACCAGATTACGCAGACACTACCAAAAAAACATGGCCGCCACAAGGTGCCAACATTAACCCATCTTTATTGAAAAACCCTATATCTAGAAAATAGCAGAAGCACAATAAAATTTATAAAATTTGTTGACCAAAAGAATATACAATATATATTAAGTTGTTCTTTCTGATTAAAGAAACAACATTAATTAGAAGACTAGCTTAGAAGTAGATATGTAAAAAGTAGCAATAGTATCTACATTAAAACTAGAAAATCTAGAAAACTTAATTTTTTTATTTCTAATAAAAAAAACGACAGTTCTAGATATGGCGATTAGAATTGCTAGAAGAACGGCTTAAATTTTTTTTTTGGTAACGAAACGGCTTAACAGTAGCTTAAAATTAGAAGATGTAGATCTAGAAACTAGCAGAAGTATAATAAAAATTATAAAATTTGTTGACCAAGAGAGTATACAACATATACCAAATTGTTCTTTCTGATTAAAAAAACAACAATAATTAGAAGACTAGTTCAGGAGTAGAAATATAAAAAGTAGCAGAAGTACAAAAAAACTAAAAAAATTAGAAAACTATATCTTCTTTCTTTCTGATATAAAAGACAACATTCTAGATCTAACAACTAGGTTGAAAAGAAGAAAATATAAATCTACAAAGTAGCAGAAGTATCATAAACAAAAAAATTTAAGTCAATCTTCTAAAGTAAACTACTTCTTCTAATAAAAGAGATAATAATTCTAGGTCTGACGACTAGCTTAAAAATGTAAATCTAAAAGTAAAACGTATTTATAAAATTAAGATATAGGAAAACAGCTATTGGCAAACAAAAAACAGTTGATAACAAATTATTTTTTTTATAAACTAAACACGCTATTTATAGTCTTCTATATTCAATCCGCCATTTTTCATAAAAAACTTAATCAGAAACCTTAAAGAATCGAAAGAAGTATATTTACAACAAATTAAAAACATGTTATGTATTATCGATTAATAAGATTCTTATTTCTTCAAATGCTCATATTGGAAGCGCCTGATAATCAGCCATTTTATTTTTTTATTTTTGCAATAAAATCGTGCTCAATAATCACTTAAATTTAATTAAAGTGAGAGAAAAATAAGTAAAATATTTGAAGATATTGTTAGCATCGCGTGACGCCTGGTAAACATACCACAAATTAATCTTGAGTACATTTTGAAGAATTTTTTTGAATTTTTCTGTTAGTTAATAAGTTGTTGTGGGTTTAAAGAAGAAAAAAATTACTGCAAGCAAATAAAGAAATTCTCATAAATTAAACACGCTATAAACAATTTAGTGAAGTAATTATGTTAATCGCATATCGATCACCTTTTATAACGTCTAGATTTTTCATTTTTATAATTCTAATTTAAAATTCCTGATTAAGAGTTTTGATAATTATAAAATAAAACAAAAATGTAAAATTCATTTAATCTCATTATACAATAATGTCGCGTGTGTACACTCTATTGTGAAATGCATTGTACTTGACCATAAATAATTCCCACCCGTTATAAATTCATACGATTCCGTGCTCTTACTATACAATCAAGAGTCGACACGTCTTCTTCAATTATTATCAAGTCTTATTTATGAATGATTCAAAATCTTTTTATCTACACTATTATTAAATTGCACTGATGGTAAATTCTCAGCATGTTTCGCAATTAAAAAAAATTTAGATCACAGCAGTTTTTCTACGGCAAAGACTAATTTTGTGAATTTGTGCATACAATACTCACTATGTATTGGATTATGTTTCTTTGTGTTTACCATCGTCTAGAATTCTATGAGTCGCTATGACGACAAATACACCTAAATTCAATCCCAACATTGAATAACACAGGTTTATAACCTTTTCTCAAAGAAACACAAAGTGAAATAACACACCGACAAAACGAAAAGAAACTCGAAATGTCAAGTATCGTTTTACTGAAATTTGTGAAGAAAAATAGATTTCCACAAGAAAATTTCTATCATTTTGAATTCAATGAAATAGTAGATAATGATTAACTGACGTCGAGTTTCGGTTCGCTGAAATTAAATCATATTTTAGGCGATATTGCTTTGATCTTTCCGGGTATTGATTTGTGATTTATATTCAAATCAGTTTCAGTCCAGCAAAAGAACTGTTATTGTCTCTATTTAGTAGCACTAACCCGAATTTCAACGTTCTGATTGGTTGTAGTCACGATGATTTTATTAGTACACCAATGAGATGGTAGGAAATACTACTTGTAACAATTACAACGTTTTTATTGGATGTCAGAGTTAGAATCTAGAATTTTTGTCTAGATTTTTATGAGAGAAGCAGTTTTATGTAGATCTTCTAGATTTTTAAAAATTTTTAATTTTATTATAATTCTTTCTAGTTAATTTTGAAAATTTCTGCTAAGTTTATTCTATTTCGATATATCTACCTATCTTTTTGGTTAATATTTTTTGAATTTTTTTGTCTTCTTGTACTTTTGACATTTTCCAAATTTATATCTTCTCATTTTAAGCTAGTAGTCTCAGATCTCAAACAGTATCTTTTCTAAAAAATAATATTTTTTGTATATTTTATTTACAATATTATTTTAAAATGTCTTTTTTAATGATTTTGCCACTTTTTAGATTTCTATTTTCTTATTTGGAGCAAATTTTACATCTAAAGTTTTTGTTTCCTTCACACATTTTCTTAGTTTAGAAGACTTTTCTAAATTTTTTGGTCTATATATATATTCGGTTTATAGCGTCTTGTGTCGCCTTCCGATTCCCAATCTCCATTTTTTTCTGTCTAACCAATCTGCTTCGGCTAGATTTCTCTCACTCATGGCCTTGGTGATACCCTGTATCCAGTTTTTCCTCGGACGTCCTCTTCGATTTCTTCCTTCTGGTATCCATTCTAGGACTTGTTTTGGTAACCTATCTTCTCCCATGCGACGTATGTGTCCATACCATTTTAATTGTTTTTGTGCAATCTCGTCAATGACTGTTGTCTTTGTATTTATTATTTCTCTTATCTCGTCGTTTCTTTTATGATCTAATTTTGAGTGTCTGGCAGATCTTCTGGCAGAATTTTTTCGTCTTATTACAGTAAAACTTAAATATAAGAATAGATAATTTGGTGTTTATTTTTCAAAGCTTTTTTACGTGTTCTGGTTTTATTCCACTTCTGTTACATTCTAGATCTACAATTTTTGATTTTAACCTAGTTTAGGTGTTAAAGTCGTTGTTTTCTTCATCAGAAAAAACAACTTCGTACACATTACACAAATTTCTTGGTTCAGAAATTTTTTCTGAATGTTCTGGCTTTATTTCTTCTATTTTCTAAATTTATATTTTTGTATTTGAGCCAGTTTCAAATTTAGAACTGTTGTCTTTTTTATCAGAAATAATAGTTTAGTTCAAAATAGTTTTTTTAATTTTTTGTCTGCTATTTTCTAAATCTATATTTTCTGATTTAAAGCATAGATCAGGAGTTGCTATATGCTTTATTACAAAAAAATGCTTTCTTCTTTATTAGAAAAATTTGTTGCGTCTATCAACAGAAAAAATAATTTAGTGTCTATTTTCTCTTGGAATTATAAAACCTACCTATACTTCTGCTACCTTCTACACTTATATTTTTTGATTTTAAGCTAGTTGTTTTAAATCTAAAAATCTATTTTTGTATCTTTTCTTGGTCTTATTTTACTTCTGCTACTTTCTACATCTATATGTCTTAATTTTAATCTAGTTTTAGATCTAAAAATAAGGATCTTTTGTTAGTTAGAATAATTTATAGATATAGATTCTTTGATCTGATATAAATCTAGAAACAGAAATTTTTTGGCTTAATAAAAATTTAGAATTTTCTGATTTTATTGTACTTTTACTAAAGAATTTCTAAAACTATATTTTTAAATTTTAAACTAGTTATTTTCAATTTAAAATTGTGGTCTACTTCAACAGAAAGAACAATTTGCAATATGCCATATATGGTAATCTCTTGGTTTAAAATTTCTAATCTTTATAGTCTTATGCTGGAATTCTAAATCACTACGCTACTTCATCGGAGTAGCGCAAAATTACGTCATCTAATATAAAGAGTATAGTAAAGTTACGACGTTGCCCTTAGCAACTCAAATTACATTGGACCCTTACTGTTCTTTTAATATTTACTAACTATATATTTTCTAATTTTAAACGACTCTTAGATCTAGAATTGCTGTCTTCTTTGTAAAAAAAAATATTGTTGTCTTTTTATACATATTTTCTTTTGGTTTAGAAAACTGTTTTGCATTTTTTAATATTATTGTGTTTCTGCTTCTTTCCAGACCAGATTTTTTAATACTTCTTTTCTGAACATCTCTATGTTTTTGGATTTTAAACTAGTTTTAGATTATTAGTCTTAAAATCTCTATTTTCTGTTCAGTTTGTCTTCTTATTTTGTAATCTTCAACTGAAGTGTGTGATCAACAATTTTAAAATTTATCTACATAGATGGCAGTAATTAATTAATAAAAAAAAACAATTGATATGATAAAGTAAGTCCCAAATTTGAGTCAAATAATAATGTATGACTCACACACCCCAATAAGTACGGTTAGTTCAGTGAAACCACCCTTTTTAATTAACTAATAATAACCTAATTAATATAAAAACATAAAAAATGCGTTCTAAAAATAGAATATTTTAATAGAATTTGACAAAAGTGGGAGTTAAATCATTATTAACAGAAAAAAAAGACACAACGAGTGCTTCATTGGAGCATTTAATCTTGTTACTTAATACATCACATTTACACATTCGTAATGTTACACTATCATCTCCCTTTCACTTTAAAAACATTTCTACAAGTTGATATTTAGGAGAAAAAGTGAATAAACTCACAAGAATTAAAAAAAAATGTAAACACGTTTCAATCAAAATAATTGACATGCTTTTATTTCATTAAGAAATTGCGATAAACTCCAGCATTTAAAATCTAATTAAATACATGTTTACAAATTATATTAGTTAGTATAAAATTATAGAAATTTATATAGTTCATAGAGTGTTAAATATTTGCAACAAGGACATTTCCACACAATTATTATATTGCAATTAGTACCAAGGAGGTCTTACAACATTCTAAAAGGCTTATTTGATAAGAAAATAAAACAATAAAATACCTGGTAGCTACCAGAATTTGGTTGATCATGCGACAAATGGCAAAAAGTCTTTATCTCGTAGAGAAACAAGATTTTTTAGGAGAGGTCAACAACGAGACTTCCATTGTGTTCAAAACAGAAAGGATAATGACCGCAGATAAATTCATTGCCTAATATGAATAAAATCTCTGTTAAAAAACTTTTTTTCTTATATAATTCGATTGACGTCAGTCTGAACGAATTTTAATAATTCAAAAGCACAACTGTTACAGTGTTTTTAATCGCACATCTATTATAAAACAATCGATCAATTCAGCTTTTATTAAAACGATTTTTTTTTAAATTGCTTGCCAAAAGCATAACCTTGAACTTGAAATTTTAATCTCACACACTTTCCTTCTTTATCCTTTCTGATGTAAGAAATATATGCGGAATTGAGAGAAACTACTTTCGTAACAGTTTTGATTAAAGAATTACATAAAATCTGCCTTCTAATCATTTCCTCCCATAATAACCGGTCATTTTCTTTGGTATATTTCCATCCAGATGCGCCACATCACACCTAATTAATAATAAAATACTCAAAACGTATATTACGAAACAAGGAAAACGAAAGGGTCCTGCGCAAATACCTGTCTTAGCTTAAAGAAACGAGAACATTCAGTTATCGTTCAGTTCGCGAAATGACCCGAGTTGAAACAGTGAAACAACCAAACGGGTACTATAACCCAGTTGTGGTGGATATTGATGAAGATACCAAGCATGTAAGACCACTTGAAGAGGTCCTTCAAACAGCAAGATCAGCTTTCAGTTGTGGCAAATCTAAACCGATCAATTTCCGAAAACAACAACTCAAAAATCTTGAAGCGTTTTTGACTGAGTGTCAAGATGAAATCTGTGAAGCTTTGGATAAAGATCTTGGGAAGCATCGGCAAGAGTGTTTTATGGGTGAAATTGATTTGATTAAATACGATCTCAGACACACATTTTTTGAATTATCTGAGTGGGCAAAACCAGTAGCACCGGAACGAAGTGTTTTGAATTTGTTAGATGGTGTCTATATTTATCACGATCCTTATGGTGTTGTTCTTATTTTAAGTGCTTGGAACTACCCCTTCATGCTTCTTTTAGGACCTTTAATAGGTTTGTACCTTTCACTCGCCCAAAACTTCTAAATCAAAAATTTCTATCTAGGTGCTATTGCTGGTGGAAACTGCATTATCCTCAAACCTTCAGAACTAGCTCAAGAATCTGCTAAACTAATCGCAAAATTTTTGCCAAGATATCTAGATAAAGATTGTTATCACGTCGTTACTGGCGGTGTTGAAGAAACAACAAACTTGTTGAAATTTCAATTTGATTATATTTTTTTCACTGGATCTACAACAGTTGGTAAGATTGTTCACCAAGCAGCTGCAAAATTTTTGACTCCAACTACACTCGAACTCGGAGGTAAAAGTCCGGTGTTTTTGGATGAATCTGCTGATATTGTCACAGCAGCACGCCGGATTTTATGGGGAAAGTGTCTCAATGCTGGTCAGACTTGTATTTCACCGGATTATCTTCTGTGTTCTAAGGAAGTCGAGGAAAAATTCTTGAATGCAGCTCGTGGAGTTTTTTCGGAGTTTTATGGTGATGATGTTAAAACTACCCCACATTTGAGTAAGATTGTTCATGACAGGCATTATAATCGTCTTATGAACTTTATCAAAACTTCAAATGTTGCAATTGGGGGTTTTGGTGATCCCAGAACTCGTAAAATTACCCCAACTGTCTTAACAAATGTCAATCCGGACGATCCTGTTATGCAAGACGAAATTTTCGGCCCGATTCTCCCAATAATCACCGTTGATTCACCCTTAGAAGCAATTAATTTTATCAATAAACGTGAAAAGCCCTTGGCACTCTATTTATTTACAAATCGCAAAGACGTCAAAGAATTATTTTTGAATAATACATCGAGTGGAGCTCTCACTGTGAATGACACAGTCATGCATATTTGGACTGAGAATTTGCCGTTTGGAGGTATTGGGGCGAGTGGAATGGGGGCGTACCATGGCAAAGTCGGGTTTGATACTTTCACACATAAAAAAGCTGTCTTAATGAGAAGTCTAGGGAAAATTACGGAATTGACGTTATTTGCAAGGTATCCACCATATTCGAAATCAAAATCAGATTTTTTGAGTTTGGCAACGACGAAAAGAAGGGGGATTAGTTTTAGGTGGGTGAAAGTAGGGGTTGTTTTTGGGTTAGGGGTTGGGTTTGCTTATTTCTTGCAGTATTTGTGTAGGGATGAAAATGAGTGATTTTAAAGAGGGGGAGGGCTAAGATCTGACTGTGATATAGATTGATTTATTTTTAGAAAATTAAAAACAAAATTTTTTAAACGGTATTGTTCTAGTAGAGTTCCTTATAGATTTGTCGAGGGTTGTCTGACTGAATAATTAGTAATCTTTAGGAACAAATTAATTATAAATTTTGTAATCGATTCATTGATCGGTTTGTATTTTTTTTTAAATAAATAATAGGCGATGACATACAGAAGTGATATAAACTGGGCTTTTAAATATTTAAAAACAGTTCTTTTTAATTAAGTAATTGTATTTCAAAGAAATAGATGTAAACAGAAATTGTTATTTAAAATTTTATTTTATAACAATGTTGGAATATTGATTTCTTGTAGATAGGTATTTTTATTTTTACAGAATCAAGGCAAAATTTTATTTAGAGTGAATGTTGCGATAAGATTTTCTAATAAAATGAGTACAAGGTAAATATACTATAAAATAAATTCACACAATAATTAAATATTAAAACTGCAAAATAGTTTTTTTTAAATTTTATTACAAAAACAATTTAAAGCAAAATAATTGTTTAATTAATGCAAATATCAGAAATTTATTATCTATAGAACCTTCTGTTGAGACGCACTCTAATGCTGGAATTTAGAACTAGTAAACACTTGTACTATTAAATTTTAAATTAAAAATTTCCCTTAATAACGCACGTGTTCACCAGTTCTAATTTTTAGTAACAGAAAATCGTAATATGTTAAATCTAGTTCTGTGTTCTGTAAAATACAATAATGTTTCTTTTAGTTGAGTCTTAAAAAAGTAGCAACGGTGTTCCAATCGAACAAAAACGTCGAGAAACTGTATACCGGTTTCGGGGTTTTTGCCCTTTATCAGTACAGTGTATCCCGAAACGTTGTGCTCGATTGGAACGGGTGGAAGAACTCGCTTATATCAAGCGAAGTTCGGCTAGTAGTCGTATAGACAGCCACAGTGTGCCATCTAACGATGAGTGCTGGAAGATAGCGAGAGTTGGTATAATTAAAAAAGTATAAAATAAAAAAAAAATAAAAATAATGTAGATAACAGTAAAAACTTGATAATTCCGAATCTTCTGTTTTTTGTTAGTTCTAAAATGTTTTTTTAGAAATCATTTTCTAAACTATCGAGTTTTATAAAAAAAAAATTCTATTTTTATGTCTACAACTCTTTCTTTATTTACTTTCAGTTGCTGTATACTATGTTTTTTTAAATCTTTTTATTCTGCTAGTTTTCAATTTTTTTAATTTTTTTAAACAATTTTTGTATTTTTTTTTGTTTATTTTAGTTTTTCTTGTTATTTCCAGCCCACGTTGTTTGTCAAATTGTATAAAAAAAAATTTTTTACACTCTTTCTTGTGTCCCTTTCTTTATAAATATATTTTTCTTGTTCTTACTTCAATCGTCCATTTTGAAGTTATTTTTGAACTTCTTTTTACTTTTAGATTTTACTAGCTTTGTCTTTCTTGTACTTCTTTTTCTTTCAACCGTTGTTTTTTACTCCAACTTATTCTATTTTTTTTCTTTTAGTCGTTGTTTATCAAGTTCTTTTAAAGCTTTATTAGTTTTTTGCTTTTCTTATTGTTATAGTGACTACAGATTTTTTGTTATTTTTTCTGAGCGTTGTTTTTCAAGCTTTTTTCTTTTCAATTGTCTATTTTCAAGTCTTTTCAGAGTATTCTATTGTTTTAG
Source organism: Tribolium confusum (assembly GCA_029207805.1). Classification (NCBI taxonomy): domain Eukaryota; kingdom Metazoa; phylum Arthropoda; class Insecta; order Coleoptera; family Tenebrionidae; genus Tribolium; species Tribolium confusum. The sequence continues at coordinate 1,864,094 of JALGAY010000007.1, read as the reverse complement.
TAAAATCTTTCTTTGTTATTTTTCTTCTAAACGTGTCTTTTCCTTTTCTTCTTATTTTTTAGTTTAGTTTTTTGAATATTTTGTTATAAAAATTGTAAAATAACATTCTTCTTTGTGTAAAATGTCCAGTCCTAGCTGTAAAAAATTAAATATAACTGTTCTTGCTTTAAAATGATATAAATTTTGATAAAATGACATTTTCATTTTAAAATTACACAATTTTTTTTGTAAAATGACATTTTTGAAAAATGTCATTTAATAATTTTGCTAAATTGGTTGGTATCAACTTTGTAAAACGTCTTTCTTTGTAAAACTAGGAAACTGTAATCACCACTAAATATGTCTCTTTAGAATGACATTATGACAGTTTTACTTGTAAAATAACAGTAATTGTAAAATAGTATTTATCTAAAATGACATTTATTTATATAATATTTATTTATTTATTTTAACAGTTTTCTAAAAAATTTGTGAAACTGAGGCTCTTGCTAAAAAAACAGATTTTTTTGTAATATAGCTAGCTGTTTTTCTGCAGAATATCCGTTGCGGTTGTAAAATGACATTTTGTTTATGTATAATCACGATTATTTTAGCAAAATTATAATTTATTTCTTCTCTAGAATGACCTCAACTGTAAATTTGTAAATTTTCCGGCAAAATGACAGTAATTGTTGCAAAATTGTAAAATGACATTTATGTAAAATGACAACTATTCTTCATTTTATGATTATTTCAGAAATTTTAGCTGTAAAATTGCAGGTTTTTTATTAAAATGGCAGTAATTGTTGTAAAATTGTATAATGACATTATTTATGCCAAATTTTTGGTAAAATTGTTATGATAATAACTTTTATAAAAGTAAAATTTATTTTACATTAGGTATAACAGTTTTAAGAATAAAAAAATAAATAGGAAAAACAGCGGATTTTAAAACTTTCGGCTTTAAAAAAAACATTGATTTCTGTAAGATATTTCTAAAAAAAATTTGTTGTTATCTACAAACTGAATTAATAATAAAAATGTTTACATTTTCAGACTTTAAAGATTGTAAAAGACTCAACTAAAAGGAATAAGTTGCATAATTCATAACTATTCTTGCAATTTTCTTTGTTTAAATTTTCATAACTTGTTTTTATTTTTACATTGCTTATTCAGCTTTTATAAAAATCTAGTACAAATAGGTATTGCAATCAAGTATTGAAACATAGATTTATGTTTAAATTCTCACAAGCATAAATGCATGTCATCTATCAATAATAATCAATCAGATAACTGCTATGTCATTATTTAACGATTTATAACAGACTACAATTTGTTAAATACCACGTACTGTAGGTCTAAATTCAATAAACCACCTTAGTACCAACATGTTTTTGTAAATTTAGAAATTGTTATTAATTTTTAAACATAATTACATAACTGTATTATTTATAAACAAGTTTGTATCACTGTAATAAACAAACAACACGTATGAAGCTCTACTTTCTTTTTCTTTAACAAACCCAACAAAAAACCAGTCAAATTCTTGCCCTATCTTAATATTTTTTTCCCTCGAGCAATCTTTGGAAAATTAAACTTCAGACATGTCAATGTCATTCACTAGTGTTTTGTAATAGAAAATAATCGTGTGGTAAGTCAAATGCAATTTCTAACAATTTGATAAGTAAATTTACTTCAGAGTAATTACCTCTGAATAAGTCATCACGTATTTAATGTTCAGCTTATTTAGCTAATGGAATAAAGTGTTATGGAGTTATTGAATGACTGTCTCAAGTACGTATTCTGTTAGATAATCAAGAGAAATTTCAGTTGATATTCAATACCAACAATCAGAGAAACAAATTATCTAATTTCAAACACCCAAAAAGTCCTGTTTTAGCCCTTTAAGCCAGATGTAAGTCTCTTAATCAAAATTAAGCAATTCAAAACTCCCAAAAAATCTTGCTTTGAGCCTGATATAGGTCTCTTCATCAAAATTATCTAATTAAAAACTTTCAAAAAGTCTTGTTTTGGTTCTTTGAGTCTGATCGAGGTCCCTTAATCAAATTATCTAATTTAAAGCCCCTAAAAAGTACTCTTGTTTTGATTTTTAAGCCTAATTTACGTCTCTTCATTAAAATAATCTAATTCAAAATTTCCAAAAAGTATTGTTTTGGTTTTTTGAGCCTGATTTAGGTCTCTTAATCAAAATTATCTTATTCAAAGCCCCAAAAAGTCTTGTTTTGGCCTTTGAGCTTGATCTAGGTCCTTTAAACAATATTATTCTATTCAAAACTCCTAAAAGTCGTGTTTTGATTCTTTGAACCAGATTTAAGCCCCTTCATCAAAATTATCTAATTCAAAACAATCCAAAAATCTTGTTTTGATCTTTTAAACGAAATCTAGGTCCCATAATTATAATTATCTAGTTCAAAACTTTCAAAAAGTCGTGTTTTGGTCTTTTAAGCTAGATTTAGGCCTCCTAATCAAAAGTATCTAATTTAAAACCCTCAAAAAATTTTGTTTTGGTTTTTTGAGCCTGATCAAAATCCCCTAATCAAAATTATTTTATTCAAAATTTCTCAAAAAACTTGTTTTGGCCTTTTGATCAGAATTAAGTGCATTAATCAATGTTATTTAATTTGAAACCTCAAGACTATCAATTTTATCAAGATTATCTAATTTAAAACTCTCAAAAATTCTTGTTTGGGTCCTTCGAGTCAGATCTTGGTTCTTTAATCAAAATTATTTTATTCAAAACCCTCAAAAAGTCTTGTTTTGGTTCCCTGAACGGGATCTAGGTTCTTTTATCAAGAATATCTAATTTAAAACTCCCACATAGGCGTGTTTTAGTCCTTTCAACTCTATTTAGGTTTCTTAATCAAAATTTATTTTATTCAAAACCTCTAAAAAATCGTGTTTCGGTTCTTTGATCTCGATCTAGGTCTTTTTATTAAGATTCTCTAATTTAAAATTCTCAAAAAGTTTTTTTTTAGTCTTTTGAGTCTAATCTAGGTCTCTAAATCAAAATTATCTAATTCAAAACTTTCAAAAAATCCTGTTTTAGTCCTTTAAGCCAGATGTAAGTCTCTTAATCAAAATTAAGCAATTCAAAACTCCCAAAAAATCTTGCTTTGAGCCTGATATAGGTGTCTTCATCAAAATTATCTAATTCAAAACTTTCAAAAAGTACTCTTGTTTTGATTTTTTGAGCCTTCATTAAAATAATCTAATTCAAAATTTCCAAAAAGTATTGTTTTGGTTTTTTGAGCCTGATTTAAGTCTCTTAATCAAAATTATCTTTTCAAAGCCTCAAAAAGTCTTGTTTTGGCCTTTGAGCTTGATCTAGGTCCTTTAAACAATATTATTCTATTCAAAACTCCTAAAAGTCGTGTTTTGATTCTTTGAACCAGATTTAAGCCCCTTCATCAAAATTATCTAATTCAAAACAATCCAAAAATCTTGTTTTGATCTTTTAAACGAAATCTAGATCCCATAATTATAATTATCTAGTTCAAAACTTTCAAAAAGTCGTGTTTTGGTCTTTTAAGCTAGATTTAGGCCTCCTAATCAAAAGTATCTAATTTAAAACCCTCAAAAAATTTTGTTTTGGTTTTTCGAGCCTGATCTAAATCTCTTAATCAAAATTATTCTATTCAAAATCCCCCAAAAAACTTGTTTTGGCCTTTTGTTCAGAATTAAGTGCCTTAATCAATGTTATTTAATTTGAAACCCCAAGACTATCAATTTTATCAAGATTATCTAATTTAAAACTCTCAAAAATTCTTGTTTGGGTCCTTCGAGTCAGATCTTGGTTCTTTAATCAAAATTACTTTATTCAAAACCCTCAAAAAGTCTTGTTTTGGTTCCCTGAACGGGATCTAGGTTCTTTTATCAAGAATATCTAATTTAAAACTCCCAAAAAGGCGTGTTTTAGTCCATTCCACTCTATTTAAGTTTCTTAATCAAAATTTATTTTATTCAAAACCTCTAAAAAATCGTGTTTCGGTTCTTTGATCTCGATCTAGGTCTTTTTATTAAGATTCTCTAATTCAAAATTCTCAAAAAGTTTTATTTTAGTCTTTTGAGCCTGATCTAGGTCTCTTAATCAAAATTATCTAATTAAAATCTTCCAAAAAGTCTTGTGTTGGTCCTTTAAGCTTCATATAGGTCTCTTCATCAAAATTATCTAATTCAAAACCTCCCAAAAATCTCGTTTTAGTCCTTTAAGCAGGATCTGGGTCCTATAATCATATTTATTTAATTATAATTTCCAAAAAGTCTTGTTTTGATTTTTTGAGCCTGATTTTGGTCATTTAATCAAAATTGTCTAATTAAAAACTTTCAAAAAAATTTGTTCTGGTCTTTTTTTCAGATCTAAGTCTCTTAATCAAAATTATCTTATTCAAAATCCCAAAAAGTTTTGTTTTGGGCTTTTAAGCCTGATCTTGGTGTCTTCATCAAGATTATCTAATTTAGAATCCCCAAAAAATCTCATTTTGGTTTTTTATGCTGGATCTAGGTCCCATAATCATAATTATTTAGTTCAAAATCCTCAGAAAGTCGTGTTTTGGTCCTTTGACCCAAATTTAGATTCCATAATTAAAATTTTTTAATTTAAAACTTCCAAAAAATATTGTTTTAGTCCTTCGAGCAAGATCTAGGTTTCTTAATCAAAATTATCTAATACAAAGTCTTCATAAAGTCCAGTTAAGCCGCATTTAAGTCTCTTTATTAATTGTAAACCGTTAAACGTACTGACACCATTAGAATTCAATTCCAAAAACGCGACATGTCATAACACGTCCTTCAATCGAATTATTTAAACCCCAATGAATACAAACTAACACCTCAGTGTTGTATAGATTTAAAAATATGTCACACGGACCTGCCGAAGTCGTTCAAACAGCACGAGAAGTTTTTTGTAAAGGTTTCACAAAAAATATACGTTTCCGGTTAAAAAACCTGAAAGGTTTTATCAAATTTCTTGAAGAACATGAAGTCTCGATAATTGACGCAATGGCCGAAGATTTAAGAAAACACAGAGAAGAAGCCCGACTCGAAATTTTAATTGCAATCAACCATCTTAAATATCTAGTTGATAAATTACAAGGATGGAACGAACCGGTTGTACCATCAAAACGTTGGGTTGATGTACTCGACGGCTTGTATATTTACCACGACCCTTTGGGAGTGGTGCTAGTTATGGGCGCATGGAATGTCCCACTTCTGACTCTAGTACCAGTCACAGGTAAAACCCCAGAAATTTAATTTTGTAAAAAGCGGGAATTTCAGGCGCAATGGCTGCTGGTAATTGTGTCGTAATCAAACCATCACACACTTGCCCATCATTTGGTAAAATGCTGGCTCGCTTTTTACCATCTTATATAGACCCAACTTGTTATCCTGTTTTCCTCGGCGGAATTGATGAGTCTAACCAACTGTTAGACCAGAGATTTGACTATATTTACTACACAGGTGGCGCTACTGTCGGCCGAATTGTACACAGGGCTGCCAATAAATTCCTGACGCCTGTAACACTGGAATTGGGGGGTAAAAACACGGTTTATATCGACGCAAGTGCTGATTTGGAGTTAACAGCGACGAGAGTTATGTGGGGCAAGTGTTTTAATTCAGGTCAGGCGTGTATTGCACCTGATTATGTCTTGTGTACGAAACAGGTCGAAATAGAATTTATTAAATATGCGCGAATTGCACTTCAGAGATTTTTTAATAATGATCCTCGGTGTTGTCCGATTGTTAACGATTTTCATTTTAAACGATTAGTGAAACTGTTGAAGGGGTTAAATGTGGTTGTTGGAGGCCGGACTGACCCTCTTGAGAATTATATAGAGCCGACTATTGTCACAGAAGTAAGTCCGAGTGATGCTATAATGCAAGAAGAAATATTTGGACCAATCTTGCCGATAATAACAGTTAATAATTTTAAAGAAGCTGTGAATTTTATAAATCGGCGTGAAAAGCCGCTAGCTTTGTATATTTTTGCTAAAAATGGCGCAATTCGGGATTATATAATTGAGAATACTTCATCAGGTGGTGTTACAGTTAATGATACTCTCATGCATTTAATTGTGGAGAGTTTGCCGTTTGGGGGTGTGGGGTTGAGTGGAATGGGGTGTTATAAAGGCAAAGATAGTTTTGATAGTTTTGTACATAAGAAAAGTGTCTTAGTCAAGAATTTTAGTCGAGTTATTGAACGAATTAATGAGATGAGGTATCCGCCATATTCGAGTCAAAAAACTGATTTTTTGGCGTTTTTATTAAAATATAGAGGAGGACCGTCGTGGGTTTGGCTATTTTATGTTGCAATTTTTCTGATTGGATTCTTTGTAGGGTTTCTTATTTTTAATTATTTAATGATTATACAAATGAAATAATGTAAAAAAAATTTTTTTAAATAAAAAATTATTTTGTTATCTTTTATTTTCTTATTACAGTTATTAATAATTTTTTTAATTATTTTTTTTTAATTAGGACGTTAGACTCTGCATTACTCTAAAATGGTAACATTTTGTCTGTCACTTAATACTTAATTTTGCAAAAAAAAATAATTTTTCAACAAATACAAATTTATGAAAAACCTAAAATTATAAACAAATAAAACTAAAAACAAACAAAGTAATAATTTACTTCTCTAATTAAAACTTTGTAATTATTAACATTTAAACAATCTACGTTAAAAATAGAAAATGCAACACAAATTTTAATGTAAAAAACAAAAATACAGAAGTAAAAAATGATAAAATCAATATTTGTTTTAGTTTTTCCTACTGTACAGTTGGTTGCATAGCGTTTTATAATGTTTATACTAAATTAAATCGCTAGAGGTTTATTAAACTTTAACCTTCATCTCAACTATAAATATTAGAATTTAAAAAAAAAATGTTAAAAAACAAATCAAGAGTAAATCTTACGAGTAAAAAAATAAACAAATCTTACTTATTTTTCGGAATTCTGTAAAACTTACAAAATAAATTTCTTATGAAACGTTTCTCTCATTTTATTATTAAATCTGCACTACAACTAATATTTCACTATTTAGTCTTTCAGATTTTTCTGTTTTCAAATGCTTTCTTTTCATTCTAGTCATCACAATAACGAAATAAGGTCTCTTGTAACTTTACTCTGAGCTTCTACTGTAATTTTATTTCTACACATTTTATTTAACAATATTTACTATTAAATCGTTTATATTTGTTTAAAATTTTAACAAAACATAAAAATAATTTTATTTTTTGAAAATACGAGTATTTATTGACACTTTTTTAATCAAACAAGTAGTCCCACTGGACTAGTCCCTAGAGCTCGACCTAAATAAACCGTTTATTTTTAGATTCTTATATAAAAGCAGTTTTATAAAATCCAAACTTATGTAATTTATTTAATTTGCACAATTCAAGCCAACTGAAAGAATATTCTTCTCGGCAAACACAAGTAAAAGGATTTTAACATTTCCTAGTTCTCTAATAATCTTTCTTAAATGCATTACAAGTGGAAATTTTTGAATTTATGATGGTAAAACACCGCAAGCATCTGACATTTATGCAATATGCATGAGTTTTAGCATTGTAATAAATTATTTTAAATCGCTAAAACATCGAAGGTGTTACGTGAATGTGCAATGAATGGAAAGCTAGAAATTAATACAAACATTTATAAAAATAGTTCTAGGCAACCAGCAATTTATTTAAAAATAAAGTTGAGGGAAAAATTAGAACCCGGCGCATCCACCATTTTTTCAAAATTATTCAATAAATTGAAATGTACAGGAATAATAAAAGATTTCTTATAGAACTGGGATTTTTATTTTATTTAAAAACAATAACTGTTATATAAGACTCAGAGAAAGAATAAGACTCCTGAGTCTACTCAAGCGTTATATCAAATAAAAAACCTGCCGTATCTATGAAAAACGACTGAAATCTCTTCTTCTATCTTTATTTTATTCTGTTTTCATCTTAACTTTTAAACTTTTTTTATTTTATTAATATTATGATTCTACAGTGCGGAAACTACTTATGGAATAAATTCAGTAATTTAAAAACTAATAACATTTGTCGAAAACGCTGAAACGCTTTTGTTTTAGTTTTGGATACTACTCTTAACAGCCTTTGTAATAAATAAAAAATAAAATAAAAAAATGTAACATACTATTTAAAAAAATACAGTGTGGAAGTTACTTATTTATTAAGATTAAAACTAGATTCAATAAAAATTAGGTTTTTATTTAATTTTATAGTAATTCTAATCAGAAACACAAAAATATATTTCTGTTTTGATTAATTGTAGCTTTAGTATAACTTTATTCTAATTCTACAGTGTTTCTGAGCTTAACAAATCTGATTCTGAGCTATAATGTTCTATTCTGGATTTCTACTCTAGATATTTTAATTCTTTTCTAAATTTCTTTTAATTCTAGATTAGTTAAAATCAGAATAAAAATAATGTAATTATATTTTAATTCATTGAATTAATTAAAAGTAGATTAAATGTGAATTTTTATTTAATTTTCTACTAACCCTAGATTAGTTAGAATCAGAAGAAAGTAATTCTTTTTTTAACTTATTGCAGCTTTAGTATAACATCATTTTAATTCTTCTTTTATTCTATTCGGAACTAGAGTGCTTTATTTTAGATTTTCAGTCTAGATATTTTTATCTATTTTTTTATTTTTTCTAATTCTGGACTGGTTAAAATCAGAATATTTAAAATAGTCTAGAATAGTTTATTTAAAATTTTTACCGTGTTCACTTTGCCTATCTTTTGAATTTTTGCTCTATTCTGAATTCTTTCTTATTTTATCTTAATTCTAGGTAGATTAAGAATAGAGTAGATTAAATGAGAATCAGATTCTTATCTAATTTTCTACTAGCTCTAAATCAGAAGAATGTAATTTTGTTTCTAGCTATTGTAGCTTTATTATCACTCTTTTGCAAGGCCTGTAAATAAAAATAGAGTGATACTAAAGCTACAAGCTTCGCTACAGGCCTTGCAATCGTGCAGGTACTTATCGAGGCTTGTCTGGGAATGTCACAACAAATTACAGGAACTGGCGGAGTGCAACAAAAAGCTGGGTACCAGGACGCTGTGGTCTAACGGTTAACGAGAGGGCTAACGTTCTGGCTCGAAAGGGTTTACAAATGGACTTTATTGGGGCAGAACCAGCTCTTGGCGTTACCAAAAGACGACAAAAGACACACTTTATAAGTGGATAGAATCTCGCCATCTTTCTGAATGGCATCCAGCAATCCAGGCTTATTATTAAAGAACCGGACAAGCCACGCAGTGAAAACCTGATGCGTCTTAATCGTAGAGACCTTCAGTTAGTGGTAGGCATGTACACAGGACATTGCCTATTAAAAAGACACTTGCACGTCATCAGACTCAGCGAGTACGAGATTTGCAGAGGTTGTGCTGAAGATGAGGAAACTCCTCTTCATATTCTCTGTTACTGCCCTGCATTTGCAGACATCACAGATTTATACCTGGGCTTTCGATATCTGAAGCCCAGTGCTATCGAGAAGACTCCTGCAGACAAGGTACTGAGCTTCATCAGAGGCACAGGGCTACTGTAGTAGTACTATTCCGAGAGGTAGCACACAATGGGCGTAGGCCTCGGTGTGCGGCTCGCGCATCGGGCTCCTCTTGTCAAGAATAAATAAAAATTACTCTATTTTCATTCTACTATAGATTTGTTCTAACCTAGAATTCTGGATTTCAATTTAGTTTTTTCTAATTTTAGACTGGTTAAAATTAGAATCAGAAGAGTTTGACTTCAGTCGAAGTTTCTACTTTTTTTAAACATTTTTATATATAAATAATAGCACAAAATAGTAGGTACATTGCGTTTCAAGTGAAATAAAAATAAACACAAAAACTTAATTATAAATCAAAAGTGCTAAGTTGAATGTCTCGTAATAAATACTGATTGATATAAAATTTTCTGTCCTAGTGCAACAAATAGTACTTTCTGATACGTTAAAACTTTTTTTACAAAAATTTAATAAATTGAAAAATCTAACTCCTTCTAGTTTTATTTAGAGATCAATTTCCGACCTTTCCTTGATCTAAAAACCAGGAAATGTAGGTAAAGTGCTGACAAAAGCCGCCGTATATCAGTCACACTGAGACAAATCCGACAAGACGACGTAATTTGTTGCAGCCTCGGTGGTGCTTCCAAACTTGTCTCAATCTCAAAATTATTGCAATAAAAACAGCTTTTTGTTCATTTTAGTTTAATTGAGACTTGTGATAAGAAGTAAATTCGGATTTAATTTAAACTTAATTAATTATGGTTAAGCTGGTTGATAATTGATTCATTTCCGAGTTCAACGGCTCGGTAAATCTGTGGTTAAGTTTTATCATCACGAATCCAAATGGCGCACAATTTACATTTGAAAATAATTAATCACTGAAAACTAAATTTAGTACAGTCAATTTAAATAATTTTGACTAGTTAAACAACAAGAAAAGTTCAGCTATAAATAGTTAATATAATAATAAATGTTAAAACATGTTATCAAAGCATTATTTATAAGGAAATTTAAAATCTTATTAGACTAACAAAAGCTCTAGTTAGGTCATTTAAATTGACTATATGCGGAACAGATTAATGTACTTTCAGCAATCACGCGTTAAAAGCTCCATTTCTTTTATTTCTTTACCGCTCAAAATCATTTAAATAGATTTTTTGTGCGATTGGTTGTTTTTATCAGTTTACTGTGCCTATTTCCACGACGGTAGGTTGCTATTACTGGTTGCTACGTATAACAAAACGGTAAGTAATTCACTTACCGTTCAGTGAACGGTAAGCAATTAAATCTAAAAAAACAATTTTGTGATTTATTTATTAAAATTAAATGTACAATTATTATAATTAATAGTAGTAATACCACTCGCATTTGAGTTTCTAGTGTTAATAGACAAACTTTCCGACGTAGAAGTCCCAGGTTCTTGTAATAGTCCACCAACATCGCTTTGTAAAATTTTATGAGCAAATTCAATTTTGTTTTGGAGGGAATCTTCCACGTAACTCTCAGGTCTCGGCCACCGTTGATGAACGCCACCCACCATGTCATTTTAGTCCCAACACATCAACTCCGTTATTCGCCAAAGTGTAGCCGATGTGTGTCGAAACGAGTGTCCAGTAAAACCTTCAGGGACTTGCAACTTTAAATACTTTGCAATTTTTGACGGCCAGCCTCCAATTGTGTCTATTCCTGTGACTTGCCTAGTGCATTTGCCATTTCGATAGTTCAGAAATAAATGATCTGACGTTGGGTTGCTTGGTCGAATTCTTATGTTTTTCGAAGTATTTCCAAATAATGAACAGCTTCATTTTCTTTATTAATAACTGTAAACGTTCGCTGAATATTTGTTTTTGTATTTGGAATATTTACTATAAACATTTCTTCATGTTCTTCTATATCACTCATTTTAATATTGTACAATTCCTCTCGTCTACAAGCGCCCGATTCTCCCAATATCATTGCTACCTGCAAATATATTGTTTCCTTAGAACTCAGATGTACCACCTCATCATCTACAACATACCTTTTGAATTAAAAATTGTTCGTCTGGTGCTTCATTCAAGAATTTTTCCATGTCTTCTTTGGTAAAAATTTTAGCCTTCTTAGACCGATATCCAATATTTTTTCTCTTAAGATAAGCAAATAATGTAGCAAACTTAGAAATATCGTTAGCATCATGGAGAAAAATTGTACTCTTCAGCATAGAATACTCCGCCCATAAACTGTCTGGGGCCTTCAAGTGTCCACTTCTCACCACAAAATACGCTAACAAGCTCTTTTCATTTACAGAAATCTTCTTTGGTTCACGCCATTCCTTAAACAACTTGTATGTCTGTTCATATCGGGCTTTAGATTTTTCTGGAATTATTGCCGAACATCCTTCTTGCCAAGCGTCTTCTAAATCATCCGGTAGATCATCACTATCGCTCATATTTGCTTCGTAAACGGAACCACAAAACAGAACTATGTAGGAATGATTGTATCAAAAAGACAGTTTTACTTGTTTGGAACAATACCATAGCAACCGTGGAACAGCCACCCAAAGTTTTCAGTTTCAATCTTCCCGATTATCACAAATGTATTGATATAAATTATTATTATTATTATTCTAGAAACTCCAATCGCGCAAAAAACGTTATAAGCATGTCGAACGTTAAGGATTACCGTTCTCAGACAATAATTGGAGTCGTCGCTTCGCTCCTCCTCCAAACAATTGTCTTCGAATGGTAAGCATTCCTTACCGTTCTCCATACTTAATATACTATTACACTATAAATTGGCAATAATTTTATAGTGTCAGCACAAATTGTTTTGCCAAAATGTCGGCAATTTCAATATGGTTAGGATAATTATAATTTTGTATTAATATTCATTCATGATCGTATTGGCATTGTTCCGATACTTTATTTAATAATTGGTATTTTAGTACTGCATAAAATTTATTTATGATTCACTGAATTGTTGTACTTTGTTTTATGTTCATTTTAAAAATTTATTAACTGTTTTATTGTATTCGATAAATCAGAAAAAGTCGCAAATGCTATTTATACTGAAATTGCGGAAATCAAAATTTATTAGATTGTTGTGTGTTTACAGAAAAATATAAATTATAAAATAGCTTACACGTGAAGACTGTATAAATAAACAAAAATTGTTTCTTCTTTAGATAAATTAAAGAGTGACCTCCCTTCATTTAAATAAATTCTTGACCAAAGCAAGGTGTTCGAAATACGAAGGTTGAAAGGAATTTTTTTATGACGTCATTTTAGCCATTAAATCATTTAAACAGGATTATAAAATTTACGCAGTTTTGTCGTCTAAATCCTCCTTCTTTAAAATTGTTGTTGAGGTTGTCTAAACCTTTTGTTGTTACTCTAAAAATTTAAACAATTAAGAGTAAGAATGTTTTATCAAATTTGTTATTTTAGACCTTAAAAATCAAGTACGTCATTTTCAACTGTGTAAATCAGGTTTAGTACTTTAGATATTACCAAAAAATAATTTGGCAAGTTGACATCTCAAAATTATAAGTTGAATCACATTAATTTGACTTAACCTTGACCTGTTGATTTCCGAAATGTAGTGTTAGAAAATTATTTTTTCATGGCACTCTAAAGAACGTTTTTAAGTGAACACTTGATATTTTGAAAAGTGGTTTATAATTACATCAATTAATTGCTGATAAAATATCATTTCTGAGGTATTTGTATTTAGGATAAAATCATTAAATCTGTTATTAGTTTTTAATGTTGAGTATAATTATATTCAGTTTTGGGTTCAATGTTAAACAATTAGTAATAAATAGAATGTAAAATTCTAACATTGACATTGACCCTACTAAAGGACGAAGACAAAAAAACTTTATTAGAATTTCAACGAAAATTAGGTAGCTTGTTTATTGTTGTTTGTCTTTTGGATTGATATATTAGCGTATAATTAAACAAAAAAGGAGAATAAATATTTATTCAAACAAATATTTATTTTTCACACTTTTTAATCTTTGTTTATTACTTTTTATTATTTATATTTTTGTAAACTATTTACTTTTTATTTATCTCCTGAATGCTAATTATTAATTAAAAATACTTAAAATAGAAGAAAATTATTATTTAGCCCTGAATTTGTTGTAAATAAATCGCTACCAAAACCTTGGTTCAATTAATAAAATAGATAATCAACCTTTAAGACTAAGTTTTATTACAACACGAAAATAAATTTTATTTCTGAAATTTGAAAAAGGCAATATTAGTTAGATTTTATCTTTACATAACTTTCACTAGTTTTCTATCGTTCTAATCGTTCCAAAAGCACACAGAAATTCAAAAAAAAAAACGACTATAAAATTGATAATTATGCCCATTATGCCAATTTTATTAAACTTTAACACCTTAAATTGCCAAGCACTTAAAAAATGTACCATTTTGCAGTTATAAAGTCTCTTATTACAGTTATTACGACAGCTTTATAACTGCAGCTGCGATGTAGAATTGAATAAATAGCTTAAATCTTATTTTTATGTAGGAGAAGCAGTTATGGTAGCACTGTCATTTATTAAATTAAAAAAACTAACAAATAATGAAATAATTTACGCCTAATAGCCAATCACTGAACTGTATCACATTCATCACCGCTTTATTATTTATTAGAATGTGATAGAACAAAACTAAAACTAGATAATTTATATAAAACTATAACTAGATATTTTCTTATAGACCTGAAGATGGCCACAGAATAGTAGTCAAAACATGTAGCGCATTTAAATAATAAAACATGAGAGTGAAAGACCTTACTATTATTCCGATTTAATTAACCTTTCACCATGGATCAGAACAATTCAATTAACAGTTACCTACACAAAATGGCCGAAATTTGTAATTGCAAAAAAATAGGACAAAAAAACCTACGTTGTGTCTGACAAGATGGCGGCGAAGTTTCATAAACATAAAGGTTTGTGCTGACTTGATGAGAGAGTACAATGTAACTACAAAATGAAAAAAAGCTTTTGTTTGTTTATTGCAGTAAATTGTTTATGAAATAGTAAAACATTTTTTAGTGTTTAAAAAAGAGGATAAAACCTTCCTAAACTGTGTCTCCAAACAACGTACAAATAAGTACATAAATATGTAAAATAACAAAAATATATACATAATAAGAATAAGACAGTTCTTTTAACATTCTGTTACGACATTTAGTGGTTAGATTGCTGCAAAAGTAATCTGATAAAACTTTCCTAAACTGTGTTGACAAACAAAGCTAAAACATAATTTCAGATAACAATATATACATAAAACACATAAAAATTAAACAAAATAACGCTAAAATGCAGAAAAGTGTCATTTATATAAACAAATATAATCAGAAATATGTAAAACAAACTTATTGATTATTGTGGACTTGATGAAATACAAAAATTTTACTAAAAAAAAATAATTGAGGAAAGAATTATATATTTATTTCAGAAAATTTAAAAAATTCTTTAATAATCAGTATTTGTATATTGATATAATAAAACTAAAAAATATAATAATTGGTAGAAAAGGCTACTTAAGAGCCTAGCAATACAGAAGATGCCTCTCTGTTTGGACTAACAATATAAGTACTATCTATAGCTAGAAAACGGACATTGAAGTAACAAGAATATTTGGTAGAGAAAGCTAGAATAAAATTCCTGTTAATGTGTGATGCTATTTTTGCAAGATCTTTATTGTCGTTAAAATATTTCGTCAACCGAAAAATTATAGAATTACAAAAATTTACAAAAATTACAAATATTTCAAAAATCTGCTTTTTTTCAGTTTATCCATTTACCAAAATAACAAAAAAAAAATTTTGAATAGTTTTACTGTATTTTAAAAATCACTTCTACAAATTATTAAATATTTTTTGTTTTATTTTCCTACGTTTCGCCTGTGCTGAGGCTTCTTCAGAGCTAACTAAACTGGGAAAGCGCTCAAAATGGCTTCCCCCCTGCGACGCGCATGAGCAGTTTCCCAGTTTAGTTAGCCCTGACGAAGCCTCAACACAGAGGAAAACGTAGGCAAATAAAACAAAAAAATACAAGCAATAGTGTCTGCGTTATCCCACCATTAAACAAAATCTAGAAACAAAAATCTTTATAAAGACAACAACAACAAAAACATGGAACCAATTATAAAATATGAATTAATTTGACAATATCTTAATTGTCATGACAATCACCAGGATTGCCAACACAAAATTTCTTTCTCTACTGCTAGTAAACGCGCGAGATTTGAATTTGGAACGCATTAGCTCAGAGCAAACTATTTATAAATAAACAAATTTGACGTCAAAATGATAGTTTGACAGATTATTTTCTGTATTAAATTATAGATAAGAGAATGAGAGAAAAAAATGATAAGATAATAAATTGATAATTACTGTTATGCTGTCAAGGGTCAAAAACATACATTTGCTCACACAATGATTGGAATAAAATAAATTAAATGGGTAGAAGGTACTATAGTTGTTACTAGTTCTAATTCACTTTGAATATTAGTCCTAATTTCTTTCTAAAATTTTGAATTCCGAAAAAATCATCCACCTTTTCTAGATCACGTTTTGCTCATTAACCCATCATTATCTCTGCTACTTAAAAGATAATTTCGCGTCGAATTTATTTTCACTTTAGTGTGCTACTGAAAAAAATCCTCTCCCTCTCTGCAAATCTCCTTCTCTTAGCAATTACCCTCGCAGGGTCAGTGTTACCTCCAAGGCAATCGTGTTATGCGCGAAGCCCATGTTTCGGTACAGTTCCCTCACAGATCGCTATTATCTAACAGTTGCATCCATGCATTTACACCAGCAACTAGAAAGTGAACGTTTGTGAAAATGTACGCGAAACAAACCGGCGAAATTGTCGTCGATATAGCACCACCAACGGATCCAGCGAAAATTGTGCACGTCGCTAGAGATCGATTCGAAGAGGGTAAAACGAAACCGCTCAAATTTCGCAAGAAACAACTCAATGGACTTCTCAAATTCGTACAAGAAAATCAAAATGCGATCATTGAAGCTGTATACAGAGATTTCCGGAAGCCCAAACAGGAAGTGGTGTGTTACGAAATTGTTCCGGTGGTGAAAGAACTCAAACATGCGATTAACCACTTGAAAGAGTGGGCGAAACCGGAAAAGCCCAAAAAATCAATGGTTAATTTGTTAGATGGGGTGATGGTTTACAATGACCCCTATGGGGTTGTACTGGTTATGGGGGCTTGGAATTATCCCTTTCAGTTGACACTAATGCCTGTTATTGGTTAGTAAAATAAAGGGTTTGTCAGTCAGAAAGAACGTAAGTCGTTTCATTTTTTCAAAAATACAATAAAACTGTCAGTATGTATTGAATGGAGTAATTATAGATGATTTTGAAAAAATGTGTTATTAAAAGCTTTTGTCATGTAATAATCCATAATTTTGTGTTGTTTTTTTTAGTAAAAAACAAGTAATTATAACATTTTAAATTGGCGTTTTTTGATTTTATATAATCAGCGATCTAAAATAATTTATATCAAAGTTGGTCAAAAAAAATTAAAACTGGCCACTACCGCTAAAACAATTTAACTATTATCTAATCAAAATATTAATTTTGACAATTGAGACAATTCAAATTATTTATAATTTTCAGACATGACACTTGTGTCTTTCTTTTTTTTATTTTTTTTATATTATCTTAGAGAGACCTACTACTTTATAAACATATTTGTCGCATCCACGTGATAAAAGAAGGCATTTCATTACAAAAAGGCATTTTTATAAACTGTCGCCTACGACTTCCAGTTTTTATAAAATGTCATATAAGGTTTCTGGTTTGGATAATAAAAAAACAAACAATAAAAAGTCTCATGATTATTCAGATTTTTGTAAAATGCCTCTTATGACAACCAATTTTTAAAAATATAATAATAATACTTTATTAACGGCATCATCATTTACAGCCTTTACAATAAACAAAACAATTAAAGATTACAAGATTCATGTTATAAATTTGTTGAGATTATTCTTAAAGTTATTAAAAGATGGTGCAAAAAAATCAATTTCACTACAGACACTATTGCATATTGATAAAATTGAATTTAAAGGTGAAAATAATGCATAATTAGTGCTGCAGTGAGAGAGATTAAATAGGGGACTATTCCTGAGATGGTATTGAGGCACATTAAAACCAATTTTTCCGAGAATGTCCGGAGCATCACACAGATTATTTAATACCTTATATACAAAACAAGCACAGTGGAATTTACGTCGAGAGTCTAACGTTTTCAGAGCAAGATAACTCAAACACATATTATACGAGCATCCCACAGTTCTCGGCAATCTATATTTAACACAATTAATAAATTTTACTTGAACCTTCTCAATTCGTCCAATGTGTGTAGCATAAAAAGGAGCCCAAACTACACAATCATACTCTAAGATAGATCTAACAAATGTAACATACAAAATAACAATAGTTCGAATATTGGTAAATTCATTAGTAAACCTCCTTATACAACCCAAGACTTTATTTGCTTTTGCTATTATATATTCATAGTGATAATTAAAAGATAACTTGCAATCAAGTATGACTCCCAGATCTTTGATTGTAGACACTATTTTCAAATCTTTACCACCGATTTTGTATTGGGGGCTAGAAGGTTTTAGCTTCCTACTAAAGTTAATTACTTGACATTTGTCACAATTTAGTACCATTTCATTTACCAGACACCATTGGTATAAAACAAATAGATCCTGCTGTAGAATGTTAACGTCCTGAACGTTATTGATCACTTTATAAATTTTTAGATCATCTGCAAATAGTTCAAAATTGCATGTAAAATTATCACAAACATCATTAATAAAGATTGAAAATAGAAGTGGACCTAATATAGAGCCTTGAGGAACGCCAGAAGGTACATGTTGCTTATCTGAAAAATTATTATGTAATTTAACAACTTGAGTTCTATTAAACAAATAACTACAAATCCAGCTAAACAGACAGCCAGATATTCCATAAGCAGATAATTTAGCTAACAGAATATGATGATTAATTTTGTCAAATGCTTTACTGAAGTCTGTGTAAACAGCATGAACCTCCAGGCCTTCACTCATAGCATTCACAATGTCATTAGTAAAATTTAAGAGATTTGTAACAGTTGATCGCTTACTAAAGAATCCATGTTGTTTAGGCGTGATAATGTTTTTAAAATTTGAGAAAATGTTGGTAAAAACAATGGATTCAAAAACTTTAGAAGGAGTGGATAAAATTGACACTGGTCGATAATTTTCAACTTTATCTCTACTACCTGATTTATATACAGGAACAATATGTGCTTCTTTCCACACCGACGGAAAGGTACCAGAATTTAATGACAAATTAAAAATTAGTTGAAGTGGAAGCGCCAAACATTGACTACATTCTCGGTAAAATCTGGGAGGAATACCATCAGGACCTGCCCCTTTACTGGTATCTAGATTCCTTAAAACGTGAATAACATCAGACACATGAACATTTACATTATTGATATTAACACATGAATCATAGGAAACATTAAAATTAGTGATATTACTTTGAACAAACACAGAAGAAAAATAATTGCTAAAAGCTTGACAAACATCATGATATGTTGAAAATAAATTTTCACCATACTTCATTGGAAGAGGAATTTGATTATTATTGGTTTTTTTGCGAATGAATTTCCAAAACTTACCAGGAGTATAAATTAAATCATTTTCAACATTTCGGATGTAAGAGTCATATGCATTTTTTATACAAATTTTACATAACTTACGCAGATTAACAAATTCCTTATAGTCTAAAGTGGAATTGGAAATCTTATATTTTTTATGAGCAGCTTTTTTGGCTTTGATAAGATTAATAATATTTTGATCAAACCAGACAGGATAACTTGTAATACTTTTTTTCCTAAAAGGAACAAATAGCTCACACGCCTTATAAATATGATAATAAAAAACACCAGTCGCATCTTCTGTATCAAGGTTTTTAAAAATTCCATTCCAATCAATAGACTTAAGGTAATTACATATATTAGAGTAACAGGCACACTTAAAATCAAAATAATAAATCACAGAATCATTGTAAATATCACAGACTACATCATATTCAATAACATAAGGAGGATGACTAGAATCTATCACAGACAAGGCGTTATCACATATGAACAAATTCAAACTATCGCAGTTGGAGAAGCAAAGATCTAATACATTACCACATTTATTTTTTATGTTACTAAATTGATTTAGAGAACATGATGACAATCCATCAACAACATCTTCAACATTTTTATTAATTGACAAAAGAGGCACAAATCCTGGAAAATTGTCGACTGATTGCCAGATGACATTAGGCAAATTATAATCACCTAGAATTATTACATCGGCATTTGAAAAGCGATCACAGATATCTATCTATGGTCTACAATTTGTTATTATTTTTATACAATTTGTTATTGTTGTTATAAACTGTTGCCTAAGTTTCCCGGTTTTTATAAAATTTCTTTTATGCCTTTCGTTTTTGATAAAAAAAGTCATAAATAAAATGCCTTCTGCTGATACCGATATTTATTTTAAATGCCTCTTATTCTAACAGCCAATTTTTATAAAATGAGCTCTACAATTTCTAATATGCAATAACAATCTTAATAAAATGCCCATTACAAGTTTTGTTTTTATAAATTGTTGTCTACGACTCCTAGTTTCTAAAAAATAAACCATAATTTCGAATTTTAATAGATAAAGGTTAGAGAATGGTTTTTTGGAAGAGAGAAGACTGAGAGAATGAGGTCTACAATTTCTAGTATATTAATTTTTTTTATGAAATTGCGCTTATACCCTTTTGGTTTTAACAAAAAAGTTTAAATAAAATGCCTCCTGTTGATACAGAATTTAATATTAAATGCCTTCTATTGTGCGAGCTAATTTCTGAAGAATTACTGTACAATTTCTAATATGCTTAGCAGTCTTATTAAAATGCCCATTACAAATTCTGTTTTTATAAATTTTCGTCTCTAATCTTTAGTTTTTATAAAATAAAGCATAACTTCCAATTTTAATAGAAAGAAAAGCTACAGAATACCTCCTGTTAATTCCGATCTTTATAAAATGCCTCTTATAACAGCCAATTTTTATAATATGTAGTCTAAAATTTCTAGTATAATTAAATGCTTTTTGCAGTTTTTATTTTTATAAACTGTAGCTTATAGCTCTCAGTTTTTATAAAATATCGCTTATACCCTTTTGGTTTTGACAAAAAAGGTATAAATAAAATGCCTCCTGTTGATACCAATTTTTATATTAAATACCTTTTCTTTTTATAGTATCAGCCAATTTTTGAAAAATAAGCTCTACAATTTCTAATATGCTTAGCAATAATCTTAATAAAATGCCTATTACAAGTTCTGTTTTTATAAATTGTCGTCTACGATTCCTAGTTTCTATAAAATAAACCATAACTTCTAATTTTGATTAAAAAAAGCTATAAAATGCCTTTTGTCGATTCTCATTCTTATAAAATACCTTTTATAGCAGCCAGTTTTTATAAAATAAGCTCTACGATTTCTAATAAGAAATAACAATCTTAATAAAATGCTTATTACAGGTTTTATTTTTATAAATTATTTTTTATTACTTCTACTTTATACAAAAAAATATAGCTTCTTATTTTAATAGAAAATGCTAGAAGATATCTCTTGTTAATTGTTTTTTTTAAGAATTAATATTCAGTTAGTTATAAACCACTCCCTCAAATTTAAATCTGATCGAATTGATAAACATTTTTTTTTAAAACAATAACAACTGAACATTCCATAATTACCACACCAAACCATGTTTAGGTAGATGATTTATAATTTCGTCCGGACCTGATTCATAGTCTGATCAGTTTTTCTGATTACTTGAAATGCATACTAAAAGTGGTTGCTATTTTACAATAACTTCAAAGTCTTTTTTTGTTAAAAATTAAATGTTTATAACAAAAACCAGAATGGCAAGACGTAAAGAAAAGTGTCTAATTTACAATACCAAAAAAAAAATTTTTTTTGTACATAAATAACAGATCTGGGTGTGTAAAACTAAAGCCCTGTTTTTAACAAAAAAATTCTTTGACAGCTTGATTTTCTAAACAATTTTTTTAAACATTCTATAAACAACAAACTCTCATTATTTTAAAACAATAAATTGCTGACTAAATCACAGTTACTGAACCGCCTCAAATTCTTAAATTTGTGTTATTGAAATCTTAAATTTATTAAAATAAGAAGAGGACATTGTTGATGATCTCCTTCTTGGGCAAAATATAATTCTACTTTTTTTAGAATTTCAGCAAATCAAAAATCAGATCAAATCAAGAAAATAAATAATTCATTACAAATAATTAATTTCCTGCAACAAGGTAAATCACTTTGTTTATCATCGACCTACAATTTCTTTAATTCTGAATCGTTGTTATGCCATGTCAGGAAATTTAAACATGTTCAGCATTGTTTATCCAAGGCTGTTATAAATTAACACTTGGTGAGTACAAAATATTGTAAAAAATAAAATTCTTAAGTGACATAATCGAAGTGCCCCAGTGACCTCGCTCTAGCATGCGGGTGACACATACGTGTTTGTTCTTAATTACTATTTAATAACTCGAAACTTCGGTGTTTGTTTAACACGCGATATTATAAATAAATAATTCATATTTATTTAAGAATAAACGAGAAAATTTACATTCAGCCAACAGGTCATAGTATTTCTCTAATAATTTTTTGCGAGATTTTTTTCTGTGAAAGGTAAATCACGGTTCATAAACCTACTTTCTTTTTCAACGAGTTCGAATATATCGAAATTGGCTCAATTATTATATAAGTCTATGTGGCAAATATGTCGAAAATACCTACTTTACTTTCATTGACGTTTATCTCGACTTTAGAACTGTGGGAAATTGTAATAATTAACTCGCTTTTGTAAACAATAGTGAAAGTGAAACAAAGATCACTTTACACTTCACAAAAATCAAAAAACGCCATTTCCTGAAACCTGAAACTCATTAAACCAATCAAGACTTCTTACTCCAATTAAACCAATCAAACGTTCTTTCTGATTCTGATTGACTCATTTAATTAATCAAAAAACTCTAAAATAATTTATTTCAGGCGCAATTGCAGCCGGAAATTGTGTCATAATCAAACCATCTGACCTCTCACCTGCAACAGCTCACCTAATCTCAAAACTTCTCCCTGATTATTTAGACCGCGAGTGCTACCCTGTCTATCTCGGTGGTGTTAAAGAAACCACTGAATTATTACAACAAAAATTTGATTATATCTTCTACACAGGCTCTATTTCAGTTGGTCAGATTGTTCATAAAGCAGCCAATAAGAATCTCACACCTGTCACGTTAGAATTAGGTGGAAAAAGTCCCGCCTATATTGACAACTCAGCTGATATAACCAAAACTGTCAAACGGATTTTATGGGGGAAATGTATTAATTCGGGACAGACTTGTATTGCACCGGATTATGTTTTATGCACGAAGGAAGTCCAGGAGAAGTTTGTGAAGTACGCACAGAAGGCACTTCTGGAGTTTTACGGGAGTGACATTAAAGACAGTCAGGACTATTGCAGGATTATCACCGATAAACATTTTGACAGATTAGTTAGTCTGTTACAAGGGTTGAAAATTGCAGTTGGGGGACGCTACGAACAGAAAGACAGGTTTATAGAACCTACTATTGCTGTTGATGTAAATCCGAATCATCCAATAATGCAAGAAGAAATTTTCGGACCAATTCTACCAATAATACCAATAACTAGCATTGATGAAGCTATAACTTTTATAAATCGGCGGAATAAACCTCTAGCATTGTATATCTTCTCGTCTAGAAAACAAGACAGAGAAAAACTCCTTGAGGAAACTTCAAGCGGTGGAGTTTGTGTGAATGATACAATTCTACATGCTTCTGTTGAAGTACTCCCGTTTGGGGGAGTTGGATCAAGTGGAATGGGGTCGTATCATGGCAAGAAAACTTTTGATACTTTCACACATAAAAAGAGTGTTCTTGTTAGAGATTTTCAAGCTATTCCAGAGAAAATTATGGCTAGTAGATACCCCCCATACTCGGATTCCAAAATAGCGTTGATACAGATGGCGCTAGAGGAGCGGAAAAGAGTGCCAATGAAGTATTTACCTTATTTTGTGATGTTCTTGTTAGGGGTTGGGGTTACAGTAGCTGTTTATTTTTTCTACCTGTATATGGAAGTTTAATGTGATTTTTTGGTGATAGGAGGTTAGGTTTTAATTAATAAAGATTTTTTTTTAATTTGGAAGTTTTATTAAATTCCTTATTACGTTTGTTGTTTATAAACAATTATTTCTAAAAATGGAAAAAGCATTACTGTGTTTTTGTATTAATTATAATTACGTTATTTATAAATAATTAAGTGGTTTTAGCACTTTAGCATTCTTCATTTAATTAATTCAAATAAAAAAAATAAGAAACAGATATTCCGTGTTTCATTACTTTTTAAAGGTGCTCCAAGTCGATTTCAAGGTCTTTAGTAGCACCGACTTGAAGCTGTTATCACTGAGCTACTGCTCTGTAAAAAAAATTAGAAAACACTTGCAAAACTCCTCTTTAAAATAAACAAATGTTTTTAGTTTTTTCAAATTTTCTTACAATTAGTACAAGTGTCTCAGTTATTAAGAAAATCATAAAGAATAGCTATAACAAAAAAACGACTATAAAAAAATTGAAAGAAGATAGATAAGAAAGAAGTCTAAAGAAAAAATGGAGCAGAAAGATATTGACAAAAAAGGCAGTGATTTATCGTTAAAATAAACAGAAGTAACATTCAAAAAGCTGTGCATAACTCCCGCATCTAAAAAAAATTTCTGGTATCAGAAGAAGATCTACATTTCTGTCTCAGCAATCAGCAAATACTACACAATAACTGTTTGAGAGAAGTAACGGAAAATAACAAACACTTCTGAAGTAAATTAAGATAATTCGTGAAGAATTAGAGAAGAAAATAAAAACAACAGAACCATGTATACAAGAAAGAAAAGCACAAAAAGAAAAAACAAAAAAGTGACCAAAAGCGGGAAGAAATCGAAGTGTTTATGTTAAAAATGAAACACATTTAAGCAGAAGAAGAAATCTTGAAAAGATCAAAAATGTCAGACAGAAGGTAAATGTGGTCAAGTAGAAGAAGAAATATGGTCAGTTTAGAAGAAATAGACCAAAAAAAAATTTATAAGACTAACAAAACTATTGACCAAAGACTTTTGACTGTACACTTTAAGAACGTATGTTGTAAATAGAACCATAAAAATATTTTCTGCCAAAATACTAAATCGACCATAGAATAATTAAGAAAGAAAAAGATAAAATCTACCAAGAAGTCAAAGCTGTCAGAAAGAAAGTCTATAAAGTCAAAGAAGAAATTAAGCGAGAAGTCACATATTGAAATCAGTCGGAGAAGATAAATTTAGTCAAGTAAGAAGTTAAAGAAGAAATAGAGCAGAAAAAGCTTGTCTTTACCAAGAAAAGGCTTCAAGAGCTCTATTTTTCAGAAAATACGTTTCATTATTGTCGTTTTTTGACAACACTGTCATCTGTATCTATTTCTACATCCAGACGTTCTAAAACCTTATACTGCCTATTTTTAAACCTAATTTTTATTATTAGACATAATTATAAAAATTTTTTAAAAACATACATTAAAAAAATAATAATAAAATTAAAACTTATCTGCACAAGCGGCCTTCTGGTGCTAGAATTACTTCCATGCCTCTTCATACATTCACCTTCCTTGCATGTCGAAACCAAACTGTGTTTTGTGATAAGAAGAAAGGTTTTAAATAAGCAATATTTTTTTTTACAAAAAGTACATTGTTTTATAAACAATTATCTATAAAATGTAGAAAACATTCGTGATAGCTTTGCTTAGGTTGTAATTATTTATTTTTAAAATCATAAGATCATAAGAAGACGAAGTAATAGAGTAAAAAGAGCTCGAGTAGAGAAAAAGTCAGTCCTCTACGTCGTCTGTAACAACTTGCTGCAGCTGTTTGTTTATAATTTTCTTCTAAAATAATGAAACCAAAATTTTTAAAAATAGATAAAACAGAAAAAGAAGCCGCCGGATCATTAGAAGAAGAAAAAATAAAGTGAAAAGAGCTCAAATATAGCAAAAGTCAGATCAGGTCAGGTCAACATCGCTTCAAAGACGTGCTACAGCTATTTGTATGTAACTTTCTTCTAAGATAATAAAACAAAAATCTATCAAAAATAAAAAAAAAAACAAAAAAAAAAGGGTTAAAAAAATTAAAAGAAGAAGAAATTGAGAGTAACGAGCTTGAATGTAGAAAGCCAGCTTTCGACGTCGACTTCAACGACCTGCTACAGCTGTTTGTATGTAGTCTTCAACTAGAATAATAAAACAAAAATCTATAAAAATGGATAAAAGAGAAAAAAAGCGAGTCATTAGAAGAAGAAGAAATAGAGAGAAAAGAGCTCGAGTACAGAAAAAATCAGCTCTCACCACGTCTTTAAAGACCTGCTACAGCTGTTGTAAGTAATCTTTTTCTAAGATAATAAAACAAAAATCTATAAAAATAAATAAAACAGAAAAAAGAAGTGGATCATAAGAGGAAAAAGAAATAGAGTAAAAAGAGCTCAAGTAGAGAGAAAGTCAGTCCTCAACGTCGTCTTCAGCGACCTGCTACAGCTGTTTGTATGTAGTCTTCAACTAGAATAATAAAACAGAAATCTATAAAAATAGATAAAAGAGAAAAAAGCGAGTCATTAGAAGAAGAAGAAATAAAGAGAAAAGAGCTCGAGTAAAGAAAAAAATCAGCTCTCACCACGTCTTTAAAGACCTGCTACAGCTGTTGTAAGTAATCTTTTTCTAAGATAATAAAACAAAAATCTATAAAAATAAATAGAAAAGAAAAAAGAAGTGGATCGTAAGAAAAAAAAGAAATAGAGTAAAAAGAGCTCAAGTAGAGAGAAAGTCAGTCCTCAACGTCGTCTTCAACGACCTGCTACAGCTGTTTGTATGTAGTCTTCAACTAGAATAATAAAACAAAAATCTATAAAAATAGATAAAAGAGAAAAAAAGCGAGTCATTAGAAGAAGAAGAAATAGAGAGAAAAGAGCTCGAGTAAAGAAAAAAATCAGCCCTCACCACGTCTTTAAAGACCCGCTACAGCTGTTGTAAGTAATCTTTCTCTAAGATAATAAAACAAAAATCTTTAAAAATAAATAGAACAGAAAAAAGAAGTGGATCGTAAGAAGAATAAGAAATAGAGTAAAAAGAGCTCTAGTAGAAAGAAAGTCAGTCCTCAACGTCGTTTTCAGCGACCTGCTACAGCTGTTTCTATGTAGTCCTCAACTAGAATAATAAAACAGAAATCTATAAAAATAGATAAAAGAAAAAAAAGCGAATCATTAGAAGAAGAAGAAATAGAGAGAAAAGAGCTCGAGTACAGAAAAAATCAGCCCTCACCACGTCTTTAAAGACCTGCTACAGCTGTTGTTAGTAATCTTTTTCTAAGATAATAAAACAAAAATCTATAAAAATAAATAGAACAGAAAAAAGAAGTGGATCGTAAGAAGAATAAGAAATAGAGTAAAAAGAGCTCAAGTAGAGAGAAAGTCAGTCCTCAACGTCGTCTTCAACGACCTGCTACGGCTGTTTGTATGTAGTCTTCAACTAGAATAATAAAACAGAAATCTATAAAAATAGATAAAAGAGAAAAAAGCGAGTCATTAGAAGAAGAAGAAATAGAGAGAAAAGAGCTCAAGTAAAGAAAAAAATCAGCCCTCGTCACGTCTTTAAAGACCTTCTACAGCTGTTGTAAGTAATCTTTCTCTAAGATAATAAAACAAAAATCTTTAAAAATAAATAGAACAGAAAAAAAAGTGGATCGTAAGAAGAATAAGAAATAGAGTAAAAAGAGCTCAAGTAGAGAGAAAGTCAGTCCTCAACGTCGTCTTCAACGACCTGCTACAGCTGTTGTTTGTATGTAGTCTTCCACTAAGATAATTTATGAAAATAGATAAAACAGATAAAAGAAGTAAGTCACTAGAAGATCCTTGCGTAATACTCATAAATTGCGTAAATTCCTTGCGTAAATTTTCTTTATATCTCAGTCATAACCTATTAAGAAAACCACAACTAATAGCAACATTGATGTATAAACAAAGAAGAAAGCGAAAGACGACATAGAGAATAAAAAGAAGAAAACGATGTTAACATAAAAAAGAAAAAGAAAGAATAACGATAAACTTTCGAAAAACGAAAAGAAAGAGTTAATACCCAAAAGTTAAACAAGAGGTTTATAAAGTCAAAAACAAAATTAGGCTAAAGTCACCAAATTAAGGCAAGAAATGAAGTCAGGAAAGAGCTTGATAATAGAGAAACTAAGCCAATGACTTCAATAATCCATGACCTTGTAATCACATAATTTTGAATTTAAATTCTTTGATAGCCTTCTAGACTATAAATTTATTTGATTGTTTATTTAACATTTAACTTCTTGGAATATAAACAAAGAAGAAGAAGGCGAAAGGAAGTGATGCATTAAGAGAATCCTGCTTAAGCAGATCCTGTAATCTTTGCCAAAATTTTCGATTTTTTCCCCCAAAAAAGTGCAAAAACGTAAAATTCTAATTTCTCAATTTTATTAGTTCCAGGGCGACAAGCACGAAGCCTACGTCCGACTCACCCTCCACCAGCACTACCGCAGCGTGAAAGAGAAACGCACCGGCATCGCTCGACCTTCTCGTGACGGTGCCGTGACCTTCACCGAAGGCTTCAACTTCAAATTGGCGCCATCCCAAGTGGACATCACCAGCTTAGCATTTCACGTTTTCCAGGCGACTTCTGGTTACGGTAGGGGTACGTGTTTAGTGTCGGCTGGATCATCTATTTTGCACGTCTATACTTTCTAATTACGTAACTTCCGCTTCCACTTTCACTGTGACACAATGTTTTGTTTCCTTGATCTTGGCAGCTTCAAGATCACGATTCTCTTCTTTCAGACAAACTTATTGGGAAATGTGTTCTGGGATCGTATATGTTCGCCAGAGGAAAGGCTCTAATCCAATGGAACACGGCCATTGCGAATCCCATGGAACAGAACCAGCAATGGCATGTTTTATGCGAGTAATTTACACAGAAAAATTGTGTTTTCCCTGTTGTAAACATGTAGAAAAACCTCCAGGAATTTCCAGAGTTCCATGATTGAAAGCACACAAACAGCTAAATTATTTATAACCAACCAAAAATTTTTTGTGGCACTTGTGATGCGCAATTAGAAGATAAGACTTGAAACACCCGATCTATTATCATCTACCTTCTTATAGAATATACAGAGTGAGTCTGTTAAGAGTTTATCTCATCTTTTCAACTCCTTTGCCATTAAAAACTCTGTTTTTTTTTCTCTTTGCTCTCAATTTTTTCAAGATTTTTCTAATGTTCCTTTTAATAAATATTAATTCTTTAAAAAATATAAAATTTATATTTTTTCTAATGTTGTTCTAAATAAAGGGCTAGCTTTAGATGTGATAGCTAGTTTTGGAGAAAAGATGAGGTAGACTCTTAGCAGGCTCACCCTGTAGATTAGATTATTTAGAGAGATATATGTATACAATTATTGAAAAAACAATAAATTATATCTATAGAAATGTGCAGTTTTATTTGCATTTGGCACTGTTTTCTGTGGTATTTATTCAAACAGGTCAAGACTGGACACATGTTTACCTCCAATCAATACAAGATCACCGGATTCTGATGTATATAGATAGAATACAAGGTCAATATCAAACGAGTTGATAACACAAAAAACTTCTCACGCAAGAGAATTTATTTTGCAAAAATAAATCAAAAAATGTAGCCTTGACTATGTCAAAAAAAGTAGAAACATAACAAATTTAAGGATTGGTCTTTAAAATAAAAAATCTGAATTATACAGACTGTTTCATAAGTAAACGTATAAAAAAATTAGTAACCTGGCAAAAGAATTTTGTCAAAGGCCTAAAGCGGTAGAAGACGCAAACTTAGTCCCTAGATATTCAATTCTTGTTTTCAGCTCTGAATAAATTGATAAAAAGTGTTTGCTACACCTTCTAAAATTAGTAAAATGTCGCCTCTAGCTCGCACAGTTACTAAACAAACACTTACAGCTACCAAAATTAGTAAAATGTTGTGACTGACTTCTAAATTAAAAAAGCATGTAGCTTTTTCTTGATTAATTTAATTTTTTTGATAAGAAATAACTCTTCTAAGTCTTAAAGTTGCGTCTGCAGACTTTAAAATTAGTAAAATGTTGCCTCAGGTTCTTAAAGTTTTACAAAATTACTGAAATTTTGCTTGTAGTTCTCAAAATAATTTGAGTTTCAAAAATTAAAAAAAAATATTTTAAAAAGAAATATTGCCTCTGGCTCATAAAATTAGTAAAATTACATTCCCAAACTTAAAATTTAGTAAAATGTTGTTTAGAAAATATCCCTTTTGTTGCTACTGAAACAAAAATTCACTTTACAAAATATAAAAAATGTCGTTTTGGTTTTCAAAATTGTAAAATATTGATCCTGGCACTCAAAATTACTAAAAAAAGTTGTTTTTGGTTTCCAATATTACAAAAAACAATGACAGTTTTGTTTTTATTAATTTAAAAAACTATAAAAATATTAAAATATTTTTTTAGAAATTAATAATGTTACGTTTTTGTTTTTATAACTGTGTTTTTGTGCAGATACACGTGTTTCATACGCCTTTTTTTTTAAATAACATTTGCAAAGCGAGTAAATAAAACAAAGTTAATAAAAAATATCGGCAATTTTTATCTACACCAGTATAGTTTATGAGTGAGTACACAAGACTTTGAGAACCAAACCAAAATTGTTATTCTCTTCACGACCCGATCGATACTTTGTACCATCCAATTCTCACAAATCACCTGAAACGTCTCTATCTCTGTGATTGTTGCTATAATCATCAAGAACACGTTAAGTCAACGCTTGATTTTAACCCCCTTTGACACCGAAATTCCATTATCTTCTTGTGAGGTACCTACTACATTAAACTTACAGCATGTTACTCCCCATTAATCAAATTACTAACCGCGCAAAAAATTACTATTAAACTGGTACAACATAATTCACAAAGTAATTATTTCAGAATTTGTTTCTTTTATGTAATAACATTAAGAAATATTTTTTGAGACAATACACGTGGCGGAATTTAGCCAGTAATATCTACGCTATTTAACAGTTCACAATAATAATTACAGACAAAATAAAAAATCTTGCGTTATTTTAATTTTTAACAGCACTTTGTGATAAATTATAATCAACCCTTCCTTGCCGTCTATTTACATTCTAATCAACAATTACCAAATCATGCATAATTTAACAGTTTCCATGACTATTTCCAGCCAATCAAAAATCAATCTGGTGACTACTCATATCCAATAAAAACCCTGACCCCTCCTCTTTTGCATCACGTGATTAATTGTGACGAATTGTATGTAATTTAACAAGTCATGTGATTAGTGTCTTATGTTAATCAACAATATTTAACAGCAAATCATGCACAATTTAACAGTTCCCACCAATCAGTTAACAGTCCTAGTTACATCGTATAACTTATTAAATCCTGCTGTCTTATTCTCACGTAATTGATTATAAAAAATCATGTGGCACTTGTTGTAACAAATTAGACATAGTGTAGCCGTTTTAGTAACTATTTCTAATCAATCAAAATTCAGATAAAGTTCTAGGTAATCAGACCCAATCATATATTATTTAACAGTTTTCGTTAACAGTTCCAGTCAATAATAAAAATCTAAGTGGTTTTAAAAGTTTCTGTTATCTATTATATCCAATAAAAACACTAGATTTTGCTGTTTTGTCCTCACGTAATTGATTCTAGCAAATCATCTGCATTTTAATAAGTCATGTGACTCTTGCTGTCTTATGCTGATCAAGCATAATTTAACAGTTCAAAGCAACCATAACAATAAAAATTCAATCATAGTTTTAGCAGTTCCTATGACTAATTAAATATATTTAACAAAAAGATTTAATTAAGTTCTTGATTAATTACATATAATCGTGTGAAATTTAACACGTTATGTAATTGGCGTCATACAGAGAGTGTGTCATATGTTTGTTGTTTTAGCTTATTTACTAATTAACCAATTATATACAATTTAAGAGTTTTCATCATCAATTCCAGCCAATCAGTGAATTTAAAGTAGCTTTAACAGTTCCCGTGACTTGTTATATCCAATAAAAACACAGAATTTCACTGCTTTGTCATCACCTGATTGATTACAGCAAATCATATGCCATTTAACAAGTCCTGTGACACTTCCTGTGTTATGGTAATCAACAAATCACAAATCAGGTATAATTTAACAGTTACTATGACCATTTCTAGTCTTCAAAATTCAAACGAAGTTTTAACAGTTTTCTGTGACTAATTCCAGCCAATTAAACAATTAACAAATCAAGCACAATTAACAGTTTCAACGAATAAAAATTCGGCGTGATTAACAGTATCTGTTATTTTCAATAAAAATATTGGATTCTGCTGTTTTAACATCAAGTACTAGATTATTTTAAATTCTGTGTAATGTAACAAGGTACGTGATTAATGTCACACGCTTGCTGTCTTATTCCAAAAATTAACGAATTGCAGACAATTTAACAGTTTTTATGACCATTTTCAAGCAATCAAAAAATTTGGCGTGATTAAACAGTTCTTCTAATCTGTTATTTCTAAAAAAAATATTAGATATTGCTGTTTTAACATCAAGTGGTTAATTATCTTATTGATATCATACAAATCTTGTACGATAATATTTTTAATAAGTCACACGTTTATTGTTTTATTGTCGTTTTATTGTCGCAACAATTAACTAATTATACACAACATTTAACAGTTTTTATGATCAAATTTTAACCAATCAAAAAATTTGGCATAATTTAGCAAGCTTCGTTACTTGTTTTTTCGACAAAAATATTAGTTCCTTTAACGTTTTAACGTTAAATGGTTAATTACTGCAAATTCTATGTAATTTAACAAGTCACGTAATTGATGTTATAAGATTGCTGTATTATTATTGTTGTATTAACAAATAACTAATTATATACAAAATTTAACAGTTTCTATAATCATTTTTAATCAGTCAAAATTTAACGTTATTTAACAGTTTTGGTAACCTGTTATTTTAAATATAAACATTGGATTTTAGTGTTTTAACGTCAAATGATTGATTATCACAAATCACAAATTTAAAAGTATCCATTCGGTACTTATCCGGAAATTAGCCCATTATTCTATCAATTAATTACAATCATTTTAAAAAATTTATGTGTTTTTAACAGACTCCTATAGCTGTAACATCCAATAATAACATTAGATTTTTGTTTTATTCTTATCTGATTAATTGTTGCAAATTACGTGCAATTTAACAAGTTATATAATTTTTGACATCATGATAATCAGCAATTAACAAATTATACATAATTTAACAGTTTTTGTTACCAGTTTTAGTCAATCGAATCTCAGACATAATTTTAACAGTCTCCGTAATCTGTTAAATTCATAAAGTCAAAATGTTAGTTGCTGTTTTATATGCTAATTAACAATTAAAAAATTAGGCCCAATTTAACAGTTTTCGTGACAATTTACAGCTAAACAAAATATCAGACGTGATTTTAACCTGCTCTGTGCTTTATTATATTCAGTAAAAATATTGAATTTTGTTGTTGATTGATTGTAACAAATTAACACGTTAAGTTGTTAATGTTACACGCTTGTTGTCTTATTTTATTCAACAGTTAATTAGTCATTAACAATTTAACAGTTTTTATGGCCAATTTCAGTCAATCAGTGAATTTAAAGTAGCTTTAACAGTTCCCGTGACTTGTTATATCCAATAAAAACACAGAATTTCACTGCTTTGTCATCACCTGATTGATTACAGCAAATCATATGCCATTTAACAAGTCCTGTGACACTTCCTGTGTTATGCTAATCAACAAATCACAAATCAGGTATAATTTAACAGTTACTATGACCATTTCTAGTCTTCAAAATTCAAACGAAGTTTTAACAGTTTTCTGTGACTAATTCCAGCCAATAAAACAATTAACAAATCAAGCACAATTAACAGTTTCAACGAATAAGAATTCGGCGTGATCTACAGTATCTGTTATTTTCAATAAAAATATTTGATCCTGCTGTTTTAACATCAAGTACTAGATTATTTTAAATTCTGTGTAATGTAACAAGGCACGTGATTAATGTCATACGTTTGCTGTCTTATTCCAATAATTCACAATTAACGAATTGCAGATAATTTAACAGTTTTTATGACCATTTTCAAGCAATCAAAAAATTTGGCGTGATTAAACAGTTCTTCTAATCTGTTATTTCTAAAAAAAATATTAGATATTGCTGTTTTAACATCAAGTGGTTAATTATCTTATTGATATCATACAAATCTTGTATGATAATATTTTTAACAAGTCACATGTTTATTGTTTTATTGTCGCAACAATTAACTAATTATACACAACATTTAACAGTTTTTATGATCAAATTTTAACCAATCAAAAAATTTGGCATAATTTAGCAAGCTTCGTTACTTGTTTTTTCGACAAAAATATTGGTTCCTTTAACGTTTCAACGTCAAATGGTTAATTACTGCAAATTCTATGTAATTTAACAAGTCACGTAATTGATGTTGTAAGATTGCTGTATTATTATTGTTGTATTAACAAATAACTAATTATATACAAAATTTAACAGTTTCTATAATCATTTTTAATCAGTCAAAATTTAACGTTATTTAACAGTTTTGGTAACCTGTTATTTTAAATATAAACATTGGATTTTAGTGTTTTAACGTCAAATGATTGGTTATCACAAATCACAAATTTAAAAGTATCCATTCGGTACTTATCCGGAAATTAGCCCATTATTCTATCAATTAATTACAATCATTTTAAAAAATTTATGTGTTTTTAACAGACTCCTATAGCTGTAACATCCAATAATAACATTAGATTTTTGTTTTATTCTTATCTGATTAATTGTTGCAAATTACGTGCAATTTAACAAGTTATATAATTTTTGACATCATGATAATCAGCAATTAACAAATTATACATAATTTAACAGTTTTTGTTACCAGTTTTAGTCAATCGAATCTCAGACATAATTTTAACAGTCTCCGTAATCTGTTAAATTCATAAAGTCAAAATGTTAGTTGCTGTTTTATATGCTAATTAACAATTAAAAAATTAGGCCCAATTTAACAGTTTTCGTGACAATTTACAGCTAAACAAAATATCAGACGTGATTTTAACCTGCTCTGTGCTTTATTATATTTAGTAAAAATATTGAATTTTGTTGTTGATTGATTGTAACAAATTAACACGTTAAGTTGTTAATGTTACACGCTTGTTGTCTTATTTTATTCAACAGTTAATTAGTCATTAACAATTTAACAGTTTTTATGGCCAATTTCAGTCAATCAGTGAATTTAAAGTAGCTTTAACAGTTCCCGTGACTTGTTATATCCAATAAAAACACAGAATTTCACTGCTTTGTCATCACCTGATTGATTACAGCAAATCATATGCCATTTAACAAGTCCTGTGACACTTCCTGTGTTATGCTAATCAACAAATCACAAATCAGGTATAATTTAACAGTTACTATGACCATTTCTAGTCTTCAAAATTCAAACGAAGTTTTAACAGTTTTCTGTGACTAATTCCAGCCAATTAAACAATTAACAAATCAAGCACAATTAACAGTTTCAACGAATAAAAATTCGGCGTGATTAACAGTATCTGTTATTTTCAATAAAAATATTGGATTCTGCTGTTTTAACATCAAGTACTAGATTATTTTAAATTCTGTGTAATGTAACAAGGTACGTGATTAATGTCACACGCTTGCTGTCTTATTCCAAAAATTAACGAATTGCAGACAATTTAACAGTTTTTATGACCATTTTCAAGCAATCAAAAAATTTGGCGTGATTAAACAGTTCTTCTAATCTGTTATTTCTAAAAAAAATATTAGATATTGCTGTTTTAACATCAAGAGGTTAATTATCTTATTGATATCATACAAATCTTGTATGATAATATTTTTAACAAGTCACACGTTTATTGTTTTATTGTCGCAACAATTAACCAATTATACACAATATTTAACAGTTTTTATGATCAAATTTTAACCAATCAAAAAATTTGGCATGATTTAGCAAGCTTCGTTACTTGTTTTTTCGACAAAAATATTGGTTCCTTTAACGTTTTAACGTTAAATGGTTAATTACTGCAAATTCTATGTAATTTAACAAGTCACGTAATTGATGTTATAAGATTGCTGTATTATTATTGTTGTATTAACAAATAACTAATTATATACAAAATTTAACAGTTTCTATAATCATTTTTAATCAGTCAAAATTTAACGTTATTTAACAGTTTTGGTAACCTGTTATTTTAAATATAAATATTGGATTTTAGTGTTTTAACGTCAAATGATTGATTATCACAAATCACAAATTTAAAAGTATCCATTCGGTACTTATCCGGAAATTAGCCCATTATTCTATCAATTAACTCATCAAGCACAAGATTTAACAGTTTCTGTGATGAATTACAATCATTTTAAAAAATTCATGTGATTTTAACAGACTCCTTTAGCTGTAACATCCAATAATAACAATAGATTTTTGTTTTATTCTTATCTGATAAATTGTTGCAAATTACGTGCAATTTAACAAGTTATATAATTTTGACGTCATAATAATCAGCAATTAACAAATTATACATAATTTAACAGTTTTTGTTACCAGTTTTAGTCAATCGAATCTCAGACGTAATTTTAACAGTCTCCGTAATCTGTTAAATTCATAAAGTCAAAATGTTACTTGCTGTTTTATATGCTAATTGACAATTAAAAAATCAGGCCCAATTTAACAGTTTTTGTGACAATTTACAGCTAAACAAAATATCAGACGTGATTTTAACCTGCTCTGTGATTTATTATATTCAGTAAAAATATTGAATTTTGTTGTTAATTGATTGTAACAAATTAACACGTTAAGTTGTTAATGTTACACGCTTGTTGTCTTATTTTATTCAACAGTTAATTAGTCATTAACAATTTAACAGTTTTTATGACCAATTTCAGTCAATCAGCGCATCCAAAGTGGCTTTAACAATCCCCTTAGCCTGTTACATCCAATAAAAACACAGGATTTTACTGTTCTGTAGTGATTCATATCATGTCACACTTTCTGTCTTATGCTAATTAACAGATCAAATCAGGCTGAATTTAACAGTTCCCGTGACCAATATCAACCAATCAAAACATTAGGCGTGGTCCTGGCAATCCGTGTGACCACTAAATTGTCCTGAATTATGTCACGTGATTGATTTGTGACGAATCATGTGCAATTATCCAAGTCATGTGACACTTAGCAACAATTGACCAATCGTGTACAATTTAACAGTTCCCTTTAGTGTTCCAGCCAATAAAATAATTTTATTTTAAATTTATCAACATTATTTAAATAAATAAAAATAAAAAATATTTTATGAATGTTTGCTCAGAATTGATCGGTTTTTCAGTAGAAATAGGTTTGATTCGATTGCATTTTCTCTCCGAAACATATGTTTGAAGTATTGCTTTAGGTAATTTTCCAATAAACCTTCTCGAATTAGTCTAGAAAATCTATATTTTCTTATTAGCCACCCACTCTTACTTATATTTAGTCTCGGTGATTCCCTTGTAAATCAAAGAGAAAAGAGATTGATTAATGAAGTGTCACCCTCTTCTCTTGCTCTAATTACACTCAAAGATTTTTAAAATGTTTCTCTCGTTATTTTAAATCAAGATCCGGTCGCATATTTCAGTCATCGACAGTTTTAATGAAAAATAAATAATCTAATAATAAAACACTGGCAGAGTGTCACTTGAATCATCACCTCTTCAGCTATTTATTTACAATCCGAAAAACAGTGTGTACTAGAAAAATTCGCCTTATCCTCATTTCAGTTCTATTTTAATATCGGTGCAAACGACAACACATCGTTCGCGAAAAATGATAGAAGAGACTAATGATCAAGCTCATGACAGGTCGCGTTTTTGCACCTAACAATAACAATTTCTAGCCCGTTCAGAAAATTTTACGTCGGGTGGATGGGAGTAGGGGAAATATATAATTGGAGGTGTATAGAAATTTTGACAGTGTCTGTTTTTTCAACTGGCATTCCAGGGAGCACCTGAAAAATGGTAAGTCTCCAAAGATTTATCTTCAAACCTCTTGAATTTTTGACGGAATTCAGGATTCAGACGACCAGAAAATGGCAATTATGCGGAAAGCCTTCCAGATGTTTGATACATCCAAATCTGGATTTATTGAAACAACAAAAATTTCAACGATTTTGAATACAATGGGACAGCTTTTTGATGACGGAGAGTTGAATAAATTAATCATGCAGAATGATCCAGATCGGAGTGGGACGGTCAATTTTGATGGGTTCTACAACATCGCTTCACATTTTCTCGAAGAAGACGATGATGAATCAACCCAACAGGAACTTAAAGAAGCTTTCAGATTGTATGATAGGGAAGGGAACGGTTATATTACTACAGCTACTCTTAAAGAAATTCTAGCAGCCCTTGATGATAATTTAACCAGTAGAGATCTTGATGGGATTATTGCTGAAATTGATACTGATGGTTCTGGAACTGTTGATTTTGATGGTAAGTCACGAAAAATCTCTAATTTTTTTTTCTAGTTTGTTGTTTCAGAATTTATGGAAATGATGACTGGAGACTAAAAGACATATAAAGACAATGTACTAGTGATACTCACAAATAAAACAATTTTAGTATAATTGTGCCTATTTTTACTCCCTTTGCACCTCTTCCAAAAGTGCATCCAACAATAATTAGCTGCGAAAATAAATTATGATCTTGAGTTTATTTCTGGTTGATATTTTGAATTTTCATTCATTTCAAGTAACAAATCGAATTTCGATACAAAATTGCGTCAAAATTTAAATTTAGAAAATTCACACATATCCGTTGTCTCGTTATTTTTAGATTTTATAAAAATAACATTTTAATAATAAATATTTTCGATTATTAGAGGGTTGGACAAGGTCTCGTGAAAATTTATGATTTTTTTTTCACACAAAAACAAACTTTTTAAATTAATAACTTGCTGATTGCGATTTTACGTTTCTTAAACTATTACAAACCTAAAAAATTTTTTTAAATATTTTGCTTTAATTCAAATAAGTGCAAACTGCACTCATTAATAAAACATTTTTTTTAGCAATATATAGAGTGATTATGCAACACGTGATCTGTTAAGTTGCATACGATCAGCCACGTGATTACTCAAAGTATTTTTATTGGATATTACAGGCACGGGGACTGCCACAATTACTCTCGTTTTTTTTTTAATTTGTTGCACTACAGTTTTAAATCATACATGAATTGTTTATTAAAATCCTAATCACGTGACTTGTTAAATTGAAAAGGTTTCGTCACAATTAACCACGTGATGTTAAAACAGTAGACGTTTAACAGCTCTCGAACACTGTTAAAATCACATCTGATGTTTGATTGGCTGAAAATGGTCACAAAAATGTGTTGTAGCTATAATTTGTTATGATGTAGTTACTACATGACTTCATAAATATTTGCTGCAATTAATCATTCACAAAATAGAAGAATTCAATGTTTTAACAGGTCAAGAAAACTGTTAAATTATACATGACTTATTAATTTTGGTGTATAGAAAAAGACCCATCTCATGATGTGTTAAATCGTCCAGATTTTTAGAAGTAAAGTAAAATTTTAAAGTACGTCTGATATATTGATTTGCTGAAAATGATCAAAATATTAATTGTGTTAATTGTGTTAATATGTTAATTGATGATTATCATAAGATAAGAAGAGTAATATAACTTGTTAAATTGCACATAATTTCCAATAATTAATCCCATGAAAACAAGGTAGAAAAATCTGTTGTTTTTATTAGATTTAACAGGTTAGGGAAACTGTTAAAACCACAGAATGTTTTGGTAATTGGAACTGTTAAATTGTGTCTGATTGGTTACTTGTTGATAGAATAAGACAGTATAAGTGTATGACACTAATCACGTGACTTATTAAATTACACAAGATTTGTAATAATAAACCACTTGACGCTAAAAAAGCAGGTTCCGTTGTTCTATTGAAAATAACAAGTTACAAATTTTTAAATAATTGGTTGAAACTAGTCATAAATAGTATATTAAGTATGGAGAACGGTAAGGAATGCTTACCGTTGGAAGACAATTGTTTGGAGGAGGAGCGAAGCGACGATTCCAATTATTGCCTGAGAACGGTAATCCTTAACGTTCGACATGCTTATAACGTTTTTTGCGCGATTGGAGTTTCTAGAATAATAATAATAATAATAATTTATATCAATACATTTGTGATAATCGGGAAGATTGAAACTGAAAACTTTGGGTGGCTGTTCCATGATTGCTATGGTTTTGTTCCAAACAAGTAAAATTGTCTTTTTGATACAATCATTCCTACATAGTTCTGTTTTGTGGTTCTGTTTTCGAAACAAATATGAGCGATAATGATGATCTACCGGATGATTTAGAAGACGCTTGGCAAGAAGGATGTTCGGCAATAATTCCAGAAAAATCTAAAGCCCGATATGAACAGACATACAAGTTGTTTAAGGAATGGCGTGAAGCAAAGAAGATTTCTGTAAATGAAAAGAGCTTGTTAGCGTATTTTGTGGTGAGAAGTGGACACTTGAAGACTCCAGGCAGTTTATGGGCGGAGTATTCTATGCTGAAGAGTACAATTTTTCTCCATGATGCTATCGATATTTCTAAGTTTGCTACATTAATTGTTTATCTTAAGAGAAAAAATATTGGATATCGGCCTAAGAAGGCTAAAATTTTTACCAAAGAAGACATGAAAAAATTCTTGAATGAAGCACCAGACGAACAATTTTTAATTCAAAAGGTATGTTGTAGATGATGAGGTGGTAGGTACATCTGAGTTCTAAGGAAACAATATATTTGCAGGTAGCAATGATATTGGGAGTATCGGGCGCTTGTAGACGAGAGGAATTGTACAATATTAAAATGAGTGACATAGAAGAACATGCAGAAATGTTTATAGTGAATATTCCAAGTACAAAAGCGAATATTTAGCGAACGTTTACAGTTATTAATATAGAAAATGAAGCAGTTCATTATTTGGAAATACTTCGAAAATACATAAGAATTCGACCAAGCAACCCAACGTCAGATCATTTATTTCTGAACTATCGAAATGGCAAATGCACTAGGCAAGTCACAGGAAAAGGCACAATTGGAGGCTGACCGTCAAAAATTGCAAAGTATTTAAAGTTGCAAGCTCCTGAAGGTTTTACTGGACACTCGTTTCGACGCACATCGGCTACACTTTTGGCGAATAACGGACGGAGTTGATGTGTTGGGACTAAAAAGACATGGTGGGTGGCGTTCATCAACTGTGGCCGAGAGTTACGTGGAAGATTCCCTCCAAAACAAAATTGAATTTGCTCATAAAATTTTACACAGCAATGTTGGTGGACTATTACAACAACCTGGGAGTTCTACGTCGGAAAGTTTGTCTATTAACACTAGAAACTCAAATGCGAGTGGTATTACTACTATTAATTATAATAATTGTACATTTAATTTTAATAAATAAATAGCAAAATTGTTTTTTTAGATTTACTTGCTTACCGTTCACTGAACGGTAAGTGAATTACTTACCGTTTTGTTACACAGAGCAACCAGTAACAGCAACCTACCGTCGTGGAAACAGGCACAGTAAACTGATAAAAACAACCAATCGCGCAAAAAATTGTTAAATTTTGTGAGTGATTAGATAATTGTTAATACAATAAGACAGCAAACTTAGGTATAACTAATAACATGACTTGTTAAGATACACAAGCTTTGTAATAATCAACCACTAAATGTTAAAAAAGCAGGATCCAATGTTTTTACTACAAATAACAAGTCATAAAGACTGTTAAATCACGCCAAATTATTTGATTGCTTGAAATTGGTCATGAAAACTGTTAAATTGTGTTTGATTCGTTAATTGTTAATTAATATAAGACAGCAAGCGAATGACACCAATCCCATGACATGTTATATCACAGAAATTTATAATAATTACCTACTTGACGTTAAAACAGCAAAATCCTATGTTTTTTTATTGGAAATGACAGGTCATGAGCACTGTTAAATCACGCTAAATTTCTTGATTAGTCAAAATTAGTCATCGAAACTGTTAATTCGCGCTGAATTTTTTGATTGGTTGAAATTGGTCATAAAAACTGTTAAATTATATTTGATTTGTTAAATGTTAATTAATATAGGACAGCAAGTAGTGTATTCAGTGTTTTTATTGGAAATAACAGATCATAACAACTGTTAGATCACACCAAATTTTTTGATTGATCGTAATTAGCCATGGAAACTATTAAATTGTGTATAATTATTTATTGTTAATAGAATAAAAGACAAACATATAACAAATGCATGATACTAATCACGTGACTTGTTAAATTACACCGAATTTTTCGATTGGTTGTAATTGGTCATAGAAACTGTTAAATTCTGTATGACTATTTAATTGTTAATAGAATGAATGAAAAGTGAATAGAATGAAACGTATGACAAACTTATCACACTAATCACGTGACTTGTTAAATTACAAAAAAATTAAAATTATAAACCATTTCATGTTAAAACATTAGGACCTAATAATTTTATCGCAAAAAACTGTTAAATTTTGTGTGTGATTAGTTAATTGTTGATACAATAAGAGCAAATATTTAACACTAATCACGTTATTTATTAAATTACACAGAATTTGTAATAATTCACCAAAAAAAAAACAGTAAGATCCAATGTTTTTAACGGGAATAACAAGCCAGGAAAGCTATTAAATTGATCATGAAAACTGTTTAATTGTGCCTGATTTGTTAATTGTTGATTACCATATAAGAGAGCACGCATTTTGACTTGTTAAATTGCACATAATTTTAGATTGTTAACAAAAAATCATGTGTGAAAGCTTTGTGCGTTGATATTTGCCACGATTTAGCAACTCCTGAAATTATATCACAATTAGAGACAGAAAAAATCTGAAGTCGTTAAACTTATTTATCCATCTATTGCAATAGTTTATTATAAGAATTTCTGAACAAGCAGTGAAAGGAACACCTCAAATGTCTTCATATGTACTGAATCAGTTGTTAATATAATTCTTCATTCAGGAATTGCGTAGGAGTGAGTAATTATCTAAAAATTTCTGAATAGCTATTTTAGAATGTATCGAAATTTTTTTGCAATAAAATTTCCATCACATCTTTAAACATAATTAATTAAATGCTTGAGAAAATTTTCCATATCTAGTTTCACCAGGAAAACGACAACTAAAAGCAAATTAACATTATCAATGCATTGTATATTTAAATTAAATCACTCTTCTGAGAATAATATCTTATTATAATAACAACTAGTTTAAATGTGAAAGCTACACAACACTCTGTAATAAAACCACCAAGTGACAAATTGTTACAATTTTATTTTAAATAATTAAATGCTAAAAGGAAGTCAGAGAATGTTGCGATGTTAGTCAAGCATTCATTGCTTTGTATTATTGTATTAAAAAATAAACAAATTTATAACATTGTACAGAGCAATAAATTGCCTTTTGTATATGTGGTAGTGGTTTTAAATAAATTTTATGTATAATAAAAGCCAACATTTCACCCTAATAACACTCAAGATTATATTTTATGTAAGCGACCGACATAAATTCTAACAAACGATCTTTTATTTATCAGATTACACACGCAACAACAATATTTTTTAGTATCAATTAATAAAAAAAAATAGTGTAGTATGCAATTCGATAAAATGACCTCATAATTTTTTCTTTTTTAAATAGTAACATTTCGAATTTTTTT
Organism: Tribolium confusum; assembly: GCA_029207805.1. Lineage (NCBI taxonomy): Eukaryota > Metazoa > Arthropoda > Insecta > Coleoptera > Tenebrionidae > Tribolium > Tribolium confusum. The sequence continues at coordinate 1,820,483 of JALGAY010000007.1, read as the reverse complement.
CCGTTTTACATCCCGCAAACAATTAGTTTTTAATAACTGAAACGACCCCTTATGGTCACGTAATGTCCAAGCAGTGCGCAAACGTGATGAAAATTCCTAGGAAACAGCTGCTTGATTTCAACAAAACAAGCATATAACTTCAATACAACATTACAACCTCTTCAAAGTTTGTGTGCGTATTGTATTCGTTTGTTGTTGTAAATTCACGCATTTTTAACCAATCAAAGGTCCGTATTTTGAACTAATCATCATTTAATAACTCATCAATTTTGACATTTCCGCTCTTATTTAGGATCAAATCAGTGGTTTTACAGAATTAATTGTTTTCGAAGCACTTTAGTGACGTCATCAGTGGGTCTTACATTTTAATAAATTGGAAATATCTAGAAAATAAAGCAGCGTAAAATATTTTCGTAAATTACGGTTCTAATGTGTGAATCATCGTTAAATCAGACCACATCTTACTCAGTGATAGGGCGAGATTAACAGGCTTCGGCCTCAACTCGAACGCACTTAAATAACAATATTTTTTGTTTGCTTTTTTCGAAATAAACTTATAAAACAATGACAGAATATACCTCTAAGACCTTTTTTATTTTTAAATTTATTAAATAAAAGTAAAAATATTTTAGAGCACAAGCAAAAGAATGTAAATTTTGGAAGACAGAAAAAATTCTCAAATAGGGTATAAATCAGTTCTAGGAGTAACTGTATAAAAAAAACAACAATCTTAGCGTACTACTCTTTGTAATTTAAACAAAAACAGCTCAATAAAATGTTTTAGTACTATTTTATGTTACAAATAACAGGTGTTTCATTATAAACTCTATAGTGTATTGCATTTCCTTAAATTATTCCATTATATTCAAAATTCCTTTCAACATTGTCATTACAAAGTCAGCTAGCCAAAAATTTCATTTCGTTAAAATAAATGTAGAGTGAAATTAAGTTAGAATTAGACAAGATATACCTTGTGACACAACAACATTCATTTATTACTCCCCTGACTCGGAATGACACAGGAATTTTATTTTTTTCGCTTGAAAAAATGACGTCATAAACAATTAAAAAGCGAATTCTTATAATAAATACGGCTGCCATTGTCCCAATGACAATTTTTTTTTACTTAAAGTGACGTCACAGAAGAATAAAAACCGATATAAAACAGTTAATTTGGCTGTCATTGTCCCAGTATTTTCAAATAAATCCCAATTTGTTAATTACCAACATAATTCTAGCGCATCCAAGTCAAAAATACACCATCTAGCTGTTTGCACCTGGTTTATTTTTAACCTTGTAATAATTAGGTTGTAGTTGAGTAGTCACATTTTTCTTTTGACAAGCCATAATAAATAAAACCCAATCTTCAAAAAGCAAATTATATTTAGCTATCAAAACAGATAAAATTAATTATAAGTCATATATCTAGGAGTCGCCGAAAATTTCGCATACGACTTAATAACCTTATTCACAGCTTCAAGAAAATCCTTTTCAGTCGCCACCTTCCTCCTTGCCCTAATCGCAAACATCCCTGCCTCAGTACACACACTCCTGATCTCCGCTCCTGTGGAATTCGGACATAAGCGTGCCAACAGCTCAAACCGAATATCTCTCTCAACACTCATCGACCTAGCATGAATCTTAAAAATGTGAGATCTGCCGTCAAGATCAGGCAACCCAAACTCGACTTTACGATCAAGCCTGCCAGGACGCATCAAGGCCGGATCGAGAGTATCAGGACGATTTGTAGCCATTAAAACCTTGATGTTGCCTCGCGGGTCGAAACCATCAAGCTGGTTGATTAGTTCAAGCATTGTACGTTGGACTTCGTTGTCGCCTCCAGCGCCATCATCGAAACGAGCGCCCCCAATTGCATCAATCTCATCAAAGAAAATCAAACAAGCTTTTTTAGAACGGGCCATTTCGAATAATTCACGCACCATTCTGGCACCCTCACCGACGTATTTCTGGACCAGTTCCGACCCAATCACACGGATGAAACAAGCGTCAGTGCGGTTAGCTACCGCACGGGCACAAAGGGTCTTACCTGTGCCAGGAGGGCCGAAAAGAAGCACGCCTTTAGGAGGCTCAATTCCCAATTTGACGAATTTTTCAGGCTGAAAATTGGCGTTAAAAACATTAATTTACAGTGTGAAAAATTACATGTAGTAGAGGTGTCTCGACGACTTCACGCAACTTCTCAATTTGTTCCTTACAGCCCCCAACGTCGCTGTAAGTAACGTCGGGTTTTTCCTCAACTTGCATCATTGTCACAGTTGGGTCGATTTTAGGGGGTAGTGGGATATGAATCTGGTATTTATTCCGATCAACACTAAAAAAACGTAGTTAAGAAACTATTTTTCTTGACAGTAAGTCAGTTTTTTATTACCCCACTCTCATGCCCTCTTCTATATCAGTAGGGGCAACAGAATCAGCCAGATCTACCACAAATTTCGCAAATTGCTTAACATTTATAATATATTTCGGGTCATCAGTATCAGCATTAATAATTTTAGTGCACCTAGCAACTTGTAGGGGCTGTTCATTCTGTAGGGTTTGTTTATCAGCTGCCAAGTCCCACAGTGCAGGTGGGGCTAACCCTGTATCAGATTCTTTAATCCCAGTGAGTTCATTAACACGTTTTATGATTGTTTGGATGTCATCTTCGACGGTTTTTATTGTCTTAGTGTACTGACCCTGGCCCTGGAACATAACCTCACTTTTAGTTTTAAGCAGTTTTAGGGGCGAATTTACGTACGTAGGTCTTCAGAAGAGCGATATCTCCTTCATCGAGAGCTAAATAAAGTAAAATTCGTTTAAATTCAGTTGTAATAATTGATTAAAAGGTAAATTGAGACTTACACTTGATTTCTTTCTCCGGCTCTTCTTTATCAGTTTTCACTTTTCGCATGTCATCACCTAAATGATCAGGCATTTTTGCAAGTTTTTACGAAGTTTTTATTCAAAAAAATCGAATAAAACCACTTTTTGAGTAATGATTACAAGCAGAATTTTATATTGACGTTTGATTTAGACGTTTTGGTGAAAAAAGTGCTGCCAACATAAAATCGTGCAGGTACCAACATTGAGAAAGAATAGAACTAGTAATATTTAAACAGCTTTTTTAAAAAAATATTTTTTCTACAAAATACAATGGTTTTAATATATTTTTAAATAAATAAACAATATTTAAACACAAATAATTTAAATAAATAGTTTAAATAATAGTGAAATTATTTCTCTCGAAATAACAGGTGATTGAAAACTCTTGTAAACAAGTCGCTTTTGAACTTACGTCAAAGAATTATATCGAGCGTTCATTTAAAAAACAATGTAGTCATAATATTTATTTCAAACTTCAAGTGCAAGCTTCTCCTAATAATTTCCCTGAAAATTATAAAAAACATCTCACTTTTGTCCGTTTTTAGTATGTCTCCAAAAACTCAATTTTTCTAATTTTCAGTCGCTATTTAAAAGATTCTTCTTGTTATATATTGTAGAAAAACATGCTATTGTTTTTATTTTATTATTAGAGTCATTTTTTGTCTTGATAAAGCTAAAAATTCAGCTTTACTTGCTTTCAGCGTCTTTTACAAGAAAGCTTTATTTTTCCTTATTTCGGTCGCCATTTTAAACACTTTTTTTGCTAGATTTTGTCTAAAAACATGATATAGTGTGTACTTTAACTAGAAAAAGTAATTGTTTTTTCTTGGTAAAGCTAAAAATTTAGTTTCACTCATTAAGAGCATTTTACAGCAAAAAGTACAATTTTCAAAAATTTGGAAGTTACTTTGAAAAAGATACTTGTTATGTTTTTTGAAAATACACGTCATAACATAGATTTTGACTTCAGAGAGCTATTTTTTGTCTTAATAAAGCCAAACATTTAGTTTAACATTTAGCCAAACATTTAGTTTAGATCAATGTATTTCCCAAGATGAAAATGCACAAGATTTTTTAGTCAACTCCAGCCCAACCCCTCTAACAGCAAGATAACCTATACACAAACAAAATCGGATACATCGCAACAAAAATTTTCTAAAATTAAATTACACAACACCGAATCTAAATCTATTATAATGCATTTAAATATACGTAGTTTACGAAACAAAGTTAATGAATTGGAAATTGTGCTAAATGAAGTTATGCCCCATTTTTTATGTCTTACTGAACATTTCTTAAAATCCGACGAAATCCTACTGCATAAAGTAACAAACTATACACTCGTAAGTTCTTGTTGTCGCAATGATAGTAAAGGGGGTGGAGTAGCTTTATACTCACGAAGTAAAAATTTGGAAAAAGTGTGTGTTAATGTTGATCCTTTGGAAAAAGACTTTGAATATGTCTGTGCTAAATTTAGATCGAAAAATGTTGAATATGTGATTATTGGAATATACAGATCACCTACCGGGAATTTTGCTAACTTTTTAAATAAACTTTCTCTTGTGCTACAGAAAACATTTTCAGTTAATAAAAAATTAATCATTTGCGGAGATTTTAATATTCATTTTGAAAGTAAGTGTAAAGAAGTATCAGAAATATTGCAGTTACTCAGTACGTTCAATCTAAAGCAACACACATTTGAACCGACTCATATTACTCACACAAGCGCGTCAATCATCGATAATATTTTTAGTAACATTGATATCGACAACGATTTAAGTGGCAGTGTAATAAAAACTTTTATATCAGATCATTATGCGCAAACTCTTTCGTTTAACTGTGTTATATCTGATAGACTCAGATTAACAAAAACTAGTAGACAGATTAGAAATAAAGATTGTATCCGACATTTTCAAAATAGTCTCAAAAGTGAAACATGGAAAGATATAAAACTTCCATCTAATGTAATTCAAAAATATCAAGTGTTTTTTAATATTTTTTATTATTATTACGACGTATCTTTTCCACTCAGGATAAAGACAATTACATCAAAAAAACATAAACATTGGGTACCGGACGAAATCAGCAATTGGTCACAAAATATCAGAAACTTATATGATTTATATAAACAAACAAATAACATCGAATTACTTTTGCGTTATAAATCTGAACGAAAGAAGTACAAAAATTATATCATTCATTATAAAATATGTTACAACGAGAATTTTATAGCTAATTCAAAAAATAAATCGCAAGCGTTATGGAAAAAATTTAATTCAATAACCGGAAAGTGCCAAAATACTAATAATATTAAACTTACTATTAATTCTAAAAATATAGAGGACCCAAAAACAGTATCTGAAGAATTTAATTCATATTTCAGTAGTATTAACACCTCACCAAACAACACTGCTCAGTACATTCATAATCGTTCTAATAATTATATAAAAAATTCAAAATTAAACTTTTTTTTCTACCCCACTTGTGCTGACGAAATAAGATCAATAATTTCACAATTACCATCGAGCTACTCTAAAGGAATTGACGATATTCCTGTACAAATTATGAAAATTGCAGCCGAATACATAAGCGATCCTTTGTCTGATATAATTAATGAATGTATAGTAAATGGCATATATCCTGAACAATTAAAAACGGCTAAAATTGTACCTATTTATAAAAAGGGAGATAAAAAATCGGTGGAAAATTACAGGCCGGTCTCAATCCTTTCTTCGTTTTCAAAAATTTTTGAGAAAGTTATTTACGACAGATTAATAAAATACTTTAATCAATTTAATCTAATTTCACCAACTCAGCATGGCTTTATTCCGCATAAATCAACTGAAACTGCGATACTTGACGCCATAAATTTCATTCATCATAATCTGGATAATCAAAAAAAAGTAGCAGGAATTTATTTCGATCTTTCTAAAGCCTTTGATTCCTTATGTCATAAAACACTGTTAGTAAAATTAGAACAACTTGGTGTAAGAGGTACGAGCAACAATTTAATAAAAAGTTATCTTTCAGATCGAAAACAAAGTGTGTGTATTCAAACGATACAAAATAATAAAATAATTCCAACGTACTCATCTATAAGTGTTATAAATCAGGGAGTTCCGCAGGGGTCTATTTTGGGTCCCTTACTATTTATCATCTATACTAATGACTTATCCAAATACTTGAACGTCGCCGTCGGTTCCTTATGTCAATACGCAGATGATACATCAATAATTGTCGCAGCAAATACGATAGAAGAACTGTCTAACCAACTTAATATCACTATTTGTAATATGATAAATTTTTGTAATTCTAACAGTTTACACCTGAATGCAAGTAAAACAGCTTTTTTGCATTATACTAACATCTTTGAAGATAAATCATTACTAATTAAGGCATCTGGTAAATCAATTAAAGAAACAAATGAAACTAAATTTCTCGGTTTAACAATTGACTCTAGGCTTAAATGGTCTACACATATATGCAACACTGTATCAAAAATGAATTCGGCCTGTTGTGTAATACGATATCTTAAAAACCAATTGTCAATAAGTAGTATTTTAACCTTTTATTATGCTTACGTTTTTTCTAGACTATCGTACGGAATAATATTTTGGTATCATTCTTGTGATATCGAGAAAATACAACGAGCCCAAAAAAGAATTATAAGAACAGCCTTAGGTTTGTCTTGTCGGACTTCATGCAGACAGTACTTCAAGGAGCTGCGCATAATGACGGTTACCTCTATTTATATAATGAAAATTATTATGTTTACCAAAAGCAACTTAAATCTTTTTCTAAAAAATGGTCAATTGTATTCAAACATGACAACGAGAAACTGTAACATGCTGAGTGTGCCAATCCATCATACTAAACATTTTGAAAATAGCCCTTATTTTAACTGCATTAAATTGTATAATTCTTTACCTACGGACATTGTGACAATTGCATCAAAAATAAAATTTAAAAAAAGCCTTCAGCTGTTTCTTACTGAAAATGTGTTCTATAGCTTGCAAGAATATCTAACGCGCGGTCAATAATTACATATCTAACTGCAGTCTGTTAATTAAATTTTTTTTCTCTTATGTATTTCTTTACTATGTACTTTTTAACTTTTAACTATTGTTTATTCTATTTTCTAAATTTAATATTATTCATGTGACAATACCAATGTTTTTGTAAAACTTATGTGGTAATAAACTTATTATTATTATATTATTATTATTATAACTTGTTTCGAGTATTTCTGAGCGAAAATTAAATTTTTGAAAATTCCGGCTCCCTTTTAAAAAGCTACATAACAGATTTTTTGAAAAAACAAGTTATAATATGTATTTAAACTTCAGAAAATTGTTTTAACGCCTTAATAAAGCTAAGAATTTCAGTTCTACTATTAAGTTTTACTAATTTTCAGTATTTTAAGCCTAAAATTACATTTTTTAAAATTTGGACGCCATTTTAAAAAAGATGCTAATTATATTCTTTGAAAAAACACGTTATATTATATATTTTAATTTCAGAAAACCGTTTTTTTTCTGGATTAAACCAAAAAGTTTAGTTTTACTTGCTTTCAGCGTCTTTTACAAAAAATCTCTAGTTTTCCCAATTTTGGTCGCCATTTTAATTACTTTTATTGCCAAATTTTGTCCAAAAACATGTTATAATATAAAGTTTAATTTAAAAAAATTTTTTTTGGCGTAATAAAGCCAAAATCTGGTTTTACTTATCAACAGCATTTCATACCAAAAAATACATTTTTCAAAATTTTGCAAGTTATTTTCAGAAAGATAAATGCTATATTTTTTAAAAAAACAAGTTGTTATATGTATTTTGAATTCAAATAACCATTTTTTTTCTCAATAAACTCAAAAATTTTGTTTTACTTGCTTTCAGCATTTTCAGAATCTAAATTTTTGGTTCATCGTGGCAATAAATAAATCCTTAAACTGCAAATATATTTTTGTATAAAAACAAAAATAAAAGTCTTTAAAATTAAAAAGAAAAAACTCAAAAAATTATATTTTTGGAAAAAAATTCTAAAAACGGATAAAAATGGGTTGTTTTAGCTTTGCGTACGTAAAAAATAAATACATCAAATTAAATTACATAAAACGACATGTTTTTGCAAAAAACAAAACACTCAGATTTAATAAAATAGGGCCCAAAACTTCAAAAAATTAAATTTTTAGTTCAAAATGCTAAAAACAAGTAAAACTAAATGTTCGGATTTATGACAATAAAAAATGACATTTTGAAGTCAAAATACTGTTATAGCATGTTTTTGCAAAAAATATAGCACGTAATTCTTCTAGAATAACGTTCAAAATTTTGAAAAATATAATTTTTCTTTCAAAACGTTGAAAAAAAAAAGAAAAAGTTAATTGATGGCTTCATCAAGACAAAAATGACTTAATAAAGTCAAAAATACATTTTAATAACTTGGTTTTTTCAAAAATATAGCGCACAGATTTTTCAAAATAACGGCAAAAATTTTGAAACCCAGTAATGATAAATTTTTTGGTTTTACCAAGGCTAAAAGTAGGTTTTTAAACTCAAAATATATGTTGCAATGTATTTCCTTTAATATAGTGCCTACATTGTTTAAAAATAACCACAAAAACTTTGAAAAATGTTTTTTTTGGTTCAAAATACTAAAAAAAAATCAAATTAAGGCTTCATCAAGGCAAAAAATACTCTCTAAAGTCAAAACTAGATTTTTTAACTAATTTTTTAGAAAAATGTAGCATCTTAATTTTAGAAAACAACGCCCAAAAATTTTGAAAATTTAATTTACAACTATATATTACAACGTGTTTTTGCAAAAAATATAACACCTAGATTGTTTTAAAATAACCTCCAGAATTTTCAAAAATGTGATTTTGCGTTCAAATTTTGAAAAACTTAGTAGACGTAATCAAAGCAAAAAATGACTGTTTAGAGTCAAAAATACAATTTATAGCTTGTTTTTTTTTTAAATATAATACAAAAATTTGTTAAAATGACGCCCAAAAATTTTGAAAATTTAATTTTTGATTTAAAATTCCGAAACTAAATAAAACTGAATTTTCAAGCTTTAAAAAACATAAAATGGCTCACTAAAGTCAAAATATATATTACAACGTGTTTTTGCCAAAAATATAACACCTAGATTGTTTTAAAATAACCTCCAGAATTTTCAAAAATGTAATTTTGCGTTCAAATTTTGAAAAAACTTAGTAGACGTAATCAAAGCAAAAAATGACTGTTTAGATTTAAAAATACAATTTATAGCTTGTTTTTTAAAAAAATATAATACAAAAATTCGTTAAAATGACGCCCAAAAATTTTCTTAAGTTAAATTTTTGGTCCAAAATTTTCAGAATATTTAAAACTGAAATTTTATACTTACAAAAACAAAAAATTTCTTTTTGAAGTCAAAGAAGACGTTCTAACTTGTTTTTCAAAAAATATAGCCTCCAAATTCTTTACAAAACACCTCAAAAACACGCAAATTTTTGAAAATTTTAGCCGCCATTTAAAAAATATATTTAACAAGATTTTTGAAGAAAAAAACTAGTTATAATACATGTTTTTTGACTTAATAAAGCTGTTTTAATGTCTTAATAAAGCCAAAAATTCAGTTTTACTAATTTTCAGCATTCTACACCCAAAATTACGTTTTTCAAAATTTAAACGCCAATTTAAAAAATCTGCTGCCTTAATTTTTACAAAAAATGCGTTATAATATATATTTTAACTTGTTGTAGTCATTTCTTACCTCCACAAAACCAAAAAAAATTTAATTTAATACTCATTTCTGATGCTTTTTATAAAAAAATTTAGAAACAAAAACTAGAAAGTATAAATAAACAACAGCAACATCACAACAATACGACATTGTTGAACAACAATCAGTTTCTCAGTTTTTTACTGAAAACACTGAACACAAATTTGAGTCAATATTAAAACCATTTCAAGTTCAACCAGAGAAATGGTTTAAAAACCGGCAAAAACAAATCTTGTTAATTAAAATTGAATGGTTCAATTCGGCGACAATTTCAAATAAATTTATGCTTTATTTATGCTGTCGAGTGTAGAAAGTTACCATCTGCCACCGTGCATTTAAGACCAAATGAAAAGAGCAAATCTTAGAACCAATTTCCTTTCGATTACCTGACACACATCCTACCTTAGAAATAATTTTCGCAAAAATTGATCACTTTCATGTGTGCAATTAAAATTTTCACTCCAATTTTTTTTTTAATAAAGAGTGTTCTATTTATTCCGCTCTCACTTAAAACCAATGATGTAACATTTACAATAATAGGGAAAAATATCGAATCCGTGTCAAACCGCACTCTTCCCCTCCAAAAAATCCAAAAAACTTTCCTCGAATTGGTCTTCTTTTACTTTCTAGCTGTGATGACAATTATCTTATTTTTTTGTAAATATTTCGTGCGGAAATAATGGGCCAACAGTGGTTTCAGTTACTGTATCATGACAGGAACCAGTACTTTGAAGATGCTGACTTCGGTCACAACACAATTCGGTCTTTAAAACACTTTAAAAAATTCAAAAAAATGTGTTTATTAGAATTGTTTAAATTACACGTCACACACAATAAAACAATAACAAATAAACAAAAATATAAAAGTGAGAGTAGTGTTAGGATAAATCAACTTTACCCGGAATTTCTTCTCCTGAAGATGGGCGATGAAAGTCTCGAAACAGTCTCAACATCCCTTGAAGGGTCCGTACTTGAAAAAAATTGTGCGCGCTTTCATTTACATATCCAGGAAAATGAAAAAAGGTAAGTTTTCAGTTTTTACTTGACAAATTCTCAATTACTGTAATTACAACAATCGATGTTTTTCGTAAAACATAATTCTATATAATTTTTTTATTACTACCTGCTTATTACCGAATTGCTCAATAATCAAATGTCTTCTTACTTAAATCAAAATTCTTTTAGAATTATTATCAGTCTCTGTTTGTTTTTGTTGTAAAAATGAGTGAGAATCTCAGAAATAGCGCAAAATATGTTCGGTATGCTAAAAAAACGGGATGTGTGGGGTACAGGAGTTCAAAAGGTTGGAGAGGTGGGACTGAGACACTTGATGTACCATTGGGAGAAGCTGAAATTCTGAAATATTTTATTGAAACGTCGAATTGGTTTCTGTTTCAGAAAAATGACAGATTTGTTAATTTAACTGACATGTTTTTAAAGTAAGTACTGCTTTTTGTGTTTTTTATTTACAATATAATTGTTTATTGGGTTTAATAATACAAACAGAAAATATTTTTTTTATATAAAAATCAAGTTTATTCAGTTAGATAAAATACAAAAAATTAAAATATGGGCGAAACTGGCCCTTACAATAAATGCTAACTTAACAATTTTTAAGCCTGAAAAAATCCTGAAATATAAAAATTGTTAAATCAAAGATATCTGAAAAAATATTAAATCTTAAAACAGAAAAATTACTAAACCTGAAAATAATTAAATCAAAGTATTTTGACCTGAAAGAGAAAAAAAATTACTAAACCTGAAAATAATAAAATACCTGAAAAAATAATTGCTGAAACATAAAAAATATTATTAAAACCAAAATATATATAGACCTGAAAGAGAAAAAAAATTAAAACAAGAAACAGAAAAGTTAGTAAACCTGAAAATAATGAAATAGCTTAAAAAGTAATTCCTGAAACGTAAAAATTATTATTAAAACAAGAAACAGCAAAAATTACTGAACCTTAAAAAATTAAATACCCAAAAAAAATATTCCTGAAACATGAAAATTATTAAAACGAAAATATTAAGACCTGAAAAAAAGTTTAGACCTGAAAAAAAATATTGCTATACCTAAAAAAATAGAAAACCTGAAACAAATAATTCCTGAAATAAGAAAAGAACCTTTTAAAATGTAAAACAAAAAAAATATTAAAACATGAAACACTACTTCACGCGATTATAAATTTTATGTCAAAAATTTTTAAATTCAAGGAGAGATCAACAATTTTTGCAAATTCGTTTATTGTACTAGCATAAATAAAATTCAAATACACACAATTAAAATAATAATTCATACTAAGAACCTACTTTTGTGGAATTTTCTTCTGCCACAACTGATGGGTGGCGAATCCCCTCCTTCTACTTCTTTCGAACCCACCTTTAATCCAGATTTCCAGCGATGTCCGTGGAATCTACCCTCCCCAACCCCAATAAAACGGAAGAGAGTACTTTTATTAATTATTTATTTTTTTAAAGGGTAGAGGAAAAGGATAAATAAAACACAAATAAATTTATTGATGTACTAAACAATAACTGTACATCTTTGTGATCATTTTTAGTTTAACCGCCTGTATATGCAATAAACGATAAAATTAGCATTTTGTATAGTTTTGAAAAATAATTTGAACACTTTCAGTTTAGCTTTGAAAAGACTTTCATAAAACTGTTACTGATTATGACAGAATTGATTTATTAAATTTGGTTGGATAATAAAAAAGATAATTAAACAACAACAAAAAACACTTAAATTGTTGTTAAAAGAATCTCTACAGTGTTGCCAACAACGTTTTTTGACATTATTCAACCGGAAAAATTATCGAATTCTAAATGAGAATATTGAAAAAAAAGGCTTTCTACAAATGCTCGTAATTTTAGTGTTTAAAGTTTAATTTTCTGTGAAATACTTAAAGTAAATTTAGAAAAAAATTAAAAAATTGTTGATCTCTTTCTTTTTTTTTATTTAATTAAAACATTTTAAGACCCGCGATATATTTTAATCTAATTAGATCAAAATGTATTTTGGAAAATAATGAAAAAATCTGACCTTTATAGCAGGTGTTGCCAGTGCTCTCTGGTCTGGGTCTGGATTTGTCTTTGGCTCTGTCTCTGGCACTGGGTCTGGAGTGAATAGATTTCTAAACAGCACCTGAAAACTAAAAAGAATAATTAATAAAAATATAAATAAACAATGACTAAAATGCATAAAAAGTTAGCAAATGCTTTTACTTAGTTTAGTTGATTAATTAATTAATTTACTGAAAGCTTTTGCTACTCTTTATACATATCTCACTAATTAAATTTAAAAAAATCAAGTACATTTTAAAAAACTGACTCAAAAATTAAAAAAAAAGAGATAAACAATTTTTTTACAAAATCATATTACAATAATCAAGTCCTAATTAAAACTGTTTTTTTACCACACAAAATCCCTCCTTCTGCTTCTTTCGAACCCACCTTTAATCCTGAAATTGGTGCTTCTTCTTCTGCCTTATGTGGCGAGTCCCCTCTGCTTCTTTCGGACTTACCTTTTATCCGGATTTCCAGCGATGACCCTGAAAACCCCCCACCCCCCGCCCCAATAAAAAAGGAATATACTTTTATAGTTTATTTTTTTTAAACAGGGCAAATTACAAATAAAAAAATAGAAAAATTGTTTATCTCTTTGTTATTTTGACAATTTTCGTAAATAAAATTTCTAGATTTGTTTAAATATTAATACGCCAAAAATAATTTAAACAAAACCGGTATATTTTGTTTAATTAATAATAAATAAAGGTACTTAGCTTTATTAAAGGGCTGCGATGTGTCCCGTTCTGGAGTTGTTGCACGACTGGACTGTCTGAAACACAAAGACAAAGTGATAAATTGGTGAAAAAACAGCAAAAAAAAAAGCGTTACGTAGTCACTGTAACATCAGGGCATTTTTGTGTATTTAATAAATGAATCACAGTATTACATAAATTATGCAAATTACTACAAAAATGACTTTAAATGTTTAAACAAAATCGTTTTAAGCTTTTGTTAAAAACAATTCGAAAATCATGAGGTACTTTAAATCAACTTACCTCCAATGGACACACATTTTCTTACAATAACAAACTGCACCGAATACGCGCCACAATTTAATTTATTTAAACAAATTAGACCGATCTTTACACGTCTTTCCCGGACAATTTCTTGACGAAAACTGATAAGCGAACAAAGAACGTCCGTGAAAATTGGTACGTAATCACAAAAAACTAAGAGAAAAAACTATTTACAGCTTAGCTTATCACGATGAGTGTGACTAAAAATCGGAAATAAATGCTTCCAGAGGAAACTGCCAATCAACCCCTAATCAGAATCATCTTGAATTTAACTCATTTTCATTTAACTAAATAATTAATTAATTACCCAAACTTTTTTTAACTTATATTTATTTAACAGTATTGAAACATTATTTTCTTTTAATTTATTATTTATTTTATATTTTATTTGATATATAAAACTGTAACTCTATACCACTACACTCTAAATTAACACAAAAACAGTGCCGGACTGGGTACCTGAAGCCCGCCAGGACGTTTTTCTTATTAGAGATGCCCACTAATTAATAAATATATTTATACCTACTTATGTAGATTTATGTTTATTATCAACAATATAAACAATTATTAGATTGCTTTTAACGAAATACAATAACTTTGTTGTATTTTTTTGTCGACGTTTGGCTTTTATTTGAGTTAAAGCTTCTTCAAGGTTTTTAATCTGACATTTTTAAACCAAAAAATTCATTGTTTTTAGCCATATGTGCTCAATATTTCAAAAAATACAAGTTTAAATACATAATTAATGACAGATTTACAAATAGTGGCAATTTTCAAGGTCATTATATAGCTAATTATCAAAAAAAAAAATTTAATATGTCGAATTCGTCTAACTGGTGTTTGAGAAATGATGGAATATTGGTCAATTTCTCAGAAAATATTTATAATAGAACCAAAATGGCCACAGATTCAGAGATCCCAGAAAGTTTTGTGTCAAAAGACATAAATTTTAAGGTAGTTTGATGATCAGATTTGCCAACAGAAATTTTTGAAAAACACTTTTCTGATAAAAATTTTGTATATCGATTAATATTTCAAAAAATACAAGTTTCGGAGCTAAATTAATCACAGACTAATAATCTTTTAGCAATTATGTATCACACTAAATACATTTCAAAGTCATTATATAACTAACTGTCACAATTTTTGTTTAAATAATAGACTAATTCTATTTGATATTTGAGAAATTACAGAATATTGACCAGTATCTTAAAAAATACTGATCAAAGAATAGAAATAGATCAGACTCAAAATCATCACAAATTGTCTGAGATTACATGAGAATTGTAATGAAAAAATTTATGTTTTAAGACATTTTGGCCAATCAGAGATTCACACCGACATTTTTTCAGGTCTCAAAACAGAATTATTTTGTTTAAAAATAACGTAAAAACTAAAAAGCCCTGAAGAAGCTGTGAGTTTTAAATAAAAGAGCGAAATATACATGATACAGTCCGTACACTTTCAGAACAGCACACCAATAAATGTGTGCAGATGACAAAATAGTGTCGGGCCAGTCCCATTTGCAAATTGAAGGGGAGGAAGCCAAGCGGCACGTGGTTTGCGAAAGGTCAGCGGCGTTTGTCATTCTTGGTCATTCTCTTTAGTGTCGTTCGCTGACAGATTTTGATGACCCAACATGCTGTTCTGAAAGTGTACGGACTCTAACACTATACTAATTTTTAAAGCCGGAAGCAACATTTTTGTTATTAAATTTTAACCCAATAAAGACAAAATCACATCGTTTTTTTAATTTTGAAAACCGAAAATAAAATTTTCTTTATTTTAGAAACCAGAACTATTGATTAATGACGACAAAGTGCCATTTTTAGGAGCTGAATGTGACGTTTTACTAATTTTGATAACCAGAAACAAAACTTCAAGACGCAGGCGCTATTTTTTATCATTTTAAAATTAATGAAAACAACAACAGTATTTTTTTCGAATGGTGAAAACACAAAATAATATTAATTTTAAAATTAAGATTTTTTTTATTAATTATAAAAGACAAAAATATGTTTCAATTTTTTTTTGGAAACTATAGACGTCGTTTGATAATTTTAGAAACTAGAGTTAAAATACCAGCAATTTTGAGAGTAAAGAACACGATATTTCTTATCAATATTTAATTTTATAATAAGAAAAGCAACATTTTATTAAATTTTGGAAATCCAAGATACGTTTTGTTGATTTTTAAAGCAGCATTTTTTTGATTTTTCTAAACCAAAAGCTTGAAGCTGGAGAACATATTTTACTAGATTTTGGAGCTAAAAGCAATATTTCTAATAACTGTTTAAATAAATAAATAAACTAAGACCAGAGGCTACTAATTTCGAGCCAAAACAGACATTTCTTATAATTTTTTAAATTAATGGTCAAGAATATTAGAATTTTTATTAATTATACGAGCCGGAAGCGATATTTTACTAATTTTTCAGAGTCGGGGGCCAAATATCTAACAAAATTTGCTAATTGCTCTTATCTTGGTAATTTTTACTAAATTCAACTGTGCTATTTGTTTTTCATTATCGTATGATCGTTCTTTAAAAAAAAATCAAAAAGATTTAGTGGACACGCGTCTGGTCTTAAACATTGTGTCTTGATTATACTCATAGTTTTATTTAAATCGAAAAATTTTCGTTATTCTTGAATCTAGTGTACTGATTAGTAAAAGAAAGACACAATTGCTCAAACCGCATAAAAGAAACTAATTGTTAAATAAAGAATAAGTAAATTTTTAATCAACGTATCAATTATGGTCTCTCTCGCCCCACTTGGCCGACCCAGATTTTCCAATGTCATTGGCACGCTCGGTAAGATCTCCATCCACTCTCCGGGCATGTATGTGTATGTCGGAAGAAAGAAAGAAGAAAGCCTTTCTCGTCCCGAGGAGGTAAATTTTCGTCGAGTCTAGAGTCTAGTGTGGTGTGCGTGCCGATAACTTCTTACATCTCAACAGTTTTCGGTTGATCGCGATCCAATACTCTCAACTCAAAGCAAGATTGAAAGTGTTTAGGGACTAGTTGTTTTGGTGGTTGCGCTCGATCGAGCACGTTGACTCTAATTCAAATTATTTAAGGAACTTAATTGGATTTCTAAGTGAGGCAGGTAAGGGACTAATTACAAAAGTTACTAAAAAAAATTTATGATTAATAAATTATAATTATATTTTATAACACGACGCGAAGAGCGAGTACCTAATTGCTTCAGTGACTGATAGGTATATATACTTCCATTCAAGTATAATACAAAATTTTATCCAAAAATTTCAGTAATTAAATTGGATTAAATTAAATTTTGAACTCTTCTTCAAAATTGCTTATCAAATTTTGTAAATAATTTAATAATTTCGTAAACCAAAGGCAATATTTTACTAATTTTAGTTGCTGGATGTAATGTTTTTTAATGCTTTTTGGAGCCGTAAAAAAACATTTTACTAATTTTAGCAGCCTGACCAGACATTTTATTAATTTTAGAAGATAAAAACAATAAACTTTTTTAAATAAATAAATATAGAAACGTAACTTTCTTGAAATCTAAAGAGGGGGAGGCAGTACTATAGTAATTGTAAAATATATCAAAGCAACAATTTATTATATTTTAAAAACCAGATATTTTACTAATTTAAGACACAATTATTTTATTAATTATAGCCCCTAAACAGACAATAACTTTTCAATTTTTTAATAATTACTGATTTTATAAACCGGAAATTACCTTTTTTACTTCTTTAAGATAATAAATATATAATCTTATTACTTTTTTCAATTTTGGGAGCTGAAAGCAATATCTTACTAATTTTAAAAGCCAGAAGAAACCGTTTACTGATTTTATGAGCTAGAACCATTGTTTTATCACTTTTTTAAATAAGTAAATATACAACGATAAGATTTTCTACAATTTTGGAAGACGGAGACGATATTATAGTATTCATAAAATACATTAAAGCAAGATTTTACTAATTTTTAAAACCAGAAAAGACACTTTATTAATTTTAAAATACGGAG
Organism: Tribolium confusum; assembly: GCA_029207805.1. Taxonomy (NCBI): domain Eukaryota; kingdom Metazoa; phylum Arthropoda; class Insecta; order Coleoptera; family Tenebrionidae; genus Tribolium; species Tribolium confusum. The sequence goes on along the minus strand of JALGAY010000007.1, from coordinate 1,802,736 downwards.
ATATAATTCTAGAAATTTTTAAATCAATAAAGACATAGCCGACATTGTAATTGTATTTTTCAAATTAAAAAAAATGATTAAATTGTAATCTAAAAAGCAAAATTTTATTGATTTTAAAACCTATATGTAATGTTCTTTATTCTTTTTTTTATTTAGTGACAGTTTTTCGATTTCTGATGCCAAAAACAACATTTTATTAATTTTAGCCAATATTTTCCTAAATTTAAAAATCAAGTTTAACACTTTTTATTTAAGAAATATCACAAAAGTAAGTTTTCTAAATAATTTTATTAACTTTAATAGTCAAAAACGACATTTGACTAGAATTCTAGAATTTAGCGATATTTCTTTTTCAATTTTTAAGTTAGTACAAAGTAGCAAAAGTAACATTGTTTTTGTAATTTTAAAAACGGGGAGTAACAAATTAATAATTTTAAAAGCCAGAGTCGACATTTTACTAATTATATAAGCTGCAAGTAAAGTTTTTTACATTTTTTGAAAAAAACCACAATTCAGAAGGTCATTACCAACGTTTTAATAATTTTGAAATAAGCAGATGTAATTTTACCAATTTTAGAAACCACAATTATCACCAAAAGCCATTTTTATGATTTTACAAGTGTAAGGTGACTTTTTACTAATTTAAGATCCAAGAGGCGACCTTTTAACACTTTTGGAAATTTGAGGTTTAATTTCGTTTAAGTTTCTAAATTAATAAGAGCAATTTTGTAATTTTACAAGTCGGAGGCGCCATTTTACTAATTTTGAAAGCCAAATTATTGCAAAATTATTTACAAATTTCAATTTTTAAAATATTAGCGACCTAAAAACTCAAGATAATTTTAGGAATCCACTCAAAATTTTACTGATTTTGAGAGCTGAACTCTGCTTCTCTCTGCTTTATTAATTAAAAATTAGTAAACATCTGATATCGGTAATAAATTTTATAAAATTATTGTCAACAAAAACTTGTCTTTACTTTTATTACTAATTAATTAGAATTGGAAAGCTCTCTTTTTGATAATAAATTTCGCTATTCGCCACACCCAAATGACCAACCTCTCCAGGCAAAAACAAATAACCGATAAGCCGCCTCCGGTTACTTTTCACTCAAATTTGTCCATCTGGCGTTGAAAAATTCCGCGAGTAAAAGTTTTTCTCCGTGAGTGATTTTTCTTCGAAATTGTAATTATAAAAAAAAAAATTATACGAATTGATAATAGTTACTGAAACTGACAATTAAACAATAAAACGTAAGCGAAAGTTTAAATCTTCAATTCTCACACCATTATTTATAAATGTTATTTTTTTATATATAAATAAAGAGTGTAAGTTTGTTCATGAGAATCGTCTCGAATTACCACCAACGATTACATTAATTATTTGAAAATTAGAGAAAGTAGAGTGATACCATAAAGCACAGTGGTATGCTTTTGTTTGGAGTTAATTAATAAACTGTAATTAAAAAAATTAATCAGATAAGAAAAGTGCGGAAGATGCGTATAAAGACACTTTCGATTATTTACATTTTGAAAGTTTCCTAAACCACAAAGAAGATTACTAGTAAAATAAAGAGAGATATAATTATTATTAATTATGAATATTGATGAATATAATAATAAATTCCTGCAATAATAATTAAAATAGAAGTTTATTAGATAGATACAGGTAATAAACTGATTTATATCAACGGTAAAGCTTTAACAGTTAGTTTATCATCGGGTCATGTGTTAAATAGATCATCTTTTAAATATGATCTTTAAGATTAACAAATAATTATAAATGTTTTCACTGTTTGTGTTTTTTATTATAAATAACAAGATTACCAGTGCAAATTTTCAATTTTCCTGGAAAGCTTTGCCTAAACTAAGTCTTATTGGCTCAATAGGAAATCTCATAGAGCCAATTAAATCAAGTCCTTTAGTAACAAGAGGGTACCAAAATAGCTAGAGGTCTTAGAGACTTCATACACTTTATAGACTCAGATAGTACTTTAATTCTTTCAAATAGAGACCTAACAGACCCTAGAGACTCTCCTAGGTCAAGGTCTAGGTTTTAGAGAAAGACAGGTGGAAAATAAGATGCCATAGCCGTCTTCTTCTATTGGCTTCAATTCACTTTTATTGGCTTTATAGTATGAATGCTATAATGGCTATTACAGCATAAAAACGAGTGACATAATAGATTATTGTAGGTCTTATTGATTTAATAGGACGATTTAAAAGCTCTATAAAATTTTCAGATTCAATTAGAGGTCTTAGTGTTTTACGAAAAAGTTACTTTTAAATAATTTCTCTATTTTTTAACGTAAAAAAGTAAAACTTTAGGCTCTATACTATGTATTATATCTCTAAGTGTTATTATAACTATTACAGCACCAAAATGAGTGTCATAATACATTTCTTAAAAACGCAAATTATAAAATTTAAATTAAAGGTATCATAGACTGAGTCTCATTGATTTAATTAGAGGATTTAGAAACTCCACAAATTTTTTAGACTCAACTAGAAACTTATTGCTTCACGCGGATATCATTTTTATCTAGTTTTTCTATTTTTTAATGTCAAAAAGTAAAGTTTCGGGCTCTATACTATGGTATTATACCTCTAAGTGCTATAATGGCTATTAAAGCACTAAAATAAATTTCTTAAAGACACAAATTATAAAATTTAAACTGAAGGTATCACAGACCGAGTTGTAGGTCTCATTAAATTAATTAGAGCATTTATAGGCTCCACAAAATTTTTAGGCTCAACCAGAGGTGCCACGGCTTCAAACAGAAGTCTTCTTATCTAATTTTTTAACGTTAAAAAATAAAATTTCGAGCTATATACTCTGCTATTATAGCTTTAAGTGCTATATAAATGTTATAATAGGTTTCTTAAAGACGCAAATTAAAACAACTGCATTTTAAGACCTACAGACTGAGTTATAAGTGTTATTGATTTAATTAGAATATTTAGAGACTTTAAATTTTTTTTTAGACTTAACTAGAGGTTCTATTGCTTTAATCAAAAGTCCTTTTTATCTAATTTTTTTATTTTTCAACATCAATAAGTAAAATTTCGAGCTCTATACTCTGCTATTATAGTACTGAGTGCCATATTAGCTATTATAACACCAAAATAAGTGTTATAATAGATTTCTTAAAAACGCAAAATATAAAATAAAAACTGAAGGTACCACAAACCGAGTTGTAGTCCTCATTAAATTAATTAGAAAATTTAGAAGATTCACAAAATTTTTAGACTCCACTACAGCTACTGCTTCAAACAAAAATTTTTTTATCAATTTTTTTTTATTTTTTAACGTCAAAAAATAAAATTTCAAGCTCTATACTCTGCTATTATAGCTCTAAATGCTATAACGGTTATTACAACACCAAAATAAATGTTATAATAAGTTTCTTAAAGGCGCAAATTAAAAAAAGTAGATTTTGAGAACCCCAGGCTGAGTTAGAGATGTTATTAATTTAATTAGAAAATTTAAAAGCTTTACTATTTTTTTAAATTCAACTAGAGATCCTATTGCTTCAACCGGTAGTCATTTTTATCTAGTTTTTCTATTTTTTAATGTCAAAAAGTACAATTCCGAGCTTTATACTATGCTGTTAACAAGAAGTCTAACTGCTTTAACCAAAGATTATATTTAACTAATTTTTCTATTCTTTAATGTCAGCTCTCAAGTAACCTATTTAAGCAATGAGTGCTATAATAGCTATTACAGCACCAAAATAAGTGTTATACCAAATTTCTTAAAAACGCATATTATAAAAAAAAATGTAGGTATGATAGATTGAGTTATAAGTCTCACTAATTTAATTAGAGAATTTAGAAGCTCTACAAAATTTTTAAGCTCAAATAGAGGTCTCTACTCTTTTAACCAAAAGTTCTTTTTATCTAATTTTTCAATTTTTTAATATCAAAAAGTAAAATTTTGGGCTATACATATAATAGGCGATTATAACAGTGAGTGCTATAATGGGTAAAGTGTAATTAGTTTAATTATTTATATATTATTAATTAATTACAGTAATTGAAGTCGTTTATTTGTTGATTTTTAGTAAAAAAGCACTTAAAATAATTAGTGATACCTATCAAAAAGTAAGCAACAATAAAGGTTAAGTCAACACTCAAATCTGAGTAAAAGACCCACAAAAAGCGTTAAACAATAATTATATTCAATAGCTAACATCTCACTTAACAATAAAAAATTTGTTAACACAACCATTAAACAAATCGTAGAAACACACTTCTCGAAAATTCCCAATCCAATCGATTTTCCTTTTCTTCGATTATCTATCGTCGTGTGTGAGAGTCTGCCGTCTCATCTACTTTCGTCCGAGATTTCTCTCAAGATCTAGGTCTTGAAAAGCCTCGAGTCATCCTCGCTTCGTCTCAGATTTAAAATCCATCAATTATGCAAGCTGCAAACAATGCAAGGACACAAATCTAAGACGATTCGAAAGACTTTCACTGGAAAATTTATATCAGAGGAATCAAATGACAATAGTTATACATGAGTGAACAACATCATCACAAAGAATTTCCGTTTTGGTATTACCACTAGTAAAACAAACGCGAATTGATCGACATGACGGTATTTTCAGAGATTTTTCGATTTTTGTGTTTGTGTGTGATGATTGAGAAAGGTTCGTGGACACCTACACCTATTATAAATCACAATTCTAAGAAAAGAACTCTTCGTGATGAGAAAGAGAGTAAGAAACCAGAATGGCTGAAAGAATGGACGATAAGTAAAGGATGGATACATAACAGATCACATCTTCTAACTCTAGGAAAAGAAAATCAAGATGATTCAAGTTCAGTTTCAACTGAAGATATAGAAGATTTGATTTCAGTTGAAACAGAACAGGAACAAGATTTGTCACTGGTTTTTCATCAAGTGTCTGAAAATTACCGACAAAATTTTCCTGAAAATACACAAATCAAATATTCTGATCTTCAATTACCTGAAATTTATAAAGAAAGACTTTTGATGAGTAAAGATCAAGAAGAAAATTATTTGAGTCAGTTTTGGAAATTGATTAAACCAAAAAAGAAAACCAAAACTTATAATTGTAGATTTACAGAAAACCAGTTGTATGAACCGAATCAGAAAACTTCTTCTTCTACTTCTGCTTCTAAGAATAAATCTCGTACAAATCTTGGTAAAAACATCGCAATTTTTAATACTTTAAACAGCAAAACAAATCTTCACGAAGACCCAATCTACGAATGCTCTGAAGAAAATATGAGCATCTATAACAACCCGATTTATGCCCCATTGAGCCGCTACTACGACTTCCACTCAAACCGCCAAAACTCCACTGCTTTCAACTACCAGAAACACTCAAAAAAAACCGAAAAATACATAATACGTCATATCAAAGTCAGAATAATGTTATCAATGAGAATTGGTAATTTAAAGCGTTTGAAGAAACCAAATTTTCGGGAAAATATCGAGCGTGCACATGCGGAACAACGCCGGATAGGAAATGGACAAACTTCGATTAAAATTCAAAATCTAAGGTTAGAATTTTTTTATTTAACTGTATAAGCAACGGTCTCGATGATCATAAACCGGAACTCTGACAATTGTTATAGTGCACACATCATACTTCCGGTTGGGATTGCGTCGAAAACACGTGCTTAAAAATATTGTCAATGAGAATAGCGGTCTTTAAGAGTGAACAAACACTTTCAGAAAGCTGGATTTGTGGTTAAATATTTGACAACTAGTTAGAGTCGTTTCTAATTTGATGCTCTACAACGCTAATTAAAATTAATCTTCATTTAGAGAAAATATTTATTTATAAAATATTAGTTGTTGAGGTAAATTGCAGAGAAAAGCGTTAATGAGGTCGTAATAATAAGACAGTAATATATTCTTATAAATAGCCTCTAAAATAATAATAGTAAGATGATTCTAATTTATACTAGATAATAACAATAATTTATTTAAAATTGTCGCTAAGTTAAAACTGTCATTTGTTTTGGCCTTGATAGTTTACTGCACTCGGATTTGTAATATTTAATAAAATCTAAATAAGTGTCGTTATATAAAAAACAAATTTTATTTATTATACATTGTGGTCACAAAAGCGTGTCCACTAAATCCTGACCCAAAACAGTTGCTAATTTTTTTTTCAAGAAACGGTAATACAAAAGTACAAATAGCACAGTTGTGGAATGTTAAATTTAATAAAAATTCTCAAAATCCGTTAGGCCTTTTTTAGAATTTGTTATTAACAAAATTAACAACTGTTAAAAATATTCTTTATTTACAAAATTAATAATTTTGAGAGTGTTTAACCAAATTGAGTTATCAAAACGTCTACTTAAAAGTTTTCAAATTCATTAATTACGAATTTTGTGTCAAAATTCGAAAATTCAAAATAGCGCTTCTCTTTTACTTTTTATATTTTATTCTTTTTTCACTTTTGTTTTGATTCATTAACTAAATAAACAAATACTTCGTTCTTTCGTTAATATGGCTTATTATTAAGCTTCGGTGCAGGGGAGTCTTAATAAAACGACCAGGTAATTAACCGGTGTATCCAGCGGGTTGCATGTTATTCCTGCAACTGGTCTACTGGTCACCTGGTGTAGATCAGTTGAATATATAACATGCAACCGACTGGATTACACCGGTTAATTACCTGGTCGTTTAATCAAGACTCTCCAGCATCCAAGCTTACTTACTATAGAAACAGATATGTTAGTAAATTTTAGGAAATAAAATACAAAATAATATAAAAGTGTTATAAAGCCGAAAAAAAAAAATTAACTTGTGTCCAATGTGGTTAAATATTAAAATTAAAAATATTAAAATATGCAAATTACAACAAAATAAATGTGACTTATATGACAAAATTAATTGTTGTATCTACACTTCATTTTTTATTTATATGTCGTTGCCTGTCTCTTTTCAACACATTGTTGTATGTATATGTTACTGTGTAATATAGATAATGTGTTAAAAACAGATAGACAACAGTATATAAATAAAAAATGACATATATATCCAGACTTTTCTTTATATTTGCCTCGAAAGACCATTTTTTAATTATTCTGAATTTTTTCTTTCTTTTACAGGTTTTAGCTTTCCGTGTTCTTTTTTGTTTTAGCAATCGTGTTTCTTGTTCTCTATTTCTTCAAACCTAGTTAATAAAAATTACTGAGAATCTTCTTTTAATTTTCCAAAACTATCCAATTTTAAACTTCTTCTTAAAGTTTTGTTTTTTATAGTGGTCTGTTATTTTCAGTTCTTCTAGAATCCTCTAGTTTACTTTACTCTACTTTACTTTTTTTAATTTTATTTTGTTTTTTTTTGTTTTTGTACGTATTAGGTTTCGTGTTTTTTGTCTTTATGTCGCTTTTTGCAAAATCTTCTTCTAGAATCTACTTTTTCCTTTTTCATTCGTCATTTTTCTAGAATTTTCTTTGTTATTTTTATAAATTTATCTTTTGTTCTTGTTTCTATTGTACATAATAAATAGCTTTTCAAATGTTCTTTGCCTTTATATCGCATTTTCCAAATTTTTTTAAAATCTGCTTCTTCTAGAATCAACTTCTGCTCATTTTCCTGCTACTCAAAATTCTTTTTGTTTTTTTTTCCTCTTTCATTTGTCATTCTTCTTATTATTAAATTTCCCTTTTTTTCCTTCTCAACTTTTTTTTGTACATAAGTATTAGCTTTTCGTGTCTTTTTGCAAATTTTTGTAAAATCTTCTTCTAGAATCTACTTTTGTTCTTTCTTTCCTACTACTCAGAATTCTCCTTGTTCTTTTTCCTCTTTCGTTCGTCGTTTTTCGAGAATTTTCCTTTTTATTCATCTAAACTTTTCTCTTGATCTTTTTCTTTTTTACGTAATAGCTTGTCGAGTTTTCTTTGCCTTTATGTCGCTTTTTTTCAAATTTTTGTAAAATCTTTTTCTTCTAGAATCTACTTATCTGTTCGTAATTTTTTCTTCTTCTCATAGTCTCATTGTTCTTAATTTTCTTTTTATAAATCGTCATTTTTCAAGTTCTTCTTTAACCTTCTTTCATTCCTCTATAATTTTCCTCTGTTCCTCTTTTTTTTTTGTACGCTGTAGTTCCGGTTTATCTTTCTCTTAAAGTCGCTTTTCATCAAATTGTAGAATCTGTTTTAGCTCTTCTAGAACCTTTCAAATCACTTTTTTCAAATTTCTTTTATTTATAAATTACGTTTCTCAAATTTTTAATTCTAGAATTTGTCTTTGTTTTTAACAGTATTTATGCTTACTTGTTATTTTTATAACAATTTTGCTTAAACACATCACCTTCCCTGTCAGTTAGTACCACACAAACTTTACTGCTAGCGTTAGATCATAACGAAATAGACAAAAATCCGCACTCAAGCGCCATCTATCCATTTAAAAATCTGGGTTAATTTTTATACCGCAAAATCAGAAAGAGAGTTTTACTCCACTCTTATTAGAGATGAGAAAGTAGAATTTTTTGTAAAAACTCATCTAGACACGCCGTGAAATAATCTCAAGCAGATTTTAAAGCGCTACATCAAATATTCAAGCAGGCAATAAATTGTTTTTGATCCTGAGTTCCGGTGAGTTCTTATCGCAAGCTTTTAACTGTTCATCTAAGCTTTTTAAAGAGGTCTTTGCAACTTAAAAGTGTTTCAATTTAGACTTAAGTTCCGGTGAGTCTTTCTACCAAGCTTTTGACTATTCTTCTGAGCCTTCTGGAAAAGTTTTTGCAACTAGATTGTGTTTCAATTTTACTCGTATTCACTTATTTTCACTCATATATTAACAAAAACTCGTTAAAAAATAGTTTATTTAAAGCGAAAAAAGTTATTTTCTTGATTTCACCAACATCAAAAAAAATAATAATAAATTAAAAACAATTTAATGAAAACTAAATTAGAATATAGATTTGCTAATATTTATTTAAATATAAATTCCAGAAAAGGTAATTAATTAGTTTAATTACCGACAAATATTTGACAAAATATTTTTAACTTGTGAAACATCCTTAAAACATTTATGTAAAAATTTATCAATAATTAATAACAAAAAAACCGTAAACTGTCAAAATCATAAACTAATAGTAACAAATAAAATTTTAATCAACACTTTGTTGTCCTGCAAAATTCCTAATTAGGTATCTACCTGTCAAAAACAAAAAAAAATTGTTACCTCTTTATCTCCAACCACAACTCTTTCACCTGATATCTCCTACTATTAATATTCATAAAGGTTGTCTTTTATTTGCCTTTTATTTGCCTTTTATTTGCCTTTTATTTTAATTTTTTAATTGCCTTTTATGTTTCATTTAAATGTTTTTTAGTTTACTGACAACGATTTTTTTATAAAAAATGTAAAAATTAAAATGGCAGATTAAATGACTTATTACAGAGACATAAATGCTAATAAATTTTAGAAAATAAAGAACAAATAATATAAAACTGTTATAAAGACGAAAAAAAGCAAAAATAAACAAAAAAAGACAAACACTCTGCTTCTAAGTATTTAAATATTCAAATTGCTTCAAATAATAACAAGAGTTTCAAAAAATTTATAAAAAAAATAAAAAACGGAAATTAAATGACTACAAAAATGCAACTCTACGATGTTGTTTACTACAATTTTCATTTAAGTAAAGAATAGTAAAAACTGTCATTTTCAGCCCCCAAATTCTATTTAAAAAATCTTAAAATATACATTTTGGAGTTGAAAGCGAAAACTACCTAAATTGCTCCGTTTATACCCAAAATTTTCTAAATATTGGCCTCAAAAAACCATTTTTGTTATTCCTCTAGATTTTTTCTTTACTTTTACAGATCTTATCTTTCCTTGTTATTCTTTTTCTTTTAATAGTCCTGTTTCTTGTTTTTCTCTTTCTTCTAACCATTACATTTAAAATTCGAATAGAATCTTTATTTGTTCCTGCAAAACCATTCAATTTTCATTTTCTTTTTAAAATGTTTTTTATTTTTTTATAGTGGCTTGTCATTTTCAATTCTAGAATTTTCTAAATTACGCTTTTCAAATGTTTCTAGAATGCACTTCTGTTCGTTTAAAATTTTCTTTTGTACATTAGAGCTTCTCGTGTTTTTTTGTCTTTATGTCGCTTTTTTTTCAAATTTTGTAGTATCTTCTCCTTCTAGAATCTACTTCTGCCTTCTTTTGAGAATTTGACAAAATATTTTTAACTTGAGAAACATCCTTAAATTATTAACGCAAAAATGTAGCAACAATTAATAATAAAAAAACCGTAAACTGTCATAAACAAATAATAAACTTTGTCGTCCTGCGAAATTGCCAATTAGATACCTAACCATCAATTTGTTACCTATTCATCTCCAGCCACAACTCTTTCACCTGATATCTCCACCTATCAATATTCATAAAGGTTACCTTTTATTTTTTTTTAATTAAGTCGGTTGTTTCATATCCCCGTTATGAAGAGTATTTAGAATCTGCGAAAGATGCAGTAAACGATCAGCCGTCCAAGAGATTGGATGTCTACTTTGATCAATCCGCTATCGCGCACTAGTGCAACAACAACAACAATAACAATCATGAGTGATGCATAAAGAACATGTGTTCGTGTCGGAATCTACCGTTCAAATTACCAGGAAAACTCACGGTAATACAGTGTGATTATCGGAAATCGTGCAAGAAATGCGAAAAATTTATCGAAAATTTTACTGTTAATGCAAGACACATGGTCTTGAATCGAGCCGGAAATAATTAAAAACAAATAAATTGAAGTATTGTAGCTTGAACTGAGAAGCAGGAACAATAATGAGTTCTTGTGAAAATTTTGTTTATTTAGGTGCGAGTACCGTTTGATCTGATCAAAATTTATTTAAATATTCGGGTTGGCACGGTGCGTGTTAAATAGATATTTGCATAATTTTATCTTAGGTCAAAAGTTATTATTTTAATATTTATTTGGGCTAGAAATTTTGCATTTTTCACTAATTTTTAAATCTGTTACGTGTATTATTATTTTTTTTCCTCTGAAATTGTCTGAATTTGTTTATAACAATTTTTGAGTTATCAATTCTCGTTTATTTCTCTTTATACAGTGTGTCAATTTTAAAAGATGCAATCGGCAATATCTCTAGAATTTAAAAAGTTATTGAAAATCACTTAAAACCGTTTTGGTGGTTGCTAGGAGGAATTAAAATGACATGGTAAGTGACGCACTTCCACCCTTTAAGCCACAGCCATTCCAACTTAAAAATTTTAAATGGCACTACCCTACTTGTGATACATCGTTGGAAAGCTCATATAACAAGTGCTTTTCAAAAATCTTATGCAAAAACCTATTTGGAAAAGTCGTTTTTCAAATAGTCGACAAGAAAATTTTTTTTTCATTTTCATTTTTGTTATTCGCTGTAGTAAATGAAATCTAATTGAAACTAAAACAAAACATTGCCTAAATGATTAATTTTTATTAAATGCTATAATCGATATTGAAAATGATTTCCGTTTTTGCTAAACAAAAATAGAGCCTGTTTTAATTTTTTCACGAACTTTTTGAAAAGTTTCTCTGCAAATAGCTCGGCACTCTTAAATGATTCTTTCTCCCAATTGTTTTATAAACCACAAACTTTAAATGACCCCATAAAAAAAATCCAGTGGTGTAAGATCTGGTGACCTAGCTATTCAATAGGTACTCTTCTCTCAATCCATTGATCTGAGTAGTAGTTATCCAACCATTGCCTAACTGGAAGTACATAGTGTGGAAGTGCTCCATCTTGTTGAAAATGCAGTAGATGTTCATTTAATCCGGGATTTCCCAATTCGTCTAATTAATTTTTAAACTTCTGAACAATAAGAGCTCAATGGTTGTCTCCAGCATATTGTTCGCCGCTCAAATTGCCATCAATAAACAGAGGTCCAATAATGGCATCTCTTAGTATCCCAGCCCAAACATTTAGGTTTTGTGGATACTGCGTATGTCCCTCTTTAAATATTGGAGTGATGTAAACCCTAATTACATCACTCCAATACCTGCAGTTTTGTTTATTTACATTTCCATTTAAATGAAACGAACTTTCATCCGAAAAACAAATGTTTTTTACGAATAATTGTTCGGTAATGCATTATTCAATAACCATTTCACAAAATTCAATGCGCTGATCCAGGTCGTCATCGCCAAGTTCTTGGAGAATTTGCTTATTATAAGGATGAAATAACACTAATGGCTTTTACAATAGCGGTTTTACCACTTTTAACCAATCAGAGCGAGCACCTTATTATGAATTAGTCAGAGTTTAAGCTCTCATCAATTTTGATTGGCGTTTATAAAACCGGCCCTTTGATGTTTTTATTAGCTGCGTTCAGCTTTGCTACTCCGAGTGCACCGCCTCTATCCTTATCTACTTTACTATGTCCATATATCACTAACTCTATCCGGTGACCAGAATTTGATGATTTTGAACACTGTATCCAAGCAACATACGCTCTTTGTGCACCCAGTTATTAGATGTGGCAAAAAGTGTGTACGTTGTCATGAAAACAGTCTTTAAACTAGTAAATTCTTAATTCAAATAATGCGACGGATTTATCTGCTTTGAATGAGAGAAACAAAGACAGAGTAGGTGCACCCTCTTGTTTTCAAGATAAGAAACTAAAATTTTGTTGTAAAAATAAAAAATCATAATAGCTAAATTGATATAAACAATTACAACAAATAAAGGCAATATTTTAAATAATACAAAATAAAATAAAAGAGTGCAGTTAGATACGTGTTTTTAAAATTACTGATAACGGTTTTGAAATAAAAACTACAAGATTCAAAATGGAGAATTTAATAGAGCTTATATTTCAGACAATTTTAAACAAAATAACATAAAGGTTAATTCAACTAATTAAATTATTTTTACGAAAGTCCGCCAATTTAATTTTTTTAGTCTTTAATAAAATAAAAATCAAAATGGCAAAGCTAACAGTTAATTCTGTCATTTTGAATTGTTTAATTTTAATTAAAAATTGTTATTTATAAATAACAATTAGACAACACCAAGTAGAACACAGTTTAATATGATATATTACTCAACGTTGTCTAAAATAATAATATATTTTTTTATAGTCAGCTATAGATGACACACTAATTCGCCATTTTAATTTTTAGATATATTCTTTATATCGATATCGTTATCAGACATTTAAAACCCACCGAAATGTACGGTTTCAATGTTATTTTGTCCAAAATTATGTAAAATATAAAAACTTACGTTATATTGTCTATCATGACCTAAATATTAGCATTTTGTTCTGTGTTCTTAACCATGTAAGATACGCCATTTAAATTCTAAATATTTTTATAAGAAAATCGTGATCAGTAATTTTAAAAACATTTAAATGTTTCATATTAATTTATAAATTTTTTCAAACTATAATATTCTTATCATTATAGTCGGCTGCTCGGTCGGCCATAACTAAACCGCCATTTTATTTTTCTTAATTTTTTGCTACAAAATATCAATTGCAGATTTAGTCAACAGTTGTGTGTCCAATTTCATAAGATTTTGTCAAATATTTTCCGAATTATCAATATAGTCGATCAAATAAAATATCTTCCATTTTGAATTTTGCAATTTTCGTACAAAAATTGTAATTAGCGACCTTGAAAATTCCAGAGGATTCGAGTTATGAAATTCTAAAAGCTGATAAATATTGTAATCAGCTATTTTCTGAATTAGTAACTAATAATTTTGAATTTTACTAAAGAAAACGTTTTATTATTTTTTAAAAATGTCCAAAATATGCAAATTATTTTTTCTGATTTATAATTCGCCGCCATTTGTTGGATATAGTCATGTTTCCTGAATCAATTTAGTCCAGTTTGCAATCTGTCCATGTCAAGAACGTGGCCTTAGCTTTAACGGTTTAGAAATGCCTCTAATAATAAACTCCTGCTATTTTATTAATTCTCCATTAATATTTTTTTTAACGATACCATCATCACAGGATGTCACGGTGTTGACTCGACCTTCGCACCACTAAATGCAACCCACCACTTGCTCAATTTCCGTCATTTTTTCATAAAAATCTACAATTCTAATCGCTTAGCGAGTCTTCTATCAGGTAAAAACCGTTGCAGAAACCGGTAAAAATTATTAATTTAAAATGTTGCGAAAGCTGATTTTATTATATACCAGATTAATCGTCTTGATAAACGACTTTCAGATCATCTAAGCTAAGTTATTGCAATGCAACTCTTACAAAACGTGTTTTTGATTAGACGGTTTTAGGCAAATTGTTTACTGAGAGAAAGTTGGTAATCCTAATTCGGTATTGTAAGAAAAATTAACAGAAGCGGCATGGTTTTTATAATCTAAAGTCAGCTGCTAATAGAATACGAAGATAGAAAGCTATTTGAGATTTTTAAATAACAAAACGAGTAGCTACAATATTTCCTGTTTATTTAAAAAAAAAAAAACATTCAGTTTTACAAAAATCTGGAATTTAAAACTTTCTTTCATTAAATAAGATATTACATTAAAATATCTTGTATTACAAGATTTTTTTCATTGATTACTTTCGTTTAATCAGTGATAAAGATTTTGTTAACATCTCGAACGTGCAATCAAACGTTGATACTTCGAGCCGGATCACAAATGCGCTCTCAGTTTTCAAAAACAGTAACTAACCTAATCTAACTAAAAATAAAAAAAATTTTCTTGTTTCGTATAGATTCATTTTTACTAAACCCAAATAATTAAAAAAGTTCCTTCGCTGTTTTTTTTTTTTAATTAAAGATTAGATAACTAACAATACTCCTCTGTCAAGAAACTAGGCAACCCACAATTACTTTTCAAACTAACAAAGTGTATTATGTGTTGCAGATACGGCAGGCTGAACGTGCTTCGTTGGTTACTTTGGGAAGCAGAATACCGTGGTGGCAACAATATGCCAGCTTTAGAACGTGCCACCACTAATACAACACTAGCATTACATTACGCCGCCGCCAGAGGATGTCTGGACTGTGTCCGGCTTTTAGTCGATTCAACTCCGGATCTGAGGTAAAAACCGGAATTTCCCCTGTTATGCTCTAAAAACGTGTTTTTAAATTAATTGATAAGTACCGCACTCTAGGTGGAATACCGACACGAGATGATGTACTGTAATCGTGATGTAGTCTGATAATTAAGCCAATTAACGACAAATTTCTGATTGCTTGCTTACTGGAGTGATGCGAGTTTTTCAAGAAAATTCATTAGGCTGATAGCGTAATGACTTTTTTTCGGAAAAACTGGTAAATTTTGTTTTTGTTTTTGCGGTATTTATGGTTTTATGAACTCAACATCAGTATCGACTTGAAAACAGATAAGGACTTTAAATAAAAATGATTCTGGCCCTTCATCAGTCATAAATAATTTCTAAAAATTTTTAAAAAACAAAATATTTTGAGCAAAGGTGTTCCAATCGAACAACAACGTCGAGAAACTGTATACCGGTTTCGGGGTTTTTGCCCCTCATCAGTACAGCGTATCTTGGAGTGTTATGCTCGATTAGAACGGGTTCGGCTCGAAGTTCGGCTGGTAGTCGTATAGACAGACACAGTGTGCCATCTAACGAAGAGTGCTGGAAGGTGCGAGAGTTGGTATAATAATGTTGGCGGATAACAAAGTTATCTCTTTGGCTGTACTGATGAGGGGCGAAAAACCCGAAACCGGTATACAGTCTCTCGACGTTGTTGTTCGATTGGAACACTTTAGCTAGTTCTGGTTACATTGCCTTTCAGTGTGTTGCTGGTTGGGCGATTAGGTGAGAGATTGGTTATGTTGGTGACCGAGCGAGAGCCGAAGAGATAACTTTGTTATCCGCCAACATTATTATACCAACTCTCGCACCTTCCAGCACTCTGTGTCTGTCTATACGACTACTAAAATATTTTTATTAATTAACTTTCTTGATAGATAAAAAAAGGGTTGTTTGGGAGGCATAAAAGTCTTTAGAAAGGAGACTTTAAAAATTAATAATTTTTTTTTTATTTTCTAAACTTCTCGATAGAAAAATGAAGAAAATCTGAGGGAGAAAAAACGGGCAAAAGTCCTTCAAACTCTACAAAAAATTAATAATGTAATGATGGATAAGAAAACGGCATCTAAGAGGCAAAAGCAGGTCTCTTGAACAACCATTACAAATTCTAGTAAATTAAGATTTTTGTTTTTGAATTTTTTTTGTTATTTAACATTTTTAGATATAAAAAGGTTTCTTTAAGAGGCTAAAACAGAGAAGTGGTTGAAAAACCTTTATTAATTAAGCTTAGTGATAGATAAAAAAGATAGAAACTAGAGAAAGCAAAATAATTCTAACAAAAATATCAGTTTTAAAAATGTTTAAAAAGAATAATCAAAAGTTTTTTGAGTCTCTCAGATGCCGCCCTTTTTATCTCTCAAAAAGGTCAATTAATTAGAATATTTGGATTGATTAGGATATTTTACAAAATTGTCGATAATTGCCCCCCAAAAATTCTTTTTTTCTTATTGCTCAAGAACTTTTGTTCTATAATTTTTTAGAATTTTTACTGACCCTTGAAAAGATTTCTTTTTGACTCTAATATGCCGCCATTTTAATCTACCAAGATTAATTAACAAAGCTGGTTAGACTACTTTAGTTTCGAAATTCAACGTAAAAACAGAACTTATTAATTTTAAAACGTTCTTTAAGATCTCTCTAAAGCTTCCCAAAAATTCTCTAGCAAAATCAAGAGCAGAGTGACATCACTTTCTAGAATTTACAAGATTTTAAGTTCTCTTTTTATAAAAAAAATTTTTTGACTACTTTTTTCTTTTAGACGTAGATAGTTTTTCTTGTTCCTCTTTCTATTTCAATGATCGTTTTTCAAACTCTTTTAAAATGCGTTTTTGATCATTTTTCTCTTCCAATTTTTTTTGTTCCCAAAGCATTTTTCTTTCCCTTTGTCGCTTTTCAAGATTTTCTAAAAAGCTTATTTTTGACAGACATCTTACAACTTCTTCCAGAATTTTTTGCTCTTTTTCTACCAATTGCTTTTCTTACATTCTTCTGAAAACTTTTCAATCTTTCTTGTTCTTCCAACAAACGTCTTACATCTTCTTTTAAGATATATTTTCTTCTTCTTTTCCTATCAATCATACTAGAAATTTCTTTTGTTCTTCTAGAATCTTCTTTTGTCTTCCTTCTTTTCCAAAGCAACGTTCTTCGACTTTTTCCAGAATTTTCCTACCGATTTTTGTTTCTCAAATTCTTCTAGGAACTTCTTTTCCTCTTCTAGAATTTTCTTTTGCTCTTCTTTTTCTTCAAGTCCACGTCTTTCGCCATCTTTTAAAACTTTTACTTTTCTGACTTTCAAATTATGTGTTGTTATAATAATTGACAAATTTTTTCAAAATAAAATTTCAAGCTAATCTCAGATAAACACCTATTTCAGGTTTACCAACTTTTCTAAATTCTAAATCTTTCCAAGCAGTAATAAGACACCAATTAAAGACATTTCAAACTTTACATAAAAAAAGTTTTTTGAGAGAAAATTTTTTGTACAAACTAGAACGATCACTTGAGAGCCAAAAGGGCCATAAAATACTTTGTTAAACTGTCGTAATAGAATAAAAAAGATGCAAAATATTAAGAAAGATCATCAACAAGTTTGTAAAACTGTCCAATTTCTGTATTAAAATCTAAAACTATGTAGAGTGATCTAAAAAAGCCCTGTCTGATAAATGACAAATTCCCGACACTCTGTATAAATACTAATGGTCAAATATTTTCCGCTTTTGCTCCTAACAACACGCAAATTTAATTCGAAACAGTTACTTTGCTTGTAGCAATGATTGCAAAACCCTTTCTCTGTCAAATCCATTTTACATTATTTATATGTTTTGGAGTATTTTTTCTAAAAGTAAATTCAATT
This sequence comes from Tribolium confusum, assembly GCA_029207805.1. NCBI lineage: Eukaryota > Metazoa > Arthropoda > Insecta > Coleoptera > Tenebrionidae > Tribolium > Tribolium confusum. The sequence goes on along the minus strand of JALGAY010000007.1, from coordinate 1,784,837 downwards.
TAATTGACATAAATACCAGAAAAGTTTAATTGAAAACACCTTAAATGTAGATTCGTGCAGTAATTTCTGAAATGTTATTCACTGAATTGTGACTTTATGACTTTCATATCACGTCATATTAATGTAAACAAGAATCTAACAGCAGTTAGATATTAAATATCTTCATTCAATTTTAATGATGCAGAAAATCAATGTTAATATATTTTTTTTAAAGTTTCATTGCGAAAAGTGCATTTCTAAAAAGAAAGCGAATACGAAATATATATTATTAAAAAAAATTCTCAAGTCGGCAATGCATTTATTGTCAAAACTTAGTCATTGTGAAATGGTACCTGCGTGACTCCTTCAAGTTCAAGTTCGTTAATTAGTTTTCTTTTCGGTGGTAACAATGAAAAAAACTGAATCAGTGTATAAGAGAGAGTCTTAATTAATGAAATTAATGATAAGTTTTGCATGTTATTTATTTCCTCAAGATTTAACCCACTTCATGGTCCTTTGATTCGTAAAATAATTGAGAGCTAATCAGCACCGGTAATTGGTGGCAATGAGCCCTTTATAACAATCCGATACAGTTTAAATACGGTTGTAGAAAACAACATAAACCATCTGTTGTTTAAATGGATGAAATCTGGGTCGATGACGATTTTACCATTTATTTGTTGGAAATGTCGTACCGTTTGGCGCTATTATTCAATGTCGCGCCGTTACAACTGGAAAGTCTCAACGAAAGTAAAAGATCTACTTTAAGGTTTTTAGATTTCGATCAAAATTATCGCAACTTGCGATTTCTTTTAGAACAATAGTTAATCTTGGGTTGATTGTCGTTTCGGTGATTTTAGCTTGTCCCACACTCTTAGATTAATGTCAAACTTTCCTTCAGAATTTTTTTGTCTGGCTAATTACTTGTGAATTTAGCGCCGCAAGGGATATAGTTCGTATCACGCTTAGAGATAAAAACTTTTGATAATAGCTAGTAACGGTATCTAGAATGTGTGTTTACTGTTTACCGAGAAGCTATTATCTATAGATATCTACTCACTTTAATAATAAAAAAGAAATTAAACTTAAAAACAATTCTTTATACAGTTTTTCTAGTCGAAGGCCCCTCAAATGTCTTTTTTACCAAAAATATCAATTAAACTGTATCAATTTTGCAAATAAATTTTTGAAGCACTATTAGTTTTGTAGAATTTCATTGCCCTTAATTTCAGATAATTTGTAACCCCTTTCTGCCACACATCTTTCTTTAGATTCTTTAATTTTTAAATCTAGTGATTTTCTGAAATTTTTGAGAATTCTTTTGCTCCTTTAAAACCCCTAGCAAGCTCAAGAATAGAGTGACTTAAGTCTCTAAATTTATTTTCTTTTTCTCTTGTAGATGTAGGTAGTATTTCTGTTCTTCTTTCTATTTGAATGATTTTTCTACTTTGCTCATTTTTCGATTGTTCAAACACTTCTAAAATCGTCTTTTGTTCTTCCAGCCTCTTTCTTACTCATCTTTCTCTTCCAATCTTTGCTTTTCAAGGTTTTCCAAAATCTTCCATTCTTCTACTTTATTTTCTAAGAAATAGATGTAATATAACTTCTTCTAAAATATTGTTTTGCTCTTCTTTTTCTACCAACTGTCGTTTGTCAAATTCTACTGGAAACTTCTTTTCCTTTTCCAGAATCTTCTTTTATACAAATCTACATTTCTCAACTTTTTACAGACCTCTTCTAGAATAGAATAGAAGTTCTTCCTTTTCTTTAGGTCGACATTTCTCACCCTCTTCTAACATCTTCTGTTCCTTTTTCTTCTATCTAATGTTTTTATTTATCAAAGAAAAAATTAACGAAAAACTATTTGTAGAATATCTATTTATCATTTAGTTGCTGTCCTTTTTATCTCCCAGAATAGGTTAAATAGAAAATTTTGATTGATTAGACTTTACAAAATTGTTGATAATCTCTCCAAAGACCTCCATTTGTCCCTCAAAAATCTATTTCTTGTTTCTCAAGAATTTTGATCCTGTTAACTTTGAAGACTTTAATGACCTTTCAAAAGATTCTTTTTTATCCCTAAGATATTGCTCTTTTATTCTACCAAGAAGATTAATTAAGAAAGTTTGTTTGACTGTTCTAGTTTCAGAATTTAGAACAAAAACTGGATTTATTAATTTTCAAAGTTTTTGAAGATCTTTTTAAAAGCTTCTTTTTGACTCTAAAAACTCTTCACAAGGTTTTTGAGAAGAAGCTAAAAATAGATTCTAGATAGTTCCTTCGGCTTCTTTTTTTCTTTCCTTTTTTATAGTGGTAGAAAGCAGTTTGTTCCTTTCTCTATTTTAATCATCGTTTTTCAAACCCTTTTATAATGCTTCTTTTCTCATTTTTCTCTCAAAATCGTCTTTGTTTCTCTAGCATCTTTCTTTTTCTTCCAATCATCGCTTATTAAGATTTTCTAGAAAGTTATTTGTTCTTCCAGAATATTCCATCATTTTTCTTCATCTTCTAGGCAACGTCTTCTAACTTTTTCTAGAGTTTTCCGTTGCTCCGTTTTTACCAATCGGCTTTTTCTATACTTTTAGAAACTTCTTAATATTTCTTCTTCTTTAAGGTTTGGTACCATTTCCTTCAGTTTTAATCTCAATTTCTCTTTTGAATTATTTGACAAGTTGTTGGTACTGTTGGTAAGCAGCAGATTCTTTGTAATTCCTGCGTTGCTTGACAATCTCCTCAAAATCAGATGCACATTTGACCACTCTGCGGGCAAGAGATACCATCCCATCATAATCAGAAATACCAGGAGTAAAAACTGTATTCTTATCACGATACTGTTCTCTTCCCTTCTGTGTTGGATTAACCACAGACTTCTTACATCTTATTCTAGGATTTTTTGCTCTTCTTTTTCCACCAACTGTCGTTTCTCAAATTCTACTAGAAACTTCTTTTCCTTTTCCAGAATCTTCTTTTATACAAATCTACATTTCTCAACTTTTTACAGACCTCTTCTAGAATAGAATAGAACATTCTTCTAGAATATTCCTTAGTTCTTCTTTCTCTTTAAGTCGACATTTCTCACCCTCTTCTAACATCTTCTGTTCCTTTTTCTTCTATCTTATGTTTTTATTTATCAAAAAAAAAATTAACGAAAAACTATTTGTAGAATATCTATTTATCATTTAGTTGCTGTCCTTTTTATCTCCCAGAATAGGTTAAATAGAAAATTTTGATTGATTAGACTTTACAAAATTGTTGATAATCTCTCCAAAGACCTCCATTTGTCCCTCAAAAATCTATTTCTTGTTTCTCAAGAATTTTGATCCTGTTAACTTTGAAGACTTTAATGACCTTTCAAAAGATTCTTTTTTATCCCTAAGATATTGCTCTTTTATTCTACCAAGAAGATTAATTAAGAAAGTTTGTTTGACTGTTCTAGTTTCAGAATTTAGAACAAAAACTGGATTTATTAATTTTCAAAGTTTTTGAAGATCTTTTTAAAAGCTTCTTTTTGACTCTAAAAACTCTTCACAAGGTTTTTGAGAAGAAGCTAAAAATAGATTCTAGATAGTTCCTTCGGCTTCTTTTTTTCTTTCCTTTTTTATAGTGGTAGAAAGCAGTTTGTTCCTTTCTCTATTTTAATCATCGTTTTTCAAACCCTTTTATAATGCTTCTTTTCTCATTTTTCTCTCAAAATCGTCTTTGTTTCTCTAGCATCTTTCTTTTTCTTCCAATCATCGCTTATTAAGATTTTCTAGAAAGTTATTTGTTCTTCCAGAATATTCCATCATTTTTCTTCATCTTCTAGGCAACGTCTTCTAACTTTTTCTAGAGTTTTCTGTTGCTCCGTTTTTACCAATTGTCTTTTTCTATACTTTTAACAACTTCTTAATATTTCTTCTTCTTTAAGGTTTGGTACCATTTCCTTCAGTTTTAATCTCAATTTCTCTTTTGAATTATTTGACAAGTTGTTGGTACTGTTAGTAAGCAGCAGATTCTTTGTGATTCCTGCGTTGCTTGACAATCTCCCCAAAATCAGATCCGCATTTGGCCACTCTGCGGGCAAGAGATACCATCCCATCATAATCAGAAGTACCAAGAGTAAAAACTGTATTCATATCACGATACTGTTCTCTTCCCTTCTGTGCTGGATTAACCACAGACTTCTTACATCTTATTCTAGGACTTTTTGCTCTTCTTTTTCTACCAATTGTTATTTCTCAAATTCTACTAAAAATTTCTTTTGCTGTTCTGGAATTTTCATTTTTGAAAATCGACAATTTGCAACTTTTTCCAGAAATTACCTACTAATAGTCCTTTCATAAATTCTTCCAGAATTTTTTTTGTTCTTCTAGAATGTTTCTTTGCTTTTAACGATTTTTGCCTACATTTGAATTTCTTCGCGTATTTTTCGAACTGTTCTAAAATTTATTGTTTTTCCAGAATTTTCTGTTCTTATTTTACGTTTTTATTTCTCAAAAATTATGAAACAAACATTTTTTATTTATTCTTATTGTGGCAATTAAATGAAGTACTTAAATAATAAAGTAAATTTCTTCTGGACGTTTTGTTTTTCTTTCTATTTCAAACATTGTTTTTCTAATTCTTTTAAAATGCTTCTTTGCTTCGTTTTCTCTTTCAGTTGTTGTCCAAACACATTCAAAATCATTCTTTGTTCTTCTAGCATCTTTCTTTCTCTTTTAATCGTGGCTTTTCAAGATTTTCTAAAAGGTTTTTTGTTCTTCCATTGCTCTTCTTTTTCTTTTAAGCGACGTACGGCTTATAATATCTCTTGGAATTTTGTGTTGCTCTTTTTCTACTAATCGTCTTTCTCAAATTCTTTTTCTTAATATCTCTTGTTCTTCAAACAGACGACTTACATGTTCTTCATTTTTTTTACTAACTGTTGTTTTTCAAATTCTACTAGAAACTTTTGCTATTCTAGAATCTTCTTTTGTTCCTCTTTTTCTTAAATTCTTCGTCTTTTACCCTCTTCTGAAACCTTGTTTTCTTCTATTTCTTCTAACTTATGTTTAAGTTGTAATAATAATAATTGAGAAATTGTTTCAAAATAAAATTTCAATTAAGCTAATCTTAGATAAGCACCTATTATAGGTTTACCAACTTTTCTAAATTCTAAATCTTTCCAAGCCGTAATAAATCACCAATTAGCGACATTTCAAAATTCTAGTTACAGTCCATTCTATCTTATTCCAATTTAATCTCCTTCGTGTTTACTGATTAGTGATCACCAGGATATAAATTAACACTAATTTTAATAAATAATTAACGAGGTATTACAGTTTCTAATTATTTAAAAAATTACTCATGTAATATTTGTTCAGTTATAATAACGCGCGTTTCATACATTAACTTCAAACTAATTAGAAGAAACGCTAATCAAATTTCCATAAAAATAAATAATTCCACATCAGAGAGAAAAAAAAAATCCCAAAACAAACCAAACTTTTCCCTGTAACAACTCAAGAAGATCACAATCACATAATTTGCATGAAAAACATGCCCAAACCATCCAAAAATTTTCGCTTACAGTTCCACAACAAACACAACAAAATGGTTTACTCCCCTCCTTGCGTTTGCAACTTTCTTCTTTACGAGTTCCTCTAACATTGTACAGGTAGTACCGTACTAACTGTCGGTCCGATCCGGGGATAGTACCGGTAATGACAGCTGAGTGGCATGTGATTCGCGCGCGAATTAAACAAATTGCAATCAGTGAGAAAAATGTCGAGCGTTATCCACAGACCCACCTGCAGGAGAAGACACCGGAATTCCCGAATAAGGTACCTAGATGAGATTTTTGAGTGAAAGTGCCGCAAAGTGAAGAAAGTTTAGCAAAAATTTACATACGATTTGAATTTTGGTGGCGCAACGCTTTCTTGCACCAGATTTTGAGATTTTAATTAAGTGATTTTAGTAACCGAGGACAAATTTGTTGGTTTAAGTAGCGCATGCAAGGTAAATGCACTGATTAAGTAACGAGAAGTGTTGGGGATAATTTGATTGATAGGAACGATATCTAATTATCTAGGGTGAGATTAATCTCGAGAAATTCGGATTGCATGTGGGTTTCACTTTTTGAGTTGAAATAATCATCGGAAAAAATGCGATTACAGCAATCTTGGGGGAATCAAAGAGAAAATTCGTAATTTGCGAGTTTCGAGTGATAATTGCTTAAGAAGATGAGTGCAGTAAGTGTTAAAAAAACAAATGGAATATGATTTCGAAAGAAAATAGTCAGTGCTAAACCTGAGGCCCACTAATTTATAAATATATTTGTCGCAGCCATTTGTTGAAAGAAGGCATTTTATTACAAAAAAAATTTTTTCTATAAAATGCCCTTGCAAGTTCCATTTCTATAAATTGTCATCCACGTTTTTAGTAATGTCATTTATATCTAATTTCAATTAAAAATCATTAAATAATTTCAAAAATGCCTCTTTCAGTTTCCATTTTTATAAATGTTTGTCGTATATGACTCACAGTTTTTACAAAATTTCTCTATGACTTCTGCTTTTGATAAAAAAAACTATAAATAATATGCCTCCTATTGATTTGAACTTTTATAAAATGCCTCTTATGATAGCCAACTTTTATAGGATATAGTCTACAATTTCGAGTATATTAAAATGCCTCTTACATTTTCCGTTTGTATGAATTGTCGCCTATGGCCGTCAGATTTTATAAAATTTCATCAATAACTTCTGCTTTTCATAAAGAAAACTATAATTATCATGTCTCCTATTTATTGGGATCTTTATAAAATGCCTCTGGTGTCAGCCAATTTTTATTGGATATAAAGTCGAGTATATTAAAATGCCTCTTGCAGTATCTATTTTTATAAATTGTCGCCCATGACTTCCAGTTTTTATAAAATTACTCTATGACGTTTGCTTTAAAAAAAAAGGCATAAATAAAATGTCTCCATTAATTCAAATTTTTATAAAATGTCTCTTGTGTCTCCAGTTTTTATAGAATGTAGTCTATATAATTTCTAATACCTAAAATGCCTCTTTCAATTTCGATTTTTCGAAATTGTTTTGCATTTTCTACAAAATAAAATAATTCTCAAAGATGTATAATAAAATGACGCAAGAAAGACAGAAATAACTAAAATTCCCAAAAAATTGATTTTTAGTCCCCAATTTGTTGATTTAGAACACCATCGTCTTCTTCCGTTCATAACTTCTAAACGAACTGCATTTGCCCCATGAAAGTTACCGTTTTTATAGATTTTACACCGCTCTATCAATTTATGAAAACCCTATTCCCATATCTCTTCCCATTTTTAAGAAAAAAATTTTTTAAAGTGAAAGAATAGAATTCATTGTCATGAATTTGTCTCTAGATTATGGTCAATTCTGCTCCGATTCCAAATCTGAGTCCAGAAATGGATTCAGAAGGCCCAAATTAGCTTTGAAAAATTTTTTCAGAATTTTTTGAAAACTTTTTTAAAAATGTAATTTTTTTTGAAAGGGTAGCCCCTCGAAAAATTGTCGATTTTTCAAAATTCTTCAAATTGGCTGAACATCGCTGGAAAGGTCATATCTGACGTCCTTATTACAAATATGTTATAATAACATAATGCAAAAAAGCTAGAAACAACTAAAACTTCCAAAAAATTGATTTTAGCCCCCCAATTTGTTGTTTTGGGACAACATCGTCTTCCTCTTCCCATAACATCCAAACAAACTGCATTAACCCCATGAAATTTACCAAACTTATAAATTTTAAATCGCTCTATCGACTTATGAAAACCCCAGTTCTATACCTCTTCGCCTTCTTAAGAAAAAAATTCTCAAAGTGAAAGAATAGTTTTTCATTTTCATGAGTTTGTCTCTAGAATTGTCAATTTTCCTCCGATCTCTAGTTTGAGTCCAGAAATGAATTCAGAAGGCCCAAGTTAGTTTAAGAAAAAGTTTTCAGAATTTTTTGAGACCTTTTTTGAAAATTCGTCCTTAGTTTCAAAATTCTTCAATTTGCCTGAAATTAGCTGAAAACGTCATATTTGATGTCCTGATCACGAATCTGTATCATAAAATGATGCAAGAGAGTCAAAAATAATTAAAATTCCAAAAAAATTGATTGTAGCCCCCCCCTATTTGTTATTTTGGAACAATATCGTCTTCCTCCATTCGTAACTTCTAAACAAACGACATTTGCCCCATGAAATTTACCACAGTTATAGATTTTGAACTGCTCTATCGATCAGTAAAACTCCAGTTCCATGTCTTTTCACGTTTTCGAGAAAAAAATTCTCAAATTAAAAAAATAGTTTTTTCACTTCTACGAATTTGTCTCTAGGATCGTCAATTCTCCTCCTATCCGAGATTTGAGTCCAGAAATCAATTCAGAAGGCACAAATTACCTTAAGTAATTTTTTTCAAAATTTTTTGAGAACTTTTTTGAAAATGTCATTTTTTTTAAAAAAGGGTTTTAAAAATTTAAAATTTACAAATTTTACTCCCTTGAAAATTTGTCGATTTTTCAAAATTCTTCAAACTGGCTGAAAATCGCTGAGAATAGCATATCTGACGTCCTGATCACAAATATGTATAATAAAATGACGCAAAAGAGTCAAAAATATCTAAAATTCACAAAATAATTGGTTTTAGCCCCTCAATTTGTTTTTTTGAGACAATGTCGTCTTCCTCTTCCCATAACTTCTAAACGAACTGCATTTGCTCCATAAAATTTACCACGATTATAGATTTTGAACTGCTCTATCGATTTATGAAAACCCCAGTTCAATATCTTTTCGCGTTTTCGAGAAAAAAATTTCAAAGTAAAAAAATTTTCACTTCTATGAATTTATCTCTAGGATCGTCAATTATCCTCCTATCTCAGATTTAAGTTCAGAAATCGATTCAGAAGGCTCAAATTAGTTTAAGTAAATTTTTTCAAAATTTTTTAAAAACTTTTTTGAATATGTCATTTTTTTTGGTATTCATTCATTTTTCAAAATTTTTCAAATTGGCTGAAATTCGCTGGAAAGGTCATAGCTGGCGTCATAATTACAAAAGTGTATAATAAAATGACAGAAAAAGGTCAGAAATAACTAAAATTTCCAAAAAATTAATTTTAGCCCCCAATTTGTTATTTTGGGACAACATCGTCTTCCTCCTTCCATAACTTTCAAACAAACTGCATTAACCTCATAAAATTTACCAAACCTATAGATCTTGAACCGCTTTATCGATTTATGAAAACCCCAGTTCCATAACTCTTCGCGTTTTTGAGAAAAAAATTCTAAATGAAAAAAGTTTTTCACTTCCATATCTCTATGTCCTTAGAATCGTCAATCCAGGTTCACTTAAAAAAAATTTATGATAAACATATCACGTTTAAACTCGTTAGAGCCGGAATTTTCCCCGGAAGATCCCGAAATTTAATAAAATAGTTTGTCTAGTTTAAATCCGTGCAATTTTTTAAATAAATGCTTTTTTGTTTTTATCAATTTGTCTTATCAAATTTTCCCTTCTTTTAAATTTTATTGGATAAATTTATTTGTGGGTGGAGACCGGAAAGAGTGGTCCTACCAAATCACAATCTAAGCTCCGCCCACACATAATATTTACTGCAGTAATCCAATAATTAAAATGTCTGTCAAAATCGAATATAAATGTAAAAAAGCGAAAAAACTGTACAAAAAAATCTGATATAAACAGTTGTTCTGTGACTTCAGTAGCGTGAAAAAACAATATTTTAATATTTTTTTATAAATAAATTAAATAAAAGAACTGTTAGTTTCATTTCAATAAAACTCATAAATTAAGAAAACTTCTCTTTCAAAATTTTGGGATTTTTTTTACATAAAATCAAGTATCAGATAAAAATTCTCAATTTCTATTTTTAATTCGTCTTAAAATACCCATATTTTTACCAGTGAAAGATTACTTTCAATAAATAGTGAATGTAGTGTTATAAATTACACAAACAAATCATTTTCACAGAAATGACAGCTATATAGTCCAAATTATTATTCAAAACATAACTTTGTAATTCAGAAAACTTTCAATTAAAACAACAAAAAGCAGTAATTAATTCATTTAAATAAAAAAAATCTCACTTTGCATAATTTTGCAGCAGGAATGTTCTGGTATAAATCTTTCAAGACAGATTTAAAAATTGAGTTACCTTGATTAATTGACAATTACTTTTAAAGCTTCTAGTAAACCGCTATGCTAGTGAGCTTAGGAAGTGACATCTTCGAAGTTATTTTACAAAGAAGTTGTCTTGTAAAATATTCTTCTCGTATAGCGACAGCAAATTATTGCTGAAGACCGGTACTAAAAAACCTTCAAGCAGAACCGACCTTTATTTCGATTTTTCTTCTTTCACAAGGAAGTTAATTTTCTACGACAATAAAACGTTAAAAATTATGCAAACAAAATCGAAAGTTCTAACCTTTCCAGAAAAATAATTATTCCAACATCTGTCTATGTAAGTCTAGTACAAGCATCAAATTCTATGACCTAGTCATTTATTAAACAAATAACTTTGTTACAAACCAGACTTGGTCTTGTCGATTTTTCTAAACGCAAGGAAACACCTTTCTAAAAAAATCCCCAGCACCCAATTACACCAGACTAGAAAATAATAGAACCTGTTATGATAGAACGACCTACCTACACAATTTCCGCATTTAAAACTAGACTAAAAAAATTTAACACTACGAGATGTACAGTTTGTCGCGAATTACACTGTTAACAGGTGTAACGCCCCAAAATCGTTTTTAGTGTCGAAATGTACTAACGAAGAGATTTAATTAAGCGCTATTTAAGTTACGTAAAGTCCAATCTTCGAAGTAATTATGTTTGCAATTATAATTATATTGTTAAATAAATTCTTATTGATTAGTTGGTTGTTTCGCAAACGCCAGACGCTTTCAACCGGTCACATTTAATCAACAATGGAAAATACACTAACTGATACAAATCTCGTTGAAAATGGCCTCAAAACAAGCTTTGTGATTGGGAACAAGTGAGAGCAAGGCAAAAGGGCATCCAATCCGGGTCCAACACACTTTTCTTTCTTCCTTTCCACTTAAATTTCATTGCATTTTGCAAAAACAAATACTCAAAATTCGAACTCAAAAAATAAGGGTTCGAGTCCGACAATGACACACCATTTTTCGATATTTTTAAGAAGTAATTAAAAGTTTTGTTTTTGTGTTAAAATAAGGAAGTAGATTCTAGTACATGCTGGCAGTAATGAGAAGGTAAAATTTGAAAATCAAGGTCCAAATTTGGTCAGTACAACTGTTTAATGTCGCGTGGAGAAACTAAAACATTTCAATTATCTTGTTTGAGAGGCTTATAAACTCGTTCTTTGATCTGGTAATTCGCGAAAACTATAAAATAACGATAAAATTTAGTAAAAAAAAATAAATAAAAAAAATTCAAATTAGATATATCAATCAATTCTTTCTTCGTATATCGTGTGTCCATTTAAATTTTGCATCAAACTTGCCAGAGAAAACAAACTTTTACGTGTAAAAACCTCTTTTTTATTTAATAAAAGAGGGGGTTCTGATTCTGGTAAGTGAAGTCCCTTTTCGAAATACCTTTTTCCCCTCTTCTATTCCCTTGCCTTCCCCTCGTAATATTAACAGACAATGTAAAATCAATAATTTTGTTAAATTTGTAATATCCCTTTTTTCTCAGAATGTACCCCTTTATCACCTTCAACTAAAAACAATTTTATGACCCTTTTATTAATTTTGTTAAATATTTGATGCCCTTTTAAAAATCACTTTTTTACCCCAGAAGAGGTCCCCTTTTATCTTCCCTAACTGTCTTAAATATTTAAAATTTTTGAACCAATAATAATATCGATAAACAATTTAAAAAAAAAATTGTTTAATATGTAATATCCATTTTAGAAACTCCTTTCTTCCCCAAAAGTACCCCTTTTATCACCTCCAAATAAAACAATTTTATCACCCTTTTAATGTATTATAACAATTTAACAAATTTCTATTTTACATTTTATTAATTTTGTTAAATATTTAATAACCCTTTTACAGATAGCTTCTTTTACCAAAGGAGTTCCCTTTTATCTTCTACAACTATCTTAATTACTTAAAGTTTTAGAATTAATATTAATTAAAAATAATAATTTTGCCAAATTTGTAATGTCCTTTGTCAAAATAAAATATCTTTTCTTCCCTGAAAATAGCCTCTTTTATTGATCCTTAGAAATCGCTTCTTTTACCCTAGAAACAGATCCCTTTTATCTTTCGAAACTGTCTTATTTATTTATTTAAATTTGTAATGTCTTTTTTAAAAATATCTTTTTCTTCGAAAGTACCCGAAACCCCTTTTATTACTTCCAACTAAAAACAATTTTATGACCCTTTTATTACAAAAATTTAACAAATTTTTATTTTTCATTTTATTAATTTCGCTAAATATTTGATGACCCTTTTAAAGATCGATCTTTTACCCCAAAAAAGATCCCCTTTTATCTTCCCTGTCTTAATTATTTAAAATTTTAGAACCAATATTAATATTGATAAACAATTTAAAAAAAAAATTGTTTAATTTGTAATGTCCCTTTTAGAAATACCTTTCCTCCCCAAAAGTACCCCACTTATCATGACCCTTTTATTGAAACAATTTAGCACATTTTTTTTATTTATTAATTTTGTTAAATATTTGATTACCCTTTTAGAAATCGCTCTTTTACCTCAAAAATAGTTCCCTTTTATCTTTCACAACTGTCCTATTTATTTATTTAAATTTGTAATGTCCTTTTTAAAAATACCTTTTTCCTTGAAAGTACCCGAAACCCCTTTTATCACTGCCAACTAAAGACAATTTTATGAATCTTTTATTACAAAAAATTAAAAAAATTGATTTTTCATTTTATTAATTTTGTTAAATATTTGATGACCTTTTTAAAGATCGATCTTTTACTCCAAAAGGGGTCTCCTTTTATCTTCCCTAACTGTCTTAATTATTTAAAATTTTAGAACCTATCTCATTATTGATAGACAAGTTAAAAATAACAATCTTCTTAAATTCGTAATGTCCCTTTTAGAAATACCTTTCGTTTCCATAAACTACCCCTTTTATTACCTCTAATTAGAAGCAATTTTATAACATTTTCGTATCCCTTTTATTACAACAATTTAAAACATTTCTGATTTTTATTTTATTATTTTTATTATATATTTGATGACATTATTAAAAATCGTTTCTTTTACCCCAAAATAGGACCACTTTTATCTGTCTTAATTATTTAAAATTTTGAAATAAATATTAATATTGATAAACAATTAAAACATAGCAATCTTGTTAAATTGGTGATGTCTCTTTTAGTAATACCTTTTTCCACCGAAATACCCCTTTTATGACCTTTTTGATCCAAATTTGAAGACCCTTTTAGAGATCGCTTCTTTTACCCTAGAAATGATCCTTTTCTATCATCCGCAACTGTATTAATTATTTAAAAATTCAAAACTAAAATTGAAAATTAAAAGACAATTTAAAAATAATAACTTTTCTTTCCCGAAATCCTTTTTTGATGACCCTTTTAAAGATCTCTTCTTTAAGCTCAAAAAGGTTCCTTTTTATTTTCTCTAATGGACTGATTTCAAGTTGAGATACTACCGGTTAATACTTTTCCATGACAACAGCCAATAACAGCCTCGAATTTGTTTAATTTGCCCTAGAAACGGAGATAGTACCGGTATTATCTCAACTTGAAATCAGCCCATTAGTGCCTTAATTTTATTTAAAAAAATACGTCATAGTTATAGTCACCCTGTATAAACAAATATTTCCAAAAAAAATTTTTTTTTCAGTGCGAACACTCAAATGGATAATGACGTCACTCCAGTATACTTAGCGGCCCAAGAGGGCCACTTGGACGTCCTAAAATTCCTAGTTTTAGAAGCTGGAGGTTCTTTATACGTCCGAGCTAAAGACGGTATGGCCCCTATTCATGCCGCCTCCCAGATGGGTTGTCTAAATTGCGTTAAATGGATGGTAAGTTTCTCAAACTGAAAATCAGTCCCAAAATTGCACTTTTTGGTAAAGATTCAGGAACAAGGAGTTGATCCAAATCTTCGAGACGGTGATGGTGCCACCCCTTTACACTTTGCCGCCTCTCGAGGTCACCTTGAAACAGTCCGTTGGTTACTAAAACACGGCGCTCGACTCTCTTTGGATAAATATGGTAAAAGTCCCATAAATGATGCTGCGGAAAATCAACAAGTCGAGGTAATTTTACAATTTTGATGTGATTTGAGACTTAATTTTTGGATTCAGTGTTTGAATGTCTTGGTCCAACATGGTACAACTCCCGATTACAAAAATGACACCACGAATCGGTCAAAATCCTGCTCGTGCACCCGGAAAAGCGAACAATTGAAAAGGGTAAGTGATATAACGAAAAAAATGCAAATCACCGTCAAGCTTTAATCCAATCAATTATTAGAAATTATTTTAATACCACAGCAATTAGATTCACTGAGAGAAATTGTTCCGATTTTGCGATTCTAGCATTCATTTCATGTACAAGTTTAGATATGGTAGCACCAAAATTTTCGGGTAAAAACTGTCTAATCTCTTTTTCTTCCAGGGAAATAGCGTTAGTAGTGATTGTTCGAATTGTAAACCAACTGAAAATGATAATTCCGAACCGTTTTATCTACATCCACCCATAGGAGGACGTACAATGGAAACACCACATGCTCCACAAGATGGACTGTATATCAACCCAATGAATAATCACAGACATAGTGCATCAAGTGCCTCTGAAACGAGTTCCAATGAAAGCGTCAATGGAGAATCTTTCTACCTACATAATCCCCAAGAAGTGATCTACAACAGGGTCAAAGATTTGTTCGAAACGCCCCAAAGGCAGCCTCTCTCTGCCCTCACAGGTAAGCCATTTTTGCTCTTTAAATAATGTTTTTTTCGTCGTAATTCTGATTCTTTTAATCATCAATTTCTACGTTCTTCTGAAACATACTTTTGTTCTTCTAGAATTTTCTTCCAATCTTTATTTACCATAATTTTCTTATTTTTATTTTTTCCAGTTATCATTTTGTTTTCCTTGTTTTGTTTTTAGTTACTAAATTAATTCTTGCGAAATCTTATCAGTCGAAAAAAAACTGAATCTGATTTTATTTTGATAATATCATTTGATAATTTAATATTTATTAAATGTTATATAAATATCAGAAGAGCATAATCGGTTTCCTATTGCTCCTTTTGTCACGGAAAAATCTCTTTATTGGTTAGTTTAAGAGTATTAGTCGATTAGTTCCAGGTTACTCCCTTGTAACCCATGAAATCATTAACAAAACCATGTCACCTTGCATTGTTCACCCACCAAAACCACCTTTTTGTCCTCAGTAAAAGTGGAAGTACACTCCAGCAGCAGCGGAGCGGGGTCAGACGAGAACCTCTCATCTTCTGATTTATCGGAGCGTTCCGGTGACCACGACCACGACTACGAAGACATCTATTTAGTACGTGAAGAATCCAATAAGAAAACGGCCGAAAAACAACCAAATGTACGTTCGCGTTCGCGCGATAGTGGTTCGCATAGTCGTTCCGGTTCGGCAAGTTCCTCAAATTCCGGATGTAATGTCGTTGTTAAAGTCACACCAAATAAAAAAACCAACGACTTTTTACCAAAACCGCAAAAATACGAAAAGGCGGAAAAGAAGAAGGATGAAGATGATGGCGAGAAGATCAAATTGGCAGAACGACATTCAGTACCGGCACAGAATGTGACCAGTAAAGTGTTAAAGAGGGTTACGTCAACTCCGGGGGATATTTGTCCACCACCGCCGCCACCACCGCCACCAGTTGGCGAAAAGAAGGAGGTGAATGATGAGGATGAGCCGAGAGGAGCGGAAATTGTCGAGATTGTCGAAGAGGCCACGCTGAAACCGTCGGAGATCGCTAAAGGAATGTGCAAGACGATTTCAGCATTATGTAAGTCACAAAAAAATTGTTAAATAGACAAGAGAGAGATTAATTGGATGTTAAATGTGTAAAACAAAAGGTTTTAGACTAAGAAATTGTAAAAAATAATAATAATTAGACCAATTAACTTAAAAAAGTCCAATTGCATTAAACAAATACTGAAGACCACGATTTTCATGTAAAAATTAGCAAAATTCAAAATGGTGGACATAATATGGCCAACAATAAAGGTAAAGACAATAAAATAACATCAAATTTGAGTGTTTTCTAAATTACTGATCAAATTTTGTCATAAAAATGTCAAAATCAAAATGGAGGATCTATCAAAGCCCACTATAAAGATGAAAATTGTGATTAAATATCAAAATTATTGCAAATTACAAAAATCTAAACAAATTTTAAAAAACCTAAGCTTAGCCTTAAACTAATTAAAAGTGAAATCAAGCATTACGTAATCTCTTAATTAATGTTCGGTTCGCCATTTTACTTTTTAGAATATATATAGCAAAATCGTTATCAGTTTCACGTGTATTTTCTAAAATATCAGCACTTATATCTTTATCAGCCATGTTGGATCCGACATTTTAATTTAGTTGAAGTTTATTTTGTCCAAAATTTTTTTAATTGAATGAGCGCGGAGCGCCTGCCCCGTTTTCCCGAAAAACGAGAAGTATAATAAGTTGCCTTTTAACTAACAATCAACGAGCGCAATTCTATAGCCATCTTCCTCGTTATCACGTTTTTCACTTTTGGCTTCTAGTCGACACTACTTTGAATATTGTTTCTTTTCAGTATATCGGAAATGTGAATAACGTATCGTAACTTAAAAATAAATTGATGACGAAAGTCGCTTCTTTCGTGAAACGAACTATAGTCACCGAATCAAGTCCTTTATTTAATTTTTAGCAAATATTTTCCAAATTATCACTGTTCCAGTCAGCCATATTTATTTCGCCATTTTAAATTTTCCAATTGTCACATAAAAATCGTAATGAGCGACCTTGAAAACCTTCCAAATACACGTTTCACTGCAATTTCATCAAATATTTTCCGAGATATAAACATGTAAAAACGAGATTTATATTTTTTATACAAATCTACAGCACAGACGCAGTTATAAAGCTGCCGAAACAGTCATAATGAGTGCGACCGTATAACCGTGTAGTTTCCTACTACTCCACAAGCAGGTTGTAATAGTCTTCAATTCTAACTTTAGAGGTCCTTTTAGGCCCCCTATTGTAAGTTTAGGTGTCTTTATAAAAGCTTAGTAGTTTTATAAAACAGATTTGTAACAATGTGACAGTGATGACAACCACCACTGATAGCAACAGCAGCCGAATTTTTTTCAGCAATTTGTTGTTTCATTACTGTTTAAACCTTCTAATGTTCCAGACCTTCAATGCAATAATAATAACATTAATAATAAAATTATTCACAATCACTACTGACAATGCATAAATAAGAAAAAAATCAGTTTTTTTTGTACATTTTTTCAGATAATCTCAAAGCGCTTTCTTTAATAATCATTAATACCAATTACAACTGCATAATAGTAAAAATAAATAAGGAAATACAAGTAGGAAAAAGCGGATTATAAAGTTTCATTTTTCGCTATTTGCTATTGTATAAATTATTATAATTAGACATTAATAACAAAATATGCACTACAAAGAAAATTTATTGTTATTTCTATTAATGAACAGGGTTTTTAATCAATCAATCCAAGGTAAACATAACTGTAATAAACGTACTATTCGTAATGAAAATTAAAAAAATGACAAACACTCTATTAATAAATAATCAGAGCGTTTCGAAATCGCCTCCAAGGCGTCTATGTCAAAATTATAAAAAGAGCCTTCGGCCCAATGCAAAAATACTCTGTTAAATAATTTCTTACGCTTTCGTCATCTCTGAAATATTTTTTTTACCTAATTTAAATTTAAAAATGAGTTTAATTCCGTGACAAAATGTAAGATTTCTGTTGTAAAGATTACATCAAAACTAGTTTTATAATTAATTGTCTGGTCTACTAAAGAAAATATGCAAAAAAACTATTTAGATAAAAATTATTGTTACTTTCTCTTGTTTTATCTTTATCTGAATTAAAACAATGCAGATATACGAAATATAAAGCGTTCATTCTCTAGAATGTCATAATAAAATAACGATGTTCAGAGACAGATTTCTAATCTTTAGAGAACTGTCGCCTGCGGCTTCCAAATTTAATAAAACAATTCAAAGCCGCAGACGACAGTTTAATTAAAATTAAGAGCCAAAAATGACTGTCTTTTGAAAATTATAAATACCTATAGATTTGGTGGTTGTCACAACTGTCACAATAATCTCAATGCCTCTTTCAAATAACAATAATAATAACAGTAACTTCCAGTAGCAGAGGATTTTATCTCTTTGACATTATTTTTAGTTTTGTTTACTCTAATTTACAATTATAAATACGTTTTCTATTTTTCTATATATCAATGTTTAAGGTGATTTAAGTTGTTATGCTCATGTAATCAAGTATATCTTAATTAGCAGCTTTTAAATCTTCTCTCTGACACCTTAACTGTTGTATCTACCATTATATTTACAGGAATTACGCCATTTCAAACCCATGATAAAATCATCAATCAAAGAATTTCCTCTTTTTATAAAGAAAAGATAATTCCGTTTTTCAAAATCTAAAGTTTAGAAATTATTTTCTCAAAAATCTGTGTATAGATTTATGTTAAAATAGTGATAACCCGAGGTCCAAAGTCTTAGAAATGTATCTCTAAAAAGACTTCAGATTTGATATCTACGTAATTGAGTAAAAAAAATTGTCTTAACAGTGGTAAAAAGATCGCAAAAAGCAGGTTTTTTGCCTAAACTGTACCCATTACACAGTTGTTTGTCTCAAACGTTAATTTACTGTTAAATAAGAATTGTCGGTTATAATTGAAGTAGTATAAATATTAAAACAAACGCTCCAAAAACTCTAAACCGACCCAATTCGAACCTTATTAAAAACACACATTCCACTAATTGGACCATCAAAAAAAAATCATCGCCCATATATACCCAACTAAAGAGCAAACACATGTTTTAATTGAATTTCACTCTTATAACACTTACCAATCAAACCAGAAATAATAAAAGGTTCCGTAGCTGGTCGTGTACCATCATCCCATCTCTTTCCGTTTCATTATAATTACAAATCGGTGGAGTGAGAGGCGAATAATTTAACCGATTTTGTACCACTCTTTCAGCAACACGACGACTCAATTCCTCTTGCTCAGACTTGACCATTGTTAGTCTAAGCACCGACGAAGACACCGAAAAGCACACACCAAATTTAGTCAACAAACAAAGAGTGTTACCATTTATACCACCAAGTTTTCCAGGAAGTGCCAATTCAAATAACTTGATCAAACCATCAGAGTATCTCAAAAGTATCAGTGATAAACGTTCATCAACCAGAAGTAATTCAGAAAGTGAAGAAATTGTTATGACTGCCGAAGAAAAAGACACACAAAATCAAGGACCACCGCCACCACCTTTACCCGATTCAAATCCAATTGAAATCAAGCACGAAAATCATACAGACACTGCCAAAAAACAACAACAACCACTCTCAGCCATCAGTATTCAAGACCTAAATTCAGTTCAATTAAGAAGAACAGATAAAATGGTTGCGTCAAAAACATTTTCAGCGCCAACAAGAAGTATGAGTCTTCAGTGTCTTCAAAGTGAACCGTTTCTAGCACAAAAAACTGATCTTATTGCCGAACTTAAACTCTCAAAGGATATACCAGGTATAAAAAAATTAAAAATAGAAAGAGCAAAAGTTGAAGAAACTAAAGAAAAACAGCTTTACACCGAAATCTCCAAACAATTCACTGCGACAAAATTCGTCGAGAAGGTAAGACGCCCCAATAACTTAAAAAAAATTTTTTTTGGGTTAGATTCCAGATAAGGATAACACTGGTAATGTTATACCAGCTTGGAAACGTCAGATGTTAGCGAAGAAAGCGGCTGAACGTGCTCGGAAAGAGCTCGAAGAACAGATGTTAAGAGAAGCGGAAGAAAAGCGATTACAGGCGATACCACAATGGAAACGACAGTTAATCCAGAAAAAAGAGGAAGCTGAAAATAGAATGAGGTAAGTGCCACTGCTCCAAATTCTCTATCTAACTCTGTTTTCCCTAGATCGACGATATACACCCCGAAAGTTGTTGACGATCCTCGCTCTTTAAAAATCCAGGAAACGCACGAAACACTCAAAGCGTCTCAATTACCGGAAGATAAGAAACCAACCGAAGATATCAATAATAATAATGAAAGTGTTAAAGAAACGGAAGAGGAAGAACCGGAAGAAGAAATTAATATAATACCATGGCGAGCACAGCTTAGGAAAACAAATAGCAAACTGAATTTACTGGATTAGTCTCGTTACGTTTTTTTGTAAATTGTTGTTATCTATTTTATAGTTTAACCAACTGGATAATTTAATCGATTTTAGATTTAAGGTAACAGTTGCAATATTAGCGTAAAGACAAGTCAATTATGTGATGTATGTTTTTTATTAGTTTTTAAGTTTAATTAGTGATTGACTGAGGAGTCGGATTTTTACGACCAAATACCTATTAAATTATTGGAGATCGCTGAAAATTGCGGTTTTTTAAGCTTTTTAGGTTCGGGAAAAAGTTCAGCTTCATATTCAAATTTTTATGTAATATTTGTATCATATTGTAGTCGCTTTTCATATAATAATAAAGAAATATGAAGAAAAAATTGTTTATTCAATTTATTTAATTAAGAAAAAACTAGATAAGAAAAAATGGGTCAAATGTCTGCGTCTTCCTTACTCAAGGAAAAAAAATCAGTGAATTTTTCTAGATCTAGTTATCTATCTTTTAATCTCTGGATATGCAAAAAACGCACGAAATTTGAAATACACATTTACCTTGCAATATAATTTAAATTTTGTGCTTTTTTCGCATGTCAATATGGCGATAAAAAATTACTAAATCAAAAAAAAACTTTAATTCTTCACGTATCTGTTGTTAGAGGACGACGCAGCCGAATAACTAACCCGAAAAAAATATTTAGAAGTATGTGATGATTCTACAAGAAGACCTACGTCGTGTTTAACAAGATGGCGAAGAAGTTCATTGAAATGAATGTTCAAAACGGGAGAAAACAATGCAAAAAAAAGTTTTAATATCAAAAATGTCCTTATTTAAGTCAGTCTACCCAAAAACTCAAAACGTAAAGTAGCACATAGTGTTACTCTAACAACCTGGCTTCTCACCACCTCATTGAATATGCTACTTTCGACAGACCGTAGTAGAATAAAGATTTAGCAGAGCAAAACCTGCGATTCGAGCTCTACACCATCAAAAATCCTACCCTGCTTGTGGGTTTTCTGACAGATTTACAAAACTGTCATAAATTATTTTTTTGAACAGTTTTACTGTATTTTGACATTTGTTAAAAAGTTAAAATTAGAAAATCAGTTCTAGAAATTACCAAACGTGTACGAACAAGACGCCATCTCGTCCGTCATTGATAAAAATATAGACCACAGCGCCATTACTGCCATCTAGAAAGATTACCAACCCAAAATTTCGTTTTCTACTGTTGGTAATGGCAGGAGATTTAAAATTTAAAACGCGTTACTTTACGCGTCGTCTGTATTGATTGACAGTTATGTCAAGTCGGTCCATTCTTTTTCAGCGCAACTGAAGGCACTTCAGTCCATTCTTTTGGTCCATCCTATATAAAAATAAAAAATTTGAAAAAAGTAATCGAAACGTTGAAATTTTAGCTAAAAAAATCCTGATAATTGCAAAAACCGTGAAAAAAAAAACAATTTCGATAATAATTGAGTGATAAAAATTTCTTTCAGAAAGATTGCATTAAAAAAATCAAAGAAACAAAGTTATCTTAACAATTTTTAAAAACAAAAATTATTTAAACATGCCCTCAAGTAGCATTTAATACCGAAACTTTGTTTTTTCAAAATTCTTTTTGTAGTTTAGCTAAAAAACGCCCAGATCATTACTTTTGCTCCATCCTATATAAAAGTAAAAATCTGAAAAAGACAAGCAGAAACTAATAGAAATTTTAGTTTAAAAAAATCCTGATAATTTAAATATAAAACTTTCTTGATGTTTTACTTACTAAAAAAAAATTGTGTAACGTCATGACTAATTTCGAACACCTCACTATAAATTACGTAATGTCAAAGGAAGAGGAAATCTTGGTTAAAAAGGTAAAATTTTTAATTGAATTATTAGACCAATATAATATATTTAGACCAATAATAATTTACAGAACAATTACTTACATCACTGAAGCAATTAAAAACATTATTGTACCTTAAAAATTTAAATAAGTGTAAACCGAAACAAAGTAACAAACGTTTAATTAAAAAAAACTAATTTAATTAAATAAATATGTGCAAATATTCATACAGTCTACTACTTGTTGAAAATAAAAAATTTCATAACGATACGAGATAACAATTAATACAACAAAAAAATAATGTAGATCGTATTTCAAATCCTGAGACTCGGTATTTTAAATTTTTTAATCAATTCTTCTTATTACAGGTCTTAACAATCTCAACCTCTCAATAAAAATAAATTAATAAAAATATAATGGCAGTCTATGTCTTGAATATATCTCAAAAAATTGGAAGGCTTCTTATAAAAAATCGACCGAGGCACCTCTATATTACAATATAATGATTTGTCTCATAAATAAGTTTAAAAAAAGAAAAGAAAATTTTTCAACAAGCATTTAACAAAAAAATATTTACAGTTTCGTAATGGCCAATTTTTTTTTTTTCATTTTCATTGCCTTACAATCTAATGAATAAACTATTTTTATTCATTAAATATTATTTAAAAAGATGGATAATCCTATCGTTCCTGCACAACGTTTTATTTATTTTGCAAAAAAAAAATCAGAATAAAACAATAACCTCAATTCCCCTTTTGACCCACCTTCCTGCTTTATTTCAAAAAAAAATCAGAGAATTATCACAGACTTAAAAAAATCTTAAAAGCACCGAAAAAACAAAACCAAAATGAATAGAAAACGGAAGGCAACTGCAACTGAATGAGGAAAATTGCAGGATTGATGGCTTTTTTTTCACATATATCGAGGTCTTTTTTGTTGTGTCGGACTGTCCATTGTAACATCTGAGGGACTGGCTGGTCGTTTACAATGCCTCGCCATTTCGCCAGTAATAAAAGCACACAAATCTGGCCCCCTTGCAATACACGACAGTGGTGACCTCGCCAAAGCCTCCCTAAACGTATGCAATTCACTGTTAAGACCCAGTGATTCCGGAGGAGATACTCCAGGAGGCGGCGATATGTTCCTAGACCGAGGCGACATGGGAATCCTACTAAACACACCCTCAAAAAAGTTAGGTTTACCAAGATTAGGGATCAGTGACTGACCTGTGATGATGGTATTGGTGATGATTAGGTTTCGGTGGAAGCTTTCCTGAGAGATATGCAAGAAGATCCTCCCTGCAGATCAAACGCCGTTTCCGCTTAGCCCAATTGAGTATTTCCTTGTTTCGTTTTTGGTATCCGCATTGCTTCGCCAAATCGCTAGATTTCCGTAACCCGTCTGAAGATTCTACAACGCAAAAATTCCAAAAAACGCCCGACTGACCTCCGACCCTACCTTTATATAACGAGGTGACCGTCCCCGCAGCTGTCTGAAATTGCAACCAGAGTGTCGCAGGCTCTCCTGTAACCCGATCTGGGGGAGAAAACTGTCTTTAGAAGGCATAATCGGGCACAGCTGATCAATAGAATGTCAACAAGATGTCGGTGCTGGGATTAGCATCCGCCTAGTTGGAACCTAGAGGAAGGACCTGGGGGACTTACCGCGATACAACTGGGCTATAGCTGCAGCAGAGTCTTGAAAAGCACTCCAAATACGAGTATGGGACGTCTCGGATTCGTCACGCAATGACTGTTCGTAATCGGGCTGCTCGTCCACAGAATCGGCACATTGCTGTTCCCATCCTGAGAGCCACGGTTCACCATCACCGTCACCGTTCATTTCACTTTTTATTAGGAATTTTTCAAAGAACACAACGGAAATTTCGAAAACTACGCGATAACTTTCAGCTACTCGACGCCATGTTGACGAAAATGACAGATGGAAAGAGAGGGTGGCAACACTGGGCCACACCAACAAAAGACACCAATTTAATCGGAAAACACCCAAAAATTTAATAAGATCCCCAATTAAAACACTGTATTTACAACAAAATAATTTTTACCTACGAAAACTATCTACGTTCACCTTCTGTATATTACAGTTAAAAAATCTCAAAATGTACAAACACCAACACAACAAAACAAAACTCCCTAGTGTCAAAGCGGCCATTTTGAAACCACAATTCTCAAAAAATCAGAAAAAACATTTAATAGTTAATACAACGTGTTTATTTACAACTAGACTACATAATCGGTAAGTTACTCCTTCTTTTCCTCCTTTGGCTTCTTGTCATGCGGCCCCCTTATTTGCCTCTTTGGTTTCGCCTTGCCTCTGAGTACCCTCATTCTTTCCATTTCCTCAACGAAATCAGCGTGTTCGTCTCTGTACAGACCGTAATGTCGCAATTTCATCATTAATGCACCAGTTTCCACATGTCTGGGATAGTAATGTGTGACTTCTCGCCTTAAATTCAGCGGTTTTTCACTAAACATTCGCACAACTTTCATCGACTTGGAATTTGTGGGGCGAGCAACCTCGCCAAATATCCTATTACTGAGTCGTAGCATACGTCTTGCATATTCTGTAGATAATTTTGTTAAATCGGCGTATTTTGCATAACGACTCATTTTGATTTTTTCGGATTTTGAGGTTATGTAAGAACTGTCAAAAGTGACACAAGAGGGCGCTGAACTCAAACAAAAAGCCGAAATTTTCTCAAATAATTTTTTTTCGTGTAACACGTACTAAATTTATGTAGTTTATTGAGTCATAAACACGTTAAAAACAATTCCAAAACATATATTTCCTTCAAATTTTAATAAAAACTGATAAAAAACACAATTAAAAAATAATAGGAAACTGTGTTACCGACAGCGTGACATCTGACATTGACAGTTAAATTAAGGTTAACTTAATTGTTTACAAATAATTTTGTGGGATTAAATAGCTTAATAAAGTAAGTAAATTAGTATAAATAGAGCTATTTGTTAGTATAAATTGATATTGTAGTTCCCACGTTGCTAAAATGAATAATTTTTGTAATGTGGCATTTTCGGCAGTCAAATAATTTATTAATATTCTGCGTGTTGATTTTATCTGCTGGTTTTATGTTACAATTTAAAGTATTATATAATAATCACCAAAAGCATTTAAGAGTACAAGAAATTCAAGAGAGAGTGAGTATAACAGTGTCCTTGTATTTTAAAACATTAATTTTCTAGATGACTGAACTTGCCTATACAATTCAAATTGTTGAAGGAGTTGCAAACACCACATCAGTTTTAATTAATAAATTAGAAAAGACTGTAAAAAAACGGACGCTTAGAGGTAGATTAAAACCTAGGTGATATTAGGTAAGATTTTTTTAAATGCAACACAAGCTTCACAAGTCAATTCACTTTTATTTTTTAATTTGTTGTATTATGAGAAAATTTTAGCTGTTGTTGACTTATTTATGAAAATGTTGCGTGTTTAGGGAACTAGAAAATTGGAAAAAAATGCCATATTTATATAATGTAGATGTTTTATAAATTTGTTTAGAAAATGTGACAATAAAAATATATTTTTGTGTTTATATTCACTTTCATATGTTATACAATGGCATACATTGAGGGTTACTTGAATAATCACCCTTATTTTCTAAAACAGAGTGAGGAGAGCAGATCCAAGGATCATTTGTCACGTTTTGCCACTGAAACAATCTATCCTGTAACTCCTTCATTATCTCCTTGTAATCATTTTTCTCAGCAAGATTATTCAACTCCACAGGATCATGTTTCAAGTCATATAACTCCCACTCAGGTCTGTTATAATACTGCTTTAAAGTTTTAAACCAATACAGGTTTTCCTTGCTTATAGTCCGATTTAAAATTCCCTTAAAAAAATCAAGATTACAACAAAACTGTCATTAGTAGTAGTTCAAATCACTTGAAATGTGGGCGATAAATAAAAGTCCTGATCAATTGGGAACGCACTTTGGTAATTTAAATTATGTATTAATTTATACCGATGTGTTCTAATCATTCTCATTGGGTAATACATAGTGACTTCGTGGAGATTATGACTGGCAAAAATAGCCTCATTTGTTGTATTTTCCGGTTCTAAAATCGATATTTTATTTGAGAAAAACAAGTAGTGAGAACACCTTTTACTAAAAGCGGTAACAAACTTCTCCCTGTCAGTTCTCTATTTTTTATTATTTCATTACTCTCTTCTGTTACATTAAACCAATCAAGTATAGTCGGTACAATATCTAAAAGACTCGTCAACGAATACGTCACTTGATTTCGTCTTTCTTTATGTAAAGGTGAAGAAATAAACATAGGTTCAGCAATTCCTGAATCATATAAATTCGTTCTCGCATTCGGAAATGGAACTCCATTATCAGAACTATAAATCACTAGAGTATCATTTTCGTGACCTGATTTTTTCAATTCTTCTAAAATTAGACCAACTCCTTGATCCAATCTCGAAATTGTTGTGTATTGATTTGCTACATCTCTTCGTGCTTCTTCAGTATCAGGGATGTAATAAGGCAATTCTATTTCGTCCCATTGATAGTAAATCGGTTTCCAGTCTGGAATTACACCCATCCCGATATCACCATTACCAAAACGTTGACAAAAATCGCCAAATTCAGGGTTTGTATGGCCGCAACGGTGGGGATCATGAAACGCCACGTAGAGGAAAAACGGCCTAGAATTTTAGTTACATAAAAATTTTTTTTTTGCTTAATTACTTGTCTGTGGTATTTAAAAACTCCCGGGTTAATAATTTAATATGTGTAATGTTTCTCCCAACTTGTAAAATCGAATTATTCTCTTCGGTTTGCTCATAATCGAATAAATAACTCTCTTTGGGGCCTACATGTTTTTTACCGATTATTCCACTCCGAATTCCATTTTCTCGTAAAATATTTGGAAGACTCTTGATGGTATTGAAAGAATCAAAGTGATTTTCACCCTGGTGGAGACCATACATCCCATTCTGATGTGCGGGCATACCAGTTAGTAAAGCAGAACGGCTGTAAGAATGTGACTAGAGTTTTTTTTTTTTTGGTAATTTTGTGATTACCTCGGAGAACAACTGCTGACAGAAGTGTAAGCATTGTTGAAAATCAAACTTTGGCGAGCTAAAGCATCTAAATTTGGTGTTTGACAAATTTTATTCCTGTAAGCCCCCATTTCGAAGCCGCCATCATCGGCTAAAAACAAGCCGCCACTAGGTTTTATTTTTAAAATTATTTAATTCACAATAAATACAAAAAAACACGTTTTCGAGATCAATTATTGTAGAAAACTTTTTTTTTTAGTCGAGCCCTTATCCCAACTTCATGTTCCGCCTATGTCTTGACCTTGAGATTTCTAATCTCACTTATTGTATCATCATGTTTTTTTTAGCTAAATTTTGGTTATAATTCTTTCGAATTCCTTTTAAGAGTAACAAATATCAAAAACTCAATAATCAGGTGTCGCAATTTAGCCCCCTTTTGCTTGTTTTTCGGCATTTCCGGCACCTAACCTCACTTTATGACATTCCTCTCAAAATTGCATCATTCCAGAGTCAGTGACGTGTCAAATCTCATTAAAAAGGTAAACACTCACCTAAAATTATCAAAACATTGAGTTTTTTCCCATTTCCAGCCCTAATTTTTCCCAAAATTGCCAGTAAAACAACCAAACCGGTTATCCCCATCATTCCACAAATGTTTTAGGAGCCAAATTCAAAATGCCACCGAAGAAAATCTTGTGTCTCTTTGATATGGATGGGACTCTCACCAAATCCCGATTACCTATCGATCCAGAATTTGATGAGTTCATCCAGACTAAACTGAAGCCCATGTGTAATCTAGGCCTAGTTGGGGGCTCCGATTTCAAGAAAATCGCCGAACAAATGAACGGAGAAGACGTTATTTTTCGGTTTGACTACGTCTTCGCTGAAAATGGCCTAGTGCATTATAAATTCGGGAAGGAGTGTGGCAGACAGAGTATCCAGAAGTACATAGGAGAGGAGAAACTCCAGACGTTTATCAACTACGTTCTAAAGTATCTCTCAACGATTAATCTTCCAGTTAAGAGAGGAACTTTCGTGGAGTTCCGGTCAGGAATGTTGAATATATCCCCAATCGGGCGCTCTTGTTCTCAAGAAGAACGTGAAAGTTTTTTTAAATACGACAAAGAATTTAATGTCAGACAAAAAATGATTGAGGATTTGAATAAAAGGTTCCCTGATTTAGGTCTCACGTATGCCATAGGAGGACAGATCAGTTTTGATGCCTTCCCTAAAGGATGGGACAAAACGTACTGTCTTAGACATCTCCAAAATGAAGGTTTTGACGAAATACACTTCTTTGGAGACCAAACTGACGAAGGAGGAAATGACCACCAGATTTTTAATGACCCAAGAGTAATCGGACATAAAGTACTAAATCCTGATGATACAAAAAAACAGCTTGAGAAGTTATTCAATCTTTAATTTGTTTATATAAAACTATTGGCCAGTATAGACCGGTTTTCTTTTCTCCTTGAAAGCCTGAAGCCCTTCTAATCTATCCTTGGTTGGTATCACTTGAGCATAACACGCTTCTTCAATTGCCAGACCTGTACTTAAATCAACTTGACTTCCTCGGTTTATAGCCTTCTTGGCCATTTGTACAGCAACAGGTCCATTCGGGAGAATCTCTCTTGCAATTTCTAGTGATTTTAGAAAAGCACTATCTCCGTTTGAATTTTGGGAAACGATATGATTCACAAGTCCTAAATTTTTGGCAGTAGTACCATCTAAAATTCTTGCTGTATATATCAGTTCTTTCGCAATTGAAGGATTGATAAGTCTTGGGAGACGTTGTGTGCCTCCTGCTCCAGGTATTATAGCTAATTTAGCTTCAACAAGTCCCATTTTTGTATCACTTGCTGCTACTCTAATATCACAAGCAAGTGAGATTTCAAGTCCTCCACCAAGAGCAGTACCATCTAAAGCAGCTATAACCGGTATTGGTAAATTATGAATTTGATCCATTAAACTTCTGAGACTTGTTACAAATTTCCCAACATCTGATTGGGTCATTGTAGCACGTTCCTTAAGATCAGCTCCTGAAAAATTATTTAAGACAAGAATCTAAGATTTTAGGAGAATTACCAGCACAGAAAATTCCAGGAACAAGACTTCGAATTATTAAAACTCGGGTTGACGCTTCAAACATCACTTTATGAAGAGAATTTTGTAGTTCTGTTACTAAATTCGCACTGAGAGCATTCTTTTGTTTAGGTCGGTTAAAACCAAAAACTGTTATACCAGAATCAGATCCTTTTAATTCCTCAAAGATTACATCTTTCTGTGTTTGAGTTATTTTCCGAATTGTTTGGTAAAAAACATTTCTTTGGATGAGGTTTCTTGCAAACATTTTAGGTTAGGTGACTTTGAATTTTTATCAGTAGTGGGGTCAAAGATTAAAACAATGGTAAAAAACCGTTTATTTTTTTTTGCACTTGTATTAAAATAACAATAACAAATTTGACGTATTAATAAGAACACACAGAAGCTGCTTTAAAATCTAAGGCAATTTTAAATAAATAAAAGATTTATTTACAAGTTTTTGCGTGAAGACTGTTAAATACTGTGCGTTGATATGAGTGAAAATCTTGCATTTACAATAAAACAAAACATTCTACTTATAATTTATTGTACAAATCATGCATGGCACAATTAGTTTTAATTGTACAAGGACGGTAAAAGAAAAAAAACAACAATCACAGTCTTAATGACCACACAAAATTATTTACACTGTGACTTTCTAAAAGCGAGTCAGTCTCACTAAAATCAAATTGATAAGTTACAATTCTAACGCTTTGTAAAAGCAAGATTATCAATAATAAGGCATAAACTATTTACTTTTTAACAACTTTTTTCTTGCCACCTTTTTTCGTTTCTGTTTCTTTTTCAACCTCTTCCTCTTTCTTTTCTTCTGGAACTTCTTTCATTTCTTCATCCTTTGGCTTAGTTTCTTGTTCACCTTGACTACTCTCTTTCGGCTCCTCTTCTGTTTCCTTAGGCTTATCTTCTACCGGTGCAACTTCCATTTTAGTCTCTTCAACAGGAGCTGGTTCTATAGGTGCAACCACTTCCATTTGTGGTTGTTCACTTTCGACTTTCGGTTCTTCTTTAACTTCAACTTCCATTTTCTCCTGAGTTTCTTCAACTTTTGTCTCAGAAGGTTGAGTTTGAGCGACATTCGCTGCTGCTTTGGCTTCTAAAATACTTATACAACTTTCGATACATTTAATTGCTTCTTTACGTGCCTGCCTGATATTCTCCTGGCCTTGTGTATCAATATTATCAAGCTTAATGAGATTCCTTGTTAACATTTCATCAAGGTAGAGATACTGTTTATCTTTAGGAGCACCATCAAACTTCTCAACTTGTGACATCAACTCAGAAACATCTTTCTGAATTAATTGAATTATATCTATTGGTGTGGTAGTTTTAGGAGGTTGTTGCGGTGGCGGAACTTCTTGTTTTGGTGGTTGTTGTTGCTCTTGTTGTTTTGGTTGTTGTTGTTGTGGTGGCGGTGTTTGTTGTTGTTGTTGTGTCGCTTTCTGTTGCTTGACTTCCGGTCCAAACCCTTGTGTATATTGTCGTGGAGGCTCTCTTCCAACAAACTGTGTAAATTGACCAGGTCTTTGTCCGAAAATTGTTTCAGGTTGTTGTTGTTGTGTATATATTGGACCTGTATGTTTTGGTATAACCGGTTCGTCTCTACCTTCAACATGTATTGGTATAACTCTTTCTGTTGGTTTATTAATCGGTGGTTGACTTTGTGCCGAACCCATATCACCCATTCCACCTTCACGATTTATCGGTATATGAATACTTGAAGTATATCTTTGTCGATTATCTGGTGGTGGGGCAGACATTGATCTTTGTTGTCTATCATTCACTGGTTCTTGTTTTTGACCTAAATCAACTGTATTACTTTGTTGAATATTTTGTTTTTTAGGTTTTTCTTCTTGAGATTCTTGTTTTGGTGATTCTTCAGGTTTTGATTGTTGTTGTTGTTGTGTTTCTTCAGGTTTGGTTTCTTCCTGAAATGGATCTCGTGTGAATGGAAAACCAAACCGTTCAAAACGAGAACCAAATGGACGTCCACCAAACCTTCGAAATTCTTCGTCTGAAGGTCGATTTCGAAATCGGCGACCTAAACTATCCGAACGGAAAGGAAAACCTTCAAGAGTTTCAGCAAATTCAGGATGTCTACTTGCTATATCGTCGAATTGTGATCGAAAATCGTCGTCTCTATCCTCAAATGGGAAGCCACTCTGTAATTAAAAAAAAAAAATTCTAGCAAACTGTAACCAATCCTTCAACAAAAAATGAAACAAATGACGCGTGTTTTTTTTTTTTTTAAGACTTACATCGATGTTATCAGCTTCCATAGGTATATCCTTTTCGATGATAAGCGGAATTGTCCGCACTGTTTCAACAGACGTCATTTTGCAAACACTGACTCACTAATATTAATAAACAAACGTTTCGAATCGCTTTAGTCACTTCTCACATTCGTGTCTCAATACTAAATGTACTGAATCCCCCTCTGTTTCTATTTATGTGCTTACAGGTAATAGTAGAGGGGGAGTTCCGGACTCTTCCAGAGAATACTCGCATCGGGAATATTCGAGATGTTTCGTTTGAGAAAATTCCGGTAAAAATCCAGCATTTTCATTAAATAAATGAATCAGAAGTGCAATAATTTTGATTTTATTTACAAAATTAACCTTGTAAGAGATATGGAATGACCTTAAAAATTGGTCAGAGTGTTTACCTATCGAGCCTTTTATGGAATTAGCAAGTTTTATGATGACTGGTTGGTCAGAGGGGGACGCTTAAATATAACTATTAAATAATATTTTTATTTACTTTGGTTGTATTACGTTGTTTCTTGAATAAATATTCAACGAAAATTTGAATTACTTGTGTAAATATAGCGAAATAATAATATAAAAAAAATCAACGAAGCATTCCTGCAATTTTTGGTTGTTTGCCAAATTTTGGATAATTGTTAAGTGACGGAAATTTCCAATTGTTGTAAAAAACAAAATTTTATTTGAATTTTTGGAACGATTTGTTATTTACAAAACTTGACAAAAATTACAGATTTCGCTGTTATTTTTAAACAATTAAAGATGTCAAGGATTTAAATTCAAATTTTTCCTTTAAGTGATATTAAAAACGGTTTATTTTTCCCTTTTTTGAAATAGTTATTTTTAACAATGAAATAATCACACATTTTATAGTTTTGTTTTTGCTACATCATTAATCATCTACAAACAAATTATTGCAAAAAGTAACAAATTATGTTTCATAAAATGAAAAAATCGGTGACTCTTGACAATGCAGCTTCTTGAACTTTCGAGCGACTTCTAGAATATCTGTTTCAAGGACATGAGGGTAAAACGCTGTGAGGAGGGAAAATCAATAAAAGTTTGTGTACAAAATTGAACAAAAATTATTTTTTTTACGTTGGTTGTGAGTAGGAAAATGTACACAATAATGTGGTTTGCTTTCTCTTCATTTTTACATTATTATCGGCCTACGACAAAATTTCTAGTTTTTTATTAAGGACCGGACTGCTTTTATGGAATTTCGTTTATGAAATCGTGATTAGTTAAATAGAAAATCGAATTAGTTTAAAAAAATAAAAAAAAGAGGAGGATAGAGTATTTGGTATTCAATAGAATATGCAATTAGTTTTTATACATACATAAAAAAAAATCTGGAATTATTTCTTCACCAGAAATGTCCGTGATAGCCTAAGATGTAAAAAGTGAGACACAAAAGCCTAAAGAACCAACGAATAGAGTCATTTTTAATTTGTAATTTAGTACATTAAACTGATACTCAAGGTTGAAATGACATACAATGTATTTTTTTTTAATTTGGAATGGGTTAAATATCGAAATTAAATTCTCATTGACGTCAGAAGTTCAACCACGCCTTATTGCTAACCTACTCCAATAATACTTGACTTTAGAAACGTCACAACCAATAATAACTAAGCAATGAGTTGCGTACACCCCTACCACTTCAACATTGCAACCAATCAAATGCATTAAGTTTATTGACGTCACTTGACCTACATCAAACAAAAAGTAATTTTCGGCGTTAATATTAAAAATTAGGCAAAATAAAAAAAATAAGTAAAATTATGTAGTTTCATAAAATGCAATGAAATAACCCTAGAAATTCAGAAGTTCAGTAATAAAAAAAATGACAGTGAAAGTTGTAAAAAAAAGAGAAAATCTAAATTACTTAAAATTCGCGCCGATTTATCTGTCAAAAAGTGTACAATTTGTATTATTAATTACAAAATTTGTATTAATGGCGCTAAAATTTGAACAAAAACGCTTATAGCATCCTGTTTTACCGACTCGCGGCTACCAGTAATCCGACTGTTCTTCTCTTGTAATGCAACATTGAATTATTGAGACAGAATCAAGCCAAAATCACTAAGTTCATCTAACATCTCACCAAGAGTATCTGAGAAGCTGTAAACTACATTTTTACAGTCAGATACTCTTCCCATGACCTCCTAGATTATAACTGAGGCAAGTCAGGTTGGTTCTTTACTATACTTATGAAAAAAGCGCGAAATCCGATTGTTCTTCTATTGTAATACTGCATTGAATTATCGAGACAGAATCAAGCCAAAATCTCTAAGTTTAGACAACAACCAGCACATAGCGCCATTTAATATGTAGGGTAGATTATTTAAGAAGCTGTAAACTACATTTTTACAGTCAGAAACTCTTCCCATGACCTTCTAGATTATATCTGAGGAAAATCAGGTTGGTTCTTTATTAAATTTGCGAAAAAAAAACGCGAAATTTTAAATGTGTACATTACGTAATTGTAAATTTCAAATTTCGCGCTTTTTTCGCTAGACTAGTGACGTAACAAAATTACATTTCTATTACAACACTCTTAAAAAACAGATATCTACACTTTTATTTGTCTAAAAAAATAAAATTAGTAGATAAAAATTAAATTCTTGACAGTGATTTGCTAAAATTAACTTTCTAGATTATATAAATGTCAAAAATGGTATCTTCTACTGTGTCTCCCTCTAAGAAATAGACTTGAAACTGACCTTCTTCCTAGGAGGTTGTGAGTTGTTTTTTTTTTGGCTATATGAGACTAAAAATCCAATATAGAGGATTTATGTTTGTCTGAGTATAGATCAAAGGACCAATTTACAATATTTCTCAATACCGACTTCCAAAAATGCTTATTTTAAAGTTTTTAATAAAATTTTGGAGCCAATGTGCCAGTTTCTACCTCTTTTTTGCTTAAAAAAGGCACAGAAACAGTTTTTTTTTTTGAAAATAATAATTGTCGTCTTTGGATTTCAAACTGTATTACAAAATTTGTGGTCCTTCGAGCCGGATTTAGAGATGACTCTTAAGGTTTCTAATACAATTTTAAAGCCAAAAACAAACTGTTTTTATTCGTTTTTTTATAGAGCCTTGATAGGGCTTTAGTTATTTTTATTAATTCTTATCAGTGCAGCATATTTTTAAGCTTTATACTTGGTTAAAGTATGGCCTAAACAGTAAAAAAAAACCTTTTTTTAGTCCACTTTTTATCTAATTTACTGTACTCGTAGTTAACTTGACCTTTAGAAAATTATCTCAAGGAAATACATTTTATTATATAATTTATTACGATTTACTTATCTTTTCCGTTATTCAATTTATTGATTTAGCCACTTTTTAAAGATGTTCTCATGACTCACTATTTTCTAATTGAAATTAATTACGTAAGCCCTTTTCTAATGCTAATAGCTTTGTGTAATAACTAATGATCGGATACAAAGAGGGATTTGAAGGGCACGCTCATAGGCGCCGCACTGATCGCTTTCTGCGGGTACGATCGACAAGGTTGCAGGATTCTTCTTTCGTTAATTAATTTAATTTAACAATTTAATATTTTAATTAAAAGCGAATTATTAATCAAAAGTTAGTGTAAAACACGAATTTACCCTGGTCAAAATAAAAACAATTGTAAGTGTTCGAGATCTACGCTTATGACTTGTAAGCACGTCATTACTACCTCAATCGACCAATTCAAGTTTCAAGGTTTTTTCGCTTGGCGAGTGCGACTAGTTAGCTAGACGGCTGTACAGTGTTTTTTGTTCCCTCATTGGATCCGCTCATTAGTAATAACAATACAACATTTGCACAACAAAAAAATGCTTGAAAACTAATCAAAATAGAGTTTTTTACCAAATTTCCAACACTTATTATTGTTATTTCACATAATTTAAGAGTCATAACCATAAAATATCCACACTTTAATAATTCGAGGTTTATTAAATCTCATTATTACCTCGTCATAAACATAAATTGCTCTGACCAAAAATAAACAATCAAAATTCGCAAATACTAAACAATTCTAATTTTAAATTGAAAAGAAATTTTTTTTCTCACATAAATCCAACAACACAAATTTGGTGAAAATCTCAAATTATCAACTCTCTCAATGAATCAGAATATCAGAAAGGAGAAGAAACCTCTTTTATGAATAATTAATTCGAAACGTTTGTATATCACGTGGGTGAAACCACCCACTTGTAATCACCATTTGCAATAAAAACCAGTTATGGTTATTTAACACTAGCGAACTAATTACGAAATGTTTTCTTCGAAGTCTTGACGACAAGGACGATATATAAATGAGATGAAAATAATGACAAATTTGGCGATGAGACTTGCAAAATACAGTAATATCTTTATAACAAATTCTAACAGCTGTAGCAACAATAGACAAAGCTTTTAAAGCGTGACGATAATAAATGAATGCTTGTGTTATGCAATTTATTTATTTTTTTGGCTGATTAAAAAATACTCACTACACCTGAGCTCAGTGGCGTAGAAGCTACCTAGGTGCGGGGGTTAGACAGCATCCTGTGAAAAGAAAAACAACGCCACACATCACACCCATGTACAGTACTTCATAATTGAAGTGGCCGTTTGTTAGTTTTATAGTAGCACAGTAATTTTACGTTTGAACTGTTAGAAATATAAAGGAAAACTGAATTTTCGCATATTTAGCTTCGTTTTGATATAGAAAGTCAAAGGTTAAAGTTGATAAAAAAATTATCTTGAAATAATCTACAAAAAAAGATTTTATACATTTTTTTCATATCAGTTGATTCATAGATTTCTACGCAATTTTTAAAAGAAATTCTGGTATTATTACAGTTTTTTTGCAATTAAAAACACATTTTGTTATACTTCTCATTGTTGTAATTGTGACTAATTTAAAATTATTACTCCTCTCGCTGTGGCGCCCTCCATCAGTTACTTCAGTTACCAATAAAATAATCTTATTGAAAAAAAAAAAAAAAAAATAAATACAAAGTAGCTGAAATCAGTAAATTTTCCGCCAGTTTGACAGTAAAATATTGACAGAAATGTCAGTTTTGACAATGTATCCTTCAAAAAGCAATGACATCAGAATTTACATATATTTTTTTTTCAACAGTTGGTAGTGATTTTATGTAAGACAGTGTCACTTTTTTTCAAAAAATCAGCTATACTTGTCTGTCAATTGTAGTAAGTCATGATACTGACAGTTAAAACCAGATTTGACAACGTAAAACATCCAAAAACATTTTTTTTAAGTTGGTAATATACACAGTGAGTTTAAAGAAATGAATAAAATTCGTAATTCTTTTATTTTTCAAAATAAATAAAAAATGTAAAAACAAGTAAATTGTCATTAAACGAACTCAATTCTGACCTAATTGGATCACTCGTAGCGCCTAATATAACGGCGCTATGACGTCATTATATATTTTTTTAAATAGCACAACATGATTTTTCTTTTATAATTATATGCATTACTATAGTAGTATAGTATATACTATACTAGTAGGGCTTTATAACCAATGAATCAAAACAAGAAAAAAAAGTTTTGATTATAAAGTAATGCATAAAATTCGTAATTTTTTTATTTTCCAAATATAAACAAAATAGAAAAACAGGTAACTAGGCATAACAAGAAAGCTCAATTCTGACGTAATTGGATCACTCGTAGCGGCTAATATAGCGACTTTATAACGTCATCATATATTTTTTAAATGGCACTACATGATTTTTCTTTTATAATTGTATGTCTTACTAACAGAGCTTTATAACTAATAAACCAAATACATTTTAAGTTTTGAATAGAAAGTAATTTAAAATTTGTAACTCTTTTATTTTCCAAAAATTAAAAAAATGAAAAAATAGGTAACTTGTAGGCAAGTTACAATTGTAAAATAGGCATTTTAAGAGAGTTCAATTGTGACGTAATTGGATCACTCGTAGTTGCTAATATAGCGCCGCTATGATGTCATAATTATTTTTTTTAATAAAACGATATATTTTTTTATAATTAATTATAAATGATAAGACAAAAAATGCATATCGAATTGTGCCTATTGCTTTTTTAAAAGTGTTTCAGTTTAAAATAAAAAACGACTGTTTTTACAACTTTTTCTTATTTTCTTCTACAAAAATATTTTTTTTTATTAAAATTACAATAAAAAATGCAAAAACTTTTGTTACTGAGAGTCTCATCTTAAGGGGAACATCCAAAAATTCAACACAATACAACTATCTGTATTATTATTATTATTTTATTTAATATTTAATAACTCACATAAAAAATTAATTGTTCAAATGATTCCTATTCTTTTGCCGGGTTTAACACATAAAAAATAATAATAATAATAATAATAATAATAATAATACAATACATACTAGGGAATAAAACTTTTTCTATTTTTTTAACCCCTTATTCAATAGGTTTTATGGATCTTATACACTTCTATAGTTAATTAATCGGTCTAAAAAATGTTTCTTATCAAATTATTCTAAAAGAACTGTCTAAAAGTTATTCGAGGTCAAAATTGAAATTATAGTAAATTTATTTTTTTACTTTTCCGACGAAACCGAAGACGAAATTATCAGACTTAAAACAAAATATCAAAAAACTTATATTATTTTCTGTAGTAAAATAAGGTAATACCCACTTCCACGGCTTGCTCTGTTTCAGTTACATTTCGATCTCACGTTATAATTCATTAATTCAAAATGACGGCTTTCCAAATTCATTTATTTTTTTAGTTAGTATAATAATTAATTTCAGGAAAATAACAATTTAAAAAAAATGTTTGCCTCTGGTATATTGTATTTTTGAACTATTTAATGACGTAATGCTATAGAAAATGCAATGAAATTTTTTTTGAAATTGTCTAGAATTTTAATTTTGACCTCAAATAACTTATGAAAGTGTTAATCTATCATAAAAAGATAAGAAACCCTTTTTGTAGAGTCAAAAACAATGTAAAAAAACTTATTAAAACATCAAAATAAAGCTATTGATAATCAACAAGAAGCGATACGCGCTCTAGTGGTGGAATTTGGAACCGGTGAACACAATTCCCGTCTATTTGAAATCCTCTATAATTTTAAATTTAACCTCGAATAACTTATGAAAGAGCTAATTTAACATAAAATAATAAGAAACCTTTTTTCTAGTTTTTCTAGTGTCAAATTTCACATAAAAAAAAATGAAAAAGAACTTATTAAAACATCAAAATGAAGCTATTAGTAATGAACAGAAGTGATACGCCCTCTAGTGATGGAATTTGGAACTGGTAAATACAATGCCTGTCTTTACTAGTTCTAAATTCCACTGGTAGATGGCGTATAGCTTCTTGTCACTTCTCAATATTCAAAATTTATGTTTTTTTTACAGTTTTAGGAAAAATTACTGTACTATTTGTTATTTTAGAGTGAAATACACAAAAAAACATGTAATTTTTTTAGTAATAAATAGCTCGGAATTTGAATGAATCATTCTTTGCCAATGAAAGGCGCGAAATTCGAATTGAAAGGCATTAAACTGGTGCACTTGAGACGGTGCATTTAGCGTATGAACTTGAGGTTCTGAAAATAAACATAGTTTGGCAATAAATACAAGCTCAGGTGTGAATTCATCATTGAATGAGTCTTTTGGCTAAAAATAAAACCGGAAGATGAAATTTTGATCGAATTCTGATTAAAATTTGCTTTGTGCAAGTCTGGAGCAGTGCCAAAGCAACTGGAAAAACCGTTTGTATCTAGGCCAGGAAACTTCCACCGCAATTTTCCTCAAAAACCAAGCAAAATGCGCATGCGATTGGCAAAGAAAAACTGTTAAATTGACGAAGAAAACTCGAGATTAATTCAATGAAGGGTTAGAAAATGAAGAAAACTGTGTCAGTGGAATTACTTACAAAAGCTGAACGAGGAAAAGGCATTGTTTCGTCCTGAACTTGCTGGAATTTCACACTAACCCTTACCGATATTTTACGTATAAAAACACCCAATTTCAATTTTCACACAATTAATACTTGTCAAGAAGCCAAAAATTTACAAAATTCGACTAAATTTCGCCAAGATGAACAGACGGAATCATCTGGAATTATTCGCGCAATCTACGACATGCGCACGCAATTCTACCAATCAAACAAACACAAAAAAACGTAAAAAAGTATGTCGGAACTCAAATCTAGGGAATTTATCTGTCAACATGTTTTGACAGTGGCGGTTTTTTAACAAATTTAATTACAAAAACCTCTGAGGCTGGTTTTTTTAATAATTAATTAGTAAATTACACGAATTAGGATTTATTCTAGCTAATTTGCCCGCAAAACTTGAACGTCGGTTTACTGACTTTCCGCGCAACATCAAGAATACAGTGGCCCAGCTAAATGAAGTAGAAAGGATTAAAAATTAAAATTGAAAAACAATAATAAGAAAAAACAAGCGTTTTCAATAAATTTTAAACAGCAAATTTGCTGATAATTATTTGCAATTAATAAAAAAATACTACTAAATGTTGAATTGTTTCATTTTCATCTATACGACATTAATTTGTATAGAAATTCAAAATATCGAAAAAAATTCATAACTCCTAAACCCCATTTTATCTCACAACAATTTTTAAGTATGTTAAATAACTACTATATACTTACGTTTTCCTTTAATTTCATTAATATTTCTCTTCAGGAACAAGTTCAAAAAAAAATAATTTTTACAACTCGTATATAAATTCAAAAATCGAAAAAAATTCATAACTCCTAAATCCTATTATGTCCCACAACGATTTTTAAATATGTCAAATAGCTACTATATATCTATGTTGTCTATTAATATCATTAATATTCCTTTCCAGGAACAGGTCAAAAAAATAATTTTTACAATTTGTATAAAAATTCAAAAATCGAAAAAAATTTTTAACTCCTAAACTCTATTTTGTTTTACGACGATTTTTAAGTATATTTTTAATAGCTACTTTATGTCTATGTCGTCTATTAATTTCGTTAATATTTCTTTCCAGGAACAGGCCAAAAAAAGTAATTTTTAAAATTTGTGTAAAAATTCAAAAATCGAAAAAAATTCATAACTCCTAAACTCTATTATGTCCCACAACGATTTTTAAATATGTCAAATAGCTACTTTATATCTATGTTGTCTATTAATTTCATTAATATTCCTTTCCAGGAACAGGTCAAAAAAAATAATTTTTACAATTTGTATAAAAATTCAAAAATCGAAAAAATTTTTTAACTCCTAAACCCTATTTTGTTTTTCGACGATTTTTAAGTATATTTTTAATAGCTACTTTATGTCTATGCTGTCTATTAATTTCATTAATATTCCTTTTCAGGAACAGGTCAAAAAAAATAATTTTTACAATTTGTATAAAAATTCAAAAATCGAAAAAAATTCTTAACTCCTAAACCCCATTTTGTCACACCACAACGGTTTTTAAGTATGTTAAATAACTTTTGTTTCCCTATGTTATGTATTAATTTCATTGATATTCCTCTTCAGAAACAAGTTCAAAAAAAAATAATTCTACAACTTGTATAAAAATTCAAAAATCGAAAAAAATTCATAACTCCTAAACCCTATTTTGTTCAACGACAATTTTTAAGTACATTAAATAACTGCTTTATATCTATGTTCTCTATTAATTTCATTAATATTCCTTTCCAGGAACAGGTCAAAAAAAAATTTTTACAATTTGTATAAAAATTCAAAAATCGAAAAAAATTCTTAACTCCTAAACCCTATTTTGTTCTGCGACGATTTTTAAGTATATAAAATAACTACTTTATGTCTATGTTGTCTATTGATTTCGTTAATATTCCTTTCCAGGAGCAGGCCAAAAAAAATAATTTTTAAAATTTGTGTAAAAATTAAAAATCAAAAAATTTTTTTAACTTCTAAACCCCATTTTGTTCTGCGACGATCTTTAAGTATATAAAATAAATACTTTATGTCTATGTTATCTATTAATTTCATTAATATTCCTTTCCAGGAACAGGCCAAAAAAAAAATAATATTTAAAATTTGTGTAAAAATTAAAAATCGAAATTTTTTTTTAACTCCTAAACCCTATTTTGTTCTACGACGATTTTTAAGTATATTATATAACTACTTTATGTCTATGTTATCTATTAATTTTATTAATATTCCTTTCCAGAAACAGGTCAAAAAAAATAATTTTTGCAATTTGTATAAAAATTCAAAAATCGAAAAAATTTTTTAACTCCTAAACCCTATTTTGTTCTACGACGATTTTTAAGTATATTAAATAGCTACTTTATGTCTATGTTGTCTATTAATTTCGTTAATATTACTTTCCAGAAACAGGCCAAAAAAAATAATTTTTAAAATTTGTGTAAAAATTCAAAAATCGAAAAAAATTCTTAACTCCTAAACCCTATTTTGTTCTACGACGATTTTTAAGTATATTAAATAACTACTCTATGTCTATGTTATCTATTA
Organism: Tribolium confusum; assembly: GCA_029207805.1. Lineage (NCBI taxonomy): Eukaryota > Metazoa > Arthropoda > Insecta > Coleoptera > Tenebrionidae > Tribolium > Tribolium confusum. The sequence continues at coordinate 1,742,779 of JALGAY010000007.1, read as the reverse complement.
ATTTCATTAATATTCCTTTCCAGGAACAGGTCAAAAAAAATAATTTTTACAATTTGTATAAAAATTCAAAAATCGAAAAATTTTTTTAACTCCTAAACCCTATTTTGTTCTACAACGATTTTTAAGTATATTAAATAGCTAATTTATGTCTATGCTGTCCAGTAATTTCGTTAATATTCCTTTCCACGAACAGGTCAAAAAAAAAATATTTTTTACAATTTGTGTAAAAATTCAAAAATCGAAAAAAATTTTTAACTTCTAAACCCTATTTTGTTTTACTACGATTTTTAAGTATATTAAATAGCTACTTTATGTCTATGTTGTCTATTAATTTCGTTAATATTCCTTTCCAGGAACAGGTCAAAAAATATAATTTTTACAACTTGTATAAAAATTCAAAAATCGAAAAAAATTCTTAACTCCTAACTCTTATTTTGTTCGACGACGATTTTTAAGTATATTAAATAGCTACTTTTATCTATGTTGTCTATTAATTTCATTAACATTCCTTTCCAGGAACAGGTCAAAAAAATATATTTTTTACAATTTGTGTAACAATTCAAAAATCGAAAAATTTTTTTAACTCCTAAATCATATTTTGTTCCACGACGATTTTTAAGTATATTAAATAGCTACTTTATATTTATGTTGTCTATTAATTTTATTAATATTCCTCTTCAGGAACAAATTTAAAAAAAATCTATTAAAAAATCGAAAAAAATTCTTAACTGCTAAACGGCATTTTATTCTATAACGATTTTTGAGTATATTAAATACCTGCTATGTGCCTGTGCCTTGCATTAATTTTGTTCATATTTCTACACGGATTTATTGTAAAAAAACTATATTTTTTTAATTAATAACGTATGAACGAAAATAAAACAATTAAACATTTAGCCGCGTTTTTTATTAATTGTAGATAATTTCAAATTATTATCAGTAAATTTACTGTTTAAAATTTACTAAAAACGCTTGTTTTTTCTTATTATTGTATATCAATTTCAATTTTTTATTCAAAGAGGACTGGAATGTGTAATACACATGCGCAGCGATGCTGCTTATTGCATTTAATTGGGCGACTATAAGTTAAAAGACCGCGCAATCTGAGACACGCGCATAAACTTCTACCAATCAAACAAACACAAAAAAACGTAAAAAGTATGTCGTTACTCAAATCTAGTGACATGTAGGGATTTTAACTGTTTTTGCATTTTGACAGTGGCGGTTTTTTTGTCGAAACCTGAAAACCAAACAAATTTATTACGAAACCAGCCCAGGTGAGTTTTTTACCTCAAATTGGTTTAAAAATCACGCAAATTAGGGTTAATTCCAGTCATGAGACGTGTCCGTTGCACAATTTGCCGGCAAAGATTGCCAACTTTGAAAACCCTAAAATCCCACTGCATGACAAGTCATTCAAAAATTCAAATCGTGAGACAACTTTTCAAAAATAGCGTTAATAATGCAACTCCACGGTATACAAGACTGAAAAAACGCCGAATTTACGATTATTACAAAGCGGTGTATTTAAATGACAAAGTACAGGTGATGTACACCAAAGACAGTATTGTTATTGAAGATGAGAGTCCAACAGACCACCTAATCGGCCTCACTTTTAATAAAAAAGACTCTAAACAAGAGATTAAGAAACGACGTTGTAGGCGGAAAAACAAAAAGCCCCAAAAACTCTTCTACATAGGTGTTAGGAAAGTCACAGAGGCCCCCAAGTCGCTCCACGACCAGACTGGGGAGTTCTACGAGTGTAACTGTATGGAAAAACCTGCAAAAGACGTATCAGAGACTGATTCAAACAAACAGTTCGTTTGTAGTTTTTGTGGAACGGTTTTTCAGAACGTTTCCGAGCTGGTAGCTCACGAAAGCCAGCATCAGTATTACTGCAAATTGTGTAACCGTGTTTTCACAACACCCAGTTTTAAGGAGCATATTGAGCAGCATTTTGTCCGAATTTATGTTTGCCACTTGTGTGGTTTTGAGTTTTTTTGCAAAGATGTACTTTTGGGGCATTTGGGATACCATTTTGAGCAACAAACATTTGAAAATATCTTGAATATGGAGCAGGATTATAATATGTATGGATTTTGTAATACCACGTTTTCATCTGGGGATTATCATTCGAATATTAATAATATTTTGTTTTTTTTGACTTATCCCTATGATCATCTTTATAGTCGGAATATGTTTATGAAAGTTGTTTGTGATATTTGTTATCAGGAATTTTTTATTTATGAGTATGAGAGGCATATGAAAATCGCGCATTTTTTGCAATAAAAACAGTTTTGTTTTGTTATTTAATGCGAATTTTTTTGATCTCAAGAGTTTTATGTTTTTGTTTAATCGAGAATATTATGTTTTCTTTTATTGTTTAATAGAAAAGATTGTTTTTTTGTTGTTTTTTATTGAAATTTTATATATTTTTCGTCTGTTTTTGTTTAATTGAGAAGATTATGTTTTCTTTTGTTGTTATTTATTGAAATCGAATATATTTTTAGTTTATATTTTTTTAAATTTTTATTCTGCAAACCTTATTCACAGTGATTACATAGAGCGTTCAAAAAAAATTTAATTTTGACTAGCCGCCTCGTCAAATTACATCATCAAAAAATAAATAAAAAGCAAAAAATACCTGAGCCGTTATTTCAATGGTCTGTTTTTTCAACAGAGAGAAACTAGTAAACGTTGGTAACTCGAAATTCTCATTTGTGATTTAACCTTTTCGAAAATTAACCCATTTCGTTTCTCACAATATTCCCTGTTTTCAAAAATGAGTAAAATTACGCCTGCGTATTCCAAAAATAGTGAAAAATGTCGCCTCCCGCTCCTAAAATTACTAAATTGTCTTCCCCAGCTGTTAGTACTAAAAAAAATGGCGTTCTTTACGTTTACTGAATTAAAAAATTGAAAAAAAAAATACTTTCAGATTTTAAGAATTAGTAAAATTAAGTTTCTGGATTTAGAAATTAGTAAAATGTAGTCTCCTACCTTCACAATCACGTAAACAATGTTGCCTTTATCAGTGTTAGTTTTAAAAATTGATAAGCCGTATCTTTGGCAGCATCAGAAATTAGTAAAATTACATCTAAGAATCTTGAAATTAATTTCAGTCGCGGATAAATTAGTAAAATTGGGTCTCTGTATTTCAAAAATAGTAAAATGTTGCTTTAGACCTTCAGAATTACAAAAGCAAAGTTACTTTTCTCATTACTGATTTAAAAATTGATAAACCAGACATCTCCAGGAGCTTCAAAAATTAATAAAATTATTTCTATGTATTTTTGAAATTAGTAAAATTTCGCCTTCAGTTCCAAAAAATAGTAAAATACTTCCTCTAGCTTCAAAAAGTTAGAAAGCAATGTCATCTACCTCTATATTATTAAAAAATTAGAAAATAGTATATACTGAAAAATATTTCTCGTATTTAAGCATTAGTAAAATTATAATTTTTGGATTTCAAAATTAGTAAAATATTATCCCCGAATTTCAAAATTATATAAAATCTTTCGTTTGTTTCTATTATTAAAATGTACCTTCCAAATTCTAAAATTAGTAAAATTATGTCACTTTTCTTTTTTGACTTATTTTTTTATTTTATTTTTAGTTCCCAATTTTTGGGACCCAATGGCGGCCTTTTAATAATTGTAAAATATAATAAAGCAACATTTTGCTACGTAATTTAAAAGGCAGAGGCATTATTTTACTAATTTTGAAAATCAGAGTCTTTTTACTAATTTTTGAAGCTGGATTTATGTTTTTTTTTTTTAAAAATTTGAATTAGGAAATATACAAAAGTGACATTTTTTAATTTTTGGAAACGGATGAAGAGATATTTTACTAATTTTAGAAGCCGGAAGCGATATTTTTTATTATTTTCAAATTAATAAATAAAAAAAATGACATTTTTTTAAGAAAATTTGACAGCCAGAGGCGATATTTTATGATTCTAGGGACCAAAAGCGACATTTTACTAGTTTTATAAGTCAGAAGAGCTAGTTTACTAATTTTGAAAGCCAAAAACATAATTATTTATCAATTTTAGACACTAGAAGCACTATTTTTTTAAATTTTTAGTTCAATAAGACAAAAGTGACATTGTTTTTATAATTTTAGAAGCTTAATGTGATTTTTTTTTTTTAATTTTGAGAACCAAAAACGTCATTTTACTAATTTTGCAAACCAGAGACAACAAAATTTGAAATACAGCGAGGTAATTTTATTTCTAAAAGCAGGAAACGATATTTTCAATTTTTAAATCAATAAAATTTGTTTTTTGGACTTAGGATGCAAGATTTTACTAATTTTGGAGGCAAAAGGCGATATTTTAAATACTTTAGAAACGTGATGTGACATTTTTTATTTTTTTTTAAATTAATAAATGGCATCTTTTTAATAATTGGTACCAGAAACTGCATTTTACTAATTTTGGAAGCCAGAGGCGACATTTTTTTAATATAATAATATAATAATAATGTTTAATTAAGGCAACATTTTTCCAATTTGAGGATCTAGAGATAATTTTTTACTAATTTTAAAGTAGGGAGATGTAATTTTACTAATGTTAAAAGTCAAAGGTCATATCCATTTCGGTTTTTAAATTAACAAAAGCAAAAATGATATTATCTTTTTACAATCTCACAAACCGGAGGCGACAATTGATTAATTTTGAATTCCGAAGACGATATTTTAACAATATTGAACTAATTTTAGAAGCCGGAGGCGATATTTTTAATTATTTTTAAATTATTAAATATAAGATTTTTTAAATTTTGATTGCTAGAGGCGTTATTTTATGAATTTAAGGACCAGAAGCGACATTTTACTAATTCTAGAAGCTAGAAGAGCTATTTTTCACTAATTTTGAAATCCAGTGACACAATTATTTATCAATTTTTAAAGGCAGAAGCGATATTGTTTTGTAATTTTATAAGCTAAATGTGCTATTTTTTTCAATTTTGAGAACCAAAAACGTCATTTTACTAATTTTGCAATCCAGAGACAACAAAATTTGAAATACGGCGAGGTAATTTTATTTTTAAAAGCAGGAAACGATGTTTTCAATTTTTAAATCAATAAAATTTGTTTTTTGGAAATAGGATGCAACATTTTACTAATTTTGAAGGCAAAAGGCGACATTTTACATGTTTTAGAAACGGGATGTAACATTTTTTATAATTTTTTTAAATTAAAAAGTGGCATGTTTTTAATAATTGGTACCGGAAACTGTATTTTACTAATTTTGGAAGCCAGAGACGACATTTTACTAATATTTAAATATTAAGGCAATATTTTTCCAATTTGGGGATCTAGGGATAATTTTTTACTAGTTTTAAAATACAGAAATGTAATTTTACTAATTTTAAAATCTATCTCGTTTCATTTTTAAAATTAACAAAAGCAAAAGTGATATTCTTTTTGCAATTTTAGAAGCCGGAGATAATAATTTTTAGTTCTTTTTTAGTCTGTTTTTGTTTAATTGAGAAGATTATGTTTTCTTTTGTTGTTATTTATTGAAATCGAATATATTTTTAGTTTATATTTTTTTAAATTTTCATTCTGCAAACCTTATTCACAGTGATTACATTGAGCGTTCAAAAAAAATTTATTTTTGACTAGCCGCCTCGTCAAATTACATCATCAAAAAAAATTAAAAAGCAGAAAATACCTGAGCCATTATCTCAATGGTCTGTTTTTTCAACAGAGAGAAACTAGTAAACGTTGGTAATTCGAAATTCTCATTTGTGATTGGTCCTTTTCGAAAATTAACCCATTTCGTTTCTCACAATATTCCCTGTTTTCAAAAATGAGTAAAATTACGCCTGCGTATTCCAAAAATAGTTAAAAATGTCGCCTCCCGCTCCTAAAATTACTAAATTGTCTTCCCCAGCTGTTAGTACTAAAAAAAATGGCGTTCTTTACGTTTACTGAATTAAAAAATTGAAAAAAAAAAATACTTTCAGATTTTAAGAATTAGTAAAATTAAGTTTCTGGATTTAGAAATTAGTAAAATGTAGTCTCCTACCTTCACAATCACGTAAACAATGTTGCCTTTATCAGTGTTAGTTTTAAAAATTGATAAGCCGTATCTTTGGCAGCATCAGAAATTAGTAAAATTACATCTAAGAATCTTGAAATTAATTTCAGTCGCGGATAAATTAGTAAAATTGGGTCTCTGTATTTCAAAAATAGTAAAATGTTGCTTTAGACCTTCAGAATTACAAAAGCAATGTTACTTTTCTCATTACTGATTTAAAAATTGATAAACCAGACATCTCCAGGAGCTTCAAAAATTAATAAAATTATTTCTATGTATTTTTGAAATTAGTAAAATTTCGCCTTCAGTTCCAACAAATAGTAAATGCTTCCTCTAGCTTCAGAAAGTAAGAAAGCAATATCATCTACTTCTATATTAATAAAAATTAGAAAATAGTATATACTGAAAAATATTTCCCGTATTTAAACATTAGTAAAATTATAATTTATGGATTTCAATATTAGTAAAATATTACCTCCGACTTTCAAAATTATATAATAAAATAATGTTTCGTTTGTTTCTATTGGTTTAAAAATTGATAAAATGTACCTTCCAAATTCTAAAATTAGTAAAATTATGTCACTTTCTTTATTTGAACATTTTTTTAAGATTATTTTTAGTTCCCAATTTTTGGGACCCGATGGCGGCCTTTTAATAATTGCAAAATACAATAAAGCAACATTTTGCTACGTAATTTAAAAGGCAGAGGCATTATTTTACTAATTTTGAAAATCAGAGTCTTTTTACTAATTTTTGAAGCTGGATTTATGTTTTTTTAAAAAAAAATTTGAATTAGGAAATATACAAAAGTGACTTTTTTTAATTTTTGGAAACGAATGAAGAGATATTTTTCTAATTTTAGAAGCCGGAAGCGATATTTTTTATTATTTTCAAATTAATAAATATAAAAAATGACATTTTTTTAAGAAAATTTGACAGCTAGAGGCGATATTTTATAATTTTAGGGACCAGAAGCGACATTTTACTAGTTTTATAAGTCAGAAGAGCTATTTTACTAATTTTGAAACCCAGAAACATATTTATTTATCAATCTTAGAAACTATAGAAGCACTATTTTTTTAAAATTTTTAGTTCAATAAGACAAAAGTGACATTGTTTTTATAATTTTAGAATCTAAATGTGTTTTTTTTTTCAATTTTGAGAACCAAAAACGTCACTTTACAAATTTTGTAAACCAGAGACAACAAAATTTGAAGTACAGCGAGGTAATTTTGTTTCTAATAGCAAGAGACGATATTTTCAATTTTTAAATCAATAAAATTTGAATTTTGGACTTAGGATGCAATATTTTACTAGTTTTGGACGCAAAAGGTGATATTTTAAATACTTTAGAAACGTGATTTGGCAGTTTTTATTTTTATTTTTTAAATTAATAAATGGCATTTTTTAATAACTGGTACCGGAAACTGTATTTTACTAATTTTGGAATCCAGAGGCGACATTTTACTAATGTTCAATTAAGGCAACATTTTTCGAATTTGAGGATTTAGAGATAATTTTTTACTAATTTTAAAGTAGGGAGATGTAACTTTACTAATTTTAAAACCCAAAGGTCATATCCATTTCGGTTTTTAAATTAACAAAAGCAAAAGTGATATTATCTTTTTACAATTTTACAAACCGGAGGCGACAATTGATTAATTTTGAATTCCGAAGACGATATTTTAACAATATTGAACTAATTTTAGAAGCCGGAGGCGATATTTTTAATCATTTTTAAATTATTAAATATAAGATTTTTTTAATTTTGATTGCTAGAGGCGTTATTTTATGAATGTAAGGACCAGAAACGACATTTTACTAATTTTAGAAGCTAGAAGAGCTATTTTTCACTAATTTTGAAATCCAGAAACACAATTATTTATCAATTTTTAATTCAATAAAGGCAGAAGCGATATTGTTTTGTAATTTTATAAGCTAAATGTGCTATTTTTTTTCAATTTTGAGAACCAAAAACGTCATTTTACTAATTTTGCAATCCAGAGACAACAAAATTTGAAATACGGCGAGGTAATTTTATTTCTAAAAGCAGGAAACGATATTTTCACTTTTTAAATCAATAAAATTTGAATTTTGGAAGTAGGAAGCAACATTTTACTAATTTTGAAGGCAAAAGGCGACATTTTACATATTTTAGAAACGGGATGTAACATTTTTTATAATTATTTAAAAAAAAAGTGGCATGTTTTTAATAATTGGTACCGGAAACTGTATTTTACTAATTTTGGAAGCCAGAGACGATATTTTACTAATATTTAAATATTAAGGCAATATTTTTCCAATTTGGGGATCTAGGGATAATTTTTTACTAGTTTTAAAATACAGAAATGTAATTTTACTAATTTTAAAATCTATCTCGTTTCAGTTTTAAAATTAACAAAAGCAAAAGTGATATTCTTTTTGCAATTTTAGAAGCCGGAGATAATAATTTTTAGTTCTTTTTTAGTCTGTTTTTGTTTAATTGAGAAGATTATGTTTTCTTTTGTTGTTATTTATTGAAATCGAATATATTTTTAGTTTATAGTTTTTTTAATTTTCATTCTGCAAACCTTATTCACAGTGATTACATTGAGCGTTCAAAAAAAAATTATTTTTGACTAGCCGCCTCGTCAAATTACATCATCAAAAAATAAATAAAAAGCAAAAAATACCTGAGCCGTTATCCCAATGGTCTGTTTTTTCAACAGAGAGAAACTAGTAAACGTTGGTAATTCGAAATTCTCATTTGTGATTTGTCCTTTTCGAAAATTAACCCATTTCGTTTCTCACAATATTCCCTGTTTTCAAAAATGAGTAAAATTACGCCTGCGTATTCCAAAAATAGTGAAAAATGTCGCCTCCCACTCCTAAAATTACTAAATTGTCTTCCCCAGCTGTTAGTACTAAAAAAAATGGCGTTCTTTACGTTTACTGAATTAAAAAATTGAAAAAAAAAATACTTTCAGATTTTAAGAATTAGTAAAATTAAGTTTCTGGATTTAGAAATTAGTAAAATGTAGTCTCCTACCTTCACAATCACGTAAACAATGTTGCCTTTATCAGTGTTAGTTTTAAAAATTGATAAGCCGTATCTTTGGCAGCATCAGAAATTAGTAAAATTACATCTAAGAATCTTGAAATTAATTTCAGTCGCGGATAAATTAGTAAAATTGGGTCTCTGTATTTCAAAAATAGTAAAATGTTGCTTTAGACCTTCAGAATTACAAAAGCAATGTTACTTTTCTCATTACTGATTTAAAAATTGATAAACCAGACATCTCCAGGAGCTTCAAAAATTAATAAAATTATTTCTATGTATTTTTGAAATTAGTAAAATTTCGCCTTCAGTTCCAAAAAATAGTAAATGCTTCCTCTAGCTTCAGAAAGTAAGAAAGCAATATCATCTACTTCTATATTAATAAAAATTAGAAAATAGTATATACTGAAAAATATTTCCCGTATTTAAACATTAGTAAAATTATAATTTATGGATTTCAATATTAGTAAAATATTACCTCCGACTTTCAAAATTATATAATAAAATAATGTTTCGTTTGTTTCTATTGGTTTAAAAATTGATAAAATGTACCTTCCAAATTCTAAAATTAGTAAAATTATGTCACTTTCTTTATTTGAACATTTTTTTTATATTATTTTTATTTTCCAATTTTTGGGAGCCGATGACGGCCTTTTAATAATTGCAAAATACAATAAAGCAACATTTTGCAACGTAATTTAAAAGGCAGAGGCACTATTTTACTAATTTTGAAAATTAGAGTCTTTTTACTAATTTTTGAAGCTGGATTTAATGTTTTTTTTTAATTTTTTTAAATTAGGAAATATACAAAAGTGACATTTTTTAATTTTTGGAAACGGATGAAGAGATATTTTACTAATTTTAGAAGCCGGAAGCGATATTTTTTATTATTTTTAAATTAATAAATAAAAAAAATGATATTTTTTTAAGAAAATTTGACAGTTAGAGGCGATATTTCATAATTTTAGGGACCAGAAGCGACATTTTACTAGTTTTATAAGTCAGAAGAGCTATTTTACTAAATTTGAAACCCAAAAATGTATTTATTTATCAATTTTAGAAACTATAGAAGCACTATTTTTTTAAATTTTTGGTTCAATAAGACAAAAGTGACATTGTTTTTATAATTTTAGAATCTAAATGTGTTTTTTTTTTTTTCAATTTTAAGAACCAATAACGTCACTTTACTAATTTTGTAAACCAGAGACAACAAAATTTGAAGTACAGCGAGGTAATTTTGTTTCTAATAGCAAGAGACGATATTTTCAATTTTTAAATCAATAAAATTTGAATTTTGGACTTAGGATGCAATATTTTACTAGTTTTGGACGCAAAAGGTGATATTTTAAATACTTTAGAAACGTGATTTGGCAGTTTTTATTTTTATTTTTTAAATTAATAAATGGCATTTTTTAATAACTGGTACCGGAAACTGTATTTTACTAATTTTGGAATCCAGAGGCGACATTTTACTAATGTTCAATTAAGGCAACATTTTTCGAATTTGAGGATTTAGAGATAATTTTTTACTAATTTTAAAGTAGGGAGATGTAACTTTACTAATTTTAAAACCCAAAGGTCATATCCATTTCGGTTTTTAAATTAACAAAAGCAAAAGTGATATTATCTTTTTACAATTTTACAAACCGGAGGCGACAATTTATTAATTTTGAATTCCGAAGACGATATTTTAACAATATTGAACTAATTTTAGAAGCCGGAGGCGATATTTTTAATCATTTTTAAATTATTAAATATAAGATTTTTTAAATTTTGATTGCTAGAGGCGTTATTTTATGAATGTAAGGACCAGAAACGACATTTTACTAATTTTAGAAGCTAGAAGAGCTATTTTTCACTAATTTTGAAATCCAGAAACACAATTATTTATCAATTTTTAATTCAATAAAGGCAGAAGCGATATTGTTTTGTAATTTTATAAGCTAAATGTGCTATTTTTTTCAATTTTGAGAACCAAAAACGTCATTTTACTAATTTTGCAATCCAGAGACAACAAAATTTGAAATACGGCGAGGTAATTTAATTTCTAAAAGCAGGAAATGATATTTTCACTTTTTAAATCAATAAAATTTGAATTTTGGAAGTAGGAAGCAACATTTTACTAATTTTAAAGGCAAAAGGCGACATTTTACATATTTTAGAAACGGTATGTAACATTTTTTATAATTATTTAAAAAAAAAGTGGCATGTTTTTAATAATTGGTACCGGAAACTGTATTTTACTAATTTTGGAAGCCAGAGACAACATTTTACTAATATTTAAATATTAAGGCAATATTTTTCCAATTTGGGGATCTAGGGATAATTTTTTACTAGTTTTAAAATACAGAAATGTAATTTTACTAATTTTAAAATCTATCTCGTTTCAGTTTTAAAATTAACAAAAGCAAAAGTGATATTCTTTTTGCAATTTTAGAAGCCGGAGATAATAATTTACTAATTTTGAACCCCGGAGGCAATATTTTAACAATATTGAACCAAATTTAAAAGATGAATGTGATATTATTTAACTGTTTTTCTATAGTTAATAGAAGAATGTCATTTTTTTCAATTTTGAGAACCAGAGCGCTATTTTACTAATTTTGTAACCCTGAAGCAATCGAATTTGAAATACAGTGCTGTAATTTTATTTTTATAAGCATGAGACAATATTTTCAATATTTAAATCAATAAAATTTGATTTTTGGAAATAGGATGCAACATTTTACTAATTTTATAGCCCAAAGGCGCCATTTTACTTACTTTAGAAACGGGATGTGACAGTTTTTTTATTGATTTATTTTAATTAGTAAATGTAAGAGTGACCTTGTTCTTAATAATTAATACCGCAAACGATATTTTACTAATTGTGGAAGCTAGAGACGATATTTTACTAATTTTAAAATATGGAAGCGCTATTTTTTTCAATATTTAAATCGTTAGAAGCAAGACGATATTGTTTTTTTATAGATTTTTATAACTTTAGTATACGGAAGTAATATATTAGTAATTTTGGAAACCAAAGACAACAATTTACTAATTATACAAACTGGAATTGATGTCTTTATTATTATTTTTTTTTTTGAATTATGAATAATGTATAAATATGACATTTTTTGGGGGGATTTAGGATTATCTTTTTACTAATTTTGAAGTATGGAGATGCAATTTTCGAGTTGAATGCCACATTTTTTGACAGTTTTTTCAAAAACTAGAATCTTATTCTGTAACTGTAACGGCCGTTTTGCTATAAATTGAATACCAAACAACCAAACTGTAACATTTTACTAATTTTGAATTCCGGAGGCGATATTTTAACAATATTAAACTAATTTTAGAAGCTAAAAGAGATATTTTTTGACAGCTTTTTCGTAATCTTCATTCTGTTTGCGCTCCTGACTAAAAAATTGAAATAAACGGCCGTTTTGCTGTAAAACTGAATACCAAACTATAATAATGTCCTCCTACTTTTCATAACATTGATATAACCTACATTTCTGTCAATAGTGGTCCAAATTTACTTGTTTTCTTGATTTTTTCGACAAAATATCACCTACCCGTATATTATCAGAGTTAAACGGAATTATTTTTCGTTGTTTCTGGTCATAAAATTAAATAAATCTAGAATTGTGGACAGTTTTGGAGCATAAAAACACAAATTTCAGTTATGTGCAGAAGTAATTTATTATATTATTATAATGTTAAGGCTTGGTCTTAGTGATAACACCTGATTTTATAATATTACAATGTAACTGTACAATTGTTGTAACGTAACGTAATTATCAGTCGTAATACACAATGCAACGTCTGTTTTCCGAACCGATTTTTCAGCCATAATTTGAATTTTAGTAAAAAGCTCAAAAATCTGTACTCAAAAAAAAAATCCAGAGCAACTTTTGTACAATTCCAGTGTACATTGATATTTGAGTATCAGTCAAAAATTTTGTTTTTCCAAAAACTCATAAGCCTACACAAATATAAATATCTACTGTAGTTTATAAAATTGATTTACATCATTGATGGCTATGATACGGAGAAAATTTCACAAAAATCATGCGCTTGGAGGAGGGCAAGGGGGGCAAATAATAAACGCAACTTCTACAGACGTTACGATCATTACATTATAATATATATTGGGGGTAAGTCAATAGCAGAGTTGCACTAATATTCCCTTAAAAAACAAAAATTTGGCCATTTTTTTTTGGGTGGAATATTGGCGCAACTGCAGGCCCTAAAATTACAACAAAGTGAAATTTTAGATAAATTAAGAGTCTGAGTTGGGTTATTTTACAAAAAATTAACATTAACACCGTCATACTGCGTTATATACACAATCATTCATGCTTATATAATTTATACAGTTTTTTCTTCTTCTTCTTCTATATTAGTGATGAAAATATTTTCTTGATAAATTTATAATTAAACACATATAAATAATAATAATAATAATAATAATAATAATACTTTGAGTATTATTATTATAATACTTATAATAATAATTATTAATAAAATTAATACTTAAAATTATTATAAATGAGTCTATTGTTAATGGTTACATATCCATCAAGTTTTTATTTTTATTTTTTTTTCAAATATTTGCTTCAATAAGTCAGAGACGTACTCAGGGTTAAATCGAATTGTGGCTTTTCAAAAAATTTAAAAAAAAATCGGCTAAAGATAACATTAAAGGGCACTTTTTTTTTAAATAACTTTATTGAAGCAAACTCTTGAACCCAAGCAATTGCAAACCAAGTTCATTGTAGCTGTATTTTCGTTGCCAACATAAATGAAAAAAAAATTTTTTTTTCATTGCACATATCTTATATAAATTAACGTCTTATATATACCGAGATATAGTTTGTATCACATGTTTTTAAAGAGCAGTTTATATTATTCACTGTTTTTGTTTTTTTTTTACATGGATTTTTAGTTTATCACAAAACAATATTTAAAGGGGAGAACTTCACACTTGACTTTTATTACGTCATCACGGACCACAAAGGAGGTTAGGTTCCATCAAATTAAAAAAAAACATAACCTATAAATTTATTTGAAATAAAAATCAGTAAACTCAACATAAAAAAAATAAAAAAATACGGTTATAAACCGTAAAATTATTTGTCATACTATAGGTTCCTCTCTTTTAAAATTAATATTTTGAGAAGCACAAAAATCTCGTGTAAATGGTATACAATTAAAATATGAACAAATTTTGCAATCATAAACTGGTATAATATAAAATAAAAGAACAAGACAAATAAAAAGAACACCAGCAGATGCTAAACAAACCCAAATCAAAACAATTTTTTTACGTCTTTCATAAATTCCAAATGAAATAAACGGTAAAAGTGCATATGATAATAAAAATCCAAAAACAAACCCAAATAAATGAGCATAATTATCAACCCATGGTAATAACCCAATAAGGAAAAGGACTAAAGTGATTGAAAGGAGCTTACATAGGGCTTGATTAGGATGTTTAAGCATTGGCCACGAATTTAACACTTCCACAATGAGACAGGCGAGTAGACCAAACTGCGAACCGGCTGGTCCAACCTACAAAAAAAAATTAGTTACAATATTTTTTCGTTGTGTTTTTGTTACATCAGCTCGGTACGGTACAAAAATCGCACTGGCTAGGTTTCCAGCAACACCTGATCCGATGTAGATGATACCAATACGGAGACTTCCTGTCAGTTTTTCTAAATCACGCATCAGGAAGTACTGGATGAGGACGGTGACGGCGAGTTGAAGGACGCCAGCGTGGAGGAATAGTGATGTCCAGAGACGGTAGAATTGATCTGGTGTTTCAGCGAAATAGAATGGAAGCATTCCGCACACGTCGTTCAAACAAGACACCTGGAAAATTGATAATAAGGGTTGAAAATACGAACGGGGGAAAAATGGAGTGGTTAATTAAATCGGGATGTTGTAAGAGAATAATAATTTACATAATTTTTAGTTGGAAGAGTAATTTTGGTGGATTGTTTCACTAAATTATATTATTTTCAGGACAGAAATGTTAGAATTATGTATATTGTTTTACGATAATAATAATATAACAAGTGTTCAAATAAAAAACTGAAAAAAGTAGGCATGAAACTCTATTTCGATATAATTTAAAACCAAAGATGGAAAGCAAAGAGCAATAAAGAAGCGACAAAAACTATTTTCCGTTCTTAAAGATCTTTTCATAGCGCCAAATTCAAACTAGTTGTAATATCATTTATGATTTATAAGTGTTGAAATAAAAAACCAGTCCTCACTTTTATAATAAGCATTAACAATTCTAAAAATTTACGTTAATAATAATATAACAGGTGTTTAAATAAAAAAACTGGAAAAAGTAAGCGTGAAAACTTTATTTTATTTATAATCTAAGTAGATGACCAAGAATGCGATAGAAGCGATAAAATCTACAATTTTTAACAGTTTTCCGTTCTTAAAAAACTTCAAGAAATTCAAACAAATTGTAATGTCATTTATGATTTATAAGTGTTGAAATAAAAAATCAGTCCTCGGTTTTAAAATAAGCTTTAATAGTTTTATAATTTTACATTAATAATATAACAAGTGTTGACATAAAAAACTCGGAAAAATAGGCGTGAAATCTTTATTTATTTATTGCGTGATTAAAAAAATTAAATCTAGGTAGCTCACCAAAGATGGAGAGCAGAGAACAATAGAAAAGCGACATAAACTGCAATTTCTAACAGTTTTCCACTCTCAATAAACTTTTAATAGCGCCAAATTCAAACTAGTTATAACGCCGTTTATGATCTATAAGTGTTGAAATAAAGAACCAGTCCTCGTTATTTTCATAGCTTTAATAGTTCTATAACTTTACGTTAATAGTTACTTAACAAATGTGAAAATAAAACGCTGGAAAAAGTAGACGTGAAAACATTATTTTATTTATATATAAGTTGACACCAAGGATAATGTATCGCGTGATTTAAAAAAAATGAAGTTAGTTAGGACAACAAAGAACAACAGAGAAGCGAGAACACTGCAATTTTTGACAGTTTTGATGGCGTCAAATTCAAATTAATTGTTATTTCATTTATGATTTATAAGTGTTGAAATAAAAAGCCAGTCCTCGATTTTAAAACCTTTAATAGTGCTATAATGTTACGTTAGTAATAATATAACCAGTGTTCAAATAAAAAAACTGGAAAAACTAAGCATGAAAACGTTGCTTTATTTAATATTAATTTTTTGAAATCAAGGACTATGTATCCCACGATTTATAAAAAAAAAAGAATGTAAGTAAGTGACTAAAGATGGAGAGCAAAAAACCATAGAGAAGCGACAAAAACTGCAATTTCTAACTGTTTTCCGTTCTCAACAAACATTTAATGCCGCCAAATTAAAACTAATTGTAATGTTATTTATGATTTATAAGTCTTGAAATAAAGAGCCAGTCCTAGGTTTTAAAAGCTTTGAAAGTTCTGTAATTTTACATCAGTAATATAACAAGTGTTGAAATAAAAAATACTGGAAAAAGTAGGCGTCAAATCTTATACTATTTATATATAATTTAAAGACATCTATGATGTATCGCGTGATTAAAAAAAAATATTTTAAGTAGGACAACAAATATGAAGAGCAGAGAACAATAGAGAAGCGATAAAAACAACAATTTTTAACAGTTTTAATGGCGCCAAATTCAAATTAATTGTTATTTCATTTATGATTTATAAGTGTGGAAATAATGAACCTGTTCTCCGCTTTAAAAGCTTTGATAGTTCTAATATTTTACGTTAATAATAATAATATAACAAGTGTTCAGATAAAAACTGGGAAAAGTAGGCGTGAAATCTTTGTTTTGTTTATATATAATTAAACAACAAGGTTAATGTATCGCGTGATTTAAAAAACTTCAATCGCAGGTCACCAAAGATATAGAGAAAAACCCATAGAGAAGCGACAAAAACTGCAATTATTAACAGTTTTTCGTTCTTAAAGAAATTTTTATGGCGCTAAATTCAAATTAATTGTAATGTCATTTATGATTTATAAGTGTTGAAATAAACAACCAATTCTCTGTTGTAAAAGCTTTAATAATTGTATTTTTTAAAAAGTTAGTAAAGATGTAACATATGTTCAAATAAAAAACTGAAAAAAATAGGCGCAATTTTTTTTTATTTTATTTATCCATAACTTAATACCAAGGATGATGTATTGCGTGATTAGTAAAAAATGAAGCTAGGTAGGTCTCCAAAGGTTGAAATAGAGAAGCGACAAAAACTGCAATTTTCAACAGTTTCTCGCTTTCAATAAACTTTTCGTAGCGCTAAATTCAAACTAATTCTAATGTCATTTATGATTTATAAGTGTTGAAATAAACAACCAGTCCTCGGCTTCAAAATAAACTTTAATATTTCTATAATTTTACGTAGATAATAATATACCAAGTGTTGAAATAAAAAACTAGGAAAAGTAGACGTGAAATCTTTATTCTAATTATATATGATTTAACAGCAAGGATGATCGTATCGTGTGATTAAAAAAAACTGAATCAAAGATGGACAGCAGAAAACAACAGAAAAGCGACAAAAACTGCAATTTTTAACAATTTTCCGTTCTTATTGATCTTTTAATAATGCCAAATTCAAATCAATTGTATTGTCATTTATGATTTATAAGTGTTGAAATAAAGGATCTGTCCTCGGTTTCAAAATAAGCTTTAAAAGCTCGATAAATTTTGATGTCAATAATTTTAGGTGTTCAAATAAAACACAAAACTAACAATTAGCACGATAATGAATTTTTTTTAATATTTAAAATTCGTTTCCTCAATTATAACAAAAAAAATCAAGTACCCTAATTTTCAAAAAAGTAACTAATAATACAGTTAAAAACAAAATTTTTGAGCCTATTGTCACAATTTCGCCTTTTTCACCGTTTAACAGCGTTTTTACAGTTTTACACGGCATAAAATCGTCTTTATGGCCGTGGATGGTCTGAAATGCACATACTAAACACTTTTGAAGGAATCAATTCTTTAAGATTTTTTTTTGTAAATGTTTGATCTCATTAAAACGAAGTACTAGAGTGGTTGGATTTTGTCGTGGGCGATGAGTCATTCTGTGCAAAGTACGAAAACACGTCTTGGTTAAGCGCTATTCACTAACCCAAAAACATTCTCATTTCGTTTCGTTTCTTCTTCTCGAACGGTTGTGGTTAAGCCTGCGTATATTGACAGATTTGTAATTTTAGTTCAACAGTCTTTTTCAAGACTCTGTTTTTTTCGTGATTTACAGTTTTGTAAGTATACCTAGTACAATTTAGAAACAAGGATATAAATGTGTTTTTGCAGGACATACTTTGTGACAATATGATGGGCAATAACGGTCGTGTTGTTCATAGTCAAGGGAGGCAGATAATTTATAGCGTTTTTTCGTTTATGAAAGAGGAAAAAGAGAAAGGTGAAGTTATAATTCCCTTAAGTCGTTTACAAGAACGTGTTGCTAAAGCCACTGGTGTTGGTCTTAACACGGTAAGGAGAATTATAGAAGAAGGTAGCAAGAAACCTGAAAATAGCAAATTTCAATCTCCGCTTAAAAAAATCAACAAACCATCGCCAAAAAGCACATTGGATGAATTCGAAGAAGAAATAGTTCGAAAAGTAATTTATAATTTTGCCGCCATTCATAAAAGAAGACCGATAATGCAAGTTTTATTTGAGGCAGTAAAACGTTTACTGGGAAAATAGATTCATTTAGACAGTTCATCCGAAAGCTAGGTTTTCGTTGGAAGAAATCGACAGATAATCGAAAAATCTTAATTGAAAAAACGGACATCAGGTTAAAACGAGTTGAATATTTAAGACAACTTAAAAAGTACAAAGAAGATGGTCGAAATATTATATACTGTGATGAAACTTACTTTCACAGTTCCCATACTGTACTGATGGCATGTGATAATGGCACAAATAACATGCTTAAGGCACCGATAGCCAAAGGGCAACGTCTAATTATTTTACACGCTGGAGGCGCGCAAGGTTTTGTGCCTAAAGCTTTAAATATATTTAAATCGGGATCGAAAACAGGCGACTATCACGATGAAATGAACAACAACAACTTCACCAAATGGTTGAAAGAAAAATTTATTCCCAACATTTCAAAGAAATTGGTTTTGGAGGTGGATAACGCGTCCTATCATAATGTGACAATAGAACCTAGTCCAAACTCATCATGGAAAAAAGCAGCAATGCAGCAATGGCTAAACGAAAGAGGAATTTTTTTGGGACCAAAGAAACAAAGGCAGAATTATATAAAAAAATTAATTTGAATAAACCACCGTATAAGCAATTTGCGATCGACAAAATTTTGGCAGAATATGATATGCCAGTTTTATGGTTGCCTCCATATCACCCGGAGCTTAACCCCATCGAAAAAATTTGGGCATTAGTAAAAAATCATGTGGCCGTTCACAACGTAACATTTGAATTAGAAGACGTCTGGAAATTAGCTGAAGACAAATTTGCTACGATTTCAGTGGAACAATGGAGAAATATAGGTATGTAACCACTTAGAAAAAACCGAGGAGGAATACATGGCCAGAGAACACATTATGGATGATATAGAGGACTTCATAATTTCTGTTAGAGCTGACGAAAGTGATAACGATTCGGAATTTTACATTTCTTCCGACGAGAAAAACGATTTAGGATGTGCAAAATTGCAAGAATAATGTAAAATGTTTTATGTCAACAGAATAAATTTAAAAAAAAAAAAATTTCACACTCTTTATTTTATCTTTTGTTTTTTAATAATCGCTGTGCAGTCTATTCTATTAAATTTGTTTTTTAGTTTGTATTTTTATTGTATTATTGTACAAAATACAACAAACAACGGGTCCCTGCCTGTGCATTTCATGCAGACTTTTAAATTTTCCGCAATCTGAAACTAGTCAGATGTTTTTGGATTTCACTTACCGCATTTAAGATTTTACTTCACGCAGATCTGTTCAAGGTCATCACCCACGGCAAAACCTAACCACTCTAACAGTATAAACTTGAATGAACTTAATGCCCAAGTGATTAAAATCTCGTAAACGCTGTGAAACTACGTAAACCTCGATAAAAAAAATCTTTTGGGGAAAAAAGCGAACGTAAGAGTTATTTTTCGTGTTTTTACTTATTACCTGTTTCACTATCAATTTTAGTAGTATATCTGTCAAACGCAGCAAAATTTTGGGAATTAATAACATTATTTCACTTCAATTTATTATGCAAATTTAATTAAATTTCAATGAAGCAGTGAATTATCATTCGTGTTAGTATAAAAAGTTGATAAACAAAAACTTAAGCAATTTTTCTGTTTTATTAAACTATGCTACTCACAAAATAATTGTCAACGCCTACTTCAAAAAATAAAATCTGACATTTGACCCTAATTAAATTAACTCTTTAGCAAATCTAAATTTACTCATTTTCCTGCTATTTTTGCTTTATTCCTTCTCGTAGGAGTATTTTTTTCAAGTCGATCAATTTAAAATAATTATAAGTCACGTATTTAAACAGAAAAAAAACCTTCCCCTTCATCTAAATCACTAGCAGTGACATCTCGCCTCCGTCAAAAAACCTCGTTTAATATAATTAAAATATCAATATAACTTTTACCCGCTTGGAGTTATTAAAGGCCATATAAAAATGTAAAACTCGGCTTAGAACTTTACAACATGTAATTATATAAAAAAACGTGTTTTTCCCCTCGATCCCTCTTACCTGTGAACACAAAGACGCTTCTTCATGAAAAGCCCCCTGTACGAAATCGCAATACTCCTTGGTGGTGATTTTGCATTGACCGTGAATACCAATACAACACGGATGACCAATCACTTCACAAACCATATGTTCGGCACTTTTATCTCGACTTCCGCTTCCTTTTTGAATGGAAAATTGGGTATTAGTCTTGCGACAAATCGGCCATTTTGTTATATCGTCCGGCCATTCGTAAGGATGCACACTGGCAGGAGCGTCGCAAAATCTAGAAGAAAATCGAGGTGTAAATAATAATAAAACAATTGATTAAATTGTTTTTAACAAATTGTAGAAGAAAGTAGAAAATGAGGAGAAAGATTTAAAATGTTTCGCAGCATAACGTTCAGAAATAAAAAGGGGAGGAGTCTCTGTATTAGATTCGAAGACGTATAAGGTGTTTTTGTCTATGAATGATACCGCCCATTAACCCCCCCACTCTCTTATAAAATAATGAGAAATGTTCCTTTTGACTATACACAGTCTCAAAAATAAAATTGTAATATAAAAATTACAAAATACTTCTCATTATTTTTTTCGTAAAGTACATTTAAAAACACACAATTTAAAAAAAAAATCACTGATATAGCACAATTTTTCTCGAAGTTAGAAGAATTTGAAAAAAAGACGCCATTTTTCCAAAAATTCATATTTTATAAATGGTTTGAGATTAAGTTCTGAAATTTTTTCATGAAAGCTTCTTTCAATGAATACGAAAAAAATTCAGAATTTCAAAAAATAATGTCCCTTTTGTCACTATCAATTTGACAATTAATAAAGATATAGTCTCTGTTTTATAAAATTAGTAAAATTAAATCTCTGCGTGTCCAAATTAAGTAGTAAAATGTCACTTCTGGCTTTCAAACTTAGTAAATTCAAAATTGAAAAAAAAAAATTGATTTTGTATATTTATTTATGTAAAAAAAAACAAAAATATTGCCCCCCTCCCTTCTCACGGTTTTTAAAATTTGTAAAATATCGAGTCTGCCTTCCAAAAATTAAAAAAACAATGTTATTATTTAAAAACATCAGAAACTATTGCCTCTAGTGTCTGAAATTAATAAAATACATCGCTGGAATTTCAAAATTAGTAAAATATTGTCTCCGACTTTCAAAACTTATAAAATAGCGAGTCTAGTTTTTCAAAAATTACGAAAACAAACTCACCATTGCAATTATTATTAAAAAATTGAAAAAACTATTGCTTCTGGTATCTAAAATTAATAAAATACATTTCTAAAATTTCAAAATTAGTAAAATCTCCTGATAAAGGTTTTTACAGTATTCTGTTTTAAAAATTGTTACTGATAAGTGATAACAAATCCTCCTCAATATGTCGCCTTTCAAGTCCTAAATTAGCCCTAAAAATATCGCCATTTTCTTCCAAAATTAGTAAAAATTTTCATTTCTTCCTCTTTCTAGTTATTAAAATATTGCTTCCGGTTCCCGAAATTGGAAAAAAAGTGTTACTTTTGTATACTTATTAATTTAAAAAAAGGAATAAATGTCAGCTTCGGTTTCTAAAAATAGTAGAATATAACTTCCGATTTTCACAATTAATAGCATTACATCTCTGTATTTAAAAATTAGTAAAATATCCCCTCTAGCTTCCAAAACTAGTAAAATGTAAACTCTAGCTTCCAATATCAGTAAATTGTTGTTTTGCTGTGTTTTACAATTACTAAAATGTCGCCTCCGGCTCCCAGAATTGGAAATTTTTTTTTGTATATTTATTAATTAAAATAAGTAGCAGGAAATGACGTAAAATTACTAATTATAGAAACTTTTAGAACGTTTTATCAATATTTAAATTAATAGAAACAAGCGAAATATTATTTTTATAATTTTGAAAGTCCGAGGTAACATTTTACTAATTTTAAATTACTATTTTTAAATACTCTTTTCTAAATTTTAAAACTAGAGAATTTATTTTACAAATTTTAGTAGCTGGAGGCGACATTTTAGTAATTTTGAAATACATAGACGTAATTTTACTAATTTTCGAAACTGTTTTTGTAATTTTGAAAGTAGCAGACAACATTTTACTATTTTAAAAATCTAGAATCATAATTTTACTAATTTTTAATTAAAAGCCGCAATTAAAATTCCTTTCGATTTCTTTTTAATTATTAAGTAAAACCACATTTTTTTGAATTTTTGGAGCCGCACGCAATATTTTACCAATTTTTTAACCCTGAAGCATTAATTTATTAATTTTAATATACGAAAAAAGTAATTCTGCTAAAATTAAAAATTGAAAGAAAGATGTCTTATCAATTTTTAAAGAACATAAAAACAAACAAGACATTATTTTTGTACTGTTAGCGGTCGGAGGTGACATTTTACTAATTTTGAAATCCAAAAACAAAATTTTAATAATATTTAAAAGCCGCAAGTAATTTCTACATTTTTTTTTTAAATCAATCAACATCAAGACGACAATTTTTTCCAGCAATGAAAGCCGAAGGGGACATTTACTAATTTCTGAAGCTGCCAGAGATATGGCTGATCAATTATTAAAAGTATAGTGATAAAAGCGATATTATTTTTCGTGGTTGTGAAGAATGGAATCAACATTTTACTGATTTTGAAATCCAGAAACGTAATTTAACTAATTTTTTCAGTCGGAAGTAACGTTGTTTTTAAGTTTTTTAAATTAATTAACAGAAAGCCGATATTTATTTTAATTTTCGGAGTTGGAGGCGACATTTTACTAATTTTGAAACTTCAAGCAATATTTTACTAATTTCGAAATACAATTTTAGTAATTTTATAAGCTTGAATTATCAATTTTTAAATCAGTGGAAGCAAATAAGACTTAATTTTTTAATTTTGGAGGTCGTAAATAACATTTCAGTAATTTTGCACACCAAAGACGTAGTTTTACTAATTTTGAAACGTGTGAAGTAGTTTTAAATATAAGAAAAATGTAGTTTCTAGCTTCAAAAGTTAGTAAAATCTTGCTTCCGGTTTTTAAAATGATAAAAACAATGTCACTTTTGTCTTTATTATCTATTTCACTTCTAAAATTAGTAAAATTACATTTCCGTATTTCAAAATTAGTAAAATGCCTCTGGCTTT
The DNA here is from genome assembly GCA_029207805.1 of Tribolium confusum. Lineage (NCBI taxonomy): Eukaryota > Metazoa > Arthropoda > Insecta > Coleoptera > Tenebrionidae > Tribolium > Tribolium confusum. The sequence continues at coordinate 1,718,848 of JALGAY010000007.1, read as the reverse complement.
TCTTCTCGCCTCTGGCTTCCGGAAAAGTCATGTTTGTAGTTAATAAATTAAAAAAAGCGCGATAAATTAATTAAAAACTTACTTTGGGTCTAAGCCGCAAACAGAACCGGAAATTCGTCCTCCAGGTCCGGCTTCACCCGCACTCCATTTTTTCCACTTCGAGATAGTTTTCTATTTGAAAAAAAAAAAAGACATTTTTTCACATTTACATAACAAACAAGGGCGAAAACAAGTATCTTACCGTTGGTCTTAATCCTCTTAACTATTATTAGTAGCATTAAAAAATTTGTAGTTACGTAAAATCAACAACAAGTGCGTGAAAAACAACTTACCGAACAGTCTGCCTGTGATGATTGTACACACCCCGAATCGTCATTCCTTATACAACACGCAGTTTCCCTTTCTTTTGCCCTAATTTTATCAATCTGTTGTGAAATTTTATCATCTATCCTCATACAAGGTGCGAATTTCGCTCCTAGATGGATTAGATCACCCGCTTTTGGTCCAAACCTAAAACCTCGGTTATCTCTCGAGTGACATACTATGTTTTAACACGCACCAAAAATTCGCAGGTTCTAAATAATCAACTTGTTGAAGTGATAAACTCGTAACTAGGACTTGTCCTGATCTTGAATACATATCAATACCAAATGGGCCCCACCCATAGCATATCAAAGAAATAAACAAAACTAAAATTTGTACTGTTGTCACCCAATAGGTAAACATCGGTCTGTGGTCCTCCATATCGTCGAGTTGTTGCAGGATTTTGTCGTCTTGGGTTACCGAGTTTCGCATTGATCTCCTAAAGAAATTTTTGGGTTTTGATAGAAAAATGACAAGAGGGAGATAGCGTACCCGAACATCCGTCCCACCCAGCCCATTCCATATTGCCGCCGATTTGAATTGTCTAAAACGTTGTCTAGTAGTGAGGAAAATACGCGTGAACCACCAACAGTTGGCCGGTTTTGACCCTCGTGACGTAATACGACGTGGGGGTCTCTTCGCCAACCGCCTGAACCAGGTCGGACTGTGAGACGGTCTCGGTAGGCTGGTTGGAGGGTGGGTTCGTGGCCTCTTCGGTCTATTGAGTCACCTAAGTTAACCAAAAAGCCGTACATTTAGACTATATATCGTGACACGGTTTAGGAAGGTTTTATCCGATCCTTCGTGTAGTCAGCAAACACAAAATGTTATTTATCAAAAAAAAAAAACAAACACAGAACTAGTCTTATTTATTTTAAATGTTTCCTGCTTTGTAATAAAAAAAATTAGAAACAAAAATAATGATTTAGGGAATATTTGAACAGTTGGCAATACTTGTTACAGATTTCTAACCAGAATTACTGTAGTTTATTTTAAAAAAGCCATCTTTTTTATTTTATTGATACCAACATTGTAAAAATATCAGGTTGTTTGTGACCAAAAAACCAACGATTAAAAAATTTAGGGAATTTCTGGACGATTGGTAACATTTATTTTGAAATTATTGTATTATAAGAACGGCAAATTTTGTGATTTATTATGCTACCAACATTGAAAAACAAAACTTCTTTTAACATTTTAGTAAGGTTAAGGTTACCCTCTTCGCAAAATTTAGGGAGTTTTATAACGGTTGGTTGCAATTTGATATTTTTGGGTACAGTCTGACTTTACGTTGGTTCCACTGCATTAATGGCTTTTTTATATTTGTTTGGTTATCAGCTTGAAATCGGCCATTTTGAAGTTTTAGTTTGTGGACTACCAACACAAAATTTAATTGTCATATTGACAGTTTATTTGGTGATTTATCAATTCTTATTGTTTTGATTATTGTAATGATTTAATGTTGCTTTTATATGCTGCCAACCTAAAAAAACTTCGAACAATAGGCAATTTTTTTAAACAAAATAATCCTTTTTGCGCATTTTGACATTTCAGATGTCACTAACATAAAAAACAAAACACTGTCAACACATCTTTTTTATTTTTTTAACAAAAAAAAACAATGTAATTATATAACTGTCAATTTTGACATTTCAGAAGTTACCAACCTTGAAAACAAAAACCACTAAAACGTTTATTTTTAAAGTCAAAATTACCTTCTTCCTGGGGTCTAGGTGATGTCGGAGACGTCGGTTTTTGAAAGAACGCTTCCTCTTCCACACTACTCGAACTATATGGAGTATCTGGTGGAAAACTCCTCGAGACTTGACTCTGCTGTGACCTTCTCCTAGGTCTATGTCTAGTCAAGGTCTAGAAAAGAAAAGTCATTCCTTTCAAGAGTCCTTCGGGAAAATTCATTTTAGCAGCACAAAACTGCCCTCTTTCTCTCTCTCTACCATAAATCAGTGTCTTTTTTACCAGCGAATTAATTATTTCGTTTTATTTAAATATTTATGAGATGGGTAAACAGCAATTACTTTTTTACTGAATCAATGGGACAATCAATGAATTATTCATTAAAACCCAGTCAAATTCGTTGAAAAATATTACCTATCGATAAATTTTTACATTTGACAGTACCTGCTACACCTGCTCATACAAAAAGACATCCTAATTAATGCCTTTTAGCGGGCGGCGTAATGAAATTTAAACCATACCACAGCAGGCGTGAAAACAAATGAATAACACTCGCTGAACAAATGAACAAGGTGAAATAAATTTCCGGATTTTCACCTGTTAGAAGATCAGAGAAAGTCTATCGATGATTGATAATAGAGCCAATCATCGGACCTTCAAAGTTTGTTTTCCTCTTCGAAAACTAACAAAGTTTCTGATCAATGAACCAAATTAAGGACCGGAGCTAAGAATTTCACGAAAATTCTGTCTTTAACAAGACAATGAAACTCTGTTTTAGTTCAAAAATTTATACGAAAACTGTGATACGAGTCAAAACAGGCAATAAAACAGTACTGGAAATTGAGTTTCTCACCTGTTTCTTGTAAAAAAAGAGACAAAAACACGTTTTTTGTTTGTTTCAATTAAAATAAAAAAAAATCTTCTTAGATTGAGTCTATTATTTGCTATTTTTAGTAACAAATTAATTAAATAACCGTAGCATCACGAAACATTTTATTATTCATGAATACCGGTAAATGTAAAATAAATCCAATTTAATTCTATCTATATTTATTAAAATATTCATTGTTTTGTTGTGAATTATTCAGATTATTATTTACATTCAAGACAAATATTTTACAAATACGCCTGCTGTCTTATTTCCACCTGTTTCAGACGTCTGTTAAATAAACTGAATTTTTTACATGCGAAGCAATTAAACAAAGAGTAAGAAATTAAATTTTCATCTATTTTATTTTAAATGACCAACTGCGTAAACAATTTTTATCAAAGTTAAAGAAAATTGCGTTTTTTATATGCTCATAAAAATATAATGCAAGCAAATAAAAATTTTGATACGTAGGCAATGCGAAATATTGTGAATTTGAAAAAAAAAAACAAAATTAAAATGGACAGTTAAGCAGTTGAAAGCACTTAGAATAGTCGTATGCCAGAACTTGATTTTATATGAGCGAACAACAGGTTCAGTTTAGCGAAGAAGAGAGATTATATTGCGTGATTCTATGTGTAATTACTCAAGACGATAGGAATGTGTTAAGTCTACGTCACATTGGTGATCAGGAGTGAGATTTAAAGCCATTTAGACAGGAACCTGAATAATTTCATTTTTCTGGGTCTGACTGTATAGAAAAACAGTTTCGTTTAATGTTTGAGAAGTTCTTTTAAAAGAACGAAAGACACCGGTTACGAGAAAGAGAAGCAAAACATTCTTTCTAGATGAGGTAATGTGAGAGAAAAAAAAGAAGTAAAGAAAGATGTGGAAGAATAGAAATATTCTGGAAGAACAGAAAAAGGTTCTACAGAAGTTTGAAGAAAAAAGAACGATTCTAGAAACGACGATTAGTAGAAAAAAAGAAGAGTTGAAAGACGTGAGGTAGAAGAAATGAAGAACTAAAAGAAGGCTCTAGGAGAATAAAGAAGAGAAGAAAACTTAAAAGAAGAAAAAAATTAAAAGACATAGGCTAGATGAAAAAGAATCTGTGAGTAGCAAAAAAGACAGTTTTAGGACTAGTAATCGAAAAATTAAAGAAGATTCTTTGAAAATAAAGAAGGACAAATGAAGATCTTTATCTGTATTTAGGCAACAAAAAATCCTAGAAGAGATTGAAAGACCGTGGTTGGAAAAAAAGAAAGAATCATAAAAAATTGTAGAAGTTGAAAAAAAGAAGATGTAAAAAAAGCTTCTGAGAGAGCAAAAAAAAGATTTTGAAAGAACAGCAAAAGATTCTAAGAAAACTTGAATAATAGGGTTTGAAAAAAAAGAAGAGTTTGGGAAATAAAAATTAGTAAAAAAAGAAGAGAACAAGAAAATTCCAGAAGAAGTTAAAAGACGTCGCATGGAAGAAAATGAAGAATTTGAGAAGGTTTTGAGAGATTAAGAAAAATTCTAGGAAAACTTAAAATCAAAGAACGATAAGTAAATAAAAAGAAGAGTTGAAAGACGTCGGGTAGAAGAAATAAAGAACTAAAAGAAGGCTCTAGGAGAATAAAGAAGAGAAGAAAACTTAAAAAAAGAAAAAAATTAAAAGACATAGGCTAGATGAAAAAGAATCTGTGAGTAGCAAAAAAGACAGTTTTAGGACGAGTAATCGAAAAATTAAAGAAGATTCTTTGAAAATAAAGAAGGAGAAATAAAGATCTTTATCTGTATTTAGGCAACGAAAAATCCTAGAAGAAATTGAAAGACCATGATTGGAAAAAAAGAAAGAATCATAAAAAATTGTAGAAGTTGAAAAAAAGAAGATGTAAAAAAAGCTTCTGAGAGAGCAAAAAAAAGATTTTGAAAGAACAGCAAAAGATTCTAAGAAAACTTGAATAATAGGGTTTGAAAAAAAAGAAGAGTTTGGGAAATAAAAATTAGTAAAAAAAGAAGAGAACAAGAAAATTCCAGAAGAAGTTGAAAGACGTCGCATGGTAGAAAATGAAGAATTTGAGAAGGTTTTGAGAGATTAAGAAAAATTCTAGGAAAACTTAAAATCAAAGAACGATGTTTAGGAAAGGACAAAGAATATCGAAAAATTTGAAAAAAGAAGTTTTGAAGAAGGAGAAGAATTTGGAAACTATGTTATGATTAGTAAAGAAACAGAAAATTCTAGAAGAAATTGAAACTGAAAACGACGTTTGGGTGAGAAAAAACAAAAGAAAGATTCGAGAAGAACAGAAAAAGAACCTAAAAATCTTGAAATACGGCATTTAAAAAAAGTATTGCGAAACAACGTTAGTGAAGCAAAAACAAAAAAAAATTAAAAAGAAGAAGCAAAATATTCTTTCTAGGGGTCATGTGGAAGAAAAAGAAGAAGTAAAGAAAGATGTGGAAGAACAGAAAGAGGTTCTACAAGAGTTTGAAGAAAAAAGAACAATTTTAGAAAAGACGATAAGTAGAAAAAAAGAAGAGTTGAAAGACGTCGGGTAGAAAAAATAAAAAACTAAAAGAAGGCTCTAGGAGAATAAAGAAAACTAGAGGAGAACTTAACAGAAGAAAAAAAATTAAAGACATAGGCTAGATGAAAAAGAATCTGTGATCTGTAAAAAAGAAGAACAAAAGACAGTTTTAGGACGAGAATCGAAAAATTAAAGAAGATTCTTTGAAAATAAAGAAGGAGAAATGAAAATCTTCGGTTCAAAGAAAAAGAAGAAGTGAAAAAGATTTTAAGAGAGCAAGGAAAGATTTTGGAAAAATTTGGAAAATAAAAATTAGTGAAAAAGAAGAGTAAAAGAAAATTCTAGAAGAAGTTAGAAGACGTCGCATCAAGGAAAATGAATTAAAGAAGGTTTTAAGAGATTAAGAAAAATTCTAGGAGAACTTAAAATCTAAAGAACGATGTTTAGGAGAGGACAGAGATAATCGAAAAATTTTAAAAAGAAATTTTAAAGAAAGAGAAGAATTTGAGAAACTATGATTAGTAAAGAAAGAGCAGCAGAAAATTCTAGAAGAAATTGAAACTAAAAAACGACATTTGGGAGGGAAAAATACCAAAAAAAAAAATTCTAGAAGAACAGATAAAGAATCTAAAAAAAAACTGAAAAACGACAATTAAAAAAAATGCCAAACAACGATAGGTAGAGAAATAAAAACAGAAAGTTTGAAATTTCGGTTAGAAGAAAATGAAGAATCAAAGTAAATTTTAGAAGTTGAAAGTCGTCGTGTGGAAAAAAAGAGTTAAAAAAAGGTTAAGAGAGAGGTTTCGGAGAAAAAAAAAAACGAAAGAAAGATTCTAGATCAGAACAAGAAGCTAAATAAATTAAATAACAAAAATAGAAAAATATTTGAAAAACAACGAGTAGAGAAAGAAAAAAAACAAAAATTTAGAAAAATTTGAAAGAAATCGGTTAGAAAACAGAGGAAAAATGAGATAAATTCTAGCAAAAAATGAAAGAGGGTGTATAAAAGAAAAAGTAAAACTAAACAAAACTCTGAAAGATTAAAGAAAGACTTTAAAATAACAGCAACAAATTTCAGAAGAGCTTGAAGAGCAGTGCTTGGAAGAAAAAGAAGAAAATTCTAGAGGAAGTAAAAAGATGTCGCCGTCGGGCGGAAAAAATAAAATTAATTAAAAAAAAAGACAAACAACGTTCAGAAGAAAACGAAGACATTGAAAAGCAACAATAGCTAGAGAAAAGAAACAAAACGTTTAAGAAGAAACTGAAATTTGGCAGTTGGAAGGAAAAGAAGAATCAGGGACAAGTCTAGAAGAGATTAACAAAAATCGTATAAACCTGAAGAACAATTTAAAAGAGCAAAGAAAGGTTTCTAGAACAGAAGAAGATGATTAAAGAACTTAACTGCTTCTAAGAAGAAGAAGTATTTGAAAAAAAAAATTTGAGAAGATTGGAAGAAAAAACTACGTAACAAAACTTTTTAAAGGAGCTTGTTATTTACTAAATAAGCTTCAATACTAGAAGAAACGTTCATACGTCGACATACTTTACCCTCTCATGTCTTGCTGCGAGTTATTTTTTTATATTAAATAGTCGGTATAAATATAGTGCGGGTAAAAAAATGTAATTATGCACTTAAAAAAATTAACTTTCTGTTAGTTGTATAAAACAAGAGTAAAATAAATTTTTATTTAGTAAATATACTCTAGAATATTAAAAAATATTTATTTTAGTTATTCCAATTTTTTTTATTTGAATTTGATATTTAATTTATCTAAAATCAGTATTTTTGCTTGTTTAACAAAAGCAATTATTTATTTATGTAATATTAAATAGAAAAACAGTTATTGGTATGACCTCGTACGTTACAACAGTACACCCTTTGCCGTCGTAAAATCAATACTCCCTAAAACTTTCCTAAAACATTTTGATTACCTATTCCATCTGTTTAGTACCGTCCTACCACGAAATAATCATTGTTTAGAAGCACCGACTTGAATATTTAATACGAAAGCACTACAGTGAAAAATCATCGGCTTTTCATTCAAAAGCGTTAATTCCAGTAAAATAATTTGAAAGCACATACACTAAACCCCTTTCTAATTCGCAAAATGTGTTTGTTGTAAACAATTTTCCAAACATAAAAATAAATTTCCACTTCGTTTCACACTTCGTTTTTTTTCCTTTCCCCTTCTCTTCTCTCTTTCTATGTAAGCTTAACACTTTTCGCCCTAGGGAATCATCCCGCCTCCCGCAAAATGACAGAAATCCCTTTCATAAATCTCTCAGTTGCAGCATTGGCATTCCGCAAACGGAATAAATCTGATTATGTAGGAATAGAACGCTTGTCTCTGGTCGTTTAATAAATGAAAAAGCAGCGGCCACACGATATTTCACCGCGAAGTTTACATCGGTGCACTTTTGACAGATTAACCAAGAAAAGTAGCAAAAGGAAGACGAGATCAGTTTAAAAACAATTTTTTTTTAAAATTTATTTTCAACAAGCCCACCTTTTATATATTACCTTGAGATTACCAGTGACGTAAACGTCAGCTTCTCGAAAATGAAAATTTTTTAGCACTACTTACATTTACAACATACGAAAGTCCATCCCAGGTCATCCTGGCAACTGAGTCCTTTCTCCTGACTGTAACCTCATGCAACCTTTCTTGTCCAGCATCCACTACATCATTTGGTCCTGGCAAAACATCAGGTCTTTCAGCTTGCAATTGGCCTGACATTCGTCCTGGAGCTATTTCAGACATTGTCCGTCTATATGTTGACCCCAACGTTCTGTACTCGTCTTTTAAAGGTCCGTACGTCCTGTAAAATAATTAATTGCGATTTTAAATATTCACAAAATATCAACAATTTATATTATTATTATTTAGTTTTATGGAGAAATTCTTTTTGTTTTTTATTTTACAAAGCGCCACTTTTATACAGTAAAGATTCTTCTTGTCTTCCCCCTGTCTTTTTTATACATAAAATTTTATGATCATTCAGTCTTGACAGTTCACAAATTTTAGTTTTAGGATTTACTAATTTTCTTCTCTTATCCCCCCGACTGTCTTCATTATTTATAAAAAAAATTTTTGGTCATTCTTGTGGATTTATTACTAAATGTAGAGAGATGAAACAGTTTTAAGCAATAGATCACGATATTTTCTATACATTACAGCACAGTTTCGCCTAATTAAATTATAAAAACATTTGTTTTATAATATTTTAAAATTTTCTGAAAATGGTGGATGCGCCGGGATCAATTTTAATTTAAAAAAATTATTGTAGATTTATTAGTAAACGTCGAAAGATGAAACAACTTTTAAGCAATAGAGTAAAACATGTTCTACACCTTACAACACAGTTTTGCCCAATTAAAATATAAATACAGTTGTTTTATAATTTTTAATTTTTTTCTAAAAATGGTGGATGCGCCGGGATCAATATTAATTAAAAAAAATTATTGTAGATTTATGACTAAACGTAGAAAGATGAAACAACCTTTAGCCAATAGATCTGGATATTTTCTATACATTACAGCACAGTTTTGCCCAATTAAAATATAAAAACATTTGTTTTATAATTTTTTAACATTTTCCTAAAAATGGTGGATGCGCCGGGATCAATTTTAATTTAAAAAAATTGTTGTAGATTTATTAGTAAACGTCGAAAGATGAAACAACTTTTAAGCAATAGAGTAAAACATGTTCTACACCTTACAGCACAGTTTTGCCCAATTAAAATATAAATACAGTTGTTTTATAATTTTTAAATTTTTTTCTAAAAATGGTGGATGCGCCGGGATCAATACTAATTTAAAAAAATTATTGTAGATTTATGACTAAACGTAGAAGGATAAAACAACTTTTAAGAAATAGAGCAAGATATATTCTATACATTACAGCACAGTTTTGCCTAATAACAATATCAATACGTTGGTTTCATAATTTTTTAAAATTTTCTAAAAATTTTGGATGCGCCAGAATCTGTATTAATTTTAAAAAAATATTGTAAATTTAATACTAAACGTAGAAAGATGAAATAACTTTTAGCCAATAGATCGGGATATTTTCTATACATTACAGCACAGCTTTGTCAAATTAAAATATAAATAACAGTTGTTTTATAATTTTTTAATTTTCTAAAAATGGTGGAGGCGCCGGGTCCAATAATAAATTTTAATAAATATTGCTGATTTATTACTAAAGATATAGAGATAAAAGAATGTCTAAGCAATAGAGCAAAGTATGTTTTCAACATTTAATTTGAACAATTTTGCTTGACTAAAACATAGATACTATTTTTTATAAAAGAAAAATTAACTTTTATAAAAGTGGTGGATGCGCCGGGTCCAATAGTAAATTTAATAAAATATTGTGGATTTATTACTAAACGTAGAAAGATGAAATAATTTAAAGCAATAGATCAGAATATTGTCAGCACAATACAGTCTAATTAGAATATAAATACATTTTTTTAATTTAGAAAAAAAAAATGGTGGAGGCGCCAAGATTAGCAATTTACCAAATTTTTAATTTTTCACGACCTTATTTAATGGCCCCGACTGTCTTCATTATTAAAAAAAATATTTTTTACCATTGTATTGTGATAATTTAACAAATTTTACTTTTTCTTTATTAGTGACTTTGTTGATTTGTCCAAAAAATTTTTCTTTTGTTCTGCAGGAGAAGAGGCTTTTTGCTATTTTTCTCAGCGGTCTTAATTATTATTTCAGATTTTTTCGTAATCATTTTACGATATTTTACAAAAAGGGGCTTTCCAAATGTCTTAGTTACAGGCTTTAGTACATTTTTTTTTTTTTTTGATCATACAAAATGACAATTAAACATATTTTACGTTTTTGCCTTGACTGATTTTATTCTTTATCCCAAAAAGAGTCCCCTGACTGTCTTAACAAGTTTTAAATTTACAAATCCCTTACCTGGAAGCCATCCTTATCCTCCTATCCAACCACCTCCGTTGCTGTTTCTCCTCACTCTCCTCATCCACACCGAAAAAAGTCGCCGTCTCTTTCTTAATATAATTCTTAATCATTTCTTTCCGAGAGAACGACCGATTTAAAGGTGGCCGATTAGGCAAACGCTCACTTTGAGTATACCCTAACCGATTTTGAATTCGTGATCTTTCAGGTAGTGAAGTTGCAGGTAACGAAACAGCTCGTTGAACAGGAGGTGCTTTAACAGACGGAGGGGAATGTTGTGGATGACGGAGTTCAGGAGGTTCGGATTGTTTCGGTTCAGACGTTGATGCATCTTCAGGGACGGGAGTTGTAGTACGTTGTTGAGGCGGAGAAGGCTGAGAAGGTTGCTGCTGTTGTTGTTGAGGAGCTACAGGCTGAGAGGATGGTGCCGCTGCTCTCCTACAAAACACAAAAACAAATATTTAAATAAACAATAATGGGATAATGGTTTGTTTACAAGCTATGGTAGCATGACACATGTGGGTCATTTTTATAAGAACTACAGGCTGTCCCAACGGTCCGGAAAAGCTCTATAACTTGTTTATTTTAAGAGAATTGTTTTTTTCCTTTTTTTTAATTTCTAAAAGAACAAGAAGACCTGGGGAAACGACAAAAAAAGCTCTGAAAGTACAGAAGAAGATTTCACTGTTTCGTGGCCGCTCCTCTTCGGTGGAATTGAGTCGTGGTGCCCTTCGTAATTTAATGGAAGTGCCCATCTGGCTGACGTAACTCACGTCGGTCAAACCGAAAGCGGTTAACCGCACGTCTAGTAAACAGTACTCCCGGAAACAATATATAAAGTCCAGACGATCCGTCAGCAACCGACAAGGGTCAGTAATAATTCCGGAAAGCGAATCATGCAAACATTTCCCTTCTAAGTTTCATTTATAATCGTCGTAAGTTTTATGAGTGAGTGAATAAAGTGTAATTATTTTATTTTTCTCGTTTGAGAATTCTCAACACTAAGTCATTTGGCGGTTTCTCTTCGAATACGTGCTTTTTGTTCAAGTGCAACTTCCTTTATTCCCAAGACTATAAACTTGGACGCTTTTGTTCTGGTATAATAAGATATCGAACTTACAGTTAATGTACCAAAGGGTTATTTAAATCGATCAAGAAGAGTTTCTTTAAAAATAATCAAAGTACACAAGAAAAATAGAAAACTTGCTGGCTTGGACTTATGGGGAGACTGTGTGTTACTAAATCCTAAATTTATCCGTAAAGTAGAACACCTTTATCTTCACTCCGCAAGTCATTGTTAGTGCAAAGGATATAGAGAAATTATTTTACACTAAGGAGATTCTATCCGGATTTTAAAATTATATACTTTTTAAACTAAATAAAAACAAATTGACACAAATAAGAGTTTAGGTTCAATAGAAATAACAAACATGTAAATAGAAAGATTTTCTAAATCCCTTTTGAATTGGAATTCAAAAAGATAAAAATTTGTCCATTTTATCCTTTGTAAGCTTTAAAATGTTCAAATACACTTCCAAGCCTGAGATTACTTCTGTGAGCAAAATGGTGGATGCGCTAGTTTCAAAACTGCTTTCTACACAGCTAATAAATTATTATTTTTGCAAAATAAAGAAATTTTAACTAATTCATTCGTCTCACAGTACGAATCTTTGTTTAAACAGTAGAAAAATAATATTTTTCGTGACACAATGAGTATTATTAAAGCACTTAAATGAGTGTTGTAATAGGTTTCTTATTAAATTCGCAAATTAGAAAAAATATACGATTATCCTAAAGCAAATATATACAAAACTAAGTTATGAATCATAAACCAAATTACAAAAATGATAAAATAATGTAATAGTTACGTTTTGACAACCTCATTCGCTACTTAGTGCTTTTTATGTCCTGTGGTTTGATAGCCTGTAATAAAACGTATTTTTAATCTACGCCCTCACATTAAATGTTATAAGAATCATAAAAGATAAATACAAAAATATAGAAATAAAAAAATAATGTGTGAATTAAAAAAAATGGAAATAATTCGGATTGAGTTGGCAATAAAGATACTAAATTAATTTTTTTCAAGTTGTCGGTTTGTTAAGACTACCTCTGTAGGTTATGTCTTACATCTTTGAAGGAAATACCAAATAAAATCTTATCCATTTTCAACAACAATAATGATTTTATTAAATAATTTAATAGAAAATAATAGAAATAGAAAACCAGAAACAAAATTGAAGTTTTCGAACTTTTAGTGGCCATTTTGAAAAGTGCTTTGGTAGTATTTTAAGAAAAAACATTGTATTTTATTTTTTGATTTGTTAAAATAATTTCTGATTTCAATTTCAGAAATCAGTTCTTTTAAAAAATCTCGAATTTTATTGTTTTTAATAATTTACCGTTAAAAATTGTTTTTCGAACTTTCAGCAGCCATTTTAAAAAATCTTTTAATAAACTTTAAGCAAAACTACATTCTAAGATATGTTGTAAACTGGTAAAATAATTTTTAACATTAGTTTTTTTCAAAAAAACTCCAATTAAATTAATTCTAAATAAAAATTGTGATTTTCAAATTTTTGACGGCCATTTTGAAATTTATCTATATAATTTTTGATAAATAATGTGTGTTCGTTTAAAAAAAAACTCGTAGCAAGCCATGACATTGTTACGTATGTCGTACATGATCCCATACAACAACATCCATGACAACAAAATTTTTATTATTTACATTATTCGTGTATTGTTGGTTGCCTACTATGCAATTTTATCCGTCACAAATTATCCTAACGTAAAAATGTCTCCTCTTCCCGCCAAAGCGGGCTTGGTCTTGGTGTGTTTTTGTGTGGTTGCCTTCGTGGTGTTTTAGTTTTTCAAACATTCGTTATTTTATTTATCAGTATTTTTCAATACTAAATTTTGTGTTTTCCTTGATTTGTAATCATGGTGTACACCAGTGAACAAAAGACTTTTTTGTTGGAAAGTTATTTCCGAAATGGAGAGAAAGTTAACGGTGTTTGGAAATATTCAATTCAGCCGTGCCTGGAGGAGTTTCGAGAAGCTTTTCCTGACGTTGTTGTTGTGTATGAAGAGTTTAAAAACACTCTCCACCGAAGTGTGAATCTGTTCAGTGAAATTGGCGCCATTACACGTAAAGAGAGCAGTGGAAGACCAACTAAACGAACAGATGAAGTTATTCATGCTGCACAAGAGATTCTACAGCAAGATCCAAAAACGTCGATTAGACATCTGTCTCAACAAGTTAAACTTTCTGTTAGTACATGTCATAAACTCCTACGAGAAGATTTACATATGTACCCTTATCGTCTCCAAGCCGTTTAAGAGTTACGACCCGTAGATTTTCCTAGAAGATTGCAGTATTGTCAGTGGTTTTTAAATAACATTGCAAATAATAATGAGCTCCTTCAAAAAACTTCCTTTACGGATGAAGCGTGGTTTTACCTGTCCGGCTACATGAATTCACAAAACATGAGAATTTGGGCAACAGAACATCCTTATGAAATTGTAGAAGAACCTCTCCATTCACAAAAAGTAGGTGTTTGGGCAGCTATCAACAGTTTTTGTAGGTAATAAATGAATATATTTATAAAAATGTATTTTTGTTCTAATTGTCGAAAAGTAAGGTTATGAGATCTGTCAGTTTGACAAGTGTGTAAACGATTAATCACAGACATACAAAACAATTGTTTTTTAGTTTCAAAGCACTCTAGAGTTTTTTTTTAAAAAAACACACGATACATTTATAATGTATTTTTAACCTGATAATACAAATCCTGATAAGATATTTTCCAATTTCTATATTTTTACTCGTTTTTAATGATTTTCACCCGTAAATTGTGTTCCTGGAATTTTCAGCGACCATTTTGAAAACTCTCTTTCTAAAATCTATACCAAAAGACATTCAACAATATATTGCAACCTGATAACACAATCTCTGACATCAAATCTGCGAATTTTTCTAAATTTTTAAAAGTTTTAATGATTTTCTTTCGAAAATTGTTTTTTTTAAATTTGCAGCGGCCATTTTTAAAATGCGCTATTGATATATTTGTGAAAATACTTTCTACTGTATATTTTGACTTGAAAAAAAGAATCCTGACTTCAATTCGGTCAAACAAATTTATTTTCATTCTTTTTTAATAACTTTTTTCCGAAAATTAAGTTCGCGGTATTTTTGACGGCCATTTTGAAAAATCTCTTAATAAAGCTTTTGCCAAAACACATTTTATCATCTATTGTAACGTGATAACATGACATCTAACATCAGTTCTGTCATTTTTTTAAATTTTCAATCGTTTTTAATGATCTCTTCCAGAAAATTGTTTCTGTTATTTTACAGCAGCCATTTTGAAAAATTCTGTCACAATTTTTTTACAAAAACACGTTCTATAACGTGTTCTAATCTGATATAACGGTTTCTAATATCAATTTTAACAAAAAATTCACTTTAATTTGTTTTTAATAATTTTTTTAACGAAAATTGTTTTTCTCCATGTTTCAGCGGCCATTTTGAAAGTCTAGTTACAGAATTTTCACAAACACATTCTGTCATGTATTCCATTTTGATAAAACAATTTCTAACTTAAATTATGTCAAAATTTTTTATTTTTTATGCGTTTCAAATGACTTCCTGTCAAAAATTGTGTTTGTGGGATTTTCAGCGGCCATTTTGAAAACCTCACATTTGCTTTTTTCACAAAAACACACTTCATTATGTATTATAAGCAAATTAGACCATTTTTGAAATCAATTCTGCCCATTTTTTTACTTTTTATTTGTTTTTCAATGATTTCTATTCGAAAATCGTTTCCTGGAAATTTTTAATTGCCATTTTGAAAAATTTCTATACAAAATTTTTGCAAAAACACGGTGTATAATTTATTCTAATCTGACAGAATTTCTAAGAACAGATATAACAAAAAAAATCACTTTAATTTGTGTTTAATAACTTTTTATTTGAAAACTGTGTTTTTCCAAGTTTCAACAGCCATTTTGAAAGTCTACTTACAGAATTCTTACGAACAGATTCTGTCATGTATTTCAACTTGATAAGACAATTTCTAGCTTAAATTTGTACAATAAATCTCTTTTTATTCGTTTTAAATGACTTCCTGTCAAAAATTGTGTTTGTCCGCTTATCAGCGGCCATTTTGAAACACTTCATTATGTATTTTAACTAAATAAAACAATTTTTGAGATCAATTCTGCAGATTTTTTATTCTTATTTGTTTTTCAATGATTTTTATTCGAAAAAGACTCTTATAAATTCCTGAAATTTTTTCTAACACCCGTTATATATATATTTTTGTAATTTTGTATGTTTTCTCTATATTTTTTGCTTTCCCAATCAGTAATTTCCGTGACCACTCGATCCACAATCATAATAATAGTAATTCGAGGGAAGCAATGAAGTGTCGGGAAATCCGGCGGACCGGATCGCCCCCTGAGGGCTTATTACGGGCGATCTCCTCCTCGTATTACATTTAATGACCAAATGAACGCTATCACGTCCCTCAGATAACAGTCCAAGTTCATCGTTCAACTGGTAGCCGAAAGCGGTTGGCAAGCCATTCTAACTTTGATTTTTCAGCTAATAAGAAGATAAACTGTTGATATCAGGATTTTCTTATCCGAGAAATCATCTCTAGTGTCAAAGTTGATACTATACTGACCTATGACCGTGATCATCAATCATCATTGGGGATATCGGAAGCAGCACTTGGGGCTTTTTGTTTGTCTGAAAGAAGCAAAAAGTTTGGAATTGTTTGAGGATCTGGGTCAGAAGTGGGATTGAGGTTTTGTAATTACAGATTAGTACATTCTGAAAATCTAAAATTTCGATTGAGTGTTAAAGATGGCGTCCCGGAAGTAACTCGGTCATATTTCAAAGTTATTTTTCCGAGTTTATTTGAAATTTTCACAACAGGAACCGATTTATTCACGTCAACTTTTAGATGATTTTATAATTTATTTCGTTGGATAAGTTTTAGAATTATCTTTGCGTTTATCTTGACGACACTAATTTATATTCAGCATTCAAAGGATCAATTGGAGAGAGATTTCATCAATCCAACTCGAAACAAACTTTATAGAAAAGGCAATAAAATTAGCATTTCGTTTAAACCGAAATGCATACTAACCCGATTTCAAAATTTTAAATTTGTTATTGTCATTCGAAAACTTTAACGAAAAATCTGACTTTTTAAAAATATGTTTCTGGTTTTAAAAGTTTTTTATTGATATACGTATATCTGAAGAATTTTAAATTAACTTTTGAGAGGTTACTGAAATAAAAATGGAGTTGTAAGTTCTGAAAGAAATTCGATGTCGATCTCAAAACGGAAACGATGCACATATCGTAATTTCATTTTAAATTTTATTTACGCTTTAAATTTTTACACAACGGTACAAAACAGGAAGACTTCATATTTTATAAACAAGAAAATATATTTCGCTCTTAAAATAAATCAAATTTATGTTATGAAAAATTAAAATACAACTTATAACTACTTAAAAACAAATTTAGCTCAAATACAGAGATTTGATTTCAATATTTTAATAATTTTGTTTGCGTTTCCGTCTATTTCGTCACAGTCAAACTTCAAAAGAGTTTGTTGAAACTCATATTTTACAAATTTTGATATACAGAGATGTAATTTTACGAATTTTAGAAACAACAGAGAGCTAAAGATAAAAGCGACATTGTTTTTACAATTTTAGAAACATTATTTTACTAATTTGAGGAGTCAGAGTTTACTAATTTTTAAGACAGTTG
The DNA here is from genome assembly GCA_029207805.1 of Tribolium confusum. Taxonomy (NCBI): domain Eukaryota; kingdom Metazoa; phylum Arthropoda; class Insecta; order Coleoptera; family Tenebrionidae; genus Tribolium; species Tribolium confusum. The sequence goes on along the minus strand of JALGAY010000007.1, from coordinate 1,701,671 downwards.
TATCATTTTACTAATTTTTGAAGCTGGATGTGATGTTTTTTACCTTTTCCAAAGAAATAAAAAAATTAAAAGTAACATAAAAAAATTTTGGAACAGGATGAAACATTTTACTAACTTTGAAAGCCAAAGGTGATATTTTACTAACCTATAAAACTGAAGTTGATATTTTAGTAATTGGAAAGAAACACAAAACAAAATTTTACTGATTGTAGAAAACAGAGACAATATTTTACTAATTTTTGAAGCTGGATGTAATGTGTTTTATTTTTTCTAAATTACAAAATAAAAAAAACATTTTTTCCAATTTTTGAAGCTCATTTTGCTAATTTTCGAATTCAGAATTTTTTTTACTAATTCTATAAGTATAGCAACCTATACAAACGAATTTTAGAATTCAGTCGCAACAGTGATTCATGTTGAAAGCCAGATTCAACATTTTACTAATTTAGAAGCCAAAAGCGATACTTTTTTACTTTTTATGAAATGAATAAATATACAAAGAAAATATTTTTTGCAATTCTGACAGCTGTAAACAATATTTTTTAGTTGTAAAATACAACAAAACAAAATTTTACTAATTTTGGATGCCAGAGGTAATATTTTATTAGCTTACAAACCAGAGGCGACATTTTACTAATTTTAAGAGTCAGGAGATACATTTTATTATTTTTAACCACCAAAAATATTGTTTTTTTACAATAATAAGTACAAAGACAATATTATTTTGTAATTTTTAGAAGCCACATTCGACATTTTACTAATTTAGAAAGCCAAAAGTGACATTTATGTATTAATTTTAGATGCCAGAAGTGTCATTTTACAAATTTTAAAAGTAAAGAATTGCAAAGACAATATTGTTTTGCATTTTTAAAAGCCACATTCGACATTTTACTGATTTAGAAACCCAAAAGTGACATTTATGTACTAATTTTAGATGTCAGAGATGTCATTTTACAAATTCTAAAAGTCAGGAAATATATTTTATTAAATTTGTCACGAGAAACAATGCTTTTTTACTTTTTTAAAATTATAATTGCAAAGACAATATTCTTTTGTATTTTTAAATGTCACATTCGACATTTTACTAATTTAGAAAGCCAAAAGTGACATTTATGTACTAATTTTAGATGCCAGAAGTGTTATTTTACAAATTTTAAAAGTAAAGAATTGCAAAGACAATATTGTTTTGCATTTTTAAAAGCCACATTCGACATTTTACTGATTTAGAAACCCAAAAGTGACATTTATGTACTAATTTTAGATGCCAGAAGTGTCATTTTACAAATTTTAAAAGTAAAGAATTGCAAAGACAATATTGTTTTGCATTTTTAAAAGCCACATTTGACATTTTACTGATTTAAAAACCCAAAAGTGACATTTATGTACTAATTTTAGATGTCAGAGATGTCATTTTACAAATTCTAAAAGTCAGGAAATATATTTTATTAAATTTGTCACGAGAAACAATGCTTTTTTACTTTTTAAAAATTATAATTGCAAAGACAATATTCTTTTGTATTTTTAAATGTCACATTCGACATTTAACTAATTTAGAAACCCAAATGTGACATTTATGTACTAATTTTAGGTGTCAAAGATGTCATTTTACAAATTTTAAAAGTCAGGAGATATATTTTATTAAATTTGTCACGAGAAACAATGCTTTTTTACTTTTTTAAAATTATAATTGCAAAGACAATATTCTTTTGTATTTTTAAATGTCACATTCGACATTTTACTAATTTAGAAAGCCAAAAGTGACATTTATGTACTAATTTTAGATGCCAGAGGTGTCATTTTACAAATTTTAAAAGTGAAGAATTGCAAAGACAATACTGTTTTATATTTTTAAAAGCCACATTTGACATTTTACTAATTAAGAAAGCCAAAAGTGACATGTTTTAATTTTAGATGCCAAAGGTGTCATTTTACAAATTTTAAAAGTCAGGAGATGCATTTTATTAATTTTGTTACGAAAGACAATATTGTTTTGTATTTTTAAAAGCTATAATCGACGGTTTACTAAATTAGGAAGCCAAAAGTGACATTTTTTTACTGATTTTATTTGCCAGAGGTGTCATTTTACTAATTTTTGAAGGTATGAGTATAACTTTTTACGTTTTTTACTTAGTAAATACAAGATTGATATTTTTTAATAATAGAGCCCTAAAAAGACATTTTATTAATTGTAAAACAGCGATAGTATTATCAGTAATGCCAACAATAAAAACACGGGCATTTTACTAATTGTAGAAGCTGAAACTAATGTTATTTACTTTTTTAAATTAAGAATTAAATTAACTTGTAACATTTTTTCGAATTTAGGCGGCCAAAGACAATATTTTACTAATTATGAGATACAAAAATGTTATTTTATCAATTTTATAAGTGATATTTAGTTTCAATTTTTAAATTAATAACGATAAAAGCGACATTATAAAAACTCATGACAATTTTGGAAACCTACTTGATATTTTACTAATTTTAAGAACAGTAGGTAATTTTTTTGTGTCAATTTTTTTAAATGAGAAAATTTCAAAATGTCCCTGTTGCTAGACCTTAGCTACAACACTGAAACAAAAAATAAAGGCTCTTAAAACATTTGTAAAATGTGTCCAGAATTCTCCGAGCAAACAAACAGCAACTTCACAACGATTAATATCCATTTTTTCCAAAATCTTGTTTAATAACTAGAAATAATGATTCTACATAAAAAAACGTATAGTTTGTGCTTTTATTCTTGTTTTATAATTTTTGATAAAGTTCCTTAAATCATAAACTGTGCAAAAAAATAAAAACCGAAACGAATCTTTAGATATCCATGAGTAAATTTTAATAAACCTGGTGGGCATTTAGTGGCGAGTAATTTTTCCTTGTGTTATAAAAGACGTAACAGAAGGGTCTAGGAATTTAATTTGGGGTTGTGAAAAGCTGTGCGCGCCAAGGGGAACTAAATGAATGAACATCATCCACAAAATCACTTTACAAGTAACAAAACGAAAGTGGAAGTTTTCTTATCGACGCCCAATGGGACCTTTCAGCACGATTTGCTTCGTCGTTTAGTTCCTTCCAGAGAGAAAAAAAAAAGAACAAATTAAATAAAACCGGTCTTATTAATGACACGAAATCAAAACGTCTTCGCGTTCTGGCATGCATCGAAACATCTATTTTTAAACAAGAACATATTTTACTTGGTATAAAGTGACTTGGCACACAGATAAATTATTCAGAGTCGATCGGAAATGTTAGGGGTTTATAGAGGTAGCTTTGTTTTATATAGTCCGTGTCGTTTTTTTTGAGAAAGTCGAACGAATTAAAGAAAAATATTACAACGAATCTATTATCTGAACAAATTTTGTTCCAGTAGTCGAGTTTCTTTGTTCCTTCCATTAATGATTTATTAAAAATAAATGAAAGTCTTGAGCTTTGTGCCTACTTCACAAACTAATTAACATCCAAGAGTTTCATTTTGAAGAAAACTTGGACTTCTTTGAACTCAAACTTTTCAACATTGTTTCAACAAGTTTTATTTTATATTACTTTTCGATAAGATGGTTGATAAGTATCGACGTTTCATGGTCAAAGTACGAAAAGCCGGATTTTAACTCTTTTAAAGAAAGTCGGCCCACACAAACTAAGACTTGTTGATGCTTATAAAACGCTTAACAAAAAAGATATCTTATTATTTTATAACATAAAACAATTAAGACCAGTTAAGGATCTAGAATTTGGCGCTGAATAGCGGATCATTACGCAAACCGAGTAAAAATTAAAAAACATGTTTTCTATCGAGAAATCACGTTTAATTCCAAACTACAAAGCCTCAGCCAATAATCTTCGCTGAAAAGATGCTAAATACCCAAACTGGTCTTATACAATGTTGATGGTTTTAAGATACAGGCTGTCCCAACGCAACGGTCCGAAAAAGCTCTATAACTTGTTTATTTTAAGAGATATTGATATTTTCTATTTATTTAGATTATAGCTGCGTTTTTGATACACATTTTAAAAATATTGCGGTTTATATACAGGTGTCCCAATATTACAAAAACACTAAAGTTATGTTTTTTTTAAATGGAATCTACTCAGTTTAATTTTATTTTTGGATTCTATGCTAAATTACAAATAATTTTTATAGAAGTTGTTTTCATTTATCTGTTATCAATTTTGATTTGTAGCGCTTTCTTTACCAGAATTTTTGAAATGCAGTGGTCTGTCTAAAAGTTCGTACCTTCTAAATGCTTCCACATAAGTTAAAGTAAGTAATGCCGTTTGATTCCTGAATGTTTGCCACATCTTTCAAGTGTTTACTCAATAACCTGCTCAGTGGCATGTGCCTACTACAGTTTTATTAACATGACAAATTAAAAATGTCAAAAACTTATTTCTTTCAAATGGCATCCTCTATTTATTATTGTACCAATCAAAAGATCTTTTGACAAGCTTTCCATCAATATAAGGTTTGTTAAGAAAAGTTAGTATCTCTTAACATAAACAAGTTATAGAGCTTTTTGGGACAGTTGGGACAGCCTGTATGTATCCGTCAGCATATAGTTTGATTATTTAGTTTAGAATAACCGTTCTGGTATAAACTTATCCTAATGTTTGTCAAGGACTATCAAGCTTGAATGTCTTGTATAAACCTCTCGTAGATTCGGTACGGAATTCCGGTGTAAAGCAGGCATCGAACCTCTGGCCATAATTGGAATCGTAACTCGATCCAGAGGGCAATCTATGACCGACCGATCGACGACACTGTCCAGTAATTTCCCGACCTAATTTACGATCAACGGTGAAAATAAAACGCCACGAAAGGAATCTATGGAGACCGGAAATCAATCATGTTTTTATAGGAGAAGCCGGTCGCTATCGGTCTACGTACATGGAATAATAAAGGGAGTACGCTTTCAAGGAGATGGGGTAGAAATCGAGGTCAATTATACTTCGCTTTTCGAGACCCAATCAAAAATTTAATTGGCCAACAACATGGGATAATTAACTTGGAGGCGGTTTGTGGAGAGAAAATCAAGACGGGATGAGATTTATTCTAAGGAAATTGATGGGAAATGCGGAGAAAAAAATTGGATTATTAACACGCGTTACGAGAATTACTGACACTATTTTTTTTAAACAAAAAGTTGATAAGAAACGAAAAAAGCACTCACCAACACCAAACACTTCACTGTGTTTCGACAACAAACTTGTCATCCTCAGGAGACAAGTTTTACTTCTCACCTGAAGATTACATTTGCAAAATATATTTTTCTCGTGATTAATAACAACTTTAATGTTTCTAATTGTTAATATTTGGTATCTCAAGTTATATCGTGTGTTTTAAAAAAAAAAAACTCTAGAGTGCTTTGAAACTAAAAAACAATTGTTTTGTATGTCTGTGATTAATCGTTTACACACTTGTCAAACTGACAGATCTCATAACCTTACTTTTCGACAAATAGAACAAAAATACATTTTTATAAATATATTCATTTATTACCTACAAAAACTGTTGATAGCTGCCCAAACACCTACTTTTTGTGAATGGAGAGGTTCTTCTACAATTTCATAAAGATGTTGTGTTGCCCGAATTCTTATGTTTTGTGAATTCATGTAGCCGGACAGGTAAAACCACGCTTCATCCGTAAAGGAAGTTTTTTGAAGGAGTTCATTATTATTTGCAATGTTATTTAAAAGTCACTGACAATACTGCAATCTTCTAGGAAAATCTACGGGTCGTAACTCTTGAACGGCTTGGAGACGATAAGGGTACATATGTAAATCTTCTCGTAGGAGTTTATGACATGTACTAACAGAAAGTTCAACTTGCTGAGACAGATGTCTAATCGACGTTTTTGGATCTTGCTGTAGAATCTCTTGTGCAGCATGAATAACTTCATCTGTTCGTTTAGTTGGTCATCCACTGTCCTCTTTACGTGTAATGGCCCCAATTTCACGGAACAGATTCACACTTCGGTGGAGAGTGTTTTTAAACCCTTCATACACAACAACAACGTCAGGAAAAGCTTCTCGAAACTCCTCCAGGCACGGCTGAATTGAATATTTCCAAACACCGTTAACATTCTCTCCATTTCGGAAATAACTTTCCAACAAAAAAGTCTTTTGTTCACTGGTGTACACCATAATTACAAATCAAGGAAAACACAAAATTTAGTATTGAAAAATACTGATAAATAAAATAACGAATGTTTGAAAAACTAAAACACCACGAAGGCAACCACACAAAAACACACCAAGACCAAGCCCGCTTTGGCGGGAAGAGGGGACATTTTTAGGTTAGGATAATTTGTGACGGATAAAATTGTATAGTAGGCAACCAACAATACACGAATAATGTAAATAATAAAAATTTTGTTGTCATGGAGGTTGTTGTATGGGATCATGTACGACATACGTAACAATGTCATGGCTTGCTACGAGTTTTTTTTTAAACGAACACACATTATAAAGTTTAAATCAGAGTTAAAAAAAGCTATATAGCCGAAAAACAATTGAGAGAAGTCTTTTGTGTCATTTGTTTATTTACTGTTAAATTAAACATCAAACTCTCCTCACATAAATGACAAGCGCAGTCAAAATGAAATTTTCTGCCCTTGGACAAAAATTGACACTTTCTGGCCTGCTTTTTAATTAAATAATTTATCTAAATGTGTTTCAGGGTTACAACTCATAATTAATTACAGGGGAGTTACACAGTGACTTTATTTCTTCAAGTGCCAGATATTTTCTATTAAAAAAATAAAAGAACAAAGCTTTGTATTTACAGCTTTGAATTAAAAGGTAAAACTGATGACAAGGTAGCTTACAATTAGATTTTTTTTAATTAAAACAAATTTCCTTTGGTGAATTTTTTTATTCCTACAATTTAAATACAATCATACTACAATGTAAATAAAAAAAATGTTTGACATCACAAACATCTTGAAATAATAGAAAAAACAGTCTCGTGACTCAAGGTAAAAATATTTCGATTATTAAGATAAGTTATTGCAATTACATATCACATCTCTAATAATATTTATATTTTATTTATTAAGTAAAGGGAGCAGCTAGTTTTTAAAAGATGATTAAAAAAAATACCAATATAAGTTTTGAAACAAAAAAAAATTATTTATAGAGTAGTATTATAATTTATGTTTATTGAGTTTATAGGGTAAAGAAATAAATAAATGCAATTAACAAAATAAATAATTTATTATACATAACACACGTGTGCTATACACAATTTTATTCAACTGTTAATTATTAAAATCATCTTGTTGGATCTTCTTGGTGTGTTAAATAAAACGTAAAACACCCACCACGACACGCGTTTCAACAACAAAGTTGTCATTGTTAGGTAGGATGACAACTTTGTTGTTGAAACGTGTGTTAGCTATAATGTTTGGTGTTAGTGAGTGTTTTACGTTTGGCAATTAATAAACACTGTTTTATATTTATCTACGAGTATATCAATCACACAAAAAAATAATTGAATACGAAGCTTCAGCCGAATAGACAACTTCCTTAAATCTGCTGTATTTAGCACTTTTAATAATTGAATGAAAAACTCAATAAATCTGACAATTTTTCAAAATCAAGAATGTTTTGCAGAAAGATTTCTTATTTATTTAGATAATAATAGTGTGGCGAATTTCGGAGTCTAATGTAAATTGGCAAGGAAACGTAGTAAATAAATAATTAAAAAAAAGTGATTAAAAAGAAAGTGTGTTTGCAGAAGCTTCAAAGATAAAAATAGCAATGATGCAATGGCAAAAATGCGTACTTAGCACTATTATTATTATTAATACGTAACCATATTATTTAAATTAGAGAAATAAATGTAAACAAGCGTCTAATGTTCTAGGAATTCTTGCGGTATGTGTTTATTAAGCATTGTTAAACTAAAAAAAGAACACAACATACAAACATGCCAACCTAACATTTTCTGGTTTTTGTAATAAAACAAATAAAAACCTAAATATAGTTGATAAACAAGCTCGAGTTTTCATAGTGTCTAATTAAATAGTTTAGCATTCAACTAACAATATTTAACAATTTAAACACACAAATTTCCAAAATACAAACACACTTTTCTAAATAAAATAAGCATTATTATTATTATTAATTAAGTGGGTATTAAGTGCTAAAATTTTGGATTTGTTAGCGTTCAGTTTCCAAACAAAAAAAGGTAGTCTATTTTAGGTCCTGTTCCACTTTAAATAAAAGGTGTAAAACAAGGAAACTTACTTTTAAAACATTTTTGAAGCACACACAACAAACTTTAAAAAGACTGTGTTAAATTGTTTTGTTTGGAAACAAACAGCTGTTTTCTAGGAAATTTCGTTTTAATTTTTTGATAGGTACCAATACTAGGATATAAAAAAATAATAGAATATCAAAAGATGGCGCCTTAAAATCAATCACGAGTTTCTAAGTCTTAATGTTGACAGTGTACAGTTATAGTTTTGTATAAGTTGGCTCTTCTGTTGAGTGTGGAGTTTCATTTTGAAGATCTTACAACCGCTTCAAATGTAATTAAATACAGCAGATGTCTGCTTTATTAATTAAATATTTGTAAATGAGAGAGGACAAAAAACAATTTTTCTCGTTTTACAAACTGTAGAAAAGTTACTTGAAATTAGTTAATTTCCTAATTTTATTTAAAATCCCCTAACCTCTTCAAATCAACTGCAAGTACTGTCTTGTGTTCTCAGTATAATAAAGTGGTTTAAATATCTCTTAAACAAATTGCAATTGAGAGATAATTACAAAGGGTGAGGTCATATTCTGGTTAATAAATTCGTGTTAATGGTTAATGAAGATGCCATTACAATTTTATTAACTCTATCTAACCCTTCAAAAGCAAATACCGAAATACAATTTAAATTTTGTGTCAAATGCTTCAAAATTAATTTAATCCTACTAAACAATTAGAGTTAAAAATTAGCATTCTTTTAGAAAAAAATTAAATTAAATTGGGAGTTCTTAAATTTACCACCAAAATTTGAAGAAAAAAAACAGTAAAATTCAATAATAAATATCTATAACTTTGTTGTTGTTTATGGATGACGTGAATTATTATTATTATTATTATTTACGGGACAAATCTTGTCACATATAACACTCTCTAAAAACCTGAGATAGGGAATTATGCGTTTCAAATGATTTATATTGTAAAAAAAACACAAAACATTTTAAAATAGTATATTAAAAAAAGCGTTTTGAAAAGTCAACTCTGTGGCTTAGAATTTAACTTTATAAAACGAGCACAAAGCGCGAACTTTTGCGTTAATGCGAGATAATTGGTAATAAATGTCATGAAAATGTCAAATGTTTTTTAAAGTGCTCTTAAATTTGTCCAAAATTCTGTATAAATAACTCACAAATGTTTTTTTTTACCTACCAGATCGGTTATTAATTGAATACTTCAATTGGTGTAAACACAGTAAAGAAAATCTCCAAAAACTTTGTAAAATTATTCTTAAATTACCAAATTAATTGCGATTCTCAGCGATTCCTCTCATCGTTATTTCAGACCAAGCAGTGCTATATACTCATCTAGCAAATAATTTGTGAATTATCAAACGCTGTGGGGGTCGTAAATCATTAAAATAGTGGCTAAAAGCTGCTTTATTTTAAAGCTGTTCTAACCTCGAAAAGAAAGCTGAAGTTGCCTAATTGTAACCACCGCTAGTCCACCCCATTTTCGAATGTTTTATAGGTTAATTGCGACACACACAAAATCTATTCGAATAAAATTATTAACATAAACGCTGAAACGTGACAAACAACCTTTCTTTCTAGCGAAAGCGTGTTACCAACCCGAAAAAAATAAATTGCCCTAGTACTTTACGTACGCAATTTGGGTGCTGAATTGACTATTACGACACCCAAATCGTTCTCTGTTACAGACGCAAAGTAGAAAAAAATATATAACTGTTCAATTGTAATGCACCAAAGCAAAATTACGTTCATTTCAAATTGCTCAAACGATCCGAATTCCGCATGAAATTAGCTTTACGTTTGAAACAAAAAAAATTGCTAATAATTTGATAATTACATAATTCAACTAATATCCCATAATATCTCCATTAGCTCGGTCGCACGTGAATATATTGTTACATGGGCATCACGCATTGTTATCGGCAGTGTGTTTCAGCACCAGTTCCAGTCTAATCCATTGGATTTGAGTGATCTACTTCTGACATTGCCTCTGAAATTAATTAACGTGTACACAAATCAGCGATTAATTCGCTCTTGTTACACCACACATCTCTATTTGACGTTTCTCCACACAAAAAAAAAAACATACACACGAAAAATTACACCGATTTTTTTACCAGCAACTTTTTATCGACATATTCAATTATTAAAACGCTAATAAACAGAAATATTTTTAAAAAATGTAACTAATTGAATCTACTACTTGTTTCGCATTCAAAGCAGATGTCTAAAAGATCCAAAGTGAACGTAAAAATAAAGACAGAATTTAGAAATTTTGTCTGCTGATTTTCGGTTGCATACCTACACAATCTTGCACCTTGGATCTTCCAAAACATCTTGTTTTTAATACAAAACAAACAATACAATAAATACCATACAGAAAGAGAAAAGAAAGAAGTTAATTAAACAGTATTTCTCTAGTTTACTTATCTCAGAACAATCAAAATAAATTTTAATAAAAAACGCAAAGATAAAATTAGCTCTGAATCACGCACGTCTAACTTCTTTCACAGTTCAAGTCTTACACAGTTCAAGTTCCTCAAAATTCTCACTTCTGTACTAGGTTTATCCTTATTATTTCCTTATACATTCAGATTTATGCCTTAATCTACCCTAACTACACAAATTTGGACTTCTAGAATTACATAGGATCCAGAAGTCACCCTTTTAATTTTAGACACAGCCTCGGGAACCATTTTTATAACCATTTAATGCCTAGATTCTGTTTTTTTCAAAATTTTTATAGTTTAGTCAAAAAACGGCCCGATCCATACATTTGGTCTACCATAAGTAATACCAAGAGATCTTTATGGTTTTCTAACACTCACAAAAGGGTCTATTGTGGATTTCACTGACTTTGATATCCCAACCAATAAAATTATAATATTCACCAAATGCAGAGAGTGGTATTCTATAGTTCCATTTCTCTAAATGTTAAGCTTAAATTTCAGTTTACTAAGAAAACTACCTGGAAGTGAGGTTCAGGGTTTCTACCGCAGATATGACAAGAATGGCGGTTCAGGCAAAATGATCTTTATGTTAAGACGTTTTTTAGGTAAATTTAGAATTAAACAGCATCTCTAACTGCATTCGTGGAGCTTTCGATTAATAATTAAATCTAAACGGTTTATTGCTCGGCACTTCAGAGTCATTGAAAACACCTATAGCAGGTAGGTGTTACTAAAATTTAGTGAAAGCCAATCACCGGCTTATGTTATAAACAGCACTAGAAATTTTGTCGTACTATACCCATCTTTTCAAAATTAGTATTTAAAAATTCCAGAAATCATCTTGTGTAGGTTTCCCATCAAAAAATCAATTCTGCCAACTCGAAAACATGTCTTATCGCGCGAATATCGTCGATAAATCCCTCGCCTCGATATTTTACGTGACATATTCTCCAGAATATCAAATATGTCTGGTATAAGACTCTCACTTGAAACACATCTAATTACCCAGATTAGATCACGAATTTTTTTTTTTCCATATCTCTTTATTTGCGATATCACTCTGGTCTTAATCCCCATTTCATATTCGCAACATCGTTCATTACCATCGGATTTTTTAAGCGCACGTTTCTTGGTGCGTGTAACCTCGAAGGGTTTTCAAGGAGTGGGTCAGGAATCGATCCTGTTGAAAGAGAGAGAAACTACACACACTATGCCTTAGGGGTGAAAGTTCCCCCATTTGCACTGTTATTTACAATTGGACAGAAGGAAAAGGAACGGTTTAAATATTACGAGGTTTTATGAAAAAGACAAAGTCGATCAGATCGTTATTAAATGAAGAAGGTGTTGCGCTTCTGGCATAAGAGAGATAAACTTATCGGTATTTACGGGAGATATTTGAACTCGGGGGACCTTCTACGAGACGAATTGATTATGCTTTCTCGTCGAAAATGCTGCAGAGATAAGGAATGAGTACAGGGAATCATACTTTAAGGAGTTTCTGAGGGATTTATAATGTTGGTTTGACGATCTATATGTAAGATATAAAAAAAAAGAAAATATAAACCCTAAATGCCACCAAAAACAGAAGAGCATCGAATATTTTGGCCACCTTGTAGATGTTAACTTTGATTGTACGTAGGTAGGTAATATTTTGTAGAGAAAAAACAAGAAAATAGTATATTGTGAAACAACTTTATTTTTTGATGTATTTAGACAGAAATATGGATTTAAAATTACAAACAATGTTATGAAAAGTAGAAAGACATTATTAAAAACAGTCTGGTGTTCAGTTTTTAGCAAAACGAAGTACCTAAAATCTGCCCCAGACGTTGCTTTACAATAGAACAAATTCAGAGTATAATAGAACAAAAGTAAGATAATTTAATAGCAAAAACAGAACAGAAAAGAATAAAAACATAAAACTAAAGTATAATAAAAGAGAAATGATTAAAATCAATCAAAATTAAATAAAGAAAAAAACATAATTTGAAAGAAAAAATTATAAAGTAAAAAATAAAAGACACATACCTAAGTGGATACTCTTTTTCCATAGGTAATCGTAGAATCAAAGAAAATAAAATAACAAAATAGAAAAGCAAACCGATAGAATTGAAAAATAAAAGTGAAATAAGAAAAACATAACAAAAAAAGTAAAATACAATGGATTAAAAAATATAATAGAGAAAAAATAACAGGAAGCAAAATGGTATAAATAAAATATAAAACAAAATTGAAAAAATAAATAAAACATACACAAAACAGATAAATAAAAATAGTAATTCTAATATCTAAGCTGCAAAATGGTGGAAGAGAGTTTGTTTTTTACCGAGAAAATGTCGAGACTAAAAATTCTCGAACACAACAAACACATTTCGCAGACGATGTGTATACGACATTTTTTGTGCAACCATAACAGATATTTGATAAAAATTACATAATTAAGTGAAAAAAATGGCCGTGGTCAACAAAATCCAATTTTTAGCCGACATAAAGACCCAAGTTTTAGCCGCTTGCACAAAAGACCTTTCTTTTTTTAAATTTGCGTCTTTAAGAAAACTATTATAACACTCCTTTGGGTGTCTTAGTAGCTATTATGGCATCTAGTTCTATAATAAGACATTATAGAACCCAAAATTACACTTTTTTAAATTGATGAAAGTTCATTTTCACATTGTGATCGTTATACAATTGCACGTTTAAAAAACAGCACTGTTTAGACGGCACCGATGTCATTGTAGCAGTTTTAGCGACAGATTTAGCATAGAAAAAGAATGAGACTTTCCCATTTTTTAAAGAAAAACAGTATTTTTGACCGTTACTAGCAGTAGCGGCCTTAAATGCGTTTTTAACGACCGCGGCAAAAAAAACAAATTTTTTTGTTCGATTTAGAGAGCTCAAAAGAAACCTGTTTTGGCCGGTTGCACAAAAAAACCTTTTTCTTAACTTGTGTCTTTAAGAAATCTATTGTAACACGCCTTTGGAGGCCGTAATAGCTATTACACCACCTAGTGCTATAACAGGGTATTATAGAACCCAAAATTTTACTTTTTTAAACTAGTAAAAGTTCGTTTTCACTTTGTCATTATAAAAAATATTATTCTTTGTGCCTTATCTGTAGCAGTTTTAGTGACAGATTTGGCATAAGAAAGATGACAGCGGTTTTGAACGCATTTTTAGCGACCGTGGCTAAAAAAAATTTTTTTACCCGATTTAGAAACTTCAAGAGTGGTCTGTTTTGGCCAATTGCAAAAAAAACTCTTTTATTTAATTTACGTCTTTCGGAAACCTATTATAGCACTCATTTGAATGCTTTAATAGTCATTACGGCACCGAGTGCTATAATAAGACATTATAGAACCCAAAATTTTACCCGTGGCCAAAAAAAAAAACACCAATTTTTTGGCAGCTTTAGAAACTTCAAAAGTAATTTGTTTTGGCCAGTAGCACAAAAAACCTTTTTTTTTTAATTTTGCGTCTTTAAGAAATCTATTATAACACGCTTTTGGAGGCCTTAATAGCTATTATAAGCATCTAGTGCTATAACAGAGTATTATACAGCCTAAAATTTTACTTTTTTAAACTGATAAAAGATTATTTTGACATTGTCATTATCAAAAAAATAGTATTATTTACGCGGTGCTGAAGTTACTGTTTGTGCCTTATTTGTAGCAGTTTTTGTAAAAGATTTGGCATTAAAAAAGATGATTTTCGGATGACAGCGGCCTTGAATGCATTTTTAGCGGCCGTGGCTAAAAAAACCCAAATTTTTTGTCCGATTTAGAGACTTCAAAAGTAGTCTGTTTTGGTAGGTTGTACAAAAAACATTTTTTTTTAAATTTGTGTCTTTGTGAAATCTATTACAACACTCCTTTGAGTGCTTTAATAGCCATTACGGCACCTAGTGCTATCACAGGGTATTATAGAACCCAAAATTTTACTTTTTTGAGGTGGTAAAATTTCATTTTGACACTGTCATTATAAAAAAAAATTGCATTCTTTATGCAGTCTTAAAATAATTGTTTGTGCCTTATCTGTAGCAGTTTTAATGACAGATTTGGCATAAAAAAAAATGATTTTCGGATGACAGCGGCCTTGAATGCGTTTTTTGCGGCCGTGGCTAAAAAAATCAAATTTTTTGGCCAATTTATAGACTTCAAGAGTAGCCTGTTTTGACCAGTCGCACAAAAATCCTTTCTTTTAAATTTGCGTCTTTAAGAAATCTATTATAACACGTCTTTAGGGACCTTAATAGCTACTATAGCATCTAGTGCTCTAATAGGACATTAGAGAAGCCAAAATTTTACTTTTTTAAACTGGTAAAAGTTCATTTTGTCTTGTCATCATCATAAAAAAAATAGCATTCTTTATGCGACGCTGAAGTCACTGTGTGTGTCTCATTTGTAGCAGTTTTAGTGACAGATTTGGCATTAAAAAAGATAACTTTCCCGAAGAGGAAAACTTGGCTAAAAAAACAAATTTTTTGGCCAATTTAGAGATTTAAAGAGTAGCCTGTTTTGTCTGGTCTCACAAAAGTCATTATTTTTTTTTTAATTTGCCTCTTTCGGAAACCTATTATATCACTCGTTTGAGTGTTTTAATAGCCACTTAGTGCTGTAATAGGTTATTATAAAACTCAAAATTTTACATTTCTGAATTTAAAAAATACGTAAAAAGCCCAAATTATGAAAAAACAGTATAAAGAACGTGTTTTTTAAGTTATTATGATTACGTTTATTTAGGAACGTGTTCTTTAATATACTATTTTCTCATAAAGACGTTAGTTACACCCCGTACACCACAAAAAAATTAAGTTTCCAATTTCAATTACTAGAAAATTTATGACTTCACTATTTTTAATGGTAGTTTCACTCAAGACCCCAATTTAAGACCTCGCCATATATCATCTACCATGCAATCAAAAATGCAATAATATCAATAAAATCCTGACAAGTGCATGCATAGAAATCCATAAAACAATCGTATTTATACTGCCACCGGCAAGTTCTCCATTTCCTTTGACATCTCAATAAAATTCTCGGATTTTGTTACTTGAAAACAGCTAGGTATAAATGCATTCCCTATTGTATTTGGTAAAATTCGAATAATGTCATGCTCCAAAACCAAAACAATATCCAAATCCAGTATACCGTATCCCCCTATTTTCGGCTTTATCCCTTCATACATTTAACGCTCCAATTAATTAATTCCCTGTTTGCCACTCTAAAAATGTTTCGAATTGCAAGCTAACCCCAGATCTAATCAATAAAATGCGTTTGAAACTCTTAACAAATTTCAAAAAAAAAGAAACAGAAATAATGATAAAATAACAATTTTAATAAATATAATATAATAAATATATAATAAATAACAATTTTCTAGATCAAAAATATAGATCGGGATTTAATGTCGCCCCCATTTTTAGAAAGTGATACGATTATTTTGCGGGTCACTGTGCAAGAGGAGCGTTTAACGAATTCAAAGGTCGCACGTGACTACTTTTACCCTTTTTACAAACAAACTAACTTTAAGATGGGCTTATTTCAACAACCCATCTCAACACATGGAAACGAAAATACTACCGGTATTATCTCAACTTGAAATTAGCTCATGACCTAACAATATGACAGTTGTGACAACTACCATTTTTTTATCATGGCTCTCTAGAGAAAATTTTTAGTTGAACTGCTTGAGTATTGCAGAAAAGCTAATGTTTTGCGATAAGTCTTATTTATAAAGCTGTGAATTTACGTAATATTATCACAGTTTATGTCAAGACTCCACTTTCGAGATTTTCCATGTAATAATAATATGCCTTCCAGTGGCATCAAGTTGGTAATTAATTGTCTGACATTGATACGTTTCTCAAGGCCTTTTTTTAAGTAGAGACGCTAGTAAGCCTTGAAATCCTCACATGTGATTGGTTCATTTTTTAAAATCAGCCAATCAGAAGTAAGTATGTTGTAATACCAAGGCTTACTAGATTATGTGTGGTAAAAAAATGTACCAGTCCCACCCTGGCATTGACACGTTTCTCTCACTCCAGTCCTGTACAATACTCGACGATAATTACCTTTTAATTGCACGAGAAAACATAGGAAATTCGAACTGACTCATAATACCACCACTACAGTCATTACAAAGATAAAACCTCCCAGATAAAAAGCCACAGGAAAAATAATTTCACCTTTAACCCTCCACTCAAATTCTAACCGAAATAAACGAAATTAAAGCCCCACATTAACAATTAACTGCGAAATTCCACATTGAAGCAACCCAAGACATAACCTCAAAATTTTTAAACAACTTACAGATCGTCTAATTCCATTTGGGAAAGTGACTTTCAGACACGTTTTTATGAAAAGTTCGCGTTTTTCGCTGTATTTTAAGTGAAAACTTCCGGGAAATCTACATATTGAAGCGATTTAACGTCAGTTGACACCTGAGAATACACCTGTCACTTCTAAGTTAAAACACGCGACTGTTGGTGAATTTTCGTTATCTAGATTGCTCAACCTGGAACTAGATAACAATTAAAAACGTAAATAAAGGTGAGTTTATTAAATCAAAACTAAATTAAATACACTAATTCGAGGTTAAACACTCGATTCAAGGTTGTGTTTATTTATTTTTCATCAAGCGCATACTGCCAACCTAAAATTTTACTTTCTGGTGTTTCCACACCTGTCGACATTTCTCCAAGTGGCACCAACCGAATTTTAAACGTTGATAATTCTATTAGCAACTGACAATTATTTTGTGACCTACTTTCTTTAAAACAGGGGTTTTCACGCGAATAAATAATTACTCACTTTCTAGTGCTCACCGTTTAATTTATTTGAAATTGCTTTTAAAAAAATGCGTATATTGTGTTGCATAATCTAGTCAAGATCCGTTAGGTTTGTACTAAGTACAGAATTATAGAAAAAAAACGCAATTTAGTTGAATGTTGAGACACGCAAACCGCTAAGTTGTACAATGACCTTCGTTTTTATCGCGCAGCGGTGTCATGTAAAGTTAGGTTGGTAGCAGTGCAAGGGCCTGACGACCAGGAGCGCAAACTTAAGAGGCGCAGTCAGCAAGTTTTCGGCTCTAAACAAAATGTCGCTATTAACTTCTAAATTTTTGTAGAATTTTGCCTCAAATATCCAAAATTAGCAAAATGTTTGTTTCTATTTTTAGTATTACAATAACAAAATCGCTTTTTCCTTTATTTATTTAAGAATTTTAAAAAATATCGCTTCTATTTTTCAAAGCTCATAAAATAATATTTCCGTATTTCGAAATTAGTAAAATGTTTTTTTTACCTTACAAAATTAGTTAAATATTGTTTTTGGTCCACAAATTCACAAAAAATGCCAATTTTCTATGTTTATTTATTGAAAAAAGGTACAAAAAATGCCTCCGCCTTCTAAAATTAATAAAATGTCGAATTTGGCTCAAAAAATTACAAAAGCAATGGTGTCTGGTGTCTAAAATTAGTAAAATACATCTTCTGACTTTTAAGCTTTGTAAAATGTGGCTTCTGACTTACAAAATTAGTAAAATGTTTATTTCTGTTTATAAAATTATACTCTTATTGATGTAGATCCTAAAAAAAAATTTTTCCACTTCTAAAATTAGTAGAATTACGTCTCTGTTAATTAAAAATTAGTGAACTCTTGTTTCTAGTTTTCAAAATTAATTAGTCGTTGTTTTCGATACCCAAAATTAAAAAAGATGTGTTTTTATACAATAAATAAAACAAAAATTAAAAATATTTACATTTAGCTTTTAAAATTAGTAAAATGTTTCTTCCTAGTTCTAGAATTACAAAAAACAATGTCGCTTTTGCCTTTAATGATTTAAAAAAATTAAAAAATATTGCTTCAAATTTCTAAAATTCATAAAATACTATGTTCGTGTTTTAAATTTATTTAAATGTATCTTTTAGCTTCCAAAATTAGTAAAATATTGTTTTCGGCTTCCAAAATTAATCAGTTATATTTCTGTACATTAAAATTTGTGAAATAACGCCTCTAGCTCTCAAAAAAAAATATTTTGCTCTTGGCTGGTACCTAATAATTCTAATTACGGCACTGGTTGGTAGCACTGTTGTGAAGTTTCTTAAAAATACATATATACAGAGTGGAATGTTATGATATTGTGGTTAGATATTTGACATTTAACCAGTGTGATTAAGGACATTAATACCGATCTGTTTGTAATTCATGCCGTTCTGCAAACATTTGATAAAACGACCCAATTCAAAGACCAGCGACGGCTCTATTGTGTCCAAATCCACGTACAGACCACTTTGAAGGTCCTTTGTTTGGTCGACAGATTAATCCTGATAGAGAGACTAGACAAAAAATTTAAAACCGCCATTTTTTAAAAATCTCCCATACGTCAAAGTCTTACCAACCTTAAATTTATCATCGCTTGATTATTAAATAATTAACAAGATTTGAAATATTAAGACACTAAGTATAGACTAATATTAACTATTAAAGCTGCCATTACAAAGTTTTGTGGTACAAGTACAAGTTTGCCAACTTTCCGAATCGTGGGTAACTAGTTTTCATTCTCTGCGTCTCCAATCTATAAATTGTGTTTTTTTGTTTTTGTTTCGTTGGCAAAACCTTGATGAAATATTTCGTATACGACACAGTTTATCTATAATGTTGGTCCGGTGTGATTTTTATCTTGAGGTTGGCACACGTGTATGTAATGGCAACCCTGAGTGTATAATTTGGTTTACAATTAGTAAAATGGGGGGCGCATTTTGCTGACGAGAATGTAAGTAGCTTTGCTCGCACTTTATCGAAGCCGATGTGACAGCAGTTCCTTTGACGTTAAGTCTAATTACGTATAAAATACCGCCAACCTAACGGCGAGAATGCCGCTTCAGCGTTTTACCGTTCCACTTTTACCCTATTACTCACCTCACTTTCAAGGGTAATAACTCAAATTAGACAATACAAAGCAGGTATTCAAGAGAGGCGGTTTAATTTCAAATTTACCGCGAATGCCAATAGCTGAGAATAAAATTCGAAGTTGGCAACCCTGCCAGACAACAGCAATGGCCGACTTAAGCGCATTACGTGATTTTCTAACCTCAAAATACTGTGAAACGACTCAAGAAACGGTTGTTGTTACAACGATAAATGGATGACCAAGAATAAACGGATTTTTTTGAAATAGTGGCGTTGAAATTTAAGTTGGCAACCCTGCCAGACAACAGCAATGCTTTATGTGATTTTCTAACCTCAAAATACTGTGAAACTACTCAAATAACTGTTGTTATTACACTGGTAAATGGATGACTAAGGTAAGTAGGAGGCGTAGCTCTGTTGAATATTCACGCTACCACAACACAGTTTACTTACCACACAGCTACTGTTAAGGAGTTTTGTGCCCTTCTTGTCGTGCAGCAGTTATCATTGCAGACGGCCCCATCAGCGGATCCAATACTCCCTCTTGGTGGCGGTGTTGCACACACATGTCTACCTCCCGAAGCCCCCACGTACTCCACACTTGGACTGGTGCATATACTATGCCGACATTGTCCTTTGCGTAAATTTGGAGACACAAAACCGACGCACTCTTTGCCGCACTGTGTTCCCTTTTCCTGTTGGTACGCACAGGTTTGATAGCTTTGGCACTGCATTTCTTGAAGACTGGAGTTGTTGACACATTGTACCTCCTTTTGACCTTGACTTGTAACCGAACTGCTTGAACTCGATCCAGGACTTGATTTAGAAAGTTGGTACCCGTCTTGGTATTGGCAACACTTAACCCGATTTGGAGTACCCATATGGGAATATCGGACACGTTGGTACTGAGTGGAGGAATATGGAATTGGGAGTCGGTAGTGAAACGCTAAGTCTCGTCGCATGTAGGGGTCATTAGCGTTGAATTTTGGGTATCTTTCAAAGGATTGGTAGTTGTAGTAGGGTTCTTGTTGTTGGGGTACGTACCGTTCGACTGGCATATGTGCATTTGGGGGGATATATCGGTCAGTTGAGACAAACCGATCTGAAGGGTTTACATAACGATCATTGGGAGGGTAGTACTGATT
This sequence comes from Tribolium confusum, assembly GCA_029207805.1. NCBI lineage: Eukaryota > Metazoa > Arthropoda > Insecta > Coleoptera > Tenebrionidae > Tribolium > Tribolium confusum. The sequence goes on along the minus strand of JALGAY010000007.1, from coordinate 1,680,944 downwards.
CCGGTGATGGTATCTATCATACCGGATTTTCTTAGGTGAGTACTTTTCTGTTGGGGAAGGTGAAAGTGGAGGTGGTGGAATAAACCGTTCAGGGGGAGGTGCTGTATTTGTTGGAGAAGGAAAAGCATTGTTAGGGTAGTAGTCAGGACTTGGTGTGTTTCCAGGTGATTGTGGAGGTGGTACAAATCGGTCACCTCCTGGAGCTGGAGATGGTGGTTCCATATAGGGTACTCGATCTTGTGTCGCGAACCTTTCCGGGCATGGAATCGCAGGAAACCGTTCTGGAAGGTACTGTTCGTACCGGTTTTGGAACCGGTTACGTTCCGAACTTGCTGATCTTTCACGGATTTTATACATATCGCTCGATTTGCTTCTATGTCGTTCCGTCGGCGTGTAGCAGACATTTTGTGTGGAATTGTGCCTATCGTTGGCACTGAAGTTCTCCCCTTGGTATCTTTCGGAAGTTTTGTCTTTGTCGTGATACCTGTCGGTGGGTGTACTCGTCCGGGAATACCTGTCGATGGTGTGCGTGTGGTACCGGTCGAGACTTCCTGGGGTGTACCTTGTAATGGGAAAAATTTTATATAAGAGCTAGTTAGAGTGTTACAACCGTGGAGGGAAGAATAAAAGGAGTGGTCATGCCCTATACCGGTTAACTCGTTTTTGGTCGAGGTACAAACCCAAGACAAATTTATGATATTGTGAAACGTCTATAAACGGTGTTTGTGCAACGACCACGATTCCTCCTTCTACGATACCAGCTCAATATACCTTTCTGGATACCTCTGACACGTAGCGTAATGATGAAACTGCGTTCTTTCTTCTGTAGGTTGAAGTCGTTCTGAAGAAACGGATGTTTGTGGCCGTTCACCGAGAGGATACCGTTCTGAGACTCCTTGGTATCTTTCTCCTGATGGTAGTCGATCCGAATTGCTTCTTTCGGATCCAAATCGATCCGAATAGCGATCAGTAGGATCGAGAAGATTTTTATCGCTAGCATAGCGATGATCTGAAGGAATACAACCGACAGGACATTGCAAGGACGGCGGTACCGGCGATTGAGATGCATGCGTAATCTGTCTTCGGCCATAATCTTCTTCAACAGGCATTCTGGAGGCCCTGGCCCCGCTGTCAGGACATCTGCAACAATAACATACATAGAAAAGTGGCGTCAATGGCGGAATATTTGTTGGGAGTTGAGTCGGCTTTAGCGCCGCTAATCGATACGAGGAGTCTGGCTAACGGCTGTTATTTATTTCAGTTTAGAGGTTCTGCCACATTGACAAACATAAACTATTTCATGAATCAGTTCTGGAATTGCCAACGGCGTTCCTCAATTAATTTTAACGATAACTAATCGAAATTTAGACTGTACCAATCGGAACTTACTAATTCCACCTTCACCAAGATTACCTACTAACAATTTGAATTAAATCGACCGAAATTTAACCAAAGAAAACTTAAAAGCTTACACTATTCACTCCCAAATCCTATTTCATCTCACTCAACTGATTTTAAACAGATTTTTTTTTTCAAAATTTTAATAGATTTATTTTGGTAATTATGGCCATCTTTAATTATTATTAAAAACTTTATAAACATCTTAAAGTAAGAATATCAAATTAGATTAGAAGCAGAACAACCGGATCATTGGCATGGTTACTTATTTAACCTTCCTGGAGTGGATAAAGCCGGTCCACTCAGAGATTATTAACTGTTTTGTCGTAATATCTCAATTTCTCGATTCTGAAATATAATCAGTCTGTTGTTGTTATCTCTAAAAAAAATGTGATAAAATTCTTGTATTTATTTACAATAACTTATCAAAAATCCGCCAACAAAGATTAGTTTCCAGTAGAATGAAGGTAATATCATTTTGAAAACTAGAGGACGGTGAAACCCTCAATCGTGTCTTAAAATTACTTTCAAGAAAAATCTTTTCTTCTCGACATTGACGTAAATCTCATGTTTGTTTTGAGAATATTTGAGTGAAACTTTTTTATTTGGAATTTTTTATTCAAATAAATTAAATTCTAAGGAAGCTGTATCGAGCCGAAATGGAAGTAAAATTTGATTATATTTCTTAGTTCATTTCATGAAATTATATTTTTTTTGTGAAAGAAATGATTCATCTGGGTTATATTTTAGAATATTTCCAATTTCCAGTGTCATTTCTCATTTAAAAAAATTGCTGAGATATAAAAAATTAGCCAGTTTTGGCCTTAAATCATTTTTGTGATCTTAACTTTGATATTCTGTAATTGGAAGTGTTTCTTATTCCTAAAATCTTTGAATAAGGCATAGAAGAAAGAGTGACATGTGTTACAATAAGTTGAACAAAAATTATTTAAAAAAAACTCGCAGCATGTCATGAGAAAAAATTGCCTAAAATCAAAAACAAATTTTGTTTGTTTTTCCAATTTTTTCGCTCTAAAATTAGTAAAATATTGTCTGCGGCTGCTAAAAATACTAAGCAATGTCTTTCTTGTTTTACAAACATCCTGTTTAGCCTCTGAAATTAGTAAAATTACTACACTAAAATGAAATAAAAGGAAATTCTAATAGCAAAATGACGATTTCTTCTGATAGATAAACAAACGAAAATTTCTAATTTAAACCTTGAGAAAAATTTATTCTGAAACAAAGACATCCCGGACTTGTGGTTCATAAAAGTAATGAGTTATTTAGTGAATTTATCGCTGCACTATTACCAACTTTATACTCCCAAAATCCACCAAACTCTCATAAGAAGCTTTCAAAGTTTAAATAGTGGTAATAATGGCGTAAGCAATCTAATATGACATCTGCCATTCCAAAAACTTTATCTTGCCTTAATCACTGAAATTATTAGCATTTTTTACCAATTTAGAAGCTGCTCAGCGTGGAAAAATTTTAAAATTTCCTTCACATTTCACATGATACGCTTTGTATTCAGAAGCCGTCTGTTCTCCGAATTATTATTCACTATTTATTTGAGAAAATGGCTTGAATAAAAACAGAACTATTAACCCGCTTTCAGGGAAACACACCATTGTTGCCAACCGTTGCAAACTAAAATAACTGCGATTGATTAACTCATAGTTTGCGAGAATTTTTAGGCTAATGCGTTTCCCCGAACTTAATTACATTATTTTGTAGTGGTTTTTTACCCTAAACAGATATCAAGCGATCGAAAATAAATTCACACCAAGTAGGTTACAAAGCACAGCTCTTAACTAGCAAATATTTATTTAAAAAAATTCTAGAATACCGCTAAATTACAAAACAATTTTTGCAAGTTTTGCGTTTCTAAATTAAAGAAAATTATTAAAAGGACTATAAAGAATTTTGTGCAGGTGTCCCTTTGCCGTTGTTATCGCAAAGTTATTATTAAAATTGTGTCATTTTTTTTAGTAAAAATTTATAAAAAGACAACAAAACTAATTTTCAAGTCTGAAGAAATAATTGTAGCAATTCTAGAAGCAAGATACGAAAGTTATTAGCAATATATAAAACAGTAAAGACAACGATGACATTGTTTTAGTAGTTTCAGTAACCGCAAGCAATATTTTACTAATTTTTTGAGCCAGAAATATTTATTATTAATATTTAAATCAATTTATACAAAAACAACATTTTTCAATATTGGAATACAAAGGCTTTCACTAATTTAGTAATTTTGAAACTTGGAGACAAAATTTTACTAATTTTAGAAACTGGAAGCAATATTTTATTAATTTAGAAACCAAGATAATACACCCGACCGCAAAATTAACCGGACACAAAGTTTTTTGGAAAAATTTCAGTGACGAAAATTTGAATCAAAATAATTTTAATTGAAAATGTGCAATGAAGAATATTTAAATTAAAATCAAGATAATTTTGAGTAATAATGTTCAAAAATAAATATTTATTTACAAATTAAACAAAAATTTGATTTTGAGTAGCAAAACAAAGCAAAACAAAATTAAGAAAACTGCAAAAAAATGGTTTCAGTAGCGAGTATTTCCTCCTCGCGCTTGAATTACAGCTCTCATTCGTCGAGGCATACTTGCAATCAAGTCTGCAATCTCATCTTAGGCTATTAGCTCCCACTCATTCAGCAACGCCTGTTCCAGCTCAACTGTTGTATGAAACTCGCCGTAGTTCTGTCTTATTTTTTTCCCCAGGTTGTCCCATATGTGCTCAATGGGGTTTAGGTCAGGGCTCATGGGTGGCCACCTTAGCACCTGAACATTAACGTCGTGAAGGTACTGAGGCGTAATCTGGGCTGTGTGAGGGCGCGCATTGTCGTGGATTAAGAGAAACTCTTCCTCTATGACGCAAAAGGAACCACATGCTCTTGTAAACACTCCCTAATGTACCAGTCAGCGTTAATGCTACCTCACCGTACCGTTACAAGAGCTGTATCAGGCTCCAAAGAAATCCCTCCACATACCATTACACCTCCACCACCAAATGCTACTCTAGGCGCAAAGCAACACTGGGCATACCGTTCCCCTGGGCGTCTAAATACTCGATGACGACTTTCAGGTGAATACCTAGTGAAACGCGACTCATCCGTAAAGAGAACGGAGCTCCATTCGTCCATATTCCACTCAACATGATTTCGCGCAAATTCCAATCGCTGTCTGCGATGCTCTGCGTTCAACTTAGGGCCAGTAGCAGGTGAATGTGATGTCAAATTATTTTCCTTCAACCTTTTTAAAACAGTATCAGGAGAAATCATGGTTCCATGAACATCCGCCAGTCTCCTGACCAAAGCTGTAGCAGGAAGAGTCCGTTATTGCAGCATTTGTAATGAAATCAGTCTTCCACTTCATTTGTTACTCGTTTTCTGCTTTGTCCAGGTCTTTTGGAATAGGAACCAGTTGCCCTGAATCTTTGTATCGCATCGGATACTCTGCTTTTATGAAAGCCAAGCACATTTGCAATAAATCGTATGCTGCGTCCATCATGTTAAGCAACAGCCTGGGCAGCTTCTTCGGGACTCATTACAATATAAATCGCTTCTACAACAAATCTCTTCCCTAAAAAGCCAAATTAAACAAACCAGAACCATCTATCGATACAAGTTTGACAGACGTGTAAAACAAACAAAACCTTTCTGATTGAAAGCCACCTAAGAAAATAGGTACAAACCGTAATCTGCGTGATAGGAATTAACCCAAAAAACTTAAATATCCTTTCTTTTAGTTGTTTTTTATGTGTACCTAGCCATATAAAATCAATGTAGAGAACGTTTTCGCAAATTTACGGAACAAAAATCAAGTGTCTGGTTAATTTTGCGGTTGAGTGTAGTTTTTACTAATTCTTCTAGTAAATACAAAACCAAATTTTTTTTCTAAATACTCGTGGCGCAAATAATGAAGATAATATTTTTTACTCATTATTAAATTAAAAAGAAATATACAAAAACAATTTTTTTACAGTTTGGGGAGTTGAATGTCCTATTTTACTAATTTTGAAGTACAGCAATAAATTCTCTACATAACTTATTACTTTTATGGACCACAAATTCAGGATGTCTTTATTTTAGAATATGATTAAAGAGTAGATAATTAGAACTTTATTTCAAAACGTATTTATTGAAAACATCAAGCAAATTAAAATGTGATTGGTTGTAAATTTTCCACTCAAGTACTTCACCAGATTTTATGTGAATTTTTATGAAAATTTCAGCGAGTTTCCTCTTCTAGACTCATCAAATGTATTTTATTGATTCTTAGTTTACGATTGCAGTTCGAGAACAATTGAGGAAATCTCAGTTTTCGGCTTTTATTTCTTCAAATAAATATCGTAAAGTTGTTGGGTTTGCAAAACTGTGTCAATCGATTTGAAAATTAAACAAAAACGCAATTTTAAAAACTGTTAGAATTCTCGAATCGGTTAATTACGCATGAAAATAGCTTTTACATCCCTTATTTAATTAGAACAAAACAGTGTTTCAACCTTAAAGAAAATTTCAAATTGGGAGAAACGAGCCACCAAAGTCCTCGACAAGTAATTACGCAAGTTAAACTAGAGCAGACAAGACCATGAGTCGGAGAACATCCACTAAAACATCGACTAAAGACGAGAAATTACCAAGCGTTCAACAGAAGGAACGGCATTTAACGAAATTTGGAGTGTAATGGAGCGGAATTTTACAGGTGCGAGTTGACTGAAGTTTTTCGAAGGTTTTCTCGTTATTCTCACAAAATTTGAGGAGGAAAATAATGTAATAATCAGTTTAAGAGTTTTGCAAAAGAAACCAGCTCTAGGTTGATGCCAGCAAAACAATGTCAAATAACAGCTATGAGGAGAGATTCATAAAATTCGTAATTCAGTGTGGTAGAGTAACTACATTATTTGGTATAAATCGCGAAATGTGGTTGATTCTGAGTTACCCTGTAGATTTGTTCTACGATTATTTTCTAGGTGTGAAATGTTAAAATAAGACGTTTTGTGGCCATAGAAAAGCGACTGTTATGATTTATTTCCCTGTCTGGGTTTTCTTTAAAGCCTCGAGAGAGTTTCCGCAAGATAGCTCACTGATTAGGAGGCGACGATGAACCTTTTGTGAACTGGGAAGTCGGTGGTCAGCAAAAAACTAGCAAAGGAATTTTTAGTGAAACGAAAATTGGAAGAAAAGGGACGATTTGTCACCGATAGACCATTTAACCTTAACCTTCAACTGTGGAAGGGTGAGTGACAAATTAAAAAGACGTGACAGATTAAAATAGATTTTTAGAATTTTTTAATTAATAAACGTTTTATAATATTATCTCTTTTTGGCAAGTCACACCTTAAATTGCTGAACGAAATACGAATTTGCTATTAATTTGTTGAATAAATATGAAAAAAAAATGTTGCAATTATTGAATTAAATGAGTTAAAATTGGGGAGATTAGAGTTTTAATTCGGTGTTGGCGATTCGAATCCACTGTCTGTCTGTTATAATTGAATTTACTAGATACTTTCTTTCTTTTAGACTGTTTTCAATACAAAAAAAAACTGTTTAAAGCTTTGACTATCTTAACTAGATACACAATAATCTGTCTTGATTTCCCCCAACTGTTCCCAAAACTGTCTTAATTAAAAACGCCAACAATTTTTTTATACATCATATTTTTCATCCCTCAACTGTCATGAGAAGAACGTAATTAGAAGAACTGTCTTTATTTAACTTAATTAATGTCTTAATTACTAATATTCCCATTGATAGACTGTCTTTACTAATTACTCTTAACTGTTTTAATTCAAATAAAAGGAATTTTTCTCCTCCTCTTGATTGTCTTAATTAAATTTAAAAAAATATATAATTTCCGGTTCTGAATTATCACCAGATTTACAATATTTCTTCTTTTCTATCTCTTAATTATTTTGACTGTCTGTAATTAAATTAAATAAATAAAAAATGCCTGTCTTAATTAAGTACAGAATCTGTCATCACTGGATTCCAAAAAAATTTTTTTAAAGTCCCAAATAACGTAATTAAAAAATATCTCTTTTATGCTTTGTATAGAGTCTTTATGGTAGAAATTTTAAATATTTTCAATTTTTTATCAATCAATTATTTTCGACATTTCTGATCACAGATCGATGGCGACTTTTAATATTTATTAAAATATCGAATTTGCAAAAATTTAACTCTACAAAACATTTTCGGAAAATGAAACCAAAAATTACCAACTGGACTAATAAAGAGTGTAATAAGATAAAAAAATATCGTAATGTAATTCAAATCTGACTAAATTTGGTGGTGTTAATTTGCGGACCCCCAAATTTTGGGGATGATTAGAGTTTTAATACGGTCCTGGAAGCGTTGATTTCCAATTTTTAGTCACACACACTGCGATAAGATACATTGTAAATAGTTTTTTCTCTTAGTTTTTGTGATTACGTACCAATTTTCACGGACGTTCTTTGTTCGCTTATCAGTTTTCGTCAAGAAATTGTCCGGGAAAGACGTGTAAAGATCGGTCTAATTTGTTTAAATAAATTAAATTGTGGCGCGTATTCGATGCAGTTTGTTATTGTGAGAAAATGTGAGACTATTTGAGGTGAGTTTATTTAACGTACCTCCTGATTTTCGTATTTTTTTAAACAAAAGCTTGAAACAATTTTGTTTAAACATTTCAGGTCATTTTTGTAGTAATTTGCATAATTTATGTAATACTGTGATTCATTTATTAAACACGCAAAATTGCCCTGATGTCACAGTGACTACGTAACGCTTTTTTTTTGATGTTTTTTCGCCAATTTACCGCTTTGTCTTTGTGTTTCAGACAGTCCAGTCGTGCAACAACTCCAGAACGGGACACATCGCAGCCCTTTAATAAAGCTAAGTACCTTTATTTATTATTAATAAAACAAAATATACCGGTTTTGTTTAAATTATTTTTGCGTATTAAGATTTTAGCAAATCTAGAAATTTTATTTTCTTATATTATCAAAGTAACAAAGAGATAAACAATTTTTCTATTATTTTATTTGTAATTTACCCTGTTTTAAAAAAATAAACTATAAAAATGAATTTCTTTTTTATTGGGGAGGGGCGGGGGGTTTTCAGGAACATCGCTGGAAATCCGGATGAAAGGTAAGTCCGAAAGAAGCAGAGGGGACTCGCCACATAGGGCAGAAGAAGAAGCACCAATTTCAGGATTAAAGGTGGGTTCGAAAGAAGCAGAAGGAGGGATTTTGTGTGGTAAAAAAACAGTTTTAATTAGGACTTGATTATTGTAATATCATTTTGTAAAAAAATTGTTTATCTCTTTTTTTTTAATTTTTGAGTCAGTTTTTTAAAATGTACTTGATTTTTTTAAATTTAATTGGTGAGATATGTATAAAGAGTAGCAAAAGCTTTCAGTAAATTAATTAATTAATCAACTAAATCAAGTAAAAGCATTTGCTAACTTTTTATGCATTTTAATAATTGTTTATTTATATTTTTATTAATTATTCTTTTTAGTTTTCAGGTGCTGTTTAGAAATCTATTCACTCCAGACCCAGTGCCAGAGACAGAGCCAAAGACAAATCCAGACCCAGACCAGAGAGCACTGGCAACACCTGCTATAAAGGTCAGATTTTTTCATTATTTTCTAAAATACATTTTAATCTAATTAGATTAAAATATATCGCGGGTCTTAAAACGTTTTAATTAAATAAAAAAAGGGAGATCAACAATTTTTTAATTTTTTTCTAAATTTACTACAAATATTTCACAGAAAATTAAACTTTAAACACTAAAATTACGAGCATTTGTAGAAAGCCTTTTTTTTAATATTCTCATTTAGAATTCGATAATTTTTCCGGTTGAATAATGTCAAAAAACGTTGTTGGCAACACTGTAGAGATTCTTTTAACAATTTGAGTATTTTTTGTTGTTGTTTAATTATCTTTTTTATTATCCAACCAAATTTAATAAATCAATTTTGTCATAATCAGTAACAGTTTTATGAAAGTCTTTTCAAAGCTAAACTGAAAGTGTTCAAATTATTTTTCAAAACTATACAAAATGCTCATTTTATTGTTTTATTTGCGTATACAGGCGGTTAAACTAAAAATGGTCACAAAGATGTACAATTATTGTTTAGTACATCAATAAATTTAATTGTGTTTTATTTATCCTTTTCCTCTACCCTTTAAAAAAAATAAATAAATAATAAAAGTACTTCCTTCCGTTTTATTGGGGTTGGGGAGGGTAGGTTCCACGGACATCGCTGGAAATCTGGATTAAAGGTGGGTTCGAAAGAAGCAGAAGGAGGGGATTCGCCACTCATCAGTTGTGGCAGAAGAAAATTCCACAAAAGTAGGTTTTTATTACGGATTTTTTTTATGCTTGTACAGTTTATGATGTTGCAAAAATGTTGATCTCTCTTTTAATTAAAAATTTTTGACATAAAATTTTCAATTGCGTTTAACGATGTCCTTTCTTTTTCTGAAATTTACATTTAAAGTTCAGTTTCATATTTTAATAATTCCTGTGTTTCACGTTTTAAAAAGGTTTTTATCTATTTCAAGCCTTCATATTTTGATTCTAATAATTTTCAGGTTTCAGGAATCATTTGTTTCAGGTTTAGTATTTTTTCTGTTTTAGGTTTAAATATTTGTTTCAGGTCTTAATATCTTTGTTTTAATAATTTTCATGTTTCAGGAATTATTTGCTGTAAGTAATCTGTCTTTTTTCATGTTTAGTAATTCTTCTGTTTTAAGTTTAAATATTTTTTCTCTTTCAGGTCAAAATGTTTTGGTTTTAATAATTATGTTCATGTTTCAGGAATTATTTTTTCAGGTATTTATTTTATTATTTACAGGTTTAGCAATATTTCTGTTTCTTGTTTTAATTTTTTTTTCTCTCTTTCAGAGGTGTAAATATTTTAATTGTAATAATAATTTTTATCTTTCAGGAATTATTTTTCAGGCATTTTAGGTACTATTTTCAGGTTTAGCAACATTTCTGTTTCTTGTTTAATTTTTTTCTCTTTCAGGTCTTAATATTTTGATTTTAATAAAAAAAAATTCGTTTCAGAAATTGTTTTTTCAGGTACAGTAATTTATCTGTTCCTTGTTTTAATTTTATTTTTTTTTAAGTGTAAATATTTTGATTTTATTAACAATTTTCATGTTTCAGGAAATTATTTTTTCAGGTATTTTATTATTTTCAGGTTAAGCAATATTTCTGTTCCTTGTTTTAATTTTTTTTTATCACTCTTTCAGGTGTAAATATTTTGATAATAATTATTATATTTCAGGAATTAACATTTTCAGGTATTTTATTAGTTTCAGGTTCAGTAGTTTTTTTGTTTCTTGTTTTAATTTTTTTCTCTTTCAAGTCTAAATATTTTGGTGTTAACAATAATTTTTATGTTTCAGGAATTATTTATTCAGATATTTTATTATTTTCAGGTTTAGCAATAATTCTGTTTCTTGTTTAAATTTTTTTTTCTCTTTCATATCTTAATATTTTAATTTTAATAATAATTTTTACGTTTCAGGAATAATTTTTTTCAGGTTTAGTAATTTTTCTGCTTTTGGTTTTAATATTTTTTCTCTTTCAGGTCTTAATATTTTGATTTTAATAATAATTTTCATGTTTCAGAAATTAACATTTTCAGATATTTTATTCTTTTCAGGTTTAGTAATTTTTCTGTTTTAGGTTTAAATATTTGTTTCAGGTCTTAATATCTTTGTTTTAATAATTCTCATGTTTCAGGAATTATTTACTGTAAGTAATCTGTCTTTTTTCATGTTTAGAAATTTTTCTGTTTTAAGTTTAAATTTTTTTCTCTTTCAGGTCAAAATGTTTTGGTTTTAATAATAATTTTCATGTTTCAGGAATTATTTTTTCAGGTATTAATTTTTTTATTTACAGGTTTAGCAACATTTCTGTTTCTTGTTTTAATTTTTTCTCTTTCAGGTCTTAATATTTTGATTTTAATTAAAAAAAAATTGTTTCAGAAATTATTTTTTCAGGTACAGTAATTTGTCTGTTTCTTGTTTTAATTTTTTTTCTCTTTTGGGTGTAAATATTTTGATTTTGATAATAATTTTCATGTTTCAGGAATTAACAATTTCACGTATTTTATTCGTTTCAGGTTTAACAATAATTCTGTTTCTTGTTTTAATTTTTTTTTCTTCTTTCAGGTCCTAATATTTTAATTTTAATAATAATTTTTTCGTTTCAGGAAATATTTTTTGCAGGTACAGTATTTTTCTGTTCCTTTTTTTAATTTTTTTTTGCTTTTGAGTGTAAATATTTTGATTTTAATAATAATTTTTATCTTTCAGGAATTTTTTTTCAGGCTTTTTAGGTACTACTTTCAGGTTTAGCAATTTTTCTGTTTCTTCTTTTATTTTATTTATCTTTCTTTCAGGTGTAAATATTTTGATTTTGATAATAATTTTCATGTTTCAGGAATTAACATTTTCACGTATGTTATTCATTTCAGGTTCAGTAATTTTTCTTTCCCTTGTTTTAATTTTTTTCTCTTTCAGGTCTAAATATTTTGATGTTAATAATAATTTTTATGTTTCAGGAATTATTTTGTCAGGTATTTTATTTTCAGGTTTAACAATAATTCTGTTTCTTGTTTTAATTTTTTTTCCTCTTTCAGCTCCTAATATTTTAATTTTAATAATAATTTTTACGTTTTAGGAATTATTTTTTTTTCAGGTTTAGTAATTTTTCTGTTTTTGGTTTTAATATTTTTTCTCTTTCAGGTCTTAATATTTTGATTTTAATAATAATTTTTACGTTTTAGGAATTATTTTTTTTCAGGTTTAGTAATTTTTCTGTTTTTTGTTTTAACTTTTTTACTCTTTCAGGTCTAAATATTTTGGTTTTAATAAATCATTTTTTCAGGTATTTTACTTTTTTCAGGTTGAGTAATTTTCCGGTTACAGGTTTTTAATATCTTTTCAGGTCTTAATTAATAATTTTTCTGTATTTAGTTTTAATAATTTGTTTGTTAGTTAGTTAATTTTTAAATAGATATTTGTTTGAAACGCCAGCTTTGTTCATATTTTAAATTTATGTATTTTTTTTTTAACTGAATAAAACTGTTATTTTTATTAAACTCTATTTTCTCTTTCTTCCTCCTAACACAAAGTTATTCTCTTTCAGCTAAATGTATTTATCAATTAATTCTTCAATTCTTTTCCCTAATTTTTCAGTATTTGCAGACTTTATTATACAAAATTTAAGTATATTATTATGTATTACTTTATATTTCGTATTCAAAATTGAATTACTCAAAAATTAATATTGTAATTTAAAGTCCTGTTTAATCAATTAACCAAACAACTATCATTAAATTTATGAATTGTTTTAATAAACAAATTATTGTTTAATTGGCGTTAGACGAACCAACTCTATTAAAAAAAAATTCCTACTCACGTTTCTCCATTTACAAACAAACCTATACCTGCGTGTTTACAAAACACAACTTGCCAAGAATTAAGCCTGAAGCCGCAAAATTTACTAATGAGGTAAACATTAGGGAGAGCACGATATCATTAGCGAAAATTAATTTCATTCAGCACAACATTTATAGACATGTAGAGAAGCTAAAGAAATTAAAAAACGAAGAAAACAAGCAAGTTTATTAATAAAGGAGTTGATTACAAGATTTTTTCGTTAAATTCGGCATTTTCAAATTCGAATATTCCCGCCCAAATTTTAGGTTAGACTGCACATGCGCAATAACAATTTTAACAGTCTGAAACCTCTATTGCGCATGCTTACAACAGCTGTTAAAAAATAAATGTACTATTTGTTATTAATTCAGAAAAATAAATAAATAAAACATTCTCATCTTTATAAAATATCAAAAAAGAAGCTGTAAAAACGCAAAATTAATTAGTTTTGTCGTATTTCAGTTTATATTTAATAAATTTCTCTGAAAACTGACTCATATTTTCAGGCCTGAAACCCGACAATTTCAGTTTAATCATTAGAAAGTTCAAGGCTGATCACTGATCAGATGTCGTTAATGCAAGGAAAAAAACATTTTTTACTATATAAATTATCGTATTGATCGTTGTAATGATAAAAGTATTTTATTGCCGAAAATTTCAATTAAATACCAATATCAACGCTTCAAATAAAATATGCCCGAAATGAAAACAATTAAAATTGATTTGTTTCCTGCAATTGCTACAAATTGACACAATTTATTTATTTTCGGGGAAATTCACGCTTTAAGATTGGTAGCCTTAACCTAATTCGATTGTTACACCTGATTTAATGAGGTCTGAAGGCTATAAAACATGTTTCAATGTCAGTTGTACAATTTGAAATACTAATTTTAGATGTAGGAAACAATAAAACTGGTTTTCATTAGTAAAATGTCAACAGTTCAATCATAGAAATCAATATTGCCAACATTAGAGTGAGAAAAGCGACAAAAAATGTTATTTGCATATACTACATTTAACGGTTGACGTTTGTGGCGCCAAATTTAAACACAATATGCAAATTTACATTTACAAATGGCTGTTGGCTCAAAAAATTAGTAAAATTTAACTTCTGGCTTTCAAAATTGAAAAACAATTATTATTAATTTAAAATTTATTCAAAAATATTGTCTTTTTTTCTAAATTTAATAAAATTTAATCTGCGGTTTTCAAAATTAGTAAAATGTTATATTCTACTTGCATAATTAGAAAACAATGCTTTTTTTATCCGTAAACGTTTTGCGCCTCTAAAATAAGTTAATATTAATTTAAAAAATACAATAAATGTCGCCTTCAGCTTCCAAAATTGTTCAATATTAATCTCAGTTTCTAAAATTAGTAAAATACGCCTCCGGTTCCTAAAATTAAAAAAAATTGTACTCTTGTCTGGACTGTTATGAAAATTTAAAAAAAAATATCGCTTTAGTCTCGAAAAATTTGCAAATAATTGCTCTAAATTTTTACCGCTACCTAGTTACGGTTCTGGTTTTAAAACTAGTAAACTGTGATATTCTGCTTTCAGAATTATAAAAAACTATATTTTTTTCGTTATTAATTAAACATTTGAAAACAAATCTCTTCCTTAGTTTCTAAAATTTTTTAAATAACACTTGCAGTTCTTAAAATTAGTAAAATAACACCTCGAATTTTCAAAATTAAAAAAAATATGCTTTTATCTTTTTATTGTTATAAAAAAAATAATTTCGGCCTTAAAAATTGATAAAGTAATGCTTCTAGATTTCTAAAACTAGTAAATGTATCCTTCGGCTCTAAAAAAAATCAAAAATCTTGCTTTAGACTTATAAAATTAGTAAAATTTTATCTCTTTTAGAAATCAATGTCGTCTTTGTCTTCACTAATTTAAAAATTATTTAAAAATATTTTCTACGGCTTTTAAAGTAAAAAAATTTTTGCTTTCGGTTTTAAAAATTAGTAAAATGTCATCTTCGGCTCCCAAAATGAGAAAAAAATGTCGTCCTTGTCTTCACTAATTTAAAAATTAATAAAAAGTATTTCCTGCGCCTTGTAAAATCAATAAAATTTTTACTTCAATTTTAAAATTAGTAAAACGCCATCTTCGGCTGTTAAACGTAAATAAATGGCACCTTTGCATTTATAGTTATAAAAATTAATAAAAAACTATTGCCTTCGGCTATAAAAAATGTTAAAGTACCACGCTGGTGTTTATTATTATAGAAATGTTAATTCTGGCTTTTGAAATTAGTAAAATGTCACCTTCGGCTCCCAAAATCTACAAAAAAATGGTTTATTTGTCGTTTACAATTAAAAAACAGTTAAAAATGTTACTTTCGGCTTCAAACATTAGTAAAATATTGTAAAAAATTATCAAAATTAAATATTTTTTTTTATATTGTAGTCTTATTATACTTTCTCAACTTAAATCCTCATGCAGTCACAGTTCAACAAACTTTGCCGCCATCTTGTTAAACACACGACTTTTAGCCATTTTGTTTTGCCAATTAAATTTACTAGACAAAGTGATGCTTTATTGCTTTCCGCTGTTAAAATTCCGCTAAGATTCTGACATCATAAACTAAAATCAGTTATAGGCAACCAGTTTTACCTCTAGTTGTATAAATTATTGCATATAACTGATTGCATTTTATGACGTCAGATCTTGGCGAAAAACAAATTTGGTTCTTCAATTGGCTGTTAAAAATCACCACACTTGACTCAATTACTAGCAGCTTATTAAATTAGCACTGTCAATCAGGTTTTATTGTAATAATGTGATTTATATTATAAATAAAATAAATGTTAAAATTAAAATTTTAATCAAATGATAATATTCCGTCAGATGTGTCAAATTTGGCAGTTTAATCTCCTCTATAAATTTCCGTATTTCGTATTAAATAACGCTTATGTTAATAAATTATTTGCAATATATTGTTATAGGTCCATTGGTAAACAGTTTAATGCACATTAATGACACAATTTCAAACCTGTTGTACATAATTTAAATGAAAGCTCTATTCTTGACATGTTTTAAGCGAAATTTCAAGTACATTGCTCTTGAGCTTGATATGTTTCACTCTCTCTGTGTGATAGCTACACGGTTTTGTTAGAGGTCAAAGTTGAAAGTATTGTAAAAGCTTCTAATAACATTCCTGTCAAAAGTTTATTACTGTACTTAAACTCGTTTTTTTACAAATTATAACAAAGTAACTGAAATTTAATTTTTTTTTTCTCCTTTGCTTAGTGTTCACCGCTGATAACACGAATCGTTTGGAACTTTAAGAAAATTTAGTAGCTAAAATTGATTTATAGAATGCCGCGAGATGGCGCATTACAAATGTCATTTCAGACACTGAAAACCTACTTTATGCTGTTTATACAACAGTTATATTGATTATCTCAATTTAGTGACATGTTTATTAAATAATGCACGATTCTGACACTACTAAAACTTAACTATCAATATTTTCATATGCAAATGAAGGAGATTTGCATTGCTAATCAGAGAAAATTGACTTAATGTTTGATAATATTCAACAACCATCTCAGTGGGCTTGTGTGCCAAGAATCGATTAGAGTTTTTTTTTTAACGCGGGCTTTTTGAAATTAACTTGGATTGTGACAGTTAACTAGATTCAAATAAAAACGTAATGAACTTTAATACAGAGTGTTTTAATCAAGTTTATGACAAAAAGTTATAAAAACTTATTTCACGCTGCTAAGCGCTTAGACATAATTTTAAAAAATTTAAAACTATTTTAGAAAGCTAACAATGACACCAATCAATAAAGAAAAACATTGTTTATTCAAAAAGCAAAACAATAATTTATAATACCGTGTTAAAACAAATTGGTAAAATATAATAATTTAAAAAATGGTGGATGCGCCAAGCAAAATTAAATAAAAAATTATTGTGGCCTTATTAGTAATTTTACAAGGTTAACAAAATCACTGATCAATAGAGAAAAACATTGTTTATTAAAAAAACAAAACAATAACTTATAATAACGTGTAATAACAAATTGGTAAAATAAAGTATTTTGAAAAATGGTGGATGCGCCGGGTAAAATTAAATAAAAATTATTGTGGGCTTATTAGTTATTTTAGAATGTTAACAAAAATACTAATTAATAGAGAAGAACATTGTTTATTTAAAAAGCAAAACAACAATTTATAATACCGTGCTATAACAAATTGGTAAAAAATAATAATTTAAAAATTTCTGGATATTATTGTGGCTTTATTAGTTATTTTAAAAAGTTAACAAAAACACCAATCAGTAAAGAAAAAAATTGTTTTTTTAAAAAGCAAAACAATAATTTATAGTACTGTGTAATATCAAATTGGATAAAATATAATAATTTAAAAAATGGTGGATGCGCCGGGCAAAACTAAATAAAAATTTATTGTGGTCTTATTAGTTACTTTAGAAAGTTAACAAAGACACTATTTAATAAAAAAGAACATTGTTTATATAAAAAACAAAATAATAATTTATAATACCGTGTTATAACAAATTGGTAAAATAAAGTATTTTGAAAAATGGTGGATGCGCCGGGTAAAATTAAATAAAAAATTATGATGAGGTTATTAGTTATTTTAAAAAGTTAACAACAATACTACACAATAGTAAAAAGGATTGTTTATTTAAAAAGCAAAACAATAATTTATAACACCGTGTTATAACAAATTAGTAAAATAAAGTATTAAGTATTTACTGTAATAAATTTCTATATTGTGGTCTTAATATACTCTGCTCATCTTAAACCCTCATGAAACCAACAAACTTTACCGCCATCTTGTCAAACACAACGCAGAACTTTTTTTTTCTCAAATGATAATCTCAAATTTTGATTATTAATTTCTACTAAATACATAAATACATATAACAGTAATTTAATAAATACATAACTCGATTTTCATACAGTTTCTCTTAAATACAAATAATGTTGCAAAAACAAAACCTAATCAACCTTCCACTCTTATTAAAAATGTTGTAAAAGACATTCTCTTTCGAATAGAGCAAAACCGGCAAAAATCTATGAACTCTCATTGCAACAAAATTTTATTTCAGGTTTTCATTACTTCCCAATATTTTATCTAATAAAATCATTATTGTTATTAAAAACTGGTATTTTCTTGACAGGTGTAAGACATGACATAACCTATATAAGTGTCTTCTAACAGACACTTTAGAATAAAAATCTAGTAACTTTATTATCAACTCAATCAGTATTTGTTGATCACAGTGAGGAAATCACTGTCTATAAGTTGGCTACACTGCCGCCAAAGTTTGTTGCGGTTACACTTTTTGACTTTACAAAACTCTAATTAACATTATTACTCCAAAAAACAGCAAAACTCATTAAATATACAGACAGTGGAGTTGCTATTTGTTCCAAACTACTAAACTTAATTAATCATTCAACTTGTTTTATTTTCTTCAAAGATAAATCCAATAATTATCTCAGAATTTAAGAGCTGTTTTTTCATTTATGACTTTATTAAAAAATAAATAAAACAGACTAGGAAAGTCTATTTGTAGAAAATGAAATTTAGGAAAAAATCAGTAACGTTATCAAAATTTTAATTTTTGTACTTATTTGAGTCAATCAAACGCTTTGTTTGAAATTTTGCAAATCATATTTCAAGCATTTCTTTACTCTTTCAATAAATACAATTTTGAAATATGGTAATGTTATAAACAGTTCAAAATAACAATAAGAGAAAGAAAGCTTCGCGTAAATAGTTCGAGAAAATACTAAAATTTATGAGCTTTAAGTCTTATAGATCGATCTAAACTAATGACGTCATTGAAAAACATATGATTATATAAGCAAGTGGAGTCATTAACCCGGCAGTTAGTGTAGAACTCGACAGCGATTATAACGAGCGATATTCTTAGAAACAAAGCTATTAAACTGACGGCGATCGTAGTTATTACTGTGACAATATCAAAAAATATTCTTGTGTCTATTCGTGTGTAGCAGAATTAAATTATTTCTTATTACTCCAACTCCTTAATTAAAAAAACCTCAGAAAAATATGTTTTCTGTCTGATTCATCTTGTAAAATGGCCATCACTCTAAAATTGGTATCAATTTATCCCCATCTAAAACAATTACCTCCGTTCAGTTCCTCGAACTTATATAAGGGATTTTTAAGACGAGGGATGTCTTCTAGATAGGAAGTGCGATAAGACGAAACGATTTTCTGACGTTCGCACTGGTCTAGAAAGCACATAATAGCGGCTTGATGAAGGCTTAAGAAACCCACCATAATATCACCGAATGACACACTAGCATAGATCCTTGAAAACTTGCTGAAATTTCATTTTATTTCTTTAGCAAGTTTTAATGGTCACGCCACATATGGCAGCTATTTCCGTTTTTACCCTTAAAATAAGTTTTTTAATGATCGGAGAAGGGCTAAAACTTATTTTTTTCTCACAACAAATCGAAAAACACGCAAATAACAAATTATAACATAAAATGTGACAAATGTTAAAAATCAACTCGACCTATTTACAAATTGTAAATGGGATTTTTCGCTGAATTAAGGTTAGGGGTAATTCCCCTATGACAGGGATGTAATTGGCTGGCTCTTGCCGTTACTCTTCGCTTTTTCATGTCAGCAAAAATGTCATTTTTTAAACAGCTAAATCAGCAAAGTTATTAATTTAGAAAATTTAGTAATATCAAATAGAGAAATAGAAACTAATTATTAAACAAAATGTCAATTATTAATGTTTCAGTATTTATTATTTCAAAATTGTTACGAATTATTTAAAAAAAAATCAAAACACATCCGGAATTAGCTCGTGATTCTGAGAAAAATTCATAACATCCATTGATTAGAAATATCAGATCCAGTCAACAACGATTAAAACCGTGTCAAACACTCTCTTTTTGTCAAATTTCACATTAGTTATTTTTAGGTGCCATTAGTGTCAAAATTGATGTCTGTTTTGTTTTTGTCGCTAATTTGTTTATAGTTTTAATTTATCAGAATTTGAAATTTTTCTAACTGTGCCTAGTTTTAATTATTTTGTAAGTCCACAATTTTACAGTTTTGCTATTATATTGTTTATAATTTTAGAAATCTGCATTGTAAAAATTTTACAAATTTTCAAGTGTATAAGATTCTTTTATAAAACGGAAGTCTAATAAAAAAAAGTGGGTAAACGAAAACATTCAGTCCTCAAGTGCCCAACTGCGTGACCTTTATATACTAAAACAGAGATATCCTCAACTAGATGACATCTACAAAGAAGCTAAAAAAGCTCATAGGAATTTGGTTGCCACTACCAAAAATCAGTATCTTCAATCCAAAATAGCTATCTCTAGTAATTCAACTAAGTGACTTTGGATAATCGCTAACCAAATTTCGGGCAACAGTAATTCAGAAAGACATAGCAATATAACTCTAGAGCACAACAACGGTGTGTTATGTGACGACCCAAAGCTGAATGCAAATAGATTCAATACTTATTTCAAAAATGTTCCTATTGAAATTACTAATCAATTAAATCAATAATCAAGTGTTTCAAGCTCTAGTTCTAGTGCGAATGATACTATAGAAAGTACCATGTTTCTTCTTCCTTTCAGTAATGATGAACTATTAAACTTGTTAAACTCTAAACTTAAGAGCAAGACGTCATCTGGACCTGACGAAGTGCCGATATACATTATTAAAGACGTATCCCTGCCATAGTTTCTCCGTTAACGTATCTTGTAAATCTGTCATTTGTTTGTGGCAAATTTCCTGAAGCTTTGAAAATCGGTAAGGTTATCCCAATCTATAAAAAGAACGACACTCATGCTATCGAAAATTACAAGGCCTATTACCTTGACTTCGGGTTTTTCTAAAATATTTGAGTATAGCTATCTTAGTCGCTTGTGTAACTTTTTAAAGATAACAAATGTTATATCCGACAATCAGTTTGGATTTCGAGAAAAATGCTCCACAAAAATGGCTTTACTAACCTTCTATGACAATATCCTAAAACACATTGATGCCGGTGAATGCCCTATTGGGATTTTTTGTGATCTTAGTAGGGCATTTGATTGCGTAGATCATGCTAAGCTACTTAACAAATTGAATAATATAGGTATTAGAGGTGTAGCTCTGGAGTGGATTAAAACTTTTTTACAGAACAGAAAACAATACGTTGAACTTCCGGGAAAAGATTCTTCTGAAAATGTACAGTCAAACCTTGTGGAACTAAATATGGGTGTTCCTCAAGGATCTGTACTTGGACCAGTCTTATTTATTTTGTTTATTAATGACATTGAACATCTCTCATCAAAGGGATTTATAATACTTTATGCACATGATACTGTAATTATTATTTCTGACAAACTAGATATAATTCTGAAAATAAAAGCTCAAGATGCTGTAGATAATGTTTTTAATTGGTTTAATACTAATAAATTACATTTCAATGCTGAAAAAACTAACTGCCTGCGCTTCCATGTACCACAGAATTGTCCTATCCCAATAAATGTAAATGTTACTAATAAACAACTAGTTGATACCAATAGCACTAAGTTTTTGGGAATAGTATTTGAAAAATGTTTAAATTGGAAAGATCACTGTGCAGCCTTAATAACCAAAATGTCTTCTTTGACATATATGTTCCGAGTGCTAAAAGATATTCTTAATGTAAAACAACAAGCAAGTTTACTTTGCTCAAGTTGATAGCAGACTTCGCTACGGAATTTGCCTATGGGGAAATTCTTCGATGGCACTGGATGATTTTGTTTTGCAGAAAAAATTGTTACGGGTAATTTTTCGTTTGTCTAATAGACAATCCTGTAGAGATATTTTTAAGGAGTATAGAATATTGACGGTACCTTCTCTCTTAATTTTCGAGATGGCTGTTTCAATTTATTCCAATCGACATAAGTTACCTTATGTAAGCGATGTGCACATGCTAAACACCAGACAAAGCAACAACCTCTCTATTCCTTATACTAGATACAACATAGTCAAAAATTCCCTACGTTGCTTAGGTCCCACAATATATAATAAGTTACCTAGCGAAATTAAAAACTGCAAAACTATTACATAGTTTAAGCTCAATCTAAAAAACTTTTTAAGTACTAACACATTTTATACTTTAAATGAGTTTCTCTTATCATGAAAGTCTCTGTTTTCTGTTTTGACGTTTCCTGTATACATATGTCTGTATTTTTAAAGGAATAAATACATATTATTATTATTATTATTATTATTATTATTTTATACAAATTTACAGTTCTATTTCAGAAGATATACAGTTTTTAGTTGTGTTATTCTGCGAGTCTACAGTTTTACATTTCCAATTCTATAAATTTACAATTTTGGAAATTGACGTCTCTAAAATTTTACAAATCAACAACTGAGCAAAGTCCTTTTCTATAAATTTATAATTCTGTTTCAATAAGGTGCAGTTCGAGAAATCTATAGATTTAGAGTTTTATTATTTTACAAGATCACAATTTTACAGATTCACATTTTTACAAATTTAAATAGAATTTTAGAATTCTGAATATACATAATTCTACAAATCTGTAAGTTTCAACGATTTTTTAACTCTAGAGTTTATAATTTATTAATTCTATGGCTTTTTGATCAAAATTTTTCCAAAAAAATTGTAAAACATTATCATCAACTGTTTAACTACAGTTTTTACAGTTAAAATTTTATAATTTTTTGTTTTAGATTTTACAGTGTCTACAATTCTATAGATTTACAGTTTTATACATTTAAATAAAATTTTAGAAATCTACAGTTTTGAAATTCTACAAATTTACAGATGTGGAAGGTCTTTTTCTACAAAATTCTAATTTTTTTCTAATAGAATACAATCCGAGAAATGCACAGTTTTACAGTTTGCTATTATGTTCTTTATAATTTACAGTTAATTTTTATAATTACAGTTCTATTTCAGTAGATATACAGTTTTTAGTTGTATTATTCTGCGAATCCACAGTTTACCAGTTTCACAATTTTATAAATTTACATTTTCGGAAATTGACGTCTTTAAAATTTTACAAATCTGCAACTGTGCAAAGTCCTTTTCTACAGATCTTTAACTCTGTTTTAATAAGGTGCAGTTCGAGAAAAATGTATAGATTTAGAGTTATATTATTTTACGAGTCTACATTTCTACAGATTCACAATTTTATAAATTTATAAAGTATTTTAAAAACCTACATTTTAAAATTCTACAAGTCTACAGGTGTAGAAAGTTTTTTTCTACAAATCTCTATTTTTTTTCTATCTGTGCTTAGTTTTTGTGAGGTTACGATTTTACAGTCTTGCTGTTGCACTAATCTGTACATTTTAGAAATCTACGTTTTAAAAATTCTACAAATCTACAAGGATCTAAGGTCTTTTTCTACAAATCTGAAGCCTTATTTTTATAAGATTTAATTAAATACAGTTCTACTTTTGTTTTACAGTTTTATTATTTTGTGAGTCCTCAATTTTACAGATTTACTATTTCATAAATTTATAATTCAAATAATTTACATTTCTAAAATTTTATAAATCTACAAGTGCATAAGATCTTTTTCTATAAATCTATAATTTTGTGTTAATAATATATAATTTGAAAAATCTACAATTCTACAGCTATATTAACTATTTTTTTACTCCACATTTACAGTTTTACAATTCAAGTAATTTATATGTTTAAAATTGCACAAATTACAATAATTGTATAAGATTTTACGATTTTGCAAATTTATGATTCTAGACATTCACATCTTTAAAATTCTACAAATCTACAAGTGTATAAAGTCTTTTTGTATTAATCTGTAGCTCCATTTTATTTAAATAAATTTTAGTTCGAAATTTACAGATTTGACGAGTGGACGAGTATACAATTTTACAGATTCACAATTTTACAAGTCTGTCATTTTCGCAATTTACGTCTTTAAAATTTCACAAATTTACAGAGATTCAAAGTCTTTTTATACAGATCTATAATTTTTTTCTAGGAGAAAGCATTTGAAAAGTGCTGATTCTGCGAGTCCACAATTTCACAATTTCTGTCAAGACAGAGAGATTTATTATTTTGCAAATCCTTAATTTTACAGTTTTACAAATCTATAAACGGACAATAGGGTCTTTATCTTTAAATCTATAATTTTGCTTTAATAAAGTACAATTTAAAAAATCAACTGTTTCAGAATTGTATTATTTTTTACTCTACATTTTACAGTTTTACAATTCAGGAAATTAGAAGCTTTCAAATTGCACAAATCTACAATAATTAGGCAAGGTTTTCTCTGAAAATTTATAATTTTGTTCTCATAAAATGCAATTCGAGGAATTTACAGTATTTTTTAAAAGTATTTAATTCTACAGTTTTACAATTTTATATGTCTGTAATTTTATAAATTAACACTTTTAAAATTCAACAAATCTGTACCTATGTGTACAACAAAATTTTCTTCAAATTTTCAGTTGTATAACTTAACGTTTTTGTTTTTTGTTTTAATTCTACAGTCTGTAGTTCTCAAATATTACAATTTTAGACTTTGTTTATAGTTCTACAAGTTCCACAATTCTAAATGTTTTGTATTCAACAAGATTTTTAGTTTTAAAACGTCACAATTTTTCAAATTGCTAATTCTACAGTTTTACAGAAACACAGTTGTAGAAATTTACAGTTCTTACAGTCTTAACATATTAATTTTAAAAATTTATAATTTAACAATTTCTAAACACTATATTTAATTCTAAAATTATTGAATTAATAATGTCATTTTTTAAACAACTAAATCAGCAAAGTTATTAATTTAGAAAATTTAGTAATATCAAATAGAGAAATCGAAACAAATTATTAACCAAATATCATTGTAAATATCAATTACTAAAGTTTCAGTCTTGATTATTTCAAAAAAATGCAAAACACTTCCGTAGTTAGCCCGTGATTCTGAGAAATATTCATAACAGCCATTTATTAGAAATATCAGATCTAAAGGGTCGGTTTACAGAAAGTGAATTAAATATTTAATTGCGATTAATTTTTAATTCACAATTAAATCGGCTTTCCTCGGGTTTCATTGGTCAAAATCAGCATTTAATCGCGAATTAAATATTTAATCGCAATTAAAGTTAATGCCACCTTCTGTAAACTGGCCCCCCCAGACAACGACAATTAAAACGTGTCAACCACTTTCTTTTTGTCAAATTTTACATTAGTTATTTTTATGTTAGTGTCAAAATTTATGTCTGTTTTGTTTTTATAGTTTTAATTCATCAGATTTTGACATTTTCGCGTTTTTCTAGTGCATTTATATCCAGAATTGGCCCGTATTTACAGCCTCGAAAGTCAACATTGTTACAAATTTATTTTAGATAAACTGTTTAATATTAAACAATTTAACATTTTCGTAAAAAGTGTTTGTTGTTTTAACGCCAGGTGGTATTCCATTTAATTATTCGATGCTAATTCACTCAATATGTTAGTTATGCAGTTCTGTGACAGAATTCATTAATATTTTATGAAAATTAATTTATCTATTGTGCTCTTTGAGTCAAACAGAAAATTTATTTGAAAAGAATGTAAATTCATTATTGCTAAATATTATTATTATAGAAAAATTCTATTGTAGTCTGTTTAAAATAATTTGATTTCAATTGTTTGCTCGATTCTGTGATTTTACAATGATTTAAAAATTACGACAAATACCATATTCAAATAATAAAATTTTAAAAGTGTAGAATTTTGGATTTGAAAAATATGGATTTTTTTAATTATAAAATTATAAACTTACAAATTTATATAATTTTAGAATTAAATATAATTTTTAGAAATTGTTAAATTATAAAATTCTAAAATTAAAACTGGTAATTTCCAAAACTGTGTTTCTGTAAAATTGTAGAATTAGCGATTTTTAAAATTGTTACATTTTAAAACTAAAATTTTGCCGAATACAAAACATTTAGAACTGTAGAACTTGTAGAACTATAAACAAAGTCTAAAATTGTAATATTTGAGAACTACAGACTGTAGAATTAAAACAAAAAACAAAAACGTTAAGTTATACAACTGTAAGTTTGTAGAAATTTTTTTTTAACACATTTGTAGAATTTTAACAGTGTTAATTTGTAAAATTACAGATATATAAAATTGTAAAACTGTAGAATTGTAGACTAGTAAAAAACACTGTAAATTCCTCGAATTACATTTTATGAAAACAAAATTATAAATTTTCAAGGAAAATCTTGCCTAATTATTGTAGATTTGTGCAATTTGAAAGATTCTAATTTCCTGAATTGTAAAACTGTAAAATGTAGAGTAAAAAATAATACAACTCTAAAACAGTTGATTTTTTAAATTGTACTTTATTAAAGCAAAACTATAGATTTAAAGATAACGACCCTATTATCCGTTTATAGATTTGTAAAACTGTAAAATTAAGAATTTGCAAAATAATAAATCTCTCTCTCTCTTGACAGAAATTGTGAAATTGTGGACTCGCAGAATCAGCACTTTTCAAATGCTTTCTCTTAGAAAAAAATTATAGATCTGTATAAAAAGACTTTGAATCTCTGTAAATCTGTGAAATTTTAAAGACGTAAATTGCTAAAATGACAGACTTGTGGAATTGTGAATCTGTAAAATTGTAGACTCGTCCACTCGTCAAATCTGTAAATCTCGAACTAAAATTTATTTAAATAAAATAGGGCTACAGATTAATAGAAAAAAACTTTCTACACTTGTAGACTTGTAGAATTTTAAAATGTAGATTTCTAAAATACTTTAAAAATGTATAAAATTGTAAATCTGTAGAAATGTGGACTCGTAAAATAATGTAAGTCTAAATCTATAGATTTTTCAAACTGCACCTTATTAAAACAGAGTTATAGATCTGTAGAAAAGGACTTTGCACAGTTGCAGATTTGTAAAATTTTAAAGACCTCAATTTCTGGAAATGTAAATTTATAAAATTGTGAAACTGGTAAACTGTGGATTCGCAGAATAATACAACTAAAAACTGTATATCTACTAAAATAGAACTGTAATTATAAAAATTAACTGCAAATTATAAAAAACATAATAGCAAAACTGTAAAACTGTGCATTTCTCGGATTGTATTCTATTAGAAAAAAAAATAGAATTTTGTAGAAAAAGACCTTCCACATCTGTAAATTTGTAGAATTTTAAACCTGTAGATTTCTAAAATTTTATTTAAATGTATAAAACTGTAAATCTATAAAATTTTAGACTCTGTAAAATCTAAAACAAAAAATTATGAAATTTTAACTGTAAAACCTGTAGTTAAACAGCTGATGATAGTGTTTTACAATTTTTTTGGAAAAATTTTGATCAAAAAGCCATAGAATTAGTAAATTATAAACTCTAGAATTAAAAAATCTTGCCTAATTATTGTAGATTTGTGCAATTTGAAAGCTTCTAATTTCCTGAATTGTAAAACTGTAAAATGTAGAGTAAAAAATAATGCAACTGTAGAACAGTTGATTTTTAAAATTGTACTTTATTAAAGCAAAATTATAGATTTAAAGATAAAGACCTTATTATCCGTTTATAGATTTGTAAAACAGTAAAACTGTAAAATTAAGGATTTGCAAAATAATAAATCTCTCTCTCTTGACAGAAATTGTGATATTGTGGACTCGCAGAATCAGCACTTTTCAAATGCTTTCTCTTAGAAAAAAATTATAGATCTGTATAAAAACACTTTGAACCTCTGTAAATTTGTGAAATTTTAAAAACGTAAATTGCTAAAATGACAACCTTGTGGAATTGTGAATCTGTAAAATTGTAGACTCGTTCAATCGTCAAATCTGTAAATTTCGAACTAAAATTTATTTAAATAAAATAGGGCTACAGATTAATAGAAAAAGACTTTATACACTTGTAGATTTGTAGAATTTTAAAGATGTGAATTTCTAGAATTATAGATTTGCAAAATCGTAAAATCTTATACAATTATTGTAATTTGTGCAATTTTAAAAATATAAATTACTTGAATTGTAAAACTGTAAATGTGGACTAAAAAAATAGTTAATATAACTGTAGAACTGTAGATTTTTCAAATTATATATTATTAACACAAAATTATAGATTTATAGAAAAAGATCTTGGGCACTTGTAGATTTATAAAATTTTAGAAATTGTAAATGTTTTGAATTAAAATTTATGAAATTGTAAATCTGTAAAATTGAGGACTCACAAAATAATAAAACTGTAGAACAAAATTAGAACTGTATGTCTCTTTAATTAAATCTTATAAAAATAAGACTTCAAATTTGTAGAAAAAGACCTTAGATCCTTGTGAATTTGTAGAATTCTTAAAACGTAGATTTCTAAAATGTATAGATTAGTGCAACAGCAAGACTGTAAAATCGTAAACTTACAAAATAATAGAACTAAGCAAAGTTAGAAAAAAAATAGAGATTTGTAGAAAAAAACTTTCTACACCTGTAGACTTGTAGAATTTTAAAATGTAGATTTCTAAAATACTTTATAAATTTATAAAATTGTGAATCTGTAGAAATGTGGACTCGTAAAATAATAAAAGTCTAAATCTATAGATTTTACAAACTGCACCTTATTAAAACAGAATTATAGGTCTGTAGAAAAAGACTTTGCACAGTTGCAGATTTGTAAAATTTTAAAGACGTCAATTTCCGAAAATGTAAATTTATAAAATTGTGAAACTGGTAAACTGTGGATTCGCAGAATAATACAACTAAAAACTGTATATCTACTGAAATAGAACTGTAATTATAAAAATTAACTGTAAATTATAAAAAACATAATAGCAAACTGTAAAACTGTGCATTTCTCGGATTGTATTCTATTAGAAAAAAATTTGAAATTTGTAGAAAAAGACCTTCCACATCTGTAAATTTGTAGAATTTCAAAACTGTAGATTTCTAAAATTTTATTTAAATGTATAAAACTGTAAATCTATAGAATTGAAGACACTGTAAAATCTAAAACAAAAAATTATAAAATTTTAACTGTAAAGCCTGTAGTAAAACAGTTGATGATAGTGTTTTACAATTTTTTTGGAAAAATTTTGAACAAAAAGCTATAGAATTAATAAATTATAAATTCTAGAGTAAAAAAATCGTTGAAATTTACAGATTTGTAGAATTATGTATATTCAGAATTCTAAAATTCTATTTAAATTTGTAAAAATGTGAATCTGTAAAATTGTGAACTTGTAAAATAATAAAACTCTAAATCTATAGATTTCTCAAACTGCACCTTATTGAAACAGAATTATAAATTTATAGAAAAGGACTTTGCTCAGTTGTTGATTTGTAAAATTTTAGAGACGTCAATTTCCAAAAATGTAAATTTATTAAATTGTGGAAATGTAAAACTGTAGACTCGCAGAATAATACAACTAAAAACTGTATGTTTTCAAAAATAAAACTGTAAATTTGTATAAAAGAATCTTATACACTTGAAAATTTGTAGAATTTTTACGATGTAGATTTCTAAAATTATAAACAATATAATAGCAAAACTGTAAAATTGTGGAGTTGCAAAATAATAAAACTGTAAAATTGTGCATTTCTCAGATTTTATTCTATAAGAAAAAAATTATAATTTTGTAGAAAAGAACCTTCCACATCAGTAAATTTTTAGGATTTTTTAAAACTGTAAATTTTTAAAATTATATTAAGGTTTATAAAACTGTGAATCTGTAAACTGTGGACTCGTAAAATAATAAAACTTTAAATCTATAGATTTCTTAAAATGTACCTTATTAAAATAAAATTATAGATTTGTAAAAAAAGACATTGTCACTTGTAGAGTCAGTGTTGTAGATTTGTGACATTTTAAAAATGTAGATTTTCACCATTGTAGATTTAGAAAACTGTAAAACTGTAAACTTGTAGACTCACAAAACAACTGTAGAACTGCAGCTTTATAGATTTCTAGAAAAAACTTTGTACATTTGGAGATTTGCGCAATTTATAAGACGTCTATTTCTAAAAATTATAAATTAGTAAAATTATATGAATAAATCAAAAATTATAGAATTTTGACTGTAGAAACTAAAGTAGAACTGTTGATACTAGTGTTTTTACAATTTTTTTGTAAAAATTTTGAACCAAAAGCTATAGAATTGATAAATTATAAACTTGTAAAACTCGAGAGTTAAAAAATTGTTAAAATATACAAAGTTGTAGAATTGTGTAATTATAAAATTGTAAAATTTAAAAATTTTAAGACTGTAGTCTTGGTAAAATTGTGAAAAAATAAAACTGAGTGTTTTGAAAAACTGCAATGTTGTGAAATATCTAGAAATATTGTACTCTCATATTTTTAGTAAAATAATAGAATATAAAGCAGAACACCTCATCTGTCAATAATAATAATAATAACAATAATAGAAAGAACAACAGCTTATTTAGGATTGATTTTCATTTTCTTTCATGTAATATATATTAGAAAAATAAAATCTCAAGTTAAAATGTAATGTTTGCAAGGTTAAAAGTTGTAACAGACCCAAGAAATTGTGTTGAATAAATTATAAGTTGCAGATAAACTGCATAAAACTCAGAAACAAAGAATTTTCCAAGTTTGTATCGTGCTGAACTCTAAACCGTTCACGTGATAAAATTATGTTAATATTCAAGAATTTTTTTCAAATTAGTTTTTTAAAAAAAAAAAATTCTCAAGTCCCTTATTATCCCACTTCTGATTCAAGTCACGTGACCTTCGGTCACATGTCCCCAAAAAATCATCTCCTGCATCAACCCCACTTATGTTTATTAATTAGGCAGCTTACCTGTGACGGTCGCCGTGGTGATCCGTGATGGCGGCGCCAGGTCTACAGGGGGGCTACACCCCCCAGCCCCGCCTACCACATGCCTCAGCCGCTTCCGCTCCTGCAACATAAACACGTCCTGAATCCGACCCTGTAAAAAATTTCCGAAAATTTACTTCACTAATACGAGATCCCCACCAGCGCCGACCACACACTTATCCATAAACCGTCACTCATGTAAGCCCCACTGACACCCCGCCGAGGAAATTCCGACCCAGTTTCGGCCCCGAGTATACGCCTAAAGCAGCACAAAATGGCGAAGGCGCTGGGTTGAAATCCCCTCAATGTCGGCGGCAAAGCGGCCGCTGCTGGCCCCCCGATGGGGCCCTCGAAAGCATGCTGGACGCGTATCGCACGCACTGGGGCGATGGGCGCCCCCGGGGACACTGAACAATAGACGGCACACCAGCTACCTGTCAAACACTCACACGGACGTCGCGACAGACGCACTAACAAAGCACGAAACGGCTCGATAAGGGCGTGAAACGAGATGAGGGTGATTAGGGGGTGGATAACACATAGAAAACACTTTTATGGAAATGCATTTAAATGAAAATTTTGGAAATATCGCGACGAGGACAACCACTACGCGACATACATACGGACCTATAGTCACCAGAATCGATGTGCGCGCGAGGGTTGATTTGGGGTGGGGAGTTCAATGACCAAGTAGGGGGAAATGGCGGGTCTTTAGAAAAATTACACAAAAATCAACTCATTTTTTATCATTTATTAAACAAAAAATTTCAAAAAATAAAACTTTTATTAACAATAATAACAACAAATTTAATAACAACCCTTAAAAAATATTCTAAAATAGTTATTAGCCAATTAATTTATTAATGTATTTCAAAAAAAAGAGTTTTAATAATAATAATAAATAATTATTTTAGTATATAAAAGAATTAACACAAGAGTTTCGTTACAATATTTTTTCGTTGATTGCACTTGATGACAGCTTACAAAAATGCAAAAATAATTATTTCTAATTTGTTAAAAACGGTTTAAATTATATCTCAATAATCAAAAATATGTCTCTATTTTTTAAATTTCTTGTAAAAAATATTAAAAATCAATACCAATTTCAGTTGTGTACTTATTTCGTGTTGAGGAGAGTACATGTTTCATCCATTTAAACGTCAGTGTTATTGAAAAATCAACTAATTTAAATAATAAATAATGGCACTGAAACTCATTCGTCAGTGACGTCACATATATGAGATTCATAGATTATTTTTAATTTTTTACAGTCAATATTTACATTAGATTTTCATTTTAAAAAATATTTTTTTTGTATACATCAAATACCCATTTATTATACTATTGAATTTTAATTTCGGATTTAAACTGCGAATTGGTTGTTTGGTGGATGAGTGGATTTATTAGCTCAAGTACCAGTCAATTGAGCAGATAATTCACTATTTGTGACATAACAATTTTGTTAAATTAGGGGTTCAGTAAAAGTAAATAATGATTGTTAGAAATGGTGGATGCGCCGGGTTAAAATCCAATCAAAATATATTGTAGCCTTATTAGTAATTTTAAAAAATTAACGAAAGCACTAATTGATAGAGAAAAACATTGTTTATTTAAAACACAAAACAATAATTTATAGTACTGTGTTATAATAAATTGGATAAAATATAATAATTTGAAAAATGGTGGATGCGCCGGGCAAAACTAAATAAAAATTTATTGTGGCCTTATTAGTTACTTTAGAAAGTTAACAAAGACACTACTTAATAAAAAAGAACATTGTTTATTTAAAAAACAAAATAATAATTTATAATACTGTGTTATAACAAATTGGTAAAATAAAGTATTTTAAAAAATGGTGGATGCGCCGGGTAACATTTAATAAAAATTTATTGTGACTTTATTAGTTATTTTACAAAGTCAACAAGAACACCAATCAATAGAGAAAAACACTGTTTATTTAAAAACCAAAACAATAATTTATAATACCGTGTTATAAAAAATTGGTAAAATAAAATTTTAAAAAATGGTGGGTGCGCCGAGTAAAATTCAATAAAAAAATTATTGTGGCCTTATTAGTGATTTTAAAAAGTTAGCAAAAACACCAATCGATAGAGAAAAACATTGTTTATTTAAAAAGCAGAACAATAATTTATAATACCGTGTTATAACATATTAGTAAAATAAAGTATTTTGAAAAATGGTGGATGCGCCGGGTAAAATTATAGAAATTATAAAATAAAAATTTATGGTGGCCTTATTAGTTATTTGAAAAAGTTAATAAAAACACCAATTAATAAAGCAACACTTTGTTTATTTAAAAAACAAAACAATAATTCATAATACGGTGTTACAACAAATTGGTAAAATAAAGCATTTTGAAAAATGGTGGATGCGCCGGGTAAAATTCATTAAAAAATTATTTTATGGCCTTATAAGTTACTTTAAAAGATCAACAAAAACACTAATCAATAGAGAAAAACATTGCTTATTTAAAAAGAGAAACAGTAATTTCTAGTACTGCGTTATAACAAATTGGTAAAATATAATAATTTGAAAAATAGTAGAAGCGCCGGGTTAAAGTAAATAAAAAATTATTGTAGCCTTATTAGTAACTTTCGAACGACAGTAAAAACACTAATCCACAGAATAAAACTTTCTTTTATATAAAAAAACAACAAAACAATTATTTATAATACCGTATTTTCACCATTATTATTATTGTTATCGTTAATACAAATTATTATTAAAATATATATATTTTTTTAAATATCAGTAGATAACGTACTATAGATCTTGTCTACAAATTTATTCATCCACAAAGCAGCTGAATGACACACTTCTATCGCGTTGAATAATCGCCGTGCCATTAATTTGTTCGTAAAAACCGCTCTGTCTTAAAATTCAAAATGACGTCTGAAATTTGCAGTAATAATTTGTAATTAATTAACTTCGAAATTATTATTGTTTAATTAATAAGATATTATTGTCTCTATTTTTTACTATTATTAAATGACGTAAAAAAATAACTTATTCTATTTGTTTCTTGAAACCGACTGTGTACTATATTTTTCATTACAACTACATTCCTTTAAATCGCAGATATTTAGATATTTATAAATGCAAAATGGCGGAAAAAATTCCACCCACACAGTCATAAATCGCCGGTACATTTCATGAAAACAAATAAATTCCGCGTTGTAAACAAAACCGACGGAAATTTCTAAAAGATCCGTCTTTAAAAAACTTTTCTTAGCACATTCGTGGCGCCTTCTATAGACATTTCCCCGAATTTGACAAAATGGCGGTTAGGGGTGGAGTTTACGCAAGTACACTCAACCAGACAAATATTTGTTATTGTTTAGTACAGTCAAAAGACGAAACTAGGCCATGTGAATACCAGGGATAATCTATATAATTAAATTGCCCTAAGGTCGCGGTCTCATATTGGTTTCTTCATCTCTCGAGAGCATTACTAGGGAATAAGATGGCGGCTTGAGGGACTGATTTATAGAGAATCTGACATAAAAAGAATTAGATTTGTGTTAAATTACGCAAAATTTGTTGTTACTGTCAGCAGTTTTGCAATTTGATGACTACAAATCCACAAAGAATTTATTAATTGCTTGTCCTAAATAAACTTTATCAAAATACGGAACATTAAACTTGAAAAAAAAACGCAAATGGCCTCTTATATCTCCATAAAAAATTCACTCGCTGCTTATTTCCCACATTACACAGCCAACTTATGGAAATTGATGCCGCCTTTGGGGGACATAATTTTTAAACAGTTGGTTCTACTGTAAATAACACAACCTACACGAAATGCAAAGCAGAAAAGTCACATTGGACCGATTAAAACTTAATTCAAGTTCAATTATTAAATAAAGACTGCTTTACAAGTTATTAAAATAAATCTTGAAGCTGTCACTTGCACGATTCAGCAAATTATTGAATTTCTAAGTGTTCCCAGGAAGCTATTTATTAGTACACAGGAAATTAAATCCGTCAAGTTGCCGGCTTGTGTACAGATAATAGCAACTTTAGCAAAAAAACTCAAAAAAAGCAAAACATAACCTAACAAAAATTTTTGGGGAATTTTTTTGAGAGGTACCAACTGTGAAACAGTTTGAGACTTTTTTGGAGAGGTACCAACTGTGAAACAATTTTAGTAATTTAAAACACATTAATTGTTATAAAATTAGAATGAAAATTCCGTATTTATGCCCAGATAATACCAACTTTAGCAACGAAAAACAAAAAATAACCTCACAAAATTTTTTGGGGGATTTTAGAGAGAGGTACCAACTGTGAAACAATTGTTTCAGAATTTTTTTGAAGAGGTACCAACTGTGAAACAATTTGAGACTTTTTTGGAGAGGTACCAACTGTGAAACAATTTTAATAATTTAAATCACATTAATTGTTACAAAACTAGAATAAAAAATCCGTATTTATGCCCAGATAATACCAACTTTAGCAAGAAAAAACAAAAATTACCTTACACAATTTTGGGGGAATTTTTAGGAGAGTTACCAACTGTAAAACAATTGTTTCAGGATTTTATGAAGAGGTACCAACTGTGAAACATTTTGAGACTTTTTTGAAGAGGTACCAACTGTGAAACAATTTTAATAATTTAAAAAACATTAATTGTTACAAAATTAGAATAAAAATTCCGTATTTATGCCCAGATAATACCAACTTGAGCAAAGAAAAACAAAAAATAACCTCACAAAATTTTTTGGGGGATTTTTAAGAGAGGTACCAACTGTGAAACAATTGTTTCAGAATTTTTTTGAAGAGATACCAACTGTGAAACAATTTGAGACTTTTTTGGAGAGATACCAACTGTGAAACAATTTTAGTAATTTAAAACACATTAATTGTTACAAAATTAGAATAAAAAATCCGTATTTATGCCCAGATAATACCAACTTTAGCAAGAAAAAACAAAAAATAACCTCACACAATTTTGGGGGAATTTTTAGGAGAGGTACCAACTGTAAAACAATTGTGTCAGGATTTTTTTGAAGAAGTACCAACTGTGAAACAATTTGAGACTTTTTTGGAGAGGTACCAACTGTGAAACAATTTTAATAATTTAGAACACATTAATTGTTACAAAATTAGAATAAAAATTCCGTATTTATGCCCAGAAAGTACCAACTTAAGCAAAAAAAAAACAAATATAACCTCACAAAATTTTTTGGGGGATTTTTGAGAGAGATACCAACTGTGAAACGATAGTTTCAGGATTTTTTTGAAGAGATACCAACTGTGAAACAATTTGAGACTTTTTTGGAGAGATACCAACTGTGAAACAATTTTAATAATTTAAAACACATTAATTGTTATAAAATTAGAATGAAAATTCCGCATTTATGCCCAGATAATACCAACTTGAGCAAAGAAAAACAAAAAATAACCTCACAAAAATTTTTGGGAGATTTTTGAGAGAGGTACCAACTGTGAAACAATAGTTTCAGAGTTTTTTTGAAGAGATACCAACTGTGTAACAATTTGAGATTTTTTTGGAGAGGTACCAACTGTGTAACAATTTTAATAATTTAAATCACATTAACTATTACAAAATTAGAATAAAAATTCCGTATTTATGCCCAGATAATACCAACTTTAGCAAAGAAAAACAAAAAATAACTTCGCAAAATTTTTAAGAGATTTTTAAAAAAGGTACCAACTGTGAAACAATTGTTTCAGAATTTTTTTGAAGAGGTACCAACTGTGAAACAATTTGAGACTTTTTTGAAGAAGTACCAACTGTGAAACAATTTTAATAATTTAGAACACATTAATTGTTACAAAATTAGAATAAAAATTCCGCATTTATGCAATAATGCAAAGTTAGCATTTTATAAATGTTCTAGATTTTTTCGCAAACGAATTAGAACAGTTCTTAATTAGTGTAACACCGAAATGGATGTAATTTTCCTCTTTTTAACAATTTTTTATTTTTGTCAAAGTGCCTCAATTCATAAAAAAAATAAAACACTTGAAATTCTCAAAAATGATGTGTCTCAAGTTGGTAGTGCTGTCGAAAACTTCACTTTTGATATTCTCAGTGAAATGTTAGATTCTGAAAGTCAAGAATCTTCAACTGTTGAAACTATCCGAAAAAAGCGCTCTGTTGAAGATGACGTTAAGCATCTCTGTCAAAAACAGTGTCACCAATCGCAAAAAACCGAAAAAGAAGAAATGAAATCATTGATCATTGAAGTCGAGAAATTGAAACAGTTGGTACAACTGTTACAAGACCAACAGAGAATTATTAACGTCCTTGATGAGAAAAACACGACAAAAGAAGCAAGATTTGAAGAAACTGAAGATGTTACAACAACACAACAGATTGTACGAATTAAAACTGAACTGAAAGAAGTAATAAATAATTTAAATGAAACACGAGAATTGATTGAGTTAGAAAAGAAGAAAGATGAGATTTTAGAAGAAGAATTAATGCGGCAAAAGGACGAAATTCTGAAACTGAAATCAGTTGTTGAAAAAATGTTAGAGAAGAATGTTACTGAAGAAAATGAAATACTGTCAGCACGAACAAGTGAGTTTTCTGGTATTAGAAAATTGTTGAAATC
This sequence comes from Tribolium confusum, assembly GCA_029207805.1. Lineage (NCBI taxonomy): Eukaryota > Metazoa > Arthropoda > Insecta > Coleoptera > Tenebrionidae > Tribolium > Tribolium confusum. The sequence continues at coordinate 1,643,650 of JALGAY010000007.1, read as the reverse complement.
GTTACCGTCTGATGATGATGATGTTGATGATGATCTTCATTCAAAATTAATACAATTAGAGAAAGAAATTAAGAAGAAACGGCGTCAACAAAGTCTCTTCAACGAGTTGAAAGTGTTAGAAAAGTCACTAAGTGAAGATTCAAGCGACAGTGACTTATTAAAACAGATAATCAAAGCTTTGAAAAAAACAGAACCTCAATCAAAATCTGATTCTTCTGAAATAACAAACTTAACAGATCTTGAAGATGCAATAAACCGTCTTCGGCCAAAAGAATCCGAATCATCGCAATTTCAAGCAGTGTTGAACAAGTTAATTCAACAACCTACTCAACCTGTTACAATAACACGTCAACAAATGACCGAACTCACTAAGAAATTAACTCCAAGTAATCATCAACCCTACATTTGCGTCGTTGATGACGGTGTTAAAAGTGTTAACAGAGCTCCGTTTTATCCTCCAACTCAGCAGTTTTTTCCGGGAGCGTCTTATTATCCTCCGGGATACGTTGATGGAGTTAGTGGTGACAAACAACTTAATTATCAAGGACAAGGTGCGTCGTATCAGGAAGATTTGAGACAACAAATTAATGGACTTCAGGCTGCTATTGATAGTTTGAATCGACCGGAGTACGTTCAAAAACCGGAAGATAAAGCCGTTGTTGATGATTTGGAGAGGCAAATTGGGGATTTGAGGAGTTTAGTGAGTAATTTGAATTATGAAAGAGCGAAAAGGGCGGTTGGAAATAACGAAGTTGGGGATAGTGAGGAGCTGTTGAAGGAAATGGGACATTTTGTTGAGAAGTTGTTGAAGGATAATAGCACTAGGAGTAATACTTCGGAGCAGTTTGTACAAATTCAGAATAAAATTAACGAGATCAAAAGTGATTTAGGTGAGTTTTAAAACGCAAAATTTGACACAAATTGAAGCCGATTTCATAAAAAATACTTTTGCGGCAAAAACAAATGTCAAATTTCGCGGCGGTTAGACACTGCTGCCAACATTATTCCCATAATCCCCTAGAATTATAACGTGATTAACAATTACAGAAAAAGTTACTAAAAATTAGTGTCTAATAGTAAACAGTGCGCATTTGTTATATATTACCAGTGTCACCAACCTCAATAAAAAATCAGGATATGTATTTACTTCATAACGAACTTAAATTTAGATCAAAATTATTTAAAGTTTGAAATTTTAAGGTTGGTACAACTCTTGACTCCTACTGTCGTTCTTTTACGATTTATTTTGCTGTAATACACTAAAAATGAGTCTTATATAACCTAAAAATTGTGTTTTTTGCTAAAATAGAGAAATAAAAATAGAACAAAAGACTCGACAGTTGATTTAACAAAAAAAAACTTTATGTAATACGAATTTCAAGTTTATAACAAAAACAAAATTTCCCTAAAAAATTATTTTTGTCTTTTTCAGATAAAACAGCCCCAAAAGGCCGCTCTGCTGACCCCTACACCTCGCCCTCATTTTCCGACTTGATGAATCCCTCAGCAAAAGAAGTAAAATCAAGTTTCAAAAACGATTTTTTCACTGATGTCATTTCCCGACTTTTGGATAAAATAATTTCTGTAATTCCTGTTGTAATTCAAAAATTATTCAATTTCAGTTTAGATGAGCTTTCAAAAAATGATTATTCTGATTATGACGTTCAGGTTTTGTACAAAAACCTTGGGATTTTTGCTTATTTACCTGTAATACTTTTAAGACTGGTTAAAGGCATTAGTGCTTTTATGAATATGTTAAGAAAAAATAGTTTCTTTAGGAATTTCTTAATGCCTGCAATTATTTTAGCCACAGTTGCTGGAGCTGTTATTTTTTTAATTTGGTGGCTACAACCTGATAATTCTAATCCGTATGGATATATCAGTGGTGATAATTACGATACGAATTATCAATACTCCGGAAATTATCAAAATTCCGGAAATAATCAATATCCGGTTAGTAGTAATAATAATCCAGTGTATAATAGAAGCTATTTTAATAAATGATTTTTGTATTTGCAACGAGTTTTATTCAAATAACCCGCTTTATAGACTTTCTCTTAATATTTAGACTTACACCAAGTTTTTGGGAAGGAATCGGGAACAAATAATCTGAATATTCCTCAGGTTCTTTTATTGACTATGTCACAAATTCAATGCCATTCAGAGGCACTACTTCCCCAATTGGGTTGAGCAGGTTGAGTAGCAGTAGCATTAGCTCCCCATTCTTCCTGTACTTGAGCAGCCCAATCATCTGTTGAGGCAGCTGGGAAAGGTGCAGTTCCTGTAGCTACAGGTACTGCAGCTGCAGGTTCTGTTGTATTCCAATCCTGAGCTTCCATTGTAGTCCATTCTAAGTCTTGAGGCTCATGAGCTACAACTTCAGGCTTAACAGCAACAGCTTCTTTAGCTGCTTGTTCTTCCTTCTCTGCTTCTTCTGGTTCACGATAGAAGAACAAATCTACGACAACGTCCCATTTGGTTTCACGAGGAATAGTTCCACGAAGACGTAACACCTTTCAAAAAAAAAAAAAAACTTGTGAGAGACTGTAACGCCACGATTATTTTTTTAAGAGAAAAGAGAAAAATCAGGTGGAAAAATTATCAACAATCATTGATTTATTCATAAATTGGGAACAAAAATTTTCATCAGTTATTAAAGACAGTTAATTAGAATTTTTTGAAGGATGTGGAGCTTACCTCACGTGCTAGAAGCCACCACATAAGACCAATACTATGTGCAGATTTGTTATTTCCAGGAATAGCAATATCAACAAATCTTAAAGGCGAGTCAGTGATACAGAAAGCAATCACTGGAATGTTAACATACGAAGCTTCAGTGATTGGTTGGTGATCATAGGCAGGGTCAGTTACAATCAATAGACGTGGTTCCCGAAACGCTGCTTGAATCTGATTGGTAAACGCACCTGAAAACCACCAATCAGCAACAAACATTCACAAAACCTAACCCAGTGACTTGACTTAAGTCAGGAGTTGAGTAAAATCACAAATCATAGGTTCCTTAGTGTTATCATCATTTCTCAAATTTGAGATTTTCACAAAATTCGGAACTCACCGGGCGTAAAACGTCCGGCGATTGGTGTAGCACCAGTGTGTGTTGCAAATTTTAAAACAGCTCTTTGGCCATATGGACGTGACGAAATCACGAAAACCTCCGATGGATGTTCAATTGCAACGATTGCTCTAGCTGCTAAAAGCAACTTTTCCCAAGTTTTGCGTAGATTGATGATGTGGACACCATCTCCACGCCGCTTGTAAACGTACTGTTCCATTTGGAAATCGACGTTTGCTGTACCTACGTGGGTTCCAGCGGCTAACATTTTGGTCACGTCGTCCTCTCTGAGGCTGAGAACGTCGAGACCTCCCGACATCTTTACGTTAGATTTGAGTTACGAATAACCTGAAATTTTCAAGTTATATTTGGCAAATTTCACTTATATAACAGCAAAAAATAGAAAATACATGTTTACTTAATGATTTCGACAGTTTAAAGAGCACAAGTCTAGCCACAAAAAGCCTAAAAACCTAAAAGAAAAGTTTTTAGCTTATGCTGGAATTTTAACTATTTTTGGATAAAATTGAAATAAATAAAGACAGGGGAAATATAGAATAGGTGTTTATTTAAGAATTTGGAAGATTTAAAGAGCTAGAAGTAAAGTTAAAGAGGCTACAAGTGTGACATTGTGAAATTTTTAGGTTAACACTTTTTTAGCAAATATTGTTTAAATAACAGCGAAGAAATAGAAAATACAAGTTATGACTTAAGATTTTGAGGGTTTAAAATACACAAATCGATATATAAAAAGTTTAAAAGACCAAAAATGAATTTTTTAGGTTATGTTAATGTTTTGACAATTTTTGAACAAAATTGAAACAGAAAAATGTAGAAAAAAACCTTTATTTGAAAATTTAGAAGATTTGAAAAACTAGAAGTAAATATTTAAAGAGCTGAAGAGGCTACAAGTGACATCGTAAAATTTTGAGGTTATGTTTGTGTTTTAACAATTTTTGAACAAAACTGTAATAAATAAAGACAAGACAAATATAAAATAGGTGTTTATTTAAGAATTTGAAGTTTTAAAAAGCTACAAGTAAAGATTTAAGAAGTTTAAGAGGCTACAAGTGTGATATTTGTGAATTTTTAGGTTATGTTTGTGTTTTGACAATTTTTACCCAAAATTTAAAAAAATAGTCACAGGGAAATACAGAACAAATGTTTATTTAAAGATATGAACAGTTTAAAAGACAAAAGATTTGAAGATGAGCTGTATTTTATAAAAATATAGGACTTACGTTGAAAGACGCCACAGGGATTTGATTCCTAACGGAAAAGGAACTTTTCTGCCGCGATGTTGGTAGTTGTTGTCACTAGAATTTACACCGCGAAATTTAAATTCTCGTTAAGTTTTTTATTTTTTCCGATGGTAATTTAAAAAAAAATCTTGTAAATTTGGGGTTTGTATTATGTTTGAGAATGTAACAACTAAAATTTGAATTAATTAAACGTGTTTAAGCAAGTATTATGTACTACAGTAGTGTCCGCTAGTAATGAACCCTGTTACAGTAAACTCTCGGTTTTACGTACTGATTTAAATTGTAAAAGGTAAATTTACATTTCTGAGAGGCGAAAAAATAAAAGTTTTATTTATATAACATATATTTACTTATACTCGCCTAATATAGTAATGCAATATTGTAATAATAAAACTATGTTAGTATTTACATACAAAGTCTAAAAAGTCAAAGCAAGAAAATGCCAAATAAGTAAAAATCTTGGTGTTGTATAAAAAATCTGGCATAATCTTTAACACATTATATACAAATAAAAATCTTTTGAAAATAAACTTCACAAAACTTAAAGAATTACAAAAAAATGGCATCTGATTTGCTAAAAATACGATATTGTAGTGCACTAATCTTATAGGATGATTTAAATATTAAACCGTTGACGGAAACTAACTTCATCGATCCTAACTTGGTAAATTTCGTTGCATATTTGAACAAAATAAAAAAGCAAACTGTCATACACTACCTAAAAAATTAAGCATTATATATATCCATAACCTACTCAACTGAAGATTAATTTTATGCATTTTTTTCAGTACAATTGATCCAATATAAAAATATCTGATCTTAAAACTACATTAAGAGATTTTTCCAAAGACAAAAATTAATGAGCAATTAAAACCAGAAGAGAAATCACATAAATTAAAAAAGAGCCTACAGTTTGCAGGTTTTTAGTGATAATGCCTTTCAAGAAAGAAAAAAATATGTTTTATTATGTATGATAAGGCGTGACGTAAGTTGCAGGAAATAAACCGCGACGATGACCAATCTCGCCATGCCACCAGTGCTGATCCGAACGGTCTGTTACAGTAATTACGTCACCTCGCCTAAATTCCAACTCGCCGGCTTCTTGGGGGGTAAAGTCGTATAAGGCCTGCACCAAACACTAAAAAAAAAATGAGTTGTAAAACTATTTTAAAATGTGACGACGTAACAATTTAATAAAAAGTTTTAAATCATGTAAGATTCATGAAGAGACGTCAAAAAACAGCTTACAACTCAACGTAATGACACACAAGAAACGAAAGCATTGAATTACTGGAAAATATACTCAAATATTTTTTTATCTCACAACAATACGCAAAAATTGTATGTTAAATTATGAAATTTCTGAAGTTCGCAGCTTCTAAAACGACAAAAAAAAACCTGTCACTGTCAAAATGCCTAATTAAAAGTTAAGTCGTTATGCTGTTTACGTAAATTACAGCGCCATTTTTAAAGAGTCAGCCATATTGTACAAATTTTTTTGTCGTAAATCAATTTGTAGTAAGCCATGGTTAACTCAACTGTGGCTTTTTTCAGAATTTATTCTACTTATTCTTGTCACAAAATAAATTATATTCACACTTCTACAAAAGTCACGTGGTAGAAGGCATATCTAAGATTGTTTTCTAGCAGAATTGAGTTTCCATTATTTTTTTATCATCTTACTATTTATAGTCGGGAGAACGCTTCTCTTGAGTAGGCTTTTAGACTTTTTTATCAAGATTTTCAAGCAACAATTTAGGAGCCAAAAGCAATAATTATTCCAAAACAAATATTTCTACAAAGTTTATTTTAAACATATAAAAACTGTCTCCTTTGGTTCCTAAATTCTATTAAACTTTGTTCCTTCAGGACCTCCCAATTGACGTTTTTAGCTTCTTAAATCTTCCTTTATCATTTGTTTTAGTTGTATTTTCATTTTCTTCTCTTCCAATCGTTGGTTTTGTAATTATTTTTTTATAAACCTAGAATCTACAGTTCTTTTAGAATTGTCTAAACTACGTTTTTAAAATTTAATAGAGCTTTTCTTTGTTTATACATACTTAAAAAGACATCAAAACAATTAATTTTTTTTTGAAATCAACCAATCACAACTCTTTCTCGTTTCTTTTTAGTAAAAAAACTAGATAAAAGGACAAATTGTATCCTTTAAGTACGTGTTAAGGATTAAAAGACAGTTTATAAAATTAAAAGACTATCCTTTAAAATAAAAGACGGTTGGCAACCCTACATAAACAAGGATAACTACAGGTGTCACGTGACATTGATTTAACCATGGCTTACTAAACTTATAAAACAAGACGGTGAATACTTTAAGTACTAAAGGTAAAATAAAATTTCCTAAAAGTGGAGATTGGTAACAGACGAAATGTCACAAAATGTGAGTTATATAACCGAGAGCGAAGCACTTACCTCCTCTGCAACCATGTCCTTGAGTTTGACATCTTGTGAACGTGACACAGAAGACGTGCGGTGATATTCTACTAATTCATTTAACGAGTTAAATTTGACTACCCAAAGAAAAAATTTGCCTTGGGCATCCCTTAGCACCTTAAAATGTTGCACGCCGTCAGAACACCTTAAAAAAAAAGTTTAGTAATTTAATTTTTTTCATGTTTGTGTTGTTTACTTGACAGATAGGGAGAAATCTCCTGGACTGGATTCGCTAATACGTATGAGAAAGGCCCCTTCATGCTTATTAGAGAGTAATTTTTCGGCATCAGCTCTTGTTATTCTGCCATAGTACCAACTGAAAATTTTGTTGTAATCATGTGACTTTTGCAGAGTTTAGTTACCTGTGATTTTTCATTTCAATGTAATTACTAGGAATTAGGCCCTCTCTGCCGTCAAGTTCGGCCCTGTACCAATTCATATCGTCTTCCATATTCAGAATCTGGAAAGTCGTGTTTGGTGATTATCAGGTCAGGATTTCGGGTTTTTTTACCTTCAGGACTTGAGATCTACGAAAACTAAGCTCGTCATCAGCTGTTGCGTTGAATTCGTGCTTCGCTATTGCTTCCATTGTTCTTATCACAAATAAAAGCACAAGAGTTAACACCAAAAATGTTCGTGTAGCACCGGTTATGTCAATACATCGATTTTTCACTTTTCACACGAAACATTCGCTTTATTATTTAATAAATAACACATTTCTTTGGAAGATAATCACTTTATTTGGTGTTTTTGTTGGGTTTTTACGCAAACTAAGAACCCTCCCTTCTGTCATGAAATTCAACACTGGACAACCATGGCGGAGGAATACTAATCTTATCACCAGTAATCAACTTTTATCTATATACAAGTTTAAATATAAACAAACATGCTATTTCGATAAAATACAAATTCCTGAGAGTCTAATAATTCAACAAAAATTCAATATCTAGTAAAAACCAATCGAATTTAGATAATTCATCCGGAACTACTTTTTACTTAATCGTGAAGTGTTGCCACTCTTAATCATCTGTCATTTAAATCAAAACAGTGCAGCCACCACGTCACCAACAGTGTAACAAAAAAACACTGTTATAAACAATTTTTTAATTATTTACATAAAATAGAGTTACAGAATTTTAATAAAACAAATAAAACGTGAATTTTCAGATTAAATAACACAAAATTGGTGTCACTGTCTGGTAAAGACACCGAATTATTTTACAGGTTAAATTTCCAGTGTTGCCATGTTGCCACAACAAACTTTTTTAAAAAATATTTTAGTTAATTAATATTATTTCGGCCAAATGGCTGCTGCAGCATCATCTCAGAGGTCAATAATTAAAAACAGCATTTTTTTTAAATAAAAAAACCAAAAAAAAAACGTTTTGAGAAATCTAGTTTCTCTTGTGATTTGACGCCATGCGATTTATTTTCCTCCTTTCTAGGGTTTTGTAGAGTGCAAAGCCTATGTTAAAATAACACAAACGTCTCTAAACTAAAAAGAAACTAACAAAAATAGAGAATGTTATCAAAGGAGCCACGGTTTGTCAGCACTGCCACAGCAGCCATTTGGCCGAAATCAGATTATAAAGGATAGTCATTAAACTTTATAAACTGTCTTTTAGTCTTTAACATTTACTTAAAGGACACAATTTATCCTTTTATCTAGTTTTTTTTACTAAAGAGAAACGGAGTAAGCGTTATTAAAATTGATATTCCTATTTGTAAAAATAAATAAATTGTCTAGACGTCTTTTTAAGTTACCAAAATAAATTTTAAGAATGTATAAACAAAGAAAAGTTCTGTTTTAAAGATGAATTTTTAAAAAAAATCGATGTGAAATGGCACTCTAAATTTTGAACAAAAAATTCTAAATTAAAACAGAGATCAACAACTTTAACAAAGTTATAAACTCTACATAAAGTCTTACTTAAAGCATCTTCTTCTGCCACAACTGTTGGGTGGCGAATCCCCTCCTTCTGCTTCTTTCGGACCTACCTTTAATCCTGAAAGTGGTGCTTCTTCTTCTGCCTTATGTGGCGAATCCCCTCTGCTTCTTTCGGACTTACCTTTAATCCAGATTTCCAGCGATGTCTCCTGTTTTGTCTTATATTCCGTTTAATAATTAATAATAAATAAAAGTACGCATCTTTAAAGCAGCTGTAATGCGTCTTGTTCGAGAGCTGGTGCTCGACTGATTCCAAACAAAGAGAAATAACAATAAATTTACAAAAGACAACAAAAAATGTCTATTATATCACCGAATGTCGAAGCGCCTTTGTGTCTTTGAGTAATAAATCATTCTATTATGTAAGCAATTAGTTCAAATAATAAATCAATAATGTATTTAAATATTTAGGTACAGAAACAAGATGTTTCGAGTTTTGTTTTAAATTTATATTTAATCACGAAAATAGCGCCAAATAGACAATAATTTTTTTTTTTAAACAAATAAGACTAAACATTGTTTTAATAGCTACGTTATTACTAATTAAAAAGTGAGGTCAAAAATATCTTGGCAACATTTGACGCAATCACAAAAAAACTGTTTACATTTTCTAAAGTCTCAGTTTATATATAGGCTGTCCAAATTTTTGCAAGTCCCTGTTTATATACAGAATGTACCAATTATATTTATAGGTAATTTCCGCCCAAGTGTTATAAAGCCATTTCTGCAATTTATTTTTTAAAATCTTCAAAATCTTGAAACGAAATATGTCAAAACAAGTCAAACACTAAGATACAATTTTAAATTTTCGTGGGTTTTTATATTTTCGATATTTTTTTGTGATTTGACGCCATGCGGTTTATTTTTCTCTTTTCTAAGCTTTTGTAAAGCTTATAACAAACAGTCTCTGAACTAAGAATAAACTAACAAAAAGAGCCATTATTTGCCAGCATAGCGGCGGCAACCATTTGGCCGACATCAGATTACGTGATTAATTATATTTAACATCGTTGACAGCAATTAATAATAAACGCCGCGTGTGAGTTCGTAAAAATGGAAAAAAATGATCATCGTATCGTGATACAATACTTTTATTTGAAAGGCTTCAACCCAACTAGGATCAAAGAGGAGCTAGATTCTACTCTGGGTGAATCTGCTCCTTCGTTTACAACAATAAAATATTGGGTGGCAGAATTTAAACGAGGCCGTACAAGCTGTCAAGACAAACATCGCAGTGGTCGACCAAATGAGGTGACGACGCCAGAAATGTTACAAAATAGTACTGGATAACCGTCAACTAAAAGTGCGGGAAATAGCAGACATGGTAGGCATTTCAAAAAGAACTGTTCATCGATTATTAACTGAACATTTAAATATGAGAAAGTTGTGCGCAAGATGGGTGCCGCGATTACTCACATTAGAACAGAAACAACGTCGAAAGGATGTTTCGGTCGAATGTTTGGGGCTATTTGAGAAAAATAAAGCCGAGTTTTTGCGTCGCTTCATAACGATGGATGAAACATGGGTCCATCACTTTACCCCTGAGACAAACGAACAATCAAAACAATGGACTGAGAAGGGACAACCGCCTCTAAAGAAGGCTAAAACAATTCCATCTGCAGGCAAAAAGAGAAAAAGAGTTAGCCTCGGTTTTTTGGGATGCACGTAGAATCATTTTTATTGATTACTTGCAGAAAGGAAAAACAATTAACGGAGAGTTCTATGCAAACTTACTGCAGCGTTTAAATAATCAAATAATAAGAAAACGATCACATTTAACAAAAAAAAAGTGATGTTTCATCAAGACAATGCCCCAGTACACACATCCGTTGTTGCAATGGCTAAAATCAATGAATTGAAATTCGAGTTACTGCCTCATGCCCCCTATTCGCCAGATTTAGCTTCTGATAGATTATTTTCTATTTCCAAACTTAAAAAAATGGTTAGGTGGTCAACGGTTTGCCGATGTGGAGGTGGAGACAGCAGTTGATAGCTACTTTGCAGAGCTCGACAATTCTCACTATAAACAAGGTATCAAAGCCCTAGAACATCGCTGGAAAAAGTGTATCCAACTAAAAGGAGACTATGTTGAAAAACAAAAATGTTTTTTTGAAAATTTTTGCTGTTTTCTTTGTTAGGTCGGGTATTTCTGGGACTATCCTCGTAATTTTATTTTTTTTTATAAACACTGTGTGGTCCTTTGAGCGGGAGAAAGAGTATAGACGGGGCATTTTGCAATATAAGTCCCATTTATGGCATTCTTTTTTTTAATTTTATTTTTGTTTTTGTTACTTTACTACTAACGTTTCAGGGCTTATTAGTCCTTATAAAACCTAAAATTTAATAAACCTTTAATATAAAAAATGGTGTTAAAAATTGTTGGTCCTTCGAACAAGATATTGGAAAAAGTCTAAGATTAGAAGAGGCAATTTACAATAATTCTCATTTCCGTCTTTCAAAAATGTAGATTTTAAAATTTTTAATAGAATTTAGGAACCAAAAGTAACAGTTTTTATTTGTTTATAATAAACATTGTAGAAACATTTTTTTTGCTTGAAAAGCCGGATGTAAAAGAAAGGTTCGAAAGCCTATCTGAGAGTTTTAAAGGCTATAGTAAGATGATAAAAAAACCTCACAGCACACTTTGCGAGTTTCTTTTACCCTTATGTCAACTCTACGTCATTTTTGAAGGGTTGAAATGCCCGTTTCTCCACCCGAAAAAGAATATAAATTCGTGAATTCATTATGGTGTGCCTATATGGTATCAGTTGTAGCGGCATGGAATGCAGAGTTAGGTAAAAATACAAATTAGAAAATTCTTCTAAACTAACAAAAAGAATTTTTGTTGCAGTGACTTATCCATTAGATTTAGCAAAAACAAGGCTACAAATACAGGGTGAGCTCGCAAATATAAAAGATGCGAAATTGGTTAGAGCCCCATATCGGGGTTTATACCGTACTGCTGTGGGTATTGTCAAAGAAGAAGGTTTTTTCAAACTCTGGCAAGGTCTTTATGCCGTCTTCTACCGCCACTTGATCTATTCAGGCACCCGAATGGTCGTCTACAAATACCTTAAAGAAGACATTTTTAACAATCCCACCGGTCCTTATTTCCCTTTATGGAAATCAGTGGTGTGTGGTGTCTCTGCTGGTGCTTTCGCCCAGTACATTTCCAGTCCTGCTGATCTTCTCAAGACCCAGCTCCAGATGGAAGGCAAGCGGAGGATAATGGGGCTGCCGCCACGAGTCACCGGCCTTTATGACGCTTTTCGAAAGACAGTTGATGCTGGAGGGTACAAGGCCCTGTGGAAGGGATCAATCCCGAATGTACAGAGAGCTGCTTTAGTGAATTTGGGTGACTTGACAGCGTATGATGTAGCTAAGGGATTTCTTCTGAGGAATACAGGACTAGACGATAGTCATTTGGTTCATGGGTTGGCGAGTATTTTTGCTGGGTTCGTAGCAGCGGGTTTGGGTACTCCAGCCGATGTGATTAAAACACGTGTCATGAATCAGCCAATGGATGAAAAGGGGAGAGGCTTGACGTATACGTCATCGATGGATTGTTTTAGGAAAACAGTAAAGAATGAGGGAGTAGGGGCGCTTTATAAAGGATTTGTGCCCTTGTGGATGAGGTTGGCACCATGGGCGTTGACTTTCTGGTTGACTTATGAGCAAGTGCTTACGATGATTGGGGCTGATCAGTTTTAATTTAAGTAGGGAGGGACGTAGAGTTTTATTTTTAAGTATGACGTATTATATATATTTTTTATTTATTAAATTTTACAATCAGTGGTCTCAACCTATATTTCCTTACTCTTGGTACTGTTTCCATTTTGAATTACTTCGGGTTTGGGATTACTTCTTTAAATTATTTCTCGCTAAGCTCGTCGTGCTCTAAAACCATTCTAGTACCTAATTTGTTTCGAAAATTTTAATTTAAAGCGCACTGCAAAGTTAGGCATCAATGCTGCTCTCTTAAACACATTTCTGTGCAGATCCTTGCCGAAGACTGAAAATTCTTTTCTAGATCTAACTTTGTGTTTTAAAGCTTTTAAATTTTTGTAAGACATTGTGCAAACTGTTTCTTCTAGAATTGACTAAATGTCTAGAAGATCTAATGTCTAAGGTGTTCATTTCTCATATAAAAAATCAAAAAAAAGAGTCTCCAAACACTTTAAAATTTTGTTTGCCCTGTCAGCCTAGATTGAGTCCTACTAGAAGATCCATTTCTAGCTTCTATGTGGTCAATTCTAGAGTCAAGAATCCGCGCTCTAAGCTCTACAAACATTGAAAGCTTTAAAAGACACATTGCCTTTAGTGTGGGACAAAATATCTGTAAAAAAAATTGTGACTCGAGAAATTTTGTCAAATTTTTGTGGCTCTACATCTATGCACAAGAGAGCCACTTGAAAATCTACTACATATGTTGTTACAGAATAGTTGTTTTTTAGTTATTTGTTCATAACTTTGTCTTTTGTGCTTTAACTGTTTTTTTCTATATTTATATCTGGTTTATAAGAAAAGTTATTTAATAAACAAAAATGTTAATGAAAGCGATTAATAATCAAGACTGTTTAAAGAAAGAATAAGTCTTAAAAAGTGACTGTCTTTATTGAGTTGATTACAATGTTTTTTTGTGGACTGGAAAAAGAAAACCTTTTAAAATTTTTAAATCATTTATTAATAACCACATTAATTAACAATTTCTTGGCAAAAATCACTGATTAATATTAGTATTATTAAACAGTTAGTAGGAAATAACTATTATTTGTTTGTTGCTATTGTTTTTTTACTAACAAAACTCGTATTCAGTTTTCTGTCTTTAAATAAAACTTGATGTGTCTGAAATGTCTTGGAAAAGAGTTTAAAGAAATTTTAGAAATTTAAGAAATTTCCAACAACAGATAAGACCTGAAATAAATTAGAGTTTTGACTGTATCAGGTTTGGAAAAATGGCTACTCGGCAACTTGTTGATATTACATTTAATCCTGAAAACGTATTGTTTAATGAGTTGACCCAACATCCTCCTATTTGAAAGCTAATCAATAAAGCTCTAGATTTAGCAAGTTTTAAAGAATTCACTGACAATGTCGAAGATGATCTAAGAAGAAATTCTAAAATTCTAAGAAGAAATCCAGTTTTAAAATTTGAAAAACCTAGCGAAAGAAACTGGACAGGTGTGGATAAAACTTACACTACTTATCGCGAGTTTGTAACGAAATGCAGTGACTTTGTTAAATTCTCTGATATTATCTGTAACATCCCCAACACTGCTTTTAGAATTCGTTAATTTTTAAAAACCGGATTGAAAAAAAATGTCTGTTACATTTGACAGTGTCAGTATCGACAAGACCAAGAATCGTCAAACATCCATTTGAAGATTAACACAAACGAAGATGCTCTACATTTCCCATCTGGAATTTTAACTGTTTCTGCTGATTTGTAATTGTAGAAAACTTCAGAATATAGAAAAATTTGAAGACAATTTAACTCTTCTTCTGCAATAAGCATCTTCAAATCAGGATGTTACTTCGTTAAGATTCGTTGACGCAACACAACAAAAGATCTTCTTTTTGTGGGATAGCAACTTCTTCTATTTTAGAGCGTCATCATTTTTCAAGTAATCTAAAATTGTTAGATATAATTCGGAGTTAAAATTTTCAAAATTTAGTTTCCTGTTTTACTCTTCTAAAATGGTCTTCTTGGAGTGTCTTCTGTTATCAAATCTCTAGATAAAAAGCTTAAACTAGCTTTCCTTCCTAAATTTTTTCATCATTTTCTAAGTCTGGATAATATACTGTTTTCTGATTTCTCAATTGACGAGTCCAAGAATCGTTTAGTTGAGCTTTGTTTCGGATATCAGTGTCTCCTTAAAAAGCAAATTGTAAGCACCACTTATACTATTTTAAAATAGAAAGGTCTTCAGAAATTGTCTTACCTGTTGGTAGTAATAGATCTTCAACTGAGAGATGATCTAAACGTAGATATTTAATAAGTTTGACTGTAGTTGAGTTGGGCTTTGTCTTTGATGTAAGTAAAACCTTAAAAAAAAAGTTGTCACCACCAACTGCACAATTTTTAAAAAAAAAGATTAGATATCCTGAAAAAGTTTATAACTATATCTTACGAGAAGTTTTAGAATTTGCTCCTCTTCTTTAGCTTCTTTTTCCGGAGATGACTCAAATACAACTTCAACTCGCGATATGAAGAATAAGTCTTATCCAGACCGGTACAGTTTCTCTCGCCAGGATGTACAAAATGTAAATCTGGATTTCCTCTTATTACATCATTTTTGTCATCGTCAGTAAATTATTTGAAACTCGCTAAATCCAGAGCTTCATAGATTTGTTTCCAAATGTAAGGATGTTGAGTCAACTTATTAAAGAGTACATTTTCAAGATTAAATCAAATGTCGACAAGTTGCTGAGTTGTCATATTGCTAAACCTGACACAGTTCAAATCTCTAAATTTCAGATCTTTTCTGTTGTCTCAATCATAGTGCAACCATCGTACTGCTGCCATAAAAACCTCCATTTCACAATTGATTTTAATGTGGTTCGAACTCAAGAATCTTGTAACATCCTCACAGTCTAATTCTAGCCAATCCCAAGAACTGACTAAAATCAGAAAAAAATTCTGAATTCGTGGAACCATCATCTCTTGGAATTCTGTGATATCTCGATGTTTGGCTTGAAAATAGAGTTCAAATGCAGTGTCTTCATAAAATATTTTGGTATTTTCTACAAATGCCCAGCAGTGTTTTTCTAATTCTTTGATTCTTAGAAATTGCGCTGACTTAAAAATGTTTGTTACATTTGAATGTGTTAGTATTTTATAAGACTGATGATCTTTAATCATCCATTTGTATATTAAAGCAAAAGAAGAAGGACTACACTTCTCAGTTGGAAGTCTGATTGTTTTTTCAGGGATGTAATTGTTGAAAATGTCAGAATAACATTGTAGAACAACAAGATGGCAATTAAACTCTTCTTCTCCAATAAGCACAGTAAAATCCGGCTGTTTTTTCGTTAAGATTCGTTGGAGTAACATAGAGTAAAGATCTTTTTTCTGTGGAGTAGTAGCTTTTTTTCTTTTTAGGGCGTCAGAGTCTTTTGTGTAATCCAAAGGTACTAAGTCTAATTCCGGGATTAATTTTGGCAAAGTCGGTTTGCTGTCGTCATACTCTGTTAAGAAAGTACTTGTGGTGTTTCCTGTTATCGAATCACTAAATACATTGCTTAAACTAGCAACTCTTCTTAATTTTCCTTCCAATTTTCTTGATTCAAATAAGGTACTGTCTTCTGATTTTACAATCGACGATTCTGAGTATGATCTAGCTAGGTTTCGTCTTAGATGTAGCTGTGACCTTAAAAAAAATTTTTAAGCATAACTTGCACTACTTTTAAGAAGAAAGATCTCTAGAAGTTGTCTTACATCTTGGTGGTAAAAGATTTTTAACTGGGGAGTGACCTAAACGTGGAAATACAGTAGCCGAAAAAACGTGTCTGAACTCACGAAAAATTTTTCTTTTTAATAAAATTGTTTACTTATTGCTATAGCAATTTTGGAATTAACAAAGAAATTTTATGCATAGCCTGCTGAATAAAAGTGAGATTCACCATCGCCGACTTTTTTTAAAATTCACACATATAAAACCAATTAATTAATTAAGATTTAACGCTAATTTAGTTTGCTAGAAAATTTTAACGTAATTCTGACCAAGTAATAATTTTTTTGTTAATAAAAACTTATAATACATATAAACTGGACATCAATACAACAAATTTCTTACAATTTAGTATTATACACTTAATACTAATCACTCTGTAATTCAAATTATTGATAAAAAACAGTTAAATCTAATTTTATAAATTTAAACACACAACTGGCAGTTAAATTATCGAAAAACTTGGATAAGAGAAAATCCTGTCATTTTGTGGTTTAACTGTTTTTTATTTATACAGGGTTTTCATATATGATTGTAAGGACGTAGGCGGCTGTGGAAATAATAAAAAATATTCTGTCTTTTAAAGACAAAGACTTTATTATAATTATTATTAGACAAATGAGTAACTCCAGAAACCATTTTGCAATGTTCCGTTGCATAAATAGGACATTACAATGAATATTCGTGATATCAAAAATCTCTACAGTCACCTACGTTGTTACAATCATTTATGAAAACCCTGTATCTATAGGCAACAAGACAGAGAAAAACAGAGATTTCATTGAGTTTATAAGAAAAGTTATTTAATAATAAAGACTTGTTTAAAGAAAGAACAAATCTTAGCGAGTGAGTGTTTTTAATTGTGGAAATTATTAGTCACTAATTAACATAGGTACGAGTTGATTACAAAGTTTTTTGTTGATTGTAAAAAAAATAAAATCTTTAAGAATTTTAAAATTATTCATTAATGACCACGTTAATAAACGATTTCTTGTCAAAAATCATGCATTAATGTTGATATTAACAAACAGTGGGTAAGGAAAAACTATTATCTATTTGTTGTTAGTGTTTTTCGAATAATAAAACTTTTATTTAGTTTTCTATTTTAAAATAAAATTTGAGGCATCTGAAATGTACTGGGAAATCGATAAAATTTGTTGGAAATCATGAAAAATCGCGGAAATATCAAGAAGCTCAAGAAAATCTTCAAAATCTTAGATCTTTTCGGAAATTACACAAATCTGTAAAAATTCGAAAATCTTGTCTACATTTATTTTAGGAAATTACTCCCTCGAGTGTATTATTGGCTTGCCAGTCAAATATTTCGTAAATTTAAATTTTATTTGAATTTTTTCATAACTAAAGTAGTTTTAGAAATTAAACAAGTGTTTAAGAAAACCAAAATTGATTTATTTTTTATACAAAATAACATTTTCATAAAATTTTATTAGATAATTTTGTCAATCCCCCATGCAGTTACCACACTAGACACAGAATCTCCAGGAAGGATTGAAGATTCAGAAAGAGTTCATAACTTTTTCTTACGACAGGCTTTAGAATTTGCTCCTCTTCTTTAGCTTCCTTTTCAAGAAATGACCTAAATACATACAAAACTCGCGTTGAGTAAAGTAGGTTTTATCCAAACTAGTCTAGTTTCTGTCTCTAACTTCTTCCAAACCTAAAACTCAATTTCCACTAAAATCAGCCTCCATTTTGTCAGTAAATTCTGTAAAACTCGCTAAATTCAAGCCTTCATACATTAGCTTAAAGATATAAGTGTTAAGCCATTTTAAAGACTGAATTTTCAGGATTAAATATCATATCCGGTTTCAGAGTAACAATATTCCTAAATTTGACACAATTCAAAACTTTATATTTCTGTTTCTTCCTGTTTTCCCAAGAGTCTTAATTCTGCCATAAAATTGCTTCCATAAAAACATCCAGTTTGCAATTGATTTTCAGCCAGTTCAAACTCAGAAAACGTATCACATCTTTGCAATTTAATTCTAGCCAACCCGAAGAACTGAGTGAAATCAGAAAGAAATTTTTGATACGTGGAATTATTAGTTCCGGCATTTCTTTGACATTTTTATATTTAGTCTTAAAGTAAAAGTAAAATGTAGTTACTTCATTGAATTCTCTGATATTATCCGTAAGCGCCCAACACTGCTTCTTGAATTCATTAATTTCTAAAAATCGGGTTGAAAGAAAAATGTCTGTTAGATTTGGTTGTGTCAATATCTGCAAGACTAGTGATCGTCAAACATCCATTTAAAAATTAACACAAACGAAGATGCTCTACATTTACCACTTGGAATTTTGACTATTTCTGCTGCTTGTAACTGTAGAAAATTTCAGAATAGAGAACAATTCGATGCCAATTTAACTCTTCTTCTCCAATAAGCATCTTCAAATCCGGATGTTACTTCGTTAAGATTCGTTGACAACTTAACGTCAATATCTTCTTCTTGTGACATCGCAGCTTCTTCTATTTTAGAGCGTCATTATCTGTCGTGTAATCCAAAGTTGGTAGATATAATTCGGAGTCAAAATTTTTTAAATTTAGTTTCCTGTCATACTCTTCTCAGATGGTCTTTTTGGAGTGTCTTCTGTTATCATATCTTTATTTAAATAGCTTAAACTAGCGATCATTCCTAAATTTCTTCTTAATTTTCTTGGTCTGTATGATATACTGTCTTCTGATTTCTTCCACGAGTCTAAAAATCGTTTAATAAGGCTTTTTCTTAAATATCATTGTCTCCTTAAGAAAAAAATTGTGAGCACCACTTGTACTATTTTAAAGAAAAAAGGTCTTCAGAAGTTGTCTCACCTGTTGGTAGTAAAAAATCTTGAACTGGAAGATAAATAAAAACGTGGACTATAATTGAGTTGGGTTTCGTCTTGAGTGTCAGTAGAACCTTAAAAAGAAAATTGTAAGCACCACTTGTACTTCTTTTAAGAAGAAAGATCTCTAGAAGTTTTCTTACTTGTTGGTGTTGAAATGTGTTTAAGTGGAAGCTGATTCAAACGCGGAAATTCGGGAGCAAAAAAAACGTGCCTAAACTTACGGAAAATTTTTCTTTTAAAAAAATTGTTTACACATTGCCATAACAATTTTAAACACAGCCTTCCGAATGAAAGTGAGATTATATCATCGCCGTCTTTATTTTCAAATTTCCCGCTTACACATATCTTAGTTCTGCGAAAACGTACTTCTCGAAAACAGGACACTGTCATGACATTTGTAAACATAACCTCACAATTTTAATATTTCCAAAAATTAAAAAAAAACTAAGTTAAAATGGTTAAGACAGCATTAGATCCAGTTTCAAAAACGAATATCAACATCCACTTATTCCGAAACGTTGAAAATGTCTCAGATTTACATAAAAAAATAATGTCAGGTCAGCTTGGATGTTGCTTTATAAACCCCAAATTAATTGTGGACCCATTTCAACTTGTAATTGCTGCAAATAAGGCTCTTGTTGCTGAAAATCGAACAACAAAAACAATTTTTACTGAAATTTTATTTAACTTATCTATTTCAAAAAACATAACAAGAAGCTTACAACAATTTGGAATTACTAACGAGTGCAATGACTTACTAGTTGTGACAATAGTAGACGACGATAGTGAAATTATTTTAGAAATTAAAGGAGAAGAAGTGGAATTGGGGGAACTTCAAGAAATCCGAGATCTAAACGCTGTAAGAAAAGCGTACAAGATTGGACCAAACGAAGAGAAAACTACAACAATTTTAGATTCTGTTGTTAGTAGGATTGCTACAAAGGATTTTGTGTCATATTAGTTGTATAAAATTGTTTTTATTAAAAAAAATATTTTAAATAGTTGAATTTGATTTTCCCGGTTGATTTTGACAGGTAAAGTCCCTAGGTTGTTTAAGGTTGGTAGTAAAATGGCAGTTTTGTTGTCGTGCCATGCGTCTGAAAAATTTTAGGTGTTAAATTACGTTTTTTGATGTAATCTTAACGATTTAAAAGCAATTCTGGTTAAAAACTCGTTAAAACATTCAAAAGGCAATAGAAAAATATGACAGAGTCGAATGTCAACGGCAATGAAGAAAATGACTACGAAAAGCAAACTGTTTCAGATAAGGACTTAGCTCTGAGTTTTATGCAGGACAGGCACTTGGAGACAATCGAGGGCGTTGAATGTATAACCCAGACATGGCGAATGAAAGAACGAGTAATTTTTTAGCTACTCCTTCAATTTTTTTTCTACTCTAAAATTTCCAGATGAAAACAGTGAGTGTAGCCCTAGTTTTATGCCTAAACGTGGGTGTGGACCCTCCCGACGTCGTCAAAACTCAGCCCTGTGCCCGTCTCGAGTGTTGGATAGGTAAAAACAAGTCAGAATTTCCGGGAATTCAGGTCACGTTTCAGATCCCTTAACCCTATCAGCCCCCAAAGCCATCCAGAAAATCGGCGAGAACCTGCAAATGCAGTACGAGAGGTGGCAGCCCCGGGCCCGGTATAAACAATCCCTCGATCCCACTTCAGAAGAAGTCAAAAAACTCTGCACGTCTCTGCGGAGAAATGCCAAAGAAGAACGCGTTCTGTTCCACTATAACGGTCATGGAGTTCCTAAACCTACAGAAAACGGGGAAATCTGGGTGTTTAATCGAGTAAAAACCCTCTTAAAGCCCTCAAACAGCGTCTTGAATTGCAATTTTCCAGACATACACGCAATACATCCCCTTGTCTATCTACGACTTGCAGACCTGGATGGGGGCTCCGTCGATCTACGTGTACGACTGCTCGAATGCCGGGATTATAATCGAGTCGTTTGAGCGTTTTGCAGCACAACACGAAGCCGAGTATGAGCAAGCAGTGAATCAGTCAAGGCAAAATTCAGTTGTGCCTCCTTTGCCTTCATATAAGAGTTGTATACAGTTGGCGGCTTGTGGTGCTAAGGAAGTTTTACCAATGAATCCTGATTTACCAGCGGATTTGTTCACGTCTTGCCTTACAACACCAATCAAGGTCGCCTTAAGATGGTTCGTTTTACAATCTACCTCAAAACTAGTGCCCAAAGTTACTCTGGATCTGATTGATAAGTGAGTACTAAGGGGGGGAACGTTTTGGTTTTTGTTGGATCTAGGCCAAGGTCAAGAGGCGCACCGCAGACTAAACATTAATACCTTCAAAATTAAATGAGGAATTTATGCCAGGTTAATGAACCTATTAAAAAAAAAATTGGCTATTTTTTATTGTCTGAGTGAGAAAAAAATAAATTGAATATTTATTTTTAGATTTATTTATTAATAACAATCAGGTTATGAATCTAACTTTTTTATTTGTTTTTATTAAATTTTTCTATTGCCTTCTCTTAATTATATCTTTGTTTTGTCAATTTAAACAATTTTAGAGATTTAAAAAATTGTCCTTAGATGACAAGTACTTAATTTGACGTAAATCTTGTGCAAACAAGTTATAATTAAATATTAGTTGCTGTTATACAATTTACAAATCAAATAGAAATTTATTTACCAAAAGAATTATTGTCTATTTTCTGTAAATTCTTTATTATTTCTTCATTAAAGTCTTAAAATAGTAACTAATAATTGTTAGTGACACTTTTGTAGATTATTTAAATTGAGAAAATATTCCTTGTTTTGGTTCCATCTATTTCAGAAAAAAAGAAAAAAAAAATTGTTATGTTTGAATGAGTTTATCGTAAAAAATACGAGTTTATTACATTATTAAAAAAAAATTGGAATGTCATAATATATCATTTGTGATTTATAAGTGTTGAAATTAACAGTCAGTCCTCCGTTTTTTTAAAAATGACAATTGATTTGTTTTTTTTTTTTCAGAATACCAGGTCAAATAACTGACCGTCGTACAATGTTTGGTGAACTTAATTGGATTTTTACAGCAATTACAGATACAATAGCTTGGAATACATTACAAAGAGGTAGGTTTTGACGTAATATCTCGGCAAAAAATTGAAAGTCACTTTACATATTAAATTTTAGTGCAAATATTTTGTTTATATAAATATTTGTGTTGTAATAACGTAAGAGAATTTTTGTTTACAGATCTTTTTCAAAAACTCTTCCGACAAGACCTTCTCGTCGCCAGTCTTTTCCGCAATTTTCTTCTAGCCGAACGTATTTTAAAATCATGTGATTGTACTCCTGTCAGTTCTCCACTTCTTCCTCCAACCTCCCAACATCCAATGTGGAATGCTTGGGATTTAGCACTCGATTTAAGTCTTGGTCAGCTTCCTGGAATTATCTATCGGCATGAACCTTTTCAGAATTTACCATTTTTCGAAGAGCAATTAACAGCGTTTCAAGTTTGGTTGGAATTAGGATGTGAGGAAAGAAGTCCTCCCGAACAATTACCGATTGTTTTACAAGTATTATTAAGTCAAGTACATCGAATGCGTGCTTTGGAATTATTAGGAAGGTTTCTTGATTTGGGTCCTTGGGCTGTTAATTTAGCACTTTCAGTTGGGATTTTTCCATATGTTCTTAAATTATTACAGAGTAGTGCTAAAGAGTTAAGACCTTTATTGGTATTTATTTGGGCGAAAATTCTAGCAGTTGATAACGTAAAATTACATCACTTATTAAACAATTAAATTAATGTGAGATTTTAGACTTGTCAAGGAGATTTAGTACGTGATAATGGTCACAAATACTTTCTTTCGGTTTTACAAGATACTTCACTTTCGGTAAGTGACTTAACATAAGTCACTTTAAACTGACTTGATTTTAGTCTGAATATAGGACACAATCAGCTTTTGTTTTGGCTTCAATTGTTAATAATTTCCATGATGGTCAAGAAGCGGCATTAAAAGGTTCTTTAGTTAGTATATGTCTTGAACAATTAAATGATCCAAGTTCACAATTACGTCAATGGGTTGCTATATGTTTAGGAAAATTATGGGATCATTATGAAAATGCTCGATGGACAGGTGTACGTGATATTGCACATGAAAAACTTTATACTCTTTTAAATGATCCATGTCCTGAGGTAAAAAAAAAATTTAATGTGCAAAGTCATTAGTTATTTTGTCCCCAGGTTCGTGCAGCTGCTGTTTACGCTTTAGGTACTTTTATAAATTCAGTAACTGAACGTTCAGAACATGCTAATAATATTGATCATGCAATTGTTATGACTTTAGTTAAGAGAGTCAGTAATGATATGAGTTATCTAGTCCGTAAAGAATTAGTAAATGCACTTCAATGGGTCGTTTTAGCTTTCGAACATGTTTTTTTGACTTTAGCAATGAAAGAAACTTTAAGTCATTATCCGTTACAAGAAGTCAATGTAACTTCACCTGGTTTAAGACGAATTGGAAGTCGAGATAGATTACGTACTTCTGAAGATAGTGTTGATAGAATGAAACGTGTTTCTTCAAGTTCTTCTATAAATAATATGGGACAAATGAAAGGTTCGCTAAGTCATACAGGAAGTCTTGGAACATTACCAGGACTTGGTTATGGTTCTATTTACATGAAAATTTGGGATGCTTTATGTTCACTTGAAACAGATCCACATCCAGAAGTTGAATCAATGTGTAAAACTATAACAAAATATATTTCAGTAAAAGTAAAAGAATCGAGAGATTTTGTTGATAATAAATGTGCAAGTTTACCTCCAAGTCCAAATCGAGGGAATTATTTATCAGGTGAAAGTCCACCAACACTACATCCAGCAACAGATATTCCTAAATTTACACCAAGAGGACGTAAAATACACCCAAATATTATTAATGAAGAACCTGATATGAAAATAAAACAGAGACAGGCTTTAGTCAGTACGAAATTTATCGAATGGTCGTGTAAAAAATTCGCACAATCAAAACGTAAAAACAAGATGGTTGATATAGAGTCTGTGCAATACTATGAGAAAGACTGGAGGTACACAAGGTAAGAGAAATTCTCCTAAAAACTTGGGTTGATATTAATGAAATGTCTCTACAGGAATAACAATATTCGAAAAGAAGCCTTAGAAGAGACCTCTCGTATATCCTCATCAAAACTCGAGTCTCAAATGTTTAATACTCGAACATCTCTCCCTCCTTGTGTCCTTCAATTCCATCCATTTGATCAGCAAATTGCAGTAGCTGGGAAAGATCATTTTGGGATTTGGGATTGGGGTACTGGTGCTAAAACAACAGTGTGTCATAATAAATCAGCAAAATTCGGATCGAGTCGTATCACAGCTTTAGAATGGATAAATGCCCATGATGTTGCAATGTTAATGGTTGCATCAGACGATGGTAGTGTTAAAGTATGGAAACCTAATACTGGTCATAGTCGTGAACCGACTTTAATTAGTGCATGGCAAGCTTTAACTGATTTAAAATGGAAATATTCAGGGACACTATTATCATGGGAACAGTATACACAGACTTGTATTGCAGCAGGGGATTCACGGGTTGTTAGATTTTGGGATGTTGAAAGGGAATTGTACGCTTATGATATTTTGACAGGTAATCTACAGTTTCTACAAGAAAAATTGCTAAGATTTCTGTAAAAAAAGTCGGATGACGCTACAGTACGCAAAACATTTTTCAAATACTATAATTTAGGTGGCCATGGTTGCTACTATAATCGTCTAAACCACGACCTTCTTTATAAAATAATAAAAAATGACGTTAATAGCGGCCTGCCAATTTCGATGAATTCCCATTGTTATCGTGATTCCGGAGAAACGCCACTTTCTGCCGTATTGGCGCTGTGCACTGTTGCACTATTTCTATATACACTGCACTTCTCTGGGCTGAACTGTCAATCTAAGGTTAAAACAATGAGGTTATGTCGAAGTCGAACCATCGGTCTAAGCAAAAAACAAACAATAACTAACTGCAACTTACAAAGAAAACAACTAACAAATCTTATATAATGCAAAAAATTAAATACAAAATTTGAATTAGTTCAAATTTGACAGTTGTAACGATGGATATCCATAGATAAGATGTATATGCAGAATACGTGTATCGTCAAGCAGCGCCAAGCGGAGAATCACTGTAAGCTCGCCACGCGACAGGCTGTATAAGACGCCTTTTATCGAGAAGGTTGTGGTCTAAACTTTGTATTCGCATTCAAATACTTTCTCAATTATAGTAAGCCATGGTTACTACATCTAAGTCACGTGATAATAGGTAAAAACTAATGACGTAATATGTTACAAAATTGAGTGGTTTGATAAGTGGATAGCTGAAAGATGTCACGTGACAATAGGCAAAAAAAAAGTGTTTGCTTTTTTCATTTAACTACACTCCATTTTTAATTTATATGCCGTTGTTTGTCTCTGTTCAACACATAATCTATATAATATAGCAACATATACAACAATGTGTTGAAAAGAGACAGACAACTGTATTAAAATAGGAGATAGGGTATAGATTATTACGATTTACTGTCACATGTAGTGTATTTAAGTGAGCCATGATTTAGTGTATCATAGAAATAATCATGGCTTCCTCGACTAAAAATATGTAATTTTTGTGACAGGTATAGTGCGCCTTCTGTTGTTTTTTAAGACTTTTCTCCAAAAAAAATTGCTAAGGTTTCTGTAAAGAAAGTCTGATGACGCTACAGGAGAGAAACATTTTTTAAATATTAATTAAGTGGCCCTGGTTGCGACTAGAATCGTCAAAAACTTATATTCACATGCGAATATTTGTCAATTATAGTAAACCATGGTTACTACACCTAAGTCACGTGATGATAGGCAAAAACCCTTTCGAGTGTTTTGATAAGTGGATAGCTGAAAGATGTCACGTGATAATACTGGCAACGTTTGCTTTTATCTTCTAACAATACCATGGCTTTCTACGTGTATTTAAGTGTCATGATTTAGTGTACCATAGAAATAATCATGGCTTCCTCGACTTTGAATATGAAATTTTTTTGACAGGCACCGATTGTCCGGTTACGTGTATTGACTCGTCATTTTCCGGCGTTTCGCATGAAAACTACAGTAAATCATATTTTGAGCGAGAAAAAGATGATGAAGGAATTAGTATTGATGGTGATGAGGATTTAAAAACGAACCGTTGTGGTATGGTTGTCGCTGGTTATCAAGATGGGTCAATTCGTGTATTTGATAGACGATGTAGTCCTACTGAAGCTCGAATAGCTGTTTTTATGGAACATTACGGACCGGTTTTGGGTGTGCATTTATTAGGCAATACTTTTTTTAGTGGAAGGTGAGTTGAGTGATTTTTTTTGGGACATTTTTACTTATCGAGTTGGTAGCACTGACGGTCATGTGAAGGTCTACGACATACGGAATCATAAAGTAGTACATACAACGCAAGCAATTCAGAATAATATGTCATGTTTTGCGTTGCATCGAGGTACTGCGACATATGCGTGGTGAGTTGGTAGTACTGGCAGAAAACAAAAGAGAAGCAACACGTTTTATTTTATTTTAATTTTATTTTTTTGTAGTGGCTCCTTGAATCAGAACGTGAGTATTTACGGGTACAATGGTTATCTTATGAATACCATTAAATTCTATGAGGGTTTTATGGGTCACCGAACTGGTAATGTCACGTGTTTGAATTACCATCCATTGAAAGTGGCACTGGCTACAGGTACGTCTGATTGTTCAGTCAGTGTTTACTGTTTGGAAGGTAAAAGGTGACGTGATTCACAGCCCTAGAGCTCGGTTTGGAGTTTCTTGGGCTATTATTATTAGCGAATTAGTTTTGCTTAGCTTCGGTTTTAAGTCTTGTATTGAACGACTGGAATTTTTATATTTAGAGGAAGCCATGATTTTGGAACTTTAGACACATGCAAATTGCAAACATAACCCAACATTTTTTTTTTATTAAAACTACTACTTTTTGCTATACAGGATTTTTTTTAGATATTTAAATCTTTCCATACAAAATGTTTAATTAAAAAATCTTTTATAGTAGAGGCTTGTAGGTTATGTGTCATTGACAGTATACAAACCATGGCTTCCTCTGAATCGAAAATTTCAAGTCCCATTGTACATATTTACGTTGAGTAACTTGAAATTTTATCGTGTACATATTTTTTGAAAAAACGCTTGTAGCTATTAACAGCGTACAGGGAATTTTGTTGTTAGTTTTTTAAGACTGATTGTTAGTTTTTTTTTTTCGATAGATACGATTTAAAAATTGACGGGGTTTAGGCCTAGTAGGGTAATTTATACGTAGCATTGCCAATCTGAAATGTGACCAGTTGTTAAGTAATTCTTAAGCGATTTTTTTGTGATAAATAACTAAAGCAACAAAATCTCAATGTTTGAATGCCCATCTAAATTGAGAATTTTATTGCTCGCTTGTTAATGCAAAAAATGTTTGTCATAATAATTTTTTAATGAGCCTTCCAATCAAATTTCAAGTTATTTAACCTCTTGGCACAGTTTTTGCACAAAATCGAGGATTTAATTCGATTGCTGAAGGTTCTTTTTTGTATAAAAAAACATTTTATTGTGGCATATAAGTCTTTTTAATTTACATTTATGTTATAAAATAAATAATATATCACAAAAGGTTTTTTTTATCAGACATTATCATAATATGACATTTTTCTTTCAGTCACATTTTTATCAATTAATGGCAATCGGCAATCATTTGTTTTATTTGAATCACTGTCACTGAAATTATCAATACTTTGACACACTTTTAAATTGTCAAAATCAATTGTTTCACGTAATATTTTAAAAATTTGAGGTTTGACATTTAGTAATGTCATTTTTTTGTTTGTTTTATTAAAAGTTTGGACTAGATTGTCAATTGTCTGAAACAAAAATTGACATTTAAACACAACCAACTAGATTAATTTTTTTTACCTGACACGCAGCATAATCTACTCTTATAATATTTGCAAAATCAAGAACAATTGGCAAATTATTTCTGTTATTGTATGCTTTAATTATATTAGTTGTTAAATAATCAGTTGCAGCGTAATAAAGACCAATTTCCGGTTTTATATAAACATACTGATTTCCATGCTCGTCCTAAAAAACAAATTAATTGTGACATTTAACAGGTTTTTTTTTTGACTTACAACACGAATCTCTTTCGTAATTTGAGGCCGAGCCCACACTTTTAATAATAGAAGTAAATTTAAAAATCCTCCAGCAATTATTCCGATTTCAACACCGTAAGAAACTCCAATTATCAGTGTTGCTAACGTAAGGAAAAAGTCAAATTCTACAAAAAATACAATTTTTTAGCTGTAGACAGGTCTGACATGTCCAAAAAATGAAATTTCCTAGATCTGGGACATAATTCTTTTTTGGTTCTACAATACTCACTGTTACATTTCCACAATTTTGGGAAAATTTCATAATCAAACATTGTGATAATCGCCGAAATTAAAATGGCGGCAAGTGTTGACCTTGGAATATAGTAAAAATACGGAGTTAGAAAACTTAAAGCCAGTAAAATGACAATTCCTGTAATTTTTTTGTGAAATTATTGTCTTAATAATTAAGAGTCTTGCCTGAGTAAATCCCCTGTAGTGGAGTCCGTACTCCGCTGCTATTGGCTACAGCTGATCGGGTAAAAGCGCCACAACTCGGCATTGCTTGAATAAACGATCCGAAAATATTACATAGTCCCAAAGTCATCATTTCTTGAGTTGCTTCAACAATTGTTCCACTGACTGAAATTTTTTTTTGTTACTGTCAATTAATAAATGCGCTACGAGCTCTATTGTTTTCAAGTTTCGCCACGGGTGCGCTTCGGGCGTTTGAAATTCGATAAGATTGAATTTTTTCTTTTTCCCGCCAGAAAATTGACAGTTCTAAAGTCGACCAATAAAAATAATTGACATATTTGTTTGAAAAAGTTATCAGTTATTTTTTGGGCGACTCTAGAACTGTCAATTTTCTGGCGGGAAAAAGATAAAATTCAATCTTCTCGGATTCAAAGCGCTCGGATTTCAAGCGCCCGAAGCGCACCCTTCGCCACAAGAGTGCGTATCGCTTCTTGTCAATTGTCACTACTTACCAAACGCTTTAGCTATTGCAACATTAGCTAAAACACCAGCAATTGGCAAAACAAATATTCCAGAACCTAGAGTTTGTACCATTTCGAAAAAATTGACAGTGTTGTTCCCATTTTGGGTACTAAAATTCGGTAGTTGTACTTTTGGTAATCCTGATGGGACAGCACCTGAGAGTATAAACGGGGAACCCCCACGAAATTCGTAGAAATAGTACCCCAAAATCGATGTCAGAAGCACAATAAGTGCATTTTTCGAAATTGATAGGAGCCAAAGTGTCTTTTTGAGAATTTTATTCCTAGTTTTAATCACAGTAAGTTTTTTGAAAATAAATAGAAAAATAATGCAACTCAAGCCTAAAAGAGTATCAGCAAGTCGAATTTCGTTAAATCTTGTTATCACTTTAGAAAAAACATCGAAAACTCCATGATTTTTTAATTTTCTCAGTCCTAGAAGATTTTTTAGTTGGGAAGTGACTATGGTTACAGACATTGCGGAAGTGAAGCCGGAAGTCACACAAGGAGAGATAAAATCGACCAAAAAACCTGCCAAAAAAAAGTAAGATTGATTAGAATATTGGAATATTCGGGATTTTTTTATGTGAAAATTGTAAAATTCAAAATGGCGGTTTCAATTTGTCTGACTTTAATAAGATTAAAATTGTTAACAATATAGACAAAATTAAGTGAAATTGTATAGTTTGAGATGTTTTCAAGATCGCTAGTTACAATTTTGTCACAAAAAATTTTAAAAACCAAAATGGTGGATCTTTTAGTGTCCCTCTGCATAACCGTAAGAACATATGCTGATATTTAAAATATATTATTACGGGCTAGGTTTTACAATAAAACTGTGCCCGCAGTAACAATAGTTTATTCCGATCTGTTGAATTAGACTGTCTGAAAAGGGGCCTTATCACTAATGAATATAATACGTAAAGTCCCGTTTTTACATATTTGACATAAAACATAAAAGCAAAAAATCAGACTTGTTCATGATTCATGCATAGATTACATAATAACAAAAATAAATCAATGGAAGTAATGATAATAATTAAATAATAACTGACCAAATTATAATAATTTACAACTCAATCGATACTGAAAAGGGATGATAACATACGGTTGGTGCATAGGGTTAGCCACCTAATTTTTAGAACTTTTAAAAAAATTAATTAATCCGTCTTAATCTCGCCAAAATTTATTTTTATTTTTTTAATTTTTGGAGAGTGCTACTGTTTACTTACCTAACTTAAGCACTCCCATTAAAAATTCGACACAACCGACAAGAAGGGTCAAAAGTATAACATAATCAACTGATAAGCTTTCAGTATATGAGAATGTCAAGAGTGCCATTAGACTTGTTGGTCCGATTGAGACTTGTTTGATTGTACCGAAGAAAACATAAGTGAACGAGCCAATAAAAGCTGTATATAGTCCGTATTGTGCTGGTAGCCCTGCTAAATTAGCATATGCGATTGATTGGGGCATCATTGTAAGTCCAACTGAGATTCCGGCGATGAAATCAGCGATTATATCTGATTTTGAATATTTGGGAAGCCATTGAAGGATGTGTACTCGTCTTTTAAGAAGCTTAACCAATGAGAATTTCTTCTTAGTTTTTTCAATTGGTTTAGACATTGCACTTTTTGATCACTTCACTATCTCACATTAGAATGAACAATGGCAAGAAGAATAAGGCGATTTTAAATAAAATTAAATACAAAGCAAACAAGAAATGATTTATTGGAACGTTTTTCAACTTTTCGACAAGGTTGAGAATAACATGATAACGTTATTTGCTTTTGTCTTAATAAATGCGTTCGTATTTCTGGGATTTATCTTTCGAAAAATACTGTTATTGATTAAGAAACTTTCCGAAGGGATCTGTGTCGATTACAAATGAAACAACAATTATCTGTATCATATATTGTCAACAAAGTAGAGTAATAGTAGGGTTTTAAGCTGTAGCTGCATTTCTTCTTTTGATTCTCGACTGCTGTATGCTTTAAAAATTAATTTTTAAATACAAAATATACCTGTTCGCTATTCTGACAACTTGTGACAGAAACAAATCGTGTTTTCTTTTCGACAACCGCATCGTTTTAAACAATGACTTTTTAAACTTTTTAAATTGGCCCAGTTTTTGCACAATATTGAGGATTTAATTCAATTGTTTAAGGTTTTTCTTGTATAAAAAACACTTTAATTTCGCATAAAAATCTTTATAATTTATATTTATGTTACAAAATAAATAATATATCACTAGAGTTGTTTTTTATCAGACGTTATCATAATATGACATTTTCCTTTCAATCGCACTTTTGTCAATTAGTGGCAACTGGCAATCACTTGTTTTATTTGAATCACTGTCACTCAAATTATCAATACTTTGACACACTTTTAAATTGTCAAAATCAATTGTTTCATTCAATATTTTAAAAACTTGAGGTTTGACATTAAGAAATGTCACTTTTTTGTTTGTCTTATTAAAAGTTTGGACTAGATTTTCAATTGTCTGAAACAAAAATTGACATTTAAACACAGCCGTCTAGATTAATTTTTTTTTACCTGACACGCAGCATAATCTACTCTTATAATATTTGCAAAATCAAGAACAATTGGCAAATTATTTCTGCTATTGTATGCTTTAATTATATTAGTTGTTAAATAATCAGTTGCAGCGTAATAAAGACCAATTTCCGGTTTTATATAAATATACTGATTTCCATGATCGTCCTAAAAAACAAATTAATTGTGACATTTAACAATTTTTTTTGACTTACAATACGTATTTCTTTTGTAATTTGAGGCCGAGCCCACACTTTTAATAACAGAAGTAAATTCAAAAATCCTCCAGCAATCATTCCCATTTCAACACCGTAACAAACTCCAATTATCAGTGTTGCTAACGTAAGGAAAAAATCAAATTCTACAAAAAAATGCAATTTTTTAGCTGTAAACAGGACAAAAAATAAAGTTCCCTAGATTTGGGACTTTTTTTTGGTTCTGCTATACTCACTGTTACATTTCCACAATTTTCGGAAAATCTCATAATCAAACAATGTGGAAACAGCCGAAATCAAAATGGCAGCAAGTGTTGATCTTGGAATATAGTAAAAATACGGAGTTAAAAAACTTAAAGCTAGTAAAATGATAGTTCCTGTAATTATTTTTTTTAATTTTGTTTTTTAATAATTGAGAGTTCTACCTGAGTAAACCCCCTGTAGTGGAGTCCGTACTCCGCTGCTATTGGCTACAGCTGATCGGGTAAAAGCGCCACAACTCGGCATTGCTTGAATAAACGATCCGAAAATATTACAAAGTCCCAAAGTCATCATTTCTTGAGTTGCATCAACAATTGTTCCACTGACTGAAATTTTTTTTTTGTTACTGTCAATTAATAAATGCGCTACGCGCTCTATTGTTTTCAAGTTTCGCCACGGGTGCGATTCGGGCGTTTGAAATCCGATAAGATTGAATTTTTTCTTTTTCCCGACAGAAAATTGACAGTTCTAAAGTCGACCAATAAAAATAATTGACATACTTGTTCGAAAGAGTTATCAGTTATTTTTGTTGGGCGACTCTAGAACTGTCTATTTTCTGGCGGGAAAAAAAAATTCAATCTTCTCGGATTCAAAGCGCATCGGATTTCAAGCGCCCGAAGCGCACCCTTCGCCACAAGAGTGCGTATCGCTTCTTGTCAATTGTCACTACTTACCAAAAGCTTTAGCTATTGCAACATTAGCTAATACACCAGCAATTGGCAAAACAAAAATTCCAGAACCTAGAGTTTGTACCATTTCGAAAAAATTGACAGTGTTGTTCCCATTTTGGGTACTAAAATTCGGTAGTTGTACTTTTGGTAATCCTGATGGGACAGCTCCTGAGAGTATAAACGGGGAACCCCCACGAAATTCGTAGAAATAGTACCCCAAAATCGATGTCAGAAGCACAATAAGTGCATTTTTCGAAATTGATAAGAGCCAAAGTGTCTTTTTGAGAATTTTATTCCTAGTTTTAATCACAGTAAGTTTTTTGAAAATAAATAGAAAAATAATGCAACTCAAGCCTAAAATGGTATCAGCCAGTCGGATTTCGTTAAATCTTGTTATTACTTTAGAAAAAACATCGAAGACTCCATGATTTTTTAATTTTCTCAGTCCTAGAAGATTTTTTAGTTGGGAAACGACTGTGGTTATAGCCATTGCAGATGTGAAACCGGAAGTCACACATGGAGAGACAAAATCGACCAAAAAACCTGCCAAAAAAACCTAATTGGAGGAGTCCCTAAATGTCACTGAAATCAAACTTTGGCAGGATAAGGCGTGTTATAAATTATTTTTTTTTTTAATGTTTCAAAAGGTTTACGGATCGAAAGCGACTTTATTAAAAATCTAGTCAATCCCTTAATAACAATTTAATCGCAAAATTTATATTTCGAAGTACTTGGGAGTAACTGATTACGATTTTTACGTCAAAATTGTAAAATTCAAAATGGTGACCGACTAGAAAAAGCTTATAAAACAGAAAATAAGTTAATCCTGCCAAATTTTTTTCTTTGTCGCGACTACTTACTCACCTAATTTGAAAATTCCCATTAGTAATTCGACACAACCGACTAGAAGGGTCAGAAGAATGACATAATCAACTGGTAAGCCCTCAGTATATGAAAATGTCAAGAGTGCCATAAGACTTGTTGGTCCGATTGAGACTTGTTTGATTGTACCGAAGAAAACATAAGTGAACGAGCCAATAAAAGCTGTATATAGTCCGTATTGTGCTGGTTGTCCTGCTAAATTAGCATATGCGATTGATTGGGGCATCATTGTAAGTCCAACTGAGAGTCCGGCAATAAAATCAGCGATTATATCCGATTTTGAATACTTGGGAAGCCATTGAAGGATGTGTACTCGTCGCTTGAGAAGCTGAACCAATGAGAATTTCTTCTTAGTTTTTTCGATTGGTTTAGACATTGCACTTCTTGATCACTTCACTATCTCACATTAGAATGAATAATGACAAGAAGAATACGGCAATTTTAAATAAAATTAAAAACAATGCAAACAAGAAATGATTTATTGGAAAGTTTTCAACTTTTCGACAAGGTTGAGGACAACATGATAATGTTATTTGCTTTTGTCTTAATAAATGCGTTCGTATTTCTGAGATTTATCTTTCGTAGAAACACTATTATTGATTACTAAACTTTCTAAAAGGAATTGTATTGATCAGAAATGAAACAACAATTATCTGTAACAATATATTGTCAACAAGCCACAATTTTTAACCAAGTCTAATATCACCCATCGATTTACTGTAACACAAACTGGAAAATTTCATTCAACAATTTACGTCTTAGGCTAAATATTAGTCCACAAATAAAAAATATTTGTTTGCGATTCAGTGGAAAAAATACGTTCACATTGTCGCTTTTTGTATAAATATAAAAAAATAGGTATAGTGAAAGTCACACCTGTTGATACACCTCCATAGCAACATCAGAGTGTACCAACAGGAATAACACTCTCTTGTGGCACTAAATTCACAAAAAGGAAGTGTATACATACTACTATAGAACGTTTCAGCTATGATACTCTGAAACGCACTATACCTACTTGTTGCTATAAAAACGTGCGTATTTTTTGACACTAATTTGCAGTCTTTAGCCTAAACTAATATTTTGGACTATTTTAATCCAATCTAAGTGAACACACTTTAATCCCCCCAGATTGCATGATATTTCATATTTTTCTCTTTATGAAATAACAGTCTTTGCATAAATTTCAAAAGCCTTGACCCTTATCTAAAGGCTTTGGTCCAAGTTTTTTAGTATACTTTGTGATTATACAGAAAAATTATTTTTAGAATAATAAGTTGTTATTTTCTGACTCATTTATCCCAGTTTTTGTGATAAGACAGTTATTTAAAATAGTGGTCTTATCTTATAATTGAGCGAATAATAATTTAATTAGATTGTTAACTAGCTTTTGACGAAATGTCAAAATCTCGCAGCTATTGACAATTTTCAAAATTTTTAATTTTTTTCCGGATTGGGAATGCCCGAATTATTACGAACAAAAAATATATTTTTTGCCATCGAGAGGCTTTATTTTTATATTAAAAACAACACTTTTGCTCTCTATTTTTACTTTCATTACTACGGGACCGGTTTCGGTCATTGTAAAAGCTCGAAACCGGTCCCCAAATAATAAAAAATACAGTGAAAAAATTTCCGTTTTATTGTATAAAACATGATATGTTACGTATATTAAAAAATTATATTTTTTTATCTACTTATCGCTTTCTTATTTCCCTTTTTATGACTCAATTTTATTGAATCAAATAAAAATTATTTTTTTTAAACCTACAAACTAAATAAAATTGTTTAAATTTTATTGCAACCTTGTTATAATTACCCTTCATTGGATTAAAAGACTAAAATAATATAAAAATGGGCCACGGCCAATAGAATTAACTAATTAATCTTTATTTCCGTGAGATATTATATTATGAGAAAGGAAATAAACAATTATTAACAATAAAATTGTTTAAATAGGCATTGTAAAACAATTGCCTGTCTATAACAGCGTCATTAAGTCAGTCCATTGATCTGTTTTTATTAAAAACAAAAAAATCGATGTACAGTAACTAGTCAAAAAAATTATACTTCCAGTATAAAGCTGTAGGTCATAGGGATTTAATTGTTTTACAGTTGGTAACAGTTTGACACATTTCGCTGCTAGGACTTGTCTGTCAATTGTAGTAAGCCATGATTAAACAGCTCTTAAATATATTTGACACTTTCAAATTGAGAATGGAACCAACAGTAGAAAAATTAAATTCCTGTTAACACAAAATAACTGCCATTTTGTTTTTGTACCATTAAAAACTGTAAAATAATTGTTTATCTACTGTGAACAGCGTTATTAAGTCAGTCTATTGTTTTGTTTTATTAAAAATATCATCTAGAATTAACTAGATTTTTCTTTTAATAATATCGTAACTGTTAAAGTGTTGTAAGGTTGGTGTTCCTAGTCGTAAATGACAAATGGTGATTTCAGCATCTTAAGTTGGTAACACTAATGTCAGTGTCAGTAAATAATGTAAACCTTTAAAATTGATAAGTACCAACAATAAAAAACTTAAATTCCTTTTTACTAAAAGTATAAAATGTCGCTACTGATTGTAAAATCGAATAAATAAAATTGAAAAATATGATACATCATGCTTAAAAATAAATTGTACCTAACCCTTGCCTAAATTAAAACTGTTCAGCCCCTAACATCGACAGTACTTCTTCATAACTCAACCAAAACGTCAACGACCATGGCGCCATCCTCATCCAAATCGGTAAAAACCCTTTATAAAGCGCTCCAAGCCCTTCATTTTGTACTGTTTTTTTAAAACAATCTATTGACGATTTATACAACAATCCTTTCCCTTTTTCATCCATTGGCTGATTCATAACTCGTGTCTTAACTACATCAGCCGGTGTTCCCATACCTGCTGCTACCAACCCAGCAAAACAACTCGCTAAACAATGAACAAAATGATTATCTTCCAGAGTTGTATTCCTCAAGATAAATCTTTTCGCTGAATCGTACGTTGTTAAGTCTCCCAAATTCACCAAAGCGGCTCTCTGTACATTCGGAATTGACCCCTTCCACAGCCCTCTGTACCCTGCAGTATCAACAGTTTTTCGAAAAGCATCATAAAGGCCATTAACACGTGGCGGCAGCCCCATGATTTTCCGCTTGCCTTCCATCTGAAGCTGCACTTTAAGAAGATCAGTGGGACTGGCAATGTACTGGGCGAAAGCCCCAGCTGTGACACCACAAACCGCCGATTTCCATACAGGGAAATAGGGCTCGGAAGGGTTGTTGAAAAATTTCTCTTTTAGGGATTTGTACGTGACGATTCGGGTGCCTGAGTAGACCAAGTGGCGGTAAAGGGCGGCATAAGCACCTTGCCATAGTTTTAAAAAACCTTCTTCTTTGACGATACCCAAAGCGGTACGAAATAAACCCCGGTAAGGGGCTTTTACCATTTTTGCATCTTTTGTGTTTGCGAGCTCACCCTGTATTTGCAGTCGTGTTTTTGTTAAATCTAACGGGTAAGTCACTGCAATCAAAATTTTCATTTTAAGGATATTGTAAATTGATTAATTATCCTCTACAGTATGTCCCCGAATCGATTTTAAGAGAAGAAAAAATTTCTTATCAAAAATCAGAGAGTATACAGAAATATGACAGTATTCTTTTATTTGTTCTAAAACAACATATTCTAATTGAAAATTTTAATATTCTATGGTTTGCTTGTTTGACCTCGTTTGTGACGTCACAATTTCTATATCCGGGCTTCTGCAACCCTAAATTTATGAGTAATGACGTCACGGAAAGCATGGCAACATTGCATATTTCCAAAAATTAAATTTTTTGAGGAAAAAAACTTTGTTATAACATAAATTAGGTCAAATGTATCGTGATTGAGATCGTTTTTTATTCGATTACAGTGTATTTCGATAAATTTTTAATAAAACAGTTGTCTCTTCAAGGCCATATAAACGAATAAATCACAATTAATTTAAGAGACATATAGCAACCACGCCAAGTGTTATATCTATAAATAAACCGTAATATTCCACGTTAGAAGGTGCGTCAAAAGGATTTAACGCATTTTTTCTAAGTTTAGAGAAGTTACTTAATATCTATTTTTACCTAACTCTGCATTCCATGCTGCTACAACTGATACCATGTAGGTGCACCATAATGAATTCACGTATTTGATTTCTTTCTGGGGTGGAATTGGTGGCATCTTCACCAAAAATCCTAAAAATTACATAAAGTTCACCTAAGGGCAAAGTTCGAAATTTCCCGCACAAAGTGTTTAGCGAGGGCAATGTGCACAATGTAAACTGATTAAAAACACAATCAATTTCCATTCACACTTTCTCCGTGTCGTATCACCGCTTGAAACCAGTAATTTTTGAAATTAATTAGAATTTTTAAAAATTAGTTTGTTGTGGCGATATGACAACACTGGAAACTTAACCTAGAAACTATTGGGTGCTCTTGTCAGACATTGACACCAATTTTGAATTGGTTAATGTGTGGACTCACCATTTATTTGTTTGGTGGAGCTTCCGTAACTTCATTAGTTAAGTAAATAACGGATCAGTTATATTGTAGATAACAATTTGCATTACAGTGTACTACATTGTTATGACATGGTTATGACGTGGTGTGGTGGCTGCACTGGTTTTATTAAAATGACAGATGATCACAAGTGGCAACACTGCGTGGTTGAAATCCACAAATTAAAAAAATTGGTTGTTTTCTTTGCGATTCAATAAAAAAATATGTTTATTTTGTCGCTTTTTTTGTATAAATTAAAAAAAAATGGTTCAGTTAGACTCACACCTGTTGGTATACCTTAGAAACTTTAAGCCAATCAGATCTAAGCGCGCGAAAGTAACGTCAATAAGAGGACTTTTTAAATGTCAAGTCATATTTAAAAAATTAATTTTGTTTTTATATTTTAGCATTTTTCACTGTTTTTTTACTAGTTTTAATTCTTTCTGTCTCTTTTTCTTAATTATTATACTTTCTTTCTCTCTACTAGTCACAATTTTCATCTAGGTATGTTCTTCCACATTATTCCAAAAAACGTTCTTTTAATAAAGTTTTTTTCTGTAGTTACATTATTTCTTTTTTCTTCTCTTTTACTTAAATCTTAATTGATAACTGATTGGCCGGTTTTGTGTCCACGGAATTAAAAAAAAAAAAGTCGGCGTTGCTGTAATCTCACTTTTGTTCAGCAGGCTGTGCATAAAATTGTTATGGCAATGACTAAACAAATTTTTCAAAAGAAAAATTTTCCGTGAGTTTAGACTCGATTTTTTTGCTCCCCAATTTCTGCGTTCGAATTATTTCCCAGTTGAAGATCTTTTAACACCAACAAGTAAGACAACTTCTAGAGATCTTTGTTCTTAAAAGTAGTGCAAGCAGTGCTTACAATTTTTTTTAAGGAGGCACTAGTATCCGGTATGAAGTCTAACTGAATGAGTCTATTGAGAAATTAGGAAACACTATATCATCTAGACCAAGAAAACTAAGAGGAAACTTAGAAAGGAACGCTAGTTGTCTGGAGATTTGATAACAGAAGACACTTTAAGAAGACCATCTCAGCAGAGTAAGGCAGCAAACTAAATTTAGAAAATTTCGATTCTGAATTATATCTACCAACTGTGGATTACACGAAAGATAATGACGCTTTAAAATAGAAAAAACTGCGATACCACAAAAAGCAGATCTTGACTTTAAGTTGCGTCAACGAATCTTAACGAAGTAACATCCGGATTTGAAGATACTTATTGGAGAAGAAGAGTTAAATTGTCATCGAATTGTTTTCTATTCTGAAATTTTCTACAGCTACAAAGCAGCAGAAACAATCAAAACTCTGAGTGGTAAATGTAGAGCATCTTCGTTTGTGTTAATTTTTAAATGGATGTTTGACGATCACTAGTCTTGCAGATATTGACACGATCAAATGTAACAGACATTTTTTTTTAATCCGATTTTTAGAAATTAATGAATTCAAGAAGCAGTGTTGGGCGCTTACGGATAATATCAGAGAATTCAATGAAGTAACTACATTTCACTTTTACATTAAGACTAAATATAAAAATGTCAAAGAAATGCCGGAACTAATAATTCTACGTATCAAAAATTTCTTTCTGATTTCACTCAGTTCTTCGGGTTGGCTAGAATTAAATTGCGAAGATGTGATACGTTTTCTGAGTTTGAACTGGCTGAAAATCAATTGCAAACTGGATGTTTTTATGGAAGCAATTTTATGACAGAATTAAGACTCTTGGGAAAACAGGAAGAATCAGAAATACAAAGTTTTGAATTGTGTCAAATTTAGGAATATTGCTACTCTGAAACCGGATATGATATTTAATCCTGAAAATTCAGTCTTTAAAATTGCTTAACACATATTTTTAAGCTAATGTATGAAGGCTTG
The DNA here is from genome assembly GCA_029207805.1 of Tribolium confusum. Classification (NCBI taxonomy): domain Eukaryota; kingdom Metazoa; phylum Arthropoda; class Insecta; order Coleoptera; family Tenebrionidae; genus Tribolium; species Tribolium confusum. Next base: position 1,603,471 of record JALGAY010000007.1, on the reverse strand, counting down.
AATTTAGCGAGTTTTACAGAATTTACTGACGAAGTGGAGATTGATTTACGTGGAAATTCAGTTTTAGATTTGGAAAAACTTGGAGAGAGAAACTTGATTATTTTGGATAAAACCTACTCTAATTAAGGCGAGCTTTGGGTGTATTTGGGTCATTTCTTGAAAAGGAAGCTAAAGAAGAGAAGCAAATTCTAAAACCTGTGGGAAGAAAAAATTGTGAACTCTTTCTGAATCTTCAATCCCATTTGGAGATTCTGTGTCCAGTGTGGTAACTGCATGGGGGATTAACGAAGTCATCTATTTAAATTTTATGATAATGTTATTTTGTATAATAAATAAACCAATTTTGATTTTCTTAAACACTTGTTTAATTTTTAAAACTACTTTAGTTATGAAAAAATTCAAATAACATTTAAATTTACAAATTATTTGACTGGCAAGCTAATGATACATTTGAGGGGGTAATTTCCTAAAAAAAAATGTAGACAAGACTCTAGAATTTCCAGAGATTTGTGTAATTTCTAAAAACTTCTGAGATTTCGAGGATTTTCTTGAGCTTTTTGATATTTCCGCGATTTTTCATGATTTTCAACAAATTTTATTGATTTCCTAGTACATTTCGGATGTATCAAATTTTTTTTAAAGACAAAAAACTAAATAAAAGTTTTATTATTAGAAAAACACTAACAACAAACAAATAATAGTTTTTTCTTACCAACTGTTCGTTAATATCAACATTAATGCATGATTTTTGACAAGAAATCGTTCATTAACGTGGTCATTAATAAATAATTTGAAAATTTTAAAAGATTTTATTTTTTTACAGTCAACAAAAAACTTTGTAATCAACCCGTACCTATGTTAATTTGTGACTAATAATTTCCACAATTAAAGACACTCCCTCGCTATTCGCTATTGAGATAATGCCGGTAGTATCTTCGTTTCTAGGCAAAATTAAAAGAATTCCAGGCTGTGATTGGTTGTTGCCATGGAAAAGTATTAAAATTTGCGATACTACCGGTATTATCTCAACTTGAAATCAGCCCATAAGACTCGTTTATTATTTAAACAGTCTTGTTTATCAATCGCTTTTATTAACTATCTTTTCCTATAAACTCAATAAAATCTTCGTTTTTCTCCGTCTTGTTGTATTTATTAACAAAAAAATCGTTACTTGGTCAGAATTATGTTAAAATTTTCTGGCAAACTAAATTAGCGTTAAATCTCAATTAATTAATTGGTTTTATATGTGCGAATTTTAAAAAAAGTCGGCGATGGTGTATCTCACTTTTATTCAGCAGGCTGTGCATAAATTTTTTTTGTTAATTCCAAAATTGCTGTAGCAATGAGTAAACAATTTTAATTAAAAGAAAAATTTTTCGTGAGTTAGACACGTTTTTTCGGCTACGATATTTCCACGTTTAGATCACTCCCCAGTTAGAAATCTTTTACCAGGAAGATGTAAGACAACTTCTAGAGATCTTTCTTCTTAAAAGTAGTGCAAGTTATGCTTAAAAATTTTTTTTAAGGTCAGAGCTACATCTAAGACGAAACCTAGCTAGATCATACTCAGAATCGTCGATTGTGAAATCAGAAGACAGTACCTTATTTGAATCTAGAAAATTGGGATGTAAATTAAGAAGAGTTGCTAGTTTAAGCAATGTATTTAGTGATTCGATAACAGGAAACACCACAAGTACTTTCTTAACAGAGTATGACGACAGCAAACCGACTTTGCCAAAATTAATTCCGGAATTAGACTTAGTACCTTTGGATTACACAAAAGACTCTGACGCCCTAAAAAGAAAAAAAGCTGCTACTCCACAGAAAAAAGATCTTTACTCTATGTTACTCCAACGAATCTTAACGAAGAAACAGCCGGATTTTACTGTGCTTATTGGAGAAGAAGAGTTTAATTGCCATCTTGTTGTTCTACAATGTTATTCTGACATTTTCAACAATTACATTCCTGAAAAAATAATCAGACTTCCAACTGAGAAGTGTAGTCCTTCTTCTTTTGTTTTAATATACAAATGGATGATTAAGGATCATCAGCCTTATAAAATACTCACACATTCAAATGTAACAAACATTTTTAAGTCAGCGCAATTTCTAAGAATCAAAGAATTAGAAAAACACTGCTGGGCATTTGTAGAAAATACCAAAATATTTTATGAAGACACTGCATTTGAACTCTATATTCAAGCCAAACATCGAAATATCACGGAATTCCAAGAGATGATGGTTCCACGAATCCAGAATTTTTTTCTGATTTTAGTCAGTTCTTGGGATTGGCTAGAATTAGACTGTGAGGATGTTACAAGGTTTTTGAGTTCAAACCACATTAAAATCAATTGCGAAATGGAGGTTTTTATGGCAGCAGTACGATGGTTGCACTATGACTGGGACAACAGAAAAGATCTGAAATTTAAAGTTTTGAACTGTGTTAGGTTTGGCAATATGACCACTCGGCAACTTGTCGACATTCGATTTAATCCTGAAAATGTACTCTTTAATGAGTTGACTCAACATCCTTACATTTGGAAGCAAATCTATGAAGCGCTGGATTTAGCGAGTTTTAAAGAATTTACTGACGATGATAAAAATGATGTAATAAGAGGAAATCCAGATTTAGATTTTGTAGAACCTGGCGAGAGAAACTGGACCGGTCTGGATAAGACTTATTCTTCATATCGCGAGTTTTTGTTGTATTTGAGTCATCTCCGGAAAAAGAAGCTAAAGAAGAGGAGCAAATTTTAAAATCTGTCGGAAGAGAAAGTTATAAACTCTTTCATGATATTCAATCCTTCCTGGAGATGCTGTTTTCAGTGTGGTAACTGCACGGTGGACTGACGAAATTTAATATTTAAATTTTATGTAAATGTTTTTAAAAATAAACCAGTTTTGGTTTTCTTAAAACACTTGTTTAATTTTTGAAAACTATTTTAGTTTAGTTTAGTAATGCTCAAATTTTAAAAAAAGACGGCGGTGCTATAATCTTTTTTTATTTAGCAGGCTTTGCATAAATTTATTTTGTAAATTTCAAAATTGTTATGGCAATGTGTAAACAATTTTTTTTAAAGAAAAATTTTCCGTGAGTTTAGACACGTTTTTTTTCTGCTGAATTTCTGCGTTAAGGTGAGCTTCCAGTTGAAGATCTTTTGACACCAATAAGTTAGACAACTTCTAAAGATCTTTCTTACTAAAATTTGTGCAGTTGGTTCTGACAACTTTCTTTGTAAGGTTCCACTTACATCGAAGACAAAGTCCAACTCAACTATAGTCAACTTTACTAACTATCTACGTTTAGATCATTTCCTAGTTGAAGATCTTTCACTACCAACAGGTAAGACACTTTCTGAAGACTTTTCTTCTTTAAAATAGTATAAGTGGTGCTTACAATTTTCTTCTTAAAGAGACACTGATATCCGAGACGAAGCTCAACTAAACGATTCTTAGACTCGTCAATTGAGAAATCAGAAAACAGTTTATTATCCATACTAAGAAAATGATGAAATAATTTAGGAAGGAAAGCTAGTTTAAGCTTTTTATCTAGAGATTTGATAACAGAAGACACTCCAAGAAGACCATCTTAGAAGAGTAAGGCAGGAAACTAAATTTAGAAAATTTTAACTTCGAATTATATCTAACAATTTTGGATTACTTGAAAAATGATGACGCTCTAAAATAGAAGAAGTTGCTATCCCACAAAAAGAAGATCTTTTGTTGTGTTGCGTCAACGAATCTTAACGAAGTAACATCCGGATTTGAAGATGCTTATTGCAGAAGAAGAGTTAAATTGTCATCGAATTGTTCTCCATTCTGAAGTTTTTTTACAATTACAAATCAGCAGAAACAGTTAAAATTCCAGATGGGAAATGTAGAGCATCTTCGTTTGTGTTAATCTTCAAATGGATGTTTGACGATTACTGGTCTTGTAGATACTGACACTGTCAAATGTAACAGACATTTTTCTTTCAATCCGGTTTTTAAAAATTAACGAATTCTATGAGCAGCGTTGGGCGCTTACAGATAATATTAGAGAATTTAACGAAGTTACAAACTCGCGATAAGTAGTGTAAGTTTTATCAGTTTCTTTCGCCAGGTTTCTCAAATTCTAAAACTGGATTTTTTCTTAGATCATCTTCGACATTGTCATTGAATTCTTTAATACTTGCTAAATCTAGAGCTTTATTGATTAGCCTTCAAATAAGAGGATTTTGGGTCAACTCATTAAACAATACGTTTTCAGGATTAAATGTAATATCAACAAGTTGCCGAGTAGTCATTTTTTCAAACCTGATACAGACAAAACTCTAATTTATTCCAGATCTGTTGTTGAAAATTTTCTAAATTTCGAAAATTTCTTTAAACTCTTTTCCAAGACATTTCAGACACATCAAATTTTATTTAAAGACAGAAAACTGAATACGAGTTTTGTTAGTAAAAAAACAATAGCAACAAACAAATAATAGTTATTTCCTACTAACTGTTTAATAATACTAATATTAATCAATGATTTTTGCCAAGAAATTGTTAATTAATGTGGTCATTAATAAATGATTTAAACATTTTAAAAGGTTTTCTTTTTCCAGTCCACAAAAAAACATTGTAATCAACTCAATAAAGACAGTCACTTTTTAAGACTTATTCTTTCTTTAAACAGTCTTGATTATTAATCGCTTTCATTAACATTTTTGTTTATTAAATAACTTTTCTTATAAACCAGATATAAATATAGAAAAAAACAGTTAAAGCACAAAAGACAAAGTTATGAACAAATAACTAAAAAACAACTATTCTGTAACAACATATGTAGTAGATTTTCAAGTGGCTCTCTTGTGCATAAATGTAGAGCCACAAAAATTTCACAAAATTTCTCGAGTCACAATTTTTTTTACAGATATTTTGTCCCACACTAAAGGCAATGTGTCTTTTAAAGCTTTCAATGTTTTGTAGAGCTTAGAGCGCGGATTCTTGACTCTAGAATTAACCACATAGAAACTAGAAATGGATCTTCTAGTAGGACTCAATCTCGGCTGACAGGGCAAACAAAATTCTAAAGTGTTTGGAGACTTATTTTTTTAATTTTTTATATGAGAAATGAACACCTTAAACATTATTAGATCTTCTAGACATTTAGTCAGTTCTAGAAGAAACAGTTTGCACAAAGTCTTACAAAAATTTAAAAGCTTTAAAACACAAAGTTAGATCTAGAAAGGAATTTTCAGTCTTCGGCTAGGATCTACACAGAAATGTGTTTAAGAGAGCCAGCATTGATGCCTAACTTTGCAGTGCGCTTTAAATTAAAATTTTCGAAACAAATTAGGTACTAGAATGGTTTTAGAGCACGACGAGCTTAGCGAGAAATAATTTAAAGAAGTAATCCCAAACCCAAAGTAATTCAAAATGTACCAAGAGTAAGGAAATACAGGTTGAGACCACATTGTAAAATTTAATAAATAAAAAAATATATAATACATCATACTTAAAAATAAAACTCTACGTCTTTCCGTACTTAAATTAAAACTGATCAGCCCCAATCATTGTAAGCACTTGCTCATAAGTCAACCAGAAAGTCAACGCCCATGGTGCCAACCTCATCCACAAGGGCACAAACCCTTTATAGAGCGCCCCTACTCCCTCATTCTTTACTGTTTTCCTAAAACAATCCATCGATGACGTATACGTAAAACCTCTCCCCTTTTCATCCATTGGCTGATTCATGACACGTGTCTTAATCACATCGGCTGGAGTACCCAAACCCGCTGCTACGAACCCAGCAAAAATACTCGCCAACCCATGAACCAAATGACTATCGTCTAGTCCTGTATTCCTCAGAAGAAATCCTTTAGCTACATCATACGCTGTCAAGTCACCCAAATTTACCAAAGCAGCTCTCTGTACATTCGGGATTGATCCCTTCCACAGCGCCTTGTACCCTCCAGCATTAACTGTCTTTCGAAAAGCGTCATAAAGGCCGGTGACTCGTGGCAGCAGCCCCATTATCCTCCGCTTGCCTTCTATCTGGAGCTGGGTCTTGAGAAGATCAGCAGGACTGGAAATGTACTGGGCGAAAGCACCAGCAGAGACACCACACACCACTGATTTCCATAAAGGGAAATAATGACCGGTGGGATTGTTAAAAATGTCTTCTTTAAGGTATTTGTAGACGACCATTCGGGTGCCTGAGTAGATCAAGTGGCGGTAGAACACGGCATAAAGACTTTGCCAGAGTTTATAAACCCTGATATGGGGCTCTAACCAATTTCGCATCTTTTATAATTGCAAGCTCACCCTGTATTTGTAGCCTTGTTTTTGTTAAATCTAATGGGTAAGTCACTTCAACAAAAATTCGTTTGAAATTTTGGAGTTATGACGGCACGAGACATCTCACCACGGCGTATAGCGCCAGATTCAAAATTAAAAAAATTTTGACCAAAAAATGACCAAAAATTAAGATCTAATATGATTTTTTTTTAATTAGATTAGAATGTATTTTAATCAAATTTTAATAAAACAGCGTCTATATAATACTAATATTAATACATGATTTTTGACAAGAAATTGTTAGTTAATGTGGTCATTAATAAATGATTTAAAAATTTTAAAAGGTTTTTTTTACAGTACACAAAAAAACATTGTAATCAACTCAATAAAGACACTTACTCTTTAAGACTTATTCTTTCTTTAAACAGTGTTGATTATTAATCGCTTTTATTTTTGTTTATTAAATAACTTTTCTTATAAACTCAAAAAATTTTTTTTTGTTTTGTTGCCTGTAGATATAAATACAGAAAAAACAGTTAATCCATAAAAAAACAAAGTTATGAATAAATAACTGAAAAACAACTTTTCTGTAACAACATATGTAGCGGATTTTCAAGTGGCTCTCTTGTGCATAGATGTAGAGCCACAAAAATTTGACAAAATTTCTCGAGTCACAATTTTTTTTACAGATATTTTGTCCCACATTAAAGGCAATGTGTCTTTCAAAGCTTCCAGTATTTTGTGGGGCTTAGAGCGTAGACTTCTGCCTCTAGAATTGACCACATAGAAGCCAGAAATGGATCTTCTAATAGGACTTAATCTCGGCTGACAGGGCAAACAAAATTCTGAAGTGTTTGGAGATTCATTTTGCTGATTTTTTAAGCGAGAAATGAACAGTTTATACGTTAGATCTTCTAGTCATCTAGTCAATTCTAGAAGAATGAATTTGCACAAAATTCCACAAAAATTTGAAAGCTTTAAAACACGAAATAAGATCTAAAAAAGAGTCTTCAGTCGTTAGCTAAGACCTACATGAAAAAGCGCCTGAGAAAGACAGCATAACACAGAAAGCAGAATACCAAACAGCTGTCTTTAATCAGATTTACTAACTAATAAACTCAAAGATTGTAAAAAAACGTTTTACTGAGCTTTTTTTTAATGGTAAAGAGCTTTCTAACATGCTGGTCTGTGTAAAAATTAAAACTACCATGACATGGTTGGAATATGTTCTATTTATCTTTGATATTGTACATTTTAAGATGTTTATTGTACATAACACAGAGTCATTGTTGTCTTCATTCACAAGATAGTTTTTGAGGAAATAGAGATGTCTGGACACTGCCGTAAGAAGAAATTATCAAGAATTCGGGAAGTAAAAGAGTCTTACCATGCTGGTTTGGATGCAGATCGATTTGTATAAGACTTTGTGAGCTGGTGTTAATCCGGATGTCCTTGCTATCTTTGTACGAGTGTTACAAAAGAAACCGCAAATTACAATACAAAAACTAAACGTGAAGATGCAGCAAATAAAAAAAAAACAAAAACTATACATAAACGTTGCCAAGACAAAAAAATCTGTTTTTGTTTATAATCAGTTCTTAAAGTGTCATTATGTTGGTACTGCACTTTATCTGCCTTTTAAATCTGCAATTTTCTGCACCAATCCAAACGTTGAAGACGCTGTTTCGCAGGTAAAAGAAGCACTAACCCGAGTTTTGGATGCAAGAATTAAAAAAAAAGTCGGCGATGTTATAGTCTAGAATATAGAAGGCTTTGCAAAAAACTTTTTGTAAATTCCAGAATTGTTATGGCAATGAGTAAACAATTTTTTAAAAGAAAAAATTTCTGTAAGTTCAGTCACGAATTTTTTTTTACTGAATATCAGCATTCAGATGGTTTGCAGTTAAAGATCTTTTACTATCACCAAGTAAGACAACTTCTAAAGATCTTTCTTTATAAATGTAGAGCACGTAGTGCTAAAAATTTTATTTTTAAGGTCCAACTTACATCCCAGAAGAAACCTAACTTATAAACGATACTTAGAATTGAAGATCTACTACCAAAATGTAAGACAACTTCTAAAGATCTTTCTTCTTAAAAGTAGTGCAAGTGATGTTGACAATTTTTTTTAAGGTCAGATTTAAATCTGAAAAGGCAAACTGAATTAAACTCAGACTCGTCGACTGAGAAATTAGAAAACAGCTTTTTATCTGAACCAAAAGAAGCGAGTTTAGGCCCTACATCTGGGAATTTGATAAGAGAAGACACTTCAACTCCTAGCTCAAGTACCATCATAGCAGAAGAAGATGGTATACCAACTCTGGAAGAATTAAAGTTCAAATTAGATTTAGCGCCTTTGGGTTACGTCAAAGACGTTAAAACTTTAGAAAAGAAAAAATCGACTCGTCCAGTTAAAGAAGATCTTTACACTAAATTACTCAAACGAATTACAACAAGAGAAGATCCAGATTTTACTGTGCTTATTGGAGAAGAAGAAATAAAATGCCATCTGATTGTTCTACAATGTTATTCTATAATTTTTCACAATTATAAAATTACAGAAACAGCTAGAATTCCAAGTGAAAAATGTAGTGCTTCTTCCTTTGCATTAATTTACCAATGGATGATTGACGATTATCAGCCTTACAGAATACTAACACATTTCAATGTAATTGATATATTTAAAGCAGCCCAATATCTAAAAATCAAAGCATTAGAAAAACACTGCTTGGCTTTTATAGATAACACCAAAATATTTAATGAAGACACTGCGTTTCATCTCTATATTCAAGCAAAACAGAGCAATCTCAAGGAATTTCAGGAAAAAATGGTCCCGCGGATTCAAAACTTTTTTTTGATTTTAGTCAGTTCTTGGGATTGGCTAGAATTAGACTGCGAGGATATTATAACATTTCTGAGTTCAAACTGGGTTAAAATCAACTGCGAAATGGAGATTTTTATGGCAGCAGTGCGATGGTTATACCACGACTGGGACAACAGGAAAGATCTCAAATTGAGAGTTTTAAACTGTGTCAGGTTTGGTAATATGACATCGCGGCAACTCGTCGATATTAAACTGAATCCAGAAAATCCAGTTTTTAATGAGTTGGCTGAAGACCCAGATATTTATAAATTAATTGATGCTGGTCTGGCAGTAGCGAGTCTGAGAGAATTTTCAGGCGAAGTGGAGGATTCAGTTTTAGGTTTAGAAAAACCAATGGGGAGAAATTGGACAGGTTTGGAGAAAACCTACACTACTTACCACGAATTTGTAATGTATTTGGAGTATATCAGGAGAAGGAAAATGTTGGAGAGGATTATGCCTACAACCAGTTGTGAGAAAATGTTGTAAAATCGTTCTGGAGTCTTAATGTTTTCTGGAGATGATGTCCCCACTGTGAAAACTGTGTAGTGGACTAACTAAATTAATTATTAAAATTTTATGTACAAGTTTTTTTGTATTAAAAAACAACTCTCATTTATCTAGTTTTCTTTCATAAAATTTTTTTTTTCAAATTTTCAATGTAGACAATTAAATTCTAGCTTCTGGTAACAACTCAAGAATTTTGTTGAAGCCTCCTTGAAAACTCGTAAGTCGACACTTTTCGACAAGAAGTTGTAGAGAGTTTATTAATTTGATTACACTGACATTATACAGTATTTTCTTAAACATCTTAGAAATCTAATAAGTTAGTAGAACTGGAAATTAAATCATTGCTAATTTGAACAGTTTATGCTATAATGCTGACTTTACAACAAAGAATTTATCTAGTTCAATATTAGGAAACTAGGGAAGAGTGCTACCGAGCTGTTATCAGAAAATTTAACCAAAAATACCCAAAATTTCAGTTCAAAAAATTTAGTGACTAAATTTTTTAAAACGGGCTCGGTTTTAAACATTAAGAAGTCAAAAAAGTTGTTCACTGAAGACGATGCTGCTTTAGTTTTTACCGTTTATTTTACAAGAGAAGCTCTAAGGTTGTCTTTAAGAAGAAGGACAATACAAACTGCAATAAGTATTTTCAAAAAATCTTCAAGAAGAACAAAATTTTAACATTTAAACTGCATTTTAACTTAAGCAAACTTTAAAATCTATCAGAAGACATATTGTACATCTACGTTAATTTTTAGGATCTTCTCAGCGCTATTTTTCACTATTTCTCAGTTCTCATTGCTTTTCAGCATAATTTCTTTTCCTAGAAGTAGGTAGTTCTATCTTTGGCACTTGAAAAATTTGTGCTCTGCTTCTTCTTTTATTTCAAGAAGTGGATTGGCTGTAGCTGTGAGACTATGTAGCCAAATGGTGTGGAACACCTCAAAAGGGAGAGTTCAGACATCACATAGGTGCTGGGGTTTTAAGATTGTTGCGACAATAGGGTTTATTAAAAGGGCAACCAAAAAGCTTATGATTTAGATCCCCAATTTCTTCACATTCACAAAACTGATTTTTTAATTTCTGGATCTTACGTAACTACATTCAACCGCAAAATTAACCGGACACTTGATTTTTGTCCTGTAAATTTGCGAAAACGCTCTCTACATTGATTTTATATGGCTAGGTACACATAAAAAACAACCAAAAGAAAGGATATTCAAGTTTTTTAGATTAACCCCTATCACGCAGATTACTTTTTGTACCTAATTTCTTACGCGGCTTCTAATCAGACAGGTTTTGTTTGTTTTACACGTCTGTCAAATTTGTGTTGATAGCTGGTTCTGGTTTGTTTAATTTGGCTTTTTGGGGAAGAGATTTGTTGTAGAGGCGATTCATATTGTAATGAGTCCCGAAGAAGCTGCCCAAGCGGTTGCTTTACACAATGATAGATGCAGCATACGATTCATTGCAAATGTGCTTGGCTTTCCTAAAAGCACGGTATCCGATGCGATACAAAGGTTCAGGGCAACTGGTTCCTATTTCAAAAGACCTAGACAAGGCAGAAAACGAGTAACAAATAAAGTGGAGGACCGATTTCTTCGATTACAAATGCTACGATAACGGACTCTGCCTGCTACAGCTTTGACCAGGAGACTGGCGGATGTTTATAGGACCATGATTTCTTCTGATACTGTTTTAAGAAGGATGAAGGAAAACAATTTGACATCACATCCACCTGCTACTGGCCCTAAGTTGAACGCAGAGCATCGCAGACAGCGATTGGAATTTGCGCAAAATCATGTTGATTGGAATATGGACGAATGGAGCTCCGTTCTCTTTACGGATGAGTCGCGTTTCACTAGTCGTCAACGAGTATTTAGACGCCTAGAGAAACGGTATGCCCCGTGTTGCTTTGCGCCTAGAGTAGCATTTGGTGATAAAGGTGTAATGGTATGGGGAGGGATTTCTTTGGAGGCTCATACAGCTCTTGTAACGGTGCATTAACGCTGACTGGTACATTAGGGAGTGTTTACAAGAGCATGTGGTTCCTTTTGCGCCATTTGTAGGGGAAGAGTTTCTCTTAATGCACGACAATACGCGCCCTCACACAGCCCAGATTACGCGTCAGTACCTTCACGACGTTAATGTTCAGGTGCTAAGGTGGCCACCCATGAACCCTGACCTAAACCCCATTGAGCACATGTGGGACAACCACGAAGTGGATTTTTTAATGTTTTTGCGTAGATTTCTTCTTTAATATCTGATAAAATGTCTGTCACTTTGTTATCAAAGCCGATAATGGTAGTTTTTCCGACAATTCAACGGGAGTTTTGTTCCAATTTTCGCCAGGCTATCAGCCCTTTTATTTCCTGGAATGACAGACAGTGTGTGATGGAATCCACCCTAACTTATTGTCTAACCTTGTCCTTGTTTCTCATATAATCGATCCTTTATCTAAAGATCCAAAAGAAAAGTGTGTGCCGAAAGTGTTCTTCGTGAAACATGTTCTAGAGCACTACGAGAATCAGTGAGAATTTAATCCATCGATAAGAAAAACGAGAAACGCATTTTAATGCAAGATGCAATGCAGACATCTCTGCTATTGTAATTGGGGTATTATTGGCTTTTCTAGAGAGTACCTACTTCTAGATTTTCTGACGGAATAAAAACTCCCAAACTCACATGATTATCCTCGTCTATAGAGGCATTAGTAAAAATCAAATGAAAGTCATTGAATTGGGAACTAATCTACTCAAGAAAAAGCGTTTTTTTAATAATGAAATAACGTTAGGTTGGAACAATAGCGTGTTGTAAGAAAATGAGAAACAGGGCAGCTTTGACTCTACTTCTAGCTGATTTTAAAGTTCAGAAATACCCTCAAAAACGATAATAGCAGATGAAGTTTCAAATTTATTCCAGAAGAAAATGTTTGCATTATACGATACAAATAATTTTCCACAGCTTTGTAGGTAGAATTTCTAAGGAAAGAGGCAGCCTTTATCAAGGTTTTTCCCATTAACAAAAGACGCCTGAGTGACAATTCTATTTCATCTGCTTGATTGAAGACGATCTTCTTTCTCTATTTGCCACTCTAAACGATTCTTAATCATAGTTTCTAAAATATTTCCAGAGACCGACGAAAGAGCTGTACGAGTCAATTTCTCCTGGATCTTTAGAAGGCTTTAATATTAATACAACCACCTGATTTATCCAGTCTTCAGAAACTTCTTGCACTCCCAACAAGATGTCATTGTAGATATGTAAAAGAGATAATTGTAACTTTAAAAGAAGATGTTTTAGTAGTAGATAAGAGATGTTATCCATGACTGGAGTGGTGTTTTTCGCCATTGAAATAACTATTTCAAGCTCAGCCAACTGAAATTTCGTATTAGATCCAGTACATTGTAAGTAGACTGAAGACGAAAAGGGACAAGTTCAGTAAGTTTGTTCAAAATTCTTTGAGCCAGTTCCATAGCTAAAGGAGTATGTTGTCTTGGAGGACTCATGCCTTTACAAAATCTTTTGATATTATTCCAAATCTGCATTATTGCAAAAAAACATCTTGGTAAGCCGAGCTTTGGCTTGCGTACGGCGTAACTCTTCGACTTTGAGCAGAAATCACTTCTGTACACTCTAAATCCCACCAGGGTAGGGAATATTTAGAGATTGAACTATTTGTTCTAATGTGCTTTGCTGTCTTCGCCACAAATTACCTTATGACAGTTGCAAATAAAAAACAAATTATAACTACAAACTGTCCTTAATGTGGTGGCACAGTCGGTTTCCTGTTATTATTCTTGTCAAAGAATCATTATTGCTCTATTGATTTTCTTAATATCTCGTAAACCGCTTAAGCGTTTATTATAAAATTTCGTAAATAAAGAAAGTTAAATGTGCTCTTTTTATTGGTAATTACAAAATTCTGTTAAATTCTTTTAATTAACTCCCAATTTGTATTGTGTTTGTACTAATTAATTTAATTATTGTGGCTATTTATTTTATAATTTAAGTTTTTTTAAAAAAACTATGTTTAGGTAATTAAATTAAATAAAGTTATTTTTTTGCGAAAACATTATTTATTCTTATCATTATCAATTATCACTTTTAAGATTGGTATTAATGATTTTTGTAAACTATTTTTTAAAATAATTATGCAATGTTTATTTTTTTTTTAAAGAAAGTTTAGTAAACAATTCGTAATAAAGCAAAAAGTCTTATTTTTTTATTCTTATTTTTCTAAAGAATTGTTACAATGTTATACAGATTTTCCATTTTAAATTTGAAGTTGGCGCTTCAGCCAAATTACAGACCTACTAACTTACCGACCTAAAAATTGACAGTTGACAGATAAAGACAGTCAGCCAGCACCTCCCATGAGCAGTAAAACTTAATAAATGTATTTTTTAAGTTAAAACCTCATAATTTCTAATAATTAAAATGATTTTGCTCGAAACAAATAACCGAGTAGTTGAAGAAACTCTAGCTGTAAAAATAAAAAGTGCACAAGCTGGGTAAGTCACTCTATTTACATAAAAAAAACTGACCGGTAATTTCGGGGTGAGGCCTTTATCACGAAATTCAGGCGAAACTTATCAGTAAAATTATCAAAACTCGCTTTCCAATCAACCACAACAAGGAAACCTCTCGAATTTTCTTTTTTTTTAGGTTAAAAAACGAATCAATCGACATAACAGTCTCAGATTTCGACGGCGTTCTCTACCACATTTCGAACCTAAACGGCGACAAAACCAAAATTCGGGTAAACCAAAACCTAACCAAAAACCACCACCAACAACCCCAAATTCCAGATAAGCATCTCGCTGAAATTCTACAAAGAACTCCAAGAACACGGCGCTGACCAACTCCTCAAACGCGAATACGGCCCTTTGCTCACCACCCCTGAAGATGGCTACAACGTCTCGCTCCTCTTCGACCTAGAAAACATCCCTTCTGACTGGCCCGAAGTCGTCAAAAAAATCGGCTTGTTAAAACGCAACTGCTTCGCCTCCGTTTTTGAGAAGTACTTCGACTTCCAGGAGAACGGTGACGAGGGCCAGAAACGCGCTGTTATTCACTACCGCGACGACGAGACAATGTACGTCGAGGCGAAAGCCGATCGGGTTACAGTCGTGTTCTCTACAAGGTTCCGCGATGAAGACGACGTCGTTATCGGGAAGGTTTTCATGCAGGAGCTGAAAGAGGGGCTCAGGGCGTCGCATACGGCTCCTCCTGTGCTGTTTAGTCACAGGGAGCCTCCCCGCGAGCTGCAGAACACCGACGCGAAGGTTGATAATAACGTGGGGTATGTCACGTTTGTGCTGTTTCCCAGACATACAGCGAGGGGTACACGAGATAATACAATTAATCTAATCCATATGTTTCGGCATTATCTACATTATCATATTAAGTGCTCCAAGGCGTATATTCATAGCAGAATGAGGGCTAAGACGTCGGAATTTCTCAAGGTTTTGAATAGGGCAAGGCCGGAAAATAAATCAACTGATAAGAAAACTATAACGTATGTTATCTACTTCATTTTGAGGAATTTTAACTAATTGTTTGTTGCAGAGGGAGGACTTTCGTTCGACGAGATTGATGTGTATAATACTAGTGAACTTTGCTTATAAGGTCAGCTCAAAAAAAAGGACTAATAACTGCCGATATTAAACTTAAATTCAGTTCAGCACAGCCTCTCTTGCAGATTTCTTAGTTTAGAATGTTTTTTTAAAAATTGGTGGCATAGTTAGTCACTAAATTTAAGAAAACTTCAAAATTGTGGTGCTGATACTTCAGCTTTGTATATATAAATTCAATCTTCTAACTGTGCTTCCTTAAAAAAATGGGTCAGCACTTCAAATATTGTGAATTATTCTATATTTCTAATACATTACAAAGTTTATCTTATATTTTTACCGTTTTCTAATACTTTTTTACTGGATTTGCTTGTTATTTTATTTGAATTAGCCATTTATTGAAAGTATTAAGGAGTTTGAAAAGAAACCTAATTCGCCAAATAAATTATATAACTTAATATAGGTTTAATAGATAATAAATCGTCAATTTCTATATAGAAAATTGCAATAGTTTTTTTTTATTTATTTTAATAGGCAATAGATACATCTGTGACACAACTGTGAATATATTTTCATTAATTTTTATATTCAAATTACAGACACTGTTTCATTGAATTATAGAAAATAAAATGTTATTTTAAAATTGTGTGCTTTTTACCTTGTGTTACGGATCGGGTAAACAAACTTTCGTTAAAATTTTAATAAAATATTGTCATTTGGGGAGAAAACATAATATATTTGATGAAATAGTGTTACAAAAATTAAAATATGGACGTAGCTGGCGCTTATAATATTTGCTAACCAGACAAGTGGTCCTTCGATTCTATATAATTAAGAAATTAATTTAACTAAACATGAAAAAGCCTTCTGCTTCTTTCGGACCTACCTTTAATCCTGAAATTGGCGCATCTTCTTCTGCTCTATGTGGCGAGTCCCCTCTGCTTCTTTCGGACTTACCTTTCATCCAGATATTCAGCGATGTCCCTGAAAATCCCCGCCCCTCTCCAATAAAACAAAAGGAATTTATTTTAATCGTTTATTTTTTTTAAATGTGGTAAATTACAAATCTCTTTGTTATTTTGTTAATTTAAAAAAATAAATTTTCTAATTTGTTTAAATATTAATCCGCAAAAATAATTTAAACAAAACCGGTATATTCCGTTTAATAATAATAAATAAAGGTACTTAGCTTTATTAAAGAGCTGCGATGTGTTCTGTTCTCGAGTTGGGGCACGACTGTCTGAAGCACAAAGAAAAAGCGATAAATTGGCGAAAAAAACAACAAAAAATGGTTACGTAGTCACTGTAACATCAGAGCATTTTTGTGTGTTTAATAAATCAATCACAGAGTATTATATAATTTATGCAAATTACTACAAAAATGCGTTTGAATGTTTAAACTCACTTCAATTAGTCTCACATTTGCTTGAAATAAAGCACTGCATCGAAAACGCGCCACAATTTAATTTATTTAAACAGATCAGACCGATCTTTACAGGTCTTTAACGGAAAATTGCTTGATGAAAACTGATAAATAAGCAAAGAACGTCCGTGAAAATTTGACGTAACGATGAAAAACTTAGAGAAAAAACTGTTTACAATGCGTGTGACTCAAAATAAAACCGCCAGGACCGTATTAAAACTCTAATCATTCCCAAAATTCAGAATACGGAAATTTACTCAGATTTGAATTACGTTATTATTATTATTTGATCTCTTTGTTCTAGTTATTAGTCCAGTTGGTATTTTTAAGTTTTGTTTTCCGAAAATGTTTTGTAAAAATGATTTTTTTCATATAATTTTAATAAATATTAAATGTTTCCATCGATCTCGTGATCAAAAATAGAGTTTTCTCAAACGTGCTGGTTTTGATAATAAATTAATAATACATCGACACTGAAAATATTCAAAAGTTATAAAGACTCTATCCAGAGTATAAAACAAAGATCTTTTCAACTAAATTATTTGAGCATTAATTTTTTTAATAGGAAGGAAGATATCTCTTAAATCGGATTATAACAGTCTGAGGGAGGTTTATATGTATATGTCGGCGCGTTATTTTTGGGAGGACGGCATGGGGAATCCTATGTCGGACAGAGCCGCGCTACATCGGGACTACTCGGATGCAGAGTTGGGCGTGGCCACCGAGAGGGAGACATTCGGGTACTTCCCTGGTCAGCGTGCGGAACTGTCTCTGTGCTCCTCCAACTTAGTGCTATTTTGTTTGTTTATTGTATTTTTTTTTGACTTATTAAATCCGTCATTATTATTTAATTAAGCCAATCAAGGAGAGGAGAAAAATGTTTTTTGTTTAAATTAAGACAGTTGGGAATAATAAATAAAGACAGTCTCACAATGAAGAATTTTACGTATTTAACAGGAAATAATAGTATAACAATAAAAATATTCATATTATACAATACAGGGTGTTTCACGAGTGAAAATGAACCCTCGAAACTAAAAATGCAACCAGCAATACAATTCCAAAGGAAACGTAGTTATTTTTTTTCTTTACAAATACATTAAATAAAAAATAATTTAATCTTTCGGTTAACTGAAGACAAACTAATGCCACTTGCTTGTGAAATCATTCTTTGACTTACATGTGAACAGGACCAGAAGCTGTTCTTGCTTTTGGCTTTTTTAAAGGTGGTCAATTTTTTCTTAAGGTAGTTTCAAGTCGTTCGAATATGGCGTCAGCAAGAGTTCTTCTCTACCCGGAAAACGTTGTCTGCACAAACTCATCGCCGCAGAGGCATTTTTTCCCATATATTATGATCATGACGGTTTAATGAAATTAATGTCATCTGCGTTAACTCTGTAATTGTATTGCTGGTTGTATTTTCAGCTTCGCAGGCGCATTATTACTCGTGAAACAGTCTGTATATTTAAAGTGTGTATAAAATAAAGAATTTTGGTGTTGCTGCCTGAAACTAGAAGAAAATATTAACAGCTGAATCAAGTGTATTTGTACTTAAATGAATTTAATAAATACATTATTTAAACTTCAAACAGAGAAATCGAAAAATTATTTAAATCTGAAACGAAATGGATATTGTTAAAACCTGAAACAGAATAGTGTTCAAACCTGAATCAAACGTTATTTAAACATTCTGTGAAACAGAAACAGTCTTATTTAAATCTGACACAAAATATTATTAAAATAGCTTAAACTTGCTGTAGATCTCGAAGAAGCTTGCACCACGGTATAGAAATGGATCAGTATGGACAGCTGATAAAAACTTGTCAAAAGTTAGCATCCCTTCACGTAAAATGTGTAAGATGGAGCCACTGATTTTTAGATTTTTAGGCAACTAATAATACACAATTTTAATCTAAAGGGATATAACTGTAAATTATATAATAAATAAAGACAACGATTAAAATATTTTTTTTAGTATTTTATCTATAGTTATAGCTATTTAGATTTAAATTGTGTATTACTAGTTGCCTAAAAAGCAGTGGCTCTATCTTACGCATTTTACATGAAGGGATGCTAGCTTTTGACAGCTGTCCATACTGATTTATTTCTATACTGTGCTTGCTCATGAAGATAGAAATTTGAAGGTTGTTTTGGGAAATTATCTTCGATTTAGGCAATTTTTACATCTTGTGGAAGAAGTCATCATCAATGGTTTGGCAACACTTTATTAGAAACATTCTATTGACGTTACGGTAGGTCTAGTGCGTTACGGCAAATTTTTCTGTCTACTTTTACATAATTCTATTAATTTTCGTAACAAAATAGAGGTGAGAAGCACAAAAGACAGTTTTAGACAATCTTAAAATACACACACCAGAAAAATCTAGGGATATTGATAATTTTTCTGAATAATATGAGTTTAATTTAAAAAAATATGTATTTTTTTTAAATTGTTTTATAAACAAATAATTAAAAATTAATAATTTGTGTGACGCAGGAGGTTATTAATTACAGCTCTACATCGTCGTGGCATACTTGCGATGAGATTGTCGATATCTTCTTGGGGGATTTCTTGCCACGCTGCGTTTGGAGCTGCAAATAACAGTTAATGATTTTCTCGCGGTTATCTCATATGTTGAATTCTTCTTTGGAGCGCATCCCAAAAGTGCTCAATTGGGTTCAAGTCGGGGGATTGCGCTGGCCATGGCAAAACAGAAATTTCGTGCTCCTCCAAAAAGTTGATCACCACTCGAGTAGTGTGTGGGCGGGCATTATCATGCATAAGTATAAAATTTTCTCCGTAGTTTTCAGCATAAGGCATCACAACACAGTGGAGAATAAGATCCCTGTATCAAAATGCGCTTAAGGATGGTTCAATCCAAACGAGGTCAGTACTTCGGCCCGTTTGTATTCCTCTCCACACCATGATTGTTCCACCGAGGTGGGAAAGGACTTCTTGAACATGTTGCAAGCGATTTATACCACCAGACTCTCTCCAAACACGGATTCTCCTTGAATCCGAGAGTATTTCAAATCGGGACTCGTCGCAAAACAAAACATGAGCCCATTGCTGCCAATCGCAAACAACATGTTCTCGAGCCCATAGAAGACAAGCTCCACGATTGCCTCGTGGTAGGACTACAACTCTCATGGGTCTTCAGGAAAACAAATTGCTTTTCCACAACCGATATCCAATTGTATCTGGTCCAACAATGACTTGGTGAACTTGTTGCAATTGTATTGCCAACTCAGGTGCTGTAATTGTAGCATTTCTGCGAGCAGTCAAACGCAGAAATTGGTCCTGAATTTGGGGTTGTTATGCGATGTCGGTCTGTGTGGCGTTCAGTTACATCACCTGTCTCACGGTAACGTCCGTACAACCGGAAAATCACACTTTGTGAGGTGCCCAAAGAACGCGCTACTTCACTTTGGATGGTACCTAATTCGAGCATCCCTATTGCCCTATTCATTTCGTCACGATTTAAATGTCTTCGTGCCATGATGTTTCTACACTTATTCGAAACGATTAAATGCAATAAAACATCAATTCTGATAATTTTACCTTCTTTATCAGGACTCAGTATTTCTGTAACTCTTTGTCAAGCAATGATACTCTCTGTAAAACGAGATAAATAGCGTACAAGCGACAAAATTGTTATAAAAACTTCTTTAGGTAAAGTCAATTAATAATAGTATATTAAGTATGGAGAACGGTAAGGAATGCTTACCGTTCGAAGACAATTGTTAAGCGACGACTCCAATTATTGTCTGAGAACGGTAATCCTTAACGTTCGACATGCTTATAACGTTTTTTGCGCGATTGGAGTTTCTAGAATAATAATAATAATAATTTATATCAATACATTTGTGATAATCGGGAAGATTGAAACTGAAAACTTTGGGTGGCTGTTCCATGGTTGCTATGGTTTTGTTCCAAACAAGTAAAATTGTCTTTTTGATACAATCATTCCTACATAGTTCTGTTTTGTGGTTCCGTTTTCAAAGCAAATATGAGCGATAGTGATGATCTACCGGATGATTTAGAAGACGCTTGGCAAGAAGGATGTTCGGCAATAATTCCAGAAAAATCTAAAGCCCGATATGAACAGACATACAAGTTGTTTAAGGAATGGCGTGAAGCAAAGAAGATTTCTGTAAATGAAAAGAGCTTGTTAGCGTATTTTGTGGTGAGAAGTGGACACTTGAAGGGCCCAGGCAGTTTATGGGCGGAGTATTCTATGCTGACAAGTACAATTTTTCTCCATGATGCTATCGATATTTCTAAGTTTGCTACATTAATTGCTTATCTTAAAAGAAAAAATATTGGATATCGGCCTAAGAAGGCTAAAATTTTTACCAAAAAAGACATGGAAAAATTCTTGAATGAAGCATCAGACGAACAATTTTTAATTCAAAAGGTATGTTGTAGATGATGAGGTGGTACATCTGAGTTCTAAGGAAACAATATATTTGCAGGTAGCAATAATATTGGGAGTATCGGGCGCTTGTAGACGAGAGGAATTGTACAATATTAAAATGAGTGACATAGAAGAACATGAAGAAATGTTTATAGTAAATATTCCAAATACAAAAACGAATATTCAGCGAACGTTCACAGTTATTAATAAAGAAAATGAAGCAGTTCATTATTTGGAAATACTTCGAAAATACATAAGAATTCGACCAAGCAACCCAACGTCAGATCATTTATTTTTGAACTATCGAAATGGCAAATGCACTAGGCAAGTCACAGGAAATGGCACAATTGGAGCTGGCCGTCAAAAATTGCAAAGTATTTAAAGTTGCAAGCTCCTGAAGGTTTTACTGGACACTCGTTTCGACGCACATCGGCTACACTTTTGCCGAATAACGAAGTTGATGTGTTGGGACTCAAAAGACGTGGTGGGTGGCGTTCATCAACGGTGGCCGAGAATTACGTAGAAGATTCCCTCCAAAACAAAATTGAATTTGTTCATAAAATTTTACACAGCGATGTTGGTGGACTATTACAACAACCTGGGACTTCTACGTCGGAAAGTTTGTCTATTAACACTAGAAACTCAAATGCGAGTGGTATTACTACTATTAACTATAATAATTGTTCATTTAGTTTTAATAAATAAATCGCAAAATTGTTTTTTTTAGATTTAATTGCTCACCGTTCACTGAAGTAAGTGAAGTGTGAAGTGAAGTGAAGTAAGTAAGTGAATTACTTACCGTTTTGTTACACGTAGCAACCAGTAACAGCAACCTACCGTCGTGGAAACAGGCACAGTAAACTGATAAAAACAACCAATTGCACAAAAATGTCTATTAACAATAGAAAAAAATATATAAACTGATTTATTTGACATATTAAGCAACATCCCTAAACTTTTCTGGTGTGTGTAATAACCTGAGATTGGTAAATACAAAAGATAATCATAACACCCATTATCACTAGTTTCAAATTTTAGCAATAGAGTATGTTTTGCATTTTTAATTATGAATAACATTTTTTTTTTGTTTTGCTGTTTTATTATGTAGGTATTTTTTAACAGAGTTTGTTTCTACATTTTTATGATTATTCACTCACATTTTTTGTTATTTTTATATTCCTCAAATTTCTTTATTACTATTTTTTTTTTCATAAAGAATTTTTTTTTGTATTTTCTTAATGTGCAGTACAATTTTGAACCGTTCTGCTGAACTGTTGTTAGAACACATCTAATTTATCAACAACTAATTTCTGTCAAGATTTATGAAATAAAAATAAAATTTGATAACGGCACTTTATTTAAGTAACTTTTACATTTTTTATTAAACAAACAGCTCTAGTCTTAAATTAGTTTTGTTTGAATTTACATATAGTGATGAGTAGTGATAAAAATTTCGACCAAATAAAAAATGGTTTAGAAAAAATCAACACTTTATTAAATTTTTAGCCTAAAAAAAATCAATCTTCGTCTTCAAGCATCTCACAGAATTCCGATGCTTTAATATAGGCGACTTTTTGTACATCAATCATTTCTCTCAATAGATTCTTCCAATTTTTCGCAAATTCATATTTACTATATCCCACTTGTTTGCTATTATCATAAAGCTCAGACGCCATTTTATGAAAATAAACACAACTTTCAATCACATTTTTACTATTCTCCAATAATTCATATTCCAAAGCTATAACATCAGCCTCATTTTGACTTTCCTCCGACTCGCCATTCTCACAGAAATCATTCGCTACCAACTCCTTGACCCGATCAGCATATCTCAACGTGTTTAAAGTATGCTCAACTGAGCCCACTGATGGCGAAATCAACGCAATCATACAGGTCCTTGACTTCTCTCCAATAAACGAGTCTCGCAGGATTTTCGTAAGGATACTCTCACGAAACGGGCAATGTTGTCCTTTCTTTCCCAAAGCTCTAATACACTCTTTTAATGCCAAAAGAGACTTGTTGATATCAGCACCTTCCAGACGCGTTTGCTTGTTAGATTTGGAGTTATCAGCACCGCGCTCATTTCCAGCAAGATCAATCAACGAGAATTTCCCTTCGAGTTGTTTCCCGGGTGATCTTCTCAGGATAATCTGGAAAACCGCGTGGGATCTTGACGAGTTTGAATTAGCAGAAGTCTGACCTGAAGTGCGTTCCAAACTTCCTTTCTTAATCAAATCCATAATATCATCAACATTTTTAACACTGCGTTCAGTCAAACCGACAACTTGGACAACTTGTTTACCATCTTCAAGGACACGAAGTCTTTGCTTTTTAGCGAGGAGATCATAAGCGACTTTGCCATAGATCTCGAAGAAGCTTGCACTAACAACAAGTTTGTCTTTGTATTCTGGTTGTGATAGAAATTTGAAGACATCGGTTGCAACAAGTGCATAGATACCATTTTTGAAATTTTGATGTTTGCCTTTAAATTCACCACCCATTGTATGGGTTTTACCCGCACCGGTTTGACCATAAGCAAAACAAGTTGCCATACCGCCTTCAAAAATCGTTTTGACTAATGGTTGTGCGGTGAATTTATATACTGTTTCATTAGTTGCCATATCATCAAAGACATAATCAAATCGGAAATGTTGATTGTCGAGATATTTAGTTAAATCAACTTTATGTTTTGGTTCATGAACTACAATTTGGTTCTTTGTTGGTACAGTAATTACATCTACTTCGTTTCTATGTCTTTCCCGATAATTTAACGGTCGTTTTCTTACACAAACAGTAATTTGGTTTTCTATAACAGGATCACTGTCTTTTAAAGGATGAAATTCTAAAGTTGCTTTATACTCGTTTATCATTCTTGCAAATTCATAATAAGGATTATTCTGTTCTGAAAGTCCAATTTGGTCTCTAATTATCCTCTCTTCTGCTAGTTTCTGTCTTCTTTCATCTCTGTTTTTGGCAATTTGATCAACTTTCTTCGCTGCTTCTGACTTATATTCAAAATACGATGATTCTCTTCGGGTTTTTCTAGGGGTTTCGGGCGGACTTGGCGAATCTGAAACACAGTTAATGACTCCTTGTCTTTAGAGGGTTAATACTCACTTCGAGATTGGTTGCTGATTGTTGAGGGTTTTTGTTGAGGTGGAATTGTTTCATCAATGGATTTTTTTGCGGATGAATCCTTTTGTGGGAGAACAAATGGAAACATTTTTCCTACTGTCAAAAAAAAGTTTAGGTGCGTCAAATTTTGTAGCCGAAATCACGTACTTGATTGATGGAAATTTATAGGCGTTGCTAGGGTCTTACCTCGGTTATCAGGATTGAGTGTGTACGAGTTGAAAAGCATTTTTGTGGTGGTCAGGGGGTTGAATGCAGTGCGATCGAAAAATACAACAAGGGGAGTTATTGACCAAACTTTCGCCCGGATTTTATGACAAATAATAAGCGGCGTCGCTGTAAAAGGTTATTTGTTCATGCGTGGATACGGTTTTTTTTTATTTTGAATCAGAACTTTTTACATTCTTTTAGCAGAATTAGAAATTCAAAAATGATATTTACAAAAATATTTTAAAAAATCTAAAAAACTTTTAAAAAATAGTTTAGAACAGAGGACTACAATAGAGAAAATAAAAAAATAACTGCAGAAAAAAAGACCGAACCTGCGTTTTACTAATTGCAAAACTCGCAGAGAAGTAATTTTAGTAACTATAAAAGCTGAAAACTATATTTTCAAAATTCTGAAAGCCAAAAGTTACTTTTTATAATATATTTTTTTATGATATTAAATTGAGTGAGATATTTTTCTAATTTTAAGAAACGTCTCCAAAACTTACAAACTTTGAACAACTGAGACCATATTTTATCAATTTTGAGAGCCGAAACACGCTATTTCCCTAATTTTAAAGACATAAAAGCGATTTTTTGCGCGATTGGTTGTTTTTATCAGTTTACTGTGCCTGTTTCCACGACGGTAGGTTGCTGTTACTGGTTGCTACGTGTAACAAAACGGTAAGTAATTCACTTACCGTTCAGTTGAACGGTAAGCAATTAAATCTAAAAAAAAAAACAATTTGCGATTTATTTATTAAAATTAAATGTACAATTATTATAATTAATAGTAGTAATACCACTCGCATATGAGTTTCTAGTGTTAATTGACAAACTTTCCTACGTAGAAGTCCCAGGTTGTTGTAATAGTCCACCAACATCGCTGTGTAAAATTTTATGAGCAAATTTAATTTTGTTTTGGAGGGAATCTTCTACGTAATTCTCGGCCACCGTTGATGAACGCCACCCACCACGTCTTTTGAGTCCCAACACATCAACTTCGTTATTCGGCAAAAGTGTAGCCGATGTGCGTCGAAACGAGTGTCCAGTAAAACCTTCAGGGGCTTGCAACTTTAAATACTTTGCAATTTTTGACGGCCAGCCTCCAATTGTGCCTTTTCCTGTGACTTACCTAGTGCATTTGCCATTTCGATAGTTCAGAAATAAATGATCTGACGTTGGGTTGCTTGGTCGAATTCTTATGTATTTTCGAAGTATTTCCAAATAATGAACTGCTTCATTTTCTTTATTAATAACTGTGAACGTTCGCTGAATATTCGTTTTTGTATTTGGTTATTTACTATAAACATTTCTTCACGTTCTTCTATGTCACTCATTTTAATATTGTACAATTCCTCTCGTCTACAAGCGCCCGATACTCTCAATATCATTGCTACCTGCAAATATATTGTTTCCTTAGAACTCAGATGTACCATCTCATCATCTACAACATACCTTTTGAATTAAAAATTGTTCGTCTGGTGCTTCATTCAAGAATTTTTCCATGTCTTCTTTGGTAAAAATTTTAGCCTTCTTAGGCCGATATCCAATATTTTTTCTCTTAAGATAAGCAATTAATGTAGCAAACTTAGAAATATCGATAGCATCATGGAGAAAAATTGTACTCTTCAGCATAGAATACTCCGCCCATAAACTGCCTGGGGCCTTCAAGTGTCCACTTCTCACCACAAAATACGCTAACAAGCTCTTTTCATTTACAGAAATCTTCTTTGCTTCACGCCATTCCTTAAACACCTTGTATGTCTGTTCATATCAGGCTTTAGATTTTTCTGGAATTATTGCCGAACATCCTTCTTGCCAAGCGTCTTCTAAATCATCCGGTAGATCATCACTATCGCTCATATTTGCTTCGAAAACGGAACGACAAAACAGAACTATGTAGGAATGATTGTATCAAAAAGACAATTTTACTTGTTTGGAACAAAACCATAGCAACCATGGAACAGCCACCCAAAGTTTTCAGTTTCAATCTTCCCGATTATCACAAATGTATTGATATAAATTATTATTATTATTATTCTAGAAACTCCAATCGCGCAAAAAACGTTATAAGCATGTCGAACGTTAAGGATTACCGTTCTCAGACAATAATTGGAGTCGTCGCTTCGCTCCTCCTCCAAACAATTGTCTTCGAACTGTAAGCATTCCTTACCGTTCTCCATACTTAATATACTATTTTTGTTTTCTCACAGATTCTACTGTTTTTTTCCTTTCAGAAAAAAACTCAACGGTTTTTTGCTTTTCCACAAAAAAATTCTACTGTTCTACAGTAGACTGAACAGTTTTACTACCAAACAACATTCTACTGATTTCCGTCCTCTCAGAAAATATTCTACTGATTTTTTACTGATTTACGAAAAATTCTACTGTTTTTTTGCTGTTCTACAAAATATTTTACTGTTTCTAGCCCTCTCAGAGAAAAATGTGGTATTTTTTGCCTTCTCACAAGTAATTCTTCTGTTTTTTTGCCATCTCTCAAACAATTCTGCTGTTTTTGTCTTTATCACAAATTTTTTTACTGACTTTTGATCTCTCACAGAAAATTCTACTGTTTTTTCTTTTTTTAGAAAAAACTCATCCGTTTTTTGTTTTTCCAAATAAAATTTTACTGTTCTACAGTAGACTAAACTGTTTTACTACCAAAAAAACATTTTACTGATTTTAGCCTTCTCAGAAAGATTCTTACTGTTTTTTCTCTTATTGCAAATAATTCTTCTGTTTTTTGCCATTTCACAAAAAAAAACTACTGGTTTTTGCTGTTTTACAAAATATTTTACCATAGATTAACCTATACAGTATATAGTGGAGTAAATTCGCCGTTCTACGAGGCTTCTTTCTTGCAAAAATTTTTTTTTAATGTATAACCAGACGGGACCTTTACAGTCTTGTAAAGTATCATTTTGGCTATCTGAAATCGTTATCTACAACTTTTTTTTGTAGGACCGTACTTTGTAAAATTATTTTTTTTTATGTCGGAACAACAATTTCCAAAATCGTGTTTTTTAAAACAAACATCGCGCTTATAAATTAACTATTTAAGCTAAAATTTTGAAATTTTGTCTACTTACAGAGAAAATCAGAGTGCTTCCAACAATAGTAAGAGATTTTGGAAAAAGTTTTTTGTTTTTGAGAAAAGGGTGTCCAAAATCACTAGTCGCGAAATTGTACATTGACAATTTCACCGTGCAAGAAGCTATGTGAATTCATTCATTAGTGATCAATATCAATAGTGTTTAAAAATATTAGATAACGTCATGTAAAAAATTGGAATCTAACACCTTCATCCGTGCAATAAAAGTGTTTTCTGAATAATTGTAACATAACACCTTCATCCACTCATGTCTTCAATTATAATGGTAAATCAGAGTAATTAAAATATCTGAATCTACAAATTTTTGTATTGATTGATCCTACCAGCATTGCAACAATGTTGAAGAGACCAACGACAAATCAGATGAAGGCAAAGAAGAAATTTAGTTTTAATTTTTTTACATCAAAATATTTATGTTTTAATAAAATTTTATAAATTATCTGTTGTGGTTTTTAATTATATTTATCAAATTACCTTCGAGTAAGTCATAAATATCTCATAACACCCGTATAGTTAGAATGTTAGGAGTACAAACGAAGAATTACTGTGTAGAGTGTGTACACTTTCAGAACAGCATGTTGGGTTATCAAAATCTGTCATCGAACGACACTAAACAGAATGACCAAGAACGACGAACGTCGCTGACTTTTCGCTGACCACGTGCCGCTTGGCTTCCTCCCCTTCAATTTGCAAATGGAACTGGCCCGACACTATTTTGTCATCTGCACACTTTTATTGGTGTGCTGTTCTGAAAGTGTACGGATTCTAAGAACGTAGATTGAACGCATGTTGCGCGGAGCAGCGCGGCAAAGCCTTATTTTAAAAAAATTTATATTTCGGAAACCATTACGTCTATTATTTCATTTTTTTTTCAAAAACTTATTTAAATTTTTGCGAATGTGAAAATGTACATATATGGTCAAATTTTTAATAATTTACCTAGCTTCTCGCAGGGTGAAATTGTCAATGCACAATTTCGCAACTAGTGACTTTGGAGAGCCCTTTCTCAAAAACAAAAAACTTTTTCTAAAAATTCTTGTTACTGTTAGATGCGCTCTGGTTTTCTCTATAAGTAGACAAAATTTTAGCTTAAATAGTTAATTTATAAGCGCCATGTGTGTTTTAAAAAACACGATTTTAGAAATTGTTGCTCCGACATAAAAAATATAATTTTACAAAGTTGTGTCCAACTAAAAAAAGTTGTAAATAGCGATTTCAGATGGCCAAAATGATGCTTTACAAGACTGTAAAGATCTCATTTGATTATACCTCCATTTCAAAAATAGGTTTGAAATTTCACTAATAGGTTAATTAATGGTTTTACTAATTTTTCATGCTTGGCCCCACATTTTACTAATTTTGCCGCAAAAAAGCTCTGTGACAACAATTTTACTAATTAATTTCGTTTTAGAATTAATGTCCACATTAATTAACGATTTTTTAGTGAAAATCATGCATTAATGCTGATATTAATAAACGATTAAGGAAAAAATCAATTTTTAAGAGTTTTCTTTATTTTAAACACTTTAATAGATTCCAGTTTTGCTAGGTGATATCCTCAAACTGTCTCGTTTTGTTCAGCTACTCGTTACATGATGTCGCTACATAGCTACAACAGTTAAAGTCCCTCTATTATTTTGAAAATCCCATATTCGATCGCCATGATCGCCAGGAAACGTTTTAATTAGACCATAAAAACATCTCCCCTCATGTCTGTATTATCTACCTCTTATTTATTTACATCTGTTTGAATGAAGAGAGGCATGGACCCTTTTCCTAGTCTATTCAACAAATAAAAACGGCAGTTTTTCATGCAGAAAGGGGTTGGTCTTTAGGTATGTTCGGTTTACCTTAGCGGTGACAAGGTTTCAAGAGAGGTAATAAAATTATATTTTATAAAGGAGACGGTATAATAGGGGGGAATGAGCGTTGGAAATTAGGTCGGAGATTTAGTCAGACACTTTTAGATGTTGTAGTCTAGTTTTGGAGTTAAATTTTTGACAGCTAATTAGGTTTGAGATTGACTCAAGACAATTCTAATTGTGACAAACTAGTTAGGACGTCTTTTTAGCGTTAAATTTCAGACTCTTTTCATTGTAACAATCTAGTTTTGGCGTTAAATTTTTACAGTTAATTAGATCGATGATTAACTCAGACACTCAGACCCAGTTGTGAGAAACTAGTTAGAATGTGATTTTAGCATTAAATTTTTAAGAGTTAATTAAGTCTGAGATTAATTCAGACATTCTTTATTGTAACAGTTATGTTTTGGCGTAAAGTTTTTAACAGTTAATTAAGTCGGAGATTAACTCAGACACTTTCTATTGTAACAATTAACTTTGGCGTTAAATTTTTGATAGTTAATTGGGTCGAGAATCATGTAAGACACTCAGTTTTAACAATCGTCATTTTGGCACCGAATTTTTTACAGTTAATTAAGTTGAAAATTAACAAACACGTTTTGTTATAACAATACAAACGTTATTTCGGCGTTATAATTGTTTAAAAGTTAATTAGGTTAATGACTAACGTAAACACTCAGTTTAATAAAAATCGTTGTTTTGTCACTAGATTTTTGACAGTTAATTAGCTTAGAGATTGACTCACACACTTTTTGTTGTAACAATCTAGTTAGGACGTTATTTTGGCACAAAATATTTGGCAGTTAATTAGGTTGGAAATTAACTCAGAGACTAACTTTACTTTTTTCTAATAATTTAGTTTTGGTGTTGAATTTTTAACGGTTAATTAGGTCAGAGATTAATTAGACAATTCTAGTTGTAGAAATTTAGTTAGGACGTGATTCTGGCGTTAAATTTCTGAGAGTTAATTAGATCGGAGATTAATTCAGACACTAATCTTACTCAGACACTTTTAATTATAAGAATCTTGTTAGGACGTGATTTTAGCGTTAAATTTTTAAGAGTTAATTATGTTGGAGATTAAATCAGAGACTTTTCGTTGTAACAGTTTAATTTTGGCGTTAAATTTTGACAGTTAATTAGATCAGCAATTAACTCAGACACTAATGTCACTTTTTGTTGTAATAATTTAGTTTTGTCGTTAAATTTTTAACAGTTAATTAGATCGGGGATTTACTCAGACAATTCTAGTTGTAGAAATCTAGTTTGGACTTCATTTTGGCGTTAAATTTTTGAGAGTTAATTGGGTTAAAATTAACTAAGACACTAATCTTGTATTCGTTATAACAATTTACTTTTGGCGTTAAATTTTTAGCAGTTAATTAGATCGGAGATTGACTCAGACAATTCTAGTTGTAAGAATCTAGTTAGGACGTAATTTATTTAACGTGATACTTTTCGTTGTAACAATCATAATGTAAAAAATTAACTACATAGTTTTGTAGTTAAATTTTTAACGGTTAGTTAGGTCGGAGATTGATTCAGACACTTTTAATTGTAAGAATCTTGTTAGAACGTCATTTTGGCGTTAAATCTTTGAGAGTTAATTGGGTCGGAGATTAGCTCAGACACTTTTCATTGCAACATTCTAGTTTTGGCGTTAAAATTTTTAACAGTTAATTAGGTTGGAAATTAACTTAGTTAATTCTAGTTATAAAATTCTAATTAAGACGTCATTTTGATCTAAATTTGTGACAGTTAATTAGGACGGAGATTAACTCAGGCATTTTTTATTATAACAATCTAGTTTTGGCGTTAAATTTTTGACAGTTAATTAAGCCGAAAATTGACTCATAATATTCTAGTTGTAAGAGGCTAATTAGAGCGTTATTATAGCGTTAAATTTTTAAGAGTTAATTATGTCTGAGATTGACTCCGACACTAATGTTACTTTTCTTTGTAACAATCTAGTTTTGGCGTTAAATTTTTGACAGTTAATTAGGTCGGAGATAGACTCAGACAATTCTAGTTGTAACAGTTCAGTTAGGACGTCATTTGTCACAAATTTTTTTTAGTTAAGACATTATTTTGTCACTAAACTTTTGACCGTTAATTAGATGGGAGATTAACTCAGCCCCTAGTGTCACTTTTAGCTGTAATAATCGCCATTTTGGCGCCAAATTTTGACAGTTGCATCAATTTCTTGATTGACAGGTCAGGTGCGAAAGATGAATAGTCCTCAAGAAAAATATTCTAATATCAGGAGAGCGGTAGCTTTGATCACATTGTTTGGCACACTTTCTAACAAAAGCATCGTTCACACCCAAATAAATGCAAAAGTGTGTTTTTTTAACTTCCGTGATTTCGGTTGAGAAGTAGCCATCAAGGGTCTTTGCTTTTGTTCGAAATTTCCTAAGAAGGTATCTCTAATCTCATATAAATAAATGTATCAGATAACTAGAAATATTCACAGATTTCCGATGTAATTGTCCATGAAATCAGCTTAGGGATATTTGATATGATTTTTTTGGTAGTGACCGTATTTAAGAATTTAAATCCGGGCTAAGCCGGGTTGTTTAAAAAAATCATCGTTTTAGAATTAGGGGCCTCGTTTTAAATTTCAACGCAAATTAAGAGCCGAGCGGACATTTAAAATGGACAATTTTAAATTAATTAGTGTAAATTTACAGTTAAAAGACCCTAATTATATCCGGACTGGGGCTCTATTAGTGCCGCAAATTTCACATTTCATCTACATTTATGATAATTAGTAAATCAATAATTATTTTTCTTCTTATCTTTAAAAAATAACTATCACAAAACCTGTTTTCTAATCTAAGTATTCTGAATTTTATTTTAATTTTTTTTAACTGTTTGCATTAGTAATGTTTCTAATTGAGTTAAAACAAGTGTGCATTAACAATCCTCTCAATATCGGATAATGCAAGCGATGGCTATATCGATCCTCTCTGATTTTAATTTAGTGTAATAAAGCCCAGTGGCTACAGACATGAATGTATTCAGTTAAATATTTTTTTATATAAATAAAAATCTCTCGTTTAGTATTTCATCTAAGTCAAGAAATAGGGGATGAGAATTTTGTTCAGGTGGTACTCCTGTTCTCATTTTCCCATTAGAGGTGTACATTACACTGAAAGCTTAGAGATTCTTTGATAGACCTTCAAAGAAGATATTAGGCCTCTTAAGTACAGGATAATACAGGATCTTGTTACCAAAAAAACATAATGAAATTGCGAATTGAGATTTCCTCTATTGTAAATCAGGCTTATTAATAAAATTTTTGGTTAGAAATCTAAAATTCCCTAATTAACGTCGAACAAGTGCACATCCAAGTCGAGTGTAAATAATAGTCGTGATGTCCTTTGTAGTTGAGTTTCCTGTGCCACCCACCGTTTTCTTGACATGACAAATGGCCTACTTAACATCTTCATGACGAAGAGCACCGCAGTGCGGCCAACATCCAGCCTTAAACACCCTAGATTTAAAGACGTTGAGGAGATTTCACGCTACATTATATTTCACACTTTTATACCAGAACTAAACATAATCTTCCTCTATTTTAAAAGCATTTACGCTTAATATACCGAGACGAATTTCGATAGGGATGCTATAATCGCTTTTGCTTTTAAATTGTTTCAAAGAATTTGGCGGAAAAAAGGACGTTTTGTGGTCAACAATTTCACCAAAAGCGTAAAGCCTAAATGCCAATGCGGACGACATACATCAGTCTGCAGATGGAGACAGATAAAAGCTGTCTGCATGGCTGTATGTCAACGGGAAGTCATTGTTAATTGTTAGCTTCTGATGGTTATTAGAACACTGATTTGTACCTGGGACAAAGGGCACATGCTCCAAAAGAGACCATCTCTAAATTGATTCTACGATTTTCAGTAATTTAACCACCATTTTGATTTTTTATGAATTGTTCTGTTGTAAGACAGGTTTTATAGCATCAAAGTCGATTACGATTGTAAAAACAATATTACTATTTTTAAGAGATAAGATATTGAGCACATTGACAACGTGGTGTGACGTCACTCAGAGATACAATTCCGCGTTGTTTATTGGTGTAAATTTGAAAAACGTCATTCAGAGAGACAAAAGAGGCGACGGCGACGTTGCCAATATGCCTAATAATATACCTGGTGACAATCTTTCAACTTTGGGTAACTCTAATTGTGTCAGTATTTAACAGTTCTGCTAATTTTGTTTTATTGTAAATCAGGCTTTAGTAATGTTTTAAGAAAAAAGCTTTAAAAAGGCTATAAACAATTAGACGGAGGTATATTATAATCTCATAATTTCCGAATCATCTAATTTAGGTAAGACAATCATTATTTACTTTTGTTTATCAGATGGTTGCGGTTTGAGCTGTCATTTTTTGAAGTGATACATTATTTAACCTCTCTTTTGTTTTATTTTTTAGATAGTTGGCAACATATGAAACGTCAAATTTCAATCGAAACGTGATATTTTGAATGTTGTAAATCTGGTAGCATTTTGTTGGTTTGTTCCTTAGCCGTTATAAATTAAAAAATCCTGTTTTGGCCAAGCCCTAATAAAACTTTCGTCTTTTGGGTACTTTACAGCCCCAAATAAAATTCGGGGTGTATTTCTCAGCTACCGATCGGCAAATCTCAAAGAGCAATAAAAATAAGAAATTCCATTTGAGTGTTGCCGATTAAAGGGGTCACTTTTATGATTTACAACTCTAACCTAGTTTAAATAAAATTACAAGTGTTTCCCTGGGACTTTCCCTCATAAAAGTCGATTTTTACAACATCAGGTAGTTAGCCCAGTAGTCGGTGTGTGCTAATAAAATGGAAAATATCTCCTGGTTTGTGATGACAAAATCAGTCAATTTCTTGATTCCGGCACTCCGGTCACGGTCGTAATTTGGCGATGGAGCAGCAAGGGAAATTGCCAGCGTGCAGCTTCCGTGACTTAATGAGCGGCAGCGCCTCAGGACTGGCCGTCGCCGCCGCCACCTGACCGCCCCCACTCTAGACCTTTTCATACATTATAAACCCACGGCACGATGTTGCCATGTTGTGGACGCCCGAGACGGGTTTGTCATCTTATTAACCCGAATTTTTTTAACAAAAAGACTTGACGTTTCATCTGCTGCCAACAGAAAGACACAAAAGACACTAAAAGCAGCAGAAACCTGAACGAACAATATATTTTTGATACTAACCTAAACGACAATATCTCACTGTGTACCAACATTAAAAAAGCAAATTTCTGCTAGAATAATTGTCGTTTAAACATGTCTTTTTATACCAACTTAACGCCACTAAAGTTGTTTAAATATTATTGAAAAATTTGCAAAAATAAGATAATTTTTGTCATGAATCTAGAACTGTTCATTTTGATACCAACCTGAAAACAGTGACTCAGTTTGTACCAACATAAAAAAGTAAATTTCGGCTAGATTAACCCGAATTTCTAAATAAAAATGCTTGACGTTTCATCTGTTGCTAACATAGAGAAAGAAAAGACACTAAAATCAGCAGCAAACTGTTCAGAAACCTGAACAAACAATATAATTTTGATACCAACCTAAACAACAATATGTCAGTTTGTACCAACATTAAAAAAGCAAATTTCTGCTAAATTAATTGTCGCTTAAACAAGTCTTTTACTGCCAACCTAACGCCACTAAATTTGTTTAAATGTTATTAAAAAGTAGCAAAAACAAGGCAATTTTTGTTATAAATCTGGTGGCATTCCTGTTGGCTGTCCCTCCCTCGCTGTCGAAACTTTTGTAAAGACTTTATAATCTGCAGTGTAGCCAACTGCCGGTCATTAAAACCGAAATGGAGGCACTTTTTCACTGAATTTCGTTGAACAAAGGGTCGGCACGTGTTCTCTTGAAATTTTCAACATTTGACGTCGACTGTGACGTCACTGAATTATAAATAATGTGGTGGTAAAGGACAGTGTTTAAAAAAAAATAAAAGACTTGAAACCGATTCGTCATGGAGAATTTACGAGCTATTGTCAATAATACAAGTTCGTTGATCTGTCATTACGATGAGATATTTCCAAGGGCTTTGGGTCCTTTTGAATGTATCAAAAACATATTAAAAG
This sequence comes from Tribolium confusum, assembly GCA_029207805.1. Taxonomy (NCBI): domain Eukaryota; kingdom Metazoa; phylum Arthropoda; class Insecta; order Coleoptera; family Tenebrionidae; genus Tribolium; species Tribolium confusum. The sequence continues at coordinate 1,567,984 of JALGAY010000007.1, read as the reverse complement.
TGCCTTTGTATGTGTTGATAAAGAGACCGGAAGCCAGAGGTGGCTAGATGTGTGGATTAAACAAAAACGACAAAAGCGAAACGGTTAAATATGACACTGTCAGATTTAGTCCTTCTAAGGCCAATGAATAAAAAGAAACATGAAAGGGTACGTTTTTTTGCGTTATGTTGGCACTCCTGTGGCCGTCACTTCATAATAAACCCATTCAAGATTGCCAACTTAATAACAATTTTGATTTCTCCCTCTTCACTCTCCTTTATAGCGTCGTATTATTTCTTCCACCAAATAAAATAAGAATCAAAATAAAATAAAAGCTCGGACAACGCGTCCAGAAGTTTAATCCTAGTTCAGTTGATGTGAAATGGAGAGAGATAAGCTGGAGACGGGATGCCGACAAAGTTTTCTTTACGTCGTCGGGACGCTAAGCGTCTACAAAATTCCAAACATGTAAACGATGACAGACTGAAAGGAAATTTATTCAGGGACGGATCTAGTGCCTTATCGGCCGCAGTTATTCGGGACTATGGTCGCTTTATTGAAGATTAGGTGACCAAATGGTTGAGTCGAGTGTGGGTCTTTTCAAAACTTACAATTGCTTTATTTATTGAGAAAGCAAAAGAGAAACAAATGTTTTTAATTTGTATAGTGTGAATTTGACTTTAAAAAGTAACCTTTTACCAGAGAAAATTGACAATTTGAAATACCTATTAGTGATTGGTTAATTTTCTCACTAAAAACTGATTTATGTACAACGAAACAAAATTAATTTGTGTTTAAAACCTGACTTACAATAGAGTAATTAACAGAAATGTCAAAATGGCGACGGAACTAATATAATAAAATGAGAAAACTGTACGTTAGTAAAATTAGTAAAATCTGGCTCCAAGCTTTAAAAATTAGTAGAACTGACAAAAAATGTATGAGAATTTTTTGTAAGAGGTCAAAAAAACAGCAAAATTTTGTTCTAAGAGGGCAAAACTCAGTAGAATGTTTTTAAGTAGTAAAACAGTTCAGGCTACTGTAGAACACTAGAATTTTATGTGAGAGAACTAAAAACAGTAGAATATTTTTGTGAGAGGGCAAAAAAACAGTAGAATAGTTTGAAGAACAGCAAACATCAGTAAAAAATCTTTTGGAATAGCTAAAAACAGTAGAATTTTTGTAAGGAGGCAAACAAACAGCAGAATCATTTGCGAGAAAGCAAGAAACAGTAGAATTTTTTGTGCAAGAGATTAAAACAGTAGAAAAGACAGTAGAATTTGGTCTGAGAAGGCAAAAATCAGTAGAATGTTTTATGCGAGAGCTAAAAACAGTAGAAAAGACAGTAATTTTTTTTTGAGAAGGTAGAAATCAGTAGAATGTTTTATGCGAGAGCTAAAAACAGTAGAAAAGACAGTAAAAATTTTTCTGGGAAGGCAAAAATCAGTAGAATGTTTTTAAGTAGTAAAACAGCACAGTCTACTGTAGAACAGTAGAATTTTATGTTTGAGAGCTAAAAATAGTAAAATATTGTTGTGAGAGGGCAAAAACACAATAGAATAGTTTGTAGAACAGCAAAAATCCGTAAAAAATCTTGTGGAAAAGCTAAAAACAGCAGAATTTTTTGTAAGAAGGCAAACAAACAGCAGAATCATTTGCGAGAAAGCAAAAATCAGTAGAATGTTTTATGCAAGAGCTAAAAACAGTAGAAAAGACACTAAAATTTTTTCTGAGAAGGCAAAAATCAGTAGAATGTTTTTAAGTAGTAAAACAGTTCAGTCTACTGTAGAACACTAGAATTTTATGTGAGAAAACTAAAAACAGTAGAATATTTTTGTAAGAGAGCAAAAAAACAGTAGAATAGTTTGTAGAACAGCAAAAATCAGTAATAAATCTTTTGGAATAGCTAAAAACAGTAGAATTTGTGTAAGAAGGCAAACAAACAGCAGAATCATTTGCGGGAAAGCAAGAAACAGTAGAATGTATTATGCGAGAGCTAAAAATAGTAGCAAAGACAGTAAAATTTTTTCTGAAAAGTCTAAAATGATTAGAATGTTTTTAAGTAGTAAAACAGTTCAATCTACTGTAGAACAGTAGAATTTTATGTGAGAGAGCTAAAAACAGTTAAATATTGTTGTGAGAGGGCAAAAAATCAGTAGAATAGTTTGTAGAACAGCAAAAATCAATAAAAAATTTTGTGGTAAAGCTAAAAACAGTAGAATTTTTCGTAAATCAGTAAAAAATCAGTAAAATTTTTTCTGAGAAGGCAAAAATCAGTAGAATGTTTTTAAGTAGTAAAACAGCACAGTCTACTGTAGAACAGTAGAATTTTATGTTTGAGAGCTAAAAATAGTAAAATATTGTTGTGAGAGGGCAAAAACACAATAGAATAGTTTGTAGAACAGCAAAAATCCGTAAAAAATCTTGTGGAAAAGCTAAAAACAGCAGAATTTTTTGTAAGAAGGCAAACAAACAGCAGAATCATTTGCGAGAAAGCAAAAATCAGTAGAATGTTTTATGCAAGAGCTAAAAACAGTAGAAGAGACACTAAAATTTTTTCTGAGAAGGCAAAAATCAGTAGAATGTTTTTAAGTAGTAAAACAGTTCAGTCTACTGTAGAACACTAGAATTTTATGTGAGAAAACTAAAAACAGTAGAATATTTTTGTAAGAGAGCAAAAAAACAGTAGAATAGTTTGTAGAACAGCAAAAATCAGTAAAAAATCTTTTGGAATAGCTAAAAACAGTAGAATTTTTGTAAGGAGGCAAACAAACAGCAGAATCATTTGCGAGAAAGCAAAAATCAGTAGAATGTTTTATGCAAGAGCTAAAAACAGTAGAAAAGACAGTAGAATTTTTTCTGAAAAGTCTAAAATGATTAGAATGTTTTTAAGTAGTAAAACAGTTTAATCTACTGTAGAACAGTAGAATTTTTTTGTGAGATAGCTAAAAACAGTAAAATATAGTTGTGAGAGTGGAAAAAACACAGTAGAATAGTTTGTAGAACAGAAAAATTAGTATAATTGTGTGCAAAACCTGACTTACAATAGAGCAGTTAACAAAAATATCAAAATGGCGACGAAACTAACGCAGTAAAATGAGAATAGAAGAAAATTTTTACAATAATTATGTAGAATTTTGTTCCAAGTACAAATCGGCGTTCTAATAAAGTCATGATAAATATTTTAAGCAGTAAAAACTGATTTAGAATATAACAATAATTAAAAAACTTTGCGATGTAAAAACACTAAAGAACGTGTTCTTTGTTGGCTCAAAGTTGCGAAATGAAGATTGTTAATAAATCCTTGTTGAAATAAAATGAAGTGCTGCAATAATCCACTTAAAATTCTGCGGTCACTTCGTTTTTAATTGGATTAAACGAAGCAGGAAAGAATCCAAGATCAGGCGCGAAAGCGGGAAACGAGAACCCTTCATTTGTTCGAAAGCCGGAAGCAGGAGTAGCGGCGGCGGCGAACTCTTTCAAGTGATAAGTAGCTAATTTGTTAAACAGCCGTTTCATCCACTTATATCCTCGGATTTATTACAGCTTGACAAGGGGCCGTTCTGAAGACAAAACAAGATGCTTAAGAAAATCCCCGCAAGTAGATAATTGATTCGTCTCATCTTCGAAGAGTTTAAAAAGCTGATGGAAATTACGACCTAATATTCAAACCACGAACACGGCGAGATGCAAAAATTTTATTTATTTGCCCGCAGCCAGGAGTGCTTCTATTATACGACTCAAAGAAGACATAACCAATTTATTGAAGTGGTAGAGAGGTTATTCGATTCGGGTTTTCCATTTGCACAAGAGATTTAATAAGCAAGGGCAGTTTTATATTTTTTACACGCAAAAAATGAAATTCTATTTGTATTCACTGAAAGCGTAATAAAATTAAACAAAAATACTAAATAAAACGTAGTAAAATGTTGCTTTGGCCTCCCGAATTTGTACTCTAAAAATTAAAAAAAAAAAAATGGTTGACTTTGTTGTTACAAATTTGAAAGTATACTATCTTCAAAAAATAGTACAATGTTGTCTCTAGCTTCTAAAATTACAAAAGAGTTACTACTTTTACCTTTAATAACTTAAAATTGATAAAAACAATGTCTTTGTCTTTTGAAATTAGTAAAATTACGTCGCTTAATTCCAAAATTTTTAAATTTTTTTTTTTTAAATTTAAAACCTAAAAAATTTTTTGTTTCGGCTTTCAGAATTGTGAATTGTCAAAATATTGACTTACAAACGAGCTTCCAAAATTGGTAAAATTACATTTCTTAATTTCAAAATTAGAAAATGTTGTCTCTCGCTTTGAAAATTAGTAAATTGTTGCTTTCAATTTACAGAATTACAAAAACCTTTTTGCTTAGATTTTTTGTCGTCTGTGGCTCTTAAAATTAGCAAAATTATGTCTCTTTAAGACTGAATAGTTAGTAGAAAGGCACTTTTAGTAAAAAAACAAACAATATAGCACCCCCGGTTTTTGAATTGCGTTAAATGTTGCTTCAGGTTTTGAAAACTGGTAAACTCTTGCTTCCTATTTACAGAATTACAATATCATTTTTGCTTTTGGTTTTATGCCGTTTGTGACTTCTAAAATTAGCAGAATTACTCTTTTTGAAATTTAAAAATTACTAAAAAAACGCTTTCGATTAAAAAATATAATAGAGAACTTTCAGTTTTTAAAATTAGTAAATTGCTGCCTTCAATTTACAGAATTACAAAAATATTTTTTTTGGCTTTTTGTTGCTTTTAGCTTTAAAATTAGCGAAGCTGTGTCTTTTTAAGATTTAAAAATTTATAAAAAACATAATCTAGCACCTCCGGTTTTTTGAAATTAGTTAAATTTTGCTTCAGATTTTGAAAATTGGTAAATTGTTGCTTCCAATTTACAAAATTACAAAAATATTTTTGCTTTTGTTTTATGCCGCCTGTGGCTGCTATAATTACGTCTTTTTGAAATTTAAAAATTAGTAAAAAGGTGCTTTCGGTTCAAAAAAACATAATATATAGTACCTCTGCTTTTTGAAATTAGAAAAAATGTCTCAGTCTTTGAAAATTGGTAAATTATTGCCTCCAATTTACAAAATTACAAAAACTATTTTTGTTTTTATCTTTATTGATAAGAAATGACGTCTCCGAGTTACAAAATCGGTAAAACTACGTCTACTACATATTATCAAAAATTAAAAAATTTGTTTAAATTAGTAAAACAAAGTCTTCAGCTCTTAAAACTAGAGAAACATGGTTTTGGAAAGGTTGTGATTTCTAAAATTGTCTCAAATTAGTTAAAAAAATTGTCTCAAATTAAAAAATTAGTTAAATGATTCTTTCGATCTTCTTTAGACCATCTAGAAATATTTATTTAAGTTAGTAGAACTAAATTAAGTCCATTTTTCATAAAACTTCTAAAATTTTCCTTTTCGTTGTGGCCCATACCTTCGTCGGCCTCCTTTGATCCTTCCACCTTTATTAAAATTAACGTCGTTAAGAATCCACCAACAGAGAAACCGTAAACACCGAAAGAGTTAATCCAATTTGTTGCCTTTGCAGATTTAAGTAAACTACCCAAACATCCAAAGCTTAAACAAACCGGCCGACAAAATCCCTTAGGTAAAAATGACAGGTAGAAATGTCATTGTTTGCGATTATCCTACCTCCATGAACCTGATATGGGCTAATTCAGTACGTAATGGCTTATCCTGAACGGAATTACATGTAGTTGAAAGGCATTATACAAGCATCTTAATAGACACCTTAGGCTATCTAAGAGTCATACCGACCCTCGGTTAGTAAGTTTGCCCTTACCGCCCTTCATAACTACTCAAACTCGACTAATCAAGATCTTATTGCGTCATCGTTGTTCCCTTATTGCATTTCAACCGTTAATTGACCGGATCTGTTTAATAGAACGACAAACTTACACTTTCACTAGTTTTCCGAGAAAAAAAGGGCTAAAACAGCTTCAGGGAAGCTAACGGAGTGACGCAAAAAAACTGTTTTTTTATTAGTTGATTGCTTTGAACGGAATTTTTTAGACCGCAATAAGGGGGCTATAAATCCATGGTTTATGGAAGGCACCCACCTAACTGTCTTTTTTATAACTCGTTTTTAACAAGCGGAAAAAAGTGACAGTTTTAATGCAATTTTGACATCAAAAATAGGGTTGAGGTGTCTTTTGTGGCGGGTTTTTATAAGAGAGTTAGGTTGAAATGTGAGCCTTTATTGTGATTTTTAGAAGTTTATTATGAAGGGCTTAGACTGCTAGTGGACAGAAAGCTTTATAAAAAAATGACACAACAACAATTTTTTTTTTTGTAAAAAAACGTAAGAAAGCGTAATTTTGCTAATTATAAAGCTACAGGCGGTATAGAAACAAACGTAAAAATATTTTTGCAATTCTGTACATTGGAAGCAACAATTTACTAATTTTCAAAACCTGAAACAATATTTTACTCATGTTAAAAACCGGAGGCACTATATTATATCTTTTTTAACCAAAAACGCTCTTTTACTAATTTTTAATTTTTAAAGAAACATAATTTTGCGAATTTTTTAATGACAGACAGCATAAAAAAAGCAAAAATATTGCACTAAAGCTAGATTGTACTAATTTTTAAAACTGGAGGTATTATATATATAAATAGCTCTTCAGGCCCTCGGGGCCATGGCTTTAATGTTTTCCACAATTTTCCTCCATTCTTTTCTGTTCTTGCTTTTTTCCATCCAGTCCCGGACTCCTACTCTCATTAGATCTTCCTTAACCATCTCTTCTTCGGTCACCCTCTTCTTCTTTTACTTCCTTCTCCTCCCAGCAGCGCTTTTTATGTGTACCTACTTGATACCATTCTCGCTACATGTCCTAACCACAGCACTCTTTGGCCCTTTACCTTTTGGATTGTGCTTGGGTATCTATATATATCCATTACTTCTTTATTTGTTTTTCTTCTCCAGTTGCCTTCCTCATCTTTCACTTCCCCAAACACCTTTCTTAGTGCTTTTCTCTCCCACCTTTCCAACTTTTCTGAGATGCTTTGGGTCATGATCCACGTCTTACATCCATATAGCACCGCTGGCTGAATTACAGTTCTATAGATTCTAATTTTTGTTTTTCTCGACACTATTTTGCTTCTCAACACCGTGTTTAATGCCCCCAACGCTTTCGTTCTTTTAGTTAGTCTTTTTTCTATTTCTATTACTTCTTCATTATTTTCATTCACCGTAACCTCGAGGTACTCAAATCTGTCTACTCTTTGAAAACAATAATTTCTGCCATTCTATCCTGTCACTTCTAGGTCACTTTGTACTTCTCTACCGTTTGTTCCTATATACTTTGTCTTGCTTTCATTTACCTCGAGTCCATACCTTATCGCACTCTCTTCCAAATTTTTAAACATTTCTTTCATCTCTTTTCTGGTTCTTGCGATTAATGCCACATCGTCCGCATACGCAATCACATGCTGCTTACTGTAATAGATTACAATCTCTGTTCTTATCCGACTTTTCCTCATGATTTTTTTCAATACCAAATTAAACAGAACTGTTGACAGCGGTTTTCTCTGTCTTAACCCCTTTCGAATTGGGAACGCTTTTGTCACGCTTCCATCCACTACCACCTTGCCCACCGAACCTTCTAACGTCACTTTTATTAATCTGGTAAGTTTATTTGGTATTCCTAGGTTGTTTATTGCCTGGTATCGTAGGCCCTTTTAAAATTTATAAACAATATATGTAGAGGCAGCTTTTGTTCGTAACTACTTTGCTGTATCATTTTCAGAGTGCAAATTTGATCAATCGTTGATCTCCCTACCCTGAAACCTCCTTGATATTCTGCCACCACTTCCTCAGCATATTCACTTAACCTCTTACGTATCATCATTGCCAATATTTTATATGTAACGTCTAGTAGGGATATTCCACGATAATTTTCACACATAGTAGTCTTTTTTGAGTATTGGACATATAAGGCCAATTTTCCATTTTTCTGGTATTTCCTCCTCCGTCCAACTTTTTATTATTATTACTATTATTTTATCTCGTAACCTCTTCCCCCATTTTTTATTATCTCGCTAGTTATTCATTTTCTTCTGGACTCTTATAATTCTTCAATTTATTTATTATTTCTTCTATATCTTTCTTTCTTGGTTTCTCCACCGATCTTCTTTCTTTTATGTTTCTCTCGTTTTCTAGTCTACCTACATGTATTCCGTTTCCACCTTCATTCATCAGTTCTTGGAAGTACTTCACCCATCTCCCCCTTTTCTCTGTCAACCTCTTTAACAGCTCACCTTCTTTACTTCTACAATATCCTAGTCTTTTTTTCTTGGTTGTATTTTGCTTTACTTCTTGGTAAAAGTTTCTTATTTCCTTATTAACCATTCGGTCTTCTACCTTTCTTACTTTTCCTTCCCAGTATTCACGTTTTTTCTTTCTGCATACTTGTTTAGCAATCCTCCTTTCCTTCTCATATCTTTCTTTGCTTCCTTCTGTATTCTTTATTACTTCTATTCTTGCTTTATTTCTCTTCCACTGCGCATTCTCACACTCTTTATCAAACCAGTTCTTGTCTGTTTTTCTTCTTGACTTTCTTTGAAACCATTTGTCTGCATTTTTTCTCGGTGTTTTTTCAATTTTTATCTACTCTTCTTCTACACTTTCAGTTTCCTCAAGCTTTCCCAAGATTTTTTCTAAATCCTTTTTAAACTTTTCTTTCAATTCTCTCGTTTTTATTTTCTTTTCGTCATATTTTTTCAGTCTGTTTATCTTCTCCATCTTCTTTCTTGGTATCTCTTGTCTGACTTTAGTAATTACTAACATCTGAATTTGAATCTGTCCCTCTAAAGCTTCTCACATTTGTCACTGCCTTTTTCATCTACAAGTATCTATTTGGTTATAGGTTTTACCATCTGGAGAGACCCACGTGTCTTTGTGGGGGTATTATATATATTTTTATTAATTTATAAAGCTGAAAACTCATTTTTTAAAATTAGTAGAAGTAATTTAGAAAGTCGAATCAATTTTGAAGGCTATAAACGACGTTTTACTAATTTTGAAATTTTGAGACGTAACTTTACGAGTTTTATGTGCCAGCGATAATTTTTTTTATCAATTTAAAATTAATAAAAGCAGAGAAGAAAATGTTTTTGTAATTTTAGAAACTGGAAACAGCAAATTACTAATTTTTGAAGACAAAGGTAAGGTTTTACTAATTTTGAAACTATTTTTAATAATACTGGGAGCTTTCTAAACAAATTTTGAAAATCAGAAGTTATATTTTTGACTACTGAAATGAATTTTACTAATTTTAAAAGCCAAAGACAATATTTTATTTTTTTTAATTTTGGAAATTAGAGGCAGAATTTTACTAATTTTAAATGCCACGAATAATATTGTTTATAAAATTTTATATTAATAAACACACAAGTGGCAATGTTTTTGTAATTTAGAAAGGCAGATTTTACTAATTTTGGAAGTTTAAAGCAATAATATTTTTTGAATTGCTTAATTAAGAAAAAAATATTTTTTTCTATACAGTTTAGACAAATCCGTTAATTTATCTCTTCAAATGATTAGATTATGATGTCATAATTTTGCAAACATAAAATTCATCCCGATTTTTCCCTGAGTACAGCAATTGATTCGGGTTCGGCGTGCCCTGGAGTGGAAGGGGATGAAAGCATTGTTCCCCCTTGATGGTAGGCCATCGGTACCGGGTCTTGGCCGAGGTGGTTGCTCAGTGGGAACGTTGCGGCCTGCCCTGGGGCGAACGTCCACGCGCCCCAAATCCACCACCGACTCCGGTCTCACGGGGTGACTCATGTGCACAATGCGAGAGAGAAGGGGGACTCGATCTGAATAGAAGAGATTGTCTGATTTCAGATATCGCCCTTGCACTAATCAAACACAACAGAAGCTCGAACGCATATTAAATACCAAAGAGGAGGTTTTTAGGGGGTGGCAACCCCTTTTTTTAGGCTGCAAAATGTGATGACCAGAAAAGTAAGCTTCTCGGTAGCGTTACAATCGCTGAAAACGAAAGGAGATTTATAGCCGTCTTGACAGTTTTAGGAAAATTTCTATTTCATTAGGTCAACCATAAACCAGAATTTGGGACACTTTTGGCGAGGATGAGTCGTAAAGTTGGTTTGAAAGTAGGTTAGAGTTGTCACAATAGTCTTGTTGACGGACTCACTTATTCTGTTTCAAAATCTTTCAAATGAATTGATTATTTACAGTTTTACTTTCTGGACAGTGAAATATTGATTGTTGGCTATTTATTTAAAAGAGAATCTTTCTGAAATTGAGTTGTGAAGGTGACAAATTTCCCACGTCACATATGTCATCCCTATATTAAAATATGAATGATGTTAACCTGGTTTGTCACGGTTTAGAAATTTTATTGTGGTCGAGACAACTGTACTGAGGGTTACTTGATTGAAACGTTAACTTGACATCTCACCTTTTACACTAAATTAAAAGCTGGAAAAAGTTCAAAACATTTTAGTCACCCTTAATTACAACAATACTATCATATTCTAAGACAACTTTCATATAGAATTTTTAAAAACAACATTGCTACGATCACTAAAAACAATGGTAACTAGAGATGATTAGCTGTTATTTTTTAATAACAGTTATCTTACAACTTTTTGCTGTTTTTGTAAAATAACAGATTAAATAAAATAACAGTTAAAATTATTTAAGAGTTATTTTTTTGTAACTGTACAATTTTTAAACAATAACAGCTAACATTACTAACAAAACAACAACAACAGCATTACCCATCTTTATATACCTATTTAATTTTCCAAAAATTATTGTTAATTTTAGCAAATTCGGTTAATTTCTTAATAGAACTGCTAAAATAAATTTTTTAACCTAACCGTTATTTTTAACAGAATGTTACAGAATAGGCTTTATTAACTGTTATTTTTAAAAACAGCTACGTTACAACTTGTTGCTGTTTTTGTAAAGTAACAGTTTAAATTATTTAACTGTTACTTTAAACAGTACATATTTTTAAACAATAACAGCTAACATTACTTGTGCTGGCTACGAATAGTAACTGTTTATAAATTTAAGTTCTTGTTGTAAACTGTTTGTTTTTAATAACCTAATTAATAATTATTTGTTACTGTTATCTTAAAATAACAGTTAGAAATACTTAGCTGTTATTGTATTAAACTGTTATTTAAAAAACTACCTTTGTATTTAATAACAGCTAACAGTTCTCATTTTCTGATACAAATAGCAATCGTTTATAATTGAAATACATATTACATAACTGTTACTTATTATTTACTTAACAAATAACTAACTATTTGTTACTGTTATTTTAAAATGACAGTTAAAATAGCTGTAGGTTTTAAACTGCTATTTAGAAGAAAATTTATGTATTTAATAACAACCAACAAAGCTCATGCTAGAATAGTGATTGTTTATAATTTAAGTGTTTTTTTAATTATTTTTTTTTACTTTTACCTATAGTATTATTAAAAATAAATATAAATGTTCTTAATTAGCTTTATTTATCTGTTACCGCTTTTACAACATTTATATAAAGTAACAGTTTATTTAGACAAACAGCTAACTAGTTTTTTTTTTACCGTTTTGATAAAATACTTGTTAGTTGCTTGAAATAACAGCAACAGATTTTTAAAGTAACAGTTTAAATAAAAAGAACTGTTATTTTTTATCAAAATCTGTTGCTGTTTTTTTTGTAAATAACAGTTATAAAATAACATAAAAAATATGACAATCTTTCCATATATCTATATCTATTCTAGATACTTTTAGAAACTCTCTAAGTTTTAAAATAATGAATTTGTAATTCCAAATTAAGAAAATTTCTTTTTTGGCTCTGAAAACTAAAAAAACTTGCTTTTGGCTTTATTATTACTTAAAAAATTAGTATAATATGTTACATTTGGCTTTGTAATTAGCAAAATGTCGTTTTCTAATATTAAAATAATGTTGCTTTTGTAATTTTGAAAACTGGAAGCAGCAGTTTACTGATTTTTAAAACTAGAAGCAATATTTTACTGTTTTTGAAAGTTAGAAGAAATATTTTAACAATTTTGGAAGCCAAAAACGGGTACTTATTTTTAAGTACAATACTTTAAACAATAGAAAACACGAGACGCCAAAAGAGTAGAGTGGTTGGGTTTTGTCGTGGGTGATGATCTTGAACAGATCTGCGTGAAGTAAAATCTTAAATGCGATAAGTGAAACCCAAAAACATCTGACTAGTTTCAGATTGCGGCAAATTTAAAAGTCTGCATGAAATGCGCAGGCAGGGACCCGTTGTTTGTTGTATTTTGTACAATAATTCAATAAAAATACAAACTAAAAGACAAATTTAATAGAATAGACTGCACAGCGATTATTAAGAAACAAAAGATAAAATAAAGAATGTAAAATTTTTTTAAAAAAATTTATTCTGTTGACATAAAACATTTTGCATTATTCTTGCAACTTTGCGCAACCTAAATCGTTTTCCTCGTCGGAAGAAATGTAAAATTCCGAATCGTTATCACTTTCGTCAGCTCTAACAGAAATTACGAAGTCCTCTATATCATCCATAATTTGTTTTCTGGCCATGTATTCCTCCTCGGTTTTTTCTACGTGGTTACATATATTTTTCCAATGTTCCACTGAAATCGTAGCAAATTTGTCTTCAGCTAATTTCCAGACGTCTTCTAATTTAAATGTTACGATGTGAACGGCCACATGATTTTTTACTAATGCCCAAATTTTTTCGATGGGGTTAAGCTCCGGGTGATATGGAGGCAACCGTAAAACTGGCATATCATATTCTGCCAGAATTTTGTCGATCGCAAATTGCTTATACAGTGGTTAATTCAAATTAATTATATTATGTAATTCTGCCTTTGTTTCTTTGGTCCCAACGAAAATTCCTCTTTAGTTTAGCCATTGCTGCATTGCTGCTTTTTTCTGTGATGAGTTCGGACTAGGTTCTATTGCCACATTATGATAGGACGCGTTATCCACCACCAAAACCGATTTTGTTGAAATGTTGGGAATAAATTTTTCTTTCAACCATTTGGTGAAGTTGTTGTTGTTCATTTCATCGTGATAGTCGCCTGTTTTCGATCCCGATTTAAATGAATTTAAAGCATTAGGCACAAAACCTTGCGCGCCTCCAGCGTGTAAAATAATTAGGCGTCGCCCTTTGGCTATCGGTGCCTTAAGCATGTTATTTGTGCCATCATCCCATGCCATCGGTACAGTATGGGAACTGTGAAGGTAAGTTTCATCACAGTATATAATATTTCGACCTTCTTCTTTGTACTTTTTAAGTTGTCTTAAATATTCAACTCGTCTTAACCTGATGTCCGTTTTTTCAATTAAGATTTTTCGATTATCTGTCGATTTCTTCCAACGAAAACCTAGCTTTCGGATGAACTGTCTAAATGAATCTATTTTCCCAGTAAAATTAACACTTTCACGTTTTACTGCCTCAAATAAAACTTGCATTGTCGGTTTTATTTTATGAGTGGCGGCAAAATTATCAATTACTTTTCGAACTATTTCTTCTTCGAATTCATTCAATGTGCTTTTTGGCGATAGTTTGTTGATTTTTTTACGCGGAGATTGAAATTTGCTATTTTCAGGTTTCTTGCTACCTTCTTCTATAATTCTCCTTACCGTGTTAAGACCAACACCAGTGGCTTTAGCAACACGTTCTTATAAACGACTTAAGAGAATTATAACTTCACCTTTCTCTTTTTTCTCTTTCATAAACGAAAAAACGTTATAAATTATCTGCCTCCCTTGACTATGAACAACACGACCGTTATTGCCCATCATATTGTCGCAAAGTATGTTCTGCAAAAACACATTTATACCTATCCTTGTTTCTAAATTGTATTAGGTATACTTACAAAACTGTAAGCCATGAAACAACAGAGTCTTGAAAAAGACTGTTGAAATAAAATTACAAATCTGTCAATACACGCAGGCTTAACCACAACCGTTCGAGAAGAAGGAACGAAACGAAATGAGAATGTTTTTGGGTTAGTGAACAGCGCTTAACCAAGACGTGTTTTCGGACTTTGCGCAGAATGACTCATCGCCCACGACAAAATCCAACCACTCTAACACATTTTTCTAATTTTAAAATTTAGAGATTTTAAATTTCAAAAGCATTAATTTTGAAAATCTGAAACAATATTTTAACAATTTTGGAAGCCAAAAGCCACATTATTCAACAAGCTTTAATTTAATAAACACAAGATAAAAAGTAGATGACATGGTTTTTCTAATTTTGAAAGCTGAAAGTTTCATTTTATTAATTCCAAAATTTGAGAGCTTAATTTTACTAATTTATAAATCTAAGCTAATTTTTTTATAAATTTTTAAATTATTAAAAACAAAAATGACGATGTTTATGTAATTTTGGATGCTGGAATTAACAATTTACTAGTTTACCAAGTCAGAAGTAATATTTTAGTAACTTTGAGGTAATATTTTTCTAATTATGTAATTTAGAGACGTTATTTTACTAATATTAGAAACTAAAATTCAAAATTCTATATTTTGAAATTAGCAAAGAGATATATTTTGGAATATAAAATTAGCAAAATGCCGCTTCTGACTTCTTCTGTTGTTTATGTATTTATTAATTTAAAAATTAGTATAAAATTCTACAATTGTCTTCTAAAATTAGTAGTAAAATATCTCTTTGGAGTTTTAAAAATTTTAAAATGTTGTCATTTAGAAACTGGAAAATGGGACAAGAAAGACAAAATTTTTTATCTCTATGAAATCAGTAGAACAAAAGCGATAATTGTTTTGTAGTTTTGTAGTTAAAGACATCTATTTTACTATTTTTAAAAGGCTGAGGCAATATTTTAACAAATTTGGAAGCTAGAGGCGACATTTTTCCAAAGTTTTAAATTATATGAGGCTTGACTTTTTTGTTAGTTCATCTTTTGAAAGTGTTTTGGTAATGTTCAGGAATTTTATTCTTCAAATTATTGATTGAGGGAGTGAGTTTACTAAATTAGAATCTGTAAAAAGGGACAAAACATTTTATTGACACTTAATTACATCTCTTCCTCTGGAATAGTATCATATTCTGAAGCAAACACAACTTCCATACAATTTTTAAACCCAACATTATTACGTGTACCAAAAACAATAACAACAGCATCACCCATCCTTATATACCCATTTAATTTCCCAAAAGTCATTCCGACTTGCATATTTTTCTCCACGTTCTCTTTAAACGTATCTCCACTCTTCTGGACGTAAAAAATCGGGATTATCCCTCTGTAAATCATCAGCTGCTTTGCAATCCGCCCAAACCTTGTCAAAGCTATAACAGGACATCGCGGTCTAAACGAAGAGATTAATTTCGCTGATCTTCCAGTTGTTGTTATCAAAATAATCGCAGCTGCGTTACTTTTGAATGAAGCATCAACCGCAGCTATAGTTATCGAGACAATTGGTTCGAGTGGAGGCGGTGCTAGATTCACAAGATTCTCAAAAAGTTGTCTTTGATAAACAGCTCCTTCAGCTGCTTTGCAAATCAGTGAAATTGTCTCGAGTAATTCAGGATCAGGAGGGAGTAAAAAACCGTCGATTCCGTCAATGACAGTATTGGCAATATCGTTGACTATTGATTTAGTAATTGAAGGAATATTCAAGACTGAAATGACAGGTTTTCCTAATTTGTTACATTTCGCAATTACTGATTTTTGAAGAAGAAAAATTCGTTCTTTCACTGAGGATAGAAGTTTCTCACCGTCGATTAAAACGCCATCTACGTTTGTAATAATTTCATGAAGTAAATCAACAGTTGAGCCGTATTCAACTTTAGCAAAAACTAGAACACTAGGACCGAAAATTTCACGTGCTTTTTCGATTTTTGCAGGTCCGACAAAAATAATATCGATTTCACATTTGTTCTGGATTTGAGACATTTTTTTCTCAGATTCTGTTTTAGGTAAAATTATTGGAACATTAGGAAGTTTTACTGAGAGATGATCAGTTAAAACACCTGCTTTTTCAATTACACAATCAATTATATCTCTTGCTACTTCAACAGCAGACATATGAATATTATCATCACCAAGAATAAGACTATCTCCTGGTTTAACAACATCTGATAGTTTTTCATAATCGACATAAATATAATCTTTACTGACTCGATTTGCAAATTCTGGATTTGAAACAATTCTTGTCATTTCTCCTTTCTTCAACTCGATTTCCTTCAAAGGCGGTAGAAGTTTCCCGGTTTGGATTTCCGGTTCTGCAATATCTAAACCAATAGCAAGAGGATAAACCCGTCCTATTTTATTCTTCCCGAAATTGTCAGTAACTTGTCTTATCGTCGTTACAATCTCTTCGATTTCTTCAATATTAAATGAGTTGATTTTGATAAGAGCTACTGTCATTCCAGCTTTTAGAAACTCTTCAACGTGTTCAAGTGATACTCCTTTTGGGATAACAACAGCAAACTGCGTTAATCTCTTCCGTCTGACTTTACTTTTCTGCTGAAGACTTGCTAAGTGTTCTAGGTAATTTGGAGCAAAAGCTGCTTCTAATTGGTTATTCAGGATTTTTCCATCTGGACTTGTATGAAACTCGATCATCCACGGCAATTTGGGGCATTTTCCAACAGCTTGAACTATTGTATCGCCCATTTTTTACTGATAATTTTGATCGATCAAATTGATGTCAGATAATTTATAAATGACAGTTTATCTATCTCTGTAGGCCAGTCAAAAAACAATTTTTTGGGAAGTCTTGATTTTTTGTTTTTAAAAAATTTTTTTTCATTCAAAATTTGATTGCTTATACTGTTTTCTAAAGTTAGAATTGCTTAAAAATTTATATAAAAATGGTTATAGGTTTTTTTGTGATAAAAAATGGTTACTGTTCTGTTATAAACCGTTTTAATTATTTTAGTGTAAGCAATAAAATTCTAGAACTAGAATATTGCTGGAAAATCAAAATTTGAATGCTTATACTGTTTTCTAAAGTTAGAATTGCTTAAAAATTTATATAAAAATGGTTATAGATTTTTTTGTGATAAAAAATGGTTATTGTTCTGTTATAAACCGTTTTAATTATTTTAGTGTAAGCAATAAAATTCTAGAACTAGAATATTGCTGGAAAATCAAAATTTGAATGCTTATACTGTTTTCTAAAGTTAGAATTGCTTAAAAATTTATATAAAAATGGTTATAGGTTTTTTTGTGATAAAAAATGGTTACTGTTCTGTTATAAACCGTTTTAATTATTTTAGTGTAAGCAATAAAATTCTAGAACTAGAATATTTCTGGAAAATCAAAATTTGAATGCTTATACTGTTTTCTAAAGTTAGAATTGCTTAAAAATTTATATAAAAATGGTTATAGGTTTTTTTGTGATAAAAAATGGTTACTGTTCTGTTATAAACCGTTTTAATTATTTTAGTGTAAGCAATAAAATTCTAGAACTAGAATATTTCTGGAAAATCAAAATTTGAATGCTTATACTGTTTTCTAAAGTTAGAATTGCTTAAAAATTTATATAAAAATGGTTATAGGTTTTTTTGTGATAAAAAATGGTTACTGTTCTGTTATAAACCGTTTTAATTATTTTAGTGTAAGCAATAAAATTCTAGAACTAGAATATTGCTGGAAAATCAAAATTTGAATGCTTATACTGTTTTCTAAAGTTAGAATTGCTTAAAAATTTATGTAAAAATGGTTATAGATTTTTTTGTGATAAAAAATGGTTATTGTTCTGTTATAAACCGTTTTAATTATTTTAGTGTAAGCAATAAAATTCTAGAACTAGAATATTGCTGGAAAATCAAAATTTGAATGCTTATACTGTTTTCTAAAGTTAGAATTGCTTAAAAATTTATATAAAAATGGTTATAGGTTTTTTTGTGATAAAAAATGGTTACTGTTCTGTTATAAACCGTTTTAATTATTTTAGTGTAAGCAATAAAATTCTAGAACTAGAATATTTCTGGAAAATCAAAATTTGAATGCTTATACTGTTTTCTAAAGTTAGAATTGCTTAAAAATTTATATAAAAATGGTTATAGGTTTTTTTGTGATAAAAAATGGTTACTGTTCTGTTATAAACCGTTTTAATTATTTTAGTGTAAGCAATAAAAATCTAGAACTAGAATATTGCTGGAAAATCAAAATTTGAATGCTTATACTGTTTTCTAAAGTTAGAATTGCTTAAAAATTTATGTAAAAATGGTTATAGATTTTTTTGTGATAAAAAATGGTTATTGTTCTGTTATAAACCGTTTTAATTATTTTAGTGTAAGCAATAAAATTCTAGAACTAGAATATTGCTGGAAAATCAAAATTTGAATGCTTATACTGTTTTCTAAAGTTAGAATTGCTTAAAAATTTATATAAAAATGGTTATAGGTTTTTTTGTGATAAAAAATGGTTACTGTTCTGTTATAAACCGTTTTAATTATTTTAGTGTAAGCAATAAAATTCTAGAACTAGAATATTTCTGGAAAATCAAAATTTGAATGCTTATACTGTTTTCTAAAGTTAGAATTGCTTAAAAATTTATATAAAAATGGTTATAGGTTTTTTTGTGATAAAAAATGGTTACTGTTCTGTTATAAACCGTTTTAATTATTTTAGTGTAAGCAATAAAATTCTAGAACTAGAATATTGCTGGAAAATCAAAATTTGAATGCTTATACTGTTTTCTAAAGTTAGAATTGCTTAAAAATTTATATAAAAATGGTTATAGGTTTTTTTGTGATAAAAAATGGTTACTGTTCTGTTATAAACCGTTTTAATTATTTTAGTGTAAGCAATAAAATTCTAGAACTAGAATATTGCTGGAAAATCAAAATTTGAATGCTTATACTGTTTTCTAAAGTTAGAATTGCTTAAAAATTTATATAAAAATGGTTATAGGTTTTTTTGTGATAAAAAATGGTTACTGTTCTGTTATAAACCGTTTTAATTATTTTAGTGTAAGCAATAAAATTCTAGAACTAGAATATTGCTGGAAAATCAAAATTTGAATGCTTATACTGTTTTCTAAAGTTAGAATTGCTTAAAAATTTATATAAAAATGGTTATAGGTTTTTTTGTGATAAAAAATGGTTACTGTTCTGTTATAAACCGTTTTAATTATTTTAGTGTAAGCAATAAAATTCTAGAACTAGAATATTGCTGGAAAATCAAAATTTGAATGCTTATACTGTTTTCTAAAGTTAGAATTGCTTAAAAATTTATATAAAAATGGTTATAGGTTTTTTTGTGATAAAAAATGGTTACTGTTCTGTTATAAACCGTTTTAATTATTTTAGTGTAAGCAATAAAATTCTAGAACTAGAATATTGCTGGAAAATCAAAATTTGAATGCTTATACTGTTTTCTAAAGTTAGAATTGCTTAAAAATTTATATAAAAATGGTTATAGGTTTTTTTGTGATAAAAAATGGTTACTGTTCTGTTATAAACCGTTTTAATTATTTTAGTGTAAGCAATAAAATTCTAGAACTAGAATATTGCTGGAAAATCAAAATTTGAATGCTTATACTGTTTTCTAAAGTTAGAATTGCTTAAAAATTTATGTAAAAATGGTTATAGATTTTTTTGTGATAAAAAATGGTTATTGTTCTGTTATAAACCGTTTTAATTATTTTAGTGTAAGCAATAAAAATCTAGAACTAGAATATTGCTGGAAAATCAAAATTTGAATGCTTATACTGTTTTCTAAAGTTAGAATTGCTTAAAAATTTATATAAAAATGGTTATAGGTTTTTTTGTGATAAAAAATGGTTACTGTTCTGTTATAAACCGTTTTAATTATTTTAGTGTAAGCAATAAAATTCTAGAACTAGAATATTGCTGGAAAATCAAAATTTGAATGCTTATACTGTTTTCTAAAGTTAGAATTGCTTAAAAATTTATATAAAAATGGTTATAGGTTTTTTTGTGATAAAAAATGGTTATTGTTCTGTTATAAACCGTTTTAATTATTTTAGTGTAAGCAATAAAAATCTAGAACTAGAATATTGCTGGAAAATCAAAATTTGAATGCTTATACTGTTTTCTAAAGTTAGAATTGCTTAAAAATTTATGTAAAAATGGTTATAGATTTTTTTGTGATAAAAAATGGTTATTGTTCTGTTATAAACCGTTTTAATTATTTTAGTGTAAGCAATAAAAATCTAGAACTAGAATATTGCTGGAAAATCAAAATTTGAATGCTTATACTGTTTTCTAAAGTTAGAATTGCTTAAAAATTTATGTAAAAATGGTTATAGATTTTTTTGTGATAAAAAATGGTTACTGTTCTGTTATAAACCGTTTTAATTATTTTAGTGTAAGCAATAAAAATCTAGAACTAGAATATTGCTGGAAAATCAAAATTTGAATGCTTATACTGTTTTCTAAAGTTAGAATTGCTTAAAAATTTATATAAAAATGGTTATAGGTTTTTTTGTGATAAAAAATGGTTACTGTTCTGTTATAAACCGTTTTAATTATTTTAGTGTAAGCAATAAAATTCTAGAACTAGAATATTGCTGGAAAATCAAAATTTGAATGCTTATACTGTTTTCTAAAGTTAGAATTGCTTAAAAATTTATGTAAAAATGGTTATAGATTTTTTTGTGATAAAAAATGGTTATTGTTCTGTTATAAACCGTTTTAATTATTTTAGTGTAAGCAATAAAATTCTAGAACTAGAATATTGCTGGAAAATCAAAATTTGAATGCTTATACTGTTTTCTAAAGTTAGAATTGCTTAAAAATTTATATAAAAATGGTTATAGGTTTTTTTGTGATAAAAAATGGTTACTGTTCTGTTATAAACCGTTTTAATTATTTTAGTGTAAGCAATAAAATTCTAGAACTAGAATATTGCTGGAAAATCAAAATTTGAATGCTTATACTGTTTTCTAAAGTTAGAATTGCTTAAAAATTTATATAAAAATGGTTATAGGTTTTTTTGTGATAAAAAATGGTTACTGTTCTGTTATAAACCGTTTTAATTATTTTAGTGTAAGCAATAAAATTCTAGAACTAGAATATTGCTGGAAAATCAAAATTTGAATGCTTATACTGTTTTCTAAAGTTAGAATTGCTTAAAAATTTATGTAAAAATGGTTATAGATTTTTTTGTGATAAAAAATGGTTATTGTTCTGTTATAAACCGTTTTAATTATTTTAGTGTAAGCAATAAAATTCTAGAACTAGAATATTGCTGGAAAATCAAAATTTGAATGCTTATACTGTTTTCTAAAGTTAGAATTGCTTAAAAATTTATGTAAAAATGGTTATAGATTTTTTTGTGATAAAAAATGGTTATTGTTCTGTTATAAACCGTTTTAATTATTTTAGTGTAAGCAATAAAATTCTAGAACTAGAATATTGCTGGAAAATCAAAATTTGAATGCTTATACTGTTTTCTAAAGTTAGAATTGCTTAAAAATTTATATAAAAATGGTTATAGGTTTTTTTGTGATAAAAAATGGTTACTGTTCTGTTATAAACCGTTTTAATTATTTTAGTGTAAGCAATAAAATTCTAGAACTAGAATATTGCTGGAAAATCAAAATTTGAATGCTTATACTGTTTTCTAAAGTTAGAATTGCTTAAAAATTTATATAAAAATGGTTATAGGTTTTTTTGTGATAAAAAATGGTTACTGTTCTGTTATAAACCGTTTTAATTATTTTAGTGTAAGCAATAAAATTCTAGAACTAGAATATTGCTGGAAAATCAAAATTTGAATGCTTATACTGTTTTCTAAAGTTAGAATTGCTTAAAAATTTATGTAAAAATGGTTATAGATTTTTTTGTGATAAAAAATGGTTATTGTTCTGTTATAAACCGTTTTAATTATTTTAGTGTAAGCAATAAAAATCTAGAACTAGAATATTGCTGGAAAATCAAAATTTGAATGCTTATACTGTTTTCTAAAGTTAGAATTGCTTAAAAATTTATATAAAAATGGTTATAGGTTTTTTTGTGATAAAAAATGGTTACTGTTCTGTTATAAACCGTTTTAATTATTTTAGTGTAAGCAATAAAATTCTAGAACTAGAATATTGCTGGAAAATCAAAATTTGAATGCTTATACTGTTTTCTAAAGTTAGAATTGCTTAAAAATTTATGTAAAAATGGTTATAGATTTTTTTGTGATAAAAAATGGTTATTGTTCTGTTATAAACCGTTTTAATTATTTTAGTGTAAGCAATAAAATTCTAGAACTAGAATATTGCTGGAAAATCAAAATTTGAATGCTTATACTGTTTTCTAAAGTTAGAATTGCTTAAAAATTTATATAAAAATGGTTATAGGTTTTTTTGTGATAAAAAATGGTTACTGTTCTGTTATAAACCGTTTTAATTATTTTAGTGTAAGCAATAAAATTCTAGAACTAGAATATTGCTGGAAAATCAAAATTTGAATGCTTATACTGTTTTCTAAAGTTAGAATTGCTTAAAAATTTATGTAAAAATGGTTATAGATTTTTTTGTGATAAAAAATGGTTATTGTTCTGTTATAAACCGTTTTAATTATTTTAGTGTAAGCAATAAAATTCTAGAACTAGAATATTGCTGGAAAATCAAAATTTGAATGCTTATACTGTTTTCTAAAGTTAGAATTGCTTAAAAATTTATATAAAAATGGTTATAGGTTTTTTTGTGATAAAAAATGGTTACTGTTCTGTTATAAACCGTTTTAATTATTTTAGTGTAAGCAATAAAATTCTAGAACTAGAATATTGCTGGAAAATCAAAATTTGAATGCTTATACTGTTTTCTAAAGTTAGAATTGCTTAAAAATTTATGTAAAAATGGTTATAGATTTTTTTTGTGATAAAAAATGGTTATTGTTCTGTTATAAACCGTTTTAATTATTTTAGTGTAAGCAATAAAATTCTAGAACTAGAATATTGCTGGAAAATCAAAATTTGAATGCTTATACTGTTTTCTAAAGTTAGAATTGCTTAAAAATTTATATAAAAATGGTTATAGGTTTTTTTGTGATAAAAAATGGTTACTGTTCTGTTATAAACCGTTTTAATTATTTTAGTGTAAGCAATAAAATTCTAGAACTAGAATATTGCTGGAAAATCAAAATTTGAATGCTTATACTGTTTTCTAAAGTTAGAATTGCTTAAAAATTTATGTAAAAATGGTTATAGATTTTTTTGTGATAAAAAATGGTTATTGTTCTGTTATAAACCGTTTTAATTATTTTAGTGTAAGCAATAAAATTCTAGAACTAGAATATTGCTGGAAAATCAAAATTTGAATGCTTATACTGTTTTCTAAAGTTAGAATTGCTTAAAAATTTATGTAAAAATGGTTATAGATTTTTTTGTGATAAAAAATGGTTATTGTTCTGTTATAAACCGTTTTAATTATTTTAGTGTAAGCAATAAAATTCTAGAACTAGAATATTGCTGGAAAATCAAAATTTGAATGCTTATACTGTTTTCTAAAGTTAGAATTGCTTAAAAATTTATGTAAAAATGGTTATAGATTTTTTTGTGATAAAAAATGGTTATTGTTCTGTTATAAACCGTTTTAATTATTTTAGTGTAAGCTATAAAATTCTAGAACTAGAATATTGCTGGAAAATCAAAATTTGAATGCTTATACTGTTTTCTAAAGTTAGAATTGCTTAAAAATTTATGTAAAAATGGTTATAGATTTTTTTGTGATAAAAAATGGTTATTGTTCTGTTATAAACCGTTTTAATTATTTTAGTGTAAGCAATAAAATTCTAGAACTAGAATATTGCTGGAAAATCAAAATTTGAATGCTTATACTGTTTTCTAAAGTTAGAATTGCTTAAAAATTTATGTAAAAATGGTTATAGATTTTTTTGTGATAAAAAATGGTTATTGTTCTGTTATAAACCGTTTTAATTATTTTAGTGTAAGCTATAAAATTCTAGAACTAGAATATTGCTGGAAAATCAAAATTTGAATGCTTATACTGTTTTCTAAAGTTAGAATTGCTTAAAAATTTATGTAAAAATGGTTATAGATTTTTTTGTGATAAAAAATGGTTATTGTTCTGTTATAAACCGTTTTAATTATTTTAGTGTAAGCAATAAAATTCTAGAACTAGAATATTGCTGGAAAATCAAAATTTGAATGCTTATACTGTTTTCTAAAGTTAGAATTGCTTAAAAATTTATATAAAAATGGTTATAGGTTTTTTTGTGATAAAAAATGGTTACTGTTCTGTTATAAACCGTTTTAATTATTTTAGTGTAAGCAATAAAATTCTAGAACTAGAATATTGCTGGAAAATCAAAATTTGAATGCTTATACTGTTTTCTAAAGTTAGAATTGCTTAAAAATTTATATAAAAATGGTTATAGGTTTTTTTGTGATAAAAAATGGTTACTGTTCTGTTATAAACCGTTTTAATTATTTTAGTGTAAGCAATAAAATTCTAGAACTAGAATATTGCTGGAAAATCAAAATTTGAATGCTTATACTGTTTTCTAAAGTTAGAATTGCTTAAAAATTTATATAAAAATGGTTATAGGTTTTTTTGTGATAAAAAATGGTTACTGTTCTGTTATAAACCGTTTTAATTATTTTAGTGTAAGCAATAAAATTCTAGAACTAGAATATTGCTGGAAAATCAAAATTTGAATGCTTATACTGTTTTCTAAAGTTAGAATTGCTTAAAAATTTATATAAAAATGGTTATAGGTTTTTTTGTGATAAAAAATGGTTACTGTTCTGTTATAAACCGTTTTAATTATTTTAGTGTAAGCAATAAAATTCTAGAACTAGAATATTGCTGGAAAATCAAAATTTGAATGCTTATACTGTTTTCTAAAGTTAGAATTGCTTAAAAATTTATGTAAAAATGGTTATAGATTTTTTTGTGATAAAAAATGGTTATTGTTCTGTTATAAACCGTTTTAATTATTTTAGTGTAAGCAATAAAATTCTAGAACTAGAATATTGCTGGAAAATCAAAATTTGAATGCTTATACTGTTTTCTAAAGTTAGAATTGCTTAAAAATTTATGTAAAAATGGTTATAGGTTTTTTTGTGATAAATAATGGTTACTGTTCTGTTATAAACCGTTTTAATTATTTTAGTGTAAGCTATAAAATTCTAGAACTAGAATATTGCTGGAAAATCAAAATTTGAATGCTTATACTGTTTTCTAAAGTTAGAATTGCTTAAAAATTTATATAAAAATGGTTATAGATTTTTTTGTGATAAAAAATGGTTACTGTTTTGTTATAAACCGTTTTAAATATATTATTATAAACAATAAAATTCTAGAACTGGAATATTGTTAGAAAATCAAAATTTGAATGCTTATACTATTTTCTAGAATTAAAATTTCTATAATTTTTCTATAGAAATGGTTATATTTTTTAGTGATAGAAAAATGGTTACTGTTTCATTATAAATTGTTTTAAATATATCAGGTTAAGTAATAAAATTTTAGAACAAGAAAATAGTAAGAAAATTAAAATTAGAAACCGTTTTCAATTTTTTTTCAAATGTGTTTAGGTAATGTCTTTAACTCTTATTTTAATTAATCTTTTCAGATCTATTACTAAGAAAGATAACTAAAAAATTAAGACTCTTCTAAATCTTTTTTACTTAGCTACTGACAATGAGTATTGTTGCAGTTTCAAGATGTGTCGATAATGTTGTTGACCCGAGTCTGGTAAGTTTGGCATTAGGGAAAGGGTCGCGTGCACCCCCTCAATCATATCGCACCCTCTAATATCCTGCGACGTCCTTGATAATGTAACAACACCCCCCAAAGTTCTGACTGGCATGCATAAGTAAAGACGAGCAAGACGGACATTAAATTTTAATGTCCTTCATACCAATCTACAGGACATGCTAATTTTTAATAATCCAAAATTCTAAAACTGCCAGAAAAATCGGTTTGTTAGGGTCGGGAAGAAGGGTCGTCCAATCCCTATTTTGGCATGTACCCCCTAATGTTACTGTTTCCCCTACTGAAGTGATTTGATTAACAATATGTGTTATACGAGATGCTGAAGTGTTCCAAATTGAAATCTGGGATCTCACCCTGATTTTGTAATAATTTCAGGAAAAAATGTGTCCTTGAAGGTGAGTTGTCGCGTGGAGAATTTTTACAAGGGCTGTAAATTTAGAAAGTGGGACACGTCTGAATACAAATAGGGTATTCATAAGGGCAGTCGTCGCGTCACACTTTAATTTAGTCTTTCAAACTAGATCATAATTATCATTTAGGTCTTTTCGGGGCTTAAATCGGCTTTTATGTCATTTCTTAAAAGCCAAAACACAAGAAAACAAATCAAAATTTCGCATTTTTCTTCTCTTATTTATTTAAGTTGTGTCTTCCGCTCGCTTCAGCATCGACAATACGTCTTATTCATCGAAATTCCAGCTACCTTTCATTCATAACGAACGATAAATTCACTCATTCAACGCCTCCGGTTGAAAGTTGACTTCTTTGTACGAAATGTCACCCCCTAAATAAATATTTGGAGATTCCTTCGATAATAAATCTCATTACACGTTGCGGTTCAATTCACCGGAAAAGAATTGAGCCTCAGAAATTCCTACTTCACCACCTCACTTCAAAACTTTTCAAAACGTTTCAGCCAAATACGCAACCTTCACCACTGTCTTGCTACGTTTTGATTTATTAATGGCATTGTTGGATTCTTATGTGGTGTGTATATGGGTTTTTGGGGACCATTCAGACCGGCTGCGACCGTGAGAAAAATTGCGATTTTTTAGCAAAAATTTAAGTCGGAAATTGTGTAACTCGACAAGATTATAAATAATTAAAAGAGATTTGAATATAGATTATTTAATTTTTTAGCAAATTTTATTCAGTGACAGAATTAGCTTTTTAAATTAATACTGTAGTCGGCATCAACACGTTATAATAAACATTGAATAATCCAATAAACAATAAAAGTAGATCTAGTTTTTAATTTAAATTATTAAATTTTTTAAAAGTATTTAATTACTATTATTATTAAATAATGTTTTAAAAATATTTTTTTTACTATAATAGAGCATTGTCACATGACGTCATACTCGCCATTAGTCCCCATGCAACTCTTTTTTTAAATTAAATTTGCTTAATGAAAGCTTCTTTTTAATTATTGCCAACGTTAAGAAATGAAAAGTTACTTCTTGTTTTTGTTGAGAGATATCTAAATAGAGCTGGTATCAACAGAATAAAGCTGGTAGTTAAACATAACCTCACATAATTTTCTAGATAATATTGCTTTTAGAGTTACCAAATAAGTAATTTAGTAAAATAAAGTAGTAAAAAAAATTTATAAAAACATTTATTTTGGCTTTTAAATCTAGTAATTTTACGTCTCTGTATTTTAAAATTAGTAAAATATCGCCTCAATTTTCCAGAATTACAAAAAAAATTTTAATTAATTAAATCTCTCTTATAAATGTTAATTTCGGTTTCTAGAATTGCTAAAGTATAGCAAAAATAAAGCTAAAATATATATTTCAGCGTTTTAAAAACTACTAAAATGTTGCCTTCGGCTTTTTAAAAGTCTTGCTTTCGCTTTCAAAATTTAAAAACTATTTATTTTCTTGGTTTTATTTATTAAAAGTTTACAAAAATCTAGTCTTGAACTTCTAGAAATAGTAAAATGATGCCTGTAGCTTTCAAAATTAGACAAATGGCGCTTCTAGCATCTAAAATTACAACACTGTCTTTTTTGTGTTTATTGATAACAAAAATCGCTTTTATGTTTTTGAAATTAGTAAAATAGCGTGTTTCGGCTCTCAAAATTGATAAAATATGGTCTCAGTTTATATTTTAATTTTATATTTTTATTAATTTAAAATTATACAAAATATGTTATAAAAAGTTACTTTTGGCTTTTAGAATTTGGAAAATATAGTTTTCAGCTTCAACAGTCACTAAGATTACGTCTCTGCGAGTTTCGTAATTAGTAAAACACAGGTTTAGACACCTAAAATTTAGCTTTCTAGTCTTTTTCTTTGCAGGCGGCTTCAAAAATTCTTAAAATATTACTTCAGATTTTTAAATCAAGTCAAATGAAGTTTTTAAGTTTCAAATTTAGTAAAATGTTGTTTCTTCTTTAACTTATCAAAAAAAGAATGTTAAATGAATATTAATTAGGGTTTCTAAAATTAGTAAAATAATTAAGCAGCATAAAATTTTGGCATTTATAATGACAGCATTGAGTTTATAAAGTTTCTCAACAAACAAGTAACGAGAAACATTTTTTTTATTATAACTTATTTATTGTTTAAATATTATTGTTCCTGTTACAAAATTAAAAATCTTGGTTCAATGTGTTACATTAGAGAGTTGTAAAAATATTGAAAGAGGCAACAGCTGTCTTTCTGATCAAAAGTAGCTTTCATTGTTAAAATAATACCTCGTTTGCTCCCTAAAATTTAAAAATGTCAAAAATCAAAGCTAATACATAAGGCCGTGATAGAAACTTTAGATTTTAAAATTAGTAAAATACCGCTTCAATTTCTCAGAATCACAAAAAATATCTTAATTAATTAAATCTTCTTTATTAATGCCAATTTTGGCTTCTAGAACTGCTAAAATATAGCAAAAATAAAGCAAAAATATATATTTCAACGTTTTAAAAACTACTAAAATGTTGCCTTCGGTTTTTTGAGATATTACAATACTCCTTACTATTTTTAAAATTAGTAATTTTTTATCTCTGGCTATAAAAATTGATAAAATGTCGCCTCGTTTTTAGCTTTTGAAAGTTTTTAGTTCTTACTATTAGAAAAAAATATCGTTTTTGTATTTAGTAATTGCCAGGAATTGTGAAAATAAGGTCTTAGACTTTAAACATTAGTAAAACCAGCGTATCTGGCTTGTAAAACTAGTAAAATATTGGTTTTAGCTTCCAAAATTACAGAAACAAGATCAGCATTTGGACTTGCTAAGAAATATTGCCTCTTACATTTAAATTTAGAAAAATTACGTCTAAAAATTTCAAAATTAGTAAAATGTTGCTACTGGTTTTAAAACTTAGTAATACTTTGGTTTCAAAATTTAAAAAATATTCATTTTCTTGTTTTTATTGATTAAAAGTTTATAAAAAATATAGTCTCTACCTTCTAGGAATAGTAAAATGTTGCCTGTAGCTTTCAAAATTAGATAAATGGCGCTTCTAGCATCTAAAATTACAACACTGTCTTTTTTTTGTTTTTATTGACTTCAGAATTGATAACAAATAGTATATTAAGTATGAAGAACGGTAAGGATTGCTTACCGTTCGAAGACAATTGTTTGGAGGAGGAGCGAAGCGACGACTCCAATTATTGTCTGAGAACGGTAATCCTTAACGTTCGACATGCTTATAACGTTTTTTGCGCGATTGGAGTTTCTAGAATAATAATAATAATAATTTATATCAATACATTTGTGATAATCGGGAAGATTGAAACTGAAAACTTTGGGTGGCTGTTCCATGGTTGCTATGGTTTTGTTCCAAACAAGTAAAATTGTCTTTTTGATACAATCATTCCTACATAGTTCTGTTTTGTGGTTCCGTTTTCGAAGCAAATATGAGCGATAGTGATGATCTACCGGATGATTTAGAAGACGCTTGGCAAGAAGGATGTTCGGCAATAATTCCAGAAAAATCTAAAGCCCGATATGAACAGACATACAAGTTGTTTAAGGAATGGCGTGAAGCAAAGAAGATTTCTGTAAATGAAAAGAGCTTGTTAGCGTATTTTGTGGTGAGAAGTGGACACTTGAAGGCCTCAGTCAGTTTATGGGCGGAGTATTCTATGCTGAAGAATACAATTTTTCTCCATGATGCTATCGATATTTCTAAGTTTGCTACATTAATTGCTTATCTTAAGAGAAAAAATATTGGATATCGGCCTAAGAAGGCTAAAATTTTTACCAAAGAAGACATGGAAAAATTCTTGAATGAAGCACCAGACGAACAATTTTTAATTCAAAAAGTATGTTGTAGATGATGAGGTAGTACATCTGAGTTCTAAGGAAACAATATATTTGCAGGTAGCAATAATATTGGGAGTATCGGGCGCTTGTAGACGAGAGGAATTGTACAATATTAAAATGAGTGATATAGAAGAACATGAAGAAATGTTTATAGTAAATATTCCAAATACAAAAACAAATATTCAGCGAACGTTCACAGTTATTAACAAAGAAAATGAAGCAGTTCATTATTTGGAAATACTTCGAAAATACATAAGAATTCGACCAAGCAACCCAACGTCAGATCATTTACTTCTGAACTATCGAAATGGCAAATGCACTAGGCAAGTCACGGGAAAAGGCACAATTGGAGGCTGGCCGTCAAAAATTGCAAAGTATTTAAAGTTGCAAGCTCCTGAAGGTTTTACTGGACACTCGTTTCGACGCACATCGGCTACACTTTTGGCGAATAACGGAGTTGATGTGTTGGGACTAAAAAGACATAGTGGGTGGCGTTCATCAACGGTGGCCGAGTGTTACGTGGAAGATTCCCTCCAAAACAAAATTGAATTTGCTCATAAAATCTTACACAGCGATGTTGGTGGACTATTACAACAACCTGGGACTTCTACGTCGGAAAGTTTGTCTATTAACACTAGAAACTCAAATGCGAGTGGTATTACTACTATTAATTATAATAATTGTACATTTAATTTTAATAAATAAATCGCAAAATTGTTTTTTTTAGATTTAATTGCTTACCGTTTACTGAACGGTAAGTGAATTACTTACCGTTTTGTAACACAGCAACCAGTAACAGCAACCTACCGTCGTGGAAACAGGCACAGTAAACTGATAAAAACAACCAATCGCGCAAAAAATCGCTTTTATGTCTTTAAAATTAGTAAAATAGCTTGTTTCGGCTCTCAAAATTGACAAAATATGGTCTCAGTTGTTCAAAGTTTGTAAGTTTTAAAGACGATTCTTAAAATTAGAAAAATATTTCACTCAATTTAATATCATAAAAAAATATATCATAAAAAGTAACTTTTGGCTTTCAGAATTTAGAAAATATAGTTTTCAGCTTCTATAGTTACTAAAATTACTTCTCTGGGAATTTCGTTTCGCAATTATTAAAACGCAGGTTCGGACACCTAAAATTTTGCCATTTTTCTTTTCAGTCGGCTTCAAAAATTCTTAAAATATTACTTCAGATTTTTAAATTTAGTGAAATGTAGCTTATAACTTATAAATTTAGTAAAATTTGTTTCTTTTTTAATTCATCAAAAAAAGAATGTTAAAAAAATATTAATTAGGGTTTCTAAAATTAGTAAAATAATTAAGCAGCATAAAATTCTTGCATTTACAATGACAGCAATGAGTTTATAAAGTTTCTTTACAAACGAGTAACGAAAACAATTTTTTTGATTATAAATTGTTTATTGTTTAAATGTTGTTGTTTTTGTTACAAAATTAAAAATCTTGGTTCATTGTGCTACATTAGAGAGTTGTAGAAATATTGAAAGAGGCAAACAGCTGTCTTTCTGATCAAAAATAGCTTTCATTGTTAGAATAATACCTCGTTTGCTTCCTAAAATTTGAAAAAGTCAAAAATCAAATCTCATGCATTTCATTGAATTATTGAAGGCCGCGATAGAAACAAATTAAAACAAACAAGAGTCCGTGTGTGTACCAGAAGCGAAAATGATCCGAAAGCCGAACAAAAACAGGAGCAAAACGCGCAAAAATCGATTCATTACACGCGGGTAAAGCCGCCAATATTTGCAGGGTTTGATTGGGCAGGTAGCCTAACTTGATTAGCGATTAGGGCGATTGTGACGCGAACTCAAAGGCGTAATTAGCAGCTCGACTGCGGGAAAAGTTTCGATTTGGGTGCACACCAGTCCTGGTTTGGTATAAGCGGGAAAGAGAGGGTGGAATAGGACGTCGCGACGACTCCACGCGATGTTCGGTAACATATAATCACATGTTGTGCTTCACCGACTGCATATTGCCATCGGCCGGCGATTCTCTCCCTACAGAGGACCTTTTATAAAGGCCAATTTTGGTGTGAATGCGTTTATTAACTCGCCAGAAACCGCGAACCCTGTTAAAATTCATGTGTAGTGTGGATATTTTGTCACTTTTATTAAAATAAAATAAAAACGACGGAGGTAGATGGACAACGACATTTTATTCCAGCGATTTACGCCAAAATTTTCAATTTTCAACTACGAAAATTACACTAAATAGCAAGAAAAACACCAAAATTTACAATTAAAACTAAAAAGATACCTAATTTTCAAAAACTTTTTTTGGTAAAAAAGGTAATTTTAAGAAGCAATTTAAGTCGGAATCTTTGGTTTTATACTAAATTTCCAATTTATTAATAACAAGAAGCTATAACTTTCTCGAAACTTTTTTTTTGTCTATCGAGAAGGTTAATTAAAGGGTTAAAATTATTTAATTTTTGTGTTTTGAAAATTACTCATTACAAATGTTGTAAAATTAATTACTAAGAACATCTTCAAAAAAATCTTACTTTTTTGCAATCTTTTTGACAAAGATTAAATAATTGTTTTTGACAATGGTTTTTGACAATCAAGAAGGTTAATTAAAGAATTGAAATACATTGAGCTCTGTTTTAAAATTTTACTTTTGTTATGTCTCTTCTGTAACCTTCTCGATAAGCTTAAATAATTGTCTTTATTTTTGACAATCGGGAAGGTTAATTAATTACAATTCTTTCTATTAATTTAATTTAACTCAATTTAGTTATCAAGATTTTTTTTATTAACTTTTTCAAAACATTTTTTTTTGTTTATCGCGTTTTTACAATCGAGAAGGTTAATTAAGAAATTAAAATTTATTGAGCTCTGTTTTAAAATTTTACTTTTGTTGTCTTTTTTGTAACTTTCTCGACAAGCTTAAATATTTTTTTTGACAATTGAGAAGGTTAATTAAGTACAATTCTTTCTATTAATTTAATTCATCTTAATTTAATTATCAAGAATTTTTAATTAACTTTTTCAAAACTTTTCTTTCTGTTTATCGGGTTTTTGACAATCGAGAAGGTTAATTAAAGAATTGAAATACATTTGTTGCTCTGTTTTAAAATTATACTTTTGTTATGTCTCTTTTGTAACCTCCTCGACAAGCTTAAATATTTTTTTTTGACAATCGAGAAGGTTAATTAAGTATAATTCTTTCTATTAACTTAATTCAACTCAATTTAATTATCAAGAATTTTTGATTAACTTTTTCAAAACTTTTCTTTCTGTTTATTGCGTTTTTGACAATCGAGAAGGTTAATTAATAAATTACAATTTTTTGGCTTTTGTTTTTTGAAAATTTCTTATTACAAGTAATGCAGAATTATTAGTCACATTAAAAAACATTACTCTTGTTTTGTCCCTTTTGTAATCTATTTGACAAAGATTAAATAACTGTTTTTTTTGGTTCATCGAGAAGGTTAATTAAGTACATTTTTTTGACTAACGTGTTGTACCATTTTAATAGTTTTAAAACTTTTTCTTTTGCTTCTTGCGTTTTTGACAACGAGAAGGTTAATTAATAATACATACATTGAGCTTTGTTTTAAAATTTTACTTTTGTTATGTCTTTTTTGTAACCTTCTCGACAAGCTTAAATAATTGTTTTTTTTGACAATCGAGAAGGTTAATTAAGTACAATTCTTTCTATTAATTTAATTCAACTCAATTTAATTATCAAGAATTTTTGATTAACCCTTTCAAAACTTTTTTTTTATTTATCGCGTTTTGACAATCGAGAAGGTTAATTAAAGAATTGAAATTCATTGATCTTTGCTTTAAAATTTTACTTTTGTTATGTTTCCTTTGTAACCTTCTCGACAAGCTTAAGTTGTTGTCTTTTTTTGACAATCGAGAAGGTTAATTAAGTACAATTCTTTCTATTAATTTAATTCATCTTAATTTAAATATCAAGAATTTTTGATTAACCTTTTTAAAACTTTTCTTTTCGCTTATCGCGTTTTTGACAATCGAGAAGGTTAATTAAAGAATTAAAATTTATTGAACTTTGTTTTAAAATTTTACTTTTGTTATGTTTTTTTTGTAACCTTCTCGACAAGCTTAAATAATTGTTTTTTCTTGACAATCGAGAAGGTTAATTAAGTACAATTCTTTCTATTAACTTAATTTAACTCAATTTAATTATCAAGAATTTTTGATTAACCCTTTCAAAACTTTTTTTTTTATTTATCGCGTTTTTGACAATCGAGAAGGTTAATTAAAGAATTGAAATACATTGATCTTTGTTTTCAAATTTTACTTTTGTTATGTTTTTTTTGTAACCTTCTCGACAAGCTTAAATAATTGTTTTTTTTTGACAATCGAGAAGGTTAATTAAGTACCATTCTTTTTATTAATTTAATTTATCTTAATTTAATTATCAAGAATTTTTGATTAACTTTTTCAAAACTTTTCTTTCTGTTTATTGCGTTTTTGACAATCGAGAATGTTAATTAATGAATTACAATTTTTTGGCTTTTGTTTTTTGAAAATTACTTATTACAAGTGATTATACAAGTACAATTTTCTTGTTTTGTCCCTTTTGTAATCTTTTTGACAAAGATTAAATAATTGTTTTTTTTTTTGTTCATCGAGAAGGTTAATTAAGTACAATTTTTTGACTAACGTGTTGTACCATTTTAATAGTTTTAAAACTTTTTCTTTTGCTTCTTGCGTTTTTGACAATCGAGAAGGTTAATTAAAGAATTGAAATACATTGAGCTTTGTTTTAAAATTATATTTTTGTTATGTCTATTTTGTAACCTTCTCGACAAGCCTAAATAACTGTTTTTTTTGACAATCGAGAAGGTTAATTAAGTACAATTCTTTCTATTTATTTAATTTATCTTAATTTAATTATCAAGAATTTTTGATTAATTCTTTTAAAACTTTTTTTTGTTTTTGTGTTTTTGACAATCGAGAACGTTAATTAAGAAATTAAAATTTATTGAGCTCTGTTTTAAAATTTTACTCTTGTTACGTCTCTTTTGTAACCTCCTCGACAAGCTTAAATAATTGTTTTTTTGACAATCGAGAAGGTTAATTAAGTACAATTCTTTCTATTAACTTAATTCAACTCAATTTAATTATCAAGAATTTTTGATTAACTTTTTCAAAACTTTTTTTTCTGTTTATCGCGTTTTTGACAATCGAGAAGGTTTATTTAGTACAATTTTTTCTATTAATTTAATTTATCTTAATTTAATTATCAAGAATTTTTGATTAATTTTTTCAAAACTTTTTTTTAATTTATCGTGTTTTTGACAATCGAGAAGGTTAATTAAAGAATTAAAATTTATTGAGCTTTGTTTTAAAATTATACTTTTGTTATGCCTCTTTTGTAACCTTCTCGATAAGCTTAAATAACTGTTTTTTATTTGACAATCGAGAAGGTTAATTAAGTACAATTCTTTCTATTAATTTAATTTATTACCTTAATTTAATTATTAAGAATTTTTGATTAACCCTTTGAAAACTTTTTTTATTTATCGCGTTTTTGACAATCGAGAAGGTTAATTAAGCACAATTTTTTGACGAATTTAAAATTCAAAGTTAAATTTAAATTATTAAGAAATTCGTATTAACTCTTTCAAAACCCTTTCTTTTCGAGAAGGTTAATTAATGAAACATTTTTTTTTTTAACTTTGTATAAGCTGTAAAAGAGTGTTTTGATTAAAGAAATAAAATTTAAAAACAGTTTTTCAGTCTTGTTTTATTCTTAGTTCTCAATTTATTAATAGTGATTTAATTTAAAAACCTATTCAAATCTCTGCGGCTCACAAACCACTGAATCTGTCTTGTGGTCTCGTCCTGTGTTTTGGTCCCGTTCCCAAATACTTTGGCACCTCTTCCCGATATTTCCGTCTCTCTATCCCTTCCAAATAAATCTGAAAATTGTTCCATTCACCTGCATTTACTTTTCCATATATATCCCTCTCTCCATAAAATCGATAACATTGTAAAATAATTTCCCGGTTTTATGACGGCCAACGTAAATTCCGCATTTTACTTCGACGCTCTGTAACAAGGTCCACAACGTGTGACGGGTCGCACCCCCGATCAGGGCACGTACAAAAGACCCATCCGTCCATGAAATTCGATGAAATGTGACGGATCGCACACACATGTGACCACGCGACCAATCAACCGATTTTTTTAACACAACCAAGAAGAAAAAAATCTATTTTAATGAAAAGTGGCGGTTGCTAGAGACCCTGCTGTAAAGTTTTGATACGTGTGCGTCGAACTGTGAACGCATAAAAGGGCTACGACATAAACACACTCGCCGACAGCCCCCATTAATCATACGTAGCACTCTCTCAGAGGGGCAAATACGGACACGATCGACTCATACACGAGGAATCACAGCTGTTACTCGCCCCATTCTAAAGACTTGCCTAAATATATAGGGTGAGATATGCGATTTATGCCCAGATATTGATTTATTACGACCCTACACAATCTAACTTTAAGCCAGACAATGAAACTAGGACCTGTTTTGTGTTAAACAAATCTAATATTAAAACAAAAAGTATCTCTTCTTTTTTATTTTATATAAACAATATTAGTTTTACTAATTTTTTTCCTAAAGCATCTCTTTCAATTTTTAGCCTCTTGTAGTAGATATATATAGTGTCGACTTAAATAACTTACTGCAATGAAATAAAAAGTATCTGATCCTATTAGTACTTGGTAACAATGTCAATTTTAAACACTTTTACTCTTCAAGCATCAAATTTTTAAAATGGCTGACCTTGAGCTACAACTAATTTGTGAGTTTCTGAGTTTAATCTTGATAGAAAAAGCAAAAAAAGCTCCTTATCTTATTAGTCTTTGATAATTATGTCAATTTCTAGCACTTTTTTTCTTCAAGCACTAAATTTCAAAAATGGCTGACTAAAGCTGCCACAAATTTGTAATTTTCTGAGTCTTGTTTTGGGGGAAAGAAAGCAAAAACGTGTTTATTGCAAGAATGTTTTATTTTAGTATTTGCTAGATTTATAAAGATTGTTTTTTGTACAAAAATATCTAAAGTAGTACCTCTAAACCTGCTATCACAATTGCGGTACTTTTTTTAAAATCTCGAATAACTAACACAATTTACACGATTTTCCGCACTGTACATATGTACAATAAATAACTATTTACACTTTTACAGATATTGCAATTCTCCCACTGTTTTAATATGGCCGCCACACACTTTTCGTCGCTGTTATCTCCTGTTGGTGGTGTATTTTCGTATTTGGACTTTTGTCTTCAACTAGATTTTTAATACTTTTCGAACTTGGTGCTTTGAGATCAACTTTCTTCAACTCTTTATCTTGAACAGTTGAATCTGGTTGAACCTCTTGAAGGATGAGATTGGCAGGTTTAATTGGAACAAAAGCAGATTTCACTACATCAATATCTTCATCTTCTGAGTTTTCCGAATTTGATTGATCAACAGTTGAGTGAATTTTCGTTTCTTGAGCTGTTGGACTTTGACTGTTAGACACAGGTGATATCCGAAGACTTAGTTGATCTAGTGGATTAACAGTTGGCCGAATTAAGGGAGATTCAAGGGAGAGTTGAGGAAGAATTCCATTTGGAGGAAGAAAATTATGTTGAGGGTGAAATTGGGGTTGTGGAGGGATGTAAAACTCGCCATTAGTTGACGGAAGAGTAGTACCTGTAACAAACAGAATTCTTAGTAGAATTTTTTGTTTTAAGAAATTTCTGTTTTTACCTTTGACTAGTGGTGTCCTTGTTCGGAAATAATCCGGCCAGGTGTATGTCATATAAGCAGCGTCTAGCCATCCAGGATTTAGTAAAAACGGATTGAATCCTGCAGGCATTCCCGGCAATCCGTACCCATATTGGTAACCTGTAAAAAAATCGTAAATTTTCATTCAGTAAACAGCGCTTTTGCAATCAAGATGGGGTGTTTATTCAACGGTTTTATTCTTGGCTTTATTCCTCTACTAAATTTACCCGAATGTGTAGCATATGCCCTATAAAACTGATTTAAATGTTTGAATTCGATTGCGATAAACATAAAAAGTTTATTTTGTTGACTATACTTAATATGCCGACAAACCAAGAAAGTCGTTTAGAATTTTATTTGTTTACGTGAGACATATGTTGATGGAAGGTTTGACGCGATTATCGTTGTTAATAAACAGATTACGAACAAACAAAATCCAACACTAAAACGACCTCAATTATTACTACTTTTGTTATCAAATTTGCTACAAAAAATTTTGAATATCAAATTTTGACATTGACAACAACAAACACGTAAAACATCTTTTGTAAAAGTCCTGTAAAGTGACATAAAAATAACAATTGTAAAAGTCCTATAAAGTGACTTAAAAAGCTTGTAAATAGCCTTACTAATGTAACTGAAAAAAATTGCTTGTAAAGTGGCAAATCAACATTTTACTAACCCTAAAACATAAAAATCTGTTTGTTTTTGCTAAAAACTAATTGTAAGGAGTCTGTAAAGTGACATAAAAAAATGATTTTACTGACACTTGCCTTCTAAAGACTTATTTTCATACCAAATTTGATAAAATTTGCCCCAGAAAATTTTATACATTAAATTTTGACATTGCCAACTAAAATCGCGTGAACACCTTTTGTAAAGTGACATAAAAGACTTGCAAAGTGGGGATATTAATATTTTACTAGCACGTGATCTCCAAAAACATACATATACATGTATAAATTAGTTTGTTTTTGCTAAAAAATAATTGTAAAGGTTCTGTAAAATGACATAAAAGGCTAGTAAAGTGACCATAATAATATTTTGCCAATATTTGACATCTAAGAACATATAAATCAGTTTATATTTGCTTTACAAATAATTGTGAATGTCCTGTAAAGTGACATTAAAAGTTTGTAAAGTGACCATACCAATATAAATAATTGTAAAAGTTTATTTGAACTAACATTTTACTTAAATTAGTCTCAAGAAGCATAAAAATCAGTTTGTTTCTGCTAAAAAATAATTGTAAAAATCATGTAAAGTCACATAAAAAGCTTGTAAAGTGGCCATACTAACGTAATTAATTATAAAAGTTTTGTAAAGTAACCATACCAACATTTTATTACCAGTTGGTTTTCAAAAACATAAAAATCATTTTGTATTTGTTAAAAAATAATTGTAAATGACCAGTAAAGTGACATAAAAAGCTTGTAAAGTGGCCATACCAATGTTTTACTAACACTTAATTTCCAGAAACATATTTTGTTACGAGATTTGGAACAAAATAGGACAGAAGTCAATTAGAACTAATTAATATTATTATCTATTTAGAACCAATTAACAATCAATATTAAAAATCAGTTTCTATTTACTAAAAAATAATTGTAAATGACCAGTAAAGTGACATATAATGCTTATAAAACAAGCCATAATAATGGAAATCAGTTTGTATTTGCTAAAAAATTATTATAAAGGTCCTGTAAAATGACATAAAAAGACTGTAAAGTGACCATACCAATGTTTTACTACTTCTTGACCTCTAAAAATATCTTACGCTACAAGATTTGGTACAAAATGGCACAAAAGTCAATTAGGACCAATTAGCAATCAATATTATAATTCACTTATTATTATAATCAGCAATCTATATTAAAAATAAATTTGTGTTAGTTAAAAAATAATCTTAAGAGTCTTGTAAAGTAACATAAAAAATTTGTAAAGTGGCCATACTAACATTTTACTAAAAATTGGTTTCTACAACCATAAAAATCAGTATAAATTTTTTGTAGATGTCTTGTAAATTGACATAAAATGCTTGTAAATTGGCCATACCAATATTTTATCAACATTTGGTTTTTAAAACTATATAAATCAGTTTGTATTTTAAAAAAAGTACCTGTAAATGTTCTGTAAAATGATATAAAAAGCTTGTAAAACGGCCATACCGATGTTTTCCTAACACTTGATCTTTAAAAACATATTTTATTACAAGATTTGATCACTATTATAATCTATTTAAGACTAATCAACGATCTACGTTGAAAATCAGTTTGTAATTATTAAAAAATAATCATAAATGACCAGTAAAGTGACATAAAATACATGTAAATTAGCCATAACAACATAAATCAGTTTGTATTTGTTAGAAAATAATTGCAAAAGTTCTGTAAAGTGACATAAAAGGTTTGTAAAGTGGTCATACAACAAGATTTTACTGAAATTTGACCCCAAAAACTTAAATCGTTATTTTTTTTAATAAATTAAAACAGATGTTAATTAGAACCAATCAGAGACCAATATTATAGTCTATCTTTGTTATCTCTGTTAAATTTGATAACAAAATAGAACAGAAGTCAATTAAGACCAATCAGCGATCAATATTATAATCTACTTAGACCAATCAGCGATCTATATTAAAAATCAATTTGTATTGGTTAAAAAATAATTGTAAAAGTCTTGTAAAGTGACATAAAAAATTAGTAAAGTGGCCATTTTTACTGACATTAAGCGTCTTAAAGACTTATTTTGTTACTAAATTTGATACAAAATAAGAGGAAAAATTATTATGACCAATCAGAAATTGGCTATCCCAACTTTTTAAAGCTCTAAATTCGTTAAAACGTAAAGATAGCATTTTAATCATCGACATAAAGAGACTGTAAAGTGACATAAAAGGCTTGTAAAGTGGCCATAATAACATTTTGCCAAAATTTGATATCGAAGAACATATAAATCAGTTTATATTTCCTAAAAAAATAATTGTAAATGTTCTGTAAAGTGACATTAAAGGTTTTTAATGTGGCGATATTAACATTTGGCGTCTTAAAGACTTAATTTGTTATTAAATTTGATACAAAATAAGAGGGAAGTTTATTAGAATTAATCAGAAATCAATATTATAATCTATCTTCGTTGTTTCTATCAAATTTAGTACCGAAATTGTGGCAAAAACAATTTTTTTTGAGCCGTTTTTACATCGGTGCTGATGTCAGGTTTACTAACTAAATCGTAAACAATTCGAAATTTAACTAAATATCAATTTGTATTTGTTAAAACGTAAAGATAACATTATAATCATCGACATAAAGAATCTGTAAAGTGACATAAAGGGGTTATTCAACAAGATTTTACTGACATTTGTCCTCAAATAACCTAACTTGTTATTTTTTTTTTTAATAAAATAGAACAGAAATGAATTTGTTTTTATGACCGTAAACAAGAAAAAAATTTAAATTTATTAATACTAGATATAATTTGTTTATAGTTGTTTTCTAGTTTTAGGACAGTCTGTATATCCCTGATTTTTTTTTAATACGCTATATTGGCTATATTTGTTGCTCAATTTTGCTAAAACTTTACAAAAATATTTAGTAGAGCAGTATCTAAGCGTAGTTTAATTTTGTTTAAAATCGCTTGAACGGTTTAGAAAATATTGTCATTACTATTATTATTATAGCAGTTTTGTTTTTGCAACATTTTCAGTCAATTTCCTGTTATTATTTCATTTCTAAAACTTACTTGATTTGGTTCTTGGTTCTCTGGGTCCATCCACTGTAACTTTAATCGCCTTGTTATACGTCGCTATCTGGTACGGTTCGGAGCTGATGGTAATGGTCAAATTGAAAGTCTTCCCTCTTCCTGATCGCCCCACGAACCTCAAATCATTGAATTTCGCCACTTGGTTCTTCATAACGGCTGTACAATTCCTCAATTCTCCACAACAATTCTCATCATTCCCTGCTTTAATAGTGACCGTTGTCCCATCGCGGACTTCATCTAGCGCCACGACTTTAAACGCGATGGGTAAACTCTTGTTGCTCCTCCAATGTGAGGGTAAGACACTGCAAAGCACCGCCGGACTGCCTGTCTGCACCAGCTCGCCATGGTACTCCTGGAGGGTCTCTTGCAGGCCGTTGTACATATCCATGATGGTCGGCAAATGCATGAGGCACGCACTCACGAACACTTTTTTTTTTTTTTGATAGGTGTGTGTGTGTTGCACTGAGGGTCGCCGCTGTCGGACTGAATTTGAAACTTTTTCGTTCGGCCGATATTAGCACCCCCGCTCCTGGTTAGAACCGAAGGAGGGTAGTTTTTATGGAGCATAAATAGGTACGCTGAATGAAAGAGAGCGATGTGATTTGTCGCCTTATAATGGGCGATAGAAAGGGACAGATGTGACCCTTGCTGGGGCCAGACTTTTATAAAACCGAAACGGAGAGGGATAGAGTAAGGATGTGAAGAGGGGAAAAGGATGAAAGACGTCTTGTTGACTGGAAGAAAGAGAAAAAATATTGGGGTTGTGTGGACGAAAGTGAGAGGTGATACAGTTTTGCATTTGACAGAGATCAAAGGATCGCTTACATTTGTTGAAGTGAGACGTACGATTTGATACATTGAGTGAGCATAATACAGGACCGGACTCACAAATTTACACAATATTATTTCAAAAAATACTTATTTTATATTAAAAGCAACATCTTTTTAACTTTATTTTGTAGATATTATGGCAACAAATTGGTAGTTTTGGCATTTTTTAAAACAACTAATACTTTCTAAAGTCTCAACAAGCAATGAATTACCTCATTTTGGTCGCACTAACCAGCTAAATACACATTTAATATAATAAAAATTAATGAAAATGCTAATAATTTAAACAAAATTGCATAAAAGATCATAAATCTGTAAAACTTGGTGTGTTTAATTATAAAATGGCGGTCAAATTTACTTAAAATTAAAAACTTGGGTGTTTTTAAAAAAATCACGATTTTGATAAGAAAATTGTAAAATTGAAAATGTCGGATTTAATCTGACTTCTGTAAAAAAATTAAAAATAACAATATTTTATAAAAAATTGTTTAAAATAACGTTAAAACCTATATTTTTGTTAATTATTGATTACGATGTTATAAACATTGTAAAAATAAAAATGGCGGATTTAATATGGCCTAACCTGACCTGACCTGACTTGACCTAACCTAACCTATTCTAACCTAACTTAACCTGACCTGCCTGACCTGACCTAACCTGACCTAGTCTGACCTAACCTGACCTGACCTAACTTGACTTGACCTGGTTAACTATAAAAATGTTAATAATTTAAACAAAATTACACAAAAAGACA
The DNA here is from genome assembly GCA_029207805.1 of Tribolium confusum. Lineage (NCBI taxonomy): Eukaryota > Metazoa > Arthropoda > Insecta > Coleoptera > Tenebrionidae > Tribolium > Tribolium confusum. Next base: position 1,524,918 of record JALGAY010000007.1, on the reverse strand, counting down.
TAAAACTATAAAATTATGTATGTTTCCGATTGCTGATTACAATTTTGTTATAAAAATTGTAAAAATTAAAATGTCAGTTCTAATATAGTGGCTTAAAAAAGTAAACAGTAATACATAATTTAGGTAATAGAAAACAAAATTAAATGTTTTTGATAATACTAATACTAATTTTATACGATACACAATAAAAAATGTAAAAATAAAAATGGCGGATCAAATATATGGCCGACTAATATTTTAGAGAAAATTATATAAGGCAACACAAAATTATTTTTTTTTTGTTTTTGATTACGATTTTAATGTAGAAATTGTAAAAATTAACATGTCGGATTTAAAATGGTTGACTAACAATAATAAGATAAATTATAGAAAGTACTTGATTAAAACTACAGTTTTATATTGTTTTATATTTACAGAATTACAGTTTTTAAATCACTGATTACAATTTTGATGTGAAAATTTGAAAATCTGATATGTCTGACTAAACATTTGTGATTTAAGCAAAAGTAGTAATATTTTAAACAGTATTAAGTAAAATAAGAAGAAACTCTATTTTTTGTGTATACTGTCTTTTTCAAGGTCACTATTGCTAATTGTAAATAAAAAAAATTAAATGACAAACTTAAAATAGCCGATTATAGACATAAAAATAGCCATATTTTAGACAAAAATGCACAAAATAACATAAGACTGTGATTGTTTTCAAGGTCAATTACGATTTTATCATGAAAATTGTAAAAAATTAAAATGTTGGATATAATATTGCTGATTAAAAAAAAACAAATAATAACACAAACTATAAAAAGGGTTTGAATTGAAAATTTTTGGAAAGACTGATTACAATTTTGATGTGAAAATTAAGAAACCTAATATGTCTGACTTAAAAGGGCCGATTTTAAAGAGTAAAAATGACAGTATTTTTATCAGTATTAAGTAAAATAAATATTTAGAAGGTTATATAATTTAATTTCTCTGGCACTTGTTACCAACTTTTTAAAATTTAAAATGGCGGACTAATATGGCCGACTATAAAGTAAAAGCACAAATATTTTAAAGTAAAAGCACAAATATTTTAAACAAAATTGGACAAAATTACGTAAAACTGTGACTGTTTTCAGGGTCATTAATCACGATTTTATTATGAAAACTGTAAAAATCAAAATGTTGGATATAATATTGCCGTCTAAAAAAATAAATAATAACACAAACTACAAAAAGAATTTGAATTCAAAGTTTTTGAAAAAACTGATTACAATTTTGTTGTGAAAATTAAAAAACCTAATATGTCTGACTTAAAAGGGCCGATTTTAAAGAGTAAAAATGACAGTATTTTTATCAGTATTAAGTAAAATAAATATTTAGATGGTTATATAATTTTGTTTCTTTGTCATTATTATCAACTTTTTAAAATTTAAAATGGCGGACTAAATATGGCCGACTATAAAGTAAAACCACAAATATTTTAAACAAAATTGGACAAAATTTCGTAAAACTGTGACTGTTTTCAAGGTCATTAATAACGATTTTATCATGAAAATTGAAAAATCAAAATGTTGGATATAATATTGCTGACTAAAAAAATAAATAATAACACAAACTAAAAAAAGAATTTGGAATCAAAGTTTTTAAAAAAACTGATTACAATTTTGTTGTGAAAATTAAAAAACCCAATATGTCTGACTTAAGATGGCCGATTGTAAAGAGTGAAAATAGCAGTATTTCCGTCAGTATTAAGTAAAATAAATATTTAGATGGTTATATAATTTTATTTCTTTGTCATTATTATCAACTTTTTAAAATTTAAAATGGCGGACTTAATATGGCCGACTATAAAGTAAAAGCACAAATATTTTAAACAAAATTAGACATAATAACGTAAAACTGTGACTGTTTTTAAGGTTAGAAATTACAATTTTGTTATAAAAATTGTAAAAATATAAATGTCAGATCTAGCATGGCCGATTACGATTTTGTTATGTTAATAGAAAATATTTTTTTTAAAATGGCGGACTTAACACCGTTTACTGCGTAAATAAAAATGTTTTATATTTTAATTGTGGGCTATATATTCTAGAATTGCTTATGCATGGGCTAACTAGCCCAAAAATCAACAACCATACAAACACTTTTTAAAAAATTTCAATTTTTGAAATTTTTTATTGAAAAATTGTGCTAGTCCGTGCCTGTCGGTGGGCAAATGAGGTGATGAAGAAAGCTAGTTGGGTTTTGTTGAGGTGTAACCGGGATAGAGTGCAAGCGAGTCAGCAATCTATGCGAGAGTGAGCCAGTTTTGGTTGTTATTCGTTGGTAGAAGTGAGACGCTATATAGCCAATCCCAGACGCGGTTTTTGAGGCCTAGCCGTGGTTAGTCCCTCCCCTGACATGCCACACACCAAGCCACCCCCTTATCCCCACTCCACTCGTCAACTTTCAGCTGTTTTCAGACGGTGGCTGGATTCGAGATGCGCTGCACCGTTTCTTGAAGGATTAAGACGATGGGTTTTTCTAGCGCGAGAGATTTGGTGTTTTTTTGGTTATTGCAGGGGGTGGGGGATAATCGATAAGGATTTGAATAAATCGGAGGGTGAGTGTTTTTTATAGGGATGATTTCGGGGTAAAACACCCTTAATACAAGCTTAGTAATAAACGACAAGCTGCAATCCGGCTGAGGGCATAAATCAATGCCTCATCTAGTAACGTTTGCACATGACGGGCATGTTTTACATGGGTGGTATTGGAGAGAGTGGGATAAAGAAAAATATAGAGGTGCCAAATGGATAAAAATAAATTTGAAGAGGGAAAAGGGAGGTTTGGGTAATAAAAGTTATTTTTAGAGTGGTTGGTTTTACCTTGGATTTTACGTTTATGACGTGTAATTAATTCAAGGAAAATGGAAAAATTTTAACACTTAATTAAGTTGGGAAATTGCCAAAAAAATGCCAATCGGCAAAAAAAATTTGATTTGGTGCCAAAATTGGAGTGAAAAATGTCTTGTGAACGCGCCACAATTTTTTACTGGAAATCTTTACAACTATAGAAAGAAAATTTTGAGAATGCACATTTTAATTAGTATTATTAGTATTATTATATTGTGAACGCACCATAAATTTTTTCGTTCCCACTTTGTAACACAATTTTTTATTTTAATTAATAGAAATTTTTGATTTATAACTGAAATAACTTTCGTATCAAAATAAACAAAAAAAAAAAAATAAAATCATAAAAACACTGAAAAAGTATCTGAAAACGGAAAATAATGCAAAAACTGCATTTAAAAAAAAAGAAAAATTTTGCTAGAAAAGAAGGGTTTGGACTGAAAATTGACAATTTAAAATGAAAATAAAACGCAAGAAAAACTGCAATTATAAAAAAGACTAAGCTCAAATTTCGAAAAAAAAAAAATCGAAAAGAACTTAAAAAACAATGTTTAGAAGAAAATGAATTTTCACCAGAATTTAATTACTTATTGTAGATAACAGTTTTTAGTGTTTTAATATGAAATAAAAATTTGAGAATAGATAAGTGCATTAAAATATAAAATTAAAAAATTCGTTTACATTTTTTTTTACATGACCAACAGCAATGCCACAGTTTTTTAAATTGAAAATCTTGGAGCTCCATCCCTATTTCCACCTCGGTAGTTCCGAAAAAAGGCGTTGTTTTCCTTGTCCCCCTCGTTAATTACTCGTCTTATCACTGACATTAGTAAAATTGCAGTACGTTTCCGGTTATTCCGGAAAAACTCCTGTCATAAAGAAAAAAAAAATCCTCCTCTGGAATATTTCATGCGTCTCCGGAAGCTGAAGATCTGTTAAGTTGGTGCGGGAATCTCCGCCTCCGGAGAGATCGCAAGCTCTGTCAGATAATTAATTCATGTTTCTACCCAAGTTGGAGAGGCTTTCGATCATCCAAACTAAACAACTAATTCGAAAGATGAGAAGGGGTGGTTATAGTTTATCCCCTTTCTGTTCGCTGATCTGTTGCTTCTTCGGGATAGATTGTCTGTGGGGGATGGGAGAAAGGGATTTTTTATAGTTTTTAGGGAATAACAGAGCGAATAAAGTCTCGGTGTACCAAAATGAATCAATTCCCGCTTGAGGATCGCAATCTCGTGATCAATGGGGGACGACACGGCCGTGATACCTCCGCAGCCGCATTGTTACACTAAACTGGTGCCTTATCTTCACATTTATCAACGAACATCCTTGAGGATACGCCGAGATGGAGCAGAGGTTCTCAAACTGTTTCAAAATAGAGATAATTGTCAAAACTTAATATTTTTTAATTATTAATTAATTTGTTAAGAGTTTTTTCTAATACTTTTGAATATTTAATAGTAATTTAAAAAGCTTTTTTTAAGACTTCTGAAATTTTAAGGCAATTTGGGACACTTTTTTGACAATTTAGGACGTTTCTGTAGCAACTTAGAACGTTTCTACAATTCTATAGCAATTTATAAAGTTTCTATAGGAAATTAAAATGTTTCTACTCCAATTTAAGAAGGTTTTATAATTTTAGAACAATATGGAACATATTTTAGACATTTTAAAACGATTTCTTGACATTTAGGACTTGACATTGCAATTTAAAACGTTTTTATGATTGTATGGTGATTTAAAGCTTGTACATTTAATGTCATTTTGGGACGTTTTAGTGATAAGTTATGACACTATTTTATGACAATTTGAAACTCTTCTGTAATCTTAAGACAATTTGGAATATATGTTTGTGACAATTTAGGACGTTTTTGTGGCAACTTAGGACGTTTAGAACATTTTTACATTTCATATAACAATTTATGAAGTTTTTATAGCAACTTTATAGCAATTTTAAGATGTTTCCACTTTAATTTAGGAAGGTTTTAGGTTTCTAGAACAACATGGAACATATTTTAGACATTTTAGAACAATTCTTGACATTTTAGGATTTTTACATTGCAATTTAAAACGTTTTTATGATTGTATAGCAATTTAAAGCTTGTACATTTTGGTGTGTTTTAGTGAAAAGTTGAGACACAATTTTATGACAATTTTGGATTGTTTTGTAATTTTAGAACAACTTGGGACACGTTTTCCTAACAATTTAAAACGTTTTTGTGGCAACTTAGAAGGTTTAGAACGTTTCTACAATTCAGTGACAATTTATGACGTTTTTATAGCAAATTATGATGTTTTTATTTTAATTTAAAAAGTTTTTATAATTCTAGAACAATATGAAATGTATTTTCGACATTCTAGGACAATTTTTTGACATTTTGGGACTTTTACATTGCAATTTAAGATGTTTTTATGATTGTGTAGTAAATTAAGCTTTTTATGTTTAGTGTTATTTTAGAACGGTTTAGTGACAAGTCAGGACACTATTTTATGACAATTTGAAACATTTCTGAAGTTTCAGGACAATTTGGAACACGTTTTTGTGATAACTCAGGAAGTTTAGAATGTTTCTACAATTCTATACAATTTATTACGTTTCTATAACAAACTAAAATGTTTCTGTTCTAATTTAAAAAATTTCTATAATTCTAGAACAATATAGAACATATTTTAAATATTTTAGGACAATTTCTTGATAATTTGGGACTTTTGCATTTTAATTTAAGACATTTTTATGATTATATGGTGATTTAAAGCTTATACATTTAGTGTCATTTTAGGACGTTTTAGTGACAAGTTAGGACACAATTTTATGACAATTTTGGATTGTTCTGTAGTTTTAGAACAATTTGGAACACGTTTTCCTAGCAATTTTGGAACGTTTATGTGGCAACTTAGGAAGTTTAGAATGTTTCTACAATTCTACGACAATTTATGACGTTTCAATAGCAAATTAAAATGTTTCTATGCTAATTTAGAAAATTTCTATAATTCTAGAACAGTAAGAAGCACATTTTAGACATTTTAAAACGATTTCTTGACACTTAAGACTTGACATTTCAATTTAAAACGTTTTTATGATTGTATGGTGATTTAAAGCTTACACATTTATTGTCATTTTAGGATGTTTTAGTGACAAGTTGAGACACACTTTTATGACAATTTTGGATTGTTCTGTAATTTTAGAACAATTTGGGACACGTTTTCCTAACAATTTAGAACGTTTTTGTGGCAATTTAGGAGGTTTAGAACGTTTCTACAATTCTATGACAATTTATGACGTTTCTATAGCAAATTAAAATGTTTTTACTCGAATTTAAAAAGTTTTTATAAATTTAGAACAATATAAAACGTGTTTTAGACATTTTAGGACAATTTTTTGACATTTTGGGACACTTACGTTACAATTTGGAGGTTATTATAATTGTACAGTAATTTAAAGTTTATATATATTTAGTGTCATTTCAGGACGTTTCAGTGGCAATTTAGAACACTTTTATGGCAATTTAGATTGTTTACATGACACTTTGACATGATTTTGAAATGATACAAAGCATTTAAAACAAGTCGTTTCTATGACAATTTATAGCGTTTTTATAGCAAATTAAGATGTTTCTATGCTAATTTAGGAAGTTTCGGTAATTATAAAACAAAGTAGAACACATTTTAGATATTTTGGGTAGTTTTTTTGACATTTTAGGATTTTTACATTGCAATTTAGAACGTTTTTATAATTGTATGTTAGTTAGAAACACATATGTTTATTGCCATTTTATGACGTTACTATGGTAATTTATGACAGCTTTTAATGACACTTTAACGACAATTTAGATTGTTTACATGTCATTTTGAGATATTTACATTATAAAGACGTTTACATAGCATTTGATGACAATTTATGACGTTTTTATAGCAAATTAAAATGTTTCTATGCCAATTTAGAAAATTTCTATAATTCTAGAACAATAAGAAGCACATTTTCGACAATTTAGGTCTTTTTTTTTGACATTTTGGGACTTGTATATTGCAATTTTGGACGTTTATATGATTGTAAGGTGATGATTAAAGGCAAGAGATGGGCGATACCGGTTTTTAGGTATTGGGTATCGATACCTGCAAAATATCGATACTTGCCAAAGAGGTATCGCGGTATCGAGGTATCGGAAGTATCGGAGTATCGGAGGTATCAAGGTATCGAGGTATCGAGAAGTATCGAGGTATCGGAAGTATTGCGGTATCGGAGATATCGAGGTATCGGGAGTATCGAGTGGTGGTAAATAAATATCGCATCAAATAGCTTGTGAATTTGTTTGTTTTCATCAAAATAGCTTGTGTTTCCAACATCCAAAGTACTCTGAATAGGATATTCATTTACAGCTACTCTTTATCAAGGTATCGCAAGTATCGAAGTATCGGAGATATTGGAAGTATCCGAGGTATCGGGGTATCGATGTATCGGAAGTATCAAGGTATCGGAGGTATCGGAGGTATCGAAGTATCGAAGTATCAGGGATATCGAGGTATTGAAAGTATCGATACTTCGATACCTGATTGCAGTCGGTATCGGTGTACGATACCTGAGTAGGTATCGATACCTTCTGTAAGTATCGATACTTTTCCCAGCCCTATTAAAGGCACATATGTTTAGTGTAATTTTAGAACGTTTCTATGACAATTAAGGACACTTTTGTGTCAATTTAAATGGTTTACAAGACATTTTAAAATATTTACACAATAACTTGGTGTAATTCTACAATTTTGTGATATTCTAGAACAATGTAGAACTTATTTTAAACATTTTAGGACTCTTACATTGCAATTTAAGACGTTTTTATGATTGTATAATAATTTAAAATACCTACATATGTTTAGTGCCATTTTAAGACATTTATATGACAATTAAGGACACTTTTGTGACAATTTAGATTGTTTACAGAACACTTTTAGATATCTACAAGATAATTTGGTATATTTTTTCAATTTCATGACATTTTAAAACGGTTTTTTATTTAGAAAGGTTTGTCAGTTTTATGCCAATTTAGAACGTTTTAGTAGCAATTTGGGACTTATCTGTAATTTTAAGGCAAACTAAGACACGTTTTTGTAAGAATTTAAGACGTTTTTGTGACAACTTAGGACGTTTAGATTGTTTCTACAATTGTATAACAATTTATGACGCTTTTAGAATCAATTAAGATGTTTTTATAGCATTTAGGAAGTTTTTATGATTCTGGAACAATATAGATCACATTTTAAACATTTGAAAACGTTTCTTTTACATTTTGAAATATTTACATGTAATTTAAAACATTTTTATGTTTCTATAACAGTAAAGAAGACATCTAACGACGTTTTAAAATACTTTTGTACTATTTTAAAACTGTATGTTACTTTACTTTAAGTTACTACATTTTAAAACGATTTCTTGACATTTAGGAGTTGACATTGCAATTGAAAACGTTTTTTATGATTGTATGGTGATTTAAAGCTTGTACATTTAATGTCATTTTGGGACGTTTTAGTCATAAGTTAAGACACTATTTTATGACAATTTGAAACTCTTTTGAAATCTTAAGACAATTTGGAATATATGTTTGTGACAATTTAGGACGTTTTTGTGACAATTTAGGACGTTTAGAATATTTCTACATTTCTATAACAATTTATAAAGTTTTTATAGCAAATTAAGATGTTTCCACTTTAATTTAGGAAGGTTTTAGGTTTCTAGAACAACACGGAAACATATTTTAGTCATTTTAGGACAATTCTTGACATTTTAGGACTTTTACATTGCAATTTAAAACGTTTTTATGATTTTATAGTAATTTAAAGCTTGCACATTTAGTGTGTTTTAGTGAAAAGTTGGGACACAATTTTATGACAATTTTGGATTGTTCTGTAATTTTAGAACAATTTGGAACACGTTTTACTAACAATTTAGAACGTTTTTGTGGCAACTTAGAAGGTTTAGAACGTTTCTACAATTCTATGACAATTTATGACGTTTTTATAGCAAATTTAGATGTTTCTATTTTAATTTAAAAAGTTTTTATAATTCTAGAACAATATAAAACGTATTTTAGACACTTTAAAAAATTATTTTGACATTTTGAGACTTTTACATTGCTATTTAATACATTCTTATGATTGTGTAGTAATTAAAGCTTTTTATGTTTAGTGTCATTTTAGGACGTTTTAGTGACAAGTCAAGACACTATTTTATGACAATTAGAAACTTTTCTGTAATTTTAAGACAATTTGGAACACGTTTTTGTAGCAACTCAAGACGTTTAGAATGTTTCTACAATTTTATACAATTTATTACAATTTCTATAACAAACTAAAATATTTCTATGCTACTTTAAAAAATTTCTATTAATTCTAAATCAATGTGGAACATATTTGAAATATTCTAGGACGACTTCTTGACATTTTCGTACTTTTACATTGCAATTTAGGACGTTCTTATGAATGTATGATAATTTAAAGTTTATAGATTTAGTGTCATTTTAGGATGTTTTAGTGACAATTTGGGACACGATTTTATGACAATTTTGAATTGTTCTGTAATTTTAGAACAATTTGAGACACGTTTTCTAACAATCTAGGACGTTTCTGTGATAACTTAGAAGGTTTAGAACGTTTTTACAATTCTATAACAATTTATGAAGTTTCAATAGCAAATTAAGATGTTTCTATTTTAATTTAAAAAGTTTTTATAATTTTAGAACAATATGAAACGAATTTTAGACATTTTAGGACAATTTCTTGACTTTTTGGGACTTTTACATTGCAATTTAAGACGTTTTTATGATTGTGTAGTAATTTAAGCTTTTTATGTTTAGTGTTATTTTAGAACGTTTAGGTGACAAGTTAGAACACTATTTTATGACAATTTGGATTTTTTCTGTAATGTTAAGACAATTTGGAACACGTTTTTGTGTCAACTCAAGACGTTTAAAATTTTCCTACAATTCTATACAATTTATTACGTTTCTATAACAAACTAAAATGTTATTGTTTTAAGAAATTTTTATAATTCTAGACCAATATGGAACATATTTTAAATATTTTAGGACAATTTTTTGACATTTTGGGACTTTTGCATTTCAATTTAGGACGTTTTTATGATTATATGGTAATTTAAAGCTTATACATTTAGTGTAATTTTAGAACGTATTAGTGACAAGTTGAAACACAATTTTATGGCAATTTATGACGTTTCTATAGCAAATTAAAATGTTTCTACTCTAATTTAGAAAGTTTTTATAAATCTAGAACAATATGAAACGTATTTTAGACATTTTAGAACAATTTCTTGACATTTTGGAACTTTTCCATTACAATTTAGACGTTATTATGATTGTATATTAATTTAAGGCTTATATGTTTAGTGTCATTTCAGGACGTTTCAGTGGCAACTTAGAACACGTATCTATGACCATTTAGAACACTTTTGTGACAATTTAGATTGTTTATATGACATTTTGGCATGATTTTGAAATGATACATAGCATTTAAGACACGTCGTTTCTATGACAATTTATAACGTTTTTATAGCAAATTAAGATGTTTCTATGCTAATTTAAGAAGTTTCTATAATTATAGAACAAAATAGAACACATCTTAGACATTTTGGGTAGTTTTTTTGACATTTTGGGACTTTTACATTGCAATTTAGAACGTTTTTATGGTAATTAGAAACACATATGTTTATTGCCATTTTAGGACGTTACTATGGTATTTTATGACAGCTTTTAATGACACTTTAGTGACAATTTGGATTGTTTACATGTCATTTTGAGATATTTACATTATAAGCACGTTTACATAGCATTTAAAACACATTGTTTCTATGACAATTTACGACGTTTCTATAGCAAATTAAAATGTTTCTATGCCAATTTAGAAAATTTCTATAATTCTAGAAGAATAAGAAGCACATTTTAGACATTTTAGGTCGTTTTTTTGACATTTTGGGACGTTTTTATTATTGTATAGTGATTAAAGACATATGTTTAGTGTAATTTTAGAACGTTTCTATGACAATTTAGGACACTTTTGTGTTAATTTAAATAGTTTACAAGTCATTTTAAAATATCTACACAATAATTCGGTATATTTCTACAATTTTATGACATTCTAGAACAATGTGGAACTCATTTTAAACATTTTAGGACTTTACATTGCAATTTAAGACGGTTTTATGATTGTATAATAATTTAAAGTAGAGCAAATTAGATGTTTTTGTGGCAATTTAGGAAGTATTAATAATCCTAGTTTTTAATAATAGATTGTTTTTTTTTTGACATTTTGGAACTTGTACAATTGTACATAATATATTCCAAATTTTAGTCGTTTTTGGTGATTGAATATGGTGATTGAAGACATATATGTTTACTGCTTAGTGTAATTTTAGGACACAGGTTTTTGTGTCAATTTAAGACACGTTTCTACGACAGTTTAAGCCTGCTTTGTGACAATTTAGGACAGTTTTAATTATGACGGGGAGAATTTGATAAGTTGCTATGGCAATTTAGGGCGTTTTTGTATAAAATTTAAATGTCTTTACAGTAGTTTAGTAAGTTTGCAAGTCAAATTAAATTACTTTTTAGAATAATTTTATGGAAATTTTAGTCAGTTTTTGGTAAATTAGAGAATTTTTTTTTAAATCTAACAAATTGTGGACACAATGTTTAACAATTTTGACACTAAATAATAAAAAATAAGTCAGATTAAAAAACGCTCTAGTTTTTGTTCGCCATATTTGAAGCGATTGCAGCGCCCTCACCTTAAGGAATTGCAAAAGGTACGCTACAATATAGTGTGAGTTAATGTTTAAGTAACGTCAAAAGTAAATAAATAAAGTTATAAATAACAATTTTAGTTATAGTTATATCTTTATAGAAAATTACAATTAATTGGTAATAACAACTGTGTGTTATACTCGTATAAGTTGTTTGTGTTAATTTTAAAACACTAATTTAGTTTTTGACAGTTTTAATAGTGTGTTAACTTTAAATAACTGTCAAATTATTTTTTGACTAGTATTGTTGGTAATAATTGTATAATTGAAGCAGTCATACAGTTTACTTGATTGGTGGGTAATTTTGTAGAAAATATTTATGCCTTTGGCGTTAAAAAAATATATGTAATTAAGAAAGGATACAAAAGAAGTTTAATTATAGAAACAGACACAATAATTAATTAATTTTGTTGGAATAAATATGTAATTAAGTGAGAAACATTTGTTGCTTGATTTATGCTGTAATAATTTTTTTAATAGTCTCATATGGAAATAAACAAACTCATTAAACCTGAATTTTGATGATACTTAGCTAATTAAATAAACCGAAACTGGTTTTTCTCGCAGGAAAACTTTTGATGGCCACTGATACGAAACAATCGCATCTTTATCTATGCCACTTGATCTCAGAGTAATGCTGTATAGTTCTTTATACATACTGATGCAACGGTTTTGGTTTGGATCGATGCATTGTATCACTTCCTATTTCTCAGACTTAAAGCTGTATAAAAAAAATTTAAGAGTGAGGAATGACAAATATTAAAGAAGGAACTTCAAGGCTATGTAATAACACCTGTGCTTCGAGAAATCTTAGAATAATTAGTAAATTGACGTCACAAGGTTAAATAAGTAATTTTTGAAGATGACACAAAACATAAAAAATTTGAGATAATATATGAAATAACTGGAACAACAATAAAAATTGAGATTGGGGTCAAACAACTAACAAACATTTATTATGTAACAATTCAGATAATTGTTGTTTATTTATTATTTAATCAGTTGATTTGGATTAAGAGACGCGCGCTACTGTCTTGTCTTCCCTCCTTAAAACAACAAAATCTCTCCCACTTTTATTAGTCTTCAAAAATCGTTCAAATTGTTCACAACATGACTGTCCTTAATCCTCTAATTTATCTCCTTGTCCTTCTTCCTTTTATATCGTGTAAAGGACTCAAGGAGGAGTTCACCTGGACTCGTATCAACTATGCTATCTCCGGCCGCTCCTCCTCGTCCTCGTCTATTGATATTCCAAGAGTGGACCCTATAGCATTTCCTGGGAACACCAATGTCAACCAGAGATCTACAACAAGAAGACCTCGTCCAACGCGACCCAGATCAACCACTCAAACACCCACAAATTCCGACTATATCTACGGTAAGTTTTTGCAAGTGATAATTTTATCGCGAGGTCAAATTCTAGAAAATAATATTCCAATGGGGGCAAATGTATGGAAAGATAAGTTGTTTGTGACGGTTCCAAGGAGGCGAAATGGGGTACCATCAACTGTGAATTTTGTTTGGACGAATAGCAGTGAACGGCATAATGTACCATTGATACCGTATCCAGATTTGGAGACTAATAGATTACCAGATGGACGGGGTGGTAGAAGAAATAATTTTGTTTCGGTATATAGAGTCGCTGTGGATAGTTGTGACCGGTTGTGGTTTGTTGATACTGGTCTGATTGAAATCCCTGGTAAGTCAATAAAAAAAAATTGTAAAGAAGAACTAAATTTTTTTGTAGGTAACCCTCAGCAAATTCAGCCAACTGCTCTTGTTGTCATGGATTTAAAAACTGATGAAATTCTTCAGTATTACACCTTCCCTCAGAATCTTCTTCGGAACACTTCAAATCTGGCGAGTCTAACCATAGACATAACAAATAATAACTGCCGTGATGCGTTTGCTTATATCCCAGATGTTGGGGGTTATGGTTTGGTGGTTTATAGTCTGAAACAGAATAAAGCGTGGAGACTTACCCATAATTATTTTTATCTTGAAAATACAGTCGGAGAATTCTCGATTGGTGGGCATGAGTTTCAATGGAATGATGGGATATTTAGTATTGCGATTTCTGATGTGAAATCTGATGGGTTTAGGGATGCTTATTTCCATTCCATGGCTGGAGTTAATTTGTATAAGGTTTCAACGAGGATTTTGAAGAGTGAGGAGTTGGCGACGAGGTCGTACCATGGGAACGACTTTAAGGTAAGAATGAAATAAAAAAAAAATTATAAATTTGGATTTAAAATTTTGAAAAAAAAATTATAGAAAAAGCGCTTTTTTATTTTTCTGAGTTAACTAATTTTTTGTAACTTAGTTTTGTAGGAGTTTTAATTATTTCTGACACTCTTACATTAATTTATAATACATATTTGTGATTGAAACGTCAGATATAACAGTTCCAGCGATTTTTACCCAATTTAAAAAATTTTGGAAAAATCAAGGAATTTTCAAGGGTCTTAAAAATGTCATTTTTTAAAAAATTGACACAATTTATTTAAGCTAATTTTACATTTTTGAATCTATTTCTGTACTTAGATTTAGGATCGGAGAAGAATTGTCGATTCTAGAGACAAAATTTACGAAAGTGAAAAAACTAATTTTTTACTTTGAAATTTTTTTTCTTGAAAACGGTAAGAGATATAGGACTGGTATTTTTGAAAATAGATAAAGCTGTTCAAAATCTATAAGTGTGTTAAATTTCATAGATCACATGCAGTTAGTTTAAAAGTTATGCGAGGAGGAAGACGTCGCTATTCCAAAACAACAAATTGGAAGCAAAAACAATTTTTTTGAAAATTTAATTATTTTTGACTTTTTACGTTATTTTATTATTGATATTTGTAATTAAGACGTTAAATATAATCTTTCCAGTAATTTTCAGCAAATTTAAAAAAAATTTGAAAAATCGACGAATTTCCAAAGGAGTCAAAAAATGTCATTTTTAAAAACGTTTTTAAAAAATTTTGAAAAAAATTGTTTAAGCTAACTTAGGTTTTCTGAATTCATTTTTTTACTCAAATCTTAGAACTGAAAAGAACTGACGATTCTAGAGACAAATTTACAGAAATAAAAAAACAATTTATTTACTTTGGGAATTTTTTTCTTAAAAACGCTAAGAGATATGGGATTGATGTTTTTATAAATCGATAGAGCGGTTTAAAATCTATGAGTCTGGTAAATTTCATGGGTCAAATACAGTTTGTTTAAAAGTTATAACAGGAAAAAGACGACGCTGTTCTGAAACAATAAATTGGGAGACAAAAATCTTTTTTTTTTTAATTTTGATTCTCTCTCTCATTTTTAGGTTATTTTAGGGTACATATTTGTAATAGGACAACAAATATAATTTTTTCAGTAATTTTCAGTCAATTTGAAAAATTTTGAAAAATCGACGAAATTTTAATGGGAATAAAATGAACATAAAAAAATGACATTTTAAAAAAAAAATAAAAATTTTGAAAAAATTTATCTATGTTAATTTGAATTTTTGGAATCTATTTCTTTACTCAAATTTTAGATTAGAAGAGAACTGACAATTCTAGAGAAAATTTACAAAGTTAAAAAAACTATTTATTTATTTTGAAATTTTTTTTCTTAAAAACGCTAGGAGATATTAGATTGGTGTTTTTTGAAATCGATAGAGCGGTTTCAATTCTATAAATATAGTAAATTTTATGGGTTAAATGCAATTCTTTTAAAAGTTATAAGGAAAAGCTTACGATTGTGTCTCAACTCTCAAAACAACAAATTGTGGGACTAAAATTAAAAAAAATAAATTTATTTTTTTCTCTAAATCGCGAAAAGATAGAAAACTGAGGTTTTAAGAAATCGATAAAACGATTAAAAATTTATAAACGTGGTAAATTTCATTGAGCAAATGTGGTTTGTTCAAATGTTATGACGAAAGGAAAACAATGGTGTCCTAAAAAAAATTAAAAGCAAAAATTAATTTTTTTAGAGTTTTAATTTTTTCTGACTTTTTTACATTATTTTATATTACATATTTGTGCTTAGATATGACCACTACAATAATTTTCAGCCAAGTTAAAAAATTTTGAAATATCTATGAATATTTAAGAGTTCATTCTTACAAAAAAAAATATTTATACTTTCTGGTTTGCAAATAAAAGTTTTTAATTTTTGTATCTATATCTATATCGAAAACTTTTTTCAGGTCTTCTTTTACTTCTAGAACGTTTATTTCAAATTTATTTTTTACTTCTAAAACTTTCTTTTGTTTCGGCGTTTTGTTATTTCTTCTAGAAACTGCTTTCTTTTTCAGTCAAACTATTATTTTTTTTGTAAGTATTTTTGTTTTATTTTTACTGTTTTTCTAGTCGTTCTTTTATTTTTTATTATACATTATTTTTTGGTTTTGTTAAAAAGCTTTATTTGTTTTTTTTAAACGTAGTTTTGAGTTTCTGTTCTTTTTCAACAATATTTTAGTTTTTTAAAACTTGTTTTTATATATGTATTTTTCTACGATCTTCTTTTGTTTTTTTCTTCTAAATTTTTTAAACGCAATTGATTTTTTAGTTTATTTTTTTTAATAGAAACATAAATTATAATGCAAAATTAATTTGAAACACGACGCTCAGCGGAGTAATGAATACTAGCTTAAAAAATATTATAGAAATCTGTAATTAAATACGTTTTATTAATTTAGTAATTCACATTTTAATGTCTCAACTAAAAAAAACACTCTGTATTTAATTATTTTTTCTGCTTTACAAATTAAATAAAAAATGTCTAAATTCCAGATTGTTGGAAACAAGGGAGAGCTCTCCCAGACCTCTTCCTCTGACTTGTACCAACCCACAGGAATTCTTTTCCTGGGCCTGGTAAACAAAAATGCTTTGGGATGCTGGAACATCAACACACCCCTCAGTGACATCTCTCTCGTCCACCGTAGCGACGAAAAAATGATCTACCCCAGTGACGTCAAGATCGTCGAAGACAAAATAGTTGTTTTAACCAACACAATGCCTGTGTTCCTCTATGGTACCTTGAATTACGACCAGATTAATTTCCGTGTATGGGTTGAAACTGTCGAGACCGCAGTCCGTGGTACAAAATGCGATCCATCGCGACACGGTGGCTCTTATTAATCTCCTCTTGATTGTAGTTTTATGATAATAAAGTTTTTCTAGTATATAAATCTCGCCTTGATCGTAGATCCGATCACCATAAAACTGTCTCAATCTTATTCGATTCCGGTAAAATCTCAGTAAAACAGTGCACCGTCTGCGAAATCTAGTCATATATCGCGCCCGGAATCTTGATCCCGGCTTTTGGCTTACCAGAAATCGCGCTCCGGAGCCAAAAATACGGCGTGACCGGAACGGGAGGGCAAACAGTAGAGAACACGGCAATGGGGGTAAATATTGACAGGGCGTTGGTAATGAACGGAGCTGTCAAACGTCGTAATCAAACATCGTGATTTGGTGTTGTATGGAAATGAGGGAAAGGAGAGACAAGAGGAGGAAAAAAGGATAATAAATGAATGAGCAGGACTCGACAGACGTCACTCTCTCAGACCATTACCTAAACGGAAGTGCGCCTTTATGTGTGGGTGTTCGTGCTAACCTGCGCTTCCGGCTGCGCCCATGTGCTTCACTATCATTAACATCGTATCACTCATGCCCAACATTTTTACCTAATTTATTTAAGCGCAATTATTAGCTCGTTACGGAAGGGCATGGGGATAAATGACGGTGCTTTGAATAACTTCCAAAAAGGAAATGTGGATAGAATGATTGATAGATAGGTCAGGGGTTGGATTTGGGCTAAATTTGGTTACTGCATTGTGAATATTGATTTTTATAATAAGTCTGATGCATTTCTAAATAAGCGAAACACGTAATAGGAAAATTGGCACTTAATATAAAAACAGCTTTAGAAAAATATTATATTCTCACCTGAGGCTGACTACATTCTAGAATTCTAGAAATCTTCTATTTATCTTTATCTGTTCTCTTTTTTATGCAAAAGACGTGTTTCAACTTCTTCTGAAACCCTTACTGTCTTTCTTTTTTCTGTTAATCGTTATTTTTTTCTGCTCTTCTAAAACAATCTTTTTTTATATTCGTCGTCTATTAATTTGTTCTGGATTCTTATATTGTTTGTATTTTTTACCAATTAATGTCTTGAAAATTTCTCTTGGTTTGTTACACTCTTCTAGAATTTTTTTAGTTCTTCTTAGGAGATGGATAAGATCAAAATCAAAAAACGATTTAAAAAAAAATATATTTAAATTTTGTAGATATAACATAAAATTCTCCGTCTCTTGCTTATCGCTCCAAATAACCAAAGAATTACCTTACGGTTTGAAAGTCGTCTCAGATTTCTGTGCTTTATAGCCCCCCAATTAGGTACTTTCCAACCACCGTTCCTTTTGTGGTAGAATTATATTGTTTTATAATGTAATAAAATTATATTGGTACCGGTCAATCTCAAACGGCTTTCGGTTTATTTTCGGCACAACTCAAACGATCCTAACAATACATTCAACCATCCACCGCACTTTCGCCTCTACGTACCCCCAAATACAGCCCTCGATTCTTAACAATTGATACAATAGTTACCTACTACCAAAACTAAAGGGCTTGCGGCATTTTCTTTTATGGACATTCCGCTACTGTGCAGGTATTAGACTGTTACTCGACTCGGATTTACTCTGTTTGGAAGAGTCACAGTCTGAGTCTGGCAAGGCCCTAACCCAAATAAAAATCCGATTCAATAACATAAAGTAAGCAAACATTCCTATTTGAAACTGGAGTAGCGGAAGACTTGTTTCAATATTTACTCTGACTTGATTTATTCTTTAAGTATCAACCGGTTTTGTGTTTCTATTAAAAATTGAAAATATGGGATTGAATCCAGAGGCGGGAAGGGTGCTAATGATCCACTTCAGGACCGTACACACACGTTGGAAAGGCCTCTCGAATTTACACGCTTCACTGTTTCTGGTATTCTTTTTTGATGTTTAATCTATTGTTTGATTTTTTTAAGTTTGTCAACCTAAAGCCAAAAGTTGGGATCGACCAACTAGAACCAAGATCGATTATTCTACAACTATTGTTGTCTGGATTTTGCGATTTTCGTGTTTGTTTAGGGTTATCGGTGCACGGACAGAATGGATTTATGGTGCCTTTTATTCCAAGGATGCTCCAAAATAATTGCTGGATAAGAGGAGATGTTTGCATTTTTCTTTATTGGGTAATGCAACGTGA
The DNA here is from genome assembly GCA_029207805.1 of Tribolium confusum. Lineage (NCBI taxonomy): Eukaryota > Metazoa > Arthropoda > Insecta > Coleoptera > Tenebrionidae > Tribolium > Tribolium confusum. The sequence goes on along the minus strand of JALGAY010000007.1, from coordinate 1,505,995 downwards.
ATTCACAAAAGGAGGGCAGTTTTGATGCCTGTTTAATACCAAAGAAAAACAAGAAAGTGTGCCTAAACGGAAAATTTTTACTCAAGAAAGTTGTCTGTAACAGAAAATTCTTATTAAAAAACAAAATTTTTAAAACAAAAAAATTTTGTATCTTAAAGATGGATTTGTAATTTACAAAATAATAATTTGTAAATTTAAAAATTTTAATGCTTAAAATCTAAAATATTGCTTTTAAAATAACATCTGTTAGTAGCCGATTATTGCCTTGTTTTACATTTTTGATTGTTAAACCTCCATTTTTTCGAGAATTTTTACAATTCAATATTTGTTTATTTATATTTAAATTTTAGGTAGGTACCTACTTGTTATTTCCTGCTGAATAATTACAACAAGCTCACCTTGATCTTCCTTGAACTTGAACAGATTAATTACATTAGATTAGAAAATTAGTACCTATTCGAATTTTTTTTTAAGATAGGAATCAAATTTGGAAAAGCATAAATTTTATGAATCTTAAATTAGTGTTATAATTTAAAATGTATTTGCGAACAAAGCATCGTTGTTGAATATGCCCGGAAACGCATGTACGTAGCTGTACAAAACCGGAGTTTTCCACGCTAATGAGGGCACACTGGCCAGTTACCTACCGCAGGGCGCCCTTTCACCCCTTCCGGGATGCAACGCGTCGCGACGCCCACCATCCCGAGCTCAAAAACCCCATCATCATCCACATACAGAGAGAATAAGAATCGATCAGAGTGAGCGTCGACACCGAAACTAAACGATTTCGGAATGGCAAAGACGAATAACGCAATTTGTACTCTCTGAAACTAATTGCAGCTTGGACAGTGTTTTAATGAGAAGCGGTGTGCCCTGACACCTAGGGGAATATGGATGGCGATTGGTAAACCTGAACTGACATATCGCCCTTTCTGCAGTCTTTCCACTGATAGATTTCGGAATTTTTGAGGAAGTTTTTTAAAGCGGATAGAGCAGATGGGAAAAAGGCGAACGTTGAGCCCAATTAAACCCAATTAAATGGTAATAAATGATTTCGGACGTTTACAACCCTTTACCATATGTCCATTGGGCGGACGTGTCTCTTAAATTAATGCCAGGAGACTCGAAATGGGTCAACGGGATACGAAAAACGAATAAAATTACTAATTACTATTTAGAATCGCAGCGTTTTACCAGAAACGACCACCATTTGGTAGCCAGCAAACCGATTTTTACCAAAAATAACAGTTTAAAGGGCGAATAATTACAAACACCACTGTAATTCTGTCAAATTATAAAAATCTATTATTACAGATTTGCTATTCTCAGCGATTTGACTGATCTCTCAAGAAGAAAAAACAAAGATTTGGCTTGTACAGAATTTTCTGTTATTATTTAAATCGTTATAAAACAGGACACTTGAAAGCTCCCTAAGAATCGTCCATTCTCATCCCCTTTATATATCTCATTGAGCAAATCAAAAGCATTGTATTTACTTCCAGGTCGCGAAAATCTTCCCAAGCATGCATTAATTAAACGAGACAGTTATACTCGGTTTGACTGACATCTTCAGTACTGAATGTTAATGTGATGAAATAGAGATGTAAATATTCCCCAGTAGCCCCCTGATGTCTCCACAATAGATTCATCCAAGCAGAAGATTTGAACAATGAAGTGAGAAACAAGAAAAATGCTTGTTAGACATGTTTCACAAGCATCTCTCATAATAATCGATTGTCAATTTATTTATTTATATCTAATAACAAAATGTAAATTAGTTTTAACAATAAATAAACTATAGCGATAGTTAAGGTCCGTGTGGACGAATATCACGGATGACAAGAGACCGTCAACACAAATTACAGTAAACCGCATGAATATTAAGCAGAGTTAGCTCGGTAAATAAAACCAAAATAACACAAAATCACACTAAAGTTCTCTAAAATATCCAACGCTTTAAAACGCGCCATCCATTATTAACCGGACATGCAATTCCACTAAAAACATCGATAACGACCACCAACCCCCAAAAAACGACGAACGTGTCAAAAGGAAAAAATTGACAAGGGACATGCTCATTTTCACAGATTTCGGGTTTTTTGATGCTTATGCGGCGAGTTTACCGAACGGAAACAGGATATCGGAGACGGAAATTCGCTTCTTGGTGAAGACTTTCCGCGAAAGTGAGGGTTTCCGGATGGTTTTTTAATCGAGAACGAGAATTGCAAATTGGAACAGGGAAAAAAGAGATTATCGAGATTACCTGTTGGTAATCCTGCAGATGCGGTTAGAATAAGATACTTAAGACAATCAAAATATTTTTTCTGCTAATTGTCAGGAAATAACAACAATTTAGATCGATTTCGTATTTTTAAAATGCTTCTCAGTTCTTCTTTTGTTTCAGATGTAATTTTCTTCATTTATTCTTGCTGAATTGTTGTTTTTTTCTCTAAAATTCTTGTCTTCTTTTGTCTTTTTTTATTCAATCTTTTTTACTATCATTTATTATTTTTCTTTGCTCTTCTTTCTCTTCCAATTATCGCTTTCCAAATTCTCTTATAACTTTGTTTATAGAACATTTTTTTTGTATTCTTTTGGAAACTTTTTTTACTGTTTCAAAACTTCTAGAAGCTAATCAACTCCTTTTAGAATCATTTTTAATTCTTCTTTTGCTTCTAAACGTCGTTTTTTAATTTTTTTGGAAGTACAGCTACTATTTTTGTAAGTTCAAGCTTTTTGTGTTCTTCTAGACTTTTTTTTGCTTTTTTAAAACCTTATTTTGTTTTTCTTTTTCTTCTAGATTACATCTTTTAACTTCTTCTAGAATTTTTTCTATTACTAATTGTTGTATTCTAAATTCTTCATCTTTCTACACTATTTTTGTGTTTTTTTTTGGAATCTTTCTTGGTTTTTTCAGAATTAATTTTGTTCTTCTTTTTAATAATATAAAAAAAAATTTAAGACACTCTTAGTTTTGAAATATCATAACATATTGTCAGCAATGTTTATCTAGAAAAAAATCAATTTGTTTCTTGTATTGGTAGCCCTGCTGTCGCGCTTTGTGAATCCCCACGCCCGCTTTACCACCCTCCCTTCCACTCGCTGAATAATTCTCTCACCCGTTTCAAAAAAACTGAAAAACTGTGCACAGGACGCCATCTGTGCAGCAGCAGCTCAACCCACCTCACACATGGCATACATGAAATCGGGTTCACGTATCGACTGAAATTTTTCAGGTGGCATCTTTCAGTTTCAGCAGCACTCAACCTCTCTCTCCTCCCACAATTTAATCAATTCGTTCGCACAAAGCACGTGTCGTCATTATTGTCCTATGGACATCTGTCCAAGCCTACTTTGCGCTGAATAATCTAGCAGAACGTGACACATACGTGTTAATTTTTAACACGTGCCTTTTGTTTAGACAAGATTCGGCCTATGGCTGGACATCTGTCGAAAAGCGCAAGAATCGTATCATTAATCATTTTATGTTGGCCACCCTGCGTTGATTGTTTTGTAACGCGAGTTCCGTTTACACTTTTCAGGGAACTTCCGGATTGATGGTGGGTGGTCGAGGAGGGAGATCTTATGATGACTTTACGAATTGTTTTAGTTAGCAGATGGTGGGTTTTTCGGTGATTGGGGGTGGAAAGGATGGCTGGAAAATTAGACCAGTTTTGACAAATTGCGCGAGGATTCGCATGGACCATTTATTTTAGTTGTGAAATGTGTCATTTTTAGCTCAAGTTTGCTTTGCCGCCTGTTGAACCCGTGACAAATTGGGTTTTAACGAATTGCTGGGTCGGTTTTGCTTTATTCACCCTTTTTTACCAAGAGAATAAACGGAAATTTAGGAATAGTATAGTAGAGTAGGCTAATTAAAGACAATCTGTCCTAAAAAAATTTAACAAAATCCAAAATTTTTTGATTGATTCGGCATTAATTATCGTCAGCCTTCAATCAATTTCAAGATTATAAGATAATCTAAAAATAGCAAAAATTTTTGCTATTAAAATTGATTACGATATGTACTTATAAAATGCCTTTTGTAACAGTTAATTTTTATAAGACCTAATCTACAATTTCTGGAATATTACAATACCCTTTGTGGTTTTGATTTTTATAAACTGTCGTCTATGACTCTCATTTTTTACAGAATTTTCTACTATGTCCTCTAGTTTTGATAAAAAGGCATAAATTTTGATGTTCCGATTGTTATAAAATGCCTCTTGCGATAGCCAATTTTTATAGAATATAGTCTACAACTACTAAAATATTAAAATGCTTTTTTCGGTTTCCATTTTCATAAACTGCCGGCTATAATTCCTTAATAATTTATCTGAGACATAAAGCTTCTGCTTTTGATAAAAAAAGCTATAAATAAAATGTTTCCTATTAATTACGGTTTTTATAAAATGCCTCTTGCGACAGCAAATTTTTATATAATGTGGTCTACAATTTCTAGATAATTGAAACGCTTTTTACAGTTTTTATGCTTTTTAAATAAAAATTATGCCTTTTGCTTTTGACACAAAAAGCTATAAATAAAAGGTTTCCTAATGATTCAAATTTTTATAAAATGCCTTTTGTGACAGCTAATTTTTGTAGGATGTAATCTACAATTTCTAGAATATTAAAATGCCCTATGTCTATAACTCCCAGTTTTTATTTTAAAAAAAATAGCTTATGCTTTTGATAAAAAAGGCTATAAATAAAATGTTTCCTATTAATTACGATTTTTATAAAATGCCTCTTGCGACACCTAATTTCTATAGAATGTGGTCTACAATTTCAAGAATAATAAAATGCCTTTTGCAGTTTTTATTTTTGTAAGTTCTTGTCTGTGACTCTCATTTTTTACAGAATTTTTTCCTATGACTTCTAGTTTTGATAAGATAAGGCATACATCTTGCTCCGATTGTTATAAAATGCCTCTTGTGATAAGCAGTTTTTATAGAATGTGGCCTACAATTTCAAGAACATTAAAATGCTGTTTGTAGTTTTCATCTTTATAAATTGTTGTCTGTGACAGCTAGTTTTCATATTTTTTTATGGCTTTTGTGGGTAATAAAAAAAGTATAGGTAAATCAAAGGTTTTTTATTGATTTTAATTTGTATAAAATGCTTCTTCTACAGTTACTAGAATATTAAAATGCTTTTTGCGATTTCCATTTTTATAAAGTGTCGACTATGATTCCTTAATAATTTTTATAAAAAATAAGACTTTTGAATTTGATTAAAAATGCTATAAATAATATGTTTCTTATTGATTGGAATTTTTATAAAATGCCTTTTGTGACAGCTAATTTTTGTAGGATGTAATCTACAATTTCTAGAATATTAAAATGCCCTTTGTGGTTTTGATTTTTATAAACAGTCATCTATAACTCCTAGTTTTTATTTAAAAAAAAGGCTTATGCTTTTGATAAAAAAGGCTATAAATAATATGTTTCTTATTGATTCGAATTTTTATAAAATGCCTCTTGCGCCACCTAATTTTTATAAAATGCGGTCTATAATTTCAAGAATATTAAAATGCTTTTTGCAGTTTTTATTTTTGTAAATTGTTGTCTGTGACTCTCATTTTTTACAGAATTTTCTCCAATAGTTTTTAGTTTTGATAAAAAAGACATAAATTTTGTTCCGATTGTTATAAAATGCCTCTTGGGATAGGCAGTTTTTATAGAATGTGGTCTACAATTTCAAGAACATTAAAATGCCGTTTGTAGTTTTCATCTTTATAAATTGTTGTCTGTGACAGCTAGTTTTCATATTTTTTTATGGCTTTTGTAGGTAATAAAAAAAGTATAGGTAAATCAATGGTTTTTTATTGATTTTAATTTGTATAAAATGCTTCTTATTGTAACAGCCAATTTTTATAGAATGAGATCTACAAGCAGTTTTTATTTTTGAAAATTGTCGTCTATGACTCTCATTTTTTACAGAATTTTCTACTATGTCCTCTAGTTTTGACAAAAAAGGCATAAATTTTGATGTTCCAATTGTTATAAAATGCCTCTTGCGATAGCCAATTTTTACAGAATATAGTCTACAATTACTAAAATATTAAGATGCCTTTTTCGGTTTCCATTTTCATAAACTGCCGGCTATAATTAGTCTGAGACATAAAGCTTCTGCTTTTGATAAAAAAAGCTATAAATAAAATGTTTCCTATTAATTACGATTTTTATAAAATGCCTCTTGCGACAGCAAATTTTTATGTAATGTGGTCTACAATTTCTAGATAATTGAAATGCTTTTTACGGTTTTTATGATTTTTAAATAAAAATTATGCCTTTTGCTTTTGATAAAAAAAGCTATAAATAAAAGGTTTTCTAATGATTCAGATTTTTATAAAATGCCTTTTGTGACAGCTAATTTTTGTAGGATGTAATCTACAATTTCTAGAATATTAAAATGCCCTTTGTGGTTTTGATTTTTATAAACGACATCTATAACTCCCAGTTTTTATTTTTTAAAAAATGGCTTATGCTTTTGATAAAAAAGGCTATAAATAATACGTTTCTTATTGATTACAATTTTTATAAAATGCCTCTTGCGCCACCTAATTTTTATAAAATGCGGTCTATAATTTCAAGAATAATAAAATGCTTTTTGCAGTTTTTATTTTTGTAAATTGTTGTCTGTGACTCTTATTTTTTACAGAATTTTTTCCTATGACTTCTAGTTTTGATAAGAAAAGGCATACATCTTGTTCCGATTGTTATAAAATGCCTCTTGTGATAAGCAGTTTTTATAGAATGTGGCCTACAATTTCAAGAACATTAAAATGCTGTTTGTAGTTTTCATCTTTATAAATTGTTGTCTGTGACAGCTAGTTTTCATATTTTTTTATGGCTTTTGTGGGTAATAAAAAAAGTATAGGTAAATCAAAGGTTTTTTATTGATTTTAATTTGTATAAAATGCTTCTTCTACAGTTACTAGAATATTAAAATGCTTTTTGCGATTTCCATTTTTATAAAGTGTCGACTATGATTCCTTAATAATTTTTATAAAAAATAAGACTTTTGAATTTGATTAAAAATGCTATAAATAATATGTTTCTTATTGATTGGAATTTTTATAAAATGCCTTTTGTGACAGCTAATTTTTGTAGGATGTAATCTACAATTTCTAGAATATTAAAATGCCCTTTGTGGTTTTGATTTTTATAAACAGTCATCTATAACTCCTAGTTTTTATTTAAAAAAAAGGCTTATGCTTTTGATAAAAAAGGCTATAAATAATATGTTTCTTATTGATTCGAATTTTTATAAAATGCCTCTTGCGCCACCTAATTTTTATAAAATGCGGTCTATAATTTCAAGAATATTAAAATGCTTTTTGCAGTTTTTATTTTTGTAAATTGTTGTCTGTGACTCTCATTTTTTACAGAATTTTCTCCAATAGTTTTTAGTTTTGATAAAAAAGACATAAATTTTGTTCCGATTGTTATAAAATGCCTCTTGGGATAGGCAGTTTTTATAGAATGTGGTCTACAATTTCAAGAACATTAAAATGCCGTTTGTAGTTTTCATCTTTATAAATTGTTGTCTGTGACAGCTAGTTTTCATATTTTTTTATGGCTTTTGTAGGTAATAAAAAAAGTATAGGTAAATCAATGGTTTTTTATTGATTTTAATTTGTATAAAATGCTTCTTATTGTAACAGCCAATTTTTATAGAATGAGATCTACAAGCAGTTTTTATTTTTGAAAATTGTCGTCTATGACTCTCATTTTTTACAGAATTTTCTACTATGTCCTCTAGTTTTGACAAAAAAGGCATAAATTTTGATGTTCCAATTGTTATAAAATGCCTCTTGCGATAGCCAATTTTTACAGAATATAGTCTACAATTACTAAAATATTAAGATGCCTTTTTCGGTTTCCATTTTCATAAACTGCCGGCTATAATTAGTCTGAGACATAAAGCTTCTGCTTTTGATAAAAAAAGCTATAAATAAAATGTTTCCTATTAATTACGATTTTTATAAAATGCCTCTTGCGACAGCAAATTTTTATGTAATGTGGTCTACAATTTCTAGATAATTGAAATGCTTTTTACGGTTTTTATGATTTTTAAATAAAAATTATGCCTTTTGCTTTTGATAAAAAAAGCTATAAATAAAAGGTTTTCTAATGATTCAGATTTTTATAAAATGCCTTTTGTGACAGCTAATTTTTGTAGGATGTAATCTACAATTTCTAGAATATTAAAATGCCCTTTGTGGTTTTGATTTTTATAAACGACATCTATAACTCCCAGTTTTTATTTTTTAAAAAATGGCTTATGCTTTTGATAAAAAAGGCTATAAATAATACGTTTCTTATTGATTACAATTTTTATAAAATGCCTCTTGCGCCACCTAATTTTTATAAAATGCGGTCTATAATTTCAAGAATAATAAAATGCCTTTTGCAGTTTTTATTTTTGAAAATTGTCGTCTATGACTCTTATTTTTTACAAAATTTTCTCCAATAGCTTTTAGTTTTGATAAAAAAGGCATAAATTTTGTTGTTTTGATTGTCATAAAATGCCTCTTGCAATAGCCAATTTTTGTAGAATGTAATCTACAATTTCTAGAATATTAAAATGCCCTTTGTGGTTTTAATTTTTATAAACGTCATCTATAACTCCCAGTTTTTATTTTTTAAAAAATGGCTTATGCTTTTGATAAAAAAGGCTATAAATAATATGTTTCTTATTGATTCGAATTTTTATAAAATGCTTTTTGTGACAGTAAATTTTTGTAGGATGTGGACAAGAGATTCTAATATATTAAAATGCTTCTTACAGTTTTTGTTTTTATAAATTGTTGCCTGTGGCTCCTACTTTTTATAAAACTGTTCTATGACTTTTACTTTTTATAATTTTTTTTTAAATAAAATGTTTTTTATTGTTTCAAATTTTTATAAAATGCCTCTTGTCACAGCCAATTTTTATAAGATATGGTGTACAATTTCTAGTATATTAAAATGCCCTTTGCGGTCTCCATTTTTGTAAACTGTCGTCTATAACTTCAAGTTTTTATAAATAATTTCTGTGACTTTTATTTTTAATAAAAAGTTATTTTTCAGATTTTTTGTCTCTGTTATGAATATTCTGTTTTTTGTTGAATTGCCCTCATCTTGATCCTTCAAAACCATTAACCTAACTCGAAAATGAAGTGTCAAATCAGTCTCAAGTTTAATTATCCCTCTTCGTTGATTATTTGTAAAAGTTCGTGTAAACCACCCCTTGGCAACAAATCAAATCTATAAAATTCACATAACCTGGAACCCTTGCAATATTAAAGTGTTGCCAAAGTTCCGGACAACCCCCTATGCAAATAACACGAATGACGTATGTGCAATTACTGTAGATGTACGACATTCCGCGGCGCACGTCGTATATTAATTCTAAGACCCCGATCGTACAATGCTGACCCTTTCTCACCCTCACATTTCCCCTTTTACTACAATACGAAGTATTATCTCTAACTGGACATTTCTACACTTCTAATTCTACTTCTCTAGACTTTAATTAAAAATAAGAAAAATCTTAATTTTGATCTGGTGAATTTATAAACGAAAATCTGGAAAAACAAGGGTTGAATATGTTAAAGTAATTTTGGGGTGAATTTCCACCGTGTTCCTCATAGAAATTCCTCTAACAAGGTCCGTTTTCGTTAACAGTGTACTTTTCAACCCTTGCTTCATATATTCACCCCTTGGACAGTGGCCGGTTAAATCCACCCTTTACTTTCCCGTCCGGACCCTTATTACGACGTTGCGAAAGGATTTTATTACAAGCATAATTTAAGCAGAGATTTTATAATTAACAAGCCAGGAATGGATTTACTAAATAAATATTTCATTTTAGTAACTTTGTACCACTTCCATATTTATTTAGAATTTTTTTTAAGAAGAAATTTGTACCGCTTGTGTGAAATTGGGGTCAGTATCTCCCGTTTTACCCTAGTAATTAAACTAACAACCGCTAGGGTGGACACGCTGCACAAAAATGCAGCTTTAAAGTCTTATTCAGACTTGATTTAAGATCGGATTTGGCTTGTTCAGACTAGGATAATGCGGCGGATCGTTTCCCAAATCGCAGATGCTTTTTAAAAAAAATTGCGTGACTTGTAAATTTTAGAAATGGAGATTTTATAAATTGGTGGTAAATTGTGCACTGCGGGGGTGTGTGGAAATTGGGAAATGTCACGAAATTGGAACGTTATGGAATTTAAATGGGTGACATGTTTAAATGGGTGTCTTTGTTAGAATGACACTTTATGGACTCTAATTTTTCAGATAAATTAAGCTCAGGGTTTTCTTTGGAAAAATTCGGGTTGTAAATTTAAAATAAAATTCATTTTTTATTATTATTAGAAAATTAAAACTACAAAAAATTTATAAAAAATTGGCTGTCTTAAAAGACATTTTATAAAAATCGAAATCAACAGGAGACGTTTGATTTATAGCTTTCTTTATCAAAACTAAAAACTATAGGCTTAAATTCTTCAAAAAATAAAAGTTCTAGACGACGATTCTTAAAAATAGAATCTGCAGAAGGCATTTTGTAAAAATTGCAATCAAAAATTGTTTTTTTTTTAAAAATATATACGAGAAATTGTATACCATTTTTATAAAAATCAGAATAAACAAGAGGCATTTTACAGATTTTTTTATTAAATCTTAAAATCGCAGAAAAAAAATCTGTAAAAAAAGGCATAAACAACAATTTATAAAAATAAAAACCATAGAGGGCATTTTATAAAAACTACAGCCAAAAATTGTGTTTCTCTACAGAGATATATTAGAATTAATAGGGCTTATTAAAAAACTGAGAGCCACACAAGCAATAATTTATGAAAATAGAAACTACAAAAAGCATTTTACAAAGATTGTATAAAAAATTGTTTTTCTGTAAAAAAAATATATTACAAATTAAAAACATCACTTTGTAAAAATCGAAATAAACAGAAGACATTTTACAGAGTTTCTATTACATTTGATAAAAATTGGAATAAATAGGAGGCATTTTATAGCTTTTAAAATGTTTTTAAACAGGCGACAATTTATAAAAATGAAACCTGTATCAGGCATTTTATAAAAATTGCTATAAGAAAACTCCTTTTTGTAAAAAAAAAAACAAAAAATTAAAAATTGTTGTTGTCACAAAATCTATTTTATATAAACCGTAATCAGCAAGAATCCTACAAAAATTGACTGTAGAAAAAAGCATTTTATAGAAATCTAAATCAATTAGAAACATTTTATTTATAGCTTTTCTCTAAAAGGCCATAGGCGACAGTTTATAAAAATAAATATTGAAAGAGACATTTTAATATGCTTAAAACTGTAGACTACATTTTAAAAAAAAATGACTGTTACAAAAAGTATTTTATAAGATCGAAATCACAGAAGACATTTTATAACAACAAAACAAGCCAAAGAGTTATTTAAAAGCATAATAAGTTTAAAAAACTCTTTTAAGTATGCCTTGAAAATTTACTAGACTAAAGTATACGAGTTATGAAACATCTAATAAACACAGATAATGTTGCGAAAATAAAACTTGGTCGACCTTCCACTCTTACTTTGTCAAAGACGTTCGAATAGAGCAAAAATCTGTCATAATTTGTTAATTGCAGTGTATTTTAATAGTCACTCGATATAAATTATTATTGTATAATATTATCCACAATAAAAAAATTAAACTTCTATATTTTCCAAAGATTTTAATATTAAATGAACAATTGGTCATTTTATGACAAAATTATAATGTATTGTATTTTATTTCAAATTATTCATTTATAAATTTAAATTGAATAGATCCTGCTGTTGTATTTATTCGAATAGTATTAAATAAACAATAAATTCCAGAACAGTAATTTTAACCGCAGCGAGAAAAATTTTATGATAAAGAATGTGTTATAAATTATTTGTTGCTATTAAAATAATATTGTTTAAAAATTTTTGTACCGCAGAGTAATGCGATATTTTAGTAATTTAAAATTCTCTAATTGTAAAATGTAGCGCTTTTAATAAAAATAAAGCAAAAAAAAAATTCAACCACATTGTGAGTTTGTGTATATAATAACTTTTCCTTTTTGCACCCTCATCTCTGGCATACCACCCCCAAATCACATATCCACATAAACGGTGCGGTCTGTGTGTCGATCCGTCAGCTTCTGTGTGGATGTCGGCGTGCTCCGGTTAGCCGCCACCGTTGAAGACAAAACACATGACAATCGCGTCGGCGGTGGCAATAACACAGCCCCCCCAGCATATGTGACGCGTGCGCCGCCTTCTCCAACATGCTGATAAACCGCGTTCTTGTCACTCCAACGCCAATTTATATACTTCGCTCCTTTATTACCGCCAAGCCCAGCCCCATCCGACCACAAACACGACCCTCTCCCTCCTACACGTTCGAATCCTGCATCATCCGTCCCGCTCCGGCACGTACCCCTTTATGTTGGCTTCTGTTTTAATCTGGGTCTCTTGTGTTCTTGTTTAACGCTTTGGCGGGCCAAATCAGGCATCTCTCTCGGCCTCCCCTGATAACCAAAGGGTTATCAAGCGCAAGAGTGCTGCTGCTTTCGGACGCAAACCGCGACGTGTCTCCGGTTTTCCGTCTTTGTCTTTTTGGCGGAGGAGGCGTCCAACACGTATGTGTTTTCGGTAGTTAATCAACAACACACTGTTAAAGCTTTTAGTTTGGTCAAATTCGCGATAGAACGGCGGTCGAACGCCTCGAAGAGGTCCTCCAGGTGCCGTGTGTGGTGCGTGCGTGTGCCAGTCGTCCTCCAGCCGCGACGCGCTCAACACGCCGTCCCGACGCCGCGATATGTAAAAGTGCGATTTTTCCACCCCACCAAAGTTTTATTCATTCAGAAAAAGTGTTGACATTACGTCATGTGTTGCTTAGCAACCAGCAGATGCGTGTCACGTGCCTTTTTTTGACCATGGAAGGTGTCCGGGCGACTTGATGTTCGGCGAGTGGAACCCCACGATGCACTTGACCGCCGCCAGCTCACAGACGGCGACGGGGACGGCGTCGTCGCCGGAAGGCACCAGCGTCATCAACGATACCTACACGAAGATGACATCGGATATTCTGGCGGAAAGGACACTCAACGATTTTCTTTCGGAACATCCGGGGGAGTTGATTCGGACGGGGAGTCCGTTGTTTGTGTGTACTGTGTTACCGCCGCATTGGCGGTCAAACAAGACGCTGCCGGTGGCGTTCAAAGTTGTTGCACTTGGAGATATTGGCGACGGAACGGTGGTTACAGTCAAAGCAGGAAATGATGAAAACTATTGTGCTGAGTTGAGGAATTCCACAGCGGTTATGAAGAATCAAGTGGCGAAATTTAATGATTTGAGGTTCGTCGGAAGAAGTGGAAGAGGTGAGTCGGTTACGAGGGTGTTTAGCCGTCGCCGACCCTAACCTACTCAAATTAACACACAACAAGAAACAATCGTTACCAAACTGGATTGAGTTCAATAAACAAAACAGGAAACAAAATATTTCTTTCTACAAAAATTATAATAACATTAATGTCTTAAAAAATGATCTATCGCAAATACAAACTTCCTTATCTCAATGGTTTACGACTAACAACTTATTCCTAAATGATTCTAATAGGCTAATTTTAAGTTGAGATAATACCGGTGGTATCTTCGTTCCATAGAAAATTAAAAAAATTCGAGGCTGTGATTAGTTGTTGCCATAGAAAAGTATTAAAATTTGCGAAACTACCGGTAGTAACTTAACTTGAAATTAGGATATAAGACAATTACATTTTACTTCTCTTTAGAGAGGTATTCTGGTGTAGAAGCATAAAATTATTGTGTTTTTTCGATTGCTATAAATAAAAAACAAAAAATATTTTTATTATCTATTTTTTGAAAAAATATTTATTAATATTTTAAAAATACATAAAAAATTAAAAAATGTCGAAAAATTAAAAACTTAAAATGTTATAAGTTGTTGAAATAGAGGAATGAAAAAAAATGGCGCGCCAAATTTGTCACGATTGCAACCCTTCTAATGATCCGAAACAAAAAATTAAAAAAGATTATTATTTTAGATAAATGCTGCTATCGTACTAACTAAGAAAAAGTGAAAACAATTTTTTTTGCTAAATTCCAGCCGTCTGAAAAACAAGACAAATTTTTGGCAAATTTTTTTGTTCTTTCGAAATTTTTTAAAAGTAGTAGACATTTTTATTTTGTTATAATAATAGTTAGTACGATAGAGACATGTATTGATAACACTCACACCAAATTTCAAGTAAATCGGTTAAGTAGAACCTGAGAAATCATAAAAAACTTTTTGAAAAATGTAGTTTTAAGAAAAACGTCTTTAAAGTTTCGGATAAAATTAGCTAGATGAGTGATCCCTAATTTTTTCTTAATCCTTTTTTTATATGACATGTGTAAGCATTCTATGTATAAACACAAATAAATATATTATTATTATTATTAGCGTTACACCGGCATGACCACATTAAATTTAAAAAAAAAATTTCGAAAAAAAATTCCTCTTTTAAAAACTTAGTTTTTAGTGCCTCAATTTTTGTACAATTAATTTATAAAACTAAAAGTTTCTATTTCAAAATGTTTACTTTTCGTAACAGTTTATTGATTTTGTACCATTTAAGCAGATTATTTGGTAATTAATGGATGTTTCAAGTTGCGATAAGTACCTGCAACAAATCATAAGCAATTTTCTGTTTGATCAATATTGCATTTTGCAATTGCAATTTACTAGGTGCTGCTAATTATTCAGTCTGCGTTCGAAATGATAATTAATATTTCTAATAAACAATTATATATTTATTTGTTTAGATTTTATATAATTAAAATCAAATTAGTTTTTTTAAAAACAAATATATCGAGTGATTTAAAAAAAAAACTAAATTATTAAAATGACAGGAAAGTATAGTTGATGCATATAAAAACGAAAATTTGACTAAACATTTAAAATTTAAGGAGTGACACCTAACTGGCTGCAAATGAACGTTAAAAACAGTTTCAAATCAAAGCTTAAAAGGTCTGTCACAACAGCTATTGTTGTAAGAAAAGTAGTTATGCATAAAGTACATTTTCATTGTCAATTTTTGTTTTGTTTACTACTAAAAAATCAAAAATGCGATAAAAACTCTGTACCCAAAATTTGGAACTAATCTACACGTGCGTTATTGAGGTTTGTTACTGTTAACCTAAGTTTGCTGTCATGTTCTTGTCAACAATTTCAGTTTTCTCTTTTAATAATGCATATACACGGCTTCCTAGATTATGGTGTCCAGCCAGTGTCATTTTCAGTTTTTCATTCTTACACTCGTTTTTTAGAGATAGCCTTAATATACAGTATGTTCCTGGATTGACTTTGACAGAAGAAAATATTTATTATTTTTGATTTTTCAGAAAATTTTACTTTTGTTGGTTTGCTCTGCTTGTTTTCTAACCCCCAAAACACGAATTACTTTTTATTTAACTCGAACTGTTCTTGAGATAATATCGTTTCAAAATAATCAAATTGAGCTCTAGCTTTATTTAATAAATTTAACAAAATGAAATAAAATTCTTAAAAAGCTAAACTATTAATTTTCTATTCAAATAATGCAAGCTCTAAATTCATTAAAACTGCCTCTTATTTCTAAGATTGATAAGAACTGGACTACATTTCGTAACCTATTTTTTAATTGCTCTACATCATTGTCTAGTGGCTCACTATACACAATTTGTTTTAAACGACCTGACAGATAAAAGTCCATTTTTGTAAGATCAGGACTTCTCAGTGACCATAAAATGTTACCATCTCTTCTTGTTCAGTTATCATAGAACTCTGTATTGAGCCACTAGCAAACAATGCCGGCATAATGAACAGGGCACTCATCGTGCTGGAAAAACATTTTTATTTGGTAGTTTAAAGGCAATTCATCGAATTTATCACTTAAAAATTTTTGCAGCATTTCCACTATAAATTACGGTTTAAATTTTGATCAAAAAAATATAGACCAATAATTAACTTTTTTTAAATATTGTCTGGACAAGAAATTCTGAAGTTTGGATTTGTCTTACTCTAGAAATGTTGGCAATATTGAGATGAAACTACTTCGTTAGTTTAGAGGGTTGATTCATTGAAGAACATAATTTGTTTATAAAAATTTGAATCTTCTAAAACTCTGTAGGCCGTTTCCAAACAAAAATCCAGACGTTTGGCTTTATCACCATTTTCTGAAATTTGCTTAAATTGCGGTTTAAATAGTAAAATTTTGTTCTCCTTAAAGATCTCTTGTAAATGAGATTTACTTATCCCAGTTTGTATTGCCTTCTTTTTTAAAGACAACCTTAGGGCTTGTTTTGTAAAATAAACGGCAAGAACTGAAGCAGCAGTGTCTTTATTAAACAACTTCTTTGACTTCTTAATGTTTAAAGAATTTGGTCACTAAGTTTTTTGTACCGGAATTTGAAATAGTAATTTTTGAGTATTTTTGGTTGTATTTTCTTATAACAACTCGGTGATACTCTTCCCCAGTTTTGTAGCATTAAATTAGATAATTTTTTTGTTGTAAATCTAACATTATAGCATAAATATTGTTCAAATTAGCGAAGAATTAATTTGCAGTTTTACTAACTTATTAGATTTGTCATCTGCTGTCAGTGGTAAGTGTTTTTCAATGAAATTTATCTACTAAAGTTACTTCTAAAAATTACGAAAAAAAAACAAAGAAAACAAACAAGAAATTTTCTGAGAAATCAAAGAAAAGAATTTTTTTTCTTTTTTGAAGTCGATCCAGGGAACACACTGTATAATAACAATTCTTAAATTTGCATAACCTGTAAACTATATAAATATTGTAAAACAAGTAATGTTGCAAAAACAAAACCTTCCTTTACTTTTACTGAAAATATTATAAAAAACATTTGCGTTTGAATAGAGCAAACTTTGCAAAAATCTGTGAAGAAGCTCGTTGATCACAAATAATAGTGTATTATCTCTATTTATCACTTGTTTTATTTTGAATTTTTTTAATTTATAATTGACTTGTTAAATCCTCAGCAACAGGTCCTTTTTTACCCCTCTCTCTTATTTTTAAATTATCAATGATCAATTTAAATTTGATTGAGGTTAAATCCGTCTTTTCCTCCATCAAACTAGCTGTTTAATAGATCGATCCTAGTCCCGAATTAACCCAATTGACAAATCAGAATTTTCGGTCACTCTTTGTGTAAAAATGTCCGTTAATCCTCGTCTGAAAGTTTATTTAAAAAGAGTCCTGTGTCAGAAATGGGATATGACTAGTTGTCGGTTTAATATCGTGACGAGAAAATGAAAAGGGTGCCGTCAGACAAACAGCTCATTTTATGCCGGATTAACTTTTATAATCTGTTGACACTTTTCCGCGACAAGTTGGTTTTCCGCGAGGCGGGTTTTCACGTTTTTCATGAACATGCGCGCACAAATTTTCACCGACGGGATGTGAGAGATCTTAGAGAATTTTCTTTGCTCTAGCGTTTAAGTCTCCGGGATTTAGACGGCGAGTTATAAGAAAAGTGGCTTTTCTATCAAGAAAAATTGTCTAAATTTCGAATAAAACTTTTTGAAAATTTTAAAAATTTAAGAAAAAAACCGGAAAAATCGTTATACATTTTAAAATTTGTAGTAAGAGATAAACGAAATAATTGAAAGAAAGAATAAGAAGCTAAAGTAGATAAAGTGTTGGTTATATCTGCATTTTTGTACTTTTCTATTGTTCTTACATGTTTTCAAATTCTAGTTCAATTATTTTATCCAACACCTCTTTATTATGACGTTATAAAAATAATGATTTTGATTGAATTATGGGGTCTATAAAACACAAGTGGTTTTATGAATCAATAATAAAACTGTTTTTATATAATTGAACAGTTTACAGAAAATAGAGACGATAAGGGTACATTATGTAAATCTTCTCGTAGGAGTTTATGACATGTACTAACAGAAAGTTCAACTTGCTGAGACAGATGTCTAATCGACGTTTTTGGATCTTGCTGTAGAATCTCTTGTGCAGCATGAATAACTTCATCTGTTCGTTTAGTTGGTCATCCACTGCCCTCTTTTCGTGTAACAGACCCAGTTTCACGAAACAGATTTACACTTCGGTGGAGAGTGTTTTTAAACTCTTCATACACAACAACAACATCAGGAAAAGCTTCTCGAAACTCCTCCGGGTACAGGTAAATTGAATATTTTCAAACACCGTTAACTTTCTCTCCATTTTGAAAATAACTTTCCAACAAAAAAGCCTTTTGTTCACTGGTGTACAGTACTGTACACCATGATTACAAATCAAGGAAAACACAAAATTTAGTATTGAAAAATACTGATAAATAAAATATAGAATGTTTGAAAAACAAAAACACCACGAAGGCAACCAGAGAAAAACACACCAAGACCAAGCTCTCTTTGACGGGAAGAGAAGACATTCTTAGGTTATGGTTAAGATAATTTATGACGGGTAAAATGGCATAGTAGGCAACCAACAATACGTGAATAATGTAAATAATAAAAAGTTTGTTGTTGCATGGGCTCATGTACGACATACGTAACAATGTCATGGCTTGCTACGAGTTTTTTTTTTAAACGAACACACATTATAATAAATAACTATTTTTTGTCTGACTGATATCAACTGCTTTTCAGTCATTACAAGATAAATTGTAAACGCCTAAATAATGTAAACTAGAAATTTAATTTTTATTGCGTACTAGACAAATAAAAGGACTATTTCTAGTATTAAAAACAATTTATAACTACATTTTAATTTTTTAAGTATGTGTTAATAAAAACACTTTTTTTGTTTAAAAAATAAAATGTTTTTGTTAGAAAAGAGCAGACGTTGAAAGACAGATTGTAGAAGAACTTGAAAAAAGAAATTCTACAAAAATGTAAACACAAAAGACAAAAAAAAAGCACGCAAAACAACTGTTTTATTAAAAAAAAATTTTTAAACAAAGGAACGTAGTAACTATGTAAAAAAATTTAAAAACTGTAGTTTAAAGAATTCTAGAAAAAATAGAATTAAAAAAAAAACTTTAAAAACATTGTTTGGCAGATTCAAGAAGAATCTAAGTAGATTTTACATTATTTAATAAATGGCGACTTAAAGAATAAAAGAACAATAATTTTAAAAAAATAGAAGAACTTGAAAAACGTCGAAGATTTTAGAAGAGGATAGAATGTGAGAGAAGGTGACTAGAAGCAATAAAGAATAAGAATTACTCTAATTAAAAAAAAGATTATTAAAGAAAATTTTAGAAAAATCCGAAAAACGTCGATTGGAAAATTGCAAAAGAAGAATAATTTTTTTTAGATAATGTTAAGACACGACAATTTAAAAAAAATATAAATTCTAGAAAAATAAGAAACGACGAATAAAAAAAAGCAAAGAGAATTACGATTATTAAGAAAAGAGAAAAAGAAAAGTTACGCAGAAAAGCAGGAGAATATTAGATACAAGATCTTACAAAAACGCAAAATAAAGACAAAGAAAAACAAGAAAAACTACTATCTACTTGGCTAATTCTAGAAGAATAGAAAAAAATTTAAAAAAGACTTTAAAAAACAACGTTTAGAAGATTTAGAAACTAAGACAAATTTTACAATATTTAATAAAAGACGACTTAAAAAGAATAAAAAGTTGAATTAAAAAAAAAATCTAGAAAAATTTAAAAACGTGAAAGATTTTAGAGGAACAAAAGATGGTTCTGGTAGAACGTAAAATATAGTGACAGGAAGCGAGAATTAGAAACACTTTAACTTGAAGAAAAAGTAGAATTAAAGGAGATTTTAGAAGAACTTGAAAAACGTTGTTTAGAAGATTGTAGAAGAAGAAACATTTCTTTAGGTAAAGTTAATAATAATAATAATATTTATTGATGTGAGGAAACCAAGAAGGTATACATAAGTCAGAAATAGAAAATAAAATAGAAATACAATATATCAATTACAAAAGCTGAGAGAAGTCACAATTAAAATAATCATCATAGGAATACAAACACATAGAAATAAGAAAACACTTTAATTTTTTTCTAAAAATGGTTAGAGACAAATTTCTGAAACTGATGGGCAAATAGTTTAAAAAATTTATGCAGAAGTATCTTGTACCAGTTTGAGTTCTGGATAATCTTAGAGATGCGGAAAGAATATTTTTCTACTTTACGTCGGTAACAGAGTCCGATTTGGGTGCGGTAATAGCCATTACCGCACCCAAATTGCGTGCGGTAACAGCTAGTGCAATTTAATGTTTTTGGATTGGTAACACCGTGTAACACGCTATCGCTAAAATGAAAGGTTATGTTTCTGTCGCCGTTGAGATTACAGTAATTATATTCGAATAAATTTTGTTGCACTTGATGACCAGCAGTATTCCTCAACAAAGTGTTTTTGTGTGTGCGTGTCGCAATTAATCTATAAAATATTCGAAAGTGGGGCGGAACAAGCGACGGTGGACGCGACAAACTTCAGCTTTTGAGGTTGGAACAGCGTTAAAGTGAAACTTGAAACTAAAATGGAGCTTTTAGCCTTTGTTTTCACCATTTACAACCCTCATAGCATTCGATAATTTACAAGTTATTTGCTAGATGAGTGTATAAATCTGCTTGATTGGAATAACGATGAAATGAAAGGAGTCGCTGAGAACCGCAAATGGAGTGGGAATCTAGAGATAAATGGAGATTTTCCTTACTGTGTTAATGCCAATTGGATTATTCAATCAATAACCGATACGGTAGGTAAAAATGAACCATTTGTGAGTGACTTACACAGAATTTTAGACAAATTTGAAAACATTTCAAAGTTCAATGACTTCATTGGCACTTTAGTGACATTTTTATTACCAACTGTCTCGTATTACCGCAAAAGTCCCTAAAGATTAAATAATTAACTTTTTTACTTAAAAATTACGTAAAACACGTAAAGTAGAAAAAATAACATAAAGAACTTGTTTTTCAAAGTTATTGTGGCACTCATTCTTTATAAAAACTCGCGCTCGCGCTCGTTTTATAAACTTGAATTCGTGCCACAAAGTTGACTTTTCAAAACGCGTTCTTTAATATACTATTTCCTTACCGCGCGTGTTATGATCGTGTCTATCTAGAAATTGCGAAAAGTCACTGATATTCTTTTTAACGTAAACTAAGCAATGATATACAAAAAGTGATGAGAAAGTTAATATTTCATTATTGATAAAGCATGCACGACAGTCCGCACGATATTGAAGTCCAAATATCACTCGAATGGCTCTACGTTGTAATGAAAATATTCTGTGACGACACGAAGAGTGTCCCCACACAAGAATACCATAAGACATTACAGACTGAAACCAACCAAAGTATGCTGATACTAGACACTTGATAGACACACATGTTGAAAGCTGAGACAATAAAAAAACATTTTTACAAAGTTTGTTAGCCAGTGTCTCTCCTTGAACATTAAATAGAAGTTTATTGTCAATATCAATGCCCAGATACTTAGCACTTAATGCATATTCAGACGGTAAGTTGTGTTTTTAAGTGTAAATACTAAGTTGGCAGTTTTTGTGTCATTTAGGCTTAACTGGTTACAGCAGAACCACTCAAAAGCTTTTGACTGCGCCTCACTGTTTAAATCTATAACATCAGATAAATTAGCACCTTGATTGATTATTGTTGTATCATCTGCATACAATGTAATCTGGTTTTCTTTAAGGTGAGCCGGAAAATTATTAATAAAAATTAGGAATAACAGGGGACCAAGAATGGACTCCTGAGGAACACCATATTTTACAGGAAGAAAATTGGAGGTCTTATCATTGACTTTGATTTGTTGTACTGTATTTTTAAGGTAGGAAGGAGTCTACAGCTTACAGGATGTAAATTACAAGTGTAAAGTTTACGAAGCAAAATAGTATGAGACACGCAATCAAAAGCCTTTGAGAGGTCTAAAAAGGAAGCAGCGGCATAATTTTTGTTATCGAAGCAATCACATATTTCATCTACCAAAAGCATTGCATGAGTTGTGCTGCGACCTGATCTAAAACCATATTGTTTCAAGCTGAACAGTAGATTTTCTTCAAAATAGTTTCATAACTGAATTGACAATACTTTTTCTAATACTTTGGAAAATACAGGTAAGAGCGATATTGGACGATAATTTTCGGCGGCATTTTGATTACCTTTTTTGAAAAGCGGAACGACAATAGCCTTTTTTAAGCAGTCTGGAAACACAGACTTCCTGATACATGCATTTATTAAAATCGTAAGTGGACTAATGACTTTATCAGTATTTCAACGCTTAAACCAAAAACATCACGAGATCTGCCATTTTTTAGACCTGTAATAACATCACGCACTTGAATACAAGATACTTCGCTGAAACAAAAATATTTACTATCACATTTAAAATTACTATCACAGTTTTTGCACATTAAAAATATAGGATCACAGTTAGAATGAGGTATTTTGTTTACAATATTTTCGGGTATACTAATAAAATATTGATTAAAATCACTATTTGTAGTATCACAGACATTATGTTTCTTTTTAGAATTTATAATAGACCACATCGTTTTTGCAGAATTTTTGGAACGGTTGATGAGATTATCATTGGCTGCAATTTTGGCATCCATTATAGCTTTACGATATAAATTACGCAGTGAGTTACGCGCCAATCTAATCTCCTCACTGTGCGTTTTCATAAAAAATGAACTGACAACATAAAAAAAACAAAAAAAAAAGAGTAAAAAATTTTAAAATATAAAAGTTTAAAAAATAAATAAATAAATAATAAAGATAGATTGTAGAAAAACAAAGAAAATAACATGTAAAAAAAAAGAAAAACAAGGAGAATTACGACTAGTAAGAAAAAGAACTAGAAAAACAGAGGTAAAGCAGAAAAACTTACAAAGAAAGACTATACAAAAGCGTAAGTACTAGTAGAGAGCAAAATAAAGACAATAGAAACCTAGAAAAACTACTAGTACTACAAACAAGAACGAAAAACTTCAAAGAAACAAAAGAACCTTTTAGAAAAATTTGAAAAACGTAGTTTAAAAAATCCTAGAAAAACAACTAAAGATTTCAAAAGGCTGGAAAATAAATAATCAAAAAACAACAAGTGAAACAACAGAAAAAGAAACACTACAACTTTAAAAAAACTACTAGAGGTTAAAGATTCTCGGCGAATTGGAAAAAAATTAAAAAAGTAAAACGATTATCTAAACAAAGTAAGAACAAGAATAGTTAAAATTTGAGTAATAAACAAACAATTTTTTTAAATTATTAACAGAGTGGTCCTTTAAGTCGGATATTAGAAAAAGTTTAGGTATAGACAAAGCAATTTTTACTAATTCTTGGTTCCAATTTTTAAAAATTTATTTTTAAGTTTTTAGAGGCATGAACAGAAGTTTGCTAACAAAAACAAAAAAACAACAGTCGTGTTCGATTAATATGTACTTATTATGCAATTATTTTAAATTACTATTTTGTTTATAAATAGTTAGAATGTGTTTTTAAAGTAAAGACGTTACTCGAGTAGTTATAATCGCTAAAAAATATTTTTTTTTGTAAAATTTCGCTTTGTGCTGTAATGTTAATTTGTTGTGCTTTGGTCCTGTTTGTGGGGTGTCTTTAGATCTCCGCCTCTGGTGGTGGTAGGAAGCGCATGCAGGCATTGGGGGCAGTACCGCACCGCCACGAAACTCATTAAACCAGCCGACGAATAAATCCAAAAGTGTACATAATCGATTGCGTTTTACATGGTGAAATGAACTAGGCTCGGTTGTTGGTCGAGCGGATTACTGGCCGGCTTTGTGTGTGTTTCTCTTCAATATTTATTTTGATCGTTGTCGGCCAGAAGCTCCTTTTTCAGGAGCTTTTTGTTTAATCTGGTTTTACTAATGCACTTTGTGTTGTTATCAATTTTAATGCTCTCGCCGATGATTAGATCGGCTTAATTCCGCAAAACGAATCGATAGATACTAAACCATATCATACGGACGGACTCTCTCTCTCTCTCATCTTAATACCGTATCATTAATCATTGACAAACCAGAGGGAAGATATCTAGATATTCGCACAATCTCAAGACGCTGAGAAGTAATTAACGAGAAACAGGATGGATACGAATAATCACCTGATAATACCGGATTAGCGATTCGCACCTGAGAGATTATGACGAATAATGAAAGGGAAATTAATTCAGTTTTTATTTTCTAAGAAAAAAATTAAATAATTTCAGATTTAGATACTTTGTTTTCATTTCTATCTATACCTACACCTTTTTTAAAATCTGTCTTAAAGAACCACTCTATTAAACATTAAGAAGTCAAAGAAGTTGTTCAATAAAGACGATGCTGCTTCAGTTCTTGCTATTCTCTTTGCAAAACAAGCTTTAAAGTTGTCTTTAGAAAAGATGGCAATACAAACTGGGATAAGTAAATCTCATTTACAAAGAATCTTAAAAAAAACAAAATTTTACTATTTAAACCGCAATTTTGGCAAACTTTAGAAAATGGTGATGAAGCCAAACGTCTGGATTTTTGTTTGGAAATGGTTTACAAAGTTTTGAAAGATTCAAATTTTTATAAACAAATTATGTTCTTGAATGAATTAACCTTCTAAACTAACGAAGTGATTTCATCTCAATATTGCCAACATTTCTAGAGTAAGACAAATCCAAACTTCAGAATTTCTTGTCACAGACAATATTTAAAAAAGTTAATTATTGGTCTATATTTTTTTGATCAAAATTTAAACCGTAATTTATAGTGGAATTGCTGCAAAAATTTTTAACTGATAAACTCGATGAATTGTCTTTAAACTAGCAAATAAAAATGTTTTTCCAGCACGATGAGTGCTCTGCTCATTATGCCGGCATTGTTTGCCAGTGGCTCACTACAGAGTTCTATGATAACTGAACAAGAAGAGATGATAGCATTTTATGGTTACTGAGAAGTCCTGATCTCACAAAATTAGACTTTTATCTGTCGAGTCGTTCAAAACAAATTATGTATAGTGAGCCACTAGACAATGATGTAGAGCAATTAAAAAATAGGATACAAAATGTAGTCCAGTTCTTATCAATCTTAGAAATAAGAGGCAGTTTTAATGAATTTAGAACTTGCATTATTTAAATAGAAAATTAATAGTTTAGCTTTTTAAGAATTTTATTTCATTTTGTTAAATTTATTTAATAAAACTAGAGCTCAATTTGAATATTTTGAAACGATATTATCTCAAGAACAGTTCGAGTTAAATAAAAAGTAATTTGTGTTTTGGGGGTTAGAAAACAAGCAGAGCAAACCAACAAAAGTAAAATTTTCTAAAAAATCAAAAATAATAAATATTTTCTTCTTTTAAAGTCAATCCAGGGACATACTGTATATTATGGCTCTCTCTAAAAAACGAGTGTAAGAATGAAAAACTGAAAATGACACTGGCTGGGCACCATAATCTAGGAAGCCGTGTATATGCATTATTAAAAGAGAAAACTGAAATTGTTGACAAGAACATGACAGCAAACTTAGGTTAGCAGTAACATACCTCAATAACGCACGTGTACATTAGTTCCAAATTTTGGGTACAGAGTTTTTATCGCATTTTTGATTTTTTAGTAGTAAACAAAATAAAAATTGACAATAAAAATATACATTATGTATAACTATTTTTCTTACAACAATAGCTGTTGTGACAGACCTCTTAAGCTTTGATTTAAAGCTGTTTTTGACGTTCATTTGCAGCCAGTTAGGTGTCACTCCTTAAATTTTAAATGTTTAGTCAAATTTTCGTCTTTATATGCATCAACTATACTTTCCTGTCATTTTAATAATTTAGTTTTTTTTAAATCACTCGATATATTTGTTTTTAAAAAAACTAATTTGATTTTAATTATATAAAATCTAAACAAATAAATATATAATTGTTTATTAGAAATATTAATTATCATTTTGAACGCAGACTGAATAATTAGCAGCACCTAGTAAATTGCGATTGCAAAATGCAATATTGATCAAACAGAAAATTGCTTATGATGTGTTGCAGGTACTTATCGCAACTTGAAACATCCATTAATTACCAAATAATCTGTTTAAATGGTACAAAATCAATAAACTGTTACGAAAAGTAAACATTTTGGAATAGAAACTTGTAGTTTTATAAATTAATTATACAAAAATTGAGGCACTAAAAACTGAGTTTTTAAAAGAGGAATTTTTTTTCGAAATTATTTTTTTATTTTATTGTCCTCATGCCGGTGTAACGTTAATAATAATAATATATTTATTTATGTTTATACATGGAATGCTTACACACGTCATATAAAAAAAGGATTAAGAAAAAATTAGGGATCTACCTAACTTTACCCGAAACTTTATAGGCGTTTTTCACAAAACTACATTTTTCAAAATGTTTTTCATGATTTCTTAGGTTCTACTTAACCGATTTACTTGAAATTTGGTGTGAGTGTTATCATTACATGTCTCTATCGTACTAACTATTATTATAACAAAATAAAAATGTCTACTACTTATAAAAAATTTGGAAAAAACAAAAAAATTTGCCAAAAATTTGTCTTTTTTTTCAGACGGCTGGAATTCAGCAAAAAAAAATTTTTACACTTTTTCTTAGTTAGTACGATAACAGCATTTATCTAAATTAATAATCTTTTTATTTTTTTTGTTTCGGATCATTAGAAGGGTTGCAATCGTGACAAACTTGGCGCGCCATTTTTTTTTTCAATCTCAATGTCAATTATTAATTAGGTAAATTATTAATTATCTTAACTAATAATCATCAATTTATTAACTTCTTTATCAATTTAAAGCATCAATCATCTTGTTATTTTTCAATTTTGACATTTGACAACCAACAAACGTCATTTATTGCATTCAGATCCATAGGCGGCTCGTGTTATAAAATAAAATTTTAAATGAAATTTTAAATTTTTTAAAAGAATAATTATATTTAGTAAATCAATTGATTATAATATATTTTATTATTATATAACATATGTATAAGTAGCCGTATAGACAGACACAGTGTGCTATCTAACAAAGAGTGCTGTAAGGTGCGTGAGTTTATATAATAATGTTGGCGGATAACAAAGTTATCTCTTCGGCTCTCGCTCGGCCACCAACATAACCAACCTCCACGATTAGTCAAAAACAACTACTTCGCGGACTAATACCTCGACTGACATTGAATTACATCACCTAATCACCCAACCAGCAACACATTGAAAGACAGTGTAACCTGAACTAGCAAAGGTGTTCCAATCAAACAACGTCGAGAAACTGTATACCGGTTTCGAGGTTTTTGCCCCTCATCAGTGCTCACCTCTTGCTACCTTCCAGCACTCTTCGTTAGATGACACACTCTATACGACTACTAGCCGGACTTTGCTCGATTGAAACACCTTTGATACGTATGTTTTAATAAATAAACCGTGATTTAACATGTAAGACTCTTTAAAATTTAGCTTAGATGAACTGTTTATGTATAATTTCAACTCCAACTAAAAGAAACCTAATTTCGACCGTTTCTAGAGATACACAAAGGTGCGATTTTCGACTACTTGGAGACATTTTTTCTTCTTTTAAAGTCGATACTGTAGTTTGAGAATAACAAAAATTGAAATTATCGATTACTAAATAGTGTATTAATTGAAATCGACCGACTATTATTAGCAGAATTCAACCGATTATTATTAGTCATTTCTAGACAACAATCAGTGAATGTCTAATATACGAAAAACTTACTGTAGTGGCTAGCTGCGACTTTTTTTTTAATGAATTTTTTTTTATTTTCTTTATTAATTAATCGTTGTGATTTTAGAATTAAAGTTTGTTAAAATTTTAAAACACTCTCTGTATAAAAAAATTAATAACATTTATTAAAATGTTTATAAATGTTTATTGAAATACTTTTCTAATAAATAAATTCGTTAAATAAATATAGTATCTCATGAAATGTTTTAAATCCCGCAGCGTTTCACATCGAGCTCGCTAAATATTAATGAAGCATCTGACAGTTTCAAAGACCACAATTCCAATAAATGATTGATAAATGTTAAAATTAATGAGAATTAGTTACATTTGTAAAATAATTTTCGAAAATCTCCCGTCTCTAAATTCCCCAAGCCTTGAATAATTCCTCTCATAATCCCACTCGCCCTCTATTTACCGTCGGCGGTAAATCCGGCTTAAAAAAACTCGCTCGGCCGCCGCCACCGCCCCGCGCCTGAAAAATGCACACTACTTGATGTGTTTAACCCGGCCATTAGGGTTTGTGTGATACCTCAAACACACCGCTCGTGGATCGATCTGCCCCCGCCGCCACTACCGCCGAAAAAATGACGAGACGTTCGCGTGCCGCACCTCACCGCACGAGTGGAGCGTCACGCGAACGCCGCCGCCGGCCGCCACCGGCTGGTACGCGGTCAGGTCCCCGGTTAGCCGCTTTTAAGCCGCCACCTCCGGCATTCGCCACATCGTGTGAGTGCTAACTGCCGGACCAAAACCACCCACCCAAAATCTAATTACATGCAAAATGTTACAGGAAAGAGCTTCACACTTACCATTATGGTATCTACAAGTCCACCACAGGTCGCTACGTATAATAAAGCCATCAAGGTCACGGTTGATGGACCCAGGGAACCCAGATCCAAGACGAGTGAGTAAAGGGTTTTACAGGAATTTAGGGACGAAAGGGAAACTTACAAAACAAGATGCTCTTTGATAGAGACTTATATGAGATGATCGGCTTTAAATTTACTACATAAGCTGATTATTCACTAAAGCACTGATACCAATATAATAGAACAAAATTTACAAAACTAAAAGGGTTGTTCAATTTTTACTTTTATTTTGAAGCATTTCTAACACCTAAATTATTAGAGATAAATATAAAGTTTAAGGACTTTATTATACAAAATTTAATTTTCTACAACTTTTAATTACAACATTTTTTTGTAGCTTTGACCGTTAACGCATCGTTTTTAATTAAACCCAGCGTTGCACAACTTTTTTTTTTTTTTGAAATAATTTTATTTTAAGTAGTTTTGTATGTGGTGGGTCTCATTGCGGGTCATTGTCTCATTCCAAATTTTTTTTGTTTTCGTCGGGTGTGAACCAATATTTTTCCGCCTTTTAAGTCGGCAATTAAGTCGGTGCGCGTCTTTGAAAGTGATCCACAAAAGCCTGCTGGAACTCCTCGAATGTTTACATTGGCATCATCCAGCATCCCATAAAATTTTTTATCGCGTGTGGGCTCCACCCGCCGCCACCTCCCTGTCACATCCAGAAAATCGTCCCCCTTTTGCAATAAACAGCATTAAAATTACACAATAGCTGCGACACATAATCAACCATGTAAAATAATTACGGCAGGAAACGTTTCGCAGGAAATAATTACATTTCCTGCGAGTATATATTAATTAACGTCTGCAGCAGTTGGTATCAGCAGGAGGTGACGGAGCTGAAGCAGGACAGGGAGATCACCGCGACAGCTGGACACTTTCCTCTCCTGACATGTATTAGAAAAGGGGGAAGACTGAGAAAAAGGACACTTGACGGTTTTTCCACTGAAAGGTTTTTCCTGCAACAGCAGGACGAAAAAGTTTAATTATAACCGGAATTTTTTTTCACCTGTTGCGTTTCAAAGTTTCTTATTTACTCTTTGAAATTCCTTAAAACTTAAATAACTCTGTTTTGTCTAGTCAGCAGGAATAAAATCGGGTGAGAGGTTTGAAGAAAAAAAGGGGTTCGAGTGAATATTCATCAGTACGAATTTGCCTAAATTCGCAAGAGCTCTAGAACTGAATTAATGAATTGAATTGGTTGATTAATTAATTAGAACCAGCTCATCTGCGCGTGTTCGGACCCTTTTCCAACTATCCTGCTGAGGATACTTCATTTACATCAATTCAAAATCATTACAATAGATCTAGCTGACTCGATAGATTTACACAAAAATATTATTCTTCTTTCGTTATAAATGGTTTGTTCTACCTTAATATTTGACTTGGGTTCATAGATTTAACACCAAATCGATACGATTATTCCTAGTTTTGAATGAAATATTCACTGTGGGGAAATTAAAGTCGTAACCGGGCGGAATTGATGCACATCGTGGTTTAAACCGCAAACACAAAACCAAAATCTAACCTAGAATACTGTCTTACTAATCGACTTTTTCATAAATTACGGAATTTTATGAGAGAAATAAGTTAATTTGAAGAGGTTAGGAATGTTTGCTGATTTCTCTAATGAGGAATTTTGAGATGAATACAAACAGTAAAGATAGATAAAGTAAATATGTAATTTCCATTAATGTTCTTGCAAATTTAGATAACTTCTCTAATTATCTTGTATACACTAGAATTGACTACTAGTGTAGAATAAAGGTAGCGAGTTTTGCTTAAAATTTTTTTAAAACATGCATTTTTGGAGAAATTGGAAGAAAAAACTACTTTATCTGCTTTTCGGGAGTATCCGTCTCGAAAATTTACAAAATTTTTAATACAATTTTTAAAAGCTTACAGCAACGATTATTACAAAAATATTTTTTTTTTTCTAACAATTATTACAAAACTGTAATTGCTATTACTGCAATGAGTTGCAAAAAAGAGTTTTTGAATCTTTAAAACACGTCAAAGAGCTTAAAAGACATCGATTTTGCAGCGTATTGTTGTTACAGCGTTTTATAACAGATTTTTTTAAAAAAATAATGATCTTAATTAAACATTCACATTGTATAGTAGGCAGAAGGCAGGTTGCTACGGATGTAAATTTCGTTGTTTACTGTTTTTATAAAATTACAGACTGTTAACTTGGGTTTTGTGTTTAAGTTCTGTGATAAAGGAACACAAAAATGAGCGATTCTGAATTTGATTCCGACATTGAAAATGCTGCGGAAACTGCACTAGACACGCTAGTGCCGGAAAAATCTAAGAAAATTCACACGGAAACATACAGGAAATTTGGTAGTTGCTGTGAGGGAAAAAATGTAACAAGTATTGAAGAAAAGGTACGTTTGGCTTATTTTTCGAAATTATCTTTTATGTATAAGCCGTCTACTTTATAGAGTACCTACTCATTGCTAAGAACCATGATATATCTTAACAAGAATGTGGATATCAAACCTTAACTGCATTTCTAAAAAAATGCCAGTAGGTATAAGGCTAAAAAATCTAAAATATTTACCAAGCAAGAGATAAAACGTTTTATAAAAACAGCTGATGACAAAGACTATTTATTGGCAAAAATTGTGTTAATTACTGGGATTTTTGGCGCGTTACACAGAGAAGATATTACGATTTTGACGGTGGAAGATATAGAAGATTGTACAGGTTTTATTAAAGTAAAGACACCGAATACCAAAACAAAAATTTGACAAATGCTTACAATAACTGAAGGATTTGTAAATAAAATTAGTTTCTTAGAAATTTTCTGCAAATACGCACAGCTTCGACCTTCTCATACTAAACATCAGAGATTCTTCTTAACCAATAGAAATTCTGGATGCTGTACACTACCCGTTGGCATAAATCCTGTTAGAGGTATTCCTAAAAAAATTGCAGAATGTCTCGGCTTTCTAAATGCAAAAGAATATACCGGGCATTGCTTTCGCCGTTGTTTAGCAACATTCTTAGCACCTTAGCAGACTCTAAAACTGATATTACATTACTCAAAAGACATGGAGGATTGCGATCGAGTTCTGTTGCGGAAAGTTACATAGAAAATTCTGTGAAAGCAAAAACGCAATTTCGATAAAAAATATGGAAAAAGAAGAAACTGTTTCAAAGAAAAGAAAGATCTGTGACAAGAATAGCAATTCTAAAGTGGCGTCCACAAGTACTGTTTCCACTTGTATTAAAGTTTAGGAAGGAAATTTGAAATCAGTTCTAAATTTAAAATAAATAGACAGTCTGTTACTGTTATTTACAAATAACAGTTATAAAATAACAGATAAAAAATAACAATTTATTCTACACTCAACCGCAAAATTAACCGGACACTTGATTTCTCTTGATTGTACCGTAAATTTGCGAAAACGCTCTCTACATTGCTTTTATATGGCTACACATAAAAAACAACTAAAAGAAAGGATATTCAAGTTTTTTGGGTTAACCCCTATCACGCAGATTATTTTTTGTACCTATTTTCTTAGGCGGATTCCAATCAGAAAGGTTTTGGTTTACACGTCTGTCAAATTTGTGTCGATAGCTGGTTCTGGTTTGTTTAATTTGACTTTTTTGGGAAGAGATTTGTTGTAGAAGCGATTCATATTGTAATGAGTCCCGAAAAACCTGCCCAGGCTGTTGCGTTACACAATGATGGACGCAGCATACGATTTATTGCAAATGTGCTTGGCTTTCCTAAAAGCAGGGTATCCAAGATTCAGGGCAACTTGTTCCTATTCCAAAAGCCCTGGACAAGGCAGAAAACGAGTAACAAATGAAGTGGAAGACCGATTTCTTCGATTGCAAATGCTGCGAGAACGGACTCTTCCTGCTACAGCTTTGGCCAGGAGACTGGCGGATGTTCACTGAACCATGTTTTCTCCTGATACTGTTTTAAGAAGGTTGAAGGAAAACAATTTGACATTACATTCATCTGCTACTGGCCCTAAGTTGAATGCAGAGCATCGCAGACAGCAATTGGAATTTGCGCGAAATCCTGTTGATTGGAAGATGAACGAATGGGGCTCCGTTGTCTTTACGGATGAGTCGCATTTCACTAGGTATTCACCTGATCGTCGTCAACGAGTATTTAGACGCCCGGGGGAACGGTATGCCCAGTGTTGCTTTGCGCCTAGAGTAGCATTTGGTGGTGGAGGTGTAATGGTATGGAGAGGGATTTCTTTGGAGACTCATACAGCTCTTGTAACGGTGCGGAGAGGTAGCATTAACACTGACTGGTACATTAGGGAGTGTTTACAAGAGCATGTGGTTCCTTTTGAACCAATTGTAAGGGAAGAGTTTCTCTTAATGCACGACAATGGGCGTCCTCACACAGCCCAGATTACGCGTCAGTACCTTCACGACGTTAATGTTCAGGTGCTAAGGTGGCCACCCATAAGCCCTGACCTAAACCCCATTGAGCACATATGGGACAACCTGGAGAAAAGGATTAGGCAGAACTACGGCGAGTTTCATACAACAGTTGAGCTGGAACAGGCGTTGCTGAATAAGCGGGAGTTAATAGCCCAAGATGAGATCGCAGACTTGATTGCAAGTATGCCTCGACGAATAAGAGCTGTAATTCAAGCGCGAGGAGGAAATACTCGCTACTGAAACCATTTTTTTGCAGTTTTCTTAATTTTGTTTTGCTTTGTTTTGATATTTAAAGTCAAATTTTGGTTTAATTTGTAAATAAATATTTATTTTTGAAAAATTTTCGTCACTGAAATTTTTCCAAAAAACTTAGTGTCCGGTTAATTTTGGGTCGAGTGTATTTAGTTAAGTGCACTAAAGTCATCTTCAGAGGCTTATTGCTAATTTTTATACCTTGCAGTGCACTAAGATCGAATTAATAAAACAGTTATTTATTTATTTTTTTTGTTAAAAAACTAAAACAGTTGTATTCAACGTAATTTTCTCTAAGATAGAGCAACATTTTATTTAAATAGCCGTCAAAGTCTCAATTGCAACTAAAAATAGCTTAGATAGTAGAATATAATCCTCGGAGCGTGTTTAGAAGGACCCTCTCGGTACACGCGATCCTCCTCCAAAGTGTATCCTTTTAAGGTTGAAGCGAACTAATATTGCAGCAAGTTTGTAGCAATTCAGAACAAACTGGCACAAAGTTGTGCCAAGTTGCTATCTGGCGTACAAGTCTTGTGGTTTCTTAATGCTCCACACGACGGCTGCTGCCAGGAGCTCTATGATTTATACTGCATCTTCTCGTCTTTCCCTCAACAACAAAAAAATATTATTTTTTTTCTAAACAATTGCTTTTTATCAGTGAGGACACAAACGGTAACTGAACGGCATAGCTAGACGCTTGAGTAGTGAAATTTACGTGTTTAAAACGTTTGTTTTACGTTTAAATTTTGACAATTTTTAATGATTTTTATTTTGATTCTTGACGTTAAAATTTGGTTGTTTTAGAATCGTTTATTAAACGTAAAGAGATTAAAGAAATGGTTAGTGTACTTACTTATAAATACAAAAAAAAAATGGTTAATTAAAAATTGTTATAAAAAATGGTTAATTACTGTTATTACCCTGTTAAAATTCCCTTTTTCCAACTTCAACTTAGAGCAGGACAGTACTCAGTTTTAATCTAGTGCTTTCTCTTTTAGGGCAGCAGCAGCAATTTCATTTTGCTTTCGGTCAACGGCCGTTTCCTTTCGCCGCATCGGATCCTTTGTCGGGTTTCAGAATGCCGCCGATTGGAAATTGCAATAGTAAGTCGAAGTATTTATTAGTTTTTTTAGGGTTAAAATTGAGGAGAGAGAGAAGCAAAAGTGCTAAATACTTGAAATTCAAATCATTTAGTTTGTTTGCATTTTCTGTTTACAGCTGGTAATGAATGAGTTTTTGTTTTCATTCGGAGAGCTTTTCCCAGTGGAATAATAAAAGGGGTGGCCGGAAATGAGATCGTAAGATTTAGTAGATTCTGTTTGGCGGTAGGCGACTACAAACTCTCGTACTCTCACACAACACGATTATAATTAAAAACAATTACTGAAAAAAAAAAATGGAGCACAGACAGTGGAATTAAATTGTGTGGAGATTCGGAGAGATAATGAAAAATACAAAATTGCTGTTTTTATTTTTTAAAAGACGATAATGAATGCAAAATTTCTAAATAAAATAAAACATAATTTGCGTCTATATGAAAGATTTTATAAAATTTCTAGAAAAAGAAGTAGCAAGAAGTTTTAGTAGAAAAAACTCAGACCTATAAAATCGTTTCAGTAATGCGATTGTAACAAAGATAAAAAATAATAATCTATCACTAGTTAGTTAATGCTTGAAATAACAGTTATATTTTAAGCAAGTCTGTTACATAAATAACAGTTATAAATTAACAGATAAAATATAACAATCTACCACAAATTAGATGCCTAAAATGACTGTCATTTAAAATAAACAGCTATTTTTAAAGGAAAGTAAGTAACTTGTAATGTTTGAAATAACAGTTTAGACTGAGAATAACTGTTTTTCAAGAGGAATAACAAACAGTCTGTTACTGTTATTTACAAGTAATAGTTATAAAATAACATATAAAAAAATAATAACTGTTTTTTGAAAAACAGCTTTCTTAAAATAACAGTTACTGTTGAAAAGGTAGTCAAAATTTTTGAAATAACTGTTTTTCTGAGAGTTACTGCTTTTCATAAATAACAGTTATAAAATAACAGATAAAAAATTACAATTTATAACTGGATAGATGCTTAAAATAATAGTTAATTATAGAAAATAAATATTTTTAAAATAACTGTTATTGTTGAAGTAATAGACGTAATTTTGTAACTAATAGATTTGTCTAAAAATAACAGAATTACAAACAGTCCGTTACTGTTATTAACAAATAATAATTGTAAAATAACAGATATTCTATAACAATCTTTTACAAGTTAGTTATATAAATTAATAGTTATTTTTAAAATATCAGTTTAGTTTAAAAGTAACTGTTAAAAAGCTAAAAACTAAATATTTTTTTAAGCAAAATGACAGTTTGTTACTGGTACATAAATAACAGTTATAAAATAACTGATATTAAATAACAATCTAACACTAAATTGCTTAAAATAATATTTATTTTTGAAAAAAAAAAACAGTTATTTTGAAAACAATCGTAATATTTAAAATAACAGTTAGACTAAAAATAATTGTTTTTTTAAGTGGAATAACAAACAGTTTGTCACTGTTATTTGCAAATAACAGATATAAAATAACGGATAAACGAGTAACAACCCAACACTAGTTAGTTGCTTGAAATTTTTTTAAATAACTTTACTAAAAATAACTGTTTTTGAAAAAAACAGCTTTCTTACAATAACAGTTACTGTTCAAGGAGTAGTCGAAATGTTTGAAATAACAGTTTTGACTTAAAATAACTGTTATTCTGAGAGTTACTGTTTCATAAATAACAGTTATAAAATAACAGTTAAAAAATTACTATTTATAACTAGCTAGACGCTTAAAATAATAATTATTTATAGAAAACAATTATTTTAAAAATAACAGTTAATGTTGAAGTAACATTTGTAATTTTGAAACTCATAGATTAGACTAAAAATAACAGAATTACAAACAGTATTTATAAATAACAGTTGTAAAATAACAGATATTAAATACCAATCTAGCACTAGTTAATTGCTTAAAATATTACTTGTTTTTTTAAAAAGCTGTTATTCTTAAAATAAAATTTATTTTTGAAAAAAAACAGTTATTTTGAAAATAACTGTTTTTGTTATTTGAAATAATTGTTTCTGTTGAAAATAATAGTCGTAATTTTTGAAGTAACAGTTTTCACTGAGAATAACTGTTTTTTAAAGTGAATAACAGTTTGTTACTGTAATTTATAAATAACAGTTTTAAAATACTAAATAAAATGTAACAATCCAAGTAACAACTATCTTAAAAATAACAGTTTTGGTTGAAATAATAATTGTAGTTTTTAAAATAACAGTTTCGACTAAAAATAACTATTTTTTCAAGTGGAATAACAAACAGTTTGTTACTGTTATTTACAAAAAACAGTTATAGAATAACGGATAAAAGGGTAACAGTCTAAGATTAGTAAGTTGCTTAAAATAATATCTTTAAAAAACCATTGTTCTAAAGATTATAATCTTTTCCGAAAATAACAGTTTTTCTTTTAACAATTTAGACCAAAAATAACTGTTTTAAGGGAATAACAAACAGTTCGTTACTGTTACTTACAAATAACAATTATAAAATAACAGATAAACGAGTAACATCCCAACACTAGTTAGTGGCTTAAATTTTTTTTTAATAGTTTTTCTAAAACTAATAACTGTTTTTGAAAAACAGCTTTTTGTTAAAATAACAGTTACTGTTTAAAAAGTAGTCGAAATTTTTGACATAACAGTTTTGACTTAAAATAACTGTTATTCTGAGAGTTACTGTTTCATAAATAACAGTTATAAAATAACAGTTAAAAAATTACAATTTATAACTAACTAGATGCTTAAAATAATAATTATTTATAGAAAATAACAGTTATTGTTGAAGTAACAAAAGTAATTTTGAAACTAATAGATTAGACTAAAAATAACAGAATTACAAACAGTATTTATAAATAACAGTTATAAAATAACAGATATTAAATACCAATCTAACACTAGTTAATTGCTTAAAATATTATTAATTTTTTAAGAAAGCTGTTATTCTTAAAATAAAAGTTATTTTTGAAAAAAAAACAGTTATTTTAAAAATAATTGTTTCTGTTGGAAATAATAGTCGTAATTTTTGAAGTAACAGTTTACACTGAGAATAACTGTTTTTTAAAGTGAATAACAGTTTGTTGCTGTAATTTACAAATAACAGTTCTAAAATACCGAATAAAATGTAACAATCCAAGTAACAACTATCTTGAAAATAACAGTTTTGGTTGAAATAATAATTGTAGTTTTTAAAATAACAGTTTCGACTAAAAATAACTATTTTTTCAAGTTGAATAACAAACAGTTCGTTACTGTTATTTGTAAATTTTTACTGTTACTGTTATTTACAAAAAATAGTTATAAAATAACAGATAAAAGGGTAACAGTTTAAGATTAGTAAGTTGCTTAAAGTAATATCTTAAAAAAACAGTTGCTTTAAAAATTCTAATCTTCTTCGAAAATAACAGTTTTTCTTTTAACAATTTATACAGAAAATAACTGATTTAAGCAGAATAACAAACAGTCAGTTACTGTTACTTACAAATAACAGTTATAAAATGACAGATAAAAAAGTATCAACCTAACAAATTAGTTGCTTGAAATTTTTTAATAGCTCTTCTAAATATAATAACTATTTTTGAAAAACAGTTTTCTTAAAATAACAATGACTGTTGAAAGAGTAATAACAGTTTTAACTTAAAATAACTGTTTTTATGAGAGAAATAACAAACTGTTAACTGTTTTATAAATAACAGTTATAAAATAACAGATAAAAACTTGCAATTGATAACTAGGTAACTGCTGTAAATAATAATTAAATAATAAATAACAGTTTTTACTAATTAGTTGCTTGAAATAATAGTTATTTATAAAAATATTCTTAAAATAACAGTTATTGCTAAATAATAGCTGTAATTTTTCAACAAATAGTTTAGACTAATAATAACTGTTATTTTTTAAAGAGAAGTAACAGTTTGTTACTGTTTTATTTCAATAACAGTTATAAAATAACAGATAAAAAAAATAACATCATTAATTACTTTGAATTTGAAACTAAATATTTTTGTGTTAAAATATCGTCTTTCGTTAAATACAATCTGTCCCCAATGTCAAAAATAAATTGGTATGTTAATGTATCTGGTGCAGTATTGATGTCGAGTGTACTTTGTTCATGTGTATAATATAGTTGATGAGCATATCGACCGTGCCACCCGCAGTTCTGTCATCCCTCAACTCGAGCTATCGTTTTTATAAAACCTATCAGAGCTGTGTTTTGTCCACATGTTATTGAATCCATTCGAGGCCACAAAAACGAATTAATTGCTTTTTGCTTTACTTTTCAAACTGTTTGTTTTGTTAACGGTATTGGAACTCGCGCAAATTATTCACAAATATTCTCCACTCTAGATAACGAGTCTTCATTTAAAAAAGTTGCCAAGAGTGACGTGACAAAACAAAAACACTGACTCTTCTTCAAGAATCTTGTTTTGTGCTCCATCGAATAGATTCACTCGCCTTCAACCTTTCTACCACTTCGAAAAAAAAAAAATTTCTACTATAAACTTCTGATGCTTTTAAGTGTAATTATCCATTATTTACTACATTGTCTTTTATCAAAATTTTATAGCTCTCTTGACAGTTTTTTTAAATGAACACCTTTTACTTCATTGTAGGAGTGTGCTGCTATTTAAATTTTTTCTAGATATGCCTCAGTTTGGATTGAGCACTACGAACTCGCATTGGGGGTATGGTACAGGGGCGTATTCGCCTTATTTCACCCCTAGTACGCTGGGATCGTGTGCGGCTCCCACAGCCTCGCAGTTTAATACTCCAGCTTTGGGATTCTCTGGGAGTACACCGGATCAATCCTCTACTCAAGACGCTTTTGGGTCAACGTCCAATGTTAGCTCATGTGAGTATGTTGACAAGGATTATGATTTTTTATTATTCTTATTATTATTTTTCAGTTTTACTTCTTTACATTTCTTTATTATTTTACTTTTCTATTTTTTTTCAATTTCGGAAATTTATTTATAATTTGATAAATCGGAGGAGAATTGACAATTCTAGAGACAAATTCACAAAAATAAAAAAACTTTTTTTTAACTTGAGAATTTTTTTCTCGAAGACGCGTAGAAGTATAGAATTAGGGTTTTTAGAAATCGATAGAGCAATTCAAAATCTGTAAGTTAAGTAAATTTCATAGAGTAAATATAGTTTGTTTGGAAGTTACGCAGGGTAGAAGACGTGGTGTCTCAAAGCAACAATTTGGGGAGACTAAAATCAATTTTTTGAGAATTTTAATTATTTCTGCTACTAAAAATTTTGAAAAAATTTATCTAAGCCAATTTAAATCCTTTAAATCTATTTTTGGACTTAAATTTAAGATCGGAGAAAAATTGACGATTCTAGAGACAAATTTACAAAAATAAAAAAACTTTTTTTAATTTAAGAATTTTTTTCTCGAAAACGCGTAGAGGTATAGAATTAGGGTTTTTAGAAATCGACAGAGCAGTTCAAAGCCTGTAAGTGTAGTAAGTTTCATAGAGTAAATGCAGTTCGTTTGGATGTTACGCAGGCTGGAAGACAATGGTGTCTCAGAACAACAATTTGGAGGGGTAAAATTAATTTTTTGAAAATTTTAATTATTTCTGCCCTTTATGCATCATTTTGTCATACATATTTGTTAGCAAAATGTTAGATATAACTATTCCAGTAATTTTAGGCCTATTTAAATTTTTTTTTAAATCGACCAATTTCAAAAATTTCCAATAAATGACATTTTTGGAAAAGTTTTCAAAAAATTTTAAGAAAATTTATTTAAAACAGTTTAGACCTTCTGAATTCATTTTTAGACTCAGATTTAAAATCAGAGGAGAACTGACGATTCTAGAGACAAATTTACAGAAGTAAAAAAACTATTTTTTTAATTTGAATTTTTTTTCCCAAAAAGGTGTAGAAATATAGAAGTGGGGTTTTTATAAATCTAAAGAGCAATTCAAAAGCTAGAAGAGTAGTGAATTTCATGGGGCAAATGCAGTTCGTTTAGAAGTTATAAAGGCAGGAAGACTATGGTGTCTCGAAACAACAAATTGGGGGGTTAAAATCAGTTTTTTGAAAATTTTAATTATTTCTAACTCTTTTGCGTTAAATCATAGTAGATATTTGTAATTAAAAAGTCAGGTATGTTTTTTCCAACGGTTGTTAATTTTAAAATTTTGAAAAATCGACGAATTCAGGGGTTTACCAAAAAAAAAATATATTTTAAAAAAAATTTAAAAAATTTTGAAAAAATTATTTGAGCTAACTTGAGTCTCTCAAATCTATTTCTGCAGTCAGATATAAAATCGGAGAAAAATTGACAATTCTAGAGACAAGTTTATAGAAGTAAAAAATTACTCTTTTATTTTAGAAATTTTTTTCTTGAAAACGCAAAGAGATATAAGACTGAAGGTTTTAGAAATTGATAGAACGGTTTAAAATTTATAAATAGACAAAATTTTATAGAAAAAAGGGCGTTTATTCAAAAGTTATGAAAGTAGAAAGACAATAATGTTTTCAAAAAAAATTTTTTTTTGCTAAATTAGTTAATTTTTACAACAAAATCGTAATCACTTTTTTCAAATACATGAAAATATTTAATTTTATGTAAGTTTGTCTAATACTGTCTAAATATATAGTTAATTTGTCTATAAATATTTTAGCATTTTAATTTAATAGTTGGTAATATTATATTCGCCATTTTAAATTTGTTTGCTCTCATTAAGAAATTGTTATCACTGAAATTAATTTTGTCAAAAAGTAAAAGCTAGAGAGAAGAATAAATGAGTCTATAACTACTAGATCTGTCAGTAGAAAACGCAGAACTGAGTTTAAAATCTCTATTGTATAACAAGAGCTGCTAGACTTAGATCTTTTATTGTCCACAGAGCAGTCAGGCCCGGATCTTTTGTTCTTTTGTTTTCTTTTGTTTAGAAGTTTTTTTATTAATTTTTTCAATCAAGTATTGAGACTGTTATCTGTTTTTTCTTGTAGATTGTTTCAAAATTCTTTTTACTTTCAGTAGTCTTTAAAATATTATTTTACAGTCTCTTGTTATTAATTATTTGATGCTATCTCTTGTCTTGTCTGTTTATTATTGTCTAAAATGTGCCAATTATTTTTTTTTTTTTTTGGACTCAGTCCAATAAACAAACAAATTTTTGTTTTGTTTATGTCTGTCAGTCATAAAACCATTTTCATATTTTCAAATTCTTGCGGTTTTTTATGTTTTTGTAATTCTTGTTTATTATTTTCCAGTATTACCTGACACCGCATCGACAGACCTAGACCAGCACCTGGGTCTCGTCTCCTCGCAACCCCACACGACCCATTCCCAAACCACCCACACCTCCTCTCTCCTCGTCCCTCGTTACTCCACAAACCACACCGATTTCGGTCTTTCCGGCCCTCGTTCCCTCTCGGATAACTCCAGTGCTGCTGAAAGTCCCGTCCAAGACGACCTCCTCTCCAGCCAGCCGCTCGTCAATCACACCAACTTCCACCAGAACATGACGACGTCGTCATACCCAACCAGCAACTGCAACAACTCCATCTATCCGGTGCTGCCTGCCAGTCTCCTCTACTCCCAGCTCTATTCAGCGGCGAACCAGAGTCACAACTTCCATTCGCTTCACTCGCACACCACCCAGAGCCACAATGACCTTCAAACAGTCATGGATCAGCTGTCCACCACCAACCAGAGGCAGATGAACGGCAGCACGGATCTCATCTTGAGTAATAATGGAACGTGTGCGGCGGCGGCAGCGAGGCAAGAAGACGGCCGCTTGACGAGTAATGGGGGGCAGAGAGGGCCAGGACAGAGTAGTGATGCGGTGGTATGGAGGCCGTATTGAGTGAACGATATGTGATTTTTGTGCAATATTGGTTCGGTGGGACTTGAGGGGTGTGTTTCCGCAGGAATTTCGAATTTTACGTATTTAGGTAGGGTAGGTAATGTGCAATATTTTTTTTTACTTTTACTACATTTATGTGTGCTCGAAGGACCGTACTAAATAAAAAAAATAAAATAGTGACGTATCTAAGTAAATTATGAAATTTTCAAGCGAAGTATTTTGAAATTTTGGCTAATAAATGTCTCAATTGTTACATCGAGTGGACTAAAAAAATCTTTTTAAGCAGAATTTGAAAAACAGTTGTCACATAAACTATAAATTGTGATTTCTTACTTAAAAAAAAATTTTGAAACACGACGCTCAGCAGAGTATTTCAATAATTTGTATTAAATTTTTTGGTTACTACTTTTCTAGTCAGCAAAAATCTCAATTTATTTTCTAGTCTATGTCAAAAACTGACAGTAACGTTGTCAAAAATACTAACTTAGATAGTATTCCAGAAATCTATAATTGACAATACAATATTTCTATTTTTTATTACAGTTTTATTTTAATAATAGTCAGACAAGAAAAGCCATTTATGTGTTTTCTTGTTAATTTTTGAATTTGTTATAAAATACTTTTTAAATTTCAGAAAACACTTTTTTCTTTTTCTTTCTATTTGTCTTTTTTTTCCGATTGTCTTAATGAGTTAGTTGTCCTTTATCCTAAAAATACATAAATTCGATTCTTGGACTTATGTAAAAAGCTCATGTCAAAACTACATTTGTCTCAAAACTCTGTTTTTTATGAATTTTTGTGTTTGGTAGTATTTTTACTAACAACGTTAGGTGGCGTTAATGAGCAACTTGTCTAAAATTAGTTACTTTAACTTTGTCAGGTTAAACTGTTGGCATACCTGGCGTTCTAGTATTAACTCAACTAGTTATTAATGACAGAAAATCGAAGCAATTTATTGCAAAATTTGTTGTTGTTTCAACAAAAAACCATAGAGAATAACAAAAATAACAACTGACAGCTGAGACACAGAGTTGCCAACTTGGGAGATTTTTCTCTAAATTGAGAAGAAGAAGAGAATGTTGAGAGGGGAAATCTCTGTAGGGGATTTTTTAGGGTATTTTTAACTACTACAAATTACCAAAAAAATGTAAAATTGTTAATTTTTTATTGCCAACTTAAACAGCATTACTTGATCACAGTGTAATTCACATTTATCATTTATT
The DNA here is from genome assembly GCA_029207805.1 of Tribolium confusum. NCBI lineage: Eukaryota > Metazoa > Arthropoda > Insecta > Coleoptera > Tenebrionidae > Tribolium > Tribolium confusum. The sequence continues at coordinate 1,462,501 of JALGAY010000007.1, read as the reverse complement.
TGAAAAGTGATTTATTATCTACTCATTAGAAATAAATTAAAAATTGTGTGTTGAAAAAACCTTTTTTTTTTTACTTTGTGGTTGTAGTCCTTTTCAAAATAAAGTATGTTTTTAGCGAATTTAGCTAGATTTAGGACATTTTGACCCATTATATCGGGGAAATCATCGTCAATGGGTTGGCAACACTGCTGAGACAGTTAATACAGTCGGTAAAACAGGACGCAATAAACATTGTTTTATATAAATGTTGGCGCCATTAATTAAAAAACATTTTGTATAAACAAATAAAGTATGGTTTTTTTACTAAAAATTTTTGTATCAGTATTTTGTTTGTTTCACTTAAATATTTTAGACAAAAAATCGAAGCAATTTATTGCAAAATCCATTGTTGTTTTAACCAGAATAACACAAAAATTACAAAAATAGCAACTGACAGCTGAGACAGTTAACACAGTCGGTAAAACAGGACGCAAGAAACGTTTTATTTAAATTCTACTTTTATTAATTAAACAAAATTTTGTATAAACAAATTAAGTACGGTTTCCTACGAAAAAAGATCTTTGAAGTAAAGTATTAAAAACCTAAAAAAAATTAACCCAACTTTTTTATTATTATTTTTTCTATAAGAGAGGTTATGTTTAACGACTTTTTTAACCTGACTTGACCTGACTTGATGTAACCTGACTTGACCCGACTTATAATTCTAACGTAGTAACTCACTAATACATCTATTTTTATTATTTTATTCCTTTTATCATTATTCTCTTTTATCTTTGTATTTCATTATTTTTTAATACTTTCGGAATTGATTTAATATTAATAAAATATTAATCCTACTTGAAGATGGTCTTTGATAGGTCGAAACAGCTGTAGCAAAATTAATCTAATAAATTAGAGAAATTAAAAACCTAATCGAATTTTTTTATTTAATATGTAATACAGTATGGCTTAAAAATGTAGCTCTTTTAAAAGAAAAAACCGAATTGTAATTATTTTCTTTAACTTTATTTAGTCAAATAAAAAATTAAATTAATTATTTTAAGAGTGATTAATGCGACACCTAAATGCCAGAGCCTTCAAGTCACATCTACAGTTTTTACCATGACTTAACGACCATTAGTGGCCAAGACCGACGCCTTAATATCTCCTCTAAAAGCTACAGTTAGTAACAAACGCAAACAACGTTGCTTAATTCTATAGATTTAATATAATCTTTAAAGCCGGCTTTACTAAACAGCTACCTAGTTAAATAAATGTTTCTTTCATTTTTTTATGCTCATAGTTTTTTCTTATTTTATCAATAATCTTTTTGCTATTGCTATTTCTAAAAACGTTTATTATTATCTCAGATCATGTAGAAAACCAAATTATTATAATTAACTCTCTGGCTGTATCTGTTTATTGAGGATTTTGGTCACAGTGGCCAAATTTTTTGTAGCTCAACGCTTTTCTAAAGCAATTTCTCATCGATTTCTAAGACTCAATTTACGCAAATAACTGTTTAAAATTGTAAAAAATACAGAAGTAATTACTCGCATTTTGAGCAAAAAATAAAAATAATTAAAACGTTGTATGCGACTCGCCTGAAATTAGGCTGTATTAAAGCTACTACACTTGACTGGTATAACACTGTTATTAGCCAATTTTTCAAAATAATAATTATTTAAATATTTTTACACAACAACATGTTTTTGAGACACATCGTAGAGACTACTATTATAACGGGTGTCTCAAAATTAATTTACTGAAATGTAAAAAAAATTTGGAATGTCTAATTCGAACAAATTTTCTTAACGAAAATCCCGAAATTATCGTCTTAAGTCACACGTTTTACATCTGTAAAAACGACTTAATATAATTTTTTTTTGGTACACTCGTTATAAATTTATTAATTTTTAAAATAACGTAAGAAAGTGGGCTTTTGCAATCATAAAATATAAATCAGAAATCAAAACAAAGTTTTAACTAAAAAAATAAAAAAATGTAATTTTTGTGTTGTAATAATTTTGATAATTTTATTAATTAATAATAATACAGTAGTATCCAGTTATAACGAATCTTAAATAACCGGTTAAAATAATTCGTTACAATCTCATTCTACTGTAATTATTGAACGACAAAAAATAATTTAGATAGTCGAGTTAATAACATAATTTCGTAGATGTTAGTTTTCTGACGCCTATCTAAATATTTTTTTTTCTTGCTCCAGTTATAACGGATTTTAAGTGATCGGTAAAAATTCGTTACAATCTCATTCTACTGTAATTAATAGTTGAGCGACAAAATATAATTTAGGTAGTCAAGTCAATAACATAATTTTCTAAAAGTTAGTTGAGCTAAAAATGGCGTCATTCTAGATTTTCTGACGTCTACCTAAATTTTCTTTTTTCTCGCTCGTTTGATATAAATTAAGTGTTATAGTTTATGTTTGTGTTTGATTAATATTTGTTATTAAACATGATTTTTGGTAAATTAGAATAATTTATCGGTTTTAAACCGTTTGTTAGTGTAGTTATTTTATTTTTGTTATAATTGTGGGAAATTTGAGCGGTAACATACCTCTTGTTTCATTAACGATGTGCAATCGATTTGTATAAGTCTAGGTTAAGACCCTGTTGTATATCTAACACTGTATAAGTTAGAAACATGTCATGTACAGAGAAAGCCACATGTTAGCCCTTGTGACGGGTCAAATGGTGTCTGGCGATTAATAGCTTTAAGCTTGTAAAACTATCGTGTAAAATATGCTTGAATTAGCCCTCCTGTATAAAACTATTGAGTTTAAATAAATAAAAAAATTATTAAATACCTGTTATGTAAGGTTTTCTGTTGAGGAAAAAAAAATGTAAAATAAACAACAACGATAACAAATAAATATTCAAAGAATGTGTTGTGTTTTAATTCGTGATCCTTCGAACTTAAAACTATGCATTAAAATTGTTCCATAAATACTTCAGATGATTTGCTAGGGAAATTCAGGGAATTTCTCTGAGTGCTGGTGGAGTTTTCCGCGATAAAAACAAAGTGAAACATCAGAAACGAGATCCTTTTAACAAATAATGCTGCTGAACTTTTACTGAAATTGACCGCTTGTGGCGAGAAGTAGAAAAGGGACAATGAAACTCAAAGGAAAAAGAGGAATTTCAACCCTTTCAAAACTGACAGAGAAATTACTCGGAAACAATCATTTTTGAATCTTGTTTTCAACCGGCTAATGAGAGAACAAAAAATCCTCTCGGGGTTGAGAGCACGTGCTGGTGTCGAACTAAATGTCTCATTTCCACGCAGCCAGTATATTAGGTTTAATCGACATTTGGATGGCCATTATAGCCTACTAATTAGTGGTGGCAGGTGTACCGTATAGCGACCAACAGGGGCTGTAAAATCTGGATACGCAATTACATTACTATACTACCGACCGACGCGACGGGGTGAGTTACAATAGGACGATGACATTATTAACAATTTGTTTATACAACCAATATCGAGCCGAAATTAAGGTAATAATTTTTTCAAAATTATGGAATTTTTCCAATTCAGGTTTGGTTATGTTTCAAACGAAAAAAATTTTAATCTAGACTTTTACAATTTTTTTTTAATTAGTGTTTAATTTTGTCAGTTAATAATCTTTTTATAGATTATAAAGTTTTAATAATTTTTTATTTAACACACAATAGAGGGTACGTAATGTCAGTAAAAATCTGTCAAGTTATTTATGTACAAATCTACAGCGCAGCTACAGTTACAAAGCTGCTATGATAACTACAACAGCCTGTTTCTGCAGTCTTCAATTACGTCTCATAGCAGTTTTAGATGTTTTTATAGCTTTCTCTTGCAAGTTTAGATGCTGGAAAAGCTTTCCAAAACATTCTTGGTTTTCTACAATTTTTTTTAATGCTGCCACAACAGGTTTAAGTATTTTAATAAAACCCATAAATACAGTATTTTTGCTCAAAAACTTTGCTATTCAATTTACTGCAGTCACAAATTTTATTTTTTTAAAATGGTTATTATTTAGTCAGTTGTACTTCTTTGATAAGTTATAAAAAAAATTTATAATACACTAGACACAATAAAAACTACAAAATGCCAGTAAAAAAACAACCACGTTATTTATGTGTAAATCTACAGCGCAGCTACAGTAATAAAGCTGCCGTAATAACTATAACAGGTTATTTTTTAGTCTCTAATTTCTTCTAATAGCAGTGTTAAATGGCTTATATTGCCTTTCATTGCAGCTTTAGAGCTGTAACCAACTTTAAATACAGTTTTTTTTAAGAAACCTTGTTATTTATTTTACTACAGCCAATAGCCACATATTTTTTTGTTTTAAATAGTCTTTATTTAGTCAGTTTTAGCTCTTTGGTAGATGATAAAGTTTTATTTTTTTTACAATAGACAGAATAAATGCTACGTAATGTCTGTATAAAACAGTCACGTAATTTATGTGTATATCTACAGCGCAGCTACAGTTATAAAGTTGTAATACCGATAACATGTTGTTTTTGCAGTCTCTAATTTCTTCTCATAGCAGTTTTAGATGGCATTGATAGCCTTTCATTGCAGCTTTAGAGCTATAACCTAACTTTAAATACAGTACTTTTGCTCAGAAATTTTGTTATTCATTTTACTACAGCTACATTTTTTTTAATGGTCTTTATTTAGTCAGTTATAGTACTTTAGAAGGTGATAAAATTTAAATTTTTCTACAAGATAATAGACACTATAGAAGCTACATAATGTCAGTAATAAACAGACACGTTACTTATGTGCAAATCGACAGCGCAGCTACAGCAATAAAGCTGCTGTAAAAACCATAACAGATTCTTTTTGCAGTCTTTAATTACTTCTCATTGCAGTTTTATATGTTTCTATAGCCTTTCATTGCAGATATAGGTGCCGTAATAGCTTTTTAAAACATTTTACATGTTCTAGATTTTTTTTAGTGATACCATGACAGGTCTAAGTGTTCTAATAGTCTCAATTGCTTTCAAGTACTTTAATCAAAAGCAGTAACTTTAAGTAACCCAATCTTAAATAGAATAATTGACATCAGAAACCTTACTATTTATTCTACCACAGTCACACATTTTCCTTTTTTTTTTAAATGATATTTATTTAGTCAGTTACAGTCTTTTGATGGGTTATAAAATTTCAATTTTTTTTACAACACAATAGAAATTAATTCATTTCTATTATGCTATATAGAAGCTACGTAATGTAAGTAAAGAACAGTAACGGCTTTTATGTGCAAATCTACAGCCCAGCTACAGTCATAAAGCTGCTGTAGTAGTCATAGTATCGTGTTTTTGCAGCTTACAATTACATTTTATAGCAGTTTTAGATGCCTTTATAGCCCTCTATTGCAAATTTAGGTGTCGTAATAGCTTTTTAAAACACTCTTGTTGTTCTTGAATTTATTTCAGTGCTACTATGACAGGTCTAAATGTTTTAATAGCTTCCAAATACTTTAGTCATAAGCAGTAATCTTAAGTAACCTAACCTTCAAGACAGTAGTTACTCTCAGAAATCCTTCTGGCATTGCCACACATTTTAGGTTTTTTTTGTTTGCATAATAGGTTTAGATAAACCACAAATTTTCAGTGGCTTTTGGGCTAACTTTAGCAAATTTTGGGCTACAAGCGGAGTTTTGTGGATTTTATTCTCAACTCAAGTTAGTACCACAAAATAAAAATGTAAAAATCGCTACAAAAAAAATTACTCACGAAAGAAACTATAAGAAAATTTTAGATAGAGATGTTAAAAATAAAAAACCTAAAAAAAGAATTTTTGAGAGAAAGTTTTTTCTTATTTTTAAATGTATCCAGAGGCTAAACTATTATTAGAAATAAAAAATTGTTTTGCAGAATTTTTTATACAACATTTAACTGACTACATTAATATTTTTTGTAGGTTTAACCGCTTATGCAGAGTTTTATGCTAAAACCAGAGCTGAGCAAATTTTTTTTAATTTTTGACAAATATATCTACACAGTGTCTCTACTGATTTTTTTTTCTTGATATTTAAATGTTTTTATTATACTCCGTAAATTAGAAAAAGGTAGATACGTTACTTATATATAAGTCTTCAGCGCAGCTCCAGTTATAAAGTTGCCGTAGTATTTATAATAATAGTTTGTCTTTGTATTAGATACTGTCTTTATAACTTGTCTAATTACTCTAATAGCTTTCAGTTGCAGTATTAGATGTTTTTATAGCTTCTTATAGCAGGTTGAAGTGCTGTAAAAGCCTCCTCAAATACCTGCAAAACTGTCACAGCAGATTTAAATTTCTCAATAACTTCAATAACTTTTAAATACCTAAATTAAAAGCAGTAACATGTTATCTACGACTAACAGCTTTTATATTTTTGCATCTGTTCTCTTTTTCTTTATTTTAAGTATGTTTTCAGAATAACTGTTATTAGCGACCTCTATTGTTTCATTTATTTTGACAACTGATTTAAATGTGAGAATAGATAACTTTTCCACTTTCAAGATAATTTCAAAGTACTACTAAAATTAAGGATTGTTTTACTTCGAGACCATCAAGTCGTGTTCCGCAAACCGCGTAATCCATGTTTCGCAAAATACATTACGGCACAGTACGTAATCACAGTTACCTGAATAAAATAAAAACTATAGGTAACAAAACTAATTTTAACAAATTAATTAATTACTAAATAGAATTAGTTATTAAACGGATTATAAGCAGTTTGACTAGACAGACAAAACTCGATTTTTTTTATACATTTGATCTTATTAGTCATCAGTTATCAGTTTTGTAATAAATCACAAAACAAGCGTCTTGCTTACAAACATTCTTACCTAATATTTAGTTAGGTCAAAGGTGAGAGCTGAACTAAAGCTCAGTATAAATTATTGTCTCTAATTTTGTCTTCTCTAGGTTATTTCCGTAATAGTCACGTACAAACAAAATATATTTAAATGTCTTCTAAATGCTTTAGTCTAATATAAGCAACCGCTAAACCAAGTCATGGAGTCTACACATATTTCTTAGTAAATCTAGAAGTAGATTTATTGTTCCCCAAATAATTTTTAACTAAAATTTAAAGCAATTTAATTCTCCTCCGTTTTGTTGTTTTTGTGCGTTCTAAATACATGGTTTAACCGCTTTTTAAAACTGATTTTATCAGATTACTAATGAGTTGCACAAGTTGCTCATTTTACAAGCTTGAATTCGTGCTACAAAATTTCTTTTGTAAATCACATTTAACTCTTTTTTACTGTGCTGTTATTGAATGTTTTAAATCCACATTTTAACTGTTTTAAAGCTAATTTTATGAAATAAATTTTACAAGTTTTGTTGCTCATTTTACAAGCTTGAATTCGTGCTACAAAATTTCTTTTGTAAATCGCATTTAACTCTTCTCTACTGTGCTGTTATTAAGTGTTTTAAATTTACATTTTAACTGTTTTACAACTGATTTTATCAGATGAGTTTTACAAGTTTGTTGCTCATTTTACAAGCTTGACTTCGTGCTACAAGATTTCTTTTGTAAATCATATTTAACTCTTCTCTACTGTGTTGTTATTGAGTGTTTTTAGTCCACATTTTAACAGTTTTCAAGCTGATTTTATCAGATGAGTTTTACAAGTATTGTTGCTCATTTTACAAGCTTGAATTCGTGTTACAAAATTATTTTTGTAAATCACATTTAACTCTTCTCTACTGTGTTGTTATTGAGTGTTTTAAATTCACATTTTAACTGTTTTAAAACTGATTTTATCAGATGAGTTTTACAAGTTGTGTTGCTCATTTTACAAGCTTGAATTCGTGCTACAAGATTTCTTTTGTAAATCACATTTAACTCTTCTCTACTGTGTTGTTATTGAGTGTTTTAAATCCACATTTTAACTGTTTTAAAACTGATTTTATCAGATGAGTTTTACAAGTTTTGTTGCTCATTTTACAAGCTTGAATTCGTGCTACAAGATTTCTTTTGTAAATTACATTTAACTCTTTTCTACTGTGTTGTTATTGAGTGTTTTAAATCCACATTTTAACTGTTTTAAAACTGATTTTATCAGATGAGTTTTACAAGTTGGTTGCTCATTTTACAAACTTGAATTCGTGCTACAAATTTTTTTTTGTAAATCACATTTAACTCTTCTCTACTGTGTTGTTATTGAGTGTTTTAAATCCACATTTTAACTGTTTTAAAGCTGATTTTATCAGATGAGTTTTACAAGTTGTGTTGCTCATTTTACAAGCTTGAATTCGTGCTACAAAATTTTTTTTGCAAATCACATTTAACTCTTCTCTACTGTGTTGTTATTGAGTGTTTTAAATCCACATTTTAACTGTTTTAAAACTGATTTTATCAAATGAGTTTACAAGTTTTGTTACTCATTTTACAAACTTGATTCGTGCTACCAAATTTCTTTTGTAAATCGCATTTAACTCTTCTCTACTGTGTTGTTATTGAGTGTTTTAAATCCACATTTTAACTGTTTTAAAACTGATTTTATCAGAGTTGTGTTGCTCATTTTACAAGCTTGAATTCGTGCTACAAATTTTTTTTTGTAAATCACATTTAACTCTTCTCTACTGTGTTGTTATTGAGTGTTTTAAATCCACATTTTAACTGTTTTAAAGCTGATTTTATCAGATGAGTTTTACAAGTTGTGTTGCTCATTTTACAAGCTTGAATTCGTGCTACAAAATTTTTTTTGCAAATCACATTTAACTCTTCTCTACTGTGTTGTTATTGAGTGTTTTAAATCCACATTTTAACTGTTTTAAAACTGATTTTATCAGATGAGTTTTACAAGTTGGTTGCTCATTTTACAAGCTTGAATTCGTGCTACAAATTTTTTTTTGTAAATCACATTTAACTCTTCTCTACTGTGTTGTTATTGAGTGTTTTAAATCCACATTTTAACTGTTTTAAAGCTGATTTTATCAGATGAGTTTTACAAGTTGTGTTGCTCATTTTACAAGCTTGAATTCGTGCTACAAAATTTTTTTTGCAAATCACATTTAACTCTTCTCTACTGTGTTGTTATTGAGTGTTTTAAATCCACATTTTAACTGTTTTAAAACTGATTTTATCAAATGAGTTTACAAGTTTTGTTACTCATTTTACAAACTTGATTCGTGCTACCAAATTTCTTTTGTAAATCGCATTTAACTCTTCTCTACTGTGTTGTTATTGAGTGTTTTAAATCCACATTTTAACTGTTTTAAAACTGATTTTATCAGAGTTGTGTTGCTCATTTTACAAGCTTGAATTCGTGCTACAAATTTTTTTTTGTAAATCACATTTAACTCTTCTCTACTGTGTTGTTATTGAGTGTTTTAAATCCACATTTTAACTGTTTTAAAGCTGATTTTATCAGATGAGTTTTACAAGTTGTGTTGCTCATTTTACAAGCTTGAATTCGTGTTACAAATTTCTTTTATAAATCACATTTAACTCTTCTCTACTGTGTTGTTATTGAGTGTTTTAAATCCACATTTTAACTGTTTTAAAGCTGATTTTATTAGATGAGTTTTACAAGTTTTGTTACTCATTTTACAAACTTGAATTTGTGCTACAAAATTTTTTTGTAAATCACATTTTACTCTTCTCTACTGTTTTGTTATTGAGTGTTTTAAATCTACATTTTAACAGTTTTCAAGCTGATTTTATCAGTTGAGTTTTACAAGTTGTGTTGCTCATTTTGCAAGCTTGAATTCGTGCTACAAATTTCTTTTATAAATCACATTTAACTCTTCTCTACTGTGCTGTTATTAAGTGTTTTAAATTTACATTTTAACTGTTTTACAACTGATTTTTTCAGATGAGTTTTCAAGTTTTGTTGCTCATTTTACAAGCTTGAATTCGTGCTACAAGATTTCTTTTATAAATCACATTTTACTCTTCTCTACTGTGCTGTTATTAAGTGTTTTAAATTAACATTTTAACTGTTTTACAACTGATTTTATTAGATGAGTTTTACAAGTTTTGTTGCTCATTTTACAAGCTTGGATTCGTGCTACACATTTCTTTTATAAATCACATTTTACTCTTCTCTACTGTGTTGTTATTGAGTGTTTTAAATCCACATTTTAACGGTTTTCAAGCTGATTTTATTAGATGAGTTTTACAAGTTTTGTTGCTCATTTTACAAGCTTGAATTCGTGCTACAAAATTTCTTTTGTAAATCACATTTAACTCTTCTCTACTGTGCTGTTATTAAGTGTTTTAAATTTACATTTTAACTGTTTTACAACTGATTTTTTCAGATGAGTTTTACAAGTTTTGTTGCTCATTTTACAAGCTTGAATTCGTGCTACAAAATTTCTTTTGTAAATCACATTTAACTCTTCTCTACTGTGCTGTTATTAAGTGTTTTAAATTAACATTTTAACTGTTTTACAACTGATTTTATTAGATGAGTTTTACAAGTTTTGTTGCTCATTTTACAAGCTTGGATTCGTGCTACACATTTCTTTTATAAATCACGTTTTACTCTTCTCTACTGTGTTGTTATTGGGTGTTTTAAATCCACATTTTAACGGTTTTCAAGCTGATTTTATTAGATGAGTTTTACAAGTTTTGTTGCTCATTTTACAAGCTTGGATTCGTGCTACACATTTCTTTTATAAATCACATTTTACTCTTCTCTACTGTGTCGTTATTGAGTGTTTTAAATCCACATTTTAACTGTTTTAAAGCTGATTTTATCAGAAGAGTTTTACAAGTTGTGTTGCTCATTTTACAAACTTGAATTCGTGCTGCAAAATTTCTTTTGTAAATCACATTTAACTTTTTTCTATTGTTTTGTAATTGAGTGTTTTAAATTTACATTTTAACTGTTTTACAACTGATTTTATTAGATGAGTTCTACAAGTTTTGTTGCTCATTTTACAAGCTTGAATTCGTGCTACAATTTTTTTTTTGTAAATCACATTTAACTCTTCTCTACTGTGTTGTTATTGAGTGTTTTAAATTAACATTTTAACTGTTTTAAAACTGATTTTATCAGATGAGTTTTACAAGTTTTGTTACTCATTTTATAAACTTGAAGTCGTGCTACAAATTTCTTTTATAAATCACATTTTACTCTTCTCTACTGTGTTGTTATTGAGTGTTTTAAATCCACATTTTAACTGTTTTAAAACTGATTTTATCAGATGAGTTTTACAAGTTGTGTTGCTCATTTTACAAATTTGAATTCGTGCTACAAATTTTCTTTTGTAAATCACATTTTGGTGTATTATTTTGTTTTTTCTGTAAGAAAATTTGTCATTTATCATGCTGAAGTTCTCAAAATCAATTTTCCCTCCTTTCTCTTTATAGAATTAAACTCCTTCCAATAATATTACGATTTTTGGCATTCACTCCTTGATAAAATCAGGCACACGTATCAGCAATACGTCGTCAGCTATTATAACACACTCAAGAAAATTTAATTAGCGCCTTATTCTAAAATTAATTTACGCTTCCTTGGAATCTAAAATCAACGCAGCAACATTTCAATAACTCGCGTATTCGAGCATAAACCCTTTTCACTTTAGTTTGAAGGAAGAACAAAGATAGGAAGTTCGATACATCTTCAAACGGAACGATTCAAAGAAACCGCAAAATTCCTCATCAGAACAGTAGATTTTTTCGAAACGCATCATCAGCGCATTCTGGTGTGAGACACCCCAACTTGCGCTATTTTCCCGATTTTCTTACAGCGCTTTCTAAGAAAAGTCGGGAGAAAAGTGCGCAAGGACCTGCTGGATAACACCACATCGGCTACTTCGGTTATCTTCGCATTAACGCCATTTTCAAATCTCTGTTAACTCCCCGAAAGTCTGATCTTTGCGTGTCTTTGAAGAGCGACTTCTTAACTCGACCCTCGCTTTGAAAATCTTTAAGAAACTTCGCCCCTTCTTTCCTAGAGAGCGCTGCAACAACATAATTATAAAAATTGTTATTTCACAATTTATTGTTGTTGTTTTTTCGGCCAATTGAAAGCGGGAATTAAGACGCCTCCAGTCGGCGGTAAATTGACGTCGAGACGCACCTCGTCTTGCGGTTGGTTTTGCGGTTAAAAGGGCGTGGTTGCGGTTAGATTTCGGTGATTTGATTGGATGATATCTTTGCGGTTTACGCATGTGGTCGATTATTACATTTTTATTGGAAGTCCTTGGTGCTGCATTGCGGTTGGGCTTCGACAGGACAAAGAACAGGATTAAGATTGGATGGTTTGAGACAAGGGACGCTCCGGAGGCTCATTAATTATAAGATGGTTTTGTCTATTGGTCAATCAGGAAGTCATTCTGGTTAAAAAAATATTTATAAACAACTGAAACAGATCGCATTTTATCCTTGATCTTCTTCTATTAATTCACTCTAATTCAGTTATAACTAAATTAAGATTGTTGTTAACTTATATAGTAAGTTAAGAGTAAAATTTTAATCAATAATAAGACGTTTTACTCAATTTTATAGTTACAAAAACTGATTAATAAAATTGTGCATAAATTATTGTATCAGATCTCAGTTCTTCTAATCTGCTTCTATTGATTTACTTTTGTCAGTATTTACCAAAATTAAGATTGTAATTAAAATTAAGTTATAATTAATTTAAGATTACAATTTACAAATTGAGAATAAAATTATAATCGAACAGAAAATTAAAATTGAAAGAATTACAAGTAAAATAAAGATTGAGACACAAACTAAAGTTAAAATTAAATTTATAATTAAGCATAAGATGTGTTACTTTTGTCAATTATTTGTCAATCTTTCAGTTAATAAATTAATTAAGAGAAATCTGCACAGTTAATTGTAACAGATTTTATTTTTTGAACTCAATTTTATACTGATTTACCTTAAATTACTTGTCAGTAAAATTAAAATTGACAATTAAAATTACAATTAAGCTGACAAAATTAAGAATAATTTAATTAAAATTTAACGAAATAGAGAATAAAGTCAAATTGGATTTTGCAAAAATAAGACATTTTACCCTGTTGGTCAATTCCACGCCATTCTTTCATTTTAAAACCTAATTTTCTCAATCCACCGCCTGTGTTAAATCAGTATAGGCCTGAAATCAATTTATGTTGGCAATATTGCATATTTGTGTTTCCCCCGAGAGCGCTCCAAATATCAAGGCAGCTCCGAAACCTCTGCTTTTGAATATTACATCGTTGAGACGTCATTTTTTATCTGGGCAAAAATAGAAAAGCAATTTTTTTTCCTGAAGAATTGTAATGTTGAGTGCTAATTTGGTTTAGTAATATTTCGTTGCGTTTTGTGTTTAGCGACTTTGCAACCCTTTCTCATTAATTAGTGTAACTCCACCCGAGGGACTACTGATTCCTCCCTTTTCTTAAGGACGCTAAATATTAAGACGCGCCGAGAAATGCCGACGCGTTGCGCAATTCCCACCTGACGACACCACACCACGCCAAATACTCATATCTCGGGGGTTGTTATGCGGGGGATGGAATATGGGACACGCTTGCATATTATCCGCAATTGACATAAATCTCGGAAATTGCCAACGGGAAGATGGAGTCACAAAAAAGGCAAACAAATTTAAATATTACCAAGTTGGAGGACACTGTCTTTATCTCACACGTGAATAAAATCTAATTTTACTCACTTAAAAACGTTGTGTAATAAACGCTTTATCAGATTCAGGAATCTAAATTTTTTTCTCCCAGTTTTTGTTTGTGCCTTTCTTTCTATAAAAGTTGATTTGTTCTTTTTGCTTTTGAGCAATTAGATCTCATCTCTCGCATCGTCTTTAAAAATAATCCATTCCCCGAGCTCATTTATTATTAGTAAAGGAGAGCAAAAAGCATTTTTACATTAGCCAGAAAGCCAGCTGAATATGTAATCAGATGCCAGTGAGTGAAGCCAAAATCAAAAGAAGTGCTTTTAAATAAACATGAGATGCGCCGTTAAGAATAAATCACTTTTTTCTTTTCGTTCAGAAGGAAATTCGGCCTTCAATCAGCGTCTCCTCTTCAAGCAATCGATATACTATTAAAAAAAAATCCAGAACACACACTTAGATTAAAAATCATGAGAAACCGGAGGGAGATCGTGACAGAAGCGACGCAATTACAAATCTTGTATTATCCTTGCCGGATTCTTTCGGGTGCCACTTAAGGAGAATTAAAAACTAAGCGCACAACGTCAAGATCAATGCGCGTTCCATGGCAACCCTCAAAGTCACTTAATGAAACAAGATTTTTCATGACGAAGAGATTCTGAAAACGGATTTATACCGGAATCGTTTAATTGCGCCGAATTTACAATTTTTTAAAAGGGGAGCTTAACCCGAGACAAAGAAACACAACAGCCATTTTTAAATTAACACAAAGGAAGAAACAAAAGAAAATTTAACAATTTTTAAAATTAATTAAATATTTTTAATAGAATCATTGGTCGTTTTTCTAAACCAAAAATGGTGGATGCGCCGGGATAACTTTTTATATTGTATTTTTCTACATACTGTTTTAAAACAGTAAGTATTACTTACCGTCGTGTTTTTGTTGGCAACAATTAAACAACTCTTACTGTCTTAGAAACAAACTTAATAAAGAATAAAATAGGTTTTAATTTAAAACGGCTTTATCTACTCCAAGAAAATTAAATAGCTTTTTGTATGTTAAAAAAATTGTTTTCAAGAGTAGTAAGTTTTAAAATCTATATAATATTTGTGTAATTTTTCATTTCTTGTATTGCCACCCTTCTGAATCGAAAATCCCCGTCTAAAGTGAATATTTATGTACCGAAAGGGCCATTAGTTAATGGCATAACCCCGAACATGTGTTGCCGTGTAAAAATAATTTATAGCGTTTTCAAAACGCTCCATATTTTCTTATCTCTAAGGTAATGTTTCTTGTATTAAGCCATTCTCTATGTAAATAAAATCCCATTCTTTCTGCAGCCAATTTCCTGTTTGAAATCCGAATTTTCTCATAATTTTCAAGACGCGTAGATTTATTTAATTAGCACTTCACTCCCCCAAAATTTAATGCATGATAATGAATATATGATAAGGGTAGACTGTATATTTACCAGGTCGGTTCGAGTTGCTCTTTTGGGAGTTGAATTCAATTGCAACCCTTTGAAATGCGTCAGGCCTACCGTCTTTGGCATCGAATTACCACCCCCGTCTTTGAAACCTAACGCACTGTACTAATTAGGACACCGCCACGATGCCACCACCTAAAAAAAAATTTCGAAATTTTTAAACTACCCTCCAGTCGGCTTTTGCGAATTTATAATTTAATAACGCTAATTAAATGCATTTTTGGATTTATTCTAGAGGCTTGTTAGTAAAGACAAGGCTTCTTTATCTAGTACAAAGGATTTGAGAGGTAAGACAAGGAAGGATAACTAATCGTAACACAATTAAAACAGTCTGGAATGCGAGGAATTCTTAACGCTCTCATTGTGTCGCCTTAATTAAAAACTACCCCATGTTTCGTCCAGTTAGACTATTATAGAGTCGTGATAACAGAAAAGAGAAGTCTAAACGAGAATTTTGTTGGATGATTGTTTATTCTGGCGGCTGGTGGTTAGACACTGTGGTAGCTCGACGATAACGTATGCAAACTACTACCCTTAAAAAAAACTTGAAAGAAATATTGTTTTGCATTATTAAGAGAGGGTAAAAAAATCAATTACAATTTTTTTTGTTTTAAACGTATTTAATTATTAGTTTCAGTTCACCAACTCTGTAAAATTCAAAAAATCCTTATTTATCCTGCTTGATCTCCCCCTATATAGGCAATCAGTTAAAAAGTGGCACGAGTATTAGCGAGATCAAAGTTATTTGGTCAATCGCTTCTCGCTGAAGACGTCTTGAAACATCAAAGCCGTCGTTCGTCCGAATCAAGAAATTTGCAAATTGGTAAAAAAGCAGCTCCTAATAAATTCCAGATCAATCCTCTTAAGATTCCGCGTATACATCCGCGGTTAATTAACACTCTTGCCGCCCCCTTTTTGATCTCGTCGATTCGAGGTCAAGCGAGATAAATTGCAACTCCTTCGGTCATGTATCATCCGTTCTTGAGGGCTCGGAATGATATATAGGGCGGGGAGCAATTTAGCAATTGGACTTGGAAGACGCATGGGCCGATCGCTACAACTTTGGGGTATTAATTAAGACAGGAAGTGAGTTATGGCAGAGTACTCAATCAAAAGAAAGGATAAAAAATTTTACTTAATTAAAGAGAAAAATATATTTTGAAAATTGTGATGTCAGATGTAAAATTTAATTAAAAAATTTATTGCGGTTTTATCACTAAACACAAGCTTAACGACGTCACTGAATTTGCGTTATTGGCTATCAACTAGGGTTTCACACATTCACCACTTGTCAAAATTGCATTGCTCTTGTAATTTTAGGAAAAAGACACTGAACAAAACAAAGTGTGTTTTACTAATTTTTTGATTAATAAACACGAAAATGATATTTCTTTTCGATTTAAAAGCTATAAGGAATATTTTACAAATGTTATAAATTACAGCTGTAATTTTACTAATTTTAAAAGCCGAAAATAATACTTTTTTGCGCGATTGGTTGTTTTTATCAGTTTACAGTGACTGTTTCCACGACGGTAGGTTGCTGTTACTGGTTGCTACGTGTAACAAAACGGTAAGTAATTCACTTACTGTTCAGTGAACGGTAAGCAATCAAATCTAAAAAAACAATTTTGCGATATATTTATTAAAATTAAATGTACAATTATTATAATTAATAGTAGTAATACCACTCGCATTTGAGTTTCTAGTGTTAATTGACAAACTTTCCTACGTAGAAGTCCCAGGTTGTTGTAGTAGTCCACCAACATCGCTGTGTAAAATTTTATGAGCAAATTCAATTTTGTTTTGGAGGAAATCTTCCACGTAACTCTCGGCAACCGTTGATGAACGCCACCCACCATGTCTTTTTAGTCCCAACACATCAACTCCGTTATTCGCCAAAAGTGTAGCCGATGTGCGTCGAAACGAGTGTCCAGTAAAACCTTCAGGGGCTTGCAACTTTAAATACTTTGCAATTTTTGACGGTCAGCCTCCAATTGTGCCTTTTCCTGTAACTTGTCTAGTGCATTTGCCATTTCGATAGTTTAGAAATAAATGATCTGACGTTGGGTTGCTTGGTCAAATTCTTATGTATTTTCGAAATATTTCCAAATAATAAACTGCTTCATTTTCTTTATTAATAACTGTGAACGTTCGCTGAATATTCGTTTTTGTATTTGGAATATTTACTATAAACATTTCTTCACGTTCTTCTATGTCACTCATTTTAATATTGTACAATTCCTCTCGTCTACAAGCGCCCGATACTCCCGATATCATTGCTACCTGCAAATATATTGTTTCCTTAGAACTCAGATGTACCACCTCATCATCTACAACATACTTTTTGAATTAAAAATTGTTCGTCTGGTGCTTCATTCAAGAATTTTTCCATGTCTTCTTTGGTAAAAATTTTAGCCTTCTTAGGCCGATATCCAATATTTTTTCTCTTAAGATAAGCAATTGATGTAGCAAACTTAGAAATATCGATAGCATTATAGAGAAAAATTGTACTCTTCAGCATAGAATACTCCTCCTATAAACTGCCTGCGGCCTTCAAGTCTCCACTTCTCACCACAAAATACGCTAACAAGCTCTTTTCATTTACAGAAATCTTCTTTGCTTCACGCCATTCCTTAAACAACTTGTATGTCTGTTCATGTCGGACTTTAGATTTTTCTGGAATTATTGCCGAACATCCTTCTTGCCAAGCGTCTTCTAAATCATCCGGTAGATCATCACTATCGCTCATATTTGCTTCGAAAACGGAACCACAAAGCAGAACTATGTAGGAATGATTGTATCGAAAAGACAATTTTACTTGTTTGGAACAAAACCATAGCAACCATGGAACAGCCACCCAAAGTTTTCAGTTTTAATCTTCCCGATTATCACAAATGTATTGATATAAATTATTATTATTATTATTCTAGAAACTCCAATCGCGCAAAAAACGTTATAAGCATGTCGAACGTTAAGGATTACCGTTCTCAGACAATAATTGGAGTCGTCGCTTCGCTCCTCCTCCAAACAATTGTCTTCGCACGGTAAGCATTCCTTACCGTTCTCCATACTTAATATACTATATAGTAATTGTTAAATAAATAAATACAAAAACATATTTTTTAAAAAAAATTAACGCAAGAGACAACGGTTTATTAATTCTGTAACTAGAAGAGGTAATTTTACTAAATTTATAAGCTTGACACAGCCGATAGCGATAATTTTTACAAAATTTTTTTTTTAAGTAAAAGTGCTACTAAATATAAATTTATAAGTAAAAATTTATTACATTATAAAAAAATAAAAAAAATATAACAATTTTTCTATTTATACATGTAGCTTTACTACCTTGAAACGAATAGAGCTCTGTAGGTATAGGTTCCAAATTTCCACACAGCGAGGTATATACCTTATTGCATTTGAGTTTTTCAGGACAGGCTGAGCACGGTTTTCCTTTTTTTACCATTGTTTGTTTAAGCTTGAGAGGAAACTCGTCTTTGTTATCCATTAAAATTAAAACAGCATAATTACAAATTATTGAATTTCGATATGTTAAGTCAAGATATTTTCCAAATTTTGTATTTCTTGTCCATATTCTAGCACATCCGATTGCACTAGTTCTTGACCAAAGCATATAGCCGGCTTCGACAGCATGCTCAACAATATACACTTTAGTCCCATCGTCAATCCAATCCTTAGAGCGAAATTTTTTTACCTCATTGTACCTTAAAATAAGATTTTAGATAAAAAAAATTGAGATTTCTAGAAGTGTTCCGAAATGATGTTTTTATAAAGAAAGATGAGATTCTTGAAACCAAGTTTAGGATAGGAAGTAGAGAGTGACAAAAGTAGAAAAGAAATGAAAATTAAATAACAATAGTTATTTATTGTATAAGTGTTTTAGACAGCGTTTTATCCACGCAAGAATGTTTAAGCGCGAGACGCAGTCGAGCGTTTAATATTTGTAAGTGGATAAAACACGACTAAAACACGAATCTAATATAACGTTTTATCCACAATTACAGCGATTTTAAATCTGAATCGCCAAAATTTCATCTCATATTATTAAAAAATGATTGGACATTACACTCTGACAGCGGATGTCATTTCAAAAAATCATTGAAATTAACTAAAAAACATAGGAGGTGTTGAATCGTTGCTATTTATTTTTGAGTGTTTATCGACTCTATTTGTACAAAACGCTGTGCAAGTTGGTGAAAATGAAAGAAAGTAATACTGTTCCTGAGACAATTCTTGAGGAAGCTGAAGAAGCGACTCGTCAGTTATTGCCTGCGAAGTCCAGGGAACATTATGAAAAAGTATTTTCAAAATTTAATAAATGGAAAGAAGAACGAGGGGTAATGTCAATAAATGAAGAAACTCTGCTATCGTATTTTTTAAATTTGAAAAAGAGGTATGCAATTTTATCCATGTGGTCAAAGTACTCCATGCTGAAGGCCGCTATAAAGATCTATAAAAACATAGACATTGGAAAATATAGTAAGCTCATGGCCTATCTGAAGAATCAGTCAAGAGAATACAGGCCAAAAGCTTCAGTATTGGAAAGAGCAGACGTGGAAGAGTTTTTGACAAAAGATGACAAGGATATTTGATGATCAAGGTAATCTCTGTCATTACATAGACATTGTAGATAATAAATTTTGGAATATTTTAGGTTGCATTAATAATGGGGGTGTCTGGTGGCTGTCGATGCTGTGAGCTGACAAATTTGAAAATCAGTGATGTAGAGGACAAGGGCGCATACCTGATTGTTTCGATACCAGATACCAAGACGGGCGTTTCACGAAAATTTACAATTATAGAAGAAGGATTTTCTATCAACACTGTGGAGACGTGTAGGAAATACATGTCTTTACATCCGAAGAAGTTATCCATTAAGAGATTCTTTTTACAATATGCTAATCAAAAATGAACACCGCAACCTGTTGAAATTAACACTTTATCTAAAGTTGCTTTGTTTTTGAATCTGGCGAACCCAGAAGCCTATACTGGCCATTGTATAAGGCGCACTTTAACAACTTTACTTGCCAATAGAGGTGCTAATCTTACAACAATTAAACGACATGGTGGGTGGAGAAGCTCCGCCATAGCAGAAACTTCGAAGATCCTGTATCTAATAAGCTTGATATCGCAAGGAAAATCCAAGGTTCTCCTGGTACTAGTCGTTCATTACTAGAGGAGACGTCCATAGTTCCTACAACTACTATTCAATCTGGAACCGATAACAACTACAAGCTTCTTATTATTGGAAACGAAGTGAAATATGATAAAACAAAAAACAAAATATAGAATCTAACTAAAGATAAATTAGAAGCAATAAAGAAATTGATTTTGAGAATCTCAGATTACATTTTTCTAAGATATTCTGTATAGTTAAAACCTACCAGACATCTCTAATAACTCGTATAACCTCTTCATTAGTAAAATTCCTATCAGGCCTTCCTGCAAAATTCTGCACTGCATATCTATTTTTTGCATTTTGCGACATAATCCTGCATCCATCATGTCCAGCATCATATCTACTTCTACCATAGCATCTTGCTAGAAACTCCAGCTCTAAGTCATAATTAATAATCATCATGTCGGCTGCAGTTGAGTCAAAATGACTTTCAGTTGCCTTTCCTGCAGCTACTCGGTTTCTCAATCTGTTGTGTTCGTGTACACAGACATTGCGGAAACTTACTATCTTCTCTAACTGTACTTCTTTGCGCCATTTACTTTTTCTGCATCTACATCCGGTTGATGAAATATTATGGCACTGAATTTTCGGTTTACAATAATCAGCTGTTTTAGGATTAAAGTTTTTGTGGTTGTAAATGTAGGCGGATATACAAATTAAATACGTTGCAATCAATATTAGAAATTTTGACAATTTTGACATTTTGTAAATATTTTAGACAGGTTTGACATTTTGAAAATTTTTGTTTTTAAAATGACACGAGTTGCTTAACAAATTACTGTGTTTATTAAAGTTGCAAAAAACAATCTACAAGCTACCGGTTTTTCTCGGTTTATTAGCTAGCTGTAATGAGTTGTTTCTGGTCTTGCCATATAATGTTTGGTAGTCGTAACACTACTAATAGCTATTAATGCAATAAGTTGCAAATAGAAAGACATTTAAGCACGCGACGACAATCTTTAAGTGAACACGTCAAGAGCTTAAAAGATACCGAACACCAAGACAAAAATTACACAAATGTTTACAATAACTGAAAGATTTGTAGATGGAATTAGTTTCTTAGAAATTTTCCGCAAATACGCACAGCTTCGATTTCCTCAAACTGAACATCAGAGATTAGAGGTATGAGTAAGAGGTATGCGTAAAAAGCTGTAGAATGTGTTTTCTAAATGCAAAAGAATATACCGGGCACTGCTTTCGCTATTGTTCAGCAATACTCTTAGCAGATTCAGGGGCAGATATTACATTACTCAAAAAACATAGAGGATGGCGATCAAGTTCTGTTGCGGAAAGTTACATAGAAAACTCTGTTGAAAGCAAACCGTAATTTCTATAAAAACTATAGGAAAAGAAGAAACCGTATCAAAGAAAAGAAGAATCTGTGAGGAAAATAGCAAATCTGAAGTGGCGTTTACAAGTACCGTTTCCACTTGTATTGAAGTTCAAGAAAGAAATCTGAAATCTTCGAATGTTCAATTTAGTCATTTAAGTAATTGTACTTCTCATATTTATAATAAATAAATAAAATAAAATTTGTTATTATAAAAAATGTCTTGTCTAATTATTAAAATTGTGATTTTTTCTGATATTAATAATCTTTAATGATATCTGAAAGTTAGTGATGGTTGAAAATTGTGCGATAGAAGTGATTAATGGTATTGAATGAAAATCAATGTTGAAAGCGAAGATAGATTGATATCAGTTAGGTAAGGAAATGAAACAATAAACCAGCATCTGTTGCCGACAGAATCGGCTCTATCAAAGAATTTTTTAACACTCCGTTGACTGGATAATAACAGCAGAATTTATTAAAAAGCTTTAGTGAGTGAAAGCTTGTCCATTATTCAACCAAACATCGGAATTTGATTAATCAGAGATCAGAGAGTGTTTACAAACAGAAACGAGTCATGAGACGAAAGCCACTTAAGTCTTTTTTTTCGTTTTAAACGAGGCCATAAAGCATTAAGACGTAAGCAAGCAGAAAACGAAAATAAAACTAAAGACACGAAGGCTCCATTTTAATAAGCAAATGGTCTAAAATTAGTAGGAAGGAAGGCGTCTTTAGCGCAAACAAGCTTATTAGACGGTAACTTTCGGCTCGGTATTTTCTGTTTCAAAAGGACCAGTCTCATAGATGGTCTTTATACGAGCATTTTAGGGTTTATATATTCATGGCAACGCTCAAGATTAAGACGGAGTATGGCCAACTCTGATGTGTGTTAGGGGATTAACGCGAACTTACAACTTGATGGATAATTTTAGAGGCGGTGTACACAGCAAACACTGTTGAATATTTATTATAAAGTGCGCCGGAAGCTCAAGGTTTATAATTACGAATACATATTTAACGCCCACCAAACAGACATTTATATCAACTAAATCTAAAGTCGAACAAATTATAGAAAAATATCCGAAACCGGTCCTCAATAATTTTGTGAAATTTATTGTTTTCTTTTAAATAAAACAGAAAAATTTGTCTGTTAAAGTCAATTATTAATTTGAATTTCGAATGGTAGCATCCCCTCGTTTCGTTTTGTATATAAACAATAATGAATTAATAAAGGCGTATGATATTAAGTCGGCATAAATTTAGTCTGATAAAGGGTATGGAATCATAGAAGCGTAAACAACGGAGACAGAATTAGGGAAAAGGGGACAAGCAAGAGGATAAGGGATGAAAGGCCGAGGAAGAGGAGTAAGGGGTTGGGGGATGTAGCTCAAGCGACAATAAATCAAGACTTGGATTTAATTAAATCTTGCATTGAAGTTACGCGGGTGGCCGCTCGCCGCGCTGCGGTGCACGATAAAGATAGAACACCTACTGACGGAGAAGGATTATTGCCCCTTTTACTGCACTTGTACGACAGATTAGCAGATAACTTAATTCATTAAATCATTTTTAAAAGAACGAATTTTTTACTTTTATTTAAGCAACCCTATTAACATAAATTTGACCGATTCAGAAAATTTGTGTAATTATAGTCATATTTAACTTAATTAGATCTACTCAAATAAGTTAAAATTAATTACAACAAACGTTTATTAGGAAAAAAAAACAAGTTTTACGATTTTACTACTAGCTGCTTGCGTGTTCTTATAAAGTAATACAATAAAATAATAGAGAAGCGTCAAAATCTGCAATTTGAAGAAGCAACTAGTAACGGTTTTGCTATCACAAACTTTTCATGATGCCAAATTTAAACAAAATGCAAATTTGTATTAACAAAGTATTTAATTGTCATTCCAGACGTAATATCTCAATGTTAACCAAAAATTTTTTGACAAAATACTTTTTTGCGCGATCGGTTGTCTTTATCAGTTTACTGTGCTTGTTTCCACGACGGTAGGTTGCTGTTACTGGTTGCTACGTGTAACAAAACGGTAAGTAATTCACTTACCGTTCAGTGAACGGTAAGCAATTAAATCTAAAAAAACAATTTTGCGATTTATTTATTAAAATTAAATGTACAATTATTATAATTAATAGTAGTAATACCACTCGCATTTGAGTTTCTAGTGTTAATAGACAAACTTTCCGACGTAGAAGTCCCAGGTTGTTGTAATAGTCCACCAACATCGCTGTGTAAAATTTTATGAGCAAATTCAATTTTGTTTTGGAGGGAATCTTCCACGTAACTCTCGGCCACCGTTGATGAACGCCACCCACCATGTCTTTTTAGTCCCAACACATCAACTCCGTTATTCGCCAAAAGTGTAGCCGATGTGCGTCGAAACGAGTGTCCAGTAAAACCTTCAGGAGCTTGCAACTTTAAATACTTTGCAATTTTTGACGGCCAGCCTCCAATTGTGCCTTTTCCTGTGACTTGCCTAGTGCATTTGCCATTTCGATAGTTCAGAAATAAATGATCTGACGTTGGGTTGCTTGGTCGAATTCTTATGTATGTTTAAAGTATTTCCAAATAATGAACTGCGTCATTTTCTTTATTAATAACTGTGAACTTCCGTTCGCTGAATATTCGTTTTTGTATTTGGAATATTTACTATAAACATTTCTTCACGTTCTTCTATGTCACTCATTTTAATATTGTACAATTTCTCTCGTCTACAAACGCCCGATACTCCCAATATCATTGCTACCTGCAAATATATTGTTTCCTTAGAACTCAGATGTACCACCTCATCATCTACAACATACTTTTTGAATTAAAAATTGTTCGTCTGGTGCTTCATTCAAGAATTTTTCCATGTCTTCTTTGGTAAAAATTTTAGCCTTCTTAGGCCGATATCCAATATTTTTTCTCTTAAGATAAGCAATTAATGTAGCAAACTTAGAAATATCGATAGCATCATGGAGAAAAATTGTACTCTTCAGCATAGAATACTTCGCTCATAAACTGCCTGGGGCCTTCAAGTGTCCACTTCTCACCACAAAATACGCTAACAAGCTCTTTTTATTTACAGAAATCTTCTTTGCTTCACGCCATTCCTTAAACAACTTGTATGTCTGTTCATATCGGGCTTTAGATTTTTCTGGAATTATTGCCGAACATCCTTCTTGCCAAGCGTCTTCTAAATCATCCGGTAGATCATCACTATCGCTCATATTTGCTTCGAAAACGGAACAACAAAACAGAACTTTGTAGGAAAGATTGTATCAAAAAGACAATTTTACTTGTTTGGAACAGAACCATAGCAACCATGGAACAGCCACTCAAAGTTTTCAGTTTCAATCTTCCCGATTATTACAAATGTATTGATATAAATTATTATTATTAATATTCTCGCGCAAAAAACGTTATAAGCATGTCGAACGTTAAGGATTACCGTTCTCAGACAATAATTGGAGTCGTCGCTTCGCTCCTCCTCCAAACAATTGTCTTCGAATGGTAAGCATTCCTTACCGTTCTCCATACTTAATATACTATTATAGCAATTTATTTAGCGTTATAATTCTGTCTCAATCAGACAAGTAGAATAGAAAAACTTTCAGTTGTCTCAAACTCAAATTTTTTTAACAACATTCTTTCAGTTGGTCAGCTATTAATCTAACTTTCATAAAGTAAACAAAAAAAAAATTTGTTTATTAGTTAATCCTTCTTGAAGTAGCTGGTCATTGACGTATTTACTTATTTAACTTTCTTGGAGTAGATAACACCAGTTTTTGATGTATTTAATATTAAATGTAGAAATGTCAGAGCTACATGTTGTACTACAGTAATACCAACATATATATTATTTTATTTTCTAATTAGCGAATACTGATGCAAGCAAACCTCATTTTTGTTATTCAAAAGAAGCGTCAAATTCCTCATATTTTCTTCTTTTTGCTTATCCATCTAAAATCTTGCATAAATGATCAGTTTATGAAAAAATCGGAAGTGTCTGTGAGCGGAAACTCGAGGGCTCCCTCTTGCATCCGCTAAAGACTCGACTGGTTTACCTATAAACTACCCTTAATTCCGACATCCCTCTAAATTACAATCCCCATTCTTCCAGCTTACTTTATTTTCCCTTTACCTCTGGCAGGGGTAACTAAATAACCGGCCCATTATGTCCTGATGGAGGGCGAAACGAAAGAGGCCCTTTTTACACAACGACATTAGACTTTTGGGGCCCCAATGCGCAATATATGATCCTGCAGAACTACCGGATTTACATATACATGTGTTTTACGGGCCAATTGGTTGTGTTTTCGGCTTCGCTCTTTTGATTTTAATTTCGTTTTATGGCCTTAAATCTTTGTTTCGGAGACGCGGAGCGAAAAGATTTTTTTTCAACGGGAAATTAACGTTTTATGTAACTAGCCAAAAAATTTCAATGTCAATTAGTTTTACAAAACTAGTTTTATCAGATTATATATAAAAAAAAATTCTTTATAATTATATTCATTTATTCTTTACGTATCATTAATAACTAATTAAATACAATGACATCAAACTTTCTATTTTAATTATTTAATTGACATTGTTACTAATTCACTTAAACTTCAATTCACACTTGATAATCTGAGGGTCTTAAAAACTTTCATTACTAGTTTAATTACAAGATAATTACTACAATATCTCTTATTTTACCACAGGGTTATTACCATTTTCTAGATCACTTCTCATTCAGTACACTAACTGCATAATCATCAATAAATCTTGAAGGTTAATTCCGTTCAATTTATTCAAAAAATCAATTTCTTGGCCTCGTCATTTTACCTATATCTAGCTATCGGAAGAATATGAGATTTTAGTCACGTACAAACTAAATTAACAACATGTACAAATTTATTGCCATTCTAGTGCTCTTTGTTTTAGTCTTATCAGTCAATTCGCAAGGTAATTATGTTTTTGTTATTAAAAAAATTGTTTTATTGTGTTTTTGTGGATTTAGGGAGCAATACTGGACCTGTTTTGTTTCCAACAGTACGAAATGATCCCAGCAATCCAACACCAGAAACTGCAGATTTTGGATTTTTTCGATAATCTTTAGTGTGTTTTAATTTATTGAGCTTTGATATCTAATTAAAAAATGTTGAAAAGGGCATTAAATCTTTTTGCAAGTTATTTTTGTTTTTTTGTATAGTAGAGTGAAACTTCGAAGTCTCGAATCTCGATAAATCGAAAATCTTGATAACCAGAACCGAATTTTTCTCTCAACCACAAAAATCACAACACTATCACAGGTAACTCGTCATTTATCTGCTTCTTCTCGCTTCTCTATTTTTGCTATTCCACCAACTTAGAGCAGCTGCTTTGGATTAAAATTGTAAAATAAAAAACTTTTTAAAAATTTTTAGAAAGTGGGCTAAACCTCAGTCTTGTTGTTATAACAGGTGTTAAAAAAATTTGTAAAACGTGTTTGAATGTTTTGATTATGTCCTTTTGTGATTTTTGTGAACAATAGTACAATTAAAAGTGTCGGAAACGTGTGACAATCAGATCCGATTGACCGGAAGTAACGTAACAGGGTCACGTGGCCGGTCCTGTGGACACTTTCGATTGGCCAAATCGTGTTCAAATCACGTTCATGATACACAATTCGCATCGACAGCATCGGTTCGAAAATTTCTTTCATGTCTTGTATGATATCCTGTGGGAATCCTCTCCTTGTACTTGTTCTCTTGTCAAAGAAACAAAATAATTATAGTCATTTATTTGAGTAGGCGTTAGAAACAGACAAGAGGTTCACAATTGCGTAGCAAATAAATGACAATCAGTAGCTCATTGCGCCTTAATGAGAAATTGTTCGAAATCTTTATAGTATATTGCAAGAGGCTTTGAAATATAACCCCCATTCCGTTCTGGGCGTTAAAACCCCAACTCAGGCTTAAACCTCTAGGATATAAGGGCGAATTTAGCCAACGATTCATATAAACATATTCCGCTGTACGAGATGTAAAGCTTCGAAAAGCCGGTAAAAGCTTAGAAAGCTGCCTGAAAGCTCGTGCTGTTAATTAATAATTACTGACAAGTTGCTCTTCCTTTGCCTTAGTCCGTTCTACTGTCAGTGCGAGGAGGCTGCAATTAGTCCTTGATTTAATTAACAGTTTGCCGCACCGTTACTCCCTTCTAATTTAATCGGTATGAAAGTTTTAATAAATAGAACACAAAAAAAATTTTCTTCTAGAATCTAAAGGTTTTATTGACCCAATTTCCGGCGCTCTATCATTCGCGGCTGCTCGGGTTCATATCTGGGTCTGAGGTGGCCATGAAGGGGTGGTGTTGGCGGTGTCGTGATCCGAGGCGGCGGTAGTGGTGGCGGGGCGCAACGCCTTAACGCGGTGTCGACGACAGCTGCTCCGACTAGCGACAGATGTTCTCAGCAGGACGCCCCCAAAGAACCGAAATATAAATACGATGCCGCCTCCGAACATATTTTCATATATCAACAGAAAAATCAACACATTAATTTCACACAAGACGCATTACTTTATTACCCAAATTTCAAAATTACACACAATAAAGATAAATGTAATAATAATAAAAACAATTTAAAAAAATGTATAAAAGCAACAAATTTATTATTTTGTTGGTATTAAAAAATGGATTTCAAGAACTTCGTTGTCTTCTTTGTTTTAACAATTTTTTTGTTATTACAAGTTTCAGGACGTGGTAAGTTAATTTTACTTAATTAATTAAAAATTTAATTATGTAATTTTGTTGTAGCTCTTTTAAATATTGATGGTGAATATGTGGATCACCGAAATGATACTGGTCCTGTATTATTTCCCACTGTGTTTCCCAACTAAAATTTAAAAAATGTGTAGCAATTTGTTGTTTGAGTAACAAATAATAGATTTTTGATAAAAAACTGAAGTTTTTAAATTTATTTGACTTAATTTTTGATAAAGTTAAAAATTTGTTTACTCTTCAATTAGTTACTAGAATTCGTTTGAAATAAGAATGTTAAAAAATGGAATTTTTATTATTTTGTTTATTTCTTTTATTTCACAAATGTTTGCTCGTAAGTATTTCACAATTATTTAATTTAATTATTAATTAATATTTTTTGTAGAAATATTAGATAATATTACAAATCTACAATTAAATATAAGTAATGAAACTTTAATAGAATTACTATTTATGCCAATTTTGCCTGTTGAAGTTAATATTGATGAATAAAAAATTTAAAAAATGTGTTTAAATAATTTTTTGTTACAGCTTATTATAACAGTAACTAGCAATCAAAAATAAAAAAAAATGTTTGAATTTTGAATTGAAGAATTGAACATTCGAAAATTTCAGATTTCTCTCCTGAACTTCAATACAAGTGGAAACGGTACTTCTAGACGCTACTGCAGGTTTGCTATTTTCGTCACAATTTTTCTTTTCTTTGATACAGTTTTTTCTTTTCCCATAATATTCGTTGAAAGTGTGTTTTTGCTTTCAACAGAGTTTTCGATGTAACTTTCCGCAACAGAACTCGGTCGCCATCCTCCATGTCTTTTAAGTAATGTAATATCTGCTCCTGAATCTGCTAAGAGTGTTACTGAACAACAGCAAAAGCAGGGTCCGGTATATTCTTTTGCATTTAGAAGGCTGAGACATTCTGCAATTTTTCAGGCATACCTCCAATAGTATTTATACCAACGGGTAACGTACAACACCTGGAATTTCTTTAAGTTAAAAAAATTTCTGATGTTTAGAATGAGAAGGTCAAAGCTGTGCGTATTTACGGAAAATTTTTAAGAAACTAATTTCATCTGCTAATCCTTGAGTTATTGTAAATATTCCTGACATTTTTGTCTTGTTGTTTGCTATCTTCACTTTAATAAAATTTGTACAATCATCTATATCTTCCACCTTCAAAAACGTAATTTCTTCTCTGCATAATGCGCCAAAAATCCCAATAATTAGCACAACTTTTGCCAATAAATAGTTTTTGTCATCAGCTGTTTTCATGAAACGTTTTATCTCTTGTTTGGTGAATATTTTGGATTTTTTAGCTCTGTATCCGCTGGCATTTTTTTTAGAAATTCAATTAGGTTTGTAAATCTTTTGATATCTAGATTCTTGTTAAGATACGTATATCATGGTTCTTAGCATTGAGTAGGTACTCCATAAAGTAGACAGCTTATACATAAAAAATAATTTCGAAAAATAGGCCAAAAGTATCTTTTCTTCAATACTTGTTACATTTTTTTCCTCACACCAACTACCAAATATCCTGTATGTTTCCTTGTAAATTTTCTTAGATTTTTCGGGTACTAGCGTGGCTAGTGCAGCTTCCGCAGCGTTTTTAATGTCAGAATCAAATTCAGAATCGCTCATTTTTGTGTACCTTTAACACAGAACTTAAACACAAAATCCAAGTTGACAGTGTGTATTTTTATAAAAACAGTAAACCTCTGACGGCAAACTAAGTGTTGTTTTTAGTTTGGCTTGATATTTTCGACCAATCTATGCGTTTTCTTCTACTGATGACTGTGACACTGAATTTGAAGCTACAGAAATTGCTCACGACTAAAAAGGCTTTCAAAATTTAATAGGACAAAAATTAAGTTCTACAAATAAAGCATCGCTATTTTCAAAAAACTTTGTAGAATTTTTGAATAATCTTTTTTTATTTTTTTATAATGTTCTTCAGGTTTCTTTGAATAAAATTATGTAAAAAAAGTTGTTAAAAATAACGTCAATTTGTACCAAATTTTAAAGCTTACTAATAAGGCATTAAACTACAATAAACCATTCTATAAAATTGCTGAAACTAAATTGAGTGATAGAGGAATCATAAAGAGAGAATTTTAGCTTCTTAAGGTAGTTTTAGCTGTTCTAGTTTCGATTTCTTGCACTTTAGATCTTGTAGGCACTTTTGACTCTACATTCTCCTTGATCACCATGTTTATGATCACACAATAAAATAAATATGATCTTAAAACGTGCGTTTTTTTCTGTGTATGTTAAAACCATCTGGTTTATCAAAGTGCAATAAATAACAAATTGACTGTATGCTATTACGTCTTAGAAAAATGGTCAATTTTGGAATTCCTCAAGCTTACAAAATACGTGGAGAGTATAAATTTGTCGCTTTTGCTGTAGAAGTCTTTGGTACTTAAGAAATCGAAAACAAAACATTTGTGAACACTTTGAGTAACTTCTGAGAACAAAAAGCAAGTGCGACAGATGCTCAAAAAATTTTAACACAAAATATTACTTCGCCAATTTAAGAGAGAAATGTTTCCATAATAAAGAAACCGGTTTTGAAAGATTGTATTATATATTTTGAAATTATAACTGTCTTATTACATAAAATCTTATAGACTCTTTATTCTCACATTTTAAATTTTTCCTAATTTTTTAAAAAAATTCTTTTATTCACTTGAAATAGTTCCACGAATCTTAAACAAAAAACTAAAGGTTTGTGTAATTTATGTTATTAAAGTTTTTTTTTTTAATTTTACCTTTTAGAGAAGTGAAAACTAACATTTTACCATTAAAAAAAATATTAAATATTGCATAAGTCAAAACGAGAGTAGATAAGTATATTTTTATTTATTCATTATCTTTGTTCTATTTTCTGTTTTTGTATTATCTATTTCTACCTGTAATAAAATACAAAATTAACAAAAACTTCCTACATCAAATGCTTTAACATGATAAGAAACAAACATTTATGTATATTATATCTAAGTTTAAATACAAAACAACAACAAAACAGTCTCCAGTTTTAAAAAATTTAACAATTTATTATCCTCATTAGAGTCATGTTTTTGTATAAATAGGAAAAGTTTTAACATGCATTCATCAGTTGTTTTAAAGCAAACAATTAAACAAAGTCAAAAAAGAAAAATGTTTAAAACACAAAAATATATTTTTGTTTTAATTGTAGCCATCATGTGTATTCTACAAATTGCAGCACGAAGTAAGTAAATTTTATTATCTACAATTACCTTATAATTGACGTTTTATCCACACTTACAAACCGTATAAAGAAACACTTTATCTACTTGGGGAATAATGAAATCACTTTATTTCACTAGTGGAATAATAAAAAAATACAATCTTAAATCAATCGCTTTCTATTTATTATTAATATTGACATTAACATTTACATTAATAGACATTTCTTTTTTTGTTTTATTATATTTTACTTCGTTTCCATTAATAAGAAGCTTGTAGTTGTTATCGGTTCCAGAACGAATAGTAGTTGTATGAACAATGGACGTCTCCTCTAGTAAGGAACGATTAGTATCAGAAGACTCTTGGATTTTCCTTGCGATATCAAGCTTATTAGATACAGAATCTTCGATATAAGTTTCTGCTATGGCGGAGCTCCTCTACCCACCATGTCGTTTAATTGTTGTAAGATTAGCACCTCCATTGGCAAGTAAATTTATTGAAGTGCGCCTTATACAATGACCGGTATAAGGTTCTGCGTTCACCAGATTCAAAAACAAAGCAACTTTCGATAAAGTGTTAATTCCAACAGGTTGCGATGTACATTTCTAATTAGCGTATTGTAAAAAAAATCTTTCAATGGATAACTTCTTCGGACGTAAAGACATGTATTTCCTACACTTCTCCACAGTGTTGATAGAGAATCCTTCTTCTATAATTGTGAATTTTCGTGAAACGCCCGTCTTGGTATCTGGAATCGAAACAATCAGGTATGCGCCTTTGTCTTTTACATCACTGATTTTCAAATTTGTCAGCTCACAGCATCGACAGACACCAGACACCTCCATTATTAATGCAACCTAAAATATTCCAAAATTTATTATCTACAATGTCTATGTAATGACAGAGATTACCTTGATCATCAAATATTCTTTATCGCAAGCTCTTGTCAGAAACTCTTCCACTCTTCCTCTTTCCAATACTGCAGCTTTCTTCTGTCTGTAGGTATCCTCTTGACTGATTCTTCAGATACGCCATGAGCTTACTATATTTACCAATATCTATGTTTTTATAGACCTTTATAGCGGCTTTCAGCATGGAGTACTTCGACCACATGGATGAAATGGCATACTTCTTCAAATTCAAGAAATACGATAGCAGAACTTCCTCATTTATTGTCATTACCCTTCGTTCTTCTTTCCAATTATTAAAATCTGAAAATACTTTTTCATAGTGTTCCCTGGACTTCGCAGGCAATAACTAGCGAGTCGCTTCTTCAGCTTCCTCTAGAATTGTCTCAGGAACAGTATCACTTTCTTCTATTTTCACCAACTTGCACAGCGTTTTGTACAAATGAAGTCCATAAACAATCGAAAATAAATAGCAACGATTCAACACCTCTCGTGTTTTTTAGTTAATTTCAATAATTTTTGAGGTGACATCCGCTGTCAGAGTGTAATGTCAAATCATTTTTTGATGACATGAGATGAAATTTTGGCGATTCGGATTTTAAATCGCTGTAATTATGCATAAAACGTTATATTAGACTCGTGTTTTAGTCGCGTTTTATCCACTTATGAATATTAAACGCTCGACTGCGTCTCGCATTTAAACATTCTTGCGTGGATAAAACGCTGTCTCAAACAATTATACAATCAATAACTATTACGTAACTAATGTTTTTTATCAATTTTTATTATTATAGACATTAGACCGAGTAACAATGGCCCAGTAAATCTAAATGGTACAGCACAGGAACTAATTTTCTTCCCTCCATTTTTCCCATTACCTATTCCAAGCCTTCCTCGTGGATCTTAAAAAATAAAACTGCCAAATTTGTATTTCTAATTATCGAGTGTTAAATAATAAAAAATTTGAACTTAATTTAAGTAGTTTTAATTTATAAATTTAGGTAAATGAGGGTTAAAGCACCCCCTCTGGCTTCATAACAATAACAATATAAATCAATATACATAAGTTAGTAGTATGCTTGAAGCAATAAAGAGTAAGAAAGCGGGCTTGGAATGAGGTGTTCATTAGAGGGTAATTAAGACGCAGGTTATTGCTCCTTAGAGGGCGCTTTTGACGTCAATTAAACAAACTTATCAGTTTTCGGTTGATTGTTTTCCCCGAAATTTGTATAGCAATGCCGATGATGCATATTTGTCGCCGGATGCATGAAGGTATGCAACAAATATGAACTCATCGCCAATATTTAGGGGCGTTTTGGGGGATTGTGGCTGGTTTTCAGGGGCGAACCGATCATATCGTGCGCGCAACTGCTGGAATTCAGTA
The DNA here is from genome assembly GCA_029207805.1 of Tribolium confusum. NCBI lineage: Eukaryota > Metazoa > Arthropoda > Insecta > Coleoptera > Tenebrionidae > Tribolium > Tribolium confusum. Next base: position 1,428,666 of record JALGAY010000007.1, on the reverse strand, counting down.
CAATGTGTCACTGGCATCATAATTAACATTCCATTAACAACATTGCCAGACTTTGTTATTTCACTGGTATGGCAAAACGAGATTATTTGTTCAAGTGCTTTATTTGCCTCACGATTTGAGACATTCCAAAACGATACTCTACTAGCTGCAGAGCAATGTTACGTAATTATTATTATTATTATTTTTGAAAAGTTTCCTTGTGATAGCTTTCAACTGAATTCAAAAATCGGACGACTCTCAACTCAAATTACTAATTTTTGTAATTTTTTTAAACGCAATTTTGTATTAACAATGATAGTTTTATTTTTATTTTTATTACATTTGTTATTTAAATATATAAACTTCTATATCCATTAAAATTAAATGAAATTTTGCTTTTTGTATATTATTAAAATTAGTTTGTTTAAAATAAATTTAATAATAAACTAAAATAATAAATAATATAAATAAATTTTGAATTTAATAGTGTTTTATTTTAAAAAAGTCAAAATACATATAAATATACTCGCAAAATATTACTTTGTGTAATTATAATATTATTAATTTAAAATAACAAATATTTGTTTATATAGATACTGTATAATTAAAACAAAATAAACTCTACTATTTTCTTGTTCAGAATAAATATTTGTATAAAAAAATGATTATTTTGAGGTCAAAAAAAGCTAAGCAAGTTACTATTTACTATGAAAAACATAATAAAACAAAAAAATAGTAGAAGAAACTAACAAAAACACTATTTATTTAATTGCATTAAATTTTTACTTTTCTTTTTCACTTTGTTTATAATAATATTGTTTTGGAAACACTCTTACTCGTATTTATTAATTTCTAAATCTATAACGTAATTCTCCACTTGATAATGGTGCTATTCTCTCAAAGTACTGTGTCAAAAAATTTTCTACTAAATACACTGCTCCAAGACATTAACGCACCACTAAACTATGTACATACATTTGACAACTTTGGTTGAGAAGGTTTAATCAAGCTATGATCTAGTTACCCATTGTAATAAAAGTTTTGACATTAATGTCAGAAATTTGAGTTTAATAGTTTTTTAAGCAAAAATTTTAAAATAATTTTCATTTTTAAATTGTGTTAATTTGTAATTTCGTTTTATTGTTATTTGAATTTGCCGTTCTGTGGATAGTTTTTATCATTTGAAACAATAATAAAAACATTATGAGGAATTTGACTCGAGAAGAATGCGCCCAAGCTGTGGTTTTGTTGGAGGAAGGATGGAGCTACAGAAGAATTGGTGAAAGGTTTGGTGTATCTCATACGTCAGTTTCGCGTATGATACAAAGGTACAGAGAGACAGGAAGTCACCTCAGAAGACCTGGGCAAGGAAGAAAAAGGAAAACCACTCTCATCCAGGATAGATTTTTAAGAATATCTGCGCTAAGGGAACGCTTTGTAACCGCCAGGAAGTTACAAACTGAGTTCCGCGACGTAGAAGGAATTCAAATCAGTACCGAAACTGTTAGAAAAAGACTTAAGGCGGATAATTTAACACCCCATATTCCTGCTCGTGGTCCTGCATTGACTGCAGAACACCGCAGAGCCCGATTAGAATTTGCTAGAGAGCACATAAATTGGCAAAGAGAGGATTGGGAGTCTGTCCTTTTTACAGATGAGTCACAATTTTGCCTTTACAATTGCGATAGACGTGTTCGTGTGTATCGTAGACCAAATGAGCGGTACTCACAGTGTAACATTCAGAATACCACATTGTTTGGTAGAGGCTCAGTAATGGTTTGGGGTGGTATTTCCTTACAAGTTCGCACGGAGTTACTGGTTGTAAATAATGGCTTTATAAATGCGGACCGTTACATAACAGACATTCTTGAAGAGCATGTCGTACTATATGCCCCTTATATTGGTCCAAATTTTTTGTTAATGCAAGATAACGCAAAACCTCACACTGCCTGAATTGTTAAAGATTACTTGAATGAGGCAGAAATCAATGTTTTGGATTGGCCAGCTCGAAGCCCTGACCTGAATCCTATTGAGCATGTTTGGGACATTCTCGGGAAACGTTTAAAAAATCTTCCACATCCTCCTGTCCATCTTCAAGAGGTAGGTCCTCAACTAAATGAAATTTGGAATAACTTAAATCAAGAAGACATAAGTTCGTTAATTTTGAGTATGGAACGAAGATGTGCAGCGGTTATTCAAAGTAGAGGTGGAAATACGCGATATTAAGATGTTTTCTGTAACTTTAATAAAATTTTGTTTTCGGTTTGTTTTTCTATATTTGGACACACACATTAGATAATAATTTACTTTAAACAAATGTTTTTGTTAAATTTTTCTTAATTTTGTACCAATTGGTCGAATACATGTTTCAATTTTCAAAAAAATTCAAGTGGTGCGTTAATTTATTGGAGCAGTGTATTTGCAAATACTAGTTTTGTTGCAGTAGAAATTTATTAATTATCTAACTGACCTGATCGTTTTTTTAAGAGAAGAAGAAAAAACCCATCATTGGCACCCAGAGCCCCAGAGCTAAAATCCCTCCTGAATCAGCTGTTATTCCTCTTCTGACATTGTGTTCTAGCATTTGTTTAGAGACGCTGACTGACTTAACCTGACCAGAAAAAAAAGCAAAAGCTTCTATATCTGTATTTTTGTAATTTTTTATTGTCTTTACATGTTTATTTATTCTTGTTGCAATCTTTTGTTCTGTCTGATATAAACTGTGTTGCAATTATAAGAAGATAACTTGTAGCCGTCCAAATAATATAAAGAAAAAATTTGATTTTTATTGTGTACCAGACAAGTCAAAAGACTACCTTTAAAATTAATTTTTTTTTTAAGTTTGAAAAAGTCTTATTAGTTTAAAATTGTTCGAAAAATTCGCTTTTAACTTCTACTAAAATTAGTGTAATTAAATTTTAAAATTTTAGTAAAATAAAAAAAAGTTGCGGTATATGTAAAGAAAGACAGTCATGTATTGAAATTCAGTGTGCGTCCCTCTTCACAAAGCCGGAATCAACTTACAAATCCAGTGGGGATGGACAGCTGGCGATGATGTAAAAAGATCCTCGTAGCCAAATTGTAAATTCACTTCCCTTGTCCGGTAAAAAGCACTCGATTCGTCTGAATTTTAAACTTTCGAAAAGTGACGATAAGCTTGTCCTCGACGCGGTTAAATTTTGGCCGAAGGGATTAACAACACCAGACAGAGGATATATTTTGTCTAACTAAAGTCATTACACTTTTCAAACTCATTAGAATTTTTAATTTTCTCAAAGCAAAAAAAACTCGAAACTTACTTTGGATTGTTAGCGAACGAAAATTGAGTTAAGACTAACAAGAAGTTTAATTAAACGCTTTATTTCGACCACGATTTAAATAAAGTCTGTTGGGATTTTTGAAATAAATAATAAACAGTTTTTAAACTTTTTGGCAAATTAAAAACGAAATTTAAGTTTCTGATTTATATCATAGAAGAGAATAGAAGCAACTGAAGAGGGCGCTGCGTCAAATACAATGTAGAGCTTGAGTGATTGACAGAGTTCTGCATTACTCAAATTTAATTTGCTGATTTATTGTCTTATTTTTTTTAAATTTAAGCAACATTTTACTAATTTTAATTTTATTAAACATAATTTTACTAATTTTAAAAGTATGAGGTATTTGAGCGATTGTCAAAATTCTGAAATTGTCGCCTCCAACTCTCAACTATAAAAAAATATTACTTACTAATTACAAAAGCGCCATTATTTAATTTTAAGACAAGAAAGACAACTCTTCTTTAATTTTGATAGCCGAAGGCGACATTTTACTAAACTTAGAAGTCTTGTTTTTTAATAAATTTTGTAATTGTTATTTTTTCTTAAGATATCCGCAAATAATTATGCCCCAATGTCCGCAATAAAATTAGGAATTCTCTTCGGGCTTTGGTCGTTGGTTGCCAAGCGACGCTGGCCCTAACATCGATACGAGGATGTTCGATTCACAGATTAGACCTATTTTACACATTTCAATTGCTAATAGGTCTTTCCGGATTATGTACATATGCAGTTTCTCAGCCGACAAATGTTAACGCAATTATCTAAATTAAGGGTGAGAGAGGGTTTTTTCCCTTCTTTTACTAGAAGAATCGATAGAAGTTTAGGCGAGATCCTCTTGATATTAAACTGACCGTATTAAAGTCGAGATAAGAGTAGCCCCTTCGAAAGATAAAATCGAGAAAAGTTATTGATGGTCATCGAGATTATCCGCAGTTATGGGTTGTCTCTTGGTCATTCTTATGTTTTAACTAGATTGCTAGACGATTTATTGGTGAGACAGAATAAGAAATATGAATTTCGGGCGCCGAATAAATGGAGTTGTTGCCCTCAGTTATGGTAATTTTAAATGGTAGTGTCTAGGTTTTGTCGTTTTTAATAATAACACCAAACAAGACATAATGAATGTCATAAACAATAATTAACGCAAAAAAGAAAAAAAAGAGAATTTAAAGATAAATAAGAAATATACAAAAAAAATATTTAAACAAAACTACTATATAAAGAAAAAATTTAGTAATTCACTTGATCTATACCAGGAAAGATAAATAAGTAACCGCACTAATTACCCACCTCATTTACTCCAAGAAGGTTAAACGAAACAATTTTCTTTTAAACGCTTCAGAGAGCAATAACGTTTTCACTCGGTTTAAAATATTTTTTTCTAAAATAGTACTTTTCTGTCTGTTTTAAAAAAAATAGTTTAAAGCAATAAAGCAAAATTCTTAAAAATTGTTTATTTTTTTAGTGTTTTAGAGCAAGAAAACAGCAATTTTTGATATGTTTCTAATCCAAAAAAAAATTATTTTATGTTTTCTTTTTGATATACTACCAAAATTAAACAATTGTTTTTATGTTATTGTACCTTTAAACAACATTTTAAATAAAAATAAGCAACGTTTTGTCTATTATTTTGTACAAAAACAATTATTATTTCAATAAATGACCAAACTTGTTTATCTTTTGTGTCAAAAAAGCACAAATTTTTAGCTGTTTTAGACAAAAAAACTACTTTTTTGCGCGATTGGATGTTTTTATCAGTTTATTGTGCCTGTTTCCACGACGGTAGGTTGCTGTTACTGGTTGCTACGTGTAACAAAACGGTAAGTAATTCACTTACCGTTCAGTGAACGGTAAGCAATTAAATCTAAAAAAAAAACAATTTTGCGATTTATTTATTAAAATTAAATGTACAATTATTATAATTAATAGTACTAATACCACTCGCATTTGAGTTTCTAGTGTTAATAGACAAACTTTCCGACGTAGAAGTCCCAGGTTGTAATAGTCCACCAACATCGCTGTGTAAAATTTTATGAGCAAATTCAATTTTGTTTTGGAGGGAATCTTCCACGTAACTCTCGGCCACCGTTGATGAACGCCACCCACCATGTCTTTTTAGTCTAAACACATCAACTCCGTTACTCGCCAAAAGTGTAGCCGATATGCGTCGAAACGAGTGTCCAGTAAAACCTTCAGGGGCTTGCAACTTTAAATACTTTGCAATTTTTGACTGCCAGCCTCCAATTGTGCCTTTTCCTGTGACTTGCCTAGTGCATTTGCCATTTCGATAGTTTAGAAATAAATGATCTGACGTTGGGTTGCTTGGTCGAATTTTTATGTATTTTCGAAGTATTTCCAAATAATGAACTGCTTCATTTTCTTTGTTAATAACTGTGAACGTTCGCTGAATATTCGTTTTTGTATTTGGAATATTTACTATAAACATTTCTTCATGTTCTTTTATGTCACTCATTTTAATATTGTACAATTCCTCTCGTCTACAAGCGCCCGATACTCCCAATATCATTGCTATCTGCAAATATATTGTTTCCTTAGAACTCAGATGTACCACCTCATCATCTACAACATACCTTTTGAATTAAAAATTGTTTGTCTGGTGCTTCATTCAAGAATTTTTCCATGTCTTCTTTGGTAAAAATTTTAGCCTTCTTAGGCCGATATCCAATATTTTTTCTCTTAAGATAAGCAATTAATGTAGCCAACTTAGAAATATCGATAGCATCATGGAGAAAAATTGTACTCTTCAGCATAGAATACTCCGCCCATAAACTGCCTGGGGCCTTTAAGTGTCCACTTCTCACCACAAAATACGCTAACAAGCTCTTTTCATTTACAGAAATCTTCTTTGCTTCACGCCATTTCTTAAACAACTTGTATGTCTGTTCATATCGGGCTTTAGATTTTTCTGAAATTATTGCCGAACATCCTTTTTGCCAAGCGTCTTCTAAATCATCCGGTAGATCATCACTATCGCTCATATTTGCTTCGAAAACGGAACCACAAAACAGAACTATGTAGGAATGATTGTATCAAAAAGACAATTTTAGTTGTTTGGAACAAAACCATAGCAACCATGAAACAGCCACCCAAAGTTTTCAGTTTCAATCTTCCCGATTATCACAAATGTATTGATATAAATTATTATTATTATTATTCTAGAAACTCCAATCGCGCAAAAAACGTTATAAGCATGTCGAACGTTAAGGATTACCGTTCTCAGACAATAATTGGAGTCGTCGCTTCGCTCCTCCTCCAAATAATTGTCTTCGAACGGTAAGCATTTCTTACCGTTCTCCATACTTAATATACTATTTATTTATTCTAAAAAATTTGTGGTTGTTTCTGACAAAAAAGCAATTTAAAAAGCAAAATTAAGTAGTGCACCTGTCAGAGAAAAAAATAAAATATTTGAGAAAGAGATATAACTTCAAAAAAGAAGCTAAAACTAAGTAAATGATAAACAATAATTATTAGAACAAAATAAAATAAATGACTGAAAAAAACAAGTAAAGCTAATTGTTTGTAAATTTTGTGTGCTTTAAAAATTTATTTTTTTAATTCTGTGAAGCATCCGGTCTAAATTAACCCCGTCTTGGACGTGGAAAAACGTAAAACGGCCAGTCAGAGAGATAAATCCGTCAGGAGTGACGCACTTAAAAATTATTAAAGCCGAAAGGCCGTTCTAATTGAATTAATTTTTGCATTTCGACTTAATTTTGTTTATTCAAAATTTCGTAAAACTGTAAAAAATGTTTTTTCTGGTGAAACCGTGATTAAACCTATTCAAACACCACTCTTTGTTTGCTAATTGCTTAACTGAAAGTCGAGGGTTGCGAATATTAGTAGCTTTGGGTTATTTTAAATCAATATTGCAGCGAATGGGGCTTAAACCGCCCCCTCGAGGTTTAATACCGGACATTAGCCAAACTAAAGAAACGCCAATAATCCCGAAAAGTTAGCTTTTATAGTCGCGGTCGATAACGCGGGAAATCAAATTTCCAAATAACAAATATCCCACTTCTGGAGTTGTTTGTTGGTGAACCGAACACGAAGCGAGAATGTGAGTTTGTCGTGTTGGCCGATCGATGTCGAGTCATGTTCTAAACATCGTCAACATTTAAGATAAGGGGTTCGGGGCTGATTGGTTGTAAGATCGAGTGCCGGCCATTCAGTGACCCCTTGGAAAATACATTATAAGGGTCCGGTTTGATGGGCCAGTTTTTTCAGCTTATTACAACCAACCCTTAATTTTTATTAACTCAAGTGAAAATTTTAGATATTTTTTTAAAAAACGGTAGCGGTTTTTGCCTGGCGGTGGAGACAGAGGTCTGTATTATTTATTTTCCGACGGAAACGTCACCTTCTTTCTGTAATGTTTCTGCTTTATCTCTCGTAAAATGTGCTCGGTTGGATACGAACGAGATTCTTCTGCATCTGCGACCCTTACAAATATAACAATATTTTCGGAAAAGAATCGTAAAATACAAAGACAAGGGGACATTCAAAGTTTTACTAATTTGGATGCAGCGGCTTGCCAGAGATAGAGGTTGGGATGAGATCAAAACAACTCAAACAATTTACGAGTATTATTCGATTTTTTAAGCGAGAATATAACCCCAGAAAATCAGATATTTGCAATAAATAAAGGGTGTAATAAATTCGTAATTTTATATTTATTTATTGACAGTTTTAATAGCAAATTTTTTAATTTTTTACATAACACTAGCTGTATATACATTTGTATAACACGCAAAAACCCCACAACGACGTGGTTTTGTCGCTCGTAATAAAATTATGTCGTCTTTAAAATTTTGAAATGTCTTTTTAGTAATTCTTTTAGTTGCATACTATATTTATCACAATTTTGTAATAATAAATACAAAAAAAAACGATATCTTTATCAGTTAAAAGCGAAGAAACATTTTACTACTTTTATAAGTTAACAGCTCTATTTCTGATAATTTTTTTCTGAATTTTTTTGAAGAATTTTATAGGTTTAGGGTGATATTTCTCATCAATTAGCTATTTGGTAATTATCTAATACAAAACCTAATTTTAGAGGCTAAAACTAAATTTTTTTTTAAATATTTGACTTTGAGTAGAGCTTGTCGTTAAATCTGTGACATTTTGAATTTCGTTAATTATTTATCGATTGTCATTCTTGCTTGCCTTTTGTCTTTTATTGCAACAGAAAAATTCTAATATATCTAGGGTTGGCTTGAGGCGTATTAAAGACAAACACAGATGAAAAGTAATCACATTAGCTTGGAAAGAAATAAAAAAAAAATAAACAAGAGGGTGCTGTTCTATCTCGAGTGGTTTCATCAAAAATTCATTATTTATTAAAGCAAAAATCGCGACAATAGATTCCAACAGATTCAAGGGGGTGAGATCGAAGGTTCGCCATCAATCAGATTGATAACAAGAGGAAGTGACGTAACCAACACCTACAGCAACGCCAACAAAAGATTGCGTTGATGGATGAACTAGCAGAAATCACTTCTCTATTGTTGATAACATGATAAATCAGTTGTTGTACCGAAAATGAACTTTTCCGGCACTCACCCTCGCTGCTTAAAAACCCAGTTATTGATTAATTATGAAAAAGAGTGTAATTAGTGTAAATAACCCTCAAGAGAATTTTTGTAGTCCGGCTCCTCTTTAAGAACCAATAAAATTTTACGATGACTTATTAAAGGCGCCCTTTTAATCACTAAGAAACCAAAATAGTGCTTTCGGAATAGTTTTCCACCCCGTCTTTGCTTTACGATGACATCGGTCTGAGACGCCTTAAAAGGGCCACATTAAAATTAGCCCAAATACCTGTAAAGGATCGTTAACTTTTATTGTTATTACCGTTCTGGACAGGTTGGTTTATGTGGTCTAATTGAAGGTCGGTCCCTTTTTTTCATTTTGTCTGATGGACATTAGCAAAGAATAACAATTATTTTAAGTGTTTCAATTCTTCGGAGGGATGCATTTGAAATTCTTTGTCTCAGGAAAAAGAAAGGGTTGGAATTGAATGAACTGTAAATTGAGTGCGGAACGATTTAGTGCATTTTCGGTAGTCGTGCTACAATCGGGATTAAATGGATCATTGTACGAAACGAAAAAAAAAAAAACTAGAAGCTTTGTAATGAGCGAATTTTGCGAACTGAACGAGTTGCAAGAATTTGCTGATTGGAGAGGGAAGGGTGAGGATTATTTTTCAATGACGAGGAGAGGATTAGCTGATAAAGGCGAGAGGAGACAATACTCTAATCAACTAACATAAGAAAATTAACAAAAACTTTTTCTACTAACTGAAAAAATAAGAACGAAATTTTACAGAAAATATCAGACTAGAGCCTACAACTTGTAAAATTAGTAAAACTAGAATCTCAGATTTTAAAGACGTATTTTTCAATTTTAGGAGTTAGAGGCAACATTTTTAACAATTTTAGAAGTCTCTTGGCTAAGAAGATGAGTATATTTACTACATTTTGCTCTAAATATTAAAAAAAATATTGTCTTTTATTTATTTATTAAATAAGAGAAAAAAATGAACTAAAAAAAATTACAACAAAACAACAACAAAACATTAACGGCTTAATTGAATTGCACCAAGAGAATATCATTTTTATAGGTGACTTTAATACACCCCACTATAGTAGTAATCTAAATAACTAAGTTTTTAAGTTTGCTAAGTTTCTTTGTCAGATTGACAAATCAGGTATTTCTCTCAATCCTGAAGATAGTTTTCATCCTACACTTAAATTCTACTTTAAAGCTTAATCCCATAAACCAGATACGTTTTCTTTTAATGACAAGGTAATTTCCTATAACTTCAAAAAGGCAGACTTTCCTCGTCTATATGAACTATTACTCAACATTGACTGGTCACATTTGGAAAAAGCAAACGACATAAGCTTATCCTGCGATATTTTGTACAGCACCCTACAGCAAGTTTTCGATTTGTGCGTTCCAAAAATATCTCTTAGAAATAAGAAAAATTCTAGTTTTCCTCTTTGGCACGACATGGAAATCATCAAATGTCTTCGCAAAAAGTCGGCTTTATTAAAAAGATTTCGTAAATTTTATTGTTAGAATTCGTATAAACAATTTAAAATTTTGCGATCAAAAACCAAGCATCTTATTGAAAAAGCATATTCTAATTAAATTTCTTCAATGGAATCAACTATCTCTGAAGATCCGAAAAAGTTTTGGACATTTGTTCGGTCAAAGAAAAACAAGTCTCGCATCCCAGGCACCATGTTGGTAAATGGGGAAGCAGTTTCCAACCCCAGTAGTATAGTGAATCACTTTGCTGAATTTTTTAAGAGCGTATATATACCAAGTTCATGTTCTATTATATTTTCAATTTAATACTGAAATCTTCTTTTCCTACAATTTGAAAGGTGGCGCAAGTTTGCCCAATACTCAAAAATGGTAATCCTAACGTAATACAGAACTATCGAGCTATTTCTATTTTGTGTAATTTTTCAAAAGTATTTGAATCGATTATTTACATTCATATTTATTCTTGCGTTAAAAATTACATCTCTCCCTGTCAGCATGGTTTCATGAAACAACGATCCACGATTACAAATTTAGCCTGTTTTACACAGTACATTGCAGATGCTCTTGACAAACGAAATCAAGTAGACGCCATTTATACAGATTTCCAGAAAGCATTCGATCAAATGGATCATCATTTACTTTTGAATAAACTTGATAGCTTCGGCTTTTCTGGTTTTTTGCTTTCGTTTATGCAATCATATCTTTTCGACAGGAAACAACAGGTTAAATATCGCAATTACCTATCTGATATGTACACTCTAACTTCCAAGGTCCCACAAGGGTCAAATCTTGGTCCCCTTCTGTTTCTTCTATTCATAAACGATATTACTCTTTCGTTGAACTCTTGTCATAAGTTGTTATTTGTCGACGACTTAAAATTGTACTTGGAAATTAATTCTATCGACGACTGTAGAACTCTGCAAAATAATCTCGACGCACTGTATAACTGGTGTAAGAGAAATCATCTGCAACTAAATCTGTCTAAATTCAATGTGATATCTTTCACGAAAAAGCACCATTCAATCGAATTCTCTTACAACATAGCATCATGTGATTTAAACCGAGCCCTTACTGTTAAAGACCTGGGCATTATCTTCTGATATTATATGTAAAGATTATAGATTGTATGGTTTCATATACAGAAACTGCAAACATTTTTCTAACGCTCGGCCATTGACTATTTTATTTTACGCTTTGGTACGGTCTAGATTAGAATACGGATCGTTGATTTGGTATCCTATCTACAATACCTATATCTTACAGATTGAAAAAATACAACGAAAGTTTTTAAAGTTCTTATTATTTTTAGTGGACGGCGTCTACTCTGAAAGAGCCGTTGATCAAAGTCTTCTATTAATTAAATTTAATTTTACTTCTTTAGAAACTCGACGAATTTGCTATGCATTAAAATTTCTTTATAATTTAACTCACAACCGGATTGATTGCAGTTATCTCTTACGTCGTCTATGTTTCTATGTCCCGCAGTTTAATTGTCGTCAGCCGCGTACCTTTTATACAACTGCTAGTCGGTCAAATGTATGGATTAGGTCTCCCATTTCACTCATGTCTTCGCTATGTAACAAATTGAATAGTACCTGTGATCTAAACCATGACTCTATAAAATGTATTTTAAATTCTGCTAATAATAGTTTTAGTATTGTATTATAGTATTTAAACTTGTATATGTTTGATTATTATTGTTGGTAACTTTAGCTTTTATTGTATATTTCCTGTAAATGGCTTTTCCTATTGGAAATAAAGTTATTATTATATTAACAAAAGACATTTCTGAAAAAACTTAAATACCAAGAATTAAAGAGATAGAAGAGATAATAAGAAAGATTGTAGATAAACACGACCACTCTAAAAAGCTTAGTAAATCACGCTTTGAAAAAGAATAACAAATAAAGTTTCTAAAAAATAAAAAAAAAAAAAATACTTTTAGAAAGATTTGAAAAATGGCGATTAGGAAAACAGAAGAATATCTTTTGATGAAGAAGATAAAAAATGTCTGATAAAAAAGCAGAAAAAGAAATTTAAAAGCAAAAAATTTTCTAAAATAGGTTGACACCGATTGATAGAACAAGAAAAGCAAAAAAAATTTAAAAATAAAATAATAAAAATTTAGAAACGACGGTTGATGAAGAAAACGCAACAACAAACTTTAGGAGAATTCAAAGGAAAAGAAGAGTTATGAGAGTTTGCAGAAAAACAAAAAACTATTTTAAAAAAGCTTTAAAAACGACGATTTAAAAAAACTAGGATTACAAAAGAAGATTCTGGAAGGGCAAAGTTAAATTAAAAAAAGAAATACAAAATAAATATACAAAAAACAACGATTACAAAAGAAGAAAATGTTTTGTTAGAAAAAAAGAACAAAAAAATTTCAAAAAAAAAATCAAGAAGAGTAAAAATAGATTTATTCGTAAAAAAAACAAAAAATAATAAAAAAAAATTTAGAAAACGTTGTGTAAAGTCGAAAAAAATCTAGAAAAAATTTTAAAACTTAAAAATCGACAATTAAAGACATAAAACTTAAGAAAAATTTTAGATAAACAAGATGACTTTAATATTATATTAAGTATGGAGAACGGTAAGGAATGCTTACCGTTCGACATGCTTATAACGTTTTTTGCGCGATTGGAGTTCCTAGAATAATAATAATAATAATTTATATCAATACATTTGTGATAATCGGGAAGATTGAAACTGAAAACTTTGGGTGGCTGTCCCATGGTTGCTATGGTTTTGTTCCAAACAAGTAAAATTGTCCTTTTGATACAATCTTTCCTACATAGTTCTGTTTTGTGGTTCCGTTTTCGAAGCAAATATGAGCGATAGTGATGATTTACCGGATAATTTAGAAGACGCTTGGCAAGAAGGATGTTCGGCAATAATTCCAGAAAAATCTAGAGCCTGATATGAACAGACATACAAGGTGTTTAAGGAATGGCGTGAAGCAAAAAAGATTTCTGTAAATGAAAAGAGCTTGTTAGCGTATTTTGTGGTGAGAAGTGGACACTTGAAGGCCGCAGGCAGTTTATGGGCTGAGTATTCTATGCTGAAGAGTACAATTTTTCTCTATGATGCTATCGATATTTCTAAGTTTGCTACATTAATTGCTTATCTTAAGAGAAAAAATATTGGATATCGGCCTAAGAAGGCTAAAATTTTTACCAAAGAAGACATGGAAAAATTCTTGAATGAAGCACCAGACGAACAATTTTTAATTCAAAAGGTATGTTGTAGATGATGAGGTGGTACATCTGAGTTCTAAGGAAACAATATATTTGCAGGTAGCAATGATATTGGGAGTATCGGGCGCTTGTAGACGAGAGGAATTGAACAATATTAAAATGAGTGACATAGAAGAACGTGAAGAAATGTTTATAGTAAATATTCCAAATACAAAAACGAATATTTAGCGAACGTTCACAGTTATTAATAAAGAAAATGAAGCAGTTCATTATTTGGAAATACTTCGAAAATACATAAGAATTCGACCAAGCAACCCAACGTCAGATCATTTATTTCTGAACTATCGAAATGGCAAATACACTAGGAAGTCACAGGAAAAGGCACAATTGGAGGCTGGCCGTCAAAAATTGCAAAGTATTTAAAGTTGCAGGCCCCTGAAGGTTTTACTGGACACTCGTTTCGACGCACATCGGCTACACTTTTGGCGAATAACGGAGTTGATGTGTTGGGACTAAAAAGACATGGTCGGTAGCGTTCATCAACGGTGGCCGAGAGTTATGTGGAAGATTCCCTCCAAAACAAAATTGAATTTGCTCATAAAATTTTACACAGCGATGTTGGTGGACTATTACAACAACCTGGGACTTCTACGTCGGAACACTATTGTCTATTAACACTAGAAACTCAAATGCGAGTGGTATTACTACTACTAATTATAATAATTGTACATTTAATTTTAATAAATAAATTGCAAAATTGTTTTTTTAGATTTAATTGCTTACCGTTCACTGAACGGTAAGTAAATTACTTACCGTTTTGTTACACGTAGCAACCAGTAACAGCAACCTACCGTCGTGGAAACAGGCACAGTAAACTGATAGAAACAACCAATCGCGCAAAAAAAAACTTTAAAACAACTAAAAAGTGAAGTATAATAAGAAAAATAAAATAAAAAAAAAGAAAAAAACAAAAGGTATTAAAGCACTGACGGACCAAAAAGAAATGTTGTTTTTAGCGCTCTAAATTGCAGAAATGTCACCTCAGCCTTTCAAAATTAAAAAAAATGTTTTTTGTCTTTATTAATAATATAAACAGATTTTAAAACGACACATTTTTAAATTTTGTAAGCCAGTAACAACATTTTTTATAGTTTTTAGAAACCACAGTCTGAGAAGACTTTGCTTCTAACTTCCAAAATCAAAAAAATGTCGCTTTTGTAATTATTAATTTAAAAATTGGTAAAGAACATAACTTCCATCAGTTTCTAAAATTACCAAAATATTAATTTTGATTCTAAAGTTTATAAAAAATGTTGATTTTAAATATATTGATTTAAAAATTAGCTACCAACAAAGCTTTAACTTCTATTAAAGCTTTTAAAATTAGTAAAATAACGTTTTCTAAAATTTAAATTAGTAAAATAGTGTTTCTGTCTTTTAAAATTAAAGCAATAATGTTCTATTATCTAAAATTATTGCTTTTATATTTATTAATTTAAAAAAACTGTTTTTAAATTTCAATATTAGTAAAACACTTCTTATACTTTTAAAAACGACTGTTTTTTTATGTAGTAAAATGCCAGTAGCGTTATTTTGCAATTTTCGCTTCAAATGGCTTCCAAAATTGACTGTGCAAGTTTGTCAACTATTTCAAATACTCAATAAATATATTTTTAAATTATAAATTTTTAATTAGCGGGCAAAATGTGTAGGTGCTTTCTCATCTCTGTTTGTTATATAATTATTTTTAGTTATCATGTATGAGTCAAAAAATTACCAGATTTTCCTTACAGCAATGGTAAAATGGGTAATTTAGAACAATTATGTTTATAGTGCTTTTTTTTATTTTAAACTTTCTCTGATTATTTTTTTATTTTGTTTAATTCCAAATAAAACACTCTATCCACACATGCAGATGTTTGTTTTTTTTGTGTCCAATAACCGTAGAGTATTTATCAATTTTTTAATATTTCGAAAACGCCATGTTATAAATAAAATCTGTATGTCCCAGTTGGCCGCGTAATTTAATAAGTCTCCCCTCTGCATCGGCCTTATTGATTCAATAAAGAAATGATCGGCAACAAAGCGCGTCTAATTATCAGTATAGATGGCGTTCAACCCTCCCCTGGAAAAATCGCTCCGGACTTAATTCTTCACGTTCCGGGATTTCCGACTTTGAGAATTCGGTTTGATATCGCACCGCACGCACCATTAACAACATTTTTAAAATATGTCTTTGGCATTACTCACTGCTTACCCCACAACAACAAAAAGGGGCGGGATTGGGCCGAGTTTTTTTCGCAATTAAATGCTTTTTACTTGTAGGTATCACTCAAAATCGAGCGATTGGTACAGTGAAAATAGTTTTAAATATTTTCAAAAATTTACTATACGAGTGAAAAATGGAAAAACGATTAACAGGAAAAGCCAATCTTCGGATGTCAGTCTGATGGTTTAATTATTTAAAATTGCTTATTTTATCATGAAACGTTAACAAGGTTCTTTTGAATTATGAAAAGGCTAATTAAAGGCGAAATAAATTATAACAAGTTGCAAAAATTGCTTTGATCTACTCGATTATTAAAACAAATAAATATTTTTTTAAGTATATTAGACAATACAATAAATTTATGTATTATCGTTAATTACGTCATCAGTAGTGCTTTTAATACACTCAAGTAATAATATTTAATATAAAATACAGGGTGTCCCACCGAAAAGAGCATCCCCCTGTAACTTTTTTATTTATTAGTCGATCTAAATAAAATTTAGAACATAAGCATTAATATGTACGGTTTACATTTTGCTGTTAAAATATTTTTTTTATAATTTTTGTACTCGAAAGAGTAAAATTATGAAATCGCACAAAATTTCTTCAAAATGCATATTATTATAATGCTATAACTCAAAATACTGTAATTACAAATTTTGTTTTAACACAAATCATTTAGAATTCCTCTAATTGGTTCTTAAAGAACACGGAAATTTTTTTTTTGTGAGAAATATTTTCATACATGAAACGGTGTTGGCAGATTGTAAATGGAGAGTTACCTGAATATGAATAAAACGTCAGTGAATTTGTCAGTTTGAAAATTGAAAAAATCGAAAAGTGTCTAATCTTAAAAACCGTAAAATAATTTTAGCCTAGAATTTCTAATGCCTGCAGCTCTTTTGTTACGACTTTTGGCAGGTTAAACGTTTCTGATACGTTTCTGAGTTGTCACCAATAAAACATTTTTTGTGGAAACACTTTATTTCTGTAACGCAACGTAACAATTTATTTCAAGAAACAACTTCTAGAAGCTTAAGTCACGACCAGAGAGTTCTAGAAGAGTACTTTACAGAAGTATTCTACAGCTTGAAAAAGATCGGTAAAGTTGTTGGACTATTTGAAGATGCCAGTTTCAATGGTAAAACCCAAATGTGCCCCTCTTTACCGAAAGACATAATCAAGAATTGGTGCAAGTTGTAGGAGATGTTGTAGACGAAGATCCTAACATTAGCAACAGCACTATAGCACGAATGCTGACACAATATGAGCAAAGAGTTTTAAAGACAAATTAAATTAATTTCTTTAAGATTTTATTGCATCAGGAATTACAGCCTGCATTATTGAGTAGGAAAGGAGAAAATTCTTGGTGGGTGCATAAAGTAAACTATAAATATCAAAAAATTTCTGAAATAAAAAGAATAGTTAAGAACGTTTTGTCAACGAACGTCTTAGACTTACACATTAAATGTTCAAACACATTTCCATTTTCTTGTAAGCACCAAAATAATCATCGCCTAAAATTTTGTTTTACTCTAACAAGAGTTTCGAGTAATATGGCAGCAAACGCTTCTCTTATTCGCTCTTTCATATCTTCTATTGTCGTAGGAGCTGTCTTGTATACAACACCCTAGAGAAAAAAATCGCAAGGCGTTAAATCTGGAGAACGAGCTGGCCAGTGAACAGGTCCTCCACGTCCTATCCACCTATCAGGCAAGTGTCGGTCTAAATATCGCCGAACTCAATTCGCGAAATGTGGCGGCGCCCCATCATGCATGAACACAAGTTGTCCTATTATGTTTAACAGAACATTTTCTAACAACTCTAACAGATTTTTTCTTAAAAAACGTAGATACATGTCACCATTTAAATTTCCATCGAAGAAAAATGAACCGATTACATGTTGACCCAAAATACCGCCCCAAACATTTAAAGAACATATCTTTTGATTATCTATTTGGCGCAACCATCGTGGATTTTCTATTGCTCTATAATGCATATTATGCCTATTAACAATCCAATTACTTTTAAACGTTGCTTCGTCCGAGAATAGTACATAATCAGTAAAGTTATTGTTTTCTTCTAAAGTATTAATCATTTGTTGACAGAAAAGCATTCTAAATTCAAAATCAGTAGGACGCAATTCTTGATGCAGTGCAATTTTGTATGGGTTTTGCACAGAGCTTTTGCTCATATTGTGTCTTCGTGCTATAGTTCTAGTGCTAATGCTAGGATATTCCTGTACGGCATCTTTTACAACTTGCACCAATGCTTGATTATGTCTTACGGGAAAGTAGACACGTTTGGGTTTTACTACTGAGCTGGTGTCCTCAAATAACCGAACAACTTTACGATTTTTTTTCAATGTGTAGCATACTTCCGGAAAGCGCTCTTGTAGAATCTTGTTGGTTGCTAATAGGTTTCTGCGGCATTCACCGTACACTAAAATTATTTCACGTCTTTCGCGATTAGACATTTTTCGATTTTTTCAATAATTGCCAAAGTGACAAATTCACATATTTTTTTCAGGTAACTCTCAATTTACAATCTGACAACACCGTTTCATGGATGACAATATTTCTCACAAAAAAAAAACGAATTTCCGTGTTCTTTAAGAAACAATTAGAGGAATTCTAAATGATTTGTGTTAAAACAAAATTTGTAATTAGAGTATTTTGAGTTATAGCATTATAATAATATACATTTTGAAGAA
Source organism: Tribolium confusum (assembly GCA_029207805.1). NCBI lineage: Eukaryota > Metazoa > Arthropoda > Insecta > Coleoptera > Tenebrionidae > Tribolium > Tribolium confusum. Next base: position 1,410,108 of record JALGAY010000007.1, on the reverse strand, counting down.
ATTTTGTGCGATTTCATAATTTTATTTTTTCGAGTGCAAAAATTATAAAAAAATATTTTAACAGCAAAATGTAGACCGTACATAGTAATGCTTATGTTCTAAATTTTATTTAGATTGACTAATAAATAAAAAAGTTACAGGAGGTATACCCTTTTCGGTGGGACACCCTGTATAATAAATATAATTCTTCAAACCTAGTTTTTTATTATTTGTTTGAAATACATAGTAATAATAAATTTGTCATTTTTATATATATTTCTTTTAGATCTATTTAAGAAAATCTATATCTTGTCACCACTTAATTGTAAAAAATTTTTTTTTACATTTTTTGTAGAAAATTAAACGCTTTAAAAAAGGTGTCTTACAATTTTTTCATAGCTATTAGCGTTTAAAAGATATCAGAAGTCAAAGTTTGAAGAATTTAACAAAAATTTCTTTTTTACTTCTAAATTTTAGAACTCGTAGATAAACAAATATTAGAAAATGCAAAATATACAGTTTTATAGAAAATTTAATGCTCTCCAAAAAAGGTTTCTTGTGGTTAATCGATTGCTCTAACCACTTAAAAGATATTCGCGTTTTAAAAACCAAAATTAGAGACTAAATCCTCAGTTCTTTTAATGATTGGAGTAATCGTTTAACCACAAAAATTTTTTTTGTAAAGTGTTTAATTTCCTACAAAACTATATGTTGCGCATTTTTTAATATTTATTTATCTACGAGTTATAAAATTTAAAAGTATAAACAAAATTTTTGTAAAATTCTTCAAACTTTGACCTCTGATATCTTCTAGACGCTAATAGCTATTAAAAAATTGTAAGATACCCTTTTTAAAGCGTTTAATTTTCTACAAAACATGTAAATAAACTTTTTCTGTACGATCAAGTAGTGACGAAATGTAGATTTTGCCAAATACAATTAAACAAAATAGAAAACTGAGATAAAAGAGTTTAAAAAAAAATTGTTTGTCATTAACAGAGTACTGCACCTCACAACTGTTACTAATAAAAAATTATTTTTTCAAATATTTGTAGATAAATAATAATTTGTATAATTTTAAATTCGGTTTGTTTCTAAATCGTTGTCTGGGGTAGTCTGATCATGTATCAATAAGGGGTTGAAATGATAAATCTCGGTGTCTCCCGCAGTTCTACCATTCCAAGTCACGCGGAAATTCCTCGTAGGAATGCAAACCGAATTTGTCAAGTTGCGTCCTTTGGTCTTTCTTCAAACAATTCAGTTCTTTGCATGTCTGCACCCTCTTCCACCCACTTCCCTTTTTCGTTTCGCCGATTCAAAGGAACGGAACGGAGAGATGCTGCGAGAAGAACGCCGTTCATTTGCTTTTGTAAATATTTTAATTTGAATTCTGTATTTGTCTTGGTCCCTGGGCAATATAATATAAATTTCAATTGATGAAAAAGGGGGAGAAAGTTTGTTTTTTTTTGAGTGGGTGAGTGAAAAATGAAACAAACAAATTTGGGAGGTAGTTAGTGGCGAGCCGTACAACCATTTTATATCTACTGAGAGGGAAAAGTTAGATATAGTTAATCTAATAAGCTCCACAAAAACTGGAAGGTTCTAAATCAAACCATGGATAGATTGCAATTTACTAATGGAAGTGGTGGCGTCTCGGTTCTAAAGCTCTCTTACACCTAGGTTAAACCAATAAAATGGACGACAGATAGACGAAAGACAACGAATTATCAGGACATTATCAGATTATAGTTATAGAAAATAAATTAATTATTTTTGTTCTTTGTTGCCAGCTGATAACGAATTTTATAACAAAATTGTAAAATTTTAAATGGCGAATTTATTAGAAATTAAGTACTAAAATAAAAATATCAATATTCTAGTAAATAATTAAAGAAATTGTATTACACTGAGTAGTAAAAATTGTTCAGAATGGCTAATTACAGTTTATAGGTCATTTGAAAGACTTTAGAAGATCTAAAACTGTAACTCTAATTTGATAAAAAAAAACTTAAAAAAAAACAACAACTAACAATAAAAAAAAACAATATAAAATTAAAATAAATTTTAAAAACGTTTTCTTTATTTTAAAATTTTCTTTACTTTGTTGTAATTAAAAATAAAATATTCAAAAGTCTCAGAACTCTCAGACGAAATCTTAACTTGAAACAAATTTCCGCTTCCTTTCCCACTGGAAAACTATCACAAAAATACCGCTTTTCCCTCTACCCCATCCACCACCTCTCATCTGAGAAAAGAAGCCTCACACTGTCGTAAACAAATTTCCTTTAATTAATGATCGAATGCCCTCTGTTTATAATGAGCCGGGTAGGTGGCCGTATTTCCTCTCGTCTCCCGTTCCATATAATTGTAAGTTGGGGTCTTCATTGTGATGTCACCTAGGTGATCCGTCGAGGTGAAAGGTTGCCATAGAGGTGTTCTCTCAGTCGTAAAGTTGATGTCGCCAGATGCCTCTAAATATCATTAGAGCCACTGATCCGAAAAAGTCCGAGACTCTTATTGAATTAATTTTTTTTTTTCAAGGACACATGTGCCACTAATTTGCCTCGACGGTCATTTGTTCAAATTAGGCGATTTTCGGACGGACAGTGGAGTAAACCGCCTGGATTTGGCGAGTTTAGACGATTAGTTTGTTGGATGGTTGGACGCAGGTTGGCGGGGTGCGAACAACCCCAAAGTTAGAATTAATGATGGCTTTTATTGAAAGTTCAATTTCTTGATTAGGGCAAGCAGGGAGGAAAAAACCGTTTTATACAACAGGTTTATTCAGTATTTACAAACAAAATTAATACAGCAAGTAAAAAGTTTAAAAACTAATTACACTTCAAATGTACATTTATTTTTTTATATACAGATTTTGGGACTGAATCACACTTAATTATGGAAACTATTTAAGATATCCATTTAGCTAAAATATTTACATGGAAATTCACGAAATGGTGCTAAGTAAGTACAGGTGTCACACCAGAAAAGACAAAGTTTGGAAAATCAAAAATCGTTTTACCTAATTTTACAAAAAAATTAAGACTAACAGATAACTGTTTTTAATAGATCACTTTATATATTTTTTTAAAAGTTATTAGAAGTTTTTTTTTTCTAGTACTAGTACTGCAATAAACGTTAAATACAAATCAACACCTTAAAGAGTTACAAAAACCTCGAATACAACTTCTGACTGCTATTGTGACGTCACAAACGTAGTCAAACATAACATATAGAATTTTTAATTGAAAGAGATTTAAAACAAATAAAAAAATACTTTTGTAAATTGTTTACAATAGTAAACTGTCTAATTTTCTTGTTGAAAACAAGATCTTTGTATTTCCAATTCTAGATATGTTATTTATTTAACAAAAAAAATTGTTTTTGCTTTGTAAATTAGACACTTTTTATGCCTTATTTTAGTTTTTTTAAGTTGCTTTTTATCAAGCTGCAGTATTTGTTTTAGTTCGTCCAGAGTATTGTAAATATCGCTTTTTTAAATTTTTTTTAATGTACTTTTGTCTCTTTAAAAAAATTTTTGTTTTTTGTTTTTATTTCGTTTTTAGTTAAATTTTTAGTAAAATTCTATGTTTATTGGCATTTATTTCTGTTTTTCTTTTACTACCATTTGTAATACTCCTTGTTTTTTTATTTATTCTTTTATTTATTTTGTTTTACTAGAATCATCTTTCTTATATCTTTTATAAAAAAAATTTTATTTTAAATTATTTAATAATGTTTTTTACTAGTCGTGATTTATTGTTCTTTTTTCAATTACTGTTTTTTTGAGGTTTTGTTGACTTTTTCACATTTTTAATTAGTGTTTTGGGAGGCACTAATTTTTGTAAAAATTATGTTATTTTTATTTAATTTAAAAATAACATAATCGACAAGAGCCTTGATGATGGACCTTTAAGGGTCCGAAACTAGTTGGCTTGTAATCAAAATAACATAATTTTTACAAAAATTAGTGCCTTTCAAAACTCCAACTATTTTTTTTTTAATAATTTTTATTATAACTTTCAAAACTCTTTTAAAACTTTGCTTTTATGTTCTTTTACTTTTGTTTTTGTTTTTTTTAAGTCGCTTTGTATTAAATTGTTGTAATTATTTTAGTTTTTGTAAAATTCTTTAAATAACATTTTTACAAAATTTTTTAGAACTTTTTTGCTTTTCTAGAATTTTTTTGTTCTTTTTTTGGGTTAGCAGTAGTTTTTGTTTTTTTTAATTTGTTTTTTATTAAGCTGCGGTATCTATGTCTTAATTTTTCTAGAATGTTTCAAATAACGACCCACAAATTAAAAATTTTTTGTTTGTTTCTCTAAAATTTGTTTGTTTTTTTTTCCCGTTAACTGTAGTTTTTATTTTTTTAGTTTTAGTCTTTCTAGAATTCTTTTGCTTTTTTTTCTTTTATTAGCTGTAATTTTTGTTTTTTTTTTTGGTTATTTTTTATTAAATATTAGTATCTATTCTAGTTTCTCTATAATCTTTCAAATAACGTTTATTAATTTTTTTAAAACCTTTTCTTTCTTATTCTAAAAATTTTCTTTGCTTTTTTTTGTTTGCATAATTTTTGTCTCTTTCTATTAAATTGTCTTTTATCAAATTTCAGTATCTGTTTTAGTTCTTCTAGAATCTTTTAAATAATATTTTTCAAATTTTTTCTTAATTTATTTTTTGTTCTTCTTATTTTTTTTTTGTTTTTACTTTTCTATTAGTCGAGAACTAAAGCTTCAATGACCTTATTAAACATTTTTGTTACAAAATTATTTACTATAAATAAAAAGATTCAAAAAGCAGCAAAAGAGCAATGATAAATTCTAGAAGAACGGAAAAGATTGAAATAAAAAACAAGAAGAACAACAAACATACAGAAGTAAATTCTAGAAGTCAAAGATTCAAAACAAAACAAATATTTAAAAAACAAAATTTTTTTGAAGAAAACAAATGTAAAAATAATATAAAATAATAAAGAAAAGTGTCTAATATAAAATGCCTCATCCAAAAAAAAAATTTTTGTAAGTTTTTTACTACTTTGTAGAAACAAACCTAAAGTCTTATTAGTCATACAAACTATAATATTTTAAAATAATAGTATTTTTACTAGTAAAATGTTAAAAAAATAGTATATTTACTAGTAATATCCCAAAATAGTAATATTTTGACAAATTATTTTTAAAAAATTGTCTAAAATTTTACACTTCATTACTTATAATTAAAGTAATAAATTTTGGTGTTTAACAATCGATGTTAGATGGCACTAGTGTGTGGTTCTAGTCTAAACTCAGTAATTTTGGCTTCATTTTGTCTTCATAACTTAGTAGTAAACACAGACAAAAAGCAAAATTTGAAGGTTGTTACAATTTTACAGTCACTAGAACACAAAAATAAGCCAAAGTCAGTCGGTAAAGCAGGACACTATACGCATTTTTACTTAAATTGAGGCGCCATTAAATAAAAAATGTTTTAATTTGTTTTCTAAATTATAGTTTTGTTTGTTTAATCAAAAAAATCTGATTTTATCTAATTATTAAGGTGATTTATTAAAAAAATTAAAACAACATTAATTATGTACTTTACTGTACTGGAACGTTACTTATGTTAAATACTGTACATACGTATTACAGCTCAGTTTGTTTAAATTTTAAAAAAAAATTAATTTTCCAAACCTTGTCTTTATACCCTTTTGGGCTTATTTTCGGCGAAAGAACCCTACCACGTCCCATACTATCTACCTCCTACACTACTCCTCTACTTTAATATGGCCTCCACACATCCCCCAGTCTATTACACTTCAAATGCTCCTTTTCACTCGAACTGACCTCCTCTTTCTGCCTCACTAACGTAATCGCCGCTTTCCTACACCTATGCAAGGACAAATTCATCCCTTCGTCCTTACTTTTCCTCCCGTCCTTTTTCTCATCATCCGACTTACTATCCACATCTTCCATTCCTTCAGACTTTGTCGAATTCTGCTGGGTGTCGTGCGGCGAAGAGGTCCGCGGCATCAGCGAGTGGTGTCGCAGATTCATCCAGGCCCAGTCGTGGGGATAGAATTGCGAGTAGAACCATTGACCGGGCGGTGGTAGTAGAGGAGCGTTTAGGAATAAGCTGGCGGCGAGTGCGTTATTGAACAGTTGATTGTTTTGAATGGGAGGTGGAGGCGCGCCAGGGAATGCCGGTGGCGGTTGTGGGGACGGAGTTGGAGATGCTGTAACGGATATGTCATCTTCAGGTGGCGAGAGAGGGGCGCCGGCGGTTGTAAGAAGGCCGATTTGGGTCGGGGAGGTTTTGGGAGAGGTGGTGCTGTGGGCTGGGGTGCAGTTGATGGAGATGGGGCCGAGAGATGTTGATGTTGGCTCTGAAAATTCAAAAATAAACGATTTAGTGGAGTTGTCACTTGTTTTTTTTTCAAAATTTTTTTTTCAACAAAAAAAAGTTTTTTTTGCATAATCTACTTTAAACATTCTAAATCAACAGTTAAAAATCATCTTTTTAACTTCTATAATTTTTAATTTTTAGGCGTCTGCAGAGCATATACTATTCGAAATAAAAATATAACAAAACTTAATTATTAGAAATGTTTGCATTTATATTTCTTGCAGCTTTAACCGTTTACGCATCGTTTTACAAGCACAATAAAGCCAAAGTAAATTTGTGCTAAATTTAGCTGAAGTCTAGAGCAGCGAGCCGACGGTGAAGCCATCAGAAGTTTTAGTTTTATTAGTTTATTATCGTAACAGCTTTCTCAATTTTTCTTTTATAAATATTTTTTTACCGTTTGCTATCCTCGGTGATGTGTTAATTGGACGGTCGAGTGCGGCAAACATATGATGCGGAAAGTGTGGGTGGTGGTGAGGAACGAAAGGTCCCGGTGGATAGGGATGTCGTCCTCCCAGCATAGCCCAGTCGGGTGGTGGACCCGGCAATCCTGCAAGATGATGAGCTATTCCTGTAAAAAAATCCGATTTTATTGCTTAGTAGAAACAAAAAACGTCGTTATCCCGTGATGTTTGTTCCGCGTATTGAATAATAACCCTCCTAATCTCATATTTCCTGCAAACAATAAGTTGCAAACTAGAATCCTGGGAGAAGGCAGCGACCAGGATCTCGGTATAGATCTTGATACTAAAGGTTAGCAGCAGTCCTGTGGCGCACCAATGAGGTCTGAGGCAGCCCCGCCCGACCAATGAGGCGTCTTGGAATCAACCCTTTCGCTCATTACACTACAACCCTTAGATTTTCCAAGAAGTAAATATTTGGTCGACTGGAATATCATGTGATACATTCGAGGTTACAATTGCAGCCAGCTTTTAAAGGGTGTATTTTATGTCTTCAGTTACAGTAACGTCTTATTTTTTTTAGGTTATCGATCAGGGGTTGTTTTAATTAAAAATCGACTTTAGGACTCAAGGATAAGTAACGACTAATTCCGAAAAGAATAAGCTTAGCACCGGGAGTAAATACGGCAATTTAAAGGCGAAGGGGGCGACGAATTAAAATCGCCTTTAAAAGATAAGCTCGGGGCGTAAAAAACATCCCTTTACAAGACGAAAAACTTCGTTAGAATCCCTTCAAGGAAAAACTTCGTTAGCGTCGACGCGGTGTTAACAATACCGGGGATTTTTAGGAAGTCTTAGATAGATTTCCCGGTTCAGTTGATTGCCACCGTAATGAGGGGCGGAATGACATTTATCTTGCAAGGGTTTAGCTTAGGTGTTGGCCCGACGATTATTCAAACCCTTTAAAATCGAGCAAGACTAATGCCGACGTCCTATTAAACGGATGCAAGAGAACAGACCGCTTCGTAAATCTTCGATCCAACACGAACTAAATAGAAAACTAGGACAATAAAGAAAGTTTATAGCACGAAGGAGTAAATGCCTAGATAAATTTTTTTTGAAAAAATTGAGATTTTTTGAGTAATCTACTCCAAGAAGCTTAACTAGGCAGTAACAAATTTATTTTTTAGATCTACATCAAGAGAATCTACAAAAAAAATTTGATTGTTGTACTGCAACAGTAAAAAAATATATTTCAACAATATAAAATGAACAATAAAAAAATAATTTTTGTTTAGTCTACTCGAGGAAGCCTAAATCAGCAGAAAGAAATTGATTTTTTTATGTTAATTAACAGAATTTAGAAAAAAAAAAAGATTTTGTTGTTCTACTTTAAGAAGTTTATGCAACAATAAAAAATATATTTTAACAAGCTAAAATCAACAATAAAAAAATAATTATTTAAACATTCTATTTTAGAAAGCCTAAGTCAGCAGAAAAAATGCTTGTTTGATGTACACACATCAACAGAATTTACAGAAAAAACATATTTTGTTGTTCTACGTTAAGAGGTTTATTCAACTACAAAAAATATTTTTCAACAAACTTAAATCAACAATAAAAAAATTATTTTTGTGTAATCTACTTTAAGAAGCCTAAATCAGCAGAAAAACTGACTTTCTTGATGTATAACAACAGAATTTAAAAAAAAACAAGATTTAGTTGTTTTATTTTGAAAAACTATATTCAACAGTGAAAAATATACTTCAACAAACTGAAATTTATAGTAAAAACAATATTTTTGTATAATCTACTCTAAAAAGCCTAAATTAGGAGTAAAAAATATTTTTTTCTGATGTAAATCAACAAAATCTACAGAAAGAAAAAGAAAATTTTTTGTTATACTTCAAGACTTTATTCAACAGTAAAAATTAGATTTTAAAGAGCTAGAATCAACACAAACAAAACAATATCATGTACAGTCTACTTAAAAATGTCTAAGTTAACAGTAAATAATAATTCTTTTGATGTACATCAACAAAATCAACAAAAAAAGGTTTTGTAGTTCTATTTTAAGAAGTTTATTCAACAAAAAATATATTTCAACAATCTAAAATCAACAATAAACAATAATTTTTCTACAGTGTACTCTAGGAAGCCTAAATAAGCAGAAAAAATTTTATTTTTCAATGTTAATCAACAAATTTAAAAAAAAAACAAGATTTTGTTGTTCTACTTTAAGAAGTTTATTCAACAGTAAAAAAAAATATTTCAACAAGCCAAAATAAACAATATGAAAATATTTTTTTATACAGTCTACTCTAAAAACACTAAATCTACAGGAAAAAATATTTTTTTAAATGTACATCAAAAGAATCTACAAATAGAAAAACAAATAGAAATACTAATAGTAAAAAAATATATTTTAACAATCTAAAATCAACAATAAAAAACAGTTTTTATTTTTTTTATTAGTCTACTCTAGAAAGTCGAAATCAGCAAAAAAAATTGCTTTTTTGATGTTAATCAACAGAATTTAAAGAAAAAACAAGATTTTGTTGGTTTATTTTAAAAAATTTATTCAACACTAAAAAATGTACTTCAACAATCTAAAATTTATAGTAAAAAAATATTTTTGTATAATCTACTCTAAAAAGCCTAAATTAGCAATAAAAAATATTTTTTTCTAATGTAAATCAACAAAATCTAGAGAAAGAAAAAGAGATTTTTTTGTTATATTTCAAGACTTTATTCAACAGTAAAAATTATATTTTAAAGAGCTAAAATTAACATTAATAAGACAATTTTTTGAAAAGTCTACTTTAAAATGTTCAGTAGAGACAGCAACAGTAAAAATGTTTTTTATGTACATCAACAGAATCAACAAAAAAAAATTGTTGTTCAATTTTAAGAAAATTATTCAACATAAAATATATTTCCACAATCTATAATCAACAATAAAAAAATAATTTTTGTATAGTCTACTCTAGGAAGCCTAAATCTACAGAAAAAAATATGTTTTTAGAAGTACATTAGAAATATTCTACAGAAAAAGAAGTAGAAATAATAAAAAAATATTTCAACAATTTAGAATGAACATTAAAAAATAATTTTAATACAGTCAACTCTAAAAAATCTAAATTAACAAAAAAAATTTTTTTTTGATGTTAATCAACAGAATTTAGGAAAAAAACAAGATTTTGTCCACTCTAAGAAGCCTAAATTAGCAGAAAAAATTGCTTTTTTGATGTTAATCAACAGAATTTAGGAAAAAAAACAAGATTTTGTTGTTCTACTTTAAGAAATTTATTCAACAATAAAAAATATATTTTAACAAGCTAAAATCAACAATAAAAAATTTATTGTTTTTATAATCTACTTCAAAAAGGCTAATTTAGCAGTAAAAATTATTTTTTTGATGTTGATTAACAGAATTTACAGATAAAATAAAGATTTTGTTGATCTACTTAAAGTGGTTTATTCAACAGTAAAAAATATTTTTCTGTATAGTTTACGTTAGAAAGTCTCAATCAACAAAAAAATCTTTTTGACATACATCAACAAAATCTACAAAAAAAAATTTGATTGTTCTACTGCAACAGTAAAAAATATATTTTAATAAGCCAAAATAAACAATATGAAAATATTTTTTTATGCAGTCTACTCTAAAAAGTCTAAATCTACAGGAAGAAATATCTTTTTTCATTAAAAGAATCTACAAATAAAAAAAGAAATAAAAATACTAGTAGTAAAAAAATATATTTTAACAATCTAAAATCAACAATAAAAAATAATTTTTTTTTGTTAGTCTACTCTTAAAAGTCTAAATCAGCAGAAAAAATTGCTTTTTTAATGTTAATCAACAAAATTCAGAAAAGAAAAACAAAATTTTGTTGTTTAACTTTAAGAAATTTATTCAACAATAAGAAAATATATATGAACAAATTTAAATCAACAATAAAAAAATTATCTTTGTATATTCCACTCTAAGAAGCCTTTATCAGCAGAAAAAATTTGCTTTCTTGATGGATATCAACAGAATTTAGAGAAAAAACAAGATTTAGTTGTTTTATTTTGAAAAACTCTATTCAACAGTAAAAAATATACTTCAACAAACTAAAATTCATAGTAAAAAAAATATTTTTGTATAATCTACTCTAAAAAGCCTAAATTAGCAGTAAAAAGAATTTTTTTAAATGTAAATTATCAAAATCTAGTGAAAGAATAAGAGATCTTTTTGTTAGACTTTAAGACTTTATTCAACAGTAAAAATTATATTTTAATGAACTAGAACCAACATTAACACAACAATTTTTTGTAAAATCTACTCAAAAATGTCTAAGTCAACAGTAAAAAATAATTCTTTTAATGTACATCAACAAAGTAACAAAAAAAAAGATTTTGTTCTATTTTAAGAAGTTTTTTTATTTAACAGTAAAAAAATATATTTCAAAAATCTAAAATCAACAATATAAAAATAATTTTTGCATAGTGTACTCTAGGAAGCCTAAATGAACAAAAAAAATTGATTTTTCAATGTTAATAAACAAAATTTCGGAAATAAAGCAAGATTTTATTGTTCTACTTTAAGAAATTTATTCAACAATAAAAAGTATATTTTAACAAGCTAAAATCAACAGTAAAAAAAATATTTTTGTATAGTCTACTCTAAAAAGCCTAAATCTACAGAAGAAAATAATTTTTTAGATGTATATTAAGAGAATCTACAGAAAAAAAAGAAAAAGAAAGAATATTATTGTTTTATTTCAAAAAGTTTATTTAACAGTAAAAAATATAATTTAACAAGCCAAAATTAACAATAAAAAAATAATTTTTGTTTAGTCTACTCCAAGGAGGTTAGATAGGACGGAGAGAGTACAACTTGAAATAAATGGACTTGCCGCCTTCACTGCGCAAAGCTATAAACTGGTACTGAAAGCAGGCGCATCACGAGGTTGAAGTCAGTAGCGTCACACAATGTAGTGTAAAAAGTTTAAACAAAGGATAAAAACACAACAAAATGACAACAACAATAACAAAAAGTATTAACAATCAATTCACACAATAAAAAAAATCAGTAAAAAAAAACAAAACAACGTTTGTTTGTAAACAACCAAACAAAAACTAGCATCCTGCGTCAGCTACGCCACTGTGCGAGACCAGACACAGGCAAACAGGATCTGTCGATTCTGCGCTTCATTCGAAACCTGTCATAAACTGGTACCAAGCTGGTACCAAACTGTTTACACGGGAAGTATAGGGCGTACTCTCTCCTTTCTATCTAACCTCCTTGGTCTACTCTAGGAAGCCTAAATGAGCAAAAAAAATATATTTTATGATGTTAATCAACAAAATTTAGAAAAAAAAACAAGATATTCTTGTTCAATTTTAAGAAATATATTCAACAATAAAAATATATTTTAGCAAATTAAAATCAACAATAAAAAAAATATTGTTTTATAATTTACTTTAAAAAGACTAATTTAGCAATAAAAATTAACTTTTTGATGTTGATTAACAAAATTTACAGAAAAAATAAAAGTTTGTTGGTCTATTTAAAGTGCTTTATTCAACAGTAAAAAATCTATTTCAACCAACTAAAATTAACAATAAAAAGTAATTTTATATAGTCTATTGTAAAAAATCTAAATCAGAAAAAAAATTGTTTTTTAAATGTACATCAACAGAATTTACAGAAAAAAAAAAAGATTTTATTGTTCTTCGTCAAAAACTTTATTCAACAGTAAAAAATATATTTCAACAAGCTAAAATTAACAATAAAAAATTATTTTTTTGGAAAGTCTACTAAAAAAGCCAAATCAACATTAAAAAATAACTTTTTTGATATAACATCAACAGAATTAATAACAAAAAAATTTTTGGTTTAATTTAGAAAGTTATTTAACAGTAAAAAATTTTTTGGTTCTATTTCTAAATAAACAGTAAGAAAAAAATATGATTTTATAACATTCAAAATGTTTGAAGTATTGCTTAACTTTTTTTTTATTTGTGAACTTTTCTAGAACCTAAACTAATAGGTAGTGATAAATCTGTCACCTCACAAATATTGTTACAAAAATTAATTCTCTACAATTTTTTTTTTTTTCAATATTTTACTCCATCTTTAACCGCTTGCACAGCGTTTTATTGTAAAAGCAGCAATGCACAAATTATAAACTTCAAATATTTTTTTTAAATACGTTTGAGTAATTTTTTGTTTATTTTTTTTAAACACAAATATTAGGAATTAAAAAGTTCTCTATATGACAGTATTTTTTCAAGACTTTTTTAGCAGAAAAATGCAGTTGTTTGCTTCATCAATTTGACTACGTTTGTGACGTCACAGAGAAGGTCATAAGCACCATGCAAGCTTTAGTACACTATTATAAAACTATTTTTATGTAAAAAGTTGTTTTTTAATTTAGGAGTTCTTATTTGTTACAATTATACTCGACTCTAAGACTAAACTCGGGTTAGTTCTACTGACTGCCTTCTTAATAAACGCGTAGTAATTTTCGTAAAGTTATACGTTTATCTATTAATGAGATAAGCGCATAAAACTTTGAATTTACCAATAAGTGCTCAAAATCTAGTCTTTTTTAAAAGACGGTTAATAGCGTTCATCCGAGTTTAATTTAAAACTTATAATGGTGTTTTTTTCGTTACTAAGACAGTCTCACTGCATAAACAGTAAAATTACGCAAAATATTTTTTTTAGAGACTATAAATTATCTATCATTTTTAACAAGTCTTTTTTTTGTTTTTTTTTTAAAGTCTTGTTTGTGTTTTGTAATAAAAATTTTGGTCTGTGTCTAGATTGTATCGCAACAATTTTGAATGTTTTGCATAAAAAAAAATTTTAATAATTTTTTAATAAGTAATATCTAGGAATATCTCTTAATAGATTTCTCAAAAGAAAAACTCAATTTTTGTTCCAGAATAAAACCCCACTCACTGAGAGAATACATTAGCAGAATGGCAAGGATAAGTCTGCGATGATGGCCCACTTTAAGACGTAGATAAATTCCGAGTATTAAGAGTCGAGGACACTTTATTACGCCATAAAAGCGTCTCTGATGAATAATTCGGAACAAGTGTCTCTCCGAAAAAAAAATTTTTTTCTTGTGTTTGTTGAAAACGTGGTGTGAATAGTGTGTGTGTGATAAGGGTGAGAGTTGAGCCGCGAAAGGGAGGTGGGAAAGTGTGTAATTGAGTTATAGTCTTGCCTTCTGTTGCTGGTGATATCTTGGGGAGTTGATATCTCAGGCGCGCTGTGGGGGTGCCGGCTACTGACACTTGCAAATATTTGAAAGGGATGGGGACGACAAACTTTCATAACAACGTGTTCAACATGTGCCTTAATAAACTTGAAAAAATGAGGGTTTATTAAAAATGAAAAAAAAAAGAATGATTTAGACGGCTTTCAAATCGTAAAACAATACTTTTAAATGACTCATTAGTAACTTCAGTCACTTATCTGTTAATCACCAATCTATTATCTTAGAAGAAACCAATAACAACAAGAAACCACTGAAACAATAGAAGAAAAATGAAAAGCATTAGAAAAACTAATTAAACAATCAATCAAAAAACAAATTATGGAAAAGAATAAAAAGAAAACAAAAGAATAGTATGATAAAGATTGAAGACTTCAAGAACAGAAGAAAGACACACCAAGGAAAAGAATACTACAAGAAAATAAGCAGAACAACCAAAAAAAATAGTGAAAACAAAAAACAAAACACAAACAAATTTGTAAAAAATAAAACAAAAGCACAACGCTAAAAAATAGAAAATATAGAAGAGAAATACAAAAATAAAGACATAAGAAACTTTTATCAAAGATGCAAGAGAAGACAAGAATTTTAACCTAAAATAAAATGAAAAAAAAGAATAGTTAAAAAAGGGGAGAACAACAGAAACCAACAAATACAAAAGAAATAAAAGTAAGAATAGCAGCTGGGAACAAAAGTTTCTATGCATTACACTCTATACTAAGTTTAAAAGCTGTAGCAAACGCAATAAAACTTTATGTCTACAAGATACGACTTGCGAGAGATAGATACTAAAAAAACAACAACTGTTCATGTTGCAGATATAGAAAAAAAAGTTCTAAAAAAAAAAAATAGAAAATACTTGGAGTAGAAAAACAAACGAACAGTTATAAACATTATAGAAAGACACAGATGTAATAACAATAGTTAAATAACAAAGAATTAGATAGATAGGCTACATAACAAAAATTAAAAAAACAGATTAACAAAAAGGATATTAGAAATAAGACTAATACTCAACAGAGAAAAAGGCAGACCAAAGATAGAGTAGAAAAAAAGTAGAAAACGACTTCTAAAAATTACAAATAAAGCAGTGGAAGAAGAAAGCACTAAATAAAAAAAATGAAGAAAAATCGCCCACCAAGCTAAGAGACAACAAAGCTTGAAGTACTTTGTTGTCTTTATATATAAAAAACTCTTTATATATATATATAAAGAGTTTTTTCTTTTGTATAATGTAATGTATGTATTTTGAAACATCTGGCAAAGAAAGAAATAGACAAGGCGGGAGGACGTATTTATGCATTGTCTATTAACTTTAAAAAAGCTTTTGACAGTGTGGATAGGAAAAAATTGTGGCAGTATCTTAGAGAGAAAGGGGTGTGTAAGTGGTTGGTAAGCAAGATGGAAGAAATTTACGTGAAAACTATTAACCAAGTAAAAGTAAGCGAAGAAGTAAGTGAAAGTTTTTGGACAAATAAAGGTGTAAGACAAGGCTGTCTATTGAGTCCTGCACTATTCTTAGCATATATTAGAGATGTGGATGAAGATTTAAGTAGAGCGCAAGTAGAAGGGATAGTTGTAGGCAGAGAGAAAGTGTGGTCCCTGGCGTTTCCAGATGATTTAGTAATTGTAGCAAAGAGCAAGAGTGAAATCAAAAAAATGATAAAAGTTATGGAAAGATATGTAAGAAACAAAAAACTTTAAGTTAATGTAGATAAAATAAAAATGATGGTGTTTGGAAAGAAAGTAAGAATCGAAAAAGAAGGTGAATGGAAATGGGAAGGAAAAAATATAGAACAAGTGAAAGAGTTGAAATATTTGGGATATGTATTAAACAGTAGTATGACAGAGAAAGGACAAATAAAGGAAGTAGTCAAAAAAGCAAACAAAGTAATGGGAAGTGTCTGGAGTTTGGGAGAATGTAAATTTAGTAAAAATTTTAAAAGAAGAATGATGATGATTGACAGTTTGGTATAAAGCACTGTAATGTATGGAGCAGAAGTACGAAGATGGAAGAAATATAAAGAATTTGAGGGTGTGAAAGGAAAGTATATAAAATGGGTGTTAAAGTTAAATAAACAATCGCCAGTGTATATAATAAGAGAAGAAAGTAAGAGAAAAGTTGAAAGTAGAAACAGGAAAAAGAGCGGTGAGATTCGAGGAAAATTTAAGAATGCGACAAGAATGCAAAATACTGCGACAATGCTGGGCTGAAATTAAAAGAGCAAGTGGAAATGTCAGGTGGATAGAACGAGAGGACTACTATGAGTAAAAAGAGTATGCGTGTGTAGAAATTGAAAGAATGAGAGAAGAAGGAAAAAAATGGAAGAAGAACTAAAACAAAGAGATGCTGACATAGATAAACAGAAAAGAATTGCGGGTATAAAAGAATCAAGGTATAATCCCAAATATGCCTTGATTGCTACCACCAAACTGCCAAAATATTTAGATAAAATGAAAAGTAAAAATCACAAAATGATTGCAAGATTCAGATGCGAGAATGAAGAAAGGGAAAATGAGTTTTGGAAAGAAGATTGGGAAAGAATGTGCAGAGTTAAAAATGTGTGAGTATAGAAAGATAAAAGTCTTAAGCGAAAATAGAGAAAAGAAAGAATAGATAAAAGAAGTCACGTGTGCCAGGATAAGAATAGAGAAGAATTAAATTTTTTATTTATATATTTAGTTTGTCATATTTTTGATAATTTGTGTTAATTTTCGCTTTTGGTTTGTTTGTTGTACCTAAATAGAACTGTAAAGCCAATTAGACAATAAAAACACTAAAAAAAAACTATAAAGAGTCTTTTTTGCTAAAATTCTTAGAATTTTGGTGAATGCGCCCCGTTAGAACTCCCTTCTCAATTTTCTCCCGGCGGCATTCGACCAGCAGGACACGCGTGTGTCAGACACCCAACTAATGACTCTCTTCCGATTGCAAATTGCTAGAAAAAGACATCAGGAGAGCTTATTTTCACACTGAAAAATTGTCCTTATCAATCAAAAACTATTCTTTAGATTTTTTTAAATAAAAGTGTGTGAATTACATAATTGTAAAAAACGTTTTATTGTGTTAATTTGTGTAAAACTTGTTCAGGAAATTGTATTACAGGCGCCACCTAACGATAACATTTAGAATGTATGTGTGAATGGGTAGCATGTTAATTCGTCCTGTACAGAAAGGGTTGAACGATAGGGAGAAATCAATAGAGATGTAAAAGTTATTTTTAACTTTTATTTGTGTTAAATGCCAGTTTTTGTTTAAAAAAAAACATTTTTACTAACATTCTTTTAATATTAACAAAAATAAAAAGGTTTTTTTTTTATTTAGAAAAAAAATAAAAACATCTGAAACGTGGAAAATATATTCGGAACTACTGGCAATTAATAAAAGCAATACGAACTCTATCGGTTGAATTTAGAACTAGAAATTAGCAATTTGTTGTTACGTCTAGTTTTTTATTTAAATAAATCCTTTCAGTTGCGAAATATTTTTCAAAACTAGTGATAAAAAGTGGAAACACTGGTATCGTATCTAACATTTTAAAAATTTTAAAATTTTAGTAAATTATATATTTTTTGTCGTTTATTGCAACCGTCGCCGTCGGTTACTATACAAAATAAATTAAAGGTGTATTGTTGGTTGCTTACGAAAATTTGCTTTTATTTTGAATTACTGTAACTATTGTTATTTTTTACTTTTAATTTGTATATTTTGAGATGATTCAGAAGACTAACAGCTTTTTAGTAACGTAATAACACTAAGAATATATCTGGTTTGGTCTTTAACGTCTTAAAGACACTCAGAAAGTAACCTAATTTATTTTTGGTTTGCTCAGAAAATCTAGCATTTTACATAGATACTTAAGCGTGGTTTGAGGCAACAACAGCAAGCGTTCAATCTCTAGAAAAATTAATTTTTTTTTGGAATATTATCCTTAGAGTTGCGAGTTTCAGAAAATTCGTGATTCGACGTACTTTTACAGAATTTTGGCAAAAAAATTACCTCATCTATATGCACAAGTTTTTACTTTTTTGCTATAGCAATCGTCATAAATAATGTTCTAATATAATAATGTTCTTGTAGCTTTGTGCTCTATTATGTAAAATGTGTTTAATTATAAATTTTAGCTCTGTATTCAAGTAAGTTAAACTTTAATTGGTAATACTGTGGTTGCTAACAAACAACGCAATATATGATGTGTATTATTGATTGTTTAGTTATTAGTTCAGGACAGGATCAGATGAGAATAACCGGCTTTTGTGTTATAAACTATTTGGAATATTTGACACGAAAAACCACGGTAATACACACGAAATAAAACACCTCTTTATAGACAGAAAAAAAAAACAATGTTTTAGTCGAAAAAAGCATCTTTTCAAAACTTAAAATTTTAAAAGCAGATAATTAATAAAGTACAATAAATTTAACGTTACGAGAAACAGTACAAGAAACTATAAAGATTCACCGGAACTAAAAATCAAAACCGTTTTCTAATTTTGAAGCGCAAAAATTTACATCAAAAAAACAAATTTGTAAATACGTAAAAAGCGTTTATATTTCTATCTATTTCGTCACGACCTAACGTCATTTAATGTTGTTCAAAAAATTTTAATTTTCCAACACGTTTAATAATGGAGGTTAAATGTATGGCCTAATTAATTGTCTATTTAAAATGCAAGCCCAAACATTGCTGTATAAATACATTGCTGCTGAAAACAATGCTCCTTAAAGCGTGAGGATTTTCACCAGCTCAGATATGAGTATTGTACATGTTAAAAATGCCCTCCAGCTTTGTTTATTGTCATCAAAAGGTTTAGAAAGTTTCGTTGATTCAATTTACGTAAGCATCTATTTACAAAAGGGACGTCTTCGAGATCAATTTTGTGGTTTTAGAATCTGTATCTAGTGTATGTGATATAGATACAATAGTTGTTCTTTCAATAATCTCTAAACTGTTGTAGAGGAAATACCATGACGAACAGCAAGTCTGCGAGTACTGCATCCAGGTCTTGCAGCGACCTCCTCTAACACAGCCTCTTCTACATTTGCAATCACTTCCGGTACGTCTCATAATCTCAAAGATGCTGAACAACGTTTGTGAAGGTTTTGAAATTAGAAACTGCGCGATTAGAGAATTTTTGCGCATAAATTCTCTGAGATTTAGAAAAATTGCTTTAGGTTTTTTCATAGGTAAGAACCATATCTGTGTACTCAATGATGAAAGAAACAAAGAGAAACAACAACGAAACAAGAACAGGAGCAACAATAAACGATTGTAAACTAGTTATAGTCATTTATTGTATAAGTGTTTTAGACAGCGTTTTATCCACGCAAGAATGTTTAAGTGCGAGCATTTAATATTCTTAAGTTGATAAAACGCGACTAAAACACAAATTCAATATAACATTTTATCCACAATTACAGCGATTTAAAATCAAAATTGCCAAAATTTTATCTTAAGTCATCAAAAAATTATTTGACATTACACTCTGACTGCGGATGTCATTTCAAGAATCATTGTAATTAACTGAAAAACATGGAAGGTGTTGAATCGTTGCTATTTATTTTCGATTGTTTATCGACTTCATTTGTACAAAACGCTGTGCAAGTTGGTGAAAATGGAAGAAAATGATACTGTTCCTGAGACAATTCTTGAGGAAGCTAAAGAAGCAACTCGACAGTTATTGCCTGCGAAGTCCAGGGAACATTATGAAAAAGTATTTTTAGAATTTAATAAATGGAAAGAAAAACGGGGGGTAACGACAATAAATGAGAAAGTTCTGCTATCTTATTTCTTAAATTTGAAGAAGAGGTATGTAATTTTATCCATACGGCCGAAGTAGTCCATGCTGAAGGCCGCTATAAAAATCTATAAAAACATAAACATTGGAAAATATAGTAAGCTCATGGTCTTTCTGAACAATGAGTCAAGAGGATACAAGCCGAAGAAAGCTGCAGTATTGGAAAGAGCACACGTGGAAGAGTTTTTGACAAAGACTTGCGATAAAGAATATTTGATGATCAAGGTAATCTCTGTCATTACATAGACATTGTAGATAATAAATTTTGGAATATTTTAGGTTGCATTAATAATGGGGGCGTCTGGTGGCTGTTGATGTTGTGAGCTGACAAATTTGAAAATTACTGATGTAGAAGACAGAGGCACATACCTGATTGTTTCGATACCAGATACCAAAACAGGCGTTTTACAAAAATTCACAATTATAGAAGAAGGATTCTTTATCAACACTGTGGAGCAGTGTAGGAAATACATGTCTTTACGTCCGAAGAAGTTATCTATTGAGAGGTTCTTTTTACAATACGCTAATCAAAAATGTACATCGCAACCTGTTGGAATTAACACATTAGCAAAAGTTCCTTTTAAAGTTGCTTCGTTTTTAAATCTGGAGAACGCAGAAGCTTATATCGGCCATTGTAAGAGGCGCACTTCCGAGTGGTTGTATTTTGTCGTGGGCGATAAATCATTCTGCGCAAAGTACAAAAACACGTCTTGGTTAAGCGCTATTCACTAACATTCTCATTTCGTTTCGTTCATTTCGTTCATTTCAACAGTTTTTTTAAGACTCTGTTTTTTTCGTGGTTTACAGTTTTGTAAGTATACCAAGTACAATTTAAAAACAAGGATATAAATGTGTTTTTGGAGAACATACTTTGCGACAATATGATGGGCAATAACGGTCGTGTTGTTCATAGTCAAGGGAGGCTGATAATTTATAACGTTTTTTCGTTTATGAAAGAGGAAAAAGAGAAAAGTGAAGTTATAATTCCCTTAAGTCGTTTACAAGAACGTGTTGCTAAAGCCACTGGTGTTGGTCTTAACACGGTAAGGAGAATTATAGAAGGAGGTAGCAAGAAACCTGAAAATAGCAAATTTCAATCTCCACGTTAAAAAATCAACGAACCATCGCCAAAAAGCACATTGGATGAATTCGAAGAGGAAATAGTTCGGAAAGTAATTTATAATTTTGCCGGCATTTACAAAAGAAAACCGACAATGCAAGTTTTATTTAAGGCAGTAAAACGTGAAGGTGTTAATTTTACTGGGAAAATAGATTCATTTAGACAAAGTTCATCGGAAAGCTAGGTTTTCGTTGGAAGAAATCGAGAGATAATCGAAAAATTAAATTAAAAAAACGAACATCAGGTTAAAACGAGTTGAATATTTAAGACAACTTAAAAAGTACAAAGAAGAAGGTCGAAATAGTATATACTGTGATGAAACTTACCTTCACAGTTCCCATACTGTACCGATGGCATGGGATGATGGCACAAATAACATGCTTAAGGCACCGATAGCCAAAGGGCGACGTCTAATTATTTTACACGCTGGAGGCGCGCAAGGTTTTGTGCCTAATGCTTTAAATATATTTAAATCAGGATCGAAAACAGGGGACTATCACGATGAAATGAACAACAACAACTTCATCAAATGGTTGAAAAAAAATTTATTCCCAACATTTTAAGGAAATCGGTTTTGGTGGTGGATAACGCGTCCTATCATAATGTAGCAATAGAACCTAGTTCTAACTCATCATGGAAAAAAGCAGCAATGCAGCAATGGCTAAACGAAAGAGGAATTTTTTTAAGACCAAAGAAACAAAGGCAGAATTATATAAAAAAATTAATTTGAATCAACCACCGTATAAGCAATTTGCGATCGACAACATTCTGGCAGAATGTGATATGCTAGTTTTACGGTTGCCTCCATATCACTCGGAGCTTAACCCTATCGAAAAAATTTGGGCATTAGTAAAAAATCATGTGGCCGTTCACATCGTAACATTTAAATTAGAAGACGTCTGGAAATTAGCTGAAGACAAATTTGCTACGATTTCAGTGGAACAATGAAGAAATATATGTAACCACGTAGAAAAAACCGAGGAGGAATACATGGCCAGAGAACACATTATGGATGATATAGAAGACTTCATAATTTCTGTTAGAGCTGACGAAAGTGATAACGATTCGGAATTTTACATTTCTTCCGACGAGGAAAACGATTTAGGTTGCGCAAAGTTGCAAGAATAATGCAAAATGTTTTATGTCAACAGAATAAATTTAAAAAAAAAAATTTCACACTCTTTATTTTATCTTTTGTTTTCTAATAATCGCTGTGCAGTCTATTCTATTAAATTTGTCTTTTAGTTTGTATTTTTATCGTATTATTGTACAAAATACAACAAACAACGGGTCCCTGCCTGCGCATTTCATGCAGACTTTTAAATTTGCCGCAATCTGAAACTAGTCAGATGTTTTTGGGTTTCACTTATCGCATTTAAGATTTTACTTCACGGAGATCTGTTCAAGGTCATCACCCACGACAAAACCCAACCACTCTAACAACTTTACTTGCCAATGGAGGTGCTAATTTTACAACAATTAAACGACATGGTGGGTGGAGGAGCTCCGCCACAGCAGAAACTTATATCGAAGATTCTGTATCTAATAAGCTTGATATTGCAAGGAAAATTCAAGGTTCTCCTGGTACTAGACGTTCCTTACTAGAGGAGACGTCCATTGTTCCTACAACTACTATTCGGTCCGGAACCGATAACAACTACAAGCTTCTTATTAATAGAAACGAAGTGAATTATGATAAAACAAAAAACAAAATGTCTATTAATGTATATGTTAATGTCTATATTAATAATAAATAGAAGGCGATTGATTTATGATTGTATTTTTTCATTATTCCACTAGTGGATAAAGTGTTACTTTATACGGTTTAAAAGTGTGGATAAAACTTCAATTATAAGGTAATTGTGGATAAACAAATTAATACACGAGTCTCGGCTTAAATTATAGACGTACTAAACTTGTCACTTTGACAATTTTCGTTTAATAAAGTGTCACTGCAGCAATGCATTTTTGGTTTCTATGGTTTTCTGAATTTACAAAATTTTATAAGCGTATCGTACTTTTATAGGAGGGCTATAGTAGTAAAAAAATTCGGAACGCTTCACATTTTTCGCAAAATAGTTATCTAGAATAGTTGTTTGTTTTGGTGAGATCTAATATTGGTTAAAATTTTTGTATTCATTTCTGAAACATCTTGTATAAAATTAATCTATATAAGTTATTATAACAGGTTGCATGCATTTAAATCAACAAGAAATGCTCTTTAAATTTTGCGTTTTCTATCAACAAAGAGCTAAAGTCATAAAATTTCGCTGTGATTTATCCCACTTTTCTGGCGAATATTTTCAATTCTCCGTTTATATTGGGGCTATTATTCTATTTAATCTGGTCCTAAGCGGATTGCAAATCAGTTTTCCCGATTGAATATTTTGTCTAGTGGTGCGGTTGCCATAGTGACCTCAGTTTTATAACGTGGTGTATAATCTTGAAAAAAAAATTTTACAGTGTGCATTTCGCATAATTCGTTACGATGTAGCTTTAATTGATAATTAGCTGATGTAATTAATGGCGTAGGTTGTGTTCTCGAACTACTGGTGCATGAGGGTAGTTAGTTATTATCCTCCCGTAGTAAGATTAGAGCCGAACGTTTCCCGCTTCAAGCTAATGAGGTTGTTGTATTGCCTCACTTCACATAACGGTCTCGATTGGAGGCTTAATAGGTAAACGCCATCGTAAAGATTTAACGCCTTCATATGGATGGATAAGTCGCTTTTCATTGCCAATTAACTTAAGATTTAACGCAAAGACAAACGATACGTTAGACACTTAATCCAGAATTTAATTCAGTCACAAAAAACGCAAAAACTACAAAATAATTTTTTTGATAGTTCGTAAAGACTCACCGAGACTTAAGGTTAATGTATAACTTACCACTCAGTTTAAACGGTAAGCTCCCCGTCAACGGATCAGGTGCAAAAGGTCTAGGTCCGAAGGGAAAATGATGGAACCCTTGTTGTCTCGTCTTGGATCTGGGTTCTCTAGGACCATCTACTGTTACTTTGATAGCTTTACTGTAAGTTGCAACTTGGGGTGGTGTCGTCGCCACGATGATCGTTAGTGTAAAACTCTTGCCTGTAAAAGAAAAAAAATTTAAACACTCTGTGACACCCTAAACAACCGGTCATAAACGCAAACGATGCGCGAAATCGAAGAATTATGCAAAAGCAGTCATAAGACGGGCGCCAGAAAGTCGCCTAATGACATTGCCGCAACAGTTTGAACAAATCGGAAAATGATAGGCGATCGAGAAAATCTGGTTGAGACAGTTTTGACAAATAGGGGCGTGTGGAACAAATTCAAATTTAAAAATAGACAGCGACTTTGGAATTTAAGCTAAGGCTGGAGAGTTAATATTTCGATTTTTTTTAAATATGTTTCAATAAATTTTTTTGTTAAATTTTTTAATAGAAATATTAAAAATTTACTCTTCTACTATATCATACTATATCATAGCTATATCATTTCGTTCTACGATATGACAGTATTTTTTATGCGTTAAGACTCTTTTAATTAAAAAAAATACTTTTTAAATTTCACCGCTTTGACCACGTTTGTGACGTCACAGTTTCCATATTTTCTATGGTAAGCTTTGCTATAACACATGCCCATACTGCTCTGTTTGTTATTTTTAATTATTTCAGTTGTCTTTGATAACTTTCTTTACTTACTTGTTAAATTAAAATGTCAATTAACATTAGAAATGTCATTTTACACACCAAATAAATATTTTATATTCCTGAAATGTAATTTTACTAATTTTAAAAGACAAAGATAATATTTGTTATTAATTTTAAAATAAATAAAACTAAAAAAAAATTTTTCTAGTATTTAGAACCAGAGATAACCTATTTTTAAAAACTAAAAACGTAATTTTAAAAAGCATTAGAAGCCAGAAGTTAGATGTCATCGATTTTAAAAGATGCAGGCAATATTACAACAATTTGAAAAAATTAGAAGTCGTTTTTAGCAATATTTAGCAAAATTTAATAGCAAATTTAGAAGCTAGAGGCAAGATGTAAGGCAATATTTATCGATTTTGACAACTGCAGGCAATATTACAACAATTCTAGGAATTTAGAAGCAGTTTCTCAGCAATATTTAGCAAAATTTTATAGCAATTTTGAAAGCCAGAGGCAAGATGTCATCTATTTTAAAAGATGCAGGCAATATTACAACAATTTGAAAAAATTAGAAACCGTTTTTAGCAATATTTAGCAAAATTTATTAGCAAATTTAGAAGCTAGAGGCAAGATGTAAGGCAATATTTATCGATTTTGACAACTGCAAGCAATATTACAACAATTCTAGAAATTTAGAAGCAGTTTCTCAGCAATATTTAGCAAAATTTTATAGTAATTTTGAAAGCCAAATGCAAGATGTCATTTATTTTGAAAACTGCAGGCAATATTACTACAATTTGAAAAAATTAGAAGCCGTTTTTAGCAATATTTAGCAAAATTTAATAGCAAATTTAGAAGCTAGAGGCAAGATGTAAGGCAATATTTATCGATTTTGACAACTGCAGGCAATATTACAACAATTCTAGAAATTTAGAAGCAGTTTTTCAGCAACATTTAGCAAAATTTTATATCAATTTTAAAAGCCAGAGGCAAGATGTCATCTATTTTAAAAGATGCAGGCAATATTACAACAATTTGAAAACATTAGAAACCGTTTTTAGCAATATTTAGCAAAATTTAATAGCAAATTTAGAAGCTAGAGGCAAGATGTAAGGCAATATTTATCGATTTTGACAACTGCAGGCAATATTACAACAATTCTAGAAATTTAGAAGCAGTTTTTCAGCAATATTTAGCAAAATTTTATAGTAATTTTGAAAGCCAAAGGCAAGATGTCATTTATTTTGAAAGATGCAGGCAATATTACTACAATTTGAAAAAATTAGAAGCCGTTTTTAGCAATATTTAGCAAAAATTAATAGCAAATTTAGAAGCTAGAGGCAAGATGTAAGGCAATATTTATCGATTTTGACAACTGCAGGCAATATTACAACAATTCTAGAAATTTAGAAGCAGTTTTTCAGCAACATTTAGCAAAATTTTATATCAATTTTAAAAGCCAGAGGCAAGATGTCATCTATTTTAAAAGATGCAGGCAATATTACAACAATTTGAAAACATTAGAAACCGTTTTTAGCAATATTTAGCAAAATTTAATAGCAAATTTAGAAGCTAGAGGCAAGATGTAAGGCAATATTTATCGATTTTGACAACTGCAGGCAATATTACAACAATTCTAGAAATTTAGAAGCAGTTTTTCAGCAATATTTAGCAAAATTTTATAGTAATTTTGAAAGCCAAAGGCAAGATGTCATTTATTTTGAAAGATGCAGGCAATATTACTACAATTTGAAAAAATTAGAAGCCGTTTTTAGCAATATTTAGCAAAAATTAATAGCAAATTTAGAAGCTAGAGGCAAGATGTAAGGCAATATTTATCGATTTTGACAACTGCAGGCAATATTACAACAATTCTAGAAATTTAGAAGCAGTTTTTCAGCAACATTTAGCAAAATTTTATATCAATTTTAAAAGCCAGAGGCAAGATGTCATCTATTTTAAAAGATGCAGGCAATATTACAACAATTTGAAAACATTAGAAACCGTTTTTAGCAATATTTAGCAAAATTTAATAGCAAATTTAGAAGCTAGAGGCAAGATGTAAGGCAATATTTATCGATTTTGACAACTGCAGGCAATATTACAACAATTCTAGAAATTTAGAAGCAGTTTCTCAGCAATATTTAGCAAAATTTTATAGTAATTTTGGAAGCCAGAGGCAAGATGTCATTTATTTTGAATACTGAAGACAATGTTACAACAGTTTTAGGAATTAAAAAAAACATTTTTTATCAAATTTTAAATTAGTAAAAACAAGAATGACATGTTTTTTTGTGTTGAAAGTCGAAGGCAAGGTTTAGCTAATTTTAAAAACTAGAAACGCAATTTAATAACAATTTTAAAAAGCAGAGGCAAGATGTCATCAATTTTAAATTTTGAAAGTAATGTTACAACAATTCTAGGATTTAAGAATGACATTTCTAATCAAATTTTAAATTAGTAAAGACAAAAGTGACATGATTTTTACATACTAAAAGCCGGAGACAATGTTTAGTAATTTAAAAAACCTGTTTATATTTTTTCAATGAAGAAAATACAAAGTAATTTTTTTTCATTATTAGAAGTCGGAGACGACAATTTACTAATGTTAAAATCCAGAGACGTAATTTTATAACAATTTTAGAAGCCAGAGGCAAGATGTCATCGATTTTAAAAACTGCAGTATTATAGGCTGTCCGCTGAACAGATAGTTATAAAACTCAGTGGGAGGAGACAAGAAGCGTAGAACGTTCTGCGGTGAAGTCAGATTTACACTGTATTATTATTTGAAGTCTAGATGTAGGCGCTTAAAATATGAAATTGTTGGTTTTAAAAACGCTCACCCAGACAAACAAAACAGAAAAAAAGTAAATAAACACACCCTACGTTTAACTTTTATTTTAGGCGCAAGCCTAGAAATTCTTACTTTTTAAAAATATGCTCTAGTGTGTTAAAGACTTTTACTTTAGGCGCTTTATTTAAAATTGACCAATGAAGAGCCGTTATTCAAACAGCGCGGTTTAAGTGGGCGTTTTAATTATTCTATCTGTTCAGCGGACAGCGTATAGAAGAATTCTAAAAATCAAGAGCGACTTTTTCTAAAATTAATAAAAACAAGAGTGAGATATATTTTTATGTTGGAAATCGAAGGCAATGTTTTACTAATTTTAAAAACTAGAAGTCAGAGAAGACAGTTCACAAAAATGACAGTTAAAATTTTGAAAACTGCAGGCAATGTTACAACAATTTTAAAAATCAAAAGCAACATTTTTCTTCTACTTTTAAATTAATAAAAACAAGAGTGACATGTTTTTCTTATAATGGAAGACAGAGACAATGTTTTACTAATTCTAAAAGCCAGAAGCAATAATTTTGTTAACTTTTAAACAAATTAAAACAATTTACTATTTATTTAGTCATTTATTTATTTGTAAAATACAAACATGATTTCTGGGTTATATTTAGAAACCAGTTAGTTCCGAAGATGCTTCTGGCGGGAGCGGCTTCTTTTGCTTAAAAAACTAACAAAATGAGACATTTTCTAAACAATATAAAAAAGACATCAAAAATAACTGTTTCTATATTTAGAAAATTTCAATATTTTTTCTTGAGTAACTCTTAAATTAGCCTCTTTCTGCGGTTACTCTTAACACAAAGTAATTAAAACTTTTTTCAAGATTATATTCTGTCAATTCTTTTCGTAATAAGGTCAATTCT
Source organism: Tribolium confusum (assembly GCA_029207805.1). Classification (NCBI taxonomy): domain Eukaryota; kingdom Metazoa; phylum Arthropoda; class Insecta; order Coleoptera; family Tenebrionidae; genus Tribolium; species Tribolium confusum. Next base: position 1,381,796 of record JALGAY010000007.1, on the reverse strand, counting down.
CGCTGGTAGAAATTTGTGAAAATTCGTGTGCGGAAACGATGAACACATCGGGCGGCATAACCTTAATTAAATACCAACATTGTAAAGTAAACATGACTATTTAAGTTATTTGCTTTGGAGATCGGAGCATCTCTAATCTATGAATTATGTTGGTGTCCCTGTAATCCTTGATTTATCGACAGTGCATTCATATTTCCGAGTATTACCAACTGGTAAAACGCGATGAAACTATACCCGCCATATTGGATTATAAAAGAACGTTCCCTATTTATTCCATATTATAGGTAATACGCTTGATTGATGTATCGAAACACAGTCTAAAAAAAAAATTTGCGAATTTATATGGATTTTTGTTTGTTCGGATTTATTTTTATTTATTACCGCGGAGTTTCGGTGACGCATTTTTATTATTTATAGTTCGATTTGTTTGATTATGAAAATAAATACATTTAATTCTTTGAAAATCAAACGAATTTATAACAAGCTGCTCGCGTTACATTTCTAAAAAAAATTATTTATTCGAAATATTTTTCAGTTTTTATTTTTGCCGTGTAATGGGATATCTGCTCGAGAAAACTCTCCCTAAGAATACTCCATTAATATTTCCATTTGTAATTTCGTATTTTTACGCTCTTTTTTTCACAAGGGAAACGTAGAGGTCGGCATAGCCGCAACATTATATCACGAAAACATTAAAATACTTGCCATAAACTTACCTTTATATCTTTCAATTGCAGCCGCAAGCACCAACTACGGGGAATTAACCCAGATTAGGTTGGCTACACTGACGAGAATCAGGGTTGAATAGGGACTAGTGAAGCGGCAATGAAAAAGTACTCTCAACCGGTGGTTTGGTTTAGAGAATAGGAAATACAGATTGCTTAGAAAAATAAAACTCGCAGCTAGCTAGGAGAAAGAAAAATATGACGACGTTTATTAAAATAGCAGATTGACTGATACTACAAAGTTTAGTAACAAAAAATCTGCTAGAATTTTTCAAATTTAAACAAAAAAAGTTTTTTTTTTAATTTTGGAAACTAATTAGCATCACTTCCATCTTCTCCGAAATTCAAAATTAGTAAAATATCTTCTTTAAACCAAAAATAACAAAAACATTTGCTCCAATTTTGATTTTGTTTTTGTTCCTATATTGATTTTAAAAAAATCTCAAATACATGTTTTACATTTGGCGTCTGACAGAATTAGTAAATTTTTAGTTATTTACTAATTAATTAAAAACTGTCGCCTGCGGCTTTAAATTTAGATAAATCTGATGTCTGCAACTTTAAATTTTTCTAAAACTGTCTTCTCTAACTTTTAATTTTACATAAACTATCGACTGGAATTTTTAAAATTTATAAAACAGCCGCCTGCAGCATTAAATTTTTATAAAACTGTCTTTTTCAATTCCCAATTTTAATAAAACTGTCGCCTGCAGCTTTCAATTTAGACAAAGCTATAGAATGCGGCTTTAAATTTTTAAAAACTGTCTTTTTGAACTTCCAATATTAATAAAACTGTTGTCAGCGGTTTCTAGTTTTATGTAAACTATCGTCTGAGATTCTTAAAATTTATAAAAACTGTCGCCTGTAGCGTAAAATTTTGATAAACTTGTGGCTTCAAATTCTTGTAAAAGTGTCTTCTCCAACTACCAATTTAAAAAAAGACTTCCAATTTTACATAAACTATTAACTGAAATTCTTAAAATTTGTAGAAACTATCGTCTGCGGCATTCTATTTACATAAAACTGTCACCTGCAGCTGGAAATGTATAGAAGCTGTAGCCTGCGTCTCCGAATTTGTATAAAATAATTTTTTTCTACTGTTAATTTCATTAAATCTGTCGCCAGTGTTTTCTAATTTTACATAAACTATCGTCAGTAATTTTTAAGTTTGAATCTACACAAAACTGTTGCCTGCGGCTTAAATTTTTATAAAACCGTCTTTTTCAACTTCCAATTTTAATAAAACTGTCGCCAGCGACATAAACACATACATAAATTATTATCTGCTGTTCTTAACAATTATAAAACTGTTGCCTGGGGTTTAAAATTTAGATAATATTGTTATCTACAACTCTAAATTTTTATCTGCCTCCTCTGCCTACATTATCTATCTGCCTTGTAGGCCTTATCTGCCTACATTAACTATCTTTTGAAGTTGTTAAGATTTATAAAAACTGTCGCCTGCGGCTCTTAATTTACCCAAAACTGCCACTTGCAGCTCTAAATCTTTATAAAACTGTCACCAGAGGCTTTCAATTTTACCTAAACTATTGTCTGTGGTTTATAACAATTATAAAACTGTCGCCTGCGGCTCCAAATTTAGATAAAATTGTTGTCTGCAGCTCTAAGTTTTTATAAAACTGCCTTCTTCAATTCTTAATTTTAATAAAACTGTCGCTATTAGCTTCCAATTTTACATTAACTGTTGTTTGATAAATAATTTGATTTGTTGTTGTCTGATTTGTAAAATTTTTAAAAACTGTCACAGACAGCCTGCAATTTACACAAAACTGTCGCCAGCAGCTTAAAATTTAGACAAAGCTGATGTCTACAGTCTGTAGATTTAAATTTTTATAAATCTGTCTTTTCCAACTCCCAATTTTAATAAAACTGTCACTAAACCTAAATCTAGAGCAGTATTTACATAACTATTGTCCGAAATTACAAAAATTTTTAAAAATTTGTTGCCTCTAGCTCTCAATTTGTACAAAACTGTCGCCTGCAGCTTAAAATGTATATAAAGCTGTTGCCTGAGGCTTTAAATTTTATAACTCTGTCTTTTCTAACTCCCAATTTTAATAAAACTGTCGCCAGCGACATAAACACATACATAAATTATTATCTGCAATTCTTAACAATTCTAAAACTGTTGCCTGTGGTTTAAAATTTAGATAATACAGTTATATACAGCTCTAAGTTTTTATCTGCCTCCTCCAACACTTAATTTGAATAAAACTGTCGCCAGTAGCTTTCAATTTTACATTAACTATCTTTTAAAGTAGTTTAGATTTATAAAAACTGTCGCCTGCGGCTCTTAATTTACACAAAACTGCCGCTTGCAGCTCTAAATCTTTATAAAACTGTCACCAGAGACTTTCAATTTTACCTAAACTATTGTCTGCGGTTTTTAACAATTATAAAACTGTTGCCTGCGGCTTAAAATTTAAATAAAATTGTTGTCTGCAGCTCTAAGTTTTTATTAAACTGTCTTTTTCAACCCCTAATTTTAATAAAACTGTCGCCAATGGCTTCCAATTTTAAATAAACTATCGCCAGAAATGATTAAAATTTATAAAAACTATCGCCTACGGCGATTATCTTATCTTACAAAACTGTCGAATGCAGCTTAAAATTTAGATAAACATGTTGTTTATAGCCTGTTACATAAATCTGCCTTCCCAACTCTCAATTTTAATAAAAACTATCAGCTGCTTTTAATTTTTTATAAACTATTATCTGCAATTTTTAACAATTATAAAACTGTCGCCTGCGGCTCCAAATTTAGATAAAATTGTTGTCTGCAGCTCTAAGTTTTCATAAAACTACCTTCTTCAATTCTTAATTTTAATAAAACTGTCGTTATTAGCTTCCAATTTTACATTAACTGTCGTTTAAAATTTGTAAAATTTTTAAAAACTGTCACAGACGGTCTGCAATTTACACAAAACTGTCGCTAGCAGCTTAAAATTTAGACAAAGCTGATGTCCACAGTCTGTAGCTTTAAGTTTTTATAAATCTGTCTTTTCCAACTGCCCAATTTTAATAAAACTGTCACTAAACCTAAATCTAGAGCAGGATTTACATAACTATTGTCTGAAATTACCAAAATTTTTAAAAATTGTTATCTCTAGCTCTCAATTTGTACAAAACTGTCGCCTGCAGCTTAAAATGTAAATAAAGCTGTTGCCTGAGGCTTTAAATTTTATAACTCTGTCTTCTCTAACTCCCAATTTTAATAAAACTGTCGCCAGCGACATAAACCCATACATAAATTATTATCTGCAATTCTTAACAATTATAAAACTGTTGCCTGTGGTTTAAAATTTAAATAATACTGTTATCTACAGCTCTACGATTTTATCTGCCTCCTCCAACTCTTAATTTGAATAAAACTGTCGCTAGTAGCTTTCAATTATGCATTAACTATCTTTTGAAGTTGTTATGATTTATAAAAACTGTCGCCTGCGGCTTTTAATTTACCCAAAACTGTCGCTTGCAGCTCTAAATCATTATAAATCTGTCACCAGAGGTTTTTAATTTTACATAAACTATTATCAGCGATTCTTAGCAATTATAAAACTGTCGCCAACAGCTTCTAATTTTACGTAAACTATTATTCTTAATTTTTTTAAATTTATAAAAATTGTCACCTGTGGCTTGTAGTTTACACAATACTGTCAACAACGGCTTTAAATTTTTATAAGACTATCTTTTCTAATTCCTAAATTTAATGAAACTGTCGCCAACAAGTTGCAACTGTTTTTAAATAAAAATTGTAAGTCTCAAGCAACAGTTCTATTAAAATTGGGAGCCGCAAGCGACAGTTTCATTAAAATTTAGAATTACAGGCGACAGTTTCTTACAAAATTTAAAAAACTTTATTTAAAAAACTGTTTTCTTTGTTTTGTTATTGAATTATTGTTTCTTAAAAAAATAGTAATTGTTATTAAAAGATAGTTATTATTCTTAAATGTTTTGATTGTTATAATTATTTACGATTTTAGTTAGATTTTCTTCCAAGAGTTTATCAACTATACATCCTGTATTAAGCTATTAGTTTTAAATAGATAAAAAACGTCACAAAAAAATATTTTTTTTATATAGTTGTTAAGATAACACTATTTGATATCTTATCTAAACTACCCCCTTTTCCTCCCTTCTTACTTACCTCTTCCACTCCTCCCCACGAACCTCAAATCGTTGAATTTAGCGACTTGATTCTTCATAACCGCCGTACAATTCCTCAACTCAGCACAATAATTCTCATCGTTTCCAGCCCTGACCGTAACCACCGTCCCATCCCCCACATCCCCCAACGCAACAACTTTAAACGCCACCGGCAACGTCTTGTTGCTTCTCCAATGCGGCGGCAGCACCGTGCAGACCACGTGCGGACTACCCGTCCTCACCAGCTCCCCAGGATGCTCAGCCAGCAGCCCATCAATCGTCCTTTCGGCAAGCATCTCCGCCGTCAGATTGCCATAGTTGCGGTCGTAGTGACCGCCGGTGGTCGAGGTGACCTCTCCTGCGAGATGCATCGTCGTCAACTCGGAGGACTCCTCCGTGCCATCGTTCGGACACGTTGCGCGGTAATGCGAGGAGGAAAAATCACAGCTCGCTGTGGCGGTGGACCGCAGCTGGAAAAGTGCGCCGCGACGCTTTTCTCCCCGCCTGACACGACCAGCCAGATATGTTTTTCTAATTTTACGATATATACCTCTCGCTTTGTGGCATTGAGAGAGGAAGAGATATCCGAAGAGGATGAACACCTATGAAGAAGGCGAATGACAACGATCTGGAAAATTTAATAGACATACTCAAAAACAGATACAGATGCAGATGAAGGGGGTAATTAGAATGAATTACGAGTGACAGCACGACGGAAACGGACGGTGCTAAACCAATTGTAGAGGTTTGTGGCAGACTAAAATTACCGAAATTTTTTTAAACAATAGAAAAATTTGGGTAAGACAGCTGATTTCTGTTCATAAGTAACTAAAACTCCATCTTTTTTTTTTGACAGTGTACAGGGTGAATCTGTTGAAAGAGTTTTTTTTTTCTATACATTATGTCATTCTAAATAACATTTGTTTTGTGAAAAAAATGTCTCAAAAAAATTGTAGATAACCGCAAAAATTAAGTTTATTCGTTTTTTAAGACCAATTTTGAAGCAGCATTGCCACAATACTCGACAATAGGTTAGACATCCAGCCTTTAGCTTCTTTGTCTCACTCACACTGTTAGAAATAATGGCGAAATATTTAATGTAGAAAACTTAAAAAAAAGTGACAATACTTACTTACATAGAAAAAGAATTGAGTGCAAACCGATCAACTTGCATTTTCTTTACATTTTTTTTAAAAAAATTGATAATATCCATTAGAAGAAATATTTAAAAATTCTAAAAAACTCAATACATTAAGAAAAAACAAAGTTTCTGATAGCAGACCTTAAAATCGGTGTGATAACTAGATTTTGAGAGAAGTTAAGAGATACTTTTAACAGACTCACCCTGTATAATAAGTAAATAACCCTGTAACCGGCTTTATCTACTCCAAGAAGATTAAATAAGTAACTAGCTAATTTTTTTTCTATAAATATGAGTTGTGTTTGATCGAAGTCGACTTTACAGAGATAAAATTTGTCATTAAAATATTCAAATGTTTTCCAACCTTAATGAAGAGTGCTTGCAAGTTTTACAGTTTTTTTATAATTTGTGTATTTAAAAATCCTATTATAACACATATTTGAGTGTTTTTACGGCCATTAAAGCACAAGAATCTGTTTTTTAGCAGAGAAAAGCACACTGAAAATTTGATTTGTGATTGTACTCAGTACGTATGGTTTTTTGTTTTCTGGTAAAAAAACAAACTATAGTAAGACTTCAAATTTTATTTTGTGTGCAACCGGCTGAAAAATGTTTGTTTTACAGCCTCGGGGTCGGCTATAAAATGTATTTTTTGGTCTACAGCTGCCAAAATCGTTTTCCTGGCCGCTACTACTAGTAATTTTGTATCTTTTTAACTTCTGTAAATCAATTTTTAATTTTCAGTTATTTAACTATGATAGTTGTACAAAAAACGTGATGTATGTTCCGTTCTTAAGACTTTTTAGCTCCATCAGAAATCAAAATATGTATTGTGTTGTCTTGGTAAACAAATTACTACCTTCTTTAGAAAAAAAAACAAAAAAATATATTTTTTAAATTATTGTTAAAATTCTATACTTGCTTTCTATGCGTAGCACAATAAAATTGCTAGATTTAATTACCCAATTATCTAAAACTTAGTACAAAATTTTAGTAAACAAAATAATTTTTGGCGACGCCGACGTTTCAAAATTTATATTACATTATCTTCAGTTCTATTACAATAGGATAAAGCCGAAGTCAAAGAATGTGTGTAACTAAAATTTTTAATAAATTAATTAAATTTGTTAATGTTTTAGTTTTAAGGTAATAACCTCAACAACTGCAATTTATTATTTATAATTTTTTAATAACGCTTTAAACGTAATTCGCAATTAAAACACGCTCCAGCGTACGAAATTTATTATTTTACAAAGCGACGGATTGCTTAAAACACAATAAAATATTTCTTCTGTAACTATTCGTACAATAAACAGTATTATTTGTAAAATAAACCAAAATAAAATGTAGAAAAAATAATATATTGTCAAAATAAAAGACTCTCTGTAAAGTAGACAGAAGAAGCTGTAAAGTGTTTGTGTATTGTTAGTTGCCTAATTACAAAAATTGTGTATGTCAATAATCATTATTTTCTTTGGTTGTCGTCTATAAATAACAAGCAGATAGCGCTATAAAGTTTTTAATTTTTTGAAAAATGTTTAAATAACAAGTACAGTATCTGTCACCGCATTTCTGTATAAATATTATTTTTTCTTTAAATTACAGATAACTGTCATATATGTTTTACAATCGAGAAAGTCAAAAAAATAATTTTAGTCAGAGAAGAATAGAATCAAAGAGCAAAAGTAGATTCAATTTTATGATGTTTTTGATAATATGTTTATACAGTTTTTTTGACTGTTATAGTAGCAATGTTTATAAATTTAGTAAATTAAATTATAGTGCTAAGTTTGATTTCTCTAAATTTGTTTAGACAAATGACAAAATCAGCTGATCACAGGTTGCTTATAATTCTTTTTGTAAGTTCTTTTTTTTGTAAATAATGACTAAAAATGTAGACAAGACACTTATTAAATTACAAAAAATTTTAATTAATAAGAGATTTAATATTATCAACTTTTGTTTTAATTGTAGAACAGCAATATTACTATTTTTTAAATTTTTTTTAGAAGACTTTTAAGTAAATATTTAACTGTAAAATAGGTGTAAAATCTAATAGCTTTAAACGTATTACTCAACTAGGACAAGATCAGTAACTTTTTTTCTTAGAAACCTTATATTCTAAGCTTATCTCCTTTATCTATAAATTTTTATTTTTAAAAATTTTAATATTTATTCATTATTTTAGTGCGATATTTATAAACATTGTACAAAGTACGTAATTCAAGTTTCTTATACTCGTATCATTAAAAATTTCTTAATTAAAAGAATACTTTCGGTGCCGCCACTTGCAAGACGCTTCACTGATATTTTGCGTGATATGCTTGTTATTGTTCAATATATGGATCGGATTGCATGAAAACAATCTGAGATTTTGACTATTGATAATGGGAGACAGATGGGATGTTTTGAAAAAACAGTCGTAGGCCAAAATGGTCAAAAAGACAGTCAAATGGTCACTATAGAAGTGGCAGGCAAAACGAAAAAGGTTTCAATATTTTGGTCTAATCTAGAGAATTTATCCAATATCCTAAAATATTCAGAATAAATTTGGTGGTGTAATACAGAAGAATATTCTAGAATATTTCGGATAACAGAAAAATATTTTAGAAGGTTGGAAAAGCCTTAATCTATCAGAAAATGTAAAATTGCTCTATTATATAGGTTTATAGAATACTCTAGAATGTTCAGAATAACGTCAATTTAATAATACAGTACAAAAAAATATTCTAGAATGTTTTGGATAACGCAAATATATTTTAGAAGGTTAGAAAAACCCCAATCTAACAGAAAAAATGTGAAATTAGTTTATTATCGCATCAAAAAATGTCCTGGAATGTACAGAAGAACGTCAATTGGATAGTACAGTATAGAGGAATATTCTAGAGTACTTTAAAAAGTTGGAAAAGCCCTAATTCATCAAAAAACATGTAAAATTGGTTTATTGTCGATTTATAGAATATTCTAGAATATTCAGAATAACGTAAATTTGATAGTACAAGACAGAAAAATATTCAAGAATGTTTCGAATATCATAAATATATTTTAGAACGTTAGAAGACCCTCAATTTATCAGAAAATGCAAAATTGTGTTGTTCTCTCTATAGAATAACTTAGAATGCTCAAAATAACGAAAATTTGATAGCACAATGCAGAAGGATATTCTAAAAGGTTCAGAATAACGTCAATTTAATAATATAATACAGAGGAATATTCTAGAATATTTTAGAAAGTTGGAAAAGCCCTAATCTATCAGAAAATGTAAAATTGCTCTATTATATAGCTTTATAGAATACTCTAGAATGTTCAGAATAACGTCAATTTATTAATACAGTATACAAAGAAATATTCTAGAATGTTTTGGATAACGCAATTATATTTTAGAAGGTTAGAAAAACCCCAATCTAACAGAAAAATGTGAAATTATTTTATTATCGCATCAAAAAATGTCCTAGAATGTTCAGAAGAACGTCAATTGGATAGTACAGTTTAGAGGAATATTCTAGAGTATTTTAAAAAGTTGGAAAAGCCCTAATTCATCAAAAAACATGTAAAATTGGTTTATTATCGATTCATAGAATATTCTAGAATGTTCAGAATAACGTAAATAGATAATACAGTACAAAGAACTATTCTAGAATGTTTTGAATAACGTAAATATATTTTAAAAGGCTAGAAGAGTCTCAATTTATCAGAAAATGTATTTTTTTGTTTTCTCTATAGAATATCTTAGAATGTTCAGAATAACGAAAATTTGATAGCGCAGTACAGAAGAATATTCTAGAATGTTCAGAATAACGTTAATTTGATAATACAGTACAGAAAAATATTCTAGAATATTTTAGAAAGTTGAAAAGCCATAATCCAACAAAAAACATGTAAAATTAGTTTGTTACCGCCTCATAGAATATCCTAGAATGTACAGAATATCGTAAATTGATTATACATTAGAGAGAAATATTCTAGAATGTTTTGAATAACGTAAATATATTTTAGAAGATTGGAAAAGCACTAATTAATCAAAAAATGTGAAATTAGTTTATTATCGCGTCATAGAATGTCCTAGAATGTTCAGAATAACGTAAATTTGATTGTACAAGACAAGCAAATATTCCAGAATGTTTCTAATGAATTAAATATATTTTAGAAGGTTAGAAGAGCCTCAATTTATCAGAAAATGTAAAATTGTTTTATTCTCTCTATAGAAGATCTAAGAACGTTCAGAATAGCGAAAATTTAATAGTGCTGTACAGAAGGATATTCCAGAATGTTCAGAAGAACGTCAGTTTGATAATTCAGTAGAGGAGAATATTCTAGAGTACTTTAGAAAGTTGAAAAAGCCCAAATTCATCAAGAAACATGTAAAATTGGTTTGTTATCGCTTCATAGAATGTTCTAGAATGTTCAGAATAACGTGAATTTGATAGTACAAAACAGAAAAATATTCAAAAATGTTTCGAATATCATAAATATATTTTAGAACGTTGGAAGACCCTCAATTTATCAGAAAATGCAAAATTGTGTTGTTCTCTCTATAGAATATCTTAGAATGCTCAGAATAACGAAAATTTGATAGCACAAGTCAGAAGGATATTCTAGGATGTTCAGAATAATGTCAATTTGATAATATAATACAGAGGATTTTAGAATATTTTAGAAAGTTGGAAAAGCCTTAATTTATCAGAAAAAAATGTCTCATTAGTTTATTATCGCCTCATAGAATGTCCTAGAATGTTCAGAATAACGAATATTTAATAGCACAGTTTAGAAAAAAATTCTAGAATGTTCAAAATGACGTAAATTTGATAGTGCAAAACAAGAAAATATTCTAGAATATTTCCAATAACATAAACATATTTTAAAAGAGCCTCAATTTATCAGAAAATGTAAAACTGTTTTATTCTCTCTAGAAATTTGATAATTCGATACAGGAAAATATTTCAGAATATTTCAAATAACGTAAATACATTTTAAGAAGTTGTAAAAGCCCCAATTTATCAGAAAATGTGAATTTGCTTTATTATATCGCTTTATAGAATATCTTAGAATGTTTAGAAAAACGTAAATTTGAAAATACGGTACATAAGAATGCGGTACATTTTAGAATGTTTCGGATAGCGTAAATATATTTTTTCTACTTTGCGTCTGTAACAAAGCCTAATACGATACCGATTTGGGTGTTGTATTAGCCAATTCAGCACCCCATTTGCGTGCTAAAAAGTAACTAGTACAATTCATTTTCATATGGTAAAAAAATAAAAATCTATATGAAAAAATTTCCGAATTGTCATTATTTTATAGACCCAAGCTATTTTTTAAGAATTTTGCGTCTCGCTTGTAGACACTATTTAGAGTAAATTTTTTTTTTGTAACTTTTATTAATAACAACATTAAATATTTTACTTTAAATTAATAAATAATGACAATTCGAATTATTTAATCGATAATTAAATAATTTCACTCGCTAAGGCTTGTTCCTGCTTTAAACACTTTCGATTGTTAATTGCTTTTAAATTAATCAACATTTTGAAAGAAATGTAGGTTTTACATAATCACACAGAAATAAATCGACTGGGGTCAAATTAAGACGTCTAGCTGGCTATTTAATAGCCTCTCTTCATTTTATCTATCTACCAGCAAATGTTATATCTAAATATTAGCACACTTGAAATCTAAAATGTAACGGTGCTCTATCTTGCTGAAACCACATTGTTTATGCTAGCATATTTTGATTGTCGTGAGTTGGAAATATTTAACAATGTAAATTTTTGCTTTTTATTATTAAAACGACTCACTACTTGAGCATACCTTCTCTGTCTGTTGTTAAAACCAACAATTTCGAAAATTTCTCTTAAATGTAGCATTATTAAACTAATATTGCACACACAAGTTTAATTTTGGCTAATATGTAAGTGACAGAGCGCTATTAACAGCATTTTTAAAGCTAATTTAGTTTTACTTTTTCAGAATCAATTTTTTTTTATTTTTTAATAAGAATAAAGACAATATGTTACATTACTAAATTCACAAAAAATGCTTTTTTTGAAAATTATAAAAGTTATAAAAGTAAGTTGCCTTAACATTTTCAAAATAAATAATAGTAGAAAATTGAAAATAAAATTAGACACCTCTGCTTCCCAAATTTTAATGTGCTTGTCTTAACTGTTCTAAAACAATTTTGCTGTATCTATGTTTTTTAGCAAGCCTGTATAATAAGCGTCGCTTAAATCATAAAAAAAATAGAAATTGCTTAGGTATTTGTTATAATAAATAAATTATTGTTAATTATTTGAATTGTAAGCTCTTTTTGAGTTTCTAATTTAATTATGAATAGACACATTGTCTGTTTAAAGTTCAAACTTCTGTACTTACATTTAGAAATACCACACGTGTTAGTCACTTAGTTAGCTAATCAACAAGCTTACAGCTACAGGTAGTAACTTAACACTTGAAAAAAATTGTCAAAAATTAGTTAATTTCGCGAAAAACTACTTAAATATTAAATAAAATTAAGGATAACAAAGCCTCAGTTTCATATATCTGCGACATATCTTATTTAACTTTCCCCTCTGTACAAACGCATCGGGCGTAAAGCACAAAGTGATTCGTCCTTCAATAAAAAATCTCTAAGGGTGCGTTGTAAAGATGAATCAGAAATCAGCTGATTTTCCCCTCGTTTCAAAACTGGACCAAACGTGTCCCGACTCTCAACCACCCTCAAAAAATCACATCACGAACAATATCGGTTCAGTTGTATAACGCTGCGTTACCTACTTGTCGTGTAAAAAAAAATACCCGTCACAGGTCACTCGACGTCGCGACGCGCGGCGTTCTTTTCGCGTCGCGAGTTATTCTGACATTAAGAAAGAGTATAAAAGTAAAGACGCGGGGTCGTTGTGTGGGTGGTCGAGGGGTGAAGTAGGCGGGGCGTGTTGAGGTAGACCGCCACCGCTGTCGCCGCCGCCAACCAGGAAAGACGCCGGATTTTTACCCTCAAACCAGCGTCGTTTCTTAGAGGTTTACCAAGGGGTAGAACTCAAGCGCGCGCAACTTATAAACGTCTTTTCGGTTTTTTGTACCTTCTGTCTTACTTTGTCCTGCTAGATAGGGATCTGGACGTCTTCTTCTAGCGTCTGGAAAGAATCACGTAGACGAGTTTTTTGATGATGCTACCTTTCTCTGACGCACGAGACGCTCCAAGTCGACGCTGCTTTACTAAGACGGAGAGCGTCTTTTTTCAGGAGAGGAGGACGGAGATGAGAGCGTATACATGCAAATTACGGGAGATAATTAACGGTATTCATAATTTTTTTTCTCCAGGAGGGAAATCGAGAAATTCAGGTATTTGGGGAAAGGAAAATATTAAGTAGGTTATTAGAATGTGACACTGAAAATTAATTAAAAAACCACAAGTTAAGAGTTGGCTAAAATTCGGTAAAATGCGTGTGACACTTGCAATTACAATAATTAATTACTAATTAGTTATTAAATAATTTAAATTTTTGCTAATTTTTTTTAGAACATTATACAAAGTGTCTATAAATTCTTGAGTCTGTTGGCAATCCTGTAAATAGTAAATTTAATATAAATTAATTTTTAACGTTGTCAAAATCAGGTATTTTTAAAATTAGAAATATTGTTAGAAATAAAACCATTTAATACTTGTAGCAAAAACATTTAGAAGAGAAGACTCTAAGACAAAATTTCTGACAGTTTTAAGCTTGAGATTTATACAGAGTGTTATTTATAAATCCAAAATTACGTTATGAAAATCTTGATTGTTTCTGAGATACATGATGTACCTCTTTTGATTGAAAAGCACTGGTTATTTTTGAATTTGGCGGTTTAATTTTGGTAAACCAATAAGAGATAATTAACCAGTACTACACCAATCACAACTGTTTTATTCGAATACGATCAACTGTTATTTTTGCGTCTGACTTACAAAAAAAAAATTAAACAACATTTTTTTTTAACAACAAAATATAAAAATAATTAAAAATGTAATTATCAATAACTAACTGTTGTAAATCACCCAATTTACCAAACAATCTTGTTTGTCTTTCGCCGCCTTTAAATGTCAAATTCCCGCACCTATCCCTCAATTAACTCGTCGAGAATTAATCAAGCATAGTGCAAACACCAAATCGTTCCTAAATTCTCTTCTCTCCTCAACAAACTTATCCCAAAAGTCGTCCACCACCTTCAACCCACCAGTAACCCCTTTAAAAAAAATCATCTCATCACCCATCAAATTCCGCATTCGCGATTTCAATCGTCACCCCATCAAGTATTGTCGTCTGACATTTCAAGTGTTTCGAATCTAGATTCAAAGTGTAACATTCCGCCGGACATGGCATTGCAGGCGGCACTCAACGCCGCCAACAAAACCCGCCGCCGCCGACTTAAATACAAAAACATCGAGGATGGGGGGACCAACAACGCAACGTGCTTCAGCTCGAAAGGTTATCCTCCGAGAACAAAAGGGTTAAAACGAAACAAAAGAGCTTTTAAGCGGGGATTAGAATGGAGAAGGATTAAAGCGCAAGAGAGTGCAACAAGGATAGAAGGATTTCTTGTATGTCTTATCGGCTTAAGGACGAGGGCTTTACACGATGGAGAAAGAGAACGGAGTGATATTATGTGACAAATTGCGCGTTATTGGAAGAACAGGGAGAGAAGGGGCGAAATGGGGCATTTAGCGGGATCAAGGGGTTGCTAATATCGCACGGGGGCTGCTAGACGCGAACCGATCGCATTAGAATTATTACAGGACGAGAGGTATTTAAAAAAAATTAAATTAAATAAAAAAAATTAAAGAAAGGTTTCTAGTGGCTTAACTGTTAGTTTTTGTAGAATTTTACGCTACGATATGACTCACAGCGGGTTTAACATAACTATTTCTGTTTGTCTTGCAATACAAAATAAAGAACTGACTTAACGGCTAGGCTAGAAATGACAACAAACTATTTAAATTGTAGGCTAAGATGTTTCTGTCTTTTCTATCACTTATTTATTGAAAGAAGATGGATATAGTGTTATATTTGCACCGTAATTACATACTTTATGATTAAAACTTTAAATTCTCTTAGAAAAAAACAAAAAAATTTAGCTGAAACGAACTGTAATTGTCCTTTCCCTCTTAAAATTTTTTTCTTAAAAACTCCGTTTTGCTAATGAACTCGCACCGCACATACGTGAACCCTCGTCAGTGTCTGAATTAAGCAGCGAAAAACTTGAAGAAAAATCCGCTTAAATAATTAAAATAAATGAGAAAGTTGAAAAGGGACTGCAAAAACTATCATCATGAAATACTAATAATCAAAATTTTGTAGTCTAGCAGGGGTAAATATTTATCAGAGGGCGTTAAAGCGTGCCACACGCGATTCTAAAAGAAAACAACAATCACCTAACAAAACATGACACAATCTATCGAAGTCTGACAAGTACATCAGTCAACATTTGCCGGTCTGATTGCACACTGAACTGCAATCACCCTGCTAAACCCTCACTGTCTTTTCCTAGAGTAATATAATTCACTCCAACTGGTCTACTGTAAAGTATAGGATTTGCATAGAAAGTAAACGAAACTTGTAGTATAGTTAGCAGTTCGTTTCGTCGCCTCTACTTATCATATATGCACCTTTCTAGCACATGAGGGAAAACTATAGCACTCTGGCTGTTTGAAGTGTTAATAATTAATTCTCTTTGCTGGCGGTGCGAATTTACATAGCGTGTCTAATTTTTTTTGAATTTCCCGCCCCGAAACTGGCTTGTTTTAAATCAAACAATTTCTTTGATGTTATTATTAAATTACAATTTTTTAAGAAGCATTCTTAATTTGGTTAATTTAAGCGAAGAGAAAATCTACAATAATTTTTAAATATATTACTAAAACCCTAGGTATCCACTATTTTTTTTTTTAATTTATTTATTATTTTATTACAAAAAAATTTATTGTAGTATAAAGAAAATACTCTTTTTTATTGGTTAAAAATGATTTTATGTCTTTACGTTTAGTAATAAACACAATATTTTTTTAAATTTATTAGTAACCCGGCGCATCCACCATTTTTGTCAAAATTAAAAAATATTTATAAAAATGTATTTATTATTTTATTACGAAAAATTGTGTTGTAATATATAGAAAATAGTTTTTTCTATTGGTTAATAAACATTTTATACTTCTACTTTTAGTAATAAATTCATAATAATTTTTTTAATTTAATACTGAACTAAGCGCATCTACCATTTTTCCAAAGAAATTTTAAAAAATTATAAAAAAGGTATTTATAATTTAATTAGATAGAATTGTAATGCCGTTTATAGAAAAAGTTTTTCTTTATTGATTAAATGTTGTTTTATTTTAATACGTTTAGCAATAAATCTACAATAATTTTTTAAATGAAATACTAAACCCGGCGCATCCACCATTTTTACAAAATTTTAAAAAAATAATAATAAATGTATTTATAATTTAATTAAAAAACATCAAATTGTTGTTTATAAAAAATGCTTTTTTCTATTGTTTAAAAATTATTTCATCTCAATACGTTTAGAAATAAATCTACAATAATTTTTTAAATGAAATACTAAACTCAGTGCTTTCACCATTTTTACAAAATTAATAATAAATGTATTTATAATTTAATTAAAAAACAGTGTCTTGTTATTTATAGAAAATGCTATTTTCTGTTGTTTAAAAGTTGTTTTATCTTAATACGTTTAATAATAAATCTACAACAATTTTTTAATTTAATACTGAACCAGGCGCATCTACCATTTTTCTCAAAAAAAATTAAAAAAATTATAAAAAATGTATTTATAATTTAATTTAAAAAAATTGTATTTTTGTTTACACAAAATGTTTTTTTCTATTGTTTAAAAATTATTTTATCTGTATACGTTTAGTAATAAATCCACAATAATTTTTTTAATGTAATACTAAACCCGGCGCATCCACCATTTTTACAAAATTTTAAAAAATTACTAATAAATGTATTTATAATTTAATTAGAAAAAAATTGTGTTATAATGTATATAAAATATTTGATTTTATTGTTTAAAAATAATTATTAATCAATTCCCTTTGCTGGCTGTGCGAATTTCCATACCATGTCTGATTTTTAAAAATTTCCCGCCCCTAATCTAGCTTGTTTTAAATCAAACGATTTCTTTGATGTTATCCTTGAATTACAATTTTTCGAGTAGCAGGCTTAATTCGGTTAATCTGAGTGAGTGAGGGGTGGGAAAGATTTGCTCAAGAAGCCAAAAGCATTTTAAAGAATCTTAAAAATTGTACTCGTTAAGAACGAAGACAGGGAGGGAGTTAGCTGCGACGTGCTTGAATTAGTCAAAAGCTGATTTATGCATTGGAAGAGTGTGGAGTAAAAGTGAGACGTGCTTCGTAGATTGAAGGAGAAACTGTCGTCATTAGCTTCGGATTTAATGATGTTTCACGGCAGGCTGAATCAAGATGTAGTCTTCGACACTCGAGTTAAAATTTAACGATTTTATTTCGACGCTTTGAGATGTACGCGCTTTTACTGCCGATGGACATTTTTTAGATAGTTTTTATAAAAAAATGTAGGATTTGGTGTGATCAAAATTAATTAAAACTTTGATAAATTGAAAAACACTAGAGCAAAACAGTAAAAACGAATCTCACATTAGCTGTGAATGCTTGTAAGTTGATAAACATCTTCTCTAAAAAAAGAACAAAAAATACGTTTCTAGACAATTTTAAAAAACAAAAATTAGTGAAAAAATGTATGAAGAAATTTTTGATAAAGTATACAAATTTTGACCTATATCACATGACCTTTTTCGTAAATAATTTTATCCACGCATCTCGTCAGCATTTTTTCGGTATTCCTCGTCGACATCTCCCTCGGGATCGCCTCTTTGCATGGCACATGCGGTGAATTCCCAAAAACTCTTTGCCATCTTTCAATCTCGCATCAATAACACCCCCATAAAAACCCCCGCCGTCAACTTTGCAATTTATTTATCCTTAAATTTCGGCGCGTCGCGGATAAAATTGGCCGAGTAAACAGCTCCCTGAAGACGCGTCAAAACTTAAATGTCATACAGCGGATTCCATATGTGGCCTGAGAGGGTAATTCTACCCTTCTCTCGCTCTCTATTCAAACAAACTAAAACGAGAGAAAAAGAAAATTGAACGTAGGACAATTATAAGTCGAGTGGAGTGTTTTATATGGGGATAACTGGAATATGTGTTAGGAAGCAGACGCGGTATTTTGCTTTTTATGGATTTTGAGGGCTTTATGGATAAATCGGTGGCGGGTTGACGCAGTGGAATACAAACAGTGGGTTTGTTCAGTTGAGGTTTTATGAATTTTGACGTGAGACACTGCAAGGATTTAAAAAGGACTATTTATTAATTGGAGTAAAGTATTGTTAAAGCAAATAAAAATAAAACAAGACCTAAAATTTATCGGTTTATTTCTAACAGTTCAAACACTAGAAACGCTAATTTAGTTTTTATTTTTAAACATACTTAAAGCCTAAAGTATTAAAGAAAATTAATTTATTATTTTGTATATTTGGCCCACCTTATTTTTGTAGTATTAAATCTGTTTTGCTACTTGCACTTCTAACCAATAGAACAGAGTATTTTCTAAACATTAAAGCACAATTTTGTTTAATTAAAACAGAAATACATTGTTTATAATTTTTTAAATTTATTTGTAAAAAATGGTGAAGACACTAGGTCTGATAACAAATTTAAAAAAATATTGTAAATTTATTACTAAACGTAGAGAGATAAAACAGTTTTTGAACAATAGAACAGAGTAGTTTCTAAACATTATAGCACAATTTTGTCTAATTAAAACAGAAATACATTGTTTATAAATTTTTAAATTCATTTGTTAAAAATGGTGAATGCGCTGGGTTTAATAACAAATTTAAAAAATTATTGTGAATTTATTACTAAACGTAAAAAGATAAAACAGTTTGTAGCTAATAGAACAGAGTAGTTTCTAAACATTATAGCACAACTTTGTTTAATTAAAACAGAAATACATTGTTTATAATTTTTTAAATTTATTCGTAAAAAATGGTGAAAGCGCTGGGTTTGATAACAAATTTAAAAAATTATTGTAAATTTATTACTAAACGTAGAAAGATAAAACAGCTTTTAACCAATAGAACGGAATATTTTCTAAAGATTGTAGCACAATTTTGTCTAATTAAAACAGAAATACATTGTTTATAATTTTTTTAATTAATTTGTAAAAAATGCTGAAGACACTGGGTTTAATAACAAATTTAAAAAATTATTGTAAATTTATTACTGAACGTAGAAAAATAAAACAGCTTTTAAACAATAGAACAGAGTATTTTCTAAACAATATAGCACAATTTTGTCTAATTAAAACAGAAACACATTGTTTATAATTTTTTAAATTTATTCGTAAAAAATGGTGAAAACGCTGGATTTAATAACAAATTTAAAAAATTATTGTAAATTTATTACTAAACGTAGAGAGATAAAACAGCTTTTAAACAATAGAACAGAGTATTTTCTAAACAATACAGCACAATTTTGTCTAATTAAAACAGAAATACATTGTTTATAATTTTTTTAATTAATTTGTAAAAAATGCTGAAGACACTGGGTTTAATAACAAATTTAAAAAATTATTGTAAATTTATTACTAAACGTAGAGAGATAAAACAGCTTTTAAACAATAGAACAAAGTATTTTCTAAACAATATAGCACAATTTTGTCTAATTAAAACAGAAATACATTGTTTATAAATTTTTAAATTTATTTGTAAAAAATGGTAAATTCGCTGGGTTTAATAACAAATTTAAAAAATTATTGTGAATTTATTACTAAACGTAGAAAGATAAAACAGCTTTTATACAATAGAACAAAATATTTTCTAAATACTATAGCACAATTTTGTTTAATTAAAACAGAAATACATTGTTTATAATTTTTTAAATGTATTTGTAAAAAATGGTGAAAGCGCTGTGTTTGATAACAAATTTAAAAAATTATTGTTAATTTATTGCTAAACGTAGAGAGATAAAACAGTTTTTAAACAATAAAACAGAGTATTTTCTAAACATTATAGCACAATTTTGTTTAATTAAAATAGAAATACATTGTTTATAATTTTTTAAATTTATTCGTAAAAAATGGTAAAAGCGCTGAGTTTAATAATAAATTTTAAAAATTATTTTAAATTTATTACTAAACGTAGAAAGATAAAACAGTTTTTAGCCAATAGAACAAGGTATTTCCTAAATAATATAACCTAATTATTGCTTAATTAAAATATAGATACTTTATTTTTTTGTTTTTTTTTTCTTTCCGATTATAGTTTTTTAAATTTCTTTAAAATTGTCTCTTATTCCTCTAGGACCTTCTTTAGCTTTTTTTTTCTAATCGTCGTTATTTAAGTTTTTTTAAAATCTTTTTTTATTCTTCCAGTATTGTTTCTTGCATTTCTACTTTTTTCACATATTTTTTGTTTTTCTAATCGTTATCGTTTTTTATAATAAATTTTTTTCAAACGCCGTTTATTAAACACATTTAAAATGTTTTAAAAGAGTTGTTTCTTGTAGTTTTAAAACGTTTTTTATCTATCTTTTTCTTCTAAAAGTAGTTTTTTAAGATTTTTTATTTCTTCTAAAATTTTTCGTTTTTTTTGTAGAATCGTTGTTGCTCTTTTTTTTGTTTAAGTTTCTCTAAGAATAAATGGTTTGTTTTTCCATTATTTCCAAGTTTAAGTTTTCTCCCTCAATAACGCACGTGTTTGTTTTTGTAAGTAGTTTAAATCGATTAATTGAAGTAAAAATAAGTTGCCACCGCTGCTAACTCGCATTGTTTCTAATATACAGGTTGTCCAACTTCTCTGCTATTAAATTCGCAATATTGAAGGGTGAGGACAACAACGTCAAGTTTCAGTTCCATAAAATAACTTTTCACGCTTGGGGGAGTTCCATCACCCTAACCTAACTTTTCAAAACTTAATTTAGCGTTCAAGTCAGCTGCACAGAACGCAGACACCTTCAAGTGTCACCGCCAATTACCACCAATTAACAAACTTAGTTTAGACATGGTCGACGTCACGAATCCACCCCCAAAACAAATAATTCCGGCATTTTCCAGCATCTTTTGTATTGCAATTGAACGTGTTAATTAGGACGTCTGGTGGACCGAGAATTGATCAATTATTAAAGAGCGGAAACGGGAAGAAAGCATAAAGGAAAAAAAACAGTAAAAGGAATAAAACATGAGTTTCTTTTATCTGAACCGTCGTGGAAATGATAATAATAAACGCAGGGCTGTTGCAGTTAATAATGCAAGGCAATGCAAGAATTGCCTACTAAGGTTTAAAGGACTGGTCCCTAAGCAATAAGCTAAATTTGCCCTTAATTCAATTGGGAGAGGAGCTGGCCGGGCAGACAATAGACAATCGAGATGTCGCATCTGGGTTGGCCATGGCCGTGTCCAGTTCACTCCCAAGAGGGTTACTCGATTTGTACGATTGTTATTAAGGACAGCCGACATGACAAGACACCAGTTTTCGTGTCTTGAATATATAAAAAAAATTTATTTTACATATACATTTATACATAAAGTTTTTGACAAAACAAATATAATAATAATACTAATTATTGTTTACTTGAAAATTACAAAAATTAATTATTATAGAATCTGGAAGAAATCTGTACCTACTACATACTTTATGTTTCTGAATTGATTATCTACCGTCCGCTAGAGGGCAATAAAAAATCTATAGATGTAAATAGTGTAGATTTGTAGAATATAATTGAGTTTTGCTACTTTTAGATAACGTTCTGCTCAATTTATTGGCTTTTTTAAGCTTTCTAAGATAACTACTTTTTTGCTACAAAATTTTGAAATAATTATAAATAATGTTTTTAGATTTTAATTGAGCAAAATTGTGATGAAATCATTAGAAAATACTTTGCTCTATTGCTTAAAACTTGTTTTATTTTTCTATGTTTAGTAATAAATTTATAATAATTTTTTTAATTTAATACTAAACCCGGCGCCTCCACCATTTTTACCACATTATTTAAAAATTAATAACGAGTGTATTTACATTGTAATTAAGCAAAACTGTGCTGAAGTGATTAGAAAACACTCTGGTCTATTGTTTAAAACTTGTTTTATGTTGTTACGTTTAGTAATAAATCTACAAAAAAAAATTTAAATTTAATGCTAAAACCGGCGCTTCTACCATTTCTACTATAATTTTAAAAAATTAATAGTAACTGTATTTAGGTATTAATTAATGTAAATTGTGCCTAAGTGGTTGGAAAGTACTTTAGTCTATTGTTTAAAACTTGGTTCATATATCTCTACGTTTAACAATAAGTCCACAATTTTTTTTTAATTTGATACTAAACTCGGTTCCTTCACCATTTCTAACAAAATTTTGAAAAATTAATAAAAAGTGTATTTAGATACTAGTTTAGCAAAATTGTGCTGAAATGGTTAGAAAGCACTCTGATTTATTGCATAAAACTTGTTTCGCTTTTCTACGTTTAATAATAAATCTACAATAATTTTTTTAATTTGATACTAAACCCGGCGCTTCTACCACTTCTAACAAAATTTTAAAAAATTTATAAAAACTGTATTTTGATTTTAATTAAGCAAAATTTTACTAAAATGGTTAGAAAATACCTTGATTTATCGCCTAGAACTTGTTTCATTTTTCTACGTTTAATAATAAACCTACAATATTTTTTTTAATTTGATACTAGACCCGGCGCATCCACCATTTTTACTAAAATTTTAAAAATATATACAAAATGTATTTGGATATTAATTAAGCAAAACTGTGCCAAAATAGTTAGAAAGCACTCTGGTTTATTGTTTAAAATTTGTTTGGTTTTTCTACGTTTAATAATAAATTCACAATATTTTTTTTAATTTGATACTGTACTCGGCGCTTCTACCATTTCTACTAAAATTTTAAAAAATTAATAGTAACTGTATTTAGGTATTAATTAACCAAAATTGTGCCTAAGTGGTTAGAAAGTACTTTAGTCTATTGCTTAAAACTTGGCTCATATATCTCTACGTTTAACAATAAGTCCACAATTTTTTTTTTTAATTTGATACTAAACTCGGTTCCTTCACCATTTCTAACAAAATTTTGAAAAATTAATAAAAAGTGTATTTAGATATTAGTTTAGCAAAATTGTGCTGAAATGGTTAGAAAGCACTCTGGTTTATTGCATAAAACTTGTTTCGCTTGTCTACGTTTAATAATAAATCTACAATAATTTTTTTAATTTGATACTAAACCCGGCGCTTCTACCACTTCTAACAAAATTTTAAAAAATTAATAAAAACTGTATTTTGATTTTAATTAAGCAAAATTTTGCTAAAATGGTTAGAAAATACCTTGATTTATCGCTTAGAACTTGTTTTATTTTTCTACGTTTAATAATAAACCTACAATATTTTTTTTAATTTTATACTAGACCCGGCGCATCCACCATTTTTACTAAAATTTTAAAAATATATACAAAATGTATTTGGATATTAATTAAGCAAAATTGTGCCAAAATAGTTAGAAAGCACTCTGGTTTATTGTTTAAAATTTGTTTGGTTTTTCTACGTTTAATAATAAATTCACAATATTTTTTTTAATTTGATACTGAACCCGGCGCTTCTACCATTTCTAACAAAATTTTAAAAAATTAATAAAAACTGTATTTTAATCTTAATTAAACAAAATTTTGTTAAAATGGTTAGAAAATACTTTGCTTTATTGCCTAAAATTTGTTTTATTTTTTTACATTTAATAATAAACCTACAATATTTTTTTTAATTTTATATTAGACCCGGCGCATCCACCATTTTTACCAAAATTTTAAAAATTAATACAAACTGTATTTCAATTTTACTTAAGCAAAATTTTGCTGAAGTAGTTAGAAAGCACTTTGTTATTTTACTTAAAATTTATTTCATTTTTTTACGTTTAGTAATAAACCCACAATAATTTTTTAAATTTGTTACTGAACTCGGCGTTTCTACCATTTTTTACAGAATTTTAAAAAATTTATTGAAGCTGTACTTATGTTTTAATTAAGCAAAATTGTGCTGTAATGTTTAGAAAAAACTTTATTCTATTACTTAAAACTTGTTTTATTTTTCCATGTTTAGTAATCTTTGTTTTCGAAAGTTTTTTGTTCTTCAGTTCTTCTAAACGTATTTTTTTTGTCGTGTTTTCTTCTTACAGTTGTTTTTTTTTCTACAATCTTTTTTTGTTTTTTGTCATTGTTATTATTGATCTTTTGTCTCTCGATTTAAAAATATTTAAACAAATAATTTAGTAAACATTTAATTAATTTACGTAAATAGCTCAATAATAAATAAAATCAGCATCTGTTATTTGGTTTCTGATTAATAACAATGTTTCCCTCTTTGAGTGGTTTCCAATTTAAACACGAGAGGTCAGTAATTTATAATTTATTTTATAAATTTACCAAATTAGAAACTAAATAAAAATAATAATAATTAGTAAAAATCTTAAATGAGTATAATATTAACAATTTAAGCAAATTTGTTAAATTGATTTTGTTAATAAAAATAAATAAATTTACAGTTTTCTTTAACTAAACAAATCTAATACAGTTTACTTCTTTAGCAATTTATTGTAGTTGACGGTAAGTCTAATAGATGTCGCTACAAGTTTGACAATTTGTTTACAAACGTTTTCATTACGTCAAATGTCAATCAGTCAACTTCGTTTTAAAACCAAGAAAAGTGGTAATTAATCAACTAATTCTTATAAAATATGAACAAAAATCACTAAAACCGTAGGTTAATCGTTTAGGATAACATTTCAAATCACTAATTTCGCCCCATTTTCAGGTTTAAGTCAACCTAACCTTAAAATGTCGGTAGTGATCGAGACCACTCTCGGCGACATAACCGTCGATTTATACATCAAACGGCGCCCCCGAGCCTGTCTCAACTTTCTCAAGTTATGCAAAATCAAATACTACAACTACAACCTCTTCCACACTGTAAGCCGCGGCTTCATTGCCCAAACCGGCGACCCTACTGGAAGTCGCAAAGGGGGCGAATCAATCTTTGGCGTGATTGAGGGCCCCCACAAGCGCTTTTTCGAACCGGAATCTAATCCACGTATTAAACACACCATTATGGGTCTGATATCTTTCGTTGGTAATGAAGACAACATGATTGGTTCGCAGTTTTTTTTTACTTTAGGGGCTGATCTGACGTATTTAGATGAGAAACATTGTGTTTTTGGTGAGGTTGTTGAAGGTTTGGATGTATTAGAGATAATGAATGAGGCGATTTGTGATACTGATGATAGGCCCTATCAGGATATAAGGATTACACATACTGTGATTTTGGATGATCCTTTGCCAGATGGGGATAGATTGAGGGTGCCTTCGAGGTCACCTTCACCGACTCCTGAACGGCTCCAAGGAGGCCGAATTGCTCCAGATGAGGAAATTGATGAAACAGTTGGAAAAACAGCTCAGGAAATCAGTGAAATGCTAGCAGAACGTGAGGCGAAAGCTAGGGCTACTATTCTAGAAATGGTTGGAGATATCCCAGATGCTGATATGGCTCCACCTGAAAACGTTCTTTTTGTTTGTAAATTAAATCCCGTCACGAATGATGACGATCTTGAGATTATTTTCAGCAGATTTGGGAAAATTAAGTCTTGTGAAGTCATAAGAGATAGAAAGACTGGGGATTCATTACAATATGCTTTTGTCGAATTTGAAGATCAGAAATCTTGTGAAGATGCTTATTTTAAGATGGATAATGTCCTTATTGATGATAGAAGAATTCATGTTGATTTCAGTCAGTCAGTTTCTAAAGTCAAGTGGTTAGGGAAAGGACGAGGAGTCAGGAATTTGGGTGAGAAAGACCAGGATTTAGGGAAGGGTCACTATCAGAAAAATGGGGAGAAGAAGAGAAGTAACCGGGAGAGGAGACCGGAAAAAAGAAGTTATAATCGCTACCATGACGAACGTAGAAGAGATTATAGAGACAGGAGGGATAACAAGTACCATGACAGAAGAAGGGATAGTTCAAGAGATAGAAGAAGAGAAGATGAAAGGCATAAATCAGTACAAACAAAAAAGAAAAAACGAGATAGATCAGTTAGTAGTGAGCCTCCTAGAAAACAAAGTAAATCACATAAAAAGAAAAGTAAGAAAAGATATGATTCAAGTGATTCAGAAAGAGAACAAACTAGACGTAAGAAAAAATCGAAGAAAAAGAAAAGGTCGAGTTCGAGTAGTTCGTAATTTTTTACTTGTCAATAATGTAAATAAAGTTTTTATTCTTTAGTGATTTTTTGTTTAATTAATCCGTCAATTTGAAGGACGCACTGAATTATTCATGTCAGTCATTTTTAGCTAACGGAATTAATTTGCGAAATTATAGACTGTCTGAGTGTGTGGGTGTTTTTTTTTTGCTAAAGAAAGCCTTAATTTATTAATTAAAGACACTCGAAAATTGCATATAGTCCGTTCAGATTTTGAATAAATAACTAGATTCAGTAATTTTAGTTTTGTAATGTTGCACAATCAACGCTTTTTAAAATTCTAACCTAAAAATTAATACTGAGACGAAATAGCAAAAAATATGAAGATTAGTAATCCACCATTATAGTGGATCAACCATATATAGTAATCCTGAATAAAACATTCTGTTTTTTGTATTTTACAAGATATTTCGTTATTTTTTTGATACAAAAAGCGTTAAATAAATTTATTAAATGAAAAAAACAGGCAATAGTAGTTACGTATAGTCTTTTCAGGTCTAAAAAAGTCACTAGATTTAGTAATTTTGTTTTTTTAATGTTGCACAATTAATAGAAATATCGTGTGTTTAATTAAAAAAAATTCTAGAGTGCTTTGAAAGTAAAAAACAATTGTTTTGTATGTCTGTGATTACACACTTGGCAAAATGAAAGATCTCCTAAGCTCATTTTTCGACAACTAAAACAAAAATACTGATAAATAAAATAAAGAATGTTTGAAAAACAAAAACACCACGAAGGCAACCACAGAAAAACACACCAAGATCAAGCTCGCTTTGGCGGGAAGAGAGAATATTCTTAAGTTATGTTTAAGATAATTTGTAAAGTGTAAAATGGCATAGCAGGCAGCCAACAATACATGGATAATTTAAATAATAAAAATTTTGTTGTTGTATGGGGTCATGTACGACATACGTAAAAATGTCATGGCTTGCTACGAGTTTTTTTTTTAAACAAACACACATTATAATAATGTGTCAAAATAGGAAAAAAATGCGTATATTACCACTGTTATACAATAATGCTTAATAAAAGTTTCTGTTTTTTGTATTTAACAAGATGTTTTATTGCTTTTTTTAGTTCTTACGTATTGTTTATCCAGGTCTAAAAGAAGTCACTAGATTTAGTAATTTTGATTTTTAAATGTTGCACAGTTAACGATTCTTAAAATTCTAACCTAGACGTGTAATAATCTGTCAAAATAACAAAAAAATGCTTCTATTAAGACTATTATACGGTAATCCTGAATAAAATTTACTGTTTTTTGTCTTTTACAAGATATTTCGTTGCTTTTTTGATACAAAAAGCGTTAAATAAATATTAAATAATAAGTTTGTTACGTATATATTGTCTATTTAGATGTAAAAAAATCACTAGATTTAGTAATTTTGGTTTTTCAATGTTGCACAATTACCGTTTTTCAAAATTTTTTTCTAGAAATGTCATAATAAGTCAAAATAACAAAAGAATTCGTATATTAAGACTATTATACAGTAATGGTAAATAAAAGTTTCTGTTTTTTTTGGTTTTTCCAAAATATTTTATTATTTTTTATTCCTAAAAAAAGTATTAAATAAATTTATTAAATAAAGACACTCAAAAATTGCTGTATATAGTCCGTTCAGATTCTGAATAAATAACTAGATTTAGTAATTTTAGTTTTGTAATGTTGCACAATCAACGCTTTCAAAAATTCTAACCTAAAAATGTAATAATGAATCGAAATACATTACATATACAGTAATGCTAAATAAAAAAAATGTTTTTGCATTTTACAAGATATTTCGTTGTTTTTTCTATACAAAAAGCGTTAAATAAATTTATTACATGAAAAAAACAGACAATAGTAGTTACATATATAGTTTTTGAGATCTAAAAAGTTACTAGATTTAGTAATTTTTTTTTTGCAATGTTGCACATTTAACAATTTTTAAAATTCTAACCTAGAGGTGTAATAATCAGTCAAAATAGCAAAAAATGCATCTATTAGCACTATTATACGGTAATCCTGAATAAAATTTACTGTTTTCTTGTATTTTACAAGATATTTTGTTGCTTTTTTAATACAAAAAGCGTTAAATAAATATTAAATGAAAATAATGCAAGAATTGTCTATTTAGATCTAAAAAAGTCACTAGATTTAGTAATTTTGGTTTTGTAATGTTGCACAATTAACAAATTTTAGAACTCTTTCTTAATAATGTAATAATGAGTCAAAATAGCAAAAAAATGCGAAAATTATCACTCTTATAGAAGAATGCTATGTAAGTTTCTGTTTTTTGTATTTTACAAAATCATTTGTTTTGTTTTTTTGATACACAAAGCGTTAAATAAATTTATTAAATGGTAATAGTAAAAAAACAGGCAATAGTAGTTAGATTGTATAGTCTTTTCAGGTCTAAAAAGTTACTAGATTTAGTAACTTTGGTTTTGTAATGTTGCACAATTAACAATTTTAAAAATTCTAACCTAGATGTGTAATAATTTGTCAAAATAGCAAAAAAAATTATCTATTAGGACTTTATACGGTAATCCTGAATAAAATTTACTGTTTTTTGTCCTTTACAAGATATTTTGTTGCTTTTTTGTAAAATAAATATTTGTATTAAATGAAAAGACACGCAAGAGTTGTTACGTATTGTCTATTTAGATCTAAAAAAGTCACTAGATTTAGGAATTTTTGTTTTCAATGTTGCACAATTAACGTTTTTCAAAATTTTTACCTAGAAATGTAAATCGCCTACACCATAGAGATGATATGAAATTGTTGTTCCTTAGTGCCAACCAAATTTGTCAAAAATCCCAAGTTTTGATAATTTTTCAAAAGAGACTTTTAGAATGCTTTTTTTGCAATACAAAGTAGAAAAAATAGTATATTACACTCGTTTTATAAGACGACTTGTGACACTCTTTCTATTTGAGCACTCCACGCTTTGCTCGTCGTGCTTAAAACTCATTCGTGTCACAATAATCGTCTTATGAAACACGTATAATAATGTACTATTATCTTAATTTATTTATTTACATTATTTATTTAAAATAGTTTAAGAATTACGAATTTCACATTAGTTAATTATCGGAAATCACTTTTTAACATCTTCTATTCATAAATATCTTTTTTTTTAGAAAGAGTAGATATCTATGTTTCTAGCACAACTGATGGGTGGCGAATCCTTTTTGCTTATTTCAAACTTATCTTTAATCTTGATATTATTGAGGAGAGGACAAGGAGAGACATTTTTTTTAAATTAAACATAAATAAACACATCATTATGCACAATTTATTTAATATTAGATAATACAACATTCAATAAATATATTGTAAATATTATACTGACTGACTTTTTGAGAGTTACAGTTTGTTAAAACATATAAACATCAATAAACTATTAACACAGATAGACTTTAAACGATTCAAAAAACGCGATATGAGCTCGGTTTTACTCTAAAAACTTACAAAACTAGCCGATGGTAAAGCGGAACATTCGGTTCACGTTGATTGCTCAAAAGTTGTGACAACGTGTAGTAATCATTCTTATTCGGTCCATTCAAATACCTCAATTCTCGTGTTGGATCATTTCGTTTTTTCGCCACCATAAAACGCTTTTTCCTATCAGCAAAGCCGCCCCATCGGCCTCGTTTCTCAAAAGGTTTCTCGTCGAGGAAGTAGCTGGAAGGAATATCGTTCGAGTGGCCTGTAGCATGGGGGTACACAGGAGCATCCAGCCAGTTTTCATCATCGTCGAGGTCATCAGATTGGGGGGTTTCCGGGTCAATAGTCCAGGGACGGTAGCCGTTCTGACGTTCGTTCTCGTAGAGAGTGAGAATTGTGAGGATCTCGTCAGGGGTTAAATCCACTTCACGTTTCATTCGGTTGTCGAGTCTGGAAGAGAGTGGATTTGAGTGGCACCCCTGCAGGGACACAAATTGCAACAAGTTGGGGTAATTAGGACAAAAAAGAAAAACGGAAAAAAATGTTTTTTGTTATTTTCTGATAAATTAGAAATGAAAGTCAGTCAGATAGTGAGAATCGCTAATTATTCCCTCACTTCATTTTCTCAGTTCAAATTAATTAATTTACTGTGATAATTAGTATCAATCCAAGCGCAAATTTTTCCCCTCCTACCCTTAGAAATTTCTCAATTTTCCCCTGACTTTTCATAATTAAAAAACTATTTTAATCTCGTAAAATGCGCGTTTTGTGTTGTCCGATCGATAACACTTGTTTCACAAGAGACATAGCGACAGTGACGCAAAGCCTTATCGATTATCCGTCCGTCTCCTTCTCGCCAACTTGTTGCTAATAATCCATACCTGATCTTTCTGGCGTCGCGACGTTTTCGACGTCTTTGGTCATCGCTCCCACCGTAATACCTGTACTGGTTTAAGGGCGAAGGGTCGCTGTACAGTTCCGATTTGAGGACGGCGTTTTCAAGAGCCTCGTCCAATTTCTCTTTATTTGTTCCATAATGGAAGCCTTTTTCGTATTCGGCGATCGTTTTATCATCGAAAGGAGTTTCAGAGTTGTACAGACTTGATTGGATGTTCGCCAAGCTGTCTGGGGTCTGGTAGAGACTCTGCTCTTGCTCCCAGTCGGAGAGGGATTGCTGGTCAGGGCTGGGGTTCTTTAAATTAGTCGCACCTAAAAAAAATTGGTTAGACTGACAAGATTAGCATCGAATAGCACGACCAAAGTCTAAAGATTTTTTTAAAATTAGCCAACAATACTAAAATTTTAAAAAAATGTTACACGACTCGGTCTAAGACCTCATTTGCCTTATTGACTTACTACCAACATAAAAATTGTGATTAGGAATGTTATTTTAGTGGAATTTTTTTGTCTATAAAAACAACACTAAAGCAAAACAATTTTATTTGTTTCGTCTTTTGTTTTTTTTTTCAAGGTTGGCAAGACGAGTGCGAGCATGTCGAAGGTTTATTCTGAATGACAGTTTATTTATTACCAACCTTGAAGAACAAAATTTTACTAAACTTGTATTCAAACATGCAAAATACGTAGGCGGAAATGCAGAATCAGATTTTTAATTGAAGTAGAAATTTCCTTTGAATTGTAGTTTTTTTTTAGAAAGTTTTCTCGTGCGAACACAAAGCTATTATTGTTCGAGTTTGTGGGTGGAAGAGGTTAACTTGTCAGATTTTAATGTCATTATTCTATTTTTATTTTTTTCTTTAACACAAAAGCAGCTTTAGCAAAATGTTTCAGAAAAATATTGTATTAGCTGAAACAATAACAGAAAAATATGTAAATATATTAAATTTTGGATCTTTTTATTTATTTATCTCAGCGCTTCTAGTAAAATTAATCTTACTTTAAATCTGTTTTTGGTTATAGTATTGTAAGCAAATATTGTTTATGAGAAATGAGAGTTAGAAGAAAAGCAACAGCAAATTCTAAGAAAAGTTAAAAAACGAAAAAAAGAAAAGTTTTATAAAAACTAAAAAAAACCGACTTGAAAAGAAAGAGCTATAAATAATTTAAAAAAAACAAAAACAACTTCTAGAAATACTCGAAAATCTGCGAGAAAGAGCTTAGAAATGTTTAAAAACAACAAAAATCTTTCTAAACAAGACTGAGAAACAATGAGTAAAAAAGCAAACAAAAATCTTAGAAAAACAAAAGATTATCTAAAAAGGTTTAAAAATAGGTTAAAAACAAGTGGAAAAACAAAAAAAAATCTAAACATAAAAGAAAAACGTGAAAAATTATAGAAGAATAAAAACAGTCTGAAAAAACCTGATAAATGTTTGGAGAAAAAGCGATTTCTCGAAAAAAAATCTAAAAAAGCAAACAAAGATTTTGGAAAACAAAAAAGCTAGAGTAAATGCTACAGTAATTATATTTATAAAACCAAAAATCTTGTTACTACAAATCCAAAACATTTCTGGAAGTTTATCAATATGAATCTCAATATGAATAAGCCGGATGGATATAACAAACAACGAAAAAAGCAACGGAAAAGGACAGTGAATGTGGTAACCTGAAATGTACAAAGTATGAGAGGAAAGATAAGAGAAATAATGAATGGCTTACAGTCAATGAACGCAGACATTGCAATTTTAACAGAAACAAAAATAAAAGGAACAGGAATTGAAGAAATAGGAAAATATGTTTATATATACAGTGGCATAGCAAAACATGAAAGAGCCAAACGGGGAGTGTCACTTTTAATACACAAAAAATACAAAAAAGATATTACCAGCTGGGAATGTATAAATGAAAGAATAATTCATGCAAGTATAAAGATAAAAAACAAGAAAATGTTTATAGGAGGTGTATATGCACCAACAGATGACGATAATATACAAAACAAGGATATTTCTTATGAACAACTAAACAGTGTTTTAACAACGGCAGGCACAACAAGAGAAATTATTCTGACTGGTGATTGTAATGGAAGAACAGGAAGAAAACATGATGATAATATAATACGACCACATGGAGAAGAATTTGTAAATAATAATGGACAAAGACTAATAAACTTATGTGACCAAAACAAACTACAAATTGCGAATGGATTCTTTAAACACCGTGATATACATAAGTATACATGGACACAAACAACACGAAATTTAAAATCAATAATAAACTACGTTGTGGTAAGACAGAAAAGTAATTTAAAAATACAGGATGTTAGAGTTAATAGAAGCCCAAATTGCGAAAGTGACTACTACTTCCTAAAAGCAAAAATATATATTCCTCTAATAACAAACGAAACCAAACAAAAAACAGACGAAGACGATAGTGAAGATTTTAACCAACCACATTACAACATTCAAAGCCTAAAAGAAGAAAGCATAAAAACATTATACCAACAACGACTAGATCAAAAACTTAAGGAAAACCAATTTTTAAATACAGATTTTATAAACATATAAAAGAAAGTATACATGACGCTGCTGCGGGGGCATTAGGACAATCACGACAATCAAGGAAAAAGTGGTATAACATATCAGAAGAGACTGAGAAAAAAAATAGAAATAAAGAAAAAATTGTACCTAAAATGGCTGTCAACAAAAAAAGACGAAGATAAAGAATACTATAAACAAATGCAACGAGAGGTACGACGATCAGTAAATAAAGAGAGGAAGCTATATTCGAACCAAAAGGGTACCGAAATAAACACATATATAGGAAGAAGACGATACACAGAAATATGAAGATTAATAAAAAATATCAAAGCACCGTATAGAGAAAAAACACGATTAAATACAATACAACTAAAAGAATGGAATAAGTACTACGAAAGCTTACTTACTGAAGACAGATCGCAATTTATAGATAATTCACCAATTGAAAACACACAAATAAATGTAAAAGGAGAATATATAATGTTAACAGAAGACGAAGTGAGTAATGCAATAAAATATATAAAAAACCATAAATCTTCAAGACCGGGAGGAATACCTGGAGAACTACTTAAAAATGGAACAACTAAATTAACAAGAATGATAACCCAACTATTTGAAATGTGCATTAACGGTCCACCAATCCCTAACAAATGGAAGTTGGTTTACATCACCCCACTACATAAAAAAGATGATCGTAGAAATTGTGACAACTATAGAGGACTTTCGGTTACAAGTACCTTTAGCCGGTTATATAGACGGATTATACGCGATAAAATAGAATCAGAATATTCTAGCAAAGAACCAGAAGAACAAAGTGGGTTTCGCGGAGGACGATCATGTATCGACAATGCGTTTTGTATTAACAAATAATTGAAAAACAAATTGCAAAAAACAGGGAAACGCATTTATTATTTATTGATCTGAGTAAGGCGTACGATAAAGTACCAGTTATCAAATTATGGGAAGCATTGGAACAAACAAAAATAAATAATACATTAATAAAAGCAGTACAACAAATGTATAAAAACGGTAGATTTCAAATAAAAATTGGCAAAAAACTGCCAAGCGGATTTCGGATATCAAAGGGCCTCAGACAAGGTTGTTGCATTTTACCAACTTTATTTAAGATATATGTAGAACACGCCCTTAAAAATTGGAAGAAGAAATGCTGCCGAATGGGCTTTGAATTAAACAATCCCACTCTTTATACTTTGCAATTTGCGGACGATCAAGTAGTAGTAGCTCAAACAAATGAAGACCTAGAATATATGACGAGAAAGTTATGTGAGGAATATAAAAACTGGGGAATGGAAATAAATATAGAAAAAACTAAGTATATGGGCATAGGAAGTAATGATGGTAATTTACTATTATATAATGGAACTACATTTGAAAGATGTACAGCATACAAGTACTTAGGAATAACGTTCGAAGAAAACGGAAAAGATGAAAAGGAAATACAAAAAAGAGCAGGCCAGAGTAGAAGAATCATAGAAGCACTTAATGAAATTTTTTGGTCAAAAAATATAGACAGACAAAGGAAGCTAAACATCTAAAACACAGTGGTAAAAAGTGTATTAACATATGGGGCCGAAATATGGTCTATGACAGAAAATGACAAACGGAAAATACTTGCAACAGAAATGGATGCATTACGACTGATTTGCCAGACACTTAAAGTTAGACCATAACAGAAACAAAGAGATAAGAGATATAATAAATACAAAGACAACAGTCATTGATGAGATTAAAATGGTATAGACACATACGTCGTATGGGGAAAGATAGGTTACCAAAACAAGTGCTAGAATGGATACCAGAAGGAAGAAATCGGAGAGGACGTCCGAGCAAAAACTGGATACAGGGTATCACCAAGGCCATAAGTGAGAGAAATCTAGCTGAAGCAGATTGGTTAGACAGAAAAAATGGAGATTGGGAATCGGAAAGCGACACAAGACGCTATAAACCGAATATATATATGTAATACTAGACATCACGAATTGTTTGTTGTCTCTAAAAATAAACACAATTACTCATATAATTCACCGTTAAATAGTTTATTCTTAGAAGCAAATAAAGTTAACAATATTTTATGTTTTACTGGTATATCTTTCAGTCTATTTAAGTGTATGTGCCAAAAATGTTTGTAACTTATATTTATGTATTTATTATTATTATTATTTATAATATTTCTGAAAAACTCAAGAGTATGTAAAATACGGATTAAGGGAAATAGGTATAAAAAGTAAAAAAAAATTAGCGCAAAAAGATTTAAAAAAGAAGATGCCAAAAGAAACAACTTGGAAAACAACAAAAAAAAATTAGAAAAGAAAAGAACACTTCTATCAAATTTAAAAAACGATTAGAAAAGAAAGTGTGATAAACAATTTCGAAAAAAAAAACAAAAACAGTTTCTACAAATATTCGAAAAGCTGCGAAAAAAAGAAGAGTTAAAGAATAAAAATTCTAAAACAATAAAAAACGATTTTAACGTTAAAACAACAAAAAAGAACAGCTAAACAAGATTCAAAAAATACTTTAAGACAATTTAAAAGAGCCTAAAAATACGTTTGAACAAAAGGACAAAAACTACGTCTATAAAAACAGAAGAAGATTCTAAAAATGCAGTAAAAGATTTTGCAAAATACAGACCAATACGAGAAACTTTGACTGGAAGAAAGAAAAAAAAACAAAAAAGTCTCTAGACAAGTATTCATAAAAAATAGAAAATCTACGTAAAAAGGAAGTTTAGCGCAAAAAATATTCTATAAGAACTTGTACAATAACGTTTAAAGAAAAAGAACAAAAATAGATTCTAGAATAAATTGAAAACTTACGAAAAAAAACGATTTTAGAAGAACTTGAAAAACAACGAGAAGAAAAATGTAAGAAATATTGTATAAAAACATAACGTAATAATGAAGAAGCCTAGAAAAACGTTGGAAAAAAAAATTTCAAAAACCACGTTTATATGATAATAAACAAAAGAACCTTCTGGAAGATTAGAAAAAGATATGGCAAACGTAAAAACAGAAAAATATTTTTGAAAAATTCGAATATTTTTTAAATTTAAAAAATTTAAGAACTGAAAAACTATTTTGGCGCAAAGAACGAGAACGAGAACCAAGACGTTTAAAAAAATTAAAAAACGATTGGAGAAAAAAATAAAAAGATTTTTGAAAAACAAAAATTGTTTATAGAAAAACCCAAAAAGCTGCGCGAAGAGAAAGAAGAGTTAAAGAAGATTCTACAAAATAAAACAAATAGAAAAAAGTTTAAAAAACAACAAAAAAAGTAAAAAAGATTCTATTTGGTGCAATTCTATTAAAAATTTTCAAAAGAATTACTTGCCTCTATAGTCGGTCATTTTGAGTTTTTCAATTTTGAGATAAAACCTGTAATTAGCGACTATTTTAATACGAGTTTATTAAATATTTTTCAAGATTTTAAATTTATAAATATTAATAAATGTTTTATTTTTATTATCCTAGCGCCTCCACTTAACTCTATCCTATATCTCACCCCATTTTTGTAACTAAACATTGTTTACAGACAAAATCAATTTCTTAATGGACGTTCTATTTAAAGCAAGCTATCTTCAGGCAATCTGTTTCTAATTAATTTAAAGCTTAATCAAACATTTCGCAACTTGTATTTTTCGTATTTCATCCCGAAATTATTCAGTCATTCAAATTGTTTTTATTTAATTCTTAAATTAAATTGTTAAAACAAATGTCACGTCGCGTCACATTTTTATTATTTATTTCTACCACATGTTCCTGTTTTTTATTCATCAAATAAGTGCACAAAACCGCACCAATCTTTAACTTAATATTGCAATTTTTGTTATTAACGTAATAACTTTTTTAAAGACACTTAAACGCTTTTATACGGCAAAAACATTAAATTCGCATAAATTCAATTTTTGCGCTCTAAAATTACCTCATTTCGTGTTTTATTTTATTACAACGTTTGTGAGGTTATGAAAATGTAATATCTCTTTAAGGTTAAACATACAGTAGTTAAATTTCCAGCCGCTAGAGAGCGACCAAACGTTTCGTCTTTCCCAATTGTGTATCTTTTACTTTTTTTTATTTTGAAGCGTTTAAATATGCTTTGTGTGCCCCCAGGTCTTTTCATACAAATCCCTTCAGAGTAACAGTTTAAGTTAACATAACAAAGCAGTATTTACCGGAGTTTTATGAATAATTCTGAAATTTTCTTGTACTTATCAACTTGTAGCAATAAAAGTTTGACTAACCCGGCGCATCCACCAAAATTTAAAGTAAAATTATCGGGAAAAACTTTAAAGCTTCTTTGGAATTAATTTATTGAATTAAATAAT
This sequence comes from Tribolium confusum, assembly GCA_029207805.1. Classification (NCBI taxonomy): domain Eukaryota; kingdom Metazoa; phylum Arthropoda; class Insecta; order Coleoptera; family Tenebrionidae; genus Tribolium; species Tribolium confusum. Next base: position 1,344,214 of record JALGAY010000007.1, on the reverse strand, counting down.
ATTCCTAAATTTTTAATTAATAATGTAATAATAAAATATTGTTTATCACACGTGTATCTGTCAATAATTTAATCAAAAAACAACAATTTAGCTTTTAATAGAGTCACGTGTTCCTTAGAAAACCTGTCAATTGCTACTACATATTACCGACGGGAAGTACTAATTAAGTTCGACGTTTTCAATTAACATTATTTATTGTTTTTTTTAGAAAATTAAAAGACAAGAAATCGATATTAAATTTGATGGTTACTTTTTTAATTACCTTACCTCTTTTGATTGCCGTTGGTTTACTATAATAAGGGACTTCTCTTCCATGTTCTCCCACATTTAATTGAGGATGGGCTCGTTTAACTGAAACAAAACAAAGTTTCTAATTATGAGAGTAATTAAGAGAGTTAATAACATGAATAAGTGTTGTACAAACAAAATTTTGCGGTTATCTACCCTTTTATATTTATTCTGAGTCAAGGTCAGTGTTAATTAGTACACACATTTTTTTAAATTTAGATAAACAATTTCATAATTAACAGTTGCAAAAATTGATTTTTTTAATTTAGAAAATTTTATAATTAAATCTATCTATAGTGCGTTTATTAATTATGTACATCAGAGACGGCATTGAAGTGAAATTTTGTTAAGTTGGCTTTATTGTCAGTTGTGCCAACTTAACAATTTAACTGTCATATTGACAATTTATGAAATTTTTAGTCAAAAAAGCAAGCTTTGTTTAGATAAAAAACTGTTATTGTGATTATCTACCCGTTTATATTTGTTTTACGTCAAGGTCACTATCGATTTATGCTATATAGATATTGAGAGGGTGAAGGAAATTTTATTATGCTGGCAATTACATAAAAACTTTAGTAAAATTTGTTTTTTTCAAGTTAGAAAACCAATAATGCAATTTGGGAAATTTTACATTTAACAGTTGGCAGCCGTACGAGGCAATTATAAAAGTTTGGAAAGAAAAATGGTGGAATAAATTCGGTTAAAGAAGATTTTAGAAGAGTTTAAACGGCGCTTAGAAGAATAAAGAGTTCTGAATAAAAAATTATAATAAGAGATTTAATTATAATAACAGCATTTACAACAAAAACAAAATTTGAAAAACAAGGTAGAAGAAAAAGCAGAAAAAAATTGTAAAAAGAGTTAAGAAATGGCGACAAGGAGAAATAAAAAAGCAAAATTTTTTTACAAATTTAGATACGGCGTTTAGAGAAAAAGAAAAGTTAGGAAAACTCTAGAAAAACAAAAGTAGTTTCTGGAAAACTTGAAAAACAAGAAAAAGCATTTAAGAAGAATTCTAAAACACTAAAAAACGGTTTTAGAAGATATGGAAAAACAACGATTAAAAAAAGAAGAGCTAAGGAAAACTCTAGAAGAGAAAACGGTTTAAATAAGCTTAAAAAACATTTAGAAAAGTAAGGGAAAAATTGCGTAAAAAAAGAATAAAAGAAGACTTTAGAAAAACAAAAAATAATTTGCCAAACACAGAAAAATATATAAAATTTTGACCGGAAGTAAAGAAATAATAAAAATTACTAAAAAAATTTGAAAAGGATTAAAAACAAAAATAGAAAAATATTTTAGAGTAAGTTGATGATGTTCTAGAAGTAAAGAATAAATTTAAAGCAAAAACTGTCTAAAAAAAAATTCTGAAAAAGCTTGAATATCGGCGTTTAGTAAAAATAGAAAAAAAAGAAGTAAAAAACCAGCAAAAAACAAGAAAAAGCAAAATTTAGGCAATTTTGAAAAAACCGACCATTGGGGAAGAAGAAGGCGATTAAAAAACTTGAGAGAAACAAAAGTAGTTTTTAGAAAAACTCAAAAACAGCGATTCAAAGAAATATTATAATTAATAAAAATCTAGAAAAGCTTGAATAGCGGCGTTTGGTAAAAATAATAATTTTTAGAAACGACAATTTGTAGAAAAAAGTACAAAACGAAATTGTAAAAATACTTAAAAACAACAAAAAAAGAAAAAAAGAGTTATAAGAATTTCCAAAAATTTTAAAAACACTTAAAATACGACAATTAAAAAAGAAAAAAGCGTTAAAAAAGTAAATTTTTAGAAAAATTTGAGGATCTGCGATTGCAAAAGAAAATAATCTAAGAAAGATTCTAGAACAATAAAATACGATTCTAGTAAAGCTTGGAAAACAACGATTAAAAAAGAAAAGCTAAGAAAGATTTTGCAGAAATAAAACACAACTTAAACGAGATTTTAAAATTCTTAAAAATATATAGGTATATATAAAACGGACAAGAATATAACAAAGTATGACTGAAAGAAAAAAACAAAATAGGCTTCTCAATAGATTTGAAAAGAATTGACTAGAAAAACAACAAAATATCTTCGAAAAATCTACCAATTTGCGAAATGCTTTTAAAAGAAAATTTCTAGAAAACGAAACAGAATTTGAAGCAAAAGTAATATTAAGACAAAAATATAGAAAAGTTTGAACAGAGACATTTAAAAAAATATATAAAAAAATAACAAAAAACGTACTAAAAAACTTGAGAAATAATGACTCAAGAAGAAACTGATAAAGAAGGCGATAAAAGGATAAAAATAATTTAAAAAAAATACTAAAATCTGCGACTAAAAAAGTAATTACACCTAAAAAAAATTACAAAAATAAGATTTTAGGAAAAAGTTTGTAAAACGATTAGAACTGAAAAAATTCAAGAAAAAATAACAGACAGTCTAGAAGAGTTAACAAACGGCTACAAAAAGAAAAAGTTGAACTACCTGTAAAAGGAAAAGGAAAACACAAAAGTCTCTGTAAGAAAAATTTTGCAGAACACGAAAGAATATAAAAACAACGAGTAGAAGCAAAGAGAAAACAAGAAAAATTTTCAGAAAAATTAAAAAAGTACGTAGCATCTAGAATTTTTTTGTTTTTTGTTAAATATTTTTTAAGATAGCAAGTTCTACAAGCCGTGGTTAAAAAAAAATTAATTAATTTGATAAAGAAAAATAAATAAGATAAAATATATAAAACAATAATTTTGATTTTAGTAAAAGTAAAAAACAATGTCTTAAATAAATTACCCCCGTTTACGTTTTAAATTGAATTCAATTGCACTTTCCAGAATCTAAAATCCTCGTTATTTAATAAGTTACATCAGAACGCTTTCAACTAAACCTTGTTGAAGCCTCTTGAAAAACGTTGAGATTCTAGCAAGTCTCGCATCGTGCCCTAATAAATCCCTTGAACTTTCCCCGAAAATTTATAGCTTTGTCGAACCTCCCCCTGCTCATTACCTACTTTACCAATCCATTAGTAAAACGCCAGAATGATGAACCTCTTCCACCTTGTAAAATATGCAACAGATTATTCCCGAAATCGATAAGAACCCCAAAACCTGTTGCTGCACCCTTAACTAACAACGCAAAAAAATTTCCACCCACCTTTGTTATTTCTCAATTCGCTGGCTTTGATTTCTTCGACTAGAGACGCCGGAATTGCGAACGATAGGACAATACATGAGGCAAGTGTTGCCCATCTTATGCTCCAGCGCAGCTCCATGATGTGTGACGGCTGGAACGCTGAAAACTACTGAAAACCCGGCCGACGACGGAGGTTTGAATGATGCGACGTGGGCGGCAGTACTACGCAATCCCCGAAGAGGGTGGAAAGAAGGAAAAAACACGCACGATTTACCTGTTCTAGGAGATATTCAAACGGGTGGAATAATCAGCGAAGGCGACGGAATTTACTCAAGATGAATAAATTAACAGTCGAGGGGTAATGACAGGGAAAAAGTATGCGAAATCAAGGGATTTCAGGCGCCGAGGTATGCAAATCAAAAGAATAAAAGACGTAAAAACATTTTTATTTAAAAAACAAGCAGAAGAAGGAAATTCGCCACACATCAAAAAAAAACAAAATTTTGTTAATATTTATTAAATTGTTTATAACAGTCTGACTATTGTTTTTCCATACTTGCCATCTCTTGTCTTCTTTCAATTAATCTCGCTTTCAGCTTCTTACACCAGAGAAAAATCAATGAGTTTGTTTTAAGTAACGAGGGGGGTTTATACTTTTTTCGGAAGTAGTCAAAAATAATATTATTACCATGCTCCATTGCTACTTTAGCGGGTGTCGCTTTAAAATAATCAACAATATCAGAGTTAGCCCCCTTGTACGCTAAAATAACCGCCAATTCTAAATATCCAGTAATTGCAACAAAATGCATACAAGTCCGTCCAGTTCTTTCATCTTGCATATTAACATCAACCCCATTTTCCAATAAAAGTAAAACAAAATCAATATTAGACAAAGACCGACAAAAAAGAATAGTTTCTAGAAAAAAAATGTAACACAAAATAAAAAAATAAAAACGTGATTAAATACCGAAAAAAACATGTAACGGCCTGAGATGTTCAACACTCATATTAGCCCCAAACTGAAACAACGTTCTCGCAATTAAAAAATTACAAGAATCTGTAATACTCAGCGATAAGGGGGTGTTTCCAAAGCAGTCTAACGTGTTGATTTTCGCCCCAACTTTCAGCAATTTCCTGACAATTGCGTAATTTTCTTTGATAACAGCGAGATGTAGGGGTGTTTTATCAAACCGGTCGCGTTTGTTACAATCAGCTCCGTGTTCTAGTAAAAGTCCAGCGAATCTTTTACAATTAAAAAGACAAGTTAAGTGAAGACTTGTAAAGCCGTGCATTGTTCTTACTTCTAGGTTTACATGAGAGCCGGCATTTTCGAGAAGAAAGAACCCGAGGATGTGGTCATCGCGTTCTGCGAGTAAATGTAAGGGGGCCCAGCCGTATTCAGACGAGCGGTGATTAGGATCGACTCCTCGGTCTAAGCAGCTTCGGATTACTTTGTTATTTCGGGTGTAAACCGCAAAATCGAATTTTCTCTGAAGAACTTTTTGATTTATATTGTGCAATACCGGTTGTAAGCGAGATTTGAAGCCAGTTTTACGACTGTCTTTTTTACTAGACATTTTTAAATAAATTTTTTGAATTGTTTGGCGTTTAGCGCGTCAATTTAAACCAATCTAGGGATTTTAGTTGTGACAATGACAGTTACCTAACCAAATTTAAAAATAAATAATATAACTTTTATTAAAAATTTTGGTTAATACTGGCCGTAACACGGATTTGAATGCATTTTTAAGTTCGTTTTTTTAAATAAAACATTATTATATAAATAAATTAGTTACTTAGCGCGTGAAATTGAAAAACTAGGGATTTTTATTTTGACATTGACACATGATATGACAGATACATAACCAAATTTATATCTTCTCAATATTTATTGAAAATTTTAAGAAATTTGGGTTGTTTCGACCCAAATATGTGATTATTTAAGTATTTCGATGGCGACTCCAGATAGTGAGAGTAGTTTAAATCAGTACACCGTCGAAGAAATCAATTACAATGAAATTGTGAAACTTGAGGTACGGCAGCCCCCTTGTGACTCCCTCGCTTTTAAAACATCTCTGTGCTTTCAGGCAGTGGGTGAGGGCAGTTTTGGGGTTGTTTACAAGGGAATTTGGCGTGACACTTACGTTGCTATTAAAAATGTCTCTGAACACGATAAGGATGCTTTTATTATCGAAGTCCGACAATTATCACGTGTCAAACACGAAAATATTGTTAAACTGTACGGGGCATGTACTAAGGCCCCAAATATCTGTCTTGTGATGGAATATGCGGAAGGAGGCTCTCTTTTCAATATATTACACCATGCACCTAAAGTACACTACACAATGGCTAATGCCATGGCTTGGCTTTACCAATGTGCTAAAGTAAGTCCCCAAGATTGACTCAACAAGATTCTAACTTGAATTTTCCAGGGGGTTGAGTATTTACATGCAATGAAACCCAAACCGTTGATTCACCGAGACTTAAAACCGCCCAATTTACTGTTAATTAACGGGGGCACATTGCTTAAAATATGTGATTTTGGTACTGCAGTTGATAAGACTGCTATTATGACCAATAATAAAGGCTCAGCTGCTTGGATGGCTCCTGAGGTAATAACTGAGAGTATCTAGGACAAAAATTAACGGAATTTTAGGTTTTTGAGACATCAAATTATACCGAAAAATGTGATGTATTTAGTTGGGGTATAATCCTGTGGGAGGTGCTCTCACGACTTAAACCTTTTTTTCATATTAGGGAGTCAGGTTACCCCTCTGCGTATATGATCCTATGGGCGAAACATAACGGGCAAAGGCCCCCATTAATCAGGGATTGTCCACCAATCATTGAGAAATTAATGACACAGTGTTGGGACAAAGATGCGGCTAAAAGACCGAGCATGGAGGAGGTATTACATAACCTCACGTTTTTTGATTGATTTACAACATAAAACTGATCTAATAACAGTTGTAATGTTTGTTTTGCATAACTCAGATTTTTTTGGGTCCCCAAAATTGAAGTGATGTTATGTTATCCAAAGTTACATAACCTTACTTATTTTAAATTACTGTTTTATGACTTAAAAATTGGATCTAATGACACAATAGTAGTATTTTGCGTTGTAATAAGTGCTTTTTGTGGTTTAAATTAAGTCTGTGTCACCCTCTAGCCCTGTTTTTCGGGTTTGTTTAGTAAAAAGTGAGGTTATGTCAGTCTCACTTATTTTCAATTACGGTTTTTTCACTTAAAATTTATATAGTAATAGTGCTTTTCTGTGTTGCAACAAGTGTTTTTTGCGGTTTAAATTAAGTTAATGTCGGTTTGGGGCTGTTTTTTTGGGGTCTGGCATAAAGTGAGGTTATGTCACCCAAAATTATTTACAATTACTGTTTTATGACTCAAAGCTTATATCTAATGGTATAATAGTGTTATTTAATGCTATAAAAAGTGATTTTTGTGTTTTACAATTAATTTAATTTTACTCTGGGGCTATTTTTTGGGGTCCGGCAAAAAGTGAGGTTATGTCACCCAAAATTATTTATAATTTTACTGTTTTATGACTCGATGCTTGTATCTAATGACATAATAGTGTCAATTTATGTTGTAATAAGTGTTCTTTGTGGTTTAAATTAAGTTAACATCGCTTTGGGGCTACTTTTTGGTTTTCGACAAAAAGTGAGGTTATGTCACCCAAAATTATTTTTAATTACTGTTTTATGACTCAAAACTTATATTTAATGACATAGTAGTGTCATTTTGCGTTGTACCAAGTGTTTTAAATTGAGTTAGTGACATTTTGGGGCTACTTTTTTGGTGTCTGACATAAAAGTGAGGTTATGTAAGCCAAAACTTTGCCCTTACAGATTGTGAAAATAATGGAAATAATCTGCTCACTGCTGCCTGGAGGTGATAAACCTTTGTTAACACTCGATGGCGATGATGTCGTTTATGAAGAAATTGAAGATTTAGCAAATTGTGTTGAACAAGTTAACCCCTTTCCTGAGACAACAAACGGTGATAATTGTGTGCGGTCTTTGCCTCAGCCTAATGCTGAAATGTGCCAGCCTCTTAATTTAGAAATAGACCCTGTAAGTACCCCCCGGTTTGAGTGAGGTTAGGTGACGTAATTGTCTTTTTATAGTCCTGTTTTTTGTTGCAGAATGCATGGGATCTAACCGATATGCAATTACGAACAATGCATGGTTTTGACAAGATGGTACCAAAAAACGGTAGGATTTATTTATTTTAGATTATTTAAGAGCATTGGCTCATGAGTCAGTCTCTCGTAGGTCAGGTGTTGAAGCTATAATTTTTATTTTGTCGCAGTATTAGTCATACAAACTAAATAAAAATAAAATCAACGCCGAGTCGACTTGTCTGCATCGAATCGTTGTTCAAAGTATTTTTATAACTTTGTGACCTTAAATTTGGTTCAGGTCCGATGTTTTTAAGCTCGATTTGGCCGAAATTCCGTTTCCTACTCCTAAATACGTGTGAAACGAAGGGGCATCTGTTTTTAGAATTGGTGACTCAGAGAGACTGATTTAGATCAGTTTGTTTAGTTGGAAGTTTCTTGATCGGCTTGTCAGGGACGGACTTGCTCAAAATTTTATTTCGGGGGCTATTTTAGATGTTGACGCAGTTAATTGCCTTCAGTTTTACTTAATTGAAGGCAAGCTCTACTGAAAAAAAAAATAGTGAAAGCTGTGACTGGCTTAATGTGTTATTTGAATTTTGTTTTATAGTTATTATCAATTTTGGTGACGAAGGCTCTACTGATTCCAGTGATTTTGGATGTAATTTTAATGATTCAGAATTTTTAATCACGATATAATACTACGGTTATTCCAATCTGTCTCTTTTTAACACATAATTTAGATTATGTGTTGAAAAGAGACAGACAACGGTATATAATTAAAAAATGGCCTATAACCCAATTATGTTACTGTCAAAAACTGTTAGAAACTGTCAAAAAGAATGAAAAACTAAAAAAATAGCTACTAAAATAATACGTTATATAAAAAAAATGTTAAAATCAGTGTGTAAAAAACAGAAAATATTTTTAAACAAATCTGACATTTACTGATTGATTGACTGCCAGGAAGGACCGGATAAAACTTTCCGAAACTTACTTCACAAGCATGACTCTGCATTTTTAACAAGACAAACATTAAACGTTGTACGTGGCTCGCCTGAAATTACCTTCAGACAGTCAGACACACAAATGTCTTGTCAAAATTGTGGAATACGTCGCTGGCACCGCTTTAGCATGTCCCTGGCGTCTTCTCCGTATCGCTATTTCAGTCGCACCTATCGCCAGTTTCTTTCCAGCGGCTTGTAGTCTCGTGTAGTTTTTCGTGTGGCCCCTGAATATAAACAATCGATTGATTATCTTTACATTTTCATCATGTTTTTGTAATTTTTCTTGAAAGAGGTGTTAAAATGTGCGATTGTTCGAGCGCAACCAGCGTATTAACCACACATGAGACCCATCGAAGTTGGATAATATTCAAAGAGTGCAAGACTGAAAACGGTAAATAATTTCTTTTTTGTTTTTGATAGATTCTTTTTATAAGTTGCTGGGAAAGATCTAAAATAAATTCGGCCACAATCTTCTTAGTCATCGTTTTTATTTTTGAAAGGACGGATGTGTAATTAATTGAGTTTGTGATGTAATGTCATGGAAATCGCACGGCCGGAAGTGCATTCGTGTCGAGCAAAGGGACACCTGGATGATGGCGGCAAATAGTAGTTGTAATTAAAAATATTTTGAACCCCTTAATACGTGTCTGTGGTGTTTTTTTTTTTTGTTAAGAAAAAGAAAATTACTAACAATAAACAACAAATTTGGTTTTTTGTTTTGGTTTTATAATAAGCTGACACATCTATCAAGCATTAATGATCAAATATAGAAGAGTTGTGCAATTTTTTTGTTTTTTATTCATTTTTTTAAAGACGGTTCTCCTATTAATTATATTGAATTATTTGTTTTTTTTTTACTTTCGTAACTAGTTTTGTGTAAAAAATGGAGAAATACAAGACATTCAATGACATTCTTTAAACGAAATAATTGACAGTTTTAATTTTCTTCGGTTGGTATTTAAAAAAAAATTGTTAATGCCAGTAACGAAGTGAAAATTTTATAAAGAAAAAAACGTTGCCACTTAAGAAGTCTTACATTTTTTTATTTTAGTAGTTGGCGCTAGTGCGTAATAAATAAATTGTCATTTTACAACAAAATGTCATTTTAGTGCAACACAGAAAAACTTGTGTCATTTTACAGCAACTGTCACTTAGAAAAACGCATAAATTTTACAATAATAATAATTTTTGTGGTCATTTTACGGCTAATAAGAAAATTATTTGTTGAGATAACTGTCATTTTACAATTTTCGGCACAATAATTAATAAAAACACAGTCATTTTACAGAAAAAAATTTAATTAAAGAAGATATGTAAAGTGACATTTATAAAAACTGCTATTTTACAGCTTATTTTGTCGTATTTTACGGATCATAACTGCTAAAAATGTAACTTTAGCGAATTTAACATTTTTTTGAAATGTCATTTTACAGTTGAACAAGAAAAATTTAAATGTTTTTCATATAAATGTTTTAAAATTAATAAACAGAATAAAGAATTTGTCATTTTACAACAAAATGTCATTTTATTGAAATAAATGTTATATCGGTTCATTCTATTTCCATACTGTGTTTTAGGAATGTTGGATAGAGGTTAAATTGTAAAATGAAGATGGCAATTTTACAGGAAAAATGACATTTTAGTGTAAAACAGAAAAACTTGTGTCATTTTACAGCAACTGTCTGTTAGAGATCGGCATAGATTTAATAATAATAATCTTTGTCGTCATTTTACAATTTACGACACAAAAATTGATAGAAACACAGTGATTTTATAGAAAAAATATTAATTAAAGAAGATATGTAAAGTGACATTTATAAAAACTGCTATTTTACAGCTTATTTTGTCGTATTTTACGGATCATAACTGCTAAAAATGTAACTTTAGCGTAATTTATGTTTTTTTGAAATGTCATTTTACAGTTAAACAAGAAACATTTGTTATTTTAGAGTTAAAATTGTTATTTTAACTTTTGGAATTTACAAAAAAACAATAATAAATGTTTAAAAATTAATAAACAGAATAAATAATTGTGTCATTTTACAACAAAATGTCATTTCATTGAAACAAATGTCATTTCGGTTCACTCTGTTTCCATATTGTGTTTTGGCAATGTTGGATAGAGGTAAAATTGTGAAATCAAATTGGCAAATTTTACAGGAAAAATGACATTTTAGTGAAAAACAGAAAAACTTGTGTCATTTTACAGCAACTGTCAGTTAGAGAACAGCATAGATTTAATAATAATAATAATTTTTGTGATCATTTTACAGCTAATTAGACGATCATTTGCTGAAATAACTGTCATTTTACAGCAATAATAAATACAATCAAAGAAAAGATGTCATTTTAGCTTTATAAAAAAACTGCTATTTTACAGCTTATTTTGTCATATTCTACGGATCATCAATGCCAAGAGTGTATCTTTGTCTCTGTTTAGATTTTTTGATGTCATTTTAGTCAAGCAAACACTCTTATTAGTTGTTTCAAAATTAAAATTGTCATTTTACTACAAGATTACTATTTTAAGAGAGCAAATAATATCAATTTACAGAAAAAACATTGCAGAAAATTGACATTTACATAAAAAAAAACAATATTTTATCGTCTGTTTATAAAAAATCTTTTGTTTATGTCAATTTACATCATGACTTTCGATACTTATTGGCTTAAAAAATCGGTATTTTTTTAACCATAAATAATGTAATGTAATTTGTTTAAACATTTTATAGAAAACAATGTCATTTTACAGGTAAGACTGGATTTAAAAAACACTGCTATTCTGTAGCTTATTTGTCAAATTTTACGGATTATCACTACTATAAGTATAACTTTAGCTCAATTTAGATGTCATTTTACCACAAAATTAACGTCTTAGCAGAGCATTTTACATCTAAAGTTTGGATTAAAAAAAAAACAGCAAGAAGCAATTCACATTTGACTTAGGAAAATGTCATTTTACTAAAATTGTTAGTTTATACGAAAAAAACGTTATTTTACAATTGTAATTTTACTGAAAAAACTGTCATTTTACAGCTAAAACTCTAATTCAAGAGAAAAAGGTGAACAAATGATGATGATTTTACATCGAAATTGTCATTTTACAGCTGAGATGGGTCTATTTTACAGAATTTAAAATGTCATTTTACAATTATTGTTTTGCAGCTAATACTGTTGTTCAAGAAAACAAAAAAAATGAATAATAATTAATACGAATAAACTATTTTACATTGAAATGTCATTTTACAGTTAGGATCTACCTATTTTACCGAATTTAGAATGTCATTTTACAATTTGCAGCAATTATTATTTTGCAGATAAAACTGTTATTCAAGGAAACAAATAATGAATAATAATTAATACCTACAAATGTCATTTCACTAGAGTATGTCATTTTAATGTCAACTGTCATTTCACTAGAGTATGTCATTTTAATATCAAAACTGTCATTTTACCAATATTTTACAGCAAAAACAGTTAATTATCTTAAAGTAAAAATTAACCAGTTTTTGTGTTTTACTAATTTGATTATTTGTTCTTGTTTTCTAACGTTCTGATACATCAACCAATCAGCGATGATGAAATGTGGTTGTGTAATTTTTGTTTATGATTTTTTCGTTTTTCATTCATCTTTTTCGAACTGTTTTTCAATCAATTACATATCTAATCTTACAAAAAAAAATAAAGCCGCCATTGTTATTCAACCAACAAGTTTAATCGAGTTGTTTACAATATTTTTTCGTTGATTACACCTTAAATCTTAATGACGGTTTATTCAAATTTCAAAATATTGGTTTATTAGGTTGGTATTTGGTTGCTTTTTTTTAATAACAAATTAAAGAGATGCAACATATGTTTGCACTTTTTTGTGATTTATAAATAGATTGTTTTGTTCTTTAGAAAGTGTGAAATTCTGTCAAGTCACTAAACAAATAAATTCTTTGAAATTCGTGTTTTTATTTACGCCAAAAAAATTTGTTTTTTTTTAACTAATTTTAGTCTAAAATAAATAACTTGATTCATTAAAATCACATTGTAGAAGGTAAACAAACCTGACTTCTTTTATACTATAATGTAGGAAGCCATGGTTGACCTAACAATTGCAATTGCCAACTTGAAGAAATTAATTCTTGATTTATTTTTGTTACTAGAAAGAAGTTCATACAAAAAACTCATTTAAAGTCTGACAGCCAAAAAGTTTTGTCTAAATTTTCTAGATTAGGTTATTTTACAGTGCTCCATGTAATAAGGAATAAACTCAAAGTTGTCGCCTACTAGATTCTTATCTAAATAAGTTTTTATCTTTATTATTTATTTATTGTTTTTTTATTTATTACTAAACAAATTGAGTCAACTGTATTCCTAAAAACCGGTCAAAATTTGCGTCAAAACAATCAACTTTTTAATAATCCTCCTACGCTCTAATACCCTCAAAAATTTGGCACCAGTTCAAGCCACAGTCTCTTCCTTGTTTATCCCACAGGAAAGTTTATTTTCTTTAAAGTGATTTCGCACTTCTTCCAGATACCAAAAAAACGACAGTAGAAGCTGGAACACCAGACAGTGGTACTGATCCTAATTTAGATAAAATGTATCTTTTATTAGAACCACATTTACGACCAGCAACTCCAGATGCTGATAATCCTCAATCAATGGCTCTGTTTGAAGAGCATAAACAATTGGCTCAGGAGTATCTTAAGGTATTTTTAAAAAAAAATTTTAAAGGAATGAGCCGAAACCGGTTTTCCTTTCAGGTCCAAACTGAAATTGCGTACGTTTCTCAACGTAAAAACAATCTCTTAGCGGCGCAATCACAGGATCAACAGCAAAGAAAACTTCTTAAGGATTTACAAGCGGAAAAAGAGTCTTTAGTGTTGGTAAGACAGCTTTTAACAGGACTCAGAGATAATAACGAAGCGAGAAATCAGTTAGATAACTGGGTTTTAGTACAAAGAGATGAAGCCAACACTGACTGACTGATTTATTTATTACCTCATTTTTTTTTTTTGTTTTATTTTGTATTTATCAGAATGTTATTATATAAGCTCAAATTTTTATATATAATTATGTAAATAAAGTTGGTTATTAATATGTGAAATAACAGTACCAGACCCCTATGTTTTATCACCTCAAAGACAAAAACAGCCAGGTGTATGGATAGCCAGCCAGGTGCTTGATAAAAAATTTTATTTCACCCCCATAATGGAAAATCACTGGTGCGGAATGAAAGAAAGGAAATACAATAATGAGAGGTACAAGGTGGGTAAACGGTTTTAGGGACGAAAAATTTGATGGCCTTGGGAATAATTCACAAAGCGGTGAAATATAGAAAGTGAAAAAAAAATTGTGGCGCTTCGGGCTTTTGAAATCCGATGAGCTTTGAATTCGAGAATTTTTTTTCCCCGCCAGAAAATTGACAGTTCTAGAGTCGCCCAACAAAAATAACTGACATACTTGTCTGAAAATGTTATCAGTTATTTTGTTGGCCGACTTTAGAACTGTCAATTTGCTGGCGGGAAAAAATTCAATCTTCTCGGACTCAATGCACATCAGATTTCAAACGCCCGAAGTGCACCCCAAAAAAATAAAAGAAGAGGTATTTGATAATTTGAAAATCTGGTGAATTTTATTTTTTAGGTTGGTAACACTGCCAACTGACAAAACTTGTCTGTCAATCGTTGCAAGCTGTTTTTAGAGTATAAAGGTCAGTTAAATCACTTTAATTTAGTCTCTACGTGTTTTATATTTTTGTTTTTTTTTTTGTGTTAAACTTTGTGTAATTAGTTGTTAATGAAGAAACCTGTAATTTCGGATCAGAAATCAGTAAATTTTGAATATTTTACAAAATTTAACAACGCAAGCGCATTACCATTTGGCATTCCATTGTGGCAGTTTAAACGGTTAGTTTTTGATTTAGTAATTTAAATTTTGACAGAAATCATGAAGTAACTATCGATCTTGTTAGAATTTTAGTTTAAACTCAAATTTTATCTCCAAATTTTGAATATTTCATAAAATTTTACAGTTCCACTGACAGTTAGTGCTACCAACTTAACATCGTAAAATTGCAACTTGACATTTCATTGTGGCAGTTGAAACAGTAATTTTTTGATTTAGTAATTTAAATTTTGACAGAAATCGCGGAATAATCTTTGTTCTTGTCAGAATTTAGTTTAAAACACAAATTTTATTAGCACCTTTTGAATAATTCACAAAATTTTACAACGCATGCGCAATTCCACTGACATTTAGTGCTACCAACTTAACATTGTAAAATTACCATTTGACATTCTGTTTTGGCAGTTTAAACAGTAATTTTTTGATTTAATAAGTTAAATTTGATCAGGAACCGTGGAGGAACCTCTGTTCTTGTCAGAATTTTAGTTTAAAACTTAATTATTATCTCCAAATTTTGAATATTTTATAAAATGTCACAACGCAAGCGCAATTCCAATGACATTTGGTGCCACCAACTTAACATTGTAAAATTACCATTTGGTATTCCATTGTGGCAGTTTAAATGGTAAGTTTTTGATTTAGTGATTTAAATTTTGACAGAAATCATGAAGTAACCATCGATCTTGTTAGAATTTTAGTTTAAAACTCAAATATTGTCTTAAAATTTTGAATATTTCATAACATTTTACAACGCATGCGCAATTCCACTGACATTTAGTGCTACCAACTTAACATTGTAAAATTACCATTTGACATTCTATTTTCGCAGTTTAAACAGTAATTTTTTGATTTAGTAATTTAAATTTTGACAGAAATCGCAGAATAATCCTTGTTTTGTTGTTATTTTAGTTTAAAACTGAAATATTATTATCAAATTTTAAATCTTTCACAAAATTTTACAACGCAAACGTTGTACCGTTGACATTTAGTGCTGCCAACTTATCATCGTAAAATTATGATTTGACATTCTATTGTGGCAATTTAAACCGGTACGTTTTTCATTTAATAATTTAAATTTTTACGGAAATTGTGCTGTACTCTTTTATCTATCGTTATTTTAACTCAAAAGTCAAATATTATTTTCAAATTTTGAATATTTCACTAAATTTCACAACGCAATTTCACTGACATTTAGTCCTACCAACTTAACATCGTAAAATCAACATTTGAAATTCCATTTCGATGACAGATGAATTGGTAAGATTTTGTTTTTAAACAATTTTCTTAATTTAATCAATTCCCAAATGTCACTACTAACCCAACAACCCCCCTAAAACTTTAAATCTCTTTCCAACCACAAGCAATAAATCCGAGTAATTAATCCCAAAATGAACAAATTGCTTTAAATTAAAAATCGTCGTTCTAATTTATCACCCCGTAAATAATTAATTATCCAGAACCGTCCGTTCGTAAAATTCCGCCTTCGTCGACCGCCCCCGACCTCCCTATATCCGGCAGAAACGCGGCATTTTTGTTTGAACCGCGAAGCGGAGTGCACCAGTGTAATGTGCAGTGCGCTAAAATTCCCAAAAAAGTGTCTTTGTAAGTTGGTAGCACTTAAGTTTTGCCGCTCCCTGTTTAAATAAATATTTACCAAACTGTGTGTAAACACCAGAAAAGTCTACATCGCGTGTGTCTAGTGGCATTTCACCCTCGATTCTCATCAAAATGTTCTTGGAATTGTCCAAACAACCTGAATGAATTGCTAAACACGGTCGACGCTCGATAAAATCAATTGCCAATTTGGCGCCCGATTTCAACCCTTATTGTTAAAAACTAGCCCTATTGAAAATAGGGGGGCTGTTCGTGCAACCACTAAAGCGTTTGAGGTTTACGAATCGGATTGGACCCGAGGGATATTAAAGTTTGCTGCACGGAATACGTGGCGTTAATTGAGGGAAATGAAACAAGTGATTTTTTAAATTAAGGGATGAAAAAAAACAGAATAAATTAGTTTTTAACACAAATCTACGCTTTTTAATATCGATCCGGGGAATTTCTGCTGACTAAAGGTGCTATAATAAATTTAAAAAGGTGTCAGCAACAATTAAGATCGATTTTATAAACTTACTTCAAATCAGTGGTGGTTATTATGCGAGATTTTCTTACTTCTGTGGGAAATACTCAAAAAGAAACAGGTTAGCCAACTGATTTTTTGTATTGTCAGGTTAGGTCAGGTACTGACATTCTAAATTTTAGCAAAACAAGACTAGTAAGTGCTGGAAATTTGAAATACTTTTCAGTACCAACCTGACAATAAAAAAATCAGTTGGCTAAACTGTGTCTTTTTGAGTATTTCCCACAGAAATATTATGAATGATTTATATCGTTGATTATCCAATTATTAATGAACGATTTCTTGGTGAAAATCATGTATTAATGCTGATATTAATAAACAATCAACAAAAAAATTATTTATCTTCTATTTTTTGCCAAAAAAGGGAAAAAACAAATGTTGTTTTATGAAATTTATGTTAAAATAATTATAATAGAGATGTGTCGATAAGAGATTTAGACAACTAGCCGACTACTAAGGCTTTAATTCTGCTCAATTACACCTACACAAGTTTTTCTTTTTTTTTTAATTTGTCAATTTTTTTAATAAGAAAAAATCAAGTTTTGGGTTTTATAATATTTTATTATAGCACTGGGTGTTATAAAAGCCATTAAAGCATCTAAAGGAGTGTTTTAAAGGTGTTTTAAAGACGTAAATTATATAGAAAGTTTATTTTGTAGCACGAGTCAACTTTAAATAATTTTTTTAGTTAGTTTTTTTAAATGAAAATTTAAAGACGGACTAGCCGATGATTTTTGCTGACTAAAAAAGTGGCCGAATTGTCGGTTTATCGCCTAATCAACTAATTGGTTTTTCATCTCTTATTTATAATAAATTATGTAATAATCTGCTAATTTCAAATTTACAAACTGATGAAATATAAACACGGGTTTTTGACCATTGTAGTAACAACGTCCTTGAATTTAAAAAATAAAATGTAGTGGTAAGTTTGATTTTTTTAGATTTGTTGTGAGGAATAACAGAATCAGCTGTTGCAATTGCTCACTAAAATTTCGTTTGCAAGTTTTGACCTTTCTCTATCATTTTCTGCTGTCACCTAGTATCCTGGTGCCCTGATTTCAGTATTGAGGAGCTAAAAGATTCTCAAAATTAAAGAAGAGGTTTTATAATATTAAAATACGGAAATTATTATTACTGTTATTAGTTTTGCTAGGTAAGTGTAACTTCTTGAGTTGTTGTAAAAATCAATACTGTCTATACATGTAATTCCGACATTATAAGTATATTCTATTATCAAATAGTAATAAATTATTATATCCTCCTTTTGCAATCTGTTAAGAAATAAATTATATGCGAAAATGTAAAAGTTTGTTAAGTTTATTTGAATTTAAAAAAATCTGAAACAGATTAATTAGACTCTTTATTTTACTAGAACAAAAAGAGATATTTTACAGCCGCAAAACTGTACAATAAATTAAATTTTAATGTCCAGTTTAACCCACAAATTAGACTTGCTCTTTTACTTACAAACTCGATAAACTAATGACGTCATTTTCAAGAATTTAATAATTTATTCTGAAACAATATATTATTTTTAGACAGGAATTGTACTAAATCTGTAGAGTTTTAGACTCTGTATTTTACTAATAGAAAGGTCTACTTTACAGCCGCATAACTGTACAGTAGTTTTTAGACTCGCTTTTTTATTCTATTTAGCTCGTTAGTCTAGTTACATCAGCTTCTATAATTCGCGAACTCAGTCTGTAGGAGAAAAGTCATGAAGCAGTTTTAAACTCTCTGTTTTACTAGTACAGTAAAGAGCTATTTTACAGCCGCGGAACGGTAGAATAAATCAACTTTTAGCTTGCAGTTTAACTTAAAAACTAGGCTTTTTAGACTCGCTTTTTTATTTATCTAAAACGTAAACTAGTGACGTCAGCTTCTAGAATTCACGAGCCTATTCTGTAACAGAGTATATTACTTTTAGGCAGGAAAGTTATACTTTTGTACTGAATCTATACTCGCTATTTTACTAGTAAATTAAAGAACTACTTTACGGTCTCAAGACGGTACAATAAATCAAATTTGATGTACAGTTTAACACAAAAATTAGACTTTTTAGACTCGCTCTTTTTTTACAAAATCAGTAAACTAGTCATGTCTACTATGAGAATTCACGAGCTCGTTCTGTAGCAGTATATTATTTTTAGGCAGGAAATAATTACAGTTTTAGACTCGTTATTTTACTAGTAAAATACAAAGATATTTTACAGCCGCAAGACGGTACTATAAATTAAATTTAAATCTCTAGTTTACCACAAAAATTAGACTTTTTAGTCTCGCTCTTTTATTTTTTGACTCGATAATTTAGTGACGGTTTGTACTGAATCTGCAACAGTTTTAGACTCACTCTTTTACTCGTAAAACTGTAAAATAAGAATTAGGCTGTTTAGACTCGCTTTTTTTATTTATTTAACTCGATAAACTAGTGATCTTAGCTTCCATAATTGGCGAACTTATACTGTAAGAGTATAATTTTTTAAACGGAAAAGTCATAGTATTGTGGTGAATCTGTAGCAGTTTTAGACTCACTATTTTACCAGTACAATAAAGATATACTTTATAGCCGCATAGCTATCAAATTTTAATGTAGCCTAACATATAAATTAGGCATTTTAGGCTCGCTTTATTATTTACTAGTTTGATCAGCTTCTAGAATTCTCAAATTTGTTCCATTACATCAAATTATTTTTAGGCAGGAAAATTCTACTTTTGTGCTGTATCTGTAACAGTTTTATTAGACTCACTATTTTACTAGTATAATAAAGAGCTGCTTTACAGCCGCAAAACGGTACAAATCAAATTTTAATGTGCTCTAATATAGAAATTAGGCTATTTAGGCTAATAGCTTTTAGAAGTCACGAGTTTATTCTATAACAGTAAATTTCTTTCTCAAGCAGAAAAGTCATACTCTTTATGCTTCATCTATGAAAGATTTAGACTTTTTATTCTACTAGAACAATAAAGAGATATTTTACAGCCCCAAAACAGTACAATAAATCAAATTTTAATGTAAAATTAAGACTAACATAAAAATTAGGTTTTTTAGACTCATTGTTTCATTTATTTAACTCGATAAATTAAGGACTTTAGTTTCTATATTTCTAGTTTTAGTCTAGTTATTTTACTAGCAAAATAAGGAGCTACTTTACTGCTGCAAAACGGTACAATAAATCAAATTTTAATGTACAGTTTAATCCAAAAATTAGACTTTTTAGACTTGCTTTTTTACTTACAAACTCGATAAACTAATGACATCTTCTTCAAGAATTTAATAGTTTATTCTGGAACAGTATATTATTTTTAGACAGTAATTGAAATAAATCTGTAGAGTTTTAGACTCTGTATTTTACTAATAAAAAGGTCTACTTTACAGCCGCATAACTGTACAGTAGTTTTTAGACTCGCTTTTTTATTGTATTTAGCTCGTTAGTCTAGTTATCTCAGCTTTTATAATTCGCGAACTCAGTCTGTAGGAGAAAAGTTATGAAGCAGTTTTAAACTCTCTGTTTTACTAGTACAGTAAAGAGCTATTTTACAGCCGCGGAACGGTAGAATAAATCAACTTTTAGTTTGCAGTTTAACTTAGAAACTAGGCTTTTTAGACTTGCTTTTTTATTTATCTAAAACGTAAACTAGTGACGTCAGCTTCTAGAATTCACGAGCCTATTCTGTAATAGAGTATATTATTTTTAGGCAGGAAAGTTATACTTTTGTACAGAATCTACACTCGCTATTTTACTAGTAAATTAAAGAACTACTTTACAGTTCTCAAGACGGTACAATAAATCAAATTTGATGTACAGTTTAACATAAAAATTAGATTTTTTAGACTCGCTCTTTTTTTACAAAATTAGTAAACTAGTCATGTCTACTTTGAGAATTCACGAGCTCGTTCTGTAGCAGTATATTATTTTTAGGCAGGAAAGAATTACAGTTTTAGACTTGTTATTTTACTAGTAAAATACAGAGATACTTTATAGCCGCAAGACGGTACTATAAATTAAATTTAAATCTCCAGTTTACCACAAAAATTAGACTTTTTAGTCTCGCTCTTTTATTTTTTGACTCGATAATTTAGTGGCGTCGTTTGTACTGAATCTGCAACAGTTTTAGACTCACTCTTTTACTAGTAAATCTGTAAAATAAGAATTAGGCTGTTTAGACTCGCTTTTTTTATTTATTTAATTCGATAAACTAGTGATCTTAGCTTCCATAATTGGCTCATTCTGTAAGAGTATAATTTTTTAAACGGAAAAGTCATAGTTGTGTGGTGAATCTGTAGCAGTTTTAGACTCACGATTTTACCAGTACAATAGAGGTATACTTTATAGCCGCATAGCTATCAAATTTTAATGTAGCCTAACATAAAAATTAGGCATTTTAGACTCGCTTTTTTATTTACTAGTTTGAGCAGCTTCTAGAATTCTCAAATTTGTTCTATTACGTCAAATTATTTTTAGGCAGGACAATTATACTTTTGTGTTGTATCTGTAACAGTTTTATTAGACTCGCTATTTTACTAGTAAAATAAAGAGCTGCTTTACAGCCGCAAAACGGTACAAATCAAATTTTAATGTGCTCTAATATAGAAACTAGGCTATTTAGGCTAATAGCTTTTAGAAGTCACGAGTTTATTCCGTAACAGTAAATTTCTTTCTCAAGCAGAAAAGTCATACTTTTTATGCTTCATCTATGAAAGATTTAGACTTTTTATTCTACTAGAACAATAAAGAGATATTTTACAGCCCCAAAACAGTATAATAAATTAAATTTTAATGTACAGTTTAAGCCAAAAATTATACTTTTTAGACTTGCTTTTTTATTTACTAATTTGATAAACTACGTCAGTTAGGTAGGAAAGTCATACTTTTGTGCTGAATCTGTACAGTTTTAGACTCTTTATTATACTAGGATAATAAACGGTTATTTTACAGCCGCATTACTGTCAAGTAAATCATATTTTAATGTAGAGTTTAACACAAAAATTAGGCTTTTTAGACTCGCTCATTTATTTACAAAATCAATAAACTAGTCATGTCTGTTTTGAGAATTCACGAGCTTGTTCTGTAACAGTACATTATTTATAGGCAGGAAAGAAATATTTTTATGCTGAATCTGTACAGTTTTAGACTCGTTATTTTACTAGTAAAATACTTTAGAGATACTTTACAGCCGCAAAACGGTACTTACCATAATTTTTAGACTCGCTCTTTTATATTTCAACTCGATAATTTAGTGGCGTTGTTTGTACTGAATCTGTAACACTTTTAGACGTTTTATTTTACTAGTAAAACTCTAACATAAGAATTAGGCTTTTTAGATTTGTTCTTTTATTTATTTAGCTTGATAACTAGGCAGAAAAGTCATACGTTTTATGCTTAATCTGTAGCAGTTTTAGTGTAACAAACAAATCAGTCTGATACAGTTGAGACAGAGTGACTTCGTTTGAAATGTTTTAAAAAAAAAATATGAGCACTACTTGTTTCATTTTTCTTATTTTTCGCTCCAAATTTTAATCTATAAATTTCTGGCTGTCTGATATTATAATGTGACCCTTTTAAGCCATCACATGTTAGTATAATAGCTATAAAATGAGTCGGCTTTAATATCCTCTACAAAGCACTTTTCTGCTATTCTATTAATCGAGCAATCCACGTCTAACACCCTATCCATTAAAATTTTTTCCCCCGCTTGGCTTCAACCAGCACTTGAGTAAAATTCAATCAAATTTATTGGCATATAACTACCAATTCGTTGGGAAACCTTTCAGGTGTTCCCACCTTTCCCTAAATTTCGAAAAATTTCGTAATACCCTCGTGCAATTATTAGAAGAGTAATTTTTGAAATTGTCTTGATTGAACGATTGAGATAGCAAACGTCCATTAAAAGGGGGATGTTGGAACACCCCCTACTCTCCCTATGGAAAATTATTGATCGTAGACAGTTCTGGTGGTCATTTGATGACGTCACGCCGGTCGAATCGACCGATTTTCCACGACACCCTTTTCCGCAAAGAATGGGGCTGTTTTAATCATTTCTTTTGCTCACAGAAATTTCAAAAAAAAATGTGAAAAATCCGTCCGAAATTGCTCAAAAATGAAACAAGTGCGGCAGTGCTCAAAAATGGAAGTTTTTGCTCAAGAAGAATTTCTACCAGATGGTGTACAAAACTGTATTGAAATTGATTCATCTAATAATGTTATAAGTATACCAGAAAATCAAATTGTTAAAATACAATATCATGGAGAAGATGGTATTGTCAATACGGAATATATCGTCAATGAAGAACTCCTTCAAGCTCATATTAATCCTCAATTTGAAATTCGAGAAGAAACAATTTATAATCCCTCAACTTCGGGAGATACCACTGAAGCTATTTTGAGTCCGAAAAGTGAGAGTGAAGATATGACCGAAACGGATCTTACAAGTCTAAATTGGTTACATAATATTACGAATATTATGGCAGTACCAAATCTACCAACACCTCCTGTATCACCAAAACCAAAGAAGAAGACAACCAATTCAAATCAGGAAGATTTAACAATTAATATTAATTATTATAAGAAAAACGGTGAGAAAAAACCGCCATTTTCATATGCGACACTTATTTGTATGGCGATGGGCAAAAATGGAAATAAAATGACGTTATCAGCGATTTATCATTGGATTAGGGAGAATTTTTTGTATTATAGGAAAGCACATCCAAGTTGGCAGGTAAGAATTTTATTAATGCATTCGGCTTGCGCCTCGTGTGGTAAAAAATGCCGTCGAATCTAAAGAACACAAAAAAATATTTAAAAAATTCTATCTACCATTTTTTTCTAGCTTGATCCGTTTGTGCAGCGTTTTTTAGTAAAGCCAACAATGCAAAATTTTAAAATTGTATTATATACAGAGTGATTTAAAATCACGTGATACAATTTTAACCTGAAACAGTATCACAGATGATAAAATCGACAAAAAGAATTTTTGTCGTACTTTCAGGCGCTGTATTTCAGGTTAAATTAGGCAAGGCAATTTTTAATCGCCCTGTATATTTTCTAATATGTTTCATTAATTTTTTTTCTTAATTTATATAACAGGGTTCTTAACAGGGTTGCCAACTCGAATTTTTTCTCAGCTGTTGGTAAACGCGGGAGATTTAATTTTTTAAATGTCAAAATCTACTAGTAGAGACAGTATTGCCAACCTAAATTTTCACAGCCATCCGCGATGTTATCTTTTAAAAAACACTATAAATCTGTTTTAGAGAAAGGCAATTTTCAAGTGTAAGTGTAGTCGTTTCTCAACAGGGTTGCCAACTCAAATTATTTAATCAGCTGTTGGTAAACGCGGGAGATTTAATTTTTTTGAAATGTCAAAATCTACTAGTAGAGACAGTATTGCCAACCTAAATTTTCACAGCCATCCGCGATGCTAGTTCTTTTAAAAAACACTATAAATCCGTTTTAGTAAAAGGCAATTTTCAAGTGTAAGAGTAGTTGTTTCTCAACAGGGTTGCCAACTCGAATTATTTACTCAGCTGTTGGCAAGGGCGGGAGATTTAATTTTTTTGAAATGTCAAAATCTACTAGTAGAGACAGTATTGCCAACCTAAATTTTCACAGCCATCCGCGATGCTAGTTCTTTTAAAAAACACTATAAATCTGTTGTAGTAAAAGGCAATTTTCAAGTGTAAGAGTAGTTGTTTCTCAACAGGGTTGCCAACTCGAATTATTTACTCAGCTGTTGGCAAGGGCGGGAGATTTAATTTTTTTGAAATGTCAAAATCTACTAGTAGAGACAGTATTGCCAACCTAAATTTTCACAGCCATCCGCGATGCTAGTTCTTTTAAAAAACACTATAAATCTGTTGTAGTAAAAGGCAATTTTCAAGTGTAAGAGTAGTTGTTTCTCAACAGGGTTGCCAACTCGAATTATTTACTCAGCTGTTGGCAAGGGCGGGAGATTTAATTTTTTTGAAATGTCAAAATCTACTAGTAGAGACAGTATTGCCAACCTAAATTTTCACAGCCATCCGCGATGCTAGTTCTTTTAAAAAACACTATAAATCCGTTTTAGTAAAAGGCAATTTTCAAGTGTAAGAGTAGTTGTTTCTCAACAGGGTTGCCAACTCGAATTATTTACTCAGCTGTTGGCAAGGGCGGGAGATTTAATTTTTTTGAAATGTCAAAATCTACTAGTAGAGACAGTATTGCCAACCTAAATTTTCACAGCCATCCGCGATGCTAGTTCTTTTAAAAAACACTATAAATCTGTTGTAGTAAAAGGCAATTTTCAAGTGTAAGAGTAGTTGTTTCTCAACAGGGTTGCCAACTCGAATTATTTACTCAGCTGTTGGCAAGGGCGGGAGATTTAATTTTTTTGAAATGTCAAAATCTACTAGTAGAGACAGTATTGCCAACCTAAATTTTCACAGCCATCCGCGATGCTAGTTCTTTTAAAAAACACTATAAATCCGTTTTAGTAAAAGGCAATTTTCAAGTGTAAGAGTAGTTGTTTCTCAACAGGGTTGCCAACTCGAATTATTTACTCAGCTGTTGGCAAGGGCGGGAGATTTAATTTTTTTGAAATGTCAAAATCTACTAGTAGAGACAGTATTGCCAACCTAAATTTTCACAGCTATCCGCAATGTTAGTTCTTTTAAAAAACACTATAAATCCGTTTTAGTAAAAGGCAATTTTCAAGTGTAAGAGTAGTTGTTTCTCAACAGGGTTGCCAACTCGAATTATTTACTCAGCTGTTGGTAAACGCGGGAGATTTAATTTTTTTGAAATGTCAAAATCTACTAGTAGAGACAGTATTGCCAACCTAAATTTTCACAGCCATCCGCGATGCTAGTTCTTTTAAAAAACACTATAAATCCGTTTTAGTAAAAGGCAATTTTCAAGTGTAAGAGTAGTTGTTTCTCAACAGGGTTGCCAACTCGAATTATTTACTCAGCTGTTGGCAAGGGCGGGAGATTTAATTTTTTTGAAATGTCAAAATCTACTAGTAGAGACAGTATTGCCAACCTAAATTTTCACAGCCATCCGCGATGCTAGTTCTTTTAAAAAACACTATAAATCTGTTGTAGTAAAAGGCAATTTTCAAGTGTAAGAGTAGTTGTTTCTCAACAGGGTTGCCAACTCGAATTATTTACTCAGCTGTTGGCAAGGGCGGGAGATTTAATTTTTTTGAAATGTCAAAATCTACTAGTAGAGACAGTATTGCCAACCTAAATTTTCACAGCCATCCGCGATGCTAGTTCTTTTAAAAAACACTATAAATCTGTTGTAGTAAAAGGCAATTTTCAAGTGTAAGAGTAGTTGTTTCTCAACAGGGTTGCCAACTCGAATTATTTACTCAGCTGTTGGCAAGGGCGGGAGATTTAATTTTTTTGAAATGTCAAAATCTACTAGTAGAGACAGTATTGCCAACCTAAATTTTCACAGCCATCCGCGATGCTAGTTCTTTTAAAAAACACTATAAATCTGTTGTAGTAAAAGGCAATTTTCAAGTGTAAGAGTAGTTGTTTCTCAACAGGGTTGCCAACTCGAATTATTTACTCAGCTGTTGGCAAACGCGGGAGATTTAATTTTTTTGAAATGTCAAAATCTACTAGTAGAGACAGTATTGCCAACCTAAATTTTCACAGCCATCCGCGATGCTAGTTCTTTTAAAAAACACTATAAATCTGTTGTAGTAAAAGGCAATTTTCAAGTGTAAGAGTAGTTGTTTCTCAACAGGGTTGCCAACTCGAATTATTTACTCAGCTGTTGGCAAACGCGGGAGATTTAATTTTTTTGAAATGTCAAAATCTACTAGTAGAGACAGTATTGCCAACCTAAATTTTCACAGCCATCCGCGATGCTAGTTCTTTTAAAAAACACTATAAATCTGTTGTAGTAAAAGGCAATTTTCAAGTGTAAGAGTAGTTGTTTCTCAACAGGGTTGCCAACTCGAATTATTTACTCAGCTGTTGGCAAGGGCGGGAGATTTAATTTTTTTGAAATGTCAAAATCTACTAGTAGAGACAGTATTGCCAACCTAAATTTTCACAGCTATCCGCAATGTTAGTTCTTTTAAAAAACACTATAAATCCGTTTTAGTAAAAGGCAATTTTCAAGTGTAAGAGTAGTTGTTTCTCAACAGGGTTGCCAACTCGAATTATTTACTCAGCTGTTGGCAAACGCGGGAGATTTAATTTTTTTGAAATGTCAAAATCTACTAGTAGAGACAGTATTGCCAACCTAAATTTTCACAGCCATCCGCGATGCTAGTTCTTTTAAAAAACACTATAAATCTGTTGTAGTAAAAGGCAATTTTCAAGTGTAAGAGTAGTTGTTTCTCAACAGGGTTGCCAACTCGAATTATTTACTCAGCTGTTGGCAAGGGCGGGAGATTTAATTTTTTTGAAATGTCAAAATCTACTAGTAGAGACAGTATTGCCAACCTAAATTTTCACAGCTATCCGCAATGTTAGTTCTTTTAAAAAACACTATAAATCCGTTTTAGTAAAAGGCAATTTTCAAGTGTAAGAGTAGTTGTTTCTCAACAGGGTTGCCAACTCGAATTATTTACTCAGCTGTTGGCAAACGCGGGAGATTTAATTTTTTTGAAATGTCAAAATCTACTAGTAGAGACAGTATTGCCAACCTAAATTTTCACAGCCATCCGCAATGTTAGTTCTTTTAAAAAACACTATAAATCTGTTTTAGTAAAAGGCAATTTTCAAGTGTAAGAGTAGTTGTTTCTCAACAGGGTTGCCAACTCGAATTATTTACTCAGCTGTTGGCAAACGCGGGAGATTTAATTTTTTTGAAATGTCAAAATCTACTAGTAGAGACAGTATTGCCAACCTAAATTTTCACAGCTATCCGCAATGTTAGTTCTTTTAAAAAACACTATAAATCTGTTTTAGTAAAAGGCAATTTTCAAATGTAAGAGTAGTTGTTTCTCAACAGGGTTGCCAACTCGAATTATTTACTCAGCTGTTGGCAAACGCGGGAGATTTAATTTTTTTGAAATGTCAAAATCTACTAGTAGAGACAGTATTGCCAACCTAAATTTTCACAGCCATCCGCGATGCTAGTTCTTTTAAAAAACACTATAAATCTGTTGTAGTAAAAGGCAATTTTCAAGTGTAAGAGTAGTTGTTTCTCAACAGGGTTGCCAACTCGAATTATTTACTCAGCTGTTGGCAAACGCGGGAGATTTAATTTTTTTGAAATGTCAAAATCTACTAGTAGAGACAGTATTGCCAACCTAAATTTTCACAGCCATCCGCGATGCTAGTTCTTTTAAAAAACACTATAAATCTGTTGTAGTAAAAGGCAATTTTCAAGTGTAAGAGTAGTTGTTTCTCAACAGGGTTGCCAACTCGAATTATTTACTCAGCTGTTGGCAAGGGCGGGAGATTTAATTTTTTTGAAATGTCAAAATCTACTAGTAGAGACAGTATTGCCAACCTAAATTTTCACAGCTATCCGCAATGTTAGTTCTTTTAAAAAACACTATAAATCCGTTTTAGTAAAAGGCAATTTTCAAGTGTAAGAGTAGTTGTTTCTCAACAGGGTTGCCAACTCGAATTATTTACTCAGCTGTTGGCAAACGCGGGAGATTTAATTTTTTTGAAATGTCAAAATCTACTAGTAGAGACAGTATTGCCAACCTAAATTTTCACAGCCATCCGCGATGCTAGTTCTTTTAAAAAACACTATAAATCTGTTGTAGTAAAAGGCAATTTTCAAGTGTAAGAGTAGTTGTTTCTCAACAGGGTTGCCAACTCGAATTATTTACTCAGCTGTTGGCAAGGGCGGGAGATTTAATTTTTTTGAAATGTCAAAATCTACTAGTAGAGACAGTATTGCCAACCTAAATTTTCACAGCTATCCGCAATGTTAGTTCTTTTAAAAAACACTATAAATCCGTTTTAGTAAAAGGCAATTTTCAAGTGTAAGAGTAGTTGTTTCTCAACAGGGTTGCCAACTCGAATTATTTACTCAGCTGTTGGCAAACGCGGGAGATTTAATTTTTTTGAAATGTCAAAATCTACTAGTAGAGACAGTATTGCCAACCTAAATTTTCACAGCCATCCGCGATGCTAGTTCTTTTAAAAAACACTATAAATCTGTTGTAGTAAAAGGCAATTTTCAAGTGTAAGAGTAGTTGTTTCTCAACAGGGTTGCCAACTCGAATTATTTACTCAGCTGTTGGCAAGGGCGGGAGATTTAATTTTTTTGAAATGTCAAAATCTACTAGTAGAGACAGTATTGCCAACCTAAATTTTCACAGCTATCCGCAATGTTAGTTCTTTTAAAAAACACTATAAATCCGTTTTAGTAAAAGGCAATTTTCAAGTGTAAGAGTAGTTGTTTCTCAACAGGGTTGCCAACTCGAATTATTTACTCAGCTGTTGGCAAACGCGGGAGATTTAATTTTTTTGAAATGTCAAAATCTACTAGTAGAGACAGTATTGCCAACCTAAATTTTCACAGCCATTCGCGATGCTAGTTCTTTTAAAAAACACTATAAATCTGTTGTAGTAAAAGGCAATTTTCAAGTGTAAGAGTAGTTGTTTCTCAACAGGGTTGCCAACTCGAATTATTTACTCAGCTGTTGGCAAGGGCGGGAGATTTAATTTTTTTGAAATGTCAAAATCTACTAGTAGAGACAGTATTGCCAACCTAAATTTTCACAGCTATCCGCAATGTTAGTTCTTTTAAAAAACACTATAAATCCGTTTTAGTAAAAGGCAATTTTCAAGTGTAAGAGTAGTTGTTTCTCAACAGGGTTGCCAACTCGAATTATTTACTCAGCTGTTGGCAAACGCGGGAGATTTAATTTTTTTGAAATGTCAAAATCTACTAGTAGAGACAGTATTGCCAACCTAAATTTTCACAGCCATCCGCAATGTTAGTTCTTTTAAAAAACACTATAAATCTGTTTTAGTAAAAGGCAATTTTCAAGTGTAAGAGTAGTTGTTTCTCAACAGGGTTGCCAACTCGAATTATTTACTCAGCTGTTGGCAAACGCGGGAGATTTAATTTTTTTGAAATGTCAAAATCTACTAGTAGAGACAGTATTGCCAACCTAAATTTTCACAGCTATCCGCAATGTTAGTTCTTTTAAAAAACACTATAAATCTGTTTTAGTAAAAGGCAATTTTCAAATGTAAGAGTAGTTGTTTCTCAACAGGGTTGCCAACTCGAATTATTTACTCAGCTGTTGGCAAACGCGGGAGATTTAATTTTTTTGAAATGTCAAAATCTACTAGTAGAGACAGTATTGCCAACCTAAATTTTCACAGCCATCCGCGATGTTAGTTCTTTTAAAAAACACTATAAATCTGTTTTAGTAAAAGGGAAGAATCTCTTTTTTTTTCAAGATTTTTCTTTATTCCAGAATTCCATTCGCCACAACCTCTCCCTAAACAAATGCTTCGTGAAAGTCGCCCGTTCGAAAGACGAGCCAGGCAAAGGCGGTTTCTGGAAGCTCGACCTGGAGCGTCTGGAAGAGTCCCGACGTTCCAAACGCCGGTCTAGTCTCACTGTCCGCGTGCCCCGCAACCGAGACACTCCCCATAAACCGGTGCGAAAAGCCCGCAGATATCGGCCGCCCCAATCCACCGGCGAACGCAAACACAACATTCTCTCGAATATCTCAATATGCGGTGAAACCGATATTGAGAATTGCGATGACGATGATAAAGTCCAAGAAGAATCAAAAACCGAAATTATACCAGTACCAAATCAGAATGTTATAACCGAACCGGTTAACCAATTACTACCTGAAGATGAATTAACCGGATTGTTATTGGCGGCGAACGGTTGGGATGAATGCCAATTGGAGTTGCTCGATTCGTTATTGGATTCTTTGTAAATTCTGGGGAATTTTTGTTTTACACAGAGTGGTTTGTGCCTTCTTGTGTAGCACAGTGTGGAAATCTTTTGTATAGAAACTCGAAACTCTTCCGTCCAATAATATCTGAGATAGGTTTAGGATTAAAAAAAATAATATTTTAATATATTTATTGTTAAGAGTGAAATTAATCCGTCCTGTTGGCCATATTTCTTAATAAAGGCGCTACGCACTCTAATGGTACAATTTCAGCCATTAGTTCGAAATTTCACCGTTAGAGTGCGTCAATTCTCTCAAAATAAAATTACAGGAAACTGTATTTTGGCCAACACTTGTTTGTATTATACACTTATTTGTTTAATTAAATTTTGTTTGGTCCTTGTATCAAATATTCAGGATCTAGTCTACTTTACCAAAAGGGTATTTTTTGTATTTTGACAAAATAAAATTAGGTAATAAGTAGATTTTGAACAAACTGTAAAAAATCGTATTCTAGTCTTTTGCAATATTTGTAATTTTTACACAGTTTGCTCAAATGCAGCAATATTGTAATTTAGAAGTGAACTGTATGGTGTAGTTTGAAATAAAACCACCAACTATTACAAAAGAATTTTTTTTTAAACCGTTAATAAATCATCTAGGGATATTTCAGGCACTGCTTGTGTTTCGGTTGGTATTACTGCACCAAATAAATATCAAAAAGTACAAAAAACGGATGAGTTTTGCATATTTCTAGAAGTGTAAATCGCTCCAAACATCTAGTAACTTTTTATTTTTAAAAATTGGTATCAAATAAAACGTCAAGTAGTTTTTGATATTATACTAAAAAATAACAAAAAAAAACAAAACAAATTAGTGTTATTTATTGTTTCTAGAAGTGTAAGACGCTTCAAAAATGTAGTATTTTTTGATTTTTTAAGATTGGTAGCAAACAAAACGTCAGATCTGGATGAAAATTTAAAAAAATATTAGTATAAATCCACAAAAGGTGCGCCATCTGTTGCTTTGTCACTCGAAATTACAGTAATCTGTAATTTTGAAATAAAACAACATTAAAAAATAGACTTTATTGACAACTACAAAGATCATCTGAGAACATTTCAGCTGCACAACAACGTCTCTGACTCAACCAACAGTGATGCTCTATAATATCAGCTGCCCTTTCAGCCAGCATCATTATAGCCCCATTAGGATTCCCACTGGGTAAACTCGGTAAAACTGATCCATCAACAACGTACAATTTATTGGTCCCTTTAACTTTAAACTCTTGATCTATCACCTGACCCATAGCACATGTCCCAACAGGGTGGTAACTTGACAACGTTAAATGTCTGACATAACACACCCAATAGGGTCTTGTATCAAACTCTAAGCCTTCACAAGCTGGAAACTTCACAGGATTTAATTTCGCACCTAAACGACGCATTGGAGGAGTCTCCAGAAACTCCTTAATTAATTGAATCCCATCTAGGAGGATATTAACATCGTAATCCTCCGCTAAGTAATTCGGATCAATCAACGGTGGCGTTTTAGGATTTTTATTTTTCAATCTGACAGTACCACGACTTTTAGGGTGTAAAACAACTGGCAATACTGTCATTGTCGGCTTACCACTCTTACTAAAATATTTCCCCCAGAGTTTATCACTGATACCAATCAAATTTCTCAAGTAACTCCCCTCATCAACAGCGACACCATACGGCATTATCATGAACTGCAATTCGGGGATTTTCCCAGTTTCAGTATTAAAAAAAGCGATATTTTCACAGCCTGCACTGGTCCAAGGACCACCACCAAGTAGAAAATACCTAAGGGCATTCCACGGCCACAACATTTGTTTTATCCCAACATTTGGGGGTATATCAATCGTGATAAGATCAAGACCTGTCGTCACGTGATCTTGTAAATTATCACCGACTGGTAGATCAATTCTTGGCGGGATTTTTAAACGTTCAAGGTGTTTTCGTGGACCAATTCCTGATAACATCAGGATTTTTGGAGTACCTATCACACCAGCTGAGAGTATAACACCCTTATTAGCACGAGCGTAGTAGGTTTCCTCAAGATGGGAATATTTAACACCATAAGCTTCAAAATTGTCTTTCAAGAGCACTTTTTCGACTAGAGAATGTGTGATAATGACTAGATTTCGTTTTTTGGTCTTTGCTAACTGATGATAAGGAGTCCAACGTTGACCTTTGCGCATTGTTAATTTAGGAGGTGAAAAACCAGGTTCTGAATTAACTCCATCTGAGATTCCAAAGCCAAGACACAAACCAGCTTGGAGAAAATAATCAGAAAGATTTGATTTAAATGGCATGTCTTCAAGAAAAACAGAACATTTCTCCCTATTTGTTTTATTACCTTCCAGTTTTTTAAAATATGGGAGAATATCTATTGTGTAGTTGTAATTACAGGATTCTTTATACCAATTTGCGAAATCTTGTGGGTGTCCTCGGACGTAAATCATGTTATTTAACATTCCTGTACCCCCAAGTATTTTTCCCATGGGCCACCGACTGACCTGTATCAATCACAAACTGATTTTTCCTACAAATCTACCCCAAAACTTACTTTATTTTTTAGCCCCAAACAGGCATGTTTTTGGGACACAGTCTTGTACTGCCAGTCAAACAACGACTCTTGTAACATTAAACTAATTGTAGGAATTTGTAAAATACTATTACCACTAGCCCCAGCTTCAATTAACAGTACTTTATGGTCGGGATTTTCAGCTAACCTTCTGGCGACGATACTTCCAGCTGAGCCACTTCCGACTGTTATTATATTAATTATTAACTCTTAAATGTTATTCTATACCAACCTACAATGTAATCATAGGAATGTTCCTTAAAATCCAGCTCTCTACACGCAAAACACTCGAAATAGTCTTGGAAGTACACAAATCTGAGATACAAGCCGAATATGTTCAAAGCAATCGTGTAAACAGTTATGAGAAATGAAACATTACAACCACACATTATTTTTAGTGAAAATAAACGGAAATTTTGAATTTTAAAAGCCGAAAAGTGTCAGAAGTGAGGTTATGTCAGGTGAAAGTGAGGTTATGTCAAGTGAAAAATTGTGGATTTAGCAGCTGTCACAACGTTTAAATTTTAGATTTTTTAGAGTTAATTCGGAGAAAATACACGGAGAAGCTGGTTTAGTGAGCTTTTAAGGTAGTTGAACGGTATTTAATTCAATTAAAATCACTAATTAGTTTAATTTCAGAAGTGAGGTTATGTCGAGTGAAAAATTGTTGATTTAACAGCTGTCACAACGTTTTTTACAATTTATTAGTAGAAAATACAGGTCAAGACTAGTTTATTGAGCTTTAAGGGTACTTGAAAGGTATTTAATTCAATTAGAATCACTAAATTTAATTAATTGAACTTTGGTCGTAGGTTATATTCTGATGCAATATTTTTAAGTCTAAACTTGGCTAAACTCATTACGCGACAAGTTTTCTGTTTAAATTAATTAAATTAGGAGAGATAAAGCTTAAATTTGGAGATTTTCCAAGGTTTCACTTGTTGTTTGAGGCAATTTTGAGGTTAATTTACCCAGTCGTCAAGATTGAGGTTAGGTTCGTCAAGGTCGAAGTATGTGTCACATCAAATTTAAAAAATGACCGATCAAGAGATAAAAAAGGCTTTAATTACTGAATTAGACACCACATATGGTACAGATTTACTTAATTACGAGAAATGTAAGCAATTTTATGACCAGTTACAAGAAAAAAAGTCGCAGATTGAAAACGAGGTTTTTGTCGTATTATTCAAGTTTTGCGTGTTTTAATCGTGTTGTTTTTAGTTAAATTTGCGAAATGTCTCATCTTCTGTTAGTAAAGTAGTTAAAGAGGCTGAAAATGCAGTTGAAAAAACCAATTTTTGTGTTGAAAAAACTTCTGGTGTGATTGACGAAATCCGTGCGAATCTTATCGAGGTTGATGATGTTAGAAGAGACGTACAGAAACGTCTTGACAAATTACACGCTTTACAATCAATCCTTCAGTATTTAAAAGTGATTCAACGAATTGAATTTTTAAGGTTGGTCAAACTGAACGTTTGTTTCCCCTTTTAAACAAGTTTTTCTAGTGAGGAGTTAGAACGTGAATTTCAGAAGAAAGATGACGAGCAATGTGCTACAATTTTTGCAAATTTGTGTGAAATTAGTCGGAATTTGAGTGATTTTCAAGGAGTTAACTTGAGGAAACATCTTAAGGATACGTTACACTACTGGCATAATATACTCAAGGAGAAATTATCGAAGTAATTTAGGTACTTTTGTTGAGTTTTGTTTAAGTTACGTTTTAGGGATTTTGATGACATCGTGAAGGCTCTCAAATGGCCGTTTATTAGTGCTAATTTCAGTCTACAAACTCCCTCACAGAGTAATATTGAGAAATTACAAATTGTAGCAGAGTATTTGCTTCAAATTGAGCTTCCTAGTGAGACAATTGATTCGTTGATAACTTCAGCACTTTTAAGTGATTTTCCGCCTCTTTGCCTACCTGTAATGCTTCTAGTTCAGCCTTTCAAAAAACGGTTTTTGTATCATTTCTACGGTGCGAGGCAGACAAACAGAATTGATAAACCTGAATGGTATTTTACTCAAATTTTATCATGGATTAGGGACCATTCTGAATTTTTAGTCAAGTGGATACAACCAGTTATAGATAAATTGGGCCTTCATCATATTATTGCTAAAGTATTGACCGATTCAGTGTATCTAACAAATTAAATCAAAAATTGTTTTAGTTGGAGTTTATCAGAGGACTTGTACAGTTAGGTGTGGAAAAACTTAATTCAGATTTACCAAATTTACAGTATGATGACTTCACATTCTCACATACTATAGATGAGGCTTTAGGTTTTGATAAAGAACTGAGAGAAACGTATAGTTATCCACCGAATCAGCCAAGTATTTTAGCTGTTTTGACTCAAGCAAAAATTATTATTAAATGGATGGCAATGGAAAAGAAGTGTGAGTCTGAAAATAACTGTAAAATAGGGTGGAAAGTTGTAGGTCTTTGGTATAGTCAATCGAAGCAAGCAATTCTTTTACTAAATGTTTAACATCTAAAAAAGAAAAATTAGACAGTATTACTGTATGTAGCCCTCCTGGTCCTTGTATTTGTTGTATAAGGGATTTCCATTTAGAACAATATCAATTATAGGTAGTCTAATAAGAGGTGCCAACATTGAAATATCTTTCAACTTATTATTTTCTAAATGTAAAATTTTTAAATGTGGTATTTTCTCATTAAGTTTCTTTAAAAACGATAAATTTGCAATTTTGTTTATCAAACAAGTTAATTGCTTCAATTTCCGGTATATTTTCAGCGATAATATCAAGCACTGTTAGAAACCCAATTGGCTTAAAAAGTGCACAAAACAATCTTATAAATCCGGATCTGCATGAAATTTCGTTAAATCCAAAGCTTTATTATCAGCATTATATCTTTCAGCCATTGCGAATTGAATCTTTTGATAATTTATGGTATGTCAATATTCGGCATTTCATTTTTTACTCTAGGTAATCAGCAATTTCAACCTATCAGGCACCTGAATCTCCTGAGAAACTTACAGTTTCTGAGCGACATTAATTCATCAACATAATGGCAGTTTTGTCATTAAAGCTCTAGGAAATCAGGCATAAAAAATTGTGATTTCTCAAACATCATCTGCAACAGAAACGCCAAGAACACGTGTCACAGCCCCACGTTGCTTTGATTGACTGAGCCAAAAAGTTCAACACCCATATATATCGTTTCACCTTATTTTAAACAACAATTTTTTTAAATTTAGATGCGACTGAAAAAATGGACACAATGTTATCAACAATTGATTGTTTTGAGCCTCTAACTTATGATATTGAAGATTTAAAAATAACAACTTGTGCTGATGCATTTATTACACTTCTTCAGACAATAACTGAACGTTATGAGTCGTTACCACAACCGGGACATCGGTTACAATTCCTTGACTTACAGTTAGAGTTACTTGATGATTTTCGAATCAGATTACTTCAGTTAGTTAATGCAGAACATGAAAATATTATCGAATCAAAAATTCCAATGATTGCTAACACAATCTATTACATTGAGAATGTTTTAATAGATTGGGGTACAATGTTGGTACGACTGAAATGTCAGTATTTTCTGAAATTCACACTGTTTTTTAGCATTATCTAAATTTGTATTACTATAAAACTCAATTAAATAATTGCCAGTCTCAGACTGCTCCATCAAATGATTCTGATACAGATATTGAAAGTGAGACAGTTTTTGCTGAAACTTTGTCTCTCTATAAACATATGAGACGTGATTTATTATTTAATTTATCTGATTATATAATGTTAGAAGTGAGGACATGTGGGAAATCATATCGGAGAGAACGTTGGTCATCTATGAAAGTAACAAAAGATATAAAAAGTCTCTCTTTGACACCATCAGCATGTCCTATATTTGAAATAATAGCAAAACGTCTTCATCAATTACAAAAAACACTCGCTTCAAAATTATTTACAATAGTTTGGCGTTCAATTGCACAACAATTAGATAATTATCTATTTGAGGACCTTATCTTAGATAATCGATTTAATGATGGAGGTGCCCTTCAATTTAAATATGATGTCACAAGGAATTTACTTCCGTTGTTTTCACAGTATACTGAACGACCGGATATGTATTTCACACAGTACGGGTTTTTTGTAGTGTAAAACTGGCTTTGTCTTAATACATTGTTACAGATTAATTGAGGCTTCTAACCTCTTAAATATCACAAAAGGGTCAGCTTTACTACTACGTGAGACACTTTTAGCATTAGAAGGGGCCACAGGAGTCGAGGATACACGTTCACAAACACTTAAAGAAATTGGAGTTGTTAATTTTAGTCCGAAAATGGCGGTTAAAATTCTTAATCAACGTACTGATATTACAGTTAATAGAATGGAAGTGGATTAAATATTGTTATTTTTTTAATAAAGTTTTGGATTTTGTTGAAACACCCTGTAAATATTAATTTGGGGTTTTGGGGAAATTAAGTTTGTGTGGTTGGCTGCACACAATAGCAAAAAAAATGTAATAATTAATAAAAGTGAAAGATTTTATGGAAATAATAGTGAGAAAAAGGGTTGTTGATTAATTAAATTATGTAATAAAAACGTTTTTTGTGTTTTAATACGTGTATTACATGAAAATACCAAGGACGTTGAATGACATATAACGTCCTTGGAAAATAATGATTTAAGGGAATTTAGGTTTGTGTGGTTGGCTACACTCAAATACATAAAAATTAATTTAAAAAGCGAAATTACAACACAAGTTTTATTTTTAATATATTTAGTTGTGTAATAACTGAAAACAATTTTTTTCTGCTGTTTAATATTAATTTAATTGTAAATAACCTAAAGTTGGTTTAGTGGGAGTTTTAGTACCGTGTGGTTGGTAACGCTTTTTCATAATGGCGTCAATCAGCTAATTTGAGGTTGTGCGTATTAAAAATTGAGAAAAAAATAGTCTTAAACAATAATAAACTGAGAAATTTTGCAGTTAATTAGTTGTTATCTAGTAAAGTGTGTTTTCAATGACGTCAAAAGGTGGTAAATACAATAAACCATCATGGAAAAACCAATACAACGGTAAGTGGTTGTGTCATCCACGCGACGCCTCTAAAAACCGTTTATTTTCGTAGAACATGACTATCGGGGCGGTGGTGATACCCGTAAAGTTAGTTTTAAGCCAAATAGACACAAGAAAGATAATAGAGATTGGGTATCTGCGGGTCGAGCCTACCTTCAAGATGAGGACATTGATATGGGTGGTTCCTCTGGAGGTGGTGGTCGCACTTATAAGAAAAACTTTCGAGGGCGTAAAGGGGGCCGTAGTGATTCTCCTGCTCCTCATCATACTAAACGTCGGCTTCTGGAAGGTCACATGAGCTGGTTTCGCATCACTGTGAGTCTCGTAGGGTGTAGGGCTGTGGTATTTACTAACTGTGTTTTTTTTGTAGTTACCATTTGGGAATAAATACGAAAAGGCGTTTGTTTTACAGACGCTTCTTGAAAAAATACGTCCTTTGCCGTTATGGCCGATTTCGTGGAGTGTTAATGGAAATACTGCAACTTTTTATGTTGATGAATTTAAAGTTGCACAGAAGTTGCAAGATTTAGATCGGCAGATTCAAATGCCAGATGGATTTAAATTGTTGATTAAAGTGAATAATGGAATACCAAATGTGGATATAAACAGTCAAATGAAAGAGAAAATTAAATTAACAATGGCGAAAAGATATAATGCTGTTAATAAAGCTTTGGATTTAACGAAATTTCATGCAGATTCGGATCTACAAGATTGTTTTTGTGCACTTTTTAAACCAATTGTGTTTCTAACAGTGCTTGATATTATCGCTGAAAATATACCGGAAATTGAGGCAATTAACTTGTTTGATAACAAAATTGCAAATTTATCGTTTTTGAAAAAACTTAATGAGAAAATACCACATTTAAAAATTTTACATATAGGAGATAATAAAGTAAGATTTTTGTGAAATTAAGATTCTTAATATTTTTGAAATTCAGTTTAAGGATATTTCAATGTTGGATCCTTTTATTGGACTACCAATAGTTGATATGGTTCTAAATGGAAATCCCTTATGCAGCAAATATAAAGACCAGGAGGCCTATATAGGGTAACACTATCTAATTTTTCTTTTTTAGTTTTTGAACATCAGAAATGTTATTTGAAAAAAGAGGTTTTTACGTAATTATTTTCGAAATTAAAATAGTTGTTACAAAGTTTAAAATTTCATAAATTTCGCGGTGATTTTATTTAAAACTGAAGTAGAATTACAGTTATTTATTTAATTAATTAATTCTGCATTTGGCAATTTGAAATTTTCTTTAATTGAGTCACTGAAATTTGCATTGAAACTAAATTGATATCGGAGTTAGGATCATTTCCGTGAGAGTCCACTAGTTTTTTGTTTTCTGTTTTTTATTTAATAAAAGGAGACTCCTTAAAGGTGCTTCTACAGTTATAAAATTCCTGAAAAATTGAACAAGCATTGCAAGAATTTGCTGTTCATACAAAAACGACGAAATTAATAACAACGAAGAGATAACACAGTTCAAGGACTGGGTACAACAGTTAAAATACTGTTAACTAAGCAGAAAATCTGCTTTATTGCACCAGAAATACATTATTAATGTATAAACATTGTCTCCTTGAAAAATTTTTTTATTTTAATTTTTTTAGTGGCATTCTTTTGGAAATGATAATTAAAAATGAAATAAAACAAAAGTAATGATTATTGTGTTTTTCAGAGGCCAATTTTTGGAAATTAGTGATGTTAAATGCAGAAATTAGCGTAATTTACAATATCTGTAATCCTGTTTCAGTTTTAAATAGACGAATTGTATAAAAACACTGTTTTCTAAGCTTCGGCTTTGTCTGGTTATTTTACAGGCAAAATTTAGAAATTTTGTAACAACTAGAACTCTCAAATGTTGACAATTTGAGAGGAAATGATGCATTTTGTTTGAAATGTGCAAGAGAAGACCAAAAAAAAAAAAAATCCAAAATTTATTTAAACAAGTCAAAAACTGATTTAAAAAAAAATTGGTTTTGATTGAATGTTGTTTGTTGACTGAAACTACCCAAAATTGTATTTTTATCTTAACTGGATTTTCTAAGAAATTTACAAACATCTAAAGCTAAGGTGGGATTCGAACATTACAGTAGTTTTAGTTTTTGATGCTGGTACGATACATAAAAGAAAATTTAATACAATTACTGTTAGAAACAAAAAAAAATAATGAACACAAAAAAATATGCAAAAAAATATTAAAAAAAAAATTAAAAGAGATGCCATTATGAAAGATCTTTGGCTAAAACGATGTATTTGGGTGCTTTTGTCCAAATTGGATCAGGTATAGCTATTTTAGTACCTTTGTAGCACCTAAAAGGCATCTTATACATTCCAAAATTTTGAATTCCACTAGCACAATAAATAATTCTTGTGAATTTTTTTAAGTTCTTTACAGATTGAGCCACTTTAATACAATTTTGGAAGTTTTTTTTCGTAGTATCTGAAGTAAATAAGTCAGTTTTTGAGTTTCTAAATAAAAGACATATTGTTCTCTACATATATCAAAAATTGCACCATTTTTTTAAATTATTTTTTTAATTTTACTTTGACTAAAACCTTATTTTTCATCATACATCCTGAGTGCCATCTCCATTGTTAACACCTTCGGGTTACTTCTCTTTCCGCAGTGAAGTCCGGAAACGTTTCCCTAAAGTAATGAAATTGGTAAGTATTTTTTTTATTGTATAAACAATTGGCAAGAAAAATGCGTGTCATATTCTATTTTTGATTGAGTTGGTCGAGTTATCGGGGATTTTTCCAAATTTAACTTTCCACAACTGTGCTATTTGTTTTTTAAAAATTTTGGATAGAATTTTATTATATTTTTTCTGTTTGTTTTAAGGATGGAATCGATCTACCTCCACCTATAAGTTTTGACATATCAGAAGAAGCCCACCTGCCTCCAAATCAGCAAACATTTTTATGTAATCAAGAAGGCGAATCAATAGTACGCCAATTTCTGGAACAATATTTCTTAATTTTTGATACAGAAAATCGTCAACCATTATTACAAGCATATCATGAAAGTGCCCTCTTTTCAATGACAATGTCATACCCATATGGGCAAAGAGATAAAAATTCGAGTTGGTTAAATTGGTATACTACTGATAATAGAAATTTACAAAGAGTTCAAGATCCTGATAGAAGACATAAATTACTTAAACAAGGACAAGTTGCTGTAGTGTCATTTTTACAAGAAATGCCACAAACTAAACATGATATACATAGTTTTACTGTTGATCTTGTTGTATTTACTGTATGTTTTTATATATTTTAAATTTTTTGTCAAATAATTAGTGTTTTTTAGCCTCAAATGATTTGTTTAACAGTTACCGGAATGTTTAAAGAATTGAAAAGTGGTCATAAAGTACCACCAACACGTGCGTTTTTTCGTACACTTATTATAGTACCTGCAGGGTCAGGTTTCTGTATTACCAACGAAACGTTACATATAACAAATGCTACAGAAGAGCAGGCTAAAGTAAGTTTTTTCGTTAAAATTTTGAAAAGTTGTTAAATTTTTATTTTAGAATTTATTTAAATCTGTTGTTTCGGCACCACCTCCTACTCCTGTTTCTTCACCTGTTACTGTTGATCCAGCAAAACATCAAATGGTTGCTGCAATGGCTGAACAATCAGGGATGAATATCGAATGGTCAAGAAAGTAAGGTGTTGGTAATAAATTTTGTAGTTTTTTTTATTCTTTTTTTGTCAGGTGTTTAGAAGAAACAGAATGGGATTTTAACCGGGCGTTAAGTGCTTTCGCAGAGGCACAAAAAAATGGGTTAATTCCACCAGAAGCATTTGTTAAATAGTAATAATTTAATTTTTGTGTTTACTGTTTTAATGTTTATCATTTTTTAAAATAAGTCTTTTACTGTAAATACCTAAGATATTATATTTTGTTCTGTAAATAAACGGTTAGTGAGTTAGTTAATTTGACTGAAGTGATGTCAGTTATTTTTTTATATTAAATTGTATTGACTGAATAACTTTGTTTTAAGTTAACCTTGAAGGTCCCTTTGAGGGGTTTATTAAATTTTATTTATGGTAAGTTTTATTGAAAAAGTGATGTTATTTAATACACTTGTGCAATGGGAATAGGAAAACCTCTGCTCTCGTTTAATATCAGAAACATAAAAGAGTAATAAATGTCAGAAAGGTTTATTTATTGGGTAAGGGGGTTTCAGCTAAATGAAGCTATTACAGTTATATTTCGATAATTTTAACTTTGAAATTATCAGATGCTGGCTAAATCAGATTTAGTTGATGATTTAAGAGCACTGAATTACTGTTTAATTCAATACGAAAATTCGGGTAAAAGCAGGGAAAAGTTGGTGCAAATTACGAGTTATTAAAGTTTAATGAACATTTTTATTACTAAAAAATTAATTTTTCGTATGAAAGAAGGTAAATTATTAACAAAAAGAATTTTTTTTAAATACCAAATCGGGAAATTGTAAAACTTAATTTTTAAAGGACCGGATTTTGCAAAATGTAAGTCATTTCCAAAACGTCACCTAAAACTGAAGAACAGATATCTTTATTGTTTTAATTAATCTTAAGATTAATTAATTAATCTTAATTTAAAGTAACTGATAGGTGGCGAACCCCTCCTTTTGCTTCTTTCGGACCTACCTTTAATCCAGATATCCCGCGGTATCTCTGCGTTATTTTGTAATTTGAAAATGAAAAATGTATTTGTTTAAACAAAATCGCGTTATATTCCGTTTAGTAATTAATAATAAATAAATACGCAGCTTTAGAGCGTGCTGTGATGCGTCTTGTTCGAGAGCTGGTGCTCGACTGATTCAAAACAAATAAATTTGCAATAAACCCTGACACCATCAGTTTATGGACAACGTTTTTGGTGCTTCTTATGGACCAAAAATTTCGGGAATTTTTTTCATTTATTTAGCGAAAGATATTCAAATTATTATTCAATGACGCCTAAAGTGCACCTAGAAAAGTATTTAAAAATGTTTTTGAAACTAAATTTCTTTCGACTGTTTTAGAATTAATAATTACTTTTTAAAAAAAAAACGCCGGAAAATTTATATATTTACTGTCTTTTAGTGTTTGACTTATTTTTGACACATTTCTTTCCAAGATTTTGAAGATTTTGAAAAATAAATTCTAAAAGTGGCTTTGTAATACTTGGAGTAAAGTCGTGTAAAAGAAATTTGTTGTTAAAATACACTACATAAAAGATAAATTAAAATAAATGAAAATTTTCAATAAAAAAACTATAAATTAAAACAGAAATAAACAATTCTAACAGTCATGAACTGTACATAAAGTCTTACTTAAAGCATCTTCTTCTGCCACAACTGTTGGGTGGCGAATCCCCTCCTTCTGCTTCTTTCGAACCTACCTTTAATCCTGAAATTGGTGCTTCTTCTTCTGCCTTATGTGGCGAATCCCCTCTGCTTCTTTCGGACCTACCTTTAATCCAGATTTTCAGTGATGTCCTTGAAACCTATTATTTTAAAGGTAGGGAAAAGGATAAACAACAAAAATCAATTTATGTGTATGTACCTTTAGCGCTATACGAAACAAATTTATATTTCTATTAAAACTTCTAATGAATGCTGCGCAAATAAACAGATAAATTTCAAGAAAAAATGTTTAAATTTAATTTAATTTTGAAAAGTGTAACTTTAAGTCGGCCTAATTCTCGTTCTTAATATACAATATTTAAATATAAAACAGTTTTGTAAGTGATTTGTTTAATTACTGTTTGATGTTTCGTTTTCTGTTACTCCTAATTAATGAAAATTAAATAAATAAAAAATTGTTGATTTCTTCTTTAACTTATTTTGAAAATTTTGCAAAATAATGTTTAAATTCGCTAATCAGTTATTAATTAATTAATTCAGATTAATGTTATACAAGATAATAAGAGAAAAAAATCTGACCTTGATGTAAGGAAGGCGTTGATACACACTCTGGA
The DNA here is from genome assembly GCA_029207805.1 of Tribolium confusum. Lineage (NCBI taxonomy): Eukaryota > Metazoa > Arthropoda > Insecta > Coleoptera > Tenebrionidae > Tribolium > Tribolium confusum. The sequence continues at coordinate 1,300,193 of JALGAY010000007.1, read as the reverse complement.
CAGTCTGGACTCCTGGTCATTTCAAAAACGTTACCTAAAACTGAAAAACAAATTAATAAAAATACAAAACAACAAACCTCTGGTCTCATCAGTGAATAACTTTGTCAGTTATTATCGACAAAATTTTATCAAGATTGTTTTCAAAAATTTAATTTTTCAAATCTCTTTAAACGTTGTAACAAGAAAAAAATTGTTTTTACAAGTTATTGCCTCTAATCTAATAATCTCAAACAGATTGAATCGATTGAAGAACAGAGATAAACTATTTTATAACAAAATAATATTAATCAAGGCTTAATTTTACGCAACTGATAGATGGCGAAACCCTCTTTCTGCTTCTTTCAGACCTACCTTTAATCCAGATTTCCAGCGACTTCATTGGAACGTACCCCTCAAACTCCAATAAAAAAAAGGAATTTACTTTGAATCGTTGTTTTATTTTTTACAAAAGGGGGGTGAAAAGTGATTCTAAATAAAACGCGCGAATTTATTATTAAAACAGATAAAAATAGTATTTAAAATTGTTTATCTCTGCGTTACTTTGTAATTTGAAAATGAAAAATGTATTTGTTTAAAGAAAATCGCGTTATATTCCGTCTAGTAATTAATAATAAATAAATACGCAGCTTTAGAGCGGGTGTGATGCGTCCACTTCGAGAGCTGGTGCTCGACTGATTCAAAACAAAAGAAATATCGATAATTTTGCAATAAACAACAAAAAATGTTTATTATATCACTCCTTTGTCAACCCACCTTTGTGTCTTTGAGTACTGAATCACCGTATTATGTAAGCAATTAGTTCAGATAATAAATCAAAAATGTATTTAAATATTTACGGACTTAAACAAAATGTTTCGGGATTTGTTTTTAATTTATATTTAATCTCGAAAATAGCGCCGAAAAGACAATAATTAATTTCATTTAAACAAATAAGACTAAACATTGTTTTAAACGTCTACGTCATTACTAATTAAAAAGTGAGGTCATAAATCACTTATCAACATTTTACGCAATCACAAAAATACTGTTTACATTTTCTAAAGTCTCAGTTTATATACAGGATGTCCCAATTTCATTTTTATTGCAAGTTCTTTTTCACCCTAATTTTTATCGGCAAAATAATGTGAGAAATAGAGTGATATTTGACAAAATAACTGTTCTTTTTTAAACAAAGTAACAGTTCGTTATAGTAACGCCAAAAACTGTTATTAACAGCTAGTATGTACTTGTTATTTTCTTGATATCAGTGACCACTTGTTGCTGTTACTTTAAAATAACGACTATATATAGCTGTTATTTTTTAGGTGTTATTTTGAAAATAGTGCTCATGCTCGAAAACGAATAGTGATCGTCTATAATCTAAGTGTTTTTGTAATTATTTTTCTATTTTTATCTTGATTGTTATTATTATTAAATATAAATGTGCATAATTAGCTTTATTTTGTTATCGCTTTTGTAATATTTCTTTGAAGTAACAGTTTAGACTAAAAATAACTGTTATCTGTTAATAATCGTTACAACTTGTTGCTGTTATTTTACAATAACAGATAAAAATTAACAGCCCATTACTAGTCTGTTTCTTTATTATTTCCCATGTCAAACTGTTAAAACAGAAAGAGATATAATTACTTAAAATTTCAAGATTTTCAGGGTGGCAATAGAAGAGTGTAAAAGGTTCTAATTGAAATAGAGAGTACACAATTAGTGCGTGAATTTCTTTTCGTTTTGACGTTGGTAACATTTATTGCATAACCAAAATAACAAAATTAAAAAATTGCCGATTTCAAGCTGCCAACACAACAAATAAAAAATTACGTTTTTATAGCTAGCCATTATCTATGAAAGTTAGTTTCCAAAAGGAATATTTGTATCAGAATAATTAAACAGAGAAAAGTTACAAACTGCAGCAATATATTTAATAGAGAAAAGCCAGTTTTAGAACTTTATTCAAGGAAATGTAAAATAGAGCTAATTGAAGTAATTAATGAACTGAAACCAGAAACTTTTCGCTACAATTAATGTCTGAAAGTTTTTCGTTTTATTTTGAAAGTTTCAGGAGCTTAATTGAGTTTATCACATCTAAAAATAGTTTTTCTTTAATTATTTAGATCGGATTAAGTTTATATTTCGAGGCAATAGCTGAGTAGCGTGAAAACATCTACATTCTGCTAATTAGATTAAAAAAAACCTCGCAGTTTGCTATGAGAGCATGTTGGAACGGAATTAAATTCAAATAAGACACTTTATTTTTCAACCAGATTTATTAACCCTTCTCCTGATCCCTAACCAAAATCCATGAGCTGACATCATTGTGATCTGCTGTGGTATAAACCGAACCGGAATTGCAGTTTTCTCAACTATTTCAATCTCAAAATGTCTCAAAAACTCAAAAAATAAAACTTTCGTTTCCATAATTGCAAATCTTGTTCCAATACAACTTCTCGGTCCAGTCCCAAATGGTAGAAACGTGTATGGTACAATTTTTGATTTATTCTCGTCACTGAATCTTTCAGGATCGAATTTTTCAGGATCTGGATAATATTTCTCATCTCTGTGGATTGCAAAAATCGGTACAACAAGTGTTGTACCTACATCGATTTTCACAGGATTCTCTCCTGGTAATTCAGGCTTGATGGTATATTCCTTGGTACAAGTCCTGGATAAAGCGGCTGAAATCGGCCACTTCCTGAGAGATTCAGTTAAAACCATATCCAAGTACTTCATTCCCATTAATGCCTCGTATGTGACTTGACCCTCACAGGAATCAAAAGTTTCGTCAATTTCCTGGATAAGGCGTTTTTGAATTTCGGGATTTAGGGCGAGTTCATAACTCATAAAACACATAAGAGTGGAAACTGTGTCATAACCGGCAAAAATAAAAACAAGAGCTTGAGATGTTATGTCGTCGTCGGTGATTTCCTTTTTGGCTTTTCCAGGTAATCTCACTTCTGATTCCTCAATTGTTGCATAACCTGTATCGTGAGTTTGTGGATTGTCGTCGTGTTTTAAACCGTGTTTACGGCCTTCGAGTAAAATATGAATCATATCTGGACGGACAATTCCGTGTTTAAGCCGACTCTGGATATTACTCTTGACTAAATTATCAAAAAAACGGGTCCCTTTTTTCGGAAACAGAGTCACGTTTAATAACTGAAAAAAAACAGAATTATTTTAACAGAATTACGCAGAATTAAGTACTTTTGCAATTAGTGGAGATAGGTAATACACAGAGCCTTGAACAATTTTTTTGAAAGAGGTAAAATCCGTTGCGTCTTTGCTGTGTAAATAGAACTCGTTTTCCGGTTCTCTCATCGAATCATTTTCCACACCGAACGCACTACTTGCTATGACATCACAAGTGAATCGTGTAAAAACATCTTTCATTTCAATAATTTCAAAATTTGTGTTTTTTTCGAGGAAATATTTAACGAATTGTTCGCTATTTTCCCGAACCAAAGTAAAGAGGTATTTCATTTTGCTACTGGTGAATGTCGGGCTGAGAGTTGTTCGAATTTCGCGCCATTTTTTGCCTCTGAGAGAGAAAAGGTTTTGGCTCCATAAAGGTTCTATTTCTTCAGAAATGAAGTGTTGGTGGTCAGTGAAATATTCAAAGTCTTTTACAAATAACTGTTTGATTAGGTTGAGGTCACGAATGAAAAGATTGGGGGTGAAGAAGCTGTAGTAGCCTATGTATCTGGAAAATTAAGAAAAAAATTACAAGAAAAGAGTGTGAAACTAGAATTAATTCAGTTATACCAACCTTTTTGTTGGGAATAACTCGTAGAATTTTAAAACAAATTCTGGGAATGATAAACCATATTTAGCTTGAAGCCAATTATCAGGGAATGTTACTCCAATATTTCTCTGTTTTAGTCCTCTTTCTTCCCAATATTTTTGTGTTTTATAAATATAAATAAAACTAATTATTGGTAAAACAAGTAAAAAAGCTAAAAGCCACCACATTTTCTCGGTTTTTTACTGAAAGAGAAGTCGAAACAGGTTTCTGTTCTAATAGGAATGGCAAAAAAAATTGATTATAGGTAACGTGAGCGTAACAAATTTCTTTGATACAGTTTTCGACATAAACATAGATAAAAAAATCTATCTATAATATAAAATTATAGAAAAAACATAAATATAATAAATTAAGGAACTAAAACTATCTATATTATATGAATTGGGAACAATGGTAAGAGTCTGCAATGATGTAGCGAAGAGTATCAATTTTATAAATGAAATTAAATAAAAAAAAATTGTTTTATTGTATTAGAAGGTACAAAACATTGTTAGAAATCCGGACTAACTCCACAGAGGTTATGGATTAGCAGAGCTAGAAAAACAGCATTTAGTAGTAAAAAAAAAAGAAGTAAAAGAGAATTCTATAACAAGTTAAAAGACGTCAGCTTAAATAAAAAAAAACAGTTAACAGTTTGACGTTTAAAATACTAGAGAGAAGCAGATTAAACTGATTTTTAATCTGTTATTTAAATAACAGCAAGAAGTTGTAACTTTTTTTAATAGGTTTTTAATAAATAACAGTTTCTATTATTTGGGATTAGATCGAGAAGCTGTATTGGAACAAAATTTGCAATAATGCAAAAAAAAATATTTTTGAGTTTTAGAGACATTTTGCTGGTTATCACAGTTTCCACACTTATGTGTTTTATGAGCTACGAACTTGTCTTAAATTCCGAAATCTAGAAATGCCTTATCCAGGAAATTGTCGAAACTTTTGATTCCTGTGATGGTCAAATTACATACGAGATATTAATAGGAATGAAGTACTAAAATCTGGTTTTAACTGAATCTCTGCGGAAATGGCTTATTTCAGCTGCTTTATGCAGGACTTGTAGCAAGGAGTATACCATCAACCCTGAATTACCAGAAGAGAATCCTGTGAAAATTGGTGTAGGTAAAACTCTTGTTCTACCCATTTTTGCTATCCACAGAGATAAGAAATATTATCAAGATCCTGAAAAATCTGATCCTGAAAGATTCAGTGACGAGAATAAATCAAAAATTGTACCTTAAACGTTTCAATCATTTGGGACTGGCTTAAACACGGAATTGTCCGTCCAGATATGATCCATATTTTACTCGAAGGCCGTAAACACGGTTTAAAACACGACGACAATCCACAAACTCACGATACAGGTTATGCAACAATTGAGGAGTCAGAAGTGGGATTACCTGGAAAAGCTAAAAAGGAAATCACCGAAGACGACATAACATCTCAAGCTCCTGTTTTTATTTTTGCCGGTTATGACACAGTTTCCACTCTTATGTGTTTTATGAGTTATGAACTCGCCCTAAATCCCGAAATTCAAAAACGCCTCATCCAGGAAATTGACGAGACTTTTGATTCCTGTGAGGGTCAAGTCACATACGATGCATTAATGGGAATGAAGTACTTGGATATGGTTTTGAGTGAAGCTCTACGAAAGTGGCCTATTGCATCCGCTTTAGCCAGGACTTGTACCAAGGAATATACCATCAAACCTGAATTACCAGGAGAGAACCCTGTGAAAATCGATGTAGGTACAACACTTGTTGTACCGATTTTTGCAATCCACAGAGATGAGAAATATTATCCAGATCCTGAAAAATTTGATCCTGAAAGATTCAGTGACGAGAATAAATCAAAAATTGTACCATACACGTTTCTACCATTTGGGACTGGACCGAGAAGTTGTATCAGAACAAGATTTGCAATTATGGAAACGAAAGTTTTATTTTTTGAGTTTTTGAGACATTTTGAGATTGAAATAGTTGAGAAAACTGCAATTCCGGTTTGGTTTATACCACAGCAGATCACAATGATGTCAGCTCATGGATTTTGGTTAGGGATCAGGAGAAGGGTTAATAAATCTGGTTGAAAAAAAGTGTCTTATTTGAGTTTAATTCCGTTCCAACATACTCTCATAGCAAACTGCGAGGTTTTCTTTAATCTAATTAGTAGAATGTAGATGTTTTCACGCCACTCAGCTATTGCCTCGAAATATAAACTTAATCCGATCTAAATAATTAAAGAAAAACTATTTTTAGATGTGATAAACTCAATTAAGCTCCTGAAACTTTCAAAATAAAACGAAAAACTTTCAGACATTAATTGTAGCGAAAAGTTTCTGGTTTCAGTTCATTAATTACTTCAATTAGCTCTATTTTACATTTCCTTGAATAAAGTTCTAAAACTGGCTTTTCTCTATTAAATATATTGCTGCAGTTTGTAACTTTTCTCTGTTTAATTATTCTGATACAAATATTCCTTTTGGAAACTAACTTTCACAGATAATGGCTAGCTATCAAAACGTAATTTTATATTTGTCATGTTGGCAGCTTGAAATCAGTAATTTTTTAATTTTGTTATTTTGGTTACGTAATAAATGCTACCAACGTCAAAACGAAAAGAAATTCACGCACTAATTGTGTACTCTCTATTTCAATTAGAACCTTTCACACTCTGAAATTGTCATCCTGAAAATCTTGAAATTTTAAGTAATTATATCTCTTTCTGTTTTAACAGTTTGACATGCGTAATAGTAGAGAGACAGACTAGTAATGGGCTGTTAATTTTTATCTGTTATTGTAAAATAACAGCAACAAGTAGTAACGGTTATTAACAGATAACAGTTATTTTTAGTCTAAACTGTTATTTCAAATAAATATTATAAAAGCGGTAACATAACAAAGCTAATTAAACACATTTATATTTAATAATAATAACAATGAAGATAAAAGTAGAAAAATAATTAAAAAACACTTAAATTATAGACGATCACTATTCGTTTTCGAGCATGAGCACTATTTTCAAAATAACACCTAAAAAATAATATGTTAATTCAATATTTCTCTGTTTTAGTCCTCTATCTTTCTAATGTTTTTGTATTTTATAAATATAAATAAAACTAATTACAGGTAAAACAAGTAAAAAAGCTAAAAGCTAAGACATTTTCTCGGTTTTTTACTGAAAGAGAAGTGGAAACAGGTTTCTGTTCTATTAGAAATGGCAAAAAAAAATGATTATAGGTAACGTGAGCGTGACAAATTTTCTTGATACAGTTTTGACATAAACATAGATAAAAAAAATCTATCTATAATAATTATCTATAAAATTATTTAAAAATATAAGAAAAACATAAATAGAATAAATTAAGGAACTAACACTATCTATATAATATGAAGTAATAACAATGGTAAGGGTCTGCAATGATGTAGCGAAGGGTATCAAAATGAAATTAAATTAAAAAATTGTTTTATTTGTATTAGAAGGTACAAAACATTGTTAGATATCCGGATTAACTTCACAGAGGTTATGGATTAGCAGAGCTAGAAAAACAGCATTTAGTAGTAAAAAAAAGAAGTAAAAGAGAATTCTATAACAAGTTAAAAGACGTCAGCTTGAATAAAAAAACAGTTAACAGTTTGACGTTTGCAATATTAAAAAGAAACAGACAAAACTGATAGACTGTTATTTTTTATCTGTTATTTTAAAATAACAGTTATTTTTAGTCTAAACTGTTATTTCACATAAATATTATAAAAGCGGAAACATAACAAAGCTAATTAAACACATTTACTTTTAATAATAATAACAATAAAGATAAAAATAGATAAATAATTACAAAAACACTTAAATTATAGACGATTACTATTCGTTTTCGAGCATGAGCACTATTTTCAAATTAACAGCTAAAAAATAACAGTTTAATAGTAACAGTTATATGTAACCGTTATTTTAAAGTGACACCAACAAGTGGTTAGTGTTATTAAAAAATAACACGTAGTAGCTGTTATGAATAACAGTTTTTAGCATTACTACAACAGACTGTTACTTTATTTAAAAAATAACAGTTATTTTTAGTGTAAACTACTGTTTTAAAAATAGCTAATACTTACCTTCTTCAAGTAAATAAATAAATATTTACAAAACGAAAACAACATGAAGCTAGTTATTGTTATTAACTAATAATACTTAAGTATATTATTTAAAAAGGAAGCAATTATTGTTTATCTAAGTAAACTGTTACTTCAAATAAATATTATAAAAGCAGTCACAAAACAAAGCTAATTAAGCATATTAGTAGTTAATTAAGCACAAAAGTAGAAAAATAGTTAAAAAAAGGACTCAAATTATAAACAGTAACTTTCAAGCATGAGAAACAGTTTTTCTAAATAACGATAACGTTTAAAAAATAGCAGTTAAAAAATAACGGTTGAAGTATAACAGTTTTAAAATAACAGCTATTTTTAACTGTTATTTTAAAATAACAGTAAAAGGTAGTCCCCGTTTTAGGAAAATAATAAGTTTTTTAAAATTTAGTTAAAACCAGATTAGGACACAAGCAAAATGTAACAAATTTACAAGAACATTAACGACCTTGTGATCGTCCTGTGTCCTTGAATTTTGTTAATCTGTTTTCAGATAATCGAAACAATACGAATTCTATTTGATCTCTAGGAACTTATCTATTGTAAATAAAAATATTTAATTAATATTATTTGAAAATAGTCTCTCAGTGATTAGAGTAACTTTATTTTTATGTCGTCTAGTGTAGAATTTCTTTATCAAAATTTGTTAAAACGGTATAAAAAAAATTTGTCGCGCTCACGTTTCATATAATAAACTATTCTTTTATCATTTCAAACAGAAAAAAAAATTGTGTAAGAAAAAATACAGAGAAAATGTGGTGGTTTTTAGCGTTTTTACTTGTTTTACATATAATTTGGATTATTTATATCTATAGAAGACAGAAATATTGGGAAGATAGAGGAATTAAACAAAAAAATATTAAAATACAATTTCCTGAAAATTGGCTTCAGTCTAAATACGGTGTTTCTTTCCCAGAATTTACCGTGAAATTCTACCAATTATTTCCAACAAAAAGGTAAAAAAACTATTTCTTGTCATCAACTAAAAATAAATAAATAAAATTATTGTTAAATTTAAAAGCCTTCTGTATTAAAAGACCTACCGGAAAATTTCTGGTGGAGCTCCTGAGTTCAACTCTTTCTTATTTTTTTAAGCGCTTCAAGAGCCTAAACTATCATTGTCTCGTTTCTAAGACTTTCTATGTTTTATTGTTTTGTCTACTTTTGTGACGTCACGCTTGAACTAACGCTCAATTTTTGCAGATACGTGGGTTTTCATAGTTTTTTCAGTCCCAGTCTGTTCATCCGTGACCTCGACCTAATCAAACAATTATTTGTAAAAGACTTTGAATATTTCACTGACCACCAACACTTCATTTCTGAAGAAATAGAACCTTTGTGGAGCCAAAACCTCTTCTCTCTCAGAGGCAAAAAATGGCGCGAAATTCGAACAACTCTCAGCCCGACATTTACCAGTAGCAAAATGAAGTACCTCTTTACTTTGGTACGGAAAAATGGCGAACAATTCGTTAAATATTTCCTCGAGAAAAACACAAATTTTGAAATTATTGAAATGAAAGATGTTTTTACACGATTCACTTGTGACGTCATAGCAAGTAGTGCATTTGGTGTTGAAAATGATTCGTTGAGAGAACCGGAAAACGAGTTTTATTTACACAGCAAAGAAGCAACGGATTTTACCGGATTTAAAAGAACTATTCAAAGCGCTGTGTATTTCCTCTCACCAATAATTGCAAAAGTACTTACCTCTGCGTAATTCTGTTAAAATAATTCTGTTTTTTTCAGTTATTAAACGTGACTCTGTTTCCGAAAAAAGGGACCCGATTTTTTGATAATTTAGTCAAGAGTAATATCCAGAGTCGGCTTAAACACGGAATTGTCCGTCCAGATATGATTCATATTTTACTCGAAGGCCGTAAACACGGTTTAAAACACGACGACAATCCACAAACTCACGATACAGGTTATGCAACAATTGAGGAGTCAGAAGTGGGATTACCTGGAAAAGCCAAAAAGGAAATCACCGACGACGACATAACATCTCAAGCTCTTGTTTTTATTTTTGCCGGTTATGACGTTGTTTCCACTCTGATGTGTTTCATGAGTTACGAACTCGCCCTAAATCCCGAAATACAGAAACGCCTAATCCAGGAAATCGACGAAACTTTTGATTCCTGTGACGGTCAAGTCACATACGAGGCATTAATGGAAATGAAGTACCTGGATATGGTTTTGAGTGAAGCTCTACGAAAGTGGCCTATTGCATCCGCTTTAGCCAGGACTTGTACCAAGGAGTATAGCATCAAGCCTGAATTACCAGAAGAGAACCCTGTTAGAATCGATGTAGGTACAACACTTGTTGTACCGATTTTTGCAATCCACAGAGATGAGAAATATTACCCAGATCCTGAAAAATTTGATCCTGAGAGATTCAGTGATGAGAATAAATCAAAAATTGCCCCGTATTCGTTTTTGGCGTTTGGAACTGGACCAAGGAGCTGTATTGGGACAAGATTTGCAATTATGGAAACAAAGGTTTTGTTTTTTGAGTTTTTAAGTCATTTTGAATTTGAGAGAGTTGCGAAGACTCCAGTTCCGGTTAGGTTTATACCACAGGATATTAATATGACGTCTGCTGATGGGTTCTGGTTAGGGGTTAGAAGAAGGGTTAAGGTTTAAAAGAAATAAGTGTATCAAATAGTGAGTGAAAATAAATCTACTCAGAAAAAATTGTTTTATTTTAAATTTTCCATTTTTATTTAAATTTTGGCATTTTTTTGTTTACTTTTTAACTGATTACACGATTTAATATAAGAAAACTGTATTTGTCTAGACAGCTAACAAGTAAGAAGCTTCAAATTCCATATTACACTCAAGGACACTTGTCATGAACAGTCGTTAATAATTAAAATCTTCCGAAAACAGTTTAGTTAATCAAAGAACCCTTTTCCTTGTAACCTTCCCTTTTCTTTGATAATTTACTTTTAGACTTTATCTTTCTCAATTTTAATCATCGTCCCTTACCCACCTTTTCACCACCGAACAAAATAATTCATCCCAGATCCTTCATAGGTAAAAATGGTGGATGCGCCGGGTAATTCAGTTTTACCCCCATCGTCCATCCCCTATAATCGGTCCTGCCGTTTACCATCCCCTCGGGCATTGAAAGTTTGATAAAAGCAAAGCCCAGTTTCGATCGAGCTTCCCGAATTGCGCGTACAAAATGCGCACCACGATCCCAAAGCTCTGCCCGGCACCTCAATGTTTACAGACTTAATCGGTTTATTGCCGTATTTTATTGTTTTATCGACGCTGAGAAGATGGTGTCGATACCTCTAAACAACCACTAAGAGTTAGGACGATGCGTAAACATCACACGATATCATAATGTGAGTAATTGAGAAATTTATTACAACAAGGAGATATTCGAAGCAAGATTTTAGGTTTTGGACGGTTTTGACCACGTTGCTCTTGGTCGCTTGGTCACAACAATGTAAAAAAACTGAATTTCGGTGCTTGAATGGGGAGTGCATCGGGGGAAATAAACTGTGTAATGGGGTGCAAGACTGTGCCGACGGAAGTGATGAAATACCTAACTGTACACGTAAGTAATTATTTTTATATAATTTTTTTAATGAGTTATGAGCTAATTTCAAGTTGAAGTATCAAAAATTTTGACATCAACTAATAACAACCCAGAATTTTTTTATTTTTTTTTTATATAAAATAGACTTACTCCCAGTATTAACTCGACTTGAAATTAGCTCAATACTGTGCAAATAAGTCGTGTATATATCACAAGACTCAGCTCCTAACGCTGCCTCGATTTGAACAAAATTAAGTAAATATTGGCTGTTTTTAAATTAAAACAAAGTATGTGTAATAGAATCAGAATAAAATCAGAACAAATCAAAATTAGAATAGAACAGAATCAGACTAAAATAGAACGGAATCAGACTAGAATTAGAGTAAAAGAGAATAGAATCAGACTGAAATAGAATAGAATTAGCCAAGAAAAACTAGAATAGAATCAGAATCGAATAGAGTGAAAATTGAGAACAGAGAATAGACTACCTCTCGGTATTAACTCACCTTGAAATTAGCCCAATAAAAAAATCGTATGCACCACAACACTCGGCTCCTAACGTAGCCTTGATTCGAACAAAATTAAGTAAATATTGACCGTTTTTTTAAATTAAAATTTGTGAAACACCTGTGTGGGTTTTTCCCACTGGAAAAAAATTGAAGAATGTAGCGTATAATCCTGGAAATTTCTGGAGTCCTGGATTTACATAAATCATGTTAATTGTCAAAAGTTTGAACTAAAGTAAGTCACAAAAACGGTTCGAGCGTGAAGTTATCTCTAGGAGAGTGTCACTTCACTTCATAAATTTTTAAAATTATGTGAAATATTTGTTTTAAAAAAGAGAGAAATGCGTTTTACCTGGTTTTTTTAACAAGAGTAGATAGTAATCGAATTTTTAAACAAATAATTTATTTAACAACAAATTAATTTACACAGATAACACACTTGTACCTCTTTAAATAATCGCTAATTGTTCGTTAGAGCTTGTTAGAGTAGATAAATTGTAATAAAACTTAAGAAAATATTTTACCAAATCATATGAAATTAAATAAGTGTTTTTGGTAAAAGTGATTACGATTTTAAAGTGCAAATTGTAAAAATAAAATGACAGACTTAACAAATATAGATATTTTAGATAATAATAGACAAAATTCGCAACGATAATAACCAATAAAACGAATTAATAATATTTTTTTAACCAGTTTACCATGTTTACTAATAAAAAATAAGAAATTTAAATTTATAAATTGTTTTAACGTTAATTTTAAAAAAATAAGATTAAAGAGAATTTCTAAATTGAGTTTTTCCAAGAAACAGTTAAACTTTTAAGTGAATAAACTTGAATTTAATCCCTTGTTATACATAATATTTCATTTTTATCCACATTTTATAACCGTTTTTTACGGAAAAACTTAGAAGCGTTATTAAATTTTTATATTTACGGAACAATTCTTACAAAACTTTCCTCTCAATTACTCTTACAATTTAACAAAGGTAATTAATTAATTGCCTCAGAAACAGGATTAAGATAATTTTAAAACATTTTTCTTATTTTATTTTTTATTAAAAAAAGCACGATTTTACTTTATCGATTTCTGAACGTAAAGCAAACGTTTGTCGTTATTTTATCAAACAAATCTTATGAAAAATACTAGCCAAATATTGAAATTTGATCAAAATTTAATAAATGTCGGGGAAAAAACTGTGTATTAAGGACCTAAATAAATATTCGGTAAACTCAAAGAAAAATTGGTTTTCTATATTTAGAAAATTGATAAATGATGTCATAACGTTGGTTATACAAAGTGCGTCATTCAAACTAAATAATTTTTCTTTCTATCTGTCATATTTTAAAAACTATAATATAAAAATTGCTTTCAGTTCTAAAAGTAGTCTTTCGACTTGTTTGGTACGCAATAAAAATCAAAATTCTTTCTTTATGTTATTTAATTAATGCAATTTATATCGCGAACATGTAAGAACAATAGAAAAGTACAAAAATACAGATATAACCAACACTTTATCTGCTTTTGCTTCTCATATAGTTTCTATCAATCATTCTTTCTCTTATTGGTAATTTTAGATTTTTTAGAAGCTCTTTTCCTTATTTTTTAGTAATTTTGTTGTCTAGATTTGCCCCCTTTTGGACAAAATTAAGTAAATATTGACAGTTTTTTAATTAAAGCAAAATGAAATGGAAATAAAACAAAATCAAAATACATTAGAATTAGAATAGACCCAGACTAGAATAGAATGAATTACTAATAATTCTAAATTCTTTAGAAGCTCTCTTCTCTATTTTTTTTATTAATTTTGTTCTCTTAATTTGCTCTCTTTTCTCTCTCTCTTTTAAAATTAGATAATAATAGAACCTGAATAGAATCAAACTTGAATAAAGTATTGTAGAATCAAACTAAAATAGAATAAAATCAGAGTAGAATAGAATCCAATCAAAATAGATTAAAATCAGAATAGGACAGAATCTAAATAGAAGAATAGAGTTCCTCCCGGTATTAAATCAGCTTGAAATTAGCTCATTACTGTGCAAAAAAAAATTTATATGCGTCACAATACTTGGCTCTTAATGTTGCTCAGAATTCTCCCTTTCTGGACCAAATTAAGTAATTAAAACAAAATAAAATCAGAAAATAGAATCAGACTAAAACAGATTAGAAGCAGACTAGAATAGAATAGAATCAGACTAAAAGAGAATGAATTATTGATAATTCTAAATTTATTTCATTTTTCTTCTTCATTTTTTATAAATTTTGTTGTCTTGATTTGCCCATTTTTGGACAAAATTAAATAAATATTAACAGATTTTTAATTAAAACAAAATAAAATCAGAATAAGAATAAAATCAGACTAGAATAGAGAAGAGTCAGACAAAAATAGAATAGAATCAGACGAGCATAGAATAGTATTAGAGTAGAATAAAATAGAATCAAAATAGAATAAAATTAGAATATAACAAAAATAGAGTCAGAATAGAAGAAAAAAGTTTCTCGCGGTATTAACTCAACTTGAAATTAGCTCATTATTGTAAGAAAAAAAATCTTGTATGCACCACAAGTCTTGGTTTCTAATTCTGCCTCTATTTGTCCTCTTATGGACATAATTACGTAAATAATAACTGTTTTTTAACTAAAACAAAATAAGAATAAAACAAAATCAGAATTTAAGGTGAGATCAAAATGTAATTGAATCGAGCAGGCTGTGGTTATTATAGACACATCATTACAGTTACGCTAGCACAGCTTGCACTGATTCAGTTAGATTTCGATCTCAGGTTAGAATCTGAATAGAATCAAACTAGAATAGACTAGAATCAGATCAAAATAGAATGAATTAGTGATAATTCTAAAATTTTAGATACTTTTTTTTTATTTTTTAGACAAAATTAAAGAAATATTGACAGATTTTAATTAAAACAAAATAAAATTAAGCTGAAATAGATCAGAATCAGACTACAGTAGAATAGAATCAGACTAGAATAGAATAGATTTAGATTAAAATAGATTAGAAGCAGACTAGAACAGAATAGAATCAGACTAGAATAGAATAAATTATTGATATTTCTAAATTTTTTAGAAGCTTTCTTCTCTATTTTTTATTAATTTTGTTGTTTTGATTTACCCCCTTTTGGATAAAATTAAATAAATATTAAAAGTTTCTTAATTAAAACAAAATAAAATCAAAATAAAACAAAATCAGAATACAATAGAATCAGAATAAAATCAAACTAAAATAGAATAAAATTAGGCTAGAATAGAATGAATTATTGATAATTCTAAATTTTTTAGAAGCTCTTTTCTTTATTTTTTTATTAATTTCACAAAAACGGTTACCAATCAGTTATAATTTGTTTATCCTAATTGTCTTTTTCGAATTTTTATTAATGCTAATTAAGCTCGAACCGTTTCTCTAAAGTTAGACCGGAAAAAGGTCACGAACAATCCAATATTTACCAATAAATCAAAATCGATCAACTCATAAAACAATTAGTAAAAAATTCCGACATTTTAATTACCTCAATACTAAATATTATTTAATTGCTTGATGTATTTAATGATTTATCCCCCAATTTGCATATTTTGATTTTTAGCATGTAACACAACGTATTTGGGCGAAATCGGCCGCACTTATGAACTTGAAGTAAAGCGACCTACTGAATTCCAAATGCCCTTTTTATGCTACCTGAATTTCACAGCCGGTGGAGGCATACTAGGCGAACTCGTTCAGGTAATAAACTTGGTGGGGTAGATTCACTCAATGATTAAATTTAATTGGCTTCGAATGCATGAAATTTGAGGTGTATGAGTCAGAAGTGGGATAAATTTATTTAATTTGGCTTGTATTTAGCTGACTTTTGAATCGTTTGCTGTTGGAACGTTTGAATCGTTTACATCTGAAGGATGTCCGGATGGATTTATATCGATTAAAGAGGGAAATCGACCGACTTCTGGTGGAAAATGGTGTGGAAGTGCCTGGGGGTATACTGTTTATTACAGTGAAACCCCTAGTGTAAATCTTACGCTAAGGCTCGACAGGTTTCCTCAACAGGTAAACAGCAACAGATTGATTTTTATCATTTTTCTTATTTGATTTGGAATAAACGCAGTGTTAACACGAAATCTAATTTATTGCACGATTACCAACCTGTTACAGTAGATATTTTTTTTGTTTTGCGTGTTGACAGACATATTTAGTAACTTTTTATTAGTCAAGCAGAGTCAATGTAGCAGAGTTTTAGTTAACGTTATTTACGTCAGAATGTCTTTTTACTTTTTATTATTTAAAGTTGGTAGCATTTCAGTTCTTTATGTTGGTACTATCGATTTTAAAATTTACTATTTTTGGTTAGTTATTGGCTTTTCACCAAAGTTCTAATTAATGTTTCTTATTTATTTATTTATGTACGTTAGATTTAGTGTCTTTTTATTTCTTATTATTCAAAACTGGTTATATTATTTTTCTTCTGTTGGCAATATATACAATTAAGTATTTTTTCCGGTTAACACTGTTTTGGATAGCGTTTTATTTAGCTATTTAAATCAGATGTAGTGCATTTTAAGATTCAAGGTTGGTACTATTATAATTTTTTATGTTGGTAGCAAATAAAACGTCAAAAATTTAGTATTTTTTGTTGTAATGTTTGCAGCAGAGTTCTGGTTACACCTTCGAGTTCAAAATATCGTACAAATTTCTGAAATTAAGCGACGCCCGTATCCGCTACGGTAACGCAACGCAACGCTCTTACCGCGGCAAATTAAGCACAGGATCGTACTGCGATCGCTTGTTAGAAGGCTGCTCACGTCGTCCATGTCGTATCCAATCCCCTAATTATCCGGGGATTTACCCTCGAAACGTCAGTTGTCATTATCGAGTCCGTGAACGAAATGTTCCTCCAGGAAAACACGCCCTTATCGCAGTCCGACAAGCCAATTTCCACTACAAAGAACATTTACCCAAGTTTGATAACAGCGACAGAGTTTTGCGGTAACTTTATTACACTGTTGCCAACTCCTTAGAGAGTAAAAAAAAATATTTCTAGAATTTGGGACCAGTGTAATATGATGCAAGATTATATCGAGATTTTAGACGGATGGGGACCGACAGCAACAATGTTGGCACACCTGTGCAGTGGTGAGACAGTCCCGGAAATTATCAGCAGCGGACCGGAATTGTTAGTCAAGTTTCACACTTCACCCTTTGGAAACCCCTTCCATCCACTACCCTTATCGTATCTACCAGGATTCGAGCTGGAAATCGAGGTGGGAAGCACGCATATTTATGTAAACATTGTTTCACTAAAATGACATGAGGGTGGTATGCATGGGATTAGTATGACGTGACACGTGACCTAATTAAGTTGGATACACTGCAAGAACATAAAAAAATATTTTTATTATGTTACGACATAAACAAAATATAATTATTATGTATCACAACATAAAAAAAAATGAGAATCAAGATTTTGTAACACCATATCTTTAATACGGTTTTTATTATGTCACGACAAAAAAAAATTATTATGTATTACATAATATTATTACATGCTACTAATCCTACAATTATTATGTTGTATCAGACTAAAAAATCAGACGATTGTACATAATAAAGTATACTTTATTATAACGAGACATAATATTAAATTACTACATAATATTAATTGTTATAAATAAATAAAGAAACATAATAACTATTAAAATTGAAAAGTTTTATGTGTATTATGTTACAAAACATAATAACTATTCAATTTTTTTAGTTTTTTTTTCAACGCTGAAGTAATTAACATAAATATCAGAATTAATATTATTATATTTAAAATTTTACATTAATAATTTAATATTATATAGCAACATATTATTATGTTATAACGAAACATAATAACGAAACGTAATTGTCTGCATAATATTGATTAATATTTATCATCGGTTTGAAGAGTTCTGTGTGTATTATGTTACAACATAATAAGAATTCATTTTTTGTGTATTTATTATGTTTCTTTATTTCAATTTCTGTTTTAACTATCCAATCTTTATTATGTTTAAACATTATGTTGTTTCAACATAGTTCATTTCAGTAAATAATTATTATGTAACAACTTATTATTATGTCACGTAAGAAAAAATATTTCTTATTATGTTCTTGTGTACTCGTATCAAGTAAAACGATATTATGTTGATTTTAGCACAATATTATGTAATTTTATTATGTTCCAACATGATAATGTATTATGTTTGTTAAAATTAATTGTGTTTCAATTATGTAGGAGGGAAAGGATCAAAATAATGTTGAATTGCAACACAATAATAACTATCTATTAAATTTTTATTATGTTCCAGCGACATAATACACATTATTATGTATTTCAGGTGTTTTACGTGAATAAAGAATCGCCAACTTATATCGAACACGGCAAGAAATGCGAATTCCTCGTCACAACTTTTGACAATACATCTGGTCTGGTCGAAAGCCCTCTTCATTCTCTTCCACCTAACACAACCTGCCACTACCATTTCCGTGGCCATTCCAAGGAAATCATCTGGATTTCTTTTATAAAATACCACGTGACTAACGAACGTTTAACCGATTTTAACACTGGTGAGTGTGACGTCCAGTTACAAATCTGGGACGGCGATATAAAATCCTCAACTGTTCCTTTAATCGGCCAATTCTGCAAGGACGATAAGCCGAAATTATGCGATCATTCCCTTTTGAAAAACTCTTCACGTCTGACACGTCCTTGTGGCCTCTCTGAGAGTTATATCTCGTCAGGATCAGATCTAACAATTGCTCATTCGATTCGATACGGCAGTGTTTTATATCCTGTTAGTTTCGTCCTGCGGTATGAATTCGTGGATTTATCGCAGGAAGGAGTGCAAATTTCACGAAATCCCTGCGACAGGATGTTGAAAGAGTCCTCCGGGAGGTTCTTCTCTCCGAAAATTACATTTTTGTATGGACGTGGCGGCCAGGAAGATTTAACCTGTAGCTACCATTTTGAAGGAGACGATCAACAACGCCTAAAAATAACGTTCCTGAAAGCAGGATTCGGGAGTAAAGAGTGTGTTTCTGTTTATAATCCTGAAATCGGAAGATGGGTTTGTGGGATTAAATCTTATGGGAATGGTTTTGCTAATTTAAAGATTTATGAGTATCCTTGGTCCGGTGTTGAGATCCTTCGGGACTGTCTTTGTGGAAATTTCAGTGAACCTTTGTCTCTTATTACAAAAACTGGAAGAAAAGTCGTTGTAAAATTCACGATAAACAGGATGAAAATCACTGAGGACTACAAAAATTATTTTTTTGAAGCAAATTATGAATTTGTTGCTGGTCAAAGTGAAAATTGTGTGAATCCCTGGAAAAGTCGGCGTTTGAAAGGATCAAGTGGGGAAATTTCAGTACGAAATAACGGCCAGATTTTGAAACAAAACGAACAGAACTACCAACAAAACCAATCAAATGTTTATTGCTTACACCAGCCGTGGTTAATTGAACCCGAAGACTCTCTTACTAATTTCATCTACTTGAAAATCAAGGGAGTTAATAAAAGAGACTCCAGGTTATGTCCGAGTAAAAACAGGATTTTGGTGTATCCAGCTGGAAGGACTGAAGATGTCCGGATTATTTGCCCATTTTACCAGAATTTAGATGACGTAGTTGAGATGTTTTCTGAAGGCTGGAATCTCTACTCCTACAGGAAAATCCAGAACAAAAACTCGCGGAGTTTCATTATTGAGTTCCTCCAACGAGAGAGTGGGAATTTCGCTGTGACGTGGATGGAAGTCTCAAAGAATCCCGCTCTGACGTTACCGAGTACAATGCTGATGATTACTCCTCCTGACTGCCCACACAGGTAACTCGCCAGTTTAAGTAACCCGCACCCGCCAGTTTAAGTAACCCGCACCCGCCAGTTTAAGTAACCCGCACCCGCCAGTTTAAGTAACCCGCACCCGCCAGTTTAAGTAACCCGCACCCGCCAGTTTAAGTAACCCGCACCCGCCAGTTTAAGTAACCCGCACCGGCCAGTTTAAGTAACCCGCTGTTTTTTTCAGTTGTCCTGAACTGGGAGCTTGTATAAGTTCGGATTTATGGTGTGATGGTTTGCGACATTGTCCTTCGGGAAATGACGAACAGGAAGCGAATTGTTCAATCCATGCTGGATTTCCTATATCATATCTAAACTCGGTGGCCCTTTGTGCTCTAGCTCTAGTAGTTACAACTACTGTTATTATTGTAAGTTTCTATTTCTTCAAGTATTGGAGACGAGAACAAAAAAATGTTATTGTATCAGTAACTGAACATACATTTCTAGAATTTAAGAGTGGTTTGTGTTAAGAAGAGTTAAAACACTTCAAATGACTGACAATATATCTGTTGTAATAAATGTATAAAGTTTTTATGGTGAATAAATTAACAAACTGGAGTAAACATTTCTTCCCCTCCTAAACCACGGAGGATATTCTGAGCGGTTAGTTCGGCCATTGCGTTACGAGTATTCTGAGTTGCACTTCCCAAATGAGGCAGCAAAACTGAAAAACACAAAGCAAAATTCCCAGTAGGTACATTCTATCTCAGAATTATTCCTATTTAGGTCTTTGACTCACCAACATTCGGCAATTTAAGCAGCTCATGCCCTGGTGGAAGTGGTTCAGGTGTCATAACATCCAATCCTGCAGCAAAAATCTTGCCTCCTTTTAATGCCCTAATCAAAGCATCCTGATCTACAACTTCCCCACGACTGATATTAACAAAAACCGCTGTTTGTTTCATTTTGTTAAAAATCTCATCATTAAACATAGATTTCGTTTCAGAAGTCAAAGGACACGCAACAATTACAAAATCGCTTTCTTTGACTAAAGTATCAAGAGAAACGAACTGACATCCTAGTTCTTTTCCTTCCGGTTTTTCCCGATGTCCTGTATAGAGGAATTTATCAACGGAGAAGCTTTTTAATCTTTTAACAATTGTTTGTCCAATTCCACCAAGTCCGACGATACCAACCGTTGAACCGGTGATGTCCTGTCCTAACATCCACTGTAAGTTAGGTCTCCACTGATTCCTTGAAAACAATTTTTTGATTTGTTTATAAAAAGAGAAATAAAGTATCTACTGTTCTATTTTTAAGCGTCCTTCGTGGAGTCTCCTTGCTGCTCCTAAAGCTAGAAGAATAGCAGTGTCAGCAACTGCATCATCTAAAACCATTGGGGTATTTCCTAGTTTAATTCCGCGTTTTTTCAGTTCAGGAATATCAATGTGATTAGTTCCGGCCGACATGGTGCCCACTGTTTTCATTTGAGGTCCTTAAAAACAACATACAGAAACATCAAGAAGGTTCACCTACCAGCACGATCTAAAATCTCCTTATCGAGGGTTTCTTTAGTTGCCCAAAAAATTGCATCAACTCCAGAGACTTTCTCAAGAATTGATTCTCGTTTGTCGTCTTTTGTACAAATCAGGATACATCTACAACTTAAAATTTAAAGAAAAAAAAATAACAATAAAAAATAGAAGAAAGAGAACAGAAAACATTCTAAAAAAAACAAAACGTTTACGTGAAGAGCTGAAAAAAAAACAGTTGAAAAAGAAAAAAGAGCTAAGAGCAATTGCAGAGCAACAGAAAATAATCTTAGAAAAAGAAAAAAACCTTTGAAAACGCTGTTTTAAAAAAAAGACGTAAAGTAGTCAATATTTGACTTGTCGTTGTTACGTCACTGTGCTACAAACAATAGTCATAAAGATTCTAAAAACCTTCGCTGGTTATAAAACAAAAATCGAGTTAGAGTGACTCAGTTCGACTTAGTAAAACTGAATGATTATTACAGGATTATGACTGGCAATTATTCAAGTCGATAGACGTGTGTTACTGCCTTGTTTAATTAGTAAAAAATTTAAAATGTAGTACACTAGACTGCCGTTGTAGCGCTGTATTAGTCTAGAAACTTACTTGTCTCCTAATAAATCAATAGCGACTTGAGGAATTGAAGGATTCGTGAGGAGAATTTTCGGAGGATTCGTTTCGCTGAAAGGAACTTGTGGAGCATCCATTTCGGTGAAAGTAGCACGACAAACTGGTAAAATTATCTAGAACAAATTTATCTTATCAAAAAATCCATTCGAGATAAACTAAACCGCAAAACGCAAATACAATAAAAATAATTTCAGATTTGCTACTAAATTACAGTACTTCAAGGCTGCAACAAGCTGATAATGACTTGAATTAACAATAATTCAGGGCCGCCAACTGATAAATTCAAAATTGAATTAATCTAAAAAGAATTTTCGGTAAAACTGTGTCAGAAAATCGTTATCAAAATTTCCAAAAATCGTAGTGATAAATTAATGTCGTGACTGATTCATCAATCACCTTGAACTTATCAAAAATAACTTAAATGAGAATTTTTTATTAGAAATTAGTGTTTAAACTGATAATTATAAATGTTTACATAGATATAACAGTAAACTAGTACCGTTTATAGAATTTTATTGCATGTTTTCTACAATAAAAATTAGTTTAACAAGTTTTTCGAGGCTAATACTAATTTTTTAATATATTAACAACAGAATTATGCAATAGAGATATTTATTACACAAATTAAAAAACTATAAAGACAGCTTTATAAAGATGCTTGAAATGCAAATTGTTATATTATCATTTTACAAGTCTAATCTCTTAATCAGGATGTAATTGAATCTCATTGTTTTTATCAGAGAGAGATTATGTTTAATTTCCGGTTAGTTCAAGTTGAAGACTCTTATTATTTAATATTAAATTATTAAGTATCTGAAAAAATAAGAGAAGATAGGTGAGCAATGTAGGCAACCAAATATACACCAAATACCGCGTTTTTTGAATTTTAAAGTAAAACAACACAAAATTTGGTAACCAAGATTATCTTCTGTTCTAAAAACATTTTTTTTGATATTCATATAGTTATTAAAAATTATTTTACAGCCGTAGAGAGGCGGCCGTAAAAACTGAAGCACTGTAAGAACGCAAATCACAACAAACGTTTAAACAAGTAAAAACCTGACCTAACCGGACTTGACCTGACCTGACTAAACTCATTTGTATTTTATTAAAAAAAAAATTCTCATTAATTATTAAATAAATAAATACAGAAAAAAAAGATTTCTTTTAATTTTAGGAATTGAAAGCAACATTTTACTAGTTTTGTAATTCGTAGCTGTCATTTTACTAATTTCAGAAACCAAAGCGAGTTTCAATTCTAGAGATTCAAATTTAGAAATCAAATTTTACATTTTTTTACAAATTCTTGAATTGATAAATTTCAAAAAAACATGATTCCCAATTTTCCATATCGTAAGCCTTATTTTACTAATTTAAGAGCTGAAGTCAATGTTTTTTAGTAATTTTTGAAATAGGAAATATAAAAGAAAGATTTTTTAATATTTTAGCAATGTTTTACTAATTTTTAAGACTGGAAACGTAATTTTACTAAATTAAAGAAACGGAGACGGCACTTTGCTAATTTGAAAGCCGATTATTATATATTCTATTAATTTTTAAATGAATACATAGAAAAACAATATTTTTTTAATTCTTAATATGATAACGTTCCAATTGTTATTATTATATTTTAAAGGTAACGGGTTGCAGGAACAAATAAAGAAATGATTTGGCTTTAATCCGACGTTTCGACTGTTTTTTATTACTGTCTTTTTCAAGGATTTAATTATTATAACTATGACTTAAATCCTTGAAAAAGACAGTAATAAAAAACAGTCGAAACGTCGGATTAAAGTCAAATCGTTTCTTTATTTGTTCTTGCAACTTATTACCTCTAAAAGATATTTTTTTACTATTAAAAGTCGGAAGCGACATTTTATTAATTTTGAAGGCTGGAGAAATAAGTTTACTAATTTTAGAAGCCAAACACAATATATTTATCAATTTTTAAATAACTAGAGATAAAGGCGATATTGATTTTGTAATTTTAGTAGCCAAAAGTAGCATTTCAATAATTTTAAAAATTGCAGTCACTATTTTACTAATTTCAAAAGCCAGAGAGGCTTTTAATTCAATAAAGACGTAATGAATAATTTTGAAAAAACAAAAAATACATTTTTTTACAAACTTTTAAATAAAAATTTGAATTTTTCTTCAATCTCTCTATTTTACTAATTTTTAGAATGTAATTTTACAAATTTTTGAAGCCGGAGCTATTTTACTAATTTTAGAAGTAGAATATAATGTTTTGTAGTAGTTTTCAATATATACAAGTGATAAACTTTAACATAAAATATAACAAAATCCTTCAAGACTAGTTTTGTTATTAGCCACCTTTTTCTTTTCTTTTTTTTATTATTTAAAAATTACTAATTTTGTATTTATAATAATAAGTTTATTTCCAACAGGAAAACCCATTTACAGGAAATATACAATAAAAGCTAAAGTTACCAACAATAATAATAAAACATATACAAGTTTAAATACTATAATACAATACTAAAACTATTATATTAATAAAAATTAAAAAGGATCAATTGCAGAATTTAAAATCCATTTTATTGAGTCATGGTTTAGATCACAGGTACTACTCAATTTGTTACATAGCGAAGACATGAGTGAAATGGGAGACCTAGTCCCTACATTTGACCGACTAGCAGTTGCATAAAAGGTACGCGGCTGACGACAATTAAACTGCGGGACATAGAAACATAGACGACCTAAGAGATAACTGCAATCAATCCGGTTATGAGTTAAATTATAAAGAAATTTTAATGCATAGCAAATCCGTCGAGTTTCTAAGGAAGTAAAATTGATTTAATTAATAGAAGACTTTGATCAACGTCTCTTTCAGGATAGACGCCGTCCACTAAAAATAATAAGAATTTTAAAATCTTTCGTTGTATTTTTGCAATCTGTAAGATATAGGTATTGTAGATAGGATACTAAATCAACGATCCGTATTTTAATCTAGACCGTACCAAAGCGTAAAATAAAATAGTCAATGGCCGAACGTTAGAAAAATTTTTGCAGTTTCTATATATGAAACCATACAATCTATAAGCTTTGCATGTAATATCAGCAATATAGTCCTTAAAAGTAAGTTTTGCGTCGAAGATAATGCCCAGGTCTTTAACAGTAAGGGCTCGGTTTAAATCACATGATGCTATGTTGTAAGAGAATTCGATTGGATGGTGCTTTTTCGTGAAAGATATCACATTGCATTTAGACAGATTTAGTTGCAGATTATTTCTCTTACACCAGTTATACAGTGCGTCGAGATTACTTTGCAGAGTTGTACAGTCGTCGATAGAATTAATTTCCAAGTACAATTTTAAGTCGTCGACAAATAACAACCTATGACAAGAGTTCAACGAAAGAGTAATATCGTTTATGAAAAGAAGAAACAGAAGGGGACCAAGATTTGACCCTTGTAGGACCTCAAAAGTTGGAGTGTACATATCAGACAGGTAATTGCGATATTTAACCTGTTGTTTCCTGTCGAAAAGATATGATTGCATTAACGAAAGCAAAGAACCAGAAAAACCGAAGCTATCAAGATTATTCAAAAGTATATGATGATCCATTTTTGGAAATCCTTTCTGGAAATCCGTATAAATGGCGTCTACTTGTTTTCGTTTGTCAAGAGCATCTGCAATGTACTGTGTAAAACAGGCTAAATTTGTAATCGTGGATTGGTTTTTCATGAAGCCATGCTGACAGGGAGAGATGTCATTATTAACGCAAGAATAAATATGAGTGTAAATAATCGATTCAAATACTTTTGAAGGATTACACAAAATAGAAATAGGTCGATAGTTCTGTATTACGTTAGGATTACCATTTTTGAGTATTGGGCAAACTTGCGCCACCTTCCAAATTGTAGGAAAAGTAGAAGATTTCAGTATTAATTTGAAAATATGACAAAGAGGTTTTGCAAAACGTACGCACAGTCCTTAAGTAAAAAAACCGGGAATACCATCACAGCCCGATGTTAAGGTAGCTTATACATGTTTCAGTTACAATTTCACTTTCGGGTATACTTCTGATGTTTATTGTTTCGAGAAACTTGTCGCCAAGAACATTGGAATGATTAGAACATAAACTTGGTATATATACGCTCTTAAAAAATTCAGCAAAGAGATTCACTATACTACTGGGGTTGGAAACTGCTTCCCCATTTACCAACATGGTGCCTGGGATGCGAGACTTGTTCTTCTTTGACCGAACAAATGTCCTAAACTTTTTCGGATCTTGAGAGATAGTTGATTCCATTGAAGAAATATAATTAGAATATGCTTTTTCAATAAGTTGCTTGGTTCTTGATCGCAAAATTTTAAATTGTTTATACGAATTCTAACAATAAAATTTACGAAATCTTTTTAATAAAGCCGTCTTTATGCGAAGACATTTGATGATTTCCATATCGTACCAAAGAGGAAAAATAGAATTTTTCTTATTTCTAAGAGATATTTTTGAAACACACAGATCGAAAACTTGCTGTAGGGTGCTGTACAAAATATCGCAGAATAAGCTTACGTCGTTTGCTTTTTCCAAATCTGACCAGTCAATGTTGAGTAATAGTTCATATAGACGAGGAAAGTCTGCCTTTTTGAAATTATAGGAAATTACCTTGTTATTAAAAGAAAACGTATCTGGTTTATGGGACTGAGCTATATTCGTTAATACAGATTCAATACTTCATTTCTAAAGCGATTTTGAACCGTTTAAAGCTAAAATAACGTTTTTATAACTTTTTATTAGCTTTTATAAACAAAACTAATTTTTGTTGTTTCAATTTATTTTGTAACACCCGATATATATTTTTTAAAGAACAATAAACGTCTCAATAATTGTAATTAACGGCTTAATCATAAAACAATATAATGTACGTGCAAAAAAATAAAAAATTAGGTGGGTTCAACTCAAGTTTAGAAGCCAGAAGCAATTTTGGTGCTCTCTAGGTCCTAATCGGTGTATCTACCTTAAAAATGCTATATTTTCCCAACAAAAATTCGTTTTGTACAAAATTATAATTAAAAAATATAATAGAGATTAATTAGATGTAGGTAGACACTTCCTTAATTATATAAACATGTTTTAATTTGTAAATATTTTTTTCTTTTACTGTTATTTATCCTTGTTGTTGTTTAACACTGTTGACATTTTTTTAATTTCTATTTGCCGACCTTTACTATTTCGACAGTTTATTTTGAAACTGTGAATTTTACTAAATTAAGTATTTACAAACAAATAAAAAAGAAATAAAAATAAAATAACGTTTATCGACTTAATTCCGTCTTTTTAATTATTTTTAAGCAAAAATTAGTTCGTTTAGATGAAGGTCAAAAATATTAATTACTTCACAAGACTATGTCAGAGTACTTTCACGCAAGATTACCGGATTTGTCACATCTTAAACACGTGTTGTATGCAATTATCACTCAAGCGAATAATTTAATTTACTCATCTCTGACTCGAAACATGACCAAATAAGCAATTACTGCTACTAAACACGACCAAAACAAACAAAACTAAGTACTAAGCAATAAAAAAAACGATTTTATTTGGGACGCTCCGTATTAGGATCATCCAAAAGAAGCAAAAGAGATTTGTTTTAAACCACATAAATAACGGGTAAAAGCAGAAATAAAAGCAGAAAAAGTGTTGGTTATATCTGGATTTTTGTACTTATCTATTATATGTAATTTCTATTCTATAACTTATTGGTTATGGTTTTTTAAAATATGAGATATAATTTTTTTTTTTGGCCAGTTAAAGGGTAGAAGAACAGTGAGGTTTTAAAAAAGAAGTGATTATTCACTGCTTTTTATTTTTTTTTTTAAACAGAAATTTGATTTTTTTTTATTGTTAAAAATCAATTGTTTTAATTAGGGCCGGGTGTGGCACAGGTGAATACCACCTCGATAATAATAATGATAATGATATCGATGGGTAGTTTCGGCAGGTTGTGTTTGCACGCCTGTTTACCGGTACAGGTGGACTGTTATAAAGTTGGACAGGTGCGATACATCTGCCAAAGCTGTTGTTACCATCTGCTTCCTTCATAAGTCGATCATTGAGCCCACCTGGAAAATGAATCTAATCAGGAAAATGGGAAAATCGATTTAAACTGTACTCTAAGTGATAAAACGAGAGAGATCTCGAGGCGGATGTGAGATGGAATTTGATTATTACGCGATATGGCAGTACTGTTAGCTCAAGGTCGTTTGTATTGGCTTTTTGTTTAAAACACATTAGCCTTTCAAGTTAATTAGTTGTTTTGCGAATAAACACGTGGGACAAATGGTAATTTGACAGCATGACCAGCTTTGGAAATTTTCTACCACCTGTGGATGATGGCACGGATGGCAAATGCTTAATTATAGCGTACAACAAATGCTCTAACGATCCTTTTTTAGGATAATGGACGATCTTCAAATTTAACTAAACCGAATTCCAATTTTCAAGTTTTAATTCAAATTTACAAAATAAAATTCGATTGAAGCATTTTTTGAAATATCTATAGAGCGAGCAAAAAAATTTTCAATTTAGGTTTGAAAAATGTCAAAATCTGGATCAATTCTCTGTCTTTTTCTTCTAATATTAGTTTTTTTTATTTGGTTGTGTTAGTATTATTTATTTACTTTTCTCTAATTTGTTTTTAGTCTCTCTCAGCACTAATATTTTTTTTCTATTTCTTCGGCTCTTTTTATTCAAGTTCTCAATGATGTACCCTAATCTCAATTTTCCGGATTACTTTACAAAAAAAAAACACAAAAAAAATGTTTTGAATGAAAAGAAAAAAACTTGTTATGAAATATAGAATGAATAAATTTTATGCAACAAAATCATTTGCATTTCACCTTAAAACAGCATGAAACAAATGAAAGTGTGTGTGATTGCTAAGAGTGAAAATTCTTGGCAAGAATTTTTTGAAAATCCTGTT
This sequence comes from Tribolium confusum, assembly GCA_029207805.1. Classification (NCBI taxonomy): domain Eukaryota; kingdom Metazoa; phylum Arthropoda; class Insecta; order Coleoptera; family Tenebrionidae; genus Tribolium; species Tribolium confusum. The sequence continues at coordinate 1,271,291 of JALGAY010000007.1, read as the reverse complement.
CCAAATGTCACAAGAAACAAATCTTTGAAACGTATAACAAGGTGTCTTAGCAAAATCCTGATTTACTAACAAAACCTGTCATTTCGTTTCAAATCCTGTCCGAAATATTTTTTTTAGATAATAGAATATCTCTGTAGAATATCTTAGAATGTTCAGAATAACGTTAATTTGATAATACAGTAGAGAGGAATACTCCAGAGTATTTTAGAAAGTTGGAAAAGCTTTGATTCATCAAAAAACATGTAAAATTGGTTTGTTATCGCCTCATAGAATATTCTAGAATGTTCAGAATAACGTAATTTGATAATACAGTACAAAGAAATATTCTAGAATGTTTTGAATAACGCAAATATATTTTAGAAGGTTAGAAAAACCCCATTCTATCAGAAAAAATGGGAAATTAGTTTATTATCGCCTCATAGAATGTGCTAGAATGTTCAGAATAACGAATATTTGATAGCACAGTTTAGAAGAATATTCTAGAATGTTCTGAATAACGTCAATTTGATAATGTAGTATAGAGGAATATTCTAGAAAGTTCGAAAAGCCTTAATTCATTAAAAAACGTATAAAATTGGTAATAAATAATAAATAAATAAATAAATAAGCGATAACAAGCTTCAAAGAATATTCTAGAATGTTCAGAATAACGTAAATTAATAATACAGTACAGAAAAATATTCTAGAATGTTTTGAATAACATAAATATATTTTAGAAGGTTGGAAAAGTCTTAATTTATCTGAAAAAATATGAAATTAGTTTATTATCCCCTTATAGAATGTCCTAGAATGTTTAGAATAACGTAAATTTGATAGATAGTGCAAGACAGAGACAGGAAAATATTTTAGAATATTTCGAATAACATAAATATATTTCAGAAGGTTAGAAAAGCCTCAATTTATCAGAAAATGTAAAATTGATTTGTTCTCTCTATAAAATATCTTAGAATGTTTAAAAAAACGTAAATTTGATAGCGCAGTACAGAAGGATATTCTAGAATGTTCAAAATAATGTCAATTTGATTGTAAGAGGAATATTCTAGAATATTTTAGAAAGTTGGAAAAGCTTTAATTCATCAAAAAACTTGTAAAATTCGTTTGTTTTCGCCTCATATAATATTCTAGAATGTTCAGAATAACATAGATTTAATAGTGAGATATAGAAGAATATTCCAGAATGTTACAGATAACAGAAAAATATTTTAGAAGGTTAGAAACGTCCCAATCTAGCAGATAATGTGAAACTGTCTTATTACATTGCTTTGTAAAATATCCTAGAATGTTCAGAATAACGTAAATTAGATAGTGCAGCACAGAAAAGTAAATTCTAGAATGTTTAGAATAACGTAAATCTACGTTAGATGGTTAGAAAAGCCCCAACTTATTATATAGTTTAAAATTGTTTTATTATCGCTTTATAGAATGTTTAAAATGACGTAAATTTACTAGTGCGGAACAAAAGAATGTTCTATGATGTTTCTGGCAATGTAAATATATTTTAGAAGGTTGGAAAAGCTTTAATTTATCAGAAAAAATGTGAAATTAGTTTGTTGTTACTTCATAGAATCTCCTAGAATGTTCAGAATGACATAAATTTGCTTGTGTGGTACAAAAGAATACTCTACAATTTTTCGGATAACGTAAATATATTTTAGAAGCTCTAATTTATCAGGAAATTTGAAATTTCTGTATTATACTACTTTATAGAATATCCTAGAATGTTCAGAATAATGTAAATTTGATAATCGGGTATAAGAGAATATTCTAGAATGTTTCTCATAACGTAAATAGACAATATTTCAGAAGGTTGGAAAAGCTCCAAATTTATAAAAAAATGTGAAATTGTTTTGTTATCGCTCTATAAAATATCCTAGAATGTTTAGAATAACATAGATTTAATAGTGAGATATAGAAGATTATTCTAGAATGTTTCAGATAGCGGAAAAATATCTTAGAATGTTGGAAAAGCCTCAATCTATCAGAGAATGTGAAATTGTCTTATTATATTGCTTTGTAAAATATCCTAGAATGTTCAAAATAACGTAATTTGATAGCGCAGTACAGAAGAATAAATTCTAGAATGTTTAGGATAACATAAATATATCTAGAAAGTTAGAAAAGTTTCAATTTATCAGAAAGTTTGAAATTATTTTATTTTCGCTTTATAGAATATCCTAGAATGTTCAGAATAACGTAAATTTTCTAGTGCGGTACAGAAGAATGTTCTAGAATGTTTTGGATAACGTAAATATATTTTATAAAGTTGGAAAAGCCTTAATTTATTAGAAAAATTGTAAAATTGGTTTGTTATTGCTTCATAAAATATCCTAGAATTTTCAGAATGACGTAAATTTGCTATTGAGGTACAGGAAGATGTTCTAGAATGTTTCAGACAATGTAAATATATCTTGGCAAGAATTTTTCGAAAATCCTGTTCCAAACGTCACAAGAAACAAATCTTTGAAGCGTATAACAGGTGTCTTAGCAAAATCCTGATTTACTAACAAAACCTGTCATTTCGTTTCAAATCGTGTCCGAAATATTTTTTTTCTGATGTTCGTTAATTAAAATATCTGGAATAGTTTTCCAATGCCAAACAAGATAATTAGCTCGCTTTTCTTATTGGAATCGGAGTGTGTGGGTTCGCTTTTCTGCCGTTTTTGGCATGAATTCTTGTCCGTATTTGGAATGTCGCTGGATGATTCCGCTCTTTGCAGGTGGTGTGCCGAAGTAGTCGGCGCTGGCGGCTGCTGCAGATCAACATCTGGCGCCAGGCAGCCGCGCGCTTATATGGTCAGGCGGCCAACTTCTGCCTACCGGTTATCCTCAACGAGGCTCCCACGGCCCACACTGTACTTTGCACAATCTGGGTTCAGGACGCCCCTGGACATGGACACTAACCCCAACATGGATTTATTATCGGACAAGAGAGAAAAAATACCGGCATAAATGAGTCTATTGTACAAGTTGGAAAAGAAAGAATGACATTCATGTTCTAACTCAAGCATTTAAAGATTTTTTTCAAAATTTTCAATCGACAGATTATTAAAAAAATTATAAACTTCTGTTAATGTGTCATTCTTTTTTACAGTGACTATACCTGATATCTCATGTGCGAGATACATACTACTAATATCCCTAGAAATCAATTTATTGTACAATCTGCACAGGAAAGAATGACACTCTTATTGTAAGTCTTCTCTAGGATTTTAAATATTTTTTTTTTAATTTAAAATCTCCGCATTATTAAAGAATTAAAACCCAAATTTTAGTTTAGATGTCATTCTTTTTTACTCTGACTGTACTACTATCATATACATATTTTAAGTCAAAAACAATTTTAGATAAGTAGATATTAGAAAAATAAAAAAAATGTTTGTTTTTCATTAAGCAAAATTTGTGTTCTTAACTAACTCCTGTCGGCAACTGCTCACCAAATCCACCAAATTTAAAATAGCACAAACAGCTTACGGATTACTCCAAATAGATGACGCTTTATCAGTATTAATAAAAACAGATAGCGCACTGGATGCTTGCCATCTGTGACATAATACGGAAATATGTAACTCTTCCCCTCTCAATTTATTATTCAGTCCCTCTTTTCCGTCATTAATCATCACGTAAAAAAACCCAAACCAACAATGAAATGTCCCCAAGTGGTAAAAATCTGAGAAACACATTTCGTGTTGTAGCTATTTGGATAATCCAAAATTGAGCCGAGTCATTTCAAACCATTTAAGGCTTCTTCATGTGATAATGAAGGTGAAGGCTTTTACCTGCCTGATTCTTTAGAAAAGAGGGTGTCTTACAATAGCACTTGACTCTAGTGAATAGTAGATTTTGAGTTAAATTGTAAAGCTAACAAAAATATCCTTCAGAAAAATTATAGAAATTAGGAATCATTCTAGATACTATGGAGGAACAACAAGACATTTTTTTAATAAACTGAAGCTTCTAGAATCTTCTAAAATATATTTACGTTACATTTCCTAATGAATTAGAGCTTTTATAAACCTCTAAAATATATATACGTTGTCCGATAGATTCTAGAACATTCTTCTAGACCGCACTAGCAAATTTACCTTATTCTGAACATTCTAGGACATTCTAGGTAGCTATAACAAAACAATTTTACATTTTCTGATAAATTAAGGCTCTTCTAACCTTTTAAAATATATTTACATTGTCTGAAACATTCTAGAACATCTTTCTGTACCTCAATAGCAAATTTACGTCATTCTGAAAATTCTAGGACATTTTATGAAGCAATAACAAACCATTTTTACAATTTTTCTAATAAATTAAGGCTTTTCCAACTCTATAAAATATATTTACGTTATCCAAAACATTCTAGAACATTCTTCTGTGTCGCACTAGAAAATTTACGTTATTTTGAACATTCTAGGATATTCTATAAAGCAAAAATAAAATAATTTTAAACTTTCTGATAAATTGGAGCTTTTCTAACTTTCTAGATATATTTATGTTATCCTAAACATTCTAGAATTTATTCTTCTGTACTGCGCTATCAAATTACGTTATTTTGAACATTCTAGGATCTTTTACAAAGCAATATAATAAGACAATTTCACATTCTCTGATAGATTGAGGCTTTTCCAACATTCTAAAATATTTTTCCGCTATCTGAAACATTCTAGAATATTCTTCTATATCTCACTATTAAATCTATGTTATTCTAAACATTCTAGGATATTTTATAGAGCGATAACAAAACAATTTCACATTTTTTTATAAATTTGGAGCTTTTCCAACCTTTTGAAATATTGTCTATTTACGTTATGAGAAACATTCTAGAATATTCTCTTATACCCGATTATCAAATTTACATTATTCTGAACATTCTAGGATATTCTATAAAGTAGTATAATACAGAAATTTCAAATTTCCTGATAAATTAGAGCTTCTAAAATATATTTACGTTATCCGAAAAATTGTAGAGTATTCTTTAGTACCACACAAGCGAATTGATGTCATTCTGAACATTCTAGGAGATTCTATGAAGTAACAACAAACCAATTTCACATTTTTTCTGATAAATTAAAGCTTTTCCAACCTTCTAAAATATATTTACATTGCCAGAAACATCAAAGAACATTCTTTTGTTCCGCACTAGTAAATTTACGTCATTTTGAACATTCTATGAAGCGATAATAAAACAATTTTAAACTATATAATAAGTTGGGGCTTTTCTAACCATCTAAGGTAGATTTACGTTATTCTAAACATTCTAGAATTTACTTTTCAGTGCTGCACTATCTAATTTACGTTATTCTGAACATTCTAGGATATTTTACAAAGCAATGTAATAAGACAGTTTCACATTATCTGCTAGATTGGGACGTTTCTAACCTTCTAAAATATTTTTCTGTTATCTGAAACATTCTAGAATATTCTTCTATATCTCACTATTAAATCTATGTTATTCTGAACATTCTAGAATATTATATGAGGCGAAAACAAACTAATTTTACAAGTTTTTTGATGAATTAAAGCTTTTCCAACTTTCTAAAATATTCTAGAATATTCCTCTTACAATCAAATTGACGTTATTCTGAACATTCTAGAATACCCTTCTGTACTGCGCTATCAAATTTACATTATTCTGAACATTCTAGGACATTCTATAAAGCAATAACAAAACGCTTTAATATTTTTTTTAATAAATTGTAGTTGTTCCAACCTTCTACAATATATTTGCGTTATCCAAAACATTCTAAGATATTTTTCTGTACCGCAATATCAAATTTACTTTGTTCTGAACATTCTAAGATATTCTATAGAGAGAGCAAAAAAATTTACATTTTCTGATAAATTGAGCTTCTTCTAACCTTTTAAAATATATTTATGTTATTCGAAACATTCTAGAATATTTTCCTATCTTGCGCTATCAAATTTACGTTATTCTGAACATTCTAAAATATTCTAGAAGGCAATAATAAACTTAATTCACATTTTTTCTGAAAAATTAAGGCTTTTCCAACCTTCTAAAATATATTTACGTTATTCAAAACATTCTAGAATATTTCTCTCCAATGTATTATCAATTTACGATATTCTGAACATTCTAGCATATCCTTCTAAACTGTGCTATCAAATTTACGTTATTCTAAACATTCTAGGACATTTTATAAGAAGACAATAAACTAATTTCATATTTTTTCAGATAAATTAAAGCTTTTCCAACCTTCTAAAATATATTTATGTTATTCAAAACATTCTAGAATATTTTTCTGTACTGTATTATCAATTTACGTTATTCTGAACATTCTAGAATATTTTTTGAAGCGATAACAAACCAATTTTATATGTTTTTTGATGAATAAGGCTTTTCCAACTTTCTAGAATATTCTAGAATATTCCTCTATGCTGCATTATCAAATTGACGTTATTCTAAACATTCTAGAATATCCTTCTAAACTGTGCTATTAAATATTCGTTATTCTGAACATTCTAGGACATTCTATGAGGCGATAATAAACTAATGTCACATTTTTTCTGATAGAATGGGGTTTTTCTAACCTTCTAAAATATATTTGCGTTATTCAAAACATTCTAGAATATTCTATGAAGCAATAACAAACTAATTTTACATGTTTTCTGATAAATTAGGGCTTTTCCAGGCTTCTAAAATATATTTACGTTATTGAAAACATTCTAGAATACTTCTCTCTACTGTATTATCAATTTACGTTATTCTGAACATTCTTAAATATTCTGTGAAATCATCATAACAAAACAATTTTACATTTTCTGATAAATTGTAACTTTTCTAAAACATTCTAGAATATTCTCTTGTACCGCACTAGAAAATTTACGTTATTCTGAACAATCTAGAATATTCTAAGAAGCGATAATGAAACAATTTTACATTTTCTGATAAAACATTAGTCTGACAATTCAACGGCCAAATGCTTTTAGCATGCTTGAGAGGGCTAATAAAGGAACTAGACTTGAAGGATTATATTGAGGTGAGTTGATCTAATAAATCACTGATCTTATTGGAGTAATATTTTTGTAAATTTTGTAAAGTCCTTAGAGGGATATAATTATTTAGGCACTGATGATGAGACTTAGTTTTCGAAAGCGCTTTGTAACTTTTATTTAAAAATTTTAGTTTTGTTTTCTTTCCAGAATATAAAATATAGTCGGTCAGAATGTTATTTCCCAATAAATTAAAAGTCAAGTTCAAGACCTTCACGCTCATCTGGCGTCTGTAGTTGTTGATTTACCAAATGTTGTTGTTATTGTCGATCTGTCAATTAAACAATCGTTTCTAATTTATGAGTTTCAATGGCTAGACTTGAATTTATCTAAAAATCCACCTGATTCCGTAAAAATGGCGTCGTCCAGCCGGCGTTCTATTGTTTCTTGACTCAGTATAAAAAAATTCTTTGATGCATAATGCAAGCTGCACCTGGTGCCTTATTTAGAAAAATAGACTCGATTCGATTTATATATGACTGGCCATAAAATTACTCATGTCTTAACAATAAAAAATTGTATTTTTTGCTTCCGGCCCCCAATCACATGTGTTTCCGTTCTCTCTCTACGTAAATAAATACATTGAGGAAGCTCGAATATAAACAATTTTAAAAATATCTCGTAACCGAAAATACAACACTGAAATTCTCTACGGTTCAGGTATAATAGAAGGTCAGACGCAACAGGTGTCTTCGTATTGGGCAGCCCACTTTAGACAGGTGCCATGGAGCCGCTGGTGTGCACAGGTGATGTTATCGCTGCTGACCTCCCTCCGATGAATTAATTCAAGAGAAGAGTTAACGATGTGCAACACGAGAATTTTATTTCGGAGGTAAATAGACCGACGCCTAAGACAAGGAGGGTTATCACAGAACGGAAAAAGGTCGGATTTTATCAGCGGTGCCGCCACTTGCAAGGCGCTTCACTGATATTTTGCGTGATATGCTTGTTATTGTTCAATATATGGGTCGGATTGCATGAAAACGATCTGAGATTTTGACTATTGATAATGGGAGACAGATGGGATGTTTTGAAAAAACAGTCGTAAGCCAAAATGGTCAAAAAGACAGTCAAATGGTCATTATAGAAGTGGCAGGCAAAACGAAAAAGGTTTCAATATTTTGGTCTAATCTAGAGAATGTATCTAATATCCTAAAATATTCAGAATAAATTTGGTGGTGTGATACAGAAGAATATTCTAGAATATTTCGGATAACAGAAAAATATTTTAGAAGGTTGGAAAAGCCCTAATCTATCAGAAAATGTAAAATTGCTCTATTATATAGCTTTATAGAATACTCTAGAATGTTCAGAATAACGTCAATTTAATAATACAGTACAAAGAAATATTTTAGAATGTTTTGGATAATGCAAATATATTTTAGAAGGTTAGAAAAACCCCAATCTAACAGAAAAAATGTGAAATTAGTTTATTATCGCATCAAAAAATGTCCTAGAATATTCAGAAGAACGTCAATTGGATAGTACAGTATAGAGGAATATTCTAGAGTATTTTAAAAAGTTGGAAAAGCCCTAATTCATCAAAAAACATGTAAAATTGGTTTATTATCGATTCATAGAATATTCTAGAATGTTCAGAATAACGTAAATAAATAATACAGTACAAAGGAATATTCTAGAATGTTTTGAATAACGTAAATATATTTTAGAAGGTTGGAAAAGCCCAGTTTATTATCGCGTCATAGAATGTCCTAGAATGTTCAGAATAACGTAAATTGATAATACAGTACAGAGAAATATTGTAGAGTGTTTCGTATAACGTAAATATATTTTAAAAGATTAGAAGAGCCTCAGTTTATCAGAAAATGCAAAATTGTGTTGTTCTCTCTATAGAATATCTTAGAATGCTCAGAATAACGAAAATTTGATAGCACAATTCAGAAGGATATTCTAGAATGTTCAGAATAACGTCAATTTGATAATATAATACGGAGGAATATACTAGAATATTTTAGAAAGTTGGAAAAGCCCTTATCTATCAGAAAATGTAAAATTGCTCTATTATATAGCTTTATAGAATCCTCTAGAATGTTCAGAATAACGTCAATTTAATAATACAGTACAAAGAAACATTCTAGAATGTTTTGGATAACGCAAATATATTTTAGAAGGTTAGAAAAACCCCAATCTATCAGAAAAAATGTGAAATTAGTTTATTATCGCATCAAAAAATGTCCTAGAATGTTCAGAAGAACGTCAATTGGATAGTACAGTATAGAGGAATATTCTAGAGTATTTTAAAAAGTTGGAAAAGCCCTAATTCATCAAAAAACATGTAAAATTGGTTTATTATCGCCTCATAGAATATTCTAGAATGTTCAGAATAACGTAAATAGATAATACAGTACGAAGAAATATTCTAGAATGTTTTGAATAACGTAAATATATTTTAGAAGATTGGAAAAGCCCTAATTTATCAGAAAAAATGTGAAATTAGTTTATTATTCCGTCATAGAATGTCCTAGAATGTTCAGAATAACGTAAATTTGATAATACAGTAGAGAGGAATATTCTAGAGTATTTTAGTTGGAAAAGCCCAAATTCATCAAAAAACATGTAAAATTGGTTTGTTATCGCTTCATAGAATGTTCTAGAATGTTCAGAATAACGTAAATTTGATAGTACAAAACAGAAAAATATTCAAAAATGTTTTGAATATCATAAATATATTTTAGAACGTTAGAAGACCCTCAATTTATCAGAAAATGCAAAATTGTGTTGTTCTCTCTATAGAATATCTTAGAATGCTCAGAATAACGAAAATTTGATAGCACAATGCAGAAGGATATTCTAGAAGGTTCAGAATAACGTCAATTTGATAATATAATACAGAGGAATATTCTAGAATATTTTAGAAAGTTGGAAAAGCCCTAATCTATCAGAAAATGTAAAATTGCTCTATTATATAGCTTTATAGAATCCTCTAGAATGTTCAGAATAACGTCAATTTAATAATACAGTACAAAGAAACATTCTAGAGTGTTTTGGATAACGCAAATATATTTTAGAAGGTTAGAAAAACCCCAATCTATCAGAAAAAATGTGAAATTAATTTATTATCGCATCAAAAAATGTCCTAGAATGTTCAGAAGAACGTCAATTGGATGGTACAGTATAGAGGAATATTCTAGAGTATTTTAAAAAGTTGGAAAAGCTCTAATTCATCAAAAAACATGTAAAATTGGTTTATTATCGATTCATAGAATATTCTAGAATGTTCAGAGTAACGTAAATTGATAATACAGTACAGAGAAATATTGTAGAGTGTTTCGTATAACGTAAATATATTTTAAAAGATTAGAAGAGCCTCAGTTTGTCAGAAAATGTAAAATTGTTTTATTCTCTCTATAGAATATCTTAGAACGTTCAGAATAACGAAAATTTAATAGCGCTGTACAGAAAGATATTCTTGAATGTTCAAAATAACCTCAATTTGATAATACATTACTGAGGATTATTCTAGAATATTTTAGAAAGTTGAAAAAGCCTTAATTTATCAGAAAAAAATGTCACATTAGTTTATTATCGCCTCATAGAATGTCCTAGAATGTTCAGAATAACGAATATTTGATAGCACAGTTTAGAAGAATATTCTAGAATGTCTTGAATAACGTAAATATATTTTAGAAGGTTGGAAAAGCCCTAATTTATCAGAAAAAATGTGATATTAGTTTATTATTGCGTCATGGAATGTCCTAGAATGTTCAGAATAACGTAAATTTGATAATACAAGACAAGCAAATATTCCAGAATGCTTCGAATGATTTAGATATATATTTTAGAAGGTTAGAAAAGCCTCAATTTATCAGAAAATGCAAAATTGTGTTGTTCTCTCTATAGAATATCTTAGAATGCTCAGAATAACGAAAATTTGATAGCACAATGCAGAAGGATATACTAGAATGTTCAGAATAACGTCAATTTAATAATACAGTACAAAGAAATATTCTAGAATGTTTTGGATAACGCAAATATATTTTAGAAGGTTAGAAAAACCCCAATCTATCAGAAAAAATGTCAAATTAGTTTATTATCGCATCAAAAAATGTCCTAGAATGTTCAGAAGAACGTCAATTGGATAGTACAGTATAGAGGAATATTCTAGAGTATTTTAAAAAGTTGGAAAAGCCCAAATTCATCAAAAAACATGTAAAATTGATTTATTATCGATTCATAGAATATTCTAGAATGTTCAGAATAACGTAAATAGATAATACAGTACAAAGAAATATTCTAGAATGTTTTGAATAACGTAGATATATTTTAGAATATTGGAAAAGCCCTAATTTATCAGAAAAAATGTGAAATTAGTTTATTATCGCGTCATAGAATGTCCTAGAATGTTCAGAATAACGTAAATTGATAATACAGTACAGAGAAATATTGTAGAGTGTTTCGTATAACGTAAATATATTTTAAAAGATTAGAAGACCCTCAGTTTATCAGAAAATGTAAAATTGTTTTATTCTCTCTATAGAATATCTTAGAATGTTCAGAATAACGAAAATTTAATAGTGCTGTACAGAAGGATATTCTAGAATGTTCAGAAGAACGTCAGTTTGATAATTCAGTAGAGGGGAATATTCTAGAGTATTTGAGAAAGTTGGAAAAGCCCAAATTCATCAAAAAACATGTAAAATTGGTTTGTTATCGCTTCACAGAATGTCCTAGAATGTTCAGAACAACGAATATTTGATAGCACAGTTTAGAAGGATATTCTAGAATGTTCAAAATGACGTAAATTTGATAGTGCAAGACAGCAAAATATTCAAGAATGTTTCGAATATCATAAATATATTTTAGAACGTTAGAAGACCCTCAATTTATCAGAAAATGCAAAATTGTGTTGTTCTCTCTATAGAATATCTTAGAATGCTCAGAATAACGAAAATTTGATAGCACAATTCAGAAGGATATTCTAGGATGTTCAGAATAATGTCAATTTGATAATATAATACAGAGGAATATTCTAGAATATTTTAGAAAGTTGGAAAAGCCTTAATTTATCAGAAAAAAATGTCACATTAGTTTATTATCGCCTCATAGAATGTCCTAGAATGTTCAGAATAACGTAAATTTGATAATTCGATACAGAAGAATATTTCAGAATATTTCAAAGAACGTAAATACATTTTAGGAAGTTGGAAAAGCCTCAATTTATCAGAAAATGTGAAATTGCTTTATTATATCGCTTTATAGAATATCTTAGAATGTTTAGAAAAACGTAAATTTGAAAATACGGTACATAAGAATGCGGTACATTTTGGAATGTTTCGGATAGCGTAAATATATTTTTTCTATTTTGCGTCTGTAACAAAGCCTAATACGATACCGATTTGGGTGTTGTATTAGCCAATTCAGCACCCCATTTGCGTGCTAAAAAGTAACTAGTACAATTCATTTTCATATGGTAAAAAAATAAAAATCTATATGAAAAAATTTTTGAATTGTCATTATTTTTTAGACCCAAGCTATTTTTTAAGAATTTTGCGTCTCGCTTGTAGACACTATTTTCAATAGAAAGTCTAAAAATAATAAATTTTTTAAAATGCAAAACAACAAAACGGCTTTAATGCATCAAAATCTGTCACCGTTATTACATTCTTTGTTTTTTTTTTGCTCATTTCTTTTGTATCTGTCCGTCTGAATTTCCCATTACCCTCTTTGAACTGATCAAATCCGTCCAGATGTTATCCCGTAATCTAATAGTTAACCTAAACAGCCTCGTCAAGTGCACATCTGGGATTCCTCCTCCCGGTCTGCTTGCACATCTGGCGGCGTATATAATCCTAACTCCGGCCCTGAATCCTTCTCCGAATCGGTGCTGGAATAGTGAATAGAAGCGACTAACTGACGCCAAGGAGCGGCTCTCTACCCAGACTCTTTTATTCATTCGTTTTTGTTTCTGTTGGTGTAATGTCCCGGGCCATTCCGGCACCTGCCTCCTTGTCTCTAGCCGCCTCTATTTCAAAAAGAGGCCACGATTTCTTCACCCGAAAAACCATCAGTTGACCACATTCCTCCGACAGCTAATTTTATCGAGCATTGTGTCGGTGAGAACGGCGCCGCTTTGACGCCGCCGACGCTTTATATTTACATGCGACGCCCAACACTCAAACACACCTGGCTTAAAGCTTCGAGAGGTATTTCTTTAAAACGCCCACAATGACTTCAAGCCACTGACTAAAGAGATCAACTGTGAAATTTTGGATTTTATACAGAATTTCATTTTTTTAAATTTCACAAATATACAAGGTGGAATCAATGAATAGACCTCATTGAAAAGAGAAAAGCGCTGGTAATTTTTAAATTTGGAATATCATTCATGTAGTGTTGTTAAGTAATTAATTAAAATTAAAAATGTATTTGATTAATGTAATTAATTACATAAAAACGTGTAATTGTAATTAATTACAATCTTATATTTTGTAATTTTAACAACACTGCACTCATGATATCACAAATAATTTACAAAAATTATCATGTGGTTTACAGAAACTTTTTCCTGAGTTTTATTAACCATCTACTACCGTTATTACCTAAATAAATACTCTCCTAATTACCAAAAATTATTATAATTATTATCCATGCAAAAAAATTGTCCAAAATTAGCATGAAGGCCAGGTGAAATTCGCACCTGTTCCTATCAAATGTCAATACTAGACAAAAGAGTGACGTTAATTACCTGTCCATAAACGTTTGGAATTTCAGGTAGATATTGAGGAAACGATTTTGGTAATTCTGTGAATAATCTTTACAGGCCGTTGGCACCCAAACAAACTTTATTTATAATTACAGGTAAAGTTAAAGTGGTGATGTGCACGTGACGGTTCCCATTATTAGGACCAAAGGATCAGGGAAATTTATCCGAGGGGAAAATTGCTGCTTTGGGTAAATAGACCTGTTCTAACTAAATAAAATTGGTTTATTTTTGTTTCTGATAAGGGTTTTTAGGTTTGTTTCAAATTTTTGTTGGTAAAAATGGTCATTTTACAACAATAAAACAAACAATGGAATGGTAGATTGGAAAACAATTTAGAATATTAACAAATATAGCAGAAATGTGGATGTCTACCTTTGAACAATGTTATCAAAAGTAGGAGGACAGTATAACAAACCTGATCTCAACTAACAAAGGTCGCTTTGCAAAATTATTTTCGAGTTTTCTCAGTTTTCAGTTACTTCTGTTTCTAATCATTTCTTTGCTTTTTATTTTTTTTTTTTTTAGATTACTATCTTTGTTTTATTAACTTTTTGTTCTCCAATGTTCTAGTAGTTTTCTTCTTCTTTTCAAACTATCTTGAATATCGTGGGCTATTATCGTCTTCAATTAAATACTCAATCTTCATTTCTTCATTCTTATCTTTTTTTCTCTCACTATTCTCTTATTTTCTTTCTTAATTTAAAAATTAAAAGAGAAAGAAAATTAAAAACAGAATAACCTAAAGAAGCAACGACTAGAAGAAAAAAAAAGAATCTTAAAAACAAGAAAAGTTGATAAATAATAATCATTGAAAGAGAAACAACAAATAAGAAGAACAAAAAAAATAAAAAAGAATTCTAGAAAGTCAAAAGAATCTTATAGAATAACCTGACAATGGAGGTTAGAAGAAATAGCAAGACAAACTTCGGTTGTAACAAAAAAAATATGTATACTGTTTAAAAACAAAAAACAACAATCTAATACTTAATTATCTAATAGAGAAATATGCAATAAAAAACCGAAGAATTTACAGAAGAACCTAAAGAACGACGATAAAAAAATGTAGAAATGAAAGAAAAACAAGAAAAACGGGTTTTTTAAGAACAAGAAATCTAACATGGCCGACTATAAATATGTTATAAATCGTAACAGTTTAGAAATTTTTTGACAAAATCATATGAAACTGAATTTTAATAAGTGTTTCTGAAATTAATTCCTATTTTTATAAAATGTCTTTTGTGTCAGCGAATATTTACAGAATGTAGTTTACAATTTCTAAAATATTAAAATGCCTTTTGCGGTTTCTATTTTTACAAATTGTCGCTTATAATTCCCATTTCTTACAAAATTTACTCGCTTCTGGTTTTAATAAAAAAGGCATAAATCGTGTTGATTCCGATTTTTATAAAATGTCTCTTGTAATAGCGAATATTTACAGAATGTAGTTTACAATTTCTAAAATATTAAAATGCCTTTTGCGGTTTCCATTTCTACAAATTGTCGCTTATGATTTCCATTTTTTACAAAATTTACTCGCTTCTGGTTTTAATAAAAAAGGCATAAATCGTGTTGATTCCGATTTTTATAAAATGCCTCTTGTGATAACGAATATTTACAGAATGTAGTTTACAATTTCTAAAATATTAAAATGCCTTTTGCGGTTTCCATTTCTACAAATTGTCGCTTATGATTCCTATTTTTTACAAAATTTACTCGCTTCTGGTTTTAATAAAAAAGGCATAAATCGTGTTGATTCCGATTTTTATAAAATGCCTCTTGTGATACCTAATTTTTGCAAGGTGTGCACTACAGTTTCAAATATATTAAAATGCCCATTGTGATTTCCATTTTTATAAATTGTTGTCTATGCCTCTCAGTTTTTATAAAAAAAATATTGCTTCTGCTTTTAATAAAAAAAAAGTATAAAGAAAATGTTTTCTATTGATTCGGATTTGTATAAAATGCCTCTAGTGACAGCCAATTTTTATAGGATTTGGTCTACAATTTCCAGTATATTAAAATGCCTCTGAGGTTTTTATTTTTATAAAATGTCACCTATTACTGGTAGTTTTTATAAAAAAATATGGCTTCTGATTTTTATAAAAAAGCTATAAATAAAATTGCTGTGCTAATTTTAAGGGTCCTTTTTACGACATTCTATCGACAACCCCTCATAAAATCACCTGCCATTTCCCTAATAAACACTTGTTACCACCACTTGAACCCCTACATATTTTTTTTAAGCAAAACTAGTCGTTTCTAATTGATTCGTTTACATTTTCACCCGAAAATAACCTCCACCTGTCTCTGTTTGTATCACACCTGTCATTGCAGTGCCATTTGTGCTTATCGATTTTAACGTCCTGTGATCCTTTGATATCCTGTAATACTATTTTAGTGTCCAGCTGTGCGCTATAAACTGTTTCAGTGCATAAAATTAGTTTTTAAAAGCATTGTTGCTTTGTGATAATTGAGAGAATTTGTGACACCTGTCGCCGCCTCTGCTTTTTTGGTGTGTGGGCGTGAAAGATGGTCCTTTCTAGGATGCTGTGATAAGTGCGCCACTGGCTGGATCAGTGACCGTGGCCAGCTGGCGCCAGAGTCGCGCCATAAATAATACCGCACAAGTAGTGCTACAACAGAGGAATGCCACCGGCCAGATGGTCGCCTCTCAGAGGCCACCGACGAACGTTTGCACCACGAACAAGGATAGATAAATACAATTTAGAAAGAAATGAAATAAAATCAAGGATTTGACGAGATTTTCTGCGAGAGTACATTTCCGGATTGTTGATTTTGGTAGTGACGATCGGCCAAATCGGGTGTCGGTATCATAATCGAAATGACGTCGAGATTTAAATAGAACAGCAGGTAAAGAGGCAATTGTCGAAAATAATCAATGACGTTTAGAGGAAAACTGCATGACGCAATTTGTCCGATTTACGATGCAATTAACGCTGAAAATCGTTAAATTTGAGATTTTTGGCGCCAAGATTGTTAGGACAGCTGGTTCTTAATTTACAAATAATAATAACGGAAAGAAATTAAAAGTGGAAAAAGGAAATTCACTTATTTTATTTTTTCATCGGAAAATTTAAAGCCCTAATTGACTACCATTTCTACCAATAGGGTCATACCGCAATATTTTAATTTAAAATGTAAGAAATGTATTTGTTTTTCTTCTGGAAAATATATAGAAAGAGTTGAAAATTAAAATAAAATTTCTTATGACGTCAAAAATTCAACCACGCCTAGTTGCCAACCTACTCCAATAATACTTGATTTTAGAAAGGTCACAACCAATAATAACAAAGCAATGAGTCGCGTGTATACCCCACCACATCACATTAGACACACCCTCACATTGCAACCAATCAAACGTATTACGCCTGCTGACGTCAGTTAATCTTCCCAGTTAAGTCAGTTAATTTTCTTAGGCGGCTTCCAATCAGAAAGGTTTTGTTTGTTTTACACGTCTGTCAAATCTGTATCGATAGCTGATTCTGGTTTGTTTAATTTGGATTTTTGGGGAAGAGATTTGTTGTAGAAGCGATTCATATTGTGATGAGTCCCGAAGAAGCTGCCCAGGCGGTTGCTTTACACAATGATAGATGCAGCATACGATTTATTGCAAATGTGCTTGGCTTTCCTAAAAGCAGAGTATCCGATGCGATACAAAGGTTCAGGGCAACTGGTTCCTATTCCAAAAGACCTGGACAAGGCAGAAAACGAGTAACAAATGAAGTGGAAGACCGATTTCTCCAATTACAAATGCTGCGAGAACGGACTCTTCCTGCTACAGCTTTGGCCAGCAGAGTGGCGGATGTTCATGGGACCATGATTTCTCCTGATACTGTTTTAAGAAGGTTGAAGGAAAACAATTTGACATCACATCCACCTGCTACTGGCTCTAAGTTGAATGCAGAGCATCGCAGACAGCAATTGGAATTTGCGTGAAATCCTGTTGATTGGAATATGAACGAATGGGGCTCCGTTCTCTTTACGGATGAGTCGCGTTTCACTAGGTATTCACCTGATCGTCGTCAACGAGTATTTAGACGCCCGGGGGAACGGTATGCCCAGTGTTGCTTTGCGCCTAGAGTAGCATTTGGTGGTGGAGGTGTAATGGTATGAGGAGGGATTTCTTTGGAGGCTCATACAGCTCTTGTAACGGTGCGGAAAGGTAGCATTAACGCTGACTGGTACATTAGGGAGTGATTACAAGAGCATGTGGTTCCTTTTGCGCCATTTGTATTGGAAGAGTTTTTCTTAATGCACGACAATGCGCGCCCTCACAGCCTAGATTACGCGTCAGTACCTTCACGACGTTAATGTTCAGGTGCTAAGCTGGCCACCCATTAGCCCTGATCTAAACCCCATTGAGCACATATGGGACAATCTGGGGAAAGGATTAAGCAGAACTACGGCGAGTTTCATACAACAGTTGGGCTGGAACAGGCGTTGCTGAATGAGTGGTAGCTAAGATGAGATCGCAGACTTGATTGCAAGTATGCCTCGACGAATGAGAGCTGTAATTCAAGCGCGAAGAGGAAATACTCGCTACTGAAACCATATTTTTTGAAGTTTTCTTAATTTTGTTTTGCTTTGTTTTGTTACTTAAAATCATTTGTTTAATTTGTAAATAAATATTTATTTTTGAACATTATTAATCAAAATTATTTTGATTCAAATTTTCGTCACTAATATTTTTCCAAAAAACTTAGTTTCCGGTTAATTTTGCGGTCAACTGTATTTATAATAATTAAACCATCTTATCGGCTATAAATGCATCTGACATTTCCTAATGACTTTATGTAAAAAATGACTGCCAACATATGGAAATTAAAAGATCGTTTAACAGGAAGATCAGAAATCTGACAACCGGAAAAAGCTACAGGTGCATCCTTGGTGACACTCAAAAGCGGAGAACAAAAGGCCTCGTCTTTATATGACATTATTTTATTAAAAAATTTAATTGTCAAATTTGACAAGGCCACAGCTAATTAATAATTTAATTAAATCATAAAAACCAATCAAAAGTTGATAAACTGGTACTTACAAGTGCTCTCCTCGTCAAATGTTACCAAAACACCTCGCAAAACACCCATCAAATGAAACCGACACTTTTCGCTCAATTAATTGTTATTGTTTAAATTAAAAAGCACGCCTACCAACATAACATATGGATGATAAATTGATAATGTAATTACGAGAAGGTACTTGTAAAAATCATCAGAAATATTCGCACAACAATAAAGGATAATAACATCCTGGAAGTGCCAAGTTACGACAACTGGCAAGTCATTAAGAGCCGTTACATAGCTATCAGAAATCTTATTGAATAAATCTTAGTGATTGGTCCTGTGAAAAGGACATTTCTTTTTTTTTGTGATACTGGTACTCTACTATTCCATTGAAATAAAATTCCGAGTTATCTGCGTAACATTCCAATTATCTAATTGGTAATAGCATCAAGGTCGTCTCGCCGTGACTTTCTCATTGGCGCCCCCTTTTTTTTTCCCTTCCAAACCTTTCAGTCGGCGTTAAATGACCTCCGCCCAGTTCCGCTAAAATCGTTCAGGTCGTGATTAGGGCTCTCTTATAATCTCTCCGTCGCGCACCTGCTGCCAGAAGCATGCATTCCAAACCCAGCAAGACTGTTACTTCTCACACTAACAGCGGCGAGACAGCTGGCGCCAACATAGGGTAGAGATGGGCACATCGTCCAAAAAATATCGATGTTTTAGAACATCGATTATTAGGAAGTCTAGACCGATATTCGATGTATTGTCGATAAAACATCGATGTTTCAGAAACATCGATGGTGGTTCAGAAGAAGTAAGAAGTTCTTTGCTTACTGCAATAGCGTAATCGAATATGGACTACATTTCAGAAAAAAATCACAATTAAAAATAGAAATAAACATGTTAATCAAAAGAAGTAACAGAAAACAAAAATATAAAATTTTTAAAAGCCATCTAAACATATTAAACAAAAACATCACTAAACGAACTTAGAAACACAATCTTCCAGGTTTGATTCTATTGCATCTATCAGTAACAATTTGCCCAGTTTTTGAGAAGAGCCTCTCTGATGTTACAGAAGTTGCACAAACCTATAAATTAATGGTTTAACATAATGCATATTTTACTTATAATGCAAGCATGGCCGCCGAGCTGGACGAAAAACAACGACCGACGACAACCGAGTCGTACAAAGCCAGTAAAACATCGGACCAACATTGAAAATAAAAACATCGAGTCTTTTCGATATATCGCAAATTTGAAACATCGATATTTTTAGATCGATGTTACATTTAAACCTCGATGTTTGCCAAACATCGATACTTTTTGCCCACCTCTAACATAGGGCGCCCACACCCCTCCAATTCCCATTTACTACACAACATTTCATGTCAACTTAGTATAGTTTGGAGCTCCAGCTCGTGCAGTTCGGTGTAATGACGCGATTCGCGCCCCACGTCCCCGACTTCTTCGACGAGGTGCATTCGCCGACTGACTCCAGCGAGGACAGCGTCGAGGTGAAGATTTCTCCGATTCGCAATAAGCGAAAATGCGGCGAGCCGAGGAAAGTTGCCGAGTTTTCCGGGCCGTTGAAGAAGAGGATGTGTTTGAAAGTGAAAGCAGAGAGCGAGGCGCAGCCCTTCAGGCCGTGGAGTAGTCCTGAGGGGTATTTTCGGCCGCCATCGCCGGTCAGAGATGAACCGGTGGCGCTGGTTAAGCCGAGAGTACCTGTGCATCCTCCAACAGGATTAACAGATACGGAAACAGAGAGGATTATTAGGACTTCCACGGAGACGTTTCCTGGGTTAGCGCAACCGAGACGGGAACAGAGGAATTATAAGAATATGACAAGGGAGCGCCGGATTGAAGCTAATGCAAGGGAAAGGACAAGGGTGCATACAATCAGTGCGGCTTTTGATACTTTAAGAAAGTCCATTCCGTCCTATTCTCACAATCAAAAACTTTCGAAATTATCGGTTTTAAGGATTGCTTGTTCGTATATTATGACTTTGTCGAATATTGTGAATGGGGATGAAGATGGTACTGCGGAGTGTGTTGATCTAGTTACTAAAACAATACAAAGAGAAGGGAAACTCCGAAAAAAGAAAGATGATAATGACTGATTTTGTTCCTAATTTTTTACTTATTGTATATAGTTTTTATTTATTACAATGAAGTGTTACAAGATTTTTGGTTTTTTTTTATTAACCTTGGTGAAGTAGCAGGTGGCCTAAAAGGGTTAGATGGTTTTAGCGACCAAAACATGTGTTGTGATAAAAATTTGAGTGGTTAGCATATGGCAGAAGTGAGAATCCTGTTAGTTGACCTATTTTTCATTTATTTTGCAATTATAATTGTAAAAATTGACGCATTGTTACACAGGTCAGGGACAGAAACAATAAAGGGTAACAATGAAACTGAAATAACAAAAATATAACAAATGTATTTTACAAAACTAATTTTTGAAAAAGTCAAAATTGGGTTTACTAGTGTCAAAAACAGAAAGCTTTTTTCAACGACAAAATATCAAAATATATTTTTTTAAATATTGTGTTTTAGAAAAAAAACAAAAGATCTTCTTCTAGTTGAAAACTAGAATTAAATTTGTTCATTTTTCAGTGAGATTCAAATTGCAAATCAAAATCTAATCTGTCCGATTTTAGATTAGATTTGTGTCATGTAAAATTTGATTACCAACACGAGAAAATTAAAAAAAAATACGAAATGGCATAATATTTTTTAAATATAATTTTGCTCTACTTATTGACATTTTACTGAGCGCTCTGTATATAAAATTTCCATTTAAAAATTTTACGACAAAATTATCTTTATTTATAAAATCTAAAAACATAAAAATCATTATTAATACGAAGTCATTTTTGCGTCTTTTTTGACCTAAATATCAACAAAAAACTAGACACAAAAAAATAATTATTAATGTAAATAATACAAAATGTGTGTTTTCAAAACAAAAAATATTTTTTTGCTTAAATAACATCTGTAGTAATAAATAAAAACATGTTTTTTACTTCTGTAAAGATATAAAGAGATGTGTGTTGGCAGGCAACCAACAATACAGTACTTTTATCGAATGTCCTTTGATAAGCTTTTTTATTTTCTTATCACACATTTTTGAAAAAAATTTTTATAAATAAGGTGACTCAAAAAAATTATTATTTTCAAGGACCTTCTAACTCTAGTAAGGTAAGTTTTTGTTTCTATTTTTTTATCGAGTGTGCAATAAAAATATTTTTTGGGTTTGTCCGTAGTGAAAAAAATGAAGATTTGGGTCTGAAAATTTCTCAAAACGTCAACAAAATCAAGCCAAGAACCAATAACGTAACTGTACTAGTGAGACTCTCTTTAAAAAAAATTTTTGGTTTGTTATTAGTATTTAGTAATTTAAAAATTAGTAATTTCCTCTGCAGCTTCAGAAAATATCAAAATATCGCGTCCAGATTCTAAAATAATAAAAACAATGTCGTCTTGTCTTTATTGATTAAAAAAAATAATAAAAAAATTGCGTCTAGCTTTAAAATTCATAAAATTACTTCCTCAGATCTTAAAATTAGTAAAACATTGCCTCCAGCTTCAAATATTAAAGATAATGCGCTTTTGTGTTGGCTTATTTAGGAATTCTTGTGATTTTGTATTATTTTATTTAAAAGTTAGTAATAAAAACATTTCCGACTTCTAAAATTAGTTTTTCGGACTTCAAGATTAGTAAACTATTAACTCCTGTTTCAATTATTAAGGAAAAGTTGCTTTTATAAATTTAAAAATAAGTAAACAATATTAGTTTCGGCTTCTGAAATTTGTAAAATATGATTTCTGGTTCTTAATTTGAAAAAAAAAGTTTTTGTATTTATTACTCAAAAAACTAGTAAAAGATCTACAGATTTTTGAATTAGTAAAATATTATTTTCGACCTCAAATATAGCGCTTTTGTATTTATTAATTTAAATTCCTTTTAAAAATTATTATAACAATCTGTAAAAAATGATGTATGAGGTTACCAAAAAAAAATAACTTTCTGGACTATAAAATTAGTAAACTGCCGCCTCTGGCTCTTCCAATATTTGAAAAAAATATTGATGTTACATATCTAACGGTGAATTTCAATAAATAACAGAAACGGGGTAATATATAGTTTTCTGCGAAAAATTACACATTCCTATCCTTTTCAATGGGTTTTCTATTATTTTTCTTTGAATAATAAACATTTATTTAGTAAAATAAACCATTTATAATAATCTAAATATATAGTTTAAAAATACACAAAACACAAATGAAACAGATTTATACATTCATAAAGCGGTTAAACAGGATAAACATACATTTAAAAAACACCAAAAATAAAAAAGCTGTAAGTTTCCTAATAAATAAAACACAAGTTATAAACAATTTTAATTTTTTTAATTTTCTTCCCTTCTTTTATTAGTCTCGTTTTTTAAATTTACACAATTTTTTTCGGAATTTAACAACGTCACTTTCGCCTTTTTTCTATTTTCTTTTTATTTGCGTTTATTGTATGTATTCTCTTCAGGCCCTCGGGCCCATAGCTTTAATTTTTTCCATTTTTCTCCATTCTTTTCTGTTCTTACTCCCTTCCATCCAGTCCCGGGCTCCTATTCCCTTTAGATCTTCCTTAATCATGTCCAATCATCTCTTCTTCGGTCTTCTTCTTTTACTTCCTTCTCCTACCAGCAGCATTTCTACAAATATTAGAAAGTAAAAACTGTAATTTCTATCCGAAGGTTTCGTTTTTTTAATTTTATCTCTCTTACTCTTGTTTTCAATTTTTTTCTAGCGCTT
The DNA here is from genome assembly GCA_029207805.1 of Tribolium confusum. Classification (NCBI taxonomy): domain Eukaryota; kingdom Metazoa; phylum Arthropoda; class Insecta; order Coleoptera; family Tenebrionidae; genus Tribolium; species Tribolium confusum. The sequence continues at coordinate 1,247,726 of JALGAY010000007.1, read as the reverse complement.
CTATTTTTATCTCCTTTGATATTCCTTTGTTTATTTTTTTATTTTCTTCTACAAATTTTTCAGATATTCGTACTCGTTCTATTTTCTCCAGTACTTTTCTTTAGATTCAATAGAATCAGTAGATTCTCTTTCGTTTTTCTTATAAATCACTTTTTCTTCTTGTTTTCATTTTTTATCTTTACCAAATTTCTTCTTAATTCCATTTGATATTTTTTTGTTATTTTTATTAAAAAGAAAACACGTTTTTTGTAAAAAATAAAATATGAAGTTGCCCGGCGCATCCTCCATTTTTAAATAAACTAAAATCAATTTTAACCAAACACAATTAGAGAAAAATATTTTTTTATATAAATCAAGTGTACCAACCTGACACAACTCTTTTTATTAACATGACCAATAAAAAAATCTTAATAAACAAATTAAAAAACAAAAAAAAGTTATTTTTATCCCGGCGCATCCACCATTTTTCACACTCAATTTACCCTTGATATCTCGTATCTTTTATTTAAAACACTTGTTACCAACTTTGAAATTCTACAGAAGAATCAGAAACGTAATTACCAAACTCCAATAATTGTTATTGTAGGTTTCAATTCAAAAATAAATCGCCCAATAGCTGTCTTTAACCCAATTCAGTCATTATGACCGAACTGAAATATTTCAAAGCAATTGTTTTAATTCTAAAATGGTCGCTTTTATATCCTCTTGATACAAAATCGAATTTAAAAAAATGTTTGTATTTAATTTGGGGATTTTTTTTTTCGTTTTATCTTTTAACATTCACTCAATGTTTTATGTATTTGTACAAAAATCCGTTTGATTTGATTGAGGAAGCCATGATTATTATGAATACAGGTGAGTAAGAGATACAGTAGGTGAGAAAAGTAATGTCTGCTTTAATTATTATTAAAATTTTAGATTTTTATAAATATTCAAACATTAAAGCGAATATGTTTAACTGGTTGCCTAGTTTACAATGTTTGAGGTATGCAACCAATTAAATCTCTTCGCTTTAATGTATAAATTGATTGTTATTAATTAGAGTAGACACTACTTTTGTTTGTTTTAACTGTTCTAGTTAAAAAAACCGTTTTTCAGTTAATTATATATCTCTGTTTATTAATTTTACTTTTCTCTATATTAAACGTGAAAAATTAGCAAATTTTGTTAAGGATTTTAATAGAAATTGCAGCGAAAAAACTGATAATAAAATCGAAGAGATAACAATGGAAAAATCTACAAAAATGGCTGATAAATTCGTGTTTTACTGGACTTTTAATTGAATTTCGAGTAGTTTAATGCCGACTTTTGCATCTCTCTTTTCAGAAAATACGTATTTCAGTGTTTAAAACAATTGAAACAGTCCTGAAAATTGATTTTCAGGAATTTACCGATGATTGTTTGGTACCCAATTGACCCAAATCAAGCCCCCTATTTTCACCTCATCTACATCTGGGAAATCTTCTGTATTGTCAATCTAGGTCTGATTTATGCCGTTCTAGACCTGGTTTTTCCCTGCATTTCGATTTTAATCGGCCGACAATTTGAAATTCTAGCTTGTAATTTCAGAAATTCTGTTTATAAGAGTCTTAAAGATGCAGAAGTTCGGGAAAATGTTGTTGACAGTTTCAGAGAGAATTTAAATTGTAATTTTTTCAGAGAAGATGTTTTTTACGTAATGAATACACAAAACTTTCAGAAATTAAATCAGAAATATTTTAAAAATTGTATAAAACATCATCAGAAATTACTGAAATACTGTGACGATATCAATGAGATTTTAGGAACGTTTCTGATGGGGAAAGTTTCAGCTGCGATTTTTAATACACTGTTTATGGCTTTTAGTCTTATTACTGTATTTATTATTTGTTTTACAGTGTTTTTCATTTGATATTCACACAGTAATAACTACGATCGCGTCGCTTTTACTTACTAGCAGTAACGAATATGTCTCAAAATCACGCGCTATCGTGTAAATAGTTCGTAGCAATATTAAGTGAAAATCAATTAAAAAACACTGTAGATTACAATTTTTTTATTTGTTTGATTTCAGACTGGAAATGGGGCTATGATTTTTGGGTTGGGCTCCTACATGGTTTCAACCAGTATTGAATTATTGATTTATACATACAGTCAAATTTTAACACAGGTTTTTTCCCCAAAATCACCTAATAATATAAACAATTTTGTCCTAAAAATAATTAGTTCAGCTCATCTAAAATTTAAGCCGTCAAAAATGTCATAAAACCATTTCTAAACAATCTATGAACAAAATAACTGTTTAAAATTAAATTTACTAGTGTGACTGTTTAAAAATAATAGTAAAATTATTATTATTTATTTTTAAAATTAACAATTTACCCTAAAATGAACTGTTACTTTTGAAGCTGTTATTATGAAACTGTTATTTAATTTAAAAAAAAACTGTATTTAACAGCAGCTAACAGTGCTCATGCTTAAAAACGAATAATAAAAAATAACAGCTTAAAAATAACAGCTATTTTTAACTGTTATTTTAACATATCAAAAGTAGTAACTGTTTTTAAAAAATATTATAATTTAAGTGCTTGTTTAACTGTTACAGTTTGACAATATTTAACTAAAGTAACAGTTTAATTAAACAAAGTTTAGACTGAAATAACTGTTATTTTTTAAGCAAGTGTGATATTCCTGTCTATATTTTTTAACTGTTTACTTTTAATATATTAAAATAACAGTTAAAAATACCTGTTATTTATAATCAGCTATTTTCAAACTGTTATTTTTAATTATTTGTATTTAAACAGGAGCACTGTTAGTTTTAGTTTTATAACTGTTATAACAAACAGTTATAAAATAACAGATAAAAATAACAGCTTATCACTAGTTAGTTGCTTAAAATGATATCAATATTTGACGGAACAGCTATTCTTAAAATAACAGTTATTGTTGAAATAACAGTTTAGACTAAAAACAACTAAAAAAATAAATAATTTTTTAAGCGAAATAACAGTTTGTTACTGTTACATAAATAACAGCTATAAAATATCAGTAACAAGTCATAACTCTCGCAAAGTAAATAAGCATAGTCTGTAAAATACTCCTTTTGCTGACTTTTGTGTGAAAATAAAAATCGTCAGTAAAGTATAGAGAAATAAATGAAACGAGAGTCCGTAAAGTGATTGTGGGTGATTTCAGAAAACCTAATTTATATCTCAGCACTAAAGAATCATTTTTAGTGCCTTTGTTACACAAATAGCGTAATTCAAAATTGTAATTATTTTTCAGCATAGCAGAAGTCTCTTTATTTATTTATCATTTAGTTAAAGTTTTAATTATCAACCATTCTACCATAAAACCCTCCCAACCACTTACTAATTTTTCGCTCCTAATTATACATATATCTCTTGATTAATTACACGTTTAGCTTGTCACCGTTGACCCACTTTAAACTTGTCTCAAACACTATTTAAAGCTTGAATTGTTTCCAGCACGTCATTTCTGGCCATTATGGCAAAACTTAAATATCTTACAGGTGCTACTTTCGCTTTGAAAACTTCAGTTTTGTATCCAATCGATTCAAATAACTCAAAATTTAAAAAAAGTTTGTACAAACTATGGGCAATTGTTTTTATTTTGACGTTCGTCACGGGGTTTATACAATGTTTTGTTTTTCTTTGTATTAATCCCTTTGATTTGATTGAAGATGCAATGATTGTTATGAGTTTTGGTAAGTTGTTTTTACTCTTCAAAGAAAAAGAGAGAGATTTTTTTTACAGTTTTTTATTCAACAACGTTTTTCCCTTTTATTGTTTTTTACAAAAATTGGCCAAATATGCAGGCACTTGTTAGAAATATCAACAGAAATTTTCTGGATACCACAAATAATAGAATTGAGAGAATTTCAATGAAAAAATCGAGTCAATTATCAGATAATATTGCCTATTTTTGGTCTTCAAGTATTGCTGTTGGTTCCGTAATCCCTATTTTACTGACCCTAACAACAGGAAATTTGTAATTATTTTTTTTTATTATATATCTTAAATTTTTTACGTTATGTCACAACACATTACATCACTAGTCATGTAATAAATTTTATTATATTACTAGGGACGTAAAGTGCGACTTTATGAAGGAAAAATTTTGCAAAGTTGAAAAATTCGTCTTTTCATAACTAGTTATGTAAATAATTATTGTTTTAGTGAAATGCCAATACCAGCGTGGTTTCCATACGATTATAACCGCTCACCAATTTATGAAATAACGTATCTTTGGCAAGTTTTTTGTTTAATCACATTGGCAACCATTTACAGAGCTTCTGATTTCTGAATTTAAAATTTTAGCAAGTAATTTCAAAAATAATTTTTTTACGTCACTGATAAATCTGGGAATAGATGAGACCGTTGTGCGCAATTTTAGAAAAGATTTAAAATCAGAAAAGTATTTTTTTTAGTTGTAAAACTCTGTTTTAATTATTTTTAGGTTTCAGGAATTTTCTGAAAAATATAAAACCATTTTAGAAACTATAAAACAAAAAAAATTTCGTGTTATAAATCTGTACTATATGAAAAGAAATATAAAACATCATCAACTTCTTTTGGGTTACTGTGACGATGTTAACAAAATATTTAACATATTTTTGTTAATACGTATTTCAGCAATTGTTTTTAATTTGATTTTTATCGGCTTTAACGTAATTGTGGTATGTATTACTCAATTTTTCTAAAAAAACATTTCTAAATATTTCAATTTTAGTCAACTGATCGGTCTATGATGTTAGGTTTTTGTAATTATTTCTGTTTTGGTAGCACTGAATTGTTTATTCATACTTATAATGAACAAATTTTAACAGAGGTTTGTTTTCTTTCTTTTCTCTTATTAATGCTTTCACTAGCCTAGTTTGTTTTTCTGTATTTTCGCTACAAATTTTATTGTGATCCCACTTCTGACACTAAATGTCAAGTCTGAAGCTTCTATAATCAAACGTTTACATAATTTTATAGATGCACTTCGGGCGTTTGAAATCCGATACGCTTTGAATCCGAGAATATTGAATTTTATCTGTTTCCCGCCAAAAAATTGACAGTTCTAGAGTCGGCCAACAAAATAATTGATGTACTTTTTCGAAAAACTATATCAGTTATTTTGTTGGTCGACTCTAGAACTGTCACTTTTCTGGCGGGAAAAAGGAAAAATTCAATCTTCTCGGATTCAAAGCGCATCGGATTTCAAACGCCCGAAGCGCACCTAATTTTATTACATCCATATTTAAGTATTTTTTTCAGAACGCTGATTTTCTTTGGACTTTGTATGAGTCTCCGTGGTATTTTTGTGACATTACATTTCAAAAAATGCTAATTCTTGTACAAATGAGGGTCAAGCGAATGGTTCATACTAAAGCTGGAAATTTTTTTCCTATGGTAGCTCCCTCTTTTATTGCTGTAAGTAACGAATTTAACTAAACAGACGTTTTAATTTTGTATTTACAGTTCCAAAGAGCTGTATTTTCGTACATCACGTTATTAAAAGAGGTGACCGAATTGGGAAAAGCATAATTGAATAGTTTATAACCAAAAATGGCGTTTTTCAGCGGCACACTTATTCAGAATTTTTTTAAATCACTGGATATATGACTGTGTCAGGCGATGGTCAACCAACATTACAAACTAAATTACAATTTTTGTTTTAAATTTATTATTAAGTGTGTCATATTATTAAGTGTGTCATTAATTTAGATCCCCTTTTCAATGTCATAATAATTTTTTGTAACGGCATATTTTTTTTTAATCGCTCGATACATTTTTTGGCAGCTTTCTGTGTTAGGCAACCAAGAATACACATTAAATTAAAATTTCTATTTTGTTATTATTATTATATGTATTCAAATCCAATTTTAATTAACATTATGGTTTATTTAATGTCACTATTATATTTATTTTTTAAATTACTCAACGTATTAATTTATTAACTTTTGACGTTATGCAACCAACAATACACAAAGCGGGCGTTTAGCTATGTTACCGCTTCTGAAAAAAATATTTTTCTCTACAATTATTATAAAAAAGAGTACTTTTTTATATTACTCATATCAGAGTGTATGAAGCTAATTTACGTACTATTTAAAACAATATATAGTAAATTTAATTGCATAATAAAGGTTGTTTATATTAAGCGTGAAAATGTTTTTAGCAGTTAGAATAAAAAACAGTCGCTTCACGCCCTTAATATAAAAAATTCTATTTTTTATTTAACATAATCGATTGACTCAACCTTCACATTATACTTGAATTGGTGATTAGCTTTTATCAGGAAATCTTTATTCCTTAACACCTTTGACTACCACTCAAAAGATATCGCCACGTTACGGCACTTTTTTTGCACTGACCTCTATGACATGTTATAGAAGTCAGTGTTTTTTCGCCTCCCTGTTCCACTTCGTCTCTGGCCATAGCCAAAACGCGAGACGCCGGTCTTAAAAAAACCTAGGAAATTCTTATTTAAATCCCTCGCTTTTTAACACCACAATACTTACACATTTCTCAACAGCATTATTTGTGATACAATTAAATTACAATATTACAATAAAATCTATCAGTTGGCTAGACAACTTAATGAAAAGTTATTTTGTGACATCTTATTTTAAATTTTTTACCAAAATATTTTATTATTAATAATAATATAAAATATACAAAGATTCTTAGATTATTTAATCAACTAACTGAAATGAAAATACATACACCTAGTAAAAAAAAAAACAAAAAAAAACTTATTTGTTTCCACATACAGTTTTTGCTTTATTTATATCAATATTGTCGACTAAGTAATGCGCTTCCACATCCGAGTTTTTGTTATTAAAACAAAGACCAACATAGATTTTAGTTCTTACATGCTTATACTCGTCGTTCTCAAAAATCGTATAATATTTTTTGTCAATAATTTGTTGAAGCGCAGCTCTTGAATTTTCTTTATCCGGCTCAAATAATTTTAATTCCAATATGACTCCACCTGTTCCACAAGCCACACATATATCAAACTCTTTTTTTCTTCCACGTTTCTCTTTTCCCTTATTTTGAGAACTTGTCTTAGCATCTTGCAACTGTTCTGATGCTTTCACAACTGTATTACTATTGTATGTTAAATAAAAGAGTATATGATGTAATTCAGATTCATTATGTGGAATTGCCGCATCACCTGAGAAAAGCAGTGAAACTGCATTAACAAAGTTGCGCATTGCTTCTTCACACTCTTCAGTTGTTCCTTCTTCTATCTCATCTTTTTCTTCATTACTACTTGTTTGTAATAGTTGATTCAGTGCTTGTATATATCTACCTATATTCTCAGGTTTGAGATTATATTTGGTTTGAAAAAGTGATTGAGTGTAACATTCACGTTGGATTTCCGTTTTAATCTCAAAATTTGGTATCTTTAGTACTACAGCATAATTACTTCCTTCAATTGCATTCAACAAACCATTATCCCACAGTAGCTGCAAGAAAAAATCCATTTGTGAGGTATTCAACTTACTAGATGGACAAGAAATCGTATTTTTCAATTCCAATATATTACAAACTGTTGGCTCAGTTATTTTTATTATAATATTCTCGTCTTCAATAAGTTTGTCGATTTTCTCTTTCATCTTATTATTCACAAGCATTTTTTTTAACAATTCCAGTAAGCCTGATTTAGTCCAATAACTGCGAAACATTTTTTTTTTTTCTTCAATACTCCTCCTCAAATAATTTATAACAGACCAGCTATTGTAAATCGGTGTCCCATCTTTATTTAACGTTTGGTATCCATTATACCACTTTGTAATACCATCAAAATCATTCACTGCTTGAAATGCAGCATTCTCTAACAGATTATGTACTTCGTGCTCTGTAAATCCATATGTTTCAGAAAAATATTTTTGTTGGAGAAACAGAGCATGATATTGATTGTTTGCTTCCCAGGAATATACGCCTCTTGATAAGCGAACACAGGAACTAACTAATGAACGTGCCAAAAATCTGTTATCTTTCAAGCCTGCAGACAACATACCCCTAAAAACATACATGAGGTATTTCAGGGTTTCATCGGCTATATTGTCTATAATAGCTTGCATAATGGGCGCGTCGGCATCGTCTATAAGTATAACAACTTCTTTGTTAAAGTGAGTGTACAAGATTTTAGACAAGAATTTCAAGGCTTCTGTTACATCCCCTTCAAGCAGTTCTGCCAACCTATGCTGTTCATAAAATTTTAAAAACATTTCGAAGTCTCGTATTTTTTTATTTTTAAAACCCCTAATAGAACCATCAGGAGCTTCTTCAAGCAAGTAACGATGCTTCTGGAATGTCTCACAAATAGCTTTCTTCAGAGAATGTAAAACATCTGTTTTTGTTGTACCTTTCACACTTTTAAAGCTCATCGAAATCACAGGATATTGACCACAATGTTTCTTAACAAAATCACCATGCTTTTGACCTAGCTTTAAATTCATAAACATCTTGTAATTATCAGAACTTTCTGGATTTGAAATTGGCTTTGCATCTTCATCCATTGTTATCATAAAAAATTCCTTGAGCATATTAAGAAATGTTGATTTTCCGAAACGTCTCGGAGCTGTTATCTGGACCCCAGATGCTGGACATTTAAAATAACGTTTTATACCCTCGCTCTTATCTACAAAGGTGAGTTTTGTTCGGACAATCTTAAATTCTGATGTGTCTAAATCGGCGATATCTGATGAATCCAGATCCTATAAACAAAATAAATTATTTTTATTAATTTAACTAATAACTAACTTATTTAACTGATAGCATAATTATGTTGATCAATTAATTCGTTATTACCTTTGTTGATGTATCATCGGTAGCAACAATTTGGGCAGCATCAGTTTCTTTGTTGTCATGATCTCGGTTGGCAGATTCATCCTCCGTTTCCATTCTTCTTCTTTTCTTGTCTCCCTCGTCCATAAGGTGCCTCTAATAGAGGTATTAATAATGAATAAATAACTAAATAAACATTAATAGGACTATAGCGAATTTTATTGGATTATTAATGCATGTAATAATAAAACACTTATAATAACGAATAGACCAAAAGTTTCGAAGTCAAGTTACCTTTGGTATCATAAACGTAACTACAATAATTACGATCCTAAGAAATTAGTAGAATTAAAAAACAAAACAGTAGTAATACCATTATACATAGAAAAGATGAGAATGAGTGTCACAAGTCGTTATGAAACGAGTGTAATATACTATTTCTTCTACTTTTCGTTGCAAAAAAAGCATTCAAAAAAGTACATTATTATACGTGTTTCATAAGACGATTATTGTGACACGAATGAGTTTTGAGCACGACGAGCGAAGCGAGGAGTGCTTAAATAGAATGATTGTCACAAGTCGTCTTATTAAACGAGTGTAATATACAATTTTTTGTACTTTGCTTTGCAAAAAAAAGCATTCAAAAACTCTCTTTTGAAGAATTATCACAACTTGGGATTTTTGACAAATTTGGTTGACACCAATGAAGTATGTAATGACATTTGTCAAGTTTATTAAGGTTTTCAACTGATTTACTAATTTACTGATATTTTGCTTCAATATTTTCGACAGGTCGCTTATGTTTACGCTTACGGTGCCAACATAACCAATGAAAAAGTTACTGTTTTGGGTGCTATAATGAAAATTTAGTATTATTGTTAAACGCGTTTGGATTTAACAACGACAATATTGTTAACGCAAATTAGAAAAACTATTTTATCAACTGAATATGCCGTTTTTTTCGATAAATGCGATTATTCACTTATTTCCAAGTAGGTATAATAAAAAATGGCTGCGGCTGAGTCTTTCGTGATTTGGACAATTTTTCTGGATTATGAAATTAGGAAACTAAGAATAGAAATAACTTATTACAGTACAAGTCAACTTTAAGTAGACATTTCCTCTGAGATATTAAAAAACCTTTACAAATAACATTATTAATTCTGAAAATTGTCTAACCTCTACGTGATTTTAGGTTAAGTTCAACACATGTTACAACCTACAGTAATAGTATAAATATAATTATGTACAATATTTTATTAATTATTACATCATGTTTTGGGCTTGAAAGCAACGTTTTTCTTTTACAACATTGAAAAACGTTAAAACGATAACAATAGGGGCATTCAATAGAGTAAGCGATTGTAGTATTTGACAGCTAGCGGTGTTCAGTGGGAGTAATCCGATTTGAATCGATTGCAATCGTTCTTTTTCGACGATTGCAATCGGATAATGGCAGTTTCGCAGTACAACGCATGCGCATGCGAAACAAGTTAGTTTGAGAAAGAATGGCTTTCGCATATTTCCCCTATAAATACTTTACGTATAATCTCATTCATTTTTATATATGTCTCAATATTATTTTCGTCGATAATTACAATTTTGTTTTACGTTTAAAACTGAGTCAAATGACAAACACACGCAGTTGCGATTTGACAGCGAAAATTGGACGTTCAATGTTACAGAATCGATTCAAATCGCATCGCAATCGGTAATCGCTAATCGCTTACTTTATTGAATGCCACAAATGTTTCAGTTATTTCATTTACTTTAATTTTCGACACATCCGTTGAAAATGAATGGAAAACAGATGAATTATACCTTTTTTACTTATAATATTTAATAAATAAGTATCAAGACATTTTACTTACCCGCTAATAACAATTTTATCAACTACCAAACAGCAACTAGCGACAACCGAACATGAACCGAACAACACCACAGCATCACAGCTAAAGTCCAGTCCCTCATCACAGCAATGCAAAAACGGAAAAATCCAAACAAAAATAACTGAATTCTGAATTATCGACCGAAACAGCGCCGCGCGCAATCATCGTCTAGATGGCGCCATCCATATTTATTATTTAACGTAGAGCGATACCACTGACCTCTATAACATGGACTGCGCAAAGGTATGCCTCAACGCAGGAGCCAGTGAAGCAATAGTTTCGGCCATCTTAGGAGTCTTATAGTAGATCCTTTTTTTTTACACCAACTGTGGGTTGGCAGTAAAGCCCAGCACATTTGTCACCTGTCACTGTTAACATAACCTAACAAAATCTGAAACGCTTTATATGAGTGTTTAACGAAAAAGTTTTGTGAAGCGTTAATTAGTAAGTACTAATAATTAAAAAAATGTTATGTTATTTGATATTTAGGTAAAATTTTGATGTCAAATTATCAAGCTAAGCAAGGTTTGCAAACTTGACGATTTCAATAAACAAAAGTTACTAGAAATAAAGACTACCAATATGGCCGAATTCTTTGCTTCACTTGAAAACTATCAATCCGCAGTCCATGTTATAGAGGCACGAACTTATACTTAAGACCCGAGATACATTGGGGATGTTTACAAAAACCGTTCAGATGGCGCAGGCATTCACTTTTTAGTAATACAACCATCCAAGCCTTCCAAATATTAGAGAAAGTTTGGACTTGTGTCTTCGAGTAAGCTCGAAAGGACACGGTACTTCCCGAACTTTAGCCGCTTTACAAGATATTCCAAATAATCGTATATTTTGTAAAAAAAAGTGAAAAGGATTTTTTTGTTATGACAATATGTGGCTTTTATTTAAAACACTGCAGCTATAATAATTTAATCAGCATTATGTCAAATAGTGTAAAAACTATTAAAGGAAAATTAAATAAATTTATTATTATGTTTTACTTTGAACTCGAATTTGAAATAAAATGATTGTTTATATTCTAATTTATATTACCGCATTTATTGGGATTAAGTAAAACTTTTGGTGCTTGTCAGGTGTTAAAAAAATCCAAAAATTAAAATAATGTAGTTTTTCAAAACTGTCTAAAGTGGGTCTTATTATTTTAAAATAGAAACAATAGATTATCAGGCTGGAACCATACGTTTGTAAGTTATTGTGGAAGTTATAGTTATAAAAGAAACAAGAATATTAAGTAATATTTTTATAAACAATTTTAATATTTAAAAATTGAGAAGAAAATGTTATTCAATAACATGATTTTGAAATGTGAGATTTCAACATTTATTCAAAAAATTTTAAACTTTTATGAGAGGCTGCTTTAATTATAATTTTTGAAATAACAGAAATAAGAAAATCTTACAAAGTTATTATATATTTGCGTACTTGAATTCAGCAGTTAGCTGAATTTCATCATTCATTACCAGGAATTTTCTTTTACCGGTACCGCCAAGAATTCTTGAAATTTGTTGTCGGCAACTATTTGTTTTTCCCGGAATTGTTTCATTTTAAATTAGGGTGGGTAACATAAGCTCCTTCAATTTTACAAATTATTCATTATTATTGGTGGTGCTACTTGTGAGTGAAGTGTTTCTGATTTGCTTTTTTTACGATGGGACAAACTTCGCGTACAAGACCTTCAAAGATTTGTAAAAGAAATAAAGCTTCTATTTCTCGAAGAAAATATCTAATTGCTAAAAAAGGTAAATAAAATACAAACATATTTTTAAAATATATAACTATACAGAATATTTAATTACAGTTTTAGCTATTACTAAGAATGCAGATTGTACTGACGAAACAAGAAATGTTATAGGAGACACAAATTATGATAAAATCTGTTCAGAAAAACAAAGAAGACTGGATGAAAAAATAACATTTTCTAGGTTTGTATTCAAGCGTGTAATTTGTGTAAATTGTGAAAAAGTGTGTTTTTACGATTAAAACTTTATCTAAAAGGTTACACCACAAATTTGAAGCTATGTATAAATTTTATTTCAGTTATAAGTTATAAAAAAAATTAAAAGCGATGTCTAAAACGCATTCAATACTTTATCATAATGTACATTATTTTTTATATCAATTGACACTTTACGTAAGTTTTATATTAAAATATTTTAGTGAGGTTAAACCTTCTACGTCTGAAGAACATGAAACAGACAATAATTGTGAAAATATGAGATGCGATACACCTTTGATGAAAGATCCCATATGCATGAATGAAACCACATTTAATGAGTACGACCTGTTGAATACATGTTATGGTTTTAATTTTTGTATGCGTAATTTTTAGAATAATGGATCATGAACTTTGCATCGAAAAAGATGATGTCTATTCCAAAGCACTTCCTGGCAACAGAATTGTTGATTTGGGTTACATACTAAAATGGGCTTTTAGCATGCAGCACAGCCACTCCAAATTATGTTCAGGAATATTATATCCTTCTAAGGAATATGACAGAGGATTAGGACTGGTACGCCACATAGAATTTAAATGTTCAGAGTGTGACATTGGGAACATAATTCGAAGTACTGAAGATCCCAATAAAAAAAATTCGGAAATTAATTATGGAGCTGTATGGGGCACTTTGGCGACTGGCAGTAGTTTTGGCCACTTGGAGGAATTATTATCAACTATGAATATGCTAGCCATGAATCAAAGAAAATTTAATGAAATAGAAAATACATTGGGAGATGTGAGTAAAAAAACGCATTTTTAGCTTTCTATATCACTTTTACAAAAAAAATATATTAGAAGCATTTTGTGTATTTATCTTTATTTAGAAACGTGCTTATTAGGTTTGGAAAGATCAACTTTGTAAAGATATGGAAGCTGCTGCTTTAGAAGAAGCTAAAATTGCCGTAGAAAATGGGCATGTAGATCCTGACGGGGTACTATATATAACGGTTTACTTAGACGGTGGATGGAGTCATAGAAGCTACGGCCATAATTACAACGCTGCATCTGGAGTTGTAAGAGATAATTATCATTCTTTTATTTAATATATCTACGTTAATGTTATTTTAGGGAGTCATTATTGGTCAAAAAACTTTGAAAGTTTTATATGTGGGTGTAAGAAATAAATACTGCATTATTTGTGCAAGGGCCGCAAATAAAAAAGAAACACCAAAGGAACATAAATGCTTCCGCAATTGGAGCGGCAGTTCTTCTGCGATGGAAGCTGATATAATTGTAGAAGGCTTTTGTTTTGCAGAGAAAGTTTACAATTTACGATTTAAATCTTTTGTTGGCGATGGGGACTCCAGTGTCTACACTAAAATAATTGAGCGAGTCCCGTATGGAAGAACAGTAAAAAAAATTGAGTGCGTCATTCATGTTCTCAAAAATTATGGAAAAACACTCTTCCAATTAAGCAAAGACGCAAAAATTGATTTAGCGGCCAGAAAATTATTAACAAACAAAATTATAAAAGATTTACAAAAGGTCGCTCGAAAAGCAATTTATAATTGCAACAAAAATCTTGATCAGTTAAAAGAAGATTTAAGAAATGGTCCTTTACATACTTTTGGTGACCATCGCTCATGTAAAGATCGTTACTGTGAGACACCTACCGTGCTTCATAATATTAAAAAAATTGAAGCTATAAAAAAATTCGGTCTGTACAATCATTTATATAGTAAGTATTTGCTTTTTTTTAGTTGTAATTTTTTTGCATGTACCGTATACATTTTTGCAGGTGCCTTAGAAATTATTTTGAAAAAATCTCATTTATTACTAGAAAATCAGAACAACAACCGGGCAGAAATATTCATGAATATACTAGCTAGATTTAATGCCGGAAAACGTTTAAATTTGACTACAAGGGGCTCATTTCAAGCAAGATGCACAATGAGTGGAATGAGGTATAACAAAGGCATTATGTGGCATTCAAGTCCATGGAAATCTTTAACAAAAAAAAGCCCGGGAAAATATTTCAAACAATACATTGACACTCAAAGTCACAGGGCAAAAGTTAAACCAAGAAGAAAAAAATTGGAATTTAAAACAAGCGGACAAAAGTTACCAACTATAAAAAATATAGATTACGGTTTAAATGCCCAACAGCCTGAACCGACAGAAGAGTATCTAAAAGAAGAATGTGCAAGAATAATTGCAAAATTACAGGTAAATACATTTAGTATAAGCCTTACTGTCACCTGTGGCAACTTATTGTCTTTTTGTAAATTAATATGTAGTTCGTTTTTCTTGTTAGTGGGCTTGTCAATACATTATGTATATGACATAACAACGTATACAACAATGTGTTAAAAAGAGACAGACTAGCGCACTAAAAAGAAAAACAAACAAACTAGATATAAATTATCCATAATAACTTTTTTTTTAATTGTACTGATTTTAGGTTAGTAAAGAAGAACGAGCTTTTATCGAACAAAACACAAAAGAACAGTTTGGCAGTGAATTGTTTAAAACAGAGAGGGCAGATAGGTTGACAGCCTCTTTTTTTGGCAACGTTATAAAGCGAAGAGCGTCAACTCCTTGCCATAATTTGGTTAAAGAAATTTTATATGGGAACAGTCTCTCTACGCCAAGTCTTGAATATGGAAAGACAATGGAAACAGTCGCCATAAAAAAATTTGAAACAGAATATGGTTTCGTTGTAAAAAAGGCTGGTTTTTTCATTGATCTTAATTATGGGTATCTTGGTGCGTCTCCAGATGGTTAGTATATTAACTATTATTCTTTGTTAATTGATTTGAAATGATTTATTTTTCCATTACTTTATTTTGTTATAGGACTTGTAGGTGAAACCCACCTCGTGGAAGTAAAATGTTTGCACAGCGTTTTTAAACAGAACGTGGCATTAGAAGAGGCTGCCGAAAAAAATAATATTTGTCTGGAAAAATATGAGAAAAAATTAAGATTAAAACGAAACCATACTTATTGGTATCAAATCCAAGGCCAGTTAAATATTGCCCAGCGAGAAGCATGCTACTTTGTAGTTTATACTGGAGATGCAAACCCACTTTTTGTTGAAGAAATTAAAATTGACATGAATTTTTGGAAAAATAAAATGTTACCAATTTTAATAAAATTTTACAATGACTGTGTCTTACAAGAAATTGTAAGACGCAGAATTCCTAAAGGAGAAAAATGTTTAGATCCACCATATATTGTTCAAGCTCAAGAAAAAAAAAAACATAAAAAAAAATAAAGTGTAACTTTAATTTTCTATGTGATGCTTTACTATTAACCTGTCATTTTTCCTTTATGCTTGGTTTTTATTTTGTAAAAGTTTTTATTGAGGCATAAACTATGCAATTTTTGTTATTTATTTTTAACTTCAATAATTTCAATATATTACGAGTATAATCAATAAGTGTAAATAAATATTTATTTAATTTATTAATCAACAGTAAATTGTTGAAATGTGCTACTACGAAATAAATACATTGTTAATAATAAAAAATGAAATTACGTATTAAACTCATTGTTTCAAATCTTAATCTGCCTTTTGCATAACTCCACAAAAGAAATTGAAACCATTACTGTTAAAAATTTTATGTTAAGTTCGTACTTTATCTTTTCATTTCTTACCTTATTAATTCTCTTTTGCATATTGTTTTAAATATCATAATTTGAAAATGGTTGCGCCATCTATTCGAAACACGCTGAAGTTTTGTCTGACTTTCACATAGATAGGCAACCCATATTTCTTATTGAAAGTGTCAGATTGTTATAAAAATTTTATGGCGAAAATATCTAAGCTATAACACAAATATTTCGAAGATTTTTTTTATAGTTATTTTTATTGGATAATAGTGTATTGATTCGTCTTTTTTTAAGCACAAAGGCATTAATATTTAATTGTTATTAAAGCAATTTTCACTTCTACTAGATACGACACTTTTAATATTTTTTATTAATTAATGACCAGCTTTTTTTAACAAAAAAACCTACTGATGCAATTAATTAGATGTTGGTCTAAAAGAATCTACAAAAAAAACTACTCTAAGTTATTTCATAAATGAAAAATTTTCGACAAAAGTTAGTGCTGTTTTACACGCAATGAGGGATATGTATCTCTCATCTTAAGTATTAAGTATAAGTTCGTGTATAGAGGTCAGTGAGCGATACCCAAGGTTCCTTAAATTCTCAGGTTGTCTGGTAACTATAGGCGTTTTGTCGCGAGGAACCGTTGACGTACCGAATGAACCAAAACGGTATTAGCATCGTCTCTTTCTAACATGTTTCCATCTTTTTCGTACCGCTATTGTCATGAAAACGCACCGGTTTATTTATTTTTGGTTTATTAGACAGGTTGTTGTTGTTTTGAGGTTATAAACTTTCTAAACTATCGTACAGTGAATATGGAAAAAAACTTTTTTTTTTCAAATATTCAGATTGCAACTCTTTGAAGATTGGCAAATTTTTGCAGGCATTTTTCAGCCCCTTCTCTTTTTTGGAGAATGTCATAGTCTTTACTTTTTATATCAGAAGCTATTTTCTGCGACAGGACACATTTTTGTGTTTTCCGATCGTTTAATTTTTCTATATATTTGGTTCTTAAATTTTAAATCACTGAAATAGCTTTTTTGATACTCAATCAGATTTTTTCTTCACTACTTCACTTGCATCATAAAAGACTTCTGCTGTTTGCTAGGCCACGAGAGCTTCAGCATAATTCTGTGTAGCTGCTTCATCTATGAATACAAAAAAAAACAAGTTTCATTCACATGTTTCATCCAAGATGATATTTATAAATTGAAATGATAAAATGATTTTTCACTTTCACAGTACATTAGCTTCTTCGAGAGTGACGATTGCTGTCAGATCAACCTCTTTGTGGTTAATAGATATCTCCACTAGTTTATTTTCAGATATAGATTCCTCCATTTCTAACATGTTTTTTTTATAAATAAGAAAATTTATACATTTATAACACTTTTTAGGTTAGGTTGTACAACCTTGGAAGAACCGCTCAAAGTAACCATCCTATTCAACACGGTCCTCGATTTCAGCTACCGTTGAGGTACACTCGCTACCAAAAACTGTGTACCGACCAGCCGCGACAACGTTGCGGGCGCGTACCGTTGAGTCAACGGTTCCTCGCAACAAAACGCCTTATGTAAACAAAAGAGAGAGACAGATATAGTCGCCATGTTTATGCGTCATCAAGCGTGCCCAAACTTTTGGGGTTTGTGGTCAAAATTTTTTTTGGCTGTGTTGGTTGATTTTAAATTTATTTTGTAAGTGTGGTGTTGCAGTTTTGGTATCAAGCGTTAAACTGTATTGTTTATTAAAAAAAACTGTGACTAAGTGATAGCGAACTGTTCTTTTTAGACAATATTTTTGGGTTTAATGTGAAGCATTATTTAATTTATTTCTGGGGCTGTATTAGGGCCTTAAAGGTGAGTAATAACGATAGTTTGCTAATAGACGTCAGTTTTCATTTGATATCAATTTTATTTAGAAAATTAAATAAATAAACCAAAATTTTAAACCTAACCTCAAAACTATTTTATATGAGTTTTGTTAATAATTATATTTTAGAAGATGCCGGGTGGAAGTATTTGCATGGTTGCAATTTGCAAGAAAAATTCAAAAAGAGCTAAAGAAATCGGCGAAAATCTTTTATTTTTACCTTTCCAAAGGATCCAGACGTACCGTTGGCACACAAAGGGTTAATTAAATTATACTTTTTTCTCTTTGGTTGTTTTTTTTATTTTAATATAATAAAATGGTTTGTAATAGGCAAAAATTTTAGGTTTTTAATAAATCATACAATTAATTTAAATTATTTGATTGTCACAATCCCAGATATATTTCTGTGAACCAAAGTTCACTCTCTTCTAAAACTTTAGGACAACGAATCAAATACAGAGTAGGACAAAAAAAAAGGTTCGTACAAAACTTTTATTAATTTTTTGACATAAACGATTTACCTCCTAATTACAAAAACCATGGTTTAAATTACCAGAAACTTGAAATTAAACAAAAACAACTACATTATATATAATTTGTTAATTAATAAATATTTATACAGTAAAAATAAACTAAAATTTGTCTTACGTGTGGCTTAATTTTTAAAAAGGCACGCTGAGTGACGTCACTTTCGCGGGCTTTTATCTGACTTCTGATTGGCTTAAAGTTACCAGACAACCTATAAATTTACGAACCTTGAGCGATACCCACTAATATTTCATTTCTGAAACACAGGATGGCACTAAATACAGCGTCTTAGTCAGCAACCCTTAATACACTTGCAAACATAATTTTTACTAGAAGCAGATGTGGTTTGTTTCTACGATAAGGTTTTGTTGAAAGTTCTACTAGCTAATAGAGGGCTCTTATCTAAATTTAAGAACGTCAGTACTGGTTATATCACTTATATCCAGTACTGGTCAGTACTGAATATCTGTTCTGGTTTTCAATTTGATTTAACAAAAAATCATTATTAAATAGATTATCGATTTATTAAAAACATCGCTTTATGACAATCGAAAATGTTTGCAGCGTTATTTACTTTTCATTATTGCCGGCTCTGAATTGGGTACGGATTAAGTAATGAAGGCCGGTGAAGTTTTACCTGAACTCATTGATAAGGAGAATGAGGGTTAAGATTGCCCCAACTTGATTCTCTGCTTTACAAAAGCTTTACAATAATATTGTTTATCATTTTTGCGATAATAAAGCATTGGGTTGTACATAGGTAAAAAAAAACAATAAAATATGTCGTTCAATGGTTCAATATATTACCAATCTATAAGATGGTATCTCTTTATTGTTATTATTTGTTTTTGATTATGTAATGGCTTAAGTTA
This sequence comes from Tribolium confusum, assembly GCA_029207805.1. Classification (NCBI taxonomy): domain Eukaryota; kingdom Metazoa; phylum Arthropoda; class Insecta; order Coleoptera; family Tenebrionidae; genus Tribolium; species Tribolium confusum. The sequence continues at coordinate 1,228,210 of JALGAY010000007.1, read as the reverse complement.
TTGTTTTTGCAATCAAGGATTTTACCATCATTATCTTGAAAAATATATTTGCTGAAAAAAAGATACGAGCTTGTATAACTAATGAAACAGATTTTAAAGTTATAAAACGTTTATTACTAATAAACAGTATTTTTTACAACAAAAATACTAATAACTAAACAGCCAGAAGAATATAATATGTCTATGCCGTGACATTGAAAATGATGTAAATTATAGCTGAGTGTGAAGCCCTTCTTGATAAATTAAAACAGAAATCAAAATTGAGGTATCACAGCTTGCTATAATTTGTACTGTCACTCAAAACAGAAAGTGTTGCACTAAGAGACCTACATCTTCTTAAAAGTTATAGCCAAAAAAAAAAGATGTTAACTTTTAACAGTTCTGTTGTTCGCAAAATGTTATTTTTTCTGGAGTATACGTCTTTAGAATTATTTAAAAAAAGAAGTTATTCATTTTATAAGTGGCGTTATCATTTCTTCATAATTTTTTTCCGGAAAACTTTGAAAGTATGACTGAGGAATATGGCGACCGACTTCATCAAGATCTGAAAGTATTTGCAAAAAATATCAAGGTTTTTGAGGACGAACATGCTAGACTATTATTGCAATAATAAATAGCCTATTGCAAAGTTTACAAAAAGAAATCAAGATCATGCCCTTCCAGTGACTTTCATATCGTTTTATTGAGTGGCAATAACTATAGTTATAAACATTGTTTTTTGGCTATAACTTTTAAAGCAAATGCTTGTTTCGAAATATTATTATTATTATTATACGTTTTAGAATAATATTTAAAAAAAAAAACTAGTGTTACAACCAGCCTCATTGTTATACATATGATTCAAGGAACGCGTATTACCGTGGGGAGTTTGTAACACGTATTTGTTTATACTATTTCTTCTATTGAATATTTTAAGTGGTATTTGTTATTATTTTTTTATTTGTCATCCGCTGTTATCTGTCTAGTAAGTTTTGCGTTAAACATCAAGATACCTTTGGAAACCTATTTTTACATTAATTTCAATAATTTTTTCCAAAAAGTAGTGTTTTGAGAGCGATCGCTTTAGAAATTAATTTCTTGCTAAACTCTACTCTGAAGAAATTTAAAATCCAAGCTAACATTATTCACACTAGAGTATTCAAATATTCCTAATAAAGCTCAATACATACGTGGAAACAGAAAATTATATCTACCCATTATGTTTGAATGTGCAAAGCCGGAAAGATTAAAATCCCGAATGGCAAAATTCGGCATTTTCTTGAAAATAGAAAGTTTCTTACCACGTAGTTTACAACATTAGCAGTTTTAGTATCCCTCCTGCTGAGATAAGGAAATTAGATGGTTTGCATTTGGATTGTCCATTTCAGATAACAGAAGGGACCGATGAGATTAAGGATTATTTGGTCCACAAAAGAGATCCGTCCAAGTTTGACCATCAAATTTTATATTTTTAATTACAATTTTAAGACATTGTAAATTAATATTTATTAAAAAACATTCTCCATTCTATCGTCTAAATAATAATTTACAATGTAAAAGCTCGTAGATTAAAAAAATTGTAATTATTTTCAAAAAAGTTTTGTAACAAAAAGTTTTAAATAGCTTATGATTTTTTACTGAAAATAAAGACTTTTTATATAATTTACAGAATCAGATAGGTATCTACGTGGTAAGCCAAAAATTTGGGATTGCTATAATACGATGAGCCCAATAAATGCTATTTGCAAAAAGTTCGTTTTATTATCTTTTTTTGAACACATTTTTTGAAATGATCTCATAATTTAAATAAGCAAATCTTTACTTCAATTTAATGGCAATATGTAGAAAAAGCGAATGTCAGTTTTTTTTTTTAAACTAATCGCTTATGTTATTATTTTGGTGTAACTGCGTCATATTTTCTAGAAAACATTATGTTATTTAATAACATGAGTGATGTACATTTATGTTATTTAACATCACACATGTTGTCATACATATTATAGTCCTGAAGAAGTGTCACTGGATACACGAAACGGTTGACTTAGTATAAGGCTATTTTCATTGGGAAATTTTTCTCAGTAATATCAAATTAATTTTTTTTTTTGGATTTATACCTACCGGATGAGATTATGTATTTACTGATTCTAAAAAACCTTAAATTACTAAAGTTGTAAGAACTGCTTTATGTTCTGGGTACCGATGTAATGAATAATATTATTCTAATAATGCAAACAATGTAATAAGTCAGATAATTAATTTAGTTATAATTACATATATTTATAATAGTTTGTTATTTTTAATATTTTTTGCAAAATGGTCCTTTGATCAATTATATTTAGTTTTATCATATTTATTCCAAACCAAAATTTATCATATTAAATTATTCCCATTTATTTTCAAACTTACAGTTTTTCAGATCCTATTTACGCTACTGTCAGATAGGTGTCAAACTTGTCGCTATGTTACTAGTTCCATTGAATTCTGCTCAAAATATTTGTCGCTAGCGTGCAGATTCTGTACAGGCACGCGCTAAAAACGAAACTATTTACCGAGAAAAATTAGAATTAATTTTATAGAAGAAATAGTATAGCAAATGTATTTTTTATGATAAGATGTAAAACACAGGCCATAATATTAACTCCCCGATTAGTTTTTATCGAGTTTTTATCTCATTTAAAGTATTTATAACGGATATGAAAATTCACTATTTAAAATTTTTTTATGAAAAAATTTGTCGTTTAATTTGCATTAAAAAATAACAGTGACATAAGTATGACCATCTGCAATACTACAAAAAATTAAGAGTAATCTGATCACTCTAGTTTTTAAATAAAAAAATAAAATGACAAAAAATTCGGGTTTTTTTAATTTTTTTGAAAAACTAAAGTCGAGAAAAATTTCAAAAAAATATATGTTGTTCCTAAGACCTTTGAAAACTTACATTATTTTTTTCAAAATTTTTAAACGACAGAAATTTTTTTTATGCAGTAGAGTTCAACCTTAAAGTCCCTAGATGATAAATTTTAAATAATAATAAAGTCCCTAGGGACTTTATTATTATTTAGAGTAGTAAGTTGTTGGTCGGTCTTTCTTGATGCACACACTACAGTTTAAAAAAGATTTAATAAAAAAATAATAAATAATTTTAGATGGTTTTTCATGAAACAACTAGGTACGTAACAATAATAACATTGTTGGTTGTATATTGTTGAATACTACAATAAGAATAAACGCGTTTGCGTTTAACAATAATGACACTAAATTTTCATTATAGTACGCAGAACAGTCACTTTTTCATTGCTTATGTTGGCACCGTAAGCGTAAAAATTACGTCTACCGCCTACGCAATGGAGATGATATGAAATAATTGATAAAATCATAAGCGAGCTGTCAAAAATATTGAAGCAAAATATCAGTTAATTAGTAAATCAGTTGAAAACCTTAATAAACTTTACAAATGTCATTACTAAATGCTTTTTTTGAAAAGCAAAGTAGAAAAAAATAGTATATTACACTTGTTTATTAGTATATTACCTCGCTTCGCTTGTCGTGCTCAAAACTCATTCGTGTCACAATAATCGTCTTATGAAACACGTATAATAATGTACTATTACAGTAAATCCTTTTTTTTTAACGAGTAAGCCAATGTGTGAGCATATGTTTGAAGAATATATACCAAAGCTTGACCATCGACTCTCTTCTGTTTAATAAAATCGCTCAAAAATCAAAATGCGTTATTCGTTATTAAATTTAAGTGTTGCACGATCGAGCGTATTACGTGCATCTTTATCTTTAAAAAATAAAATTAATTTGGACACAATCCATTCGGACAAAGTCCTCATAAGCGTCCACAAAGTGCACTGACTAGTGCGTAGCATGCGAAGCAAATTTAATTTTTTTAATCAATAAGAAAATTACCATAGACAATATGTATAATATATTCACTCGAAAAATGACTGTATTTCATAGATTATTATAGCTGATTAGAAATTAGAATGGGCAAGATCGAAATAAATTAGTAAAGAGTTAGACTGTTAGACATAATTACAAGCTTTTGAATTCGATTCCTATCGCCGTTTTTTTTAGTTGAGAATGCAGTTGTTCTTACCTAAATACATATTCTCAAAACATTTCTCAGTTTTGAGACTCTTTCATCTATTTATGATTTAGGTACAGTAATAACAAACAACAATGATCTATCCTAGTGATTCGCCAAAGGCTCATCATGAGTCGAAGACGAATTCAGGATTGATGGTTGTGCGGTGCCGATGATTCTCCTCGATAGATACCATAAACATTATAAGCTGTCGTGAAAGAGGAGATGCTGTAAGAATAAACGGGATTTAGATTGTAATCGGAATGAAAACGGGGAATGTTTTGCACTTATTTTTATTAACACGGTAAATATTCTGAATCTAGGATTCATCATGAAGGCATAACCGAATATTGGGGTGTTGAAAGCCAAGAGATTTGCATAAAAGTTTACTAGCTTTTTAAAGTATTTTTCCCTTTTTTGCATGCACCAAACGGCTTGGTCCAGAAATAAAAAGACATTTCGGAGTGTGTGAAACCAAGGTTTTTGTTAGTTTTTTAAGGCATTCTTGAAGTATTTTTGCATTATTTTGTGAGATTTGAACAGTTTTTTCCTGTGGCCAATTTTTGGTGGTCTACAGATAAGTATATGTTTGGTACTTTTGTGGTGCATAAAAGTTAATACTTTTTTGCGCGATCGGTTGTTTTTATCAGTTTACTGTGCTTGTTTCCACGACGGTAGGTTGCTGTTACTGGTTGCTACGTGTAACAAAACGGTAAGTAATTCACTTACCGTTCAGTGAACGGTAAGCAATTAAATCTAAAAAAAAAAACAATTTTGCGATTTATTTATTAAATTAAATGTACAATTATTATAATTAATAGTAGTAATACCACTCGCATTTGAGTTTCTAGTGTTAATAGACAAACTTTCCGACGTAGAAGTCCCAGGTTCTTGTAATAGTCCACCAACATCGCTGTGTAAAATTTTATGAGCAAATTCAATTTTGTTTTAGAGGGAATCTTCCACGTAACTCTCGGCCACCGTTGATGAACGCCACCCACCATGTCTTTTTAGTCCTAACACATCAACTCCGTTATTCGCCAAAAGTGTAGCCGATGTGCGTCGAAACGACTGTCCAGTAAAACCTTCAGGGGCTTGCAACTTTAAATACTTTGCAATTTTTGACGGCCACCCTCCAATTGTGCCTTTTCCTGTAAATTGCCTAGTGCATTTGCCATTTCAATAGTTCAGAAATAAATGATCTGACGTTGGGTTGCTTGGTCGAATTCTTATGTATTTTCAAAGTATTTCCAAATAATGAACTGCTTCATTTTCTTTGTTAATAACTGTGAACGTTCGCTGAATATTCGTTTTTGTATTTGGAATATTTACTATAAACATTTCTTCACGTTCTTCTATCTCACTCATTTTAATATTGTACAATTCCTCTCGTCTACAAGCGCCCGATACTCCCAATATCATTGCTACCTGCAAATATATTGTTTCCTTAGAACTCAGATGTACCACCTCATCATCTACAACATACCTTGAATTAAAAATTGTTCGTCTGGTGCTTCAAGAATATTTCCATGTCTTCTTTGGTAAAAATTTTAGCCTTCTTAGGCCGATATCCAATATTTTTTCTCTTAAGATAAAGAATTAATGTAGCAAACTTAGAAATATCGATAGCATCATGGAGAAAAATTGAACTCTTCAGCATAGAATACTCCGCCCATAAACTGCCTGCGGCCTTCAAGTCTCCACTTCTCACCACAAAATACGCTAACAAGCTCTTTTCATTTACAGAAATCTTCTTTGCTTCATGCCATTCCTTAAACAACTTGTATGTCTGTTCATATCGGGCTTTAGATTTTTCTGGAATTATTGCCGAACATCCTTCTTGCCAAGCGTCTTCTAAATCATCCGGTAGATCATCACTATCGCTCATATTTGCTTCGAAAACGGAACCACAAAACAGAACTATGTAGGCAAAAATGATTGTATCAAAAAGACAATTTTACTTGTTTGAAACAAAACCATAGCAACCATGGAACAGCCACCCAAAGTTTTCAGTTTCAATCTTCCCGATTATCACAAATGTGTTGATATAAATTATTATTATTATTATTCTAGAAACTCCAATCGCGCAAAAAACGTTATAAGCATGTCGAACGTTAAGGATTACCGTTCTCAGACAATAATTGGAGTCGTCGCTTCGCTCCTCCTCCAAACAATTGTCTTCGAACGGTAAGCATTTCTTACCGTTCTCCATACTTAATATACTATTTAAAGCGTTTTGAGCTTTTTTCAATTGAAAGAACAGCTAAAATTTTTTTTCTTTGTTTTTTGAAGACGCTAAATGTTCTAATCCAGAAATAAAAAGTCATTTTGGGGTGCTTAAAAACAAGGCATTTTGTAAGTTTTTTAGATCTTTTTCGGATGTTTACTTTTGGGAAAACAACAAATTTGTAGGATTCTGTCTTAATTTTTAAGACACCAAAAACCCTGGCCTTAATTATTAAAATTAAGTTAATAAATCTAATTTTTGAAAATTTTATATTTATGTATTTAAAAAAAACGGTGTATTGCTGGTTGCATCATTCCATTGCAAGGACCAAAGACGTTGGAGCAAAGATCGCAATTTTCCTTCAGTTTTTTTTAAGTTTTTGTGATAAAAACACTCTTTAAATCAGTAATTTATTTATTTAATTTTAAAAAATAACAATTAGCTACAATATAAAGAACCTCAAATATTATTATTCAACATTCCTGCAAAAAAAATTCAGGATTTTTTTTCTAAATTTCAGGAACTTACATTAACGTTAGAGTGTTTGTAGATCCTGGTCCTTGATGTACTCCTGTAACAATAACAACAATATCCCCAGATTTAATAAAACCCATCGATTTCCCATGCTCAACTCCTGCTTTCACTCTCACTTCCACATTTTTCAACCATTCTTTGGGGCTATCACCTAAAAAAAAGAATTCTTTTATTTTAAAAGATATATAATAATAAAATTATCATAAACGCCTCCAAATTTCATTGTAATAATACCTGTTGTAAAATAATCCGAACTAATTTATAACAGTCCTGTTGAAACAAACTGTCATAAATTAGTTCGGATTATTTTACAATAGACAATTTTCATAAATTTTGCAACCACAAACCTGAAAAATAAATCGGCATAATAGCCCTATAAAGGTGCAACTGTCTTGCAACTTGAGCATTCCTTGTCACAGCAACAATAGGACATTTCGGCCTGTATTTTGACAATAACTGTGCCGATTTGCCTGTTTTTGTTACAACAATAATAGCCGAAGCTTTAGAATTAATTGAGGCTTCGACTGTAGCAATTGCTGTTGTCTGGACAATATCTAGAGGCAATCCAGGCTAGAAGAAACACCCAAATTAGCTGAATTCACTTCATCTTCAAGAAAACAAAAATACCTGACTTGTTAAATCACTAAAAAGCTGTTTCTGCCAAACTGCAGCTTCAGCTTCTTGACAAATCATCGCCATAGCTTCGACGCACTCTACAGGGTACAGTCCTTTCGCGGTTTCTCCTGCCAACATCACACAATCAGCTCCATCAAGAACAGCGTTTGCAACATCTGAGCTTTCAGCTCTTGTAGGTCTTGGTTTATCAATCATTGATTCAAGTAAATGCGTTGCTATAATAATAGGTTTTCCGACTTTATTACATCTCGCGATGATAGCTTTTTGAGCGAGGAAAACCTTCTGGTAGGAAATCTCCATTCCTAAATCGCCACGATCAATTAAAATACCATCAGCAGCATTAATAATCTCGTCCATGTTTTTCACTCCTTGTGTATTCTCAATTTTGGCAATAACGTAAACATTGGGACCGAGAATATGACGGATTTGGCGCACTTCTTCAGCGTTTCGAGTGAATGAAGCAAAAATACAGTCGATGCCTTGAGAAACACCGAATTTTAAATCAGATTTGTCTTTTTCAGAGACGGTAGGAAGGTCTTTTTCGACTCCTGGAAGGTTTACTCCTTTACTACTTCCAAGTTTGCCACCATTAGTAACAGTGCAGAAAAGTTCACTTCCTTGACTTCGGTCACAAGTCAGACAAATTAAACCGTCGTCGATGTAAATCTGATTTCCTGGTTTCACGACTTTTGTTATATTTTTATAATCGACAAAAATGACATCTTTTGTAGATTTTTTTGCAAAATTTTGATCGGTTGTAATACGGACTTTTCCGCCTTTTTGTAAAAGGACTTCAGCGGAAATTCCCTAAAACACTGTATTCCAGAAAAAACAGAAACAAAACTGTGATTTTTACCCCTTCAAGGACCCCAGTTCTGATTTCTGATCCTTTCGTATCTATAGCAATTGCAAGAGGACAATAACGCCCTATTTTTTTACTGTAGTTTTCAACAGCTGTTCTAATATTTTTAATAAGCTCAGAATGGTACTCATGTGTCCCATGAGAGAAATTCAATCTTGCAACATTCATCCCAGCTTCAAGCATTTTCTCCAAGATTTCAATTTTCTGACATGCTGGTCCTACAAGCACAGTGCAGAAAAATTCAAACTTACCGTCCCAGGTGAAAAAATGACTTACCAATCGTGCATACAATTCCTGTAAGTCTCATATGTTTTGGTTTTGATGTTATTTCAAGATTACTCATGTAATCCAAGAAATTGGTTTTAGATGGTTGTGGTTGTGGCCCCATTTTCTTACTTGTTGATTCACACTGCGAGGTTTGGGTGATATTGAGAAATGATGCGTGATTTGAGGTTGTTTATGTAAGACAAGTTGAGATATCACTGATAATGGAGTAAGAGCGTGTTTACTGATTATCAGTGAGTGGTTACACAAAATTATTGGTTGTGATTGCTTATTTAAAAGCTAACAAAGTCGTGTTAGTACTGATGAAGCTAATATTAGAAGAATTTGCTTATCTCACTTCTTATCTAATATTTTAAGAGATAAAGAACTCTTTTATTATGTATCTATTACCTTATTTTTTTCCAACATTTTACTTTAAAATTAATTAGTTCAGATACTTTGTTTATTATTAGAAATTAACAAGATTGTTTATATTTTAATTAGTAGCCTTGGACTTTTCAATATTTTTTTCGGTACGTTCTAAATTGAATATAATTGAACTTAACTGCTTGTTTAAATAAACGACCGGTTCTTAAAACTGCAAACAAAATTTAAATAAATAACAAAACCAAAAAAGCAGAGAAAAGTTAGAGAAAGGGGTATAAAAATAATTTTAAATAAATACAACAATTCAAGCGTTTCTAGGGCCTAAACTATTACAGATAAAATAATGTTTTAAAAACCATATTATAGAAAATTTAATTCTCTACAACTTTTTCCTCTAACATTTTTTTGTAGCTTTAACGGTTTAGTCAGTGTTTTAAAATAAAACCACCATTGCATAAATTTTAATTTAGGAAATATTTTTTTTAATAATAAATTAATAATTAATAATAAAAAACACCTTTTTTAGTATTTTTTTTTAATACAAATATTGAGAATTTAATAGTCTTTATGACAGTATTCTTTTACTTGTTTTTAAACTGTTTTTCTTTTAATTTTTATTTTTTTATGTTTTACCGATAAAAACAACTCACTGCATGTCTCTTTATACATTACAAATAAGCGGTTGTGTGTGAGAGTGATTAGTACTGTCGTTTGTATCTTATTATAGTTTGTAAATACAAAAAAGAAAGAAACAGAAGAAAGAAGAACTTCTATCGCCTTCTGTAATATCCGTTGATTCGCTCGTGATAACTCCTCACTAAGAGTTGCTCACACTTGCTTATATAGAGCAAAGAAACAAAATGTAACAAAAAATCTTCTAGAAGAATATGAAAAATGAGAAATCATAGATAAAGAAGAAACTGTAGAAAGAAACAAACAAGGTCGACTGAAAGTAAAAGAAGAACAAGAAAAGATTCTGGAATAGTTTGAAAAACAGTGCTTTTTTCGATTTCGATCCTGCAATTTGCGTCATCCTACGCACCCCTTTAATCCCATTCCACTTTCCCGATCCCGTGACGTAATTCCTGACTGTGACCTAGTTTTCCCTGTCTGTAGTTTCCCTGTCCTGAATTCCCACTCGTCCTTTATCTACGCAAGCGTCCACCTCTTGTTTATCGACTAGTTTTCCAATTCACGGCAATCGTAATATTATACCATGCGTGCTTGCAATTTGCGTGTTTTCAGCCGTTTATTTTAGTTCCGGTGTTAGATTCTCCAAGTGAGCTTTTGTGTAATTCCTTTGTTATCAAAATCCTGTTCCTGTTCCTGCCATGTAACTATTCTCCTTCGAAAACCCACTCAATATGAACATCAATCAAGATGAAAGTGGTGTCCAAGAAGCCGCAGCATACCTCCAACACCCATCCATGGGTAAGAAGCTTCTTTTTTTATTCTTCTTCTAAAATTTTCGATTTCAGGTTTCTGCCTCATTAGTCGTGTTAGGATTAGGAGCTTTAGCTTTGGCTGTACTCTGGATTAGAAAGTGCAGGTAAGAGAGTTATTCTTCTTCTTAAAACACTCTTTTAATTAGGAAAAAAAATATTGACCCGCAAGAATTCGCCGCTGCTTAATCCAATTTTCCTAAATGAATCCTTACAATTTCTAACAGAATTAAATCCTTAGAAAATCCTCTAAGCTCAGTCTCGACCTTTCTCAGCTCCTAGAACCATGTTCAATCTATACCAGACCATAAATAAAAAAGGAGAAGAAGAAAAAGAGCCTCAAGTGATCGGTCACGAAAGGTTTTACCAAGAGCGAACATCTCGTTCTAGTTCTCGTCGCAAAAAACGCGTTACAAGACGTTCTCACAGTGCTTCAGAGTTTTCAACTGGAGCCCTAAATGCTGCTAATAAACGTGCAGCTTTCCACACTCGTTGTCAAAGCTCGGAAAATCGCAGCGAAGACGGAAAAGTCGAATCTTTCGCACGAGTATTTTTCTCTCGGCGGTAATTTTATAGATTTTCGATAGCAACGATTAAAAATTGAGATGCTCCCACACGAAGGTTATTTTTATATGTTTCAGGTCATCAGGAGCTCCCAAACACGAATACAGTGCTTTGAAAACCGAAGGAGGAAATGAAAAATTCAAAGCGGAACAACAGATCCGTAACGGAGTTTTTATGGCCTGTAAACACTATCTGGCAAATAATGAGAGATACGAGTTGAAGACGCAATTAGGAGAGATTGGATCAAGGACAGACAAACATTGGTAAACACTCGAAAAAAATATTTTTTGCTCCACCCAATAACACCAAACACTTTTTGTTAAATTTTGGTAGGTTTACGGTACAAGATACGAGTTTGGGTGCTGAAAGACTCTTGACGTTGGTACCCCTGCCGTCCATGTGTCCTTTGAATCCTTCCACAACAACTAGAGATACTCTTTTAGAATTATTTCGCGGATTGCAACATCCTTATATTCATCCTGTCCTAGATATTGAATTTTGGGATGCAGGGGCGGCTCTTATCAGTCCTTTAAATCCGTCCGGTAGTTTAAAGGACCTAATCTATAGCAGTCCGTGGCATGAGGATTACGATAAGAAGTACACTTGCAGAGGGGAAGGACTGCCATTACGAACGGTAAGAAAATTTCTTTTTCTAAAAACTAAAAACATCTAGAATGTTCTAGAATATTTTGGATAACGTAAATATTTTTTCAAAATTCTAGAAGCTCAAATTTAACAGAACCTTTGATATCGTTCCATAGAATGTTCTAGAATGTTTAAAACTATCATGTGAAAGCAAAATATTCTAAATTCTTCTAAAATCTATAGTGTGTGTTATTAGAATATCCTAGAATGTTTAGGATAACATAGATTTGATAGTGCGATACAGGAAAGTATTCTAGAATATTCTAGAATGTTTCGTATTAGGTAAATATATTTTAGAAGATTCTAGAAGCACCAATCTATCAGAAAAAATAAAATTGTTTTGACTTTCACTCTTTAGAATGTTCTAGAATGTTTGAAATCATCAGTATGCTTTATGAAAATATTCTAGATTGTTCGGAATAGCATAAATTAGATTGTGAATTACAAAAAAAAATCTAGAATGTTTTGGATATTGTAAATATATTTTAAAAAATTCTAGAAGCACTAATTTATTAGAAAATGTAAGATTGTTTAGATATCGCTTCTTAGAATGTTCTAGAATATTTGAGGCCATCAGTTTGTTACGTGAGAATATTCTAGAATGTTCGGAATAACGTAAATTCGATTATGCGGTACCAAAAAATATTCTAGAATGTTTAAGATAACGTAAGAAAATATAAAACTGTTTTATTACGCTTCTAGATAATCTAGATTCTTTCTTCTGTTCATTTTCAGGTCCAGTGTTTGGGCCGTCAAATCCTCGAAGGCCTCCTCTTTCTCCGCAATCGCTACTTCCCTCCATTCTACCACCTTCACTCCGGCAACGTGATAATCCAAAACGGCGTTGCTCGAATCGCCGGCCTAGAAAACGCCCTTTTAGGGGTGCTCCCCCGTGCGCCTAGCGCTCCCGAAACGCTCGCTTTCGGCTACCTCCTCTTCGAAATGACCGCCGGCTACGAACTCCCTAAACCACCCAGTCCTGCCCACCTCCAACTCGAACTGGAACGTGCTCCCAAAGTTGCTGAAGCTTTGGAACTGATCTTCCAGACGAGCAAAACGCCGGCTTTAGAAGAGTTGGTCTACTGCGAGTTGTTTCGTGGTGTGGAGTTGAGGGAGTTGCGTGGTGCGAGTATTATTCAAGTGAGGTCGTCGCCGGAAGTTTTGGAGTTGTTGGAGGTGGTGCGAAATCCTGTACCACCGTCGCCGTTAAGACGGTAAGTTATGGGGAGAAGAAGGAGGGTTTTTGATGAGGGTTGGTTGTATGCAGACGGCATTTTTCGGATGATTTAGATCCGTGGTTTGCATGGTGAGAGGAGTTTGTTTTGGTAGATGCTAGATGTAGATGAGTGTAGTTATTTAGAATGTGTTTTATTCTAGCAAAGATGTAGTCGTGATTATAGAAGACAGGCGACTAGAAGATATTCTAGAAGAAGACAACGAAGATAGTGATTCTAACAATGCCAGTGATAATCGGTAGTAGAATCGTTGAATCTAGATTTTTAAAAAAGTAGAGTAGTTCTAATAGTGACATCTAGAAGAAGGGCATTCAGGAAGTTTTTGCTTTGAAAATGGCTTGTCACGGCAAGCTATGACGTCTCAGTTTTTAACAAATTTACTATTTATGAATCCCTTCTTTTGGATAGTAGATATCTCTCAATTACGCAAATGTGTGCTGTGTCAAGGCTTTAATTGGATGTTATTTTGTGGCCAAATTTTTGGACCAACTTTATTCCAAAAATTACTAAATGTATTTTCATACCGATCGAGTAATACATAAATAATAATCAAAAAAAAGCAATTTCAGCACAATTTCAATATTTTACTATCGATTTAGAATAGCAATAATTTCCGAAATTGTTAATGTTGGTAGAATTTGTGAACATACTGGTCGTGTGTAGTAGAAACCAAAGTAACACCAGACTTCTCCAAATTTTTAGTCTCTTTAGCTTCTTTGACTGTCCTTTAGGACTAGAAAAGGCAGAAAACATATCCAGTACCGTCCTATAGCATGACTGTCAATATTTTGCAAATACAAAAAAGATTTCTTTTATAGATTACCGTTAATTAAAGCAAGAAAAAAATTCTTTAGGAGAAGCAAATTTCAAATCAAACACTTCAGTTCTGTCAAATATGGACGTAAGACTTTTGTGAAATTGTTAATAAGACAATCACACCGATAATGTCAAATGCAATATATTTAGTCAACGAGTCTTTCTTTTATGTCTAGGAGTAGTGTAATTTTTACTGTTATTTCAATAAAATTTAATGCAGTTTATCACTGAATTTTATTTTACTACCTACTAAATAAGCAATAGAGTATATATATATTAATGCCGCGGCTGGTAGTTCAAAGCCAAGGCGTAGGTAATGTCCATAATCTATATCCTGATCTTCTATTAGAGTGTCTCTGGTAAAAAAACACACTAGAGTAAATAATACAGTGTTGCCATAACAATTTGTGTTTCAGGCGGTTTGTTAGTGTTTTATTATAACTTAAAGAACATTTACTGTGTTTTTTAAGAATTTTTTAATACTTTTAATAAATCAGCTAGATGACACACAATACAATATCGTAGTAAGGGTTGCATAACATTTAAATTATTGCTCATATATTTTAATTTAGTATTGTACACAAAAATAACAGTTTTTTTAATAAACACGCGGTATATTATTTAATTTTTTGTTTCAGGCATTTTGTTAATAATTAATAAAGCGTATAAATGACACACAATACGCAGTCGTATTAAGAGTTGCATAAGATACAAATTATTGTTCTTTAATTTAGTATTGTGCAATAAAATGACAGTTTTTTTAATAAACACGCGGTATATTAGTGTTTCAGGCGTTTTATTATAACCTAAAAAAAACTTTACTGAATCTTGTAACATTTATTTATTTTTAATAAAGCAGTTAGATAACACACAATACACGGTCCTATTGAGAGTTGCATATAATACAAATTATGGCCCTTTTTTATTTAGAATCGTACGGTTTTTTAAAATAAACACGCGGTATATCAAGCATTTTAACAAATAATAATTTGTCAATAACAAAAACCACTCTAATTTTTTTTATTTCAATTTTTTTTTTTTCATTACAGTAAAACCTCAATAATCCGAACCATAATACAGTCTTAAAAACTTAAGACATCAAAAATTTAACTACAAAAAATAATTATAATACAAGACAGTCTTGTTAATACACACCACACCAGTCTAGAGTGTTTTTTTAATAAACACACTGTCTATAAAGCTTTTTAATATATAATAATTCGTCAATAAAGAAAAAAAACAACTCGATTTTTTTTGTGTTTTATTTTCTATCTACAAGTATTTTAAAAACGTATCACAACAATTTTACATTCATACAACTAAATAAATATAATTACAAGTACATTATAAAAATTTCTATAATAAAAACTGTATGAAAAAATAAAAAAAGTAGAATGTCCACTGTACTGTCTAGAAAAATTTTTAAAATATTTTTTTTGTGCCACGACTTTCCTCGGACTGACGCTGTGAAACGCCTTCTTTTATAAATTTTCGAAACAGTGCAGTAAAGATTTCTTTAAAAAATATTTGAAAAAAAAATCTGTCAGATTAACTTCAAAGTAGTCATGAGAGAAATTTGGCAAAAGACCACTTATCGATTATATCTTTTTTATACTACATAATGGCACTTTTATGTACATTTGTTATAAAAATCAAGGCACATTTACAAGGAATACAGTGGAAAAAATCAAGAAGCTTGAAAAAAAAAGTCTGAACCCTCTCCTAAGAGTAACAAAATCTGCCCGATCTCTTACATCCGCAAGAGTCTGCAAGACAGTCATAATCTGAAACATCTGTCGATAAATCGGCTCCCTGTTTATTTTGATACACACAGAACGAGCTATTATGGCAAAACATAAATCCCAAGATAAACAAATGATGCAAATAGAGTAACTGGATGAAATTTTAAAATTTTGTCGTATCTCTATCACTCTTCTTTCGCTCTGTAACCTTTGAAAATTTTTTTTTAGAGATATCCAGCACCCTCACAGATCACAGAATATATACAAAACCAGGACTTAAAAAGAGCTAATTCCTTAACTCCCAAAATCCTTGAGATCTTCCCCTCTTCATATCAGATAACCGTCTCCCCCCCTGTGCGAATATGGTGCACCCGTGGCTTTCTATGAGGATGTGACCTCGTCGAATGCCGACTGGTCGTACTCAAAGTACTCGGATGCGCTGGGACGTATCTCAAAACAGGCATCGTCTGGACCTTCACTGGGAGCTGCTTCCTAGGTCCCAGACGTCGCAGAACGGCTCTCCAAGCCGTGATTGTCTTCATTGACCAAATCCAGAAAATCGTGCTGACGCCAATAAAGAGCGACATGAGATGGCGCAACAAAAAAGCCCACAATGCCGGTTTAGACTCGCGGTTAAGCCACTGGCCCCGGTTGGTGTACTCGTAGTAGATGCTAGCCATCACGCAAAAGGTCGGGATTGCGTAGAGGGTACAGACGGCGCCGAGGAAGTCGCTTTCTTTGCGGGGAGTAGCGGCGGTTAGTGGAGCGGCAGCGGAAGGACGGGGCTTGCGAATCGCGCGGACGCAACCCAAAATTAAGAGGAAGATGCCGAAGAGGAAGTAGATGAAATGGGGGATAAGGACGAGGCCGAGGAGGGTGGCTGAGTTGCGGTTACCGATGTAGCAAGTCCCTGAAAATAAATAAATCAGTGGGTTTACCCGATTTAACTTATACAAGGTTGTCATTCCCGGGTGAGAATCTAAATTTTAATTCTCGCCTGAGGATGACAACCTTTATTTGAAGTGTTTAGTGTTGGGAAAGTCTTTTCTGTTTCATTCGACACACGAAAACAATTCAACATGAAGAATATACAGAGTGTTTATTACAATTTTCTGTCTTTTTTATGTTGAAAAATTATGTTTATTTACAGTTTTTGGCAGCCATTTTGAAAATTTTGTTTGAAGAATAATTGCAAAAACAGTTTTTTTTATTTATTTAGGCTTGATATAGCGATTTCAGACTTAAATTTTGTCTCATAATTCAATTATTATTCGATTTTGATGATTTTTTGACTTTACACATTTTCGGCAGCCATTTTGAAAAAACTGTGTGTTTTCAACAGCCATATTTGAACGTAAATCTCTGTGTTTTTTCGAATTTCTCCGTACAATTCGTCTGTTTCAATGCCAGATGCCTTGAAATGATAACCCCCCGATTCCGGTATTTCCATTTCGAGATATAATCGTCGCTCCTAATTAAATCCGAGTCATTTTAATTGGAGCCGGTCCTGGTCTTGAAATTTATTCAATATGGGGGCTGCAACAAGTCGTGAATAATGCGGCGCGCGGTCCAGACAAAGCCTCCCAAGATCACGGCAGCTGTTTTGCATGCGAACCGATTCGCGCTTGTTACGAACCAGAGGATGGTGACAGTCGAGTAGGCCGTGGTTATCCACCGGTATGTACCATTAATCACGAACCCAACCAGCGAACCACAAAATGTTACATTCTTATCAAGATTCAAACGAGCTTTCAACAAAGACGATGCGCGACTTCAAGATTTTTTCAAAAAACAGGGGGCGGCGATATTTAGACAAGAAAGACAGAAAATTTTAATAAACACCCTGTATATTCATCATGTGACATGAGCTTCGTGTCTCGAATGAAACGGAAAAGACACTCCTAATACTAAACTACTTGAATAAAGGATGTCATCCTCAGGCGAGAATTAAAATTTTGATTTAAAACAAAATTAAATTTTAACTGAAAATCATTAAAAACGACCAAAAATAAAGCTTCCTGACAGAAGTGAAATCAGAAATCGTTTTCTCATGTCAAATTACACAATAAAATGTTTCTTCCAAACACAAAATGGCCGTCAAAAATTTGAAAAACATAATTTTCGACTCAACAACATTAAAAACGACTAAAACTATTTTTTTTTAAATAGATCGCATGTTATCAATCGTTTTATCATGTTAAAACACATGAGAGGACGTGATTTTGCAAAAATTTTCTAAGCAAATTTTCAAAATGGCCGCCAAAAATTCGGCAAACACAATTTTTGACAGAAAATCATCATAAACGAATAAAAATAAACAAAATCGGTAAAACTGATGCCATAAATCGTTTTAAAAAGTGTAAAATCATAGTTTACGATGTTTTTTTCAAAAATTCTATAAGCTGATTTTTCAAAATGGTTGTCAAAACTAAGAAAATTAGATTTTCAGGATAAAAATCGTTAAAAATAGAAATTTTTGGTAAAATTGATATCAGTAGTTGTTAAAGAAATTGCTTCGGTAAAATTTTCTAAAAAACGTTTTTCAAAATGGCGGCCTGTATTGGGTACGCGATTTAAAAAACTTTCTTTCTATTTTTTCATGCAAAAAACCGTGTAGATACAATTTTTTCCCCGATAATTTTTCAGCTTTTGCTAGAATTTGTTTTCATAGATATTCTATAATTTTTTTTCAAAATGGCGACCCGAAAATTTCCAAATTTCCAATTCCCATGCTGAATTAATTGCATTCCTCATTCCCGGTCCGTATTAAGTCCCCCGCCACGCTATAAAAACCCTCAACTCGCCAAACATGCGTTTCAAACGCCCCATTCGACATTCCTCGCATTTCCTCCCGTCCTAATAGCTCCATCTGCTCATCTTCACGACAAAAACTAGTCATCGGATTTAAGTCAGTGTGTCTCCTTACCAGTGAGCTCATCAGGATCGACATCCCTTCGCACCAAAGCGGCGACTGTCTGGGCTGCTGGTAGACCCCAAGCGCACACATGGAGCACCGATCCCAGACTACGGAGCTTTTCCGGGGGCCAGGCAAGTCCCACACGTGCGACCCACCAACCGCATAAACAGACCCACCTGGAATAGATACAATAACAAATCGGAATTATGCCATACGACCTCCCATGGGAGCGGAAGTCTGGCATCAAAGCCGGCCGATCTCAAGTGCTCTCAATTGAGTTGCGAAAAAATTTTGATAAGAGGCTTTGACGGCGGACTTTATCGCCTAATTAACCACACAACAAACAGAGAAACGTGTCAAACACGTCGTTAAGTAAAGATAATTCAAGCAGCAGGGTTCAAATATTTGACTTGGCAGTCACCTGCCCATTGACTAGTGTTTACCCAGAAATGACAAGGGAAAAAGGGGTAATAGACGAGTCACTGAACCGGAAAAACTAATTTCAGGAAATAGAACCTTCACGGTTTGATTTCGGGGTAATTAACTAATTATTTTTTTTTTAGTACTTGTAATAATGAGATTATAGAGAGTTCTTATCTTCTAATTTCGATATAAATGGCAATTTTGATAAGTGAGATCAATATTATTTATTGATCTGTTTTTGAAACCTGTCATATCTGTGAGAAACTAAAATAAGCAAGAAACTTTTTTTTGTGATGTTGCATCACTGATCTAGTAACAGTCAATAAGAAGAGCGCTATTATGATTGGTACCACTGTGTTATTTCACCATTAAAAACTAATAGGCTTTGAATTTCGTTCCAAGATGGACGATTTTCAAATCGACAACTATATAAAATAAAAAAACCGAGTTTTTAAGCAGTATTACCAACTTAAGACTGGCAACAAACTCAGTTATTTACACTAAACAAGATTTAATTAAAATAAACAATAAAATTTTCAGCGTTAAATCACTGAAATAGTCACAAACAATAACCCATTTGTGGTTGGTAGCACTGTATACTAGCACTTGATAATAATAAAAACTAGTAGGATTTGAAAAATGAACGATTCTCAAACTTATAACAATAAAAAAACGAGTATTTAACCAGTGTTACTGAAATTACTAACCCAGGATTGCCAACAGATTCAGTTATTTACACTCATATCTATTGAAATTTAAGTGAATCTAAACAAAATTTAATTAAAATAAGCTATTTTTTTTTTCTGAGGTTGAATCACTGATTTAGTCATAGCCACTAAGAAAGGCGCAATTTTGATTGGTAGCACTGTGTATTTTCTCTTGGTAATTATGAGAACTAGTAGGGTTTGAGCTACGTTGCTAAGAAATGAAACAAAATTCCAAGATGGACGATTTTCAAACCGACAACTATATAAATTAAAAAAACCGAGTTTTTAAGCAGTATTACCAACTTAAGACTGGCAACAAACTCAATTTTTACACTCAAATCGATAAATATTTAAATGAATCTAAACAAGCAAATTTTTTTTGTTGTTGACACACTGATTTAGTCAGATCAGGACAGGTAAGGTCAGGTTCAAACAATGATTTAGTCATAGTCAATAAGAAAGGCGCGATTATGGTTGGTAGCATTGTGTATTTGCATTTGACTATAGTAAAAACTAGTAGACTTTAAAAAGATAGACGATTTTCAAACTGACAACAAAATAAATAAAAAAAGAGTTTTTAATTAGTGTTACCAAAGTTACTAGCTCAGGATTGCCAACAGATTCAATTATTTACATTCATATATACCTATATATTTAAGTGAATCTAAACAAGTTTTAACTGAAGAAAGAAAAAATTTTTTTGCTGTTGTAACACTGCTTTAGTCATAGCCAATAAAAAGAGCGCAATTTAGATTGGTAGCACTGTGTATTTTCACTTAGAAATTATGGAAACTAATAAGCTTTGAGCTACGTTGCTAAGAAATGACGCAAAATTCCAAGATGGACGAATTTCAAACCAATACTACCAACAATTACTAAATCAGAATTGCCAATAGATTATATACACACACATTATTTAATCTATAAACAAAATTTAAATATAAAATAAGATTTTTTTGTGCTGTTGCAACGCTGTCTAGTCATAGCCAACAAAAAAAGCGCAATTACAGTTGGTAGTACTGCGCACTTATTAAGAATTTAATAGTTTTGAGCTTGATAAAACACAAAAATTTGTTTCTTTGCTAAGATTGGAGCAAGAATTCAAAATGGACGTTTCTCAAACCGACAACCACACAAAATAAAAAAACAGTTTTTGGCCAGTTTGACCAACATAAAATTATACTTTCAAAGCTATTCGTTATATAAATCAGTTTGTCCAATGGTTGAGTCTGTTGGCATGCTTGTAATTAAGAAATTTGTGTTATTTGACCTTGCTTAATTGGAAGTAACTCAGGGCTCAATCATTTGTATTACTTCAATGGTTTTTTATATAAAAAAAATTGAATTACTGTAGGTAAAAACAATTGCAAATTTTAAACAAACAAAAAACATTCTCAGAGAAAAGATTTTGACAAGAATTAATTCATTTGCTGTAAAAGTAGCGAATCAATTAAACATTTTTGATGTTTCACTTGTTGCCAACCTAAAAAAATCAAATAGTACTAGATTGTCAAAGCACTAAATTAGCTTTAAAGTTGAAAACACAATGATTGACAGGTCTGGATATTTTAAGTAACTCTCTTTTACGTCATTTGTTTTGTAGCTAAAGTTACGTCTTTTATTTGACATATTTTATGCTGCCAACTTATAAATACAAAACAAAAATTACTAAGCAGACCTAGGCTCTAAATGGTTGAAACTGTTGGCAATCCTACATAATGTTTCACTCAATTTTAGAGTAGAAATGTCTTATTTCTTTCTGTACAATAAAAAGAATTGTTAGAAGAGCAAAGAAACAGTGACAAATATTTTTAAAAGCTTTTATTACAGTTTCTAGGGATCTAGGGAATTTTGAGAAGGTTGGTATGACAATGTTAACAACGGAATTGATTTGATGTCTCACATATTACCAACCTAACAACGAAATGTTGATTACAGTTTAGAAACTACTGCCAACATAAGAAACTAAAATGGCACTATGTGTGAAAGTTCAGAATCTTGTTACCACCTTAACAGTCGCCTTAAAAACGTGCTAGATTTATTTTTTTCAGAGTGTAGTGAACCTTGACAGTATTGTTGTAGTAATAGTCTTGTAAAATTCCGCTTTGCGATGGTTAGAATAAAAAAAAAACTGTTCGGAATGCCATCGCCTCGCTATAACAAGAGCATTGTTATGGAATCTGCATTTGGTATCTTTCTTGTGCGGCATTCAAAACAGATCTGGTCGGTGTTTGAAAGCAGATTTACGAGATACAGTTGGCTGGAAGGGAAAGCAACAAAACACGACCAAAACAAACGATCTCGTCGAGTTAATAAGATGCTCCATTGTTCTGTAACGCAACAGCCAACTCGTTTCGAACGCTAAATTCTTACCTGACTCATTCTTAACTAGATTACGTTTACGAGGCACTAATGCACGTCCAAACTGTCCATTCTTTTACCCATTAAAATCAAAGATATATCCAAAGTGTTGATATATTCAGTTTGGCACTGAAGATGAAACTTTAGATTTCAAAAGCGCTTTGCCATTGAATTTTAATTAAACTTTTAGGACTTGCTAATGCCCAAACCGCTGTTTTATGCTTAAATTAAGCCAAGATGGTGCAATGACTCGGAGAATTCAAGTAGAGGCAGATGCGGCTTGTTAGCTGGCCTGATGGTAAATATTGAACTGTCAAAAGACAGACCCTTTTCCAAACAGGCCAGACGAGAAAATTGTTTACGACCAGAGGTCTATTATACAGTAGGATGAGGCCAAAATAAATAACAACTAGATAAATATTAAAAAGTAAATCTTGTGAATCACTGAAAGTGTAATACGAGAAATTGGTTTTATGATGGTTTGTTACCACAGTCTGGAGGTAATGTAATAATACCAGAGCTAAGGGAAACCACACCAACCACAAGAAATACTAAAAACAGAAATAGGAATGCGGAGGATTTATTTATTGAAGGAACGGCTTTTTCAATCTTTATACAACCAAATCAAAATATAAAACTTAATTAAATGCGATGATTAAAATTAATGACGGATTGGTATTTCGAGTTTTTTCTATTTTAAACAAGACGAGATTTTAATACAGAAGGATATACAGAGTAAATACTAAGTTTTTAAAGATTACTTTAGATTGCAAAAGATTTTCACTGAATATCGAAGAATACCTTCTAGCCCAGAAGAAAAGAATCCCACTAGATTACCATTGTAAATACGTTGTGATTACCTTAAGAGTACCAAGAAATTAGCAATTCTCTGAGATTGTCTTTAAAGAGTTGATTATTTAGAGATTTCCATTGTGTCATTTTGATTTTCATCGATTTACAAAAACTACCAATGATTTCTATTGAATAATAGAGAAATATAAGAGAATACCTTCCAATATTAAAGAATTCCCCAAATTGGCAATGCCAAAAGTTCCAGAAGCAAGGAATACCACTAGATTACTATTGAAAATACGTTTTGATTTTTTTAAGAATACCATCAGATTAGCAATTCTTTAGGATTGCTTTAAAAAATTGAATTATTTAGAGATTACCATTGTGTCATTTTGATTTCTACTTATTTACAAAACAACCAATGATTTCCACTAAATAACTAATAAATACGAAATAATACCTTCAAATATGCAATGGATTCTTGAGACTATCAAAGAGTTTTAAAGTATTAAAAGTCAGAATACCATTATTGTCTGAAAAGCACTGATATACTTTCAAAATTTAGCGCCTTAAGTCATAAAAAGAGAGAGAATGGTACTCTAAATTTACAAATTTTTTATCACAAATAATAAAAAACAACATTTAGAACCTGAAATTTAACCCTTTTGTGGTTTATTTTACCACCAATCGGTAACACAAATAGTTTATAACAAAATAATACGAAAGCACATTATTATTACTGCAACAGGATTGTTGACAAAGGCGCCAAATTTAAAAATATATCAGTGCGTTTCAAACAAAATGACTACCTTGTGTATCTCACAAAATATAAACAAAATAATTTAGTAATTTAGCGATAAAGAGGACATTTTTATCTGTGAAGTTCTAGACGTTTAATATTTAATGATTAAAAGTGGTAAGTCTGATTTGGCTAGACCGATTTTGACCAGAGAAATAGAGGTGAGGAGATTTGTGATAATTCGAATTTGAATTCATAAAATGGCCGGCAAAAATACAAAAAAAAATTTGGCAGAAAATCATTAAAAAACGACTAAAAATAAAGCTTCTTGACAAAACTGAAGTCAGAAATAGTTTCATTATGTTAAATTACATAATAAAATGTGTTTTTGCAAAGAAACCGTCAGCACATTTTTAAAATGGCCGTCAAAAGTTTGAAAAATCCAATTTTTAACTAAGCAGCATTAAAATCGACTAATAAACCGGTTATTTCAGTTAGATTTCCTGTCTGAAATCGTTTTATCCAGTTAAAAGACATGAGAGAACGTATTTTCGGAAAAATTCTCTAAGCAAATTTTCAAAATGGCCGCCAAAAGTACAACAAGAGCAATTTTCGACAGGAAATCATTAAAAACGACTAAAAAAAGGCTTCTTGATAAAACTGAAGTCAGAAATCGTTTTATTAAGTCAAATTAGTTAATAAAATGTGTTTTCGCAAACACAGCAGCAGCGCATTTTTCAAAATGGCCATCGAAAATTTGAAGAACCCAATTTTTAACTGAGCAGCCTTAAAAACGACTTAACTGACTATTTTAGGTAGATTTTATTTCTGAAATCATTTTATCCAGTTAAAAGACATGAGAGAACGTATTTTCGGAAAAATTCTCTAAGCAAATTTTCAAAATGGCCGCCACAAGTACAACAAGAGCAATTTTCGACAGAAAATCATTAAAAACGACTAAAAAAAGGCTTCTTGACAAAACTGAAGTCAGAAATCGTTTTATTAAGTGAAATTAGTTAATAAAATGTGTTTTCGCAAACACAGCAGCAGCGCATTTTTCAAAATGGCCATCGAAAATTTGAAGAACCCAATTTTTAACTAAGCAGCCTTAAAAACGACTTAACTGATTATTTTAGGTAGATTTTATTTCTGAAATCATTTTATCCAGTTAAAAGACATGAGAGAACGTATTTTCGGAACAATTCTCTAAGCAAATTTTCAAAATGGCCGTCAAAAGTACAACAAGAGCAATTTTCGACAGAAAATCATTAAAAACGACTAAAAAAAGGCTTCTTGGCAAAACTGAAGTCAGAAATCGTTTTATTAAGTCAAATTAGGTAATAAAATGTGTTTTCGCAAAAACAGCAGCAGCGCATTTTTCGAAATGGCCGTTGAAAATTTCAAAACACAATTTTTAACTGAGTATCATTAAAAACGACTAAAAATATTTTTTTTAAATAGATCTCATGTTTTAAATCGATTTGTCCAGTTAAAATTTATAACAAAACGTGTTTTCGCAAAAAAGGTCTAAGCAGATTTTCAAAATGGCCGTCAAAAATAAACGAAAACAATTTTTGACAGAATATCATTAAAATCGACTAAAAATAAAGATTCTTCGCAGAACTGAAGTCAGAAATCGTTTTATCATGTAAAATAACATAATAAAATGTTTTTTCCAAACACAAAATGGCCGTCAAAAATTTGAAAAACATAATTTTCGACTGAACATTATTAAAAACGACTAAAACTATTTTTTTTAATAGATCTCATGTTATCAATCGTTTCAACCAGTTAAAATACCAATAACCAGATATTTAAAACACAATTTTTGACAAAAAAACCATCATAAACGAACAAAAATAAACAAAAATCGATAAAAAAAATTATTTAAGTTTAGAAAAATTTTTTTTTGCTGTTGAAACACTGCTTTAGTCAGTCAATAAAAAGCGCGCAATTAAGATTGATAACCCAGTATATTTTCACTCGGCAAATATAGGAACTACAAGGCTTCTAACTATCTAACTTGCCAACATCTTATTTATATACAGGGTGCGGCAGCAGAACTTCCTTTTTATAAAACGCAATAAAACCCATTTTACGAAACAGATTTTTTTATTTTTCGTTTATAATGTAAGTGCAATATCTAAAGTTTTGTTTTACACAGTTTTAAAAATCATATCAGGTAAGTGACGTCCCCCATTGTCCATACACCGAATAAAACGATTTCTGGCGTTTGTCATGACTCTTACCAGCATATCAGCGCGAGTATGATGGCAATTTCTGTCCGGATGTTGGCCTTCAGGTTTTGTAAAGTTCTTGGACGGTTACTATAAACGCGAGATTTCAAAAAACCCCACAAAAAAAAATCGCACGTTGCCAAATCAGGGAAGCGGGCTGGCCACTCCAAATCACCCTTTATTGAGATGAGGCGCTCCGGGAAGTGTTCCCTCAAAACAGCCCTTGAAGCGTGAGCCGTTGCTCCGTCCTGTTGGAACCAAATGTCCCCCAAATTCAGTTCATCAAATCGTTGGAAAAAATTTGCTCTAGCATGTTCACATACCGATCTGAATTCTCTGTCACTGTGACTTCATTTTCTTCAAAAAAACACGGTCTTTAGGTGAATACAAAGGCCTTTGATGCAATTCTCGGGGATTGGTATCAGCCCAGTAACGCATGTTCTGTATGTTTAAGCATCCATTCAAGTGAAAATAGGCTTCTCGCCGGTGAAAAAACAATTGCGAACGTTTTCGAGAAGAGACTGACGTGGAAGGAAATAAAACTCTAAAGCCACCCCATGCGAATAGGATTACTCTCACCAAGCTACGATCCCTACCGCCTGAATGGCGCGCATTTCAAAAAAGGAAGTTATGCTGCCGCACCCTGTACATATCTATGAATATTTTAAGTGAAACTATAAACAAAATTTAAATATGAACTAAGCAATTTTTTTATTTAATAGGAAAAGCGCAATTTAATAATTAAAAGTAGTAAGTCTGATTTGGCTAGACCGATTTTAGCCAGAGAAATAGAGGTGAGGAGATTGTTGATATTTCGAATCTGAATTCATAAAATTAGTATTTATTTTGAAATTTTAGCTTTGAGTCATTCTTAATAACGAAACGGAATCAACAAATCACCGAGTAGTATAATTATATACACCTCGTTTCGATTTAAAAAAATGTTGTAATAATGTATTTATCAAATGATCAACATTCTTACTAGAAGATGACCACAGAACGATAACAAGCACCAAACCCGTCTTAGTAAAATAGTTAGTATTTGAGTATTGAGTGGTTCTCGGTTAAAAAAATGAAAAATTAGAGAGGCCTGAATTCTTGGAAGCATATATTAAACATCTGTTGCTCAAGCTCCATGATTTTCCTCATATAACAAGCTTGATGCAAAAAAAATAAATTCAATTACTCCTCGCTTATTTCCCTTGTTAATTGAATCCTGAACAAAGCCCCCTTCTAGTAATTATTCCTCCTTGATCAAATCTTGCGATCTGTCTGTCATTCCCTGGTCCTTGATTTGAAGCTAATTAATAGTGAAGAGGACTAAAGAAAAATGTTTGGCCGATGGTATCGTGATGATAAACGAGCGAATGGTTTTGACACGTGATTGGTTCTCTCAGCAGGATAACTTCCATGAGGTAAACGTACTTTCCAATCTGCATTAAACAAGAATCCAATTAACAGTTTCGAAGCGGGGAAAAACGACCAGAAAGCGTTTAACATAAAAGACACAAAGCCAACAAAGCC
Source organism: Tribolium confusum (assembly GCA_029207805.1). Classification (NCBI taxonomy): domain Eukaryota; kingdom Metazoa; phylum Arthropoda; class Insecta; order Coleoptera; family Tenebrionidae; genus Tribolium; species Tribolium confusum. The sequence continues at coordinate 1,201,081 of JALGAY010000007.1, read as the reverse complement.
GGCACCAAGAGATTTAAATAAGGATGGTTGGTGGTGTGCGTGAAGAGAAGATAGGATCGGGGCCGGACAGGACAACAAATCATTGCAAGAGTACACGCTACGGACAACCTGTTGAGAACGTACCTGCTTAACGCCTTGTTAAAGACTCGGTGAGGGCAAAAAACCAAACATGAATATTTTACACGCGTTAGAAAGGTCGGATGAGGCTTTGTTCAATCTCAAATCGACCGAGATTATTAAATAAAACAAACGGTTCGGTACGCATGATTACATGGAACACGCGGTATATAAAAAGAAATTCATTCGGCTGCTTATACAAAGTTTTGGAATTACACAAAGTGAGCGTTATAATTACGCTCTTAATCAAATCTCTTTAATTTTCTGAATTATTTTCAACTCAACCAACGAAACATTGTCACATTATTACGCATTGAGAGCGTTATACAATAATTTAATACTGTATAATGCATTTTTTGGGTTTATTAAGAGGGCTTTATATCATTATTACGTTTAGAAAGTAACAACAATATTAATTTGTTAATTCTCAGTGCAAATTAACTAGAAATAAATTTATTAGCTAAATGAAAATTGTATTTATACACAAAGAGCATTATATCATAATTACGCTCGGAAATTAGGAAATATGATAACGCTCCTTACTACAATTGTTTCATTTTGAATTCAGATTTACATTTTCCTACAAAAGGACACAAAATAAAGTATGATTATGCATTGAGAGCGTTATAATATGATAATGCTCCCTTTCGATATGCATTGAGGGCATTTACAAAACTCTCTTTTTTAACTAAAGTTTGGAAAGCAATTTCAGTGCGTTGTTAAAAATAGAATCTAGATGAGATGAACCCAATTATTACGCTCAGTATTTGCCCTAAAGGTACTATACCGAGCCCATATTGTCATTTAAAATCCTGACCTGAAGTAACCTAAAGCACGTCCGATAAATTCACGTTTTTAAATAACAATCCCGGCTCTAAACATGTCGATAGATTTCTATAAAAGACGTTTATAGCATACGTAACGACTCAAGTGCGTTTGTAGCACGCATCTATCGGATTTATTAACACTATTAAATAGTTTCGCGCTGTTCTACCCTTGATTTGATTCTTCGAGGATGATTTTCAAGTTGGTGGTCTTTAACCCCAACTCGTAATAATTGAATAATATAGCCCATTTGTTGCAATTTAACTCCTCGAAATGTTTATGGCACTTGGTCCTCGAGGTGCTATAAACATGTCAATTATGAATGTAATCTTCGCTTGTAAAAGGTAATCGTAAAGAACGGAATGTCAATCATGGTTTGATTTTGACCTAAAGTGAACTTTCGAAATGGTTTGGGGCAGTATTCATCAGAAAATGCAGTCAAAAAAGCCAGGGACTTAATTATTTTTGGGTTGCCGGTTTGAAAACGACCATTTTGTAATTTTTGACAGGATTGCCAACTTATCGATATCGTGGTAAAGGACATTGACAAAGGCGTATCTAGGATTGTTTTTTAGAGAGTAAAGAGAGTTGAGAAGAATTAAATTTGTATTTTTTATCATCTTACTGTAGTCTTTAGAACTCTTCTCTTAGGTAGGCTCTTGTTTTTGCAAAATGTTTTTACAAGGTTTTTTATAAACAAAAAAAAATGTTACCGTTTGTTCCTAAATTTTACTAAAAATTTTAAAATATATATTTTACTGTTAACAGTTGGCAAGCGTTTTTGATAAAAACTGTAAAATAGAGTTGAAGATGTAGATTTTTAATGTTTAGGGAGTTTCATTATCAAAAGTTGGTAATTGTGATACATTTAACTTGCTATAAATGACCATCACGAACATAAAAATGGCTCAATCAGCAAAAAATAAAAATAACTAGACACAAAATACTAATTTAGGAACTTTTACTGTTAACAGTTGGCAAGCGTTTTTGATAAAAACTGTAAAATAGAGTTAAAAACGTAGATTTTTAATGTTTAGGGAGTTTCATTATCAAAAGTTGGTAATTATGATACATTTAACTCGCTATAAATGACCATCACGAACATAAAAATGGCTTAATCAGCAAAAAATAAAAATAACTAGACACAAAATACTAATTTAGGAACTTTTACTTTTAACAGTTGGCAAGCGTTTTTGATAAAAACTGTAAAATAGAGTTAAAAACGTAGATTTTTAATGTTTAGGGAGTTTCATTATCAAAAGTTGGTAATTGTGATACATTTAACTCGCTATAAATGACCATCACGAACATAAAAATGGCTCAATCAGCAAAAAATAAAAATAACTAGACACAAAATACTAATTTAGGAACTTTAATGTTAACAGTTGGCAAGCGTTTTTGATAAAAACTGTAAAATAGAGTTGAAAACGTAGATTTTTAATGTTTAGGGAGTTTCATTATCAAAAGTTGGTAATTGTGATACATTTAACTCGCTATAAATGACCATCACGAACATAAAAATGGCTTAATCAGCAAAAAATAAAAATAACTAGACACAAAATACTAATTTAGGAACTTTTACTTTTAACAGTTGGCAAGCGTTTTTGATAAAAACTGTAAAATAGAGTTAAAAACGTAGATTTTTAATGTTTAGGGAGTTTCATTATCAAAAGTTGGTAATTATGATACATTTAACTCGCTATAAATGACCATCACGAACATAAAAATGGCTCAATCAGAAAAAAATAAAAATAACTAGACACAAAATACTAATTTAGGAACTTTTACTGTTAACAGTTGGCAAGCGTTTTTGATAAAAACTGTAAAATAGAGTTAAAGATGTAGATTTTTTAATGTTTAGGGAGTTTCGTTATCAAAAGTTGGTAATTGTGATACATTTAACCCGCTATAAATGACCATCACGAACATAAAAATGGCTCAATCAGCAAAAAATAAAAATAACTAGACACAAAATACTAATTTAGGAACTTTAATGTTAACAGTTGGCAAGCGTTTTTGATAAAAACTGTAAAATAGAGTTGAAAACGTAGATTTTTAATGTTTAGGGAGTTTCATTACCAAAAGTTGGTAATTGTGATACATTTAACCCGCTATAAATGACCATCACGAACATAAAAATGGCTCAATCAGCAAAAAATAAAAATAACTAGACACAAAATACTAATTTAGGAACTTTAATGTTAACAGTTGGCAAGCGTTTTTGATAAAAACTGTAAAATAGAGTTGAAGATGTAGATTTTTAATGTTTAGGGAGTTTCATTATCAATAGTTAATAATTGTGATACATTTAACTCGCTATAAATGACCATCACGAACATAAAAATGGCCCAATCAGCAAAAAATAAAAATAACTAGACACAAAATACTAATTTAGGAACTTTTACTTTTAACAGTTGGCAAGCGTTTTTGATAAAAACTGTAAAATAGAGTTAAAAACGTAGATTTTTAATGTTTAGGGAGTTTCATTATCAAAAGTTGGTAATTATGATACATTTAACTCGCTATAAATGACCATCACGAACATAAAAATGGCTCAATCAGAAAAAAATAAAAATAACTAGACACAAAATACTAATTTAGGAACTTTTACTGTTAACAGTTGGCAAGCGTTTTTGATAAAAACTGTAAAATAGAGTTAAAGATGTAGATTTTTTAATGTTTAGGGAGTTTCGTTATCAAAAGTTGGTAATTGTGATACATTTAACCCGCTATAAATGACCATCACGAACATAAAAATGGCTCAATCAGCAAAAAATAAAAATAACTAGACACAAAATACTAATTTAGGAACTTTTACTGTTAACAGTGTTAACAGTTGGCAAGCGTTTTTGATAAAAACTGTAAAATAGAGTTGAAGATGTAGATTTTTAATGTTTAGGGAGTTTCATTATCAATAGTTAATAATTGTGATACATTTAACTCGCTATAAATGACCATCACGAACATAAAAATGGCCCAATCAGCAAAAAATAAAAATAACTAGACACAAAATACTAATTTAGGAACTTTTACTTTTAACAGTTGGCAAGCGTTTTTGATAAAAACTGTAAAATAGAGTTAAAAACGTAGATTTTTAATGTTTAGGGAGTTTCATTATCAAAAGTTGGTAATTATGATACATTTAACTCGCTATAAATGACCATCACGAACATAAAAATGGCTCAATCAGAAAAAAATAAAAATAACTAGACACAAAATACTAATTTAGGAACTTTTACTGTTAACAGTTGGCAAGCGTTTTTGATAAAAACTGTAAAATAGAGTTAAAGATGTAGATTTTTTAATGTTTAGGGAGTTTCGTTATCAAAAGTTGGTAATTGTGATACATTTAACCCGCTATAAATGACCATCACGAACATAAAAATGGCTCAATCAGCAAAAAATAAAAATAACTAGACACAAAATACTAATTTAGGAACTTTTACTGTTAACAGTGTTAACAGTTGGCAAGCGTTTTTGATAAAAACTGTAAAATAGAGTTAAAGATGTAGATTTTTTAATGTTTAAGGAGTTTCATTATCAAAAGTTGGTAATTGTGGTACATTTAACTCGCTATAAATGACCATCACGAACATAAAAATGCCTCAATCGGCAAAAAATAAAAATAACTAGACACAAAATACTAATTTAGGTAAAAGACAGTTTATAAAATTAAAGGTCTATCCATTGAATTAAAGAACGGTTGGCAATCTTTGTTATCTATCTTTGGTAGACAATACTACCAACTTTAAGAGACACAAAGTTGGCAAAGCTGTGAGGATTCAAAACCGAAATTCCTCTACCTGTTATAGTCAAACCTTATGTCATTGTAGAAGTGTTACCAATAAGAAGCTTATTACAATCCTAAATCAATGACAATCTGTCAAACTTTTAGTACTGACTATGTTGGTACTCCTGTCAGCTCTACTTGTGTAATTATGATTGTAATCTTTGCTTGTAAAAAGTAATCGTAAAGAACGCAATGTCAATAATGGTTTGACATGACCTAAAATGAACTTTCGAAATGATTCATTAGAAAAAACTGTCAAAAAAGGTAGAGACTTAATTATTTTTAGGTTGCCGGTTTGTAAACGACCATTTTGTAATTTTTGTCAGTACAGGCAACCTAGCAGAATTAAATTCCCAGATAGTGTTATCATAGCAACGAGAAACTATTGTCTTTGAAAGGCAATACTACCAACTTTAAGAGATAGAAAGTTGGCAAACCTGTGAGGATTCAAAACCGAAATTCCTCTACCTGTTATAGTCAAACCTGTCTATTGTCTAGTCTATTGTCGAAGTGTTTCCAATAAGAAGCTTACTATAATCCTAAATCCATGATAATCTGTCAAACTTTTAGTACTGACTAGTTTGGTACTCCTGTCAGCTTCAGTTCTTGTTATTTCTGATAAAAAACGCATTTAATTAAACGTCTTTCAGTTCAACCAACCATAATATCCCTTCGTCATTACGAATTTAATTTAGTGTAGCAGTCAATTAGTTAGATTGTGTAAATAAACAGTCGAAGAAGAGCCCCCATAAAGTATAAATTACTTGGAATTATTAATATTTCTTTTTTGGTAACGACCACTTTAGACTTCAGGTTATAAATTACCTCCGAACGGCCTGTCATAGCAGTCTGGCAGGTATAGTATTTGCATTTGGATAAGGGAAAGAGACTTAAACCATAAATTACTTGATGAATAGAGATTATTTAGAGTAATAAGTGCTTTATAATTTATGACACTATTGAGGCGACCGGTACGTACCATCTGTTGGCAAGGGTCTTGGGCGAGTGGTTGTCGTTCTTTACCTGTTTCCTTGCTTAGAGACATCATGCCGATATCGGGTAGTTGATCATAATTAACAACTTAATGTTTAATAATTGCAGTTTAAATGTAAACAAATTGGTGGCTCTCATATACCTGTGATAGTACCTTTTAGAAAAGTATTGCTAAATAATAATGAGAGATTGAGAGTCTTGGAAAAAGAGTTTTTTTCTTGTAAAATGAGCTATTTTTAGAAATTTTTTATTCTTTGAACATTTCAATTATTGTAAAATAAATAATATTCTTTAATAAAGAATGCAAACTAATAGGTATTTATTAATCATTTTTCTAAGAAAAAAATATAATTTCAAAGAGGGGAGCATGAATTAAAAAAACAAAGCACTTAAGCCACAACATAAATTTATTTAAAAAACATTACTAAATATCTTCATCATTGTCACTATCGTCCGTGTCATTTACATTTATAATAAATGTGGGAAAATTTTTATTTGTTACAAATGTGTCTTCCACAGTTTTAATATGATTAAAACAATTTTCAAACAGCCTTGTGTTCATACCTTCAGTGACAGCTCGTATTAAATTTATAACAGTAGAATCCAAATTAGGATTTTTGTTGCCTTTTCTTAATTTGTGCTTTAATTGACTCCACACTAGTTCTATTGGATTTAATATACAATAGTAGGGTGGTAGTCTTTCAACTACATGCCCCAACTTATAACAAATAGAACTTTCTAATCCATTTTACTAAAAAAATGTGGCTGGAAATTTTGGGGGTGTTTTTCTGTACAATTTGAGATATTTGTCAGAGGTAAACAGGTAGAAGATTTAATAAGAATTTAGATAAACTTTTCGAAGAAATACTTTCAAACATAATTAGGATAGGCATAATATTAATTTAACAATAGAGTATTTGTTATATTAATAGAGTATAGTTAATACAATATTAGTTATTATGTCGCTAAAGATATGAACAAAAAACGTAAATTGTTTTCACCAGATTAAAACTGTAGCAGATACTTTTGTAACAAAAAAAAAATCCCACAATAAATGGCATCGATGATAGTGACAATGATGAAAATATTTAGTTATGTTTTTTAAATAAATTTATTATGTTGCTTAAGTGTTTTGTTTTTTTATTTCATGCTCCTCTCTTTGAAATTATATTTTTTTCTTAGAAAAATGATTAATAAATACCTATTAATTTGCATTCTTTATTAAAGAATATTATTTATTTTACAATAATTGAAATGTTCAAAGAATAAAAAATTTCTAAAAATAGCTCATTTTACAAGAAAAAAACTCTTTTTCCAAGACTCTCAATCTCTCATTATACATTAAATTAAGTGTAGTGACCAAATTATCACATGTTGTCAAAGAAATTTAAACAGCTTTATTCGGTTTACCAATGTGTGATTTATCAAAAAAAAAATTTTTTTATAATACTTGGTATTAAGCTTTTTTAGAAATATTTTTTTAACAGAACTAAAAAGAAGTTATTAGAAACTTTTAGCAATACTTTTCTAAAAGGTACTATCACAGGTATATGAGAGCCACCAATTTGTTTACATTTAAACTGCAATTATTAAACATTAAGTTGTTAATTATGATCAACTACCCGATATCGGCATGATGTCTCTAAGCAAGGAAACAGGTAAAGAACGACAACCACTCGCCCAAGACCCTTGCCAACAGATGGTACGTACCGGTCGCCTCAATAGTCTCATAAATTATAAAGCACTTATTACTCTAAATAATCCCTATTCATCAAGTAATTTATGGTTTAAGTCTCTTTCCCTTATCCAAATGCAAATACTATAGAAAGAGAAACGTTCGTTCGCTTCATTTCTACCTGAGATTTCAAAGAGTTGGCGTAAAATTTGCATGAAATTGAAATTAATTTCCAATTATCGCGGCACTCACCAAGCGTTCGCCGCCATTCCAAAGTAGTAAATGAGAAGGAAGACGAAGGCACAGTTCACATTAGAGAGACCGTCTTCAGGAGGACAGAAAGGCGACATGCGGCCGGAGAACATGCGAAGAGCCCAGCCGGCGCTCACCATGCAGTAGCAAAGGGCGATGCTGATCAAGGGACGAGCCTTGACGCGACCACCGCCGATTGTTAGAGTTAGAGCGGAGGCTAAGCTGATTACGAAGCAAATCATTGCCCATACGGTCACCCACACCTGCAACAAAACGGCGATTTAGGTGGTTGAAGGGTGGAAAGTCCTACTGAAATTAAAAAAATATTAAAAGAACACACGATATTTGGAAAAACTATTATTAAAATGACGGTTTGCCAGGTAGAATACAACAAAAACAGGTAAAAATTCTAATTCAGACAGATTTTAGAAGAATACTAACGAGGGACAAAGAGATAAGTAGGAGAACAATAGAGAATAAGCTTTTGTATTTACATTTTAAAGCTTTGGGATAACAAAATATTTATTATTTTTTATTCTACTATTTAAATTTGAGATTCGTATCTAGAATTTGGTTAGATTTTAAATATTTAGGAACTTTCAGCATCAATAGTTGGCAATTTTGATAGATATTTAGGATAAAATACTAATTTAGAAACTTTTACTGTTAACAGTTGGCAAACGTTTTCGATAAATACTGTAAAAAAGAGTTAAAAATGTAGATTTTTCATGTTTAGGGAGTTTCATCATCAAAAGTTGGTAATTGTGATAGATTACCTCGCTATAAATGACTGTAACGAACGTAAAAATGCCTCAATCGGCAAAAAATCAAAATAACTAGACACAAAATACTAATTTAGGAACTTTTACTGTTAACAGTTGGCAAGCGTTTTTGATAAAATCTGTAAAATACAGTTGAAGATGTAGATTTTTAATGTTTAGGGAGTTTCATTATCAAAAGTTGGTAATTGTGATAGATTTAACGCGCTAAAAATGACTGTAACGAACATAAAAGTACCTCAATCGGCAAAAAACTAAAATAACTAGACACAAAATAATAATTTAGGAACTTTTACTGTTAACAGTTGGCAAACGTTTTGATAAATTCTGTAAAATAGTGTTGAAGATGTAAATTTTTAATGTTTAGGGAGTTTTATATTCAAAAGTTGGCAATTGTGATAGATTTATCTTGCTAAATAACTATAATAAACATAAAAATGCTTCAACTTGCAAAAAATAAAAATAACTAAAGACAAAATACTAATTTAGGAACTTTTATTGTTAACAGTTGGCAAATGATTTGATAAATAGGTTACTAATTTAGAAAGTTTTATGTTTAATAGTTGGCAACATTTTTTTTTCTGATAAATGTCAAACCTGTATATTTTAACAAGCTTACCCATTACCAACCTAACTAAATAAACCCCAAATTAACGATATTTCATTAAATAATAAAACTTTAAGTTAAAAAAAATCATTTTTCTTTAAATTAATAATTATAATTTACTGTTTTAGGGAGTTTCATAATTAGCAGTTGGTAAGGACCAAACATTTAGAGAGTGTCGTTTTTCAGTAGATAAACTATGCTTTTTAACATACAAAACAGAAAACCAGTAGTTTTCTACCAACCGCCAAAATTAAAAGTAACTATAAACAAGCTACACTAATTTAGGTAGTTTTACACTCAGTAGTTGGCAAGAGTTTTAGTCTTATAACAGATGTCAAACCTTGTTATTTTGAAGCTTCACTTGTACCAACTAAACACATATGTCATTTTTAATTATATACCGTTGTCTGTCTCTTTTCAACACATAATAATCTATATTACAATGTGTTGAAAAGGGACAGACAACGGTATATAATTAAAAAATGACGTATATTTAATTGAATAATTAAATCAGTTTATAGTTTATTAAATTATAAAATATGTTTTAGGAAGTTTTGTTACCAATGGTTGGTATCTTGGATAAAGATTTACCAATTTGAGAAAACTGAAACATAAAAAACCTGTAATAGAGTTTTCTTTTTTGTTATAATAAGACATTCTCTGTTAAATTACAAAAAGTACTAAATTTTCTTTATACCAACCGTTAAAAATAAAAATAACTACAGAGTCTGTAGTACAGACATGTACTAATTTAGGAAGTTTTGTAGTTAAAGGTTGGCGAGAGTTTATAACAAAAAAGTTTATACCAAATTATTAAATGCTAAATATGGGTATTTCTTAGATTTAAAGCTTCAGTTGTACCAACCTGACTACGGCAAAAACACCGCTTAAAAAACACTTAAATTATAATTTAAAAAGTTTATTGTTTTAGGGAGTTTCATAACCAGCAGTTGGCATATTTGATCTTTTAATACCACAAATCAAAGTTGGCAATCCTGCTTTTATTAAAACTGTCTTTTGTAATAAGAAAAATCAACGACAATAAATTTTAACTAAAATGAATAACTCCAGCATTGCCAACAGTCTCAATCACTAGAAGACACCTTCTATTTAGGATCTTTATTTTTCAGTAGTTGGCATTTGCTTTACTAAAATAAATATTCTCTGACAATTTTTGAGAAATCTCGACTGTTTTAAGGTATTTCTCTACGCAAAAAATTCTGTTCTATCCAATTTATATTTCGAAATTAACCAAAAACAATAAAATAAATTTTTAAATTTACCTAAAATAATGTAGTGGTCACCCTGATTTCTCACACCTGTTTAGAGAAATGTCAGAATCAGCTGATCACGTGTAGTTTATAGTTTTGTGAATCAATCTGTCATCTGTTTTTTGACAGATGCAGGTGACAGTTAAATGACATTTTACATTATAAAGTAGTAAATTTTATGATTGCAACGCATTCTAGATGTGATATTTATTTATGACATTTTCTGTTTGTATAATAAATGAGTTGTATTTTATCATTTGTTTATTATTTTTATCAGTAACCACTCTATGCCGAAAGTAATTAAACACTTTAAGTGATAAAAATCTATTTCTTATCTGAAAAAGACACTAAATTATTTATTTATTTATAGAAGCAGACATAAATGTAGCACGTTGCACATACATACTTTAATTTACTTCGTAAATAATAAAAAAAAGGAATCCCACAAGAAGCAACAACAGGACCTTTGTTATGTATTCTTAAAAAAAAAAATCTCACAGTCTAATCAAAAATAACATCAAAAGGAATCCCACAAGAAGCAACAACAGGACCTTTGTTATGTATTCTTAAAAAAAAAAATCTCACAGTCTAATCAAAAATAACATCAACATCGTTAAGAAGAATTTATTAAATGTTAATTAAGTGTCGCCAACCAAACAAAAAAAAAATTAAACCGGTCCAGTTTCTTCAATCAAGTCAAGAATTTGTAAAATAACTACCAACCAGTAGCTGCTTCTACTATAAAGTGTCAATATTTCAAGGACAAATATAGTATTTTTATAAGAAAATAAAAATTTGACTTAGTAATTAAGACAGTAGTAGGTACTAGGACAAGTGATATTTTCATTTTTTGATAAAAGAACTATACCCAACCAAATCTCTTCATCCCACATTCTTCTGGGCTCCCATTTGGCCAAAAATGGTGTTGAAAATACCAGGAAAAGGGGTCAACTCACCTCAGCAAAGTTCTTCTCCGAATCATCAAACATCAGATTGGTATCACAAGCAGGCACACAATTCCCCAGTTCATTCCTAACAAAATTCCTCCCACAGTCAAATTTCTGTACAGCAGGATCTACAGGCGCCAGGACATCCACTCCCTTATCCTTCGGCCCTTCCATACACATATGCTCATGGTTATTCTCCACTGGAAACCTGGAGCAATTCAAGGCATCAGGCCAGGAGAATCCAAACCCTTGGAGCACCGGATAACACTTGGCCCGCACGCTTTCACACAATCCCCTACAAGGCCCAATAGGATTGGCCACCTTCTCCGTGCACATCGGTACATACACCGAACAGAGAAAGAGCTTCAGCTGTGAACTGCATCCGTATTGGATCAACGGCGAGAAGCTCTTCAGCGTGTAGTCTGCCTCTTGCTGGATATCGTTACCGCCGAGATTCGGCATCTCCGTCATGTTGTAACCAAGACTGGTGCACATCTCGATACGGATAGGTTCGCAAGAGCGCGGAATAGGCTCGGCGTGAGCGCCGCCGAGGAGCGACACCACCAGGTATAATAGCATTACGAGTGCTCACAGACACGATCTCCGACCGATTGAACCTGGGTTGACTGCCGAGAGTGCCGAGGTAGAATACCGGAGGAGCGAGGATCGCCGAACGAAGACGAAAATTTAAATGAGCTTCACAGAGCCGGAGAGGATAACCGGATATAACACATGGTTTAATGTGGAGGCTTTGGGGCACCTTGCGCTTATAAACATTGAGATTGTTTACTAGAGGTTTGGGATGGGAGATAACGGAGATGGTAGGCGGAAAGGAAACGGGAGCTGGGGCTTCGGAAAATTCAGAGACGGGGAAAACATTCTTGGGAAAAACAAATAACAATACCGAGAACTATGGGAAATTGTCTTTTAAATTCTGTGTCCGGCTCGAAGGACAAGAAAATTTTTAAATACTATTTGAACACAGCAAACAACAATTATTGCAAAAAAAAATTAAAATAGAAAACAGCTGTTGTTAATTAGTAAAAAACAAAAAAAAAGACAAACAACGAAAATTCTAGAAGAATAAAAGAAAATTTTAGAAAATAACTTTAAAACATCGTTTAGTAGATTCTAGAAGAAGTAAAAAAGGTTCTACAATATTTAATAATTTAATAAAAGACGACTTAAAGAAGAGGAAGAACAAAAAACTTAGACTAAAAAAAACAAAAAAAAACGTACAAAAACTTAAAAAAGTCTTTTGAAAAATTCTAAAAGTACAAATAACGATTCATAGTAAAATGTGAAAGAAAGTGATTGTAAAAGAAAAAGAATTAAAAACACTACAACAAGAAAAAAAATATATTTAAGAAAAACCTAAAAAACGTCGTTAAAAAAATTCTAGAAGAACAAAAAACTATTTCTAGTGAAACGTGAAAGAGAAGAATATTAAAAAAAACTGCAACTAGAAAGAGAAGAAAGACCAAAAAACGTATAGCTGAACTTGAAAAACACGTCTTTAAAACAATTCTAGAAGAAGAAGAAACAGTTCTAATAAAATTTAAAAAGAAAGCAACTAGAAGAAAGTACGAAACACCACAACTAGAGAGAAAAAAAGGCAACAGAAAATTTAGAACAACCTAAAAAATATTGTTAAAAAATTCTAGAAAAACAAAAGCCGGTTCTTAATGAAACGTGAAGTAAGCCTACTAAAAAACAAGAAGAAAAAAAAAGTCTACAGCTAGAAATTAAAAAAAGAACAAAAAGATTTAGTAGAAGTTAAAAAACGTCATTGAAAAGATTTTAAAAAAACGAAAAAAAAATTCAAGTAAAACGTAAAAAAGCGACTAGAGAAGAAAAAGAAACACTACAACTAAAAGAAAAACGATTTTAGAAAAACCTCAAAAACGTTTTTAAAAAAAATCTAAAAGAACAAAAAACAATTTTAATGAAACGTAAAAAAGATGACTAAAAAAGAAAAAGAAGAAGAAAAAATAGAGCTAGAAAAAAAACAATTAAATAAAATTTTGGAAGAAATAGAAAACGTTATTGAGAAGATTCTAGAAGAACAAAAGAATTTTAATAAAATGTGAAAAAAAACCGATTAAAGAAGGTTTCAAAACAACCTAAAAACCTCGTTTGGAAGGTATTAGAAGACCAAAAAAATGACTAAAAAAGAAACAAAAAACTAGTAGTAAAAAAAAGTGAAAAATTCTAGAATAAAAGAAAATATTATGTAGATCCTAAAATCCTTAAAAAAAAAATCTATAAAATTTTGATAACAAAAACCGAAAAATTACTACAAAAAAAATATATCAAAAGAAAATTTTGAAGAAACAAGAAAATATTTTACAGAAACTTGAAAAATGTAGTTTAAAGGATTTTATAAAAACAATGACTGGAAGAGAAGGAGAAACATTACAATTAGAAGAAAATAAGTTGATAAGAATCGAGTGGTAGGTACTCGAAAAGAAGATTCTTAAAGAACTTAAAGAAAAACGTTTAAAAGTATAAAAAGAACAAAAAAAAAAACAACAGAAAATCAGTAAATATGTTTATAGCAAATGTAGACAAATATTTTGGTATAAAGAAAGCAATTTACAATATTTTTCGACTAAAAGAAGAAGAAAAAATAAAAAAAATATTATAGAAGTTAAAAAACGTCTTTTAAAAAAATTCTAGAATAAAGAACGATTTCAATATAACGTATAAAAAGCGACTAAAAAATAAAAAAACAAGTAAAACATAGGTAACTAGAAAAAAATAAGAAACACTAAACCTAGTAGAGATAAAACAAGAAAAAAAAATTTTTTAGTATGTACATGAAAAACATTTTTTTCGTTAAAATATGTGGACTTAAAAAGAAAGAAGAACAAAGAAATTTGTCACTAGTAAAAAAAACAGTAACAATAAAAAAGAGAGAGAATTAGGACTAGTGGAAAACTCTAGAATAAAAAATAGTTAAAAAGGAAGAGAATAAAAAAGAATGACAAACAGGGTAACTAAGACTAGAAAAAAAATAACAAAAAAAACACAAGTAGATTCTAGAAGAATTTGAAAAAAAGATGACGTAAAGACAAAACAAGGAAGAAGTTTGAAAGATTTCAGAAAAATAAGCAAAAACTCTAGACAATTGAAAAAAAACTAAAAAACCGGAAAAACAATGACTATACTACTGGCAAAGGTGTTCCAATCGAGCAACAACGTCGAGAAACTGTATACCGGTTTCGGGGTTTTTGCCCCTCATCAGTACAGTGTATCCCGGAGTGTTGTGCTCGACTGGAACAAGTCACACTGTGTCTGTCTATACGACTACTAGCCGGACTTCGCTTGATATAAGCGAGTTCTTCCACCCGTTCCAATTAAGCACAACACTCCAAAATATACTGCATTGATGAGGGGCAAAAACCCCAAAACCGGTATACAGTTTCTCGACGTTGTTGCTTGATTGGAACACCTTTGCTAGTTCAGGTTACACTGCCTTTCAGTGTGTTGCTAGTTGGGCGAATAGGTGATGTAATTCAATGTCGATCGGGGCATTATTAGTCCGCGAAGTAGTTGTTTTTGCCTAATCGTGGAGGTTGGTTATGTTGGTAGCCAAGCAAGACCCTAAGAGATAACTTTGTTATCCGCCAACGTTATTATACCAACTCTCGCGCCATCCAGCACTCTTTATTAGATAGCACACTGTGTCTGTCTATACGACTACTAACTATACTACTAACAACAAGCTCAACTAAGCTTTCTCTACCAAATTTTCGTGTTACCAACCCAAATTATTTTGAGAAGGCGTTTACATAAATTCTATTTATCAATTTTTATAGTTTATTTTAAAAACAATAATTTGTAGAAAGTTATGTTAAATATTTTTCTTTGAAAAATATGAGTCTCCTAAGCCGCCACATTTATGATTTCACCTGTATCCACTTATATTTATTTACGGCTTATTTGCACATCTGTTTTATTGCTTTAAACCTCTGATTAAATTTTATCTTTTCGTGTGTGTGTTATTAAATTGTGTTTAATCTCATAAAAACACCGTTAAAATTAAGTTATTTATTCTCGTTTAAAAACAATGTTAATTAGTTAAATTATTTAAAATTTTTAAAACAATCGAATACCGTCTTTTGTTATGGACCGTATCAGAAATAAATAATGCGCTGGAATCTCCAACAGATGCAGGTAGTTCAAAGGTTTGTAATAAATCACTAAAGTCTGGAAAAGATTTTTGAAATTTTTCAGACATTGTTTCAGTCTGAGAATCTTTAAGAAAAAACTGTTTTCTAATGCCGTCATTTCTTAATTTAGTGGTTAAACCAACATCCAAATATTTCCAGATATTGTAAACATTCGTTCAAAAATATTTCGTCAAGTCATTGAACTTGAAAATTAGTACCTACCAAACGTTTAATTAAAAAAGACAATCTTTGCTTGACATCTGAGATTTTTCCCACAATTTATCACCAAAAAAATTTCTCATAAAGCTGACATTACTTATCGATAAATTTTCTTAAGAGTGTTGTAACATTTTGATTTTGATTGTAATGAATTCGCATAACAAATCAGATAGTTATCAAAATAAATTTGGCGTGAATTTGACACTTAAAACGTTAATATTCTCGTTAAATGCGAGAAATTTTATAATTTCAGAAGAGAATGCACGTTGTGAGAAAATAAAAGAAAGAGAATTGGACATACAGTTAGTAACTTATAACATTTGTCCATGTGGTGAGGACAATAGGTCACATACCGATATAAACATTCAAAAAGAAAGATTTTCCTGTTATACAAGTGTCTTTCTAGTTACTCCATAAAATTACTAAAAACATTAAAGAAATCTTAAAACAGAAGTAAAACTATTTCTATTTTGAAAAAATTAAAATTTGCAAATGCATTTCCGTCTATTTTGTCAAAGTCAAACGCAATATTCTAGATTTTATAGTGCGCTACAAGAGAATATTCTAGAATGTTTGGGATAACTAGATATATAGAAGCTCTAATTTGTCAAAAAACCTAAAATTGTTTTATTATCGCCCTATACAATGTTCTAGAAGCTTTAAAACCATTAGTGGTTTTTTTAGTTAAAATTACAATATTCTAGAATGATTAGAATACAGTAAATTTAATAATGCGGTACAAAATAATATTCTAGAATATTTAAGATAAGACAAATATATTCTAGAAGATTCTAGAAGTTTCGATCTCTCAGAAAATGTAAATTTGTGTCATTGTGTTTCGTTATTAACGTATACAATGTTCTAGAATGATTAAAATCATCTGTTTAACATATAAAAATAATCTAGAATGTTTAGAGTAAAGTACATATTAAACAAATTTTAGAAAACTTGTATATAAGTTTTAATTTCTCATAAAAAGTAAAACTGTTTCATTATCTCTCTATACATTGTTCTAGAATGTTAAACTATTATTTTGTTGCATGAGAAAATTCTAGATTGTTTAGAATAAGATAAATTCGATAATACAAAACAGAAAAATATTATAAAATGTTTCGGATATCGTAAATAAATTTTAGAAAGTTAGAAAAGCCTTAATATATCTGAGAAAATAAGAAATTGTTTCGTTATCGCTTCATAGAATATTCTAGAATGTTTAGAATAAACAATTTAGATAGTAAATCAAGATTGTAGATAGTAATCTAGATATATATCTATAATCTAATATAATCTAGATGGTAAATTAATAGTAGGTTTGATAGTATAGTACACATAATCTAGAATGTTTTGTATAACGTAAATATATTTTAGAAACATTTCTAGAAGCACCAATTTATCAGAAAATGTGAAATTGTCGTAATACCGCTTTATAGAATGTTCTAGAATGTTTGAAATCACCAGTGCAGTACAAAATAATATTATAGAATGTTCAAGAAAACGGAAATGCGAAACAAGACAATACTCTAGAATGGTTTGAATATTATAAATATATTTTCTAAGATTCTAGAAGCACCAATTTATGTATATATCGCTCTACAGAATGTTCAAGAATGTTTTAAACTATTATGTAATAAATGTAAAATAGTCTGGATTTTTCTGGAATCGACTAAATATTCTAGAATGTTTTGGGATCTCGTAAATATATTTTTAAAAATTCTAGAAGCACCAATTTATCAGAAAATGTAAAACTGTTTTATTATCGCTTCATAGAATGTTCTAGAATGTTTGAAAGCATTGTGTGAAAGCAAAATAGTCTAATTTTTTTTAGAATCTATAGTTTTTTACATCAGAATATTCTAGAGTGTTTAGGATAACGTAAATTTAATATTGTGCTACAGAATGTTGCTCTAGAATGTTTCAAATAACGTAAATCTATTTTAGAAAATTCTAGAAGCACTAGTTTATCAAAAAATGTAAAATTGTTAGATATCGCTTCTTAGAATGTTCTAGAATATTTGAGACCATCAGTTTCTTTACATGAGAATATTCTAGAGTGTTCAGAATAACAAATTAAATAATGCAGTACAAAAAGATATTTTAGAATGTTTAGAGTAACGTACATATAAAATATATTTTAGAAGATTCTATGTAGAAGGCTCAGTTTTACAGAAAATGCAAAATTGTTTCGTTATTACCTTATACAATGTTCTAGAATGTTCGAAACCATCTGAGAAGATTCTAGAAGGTTAAAAATAACATAAATTCATTAATTCAATAAAAAAATATATTCTAGAATGTTTAGGAAAGTTTAGTTTCTAGAATGAATATAAAACATATAACAGAAGATTCTACATAAAACCTCTATTTTTCAGAAAATGCAAAACTGTTTAGTTAGTAATCTATACAATATACTAAAATGTTTGAAACTATTAGTTTGTCGTCTGAAAATATTCTAGAATGTTTAGGGTAACTTACATATAAAATACATTTTATAAGACTTATATAGAAGCCACAATTTCTCATAAAATATAAAATTAGTTTACTATTTCCGAATAAAATGTTTTAGAATGTTTGAAACTTTTTGTTTATTATATAAAAATATTCTAGAGTGTTCAGAATAACGTAGATTTGATAGCGAAATACAAAAAAATATTCTAGAATGTTTAGAATGACGTACATATAACAAATATTTTAGAAGATTCTATATAGAAGTCTCAGTTTTTCACAAAATGTAAAATCATTTCGTTATTGCCTTATACAGTGTTCTAGAATGTCTGAAACTATTATTCTGTCATATCAAAATATTCTAGAGTGTTCAGATTGTCGTAAATTCAATAATCCAATACAGAAAAACATTCTAGAATATTTCAGATAACGTAAATATTTTTCAAAAGGTTGGAAAAGCTTTAATTTATAGAAAATGTAAAATTGTTTTGTTATCGCTTCATAGAATATTCTAGAATGTTCAGAATAACCTAGATTTAATTGTGTGGTACACAAGTATATTCTAGAATGTTTAGAATAATGTAAATTTGATAATACAGTACGAGAGAATATTCTAGAATGTTTAAGGTAACGTACATATAAAATATATTTAAAAAATTCTATGTAAAAGCCTTAACATTTTATAAAATGTAAAAATATTTGGTTATCGCTCTATACAATGTGCTAGAATATTTAAAACAATTAGTTTATTATAAAAAAATATTCTAGAATCTCAAAATATTCTAGAATGTATAGAGTGACGTACATTTAAGATACATTTTTAAAGATTCTATATAGAAGCCATAATTTCTCAAAAAATCTAAAATTATTACCTTATACAATGATCTAGAATGTTTTAAACTATTAGTTTGTCGTATAAGAACATTCTAGAGTGTCTAAAACAATGTTAGTTTCATTATTCAGTACAGAAAAATGTTCTAGAATATTTATAGTAACGTACGTACATATATGATTTAGAAGATTCTATATAAAAGCTTCAATTAAATAGATCCTTTATAGAAGCTTTATAAAATGTAAAATTGTTTTTAATAGCTCTATGCAATATTCTAGAATGTTTTTTGCAGATTTTGTGTGGTATATCTCACATTAAAAATTTTGCGCGTTATTTACAGTTGTACCAACTGTAATTGCGTTGCTCTGATTGGTTGTAACAGTTGTACCAACTGTAATTTCATCACCCTGATTGGTACTGAAGAATTCAAATCCTGTAAATTGTTATTCAGTTATACCAACTCTCTTTGATTGGTTGTAACAGTTATACCAATTGTAATTTCTTCACTTTGATTGGTATTGAAAAATTGAAATCCTGTAAATAACAACTCTATTGTCCGGTTATTTGATGAAGTATTCTCGTCTGAGATCGTTAGCTCCTGAAGACTTTCTCATCTAGTAAAAATGCTGTGTGGTCCGTCTGAAGGATGAGCATTTAGCGGGGCTGAGCGGGGTCGATATCCTCCGGCTGAAAGAGGAGTGTCCGTTCTGTAACATATAATTTGTATGTCAACAAAGAATAATAACACCGGAGTTAACGAGTTTTCAACTTATCTCGTTATTTATTTATGTATTGCTCCAGGTATAAGATGGGAGGCGGGTTTTAAAATCTTATTATAACCACGAAGTATGCAAATTGTCGACTGGATATTTGTTTTATAAATCATGATCAAAGTTAAATTTTCTTTCACCGACTTTTTCTACCTTGATGTATGGTAGTTATAGGCTTGTCTAAACAAGCAGCGGGATGGTCCAAAAGCGGCGGTACCTTCTTAATTGAGCCTCGGGAATAAAAGCAGCATTTTTGTTTAGTTTACAAAACGGCTTTTGTTGGGAAATTTCGGGTAAACGGATCGCATTACGGCGAAATTCAAAGAGGGTATATATCAAGCGCTTGAACACCGACAACACCTTCCAGAAGTTTTTAAACAAACAACCGCTTCTTTTGATCAAGCGTATTAAAATACAACGATCAAGAAAGAGATTAATACCCCAAGAGCGAACCTAAATGAAATTTGTTCACAGAACTTGCGCCGCATCAGTGTAGGACATTCAAGAGAATCGGAATTGATTAGAACAAACTGAAGTCGCTCAAAAATCCAAGCTAAATTTGTTATATAAATTACTTAAAATTGGTGGAAAACGAGAATTTTCGAAAACATTCTAGAACATTATTCTGAAATTACTAGAGATGTGTAATACAATATAAAAAATGTAGCAATTTTGTGTAACAATTGATATAAAAAAAATAATGTAAAAATAAAAAATCTCTTCAGACTGATAAAATATAACTAAAAAATAACGAAACATTAAAAATGATGTTTTACAGCTGCACCAAATTAACTGAAACACTGAAACGTTTAACGATGACACGCAACAAGTAATTTTGTATTTATTTTTATGGTTCAACTTTATGTAAACAGATTTAATACAGAATAAAAGACTGAAAATATGTCAAAAAAAATTACAGAAAATTAACTCTTTCTTATAGTTTTTCGTGACAGGAAATGATGTTTATTCACTTCATAATGTATTCTGTGTGCGCAAACTATTTGAAAACTAATTGAGTATTTATTTTGATTTATGTTTTCCTGAATGCTGCTTCCCATTTAAATTATTTTTGAATATTTTTTCTACAAAATATTTTGTCTATAATTTTGCAAAATTAAAAGTGAACTGAGTTTAATTTTGACAAGACAATATTATAATTTTTGAAACCGGAAACGTCGTTTTACTAATTTTAAAAGCTGCATGATTGACAGTGAGCATATATGAAAGTCGAAGGCAACATTTATGGTTAGTTTTTAATTAATAATACGTTTTATTAATTTTGAAAGTCGGAATCACAATTTTACTAATTTTGTAAACTTAAAAAAGCTTTATTTTTTGATTTTACAAGTAGAAAATAACTTTTTACAAATTTTGATAAATAGAAAGAAAATTTAATTAATTTGAAAGATTCAAGTCGATTATTTCTTATCAGATTTAAAATTATTACGCAAAAAACATTGTTTTTTAATTTTGAAAACCAATCATAATAATCTACTAATTTTTAAGACCGGATGTGAAATTTTATTCATTTTTGAAGCCAAAATCAACATTTTTCTACATTTAGACATTGAGAACAATATTTTAGCAATTTTTATAAAAGAAAATAACATTTTTAATTAATTTTTATAACAATGGAGACAAGGAAAACATTTTTCCATAATTTTGGAAACCAAAGACGCCATTTTGCGTTTGAATTTCGCGCTATATTTCTGTTCTAAAGATGGCAGCGACAATGTTTGAAGTATGCAACGCTTAATACTAACGTGTATTCAGAGTTGCCTACTTTACTCAATTTTATTTTTTTGAAAAAAATAAACAAAACGACTTTTTTTTAATTTACAAAAATAATATAATAAAAATAATTTAAAATTGTCTTATATTTTTGTTAAGTAATTTTAATTTGCGCTTGAATTTTTAGCTACTGCAACGAGTCAATGTTTAAAGTATGCAGCACTCAATCTCAAAGTGTAATCAAAGTTGCCTACCTCAGACAAACTTTTTGCTTTTTTTTTTTCAGGGTAGAAGAAGATAAAAAAATGGGAGAAAGATAACGTTTATGCTTAAATACTTTTATTTGTAAAAACATTGTAATACAAAATAAACAAATTTCTCAAGCTACGCCCTAAAAAAACCGACAATAAAATATTAAGTAGTCAACATATAAAACCCCTAAGCCCCAGCCCCCAAACCTCAATTGTTCGCTTCAAAAAGGAGGTACATAACCCCCAAATGTCTTCTCCAATTCTTTAGCTACAGCAATAGCTAAATGATCATGAAATGGAGCTGCTACAACTTGCACCCCCAGTGGTAAACCCTCCTGACTTAGCCCCAATGGAACTTGAGTCACAGGAAATTTTAGAGTGTTCCAAATGCCAAATAAATTTAAATTCCACGGTCTTAAAACAGCGGAGTAGTGATAACTTGCAGGGAAAGGTGCTGAAGGGTAGATTAACACTCCGTTGGTCCCCAAAATTGACTAAAAAAAATTAACTAGGAAAAAAAATAACCCTCACGAAACTCACAGTTAGTTTATTATGTAACGTATCTGTGATATCTCGTGCCCAATCAGCTTTTTCCTGTGGAAGTAATCCGTTAATTAAATTTAACATAACAGCAATGTTATAATCACTAATTCTTATACAATATTTCAATAATTCAATCACACTATTTATCTCAGATTCTCTATTTCCTAAATCTCTATTAAAATTCGCATCAGGTTCTTGTGTCATCCAGAACCTCCAGATTTTTCCTCCATATTTCATTTCCTCAATATTAATCATTTCAGGTTTTTCAGGCAAAATCTGTGTAAAATGTCTGATTATTTTCAGCATTGCTTTATTCATCTCTTCTCTAATTGGACTAACATACGGATCTTTCGGGTCAGTCACATAAAACACTCTTATTTTCTCCAAATTCACATTTTCATCTAATTTAAGCCTATTTGAATTCTCTCCTAACAAAACATTAAGAAACGGAATGAGATCCTCACTGTATTTAGTCATAGGACCAGCTACAACCATTGTATTTTTCTCTTTGCCTGTTCTAAACGTCAAACCATGAGTTGAGATAAGCCCTGATGTTGGTTTATGTGCGAAAACTCCACACATAAAAGCTGGAATTCTTAACGAACCACCAATGTCAGTTCCTATACCAATAGGAGAGCCACAAGCTGCAATAATACTAGATTCTCCTCCTGATGAACCTCCAACGTTTCGTGTTGTGTTGTAAGGATTGTTTGTAGTGCCATAAATAGGGTTAAATGTCTCCTGCCAGAGATTTAATTGAGGCACGTTTGTTACTGCAATTAGAATTCCACCGGCTTTTTTCATATCTTGGACGACTTGTGCATCAAATTCAGCCTTTTGGGATTTACGACTGATCAGTCCAAATGTGTTAGAAAGTCCTTTACAAGCTGTTGATTCCTTTGTAGTAAAAGGAATTCCTAAAAAAACTCAGATAAAACCGGTTTTGTTGTAGGTGTTGTGACTCACCAAGGAATGGTTTTTTCTCAAAATCTATATCCGTGATTTTGCCCTCGGCAATCTCTTTGTCTAGGTTTTGGGCATCTTCAATTGCCTCATCAAACCGTTCATCTACAACTGCGTTGAGTAATTTATTGACTTGGTGAATTCGGTCAATGAAGGCACGGACGACTTCCTCGGATTTCAGCTCACGTTTTCGGATTTTCCGTGCGAGACTTGTAGCACTTTCAAGCACGATTTTATTCGAAGGCTTTTCGACATGTTGAACACGAGAATTGTAATACAAACCAAAGATTTGATCAATGAGGAGATCAATGTAGTAGCGGAGAAATGCCAGCATGATTATTGCGATTGCTCGTAACTGCCTACACACGTTATTACGTGGGGTTTTACCTCGTTTGGGTGCCTACAATAAGAAAGTTGGGTGATTTTCCATTGGGATAATGACGAACTCACTTCACGGATTTGGACTTGAGCCATCTCTACTTAACAAGAAAATATCACGGAATTAAGCGTAAAACATTAAATTAACACCTCAATACATAATTCATTATTTTTTTGAATATTTAGTACGTTTTAGTACCAAAACAGCGGAAATCTTATGACGTTTAGCTTGACAACTGTCAAAAAAATGAGGTTAAGTCTGAATTAAGTCAAGTACAAAATCAAATTGTTCTGATGGAAAATCACATAATAAACGTTTTTTAAGTATAAAAAAGTAATTAAGAAGCCTTCATATTCACATGATTAATACTTTTCCTGCATAATTATTTGAACTTTGAAACAAAAACAATTTTTTTGACTTTTGGCTGTCACTAAAGCGCAGGCGTATGTCATTATGTCAAGTGTCAAAAAACATGAGGTTAAGTCTGATTATATTTTTCGAAATTAAAGTTATTACAAAATAAAAGTTCGTAATAATTGTTTTTCAAGTAAGAAAAAAGTAGCAAAAATGCCTCTACCCATAATTTGAATTTTTTAGCATTAATTTTCTCAACATTTGGTAGACAGTAAATCGCATGCGTTTGCAGTGTTGCCAGATGACCGGGATTATCCCGATTTTGCGGAACAAACAGGATATTTTCTCCAATAGGCGAGATTTTTCTAAAAAAAATTTGTTCAAAAGACATTATTTTTTTTAGTTATTTTTATGTAAGCAAGAAGTTTGAAAATCGGCAGGATTTTTTACATCGGGACTTTCATGTGTGCATTGCAAGATAAAATTTTTCTTAGTCTGGCAACACTGCGTTTAGTCATCTGTCAAAAAAGTAAGGTTAAGTCAGTTTTTTCATTTCAAGTACGAAATTCAAGTAATTCGGATGTAAAATTACGTAATAATTGTTTTTTTAGTTAAAAAAGTAAAAAACCTTGTAAAGACGCAATGGGAAATGTGAATGAGAAAGTTGAGGCGGCTTCGACCTCTCAAACGGGGGCTAAAGAGGAGCCGAAGAAATTGAAGCCATGCTGTGCATGTCCCGAGACAAAAAGGGTGCGAGATGCTTGGTATTTTAAATTTTTAGGTAATTTACGGCTTATTCTAATTGTTTTTTTCTAGTATAATTGAAAATGGAGAAGAAAATTGTAAACATTTGATTGAGGCTCATAAGGAATGTATGAGGAAGGCTGGTTTTAATATTTAAAATTCTAGAATTGTGTAAATAGTTATTGTAAATTTCTCATTAGTCTGGTATTAAATTATTTGATGTTAATAAAATATTAAACAATGTTTACTTACTTGTTGCCTTTATTAGGAATTTTTTTTGACTGAATAAAGAACAAGTTGGAAAAAGATAAGATAAAGGTTGGATTAATGGATTAGGAGTGATTAGGTAATAATAATTGAGGGTTTTTAAGTAGTTTCTGTAGCCTTGAAGTGCAACAATAGAAATGTTATGATATATTTTAATTATTCAAAACGTTTATTTAAAGAAGACAGATATAAAAAGGTACCTTGTAGTGTGTTGTGTAAGAGTTGTTAATTTTTATTTATAAAAAATTGATTCTGTTGTTAAAAATTTAAAATCTAGGGAATTTTGTGGTAAGATATGTTTAGTGTGTTTTATAAGTTGGTAAACATGTATTTGCAAAAAAACTGACATTTGGGTAGAATTAAGAATCACATTTTCTTAGTCAAAAACAGCTAAAAGGCTAACAAAAACTTGAAAAAAAATTAAAAAATTGACACCATCTGAACCGAAAATTCTCAAAACAACCGAGGAGCACCAACCTGACAGATCCAAATTCCCCTAAAAAATTTGAAACGTCATTATTTGCAATGAGGCCTGTTAAATTGCTATAAAATATATAATAAATTCCTAAATGTATTGGTAAGTATCACATTTGTCAAGAGCACCATCCTAACAGGCTTAATTTCTCTAAAAAATTTGAAAAGTTAATAAGTAAGTTTGTAAGGATTGCCAATCTAACCTGAGTCCAATTTCCTTAAAAGATTTGAAACGTCAGTATCACAACCGTGTAAATTCCTAACATTTTGGTGTAAATATCAAATTTGCATTGTGTTTGTTTGTATTTTTGTGAATTTTCAGTTTAAATCTTGTCAGAAGCACCAACCTAGCAGGTTTGATTCTCCCAAAAAATTTGAAACTTTTCCAAATTTGTAAAGAGTGTCAACTTAACCTAAATTATTTGAGATAAAACCGTGCTAATTCCTCTCATTTTGCTGTAAATATCAAATTTGCATCGAATTTGTTTTTATTTTTGTGAAATTTCAGTTTAAACTTGCCAGGAGCACCAACCTGACAGGTTCGATTCTCCTAAAAAAATTTGACACGTTAGCAAATTTGTAAAGAATGCCAACTTAACAAATGTAATTGCCCTAAAAAATTTGAAATGTCAGTATCTGCAATGACGTTTGTTTAATTCCGGTAAATTATTCGTGATAAAGCCGTGCAAATTCGTTGTAAATATCGACTTTAGCATCGTGTCTAACCCATTGTTGACAAATGCGCGCGCAATTAATCCAGCCGGCATCGCGATCCCGAATTGAATTTTTCTCATCATTCGAATTCGAGCTTCTAACCCGACCGGACGTCCCCGGCATAAAAATGAGTGACAGTGTTCAATACTTCGAAGGCGTTGAAAAACTCCTCGAAATCTGGTTCACAACAACCAACACCACCAGCAAAACAGCCGATTTGCGAAAAATCCCAAGGTTTGTTTCAGAGATTTGTCCCGGGACCGATCGATTTTTTCGGCCGCCCCATCAGCTGATTGTTTTATAAACTCGGCTAGGTTCATACAACAAATTCAAACAAAAATTCATAACTTAGGGACTTTCTTTCCGTTACAGGGCTAAACTCGAATCACTTTTGAAAATTGTGAGGTGCGAAATCATCAGTTTTATGAAAAATGAACAAGTTGATGCCTACGTGCTCAGGTGAGTCAAAACTAATCAGTTTTTTGTTGATCTTTGTGGCCCTGGCCTTGTAATAACATTGTTTATTAACACATCATTATAGTGTTATGCAAATTTAAGGGATTTTCTATTTTTAATGTTGGCAATCCGCCAGCGACTCCCATTTAAAAAACTCTCTCATCGAAATTAGAAAAATTAACCCAAATTCTATATACCAAGTCAAGGTCCTATTTTTTTAAGTTCAGGGTTTTTTTTGCAAATTAATACAGGACCGGCTTTAGGCAGTGAGGGCAGTCGATCACTTTAAAAAGATAACGAGGTTGTTAATCTTGCGACCTTTAAACTCGTTTTGATTATTTAATGGCTTTGATAATTATTTATTCATTGAAATTTATTTATAAAACTTGATTTCTAGTATACTATATAAAAAAGAGACAACGATAATTATTGTATGTATTTGTTGAATTGATAAATTCTATTTTTAGAAACGTGAACTATAATTAAATTCTTTCCCGGTTCAAAAATTCGTGACACGAATTTAATTATACATTTTAGGTCACTCAATTTTTGGTTATATGATTTATTTTTTTTACACAATTTTTTATCAAAATTAGCTTTTTTTATATAATAATTATAATATTTAACATTGTGAGAAGAGATAAGTTAAGCAATGGCGAATATTTCTAGATTGTTCCATGTGAAATTGGCGGAAATTTTGAAATTTAATAAATAATGACCAATTAGGTATGATTTAGTGACGTCATGACCAGCTGGTGTGAAAATAAACCAAATAAATGACAAGCAAAATACAAATTTTTATTCACAAATTAATATTTTATGGCTCAATCAAAAAAATCTAATTTTTTTAATGCCCCTGAGAAGTTATACAATTTTTTTAAAATTATTTTTCATATTTTGAGTTTTTTTTTGTCAGTTTACAGCAGTTTTTTGGATGTTTTTCGTCAGTTTTGATTCTAACTTTCTTCGATAATTTTTTAAGTGTGTTTTGCTGTTTATTGTCTTTTTTGAAACCTTTTTAAGGTTTTTAACGGTTTTTGTAATTTTTTTTACTATTCAGCCAACAGTTTTTCTCATTTCTTTTACAATGTTTGACATTGACAGTTTAAAAAACGTCTATTTTTTACAATATTTTGGTAGTTTTGACTGCCTTTGAGTGTTTTTTTTTTTATGTGGAATCAGTTGAAAACAGTTAATTTTTTATTTTTGGTAGTTTTACCTATTTTTTGGCCAGTTGGCGGTCTGTTTATAACATTTTTTGACTTTTTTCGGGAATTTTTCATCAGATTGTTGACAGTTTTTTGCTTTTTTCAAGTTCTTGCGAATTTATTTCAATTATTCAATATTTCTTGTCAGTTTCTTACGATTTTGTAGTTTTTGCAATTTTTTTACAATTTATAACAGTTTGTTTTGCAGATTTTACGTTTTTAGGTGTTTTTATAATTTTTTCGCCAGTTTTTAGATTAGTTTTTCCAGTTTGTGACAGACTTTTGGGCTGTTTTTTGACATTTTTTGACTATTTTTCAGTGTCAGAATTGTTTTTGACTGCTTCTTTTCCTCAATATTTGTGTTTGTTTTTTTGTTACTTTCGACAGTTTTTATCCTGTTTTTTGCAATCTTGTTGAATTTGACCGTTTCTAAGAATTCTTGCATATTTTTTTAGTTTTCACTGTTTTCGGATGTTTCTAGTCATTTTTAATCAGTTTATGTCTATTTTTTAATTTTTTTTTATTGTTTATTGTCATTTTATGATACATTTTGCAACTTTTTTAAATTATTTTCTGGCAGTTTTTTACGATTTTGTTGTTTTTAACAATTTTTTTTACATTTTATAGCTTCATATTATTTTGTTTTTGAGTTTTTTCTTCAAATTTTTTTTTTTTTTCACTTTCGGTCAGTCTGTACCAATCTTTAAGTTTTCAACACTTTTTTTTTCTGTCATTCATTAACAGTTTTCAGCCTGTTTTTTTACAATTCTTGTTTAATTTTTGTACTTTTGACTTTTTTTGTAGTTTAAAACAGTTATTGATTTATTTATACTTCGAAAAAAAAATTTTGGCTGTTTTTTAGGTACTTTTTTAGCTTATAGATCTTTCTTTATCATTTCTGAAGATTTTGACAGTTTTTTTTCGTCATTTTTTACAATTGTCTTGACTGTTCTTGTGAAATTTTGACATTTTTTGACTGTTATTTATGCTTTTTCTGTTTTTTTTTTTTTCAATTTTTTAAGTGTTTTTTGCTTGTTTATAGTCTTATTTGACATCTTTTCATAATTTTTATTTTTTTTTTTCAATTTCTTACAATTTTAGACAGTTTTTAAAGTGATTTTTGTCGTTCTTTATCAGTTTAAAAAAAAAATTCTAGTATTAAGTCAACATTTTTTGATACTTGTTTGACAGTTTTTAATCTGTTTCTATAATTTGACAATTTTTATCAGTTTTGTTGACTGTTTATTGCAGTTTTTGAAATTTTTCATATATTGACAGTTTTTTTTTTTGTAATTTCTTACGGATTGCATATGAAATCTCCGAGTTCTTTTGATAAAAATAAGTGTCCAATTTTATACTTTTTTCGTAGGCAAAAAAAAGATGAATACAGGTCAGAACATGTTTAGTTATTCTTCCTTTAATTTATAAAATGATAAAAAAACTCAGTTGTCTGGCATTTGAACTTCATTATCACTTTGTGTGAATTCTTTTCATAAATAAAATAATGCGGAATTTAGCAAAATTCCATGAAATTAATCATAATCAGATAACGCAAATTAAAAAAGAAAAAAAAACACCATTTTTTTCTGTGTTAATTTGTGGTTAAAATTGAAATTAAATAAAAGTAGG
The DNA here is from genome assembly GCA_029207805.1 of Tribolium confusum. NCBI lineage: Eukaryota > Metazoa > Arthropoda > Insecta > Coleoptera > Tenebrionidae > Tribolium > Tribolium confusum. Next base: position 1,171,674 of record JALGAY010000007.1, on the reverse strand, counting down.
TCGTTAAAAACATATAACATTTGTAACAAACAATAATTTCATAATAGATTTACAAGAAAAAAAGAAATATGAAACATACAACTAAAAACAATTATATCAACAATTTAAAAACAAAATTTGATATTCGTGTTAACGTGTTTATTATGAGAATTCAAAGCAATCTTGGTGAGTTTGTCGAGATATAATTGAAATACAAGTAGGTCATATCATAACAGAAGGAAATATCGGATATAATTGATTTTTGTGTCAGAAAAATATATAGAGTGTCTTAGTAACTGGACACTACTGTAATTAAAATGTCGCCTCCGACTCTTAAAATTAAAAAAACTTGCTTCTGTTAATAGAAACACAAAAACAATACAACTAAAATAAGAAGCGAAAACAATTGAAATACCTAATTTAGTTTTAGTAATATTTTGTATTTAAATAACTTTGAAAATATATTTAATTTATGTTTTATCTTTGAATTGTGTTTATTTTTAAAAGAAAAACAATCTTTCTTCCGACGTCACGTGACTGTCGTATAGTAACAGAAAAACTCATATTACATAAGAAATATCACATAAAAGAAAAGCAAAAGCCGAGGTCAGCATATATCTTATCAATAGACTGACCTTTACAACTGTCTGTTGTCATTCGCCTTCTATTACCCTAAATTTGATAAGATATTTGATTTTGATAATACACATATCTAAATATAATAAGAAGAAAAAAAAATGAATTATTAGCGGAAGTTTAGTTATTTCTATGGAAAAATTTTGCCATTGTTTGGAAATTTTTAAATACGTCGTCATCGTCGTCGCGGCGTATCACAACGACCTTGCCCTTGCAAAATCGATTTTTCTACCCTTCCTCTCTGGACCACCACTGCGGCGTTTGATTTTTGACGAACTCACCCTCACCCCTCTATTACATAAATAAATCCACCATTTTGTTGCGCAATATGAGAAATTTTAACAAAAATTTACAATTTAACAAGATTTTTGATAGTACAGTCAAAGCTCAATGTTTATATCAATTAACAACATTATTATTGTTCTTACAGTGAAAGATCGATGTTTATATCAATCAACATTATTATTATTATTATTATTATTACAGTGAAAAGTCGATGTTTATATCAATCAACATTATTATTATTATTACAGTGAAAACCCGATGTTTATATCAATTAATATATCAATTAACAACATTCTTATTGTTACAGTGAAAACTCGATGTTTACATCAATTAATAACATTTTTCTTATTACAGTGAAACCTCGATGTTTTTATCAATTAACTTCATTACTATTATTACCGTGAAAGCTCGATTTTTATATCGATTAACATTCTTATTATTACAAAACGCGATGTTTACATCAATTAATAGCATTATTATTATTAACAACATTATTTTATTACAGTGAAAGCTCAATATTTATATCAATTAACAACTTTAACAAATTAACTTGTTATTACAGTGAAAGATCGATGTGTGTATCAATTAACAATAATTGTTGTCATTACAGTGAAACCCCGACGTTTATATCAATTAACAGCATTATTATTACAGTGAAAGCCCGATATTTATATCAATTAACAAGATTGTTATTATTAAAGTGAAAGATCGATGTTTATATCAATCAACATTATTATTATTACAGTGAAAACTCAATGTTTATATCAATTATCAATAATTGTTGTCATTACAGTGAGAGCTCGACGTTTATATCAATTAACAGCATTATTATTACAGTGAAAACTCAATGTTTACATCAGTTAACAACATTTTTGTTATTACAGTGAAACCTCGATGTTTAGATCAATTGACAGCATTATTATTATTATTATAGTGAAAGATCGATAGTTATATCAATCAACATTATTATTATTACAAAAAAACTGGATGTAAATATCAATTAACAAAATTTTTGTCATTACAGTGAAAGCTCGATGTTTATATCAATTAACAACATTCTTATTGTTACAGTGAAAACTCGATGTTTACATCAATTAATAACATTTTTCTTATTACAGTGAAACCTCGATGTTTTTATCAATTAACTGCATTACTATTATTACTGTGAAAGCTCGATTTTTATATCGATTAACAAGATTATTATTACTACAATAAAAGCTCGATTAACAACTTTTTTATTATAGTGAAGCCTCAATGTTTACATCAATTAACAATAATTGTTGTCATTACAGTGAAAGCCCGATGTTTATATCAATTAACAACATTCTTATTGTTACAGTGAAAACTCGATGTTTACATCAATTAATAACATTTTTCTTATTACAGTGAAACCTCGATGTTTTTATCAATTAACTGCATTACTATTATTACTGTGAAAGCTCGATTTTTATATCGATTAACAAGATTATTATTACTACAATAAAAGCTCGATTAACAACTTTTTTATTATAGTGAAGCCTCAATGTTTACATCAATTAACAATAATTGTTGTCATTACAGTGAAAGCTCGATGTTTATATCAATTAACATTCTTATTATTACAGTGAAAACTCGATGTTTACATCAGTTAACAACATTTTTGTTATTACAGTGAAACCTCGATGTTTATATCAATTGACAGCATTATTATTATTATTATTATAGTGAAAGATCGATAGTTATATCAATCAACATTATTATTATTACAAAAAAACTCGATGTTTATATCAATTAACAAAATTTTTGTCATTACAGTGAAAGCCCGATGTTTATATCAATTAATATATCATTTAACAACATTCTAATTGTTACAGTGAAAACTCGATGTTTACATCAGTTAACAACATTTTTGTTATTACAGTGAAACCTCGATGTTTTTATCAATTAACTGCATTACTATTATTACCATGAAAGCTCGATTTTTATATCGATTAACAAGATTATTATTACTACAATAAAAGCTCGATTAACAACTTTTTTATTATAGTGAAACCTCCATGTTTACATCAATTAACAATAATTGTTGTCATTACAGTGAAAGCTTGATGTTTATATCAATTAACATTCTTATTATTACAGTGAAAACGCGATGTTTACGTGTATCAATTAACTTATAACAACAATCAATTAACAATTAATAGCATTATTATTATTAACAACATTATTATTACAGTGAAACCTCAATATTTATATTAATTAACAACATTTTTGTTATTACAGTGAGAGCTTAACGTTTATAGCAATTAATATTATTATTATTACAGTTAAACTTCATCGTTTATATGTATCAATTAACAACAATTTTTGTTATTACAGTGAAAGTTCGATGTTCATATCAAAACGTCGTTTTATATTAAAAACCTGCGGTACAACAACACCACTTTTATGTTTGAAACCACTTTTATTATTGGCTGAACAATATGCTGGATTTACAGAAGTTGAAGATTTATTTTATTCACGTAAAAATTATAAAAGACCTGAATTACAAGTAACACCACATAAACATTTTGATCAAGAAGTTGCATTATTGGATTCATTATTTCCTGATGGTGTTGCATATTGTATGGGAGCTGTTAATAAAGATTGTTGGTATTTGTATACTTTAAATCCATTTCCTAGAAGAACTCCACATCAACATCTAACATCAGTTATAGATGAACCTGATCAAACATTAGAAATACTTATGACTGATTTAGATCCAGAAATTATGAGTATTTTTTCTAAAGAAGAATCATTAAATGCAACTGAAGCCACAAAGGTAGAAATGAATATTTAGTAGAGAGTGTTAAGACATTAAAGTTTTTGTTACAGAGATCTGGAATTGATAAAATTATTCCAAATATGATTATTGATGATTTTCTTTTCGAACCTTGTGGATATTCAATGAATGGAGTTACAAAAAATGTGAGTTATTTTATTTCTTTTTGTGTAATTAAGTTGTGTAATAACAAGTGTTCATTTAAAAAAATATATTATCAAGAGTCTGATGATAAAACAAAAACTTTTTGTAAATAATTATTTATTAACTCGGATAGAGAAACATTTCTAATGCAATATTTGCCAAGTTCAATTGTGTTAATATCCTATGAACAAAATCACAGACTCTTATTCTATGTTCCATCGAATAGATTCACTCGTCTTCAACCTTTCTACCACTTTGAAAATATAACTTTTGACTAAAAACTTTTTATGTTATAAAGTGTAATAAGCTATTGCGACAAAATAACAAACAAAACTGAAACTGTGACATTTTTTAAATGAACACCTTTTAGTAGACATAATTCATTTGTTTTTTTGATGAATTTGGTCACTAAATAAGTTTCAACATTGTGACTTGTACTTTTTTGTTTTTCATGTCTTTTATCAGATAACTGCAGAAATGTCAGATGTAAGTAACACTTTGTTGTTATTAAATTTATTAATTTTGAGTTGATTTTTTCTCTTAGGGTTGTTACATGACGATCCATATCACACCAGAGCCTGAATTTTCCTACGTCAGTTTTGAAACAAATATTCCTTGTAGTTCATACAGGGAGATTATAACAAAAGTTTTAAATACGTTTTTGCCTGGTAAATTTACAGTAACTGTATTTGCAAATCAGGTAATAAATTTGTTAATAGTCCTCAGAAAGATATTTAGTGTTTATGACTTAATTTTTATAATTGCAAATCATCATTTCTAGGCCCCAATAATAAAAGTTGTAAACACAAAATATCTTTCTAATGACTTTAATTATGTGGCTTGTTATATTTTAATCTGTTTATAGGCTTCACCAACAAAAGAAACAGCTGAAGAATTTCAATATTTGAGTTCAATTGGTGAATGGTCACGTCGTGATATTCAACATTGTCAATTTAAAAATTACGATCTTATCTACACGTTCTATTCGAAATTTCCGAGCTGAGGGTGTCCGGTAAAGTTGTACTATTATTGTACAGCTATTCATATCAATTTATCATTTTTCATTTGTTTCATTTGTGTGTTATGTCAAAAGTACAAACGTGGTTCGAATTTATTACGTAATCGTGATAAATACGATATTTTTCCATTTTTGATTAATTTTTTTGATTTATTTTTACCAGTTTTTACTTTTACAGCATTTGAATCGCCACTGGTTTTGTTTTCATGGTGGCGTAATAAAATCTCGTGAGAATTACTTAAAAACTTTTAAAGATAGTAGAGAACATAGTGGACATATGTGTTGTTTTTATCCTTTTACCTATGAGGGTTAGGAGAAACATGCATGGAAAGTTTTTTAGTTTTTCTATTGTCCAATACTATGTCGATGCTACTTTAAGAGATTTTTCTGATTTCTTTATTACAAATTTTAAGCTGCTATAGGGCCACAGGCACCTTTATCTTTACCTATTAAGGACCTTTTGGAAGGATATTCGACCTGTATTTTATATATGTATCTTATTTTATTTTTTTCGTGGCGAAATTGCTGTTTATAAGCAGGGTTGCAAAGGTCCATTCAAAAAAAAATTAAGCTATTACCACTTGATGCTGATTTAATAACTTATCAGCACTTTGTAAATAGCTTATTTTTTACATATTGAGAATTTATTATTTTTTTATAATAGATTTTTAGAGTTTTTTATCTCTTATTTTTACATTATAACCTTTATTATGTAGATTACTAAGTTAAGAAATAGATTAGACATTTTAATCTTGACATATTATAAAAATGTTGATGTTTAAGATAATTTTAAAGTCAATAAAGTTACATTATTCAACTTATAACGTGTTTTACTTACCCTAACTGTCAACTGTCAAATCTCTAAGAGTGCCTACCTGAGTACACGATTTTCTTGATCACCCGTTATAACCTGACACAAATTTCACAGAAATTAGATTAAATAACAAGTCAAAAACGAAAATTACGTTAAAAAAACACTAAACAAACAAATAAAACCGTAAAATTACATCAGAAAAGTTGTTTTAACTCGTTGAAAATTGAGTAAAAGGGAAAATAAACTAACCAGTGGTACCACCCTAATAATTACACCCTAAAAATTTCACAAATTTTGTTTATCTACACCTAAATGAATTTTTTCTTATCATAAACTATTTTAAGACTGAAATTTGTCATTTTAGTTTAATTATAATTGACTGAATCATGGAAAATTCCCTTAATTTCGTTTAATTAGAGTTACGTTGCCAACATAACGGCGAAAAATTCCCCTACGTTGCAACAACCATCATAACAGTGTTGGAAAAGTTTGTTCCTCATAAAATTTACAAAAAACTCGATAAAAATTGAAACAAATCATTTAAACACTTAGCTAAACCAATTTATTTAATTTTAAGCTACTAGAACCATGTCTGCATTCGTAGATTCTGAAGCTGAAGAAAGTGAGGTATTGTCACGAAAATTTTGTTTTTTTGTTGCTCTAATTAGTCATTTCCTTTTGGTTTTGTCATTGTTATTCAATTTATGTAACAATTGTGCCTTAAAAACGCGTTAATTGTTATAAAATAGCAACTTTCTGGTGTTTATAAACATAACCTCACTTTTTACAGGAAGAGGAACACTTGGAGCCCCATGAGCGTAAAAAGCTCAAAAAAGTCAAAGCTATGGATAGTTCAGACGAGGAGGAAGAAGGTAAGCTTCATTTTTGTTTAAAACGTAAAAACACCTAATAGCACCAAACAATTTCACTTCTCATCAGTGCAAACTAAAATTGTTTAGTGTTATTGGGTGTTTTTACGTTTCATTCTATAAAGATCCAACAAGAAGGTCAATTCTATTTGTATTTATAATAATTTTTCTTGTGGGATTGTTTAGATGACGACGAAAGGCTTAGAGAAGAACTCAAAGACTTGATTGACGATAACCCAATTGAAGAGAGTGAAGGTGAAGACTCCGATGCTTCAGGAGGCGAAAAACGCAAGAAATCCGATGATGAGCTTGACGACAGGCTTGAAGATGAAGATTACGACCTGATTGAGGAGAATCTGGGGGTTAAAGTTGAACGAAGGGTTCGTGTTTTATAATTTGTGAATTTTTGGTATTTCGGAGTTTGTAGAAATTCAAACGGTTGAGACGAATTCAAGATGAAGAAAGTGACGGGGAGGAACAAGGGGATGAAAGCCAGGATAGGGATGCAATCGCTATGGATCTATTCTCAGATGATGTAAGTGCTTGTCTTTTAAAATTTTGAGCTTAAGAATCTCTATTTTATCTTGCGAAAGGAACGGGAAGAACAAGTACAACGGAAGGTAAATTATTTTGTTGTGGTGTTGTTATCCTCAGGTGATAATTAAAACCTGAGGATCACAATTTGTTGTTTGGTGTTTTTGTGTGTTGAACGCTTTTTCTCTAAATTTTTCTTATGTAGGATGATGAGGGACGCTCTGAGAGAAGTCACAGGCCTCAAGTGGAACCCGAACAATTCAATGAGGAAGAAGAAGAAGGAGATTATTCAGACGCTGATGATTTTATTGTAGATGATGACGGACGTCCTATTGCTGAAAAGAAGAGGAAAAGGAGACCTATTTTCACAGACGCGTAAGACAACTTTCATTTTTTCTTTTTACAAATTTTGGTTTGACAAATAATCGAATTTTTAGCACTTTATTTCGAAATAAAAGTATTTTATTTAAAAGGTTTGTTTTGTCACTTTATTGAAATAGAAGACATTAGTTTTAGACTAATTTTAGCGAGTCTTTTAGTGCTCTAACTCAAAATATCATTTTTGTAAAGATTATTATCATTGCTTTTCTGTCTTTCAGCGCCTTTATTATTTTTTTGTTCAATATTAGAAACAAATCTGGTATTTCAGAGCGTTGCAAGAAGCCCAAGAGACTTTCGGCGTTGATTTCGACTTTGAAGAGTTTGCTAAATACGATCAAGATGAATATGAAGAAGAAGAGGAAGAAGAAGACGAATATGAAGAAGATGAAGAAGGTGAACGACGCCGTCGTCCAAAGAAAACCGCTCGTAAAAAACCAACAAAAAAATCAATTTTCGAAGTGTATGAACCAAGTGAACTCAAGCGTGGTTTCTTCACTGATCTTGACAACGAAATTCGTAATACTGATATTCCTGAACGGATGCAACTTCGTGAAGTTCCGATCACGTCAGTGCCTGAAGATTCTACAGAACTTGATGTTGAAGCTGAATGGATTTATAAACAAGCCTTCTGTAAATCAACAGTCTCAAATATGGATGCAAATCTAACAACAGAAGCACGTGAACGACAGAAAAAAGGACCTCAAACAATTGGAAAAATCCGAAAAGCGTTGGACTTCATGAGAAATCAGCAATTGGAAGTTCCTTTTATTGCGTTTTATAGAAAAGAGTACGTCCAGCCGGAATTAAACATCAACGATTTATGGAAAGTCTACAAATATGATGCTAAGTGGTGCCAACTTAAGACACGTAAAGAGAATCTTCTTGCCCTATTTGAAAAAATGCGGTCCTACCAACTTGACCAAATTATGAAAGATCCAGATGCTCCTATTCCTGAAAGTGTTAGATTAATTAAAGATACAGATATTGATCGTTTAAATAGTGTACAAACAGCTGAAGAATTACAAGATGTTCACAATCATTTTGTTTTATATTACGCTCAGGATTTACCAGCAATGCATGCAGCATGGAGAGCTAAAGAAAAAGAAAGAAAAAAACAAGAAAAACGTGCTGCAAGAATGAAACTTATTGCAGAAAGTGAAGAAGGTGCTGATATTCCTGAAGAAATGGATGATGATCAAGAAGATGAACCTGAACCTGAAACATTAAAATATGCAAATCGGTCTGGTTCGTATGCTTTATGTACAAAAGCAGGTCTTGATGCACTTGCAAAGAAATTTGGTTTGACTCCTGAACATTTTGCTGAAAATCTCAGAGATAATTATCAGAGACATGAAGTTGAACAAGAACCAGTAGAACCACAAGAAATTGCCAAACAGTTTCTTTGTCCGTATGTCATTTCTGATTTTTTTGTCTTAATACTATAAATTGATAATTTCAGGAAATTTATGTCAGTTGAGGAAGTTTTACAAGCTGCAAAATACATGGTTGCTCTACAAATTGCTCGTGAACCTCTCGTACGTAAATGTGTGAGAGAAGTCTTCTTTGAGAGAGCTAAAATGACAGTCAGACCGACTAAAAAAGGATTGAAAGTTATTGATGAGACTCATAATTGTTACAGTATGAAATATATTAAAGATAAACCAGTGAGAGACTTAACTGGGGATCAGTTTCTTAAATTAACTCTTGCTGAAGAAGAGAATCTTCTGACTATAACAATTAACGAGAATATTGAAGGAAACACCTCAGGGTCATATATTGATGAAGTCAAACAGTTGTATATTCGAGTAAGTTGCCAAACTCGGCTTGTCTCGAGTGTTAAAAACGTTGTTTTAGGACGAGTTTAGTAAAAATGTGCAAGACTGGAACGCTTTAAGAATGGAGTGTGTTGAAAGAGCATTAACTCGGTGTGTTTTACCTGATTTGAGGTCTGAATTGAAACGAATTCTGTTAGCTGAAGCTAAAGAGTCGGTTCTTAAGGCTTGTTGTAGAAAATTGTACAACTGGATTAAGGTAACTAAATTTTTGCTTTTATCTGTCATTTATTTTATCTGTCTTAGATTGCTCCCTATTCTATAACTTTCCCCGACGAAGACGAGGACGAATGGGACACATCCAAAGGTATCCGTGTGATGGGTTTAGCCTACGTCCCTGACTACTCTCAATCAGCGTTTGCCTGTATCGCTTCACCAGACGGTGAAATCACTGACTATCTTCGCCTTCCTCACGTCCTCAAACGCAAAAATAGCTACAAGCCCGATGAAAAAATCATGAAAGAGTCAGATCTAGTCGCATTGCGTAATTTTATCAATACGAAAAAACCTCACGTGATTGCTATTGGAGGTGAATCACGTGAAGCTTTAATGATTGCCGAGGATCTCAAAACTATAATTACTGATCTTATTGAAAGCGAGCAATTTCCACAAATCAAAGTGGAAATCATCGATAATGAACTAGCTAAGGTCTATGCGATTTCCAATAAGGGAGTCTCAGATTTTCGGGATTATCCGGAACTTCTCCGACAAGCTATATCTCTAGCGCGCAAAATGCAAGATCCGTTGATTGAATACTCGCAATTATGTAATGGAGATGAGGAAATTCTCAGTTTGAGATTTCACCCTCTTCAGGAACAGATTGCTAAAGAAGAACTCTTGGAAGCTGTGTGTCTTGAATTTGTAAATAGAACTAATGAAGTAGGCGTTGATGTGAATCTTGCAGTCCAACAAGCACACAAATCTAACTTAGTGCAGTTTATTTGTGGTTTGGGACCACGGAAAGGTCAAGCTTTATTAAGACTTTTGAAACAGACCAATCAGAGATTAGAAAATCGAACACAATTAGTTACTGCATGTCATATGGGTCCTAAAGTCTTTATCAATTGTTCTGGTTTTATTAAAATTGATACAAACAGTTTGGGAGATAGTACAGAAGCTTATGTTGAAATTCTTGATGGTTCACGTGTACATCCAGAAACGTATGAATGGGCAAGAAAAATGGCAGTTGACGCGTTAGAATATGATGATGATGAAGGAGCAAATCCTGCAGGAGCACTTGAGGAAATTCTTGAAGCGCCTGAAAGACTTAAAGATTTAGATCTTGATGCATTTGCTGAAGAACTAGAAAGACAAGGATTTGGCAATAAAAGTATCACTTTGTATGATATTAGAGCGGAATTAAACTGTAGGTATAAGGATCTTAGGACACCATTTCGATCTGCAAATCCTGAAGAACTCTTTGATATGTTAACAAAAGAAACACCAGAAACATTCTACATTGGTAAAATGGTTACAGCGACTGTTATAGGTATTGCACGAAGAAAACCACAAGGAGACCAACTCGATCATGCTAATCCAGTCAGAAATGATGAAACACGTCTTTGGCAATGTCCTTTCTGCTTAAAAAATGATTTTCCTGAATTGTCTGATGTCTGGAATCATTTTGATGCTGGTGCATGTCCTGGACAAGCAACTGGAGTTAAATTACGGCTAGATAATGGGATTTCAGGTAAGTTAAAAATATCTACACTAGTCTAGATTTCTCTACTAAATTTTTAGGCTACATATATATTAAAAATATAAGTGATAAAACTGTTGCAAATCCAGAAGAACGTGTAGGTATCGGTCAATTAATTCATTGTCGAATTATGAAAATAGATGTTGAGCGTTTTTCTGTTGATTGTACATCGAAATCTAGTGATCTTTTGGATAAAAATCATGAATGGCGGCCACCACGTGATCCTTACTATGATACTGAACAAGAAGATAAAGATACACGAGCTGAGAATGAATTAAAAAAAAATAAACAAAGACAAACTTATATTAAACGTGTTATTGTTCATCCTGCTTTTCATAATATATCATATGTTGAAGCTGAAAAATGTATGGCAAATATGGATCAAGGAGAAGTTATAATAAGACCATCAAGTAAAGGAGCTGATCATTTAACAATAACATGGAAAGTTGCTGATAATATTTATCAACATATAGATGTTAGAGAAGAAGGAAAATCAAATGCGTTTTCATTAGGTAAAACACTCTGGATTGGTGGTGAAGAATTTGAAGATTTAGATGAAATTATTGCAAGACATGTAACACCAATGGCGGCACATGCACGTGATTTACTCTATTTTAAATACTACAGAGATACAAATGGTGGACATAAAGATAAAGCTGAAGAAGTTGTTAAAGAAGAAAAGAAAAAAAATCCATCGAAAATTCATTATGTTGTTAGTGCATCTAAAGTAAGTAAATTTTCTAGTAAGTCATGGTTTTAATTATGATTATAGAGTTGTCCTGGGAAATTTTTACTGTCTTATCTGCCACGAAACAAATGCCGACACGAATTTATAACAGTTACACCTGAAGGTTTCCGATTTCGTAAACAACTATTTGATTCAGTTGCATCACTGTTTAAATGGTTTAAGGAACATTTCAGAGATCCAATTCCAGGTGGGATGACACCAGGGACACCACGTGCTGGATCAGGCAGGACTCCGTATCAAACTTCTGGTACTACACCTAATTTCAATGGTAGAATATTGTTCTCCTAGATTGTTTCTGTCTCTCAAATTTTTTTTCTAGCAATGAACCCTGAGGCGATCCAACGAGTTGCTCAAAACTTACCAACTCATATGATGCAGACTTTATCTGCTGTAGCTAATCAGACACCGCATTATCCACATACACCAGGTGGCGCCTATGGCGCTAGTAACTACATAAATACAGTAAAACATCTTAATTTAGAAATTCGTTTTAATGTTTTTTTGTTTTGTAGCCGTATACACCAAGTGGTCAGACTCCTTTTATGACACCTTATCAGACTCCTCATACTCAGCAGACTCCTCGTTATGGTCAACAAACTCCTTCACAGCATATCCCTCCAAGTACAGCACCTCACATGAATGGTCCGTTTCTACATCCAGGTGCTGCTACTCCAAGTCAGCGTACTCCTTCATATAGAAACCCTCAACAGTCTCCTATTATACAAAGCAGTCCTCATCCAAGCCCCCATGCCAGGTCTTATGCAGGAAGCGATCATGGTCGAGGCTATGGCGATTGTGAGTCTTTTTTTTATCAAGTTTCTGTGATATTTTTCTGTGTAGCTTCCAGGGGTTATCCGACGGAGTCTCCCAGAGGTTATAGCAGTTCACGGGGGTACGACAGCCACAGAGGGGCGTATAATACAGAATCAACAGATTGGCAAAAAGCAGCAGAAGCCTGGGCGAATAGATCTAAAAGTGGTACTCCTAGGAGTGATTCAAGGAATACTCCAAGGTCAGGAGGGCAAAGGACACCCAGATTTGATGATATTCGAAGTGATCTTGAAAGGACAAGGATGAAGAATGTGGGGAAAAGTCCAAGATCATTACGGTCCACTCCCAGGACTAACACATCGCCTCATTCCATGTCGTTAGGTGATGCTACTCCGCTCTATGATGAAAATGTATAAGACTAACTTGTACCTTTTTTAATATTTGTACAGTTTGCTCAAAATTGAGCCAATTTTTCTTTTTTTAAACGTATTGTTTTAATAAAATAGTCATGTTTTACAACGTGGTCTCTAGCTATTTTTATACTTTTTTTGCTGTAGGGACAATCATTTCAAATTAATGACTATTTTGTTGTATTTATTTGCCCATTTAAATATAAAATACACCAAAAAAATTTTAATACGTACCTGACCCAGCTCTTATCATATCAACTGTCATTACAAATGCTACATAATACGACACTAAAACACTTAGAAGGTATAATAACATGAAATTTATAATTATATAAGTGTCATTTTGTTGAAATAAATAATTAACAATGAAATTTGTTTATCAAAATCTGATCAAAACAATAATTTGTGTATGCAACTAACAATACAGAAATGTGTCAAAAATTTCAGTTGGCTGCAGTGAAGATATTTTCGCGCCATTTTTATCTGTCAAACGACTCAAAAGTTTTTACTGTTTTTAGCGCATTTTCGTGTCTAAATTCAGTAAATTTCCAGCAATGTCTCTTGTGGAAGACCTCGGGGCTCAATTCCAAGCAATCAACGTATCGGTGAGCCCCCACGTTTTGCAAAAATGTGCAGAACTGTGTGCCACCTACCTGATTAATTCTGAAGACTTCATGGACCTGTGGATGGCCTACACTGCTTCGTATCTGAATGGGGCCCCTCCGACTCTCGATGCCTTGGAAAAGCTTGAACGCAAAGAGCTTAAAAAACAAGCAGTGTCTGTTAAGCCAAAGGAAGTTGAAATTATGGATACAACTCCTGTGAGTGTCCTCGAGGAAAGCTTTACTGTTGAGGAAGTAACTGTGTCTTCTGGGGGCTTTCAAACAAGGAGTGATGCGTGTAGTGTTCAGCTTGAGTTTGGGGAGTGTGGGAGTTTTAAGGAACGGTGTGATAATGTAGTGATTAGGGTACTAAATGGGGATTTTGTGAATTGTAAGTTATTAGGGGAGAAGCGGAGGTCGAAACGGGAGGCTCTGGAGTTAATTTCGAGGTTTATTGTGGCTGAAATAGTGAGGTATTATCAATTACAAATAACAGATGAGAAATCCTTACAGAATCCAGGGGAACTCACTGTTCCTGGACGTCTTTTCTCTGATAATTCTACTAAATTCGAGTTTGGTTCTGCTCAGCTTGAGGTGCTTCTAGAGCTCAGTAACGGCCAACCAACCAAACTAAACGTCAATAATTTAGCCAAAATGAGCTTGTTTCCAGGCCAAACTGTAATAGTTTCTGGGAATAACACAAAAGTTGGTTTTACAGTTAAAGAATTTTATACTGGGGCTCCTTTAGCGAAACCTGAGGCTCCTATTACACTCTCTGAGACTCTGCAAATTGTATCAGCTGCTGGCCCTTTTACACTTCAAGAAGATCTACTATTTGAGCCTCTAGACAGTCTAATTAAATACGTATCAGAATTTAAACCAAATTTGCTATTCTTGATGGGCCCCTTCTTGGACGCCTCACACCCCTTATTAGACACACTTTGTGAAACTTTTGACTCACTTTTCGAAAATCTCATAACGAAAATCATGGACCGACTGAAAGGAACAGGAATACAAGTTATCCTTGCTCCCTCACATAAAGACGTCCACAATTTAACAACTTTCCCTAGTTTTCCGTATAAATTACACAAACACCATGAAAATCTACATTTAGTTCCAGATCCTTTCCTAATTGACATCAACGGTGTGGTAATTGGGGGCACAAGTGCCGATATTTTATTCCATTTGAGCAAAGTTGAGGATTCTAGAGGAGCTACAGGACCTAGAATGGAACGTCTGATTTCGCATATTTTCAATCAGAGGAATTTCTATCCGCTGTACCCGCCAAATTCTGACATTACGGTTGATTATCGGTTTATTGAACGCTTTGGAATGCTTGAGACAGCCCCCGATGTTATGTTCTTACCCTCGACGTTCAGACATTTTGTTAAAGTGTACGAGGACTGTGTTGTTGTTAATCCAGAACGGTTGATTAAAGGAAACGGAGCTGGGACTTTCGCAAGGTTGGAAATAAGAGGCAAGGGGGCACAACGACCCCTCAGTGATAAGATATCTTGCAAGATTTATAGGGTCTGATTTGAAATTTGAATCTAGGGATTTTTGGTTTATGTCAAATGTCATATTTTGACGAATGATTGCAAGAATTTGATAAAAATGGCATTTTTTGAAATGATTTAAGTTTGTTACGTTATAATCGTGTTTAATTACACTTATTTTAGAGTTTTAATACCGGAAAATTACATTTTGTAATCTTAATCTAGTAACATTCTAGGGATTTTTATGTTTTTGTTTTGATCTTGTTAAATGTCACAATTTGACAGGTATGATAACAACAAAAATGTTATTCTGTTAAAAATTTGTTAAAAACAGCTTAAAAAATGGCATTTCTGGAGGTAATTTTAACTCTGTTAGTTATTTAAATAAACCTAAATTTATATTTCAGTGGCGGAAGTTTCATTTCTTTGACCTGAAAAAAGGTGTTGATGAAGGAAAAATAGCAGAACTTTTCAAAGTATTTCCTTATTTATTCACTTAATTTAACTGATTTTAACAATTTTAGGAGTCAAAAGTAACAGTAACATGCAGTGGTAACAATCATATAGTTTTGGGTGACTCAAATGGCCAAATTTATTTATTATCTCGTTCTTGGCATGTTAGGACCTTCAGGGCTTATGAATTAACGGTAGAACTGGCACACCAATTACGAAATTCACCTCTTTTAGTAACAATCGGGGTAAGCGAAGTGTCACATTTTGATTGGCTGATTCCAAAACGTCAGATTTTGATTGGCCAAGATAAGTTTGGATTGGCTAATACTCAATGACATCACTGTGTGACACGTTTTGATTGGCTTAAAGCACAATGACGTCACTGTTTTACACATTTTGAAGCTTTAACGATGTCATTTTTGCAGCAAGACGAAACCGGTATCAATCCCTTGATTAAAGTCTGGGATACGAGTCGATTTGATAAGAATGGAACTCCATTTTGTTGCCGAATTTCTCGTGCAATACCAGGAAATCGTCCAGTACATGCATCTTGTTTATGTGTACATGAAGGAGCACAATTAATGGCAGTTGGTTTTGCTGACGGTTCTCTTGTTTTATACAGGGGTGATATAACACGTGATCGAAGTTCTAAACAAAAATTGTTACGTGATGCAAGTTCTATTGTAACAGGTCTTGCATTTAAATCAACATCAAGTAATATTTTTTTATTTCTTGCTACTGATAGCTCTGTTATGGTTTATAATATCACACATAAAGATAAAGAAATAAAGGTAAGAAAAGAAAAAAAATAACAATAATTACAAAACGAGTTTTAGTTCCACTTAGATAATATTGGTTGTGGGAAAAAATGTAGTGTTTTGGCTGAATCAATGATTGAGAGTCATTTTATGGTTGGAAGGAATGATGTAAGTAAGTTTAAGTGTTTAATTTACAAGTTAAAACACTTATTTTAGGCTATTTATTGCTACACTGCTGATGGTAGAGGTCCTTGTTATGCAGTAGATGGCGAGAAAGTTATGTTAGAATGGTTTAGAAGTTATCTTGTTATAATATCTAAAACAAGCCGACCTAATCTTCCAATAGACAATCAAGTTCCAGGTGATCTTATAACAGTCCTTGATATACACAACAAATTTATTGTTTTTTCGGCAAGTGTTACATCAATACGTGCCGTTTTAAATGAATGGGGAGCTTTTTATATTCTTGATAATGATAATAAGTTATATCATCTCGACGAAAAAGATTTACAATCAAAATTATCACTTCTTTTTAAAAAAAATCTCTATGATGTTGCAATACGTATAGCAAAATCACAACAGTATGATTCTGATGGTCTTGTTAATATTTTTCGACAATATGGTGATCATTTATGTGACAAAGGTGATTATATTGGAGCTATAGAACAATATATAAAAACTATAGGAAAATTAGAACCGAGTTATGTTATACGAAAATTCCTAGATTCTCAACATATTGAGAAATTAACAATGTATTTAGAAGCATTACATAAGCAAGGACATGCAACTGAAGATCATACAACACTCTTATTAAATTGTTACACGAAATTAAATAATACTGTTGGTCAATCAAATAGCTTAAAAGAATTTATTTTAATGAAAGAAGGTGATTTAAATTATGATGTTGATATTGCAATTAAAGTTTGTCGACAAGGAAGTCCTGCTGAAGCTTTAATGTTAGCAAAAAAACACGAAAAACATGATTGGTATATTAAATTACAAATTGAAGATCATCAAAAATATGTAGATGTACTTGATTATATCTCAAATTTATCATTTGAAAATGCTGAATTTTATATGAAAAAATACGGAAATATTTTAATACAAAACGCACCGTATGAGAGTACACAATTTCTGAAACGTCTCTGCACGAATTACAAATCAAACACAATGGATAATTCTCTAGTTGGTAGTTTTGATTTGTCACAAAAATCTGATCCCGAGGATTATATTCATTTATTTTTAAATAATTCGGAACGGCTTGTTGAATTTCTCGAGTATTTAATTGGAGAAGGTTGTATTTTAAGCACTCCTGTATATAATACATTACTTGAGCATTATTTACACGTTTGGGGGAATTTTACGAATATTTCAGAACGTAATAAATGCTCACAAAAAATTCTAAAACTTCTTCAAAATCCTGATATTAAATATGATAAATCTCAAGCTCTTGTTGTATGTCATATGCATTCATTTGGTGATGGTATTTTGTATTTATACGAAGAACAGAAGCTCTACCAGCAGATTTTAAGACATCACATTTCTAAAAATGACTCAAGTTCGATTCTAGCATGTTGTCGTAGATTTGGGCATCAGGAACCTACATTATGGGTTCAAGCTTTATGGTCATGTGTGCGTGATACAATAACACCACCGATTGATCTTCTTAATGAGATTTTAACTGTTATTGCAAAAGAAAGATTGTTGTCGCCTCAATTAGTTGTTGATGCTTTAGGAACAGGAAATGCTGATATTACTCTAGGACATATTCGGTCGTATTTAACAAATGAATTGCAACAAGAGCAGAAAAAATCAAGAGAAATTTCAGATTTAACACAGAATTATCGTAAAGATACTGAGAAATTAAAAGAGCAACTTGAAACGTTAAAAAGTGGTACTATTGTAATACAAGGGTCGAGATGTGCAGCATGTCACCATCCTTTGGAGCTTCCTACTATACATTTTCTCTGTCAGCATAGTTATCATCAACATTGTTTTCAGAGCTTTTGTGAGGAGGAAAATGAGTGTCCGGCTTGTCAACCGGAGAATAAAAATTTATTAGAGTTGTTGAAAGCTCGGGAGTATAATAAGGATCTTCATGAGACGTTTCATTCACAATTAGAGAAGGCACATGATGGATTTTCAGTTGCTGCAGAATATTTTGGACGTGGAGTGTT
Organism: Tribolium confusum; assembly: GCA_029207805.1. Taxonomy (NCBI): domain Eukaryota; kingdom Metazoa; phylum Arthropoda; class Insecta; order Coleoptera; family Tenebrionidae; genus Tribolium; species Tribolium confusum. The sequence goes on along the minus strand of JALGAY010000007.1, from coordinate 1,153,271 downwards.
TAATAAATATAAAGTTATTCGAGATGAAGTCCAGGAAAAAGTAGTTTTTCCTGAGAAAAAACTGATTGAGAAGAGTGAAGTGAGGAATTATGGAATGGGAGCTGAGGCACGGTTAAGACAAGTGGAGAAAAAGGCAGGACAGGTGATTATACCGACGTCTGAAGGAAGAGTTAGGCTTCAGGAACATAGATATAGTACGTCACTTGAAGCTAATATTAGTAATTATGCACCAAAGAGTTATGATGCGAGAAATCCGTTTGATAGTGATTATGATGAAAGTAAAAATCCTTTTGCTAGTGATGATGAGGAGTATGATGAAAGTAATCCTTTTAGGGATGATTGTGATAAGAATTCAAATCCGTTTTATAAATAGTGTACTACAATATATACAATAATTAAATAAAAATGTTTATCCTCTCTAACATTGGATAATTATGGGTTACCAGGAAAGGGCTCAGTTCGGTTTTTTCGTAAAACAAACTGAATTTTCCTGTCCATATCCTCATTGTAGATTGCTTTACACCTTTCGAAATTGATCCTTCTACGAAACTGAGACGAAACTTAAGACTGAAAATTTTGTAAATTACCTACCTGGAATGGCTTTTCGAAGTAACGAGTCCTTCTAAACTGATCCAGAATTCCTTCACGACCCAAAATCCTATTTAGGACACGACAAGCAGCCTCCACGTCGTTATTTTGGACGAGAACAGTACGTGCAATGAAATAAGCGTGTCTCATTTTGGAAAATAACAATTTTTGCTAAAATAACGCACGGAATTGTAATATATGCACCAATAAGATGATTTAAGGCGGTTTAAACTTCTTTGGGGCCCCCCAAAACAGATTTTTTTAAATATGAACTTAGGTTTATTAAACCTTAAAAATCTCGGGCAAATTAATGAATTTTCTAAAAAAGTCTGAGGCAGCATGTTGCATAAGCAACAAAGTTAGATAATTGAGGTAAATACATAAATTTAAAGTTCTTTAAGACCCAAAAAAACTGAATTTTTAAAATGTGAGGTTATGTTTACGTGGCCCCAAAAATTCAGCTAAATTAACGTTTTTACCTACACAGCTGACGGGGTTCTTGCATAAATCACAGAATTAGTTGATTTAAGGCCTACTACGTAAATTTAAACTGCTTTGGAGCCCAAAAAACGGATTTTTAAAATGTGAGGTTAATTTTTTACACTTCAAAAAATCTCAGGCAAATTAACGAACTTTTCTAAAATACGACAGAAACGTTACATAAAAGACATAATTAGATGATTTATAACAAAATATAGTAATTTAAACTTCTTTGAAACCAGAAAAACTGAATTTTTAAAATGTGAGGTTAGGTTTACGTAACCTCAAATGTCAGGTAGATTAACGATTTTTCTTAAAATAAGACACTGATTTCTTACAAAAATTGCAAAACAAGGTGAGTTATAACATAATTAAGATGATTTATAACGTAATACACGAAACTAATTTTTTTTGAAGCCCCAAATCTTAATTTAGATTTTTTTGAATTTAACTTACAAAATGTTTTGATTAAATAAATGAATTAGCTCCGAAATTACCTAATTTGGAATTTTCTGATGTGATTCAATGTAAATAATGTATAAAAAGCATTGACCTTTTGGCTAAAATTAATTATTGTAATTAGGTTAGGAACGTGTGATGTAATTGGCTATTTGAAGATCACGTGACTTTAGTTAATGTCACAATTGGTTAAAATAATAGCGGTTGATTTAAATATTTTTGCTTTGTGTGTAAAAACGGTGGCTGTTTGATAAGTGTCTGGTTAAATTTCTGTTTCTGTAAGTTTGTTATAAATTTTGTGATGTTTAATTTATTAAATTATTGTTTTTCAGTCGATTTTTCTAGAAATCACGCCTTGAAAATCTAGGGAATTTCTTGTCTGTCACTCCTGTCTCCTGTCAGATTTAGTGTAAAAAAGTGTTCTGTCAGAAGTGTCATGTTAAAATCGTGTGTTAATTTTCAGTGATTTTGTGCAATTTTCAATGAACAAATAGCAAAATAACGTTGATCTCATTAATCCCAATCACGGATTATCCGATTTATTTCATTTGGCTCCAAAAACTTGTTTTTTTCACCGACTATTTTATGAAGGTTAAAACGTGTTAATGTGATTAGAATAATAGAAGGGCATTTATAACAATGAACAAAAAGAAGCACCAAGGAGACCCTAAAGGGGACGAATCGACTGAATCAGGTGATGAGAATGATAACATGACTGAATGCCGTCATATTCGCCAAGCTGTGGACCTACAAAGGGTGAAAAAAGCCCTTATCAGGACCGGCCTGAGTTCCGAATGTGAACAATGTAAAAAAATGCCGAAAATCGAGCCTGAAATGGACATGGAATTTGAATTTGATAACTCACTTTGGCTGTGCTTGAGGTGTGGTAATCAGGCATGTGGCAGGAATAAAAATATGCATGCTTTAGAACATTTTAAAACGCCCCATTCTGATTCACATGCAATTTGTGTTGATACGACAAATTGGAGTGTGTGGTGTTACGACTGTGATGAAGTTGTCAATGTAACCTGCAAGAAAAAACTCCAAGAAGCTGTTGAATATCTTCAGAAAATTGCTGAAAGTAAAAAACCTGTAGAAAATCATCAGGTTTTAGATTTAGTTTCAGTACTGCCAACTGTGAGTTTTGGTAGTTTTAATTTCATGTCAAATTTGCCTCGACCTCGTGGTTTAATGAATTTAGGAAATACGTGTTTCTTTAATTCAGTAGTTCAATGTTTAGCTCAAACACCATATTTGTTAAATCTATTAAAAGAAACATCAGAACCAGGTCAATTTTTTCAACTACCAGGTGGTAAATTAAACCAAGATAATGAGTCGCCAATAGTTGAGCCTTTGACAGGTTATTTAGAAAAGTGGCGTCCTCTTACTGCTACTCTAGCTGAAACTATAATGGAATTAAATAATGGACGAAATGAAGCATATGTACCACGTATGCTTCTATCAAAATTAACTAATCGGATGCCACAATTTGGTGGTGGAGATCAACATGATTCACATGAACTCTTACGTCATTTACTTGAAGCTGTAAGAGAAGAAGATTTAAGACGTTACCAATCTGTTATTTTAGAACATTTAGGACTTAATACAAAAACAGATCCAAGTACTGTTGAAGGTGAAAAAAAGAAAATTATTAAATTTTATGGACAACAAGCATCAGAATTATTATTACCAACAGAACAAGTTTTTCGTGGTGTACTTGTTAGTACTTTACAGTGTCAGGACTGCCAACATACATCACATCGTGATGAATTTTTCTTAGATTTAAGTCTACCAATTACTGAAAAACAATTACCACCAGTGTTACGTCGTAAAGCTGAAGAAATTGAAGATAATAAACCGTCAAGACATCAAATTAAAAAAGAAAAACGTGCGGAAAGAAAGAAAAATAAAAAACAAAAATCACATAAAAATATTAATGTCATTATAGGATCTAATAATCAACCTGTTGATGTCAATATGGATAAATCGGATAGTGAATCAGATGCAGATGTTGAAGATAATGTTGAAGAAGGTGCCAAAGGAATGGAATCAGGTTATAATTCAGATAAAATTGATAATAGTAGTCCTGATTCTAATAATCGTGGGATTTCACCAGAAGTTGATGATAGTGGAGTACCAAGTCCTGCAATTGGAATGTTGAGTGCCTCTCATGGAACACCTGAAAATAGTCCAGCTTCAAGTGAAACTAATATTGATATGGGGAGTCCTTTGGATCATTGTAGTCCAGAAGAAGAGTATGTTTAGCGGTTTTTTTTTGCTGTTTTATAGAGCAATCTGAAATCTTTGATGTCTTTGCTTGCTTAATTAATAAAAGATGAATAATGTCTGTCTCACCGTCTTATCCCCATTTGTAATAAATCACGTTCTTATTGCTAACTCGTTCTAAACCATGGTGTAAAATGGGCAATAAATACAAAACATATTGTAATAAGAATGTCACACTCTCTATCTTCTTTCAGTTTAACGCGACGACAAAGACAAAGCTTTTAGGGTGAGTGTAGTATTAGAAACTCGAATGCAAACTAGATGGTCTAGATGGATTTTTTTAAATTTTCTACACCAGTATATTCCTTTAATAATTTTATTACAAAAGGGGATAAGGCGGTGAGACAGACTTTACCAAATTTTGGTGCCCTCTAGAGTATAAACTGTGTACTTGATTTTGACCTTAAAAATCTCAGAATGCTCTACATATTGGGGTATTACAGTAGAGGATCATTGCTATTTTTTTTTTCTTTTTTTTTAGTGGGAATGAATACTTTGATAGGCCTGAGTCCCGACTAGCCTTTGTGAATAATAAAAATGTCGATTTGAAGACTGGTTTGAGTAAATTAAGTTTACTTAATGATGGAGATTCAAATAAAGTTAATTCATTTTGTAATGATAAAATGGAAGATGATGAAAATTTCGAAGGAGCATGTGGGGGTGAAGATCCCAAGGATGAAAAGGTTTGTCTTTATGTTAATTACATTAAAACGATATAAAAGAACAAAGAAAAATTAAATATGTATCACGTGTGATTACAATTCAATTTTGATTTTGTTTTTTTTAAATAGATGGATGAAGATGACGAAGATGTTGACCTTTGGACAAATACAATCTCTCCTCGTCATCAATGTGAAGAAGGTGAATACTCTGTCCAGTCGTGTCTTAATCAATTCACTGCTTGTGAATTAATGACTGGTAATAATAAAGTCAGTTGTGAATTATGCACGAAACGTTATGGGGGTCCTGATAAAAAAACAGTCTACACGAACGCTACCAAACAACTTCTGATTTATAACCCTCCTGCTGTACTAATACTCCATTTGAAGCGGTTTCAAGTGTACCGTTTTCGGTCAGCGAAAGTACCGAAATTTGTTAAATTTCCTACAATTCTTGATCTCGCACCTTTCTGTTCAAAACGTTCGCAAAACCTACCGACTTTTGAAGCCGGTCAGACTAGAGTGTTGTACTCGTTGTATGGGGTTGTGGAGCATGGTGGGTCAATTCATGGGGGTCATTACGTAGCATATGTAAAAGTTAGACCTAAATTAGATGAGAATAGCTACAGGTGGCAGTTTTTACCAAAAAATCAAAAGAATGAGAAGCAGGTGCCGAAAGGGGCGCAAGGAGAGCCTGAGGTGCCGCAAGGGAAATGGTATTATATTAGTGATTCGCATGTTTCGGAAGCTAGTGAAGCGAGAGTTTTAAGTGCGCAAGCTTATTTGCTGTTTTATGAGAGAATTTTGTAAGCTTACTGGTTTTATTAGATTTATGGCAATTTTTTGGGGGTTTTAATGGTGGAATTTTTATTGTATATTTCTAAAATTTTATCATTCGAAATAATCGCTTGTGACAGATTTTTTTGTAGGATTATTACACTGTGTTCTTTTGGGTTAATTAACGTATTGTCTTTTTTTTTTTTTGATCTGTGCATATTAATGTAAATTATTTTTTAAGTAAGATCCGAATGTAATCAGCAAGTGAAATAAAATTTAAATGAATTTTTTGTTTATTGACACAAATAACAAGGAAAGCGCTATAAAATTAAGTAATCTGTTACATAAAATAGCTATATTTAAGACTTTAAACGCTTCTAAGGGTAATTTAATGTCAGTAATGCCAATCTAATGTCCACAAAGATTATAGATCTCTGTATTACCAACAATTAATTTTTGACAGGTTGGCATCACTTTTTCAAAAGTGACAGATACGAAAATACGTAATTTGATGATCTTACAATTTTTCGAGTAATTTTTGAAAAACAAATCTACTATTTCGTGATATTTACGTGTTTTTATATGAATCCCAATATAATTTAGTGAGTAACATTTGTTTTGGTGCACTCTGTTAAAAAAATCCCAAGTCTGAAAAAGTGGAGGACGAATTTGTTTTTATCACTCTTATTTCTTGTAAAATGTAAGTATTTAAAAAAGTTTTATTTGAAATTGCAATTTTGGTCATTTAAAATAGTTATAAAGGTAATTTACTATCAGCTGTGCCACTTTTAGTGCCCACCAAAATTACAGGTTTCTGTATTACCAACAATTATTTTTTAGAATATTTGCAGCTTCCTAAACGTCTTAAAAGCTTGATATTTTGTTTGTAATGCTTGGTATGCATAAATAAATTGAATACAACAGTATTTTTTTACCTGTAGATTGTTTTAATTATGAATCTGTAAAAATTTTGTTTTGTCATGTTGGCAGCACTTTTTCAAGAATTGACATTTGAGTTGTTTGGAGATTTCGTAATTTTTGAACAATTCAAAGTCTAAACGTACAATTTAGTGTTTTTTAATGTGTTTTTATGTGAATTTTATGAAAATCTAGTAAAAAACATTTGTTCTGGGGTTCCTTGATAAAGAATTTTCAAGTATGTAAGGACTAAACTTGTTTTATCACTCTATTTTCCAATGAAAGTAAGTACCAACGACAATTCTCCATAAAATAACACTTTTAGCCTTTTAAATCAGTTATTCCGGTGATTTTCCAACAGTTTTACCACTCTTGGTACTCATTAAAATTACAGATTTCTGTATTACCAAAAGTTTATTTTTATCAATTTTTACACCTTATCAATTCTTTTAAAACTGATTACTAATTCGTAATGTCTGGTATGTGGAAACATATCAACGACAACAGCTTTTACTGGTACAAAAGGCTCATTATGTAATGTCTTTGAAGCCGGCCGTCCAAAATCAATAAAATTCTTTAAAGCAGCTGCTGGATTACATGAAACATATACAAGTTGTCCAATTTTATTGATTTTCCTAATTTGAACAACTGCTTTTTGTTCTAAAATAAAAATCTCACATTTCTTTTGAATTTTCTTTCTAAAACTTACGTAAACCAGCTCTTGGTGGATCTACAACAGCAATAACATCCCCCTCAGCTCTGTAACAAACCGACCCCAAGATCTCCTCAGCTTTTCCTTCAAAAAATTCGCTGTTTTTAATTTCGTTCAATTTTGCGTTTTCTTTAGCATCAATAATTGCCTGAGGTACAATTTCAATACCTAAGACTTTCTTACAGTTCTGGAAACGTAAAGTAGAGAAAATTCATTCACTAAAATCGTGGTACCCCCAAACCTTTGCTAAACATAATCCAATTGTGCCAGTACCACAACAAACATCAAGTATTGTTGAATTTTCAGCAGGTGATAATTCAATTATTGATTGGTATAGAATTTCAGCTCCTTTTGTATTTATTTGGAAAAACGCTTCTGGTGAGATTTTAAATTTTAAACCAAGAAGACTTTCACAAATATGAGTGTCGCCCCATAGGTGTTCAGCTCCTGCAATTTCTTCACCTGCAATTCTACAAAATTTTACAAAAATTAGTTATTTTCAGGAGATTATTCACTTTTTGACAATTTTTTGGTAGTATAAAGACGTGATTTTTGCCTCTTTTCCCGCCCCTTCTGTAAAATACTGAATAAGTGAGTCTTTAAACTCTTTCAGTTTTTCGTCTGATAAATCTTGAGGGTGTATTCCTACAACTAACATGATTTGATTTTCAGCTGTTCTGATTGTTAGTTGTCGAAAATGTCCAGAATGTACTTCAAAATTAAAGACTTGCAAATCAGAAGCTCTTACATAATCTTGAAACAATTTTACTGCAATTTTCATTGATTCAGGGATGTGTTTTAAGGATTCAATACTGCCAACTCCAGTAGTTCCATTCACGTAACTCCCAATTCTAAATCCTACTGTTGGTAATTGAGTTTCTTCATCAATTCCAATAGTGAAGGAACATTTATTTCTGTATCTAGAAATCTGAATTATTTTTTTCTTACGTCATTCATGTATTAAATACCCGTCACACTCATCAGCATGTCTAATATGAAGTAATTCACATGGAAGGCCGTCATATTGCTCATTTTGATTTGCTAAGTACTCTCTTAAATCCGAATTTTGGCGTACTAACTCTTTACCTAGCTGTTTCAAAATATTCTTAGCTTCTTCAAATTTATTTTTCAACTGAAATTTAAAAAAATCACTATTGTGTAACTAGAGATAAAGGAATGACACCTCATTTGGTAATTTTAAGAGGTATCATTCTTTTTGTCCCTGATTGTATATCTCAATTACTTGTTCTTCATATGGAACATTCCATAATGGAATTATAGCATCTTTAAGTTTAACTTCCTGACTCCTATTATCAATTTTAATTTTTTTATTTGACCCCTCTACAGAATTTTCTTTTCTTTTTTTAACCAAAGGATCTGGTGATGGTTTAGCTTTCTAAAATTCAAAAATTAACCCATATTTTACACAAAATTCAACCCACAATTGCTTGAAGCGGCTTCCCTTTCCATTTAAACCCATTTAAAGTCTCTATTGCTTTATTTCTAGCTTCATCACTACGAAAACATACAAAAGCATAAGGACTGTTCCTTTTAGGCGTTTTAAGTTTTGTTGATTCTAATTTAAGCTTGTTATTTAATAACTTACGGAACTCCTAGAACAAAAACTGTTAGAAATAATAATAAGGGCACCTTTTATACATTTATTCCATAAATTTTGGGAAGATTTTTTATTTCGATTTTGAATTTTTCAGAAGAGAAATCAGACCGGTCTAAATAAGCGTAGGGGTCATCTTCAAGGGGCGCCTTTTCTTCACTAGTCTCAGTTTCAGATTTAGAAAAGGGGGCTGCTTCTTGATCCATCTTTAACATAACCTCAAAATGTAAACAACGTGGTGATTCAAGAATGCGCTCGAATGTTCACAACACCGAAATATTTTTTTGGGTGCTTATACACACAAAATTTAATTTAATGCGTTTTTTTACGTCGTAATGTTATTTCATTTAATTTAGGCCCTAAAAAAATGATTATCTTTTTTTATTTCGGTTTTATTCAGTAATTTTCGGTTAAATCAGACTTTCGACTTTCAAATGTTAAAAAGTCAAAAATCAGGATCGGAAACATAACGCATTTTGTGGCTCTTTTTCTCTTACTTAAAATTCTATATCTGTCTTTGTCTACTTGCAACTATGTGTCAACTGTCATTAGTGTCATTTTGAATTCCCGCCCGTTTGAAACTTTGTGGGGGTTATTCGGGTTTATAACTTTTTTTTCCTTATTTATAACGTTTCAAAACATTTCGTGAATAAAACTCGTGTTATTACAAAATGGAAAACGAAAATGTGTTATCGTGTTCTGTGAATATCGAATGGTTGAACCCCCAAGGCATCATACAACGTAAACTTGCCCACAAAAGTGCCTTTTTACGTTTAATTCGAAGCGATGTTCGTGAGATTTTCATCGAAGTTACAGCAGGCAAATCAGTTCCTGTTAAACTCGCCCTGAAAGGAATTTCCGTCCACAAGAAATTCATGAATGAAGGAAAGGCCTCAATCAAATTTCAAGACGCTCGTTGTACAATGTATCTGTCAAATGCGCCCCCAAATCAGCTTCTCACCTTTCTCCGAACGTTATTTGTTAAAATGACAGGGGAAAAATCAGTCCCGAATAGCAAGACGTCCCTCAGGACACAGTTATTGTCGAATAAACCAGCTCAGTTTGAAGAGATAAGTCCAGTAACTAGTGCTGAAGTAGATTTAGCGAAATCAAAAGTTTCAAAAAGTACAGATACAACACCGTCGCCATTAAGCCGGAAACGGAAATTAAGTCCGAGAGACGGGGGCAAAGTCCCAGCTTCGAAAAAATTATATGCATCGTCACCAATTCCAAACGAGGTGTTAGATATCGAGCAGAAGGAAGTTATGGAGGCTTGTTTAAGTGGACGTAATGTGTTTTTCACTGGGAGTGCAGGAACTGGGAAAAGTTACCTGTTAAAGCGAATTATTGGGGCTCTTCCACCTGATGTAACTGCTGCTACAGCTTCTACCGGTAAGCACAGTTTGATAACACTGAAAGTTGTCTTTACAGTATTTGTGATTTTTAGGTGTTGCTGCTTGTCATATTGGAGGAACTACTCTTCATCAATTCGCAGGTATTGGAACAGGTGAGGCTAGTCTTGATCGTTGTATTGATCTAGCTTCACGTCCTGGTTCTGCTACAATTTGGCGTAAATGTAAAATTTTAATTATTGACGAAATCTCAATGGTTGATGGTTCATATTTTGAAAAAATTGAAGCTGTAGCACGGAAAATACGTAGAAATGAACAACCATTTGGTGGAATTCAAGTGATTCTTTGTGGAGATTTTTTTCAATTACCTCCAGTTAATAGAAAAAATAATACAGTTCAATTTTGTTTTCAAACTGAAGCATGGAGTCGTTGTAAATTATCTACGTATGAATTGAAAAAAGTTCATCGACAAAATGATGATGAGTTTATTCAAATTTTGAATTGTGTAAGAACTGGACAAATTCCTGAAAAAATGGCACTGAAATTAGCTGAAACATCTAAACAAAAAATCGAAAAAAACGGGATTTTAGCTACGAGATTATGTTCGCATACTGGAGACGCCAATATAATTAACGAATCTAAATTGAATGCATTAAATGGTGAAAAACAAGTATACACAGCTGAAGATTCAGATCCACATTTAGCTAAACAACTCGATCAACAAACACCTGTACCTCACAAACTCGAATTAAAGGTAACAATCTCGTCTTCGCCTCGTTTTTCCTTAAAGAATTTTTTCTAGGTGGGGGCTCAAGTTATGCTTTTAAAAAATATCAGTATATCTACAGGTCTTGTAAACGGTGCTAGAGGTGTAGTGAAATATTTCAAAGAAGGTCTACCTGTTGTGCAATTTCGTAATAAAGAATATCTAGCAAAACACGAACAGTGGTTTGTTAAAACTGCTGGTGGAGTAATGCTTGTTCGAAAACAAGTACCTCTGAAACTAGCATGGGCTTTTTCGATTCATAAATCTCAAGGTTTAACCTTAGATTGTGTGGAAATGTCTCTAGGAAAAGTGTTTGAAGCTGGACAAGCTTATGTGGCGTTAAGTAGAGCTCAAAGTTTAGAAACATTGAGAGTTTTAGATTTTAAAGCGTCACAAGTTTGGGCTAATGAAAAGGTTTTGGATTTTTATCGGTCGTTGAATTTACAAATGGAGACTATGAGGCTTATTCCCCTTGGGAGGAAAGAGAATAAACCAGCGGGTAAGAAGTTTAGGGTTGGGGCGAAATTAATGAGCAAACCTTTAGTCACAATTAACTGAAATTTTTATATTTATATTTATTTTAAGTATTGTGTGGTATTATTCTATTATAAAACGTTTTATATGAAGAAAATTATAATTTTTTATAACGTCATCTTGTGTTTATACCCAAATTCCCATGGCTTGGTTAGTCACGAGAAAACTTTTTGCTTTTTACAATTTTTTAAAAATTCATTTTGGTAAGACACAATTTAGTTAAATTTTTACACTTTATTAGAATTGTTTTATTAAAAATATTGCTATTTTGTTCTTTTCCAGTTCTAAAATAGTAACAATTTTTAAATTATGAAAAAGTGAGGTTATGTACACTTATACCATGGTATGATACGAAAAAATGTTTGTCCTGAATTAAAAAACTCCAAATTTAGCTAATTTTCGAATAAATGTTTCGACGTTTTTCCTAATTAAAGGCAAATTTTCCGTTTTTTGCTGTTACTTGAGCCAAAAAACGGTTAAAATATCACAAGAAAAAAGTGAGGTTATGTACACAAAAGTGAGGTTATGTACACAAAAGTGAGGTTATGTACACAAAAGTGAGGTTATGTACACAAAAGTGAGGTTATGTACACTTATACCACGGTTTAACATGAAAAAATGATGTATCCCTAGTAAAAAAAACTGTCCAAATTCCGCTAATTATTGCAGAATAAATAAATTTCTTCTTGTTTTTGCTATTTTGAGGCAAATTTTCCGTCTTTTGGAGCTATTTGAACCAAAAAACAGTTAAAATGTCACAAGAAAAAAGTGAGGTTATGTTGTTGTGAAGTGTCATCTGACTCTGACCCTCAACCCCCTTTTGAAAAGCTCCCAATTTTAAGTGAAAAACAGTGCCCTAAGCTTCAAGCAATGCTCAGGTAATTATTTAACTTAATAAACTGTGTTATTTTACTTTTGGGGTCAAAGTTTGAAATGTAGGTGATCCTCCAGGCCTTACAAATGCGTTCTTCAGTAAGTTACATCCTTTCAAGTAGTACCAGCGAGCCAAATATGTCTCACCCCGACTACGAACAATACTCACATGATCACGCTGCTCTTTTGGTGCTTGTAAGACACATTGGGTCTCAATTAAAGCCCAAAGTATTCCAAAAATTCTACGATAGAATCGCCAAACTCACTTCAGTCCGGATAACAGACTCTACTGGAAACGTCCGGAGTATTCTAGTACGTTACGTGAAGGAACACCCTGTTGAAAACAACGACTGGGGCGACTTTCAAACCCACAGACGTTTATTGGGGCTCATCTCTTTGGGAAAGTATGACTCTCAACAAGAACTCAACGAAATTTGTCGCGTCCACGAAAGTCTTAAAGTTAAATACACGGGAACGTTATTTGACTCACGTTGTATTCTATTTGGACCAACTAAAGAAGAGACAAGTTCACCTGAAGACACATCAAGTCCGAATACAGACAGTAGTAGTAGTAGTACCCCAGAAGAAAACATTGAGAAGTTCACAACTCCGAGTAATTTCAAAACACGGGGGTTGTTTTACGACGAATCAGCTCCTTGTGCAGACCTTGAAACTCAAATAATTGAATTTATAAATTCACTTTTTTGGGTCCTCGAATCGAAAAGATTAGAACGTTCAAGAGAAAAACTTGAACGTGTGTCACTTCTACTTGCTCCATTTGAGAAAAAAGACTTTGTGGGACTCGATATGGAGTCGAGGAATAACAAGAAAAAATGTACAGGACGTATGACGAAACATTTAGGTGATTTGTGCCTTCAAGCTGGGTTGTTGGGCGAAAGTTTAGTATATTATGGGAATGCAGCTGAAACTTTAAAAAGTGTGAATGATTGGTTATGGTTGGGGGCTGCCTATGAAGGTTTATGTGCAGCTTCAGCACTTGTGTTATATCCAGAGATGCAAAGAAGTGTCCAATTGCAAAGAAATGCAAGTTTGCAGGAAGGTTCAACTTCGAAAAAGACAGTAGTAGCTAGTAATATTGATATAGGGACTAAAAAAGCGTCAATACCTAATACTCTAGCCCCTGAGGATATTTCTAAGAGATACAGAGAGGCTATAATTCACTACAGCAAGTATCAAAATGCAGGTAAGTTACGATTTTTAAGATTTGTTCTTTTTATTTTTCTTCTTTTTATAAAGGAATAGTCGAAACTGAGGCAAGTTTTAAAGCTGCTCGAATCGCAGTTGAGCAAAATCACTCACTTCAAGCTGCTTCGTTTCTCCAAAATGTTGTTTACATCAATTTAACTCTCTCAGAACAAGAGAAAATTCAACGATTTGAAACTTTAGCAGAATTATATACACAAATTGGTTTTACACGAAAAGCAGCGTTTTGTCAAAGACTTGCTGCAACTAGATATGTTTCACCACAAAATCCTGCACCAAATTGGAATCGTTGTTACAATCTTATGCTTCAAAGTCTTCCTGGACATAGATTATCACTTGATCCTGCTGAAATGAGAGAAGTTGAACAAGGATGGCCAATTCTACAAATACAACTTTTACAAGAATTAGTTGTAGCAGCAAAAAGGATGGGACATTCGGCTTTAGCTACAAGACATATGACTTTTTTACTTCAGACCATGTGGAAGTATTTATCAGCGACTGAACAAAAAGAATTAGCTATACAGTTACAAGTAATGTAGTTAAATAAAAACTGGACTTGGTTTGTAAAAAAAAAAATTGTAGGCCTTGTCTGCTCAATGTGAAGGATCTCCTGTACCCCTAGTCTTAGATAACGGAGTTGTTATTCCTCCTGCAAATCTAACAAACATTCCTCTTTGTCAATCTTTTGTTTTACGAAATCTTCAACCACATTTACAACCGAGAAAAATCCAGGCTGTTAAACAGGATACTGGACCTTTCCTATTTACTCCCATACATTTTGGGAGTTTAGATAGACGAAGTACTACGAGTCAAACAAAAATGGGTTTGCTACAACTGCAATTAATTTCTGTTGGTTAAGACAGTTTTTTTTAGCTTTCTTATGGGTTGAAAATGAACCATGCGAAGTCACTCTTAAACTCTCCAACCCTTTACCTTTCGAATTAAAAGTCTCAGATATGCGTCTTTTAACTTCAGGTGTTGTCTTTGAGTCACTTCCTGAAACTGTAGTTTTATCTCCAACTGGTTCACCACCTTCAGTTATAACCCTTCATGGTACTCCTCGAGAAAGTGAAGGTCAATTACAACTCCAAGGGTATAGTACACACACTTTAGGTGTTAAATCAAACTGTCGATTACGTCACATGACTGGATTTCCTCCACATTACGAAGTGGAAATTGTCCCATCTTTGCCTCTTCTTGAAGTGAAAACTTCTTTTCCTCAAAGTGCTTCATTCTCATCATTCCATGATTATGAAAATGTCGTTACTTCAGCTTCAGTGAGTCTTCATCATGGCGAAAGTGCTGAATGTACAATCACTATCACTAATATTGGTCATGTTGATGTTGAAATGCTTGAAGTGACAATGCAGACAGTACTTGAACCGAGTCTTCAAGATCAGATGTTTACTTGGTCTCAGGAGAATTTACTAAGTCAGTTACCACTCAAACCGAATTGTTCTGCAAGTTTTACGTTGTATTTATATGCCGCTGGAAGTTTTCTTGTTCCTGGTGGTGGAAATGAGTTTAGTAGTGGTGTTTTTAGTAGTAGTATATCAGGTCCAGGATCGTTACCATCACGATTGAATTCACCAACAAGTGGGAGTTTTCATCGGAATGTTAATTCGAGTTTTCGGTCATCAAATTCCGGACATTCGAGTATGAGTGCGACGTTACAAATACCACAATTACCGATAAATCAACAAGCTTCTTCTGTTGTTGAGGGACAGTTGCAGATTAGGTATAGTGGAGGTGGAGGATTACAAGCGTCGTATTGTAGATGTTGTTCGGTTTTTTTAACGATGGAAACTGTACCGTCTTTACATGTTACCAATTGGGATGTATTACCAGCTGAGACGTAAGTTTTCTTATGTAAAAAATTTTTTTTAGTGTATTGTTATCTAGGAATACACAATTTTATTTGGTTTTGGATGTTGCAAATTTGACTTCACAAGAAATGGAATTGCAGTATACTCCTTCTAAAACTATGTTAATTGAAGGACATGAAAGTTGTAGAGTACCTGTACCAGTAAAAAGGTGTCCTCTTTCGAAATTAGATACTGGTGAAGGTGATTTAGATCGGATATGTTCAGAACATATCGCAAATCAAGTTGATTTAAGATGGCATTTACTTGGTATAGATACTCGTGGTAAAGCTTCTCTTAAAGGTATAACTTTAACGGGTGATATGTTGGATGAAGTTAGAATGTCACCACTTGTTTGGGGTGAGAAAAATTTACTTTTTAGAAAGACGTAATAAATTTGTGTAATTACAGAAGTAATAATAAATGATGAACCTGTAAGGCCTCAAGAAGAAATTAATTGTGAAGCTGGTGATTGTTTAGAATTTAAAATCTATGTTACAAATAGGTTAGATAAAGTTTTAGAACAATTAGCACTTTCAGTACAGTTTTATCAAGATTATGAAAATGGTACTTTAAATTATAGAATGGAAACAAGATTAGCAACAACAGGAGCTACAAAAAAATTAATTAAGTCTTTAGAACCTCAAGAAAAGGCACAACATGAATGTAATGTTATTTTTTTTACTCCAGGACAGTATAAAGTTGATATTCAATGTTCAGCTCCTGATAGTAATTGTACAACAATTCCTTGTTTACCTCCAAGTGGTCATATCTGGAGATTAACACCATCTCTTAATCTTACTGTTGGTTAGTTTGTTTGTTTCTATATGTACAATTATCTTTATTTATACTTAAATACATAAATACAGTTGTTCAACAAGGATGATTTTTAACAGCAATTATATCTTTCAAGACCTGTTAGTATAAAATCTAGAAAAAAAACTTAAACCCTAAATGCAAAAATATACAGATGGAAGGTTCCTGATTTTACACCAACAGTTAAATACTGAAAGAAGGATAAAAATGAAAAATGACGAACTTAAGAAATATATACTCTTAATAATTTAAAGAATCATTGATTCGGGATCTTCTAAAAATTGACGTAACCATTTCAACCATTGAGCTCCTACAGCTCCATCAACGACTCTATGATCACAACTTAATGTTACTGTCATAAATTGTGATTCCTTAAATCTGGAAAAAGATCTTAGTTTAATATTTAATGAAGTAGGAAAAAGTACCCTTTCTCTGAGTCATCTGGAACTAAATGTTTGACAGTTGTACCAACAGCTAAAATACAACTTTGTGGTGGATTTATAATGGCACTAAAATGATCAACACCAAACATTCCTAAATTTGAAAGACTAATTGTGCCTCCTTGGTATTCTTGTGGTTGAAGTTTACCATCGCGAGCTTTCGTTGCTAAAGATTTTACGATTTTTGATATATCTAAAACACCTTTTCCATCTGCTCCAAAGACAATTGGTGTTATTAAGCCACGATCTGTTGAGACAGCTACACTTACATCAACGGAAGAATATCTAGAAAAACTGTGAAAAACCGAATTTGAAAAATGAGAGATAACTTACTGTCTTATAACACTATCCATCCAAGCGGAATTCGCTTCTGGTACTTTTTTACAAGCTAAAGCCATCGCTTTAATAATAAAATCATTCAAGCTCAATTTAATTCCTTCTTTTTCGTATTTCTTATTAAATCTATTTTTTAGTTTGAACAGTTTATCGATATTACAATTAATAGATAAATAGTAGTGAGGAACATTTTGTTTGGACTGTAACAGTCTTTTAGCAATTGTACTTCGCATTCCCGAAACAGGTATATCAACATATGGAGCCCCACTTGGTACATTTACCGGTCCTGGAGGTGGTGCTTTTGCCCCCGCTGCTGCCGGTGCCCCACTTGGCATTTTATCAAGATCTGATGATGTTATCGAACCGAAAAGACCCGACCCTTTCCCCTGTAAACGAATATTACGTTGTTCGGCTAGTCTTTTCGCCATTGGACTAACATAAACACGATCACTTGCCGCTGCTGGTGGTGGTGGTGGTACTGAAGGTGGTGCAGGGGCAGGCGGTGCGGATGTTGGGGCGGCCGGAGCAGGTGCGGGTTTAGCGGCCGGCGCGGGGGCAGCACCCTCATCCTTGTAGTCTTTAAACGCAGCAACGTCGGCTTCGTTCTCCACAATTATACATACGAGTTTTCCAATCGGGACGTCCTTGCTACCTGCTGGGACAAGAATTTTAGCAAGGAAGCCTTCTTCGGGGGTTTCAAAGCCCATAGTGGCTTTGTCAGTCTCAATTTCTGCAAGGAGGTCTCCTTCGTTTAATCTGTCGCCTTCTTTTTTATCCCAACTGACTATTGTGCCCAATTCCATGGTGGGTGAAAGGGCAGGAAGAAGGACTTTGGTATGGGCTGGATAATCTGTTGCGTAACGTCGAAGGATGTTTACTGAGGGACTTTGCCATTGTGATGCCCTGTTTTCTCTCAGGAGAATTGATCTGGAAGATTGCACAAGTCACACATGGATGATGTACAACAGAAAGTGAGGTTAATTATTTAAAATCGAGTTAATTACCTGTGATTGTTTCTCCTTTTTGTACATTCCACACTTAAAGTTCTCACTATATTTGTTCTTACAACTTTTTGTAAAGTACTTTTAGCTAATTCACTTCTTACAACAATCGTTCGCAACATCTTCTGTTATAATAAATTAAATATTTTGGTAATATCAATGGATTTTTTGGATGTTCTCCTGAGAGTAGAGGGTGACTTACTTTAAGTTCGTCTCGTCTAGGTCATTTAAAAGACTTTCACGTCGAAAATCTGTGACTGTGACGTGCTAATCACACGTTTTTTGACGGCTCACAGCGTCGCGATGATATCAAACGTCAAAACTTGGAAAAAATCCAAATTATCACACCTTTTATCAATGTTCTTATCAAAAATAAGCACGTGAAGATCACTCGACTTAAAATTTAATGAAAACTTAGTGGAAATTTTTTGTAAATTAGGCAACCAATAATACACGCCGTAGGTATTCACATGAGGTATCAATGCCCAAAATTATTTTTTTATGTCTTAAAACATGAATTTCGGGTTCGATGACTTAAAATATTCAAAAAAACACCACTGAAACACTATTAATAAAATAAAATAACGTAATTTAACGAAAAAAACGTGATTTTTTTAGTGAGTTATGCAACTTTCAATGTGTTTTTACTAACAGCCGTCTTTGCCCGATCTGTCAAGTGACAGCTGTGAGTGACAGTTTGAGGTTAGGTTTTGAAGTCGCCCCCTTAAATGTCTACAAAATCAAATATGCAAGAACTGGAGGCCACCGCAAAGGCCTCAGCCACCTCACACGTAATAAAACTGTTCCAAAGACCCGGTCAACTTGAGAAAGTCGACCAGATAAAGCGTCGTTACTCCCGGAAGAAAAACTCAGTTGAGGCACTTCTAAAATCAGCAATGCAGCAACAACTCGACGGAGTCCGTATCGGTCTTAATCAACTTCACTCGAATCTTGAAGACGTCCGTGAGATTGATACAAGTCTCAAAAAACTGTTTACGCTTTTTAATGAAGTCCCTGCATTGTGCTCGAGACTTAACCAAGTCCGAGACGAAAACATGCGTCATTCGCAGTATGTTACAGCTAGGGAGAATCTTAAACATATTTTTACAGTACCGGAAAGTGTGGAAAAAACAAAACAGTGGATAAACGACGGGAAATTATTACACACGCATCAGTGTCTTCGTGACTTGGAGAATTCACGTGATGATTTGCTTTATGAGCTTCACAAATTACCAAATCAGTCACCACATGATAAATCTATGCTTAAAGCGTACTTTGCTGATGTTGAGACCTTATCAAACCTTCTCGAAAAGCAGATAAGACTAATCCTATCACGAACATTAAACACTGTGAGAAAAGAACCAACTGTGATTGTCACAGCACTTCGTATCATCGAAAGAGAAGAAAAAACCGATCAAGAAGCATTAAAACAAGCAAAACAAACCGGTTTTATGCCACCCGGGCGACCAAAAAAATGGAAAGACATGGCATTTGAAGTTTTGGAAAAATCAGTAGCTACAAGAATTGAAGGAACACGAGTTGATGAACGTGAAGACAACAAACTCTGGCTTATCCGCTACCTTGAACTCACTCGCCAACTAATCCTCGAGGATTTACGAGTTGTTAAAACACTGTGTGTCCCGTGTTTTCCGCCAAAATACGGAATTATCGACAAGTACATCCAGATGTACCATCACTGTCTTTCCAGACAATTTCAGGAACTTATCCAGAACGGTATACAAGGGAATGAGTACGTCACGATCTTGTCGTGGGTTAGTAAGACATACAAAGGAGCTGAATTGCTTGGTCATCCCGATTTGGTTGAGTTTACTAAACATCTTGATCCTCTACTACCACGTGCAGTAATGGAGTCACTTGAGAATGACTACTTGAGAAATATTGAAGTTAATTACGGAGAGTGGATGAGGAATACTCTCAATTCTGAAGAGCAAGAATGGAGGTCGAATATTGAACCAAACACTGATAATTATTCACGAACTGCAGCTCCGATTATTATTTTTCAAATGATTGATCAGAATTTACAAGTTTGTAAAACAATAAGTGATGAAATGACACACAAAGTATTGGTTTTAAGTATTGAACAAGTTGTTAATTATGGTGAGATGTACAGGAAGGCAGTTATTGATTTTAAGACTAAATATTTCGAAGATCGTAAACAAGTTCCCTATTTCACCCAATACATGATAATGATTGTTAATAACTGTCTGCAATTGGCTGATTTAGGGTCACAACTTGAGAAACAATACAGAACGTCTCTACAACCAGGTCTTAGTGACAATTTCAATCGTTTAAGAACAACTTTCATTCTTTTACGAAACGATTCTGGTGATTTCCTCCTTGAAGAGTTATTCCTTGACTTAGATAAACACTTTGATGAGTTATTCACCAGTCGTTGGTTAGGTAACTCTCTCCCTGTAGACACAATCTGTGCAACTCTTGATGATTATTTCCAAGATTATAACAGATTAACCGAAGCGAATTACAAATTTATAGTACATCAAGCTAGGTCTTTAGTCTCGAAACGCTACTTAACTGCTTTACTTTCAAAGAAAGTCACGTTTAAAACATTTGAGGAAAGTGTCCAAGCGAGTGGACAGATTGTCAAAGAAGCTAAACAGTTAGGAAAGTTACTTGATACTTTGTGTAGTTTAGAAGGTGAAGATCCGTTTGAAACTGTTGTTTTGTTAACAGAAGTGTTGAAAAGTGACGATGATATGCTGTCGTTTGAACTGCACCGGATTGTTGAAAAGTATCCTGATATTAGTGAGGATCATTTGTTAAGGTTGTTGAGTTTGAGAGGGGATCTTGCGAGGTCTGATATTCGGGATAAAGTCGCACATTTACCTAAAGTTAAGGCTACACATCAGAGTAGTGTTTTTCGTACATTGGTGTTCCCAAAACTTGTTAATCTTAATGTTTTTAATAATTAAATATTAATCAAAGACGTTTTTTATTACTAATATTCCTAAAAGAAATCTAGATAATGTTAATCCTTGGTCCTTTGAGCCGGGTCACCTGGAGCTTTTGCTTAATTAATTAACTAATAAATCACAAGATATTATTGTCAATTAAACCCGGCAGTAAACAAGATAATCCCGAGTTGATTTATATAAATACACTCTACAAATTTCTTCATTATCTTCCCGAAAATGAAGATAACACTGCTATTTCTGTGTCTGTGGGGCACAATTTCCGCTTTACAAGAATATGGTACTGGTCAACGGAAATTCAAAGTTTGTAAGTTCTTTTTTTACTATAAAAATATATACCTAATCTAATTGTCTAGCTGATAAGCAGTTCCTTGAGCGACAACGTGACCTTCTCGACCTTTTCCGTAACATTAACCAACAAGATTTAAACGAGAATCATCAAAAAATCGCTGAGAGTTACTCAATTGAAGAGAATCTAGATTCGTATCTTAATTCAACAGCAGTTAAGAAATTTCTTAATTTATATAAACTCGGGTTATTACCTCGAGGAGAAATCTTCTCAGTGCTTAACGAAGATAATCTTTTACAAGCTGAAGGTCTCTTTAGATTGTTCTTCTATGCTCGAGATTTCAAAACTTTGTACCAAACAGCAATTTGGACAAGAAATAATCTAAATGAAGGACTCTTCTTGTACTCCCTTTCTGTCGCTTTGGTTCATCGAGATGACACTTTTACGTTTATTCTGCCTCCAATTTACGAAATTTATCCTTTCTATTTCTTCAATAGTGAAGATCTCGAGAAGGCACAAAGGTACAAACAAGAGTATAACGGAGGTACAAAAACCTACACCATTTATGCAAACTCTTCTCGATCTTTCTTAAACAAGGAACAATCTCTTTGGTACTTTCTTGAAGATATTGGTTTAAACTCATTTTACTACTATTGTAACATTTATTATCCGTTTTGGATGGACGGTGAAGAATTTAAATTAAAGAATGATCGGCGTGGAGAACAGTACTATTACCTGTACCAACAACTCTTAGCAAGGTATTATCTGGAACGTCTTTCGAATGATTTAGGCGAAATTGAATTTTTTAATTATGAACAACCTTTGAAATTTGGGTACTACTCATCTCTACGATACCCTAATGGTATTGCTTTTCCTTCAAGACCTAACTATGTCTCTCTAAGTGAAGCCCAAAATTTTGACAACTCTTGGATGTCTAAAAGACTGTACACCAAGACTCAAGAGTATGAAAGACGAATCAGTGAAAGTATTGACTCAGGTTTTGCTTTTACGGTAAGTTTGACAAAGCAGTGAAGCAAATAATAATTTTTATTTTACAATTCCAGAGAAAAGGTGACTTAGTTGACTTGTTCACCTCCGATCAGACCAACCTTTTAGGGAATTTGATTGAATCTAACCCTGAGTCAGTAAACCGTCCTTTTTACGGCCCCTGGGACCTTCTCGGACGTCGTCTTTTAGGGTACTCATCACTCACACCTTCAGTTCTCGAACACTACGAAACGGCTTTACGTGACCCAGCTCTCTACCAACTTTACAAAAGAATTGTTTTGCAGTTTATCACTTACAAATCTTATCTCCCTCCGTATTCATACAACGAATTGAATTTCCCTGGAGTGAAAATCGAGAAAATTTCAACTGACCGACTCTTCACTTACTTTGATTACTTCGATTCTGATGTAACAAATGCTATTTTTACGTCCCCTGATTTCCAGTGGGACAATTTCAAGGTTAAAGTACGTCAACAAAGACTCAATCACAAGCCGTTTACTTTAAAAATTAATGTTAATTCTGATAAAATTAATGATGCAGTTATTCGGATTTTCCTCGGTCCGAAATTTGATGCAACCGGCCGGAAATTAACAATAAATGAACGACGTTTCAATATGGTTGAATTGGACACCTTCAGGTATCAACTCCAAGAAGGAGAGAATATAATTGAACGGAATTCACGAGAGTTCTATTGGTACGTCCCAGATAAAACGACCTACAGAGATCTATATAAAAAAATTCTTGGAGCTATTGAAAACACAGAAAGCTTACAATTAGATTCAAGTGAAGCTTTTTACGGATTTCCGAATCGACTTTTATTACCTAAAGGTAAACGTGAAGGTCAAGTCTTCCAGATTTATATTATTATTAATCCGTATGTGGCACCTGAACGTCAGGAGATCCAACAAGAGTTTTATTTTCTTAAAGTGGGGACTGGAATGAATTATATCGATAATTGGGCTTTTGGATTTCCATTTGATCGCAAAATTGTCTCTTCTGACTTTAAAGTCTCAAATTCTAAATTCCAGGACGTCACAATTTTTCATAAAACTCTTGATGACTTGACCTCCGCAAATGAGCCTTAATATGACGCTATAAATCCGTAATAAAGATAGTTTGTTAAAGTTTTAATTGCAAAAAATACTGACAATAAACAACATCAGATAAAATATCCCCTTATAGAAAAAATATAAAATTTATCACCGCAACCCCTTAACAACCCCCTTCCTTGATAACTGTATCCCCAATTAACAGCCTTTGTATATCACTAACCCCTCCATAAATTTCCGTAATCCTCGCATCTCTGTAATGCCTTTCAGCTGGCATTTCACTAACATACCCCATCCCACCTAAAATCTGTATAGCACCATGTGTGATAAAAGTCGCAGCTTCACTAGCAGCTAATTTTGCCATTGAAGACTCCTTTGTTGATCTTTGAGGCTCATCAGATAAAACTGCAGCCCTCCAAACTAACAATCGAGCAGATTCAAGTTTTACAGCCATGTCAGCTAACCGCAACTAAAAAAAACTGTACTAAAAATATCCTCAAAAACATTTCTAGTTACTTTAACTGCCTGGAATTGATTAATTGGCTGTCCGAAAGACTTCCGCTGACTTGCGTAATTTACAGAAAGTTCGAGAGCGGCTTGAGCTATACCTAAAGCTTGTGCTGCTATTCCAACTCTTGCAAAATCTAACTGTGTCATTGCTATTACGAATCCATCACCGATCTTTCCTACAACTCTCTCAGTGATTTTTCGTTATTATGATTAAGCAACTCACCCAAAATATTATTTTTAGGCACTCTGACATTTTCTAAAATAAGATTACAAGTAGGTGAGGCACGTATTCCTAATTTATCATCTTTTTTTCCTAATGTTACTCCTTCTGACGGTAGAGGCACAATAAAAGCTGTGATTCCCTTATGTTTTAATTGTTTATCAACTGTGGCAAAAACAATAGCTGCTTTACCAATTGGACCACTTGTAACCCATGATTTTGTACCATTGAGGATGTAACAGTCGCCATCAGCAACTGCAGTTGTTGACATAGCACCAACATCACTACCAGCATCTAGTAAATACAAGATTTGTTAAATTTTACATCGTTGTTTTAAAGGCCACAAACGAATGAATTTACGTCATCAAATAATCATAATAAAAACACAGTTTAGTCAAGTTAGATGATAGCACATCGTGATTATTGGTTGTCATGACTTAAGGCATCAAAATTAGAAATAACAAAAACCATCAACATGTATTATTTCTGTATAAAACAGTGCTACCAACCTGGTTCACTCAATGCAAAACACCCCAATGAAGAATCACAAATAAAAGGCTCCAAAAAATGTTTCTTCTGTTCTTCTGTACCTAACCGATCAAGTAATCCTGCATAAAGACAATTATGAATCGAAACAATTGCACCAGTACCACCACAGCCACGTGCAATTTCTTCAACAGCAACAGCCAAAGCTAATCTATCAAAACCTGAACCTCCATATTTTTTTGATACTGTTATAGCTAACAATCCTAATTTGCCTAATTTTCTAATCTGAAATTTATAAAACAATTAATGAAATTTTAACGATTTTTTTTACTTGTTCCTCGGGAAATTTATGTTCTTTATCAAGCTGAGCTGCAATTGGTTTTAGTTCATTTTCAGCAAAATCTCGACACATTTTTTGAATTATTAAGTGCTCCTGGGATAATTTATGAGTGAAATTTCTTGTGTTGAGTTTTGGGATCACTAGAATTTGTTTAAGGTCACT
Organism: Tribolium confusum; assembly: GCA_029207805.1. Lineage (NCBI taxonomy): Eukaryota > Metazoa > Arthropoda > Insecta > Coleoptera > Tenebrionidae > Tribolium > Tribolium confusum. The sequence continues at coordinate 1,128,558 of JALGAY010000007.1, read as the reverse complement.
GATTTATTAACCTATTATTAAATTTTATTACCTTTGATTAAGTAACAGATTTTTTGAAGGGACATGATGAACAGGTAGTAACAAATCACGAATTTAGAATAATCTTCATTGAGTGGTTTGATTGTTATCACTTATTCTTATCACTAGAAAAAAGAATACATTAATTCAGTTATAATTCACAAGGTCATTAGTAAGTAAATAAGAATTCTATTATGAATAATGATAAGGTGATAAGTGACACGTGACCTCAGCATTTTTATTTAATAATTTTATTTTATAAATTTATACAAACACAAAAACTACTCAGTCTGAAAAAAAAAATTAATGCTAAATCCTGTCATAAGTTTCAGGTGATGTAATAGAGCTTGTATTGCATCCACTGAACAGAAAAATAACACCATCCTGAAAAAAATCAACTAGAGATAATATTTATCAAGATTTGAGTGTTATACTTTAACCAATCCTGGCAAACTTCTCCAAAAATCTATATTTGGAATTGTTTCTACACCTCTTGCACCTCTCATAAAATACAAAATTATAATTCCACCAATTAGATAAATCCCAAATGAAATAAAGAATATCAAAAGAAGAATTGAACCAGTACTAAGACCTGGTTTTTCAGTAATTATACAAGCATAAGGTGAACTTAGGGCTAACTGTGGCTACAATTCAACTCTCAGTTATGTAAAAATAGCAAAAAGGACTTACAGTTGTACTGTTGAAGTTCACAATTTTAATAAAAGTATCTTCAAATGTACAAATAAGATGAATTGAAGCTGTAACACTACAATCACACAAATAACATTTTTATTTTCAATGACACTAATAATTACGTTTCTCCTTTCTTGTAAATAATTTCATACGCTTTGTTTTTCGTATCAATAATATTAAATCGGATTTCTTTGCTATTTCCTAAAGCTTTAATCTCAGTTTGGTTAGCCCAAATTAACTAGAAAAAATCTTGAGATTTTTGTGTGTAAAAAAGTGTAATTACCGAGCCTGTAGCATTTTTTGCAGTCCCATTTACAATAATACTTTGATTTGAGTCTTTACAACCAAAAAAATAGAATTTATTGCCTGTTGTATCTCCATCATCAAGATTCGAAATTTTACTCAAATCTATTTTACTATATTCATTTATTTGACAAAGGCACCGATCTTCTTTGAGACACACATTTCCGTTTATCGTTTTTAAACAAAATATCGCGATAAAACCAATAATTGCGTTAAAAAATTTAGCCATGACTCATATTAAAAACAAATTTTGAGGTTAGGTTTGACAGATGCAACAAGTTGATAACTGACCACCAGATGGCGCCACTGATAATTTTTTTGAGGTTAGATACAAAAATTTAAAAATCACAGATTATAGATAATAATAAGAGCAGTTGATAAAAATGTCTGATTCAATTGTGTTTTAAACCCAAATATAAAATCTTTGTAGCTACGGCCCTCAGCTACCAAAACAGGGTAAGCGATTATATTTGACAGATGCAACAAGTTTATAATTGATCACCAGATGGCGATACTGACATTTAAAAAAAAATGAGGTTAGGTGCGAACATTTAAAAATCAGATTGTGATAATGATAAGAGCAGTTGATAAAAATGTCTGATTCAATTGTGGTTGTTGGTTCTTGTATGATAGATTTCGTCAGGTAAATTCCTCATGTTTTAAACCCAAATACAAGATTTTTGTAGTTACGCCCCCCGACTACCAAAACGGGGCGAAACCGTCCGTGGAACAAAATTCGTAACAAATTTCGGTGGCAAAGGCGCTAATCAATGTGTAGCGGCTGCAAAACTCGGAGGTAGAGCCACTTTAATCGCACGAGTATGCCTCTTTTATGAGTATCAATCATTTCAGTTGTGATTTTTCAGGTCGGTGATGATTTGTGGGGCGAGAAGTATATCACAAACTTGAGAGAAGCAAATGTCGAAACGAAATATGTGGAAAAAACACCGAATTTCTCAAGCGGAATTGCACAAATCACAGTTGGGGGTGGCGATAATCAGATTGTTATTGTAGCAGGGGCTAACAATGCACTAAGTGTTCAAGACATTCAAAATGCACACAATGATATAACCGAAGCTGGTGTTGTAGTAATGCAACTTGAAACCGCACCGGAAGTTGCAATAAAAACAATGGAAATTGCAAAAGGTATAACTATTTTAAATGGGGCACCTGGAATGCGAGAATACGACTCGAGGTTACTCACATTACCTACGATTTTTTGTGTTAACGAAACTGAAGCTTCGGAGTTTTCAGGACTTCCAGTTACCACAAAACAGTAACGAATTTAGGTCTTTTAATTTGAGGAAAAAAATTGTTGTTTTAGGGAAGCTGAAGTTGCGGCATGCAAATTGATAAATAAAGGTTGTAACAGTGTTGTATTAACTTTAGGAGCTGATGGGGCTATCTACGTAGATAAAAATTCAAAAGTTACCTCAATTTCATGTCCAACTGTTGAAAGTGTTGATTCAACAGGGGCAGGTGATGCTTTTGTTGGAGCTTTAGCTTTTCTTCTTGTAAATAAAAATCTTCCAATTGAAGAAATCCTCAAAAGTGCATGTTTTATTGCTACAGACACTGTTACAAGATCGGGGACCCAAATTAGTTATCCTGGACCGGAAATTTTAACTAAATGTACTTAATCACAGTTTTAATAAGTTGTACATTGTGTTAATAAACTTTTACAATACTTTTTAATTTTAATAATAACAATTTTTGTTTAGGAATTTATTTGCGTAAGGTTGGTTGCGAATTTGACAGAAATGTTACTAGACTTTTAAAAAATTTATTAAATAATGCTAGATTTGTCCCATATAATATAAGATTTCGAAATAAAAGCAAATTATTCAACATTTTATTGAAATATTATAATTAAATAACCTTAGTGACCCTAAAAAATAAAAAATGTTTCCATAATTTAGTAATTAATTTCCCTTAGGTTGGCACTAAATTTGACAGAAATGTCACAACTGTCAAACATTTATTTTGGAACTCCGTTTTATTTTTGTTGAGCTGAAAGTCTGAACGTAATTAATTAAATAATGCCGGCTTTGCCCCAAGTCAGAGATTTTAAAATAAAAGCAAGTACACAAATTAATTATATAATATTTTTTTTGTAAAAATAACCATTTTAGGTGACATTTTTATCACATTTTGTTTTTATCGCTTTAAGTTCAATGGGATTTTGGAGCACTTCAGCTTACTTATTTTACAATTTCTTTTTTATTATTTTTCTAGTCTGGAGTTTTATACAACCCCATAATGTCGAACCTCTTCAATTGGTAAGTGACTCATCAATTCACTTAACTTAAATCTAATTAAATTAATTTTTAGGCAATTGTAGTAAACGGAGTTTCGATATTTTTAGATATTATATTACTTGTAATGTCTTATCCGAGTAATTGTAAGTTATTACAAGTGTAATACAGGAAATTAACTCTTTTTTTTAGCAAGTTTGGCACGTGAGAAATTTTCTGCCGCTATGTGTATTCTTCACTTAATAACACGTCCTTTTACTTCAATTATATTAATAAAAAGTCTTGAAGAACGAACTGGAGATGACGGTTTGCAATATTAACACGAAGAATAAACAAAAATCAATTTTTTTCCAGGAGCTTTATCAGGTTTATTTGGGGGATCTCAACAGCAAACTAGTTATGAAGATATTGATAGAAATGTCCCACAAACTAATTTCGATTATGCTAATGCTCAACAAATCTAATTTTGTCTTAAATTACAAGTAATCATTGCGTATTTGTATTATAATCTTTGTACAGTAATAAAAAAAATTGAAAATTTGACATTTCATTGTTGGTAAAACAGAAATCTGTCGTGTTTATATCTCTCAGCTGGTCCAATGTTATTTGCTTGTTATCAGCTGCTTAATAATTGTGTGATTAGGAAATAAAAACAGCTTGATTAGTGTTTATAATTGTGTGTTAAAAATGAAAAGTCCTCCGTCTTTATACGATATTTGTGTGAAAGCAGCTGTCAAAGATTGTGTTACAGTTTGTAAATTTTGTAAAAAAGAATTCAGATCATTGCCTGATAATGTCCTTTTTGATTTTTACTACACTGTAAGTATAAATTACGTTCTAATTATTTTCTAATAGAAAGATTTAAGATGTTTACTGAAAAACGGGCGTGCCTTCTTGCTGTTGAATTCAGTGAACTTGAAGTCTTTATCAGAATGCTCAATATTAAACATAAACGCGTCAAATTATTTAAGAGTTTTCAAGGCTTAATTAATCACGGATCAAATGTTCCTGATGAATTAATCCAGGACTTTTCACGTTACTTACAAAAAGAGCCTTTGAAAGCTATTAATGTGGGCATACAAGTCGGGAGTTTTTTTAATGAAGGGGGCTGGTATGACTACAGTATTAAAATTCTGACAATCACAGAAGAACTCTGTATGAAACAAAAACAGACTGTTGAGATTCTTAAGAAATGTCTCGAGTGTTATCACAAGTAAATAACATGTCTTTATCAGAAAAAAAAACACACTTAAATCTGAATTTTAGACGAATTTATGCTGAAACTATCTACTGTGAGTTTAAAGCAGCTGAAGATACGTTTAATTCCGCTCGAAACGTTATAAAACAACTAGAAGAACGCAATTCCTTACCGAATTTAGCTGGTCTCTATGCAAATTTCTCAACTTTGTACTTCCATAGAAGTGAATACGATGAGGTAAGACTTGATACCTTGACTGTCTTTTAATTACGTTTTGTCCCCCCTTTTCTAGTCATTTGAATGGTCTAAAAAAGCCCTAGAGTTACTTAACGATAAACTGCCATCAAGGTAACACAAACCTGTCTTTGACTGTCTTTTAATCACGTTTTTTCCTCCAGAATCATTATTGAAGTCTTAAGACAAGCTTCAAGAGCTTGTGTTGTTAAAAGACGGTTCAATCAAGCCGGACTTCTCATCAGACAGGCCGTTAATTTAGCATCGGAAATTTACGAAATTGATGGTCACCCCCATTTCTCAGATACACTTCTTGATTATGGCTTTTATTTGCTCAATTTTGATTCAATTCAGGAAAGTGTAAAGGTCTATGAACGGTCACTTCAGATTAGAATGGATGTTTTTGAAAAAAATAATATTCATCTTGCTTTAGCACATGAAGATATGGCTTATGCTCTCTATGTTAATGAATACAGCTCTGGGAGGTTCTATGCTGCACGGTAAGGGCCTTTTTATGTTTTTTTTAAATGAGATTTAGACGCGATTTGGTCAGTAATTTGAAAACTTTTGAAAGATGTCAAATTGAGGCGGTCAAAAAAAAATAATTCTGGTGATTTATTTGGTTATTTTGTGAGAATTTGTTTTAAAAATTGTGAAAATAGATGATTTAGAACTTAAAAAGCTCTAAAAGCACTTTTTAAATACATTTGGGCAAGATTTGAGCAGTAATCAAAATTTTGAAAGATGTCAAGTAGAGGCGGTACCAACCTTCCCAAAAAAAAATAATTCTGGTGATTTATTTGGTTATTTTGTGAGAATTTATTTTAAAAATTGTGAAAATTGCAAATTTAGAACTTAAAAAAGCTCAAAAAGCACGTTTTAAACACATTTAGGCAAGATTTGAACAGTAATCTGCAAAATTTTGAATGATATCAAATTGACGAGGTACCAACCCCAAAAAAATAAATTTCAGTGATTTCAAATTTGGTTATTTTGGGGAGTTTTATTGAAATTTGTTATAAAAATTGAGAAAATTGTTGATTTAGAGCTTTAAAAAGGCTCATTTTAAACACATTTGGGCAGCAATAATTCAAAATTTTGAAAGATGTCAAATAGAGGCGATACCAACCCTCCCAAAAAAATAGTTCTGGTCATTTATTTGGTTATTTTGTGAGAATTTGTTTTAAAAATTGTGAAAATAGATGTTTTAGAACTTAAAAATGCTCAAAAAGCACTTTTTAGATACATTTGGGCAAGATTTGATCAGTAAAAAAATAATTTTCGGTGATTTAATTTGCTTAAAATAAAATTCGCGTATTTTGGGGAATTTTATTAAATTTGTGTTAAAAATTGAGAACATTGTTGATTTAGAGCTTCAAAAAAGCACAAAAAGCACTTTTTAAACAGATTTGGGCAAAATTTGAGCAGTAATATTCAAAATTGTGAAAGATGTCAAATCGACGAAGTGCCAACTCCAAAAAATAGAATTTCGGTAATTTAATTCGCTTATTTTGGGGAATTTTATTAAATTTGTTTTAAAAATTGTGAAAATAGATGATTAGGAACTTTAACAATGCCCGAAAAGCATTTTTTTTAACACAATTTAGGAAAGTTTTGGTCAGTAATTTAAAAAAATTTTAAATGTCAAATTGACGTGGTGCCAACTGCAAAAAAAAAAAAAATCAGTTAATTTAATTCATCTAAAATTAGGTTATTTTATCAATTTTGTTTTAAAAATTGTTAATTTAGAACTTAGAAAAGCTCAAAAAGCACTTTTTAGACACATTTGGGCAAGATTTGAGAAGTAATCTGCAAAATTTTGAAAAATATTAACTTGTCGAGGTGCCAACCCCAAAAAAAAAATAAATTTCGGTGATTTAATTCGTTTAAAATTTGATTATTTTGTGGAATTTTATTAAATTTGTTTTAAAAAATGTTTACAGAACTGATTTAGAACAAAAACCTGTACTTTATTTGCATTAAAACTTGTTTTTTGTATGAGGAAATTCTGTCAGTGCTGCCAACACTGTTCCTAAAAAATTGATCCAGTCAGTGGCGTAACATTACTTAGGGTTGTGCACCTAGAGTATAAGAAATTTAACAAATTTTCAAAAATACTAGTATTTCTCAAACAAAATAGCCAAATTGTGTATCTTAAAAATTTAGTATCTTTTTAACAACCAGCAGAGATACAAAATTTCATATAATCAGTGGCGTAACATAGTTTAGGGCTCAATATATATATATTTTTTTCTTGTAGGGAAAACGCAGACCGTTCAATTCGTCTAATGGAGCGTATTTTACCTAACAACCACTTAATGTTAGCTTCAGCAAAACGAGTAAAAGCTCTAATTTTGGAAGAAATAGCTTTAGATATGCGTGAAGGTAACAATTCTCATTTACAAGAGAAATATCTTTTTGAAGCTGAAGAACTTCATCGGAGTGCTTTAGCTCTATCTCGTAAAGCTTTCGGTGAGAAAAATGTTCAAACAGCAAAACATTATGGAAATTTAGGACGTCTCTATCAAAGTATGCGTCTTTATGAACAAGCTGAAACGATGCATTTGAGAGCAATTGCAATTAAAGAAGAATTACTTGGAAGTGCTGATTATGAAGTGGGATTAAGTATTGGGCATTTAGCATCGTTATATAACTATCATATGAAGCGTCATCACGATGCTGAGAAGCTATACAAACGCTCAATGGAAATTAATTTGAATCTTTTTGGAGAGACTTATTCTGGATTAGAATACGACTACAGAGGCTTAATTAACGTCTATTCTAAACTCTGTGACCAAACTCGTGTTGTTTATTACACTTTTAAAATGCGTGATTGGAGTTTACTTCGGGCACAAAGCAAGCCACCAGTTCATGTTGAAGAAATCCTACCGCTCAAAGAAATTATAGAGAAATTTGCGAGTTTGTGCTGATCTAGTCACTAGTTTAAAATTAACAATGCTGCCATTTTTTTTTGTTGTGGATCTAGTGGACACGTGTTTGTGACCAGTAGGTTTAAAATTATTATTGTCCCATTTTATTTCGCGTCTCGGCAGAATTGCTGCTTAAAAAATCATCTGTGATATAACTAGGACATTCCTCGACGTGAATCTCAAATTGCTTTTATTTCCTTTCCAGTATTAAGTTTTTTTTTGACCAGTGTTTTCAAAATAATGGGACAAATTGTAAATGTCGGATGCTGAATTTTCAACCAATGGCACAAGTTTTTAAAACGTGTTCTAAAATTATTGGGTGATTAATGGCCTTCTTGTTTGTAAAAGATGTTTAGTGTTTTTTTTTTAATTATATGACTTTAGAATTTACTCTGATTCTCATATTAATCATTTATTTTGTTATTAGATTGTGATTGATATTTTTTACTTTTAATTTTAGAAATTATATTGTCTTTTGTTACGCAATATTATATCGCCATTTTATCTGATGTTTATTTGTTTTATTTAAAATACGTGTCACCAACCCAAAAGTTTTCCCCTAGATTTAGGGTATTTTAGTGTTTTTTAACTACTATAACTACCAAAAAAAGTTAAATTATTGATTTTTTGTTGCCAAATTAATCAGTAATTAGGCATTTTCAAATGATGTCATACGGCAGTCTCAGAATAGGGCATCTTCTTCTGCCACAACTGTTGGATGGCGAATCCCCTCCTTCTGCTTCTTTCGAACCTACCTTTAATCCTGAAATTGGTGCTTCTTCTTCTGCCTTATGTGGCGAGTCCCTTCTGCTTCTTTCGGACCTACCTTTAATCCAGATTTCCAGCGATGTCCTTGAAACCTATTATTTTAAAGGTAGGGAAAAGGATAAACAGAACAGAAATCAATTTATGTATATGTACCTTTAGCGCTATACGAAACAAATTTTATATTTCTGTTAAAACTTCTAATGAATGCTGCGCAAATAAACAGATAAAGTTCTAGAAAAAATGTTTAAATTTAATTTAATTTTGAAAAGTGTAATTCTAATTCGGTCTAATTCTCGTTCTTAACATACAATATTTAAAGATAAAACAGTTTTGTAAGTGATTTGTTTAATTACTGTTTGATGTTTCGTTTTCTGTTACTTCTAATTAATGAATAATAAATAAATAAAAAATTGTTGATTTCTTATTTAGCGTATTTTAAAAATTTTGCAAAATAATGTTTAAATTCGCTAATCAGTTATTAATTAATTAATTCAAATTAATGCTATAAAGGAGAATAATAGAAAAAATCTGACCTTGATGTAAGAAAGGCGTTGTTGATACACACTCTGGACAGTCTGGACTCTGGTCATTTCAAAAACGTTACCTAAAACTGAAAAACAAATTAATAAAAATACAAAACAACAAATCTCTGATCTCATCAGTGAATAACTTCATCATTTATTATCAACAAAATTTTATCAAGATTGTTTCAAAAATTTGATTTTACACAACTGTTTAAACGTTAAAACTAGAAAAAATTTGTTTTTACAAGTTATTTCCTCTATTAACTCAATAATCTGAAACAGAATGAATTGATTGAAGAACAGAGATAAACTATTTTACAACAAAATAATATTAATCAAGGCTTAATTTAACGCAACTGATAGGTGGCGAAACCCTCTTTCTGCTTCTTTCAGACCTACCTTTAATCCAGATTTCCAGCGATGTCATTGGAACCTACCCCCCAAACTCTAATAGAACAAAAGAAATTTACTTTAAATCGTTTATTTATTTTTTATAAAATAGGTGTTGAAAGGAACTATAAATAAAACGCGTGAATTTATTATTAAATCAATTATAAATAATTATAGTAATATTGTGTATCTCTGTATTGTTTTAAGATAATGCAAAAATGTATTTGTTTAAATAAAATCGCGATAATATTCCGATTAATAATAAATAAAAACACGCTTTAGAGCCGCTGCGATGCGTTCTCTTCGAGAGCTGGTGCTCGACTGATTCAAAACAACGGAAATATCGATAAATTTGCAATAAACAACAAAAAATGTATATTATATCACTGAATGTCGAACCCTCTTTGTGTCTTTGAGTACTGAATCACCGTATTATGTAAACAATTAGTTCAAAGAAAAAATCAAAAATGTATTTAAATATTTACGTATTTAAACAAAATGTTTCGCAATTTGTTTTTAATTTATATTTAATCACGAAAATAGCGCCAAATAGACAATAATCAATTTCATTTAAACAAATAAGACAATCAAATAACAAATCTCTTTCCAACATTACATGCAATCACAAAAAAACTTAAAAAACTGTTTACATTTTTTAAAGTTTTAGTTTATATATAGGATGTCCCAATTTTATTTCTATTGCAAGCCCCTTTTCACCCTATCTCTTATCGGAAAAATAATTTAAAAAAATAGAAAGTGGCCTTTAACAGCCTACTTTATTTGTAACTAGGGTGAAAAGGGGCTTGCAGTAGAAATAAAATTAGGACATCCTATATATAAACTGAGATTTTAGAAAATGTAAACAGTTTTTTTGTGATTGCATAAAATGTTGACAAGAGATTTTTGACCTCACCTTTCAATTAGTAATAATGTAGCCGTTTAAAACAATGTTTAGTCTCATTTGTTTAAATAAAATTAATTATTGTCTATTTGACGCTATTTTCGTTATTAAATATAAATTAAAACCAAATCCCGAAACATTTTGTTTAAAAACTAATTGCTTACATAATACGGTGATTCAGTACTCAAAGACACAAAGGCGGGTTGACAAAGGAGTGATATAATAAACATTTTTTGTTGTTTATTGCAAAAATATCGATATTTCTTTTGTTTTGAATCAGTCGAGCACCAGCTCTCGAAGAGGACGCATCACACCCGTTCTAAAGCTGCGTATTTATTTATTATTAATTATTAAACGAAATATAACGCATTTTTTTTAAACAAATACATTTTTCATTTTCAAATTACAAAATAACGCAGAGATAAACAATTTTAAATACGATTTTTATCTGTTTTAATAATAAGTTGGCGCGTTTTATTTAGAATCACTTTCCACCCCTCTTTTGTAAAAAATAAATAAACGATTTAAAGTCAATTCTTTTTGTTTATTGGAGTTTGAGGGGTAGGTTCCATTGACATCGCTGGAAATCTGGATTAAAGGTAGGTCTGAAAGAAGCAGAAAGAGGGTTTCGCCACCTATCAGTTGCGTTAAATTAAGACTTGATTAATATTATTTTGTTATAAAATTGTTTATCTCTGTTCTTCAATCGATTCATTCTGTTTCAGATTATTAGATTAGAGGAAATAACTTGTAAAAACATATTTTTTCTAGTTTTAACGTTTAAACAGTTGTGTAAAATCAAATTTTTTAAAACAATCTTGATAAAATTTTGTTGATAATAACTGATGAAGTTATGCACTGATGAGACCAGAGATTTGTTGTTTTGTATTTTTATTAATTTGTTTTTCAGTTTTAGGTAACGTTTTTGAAATGACCAGGAGTCCAGACTGTTCAGAGTGTGTACCAACAACGCCTTCCTTACATCAAGGTCAGATTTTTTCTATTATTCTCTTTTATAACATTAATCTGAATTAATTAATTAATAACTGATTAGCGAATTTAAACATTATTTTGCAAAATTTTTAAAATAAATTAAATGAGAAGTCAACAATGTTTTTTTATTTATTATTCATTAATTAGGAGTAACAGAAAACGAAACATCAAACAGTAATTAAACAAATCACTTACAAAACTGTTTTATTTTTAAATATTGATGTTAAGAACGAGAATTAGACCGAATTAGAATTACACATTTCAAAATTAAATTAAATTTAAACATTTTTTCTTGAAATTTATCTGTTTATTTGCGCAGCATTCATTAGAAGTTTTAATAGAAATATAAATTTGTTTCGTATAGCGCTAAAGGTACATATACATAAATTGATTTCTGTTCTGTTTATCCTTTTCCCTACGTTTAAAATAATAGGTTTCAAGGACATCGCTGGAAATCTGGATTAAAGGTAGGTCCGAAAGAAGCAGAGGGGACTCGCCACATAAGGCAGAAGAAGAAGCACCAATTTCAGGATTAAAGGTAGGTTCGAAAGAAGCAGAAGGAGGGGATTCGCCACCCAACAGTTGTGGCAGAAGAAGATGCTTTAAGTAAGACTTTATCCTTACACGATTTTACCCCAAGTGGTACAAAGTTAACTTTGGAATTTATTTTTCAAACTCTCCAAAATCTTGATAAGAAATATATCAAAAACAAGTCAAACACTATAAGACAGTAAATTTATAAATTTTCCTGCGAAAGAAATTTAGATTCAACAACATTTTTAAATAGACTTCTAGATGCACTTTATGCCTCCTTGAATAATAATTTGAATATCTTTCGCTAAATAAATGAAAAAAATTCCCGAAATTTTTGGGCCATAAGAAAGACCAAAAACGTTGCCCTTAAGCTGTGTCAGGTGGGTTGCATAGACGTCTGAAAAACGCCTCATTAAAACAAATACCAATTCGGGTTAATGAAATTTCGCTCAAATGAGAACTGTCAAAGTGACAGCAGATTAACAAAATAATAAATATTTAACATGAAATTAACGAAAATAGTGCTAAAATAACAAGGTAAGTGTTAAATTTTCATCAAATTCTTACATTTCCACGCCCTGTTATCAATTTAGGTTAGAATGGATCGAGTTCCGGGTCAAACAGGTTATCTTATATTAAATGAAGAAGGGGCTGTTCTTTCATCATCTGGAGACCTCGAAAACGATGAAAAGGCTGCTGTGATTATTATGGGACTTATAAATTTAACATCACATATTGATAAAGCCGCCTTTGAAGAAGGTTTCAAAAAACTGTCAATTACGTATGACAAACACTGTTATATTATTTGTTTATCAAATCGTAAAGTGCATGTTGTTAAAAAAACACTCAATGCTGATAATACGAATGTTCCTTCGTGAATTCTAACATGGATATTATTTTCTACTGTACTAGCATGAAATACATGCAAATGGTTATCTTATTTGGAGCTGTTTGCTTCTCAATTTATCATTTGTATATTCTATTAAATACGTGGGAATAAACTGTAAAAACAACAGTTTTAATTTCATTTGTTGGGCACTCTCTAAAATGGGGCACTTCAGTGCCAAATTTAAACCTCCTCACTTGAAACAAATTTTATTTATAATTTTTGACAGTACATAAAAAATCAAGCCTTAATCTACCATCGATTATAGTTATTCCTATTACTATTATTCCCGAATTGATTCCCGCCAAACCCTTGTGGATTAACCGGTCTTGGTGCAGGACCAGGTGGCTGTTGTTGCCCTTGCCCATAAATCCCATAATTCGGATACGAAACTTTATTTTTATCAATCGGATACGTAACATTAGGTCTCGTCTGGTACGGATTTTGCGGATAATTCACTCCGTACGACACACTCGGCCTGTTTTGATACTGTTGAACCGGTTTCGGTTGTACACTCGCCTTTGTCATACTTTGCACACTACCAACAATATTAGCAAGATTTGCTATATTCACCGGAATACTGTTTAAAGTCTTTGCAAAATCAGCTGAACTAACTTGACCAAGCCCTAATAAATTACCTTGTGCAACTTCATTTTTATTAATATTACTCATAATATTTGAAATTATAGCTTTAGTATCATCGAGATTTAGATCGTCTTTCTTATCAAATTTCATACTTTCTTCAACAATTTCACGCTCCTTTTCCAGTTCTTTTTCTTTTACGTTTTTAGATGCTGCTTTAACAACATCTTCAAACGTGTAATCCTCTTCATCGGAATCAATCGGAAGCTTCACTTCTTCAATCTTCTTTTTCGGTTCAATTTCTTCAAATTCAACACTTGGATTCACACTTCCCATCCGATTTGAAAACGGACTTTCCCGTCCTGTTTTTTTCTCATCTTTCTGTTCTTTCGGTGCTCCTAAATTAACAAACTTTCTTAAACGTTCGACACGTTCAGGTTCACGTGCTTCAAGCTTTTTTAAATAATTTATTAAACTGTGTTGTTCTTCAGTTGATAAGTCTTTAAAATTTTGAAGAAGAGTTTGTAAGTCAGAGTCTGATAAACCTTCCATGTCTTTAGTTATTTTTTCCGGTTCGGTTTTAACTACCGGTTCTGGTTTAGTTTCTTTAATTGGAGATTTCTCTTTAGAACTTCCAGCTTTATTAATTTGTTCAAGAAAACTAGCAGTAGTAATCGGTTTATTTGCTTTTCTTGAAGCTTCAGCCATACCTACTACTGCATTTATTAACTGTTCAAGTTCACCTTGTGATACATCAGTTTTGCCTTGTAGTATTAACGCATTAGCAATTTGACGTGCAATTGCTGCTTTATCAACAGTACCAATCCCTGGAACTTTAACAGGATCAACTTTTGATTGAGACTTCTCTTTTTCTTTTTTACGTTCACCAGCTATATGTATTAAACTTGCAGTTTTTTTAATAGCATTCTTAAAAGCTTTTTCTTGAATTGGTTCAACTAAACCAGCTAATAACTGTCCTTTTAATTTTTCTTTAACTGTTTCAAACATAACACAATTAATATCACTATCAAGTAGATTTTCAGAACTATTTGCTTCATTCTTTTCCATCGCTAAAGCTTGTGCTAATAAATCTATAACTTTAGGTCCAAGTGATCCTAATTTTTCTTCAAGTGCTGTTAAAAGTCTTAAAACTGCAACAACATTAATTTCAGTATCATCAACTTCTTCTTCAATAACTGAAGTAACAGGAGGTGGTGTTAATACAGGTTCTCTTGTAACATCTCTCATAACAGCTGGTGGTTTATAATAACTTGGAAGTTTATTTTTCTCCCATGGTAATTCACTTACAATTCTTATTCTTTCTCTTGGTCTATAATCTTTATGTTTATAATCACGATCATAACTTCTTTCTCTTTCAAAACGTTCACGTGGACTTCGACTATATTTACGTACGGAACGTTCACGTGACATTCTTTCACGACTTTTCTCACGTGATACACGTGATGAAGCTCGTATTGGTTGTTCTTCTTCCCATGGACTATGTGATCTTCTTGAACTTTTACTTTCATCATCTCTATCATCAATAACAATAACTTCAGGATCATTATCTGGCATAGCTGATGGTGGTACAGGTTTATTTGGACTATTTTTATTCGGTTCAAATTTCTTTTTACCCATTATTTTAAAACAAATAGGTGCTGGTTCTTCAGGAACACCTAAACGTTTTCTTAAAGCATCTTTTTTTGCTTTAACTTCTTCTTGATGAAGTTCAATCATACGTTTATTCCAAAATTCAATCCATTCTGGTTTAAAATCATGAGTTGAAACATCTTTAGCTTCAGCTTGAAGCTCTTTATATCTTTTGTTCCAGAATTTCTTCCATTCATCATTATATTGGGGATGTTTTTCAGGATTCTTTTTATGATTTTTTAATACTCGATCCATATCATTATCTATAGCTTTACTAAACTTTTTAAATTCTTCCATTTTATCAATTTTTGGTTTTGTTTGTGGAGGAAGTTCAGTTTTAGTACGTCGATAATTTGGTTTCTCCCATGGCATAAGACGTTCATCTCTTCTATAGTATTCTTTTCTTGGAGGTGATCTTCTTTCATATCTGTAAAAAAAAATATTTTGAGAAAGAAATAACTCTTTTTTTTTCTCTCTCTGTACCTGCGACTGTAGGGACTACGACTTCGATTTCTATATGGTGGTGATTTTGATCTTCGTTTTAATCCACGTTTACCTTTAGTTTCATCATAATCACTAAGATCACTACTTGAAACACTTGAAACACTCGAAAGTGATCTTCGACGTGTTCCTCCAGCTGCTCCTGGTGCTGCTGTTGGTGGTGGATTACAAACTTTAATTTTTTTTATTGGATTTACAACAACTGGTGGTGATGGACTTTTCTTACGTTGTGCTGTTTGAGGTAAATTTGCTTTATTATAAGCGAATTTATCAGAATCATCTAAAAAATTTAAAATTTTCAACAATGGGCTCCAGAAGCCGTGACGTAAAAAATGCGCGCAATTTTGAAACACTGTCATTCGATAAAAATACCTTGAAAAAGTCGACCTTATTGCACATGTAAATAAGGTTGAATTTATAAGATCAAATTTTATGCGATGAATAAATACACTAAATAAAATAAATAAGACCTAAAAATGTCGACATTCGATACCCCAAACATTTCATTTATTGATAAGTTAAGAATCACAGCAAACTTACACTTAATAAAGAATTTAATGGAAAATAAAATGTTCGATGCACAGATTTCCTTCATTTCTAAGCTTTAACGCAGGTCCAATATGAACGAATTCCAGCGAACCATGCCGAATGCGAGCAAATCCCCTCCGATTTGCCCGCGCATCTTGTTATTTGTATGTACTCGGCCATCTTCGGTAGTTGGTTTACAGCTGTTCGGGTGAGTTTGACGGCACGAAGCATGTACAGTAATTTCTATTTTCGATTAATTTCTTAAATATGCGAGAATTGTTTGTAACTTGTGTCTGGATTAAAACTAGAATGTCTAGAGTATTGGAGTTGAGTGTTTTTATGCCTTATTTGTGTTTCCATATGTGATTTTTATTCGGTCAAAGTTTAGCTGTTATAATTTCAACCTTATGTATTAGTGCAATAAGGGCGACTTTTTTAAGGTATGTTTTCAGAATGACAGTGCTTCAAACGTTCGCGCTAAAATTACGACACACTTCTCCAGCCCATAAAAAAATTTATAACAATACCTTCATGAACTCGAGTTAATTCATCTTTATTAACCAATTCTTCAAAAGTGTAACCAGATAATTCGGAAAAATGGCGGCCTTTTGCTATTAATTCTAAATAATGGACAGGATCTTTTTCATATTTATCTGCATCAACTGGTAGTGGTTTTAAACGGCCAAATCTTTTTTCAATTGCTTCAGCAATTTCATGTAATGCAATTTGCCAATTTCTTTTATATTGTTTTGTCATATAAGGAGCTAAAGCTCGATAACAAGTTGGAAAATGTTTTTGTAAATACTAAAATTAACACATAAATATGTACTACAACTAATATTTGACATTGTTTTTAATGATGCAGCTTTTTTTTATATTCAGAGAGTATTTGATACTCAGTATTTCACTATTAGTTAACACAGAGTCCTGACGCCCTGGCTAATCGTCAACTAAACTTGTAAATCGTCAAATCAAATCATTAACAAAGCTACATCATTAAAAGTACATGAAAAAAATGGTTTTATTACCTGCAATATGTGTTTATAGCTTGCCAAATGAGTTAAAACCGTTCTAGGATCGCCTTTTTTATCACACAAAATACACAAATATGTTGGTTCTTTAGTTGCGTCGTAATCTCTTAATTCTAGAAGGTATTCAAGGGCTACTAGTGGGCCAACGTTAAAAACATCGAGACGTTCCTAATTGAAAAAAATGTGATTAATAGCTTAACGTTTTTTTTTTTTGTTAAAATTACTTGAATTAGGGCAACTTTTTCAATTTGTCCTTCAAATCCTGGTGGTACTGGTTCTCCTGGTGCTATCTGGATTGTCGGAGTATCATCAACATCTTGTAAAGCTGGAAATCTCTCTTGACTTTGATTACCAAGAGCCATAGAATGTCTTTTTCCAGTTTCATGGTGAAAAACCCATCCCATAACTGGGCAAGCACAAGCATTACAGTACCAATGTTCTGTTCCATTGATATATTTAAATTCAAAAACGTTTCCATAGGATCCGTTTGGTAAAACAGCTTTTACGTTTAGTAAACGTTCACGTTCTTTCTCCTGAAAATTATAAGAATTACATTTTGGAATAATAAAGTTTAAAAAACTGAAATTAAAGAGACGCCTTTTTTAATAAACGAAAATTGATTTCTTTTTGTATTTCCAACAAAGTTTGTTGAAAAAAATGAAAAGAATTTTTTTTTAGGGGCACGTTACACACACTACAATTATGGCGAAATGCCACAATTTAAGAAAATTGTTTAAAAAAAAATAATCGAATCACAGATCACCCTTCACAAGGAGAAGAAAACAGTTCCAAAGGGAACTCTTGAAAATTATAAAAATACTTACCTGAATTTAGCTCTTAAAAGAAATACAAATAACAGTTTTTTTCCTACGTTTTTTACCTGTTTTGTTGATGCTGAAAAACTACTACAAACGAGGGGTTCATCTTCAGTTCCTGGTGCGATGGGTTCCATTATCACAATTCACTACACTTCTTAACTAAATCACTTGTCTGTAAAAGAAAATTCGAACATAAATAGGTACAAGAGATTTTTCGACTTTCAGTTAGGAATAACTTACCGTATTTAAAATTTAGATTTGCCTTGGCTTTCAGTTAGGAATCTTACTTCTTACCTTTATATAAAATTTAAATTTGCCGCCACAAGCACAACACAAGACGACCTTCCTAAGATGATTTTTTTTTTGAAAAAAATCAATGAATTATCGGTAATTTCGCAATAATTGTAGAGAAAATCAGTCTCAAACTTAATAATTTTAATAAAATAAAAGAATTTTACAGAAAATTGAGAAATTATGGAATTGGATAAAAATACGGTTTTTGGTTAAAATAACCCGGAAATTTAACAGAAACAAAGAGGTTAGACCTACCTGCAATAAAAGTGGCCTCAAAATTCGTCTCGAGACTCAATTTTAGTGAATTTAGGGCAAAATTAGAACAAATTTGGGAGAAGCATCGTCAAATAGAAAATGACATTTGACATTTGTGTATTGACACGAGTACCAACCTACCTCGACCAACATACAAAAATTTCTAATTTTGTGAAAATTAATAATTTATTTAATTAATTTGGTGTAATCACAATTAAATTTCATTGAAATTATATCACTAGTCCTTAAAATTGCCTTATTAATTGTCCCAGGTATCGGAGTTTGTAAATTTTCAACAATAATGTTCTCAAAATTTGAGTCAAACGCCTTTATTTGGCATTTTACATTCGTATTTTCGTACATTTTTATTTCACAATCTCCTCTCCCTGCAACTAATAAATAATTAACAAAAAACAAGTACAAAAATTTTTTTTTTGACTTACCACACAAACTTGAAAGTAAATACAAATATCGCTCACGTAAAAACGCTAAAGCATCTTGTTTTTCATTCTCTGAGTCTTGCATAACGTTAACTTGTGCCATTTTTCCAAAAAACGCTTTTATTTTCAAAAAACTCTTTGAGGTTATGTCTTGGTCACATCTAAGTTGGCTACCTTGATTGTCAAAATTGTCAGTGTGAGAAAAAATGGCTGCCCTTATCAACCACTGTGTCCGCAGATATTTGCAAACTTCTGCCCGAAGGGCCGTCCAAATCCAGGGCCCGTCTGCTGTTTCGGGAGGCCATGAAGGTACCCCCTTTTGTGTAAAATAATTTCTCCCCTAGAAAAGAAATTTGAGGTTAGGTGATTACATAACATCGTTGTGTCATTTCAGGGGGCTACAAGATCTGGAGAAACATGACTTTCTTTGTAGCATTCCCAGCAATTGGTTTGTGTGCTGTCAATTGCTATTTGGCACACGTCAACGAGCCCCATGAACGCCCACCGTTTGTCAAATATGAGTACTTGAGGATCAGGACTAAGAGGTTCCCATGGGGTGATGGTACTCGCTCTTTGTTCCATAATCCGCATACTAATCCTCTTCCTGATGGTTACGAGGATGAGCTTTAGAGAATTTAGATATTTGTATTTGCATTAAATTAAATAAAGTAGTCATTTCATGTTAGTTGTGTCTGATTTGGGGGGTGAAATCAATAAAACAGTCATGTTTACGTGTTTAAAATGTCTATCAAAGGACAAGGGGTGGTGGTTTTATCGCGTTAGGGTTGTTGAAGTGTTTGTCAATAAGTTTATTAGATCAATGAAGTTTCATTGTGTTGAGAGAGTTAACCAAAATGAGTCAAACTTCAAGAACTGGGCTTATTGCAAGCCCCACAAAAAAGATCTACAGAGCACAAAAGGTAAGCTTTTTTATAGTAACAGCAATTGAAAAGTGGGACACTTTGACAAATACCAATTTTTAATTTTGTTTCCCATTTTTCATTTGCCACTACTATACTTAAAATGAGAGAAAACTTCAATTGTGACCAATCAAAGCTCAAGATTATAGTCTGTCTTTGTTACGTGACCATTTTTTTTTAAGGTAACAACGATTCAATTGAAGGCATTCACACGTCCTGCTCCTTTCGTCCTTAAACCCTTCGCAGGACTTTACAACCCTTATCCTTATGGATGTTCCCTCCTTTGTAACCACCCTACAGACAGTGAAGCAAAGGAATTATTAAAAAAAGTCAAAGATTCTTGGGTAATAAAAACAAAAATATTATAACGATAAAAAAATAGGATTTTCAGGTATCTGAAGGAAAGAATCTTCTTCTAACTGAAGAAATTGAAGCAATCAGAGCCGGATTTGAAAATTTTCAGTCTTCAGACAAACCTGATAAACATGTACAAATTAATGCACTTGATAGTGTCCCTGAAGAGCTTTTCAGAAGGTAAAATAAGGCATTTTTGATTTTATTTAATTTTTTTTTTAGGTATACAGAGACGGACTCGCGACCTTTAACCCCCGCCCCTACTCTAGCAAGTGCAGCAACCAGAGCTTCAGGATCACGGAGGTGTGTCACACCTGACCCTGTTCCAACCAATCAAATTCGAGAAAAGACTCTCCTCGTTTTGGATTTAAGGCGGAGCCACAGTCAGGTACGCCCCCCAAAACAACAGGCCTTATATCATATTTATTTTAATAAAAAAATAATTTGGATCGATTTAAAATTGAAAATATCTCTACTGTACTAAGATCACTGTTGTAAACTCATGAAGCGCCCTCTATAAAAACGCGACATCTGTGACGTCATTTGTAATGGCGCCCAACGCACGCGTGTTTAGTTAGTGTCATTTCTATGGGATTTTTCAGAAAATTACAAATTTAAATAATTTAGTTAAGAAAATAACAACCAATTTTTTATTTAAGAGAACTGTCAGGTTAGTAAAGCCATTACGTATGTTTTTTTAAAGTAAAATTGCTGAAACATTTAAATAATACGAAAATAAAAATTTATTTACATAACCTCACTTTTTTTCCAACTTCTTTTTGATCAAATCTTCATGACGAGGTTGTGGGACCTCTTTTTGGGGTTTAATATTATAAATTTAATGGTAAACTGCCAAATTTTGTAATTTAAAACAACTTCTATTGTCAAAATTCCAAGAAAAAAAAATTATGCAAAAAGTGAGGTTATGTTAAATTTTATGTTCTGTTAATTAATTTTTTAACAATTTAAATGAAATAAACACTCTATTAACGTTTAAAGTTTCCTTTAACAACGTATTAAATGTTAATAGACCTTTTTCAAATGACGTCATCCATCAGCTTCAGGACACCTTTTACATGGTGGCTTATGGTGAAATAAATTTTGGGATTTTTTTTCACGTATTTAGCGAACGATATTCAAATTATTACTCAAGGTGGCATAAACAATTGGATTAAGTCTATTTAATAATGTGGTTAAAACTAAATTTCTTTCAACTGTTTTTTTTAAATTAATTATCAAAATTTGATAATTTTCAAATTTGCCCGCATTTTTTTAGTAACTTTTGATTGCTTCTGTTGCTTGTGAAGATTGCTTTTGGCAGAAGTCAGTGAACTTTAATGACGTTTGTTATTTTTGTGTTTTTATCGTATTTTTTGGACTTTTGAGTGACTTTTTTATATTTTTTAAAGTAATTAATTTGTAAAGCATTGTAAGTACAACGTTATTCAACCCTACATGTGATGTGAATGATGTTTCCGTGTTTACATTTTAGAGACAAGTGGAATCATAATCTCTGGTCATTCTTCGTACTTTTATTTGGAAAAAATTTCATTTCACGGGTAATAGATTGTGAGGAAGATGCGATTTCCAAAAGTCTGGACGATGATGACGGCTCGTTGATGGGTTCCACCGCCTGTAAGCTTGGTGTTGGTGACGATTTGCACAGCTGTTTCGATGGGTTGACCTGGCACCCTCCGGTGAAGACCCTTTCCACAGGGTTGGGCTGGATGCTATTGGTAGTTCAGCGATAAATTTCCTCACCTCAAAGTGGACGACTTGACGTGATATCTTCCCTTGAAGACGATTTCTACTGAGTGTTCGATCGTGATGATGTTGGTTGATCCGGCTCCTTTGGACCAAAATGTGAGGGAGGATCGAAGGAGTCACGGATTCGAACAAAAAGACTTTTCGTTGTTTACTGGTTTAATGATGAAATCGATCTCTGGTGTACAAGATTTTACAGACTTAGCTCCAGACACCAAGGGTAGGGATGTTTACCTCATTTCGGGGGTTAAGGCTGTTTACAGTCATGAGTGGCGTGAACATAGATGCTTTGTTAGGGCTATTCCAAATGTGAGTTTATATTTTCGCAAAAACGGTGACTGTTTACTGAAGTCATTAAAGATGAAAAGTCACAATTAAGTGACAACCTCACTTATGCTTTCTCCAGGAATGTGAAGCCAAGTTTGCAAAAATTCTCCAGAAAATGTATTGATGAAAATCCAATTGTCAAATTATTACGAATTATTTTATTTTAAGGCACCAGCTACTGAAGATGTGTATATTATTGAAACAGCACAAACTTCACAGAAGGTACGTTTTATTAAACCTTTTTAATTACAAATACTGATTTATTCTTGTAGGTAGACAATATTGTGTCTACATGCCCTTGTGAAACGTTCAATAATGGAAAGGAACTGGTGAAATGCAACAATACAAATTGCAAGAGAATTTGGTACCATAAAACTCGCCTAAATCTTCAAAGAATACCTAAGAAATAGTTCTGTCCAAAGTGGAAACCTAAAAATTAAATGCCTTATTCAACTTTATTTTTTCCATCTTTTTAATATTAGTATTATATTGTCAGTGTCATACAGCCAATTTATGTTAGTATTTTTTTTTGTTATAGATCATACAATGAATGATATGCTGTAATATTATAATAAAACATAATTACCTTATGATTGATTATTATAAATATCCAATTTTTATTTGATACGGTTTTTTTTAGTTAAATACTGTTGAACAAAAATTTACTAAAACGGAACAAACTGTAAGCATTTGATCTCTCACAGATAGTCCATGTTTTTTTCTTTAAAAGGAATATTAGAAATACCTCCGAAAATATCCTGTACTTTGTTACGTAGAAGTCCCACAACTATTTCGCATAATTCTACAAGATATTTGGTTTTTAAAACACTCGTGTTTATGAATCATAAATAGGTACTGTAATCGGTTTTATTTAGAATAGTTTATTTACAGTAATTTATGATTACACTAATAATTAGTTTGTTAACAATAAATGGCTTGAGACCGTGGTGTTATTTTCGAACGCGGGCGAACCGAGATTCTGACCAGATAGGGACCCCCAAGATGCCCTGTTGATGCAAGAAAGCGGCTCCTTGACGATGCAGAAGCATATGAGTCACTCACAAGACCAGTTGGGACCCCCAGAATGATCGGTTAATGCAAAACGATGCAAGAGTGCAACTGCTTGGCTGTGGGGTGGATTCTTTTTACTTAGTATTGTCAGTACACTTTGGTCAAGGCAAGGTAATGTGTAGGGGGTAATTTTGGAATATTAAGTTGAAAGAGATTTCCTGTAAAATTTTACACTTTTAATAAACATCGTCACCACTGATGATTAGAAGAATTCTACCTACCTTTGAAATAGTCTAAAAATTAAAAAAAACAGCAATAAAAACCCTTTAAGACACCTAAAAATGCACAAAATGTTAACTTAAAGAATCAAAAAGTTGTTTATGTCAACAACTGTCAAAACTCATTATTGGCACGAACACTTCTCATTGGTCACAGATCACTGAAAAATTTAAAATTTTGCCCGCGAATTTATTTTAATAAAATAATTAATTTACAAAAAACAGTTGAAAGAAATTTAGTTTTAACTACATTATTAAATAGACTTAATCCAATTGTTTATGCCACCTTGAGTAATAATTTGAATATCGTTCGCTAAATACGTGAAAAAAATTCCCAAAATTTATTTCACCATAAGCCACCATGTAAAAGGTGTCCTGAAGCTGAGGTGTCAGGCGGGTTGCATAAAAGTCTGAAAACGCCTCATTGTGTGTTATATTGATGAATTTTGTGGTATGTTAAATGGTTGAAACTATAGGGTGATCATTTAAATTTTCTACAAATGGTGGCACGATTGTCATCGAGATTTTTCTTTGACCACAATCTTCTGTAGGAGCTAAAACACGTTGATTTAGGGTCTCTGGAAAAAATTTCTCTTCGAAATCAAAACACGGTAGTAATCTTCCTATTTCAACCAGTTAAATTCGAGAAAAGTCCCTCCTTTAGGCGGAGTTAAGTTACAGCAAAGTACGCCCTCCCCGAAAAAAAAAACAACGTTAATAATGTATCTTATTTATTGATAAAAGAAAAAAGTCCAAGGACCTGATTTCAAGTTATAATTTACGTTGAAATCGGGTCCTAAGCAAGTAGGATCTTTTAAAATCCTAAAAATAATTAAAAAATCTATTTCAGATTGTTATAAAATTGGAAATATCTTATAGAATACTTCACAAATTGTGCAATAAAGCACAGTCTTAAAACACAACTTAAGTAGGCGGGGACGGATCCAGTCTTATTTTAAACAGTCTCAATTGCCCCCATTAATACTAATTTCCTCATCCCCTAATAAAACCGTAGTTTCATTATAAACTTTTCCTCCGACTCGACTCTCAAGCTCCTCCCCCGCGTACGACAAAAGTGGTGATATCTCCACCTCTGCTGTGACCACGCCCCCCGCCTTTTCAATATAACTCCGATGCAAAGCAAGTAAATCCTGTCGTGCCGTTAACGGACAATCCTTTGCAACACTATCAGAATTTTTCATTGCACTAAACTCACTTTTCCTGGGTACTTCCCACGTCACAAACTTATCACTAAATGGAAATACATCAAAAATAAATTTTTCGATTTTGATCCCGTTGGGTTTTTCCGGTGTGACTGTTTCACCTTCATCGTTGACAAAAGGAATTTTTTTCTTTGCGACATGTAGCTTCAATTCATTATCAAACTCGTCACAGACTTTTTGTAAAAACGCTGTTGTGAAAAAATGATTACAAATACTGCCAGCACTGTAAACAAGATTTCCGTCCTTGTCGCGTAAGTGCGCTTTTTCAGCTGAGATTTCACTGTATTCGACGACTTGAAAGCGGCCGTTAAGTTGACAAACCACGCCTACTGCTTCAGTTGGTCCCGCCTTTTTGCATACTTTCGCAGCACAGTCGCCGCCTTTTTCGATACAGTAGCCAATGAAAACAGGGTCTGCGACTTTTGTTAAGATGTTGTCGACACTATGGGCGTGGATGTATTTAACACCACGCTTTCGCATGTCATCAAGGATTTTATTTACTTTCAAGGCTCGGTATATTCCTCCATTACCATCAGGAGCTAAAGCTACTTGATTTGGAGCTTCGAGGATTATTTTTCCATCGAAATCGAAACATGGCAATAGGCCTTGTTTGAATAAAACGACATTTTCCGGTTCTAGGCCGAAAAAATTGTGTGATTTTAGGAATGTTTCAGTCATTTTATCAGTAGGGCCACTTGTCATAACATACCAGGTTACTTTTCCTGTCTTTTTTGTGTATTTCTTGGCTAAATATTCGACTCGTCTGATTCTTTCAGCTTGGATTTGTAGTAGAGTCTTACCAGATGGTAGTCCTATCTGGTACATGCCTTTCGGATATGTTACTCCTAAACGAGTACCTTGCCCTCCTGCCAGAAGTAAAACACCTACTTCTCCATCTGCAATTGCTCTGAGCCCCCTTAATTTATAACTCTCGAGTTTTTCACTGTCACAACTCTCTTCAGATTCGATTAGTGTTTGTGGAATTGGTTTCATTTGGTCCATATCTGGGGCTACATCCAGATAAGTCTTTGCTCGTTGAAACAGTTTTGTACAACCGTCTAAATCCAAACTTTGTAAGTGTTGCAGAAAACTCTTCTTTTCTTCATCACTAAACTTGTAGAAAAACCGTAATAAATGACTTTGATTGATTTCTTTCAGTTTTCTTTCAATTTCATTGAAATTTGCCATCGTGTCAAGGGATTATTTGAAATGAGACAGGTTGGCAAATGTCAAAATACTGTCATCTGTCAAATAAACGTCAAAAACATGTGATTTTATTTTGACAGGAGACGCTGTCATTTCATGGCAGTTCATCGCTACAAGAACCACCAATTATACGAATTCAGAGGGTTCCTACAAGAGTTGGGAGCTTTGATGAAGGGCCAACACCTAAAAATAGGTCACCGACACATTTATTGACTAATCTGAGTGTGTCGAGGTCATCGACCCCTAGCTCAGTCAAAGCACTTAAAAAGAAGCCTAAAGAGGCTGAGGAGCCCCCAATTAAGGAAAAACAACAGGAAGAAGAAGAGGATGAAGGGGACGAGGAGTTTATTAAACGGAGAGGGAAGAAAAGACGGAAGAAGAGGGAAGGATCAAGTGGAGTTCCAGCATTTCAAACTTCAATTGATCCAGAAACACAAGTAAAACAAAAATTTATTTTTTATGATTTATTGAAAAAAAATTGGTTCCTTTGTTGGCCATAAAAATTGGCATAGATGGCACTTTAAAAATGTTTTTAGGTGGCTACAATTGGTCCAGATTCGCATAACCCCAGTGCTCGTACTTCTCTTGTCCCTGCAACTCCCGAAGAAGCTCTGGAAGTTCTCAGTACTGGGAGAAAGTCAGCTCGGCCGTCAAAATGTTGGGATATTGACTCATTTCTAGATGTTGAAATTTTAAAACAACTGAGACGAGAACTAGATGAGGAAGTTATCGATAATGAATTTAACCAGAAACGTAAAACTGCGTTACAAGAAGCTTTAAAAACTGTTCCTAAAGAAAAAACAAATTGTGAAGCTTTAACTAAAATTCAAAACGAGTTAAAATTGCCTCCGGTTAACACGGATTTATGGCTGTCTTTGCCTCGGGTTTTTACTAGATCTAGTGCTAGATTTGAGTTACCTCTCGACAGTAGAACTTTAGAAACAATGACTCCTTTAGAATACATCAAAAATAATGTAACAATTTCAAGTCCCAGAAAATTACTGTATAATTGCATTTTTAATAAATTTAAAATTGACGAACTTAAAGCTTCTGAAAGGAAACTTAGAGGACAAGTAATAACAAATTTTTATTTTCTGTCGTTTAACTGATATTTTAGGACATCCAGAATGCTTTAAATTTAATGATGGGTAAAGCTATGACTCCAAAACAGGAAAAGTATTTCCGGGAGTTGATTGGTTGGTCCGATGATGACGTAATGGATTTTAAGACGTTTTGTGGTTTGTGCGCCCTCTGTGAACGTCTTCTGGCACCTGAGTATTGTGCACAGTTGCCAGATCGTACATCTGATCCTTGTCATGAAGTAACCTCCTTGTTTTTGTTTGGTTTTTTTGATGTTTTTCTGTTGTTTTAGATTGAAACTGCTGATTTTGAAGCACTAATCCGGAAATTACATGGAAAGAAAGTGAATAAAAATTTAGTAGAGATTCTGCAAGGAATTAAGTCTCGTTAGGGTTTATTTTAGTAAATTTGTAGAGTCTATAAACGTGACTTTAATGCAATATGTACAACATTGACATCTAATAACTTAAAAACTAACTTAAAGAGGTAATCAATATCTAATTTTTTGTTTTATTTAAATCACTATACATCCACAATTACTGTAGACTCAAATGAGTCTATACCAAGTTAATTTTCTGCTATCTGATACATGTTCCAATCTACTAATTTATTTAGAATACCGTACTTTCAGTTGGATTTTTATTACACATTCATCCATCAGGATTTAAAAAAATATTAATGAAAGTACAAAAAAACTAACACACCTGTTCAATGGTCACATACAAACTTCTCACAATTTCCTTGCTATCACAACAATTCTATCACGACTAATAACATTAAAAATTAATACACTGAGATCTCAACTTATGGCACAACTACCGAAGCGCCCTCTGTAGAAAACACGATGATAACAATATGGCGCCCAACGCACGCGCATCTAGCTAATGTGTCATTTCTATGGGATTTTTTCAGAAAATTGCAAATTTAGCTAATTTAAGCAAAAAATAACGTCTAAATGTTTATTTATAGAAACTGTGAAGGTTATTAAAGCTATTACGAGTGTTTTCTGTAGTTAAATTGTTAAGATATTTAAATAAGACGAAAATAAATGTCCAACATAGCATAACCTCACTTTTTTTTTAATGTAATTTTGAAAACGAGGTTCTTCGGCCCCTTTTTGAGGGTTAATATAATAAATTTAATGTTAAATTTTGTAGTTGAGAACGACGCGTTATGCCAAATTTCCAAGAAAAAATGTTATAAAAAAAGTGAGGTTATGTCAAATTTTATTTTTTGTTTATTAATTTTTGGACAATTTAACTGAAATAAACTCTTAATTAATCTTTAAAATTTCCATTAATAATGTATTAAATGTTAATTTTGTGTTATATCGCCGAATTTTATGATTATTAAATTTTGAAAATATCGGGTGATCATTTAAATTTGGTATCACGGTGGGCTCCAGTTTTGACAGAAAAGCTTCGGTAAAACATGTCAAAAATTGCAAAAACATTGATTGTCACTTCGTGGTCGCTCAAGTCAGTACAAGTTAACATTTATTATTCTTTTGCCGAACCAAGGGCTCGAAGTTCGGGCAAAAGTTGTCCTAATTGGAAGAATACATGTATATATTAACGTCAAACCTACTCTACTCACTTGCACTGACTTCTCCTATTTTTGTCACAGAAATTATTGAGAAGTTTGTATAAAAATCCCAACAATACTGATTTGTTTGTCGTACAAAAATTATAAAAAAATTGCGTAAGGGAGCGTCCCGAATTTAAGTATTCGGCCGAAAATATGTGTGTGGTGGGGCGCACCCTCTTGCTGAATTCCTAAACACGAAAACAACTATATTGCTGTCCTAAACATTGATGCTAGTGATTGTTCATCTCAAATTCGGGAGTACCGAGTTGGTAGGCTAGGGCTTGATTTGGCACAGGGTTTCTCAGTGCTGCCAATCAAATCGGTACTTCAGAGTGGCAAGACTAACAAAACTTTTCATTGCCATCTGGTTTAGTTTAAAAAAAAAAAAATTAAAAAAATGGCACAAACATCTAAATCACACTCTATACAAAAATGTACACGCACAAGTGGGTATATCGGGCGTTTTTAAAATTCTAGGTTCTGTAGGCAGTGAAGTATTTTAAAAACGACTGATACTTTTGACGACAGTTAACCTAGTAAAGGCCTAGCGCTTATGAAAATAAAAATTGTTAAAAAACACTTTTTACAACAGTTTTTGAAAAGCAGTAGTTTTTGACATTGAGATGGAAGAAAATTCTTCTACATTTACGAGACAAAATCTCGGGATCAAATTAAACAACACACATAATTAAACCGAATTATATATACAAAAATGTACAAATTAACGCAATATTATTGTGCAAGAACAAATCACAACATCACTAAAAGTCGCCATTTTGACATTTAATGAGTTTGTTTTATTTAAATACTAGGGAAAAAAAAATTGTAATAGAAACAAGCAAGTATTTACAGATAGTGCAGCTGGCATACAAGCTATTCTAGTGACTTTATTAGCTTGGTGTTGGTACCAGTGAGACGAACATCTCTGTTCAGGAATATACAGTAGCGTCAGAAAAATTTGTAACGCACGAATAACGTTTAAACAAATTTTTCCAACTGAATAAATAAAAAACAAAATCAATAATAATAATAAAACTGTTCTGAAAACGTCGCTAAAATAATTCATAGAAAAGTTTTTTTTTTGATTATAATCTTCTGTCCTGTGCGTGACTAGATATATGGGAAAAAAAAATCGATTGGAATGTGCTTTTTATTAAAAATTTTTGTCACTCCAAACGTTGCTACATTTTCAGAACAGTCTCAATAAATATATTAAAAAATAATAAACTACCATATTATAACAAGTACCTGCTTAAAGCATAAATAATATAAATAACAATAATACAATACATTTTGTCATGAAATTTAAGTTAATACAATTCGCAACGTATTTTAATATATAAAGTTGCGTCGATAAATAATCGGTTATTTCTTCTCTCTTAATATTAAAAAAACATAAAAAAATAGGGAGCAACAACAATAGTGCCTAAGACATTGCAAGAAAAAATCGCTTGTAGCCCTTGCAGGACTGTATACAGAAAAATTTTTAGTTACCGTTTGTGTTACGATGTGCCGCTATTATCGCATTTTTATTATTCGAATCTGTTCCATATATTTTACCAGCTTTCTTCGCCATCGATCCTAATAACTCCTGAGATAACTTATGAGCCGATTTCAGTGACGTAAGCCATTCTTTTAGGCCTATTTCGTCCTGAAATTTAAAAAAAATACATGTAAAAATACTAAGTTGGTAACGTTTTTTAGTTAGAAGTTGGCAATACGCAAAATGTTACGTCATTTGTCATGGCGACTAACGCAAGCGCAACACATCTAGTTCAAGTCTCATTTCTACGGGATTTTTCGAAAATTACAAATTTTCTTAGTTTAATCCAAAAATTAACATCCAAAAGTAAGCTTAGGGGAAACTTTGAAGGTTAGTTCAGTTATTATCTATGTTTTTTATACTAAAATTGCTAAAATATTTAATTAATTTGAAAATGTTATTTTGACATAACCTCACTTTCTGTCCAAAGTTTGTTTTCAATATAAAGTACATAACGAAGTATTCTCGACACGTTTTTTGTATTAAATATAAACAATTTAATGTCAAATTACCAAATTTTGGAGTTTACAACAACCTTTATGTCATAATTTCCAAAAAAAACACGTATTGAAAAAAGTGTGGTTATGTTGTTTTTATTTTCCATTGATTTCTTGCTAATTTAACAACAATAAACACTTTATTAATCCTTAAAGTTTCCCTTAATAAGCATTTAGATGTTATTTTTGCATTAAATTGTCGAAAATTGTGATTTGTTGAAAATCCGGAAATATCAGGTGTTCATTTAAATTTGGTGACAGTGACGTAGTTACAGTTTCCTGTTTTGAATCAAGGTGAGTTCATAGTTGTATAATTAAGAAAAAAGAACAAAAAACTTAATTTTTTGTTTATACATTGGCAATGCAAAACTGTCATTATGCAATATTTTTTTGTTTGCCAACTGAATCACTATTTGTTGAAAGGTTAGAAAGCCAATTTTGTTAATAGATCTGTTTTTCGACATAAATATTTCTTACGTCACTTTTCAATTTATTCGCATTCGAAACAGTTTGATTTATTGCAATAAAATTTAATTGGCTTTAATTCAAATTATAAAAGTAGCGTCTTAAGTTTAAAACGATGACAGAAAATGTCAAATAGGCAACTAAAATGCCAGTGATACCATCTGATTAATTACAGTGAAACAAGATTCGCCAAAATGTCATTTAATTAAAAATGTGTCTCAGATTAAAGATTGATTTTTATGTTGGTAACATCAAAATTTGCCAACCGAACAGTTACAACAGTGTAAATCCCCAACGAAGCGTTTAAAAGAAAATAAATAAGAGTGTGCTAAACACGCTAAAAATGTTTCCCTTTGTTCTTTTATTGGCTTAAAAAAAATATTATTTTTTAATTAGTTAACGATACAAACAGTGAAAAGATAAATCGAGTATTTCGCTCCTAATTAAATTCCAGGAAAAACATTCCTAATTGTATGTAAACATACAGAAATACGAAATTCTATCGGTAATACTGTTGAAATGTTATCAAAGGTCGTGATCTGTTATTTGGAAATTTCATTCATGCCTGACCCATTCACAACAATACCTTAATTTTGCGGTTATAATAATATTAATTTAGTCCTGAAATTCCAGACGAACAAGAGGTTATACTACAAGGAAACAATAGTTGTTAAAACACATTCTGTGTTTTTTGTCGTTATTCAGAGAATGTATCGAATTCAAAGCTCATTGGGGCTGTGTCACAGAGTCTTGAACACTTACCGGATTCGTAAGAACAATCTTCCCATCTCGCATCCTAACAACAATACAATTTTCATTTTTCACTTGTACCAATTCAGGACTAACTTCTTCAACTTGATCCATAAAAACCATTTCTGGTTTAGCCGAATCCGGATGTAATTCTAACCGATTTGGATATAATTTCGCATATCTCATTTGCCAACTTGACATCCATGGTCCACCTAATTTTTTAATATATCCATGTAAAATACAATCAGATTCTTTTTCATCCAAATCAAAAAGTTTCTTTTGTTTTGCTTTTTTCTTATTTTCAGCACGATCTGCTTCGTAATTAATTGTATCAAAAACAGTTTCGGCTACTTCATTTTGCCATCGTTCAGAAATTACAAGAGGAAAATTTTTATATAATTCTTGATCAGCATCAGTTAATTTTATTCCTTTAGTATCTTCTTCATCAAATGAACCAATATCAAAAGCATCAGCAGCATTAACTTCACCACGTGGAGGAATTAAAGGTGGTGTATATTTCTGCAAGTAGACTTGTTGCCAATCAATACCAGCAAAAAATGGATGTTCTTTCACTTCATCGGCACTAAAATTGAAGTTATTTAACATTTGATTTGTTGCCAACTTTAGAAAAACTAAAAGTACTAGATTTAGGGAGATATTTACCCGTTTCCTTTACATCCCAGTCTTTTATCAACATCTCTCTGTAGTAAACCTTCTAGTAACGATTTTAATTCTTTACTAAATGAATCGGGAAGTTCGACGTTCTGTCAAAAAAAAAAGTTGAGTTGTGTTAAAAATAACGAGAAATTTTTTTTTGTAAGTTGTCGATACTGATGTTGAGTTAATGCAAGAGGCTGTAAAGTGCTAAAGTCTTCAGAAAGATATATCGTGTTTAAGACTTAATCCGGTTTATTTGTAGACCCCACTAAACCGATTTAGGAAAAAATCAAAGCCGTAAAAGGTTGTAAACACGAAATATCTTTATAAAAAAGCTTGTAGATCAGTAAACAAGCATTTACGAAGTCAAGAAGACATAAATTACGAAAAAAAAAAAAAGATATATACCATTGTTAACGTCATTCTGTCAATTTCATGCTTGTCTTTGGTTTTATGTTGACGAAACGGTGAATGTCCTTTTAATAATTTATATAACATACATCCAAAACTAAACCAATCAGCACTAGAATCATATGCTGTTCCTTTTGACAGCACTTCTGGTGCCATATAACCGTGAGTTCCTCTAAATAATATATTATAAGAATGTTATTTGGTTTTAAAAAATTTTTTTTTTATAACTTACACACTGGCATGGGGTTTCTTTTTTGAAAAATCACAGGCTAAACCTAAATCTGATATTCGAACATGACCATGTTCGTCTAATAGAATATTTGCAGGTTTTAAATCTCTATATACAATATATCTCCTATGCATATGTTCCAAACCTACAAAAAAAATTTTTTTGGGTCACGTTCGGAGCGAATAAGAGCGATAGAGATACACAAAAAAATTAAAAAAATGTGTATCCAACAAAAAAATGACTTTAGTTTTTCAATTTTATTTAATTTCATTATAAAAAATCTAGTTCAAGTCTCTTTTTTATTTTTTTAAATAAAAATGAATATTTCATAAAGAGAGTAAACTTACCTAATATCACTTCGGCCGCA
Organism: Tribolium confusum; assembly: GCA_029207805.1. Lineage (NCBI taxonomy): Eukaryota > Metazoa > Arthropoda > Insecta > Coleoptera > Tenebrionidae > Tribolium > Tribolium confusum. Next base: position 1,095,163 of record JALGAY010000007.1, on the reverse strand, counting down.
TAAAATTTCATTTCAGACTCGTTGAAGACGCCATGTTGGCTCAAATGATAATGCAAATCGCCACCGTTCATCAAATCTAATATAAAACAGAGCTTATCTGGCGTGTGAAAAGCATACGTCATACAAACTATAAAAGGACAATCCTGTCCTGTACTAACAAGAGACAACATAATACGTTCATTTAACGCTAATGTTTCTCCTTGTTTCATTTTAATTCTTTTCTTATCTAAACATTTCATTGCATACATTTTTCCCGTATCAGCTTTTCGACAACCATAAACTTCACCAAAACCACCTCGTCCTATTATTCGGTGTACACTAAAGTCGTTCATAGTCAACTAAAAAAAATTTTATTTACAACTGAAAAATTATCGTATTAGACTCGAAATTGTGAGAGAGATAAATTGTGACATTTATTATAGGGTAGTTCTTTAAAAACAGCTATCATAATTCATGCGTACATCGAGTTTGACTTCGGGGAAAAAAAAGTATTACACACATTTATGAGGTTTATTTATGAGAGAGGGACAAAAATACCAAACAACGAGATGCGGATTTGAATAATAATACAAAAGAATTTCACTAGCTGCAAACTCATTCAATTTAAGAACGGATTATTCTATTAATAAGACGACTTTTCAACTTAGAGAATCAATAAAATCTGGCTTTGACCACAAATTAAATTAATGTGATTTTAGAAGAGTTATCAATTTGGCGCAATGATATAAAATGAGCAATGAAATGAAGATTTTCTTGAAACCACGTATTTATATCAACATTCCAATGGTCTACAAGAATTTTTCTCATTATTTAACATTATTAAATTTGTTATTTTGTTCAGAAATAGTATAAACGTGTTATTATGTCTTTTTTTTTGACTGCTTTTCAAAAAAATACGTCTCTGTTGTCCTCTTATACCAAAAAACTGTTTTGTTGTTCTCTTCTGTCAAAAATGCCAGTTTTGTTGCCCTCTCATGTCAGAATGTGCTTATATGAAAACTTGTATCTTTAACAGATTAAAAACAGAATTATACTCCATTTTTTAATTTAATACCTTTGTTTGACTAGGTATTTTGACTAATACAGAATTTCCAGAAATAATTCGATTGAATTTCGTGATTTATTAGCTAATTAGTTAGTTGACTTGATATGACATTTCATATTTTACCAACCTTGTAAAACAAAACAACACTAGAAAAATTAATTTAAATGATTTAAATAGCAAGTTTAGTACTATTTCTAGTGAATTCTCATGTCAAAGTACTTTCTGCTAAATATTCTTGCTACAAATATTTTCGGAGATAATTCTATTGAATTTCGTCGTCATTAGCTATTACAACAGTTGGTAATACTTGATTTAACATGTCGTATGTTACCAACCTTGTAAAATGAATAAACTCTAGAGAAATGAATGTAAATGTTGGAAAAATGTTAAATAAAATAGCAAACTTAGTACTACTCTAGGGAATTCTCATGTTAAAGCTCTTTCTACTAAGTATTCTTGCTACAAATAGATTTGTTAGACTAATACAGAATTTCCAGAAATAATTCTATTGAATTTCGTCTTTTACTAGCAAATTATTACAGTTGGTTGACTTGATTTGACATTTCATACAGTACCAACCTTATAAAACGAAAAAACCCTAGAGAAATGAATTTAGATGTTGGATAAATGGGAAATAAAATAACAAACGTAGTACTATTCCAATGAATTCACAAGTCAAAGCGCTTTCTGCTAAATATTCTTGCTACAAAGAAATTTGTTAGACTAATACAGAATTTCCAGAAATAATTCTATTGAATTTCGTCATCTACTACCTAATTACAACAGTTGGTACTACTTAATTTGACACTTCGTATGTTACCAACTTTGTAAAACGTAACAACTCTAGAGAAACGAATTTAAATGTTGGAAAAATGTAAAATAAAATAGCAAACTTAGTACTATTCTCGTGAATTCTCATGTCAAAGTCCTCTCTGCTAAATCTTCTTGCTATTAGCTTCAAATAAATATATTGGAGTAAAACAGAATTTCCAGAAAAAAAAAATCGACTGAATTTCATCGTCTTTACTAGCTAATTATATACAATTACATTAAATTACATTAAATTACATTAAATACAGTTGGTAGTCCTTAATTTGACATTTCATACGCTACCAACTTTGTAAAACTACACAAAACCCTAGAGAAATAAATTTAAATGTTGGAAAAATGTGTAATAAATAAACTCAGAATTGAAAATCAGGTCACGTGTCATTTTTGACACCGTCAATGTGAATAAATAAAGTCGCGAGTCACTTTTGTAAATAATGAAGCGATGATTTCCACTTTGTAGATCAATTTCGTGAGTAGCAAAAATGATTGTATAACAGTTTTTTTTTGATGCGGAAAGAATACTGATAGCTAGATTATCCTTAATATCTATGTGATCAATACAGAGGAGACCAGTTTGAATTTTTATTAGACGTAGAGAATTGAAATATCAAAAAAAAATATGGAAATTTTGATTTTTTATCAATTGACTATTGTTTTGAATATTTGACAGTTTTGTGGTGTTTTCTACCTACAAAACACACCGTCACATTTATCATTTTTTCTCGTATAGTACGTATTTATGTAAATTGATTTTTATTTAAGAATCTCTTTTACATAATACAGTTATTTAGGGGTCGGTCAAGGGGGGTAAAAAAAATCAATTTAATTACTCGCGCCATTGCAGACGAAATAAAATCCTTTAACCCTTTTTTAAATAAATATTCATAGATGCTACCTCTAAAAATATTTCATGTTGTAAACAAAACTCGAAACGTTTGAAATATTATAAATAAAACAAATATTTACAAGTGATATCGATCCACACTTGAAGGACACATTTCGAGTTTTTTTCTTTTCTTTTAAGGACAAAACTCCTAAAGTACGATCTTTCCGCTGACGGTAGCTTAGTGGTTAACCCCAATAACAAAATAATGAATAAAAATGACCGTCTTACATTCGATGAAAAAGAAACAGTGTGAAACAAGGCCATTGCGATAATAAGTGACTTATTGCAGTAATACACGAATTAGTTTTGGCGCGGAAAAATATTTATTTCTAGTGTTGGTAATGGTTGGTAGAGAGTTGTCATGGATACGGAGTCAATAAATTTCATGTTGGTACAATTGAACCGTCTGTGGACATTATAACCTAACTTTTGCTTTCGTACACGTGGTATCCCGGGACTTACTCATTTCTAATTGGTTAATTTTCGAAATCAACCAATTATAAACTATTATAAATTAACTATTATACAATATTTCAAATTTTTAACTCTTAGTTGTTTTTCTTCAGTAAAAAAAGTTAGCTTAATTCTTGATTGCGTGATTGGCCTGTTCCAATGCCATTACTAATAATCAAAAAATAATTTTTTATTTGTTTAATTAAATTTTGCAATTTGTTTTTTTTTCGTATATAAAAGTCGTAAACAGACTATTATCTAATAAAATTTTATTTTTCTGGGAGAGATATATTCATAAAATGAGAGAATATTTACATAAGGGTGTTCAGTGAAATGTAAAATACTCATAAAAGTTTAGTTACAAATATAAGGGCAATTCATTAATATAGAGAAATTATCTAGACAAAATGAAGTAGAGACTCTAATTATTATTTTTTCTAAAATTAGTTGTGTGTAACTAATGCTAATAATTCTATATTTTTTGGAAAAAAAAAACGAGAAAACCGGGCAAATATCAATAGAAAATAACCAATAAAGAGAACTCGGAATTAGTAAGAGTTACCTGTGATTGTGTGGTTATTGACATTGAAAATTATTGTATTTATGTTTGAATAAATTTATTAAACACTGAAGAGAGTCTCACTTATAGAACTCACCAGAATAACAGCTAAATCAGCTGTGAATTAATTATAATGCAATTCGTAGAAGAAATTTTTCAAATTTAACCTTCTACAAATGCCAAAATACAGTAAAACTGTTTAAAAATTGTTGTTACGTTGGTAAAAAAATGACCTGAAAGTAATACGCAATTTTTCCTGAAAGTACGTGATGAAAGAGACATTTTAACGCCGGTTAAGAGACTTGCAGTGTCAGCATACAGATGTTTTTCCACCATTTAACATTACTATAGGTTTTTTTAAAGAACTACACTTTAAAACAATGAACACATGAAGACAGAGAGCCTATCTTTTTTTTTGGTCGTGCTAGCAGTTGGCAATGTATTAAAAACGCCTTGAAGATAGACAACCAGGTATACACATATGTTCCTACCAAAGAAAATATATAAATTTAATTTTAAAATGTTATTTTGTTTCTGCAATCAGTGTTTAAATTTCGTGCAGTAAGCGAGTCATTGTAGAGCTTGCTGTCAAATATTCAAGCTACCACAGGTTGAAAGTTGCATATTTTCTGTTAAATAGAGACAGAAGTAAAGATAATACAGAAGAAAATTGTTTCTACAATGCTTTATCATCATGTTTATTAGTGAATCTTTTGGAGTGCGGACGGGATAACTGAGATGGGAAGCAATAAGTAGATACTATTCGAACCCATTTCTTATCTTGAGAGTTCTTCCTAGAAATCTAGTGGATAAGGTGACAGTACACAGGATACATAATTCGTGCTATTTCAACCAATTCTCGTGTCAAAGCGTTCTCTACTAAATATTCTCGCTACTACAGTTTGTTAGCGTAACAGTACATTCCTTAATAATTCGAACTTTTCCACTACTACTTTTATTAAAAAATATTTTAGAGAGACTGAATTGAAATAAGAAAGGGAAACAATAAATACAGCTTGGTAGTACCCCAACAAGTCTTACATACAGTCATAAGACGAAAAATGACAGGCATAACATTGTTACAGTAAAAACGAACTTTGGTGTAAAGAGAGGTAAGAGATTTCAACGAACTCTCATATTAAGGCGTTCTCTACCAAATATTCTCGCTACTACAGTTTAGAATCGTTGTAGTAAAGAAAAACCTGAATGCTAGGGTAACAGTAGATGCTAGATTCTTTAATAACTCGGGGTTTTCCACTACTACTTTTCTTAAAAAAAAATGTTTTGGAGAGAGTGAATTGAAATAAAAAAAAAAATAGTTATCACAGCTTTGGTAGAATCTGAACGAATTTTAGGTATAGTTGCAAGGAGATGTGACTGTAACTTTGGTGTGTAAATATAAAGATAAAGACAATAATCATTGCTGCTGTTTTAATAAATTATTTCTCGTGTCAAAGCTTTCTTTACTAAATGTTTCTGCTACCATTTTTTTTGCAGATTTTGACTAATTAATTAATAAAGACGGTTTAGAAAGGTGTTATTTGGTCCGTCTTTGAAAAGAAACAATTTCAGTGTGATAACAATTTCGAAAAAAAAAAAAATTTCCCGATAATTACTGTTAAAGCACTCATATATTATTCTAGTGTAGTAATGGTATTAACCAGAACTCTGAGAGCAAATACAATCAACCTGATTGGTTAGAATAAACACGCGTTTATTAATTATTTAAATAGTTAATTAGATTTCATAAAAAAACCCGAATTAGATTAACAATTTCTACGAAGCGGCAAATTGAATATTTATAAAGTTCCAGTAATTTAAAATTCCCAACACGCATATTTTTTACCATAATTTTTGCAAAAATTGAAATTGTTATGTCATCAAATCAATGAAACTAAAGGTTAAATAAATTAAAAACAATTGTTAAACAAATAAAATTTATCTCTTTCACATTTTTTTTTTGTAGCCTACTTCGATCACTCACCTGTATATTTAATTCTAAATTTTTCCATTGACAAAACCTCGTATATTTTTCACTGGAATAAAGAGAGAAAATGTTGCTTTTTAGCATGTTATAATAGTAAAAAATAAATAAAAAAATAACCGTTCGATATCTAGTAAAAGCTCTAGTGGGATCTCTTAAATAGATATTTATCCACTCGCTAAATCTAATTTTGGTGTGGAAAATGACGAAATAAATTGCACGATTAATATCGAATTACACAAGTGAACAGAAATCGAACGGAGAGAAAAAAATAATAAAAAAATAAATTTAACGTTACCTATCTCACCTTTCTAAAAATTTCTTGAACGGTTCGTCCCTTAAATGGTTATAAATTTCTTCTATGTAAGGCTGGAATAGAAGAAACGACTTTATAAATTTTTTTTAAGGTTTATTTCCTAAACAACAACATGAATGAAACAAAAATAGTAAAATATCTCTAAAAATTCGGGTTATTTAAATCTGGAGTATTAAGTAGTGAAGAAGGATCGTATAGCTTAATTCTATTATGATTGAAATATCAAAAATTTTCTGTCAAATTTACGACTGTCATAAAGCCATAACCAATATCTTTGTTGATCTTACCTCAAACAGTGTAGGGGGCACATCATTCTTCATAAGGTGTTTCTGTACGTGCTGAAGGCACTCCTTGGAATAGTCCTGTAAGAAGTAAAATTTGCAACCTAATCGATATTTGAAACGTCCTTCGCCCTAAGCTTTTTTTCTTTCCCCTTTCCCCATTTTCTAAAAAGACACAAAAAGATTGCTTACGTGAGACCGTGCCAGGAGCTCCTTCATGATGAAGTTGTCGTAAATGTCTCTCGCTTGTTTCATTCTTTCTTCGGCAGTTTCTAGCTTTTCGTATGCTTTTATCTGAAAAAAAAACAAGGAGAAAACAATTCGGTGTTATAATCGGATCAACTCTCTACCATAATATATACAAAACATAAATACTGTTAAGATAAAGATAAAGTTTCAAGTGCTTTAAATGAATTTATCACAATGTGAAATAAGAGAACGACAAGGATATGAAGCAGGAGGATTTTAGATTGAAACGAAATTTGCATTACAGCTTCCGCCCTACAAAAAAAATAATTCTTTTTTTATATACAGAGCGGGAAAAGGCGATTTCAAAGAGAGAAAAAACGATGAAATAGAAATGAAAATTAAGAGAATAAACAAATAACCTAATTATACAAATATATCTCATGATATCATAAATAATTTTAAAAATTATCAGTAGTTTTCAAACAAAATATCTACATTATACAGTATGTCCCTAAATCGACTTAAAAAGAGTTACTTACGTACTGTATATTTCAATTAAAAATCTACATTTAAGATTGTTTTTCTCAAATAAATAAAGCATTGCCTCTGACACATCTTATCTAGATTCTTGTTTACTTTTTCACCCTGAAATGGCACTACAATCCCGCCATCCAATTTGTTCTAACCACAATCTACATTTCGTAAACCTTGACCCGGAAAAATCATTTTGCATACGCTGCAGAAAAATTAATTAACGAAGTCTGAGTTTCATGCTTTTCACATACTTTTCCCTCAATCTGTGACAGGTTTAATCGAGTCGTACACAGATGACGCGACGACGACGACGACGACGCTTCAAGACAATCGAATTATCGAAAAAGACGCCAAGGAAATGACGAACATTTAGACGTAGAGAAAGGAGGAGAAATTTGACAGGTCTTCGATTTTTTTACGCAATTTATTCTCAACTTTATTTGTTTCTTTATGATTCTTCCTTATTCTTTTATGCTATAATTCCGTTTATTATGGTTAACACTTAAAAAGAGTTTTTGGGGCAATGTTCGCGTTACTACAAGGACGAAATGTCCGAGATGAAAAATTGTTTTAAGGATCTACACATAAATTTATTTTTATACGTTTATAATTGTTTATAACAATTATTATTATTCCTTATTTTATTTTGTTGTTTCGTGAAAGTTACAACTTGATAACCCAAACGCGTTTATTGATGGAAAGTCTTAAAGAAAAAGAAGAGGAAAAACGACTCTACAAAGAAGAAATGAAAAAACGAAGATTTCAGGACGATGAGAAACCTGAGAAAATTGTAGAAGATCTCGGAAAACTATTTTTAGAAGAAAAATAAAAGCAAAACAGCGAAAGAAAAAGTAAAAACGTGATAAATAGCGCTTTAGAAAAGAAAATTTTTTTTTTGGAAGAACAACAAAAGAAGATTCTAAAAATGCAATAAATAATTCTGGGAGAACAAAAGGAGCTTTTGGAAGAGATTAAAAACGGTGTTTGAAAGAAAAGAATATGAAAGACGACAATTAAAAGAAAAAGAAGAATTTGAGAAACAACAATTTGCAAAAAAAGGCTAAAAAATTTCTAGAAGAACTAAAGAAAATTCTAAAGGAACTTGAGAAATAACGATTGAAACGGAAAGAAGAACGAAAGAAGATGCTGGAAGAGATAGAGAAGAGAGTAAGGGAAATACAAAAAAATATGAAAAATTACAACTGGAAATAAAGAAAAAGCAAAGAAACTTTTACAATATTTTAGAAAACGACCACTAGAAAAATAGAAGAATATTGTCTAGAAATTTGATATATTCAAAGATGCTTTTCTGAGATGAAATAGAAATTCGAGAAGATTGCAGAAGTTCAAAAAAGTTTGGAAAATATTGGAAAACTACTTTTAGAAAAAGGATTCTAAAAATTCTGGACGAACAAAAAAAGGGTTTGGAACAGATTAAAAACAGTGTTTAGAAGAAAACAATATGAAAGACGACAATTAAAAGAAAAAGAAGAATTTGAGAAACGACAATTTGAAGAAAAGGAAGAGCTAAAGAAGGTTCTGGGAGAAGAAAAAGACGATTCTACAGGAGCCTGAAAAACAACGATTTAAAAGGAAAATATAACAAGAAAAGAACATGCTGGAAGAGAAAACGAGAAGTATAAAGAAAATAAAAGAAAAAATGAAAAACTACTACTGTAAATAACCGAAAAGTCAAAGAAACTGTATTTTTTTAAAAATTCAAGATATAATTCTGGAAGAACAAAAAAGATTTTAAAAGAGCTTGATAAACGACGGATAGAAAAGCAAAAAAAAATTCTGGAAGAACAAAAGAAGGTTTTGAAACATTAAAAACGGTGTTTGGAAGAAAAGAATATGAGATACGATAATAAAAGAAAAAGAAGAGCTAAAGAAGTTGCTAGAAGGATAAAAGGCGATTCTACAGGAGCCTGAAAAGCAACGATTTAAAAGAAAAGAGAACAAGAAAAAAAAATATCGAAAAAAGATGTTGGAAGAGAAAACGAAGAAGATAAGGGAAATACAAGAAAAAAATGGCAAACTACTACTGTAAATAACCAAAAAGGTAAAAGACATTTGAAGAAAATTTGAAAAAAAAAATAGAAAAACGAAAACTCCAAGACGATAAAAAACGTAATAAAATTGTGGAAGATTTCCGAAAACTACATTTAGAAGAAAAAGAAGATTCTAAAAATTTAAGAAATAATACTGGAAGAACAAAAAAAGATTTAGAAAACAACGGTTAGAAGAGCAAAAGAAAATTCTGGAAATGCAAGAAACAATTCTGGAAGAACAAAAGAAGGTTTTGAAACATTAAAAACGGTGTTTGGAAGAAAAGAATATTGGATACGATAATAAAAGAAAAAGAGGAATTTGGGAAACGACAATTTGAAGATAAAGAAGAGCTAAAGAAGAGCTAAAGAGCTAGAAGGATAAAAGGTGATTCTACAAAAGCATGAAAAGCGACGATTTAAAAGGAAAAGAGAACAAGAAAAAAATGCTGGAAGAGAAAATAAAGAGTAGAAGAGAAATAAAAACAAAATGAAACTACTTACTACCACTGTAACAAACCAAAAAGCTAAAGAAACTGTGTTTTTTGAAAATTCAAGAAATAATTCTGGAAGAACAAAAAAAAGGTTTTACAACAGATTAAAAACGGTGTTTGGAATAAAAGAAAAAGAAGAATTTGAGAAACGACAATCTGAAGAAAAAGAAGAGCTAAAGACGTTGCTATAAGGATAAAAGGCGATTCTACAGGAGCCTGAAAAGCAACGATTTAAAAGGAAAAGAGAACAATAAAAAACAGATCGAAAGAAGATGCTGGAAGAGAAAACGAAGAATATAAGGGAAATACAAGAAAAAAATGACAAACTACTACTGTAAATACCCGAAAAGGTAAAGGACATTTGAAGAAGAAATGGAAAAACAAAGACTCCAAGACGAAAAGAAACGTAAAAAAATTCTGGAAGATTTTGGAAAACTACTTTTAGAAGAAAAAGAAGAACAAAAGAAGGTTTTGCAACAGATTAAAAACGGTGTTTGAAAGGAAAAAAAAAGAAGAATTTGAGAAACGACAATTTGAAGGAAAAGAAGAGCTAAAGAGGTTTCTAGAAGGTTAAAAGACGATTCCACAGGAGTATGAAAAGGAACGATTTAAAAGGAAAAGAGAACAAGAAGAAGAAGATGCTGGAAGAGAAAATGAAGAGTATAAGGAAAGTAAAAGAAAAAAAATTAAAAACTACGACAGTGAATAACCGAAAAGCTAAAGAAACTGTGTGAACATTGAGCTCGATTAAAATTAAGTTAAAAGTAATTATGTCAAATTTGAAATTTTGCTCCTCTCATTTTGGCGCCTTTATCAGCCATTTTGCTAATTGAATTGAAAAATTATCAGACTTTGCTACTTTCTACTAATAGCTTTTTATCCTTAGTCACGTGACTTCCATCTATATAAATTTCTCTTGCTTTCAGTTCGTTCTAATTGAAATTTTTCAGACGAACTAACATTTATGTAGTGGAATATAAATTTTAGACAGTTGCCAACTTAGAAAAACTTTCGATGAGAATTTCTCAATGTTATATTTATGTAGAAAAAAAATGTACTATTCACGTCCAATTTCAAATATTAAAACTTCGCATTGAATTCACATTTTCGTATATCGAAATATTGTAAAATTTTTACAACTCAGTGAACAAGTTGTTGGTGCATTTCTGCCAATACAATAAAAAGTAATCGTTATTTTTAAAGGACTATTCACTAAAATCCAGCTTAAAAGTCTATAATGAACATTGAAGTGAGTCTCGAGAGAGAGAGAAAAAGCACCCGGCGCATCCACCAAAAAGCTCTTTCACTTACAAATGAGCTTGCTTTTAAATTCAAATACATCGCGAATAAATTCAATTTATTCATAAAATAATTAATTAGCTTTATTGGCTGAGGAGTGGCAAGAATTTCCGAGAAAAGCCGATAATTTGTGGTTTTTACATCCGGAATATAATTACAACTTAACTTTTCGGATAACTAACTAGCAAACTTTCACAAATAAACTAACCGCATGTGTACTTCAACAGAAACTAAGATTAAATTTGCATTCTCAGGAATATTTACAACGCGAATTTGAAACTGGTTATAGGAAAAGCCGGTGAGAAATTTATAGTCAATCGATGTTGCGCGACTTCTATAAACTTTCAACAGACAATTATTCAAATTTCTGTTTAATTTTTCGATTTTCTTTACCTCTCTTTAACACAATTATTGTATTGTGTTATTCAGTTCTAGTAACTGAAGAAGTATCTAAAATTCATGTGAAAATGCTGCGTAAACGGTTAAAACTACAATAAAATGTTAAAGAAAAATTAAATTTTGTATAATACAGTCACTGTACTAATTGTACCAGAAAAAACTGATTGATAATTAGTGTTCGCATAAAATCTTGTATGAATAAGACATAAAACAAAGTTTGGAAGTTAATAAAACCAAAACACCTTTAGTTGAGGGATTCGGAAGTAACCAACAATCATAAAATTTAATAATACCCGTCTTTGTTTATGTCTGAATGTTTAATTTATGGCGAGTTTATAGCAGTAGGTAAGCGGTTTATAACCACTTTCCTTCAGAATTAAGTACTCCAGTTATAACTTTATAGTCTTAAGTTTTTTTTTTAAATTATTTATAAAATATTTTTAGTTTAATTTAAAAGAGAAAAAAAACTTGTAATTGGTTTGTAATTATTTCAAGACAATCTATTCAGTTAGTAATAAAATTCGTTTTTATAACATTGCGTGGTTGTGTAAGACTAAAACAGTTTATTTTTACTCGTCAATACAGGTTATTCGACAATCTACATGAATTCAATACGCACTAAATCAGGCCAGTTTTTATGGCTACTACAAATTTTAAACCAAACTAACCTCCTCGGAAACTCGTGTAATATACGAGGTCGAACATTATCTAACTAAAATACGATTTTCAACTATCCCAACGGTGTAGAGAGAGAAAATTATCCAGCTAAAATACAACGAGAAGCACACTAGGGATTACATAAGACAGTTTTACTAGTATAGAACACGTTCATATTATCATCAATAAAATCCTATTTGAGACTTGATTCTCTATTCTTAAGAATTAGCCTCTAAGGATCTATCCAAATAACGATTTTATCCTATCCTTTGATCCAATTACGATAACGAAACGTTCCATGCCCTTGTTTGTCGATTTTAAATTGTATTTTAGGTCAGATTTCAAATCAGTTGCAATTCTTAAAACACTGCATTATCAACAAAATTCTAGACAAAACATCAAACTCTATTTGATAGCTTTCACTCAGCTATTTTCAAAACGAAAATAGAAGCTTTAATAGCTTATTTAGGAGCTTAATAGCTCCATTTTGTTTTGTTTTTTGAGGTTGGTAGCACACAAAACGATAAATAAAGACCCAAATAACCGATTTTTCAAACAAATAAAGTCTAAATTCATTCGTCGAAAAAACAAAAAGTGGTATTCGACAAAAAGGATCGGATAAAACCTTCTTAAACTGTGTCTCTTCTAGACAAAACATTAAAATCTATTTAATGGCTTTCACTGTGCTATTTTTAATAGAAGTTTTAATAGCTCATTTAAGAGCTTAATAGCTCAGTCTTGGTTTTTTTGAGGTTGGTAGCACACAAAACGATAAATAAATTCACAAAAACCCGATTTTTTAAACAAATAAAATCTAGATTCATTCGTCAAAAACACAAAAAGTGGTATTCTGCAAGAAGGATCAGATAAAACCTTCCTAAACTGTGTCTCTTCTAGACAAAACATCAAAATCTATTTAATAGTTTTCACTCGAAACGAAAATAAGAGTTCTAATAGCTCATTTAAGAGCTTAATAGTTCAGTTTTGAGTTTTTTAAAGTTGGTAGCATACAAAACGACAAATAAATTCACAAATACCCCATTTTTCAAACAAATAAAGTCTAGATTTTACTGAGCAATTTTTAAAACGAAAACAGGAGTTTTGATAGCTCATCCAAGAGCTTAGTAGCTCACTTTTGGTTTTTTTGAGGTTGGTAACACAGAAAACGACAAATAAATTCACAAAAACCCGATTTTTTAAACAAATAAAGTCTAGATTCATTCGTTGAAAACACAAAAAGTGGTAGTCTGCAAGAAGGATCGGATAAAACCTTCCTAAACTGTGCATCTTCTAGACAAAACATCAAAATCTATTTAACAGTTTTCACTCGAAACGAAAATAAGAGTTCTAATTAAGCTCATTTAAGAGCTTAATAGCTCAGTTTTGAGTTTTTTGAGGTTGGTAGCACACAAAACGACAAATAAATTCACAAATACCCCATTTTTCAAACAAATAAAGTCTAGATTTTACTGAGCAATTTTTAAAACAAAAATAGGAGTTCTAATAGATCATTTAAGAGCTTAATAGCTCAGTTTTGGTTTTTTTGAGGTTGGTAGCACACAAAACGATAAATAAATTCACAAAACCCGATTTTTTAAACAAATAAAGTCTAGATTCATTCGTTAAAAACACAAAAAGTGGTAGTCTGCAAGAAGGATCGGATAAAACCTTCCTAAACTACACCCACAAACAAAACACATATTTTCACTGTTTAAATTAAAAGTAGAGACGTGGTAGCGTAAATAATCGACAGAGCAACGTCTTTATTTCATCACGAATATTAAAAAGAGTTATTTGTTGCAAAAGAATTGTGTTTAGATGTTAATTTGCGTTTGTTTTATAACAAAATATCTCTCTTGAATATTTATTTTCTGGTATCTGATCTAGGCCCCTTTTAGGCATTAAGAGTAGATTTCAAATATCTTCCTAAATGTCGTATTTCCAACTCAGATTTCACAGATGATGGCATATAACAACAGAATCGATTTTCTTACGTTTTCTCTCTCTCTCTAAATTTTTTTTTTAATATCTGCGCTAAAAATCCCATCTTAAATCCTATAAATCAACAACTAGAATTTTCCTCGCTTTATAAAGCGTCAAAAATCCTCCCATATATCTTGGAATTGTCGCCTTATGATAATCCTAAATCCACTTTAATCCTTGTTACTGCCAAAAACACAGGACTAATCCAGGTCTTTTACTATACATACTACCAACTTCCTATTAAAAACATAATACGAGAAAAATAAACAAGTAGAACGCGTTAATAGAAACTGAAATATTTAGTAGTTTTTAACGGTATACAAACGCACAGGTCAACGTTTTAATTCCAGGAACGTTTAATAATAGAGAGGGAAGGTTTGCACCCAGCTTGGATATCTGAGTTAATTATTCAAAACGTAGCGGTTTTATGTATACCGAAAATGGAAAATCAACGACATTTCGATTCGATGAATAAGAATAATTAAATGGAAAAAGACTTTAGTAATGATATGTCAACAGAGAGAAGTCGGTGAGTAAATAAATGAGCGGAAAAGATAAAATTTCGACTTAATACTTGTCTGTCTATTTAATACTGAAATTTTCTTCTTTATTTACACTCCGCCATTTTGATTTTTTCAATTTTGATCAAAAAATCGTGATCAATCACCTTACTGTATAGTTTTATGTTATATGTTTAATATTAGGTAGGTCTTTTAGTGAGACTCTTAGCTTCAACGATAATTATATTTATTGTGGAATCTTTTAATTATTTTACTAATAGCAATAATAATAAATTTGTAGACTAATAAAATAGCATTTTTATTTTTATCTAAAATGAGAAATAAGTTTTTAATAGATCTTTGCTTTTGTTCAACTCTTGAAGCTGAATAAAATATCTGTAATAAAGCACTGAAACGTCATTTACTGAATAATCCTTATCTATTTTCAGCAAATTTTATTACATCGTCTAGACTGATATTTCCTTTGAAAATAAAAATTTATTCAATTTTCAAGTTCTTCGTCAAATCTTTTCCGAATTTAATTAACAATTTCTAATCCGTTTAGTCATTACTACGTCCAGTAAAATAAATACAAGAAAGAGCCTTTCATCAACTTTAACACGTTTCATGAGTATTTTCTTTAGTGTAATTGGAAACTTGGGATTTCTTCTTTGAAATTTATTTGATCTTTCTACTATAAAAACTCTGATTTTGTTAACATACAGAAAACAATGAGCGAAATGTATAAAAATTTAGCAATTGCTTGATTAAAACAAGACAAACCTATGCAATTACAATTTGTTGAAAGGAGATAAGGAGCTAATAAAAGGCTTTTGCTACTCTTTATTCATATCAACCAATGTTTGGAGGAAAAACAGAGTATTAAATAAATTTTTTTTTTCATATACTCTAGCTTTCAGTTTAATTGAAATGACAACAATTGATAAGAAACTGGTACAATGTAGGCGGCTTTCAATAGACTCGATCACAATATTAGTATTATTGATCAAAATGTTTATTCAAGCCAAGCAATGTGATAAGTAAATTTTTACGTTTAGCGTGACATCAAATATTAATGGGTTTTTATAGTCACGTGACTGTGTATTACCGGCAAAAATAATTTCACGTTTTACATTATTTATTGTTACAAGAAAGACACTTAAAACATAAAAAAGATAATTAAGGTAGCAATTTAAACATTTATAAAATAATTATTGTTATCTTAGATTACAAATTGGTTACATTTTTTTGATAAATATTGCGTAATTAAAACAGTAACCTCTTGATAGTGATAGAAAATTTTGTTGTTACCGAATTGAAAGTTATTTTATCAGTTTATTAAGTGCTTTTCTGTCTGGATTTGATGGAAATTTTTTTTTTTGTAATTATAACACCACATCCACACTAAATTTCATTCTAATAGTATGCTACATTTCGGTTTAATTCAATTAAGTGATAAAATGTCAGAATCCACGTTCATCTGGACTTCTTTACAATAAAAGCTTTCAGGAAAATGTCAATCATTCCTTTGCATTTCCTTTATAATAGAGGAAGCAAAGAACAGTGAGATTTCCAATTGTCTGTCGTTGAGGATAGATTACTCTTTGCTATAAATTTCCAAATAAAACGGTTATCTTGGGGCTTCTGTCGTGTTTGGCGTCGCTTACTGCATTTAGATAAGAGGGGAAAAGCTTATCATTGACAAAATCATGTGGGATTTTTAACAGTTCCTCTCGAAAATTAGCTGTGATTTTAATCTAGTGAGGGAAATAGAAAGATTTTTTTTGACACAATACAATAAAATAATATTCAATAACTGTGTAAAACATTGATAATAATAAAAGTTTTTTTTAATTTGGTGGCCATGATAGTTTAAGATTATTACTATTATTATTATTTGACACTCAAATATTTTTACTTAACAAATATATTGCTATCTCTTGTGAAAAATAAATAAATATTTTATTTATCATTACCGTATTTTACTGCATATTTAGCCAGATATAGTAATAAAACAGGACTATTCACTCTAAGAGCAAACCGCTTGCTTGCAGTATAATAAATGACTATCTTTAAGAGAGAGACTGAGAGAGGTACACAGTAAACTGCTTCAATAAAGAAAATAAAAAATTTGTAATTAAAATAGTATCAAAACAAAAAAAAACTTTCATATTACATTCTTAATTGTACATTTTTGCTAATTTAAAGAGCTAGAAAACATGACTTTCTTGTGATCGCAATCGACATTTTACTAATTTTCTAATCTGAATTTTTGAGAATTTTCAAGCATTTAGATCCTTTCTGTTGCCAGATCTTACCTACACCACTGCCATTAACTAGAAAAATTTGAAACCGACCGGAAGGATGTAGAAAGTGACCAGAGAGCGCCTCAATTTGCGATAATGCGATAACAAATATTTACTAAAAAAGCAACGCTTGAATGTGTGTAATTTATTAGAGAAATTACACTCGATTAAAAGTGCTTTAGGAAAGCCAAAAAAAAAAAATTTCTTTTTATGTATCTATAAAACATCTGGCACATTTCCACATTCAAACTTCACGTGTTCGTTTCCGGCAAGTTCTGATTACGTTTCGATGTAGTGCCGGTTAAATTCTTATGACGTTTTTCTCTTAAGGAAAAACCGAGGAAACTACTCAAGAGAGATAGAGAGTTGGGAGCTTTAAATGGCGTATTAATGTCATATTTGATCAGAGCACTTGTCGTTTCTCAAGCTTACATGTAATTTTGAGCTTAGTTCGGAAGAACTAAGTTGGCACACCTGGTTTAAACTTTAAATCAAATATTTAGTAAAGAGAAAAATTAACGAAATTTCTATTTTCAGGATTTTTTATACACTTGAAGTCACTCAAGAGTGATCTGAATGCTTGTAACAGACTAAAAACGTGTTTTTGATTAATAAATTTGTAATCGAATTATAGTTTGTTTGTAAACACTTTAGTTGCTATTTGTAATTTCAACTCAATTGCAGCTAGTTCCTTCAATTCTATTTTAAAGAAATTATTTTTGAATAATCTTGTTTGGATTTAGTAAAGGTCAAGTTATAACACGAATTTCTAAATGTTGTGCCTTTCTAAATATAATTTTTTTGAGTTAAAATTGTATACATAACACAACAAAAATATTATCTAAGCAAATATAATAGCTATTAATGCAATAAGTTGCAAAAAAGAGTCTTTTAAACACGCGTGAATCTTCACACACAAGTCAAGAGCTTAAAAGACATCGATTTTGCAACAGATTTTTTGTTACAGCGTTTTATAACAGTTTTTTTTTTAAATAATGATCTCAATCGAACATTCACATTGTACAGTAGGCAGACGGCAGGTTGCTATAGATGTAAATTCCGTTGTTTACTGTTTTTGTAAAATTACAGACTGTTAACTTGGGTTCTGTGATAAAGGAACGCAAAAATGAGCGATTCTGAATTTGATTCTGACATTGAAAATGCTGTGGAAGCTTAGAAGAGAAGAAAATTTATTTTAAGTACAGTTAAGTCGCAAATGCTTGTATTTGTCTTTCTGTCTTAAGAAAACAACAAACGGTACAACTAATTAAAAAAATTTCTGAAGCTCGTAGCCTTCAGAATGACAAAGCGCTAAATTTTGATTGGATCAGTCTCGATAACAAATAAATTTTGAAATCTTAGATCTTTCTGCGAATTTCAAGGCTCTTAGCTCAATTTATCTAAATTGAAGACAATACTGACCTCTTAACAGACTCACCCTATATATTTTGCTCTGATAGCATTGATCCGATCTCAAATTGACTTTGAGCGAATTCTTTGTTTTTTGGCACTGATACTTTAATAAGTAGCAGCAGTGAGACTCATATTTTTAGAGAAATGATAAAATATATTGAAAAAGAACGAATTTTCTTAAAAACACCCAAAATACCAAAAGGATAAAAGCTTTCATTCGTTTGAAAATCGAGTACCTGAACAACTTCCTCGTCTTGGTATAATCTCCCTGTTAAATATGAATGAAGGTGTTTGTAAGTCAAAGATGCGGTTCTTGAGCTTTCAACTTCAAACTTGAATTCCCCAACCTCCAACCCTCTCATTAACAAATCCCCAAACGATTCATTCGATTTGATATCATTTTATTTTTGGAAAAACTCCAAGTAAATCGTCCGTATTTTTTCATGATTAGCTCCGGAATTAACTTAAACGAACCATCTCAGATTTCGTCTCTTGAGAAGGATTAAACTTCCGGTTAAGGATTCTGATCTTATTTTGTGCGTGACGTACGTGACATTTTCGTCACGTCACCCTTAGAATAAGGATTGAATGATTTCAGGTGAGATAAGTCACGTGTTGGTCATATTAACCCTCTCTCTCTCTTGTGTATATATATATATGTTTTGTTATTGACTGGGTGTCGTGGTCCTGCTGCGTTATTGATCCGGAAATATAGCCAGGTGGTGTGTTCACAATTCGACACGTTTTCAACAGGTGTTCGGAAATAATTATCTCAACGAATTAACAATGCGCATATTAATTGCAAGGATTTCTTTAAATTGGCCTTTTTCAGGAAAAAAAAAAAGAATTTTTTCGTAAGATTCATTCAAGGCAAGGTTTGAAAGGATTTTCGTGATTTTTTTTTATACTCGATGACGTCTAAATATCAACTGTTTTAAGTAATAAATTATTTATTTATTCAGATTAACAAGTAATTTGTATGAAGATGGAACGCGCCATTCAATGCTAATTTTAGAATTTTAACTCAAAAACAATGTCATGGAATTGTACACAAGTAAATATTTTCATCGAGAAAATAATTGTACTGAGTATATGAGGAAAAAAAAACAACTCGGGCTAACGCCACTAACCGCTCCACTTTTTAATTTAATTTAAGGGCAAACTATACTGGAAGCTCTCGCGAAAAGCTATTAAAACGGTTATACAAGCACTACTTAGTAGTGATAGCAATAATTGTTATAATATTTTTAATGACAGTTACAGCTGATTAAAACTAGCAGTTATTGTTAAATTGTAATATTATTTAGCTGTTATTTTTAAACTATTGTGTTTTTATTTAGTGATAGTAAACACAGTCATTTAAAAAAAAAACAGTTACTACCTGTTACTGTTATTCTAAAATAACAGTTATATTTAAACAAAGTAATAGTCTGTTACTGTTATTTATAAATTCTATTGTCCTTTACAAATCGTTGAACTTTTAAATATCATCCCTTAAAAACAAATTTCCGTCCGAATTAATTCCATCCCTTTCTCTCGGTTACATTTTGATTGGATTCGTTGCTTGACTCTGGCAATTTTGTAATGGATTTTTATGATGGATAATAAAAGTCTTAGAAAGGTTGATCGACTTGCCATTTGATCGACGTCTCTTCCATCATCGATTTCTTCTTCAAGTCACGTACGAAAGAATTACAAAGTTTAACCCCCCCCCGAGACGAACATTTAATTGAGACATCTCATATAACTTATGACAGTTTTTATTTTTTTAAAGCGTCCTCCCGATAATCAGATAAAAGACATAAAATCCAAATTACCGAGTAAAACGTAACGTCGAGGTTAACGCTTCTGTCAGTTAACTAAGCAATTTTCTTTGAGAAATTGCTTTCTCGATTGCGGCAGATAATTATACGTGCGAAGTAATCAAGAGAGAGGTTGATGTCATATTGATATTATAATTTTCAGGGGATTTGAGATAATTGATGTTGTGTTTCACTACGCAATGGACAATGTGACTCAACATCGAAAAATGTTTTATTGATGTGAGGAATTAATGTGTAGTCTTTAATAATTAATCAGGTTTTTCAATGTAAATTCAATGAATCAGCTTTCAATCAAGGCGAAGATGCATTATTGAAATTTTTTGAATCATTCTAATATTATCAAAGAATTTTTACACAAAAAAAGTCGATTTTAAAACAGTTGTGTTTTAAATACTCGGGAAATACTAATTTTGACATATGACGCCGTAATTTTACTAACTTCAGAAAGTAAAATTGTTTTTACATTTTTTTTTGCGCGATTGGTTGTTTTTATCAGTTTATTGTGCCTGTTTCCACGACGGTAGGTTGCTGTTACTGGTTGCTACGTGTAACAAAACGGTAAGTAATTCACTTACCGTTCAGTGAACGGTAAGCAATTAAATCTAAAAAAAAACAATTTTGCGATTTATTTATTAAAATTAAATGTACAATTATTTCAATTAATAGTAGTAATACCACTCGCATTTGAGTTTCTAGTGTTAATAGACAAACTTTCCGACGTAGAAGTCCCAGGTTGTTGTAATAGTCCACCAACATCGCTGTGTAAAATTTTATGAGCAAATTCAATTTTGTTTTGGAGGAAATCTTCCACGTAACTCTCGGCTACCGTTGATGAACGCCACCCACCATGTCTTTTTAATCCCAACACATCAACTCCGTTATTCGCCAAAAGTGTAGCCGATGTGCGTCAAAACGAGTGTCCAGTAAAACCTTCAGGGGCTTGCAACTTTAAATACTTTGCAATTTTTGACGGCCAGCCTCCAATTGTGCCTTTTCCTGTGACTTGCCTAGTGCATTTGCCATTTCGATAGTTCAGAAATAAATGATCTGACGTTGGGTTGTTTGGTCGAATTCTTATGTATTTTCGAAGTATTTCCAAATAATGAACTGCTTCATTTTCTTTATTAATAACTGTGAACGTTCGCTGAATATTCGTTTTTGTATTTGGAATATTTACTATAAACATTTCTTCATGTTCTTCTATGTCACTCATTTTAATATTGTACAATTCCTCTCGTCTACAAGCGCCCGATACTCCCAATATTATTGCCACCTGCAAATATATTGTTTCCTTAGAACTCAGATCTACCACCTCATCATCTACAACATACCTTTTGAATTAAAAATTGTTTGTCTGGTGCTTCATTCAAAAAAATTTTCATGTCTTCTTTGGTAAAAATTTTAGCGTTCTTAGGCCGATATCCAATATTTTTTCTCTTAAGATAAGCAATTAATGTAGCAAACTTAGAAATATCGATAGCATCATGGAGAAAAATTGTAGTCTTCAGCATAGAATACTCCGCCCATAAACTGCCTGGGGCCTTCAAGTGTCCACTTCTCACCACAAAATACGCTAACAAGCTCTTTTCATTTACAGAAATCTTCTTTGCTTCACGCCATTTCTTAAACAACTTGTATGTCTGTTCATATCGGGCTTTAGATTTTTTTGGAATTATTGCCGAACATCCTTCTTGCCAAGCGTCTTCTAAATCATCCGGTAGATCATCACTATCGCTCATATTTGCTTCGAAAACGGAACCACAAAACAGAACTATGTAGGAATGATTGTATCAAAAAGACAATTTTACTTGTTTGGAACAAAACCATAGCAACCATGGAACAGCCACCCAAAGTTTTCAGTTTCAATCTTCCCGATTATCACAAATGTATTGATATAAATTATTATTATTATTATTCTAGAAACTCCAATCGCGCAAAAAACGTTATAAGCATATCGAACGTTAAGGATTACCGTTTTCAGACAATAATTGGAGTCGTCGCTTCGCTCCTCCTCCAAACAATTGTCTTCGAAGCATTCCTTACCGTTCTCCATACTTAATATACTATAAATTAATTTTATTGGTCGGAAACAATTTTTTACTGATTAAAAAGCTAGATTAACTATTTTCATTATTTTATAAACATTAAATAAAATCATAACAGTTTAAAAATAACAGCTATTTTAAACTGTTATTAAAAATAACCGCTTTTGCGATTACTAAATGAAAAGCAAGAGTTTGAAAATAACAATTATTTTAAAATAACACTGACAGGTATTAACTGTTATAAAAAATAACTTTTTTTTGTATTATTAAATTAAATCATAACAGTTTAACAATAACAGCTACTTTTAACTGTTATTTTAAAATAAGAATAACAGGTAGTAACGATTTTTTTTTAAATAACCGCTAAATGAAAACACAACAGTGTAAAAATAACAGTAACAATAACAGCTATTTTTAACTGTTATGTTAAAACAACAGTAACAGGTACTCAGTAACTGTTATTAAAAAATAACTGTAATATAAGCTGTTTTTAACTGTTATTTTAAAATAATAGAAGCATGTAATAACTGTTTTTAAAAAATAGCAGTTACTGTGAACACTAAATAAAATTTCAATAGTTTAACAGTAACAGCTGTTTTTAACTGTTATTTTAAAATAACAATAACAGATTGTAACTGTTTTTTTAATAACTGTCTATCACAAAATTAAACCGCAACAGTTTAACAATGAGGACTATTCTGTAACATTCTATTAAAAATAACTAGTAAGTTAAAAATTTCATTTTAGCAATTCAGTTAAAAAATTAACCAAATTTTCTAAAATTAACAATGCAGGACAAGTTATTATTTAACAGAAGTCTACTAAAATAATATTTTAGAAAATAACAACATTGGTTGAAAAAACTAAAGAGGCCGTTAATTTTTAATTTTTAACAGAATGTGTTACAGAATATGCCCTCAACAACAACTATTTTTAACGGTTGATGATTAAAAAATAATTGTTTTTGTGATTATTAAATAAAATGCAACAGTTTGTAAATAACAGCATTAAAATAATAGTAGCAGATAATAAAGGCTATTCTGTATCGCATTCTGTTAAAATTTAAAAATTAACGGTTTCTTTATTTTTATAAACAAAGTTGTTATTTTCTAAAAATTATTTTAGTAGACTTCTGTTTGATAATAACTTGTCCTGCATTGTTAATTTTAGCAAATTCGATTAATTTCTTAACAGATTTGCTAAAATAAAATTTTTAATCTACCCGAATGTTATAGAATAGGCCTCAGTATCTGTTAAAAAATAACAAATTCGGTCATCACAAAATAAAATCACAACAATTTACAATTTAACAATAACAGCTATTTTTAACTGTTAGGTGTCTTTTTACAAATTTTAAAAGCCAAGGATAATATTCTTTACTAAATTTTTAAATTAATAAATACAAAAAAAAAACATTATTTTTTTAATATTGGAAGCTAGAGGCAACAGTTAACTAATTTTGAAATCGAAAGAGGTAATTTTTACAAATTACAAACATTTTTTTGTTATTTCACAAGTCGAAAGCGACATTTTACTAATTTTAAAAGACGAAGAACATATTTTTCACTAATATTTAAATTAATAAATATAAAAACAAAAAATTTGTAACTATTGTGAGCCGGTAGCGACACATTACCAATTTTGAAGTCTGAAGAAGTAATTTTAAATGCGGCTGAATGTATCATTTTGTGCTTTTGAGAAATCTTAAAATTAGAAAAATTGGATATCGGTCGTTGTAAAAATTTTGTTTGTACTTTCTTTCAAATGATTCTAGGCAGATTCTTGAGTATTTTAAAAGCGTTTCATTTCTTGTGTGTTGTTACATTGTATATAATTTTGTGAGCATCTATAGCCGTGTTTTGTTTTATAATTTTAAAATTTAAAACTTCTTTTTTATTTATAGTTTTAATACAATCTTGTATCTCAGATTACAACATTGTATTTATCTATTTCTCATCTCATCAGCTACTTCTATCAATCCCCCACATTTACGATCTGTGATCAAAAATTCATGCGATCATAAAATCAATCCCTAACGGATTAAGATCGTATCGGACAATAACGTGACGTACGATATACGAAGAGATTAGGGACTTCTAGAGGTTATTCCCTAAACCTGTTTATATTAGATGTAAGCTTTGTAAAACGTCAAATCTCTTTCATAAACACGAGCTCAATCTCGACGTGAAAACGGTCCCAAGAGAGACAAATGAACCGCCGTTAAAATAATGAACTCAACACTAGAAAATGAAGGGTTTGAACTAAACGACACCAGTAGAGAAATAAAAACAAAAAATTAAAGAGAGAAAATAAACAGAAAAATCTCAATTATGGTGAGAGTTTTTTATGTGTTGACATTAACCTCAAAAGGACAAACCTCTGGAGGACAAACAAAGTGAAGTAAGCTAAGTTTTGTATTAAAATCAACTCAAATTAACATAGCCGCTTTGTAGTTCTGTCCATGTTATGTCATGTCCGTCACGTGATGCTCACACCTAGCTAACTTCTTTTTGTTTGTTTTCTAAAGTAATGCGGATTTTAAACTAAACTGATGAGGGGCCTAGAAAGTCTGATAAGTGTTATAAAAATAAATTACAACTTGTGACGTCTCCTTGATCCTTGAGAAATTGCAATAGACTTGGATTATAATTAATCAAAGTTAATTGTGATGCGCTGAGGAGGAAAAAATGATACGAAAACAAGCGAAGAGAAAATGAGATTGAGCGAAACTCTTATCTTAAACTATTTGTCATAATAAAGATAGAGGCGTGGCCTGGATTAAATCCTTGATGTTTCTAATGATAAGTGACAAGAGAAACGATTATTCTGGGAAGCTTAAAAGACTTGAAACATTTTTTTTTCTTTAATAACTCGTATAAATTAGCTAAAGCTCGAGAAAAATACAGAAATATATATCAAGAAGGACAGAGTAAATATTTAAAATAGAAACGCACTCAAATGTGGAGTTTTAGGTGCTGAAACCTCCTCCATAACGTAGTCCAAATCAGGAATAAACAGTTAAGGATTTTCGCGACTTATTAAATTTTAAAATTAGTAAAGTGTCGCCTCTAGCTATCAATAATGAAAAAAAATATTTTTTATATTTATTAATTTAAAAAAGTAGTAGAGAAATGTGCCTTCTAATGTTAGTAAACGTTTGATTTTGTCTTCCTAAATTACAAAAAAAATCTTGCTTTTGTATTTAACAAGAAATAAATATTGATTTCAAAATTTATATTGAAAAAAATATGAATAAAAATCAAGGAATATTGGCTTTTTATAAAGAAGTATTTTCGGTTTAGTATAATCGGAGGGTCAGATACGAGCCTGACCAATCCTTTGAGATACAGAAAACGTAATTTGCATACGCAACGACTGGAATTTTAATAAGAATCTTAAGATTCTTTCACTTATTAATTGAATACAACAATAAAACATAAAAAGCACCCAAAAACACCAAACACTACACTTAACAAAAGTTGCCATCTTCAGGTTTCAATTCTCACTTGAGAATGACAACATTTATTAAATCTAATGACACAACAAGATTTTTTTTATAAAAAAAAACCTCTTACCTCTTCATAAAAACGAAGCTGAGGCACTGGAACTTCTGACAAATTTTCACAAAAATCCTTAAATAAGAGATAACCTGAAACAAAAGAGAAATCAAATCGATATTAAAAAGAGAAATTGAAAAACATTTAAATAAGGTGTTTTGCATTTTAAAAGGATTAAGGGATAGCCCCGTTTATAAAATTTTAATATTTGCATTTCTCGGGAAAAACAATAGGAGAAGGGAAGGGAAAAACTGTATTCGTTCGCTTGAAATATTGCAACAACGAACGTTAACGAAATTGCTTTTTCAGCATTCCTGAAATAATTCAAGGTTCCGGATGGGACTGGTTTTAAAAACGGTATTAAATGGACGAGGTGGATGTTGTGTGGAAGGGCAATTTAAACGATTTTCTGCTGTTCGTTAACGAAATTAAATTCGAACTGTAAAAAAATCAATGCAAAAAGTGCAGTAATTGGAAAATCGGTTTCTTCAAAAATCGTTCATTAATATAGATAATAATGTACGATTTTGAAACTGTAAAAGGCTCGAAGGACCATTCTGTAACTTCGCTAAATCCGTCTTTTAGGTTCTAATTTGACTATTCAAATTCTATAATTTTTCAAATCTTTATTTCTATCAAAACAAAAAAAACTCTCTTAAATTAATTTGCAATTTTTTTTATCGTTTGCAACATTACACAATACATACTTCACAATTTCTTTAATTCGTGTATAACTCGGTATACAGTAAAACCTCGATAATTCGGACTTTGATAAGTTAAACTTCTTGATAGCGCTTGATAACTAAATTTTCGTTTCAAGTATATAAACGGTTTAATAAATAAATATCTCGAAATACTTTTGATGACAGGTCGTGGTTCGTGTTATTGAAGTTCCACTGTACTTAAAAAAAAAACACTCCAATCGTATTTGGTGAAAATTTTGAGGAAATTTCGTGTTAATTTTCGTGATGGAGGAGTAAACGTTGTTTAGATGTAATGACGGGAAATTTGCAAATTACAAACTTATTGTAGATGGCGGATTTGTTGATGGGAGATCATTACTTGTCGAGTCAAGTGACAAATTAATGAGAAATTTTGACAAGCGACAAATTATGGAATTAAAGATAATTGCATCGTATTTAAATAAATAACTAAATAAATAAAAGACGGAATAAATAATCAATTCTAGATGATGAAAAAAATCTCACATTTAACTAAACAAAATGAATTCTTATATAACAGTATCAAAGCACTTTCGAGAGCTAAGTCTCATCATTAGTGCCTAATTAAAACTGTAAAAAGAAAATTATAAAAAGCTAGGAAAAAAAATAGCAAACCTTTGGAAATAATAAATTAAAACATAAAAAAAATTAAAAGTATGACTGAAAATAGCCCAACTTAAAAAAAAACAACAGTTTTTTGTCTGTCTCAGAAGAGAGATTTGAAAAAGTTGGACAGAAATTAGAGGTAAAAACAAAGCTAAAGAAGGTCCAAGAAAGAGAAAAAAGGACTCTAAAGAAGCTTGAAATACGAAAATTGCGAAGAGAAGAAGAACAAGAAGAAGAACAAAATAACATGCTGGAAGAGAGAAGAAAATCCGAATAATTTATAGACCAAATTGTGACAACAAAAGTCAGTCGGAAATAATGGAAGAAAAATATGTTTATTACTAGAAAAAATCGAACAAAAACAAAGAGAAATAAAAAAAAACGACCAAAATTTACAGAAGAAATGGAAGTACGAAGACTGGAAAACAATGAAAACCTTGAAAAAATTCTGAAAGATATCAGAAAAGTTTCTGAAGAAAAAGAAGATTCTAAAAATGTAAGGAAGAATTGTGGAAAAACAATTTTTTTGGAAAAAGCTTGATTATAATATGAGAAACAGAGATAAGAAGAGCAAAAAAAAAATTCTGAAAAAAGTTGAAAGATGTCGGTTACAAGATAAAGAACAATAAAAGAAGGTTTTGGAAATGCAAGAAATAATTCTGGAAGAACAAAAAATTTTTGAAAAACTTAAAAAAAGCGTTTGGAAAAAAGACTATGAGAGACGACTAATAAAATAAAAACAACTCGAGAAACGGAAATTAGAAGTAAAAGAAGAGCTAAAGAAGGTCCGAGAAGGAGAAAAGACGATTCTAAAAAAGCTTGAAAAACAACAATTTGGAAAGAAAGAAGAACAAGAAAAAAAGAACAAAACAACATGCTGCAAGAGAGAACAAAGAGTAGAAAACTGCAATCAAAAACAAAGAAAAAACAGTAAAACATCTTCGAGAAATTTGGCACTTTGCAAGATGCTTTTCAAAGAAACGTATCAGAGCTGAAAAAGAAATTCGAGAAGATTCTAGAAGATCAAGAAAATTAGGAGAAAAAAAGTCGATAAAATAGAAATAAAAGTCAAAGAAAATCTGAAAAAAGTTAATGAATTTGAAACAAGAATAAAAGAAAATCTCGATAATGTTCGAAAAAATGTTACAAATTAGTCTCAATAAAACAAAGACTCGAAAACGATAAAAACCGTGAGCAAAGAACAAAGAAGATTCTAAAAATGTAATAAACAATTCTGAAAAAACATTTTTTTTGAGAAAAAGCTTGTTTAATAAACGGTGATTGAAAAATGAATATAAAAAATGGAGATTAGAAGAGCAAAAAAAATGTGAAAGAAGTTGAAAGACTTTTAGTTAAAAAGTTAGAAAATAAAGAACAACAAAAGAAGGTTCTCGAAATGCAAGAAACAATTCTAAACGAACAAAAGATTTTTGAGGAGCTTAAAGAAACCGTTTGGAAAAAAAAGACTATGAGAGATGACTAATAAAAAAGAACTCGAGAAACGGAAATTAGAGGTAAAAGAAGAGCTAAAGAAGGTCCGAGAAAGAGAAAAAAACGATTCTAAAGAAGCTTGAAATACAACAATTGGGAAGGACAGAAAAACAAGAAAAAGAAGAACGAAACAACATGCTGGAAGAGAGAAGAAAGAATAGAAAATTACAATCGAAAAAGAAGCGAGTAAGAGGTAAGCATTTTATCGACGTTTTTTAATCGGCAATCGTAGTTATTACTCTGTGAATATCAAGTTATTTATTTATCAAATTATTGTAGTGTGTATTTGTGTGTATAACAGAAATAAATTATTAATCCTATCCGAAACTTGAAAAGATAAAGGAATTGGAAAGAAGTTAAGATTATTAAAAATTAAAGAAAAAAAAACTTATCTAGCTTCTCTTCACTCTCCTACAACTTTTCCAAAAGTATAAAAATAAAATTGTCAATAACTAAAAGGAAATTTCTCTTAATAATTCGAAGTAAATATCTCGTTAACAAATATTTTATAACAATATTAACAGATAAATATTCATTTTATAAAATTTGTAAATGTTGATTTTTTCTCTTTAAAACAATATTGATCATGTTGTTACCACTTTTATTTATGTTTTCTATAATTAGACGAAAACTAAACATTGTAGCTCTAGTTTTCGAATATTTATTTGAATAAATTCAATTTATCTTAAACGAAGTAAACAAAAATACAGTGTGTCAAAGTTATGAATGGTCGGCTGAAGTTTGTATCTGCCACAATTTTTAAAATTAGATTTCAACTTTTCAAGCAACGATTTTCTACCTCTTACTTCTTTCTAATGCATTTCCATTAGTCTTAAGCATTTCTCTTCGATTTAGACACATTCCTTCCAAATTTATATCACTCAAAGCTTTAACAGCCGCCATGTTTGTTATTTTTCTCAAATATGGCTATAAAAATCCAGTAATACCACTCTGAAATTTCAAAGAGTGTTTTATTTCACGATTTCGATTCGCCCCAAAGTTTACTATTGGAAAACAATACGATATTCAGATTTACGAGCGACGAAGCTTTGTTTGTGATAAGTACGATGATTGATCGAGACCATTAAAAGACAATTTACAACAAGAAACTTGAGTTTTTTAGTTTTGAAGTTAAATTATTCAAGGTTATCGATATTCTAACTTAATAAACAGGACAAGTGTTGATACAATTCATTTGATTCATGTTGTATTTAGATTCTATTTATAACACACTGTGGGGTTAACGAATGTGCAATTTTTAATTAGAATCGAGAGCTTTTCAAAATGTTTTATTATTTGTAATAGCCTTGTCGACGAGTATCGTTTTATGAGTAGGATTTCGAAAAAAAAAGGAGAAACTTCAAGCTCCGTTGGTGCAGAACGTAGCATTAGTAAATCAAGAAACTACATTCATCAAAACGTCGACTATTAATAGGAACTGAGAGCTGGAATTTCGGGAGAGAGTATTTGGTTTGATTTGGACTTGAAACAGCTTTAATAATCTACAGATTGAAACAAAAAATCGACTGTAAAACCTCATTTCTATAAACCAGAAACAATTTTGTTCTCGAAATAGAAGTAGAGTAGCTTAAAAACATACAGCATGAGTCTGTTAAATTATACATTTAACACACTCACTCTGTACAGAGAGCTGACACCTTCCTGTCTTGATTGAGACACATTTTTTTTCACTTAACACTCCTTTTAATCTCAGTCTGCTTCGATACCTCTCATCAAATTAAAATCAGGTAATTTTAAATTCAATCACGTACTTGCACCATTTTAATTGATCGTCACTTTATCGAATCGTAGAGATTAAATGTCCTGTAGGATCGCTTTCATCTTGTAAATTACCATCAACAAGAAGTCAATTCGGACTTTGTGTCTTTAATCTCAGAATGTGACGACGTTCAAAGTCATCGATCTGCTTGCTTGCTACTTTTTTTTTTAATCCTGTAACCGACAAACCATCCCCTTCATTATGATAATGATACACAGGACAGACGACAAATTCGAGAGAAAATCGACAAAGACGAGAGAGCTGTTCTAGCGGGGATTAATTAGCCGAAAAAAGAACGTTTTATCCGGATTTTGTCGCTCCAATGAAAATGTCTTTCACAATATCTACAGTAAGAGTGGAAGATCGATCAGGGCTTGTTTTGCAACATTATATGTATTTGTTAAAATTACAAGATTATAAGCAGATACAAATATTTTTTAATTAAGAGAAATAAAATCTTTTTGAATTTATTTTGTAAATAAAAGAAAAAAAATTCTCTTTTTTAGTACATGAAAATCCTTGTTATTTTATAAATGTTGTGTATAAAGTGTGTACACAAAAAACCACCCACCCACACGCCGACATTGTGGTCGCATATAACATGATTTATTTACATGAAATTGTTTGTTTTTTCAAGGCGAATATCTCATGTCCATTTCGTTCTCATTAAAACGTAATTTATTTTGAGAATTGACGAGGCATTTTCTGACGTTACACCATTCTTAAATTTTCATTTAATTACAACGTGACTGGATGATTTCAATACGATTTAGCATGGAATGCGGAAAATTTAAAACGAAATTCAATTTTTAGATTTAATCATCTATATCAGCCAAAATAATTTTACAAAATACATACAGAGTGTCTGTTTTTCTCTCTTATTCGTTTCAGAGAAAAAACCGCTCTGCTTTATCAAGGTG
This sequence comes from Tribolium confusum, assembly GCA_029207805.1. Lineage (NCBI taxonomy): Eukaryota > Metazoa > Arthropoda > Insecta > Coleoptera > Tenebrionidae > Tribolium > Tribolium confusum. The sequence goes on along the minus strand of JALGAY010000007.1, from coordinate 1,064,042 downwards.
ACAACCCTTTCGTAAATCATTATAGGGAAGATGGGTCAAGTAATACACTCAATCCATTATTTTGTTTGAAAACAAACAGAGCAATCAACAAAAGTGAAATTTACTGAAAAATAAAAAATAAGATGTAACCGCGTGAATTCTAATAATCCGAGCGCCCACCAGAGTAGCGCTAAGATCGCTTCCACCCTCTCAAGAAGTCCGGAAGGAACCACCCTTGACCGAAGAGTACCGACAAACCGTAATAAAAGGCATCCACCCGCAACCGAACGCTGAGTTGCTTGCTTGCATCAACCGGGATCATGGGGGTCCCATCTGGTCTCGCAAGTCTTCTCCACAGCCATAATGCAGTCAGTTGCTCTCTTGCATCAACCGGGCATCCTGGGGGTCCCAACTGGTCTTGTGAGCTACTCATACTCTTCTGCACCGTCGGAAAGACCTTTTCTTGCATCAACCGGGCATTCGTGAGGTCCCACCTGGTCTTGAAAGCTCTCCTTCGTGACATTCTGCACCAACAGGGCATCCGTGGGGTCCCTATCTGGTCAGATTCTCGGTACATCCGCGTTCGATCTTAACACCACGGTCTCGACTTGAGTGCGAAATAACATTAACCCGTCTATTGTAAATAAACCGTTTGTAGTGTAATCTTTAATTATTATAAATAAACTACTTTCTGAATAAACCGATTACAAAGTGGCGCCCAACGTGGGGCACGAATGACAAAGAAGTAAATTAAACCGATTACAAAGAAAATTTTTTCCTCTTTTAAAATCGATGCGGAGACATACTGTATATCAAATTTAAATAATTTATTATTATTTAGTATTTAAAACAATATGAAAAACACAGTGACTGACAGGAAAAGCATTACCACAAGAACCAACTTTGGTACCATTGTTGTTTCAATTGAAATTGGTGAAGTATACAAAATCAATAAACAATTGAATTTTATTTAAATAATCCTCTAAAAATAATTGATTTTATAACAAATTTCTACTACATTAATTCAATTCGACCACAAATATAAAAATAAATATGTCTGTGAAATCACCGTATCGTTTTGTCGTTTATATCCAGGAAAATTTCACCCTCTGCGGTGTCCGAAATCCCAAATCCCATTTCTCATATTGGAAACGAATGACGTCACGAGAAAAATATCAAGATGGGTGTTTTCACAACTTTGATAAAATTTGGAATAAAATGCTTTTATACAGGATGTCCCAACAGTCCGAAAAAGCTCTACAACTTGTTTATTTTAAAAGATATTGATTTTTACATTAGTTTTAGATTATAGCTGCGTTTTTGATGCACATTCTAAAAATATTGGGTGTCCTAATATTAGAAAAACACGAAAGTTATGATTCTGATACGTATTGATTGACGTTTATTGTAATTTCTCTGTGTGTTTTTTTAGAAGAATTAAAGCAAAATGTCTGAACGTGGTAAAGTTTTTTTTTCTGTGGGTTATTAAAGCTGCTATCAGCTCTGTATATCTTTATAAACTTCTCTCTACTCTATAAATCAGCAAACATTCAGAAATCAAACGGCGTTACTTACTTTAACTTGTATGCAAGCATTTAGAAAATCCAAATTTTTAGACAGACCACTGCATTTAAAAAATTCTGGTAAAAAAAGCGCCACAAATCAAAATTGATAACAGATAAATAAAAACAACCTCTATAAAAGTTATTTGTAATTTAGCATAGAATATAAAAATAAAATCAAACTGAGTAATATATAATCTAAAAAAAAAATCTCTTAGAATAAACAAATTATAGAGCTTTTTCGGGCCGTTGCGTTAAGACAGCCTGTATGTCAAAACATTTTTAAACAAATTTTGTAAATTCTAGCCGAACTGTCTAGTTTTTAAGTCCCAAAGGAGTCGTTTTAGTTTCGTGGATGATAGCATGTTGTACACTTAAATTGCTTTTAATGTTTAAATAGGTAATAAGTATTAAGTGGTAGGAGAGAGAGCTAAACAGCCCCCTCTATTAAAACTTGAACGTAATAGCATTAAACTTTCAAATCCTAAAGGAAACCCTTGATTAGTCGATATAGATGCTGGAGTTGTGCCGCATTTACTAAACCGATAATTAATCCCGAGATGATCTTCAAGGGCTTGACACTGTACATTAGTAGATTACATTTAAGCCATTGTTATAATATTTTTTTATAAACACAAATTGAGAGACACATAATTGACAGAGAAATTTCATTTTAATAGTCGCAAAATTAAAAAAAATAATCGTGACAACTAAAACATTAAAAAAAGCAGTGATTAAGATTAGAATCAGACTGAGAATCAGACATTTTAACAAAAGCTCCCTATTACATCAAATCTTTTATTTTTTATTTATCAATCTACTGGTTAGAATCTTGAAAGTCAATTTAGAACCTCATAAAATTTTCTAAATTTATTATCACAGTTAATCACATTTTCTCTTTTTGTATTTATTGTAAAAAGGTAATATTTCTTGAAAATCTTCCTTGAAAGACTTAATCCTAAAACGAATCGCCTTATATCGATCTTGTTGTGAGAATTGCGCCGTCCAGGAAGTCCGGAACACCCGGAATCCTTCCGGATTAATTATGCGTCAGGTTGTCGTCGTATGTCTACACTATTCCAACCACTGGAATGTATTAATGTTGGACATACTTCGAATGATAACAATCGAACAAAATGAATAAAGTTTTAGTTAAAAAAAATTAGAAAAGAGATAAGCCAGATTTAGTCCGAATTGATTTGATAAAATTTATTTTTGTAATTTGTTACTTTTCGCATAAAAATATTTATTTAAGCGGTTTTATATTATTGAAAATTTCATTTATACATATAAAAATATCTTCTATTTTTCTTTCGTTTTTTGATGTCTAGAAAATTACACGATTACCTATGTAGGTCACACCGGACTATAAAAGAGCCGAGATCAAGCCTTATTTTTCAGACTTTTATAAAATTCTAAGCTGAAAATATCGATTCTTACCTGGATTATTTATTTCTTGAAAAGATATTTATTTAAGTTAATAAAAATTAAAAGAAACTTATTTTTCCCAACATTTTATTATTCGTTCCAGACGTTTTACTAGTGACCTCTGTTATTTATATGTAATATGAAATATTAACAAGCTAATTCATTATCAAAAATGTTTAAAAATTAAAATTAGTACGTTATTTTGTGATATTTTTGTTCATTTTTTTTATTAAAAAATATTAAAAAAACAATGCCTAACCTTGCACTGCGCTTCGAATTAAAAATTGCATAATTACATATTATATAGTATTATATAGAAAATTAAATTCTTAATATTTGTACTGAAAACGATAACAAAAAAGTTAATAAAACATTAAAAAAATATAAATAAAAAAAAATTATAAAAATAGTATAAATAATTTACTTGATATCAATGTGGGAACAGAACATTCATCAATAGATCAAACATTTTTTTTTAAACGTTAAAATTAACAGGAAAACCGTAAAAATCTGTATTGTCAAACCCAATTTAAGTTGGTACGATTGATAAATTATTCCACCAAAGCTCCCTATTGATACAAAGCAGTTGACAACACTTGACAGCATTTAGTAATGTTGTCAAATCTACCCCTAGATTCGGTATATTCAATTTTTAAAAAACTCCTGCTTCGCCCACGTTTTATAAACTTGAATTCATGCTACAAAACTAACTTTTTCTATTTTGCGTTAACAATAATGACACTAAATTTTCATTATAGCACGCAAAACAGTAACTTTTTCATTGGTTATGTTGGCACCGTAAAATTACGTCTACCGCCTACGCAATGAAGATGATATGGAATAGTTGATAAAATCATAAGCGAGCTGTCGAAAATATTGAAGCAAAATATCAGTTAATTAGTACATCAATTGAAAACTTTAATAAACTTGACAAATGTCATTTACTTCCTTAGTGCCAACCAAATTTATCAAAAATCCCAAGTTGTAATAATTTATCTAAAGAGACTTTTAGAATGCTTTTTTTGCAATGCAAAGTAGAAAAAATAGTATATTACACTCGTTCATAAGACGACTTGTGACACTCATTCTATTTGAGCACTCCTCGCTTCGCTCGTTGTTCTCAAAACTCATTCGTGTCATAATAATCGTCTTATGAAACACGTATAATAATGTACTATTATGAAATTCGTTCTTTAATATACTATTCCACCACTGAAATAAGCTTTCATTTCTAAGTGCAGGATTGATAACACTTAAAAATTCGTTAATTAGTCGCCTAATTAAATCTCTAGTTATTTTTTTATGTAGAAATTAAGTAGTATTTTAATTTAATTAAATTTAATTCTCATAGTTACGAAAGCTGTCTCTCTCTGGTTTATTTTTATGTGGGTTTAGGTCAGTGAGTAAATACTCCTTTCTATTATTTTATTACGTAATTTCAGCTAATTTTGTTTGGGAATTTTCATGTTTTCTTTATTCATCCTACATTTTTTTTTTTTGTTTTTTGTTTTATTTGTCTTTCAGACTATTATAAAAACACTTTATTTAAAAAACTTCTTTTTCAATTTGTTTAAACATCTAACAAATAAACTATTCTAAACAATATTTACTAATTAAAAACAATTTCTAGATTTTTAATTATCAAAAAATAGTGATTAAAAATAATTTAAATAAATTTCGAAGTAGAAATATTGCCAATACTTATCTCCACCGCATTGCAATCTGTGTAAGATAAAGTGGGAGGTATCTACATCCACTTGACCAATCATAATAAGATCTCTCAACTTAGCCTCCATTTTCCGAATTTAAAACATTTTGTAATTGGATGTGCTGAGGGTAGAAATTTTACAGATGTCTTATGACGTAGAAAAAAAATTATGGAAACATTTTTATATTATTTTTTGACAGTTAAATATATAAAACAGAAAGTTGATAGTATGAGATAACAAAAAAAAATCTGTTATTTATCTACTACTACAAATATTGATAAATAAATCAGATTTCGAATTTCTTTGAGTTACATAATGGCATTACATCACTGGTTACGTTATAAATTGGATGAAATAACTGAAATGAGTGGAGAATAAATACTAAATTAGTAATAAATCTTTCTTTTTTTGTTTTTACGTTTTAATATTTTTTTTTCTAGCATTTAAAAAAATTATTTTCTTTGTACTTTTGACATATTATATGTCTTTTCAACTTTAGTACATTTTCAATATTGTCCCTTCCGTCCCAATTTATCAAGTTCTTACTTTCTTATTGACACCTTTCGTCATCAATAATTGCAATTCGACCTTCTCCCATCTCCTTCAAACAAGTTAATTGAAAAGTGTCCGGTTTCACGTCCGGTTAAAGTCATGAAAAGGTTAGAATCTTATTTCCTAAGAAAAACTCACCTAATGTTTGATGGAAGATCTTGTCGAAGTTCACTTCATTCTTCTTCTCGAGATATTTGTGCATCACGCTGCGAACACTGAAAAAAAAAATATGGATCATCAGTTAAGTTTTCCCCTAAAGTTTTAAAAATTAAACTTTAATAGCAAATGACTTTCTTCCATCTCGTTGAAACGCATCCCTGTCGTAAAAACAAACCGCTTTAAAGAGAGGGAGGAGAAAAAAGGGTCAAGAGACCACTTTTTACTATCCACAAAAGGATTCTTCTCACGTCCACGACTCTTCAAATTGGAAGTAGTACAATAAATAAGCGTATCGACCGAACGTATTTAAAATTGTTGTTTTTTTTTTTGAGAGGGATGTCAGGCACAATGCCAAGATGCTGCTAGTTATGTAATACTTTCGAAAGCACTTGAGCGCGAAATCACAAATTAAACAAAGCGGAATCGATGATGTACAGAAGGTACAGCTGTTGACAGATAAAAGACAACAAATAGAAATAATAAACTACATTCTAATAATAACCTCATAAATTGTTTTTTTAAATGTCATAAAAGTTTTTCGTTTTGCAATTAGAACACGTTTAAACAAGAAAAAAAATTGTTTAAAAATCAATTTTCGGAGTGGGCGTAATAGAGCACTCTTATATGACGTCATAGTCCCCTTGCTGATGAGCTTTTGCTAATTGTACATAACCTCACTTAATCTTGTTCTTTAATAAACGCATTACTATGAACACCCGTGATTGTTGAAGATACGATTCTGATTAACCTTAAAATACTCAAAAGATATTCTGTAAAATTAGAATAAGAATAATATAAATAATAATAATAGAAGTTAAAATAAGCAAAAATTTATAAAAAACACTGTCTTGTGGTCCTCAGGCAGCCATATTGGTTGACATTATTTAAAGTGCTCTGTAAGAAAAGAAAACATTTTCCAAAAATCTCGAAATTGATAACATTTGCTAAATTTTTGCCGACGTTTCGCTTTATAATGTTTTTAAAGTTTCTTCAGAGCTTCAATTTGCAATTTTATAGAAAATAATTGACTGTCAGAAAAAGCATTTGATAAATTCAGAATCAACAAGAGACTTCTTATTTACATCTTTTTGATCGAAACCATTCAGAATTAACAAGAAACATTTTCTTTACTGCTTTTTTTTTTAATCAAAATCATGAAAATGAAACCTGAAATAGGCATTTTATAACGATTGCTACAAAGTAGCCTTTTGTAAAAACAAAAATTCAAAATTATAAAAATCATTTTATAAAAAATTAGTTGTCATAAAAGACATCTTATAAAATTCAGAATAATCAAAAGGCATTATTAATAAAGCCTGTAATGGCCATTTTATAAAGATTATTATAAAGTAACGTTTAAAAAAAAATAGAAATTGAGAATCATTTTATAAAAAATTGATTGTCACAAAAGGCATTTTACAAATTCAGAATCAACAAGAGGCATTTTTCTTACAGCTTTTTTTTATCGAAACCATAAGAATGGAACCTACAAAGAGCATTTTATTAAGATTGCTATGAAAAAAACGCCTTTTTGTAAAAAATAAATAAATTAGAATTTGTAAAACTCATTTTTTTAAAAAATGGCTGTCATAAAAGGCATTTTATATATTCGAAATCAGCTAGAGACATCTTATTATCTTATTATATTATATATCTTATTATTTTTATCAAAACCATAAAAATAGAACCTGAAATGGGCATTCTATTGTAAAAAAAAAATATTAATTGTAAAGATTATTTTATAAGAAATTGACTGTCACAAAAGACAATTTATAAATTCAGAATCAACAAGAGGCATTTTATAAAAAACTGGCTATCACAAAAACCATTTTATGAATTCAAAATCAACAAGAGGCATTTTACTTACAGCTTTTTGTAAAATAATACATAAATTAAAAAATTCCAAAACTGAAAAAATTATTTTATAAAAAATTGGCTGTTGTTAAAGACATTTTATAAATTCAGAATCAACAAGAGGCATTTTACTTACATCGAAACCATAAAAATGGAACCTGTAATAGGCATTGTAACATCCATTTTACAAAAAAATGGCTATCACAAAAGCCATTTTATAAATTCAGAATCAATAAGAGACATTTTACTTACAGTTTTTATTATTAAAACCATGAAAAATAATAATCCTAAAATGGGCATTTTACAACAATTGTTATAAAGTAACCTTTTGTAAAATAATTAAAAAATTCCAAAATTGAAAAAATCATTTTATAAAAAATTGGCTGTCGCTAAAGACATTTTATAAATTCAGAATCAATAAAAGGCATTTTACTTCCAGCTTTTTTGATCGAAACAATAAAAATGGAACCTGTAATAGGCATTGTAAAAAACATTTTATAAAAAAATTAGCTGTCACTAAAGACACTAAAGACAATTTAGCATCCAACAAGAGGCATTTATCTTACAGTTTTTATTATTGAAACCATGAAAAATAAACCTATAATAGGTATTTTATAACGACTGTTATAAAGAAACCATTTGTAAAATAATAAATTAAAAAATTGGCTGTCACTAAAGGCATTTTATAAATTAGGAATCAACAAGAGGCATATTACTTACAGCTTTATTTATTAAAACCATGAAAAATGAACCTATAATAGGCATTTTGTAACGATTGCTATAAAGTAATCTCTTGTAAAAAAAATTATGAATTGTAAAAATCATTTTATAAACAATTGACTGTCACAAAAGGCATTTTACAAATTCGGTATTAACATTAGACATTTTATTTACGCTTTTCCTAGGCATGTTATAAAGATTGCTATTAAATCGTCTTTTTTGTAATAAAATGCCTTCTTTCATTAAATGGCTGCGACATATATTCAATAATTTGCAGGATGTTTCATTTTGCAGCTATAAATAGGAGATTATTATTAAAAATAGATAACTTAAAGAAGCATTGTTTTTGAACACATCTTTTAGAATTAAAAAAAAATTAGTTTTCTTGGAAAATATAGATCATATTTGTGTTATAAATAAAAGATAAAAACAAAATTTGAAATATAGTTTATGAGATAATGATTTTTCTACATTACAAAGAATATTCTACGTCCTTGACGACCTTTGACTTCACCATCTGGAAACATTTGGAATTTGGAATATTAAGAGGTAGGTATGTTATTATAATCTGTTTGACGTATATACCCCGCCACTGAAGATGACTATAATGAAATACAACATTGCCGTTTGTAAGTCAATGCTATTGTTGACGTCAGTCAACACCTCTGTTTATAATATAAAGGTGGTTTATCGCTCTTCTACACGATTATTTAAATTAATATCAACTGTGTTTTGTCGTTAAAACTATGCTGAAAATTAATAAAACTTTACTAAAATATAATAATTAGACTAAACTTTGGTATCAGTTTTTGCTCGTTTCATACCACAAAAGATATGCTTCCTTAACTTTAATAAAAAGAGGACATTGAAGTTAATGGCTAAGATCAAAAGAGTGATCTTGAAAGACGCTAAAACTTGATGTTTGATCCTTTCAAGTACAAGGATTATGTTGCAACTTTTCAATTGTTTCAAAATCTTTAACAAATAAACAACTTTTTAGATGAAGATGATCACAGAAAATAGACATATATAAAGCTCAAGCTTTTAAATTAATTTCTAAATGATAAATCAAGAGAAAACCCTTATCTTTACATAATATGTTACATCAAGAAAGCCTTGAAGTTAAAAAAAAAAACAAACATAAATAACGACTATTCCAAGTTTTAATTTATTAATTAATTTAAATATTTTTTTGATGAAAAAATAATAGATATAGATGTTGTTTTAGTAACTGAAATAATTGATAAGAGCACCAACCAACCAACTAGATTTTTTTTCATTAATTACTATAATAATACTGATTAAAATGCTATTTTTTGAAGTAAAATAATAAAAAAAAAACAGGAAATAACAAAGAAATCGTAAAAACAACAAAGTAAAATTGTTTAACTCTCTTTTACATGTTGTTACGACTAGTTTTACCTAATACTATAATAGAAGAGCGCCAGGGTTACTCTGTTAAATATTTACGCTACTTACAGTCTTTCAAATGTAGCAAATTCTGCGTTAAATAGGCCACTACGTTTATTAGTGAATCATCAATAAGTAAGAGTTGAGATAAGAAGCTGTAAATAGACGCTGTTCAAGCAACACCTTACTTTCAAGCTTTCTTCACCAAATATTCTCGCTACTTCAATCTCTGAAGGGTTCGTTTGGCATTCAAATGCAGTTTAATAGAGAAAAAATGATAGAGTAATAGTGGTTACTGCATTATTGAATTTTCGAGGCTTTATACCGCTTCTAACACCTTTTAGAGACAGTATAACCCAAACAAATCCTGAAAAAGTCAGAATATAACAAAGGAGAACAACAAGATTGTCACCATTGAAAAGAATCTTGGTAACAAATGGTACAAATTCTCGTGTCATAGCTTTATTTTCTACCAAATGTTCGTGCTACTAGGTCAAGTATAGTTGGTTCAACCTCAGAATTTTTTAAATATGAATGAATAATTATGTTTTTTTGTTAATCTCTCAAATTTGAGCTTCACAATGTTTCAAAAAGTTCACTTTAAAGAGTTTGACTCTACTTTCAAAACCCTACAAGACAGCTTTCTACTATTTTTGAGCCTTCGTAGACTTCAACAAATTAATCGGGACGTTTTTTTTTAAATATTTATGTAGTGAATTAGTTAAAAACAAGTCTATTTGAGCTTTGTTTATTGACACTGTTTAGAAAAGTTTTATCCGGTCCTTGTTGCAATAAACTAATCAAAAACTGTCTTAACATATTGTCAATAGTGCTTATTGTTGATTTATGTGTTCTGATTGGTCTTATGATGCTTATTTTGTTTTATATTTATTTTTTAAATATTACTGACAATTGATTATTTCAATTCTTTTTAATCTTATAACCGATTTCCTGCAAAAAATAAGCAAATAACTTGAACCCTCATACAGTCATATTTCAACAAACCTCGCCTCCATCTTGTCAAACACAATGCGAGTGCGCTTCGGGCGTTTAGAATCCGATGGGCTTTGAATCCGAGAAGATTAAATTTTTCTCTTTTTCCCGCCAGAAAATTGACAATTCTAAAGTCGACCAACAAAAATAACTGATATACATTTTTGAAAAACTATTAGTTATTTTCTTGGCCGACTCTAGAACTGTCAATTTTCTGGCGGGAAAAAAATTCAAGCTTCTCGGATTCAAAGCGCATCGGATTTCAAACGCCCGAAGCGCACCCCACAATGTAATGCTCTTTTCTCCCAAAGAGTGTATAACTAATACTTTGTTCTTCATTTTTTAAGATAATTGCCTTGTTCTAAAGCGACCTCTGTTGAGAGTTTTGTAACTACTGAAAGACAGACAAATCTGACATAAATGGATCCACGAAGTGCAAAAAAAAAAAACAATTGAACATCGTTCTTGTGACGCCATGACAGCAGCGCCCTCACCTGTTATTTTCATTCTTTATAGATATTTTAGTTTAGTTTCAGATTTTGACAAAGAGAATTCAAATAATACAATCCTTTGAAAGTGAGTTTTGCCTACAACCAAAAATCAGTTTGGATTTTGGATTTAGGGATTTTTATGACTGTGGTTGGTAATAAAAAACCATTTCAAGATTATAGCTTTGATTTATAATTTTTTTTTATTATATAGCATGTTGTAACGTACTGTAACTCCCCAAAAACTTTTAATATAATTTTTTTGTTTTATTTTTTAGAGATTTTCACCAAATTCAACATTCCACAACTGTGTTATTCGTCCCTTATAGCAACTGTCTAGAACAAGATTTAGTGGACACGCATTTGCGACCAATAAAATTCCTTGTGGAAAATTATTGTTTTAATTGTTTAGAGTTTCTTTACTAGATTCTTTTAAATCTTCCTTTTTGCTGTTTTTCGACTTCTTAACGCCCTGGCTAAGGTTTATTTTTGTCATTTGATGATTTGACATTTTATGTTACCAACATTAAAATGAAAACACTTATTTCCCTGTTCAGAAATAGTGTTATATGAGGAATAACAACTGAATTATATTAGAATTGTTAAAAAAAAACTCTCCGATTTGAAATAAAGATCGATAAAACCAATCTGAAAACAATCTTGTTTGTTGAAAAGCTACTAGTTTAATATTTTTCCGCGATCAGTTTTGACATATTCAAATAAGAAAAAAACATTATTATAATAAAAAAAACGATTTTCTTTATAACAAACATCGTAAAACACGTAAATCGTGAAACTTGACACTCGAGTTTTGATATTTCCTTCAACATCTCAAATTACTGATATAATCCAATTACAAGTTGTTATTACTTTCGAAATAAACATCACTTTGTACCAACTTCATTATTTAACCTCTGTCATATCCACGCATCTACCTATGTTATATGTGACTGACATAATAAACATTAATAATTCTCATCCCACGAATTTCCAACCAATATTCATATGCAAACATACATTTTCTACTTTATACTCGCATTTCCAAACATTCAGAATTTAATATTTAAACATGAAAATTTACACAAAAACTAATTTCGATTTTTAACAAAACCCTTCAAATTGAAAAATTCCTTGAAACTCAACCAAAACAAACGTCTATTTCTGGACATACACACACGCCACACTTTGTTTATAGCACGTTTGATGTCGAAATTGAGTTGTGTCAAATTAGAAGGGAGTTGAGACAAAATACGCCCACTTTAGGACAATGCACGAATAGTAGACGACGAAAAGAAGGCGTAGCTAGGTTTTTAGACAATCAAAAGTAAACAAAGACAATGAAACGGACGTTTTAATAAATAACTGTGCTTATTTCAATTAGATACTGATTTTATCTCATCTAGTTTTTGTTTTAAACTCGAAATTAAAGTTGTATCAAATTAGAAACAAACTAAGACAAGGTACGCCCACTTTAGGACAATGCACCAATAGTAGACGACAAAAAGTAGGCGTGGCTGTATTTTTTGGAAAATAAAGGTAAACAAAAACAATAAAACGGGCGGTTTAATGAATAACTATACTTATTTCAATTAGATAATAATCTTATTTCACCGAGTTTTTGTTTTAAACTCGAAGTTAAAGTTGTATTCAATTAGAAGCGAGTAGCGACAAGACACGCCCACTTTCGGACAATGCACCAATAGTAAACGAGGAAAAGTAGGCGTGGCTGTATTTTTAGCAAATCAAAAGTAATCAAAGACAATAAAAAAGTTTTATTACAGCCGTCTTAACAAATAACTGTGCTTATTTCAATTAGATAATAATCTTATTTCACCGAGTTTTTGTTTTAAATTCGAAACTAAAGTTGTATTAAATTAGAAGCGAGTGGAGACAAAACACGCCCACTTTAGGACAATGCAGCAATAGTAGACGACGAAAAGTAGGCGTGGCTGTATTTTTTACCAATCAAAAGTAAACAAAAACAATGAGATGTTTTATTACAGCCGTTTTAACAAATAGCTGTGCGTATTTCAATTATCTAATCGAGATTTTTTTTAAGTATATAAGTTGTATCAAATTGAGACCAGACACGCCCACTTTCGGACAATCCACCAATAATAACTCGTAAAACATAGGCGTGACTATTTTTTAACCAATCAAAAGTAAACAAAGACTGAAAGATTTTATTACAGTCATTTTAATAAAAATAACTGAGCTATTTCAATTCGTTAATGATCTTATCTCATCAAGAAAATTTTTAATTCATTACAGAGCTTTCAAATGTTTATTGATTCAGCAAAACAAACCTGTATAAACAGAGATAAAATAGAGACCAATAAACTTTATTGTAGCTCTATTTGCCGCTCTAATTGGTTGTAAATAAAAAAATAAATACGAAATTGAATTTTCTAATTATTTTTTTAAAGGAAATACCTTAAATTAATTTTGTCAACATTTTGTATAAACAGAATCGTGTGTATATATTTGAGAGTAGAACGTAATTACCATAATATTTGCACTTGCATATTCATAATTATGTGCAAACAACCGGTGAAAATATCACTTGAAAATTACTCATTTTCTCTCTTAGATTAATTAATCACATTCAAGAGATTTTTTTATTAGGTACATCAAAAAAAAATACGTCAATTAACACCCACCAAAACTGACGTCATAGAGATACTCTCGATGATTTATCAATGACAAGTCGGCTGTGATATATTTTAGCTCTGTTCTGGTTCTAACAGTTCTCAACTCGACAAATCAGTTTTGGTGGAAATGATAGGAAAAATTCCAGGAAAAAACAGAGATATAAACGGAAATTTAAAGTCGGTTTTGCTTTTGTAAAAGGTAATTGCAGGCGAGCCGCATACAATGTTTTATCTTTTTATATAATTTTTCAAATTGACTGAAAATCGCTGGAAATGTCATATTTAACGTCCTGATCACGAATATATACCATAAAATGATGCAAAAGGGTCCAAAATAATGAAAATTCTCAATAAATTGATTTTAGCTCCCAATTTGTTGTTTTAGGACACCGTCATCTTCCTCCCCTCATAACTTCGAAACGAACTGCATTTACTCCATGAAATTTACCGCACTTATAGATTTTAAACCGCTCTATTGATTTCTGAAAACCCCAGATTCATATCTTTTCGCGTTTTAGAGAAAAAAAATTCTTAAATTAAAAAAATTGTTTTTTTACTTCTGAATTTGTCTCTAAAATCGTCAACTCTCCTCCGATCTCAGGTCTAAGCCCAAAAATGAATTCAAAAGGTCCAAATTAGCTTAGATAATTTTTTTCAGAATACAAAGAATTTTTTTTTGAAAAAGTCTTTTTTTCTTGGAATTTCGTATTTTTCAAAATTTTTTAGATTGACTAAAAATCGCTGAAAAAGTCATAGCTGACGTCCTAATCACAAATATGTTTCATAAAATGACGAAAAAGAGTCAGAAATAATTAAAATTTCCAAAAAAAAAAAGATTTTAGCTCCCCAATTTGTTGTTTTGGGACACCATTGTCTTTCTTCCCTCATAACCTCTAAACGAACTACATTTGCCCCATGAAATTAACCTTATTGCTAGATCTTGAACTGCTCTATCGATTTCTGAAAACCCCAATCCAATATCTTTTCACGTTTTCGAGAAATTAATTCTCAAATTAAAAAAATATTTTTTTTTACTTTCATAAATTTGTCTCTAGAATCATCAATTCTTCTCCGATCCCAAATCTAAATGCAGAAATAGATTCAGAAGGCCTAAATTAGCTTAGATAAATTTTTCCAGAATTTTTTGAAAATTCGTTGATTTTTCAAAATTCTTCAAATTAGCTGAAAATCTCTGAAAAGGCCATATCTGACGTCCTGATCACAAATATGTATAATACAGTGACATAAAAAGATCAGAAACAATTAAAATTCCCAAAAAATCGATTTCAGTCTACCAATTGGTTGATTTAAGACATCATCGTCTTTCTTCTCTCATAACTCTTAAACGAACTGCATTTACCGCATGTAATTTACCATAATTATAGATTTTAAACCGCTATATCGATTTGTGAAAACCCCAGCCCCGTATCTCTTCGTATTTTTGAGAAAAAAATTCTCAAAGTGAAAGTATAATTTTTCACTGTTATGAATTTGTTTCTAGAATTGTTAATTCTTCTCCGAACCCACAGGTTTGAATCCAGAAATAGATTCTGGAAGCCTAAATTAGCTTAAATAATTTTTTTCAGAATTTTATGAAAATATCATTTTTTTTGTAAATTCGTTAATTATTGAAAATTCTTCAAATTAGCTGAAAATCACTGGAAAGATCATATTTAATGTCCTGATCACGAATATGTAACCTAAAATGACATAAAAAAGGTCAGAAACCATTAAAATTCCCAAAAAATCGATTTCAGCCCCCCAATTTGTTGTTGTGGAACACCATTGTCTTCCGTCCCTCATAACTTCTAAACGAACTGCATTTGCCCCATGGAATTTACCATATTTATCGATTTTGAACCGCTCATTCGACTTATGCACACCCTAGCCCCGTATCTTTTCGCATTTTTGAGAAAAAAAATCTCAAAATAAAAGAAGAGTTTTTCACTTCCATTAATTTGTCTCTAGAATCGTCAATTCTCTCAATAGTCCCATGAAATTTACCATAATATATTTAGAAACGTTATAAAACGAGAAATCTAGAGATATAAAAAAATCTATTTTAACACTCTTAGGTGACCTTTTGACTCGATCTAAAATGTCATAAAACGACCATAACAGGCCAGTTCAAGAGTCAATAAACAAGCATTTACCACGTGAAGAAGCCATCTTTATTTAAATTTTCTAAACTATCTCAAGCGGAAAAATAAAAATGTAAATACGTAAATCGATGACTCAGTCACGTTATCTTTCCGTCCATTTTTTTTTATCTTGTATGATGCGACATGTCATTATTATTTAGTGTTTATTTGTTTCCCAGACTTACTCTACACTAACCATGTGTCACAATTCGGGTAACAAAACAAAGAACAAGCTGAAAAATATTTCAGAGAAAAAAATCATCGCAGTCGGCCATGACACGACAAATTTCAATTTGAAAAAAAAAAACTCGTGACATACTTGATTATATCAAAAGAAGTAAAATTCAAACAAAATCGTAAAATTATTCTAACGTTTCTCCTTTTATGTGCATCTACAAGATGATAAAATTGAAAATAAATAAACTGTCACGATGTAAATACTGTTTTATTTACATTTGTTTAACATTAAACAGTTTTTAAAAGTCGTAACCCACCTGAAAAAAATCGAGGATAATTTATCAAGATCTATAGAAAAGTTTGAGCCGATTTAGTTTAGGTGTTTGTGTAAATATTTGAATAAAACAAATTCGCATACCCTCATTATTGTTTATTACGTAGTTTATTGCTTACGTGTCAACCCTCATTCTCTTAAGAACCTTTATGTGAAAGATTTACGACCAAACTTTTAATACAAGAGCCACTTTTTCTTTACAAAGTCAATATTTCAAATTATTCATTGATAAAAAGCGGTGGCACAGTCTATTCAAAAAATTCTGTCTATAAAAACTTGATTTCCAACTTTAAAACAAACAAAACTAAATACAAGCAGGCATTCAAAAATACAAATAATATTAAAGCACTTATTTTTTTATAAATTAGGACCGCAATTACAATTTTTTTTCTCAAAAAAAATCGATTAGATTTATAATATAGACTTGCCACACGACCATTGTTGTGGCTTGAAAAAATATATTTTAATTAAATTCTAACTTTCTTTAATTAAAATTTTTGATTTGGCTATTTTTTTCATGCATTTTTGATTAATTTATGTAAAAAATTCATTTAGATTTCGATTATTCACAAATTATTGTAAATTTTTATCAAATTCAACTTCTCACAGCTGTGCTATTCATCCTTGATTGTCAAACTACTATTCCTTGAAGGAAATAGCAACTGTCTACAACAAGATTCTTTCCTTCCAGATTGTGGAATTTTGCCTCCAGATTTTTTCAATATTAGAAGCCGAAGGCATGAGTTTACTAATTTAGAAAGTCTGAGAGCTAATTTAACTAATTTCAGAAGCTACAAGTAGTATTTCTTATCAATTCTTAAACTAATAAAAGCAAAAATGACATTGTTTTTGAAAGGGGATAAAGTCAAAAAAATAGATAATAGGTATTTTCGTTTAGTTTGTAGCCAAAAATTTAGATGTTTTTGTGAAACAAATGACTACAAAAACTCCACTTTTGAAATTAGTAAATTTTTGAAAAAATATCAAAACGATTGACTTCTTATACAGTCGAACTTCGATAACTTGCCACAAAAAAAGTTCGAGTATCGAGAGGTTTGACTAAGTTCCACTGTAATTGAATTTAAAATATAATATAATTCGACTCAAATGTCAACGCCATCTATTTTTGACTACAATCAAAAATTATTTTAGACTGGATTGAGGAATGTTTATGATTTTGGTTGGTAGTAAAAAAACATTTTACGTTAAAACTTTTATTTAGAATTTTCTTTATTATACAGTATGTCTCAAAAAAAATGGTCCCTTAGAACAACACTTAAGGTCAAAATAATGTAATTCACCAAGCTGTAAAGTTTCGGAGGTAGATGGCGCCAAAATTTCAAAGTTATGTTTGTCTTTCTTGTTACATAACCTTCTAATCTCTTGTTTTTGCATTTACTGAGCAAATTTACTGTCAAAATAGCGTTAATCTTTTGTTTCTATATGCTATTTTACAGTTCAACATTATTACCAACCTTGCAAAAATTTATGTGTTATTTAAAATGCAGTTAATAAGAGTTAGGTCGCATTTTTTTAATTGAATTTTTTACTGTTTTTGGAACATAACCTATCTTAACTAGTTGTCAAAAATTGTTAGGTTATGTGATTGCTTTATTGACAGTTTGGAAGTGGTTAAAGTTGCAATACGGTCGGTAGTAAAATCATGGCTTACTCTGAACAGTGTTGCCAACTTGCGGGATTCCCCCTAAATTTAGGGTATTTTTTGAAGAAGCGTGGAATATTTAGGAGAGAATGTTCTGTAGAAGATTTTTTAGGGTATTTCTAACTACTACTACTACTACAAATTACCAAAAAAATGTTAAATAGTTTTTTGTTGCCAACTTAATCAGTATTTCTTGATTATGATGTAATTCACATTTATCACTTATTTGAAATGTGATTTATTATCTATTTATTAGAAATAAATTAAAAATTGTATGTTGTAAGGAACTATTTTTTTTTCTTTTACTTTGTGGTTGAAGTCCTTTTTAAAATGAAGTATGTTTTGGGGAAATTTAGCTTGGATTTGGGGGATTTTGACCCCATTATATGGGGGAAATCATCATCATCAATGGGTTGGCAACACTGATTCTGAACAAAATTGTTAATAAATCACTCGATATAAACATTTAGATACAGTTATTATTAAAATTATGCAATACTTTTAAAATAAAACAAAAAAATCTGTAGTTGCATGATAAATGAACAAACTTTTTTGTTCTATATCAGTTCGAGTTTTTTTTAATCACTCGATATAATCAA
Organism: Tribolium confusum; assembly: GCA_029207805.1. Taxonomy (NCBI): domain Eukaryota; kingdom Metazoa; phylum Arthropoda; class Insecta; order Coleoptera; family Tenebrionidae; genus Tribolium; species Tribolium confusum. The sequence goes on along the minus strand of JALGAY010000007.1, from coordinate 1,045,623 downwards.
AATTAGGTATGTTATGAAATGCAGGACCGGGTTTGCACCACCTTTGGCCCCAATGATGTAAAACAAAAGAGTAATTTCCCATCGAAAATGACGCAAATCTAAATCAGCGACAAATAAAAAAATGTCGAAAGACAAATCGTTTTGTTAATCGGTTTGTTTATGAAAAGACAAACACAAATATTTAACTTCGCTGCCGGAAACAATTTCGTTAAAAATTTTTGCGTAATTTCCCTCAAAACCCGAACTAATTCATCATCTTCTGCGAAATAAAAATTATGTAAATTGATCTCATGCTGATTTAGTGAATTTTATTGACACTTAATTTCCTCCATTAGCATTTCGTCTTGAATTTAAACCACGTTTCAGTCCAGATTTAATTGCCTTGAACCTTCAACCGAACCGTTCCATAGGCCCCGGCCCCCAGGTCGCAACCCTCCTCCGGGTGAACGACCTTGGTGACTCACCTAGGGTCAGGCAGCACAATCTTCTTACTAGCTCTTGCAGCTGGTGTGCACTTGCTCTTCTCCATGGCCATGAGATAGCTGACATCGGCCAGCACTGCCTCTAAGTCCGCCATTTTGCAGTTTGCACCACACTCGCTCAAATAAACATATTTCGGTACACTTTTCCACAGCTCACCAACACCTACCGCACGCGCTCCGCACTCCTCCTTACATAACTGCCCTCATTATATTACATAATATTATCGATATGGAAAACGAACGAGAAACGTAAAGACGATTGATCAATCTCCAAATTCCGTCCCTGGATCATCAAGAAGGTAACTCAAGACGCGATTCACGACCGACAAAGCTCAAATAGCGACTGAACCGAATGGGACGGGACAGGATTTCCCTAAAACGTGGAGCGCAAACGCAAAACACAAACAGCTGTTTAACTGTCAAAAATGTCAAACAGCTGAACAACAATACCACCAACATAAAAACACAAAACAAAACAAATACGCCTTAAACAAAACAATCCTAAAACGAATTATAAAATCACAACACAAAACTTAATAACACACTTAATTAATTATAATCACAATAAATTAAATTATTCACTACAGTAATTACAAAAATAATTAATTTTATTTCAACTTTAACACTGTCAGGTTGCCGCACTGTCTCAAATCAAACATGGCTGCCACGAATGACAGTCGTGAAATTTTCAACAATCTGTCATTAAAAATCACACAATTATCATACGGACGGGCACAAAACGATCGCACTGTTATAAAAACAACCCTAGATCAGCTAAATTCTCTCAATTATAAATACCCTACTGTAACAAGTCCCACTGTAAGATTTTACTCAACCTAACCTCACTTTTACATGTCAAATTTCAGAAAGCTGTGCTTTTGGTGAACCAATGCTGCTCTTTGATAGCCCCAGAAGATACAGAACTTGTCTTGAAATGTTGTCAGTTAATTACAAGTTTAGTAACACGTCAAAGTGTGGTAATAGACGGCCGGACTTTAACAGTGACTGTTTTGTGGTGTTTGCAAGCTTTGAAAGACAAGGAATTCAATCCGGATATTCTCGTTGCACTTGATGCTTTATTACGTGGAAATACGCGACATGAAGTGAGTTTTCTAAGTGTGGAACTTCTCCTGTAACTATCTTTTAGTTAATTTGTGAAATTGTGAAGAGTCAGACTCTTCTAAGCTTGGCAAAAAATGAAAATAAGCCGGAAATAGCATTTTTCGCATTGCAATGTCTAGAAGCTTCAACTATTCCACCAGAAGACACAAAAGTCCCAGATCTAGACGAGTACAAAAGCGAATTTCAGACATGTTTTCAGATTTTCTTACATCATACTGTTAACAGTAGTTTTGCTTTAGATAAAATGATAAGTGTGAAAATCTACATTGTTTGTCTGAGAGGCTTACAGAATATTATCAGGCAAAAACCTGATTTACTCTCTGATAATTTAGGAATTATTTTCAGTGTTGTTAAGTCATACATGTTACTAGGAGTCTCAGGAATTGAATTTATAAAGCCCCAAAAATTAATGCCTTCACCTCTCAGTATACCTGAGAGTACCACAAGTAATATCAGAGAAAAAGGAGGAAAAATGACAAAACACAGAAAACCTAAAACTCAACCTTCTATTCTTAAAACACGAAAATCTGAAAAATGGGAAGATGAAACTGATGTCAGTCCTATTGTTACTTGTGATTCAAATCTAGTTAAAACAAGTGATTCAGATTTTTCTGATACTGAGGGTGGAAATCTTGCGAAAATTAATGTAATGAATGGAAGGGTGAGACAAGCCGCTTTGAGCCTGTTTTTACACAGTGTCAAGGTAAATTAATCCTTGAGAGAGCTACATTTTGTATATAACACAATTTTTTAAGCTTACAGATAAAGCCGTAATTTTTTCCTACTGGTCAAGTTTTATACCTGAAAATTCACTTTCGGGGAACCACAATCTTCTGACTTGTATACTTAAAGAAACCTCAAACAGAGGAAGTATGGCAGCATTAAATGCCTTACTCTTATTACTCTCCTTGTCTAAGATGTATCTCGCTCAAGCTGAAAAAGGGTATAACTTACGCCTTTTTCTCTTTTAATTTCACGAATTTTTTTGTAGGGACAACCTGGCATTTACACCATTTTCTGTCATTCTCGGCTTAACAATAAAAGAGCTACATAAATGTTTAAGTCTGGCTTTAAGTGCACATTCAATCCCAGTTCTGACAATGGTCCTTAAATGTTTTGCAGCTCTAGTTCAAGCTACACCTTACCACCGTCTTGCACCAGGTCTTATCACAAAAGTAATAAGAAATGTTAAATCTTTCACTTATCACAAGGATTTCACCGTTCAAGTGACAAGTCTTGTAGTTTTGGGGTGTGTGTTAGCGTCTGAACCTCAAGTTCCTGAAACGTGTCAAGCTTTTATTAAAGAAGGTGTTCCGTGGTTGCTTCAATGTTGTCTCACTAATCTAAGAACTGATACAATTCCTACAGCTGTTAAACTTGAATCTCTTCAGATTATTTCGGTGATGAGTCGGAATTATTTTGAAGTTTTGATAGCCCCCTACTTGACTGATGTCACTAGTGCTCTTGATTTATCTCTCTCTAGTAAATACACAGATGTTCAGTTACATGCAGGCCGAGCTGTTGATTTTATTGGTCAAGCAATGAATAGGTGTTCTCAGATGAGTCTCTCATTTTGGGAGACTCTTCTCAATGGATCTTTAACAGCGTTATTACAAAATGACCAATCAATTTTAAGAGCAATCGGTTGTGATTGTTTAGGAAGTATTGGGCCAGAGTCTTTTGAACAACTCTCGAGAGACAAACAAATTCTTTGTGTTACACTCTTGTTTGCTTGTAGTCGTGATGATGAAAATACAGTTAAAGGGACTGCAGTTCGTGCTTTAGCGATTTGTGTACTTTATCCGAGTTTGAGAGAAGATTCAGGGTTTGTGGTTGATACAGCTGAACGTATTTATAGTGTTTTAGAGGATGAAAATTTTGCGGTTAGAGTAAAATGTTCGTGGGCTTTAGGAAATCTCACTGATGCTCTTGTTTTAAATAAGTGAGTTTGACAGGAAGTACTGATGAGGTTTTTATTGTGGTTTTAGAACAACACCACATTTCACGGAAGAGTTTCCTAGAAATTTAATTCTGAAATTATTAAAAGGGACAATTAAAGCATCTAATGATGCTGATAAAATTAAAATGAATACAGTTAGAGCCTTAGGGAATTTATTACAATTAATTGATGATGATTTAATTGAAGAAACGAGATTTAGGGAGGCTGTGGAACAAGGAATTGAGATTTTAGTTAAAAATTGTGCTTCAGGGTCAAGTATGAAGGTAAACAATGACGAGGACTCATGTCTGCACGCCTAAAATTGTTTTTTTTAGGTAAGATGGAACTCATGTTATGCCATTGGTAACGCAATGAAAAATCCGTCCCTTTTCCTGTTAAAAAACAATTGGCAGGTAGGTAAAAAATCGAATTCCGATTATTTAATTCTAATTCTATTTATAGGAGAAAGTTTTTACTTCTTTATGTGACCTCGTTGTAAATTTTCGTAATTTTAAAGTTCGAATAAATGCAGCATTAGCGTTGGCATCACCACAAAAACGGCAATTTTACAAACAGTTGTACCAACCTACTTGGATTTCGCTTGTTAAAGCGTTAGAAACGTCACAAAATGTCGAGGATTTAAATGAATACAAACATCGAGACAATCTAGTAGAACAAGTAACGTTTATTTAAAAAAGAAACAAAATTTTGTAATTCTCTTCTAGATTTGTTTAACTTTGGGTCATCTTATCACACTATTAAAAAAAGAAGACTTGATTTTTATCAAAGATAGTGTCACTTCTGACCATTTAAACATGCAAATGAAACGTGTTTGGGAGAAATTATTACCGGAAAAAACAAGTGTATTATGTGAGGCACGAAGTCATATTACCAACTTAAAAAATAATTCTGAATTTAGTTCAGAAGAAAAAAGTATACTTAACTGTCTGAACGATATTTTAACACAAGATTTTTGAAATAAATCAATTAAGAAGGCACCATGCCCTTATTCCTTTTCCACTGAGCCCCACTTTTTCTATTATGATTAGCTCGGCTTGATTTTTGTACATTTTTCTTTTGTCTGTTCACCAGTGTGTTTTTATCCTGTCCTTGACCTTTAGGTTTACCCACAACACTTTCTTTAGGTCGTGCTCCTTTACTTTGATGACTTCTAAATCTTGCCTCTCTTCTTGCCCTTACAACAGCTGGATCTTCACAGAAGTTTGCTTTATTTCCAGGCTTGGAGACAGCTGCTGCTGCTCCTATTGGTTTGCCTTCATCATCGTATTCCTCTTCGGAATAGCTTGTGTCACTAACAACATCTTCATAATTTGGATTAAACCTCAAAATGTCGTCTGAACCATGATCAGGGACTGGTACTGTAGCCTCATCAGCTCTATCATCATACTCATCATCATAAACATCAAATTCGTTTGTATATTGTCTGAAAAAAAATTAATCAAACTCGGCTTAGCCTCGTGAAATACTAACATTCCGTCTAGAATAAACGTCTTAATTTCCTTAATGTCCTTTTTGTCGTTTAGTAACTTCAAAGCATCGTCATAACCCGGTTTTCGGCCTTTATAAGCCAAAATTGGTTTTTCCGGTTCAGGTTCTGGAGGAATCCGAATTTGATCAAATGGAATGTCAAGAAGATGTGGCGGTAGATTTTCCTCCAAAATTGCACTAATTACATCACTTGTATTATAATTATACGCTTTCAAACATTGTAAAACAAAATCTGAAAAATAATTTGTAGAAAAAAAAAATCAGGAGTGGGATTATACCATCTCCCAAATGTTGAAACATATCAGTAACGACTTTAATTGCATTTTCAATATCTTCCTCACTCGGTGATACACTCAACTCGACATGATTTGAGGTCTCTTGTACAGCCCCATTTTCGATAACTTCAGTTTTGACTTTTCTGTTTGTTGCATATTTTTTTACAGCTTTTTTAAATGTTTTTAATTCGGTTTTAAGTGCTTTCCATAATCTATTGTGGCGTCTTAAACATGTTATACAATTTAGAATGTAATCAGTCCGTGTTTGGTCACTGAAATTTTTTTTGTTAAAATTCGTTTTTCTTCAATTTGTGTCTTACATTTCACTACAACTGCTAAACATCTCATTTTGAGTCCCTACATCATAACGTTCGTGATAATCACAGATAAAATATTCATCTTCTAATGCTGACGTTAATAATTTCAAATAAATTTCAACAAATTCTTCCTGATGTACAGGGTCGCCACTAAAATAATTGTTTAGGGGAGGTTTACCCTGTGTGAATTATTTACCTAAACTCCAGAGTTTTATCTAAACAATACGAAATAAAAGTGTGATAAACATCAATAAATTCCGATCTTCCTAAAGCAATTTCTTCAAAAATAATTTCAGATAATTTTGGATTTGTTTCTAATTCTTTTCTTCCATCTAGATAATCATACATTTGGACAAAAACTTTTTCATAAGTGTATGTCAATCTGAAAATTTGTGTTTTATATTTGTTTATTACAGTTTTTAGTTGTTACCTATAAGGCATTACTTTATTTAAAGCATTACTTATTGCAAATTTATGGAATTTTAGTAATACATGTAATGAAGAAATTGTATTTAATAAATAATCAACAATTGAAAATACCCAGTTTAGATTAAATACTGGTGGTTTTTCTTCAACAGCTATAGGAACTATCACAGCACCAGGTTCAAAGCCACACACATGACCTCCAATCATTTCTAAAGTCTAAAAAAATGTGTTAATAAAATAAATCAAAATTAAATTTGTTAAATACCAAAACGACTTGATTTAACATTTCTTCAATTTCTTTATCACGAAAAACTGATTCATCAGTGAAATATAAAGAAACTAAATCGTTTACAAAAACTTGATTTGTTTCGTGATACAACAAAATCAAAGTTATAACAATTGGAAGATTAAGTAGTTTTTTGTCTAGTAAAAAATTAAGACCTACTTTGTCAGGCATATATTCACTCTGAAAATTTAATTTTAATAGTCAAACATCGAATCTATTAAGCAATCAATAAAACAAACTCATACATTACGAAACTAGTGTGGTAAAAAACGTTACGTAATGTTTGACATTGTTTTAATTACAAATTAGACAAACCTCAGTCTCTTGAAATGTTGTTAGTCTCTGGTAGACACGTCGAAATTGCGAAAATACTGCTAAATACACTGTACTTGCTTCATCATCTAAATTTTTAATCTGATGAGGCAAAACAGGATTTAAAAGAAAACTATGAAGACTAACTGATACTTTAGGTTCAAATAACACTAAACACCAAAACTGGTGATAATTACAACTTAGTAAATAGTGTAAAGTTTGCAAGAATAAACGGTTGTCTCTCACAAATGACCAATTTTCTGATAACGTAAAATTGTAGGGTTCATACTTGAAATAGTGTTGAGAGTCTGGTAACCAATGTTTACTCTATAAAAATGTCTTAAATGTGAGATTAAACTCGTTGAGACTTACTAAAGCCGGAATTGTTTCTGTCTTACGCTCAAAACATTGTCTCTCAAAATCGTCATCTGGTTTAAAGTCCTGAAATTATTTAATGAATGAAAATAAGTAAAATTGGTTAGAAACTCACTAAGGGGGCATCTTTACGCAGTTCTAGAGTTACTTTCTCTAAATGAATTTGATTAATTGGCAATTTATTTGGATTCTAAAAAAGTGAGGTTAGGTTTGAAACTTATGTCAAGATTTTACATACCTTAAAAACATTAATGTATTCATAATCGATATTTTCATCATTTATATCTTGTAAATCAAAGTTTTTTATTATTTCTGATAATTCTTCCATTATTATTGCATAATTTTGTGCAAAATTTTTCACTTTAAAAAAACTACCGGATTTTCTGACACTAGTTACGTAAATGTTGCCAACTTAAATACCAACTTATGATTGAAATATCACTAGAAAAAGGTTTTAGGGTTTTTTTGTTATAAAACACAAGATTGCATAACGGCATGTGTGCCAATATTTATTTTGTGGTTAATTTTTTTTCTCGAATTGTCATTTTTCAAAACACATAGAGCAGAAAGACCATCATACCAACTTTATGAGTTGACAAAACTTCATAACATGTACTGCCTATCTATAATCGTGAGAATTTAAAAGGATTCTTAATTCTACGTTGAAAAAAACGTCAAAAAAAATTATTGTAAAAACTAGAAAAAGCTGTAATAGTGTTTATTTATGAAATAAAAAGTTTGCAACAGTAAAAAAATAAATACTACAAAAAAATTGTCAAAAGAAAATAATAAATATGGCAAATAAATAACAGGAAACCCCCAAATTGTACGCTTCAAAAACCTACTAAAGGAACCAAAAATAAAACTTTTTAAAAAAAGAATCATTACTGTATTTGTAATAAAAAGGAAAACAAATTGGTCTCAACTAAAAACAATTAAAAAAATATATTAAGTACATTTTTGACGTTTTCAAAAATTATCACCTCTTGTTAAACATTTAAAACAAAAAAACCCAAATAGTTGTTAAACGGCACTTTCAAAAATTAAATTTTATTCTTGTTAGTATGTTATTCTTGCAATGCTCAACAAAAAAAAACTAATTTAAATCCCCTGATTTCCAACGTAACAGGAAGGATAATCCAAGAAAAAAAAACAAACAAAATAGAGATCATTAGTCTGCCAATCGCTCATCAACTGTCAGAAAAACTCAGTACCTTTATGCTTAAATAATATAAACAAACAAAAAAAAAATAGAGGAGGGGTTTTACCTCACAAATTAAGGTACCGTTTTCATAAATTATATCACATTAAATAAGCTACTAAACGAGACTATGACGAAACGCGACTTAACGCAACAATAAACAATAGCAGTCGATACCGGGTTCAGTACGGAGTCAGAAGAGGACTTTAAGAGGTCAACTAGGCTTCAGTGGAAGCAACAAGGGAGCTCTTAGGTGTATAGGCCGTAGCATTTGGATCAAGTGTCGAGCCGGGCGGACTTTCAGCTAGACGAACTCGCGACATGTTACTACTCGGCGTTGGACCTCCGAAACTATCATTCGGCATCACAGCCAAAACTTGCGCGATTTTACTCTTTAACTCTTCGATTTCACGCTCTTGCGTTCGATTTGAACCTGAAACACAATAATCAGAATCAGAATTATCAGATTCAGACTCACTTTCTCTGATTTCAAGTTGGCGTTTCGCCTCGCCTAATGCACTGAAAAGATCGAGCTTAATACGAGTTTCGGCCGATAACGAATTTTCTAAATGGGCGTTTTTCTCTTGCATTGCTGATAATGCTGTCATGAGTATATCCATGTCACGAAGCTGGTCGACCAGTGCGGCATTTTCGCGTTCCAGCGCGGCGTACCGTTCTTCCGCCCAATGCTTCGTTGTTCGGCATTCGGACACTTCTGCTTCGAGTTCTCTACGACGTGAACGACACGATTCAGTGCATTCACCACGTGATGATTGAGCCACTACCTAAACCAAAACAAGAAATTTACAAATAGAATATACAGTTCAATACTATCGAACCACCATCCAAAAATCCGACTTACTTGTGCCGCTCTAGCCTCTTCTTGTTTTCTACTTTTACGTTCTTGATTTAATTGAGATTCAAGACTACATCTTGCTCGTCTTTCTTCAGCTACACGTCGTTCTAAATTACTGATCGTTTGTTTATCGGAAGCTCGTGAACTAACAACACTTTGATATCGCTGTTGAAGTTCTTCAATTTCACGTTGCATTGTTGATAATTCACCTTTAATTACTTTCTCACTTGTTGTCAAAGCAGCAACCTGTAAAAAACAGTTATAACAATTTTTTATAATTATAACAAAATTTAAAAAACCAATAATAATAAAATTTTTTGTATTTACTTGTATTTATTTAAGCCCACCTGCAGCCTAAGTTCCTGTTCACTAGCTCTACTACTTTGTAAATCCATTCGTAGTCGTTTAGCATCAGCTTCTAATTTTTGTAGATATTCTGTTGCTTCTCTATCTTTATCCTGTTCTTTTTTTTCTCTTCTTCTTGTTGATCTTGATTCATGTTCTTGTATTGTTGTTACTTCTTCACAACCTGCTCCAATAGCAGTTCCATTACTGTGCGAATGATTGACTTGTCTTTGTCTATCTATGTGCTTATCCGAATGTCTGTGTTGTTGTTGTTGTTGATGTTCATCATGTTCTTTACATTTATCAACAGACTTTCTATGATGTGATTTTGTTGTTGTATGTTGTATACCATTGGCTATCGTTCCATTTGGAATATGGCCATTTTTCTCATGCAACTTATTATTATGTACTTTGGCGTTTTGTACGGGGGCAGGTACAATGGCTGTGGAGACTACTGGCTCCGGGGGCGGCTGTACTGCAGGCGTTGATGATACAATTGAATCTATCGGTAACGCTTGCTGCATTAGCTGCATGTAAAATTCATTTTCTTTTGCTACGTCGCGCTGTTTGCGCTGCCGCATCCTGTACCTATTCAAAAAATAATAATAATAAAATATATATATATATATATATATATATATATATATTCTAAGAGCAAAAAAACTTGTAATTTAGAGAGCTCATGGCCGAAAATTTCAGTTTTCTCAATTCTAGCCAATAAAATTTCAGGATTTTAAAGAGAAGCACAGTCTGAAATTCGAGAAAGCGAATTTATTATTTCTAAACCCTAATTAGTATTATAAAAATAAGTTTAGTATTAAAAAATATTTAAAAAATTAGTATTATAAAGTAATCTCTATTTTAATTTTCAAAAAAAAACAATAGAATTATTAACGTAACATTTATTGACTGTCGTTTAAATAACATTGGTAAAAAAACCTTTCTAAAATTCGAAAACAATGTTATTTTTGCAGCAGATTAAAGCTTTTTTATTTAGTTTTTGCTACCAAACGGCCAAATAGTTGATCCAGGACATGCGCAATTTACAGTTCAATACTTTTGTTGTCTCATTTTTAAACAAAATGCATAAAATAGTAATAAGTTTGCGAACAACCAATTCTAAAAATCAGCTGATTGAAACGAAAGTGGCGCCCTCATCGACGATCTCAGTTGCCAATAGATATTATAATTATTTCTTATGCTTTTTTTGTGTTTTAATTTAGTCTATATCTCACGATTTGTGTTTGTTTTTCATTTCGTATCGTTTCTTTAACATTTATCGACATATAAATCAGCTGAGTGTTGCGAGAGTGGTGCTCGCATTGACTATCTCAGTTGCCAATCCGATTTGTATTGTTGGTTGCTGACTTTTCTTGATTAAATCAGACATTATTTTCTAGCGCTACTGTACAATATTTTTTTGCTACTTATCACGTGACTGTTATAAAACAAATTTCTGTACTTACCCTATATAGGACTTAAATCCAAATCCCAATGTGACAACAGGATAGCCAATACAATGTGCGGCAAAAGGTCGACAAAGGTCAAGATGTCCAGGCATGTGTTTAACGTCCCGGAGTCTAACCGCTGCTTCAATATAGACAAATAGCACCCATAGAATAATTGTAGGTGCACAAATACCTTTATCAGTATGCCATACATACTGTACCCAGACGTAAGTGCTAGCGGCAAAGAAAAGCCAATGTACCGGTATAAAGAAGAAACACAACATATCAGATGTGAGTGCAATACACACAAAAAAAATAGAAAAGGCAAGGCCTTGGTATTTAAAAGAGTCATAGACCGAACGTAGTAGTAAATAAAACGGCCATAGAAACTCAAATCTGAATTCCAATATGAAATCGGCAAGAATTACCAACACCCATAAAATGACGAATTTGAGGTACAGCAGAGTACTGAAACAAAAAAAAAAAAACAATTTACTACAATAATAATATTTAGAAAAGCGGTTTTTTTTAGTTAAAAATAAATATTTTGACAGCTGGCTCCTAACCTATCTTTGTGTTTTGTAAATTCCGGGAAATTTCAGAAAAACCGCACCGATATTCGGACAATTTCTTAATCATAAGTAAATCGTGGAAAATCCGTTTAGAAAATTCAAAATCAGCGGTTTGTTTAGGAAAACCAGCCATTTTGAAACACATATGGGACAAATTCGGTTAGACTGTGATAGATTCAATGGGTTTTTGCACGTGGATTGTCACATTCCAACGCGGAAACGTACCTTCCGTATATCCCTTCAGTGATTTTATTCCTTTTCATGGGTCTTCTCATCTTACCGATCTCAGCATTTCGTCTCTTCATAATTCACACCGAACCAATGCTCCGAAACTATTAGTCGACTCACTCCCAATGATAAATAACCAAAAAACTCGGCTGTTTCATGGAATTTTTATCACAAAAACTTCGCTTTTGCGGTAAAATGTCTTTTGTTGTCAACTTCACACAAATGTCAAACAGTGCTGCCATCTAGATTAGTGTATAACTGGTTGCATACACAAGACGCAAATTTTAATTTTATTATATTTATTTTACTAAACTGTTTTGCAACTAAACTATTTATTACACTTTTTATTTAAATAATTTAAAATAAAAACAAAATCAGTAATCTGTTTTTACTTTTTTAACTTACATAATATACTCGAGACTCAGAGTCAGTGCGTGTACGTCCCTCAGTTGTTATCTTTTCACTAAAGAGGGCGCTGTAAAAAATCTTTTAATAAATATTACGTCACAGTTTTATTTTTTTTCAAGTTCCTAAAATTAGGTGAAATTATGTGCAACGTATTATCTTAGTGTTAATTACTCTACAATACAAAAAAAACTAATAATAAATAAAAAACTGTTTTTTTATGTTAGAAATAATCCAGAAAAAAATTTAAGACTAATTTAATTACAAATAATCATTTTGTATAAAGACAATCAGTAAAGCTGACGTCACGCAACAATAGACCCTGGGGCTCTGGGAACTTTATATGCAATCCGCAACGCTCTAAACCACAAACAATGTGAAGTCAGCTAGTTATGACTACCACTAGCAAAAACATGACATAAAATGGACATAACCACAAAGCGGTTTTGTTAATTTGAGTTACTTTCATTGTTGTCGTGTCTCAATCTCCTAAATTTTGATAATTTTGGCTTTGTTTCTAGTATGGCTTTAATTTGCTGTATAAAGCAGAAGTTTACAGTTGATTTTAATACATAACCCACATAACCTAACTTACAACTCTAGCTAACTTCACGTTATTTAGCTTTTTAAGTGTTGCGGATTGCATATACAATGTCCAAAGCAGGATCTTTATCCATTTTTTAAAATCTTTGCAAAATCTGATTGGAAGTAGATAAAAGCCAGTAAAAAATTAAAGATTCTACAATATTCTTAACCCTTTCAGACCCGACGTCCATTACAATGGACACTGAACTTAGAGGGTTCTGTAAAATTAATCTTAACATCTATTACAGTTTTCTAGTTGACCTTGTGTTAAAGAAACCTGTATTATCGTAAATACATGCAGACAGCGCTTGCTGTTCATACTGTCATCAAAAAAATCTGCTTATATGACAGGCGTACAATGGCGGGAGTAGCAAGTTCTTGCAAACGTAAGTAAAATCCATTTTATTTTTAATATCGGGAACTTGCATTGCAAAAAATTTGTATTTGATAGTATAATAAAGGTTGAATGTAGTTATTATTGGCATTTTAGTAGCTCGTAAACGTCAAATGTCACTCAAAACACAGTATTTATATCACTGTCCATTATAGTGGACACTGGGACTAAGTTAAGTTTTTCTTAGGGCTCTACAATCCAGATAATCCCCTTGATGCCGAAATTCTGCTTTCATTCTTGGATGATGAATCCCTTGACAAAGAATGTGAGAGAGTTTTAGAGAGAATAAACAATTTCTCGGATCTTGAAGATGACAGCGGTGATGACGAGATCGTCGATATAAGAAATAGTGCAAAGTCTGCGCCAAGAACAATTGAAGTTCAAGCAGAAATTGCAAATCTAAATGAGGATCAACCTGAAGAAGAACTTCAAGGTGCGGAAGAATTTGCAGATACGGTTGTGCATGAAAATGAAGAAGAGGCTCACTTTAGGGAAGATAGATGCACAAAAAAAGCAGATATAAAATGGACAAAAAATAAATTTTCAAAAATCTCTTTTGAGAGTGAAACTCCAGATGAACAAAAGGAAGGAGACGCTGTTGTGATGGATCCAATAAATTATTTCTACAGATATATTCCTGAAGATATCTTTCGAAAAGTAGCGGAAATGACGAATATCTATGCTTTGCAGCAAGGAAATAATTTCAAACCCTGCAATTTTGAAGAGATAAAAAATTTATTTGGTCTGCATATAATGATGTCTTGTTTGGGATTCCCCCGCGTCAGAATGTATTGGGAAAAGTCCTTGAATATGACCTTATTTACTGAGACAATGAGTAGAGACCGATTTTTTCAATTACGCACCAATCTGCACATTGTGAATAATTTGGAAAAGCCTGAAAACAATACTGACAGATTATATAAAATTAGGCCATTTTTGACAGCATAAGAAAACGATGCCATGAACTTGTTATGGAGAAAAATGTATGTGTTGACGAACAAATGGTGCCGTTTACAGGGCATCTTTCTATTATACAGTATGTCAAGGGTAAACCATGTCCATGGGGAGTGAAAATTTTTGTCATTTGCGGAAAAAGTGGGATGGCGTACGACTTCCTCATATACCAAGGTGCTACAACGGAACTTGATAAACACATGGTTACAAAATTCGGCTTAGGAGCTGCTGTTGTTCTCAAATTGGCAGAAAATGTTCCTGCAGGTCATTATCTATACTTTGATAATTATTTTTCGACCTATAACTTGTTTGAGGCGCTACAACAAAAAAAGATTCATGCAGCTGGAACAGTGCGGGTAAACAGATTTAACAATCCACCTTTGCTACCTGATAAAAATGCACTAAAACGAAATAGAGGATTCAGCGAAGAAGTCGTCAATGCAGATAACTCCATTGTACTTTGCAAGTGGGTGGATAATCGCACAGTAACTCTGGCTTCAAATTTTGTAGGAATTGGCGAAGAAGATACCGCTAGACGATGGGATAAAACTAGAAAAGAATATATTGAAATCAAACGTCCAGAAGTTGTAAAATTATATAATCAATGTATGGGAGGAGTCGACTCTCTCGACCAACTTGTAGGGCATTATCGCATTTTTATAAAATCCAAAAAATGGACGTTGCGAATGATATTTCACGCTGTAGATTTGGCTTGTACCAACAGTTGGTTGGAATACAAGAAAGATGCTGAAAATGCAAAAATTAATAAAAAAAACGTACTCGACTCCTTACATTTCAAAATTCATATTGCTGAATCTCTTATAAAAGTAGGAAAGCCTTGTAATTTGAAACGAAAAGCTGGACGGCCTAGTAAAGAAAACCTCTGTGATTCTCCTCAATCTTCCAAAAGAAAATCTGGTGAATGCATGCCATTACGGGAACTCCAGCTAGACATGTTTGATCATATGCCTGAATACGATGAAATGAAAGAAGCTACTAGATGCAAAAAATTAAAATGTACTGGTAAAACCCACGTCTACTGCATCAAGTGTAAAGTTCATCTTTGTTTTGTTAAAAATCGAAATTGTTTCAAAGAATTTCATGCCAAATAATATTTTTTGATCATTTTTCTATTTTTATTGTTAGGCACATAATTAGTTAAATTTGTATCTTTCTACAACATTTGTGACCCATTGTCCATTGTAATGGACATATTCATAATTTTTGAAAAAAATAAAAAAAACCAAAAATTTTCTTGTTTTTGCTATTAATTGATCATATAAAAATAAAACAACCATAAAAAAAATTTTTGGAGATTTTAAAATTAATTCGGGTCTGAAAGGGTTAATTGACCTTTTTCCTTATTCTTAATTCCCTACCGCATGCGCGAACGAGCCATTTCTTTGACAGAACATATGACATTTTTCTCCATTGACCTTACAATATTTATAGATGGCTTGTTGGCAGAAAAGTTCGAGGCAGATAGTCAGATGGGCGTTTTGATTTCTTTACTATTATTGTTAAAGAACAGTGGCTGAGGTAACTCTTAGGTTGATTCAATTTATATTATAATTAATATTACTTTATTTCTTAAGTTGGATGGGCCCTCTATACTTTTTATAATTCAGTGAACTTAATGCCGCGGCGCATGCGGTAACGAAAATGACTTTAATAAGGAAAAAGGTTAATCTTCAAGCATATTCTAGTGAGGTTATAAAGCATTCTTCTTAATTTTTTTGCCGCCAAAATACAATTCGGCCTTATAAACATTCGGTCATCACTTTGATTGTCTTCTAAAAGTGTTGCGGATTGCATACACAACGTCCAAGAACGATTTAGTAGAAATCTTTGCAAAATCTTCTTGAAAGCGGTAGATTCTTAAATGTCAGTGAAAAATTGAAGATTCTAGAAAATTCTTGATCTTCAAGTAAATTTTAGTGAAATTATAAAACTTTCTTCATTCAGTTTTGACCGTTCGGTCTTGTAAACATTCGGTGACAGTCACACTCGACCAAATTCTGTAATTTTAAAAAACCAGTAAATTTGAGGTTATGTGTGAAATGGAACAAGAAGAAGCAACCCCCTTGTTTAAATCTGAAAATGAAAGTAGTGAAAAAGTGGTGCCCCTCAAAGACCGGTTTAATGTGTCATTGGAAGAATTTAAAATCGAAATAAAAAATCTACCAGACTGTTATACAAAAAATGTATAAAGAGTGCCCCGGTACAAATTTTTTACTAATTCTTTCTTTTGTAGGACTTCTGTGAAATGCTAAAAAAGACACTTAAATTAGATTCAACAAAACTTGAAATTGAAAGAGACGGTTCTTCTCTTTTTGTATATTTTTGTAGTGATGAAGCTAGAAATAATGCAATAGAGATATTGAATGGGTTTGAATGGAAAGGAAAGACTCTTGAAGCTACTGTGGGGTAATTTTTTTAATAAACATTTGGGTAATTTTGAGGTTTCAGAGAGCTAATTCTGTGGATAAAAAAAGAAAAGAAAATTTTGAAGAATCTAAGCCAACTAAAAAAATTAAAATTGAGAGAGACAGTCAGGAAGAGCAACTTAAAGATGCCATAATTCCATTATGGAATTTACCATATAACGAACAAGTAATTAAGACACCTACAATAATCAAAAAAAATTATATTTTTTTATTTTAGTTGAAACAGAAATTTGAAGAAGCCAAGAAATTGCTGAAAAAACTTAATACTAAGTTATTACACGAAAATCCGAGACTGAAAAATTACTTAAATAAACAAAACTCCAAATTTGAGGGCCTTCCATGTGAATTACTTGATATTAGATATAGTGATAAATGTGACGGGTATTTAATAATACAAAAATGACGTAACAAAAAATAATACAAATTTATAGATATAGAAATCACTGTTTTTTCACTATTGAAATTGATGAAGAAACTCAATTACCAACAGTGGGATATATGTTTAGGGGTCAAACTAGAAGAGTTGGCAGTATTGAATCGTTAAAACACATCCCTGAATCAATGAAAATTGCAGTAAAATTGTTTCAAGATTATGTGAGAGTTTCTAATTTGAGATTCTTTAATTTTATCAATTTCCGTCACCTAAGAGTCAGAACAGCCGAAAATCAAATAATGCTAATTGTAGGAATACACCTTCAAATTTTATCAGAAGCAAAACTTCAAGAGTTTAAAAACTCACTTATTTATTATTTTACAAAAGAAGCAGGAAAACAAGCAAACATCACGTCTTTATACTACGAAAAAATCTTAAAAAAGTAAAGCAACTTTCTCAAAATAATTTATAATTTATATAAATTTCTAGAGTTGAAAGAGCTGAACATCTCTGGGGCGACACTCACATTTCTGAAACACTTCTTGGTTTAAATTTTAAAATCTTACCAGATACGTTTTTTTATGATAATACAAAATGTGCTGAGATTTTATATAACTCAGTAATTGAATTAGTATCTGCAGAAAATTCAACAATATTTGAGATTTACTGTAGTGACGCAACTGGATTATGTTTAGCAAAGGTTGGTATTACGATTTTAGTGAATTTTCTCGACTTTACGTTTTCAGAACTGTAAAAAACTTCTAAGTATTCGTACGACACCAAAGGCAGTTTCTGAAGCTACAAGAAATATAAAATTGAACAAAATTGAAAATTGTGAGATTTTTGAAGGTAAAATTGAAGATATTTTGCGATTGTTTTGTTATAAAGTCGAGGATGATGTAATTGCTGTTGTAAATCCACCTACAGCTAGTTTAGGTAAGTTTTGAAGGAATTAGAAAAGAAAAAAATGCAAGATTTTTGTTTTTAGAACAAAATGCAGTTGTTCAAATTAAAAATTTTAAAAAAATAGAAAAACTTGTCTACGTTTCGAATAATCCAGAAGTTTCTTTGAAAAATTTTATTGAATTTGGATTACTAAATTCAGAAAATTACAACAATGGGTCTTTTGTACCAGAAAAAGCTGTTGTTGTTGATATGTTGCCACATACCAAGCAATACGAAATGATTATCAGTTTTAAAAGGTTTGATAAGTTAAATAATACTGAAAATTCTACCCAATTACACCAAACATTTTTTTTGCATACGATTTTATTAGTTGTTTGTGAGAATAATTGTTTTTTTTTTAGCAAAAATTGAACCAATAAGTATTGGAAATTTGAAATACTCATTTGCGATTGGTTACTTTCCGAATTCAGCCAATTAGAAACGATTATTTCAAATTTTTATATGTTGGTAATACAGAAATCTGTAATTTTAGTCGCTAAATTGGGTAAATTACCCGAATAAAAACAATTCTTTACATTATTTATATTTAAAGGGTCATTCCGGAAAGAAAAGCTGTCCCTCTCATTAAATCTGTAAGTGAAAGTAGCGAAAAAAAGGCGCCCTGTAAAGACAAGCCTTTCGTCATTAAATTTGAAAATGAAAATAGTGAAGACGGCTCTGATTTCTCATCGGAACAATTCAAAATCGAAATAAAAAATCTACCAGACCTTGATAGAATAAGAGTATATAAAACACCGTTTTTTTGGAGTTTTTTACTGTTTTTCTTCTAGGACTTTCGTAGATTAATGAATATCAGATTTAAATTAGATTCAATAAAAATGGAATTTGAAAAAAACAGATCTTCGGGTTTTGTCTATTTTCGTAGTGAAGAGGCTAGGAATAAAGCAGTAGAGACATTAAATGGGTTTCTATTTAGAGGAAGTACTCTTGAAGCTACTGTAGGGTGATTGTTCTTTTGTAAATATTTGCCTAATTTTGGGGTTTTAGATACCTGATTTGGATAATAAATCAAAAGAAAATTCTAAAGAGGAGCCAAAGGAAAATTCTGAAGAGGAGCCAAAGGAAAGGTT
This sequence comes from Tribolium confusum, assembly GCA_029207805.1. NCBI lineage: Eukaryota > Metazoa > Arthropoda > Insecta > Coleoptera > Tenebrionidae > Tribolium > Tribolium confusum. The sequence goes on along the minus strand of JALGAY010000007.1, from coordinate 1,026,736 downwards.
TATATGTTTTTTTTTGTGGGCGAGTTTGTGGATAATGCTTTATAAAGCCTGTTTTTTTACCAAAGAGAAACCCGTAACTCTGTTGTGATTGGCTAATTTTCGAAATTCAACCAATCACAAATGAGTATTTCAAATTTTCAACGCTTATTAGTTTCTCTCTAGATAAGAGACAGACTACAGTCTATGTTTATTATTTAATTATTTATAATTAAAAATTTATAAATATTTGTTTAGGCTTTTAAAACAATTTCTTATGCAGATTAAAGAAAAAATATCAGTTGTTTTAAGTAGTTATGATATACATAGTTTTAAAAAAACAAAAATTGAAATTTTATGTAAAACTGTTTGGTTGTATATATATATTTTCGTTTTTTTTATTTATTTTTAAATTGTCGGCCACACAGAAACCTGTAGTTTTAGTAAATTGGGTAAATTACCCGAATTGTTTGCTTTTCTCAAATTCTCTAACATTGTTTATATTTAAAGGATTATTAAGAAACAAGAAGCTGCCCCTTTAGTTAAACTTGAAGATGAAAATAGTGAAGAAACGGCTTCCCTTGAAGACAAATCTAATTTCTCATTGGGACATTTCAAAATCGAATTAAAAAATCTTCCACACCTTAAGAGAATATATGTATAAAAAAATGGCATTTATTAGAGTTTTTTACAAATTATTTTTGCTTTAGGCTTTACGAAATTTAATAAATATCACACTTAAATTAGATTCATCAGAAGTTGAAGTCGAGAAAAACAGTTCTTCTGCTTTTATATATTTTCGTAGTTATGAGGCTAGAAATAAAGCAATAAAGAAATTGAATGGGTTTAAATGGAATGGAAAGACACTTGAAGCTATTGTAGGGTATTTCTTTTAGAAACATTTGGTTAATTTTGATGTTTTAGAGAGTTGATTGTTTGGATAAAAAAAGAAAAGGAAATTTTGAAGAATGTGGGCCAAGTAAAAAAATTAAAATTGATAAGAACAGTCAGGAAAAACAACTTAGAAATGATGTAACTCCATTGTGGTATATGCCATATAAAGAACAGGTAATTATGAAGTACCTACAATTATAATAAAATTATTTTTTTAAATTTTAGTTGAAACGTAAATTTCAAGAAGCCAAGAGATTTATGAGAAAGTATAATGGAGAGTTATTACGCCAAAATCCGAGACTGAACAAATACTTAAATAAACAAAACTACGAATTTGAGGGTCTTCCATGTGAATTACTTGATATTAGATATAGTGATAAGTGTGACGGGTATTTAATAATACAAAAATGAGGTAACAAAAATTAATACAAATTTACAGATACAGAAATCACTGTGCTTTCACTGTTGGTATTAATAAAGAAACTCTATTACCAACAGTAGGATATTATTTTAAGAATCCCAGTAGAGGAGTTGCCGGCATTGAATGTCTAAAAGATATCCCGGATTCAATAAAACTCACTGTTAAATTATTCCAAAATTTTGTGAGAAGTTCTGATTTAAAAGTTTATTATCCTTCTGTAAAATCAGGACATTTCCGCCGACTTACAGTTAGAACTGCTGAAAATCAAGTCATGTTAATTGTAGGAATACACCCTCAAGACCTATCGCATGAAAAACTTCAAAAATTTAAAGACTCACTTATTTATTATTTTACAGAAGGAGCGGGAAAAGAAGCAAAAATTACGTCTTTATACTACGAAAAAATCTTTAAAAAGTAAAAAGAATTTCCTGAAAATATATAATTTTTATAAATTTCTAGGTCTGATGGGGTTGAATATCTATGGGGGGACACTCATATTACCCAAACTTTATTTGGTTTAAAATTGAAAATCTCACCAGAAACGTCTTTTCAGTTAAATACAAAAGTAGCTGAAATTATACATAAATCAATAATTGAATTACTCCCTCAAGAGAATTCAACAATACTTTGTTGCGGTAGTGGCACTACTGGATTATCTTTAGCTAAGGTTGCTATTACAATTTTAGGGAATTTTCTCTAATTTAGTGTTTTCAGAACTGTAAAAAAGTACTAAATATCGATGATGTACATAAATCAATAATCGATGCTACCGAAAACGCAAAATTGAACAAAATTGAAAATTGTAAATTTTTTGAAGGTAAAGCTAAGATGGTTTTGGAGAGTGTTTGTAACAGAGCGAAAGGGGATATTGTTGCTGTTATAGATCCACCTAAAGTTTGCATACGTAAGTTTTAAGAAAATTAAGGAAAAATACGAGATTTTCTTTTAGAAAAGAAAGCAGTTGTTAAAATTAGAAATTCAAGTCAAATTCAACAAGTTCTATACGTTTTTATGAATCCAAAAGGTGCATTTAGGAATTTGATTGATTTTGGACGACCAAATTCAAGGAAATTTTGTGTTTCTAATGAACCTTTTGTAGCAGAAAAAGCTATTGTAGTCGATATGTTTCCATATACCAATGATTTTGGAATGATTATCAGTTTAAAAAGGTAATATACAAATCTGTAATTTTAGTTTAAAATTGTTTCGTCACAGTTTCTAACGATATTTTTTACATTTAAAGGGTTACAGTAGAAAAGAAACGAAAAGTAGCCCCTTTGCTAGAATTTGAAAATAAAAGTAGTGAAAAAAAGGTGTTCAAAGGCTCATCTAATTTCTCATCAGAGGATGTCAAAATCGAAATAGAAAATCTACCATCGTCTTATAGCAATCAGGTATAACAACACTCTTTTTTACTTTTTTCTTACTAAATAGTTTTTGTTTTAGGAATTTAAATGGAAAGAAAGTCCTGTTGATGTTGTCGTAAGTTGAATTTTCTGTAAAATATTGAAATAATTTTGATTGTTTTAGAAAGTTGAATCAATACCTGATAATGATACTGAACCAAATAAAAAAATTAAAATTGATAAGAACAGTCAAGAAAAGGAACTTAAAGATGTTTTAATTCCATTTTGGAACGTTCCATATGAAGTTCAAGTATATCCTTATTATTTTTTTGTACCTGACTGTACACTAATTCATAATTTTAGTTACGAAATAAATTTGAAGAAGCTAAGAAATTTTTGAGAAAGCTAAATAACGAATTGAGATGTCAAAATTCGAATTTGAAGGATTATTTAGATAAACAAAACTCTCAATATGAAGGCCTTCCATGTGAATTACTCCCTATTCGATATGCTGAGTGTGATGGGTATATAATACAAAAATGACGTAACAAAAGAAAATAATACAGATTTTTAGATACAGAAATAAATGTAAATTCTTTGTTGGAATTGATGAAAAAACTAAATTACCAATAGTAGGATTAAATTTAGGGGAAAAAACTAGAAAAGTTATCAGCATTGAATCCCTAAATCACATTCCTGATTCAATGAAACTTGCTGTAAAATTATTTGAAGATTATGTGAGAAATTCTGATTTGAAAGTCTTTAATTATAAAACAAATTCTGGTCATTTTCGTCATCTAATTGTCAGAACAGCTGAAAATCAAGTTATGCTAATTGTAGGAATACACCTTCAAAACTTATCGGAAGAAAAACTTCAAGAGTTTAAAGATTCACTTATTTATTACTTTACAGTAGGACCAGGAAAAGAAGCAAAAATTACGTCATTACACTACCAAAAAGTCATCAAAAGGTTAGAAAAGAATCTTGAAAATATTTTATTTTTATAAATTTTTAGAACTGAGTATTTATGGGGTGACACTCATATTTATGAAACTCTACATGGTTTGAAATTTAAAATAACACCAAAACGGCCTTTTTGTGGTAATACCAAAAGTGCTGAAATTTTATACAAATCTATAAATGAATTAGCATCTGCTGAAAATTCGACAGTATTTTGTTTCGGTAGTAGCACTACTGGATTATGTTTAGCTAAGGTTGGTAATTCACTTTTAAGGGATTTTTTTCTACTTTAAATTTTCAGAACTGTAAACAAGTTATAAGTATTAGAACTGTATCTCCCGTAAATGCTGAAATTGAAGAAGAGATTCAATTGAATCAAATCAAAAATTGTGATTTTTTTTATGGTAAAAATGAGGAGATTTTAAAATCGGTTTATTCTATGATGGAAGGAGATATTGTTGCTGTTTTAGCTCCACTTGCAAATGGTTTACGTAAGTTTTTGGAAAAGTTTAGGTGGTAAAAAATACGAGTTTTTTTATTTTAGCAACTGAAATTCTTTCTCAAATTAAAAATTTTAATAAAATTGAACGACTTGTGTATATGTCAAGTGATCTTGAAGTTGATTTGAAGAATTTTATTAATTTTGGACAATCAATTTCAGAAACTTTGGATAATGAACCATTTGTACCAGAAAAAGCTGTTGTAGTTGATATTTTGCCGCATACAAAGGAGTACGAATTGATTATCAGTTTTAAAAGGTTTGTTGATAATACAGAAATCTGTAGTTTTAGTAGTAAATTTGGTGAATTACCCTGAATTTTCTAACGTTGTTTACATTTAAAGGCTTAAGAAACAAGAAGCTGACCCTTTGATTAAATCTAAAAATGAAGTGAAGGCACTTCGCAATTTCCCATCAGAACAATTCAAAATCGAAATAAAAAATTTACCGGACTGTTATACAAAAAATGTATAATGAGGGCACTTGTCTGAGTTTTTACTAATTATTTCTACTTTAGGATTTCCAGAAGTTACTAAATCGTTATCTCCAATTAGACTCTAAAAAAATTGAAACACCTATAAAATTCAACAGTCCTTTTGCTTTTGTATATTTTTCTAGTAATGAAGCTATGAATAAAGCAATAGAGGTTTTGAATGGATATGAATGGAATACAAAGATTCTTCAAGCAAATGTAAGGCGAAATTTAGGAAAATTTTGACTAATTTTTGAGTTTTAGAGAGTTGATTGTGAAGGGGAGTCAAATTATGATCATTTCAGACAGGAAGATCAACTTAAAAAAGCTTTAATTCCATTTTGGAATGTCCCATATCAAAGACAAGTAATTATAAAATGTAAAATAATCAAAAAAATAATAATTTCGAATTTTAGTTGAGATGTAAATTTGAAGAAGTTAAGAAATTTCTGAAAGAGCTAGGTAAAGTATTGATTCGTGGAAATTCCGATTTAAGAGAGTATATAGATAATCAAAAATGTGTATATGAGGGTTTTCCATGTGAATTACTTCATATTAGATATGCTGACGAGTTTGAGGGGTATGTAAATACAAAAATGACGTAACAAAAAATAATACAAATTTATAGATACAGAAATCACTGTTCTTTCACTATTGGAATTGATAAAGAAACTCTATTACCAATAGTGGGATTGAAATTTTGGTACTGTTGTAGAGAAGAAAGAATTGGCAGTATTGAATCTCTAAATCACCTCCCTGATTCAATGAAACTTTCTGTTAAATTGTTTCAAGATTATGTGAGAAATTCTGAATTGAAAGTCTTTAATTCTGAAGCAAATTCTGGACATTTTCGCCGACTTACAGTCAGAACTGCTGAAAATCAAGTCATGTTAATTGTAGGAATACACCCTCAAGACTTACCGAAAAAAAAACTTGAAGAATTTAAAAACTCACTTATTCAGTATTTTACAGAAGGGATGGGAAAAGAAGCAAAAATCACGTCGTTATACTACGAAAAAATTGTCAAAAGGTTAAAAAAAAATTGTTTAAAAATATTTAATTTTTGTGAAATTTATAGAATTACATGCGAGGAAGTTTCAGGAGCTGAACATCTATGGGGTGAAACTCACATTTCTGAAACTCTTTGTGGTTTAAAATTCAGAATCTCACCCGAAATGTCTTTTCAGCTAAATACAAAAGCAGCTGAGATTTTATACAAATCAGTAATTGAATTATCACAAGCAAAAAATTCAACAATACTTGATATTTGTTGCGATAACTCTATTGGATTATGTTTTGCTAAAGTTGGTATATATTTTATTAGAGTATTTACTCTACTTTACGTTTTCAGAACTGTAAAGAAGTCCTAAGTATTAAAAATGAACTTCAGCCAATTCTCGACGCTAAAGAAAACGCAAAATTGAATGAAATCGAAAACATCGAGTTTGTTTTAGGTAAAACTGAGGATATTCTGTGGAAAGTTTGTCAGAGAGCAGAAGGAGATGTAATTGCTGTTGTGAGCCCATCTGGGGGTGTTTTAGGTAATGAAAGTTTTAAAAAAATCAAAGAGATAGGAGAGTTTCTTTTTAGGACAAGGAATAATTGAAAAAATTAGAAACGTAAATCAAATTGGACAAATTTTGTACTTTTCTAGTACACCTAAAGGTGCTGTGAAGAATTTTGTTGAATTTGTACAACCAATTTCAGATAAAGAGCCTTTTCTACCTGAAAAGGTTATTGTTGTTGATATGTTTCCACATACTAATCGTTACGAATTAGGTATTAGTTTTAAGAGGTTTGATAAGTTGTGATTTTTATTTAAATAAATTGTTGGAAATACAGAAATCTGTAGCTTTAGCGAGGACAACTATTCGTAAATTCCCCCTAAAAACAATGTTTTAAGTCACAAAATTCAGAAAAAATTGAAGATTTTACAAAATTCTTGATTTTCAAGTAGATTTTAGTAATGTTATGAAGCTTTCTTCATTCGTTTGTTAATTTTTTTTGATTTTACCATTCGGTCTTGTAAACATTCGATGACTGTCACACTCGCCCGAATTCTTTAACATTTCTAAACAGTGCATTTGAGGTTATGTATGAATTCGAAATGGAAGAAGCAACCCCCTTGTTTAAAACTAAAAATGAAAATGGTGAAAAAGTGGTGCCCCCCAAAGACCAGTTTGATATTTCATTGAAAGAATTCAAAATTGAGATAAAAAATCTACCAGATCGTTATAAAAAAAATGTATAAAGAGTGCCCCGATTCAAGTTTTTTACTAATTCTTTCTTTTGTAGGACTTTTGTGAAATGCTAAAAAAGACACTTAAATTAGACTCAACAAAACTTGAAAATAAAAAAGACAGTACTTCTCTTTTTATATATTATTGTAGTGATGAGGCTAGGAATAAAGCAATAGAGAAATTGAATGGGTTTGTATGGAATGGAAAACCTCTTGAAGCTATTGTAGGGTAGTTTTTATTATAAACATTTAGGTAATTTTGGTCTTTTAGAGAGTTGATTGTTTGGATAAAAAAGGAAAAGAAAATTTTGACGAAGGTGAATTAACTAAAAAAATTAAAATCAATAAGATCAGTCAGGAAGAACATCTTAAAAATGATGTAAATCCATTATGGAATGTTCCATATAACGAACAGGTAATTAAGAAGTACCTAAAATAATCATAAAAATATATTTTTTTATTTTAGTTGAAACGTAAGTTTGAAGAAGCCAAGAAATTTATGAAAAGGGTTAATACAGAATTATTACGCCAAAATCCGAAACTGAAAACACACCTAAATAAACAAAATTCCAAATTTGAGGGCCTTCCATGTGAATTACTTGATATTAGATATAGTGATAAATGTGACGGGTATTTAATAATACAAAAATGACGTAACAAAAAATAATACAAATTTATAGATACAGAAATGAATTTTCTTTTATTATTGGAATTAATAAAGAGACTCAATTACCAACAGTAGGATGTTGGTTTAAGAAAAAATCTAGAGGAGTTGGCAGTATTGACTCACTAAAAGATATCCCTGATTCAATGAAACTTGCTGTTAAATTATTTCAAAATTATGTGAGAACTTCTGATTTGGAAGTTTATTATTTTGAAGCAAAGTGTGGACATTTCCGCCAACTTACAGTCAGAATAGCTGAAAATCAAATAATGCTAATTGTAGGAATACACCCTCAAGACTTATCAGAAGAAAAACTTCAAAAATTTAAAGACTCACTTATTTATTATTTTACAGAAGGAGCGGGAAAAGAAGCAAAAATTACGTCTTTATACTACGAAAGAATCTTTAAAAAGTAAAACGAATTTCTTAAAAATATTTAATTTTTATAAATTTCTAGGTCTGGTGGGGTTGAACATCTATGGGGGAACACTCATATTAGCCAAACTTTATTTGGTTTAAAATTGAAAATCTCACCAGAAACTTCTTTTCAGTTAAATACCAAAGTAGCTGACATTATACATAAATCAATAATTGAATTACTCCCTGTAGAAAATTCAACAATACTTTGTTGCGGTAGTGGCACTACTGGATTATCTTTAGCTAAGGTTGCTATTACAATTTTAGTGACTTTTCTTTACTTTGGTGTTTTTAGAACTGTAGAAAAGTACTAAATATCGATGATGTACCTCAATCAATTATCGATTCCACTGAAAATGCAAAATTGAACAAAATTGAAAATTGTGAATTTTTTAAAGGTAAAGCTAAGAACATTTTGGACAGTGTTTGTAACAGAGTGAAGGGAGATGTTATTCCTGTTATAGATCAACCTAAAGTTTGTTTACGTAAGTTTTAGGAAAATTAAGAAAAAATATGAGATTTTCTTTTAGAAAAAAAAGGAGTTATTAAAATTAGAAATTTAAGTAAAATTGGAAAAGTTGTGTGCGTTTTTATGAATCCGAGAGGTGCATTTAGGAGTTTGTTTAATTTTGGACGACCATCTTCAAAGAGATTTCTTATTTGTAATGATGAACCTTTTGTACCAGAAAAAGCTATTGTAGTCGATATGTGGCCGCATACCAACGATTACGGACTGATTATAAGTTTTAAAAGGTAATATAGAATTCTGTAATTTTAGTGGACACTTAAAATGGTAAATTACACGTTTATTCGACAAAAATTCATTATTTAAATAAAACTGTCTGTATAGAGAAACAAAACAGCATTAATGAAGAAGTCACAATCTTCTAAGACGTCCAATAAGCTATAAAAACACAGATTTACTGTGGGTAACACAGAAATCTGTAATTTCTTGGGAATGTTTTAAGCAAATTTGTTCTTTATTTTGTCAAAATTTAGGAATTTTTTGATAAGGCTCGACAAAACAAACGTTTTATTAATAGTATGTACATTCTGTAAGCATTAATGACGTCTAATATCTTCTAAGACGTCCAATAAGTCAACTGTTGGTAATATACTAATCTGTAATTTTAGTTTAAAGCTGTTTGGTCACAGTCTCTAATAACGATATTTGTTTACATTTAAAGGGTTACATTAGAAAAAGAACAAAAAGTAGCCCCCTTGCTTGAATTTGGAAATGGAAGTAGTGAAAAAAAAGTTCTCAAAGGCTCATCTAATTTCCCATCAGAACAATTCAAAATCGAAATAAAAAATTTACCAGACTGTTATGAAAAAAATGTATAATGGGGGCACTTGTCTGAGTTTTTTACTAATTATTTCTACTTTAGGATTTCCAGAAATTACTAAATCGTTATCTCAAATTAGATTCTAAAAAAATTGAAACACCTATAAAATTCAACAGTCCTTTTGCTTTTGTATATTTTTCTAGTAATAAAGCTATGAATAAAGCAATAGAGGTTTTGAATGGATATGAATGGAATACAAAGATTCTTCAAGCAAATGTAAGGCGAAATTTTAAAAAATTTTGACTAATTTCTGAGTTTTAGAGAGTTGTTTGTAAAGGAGAGTCAAATTATGATCATTTCAGAAAGGAAGATCAACTTAAAAAAGCTCTAATTCCATTTTGGAATGTCCCATATCAAAGACAAGTAATTATAAAATGTAAAATAATCAAAAAATAATAATTCGAATTTTAGTTGAGATGTAAATTTGAAGAAGTTAAGAAATTTCTGAAAGAGCTAGGTAAAGTATTGATTCGTGGAAATTCCGATTTAAGAGAGTATATAGATAATCAAAGATCTGTACATGAGGGTTTTCCATGTGAATTACTTCATATTAGATATGCTGACGAGTTTGAGGGGTAGGTAAATACAAAAATGACGTAACAAAAAATAATACAAATTTATAGATACAGAAATCACTGTTCTTTCACTATTGGAATTGATAAAAACACTCAATTACCAATAGTGGGATTAACATTTAGGGACCAAAGTAGAGAAGAAATTGGCAGCATTGAATCTCTAAATCACCTCCCTGATTCAATGAAACTTTCTGTTAAATTGTTTCAAGATTATGTGAGAAATTCTGAATTGAAAGTCTTTAATTCTGAAGCAAATTCTGGATATTTTCGTCGACTTACAGTCAGAACTGCTGAAAATCAAGTCATGTTAATTGTAGGAATACACCCTCAAGATTTATCGGAAAAAAAACTTCAAGAGTTTAAAGACTCACTTATTTATTATTTTACAGAAGGAGCTGGAAAAGAAGCAAAAATCACGTCGTTATACTACGAAAAAATTGTCAAAAGGTAAAAAAAAACTATTTATAATATTTAATTTTTGTGAAATTTATAGAATTACAAGCAAGGAAGTCTCAGGAGCTATACATCTATGGGGTGAAACTCACATTTCTGAAACTCTTTGTGGTTTAAAATTCAGAATCTCACCCGAAATGTCTTTTCAGCTAAATACAAAAGCAGCTGAGATTTTATACAAATCAGTAATTGAATTATCACAAGCAAAAAATTCAACAATACTTGATATTTGTTGCGATAACTCTATTGGATTATGTTTTGCTAAAGTTGGTATATATTTTATTAGAGTATTTACTCTACTTTACGTTTTCAGAACTGTAAAGAAGTCCTAAGTATTAAAAATGAACTTCAGCCAATTCTCGACGCTAAAGAAAACGCAAAATTGAATGAAATCGAAAACATCGAGTTTGTTTTAGGTAAAACTGAGGATTTTCTGTGGAAAGTTTGTCAGAGAGCAGAAGGAGATGTAATTGCTGTTGTGAGCCCACCTGGGGGTGTTTTAGGTAATGAAAGTTTTAAAAAAATCAAAGAGATAGGAGAATTTCTTTTTAGGACAAGGAATAATTGAAAAAATTAGAAACGTAAATCAAATTGGACAAATTTTGTACTTTTCTAGTACACCTAAAGGTGCTGTGAAGAATTTTGTTGAATTTGTACAACCAATTTCAGATAAAGAGCCTTTTCTACCTGAAAAGGTTATTGTTGTTGATATGTTTCCACATACTAATCGTTACGAATTAGTTATTAGTTTTAAGAGGTTTGATAAATTGTGAATTTTATTTAAATAAATTGTTGGTAATACAGAAATCTGTAGCTTTAGCGAGGTAACTATTCCTAAATTACTCTTAAAAACAATGTTTTAAGTCGCAAAAATCAGAAAAAATTGAAGATTTTACAAAATTCTTGATTTTCAAGTAGATTTTAGTAATGTTATGAAGCTTTCTTCATTCATTTGTTAATTTTTTTGTTGGTTTTACCATTCGGTCTTGTAAACATTCGATGACTGTCACACTCGCTCGAATTCTTTAACATTTCTAAACAGTGCATTTGAGGTTATGTATGAATTCGAAATGGACGAAGCAACCCCCTTGTTTAAAACTAAAAATGAATGTGGTGAAAAAGTGGTGCCCCCCAAAGACCAGTTTGATATTTCATTGAAAGAATTCAAAATCGAGATAAAAAATCTACCAGATTGTTATACAAAAAATGTATAAAGAGTGCCCCGATTCAAGTTTTTTACTAATTCTTTCTTTTATAGGACTTCTGTGAAATGCTAAAAAAGACACTTAATTTAGACTCAACAAAACTTGAAAATAAAAAAGACAGTACTTCTCTTTTTATATATTTTTGTAGTGATGAGGCTAGAAATAAAGCAATAGAGAAATTGAATGGGTTTGTATGGAATGGAAAACCTCTTGAAGCTATTGTAGAGTAGTTTTTATTGTAAACATTTAGGTAATTTTGGTCTTTTAGAGAGTTGATTGTTTGGATAATAAAAGAAAAGGATTTTTTGAAAAAGATGGGCCAACTAAGAAAATTAAAATTTATAAAGACAGTCAAGAAGAACAACTTAAAAATGATGTAAATCCATTATGGGATGTTCCATATAACGAACAGGTCATTAAGAAGTACCCAAAATAATCATAAAAATATTTTTATTTTATTTTAGTTGAAACACAAATTTAAAGAAGCCAAGAAATTTATGAAAGGTATTAATACTGAGTTATTACGCCAAAATCCGACACTGAAAAAATACCTAAATGAACAAAACTCTAAATTTGAGGGCCTTCCATGTGAATTACTTGATATTAGATATAGTGATAAATGTGATGGGTATTTAATAATACAAAAATGACGTAACAAAAAATAATACAAATTTATAGATACAGAAATGAATTTTCTTTTTTTGTTGGAATTAATAAAGAGACTCAATTACCAACAGTAGGATGTTGGTTTAAGAATCAAAGTAGAGGAATTGGCAGTATTGAATCCCTAAAAGACATCCCTGATTCAATGAAATTTGCTGTAAAATTATTTGAAGATTATGTGAGAAATTCTGATTTAAAAGTTTATTATTCTGATGGAAGATCTGGACATTTCCGCCGTCTAACAGTCAGAATAGCTGAAAATCAAATAATGCTAATTGTAGGAATACACCCTCAAAACTTATCGCAAGAAAAACTTCAAAAATTTAAAGACTCACTGATTTATTATTTTACAGAAGGGGCGGGAAAAGAAGCAAAAATTACGTCTTTAAATTACGAAAAAATCTTTAAAAAGTAAAAAGAACTTCCTGAAAATATATAATTTTTGTAAAGTTTTAGGGCTGAAGGAGTTGAGCATCTATGGGGCGACACTCATATTACCCAAACTTTCTTTGGTTTAAAATTGAAAATCTCACCAGAAACGTCTTTTCAATTAAATACAAAAGTATCTGAAATTATATACAAATCAATAATTGAATTACTCCCTCAAGAAAATTCAACAATACTTTGTTGTGGTAGTGGCACTACTGGATTAATTTTAGCAAAGGTTGGTGTTACTATTTTCGGAAATTTTCTCTACTTTGGGATTTTCAGAACTGTAAAAAAGTCCTAAATATTGAGGATGGACCTCAGTCAATTATCGATGCCACTGAAAATGCAAAATTGAATAAAATTGAAAATTGTGAATTTTTTGAAGGTGAAGCTAAGGAGATTTTGGAGAGTGTTTGTAACAAAGTGGAAGGAGATGTTATTGCTGTTATAGATCCATCTAAAGTTTGCTTACGTAAGTTTTAGGAAAATTAAGAAAAAATATGAGATTTTCTTTTAGAAAAAAAAGCAGTTATTAAAATTAGAAATTCAACTCAAATTGGAAAAGTTGTGTGCGTTTTTATGGATCCAAAAAGTGCATTTAGGGGTTTGTTTAATTTTGGACGATCATCTTCAAAGAGTTTTCCTATTTGTAATGATGAACCTTTTGTACCAGAAAAAGCAATTGTAGTTGATATGTTGCCGCACACCAACGATTATAAGCTGATTATTAGTTTTAAAAGGTAATACAGAAATTTCGTGAATTACCCTGAATCTAACATTGTTTACATTTAAAGGCTTAAGAAACAAGAAGCTGACCCTTTGATTAAATCTCAAAATCAAACATATGTAGCAAAGGCACTTTGCAATTTCTCATCAGAACAATTCAAAATCGAAATCAAAAATTTACCAGACTATTATACAAAAAATGTATAAAAAGTGCACTTGTTAGAGTTTTTTACTAATTATTTATACTTTAGGAGTTAAGGAAATTACTAAATCATTATCTCAAATTAGATTCTAAACGAATTGAAACACTTATGAAATTCAACAGTCCTTTTGCTTTTGTATATTTTTCTAGTAATAAAGCTATGAATAAAGCAATAGAGGTTTTGAATGGATATGAATGGAATACGAAGATTCTTCAAGCAAATGTAAGGCAAAATTTTGAAAAATTTGGACTAATTTTTGAGTTTTAGAGAGTTGATTGTGCAAGAGAGTCAAATTTTCATCGTTTTCATCGTATCAGACAGGAAGAGGAACTTAAAAGAGCTCTAATTCCATTTCGGAATGTCCCATATCAAAGACAAGTAATTATAAAATGTAAAATAATCAAAAAAATTATAATTTCGAATTTTAGTTGAGATGTAAATTTGAAGAAGTTAAGAAATTTCTGAAAGAGCTAGGTAAAGTATTGATTCGTGGAAATTCCGATCTTAGAAAATATATAGATAATCAAAAATCTGTATATGAGGGTTTTCCATGTGAATTACTTCATATTAGATATGCTGACGAGTTTGAGGGGTAGGTAAATACAAAAATGACGTAACAAAAAATAATACAAATTTATAGATACAGAAATCACTGCTCTTTTACAATTGGAATTGATAAAGAAACTCTATTACCAATAGTGGGATTGAAATTTTGGTACTGTTGTAGAGAAGAAAGAATTGGCAGTATTGAATCTCTAAATCACCTCCCTGATTCAATGAAACTTTCTGTTAAATTGTTCCAAGATTATGTGAGAAATTCTGAATTGAAAGTCTTTAATTCTGAAGCAAATTCTGGACATTTTCGTCGACTTACAGTTAGAACTGCTGAAAATCAAGTCATGTTAATTGTAGGAATACACCCTCAAGACTTATCGGAAAAAAAACTTGAAGAATTCAAAAACTCACTTATTTATTATTTTACAGAAGGGATGGGAAAAGAAGCTAAAATCACGTCGTTATACTACGAAAAAATTGTCAAAAAGTAAAAAAAACTGTTTAAAAATATTTAATTTTTGTGAAATTTATAGAATTACAAGCGAGGAAGTCTCAGGAGCTGAACATCTATGGGGTGAAACTCACATTTCTGAAACTCTTTGTGGTTTAAAATTCAGAATCTCACCTGAAATGTCCTTTCAGCTAAATACAAAAGCAGCTGAGATTTTATACAAATCAGTAATTGAATTATCACAAGCAAAAAATTCAACAATACTTGATATTTGTTGGGATAACTCTATTGGATTATGTTTTGCTAAAGTTGGTATATATTTTATTAGAGTATTTTCTCTACTTTACGTTTTCAGAACTGTAAAGAAGTCCTAAGTATTATAAATGAACTTCAGGCAATTCTCGACGCTAAAGAAAACGCAAAATTGAACGAAATCGAAAACATCGAATTTATTTTAGGTAAAACTGAAGATATTCTGTGGAAAGTTTGTCAGAGAGCTGAGGAAGATATAATTGCTGTTGTGAATCCAGGTAAATGCAAGTGTTGGAAAATTCTACGAGAAATTCGAGATTTTCTTTTTTTAGGCCAAAGAATAATAGAGCAAATTAGAAACGTAAATCAAATTGGGCAAATTTTGTACGTTTTGAGTGCACCTAAATGTGATGTGAAGAATTTTGTTGAATTTGTACAACCAATTTCAGATAAAGAGCCTTTTCTACCCGAAAAGGTTATTGTAGTTGATATGTTTCCACATACCAATCGTTACGAATTAGTTATTAGTTTTAAGAGGTTTGATAAGTTGTGAATTTTTATTTAAATAAATTGTTGGTAATACAGAAACCTTTAATTTTGTTAGGCATTAAGAGTGGCACAACTGGTAGTAAATTACCCATTTGAATAATAATAAATGCTAAATAATGTAAAACTGTCTTTAGTACTTACATTTTAGTGGCAATAACAGTGTGCTGCGGTCCGGATTTTGAAATAAAATTATGTCCCTAATCACGACGCTGGATTTGGTCCGTCTTGTGTGAACGCTTCGATTCAACTGACTGAAAAGAGGTTTTTAACACTAATGAACAATAAATACAATACGTAATCTGCCGTTTTTATATACTAGATACAAAAAAAGAGGTGCGAAATAAGCGTATTGTTCATGATTCATGCCATAATATAACAACAATGACAAATTTATGAATAATTAACTAACTAAGTAAGAACTGAGAACAATAATAATGTAAATTATATGTAATCAATAATTAAATTGGGGCGTTACAAGTGATAAAAAAAACTCGTCTTCCATTTTTTTAGACTTTGGAATTTTCGAAAAATGAGCACTAAAACAAATGTTTTTCACTCAATTTCACTAAAATTCACATAAAAACACATAAAAACTCACTAAAAAGAACGTTTTGACTGTGAATTACACGTAAATTGTGGAATTTCAAAACAAGCCAAATGTCAAATTTGGAAAAGTGCTGCCAATCTAAGAAAATATTTTTTTTACAGATTAACAATTAAAACAATCTGGAAATAATAAACGCTATTCTAATAAATTTGTTTATGCATTTTAAACATTACAAACTGGTTATCAGCTTTAAAAATATTCGATAAGTTGTAAAAATTGATAAAAACTCGGATAAAAATTACTTGTTGGTAATACAGAATTCTGTAAATTAAATAGGCAGTAAAATTGGCCCAACTGGTAGTAAATTACCCTTATAACCAATTTAAAAGACAAATACTGCTATTTAATGTAAAACTTTTTAAAAACTTACCAGAAATGAGAGGAATAAAACTATTTTATACCTCTATGTTTCCAGGCTTGGAGGTTTCTAACAAGGAAGTCAAAAATATCGTTTTTTACTCAATTTTGTAAAAATATAAATGAAAACACATAAAAAACACAAAATAGTACGTTTTTTACGGCTTTTTAGGTCTTTATTTACTCGAAAATTGTGAAATTTTCAAATAACCAATTTGAAATGTCAATTTTTGAACAAGTTGTTGCCAACCTAATACAAATATTTTTTTAAATTTTAATAATTAAAAACAAACATAAAAGTTAAAAAGAAACTTAATATTTTAGAAAAAATTGAATGAATGATTTATTAAAAAAGCGTAAATATGCATACAGAAGCTCTAATTATTCTAAATTGGGTTATTTGTTTTAAATTTGGCGGTTATGTTGTTGGTAATTCTGTCCTGTCAGTAGCTTTAAAGATGGCCGATGACAAGATCGGAATTGAATGAAAATTCAGCGCTAATTTAGCTGTAAAACTGTAAAAATAGTGATATGTAAATATAAATGTTCATGAAACTAAATGTAAATATTAGTCTGTAACTGTACTGTGATATGGCCGATGCGGAAGCGGCAGACAGAGAAATAAGGAATAACCTCGATATAATTCAATCCATGATTGATGTTTCTGCTCAACGTTTAGTGGGGCTCCGTACACAATGTGCAACAAGTGCAGAACTGACCCAGCACGAAATCCGGACACTAGAGGTAAACCCCAACTGTCTTTTCCTCCTTCAAACCTTTGTTCTAGGGCAAACTCATCAAACTCTTTTCCGACCAACTGATCACAAAGCTGAAACTCCGCAATGGGGGCGCCGAGCAGATTCCTTCCTTAAACCAGTGGCTGCAAGTGGTGGGGCTCAGCAACAACTCCATCCAGAGTCTCTGCATGAAGATCTCTTCCGTGGAGGAGCTGCAGGAGAAGTCGGAGCACGAATTGAGGGTTATTCTCAATAATGACAAGGGGGCACGTCCTGAGGAGCTCAATCGGCTGTGTCGGGCCTTGCATAATCTCAAACGATACACAGGTGGGTCTTTTATCAGAAATTTAAAACGACTTGTGTCTTTATAAAAATATTTTAGATGCTCTCAAAAGAGGGGCGAAAGATAATTCAGATATGCACTTGTATTGGGACTCTTGGGACCGGCATCAGAATTTTAAAGTTGTGGGTTTATCACCTCGACCGAGCCGTACACGAGCAACAAGAAATTCAGTACCTTCAGAAGAAAGTCTTGGTGTTTACAACAATAATAATCGTGGAGGTGCGATTCCTCCTTCCTCCTCTGTGTCTAGCATCAATTCTTTGAATGCTAAATGTGTGCTTGGACCTCCCCTTACTCCCCCACCTCAAAAAGGGAAAGGTACGCATGGTATAGCATGGATTCCTCTTGTTGTTTTTTTTTTTTAATGTTGTTTGGTGTTGTTTCCCAAAATTGTTATATGTGCACGATATTTGTAGGAATGAAATTCCCGACGACGCCGCCGGCCTGCCGAAAGCACCTCACCGGAAATCAAAATACAGCATTGTTGCCTGAATTTCCCTTAACCAAAAGCAAATCGCATGAATCACAATTGGCAAAAGGTGATAATGGTGAAATAAATAATGGTGAAAAAGGTTCAGGGAAACGGTCAAGGTTACCGACTGAACCCGGACCTGATACTGATTACACAAGTCCGATCCTGACCAGTCCCATCAAGTCACCCCCATATAATAACACTGGGACTGATAGTGACGACAATAGCTATAAATGTGAGTGCATAATTGTTTATTTGTTGTCTTTTTTTGTGGTTAGATCAGCAAGTTTATTTAACAATCACGTCCTTTTTAGAAATTTATTTAATATTTTATCTGTTACCAACATTATTAAGGGGACAAGCCGTACATACATTTTATATTTTATTAAAATTTTTTTCTTAGCTTTAGATAATTTTTTTTTAGTACAGCTTGTTCTTAAAAACAAGACAACAATAGATGTTAGGATTCTTGTTGACGTTTCGTTTGTTACCAACCTTAAAAAGTAAAACAGTACTAGATTATGATATACATAAGTAATGTTTTGCGCGTTTGAAACAGTAAATCATTTCAGAAGCGCAAAACTTTTCTTTTTTCATTGTTTTTTGTGTCTTTTTTCTTATTAATTTAAACTTTTTTAGCTGCAACAAGTTTACCCGTTCCAAGATCACCACGAACTCCAACTCCAACAGTTGGTCGAAGTATGACACATCAAATAAATCATCGTTTTACAAAAACTTTTAAAATGTTAGCAAATTGTCAGTATTGTATGAAACAGATTGTATTTGGTACTGGTTCGAAATGTAAAGAATGTAAGTATATATGTCATAAAGAATGTGAAGAACGTGTAGAACCATCATGTGGTCTACCACCTGAACTACTCAATGAATTTAAAAAGAAATTATCATGTGATGTTCAAGTACCATCACCAAATCCAACACGTGCAAGTAATACCAAAAATATTATTAATTCACTTACAAGAATACGAAAAAGATCACATCCACAACCATCAATCAACATTCCATTTCCGGTAAAAACAAATCTCAAATTTTATACCACTTGTTACGTGATTATTTTCAGCCTCCTGATTCAAGTTCAAATACGTCAAGTTGTAATAGCTCAACACCGTCAAGTCCAGCCGTTCAAAGTATACCAACACCTCATGCTAGTCATAAACAACAATTTAATTTTCCTGGTAGGTACTAGAGTGCTATGAGATTTTGATAAAAGAAAATGTTGCCACAGCAAAGAAATGAATTAGTATGGACAGCTAATAAAAATTGAAAACTTGTTAAAAAAGCTAGCATCTCTTCAAGTTAAAGCTGTAAGATGGAGCCACTGATTTTTAGAATCTAGTGACTACAATTATTTGTAAATTACCCTTAAAAACAATGCTTTAAGTGAAAAAAATTGGTATTTTTTATAAAAGCAGTGTAAAAGTGTCTCTAGTACTTACATTTCAAAACACATTTTTTTTTCTTTTTTTTTAGAATTGGTACATGATGAAGTAATAAACGAAGTAACCATCGAAACCTATCCCTTAAATACCCTACATCATGATCAACAATCACGTGATAGTGATCGTACCGCATCAGTATCAGGAAGTACCGATTCGGATAAAACACCTGTTCGTGTTGATTCTCAAGAAAGTCAAGTTTCTGATACTGAAACTATTACTGATGGTCATAGATGGCCGCGACAGAATAGCGTAAAAACTAGTTTGAAAAAAATATTGTATTGTATACGTGTGTTTGTATTTTTTTGTAGATGTCAATGCGAGAATGGGATATACCATATGAAGAATTAAAAATGGGTGATGTTATTGGAACTGGACGTTTTGGAACTGTATATAGAGGATATTGGCATGGTGATGTTGCTGTTAAAGTACTGAATATGAGTTATTTAAGTGATGAAAAAACATTGGAACAATTTAAATGTGAAGTATCAACGTTTCGTAAAACACGACATGAAAATGTTATTTTATTTATGGGTGCATGTATGCAACCACCGAAATTAGCTATTGTTACAAGTTTAAGTAAAGGAATGACGTTGTATACACACATACATTTAAGAAAAGATAAATTTAATATGAATAAAACGACAATCGTGGCTCAACAGATTTCACAAGTAAGTGGTTAGATTGATTTGGAAGTGTCTATAAAGTCTGAACAGTGGCGTGTTATTTGTTCTAAGAATTCTGAAGAATTATTACAAAACTGAACTGAAAAAAGTGTATAAAATGAAGGAAACCACGCAAAAACAGTCAAAAAACTACTTGCTTACTGCTAAACACTTTCACCCAGTTTTCATTGTCATGATTATGTCAAATTTGAAATTATTTTTTTTGTCTAATGCACCACTGTTTTTGAATTTTTTTTTTGCTTTTTCTATGTATTACATAATTTATTTATTTAGGGAATGGGTTATTTACATGCAAGAGGCATTGTTCACAAAGACTTAAAAAGCAAAAATATTTTTCTCGAAAATGGAAAAGTTGTTATAACTGATTTTGGATTATTTAGTGTCACGAAATTATGTTTTGGAAATCGGTAATACTTTCTCTTATTTAAAAGAAAAACAAATTTGAATTTTTAATTTTTTTATAGTAAAAATGATGGTTTATCGATACCTCCAGGTTGGCTGTGTTATTTATCTCCTGAAATTATAAAAAAATTGCACGCACATCAGTTACATGCTGAAGAGTTACCATTTAGTAAAGCTTCAGACGTTTATGCTTTTGGGTTGGTATAAAAAAGAAAAATTACGTGAAATAATAATTTTTTTTTAGTACTGTTTGGTACGAATTGTTATGTAGCGAATGGCCGTTTAAATCTCAGCCACCAGAGGCAATAATTTGGCAAGTTGGTAAAGGTATGAAACAGCCTTTGGCAAATCTTCAAGCTTCGAGAGACGTTAAGGTGAGCTCGTGCTTCGCACTTAGTAAATTTCTCTCAAAATTTGACTTTTAGGATATTTTGATGCTTTGTTGGTCGTATCGCGAAGAAGATCGTCCTGATTTTATCCGTTTGGTAAATATTTTAGATAAATTACCGAAGAAACGTCTTGCTCGAAGTCCTTCACATCCGATTCATTTATCACGTTCGGCCGAATCGGTCTTCTAAAAAATTGAAAAAAAAACCCCGTCAATGTTGTGTGTTTTGTGATTTTTGCCTTGTTGGGTTTTTTGGGCTTGAACTGAAAAACCTGTCACTTGTATAAAGTGCAATCAAGTGTATTGGATCAATTTTTTTTTTGGTATGGACTGACCGTCTTAAAGTCCAATGACCAGTACTCTTGAGGAGTGTGCTTGTTCTATTTTTAACGTATCGACGAAGAGTTTTTTACTGATTACAGAGGGCGACTCTGTTGATTTTTTTTTTCTCTCCAGTATTGCATTTTACTGTGATCTTAGAGGAATCGCTGATAGTATTATTTCCGAAGTTGCCGATTGGATAAATAACTTTTCAATTGTCTTAATGTTGATAAAAAAATAAATAAAAAACAAATGTTATTTGTTAGAATAGTGCCTGGTTTAATTACGTTGAGGTGACTTCTTATTGGCTCTTTATCCTTCTCTTCTTCTCTCTGTCTTTTGGCGTGCAGTTAATTAAATATTTTTCAAAGAGATGTAAATTTTGTATATTACGGACTGAGTGGTGTAACTGCACTTTTGACTGTCTTTTTAAATTATTTTTGCCAACCATTTTGTATATAGGAATTCTATGTAAATAAGATTTTTGGTCGTGTTTTTTTTTTTTGACGACTCTGTATATATGTTAAAATGCATTCCCACGATGTTTCTGTCACTCTAGTCAATTTACAATATTTTGTACAAGGTCGTGACCTTAAACTGTCAAAAATAATGACAATTTCAAGTCCCGATTTTGATCCCATACTTATACATTCTGATCTGCAGTCAATGTACATTATTAAGGGATTAGGGTAATAAAATATTATACAACAAGAAATTGTTTTATTTTACTGATTTTATGACATTAATCATAAACAAACTATATTCTTAATAATTCAGCACAATTTTTATAAAAATGGTGGGTGCGTCGGGCCTAATAGTAAATTAAAAAAAATGCTGTAGATTTATCACTAAACGTAGAGAGATAAAACAATGTCTAAGCAATTGAGCAAGGTATATTCTTAACATTTTTAAACAATTTTGCTTGATTAAAACATAGATTTATCTTTTATAGCCGAAAACCTAATTTTTGTAAAAATGGTGGATGCGCCGGGTTCAATATTAAATTAAAAAATTTATTGTGGATTTATCACTAAACATAGAGAGATTAAGCAATGTTTAAGCAATTGAGCAAGTCATATTCTCAACATTTTAGAAGAATTTTGTTTGATTAAGGCATAGATTTATCTTTTATAGCAGAAAAACTATTTTTTTTGTAAAAATGGTGAATGCGCCGGGTCTACTATTAAATTAAAAAATTTATTGTGGATTTATTACTAAACGTAGAGAAATAAAACAATGTCTAAGCAATTGAGCAAGTCATATTCTCAACATTTTAGAAGAATTTTGTTTGATTAAGGCATAGATTTATCTTTTATAGCAGAAAAACTATTTTTTTTTGTAAAAATGGTGGATGCGCCGGGTTTAATATTAAATTAAAAAATTTATTGTGGATTTATTACTAAACGTAGAGAGATAAAACAATGTCTAAGCAATTGAGCAAGGCATATTCTCAACATTTGAGAAGAATTTTGTTTGATTAAAACATAGATTCATTTTTTATAGCCGAAAAAATATTTTTTTTAAAAATGGTGGATGCGCCGGGTCTAATATTAAATTAAAAAAAATATTGTGGATTTATTACTAAACGTAGAGAGATATGACAATGTCTAAGCAATTGAGCAAGTCATATTCTCAACATTTTAGAAGAATTTTGTTTGATTAAAACACAGATTCATTTTTTATAGCAGAAAAACTATTTTTTTTGTAAAAATGGTGGATGCGCCGGGTCTAATATTAAATTAAAAAATTTATTGTGGATTTATTACTAAACGTAGAGAGATAAAACAATGTCTAAGCAATAAAACAAAGTATATTCTAAACATTAGAGCACAATTTTGCTTGATTAATTAGACAAACACATCTTTTAAAATAAAAAAAAATGGTGGATGCACTGTTGCTACTATTGAATCTTATTATAGGGTCTGGTTACAGTAAATATTGATAACAAATTTTGTAGTACAGTTTGTAGGGCCTTTTGTGTTAGAAAGACAGTATGTTGTCCTCATCGTTCATAATAATTTTTTTCTACAATAGTCCACAGTTGAAAACAGAATAGCATTTTTGCGGCGGGAATTCTAATTTATTCAAAATTTTTTTTGACGTTTCACTTGTTACCAACATAAAACAATAATAATAACTAAAATTTATTAAAAAAATAGCGAAAAACAGGATGCAGTAAGGATAAAAAAACCACCGCAATGCTTCCGTATCTTTTATTTTGAAAATCGCTTTTTTCTCTCTCTGAATATAAATAACAACGTCTAAAAAATGTCGGCCTAATGTCTCAACAGCCCCATATTATTGGCGATATGTTTGCACTTGGTCGAGATCTCTTCATGCACTAAACTAAAGCACATCGCAACAACGACGAGTCCAAGGAACAGGTAAAGACAGCACGCGAGGAGTTGAAGTTGTGAATGGGGATCTCCACTTTGCGGTAATTTGTCTCCGATGCCGATTGTGGAGAGAGCAATGAAGCAGAAATAGGTTGCATCGAGAAAATTCCAGCCACTAGTCGAGGCGAATGCTGCAGCCCCCACGCACACATACGAGAAAAATATAAGCAAAACGAGAGTGGCAGGCACTGACGGTGACGCTTGAGGTGGGGGCGGCGACCCGGATCGGTCATGATTACGCCAGATTAAGGGAACCCGCGAGGGCGTATCGTGACTACACATCCTGGAAAAGAAAGAATAAAAATTGGATTGTTTTACGACATATTTTGATAATTTTGACTGTTTTTTAAACTGTTTTATGGTTTTTTGGCAGTTTTTGACAATAAAGGATACAAAAATTAAAACAAATTTTTAGAAACAATGTTCAGAAATGGTTTTAAACTGTCAAAAACAACCAAAAAAGGACAAAAAGCTGTCAAAAACTGACAAAAAAATTTAAAAAACAAGCTTAAAACGTAAATAAACTTCGTTATTTAGGGGACTATATATCGGGTGACTATTTAAATTTCTGTTCTGAGTAAATTTTTTTCCTGCCTTACACGTGTTCGCTGTCGTCCCCTTCATCAGCATCATCGATATCATCCGACGTGGACCCTACAATAAGTGAGCTTTTGGTCGGAGTGCCATGACTATGTGCTGGACAAATCGACGAATCTGCCAGCATTTGTCTGACTTGACTTTGTCGGCAGCGTCCTCTCGAGTGACTCGATCGAACTGTTGCTAGGATGGCCCGTTTAGGAATCTCTCCATGCTCGAGGTGTTGATAACTGCTCTTACAGACGTGATTGGGGGTACTGTGCGAAGAGGCGATCTGGATTGATGCCGAATCTGGAAACAGAACTAGCACTAACAAAAATAAAACAATTATAAAAGAAAAAAAATTGTATTACCTTCGTGTGTTTTACAGTAGAGTTTGCCCGAAGGACTGGAAGGCGCCTTGTGGTAACCGACTGAAGGACTCTTTCGATTGTTGTCGTTTTGACAACACAGTTTTGAGTAGGCCTTTTTGGCTCCAGATGCTAGCATTGCTCCTAAGGCCGAGAGGAGGATGAGCATTAAGGGGACCCCAATTAGGGCGTAGATGACGGCCACGATTTTGCCCAGGGCCGTTCTGGGGGACAAACGACCATAGCCTTAAAAAAAACAAAATTGTCAACAGACCAAAAGCATTGTTTTTTGACAATTTTTTAATTTAATTAAACTGTTTAAACACCCCAAAAAAATGGAGGAAAGCTGTCAGAAACTGACAAAATAATACAACAATCTAAAAAACTATTACAAAATTTACAAAAACTAACAAAATTACTTAAGAAGAGTAAAAAAATAACGAAAAATTAAAACAACTTAAAAACAGTTAAATGACAATAAACAGTAGAAAAAATTAAAATAAATATTAATAAACAATGTTTAGAAACGGTTTTAAACTGTCAAAAAGACCCAAAGAAGGGGATAAAGCTGTTAAAATGTAACAAAAAGGGTACAATAATCTTAAAAATTGTCAAAAATTACTAAAAAAATAAAGTAAAAAAAGTATAGAAAATAAGAAATTACGATTTTTTTAACTGATCCAAAATTTAATAAAATCCGAGTAAAAATTATTTTAATCTAAAATAGTAAACATAAATTGAGATTTTGTCATTTTCTAAGTGCTTTTAAATGTGTTAAAAATGATTTTAAACTGTCAAAACCACTTCAAAAAATGGAAAAAAGCTGTCAAAAACTGATAAAAACAATACGGAAATGTAAAAAAACTGACACAAAATTACTAAAAAATAGTAAAATTACTTAAGAAGAATAAAAAATTAACAAAAATTAAAACAACTTAAAAACAGTCAAATGACAATAAACAGTACAAAAAATTAAAATAAATTTTAAAAAACAATGTTTAGGAACTGTCAAAAACACTTAGAAAAAGGGCAAAAAGCTGTCAAAAACTGACAAAAATGATACAACAATCTAAAAAGCTGTCACTAAATTACTAAAAATAACAAAATTATTTAATAAAAGTAAAAATATTACAAAAAATTGAAACAATTTTAAAACAGTTGAATGACAATAAGACGTTTTAAGAAATTAAAATAAATTTTAAAAAACAGTGTTAAAAATAGTTTTAAATTGTTCAAACAGCCCAAAGAATGAAGAAAAGCAGTCAGAAACTGACATAAACCTGTGCATAAACAATACAACAATCTAAAAGACTGTCACAAAATTAAAAAAAAATAACAAAAAATTAAAACAACTTAAAAACAGTTAAATGACAATAAACAGTGCAAAAAATTAAAATAAATATTTATAAACGATGTTTTAAAAAGGTTTTAAACTGTCAAAAACACCTAAAAAAGGCGTAAAGCTGTCAAAAACTGACAAAAACAATACGGAAATGTGAAAAACTGACACAAAATTACTAAAAAATAATAAAATTATTTGAGAAGAATAAAAAATTAACAAAAATTAAAACAATTTTAAAACAGTTAATAAATGACAATAAACGTCTTAAGAAATTTAAATAAATTAAAAAAAAACAGTGTTGAAAATGGTTTTAAACTGTCAAAAACATCCCAAAAAATAGAAAAAAAGCTGTTAAAAACTGACAAAGACGATGCAACAATCTAAAAACTGGCAGAAAGTTATCAAAAAATAACAAAATTACTTAATAAGAGTAAAAAAAAATAACAATAAAGTAAAACAATTAAAAATAGTTAAATGACAATAAAAAAATTAAATAAATTTTAAAAGCAGTGTTAGAAATGGTTTTAAATTGTTCAAATAGCCCAAAGAATGAAGAAAAGCAGTCAGAAACTGACATAAACAATACAACAAACTAAAACACTGTCACAAAATTTAAAAAAAATAACAAAAATTAAAACAACTTTAAAACAGTTACATGACAATAAACAGTACAAAAAATTAAAATAAATTTTAAAAAACAATGTTTAGGAACTGTCAAAAACACTTAGAAAAAGGGCAAAAAGCTGTCAAAAACTGACAAAAATGATACAACAATCTAAAAAGCTGTCACTAAATTACTAAAAAATAACAAAATTATTTAATAAAATTAAAAATAATACAAAAAATTGAAACAATTTTAAAACAGTTGAATGACAATAAGACGTTTTAAGAAATTAAAATAAATTTTAAAAAACAGTGTTAAAAATAGTTTTCAACTGTCAAAAAACACCTGAAAAAGGCGTAAAGTTGTCAAAAACAAAACAGAAATATGAGAAACTTACACAAAATTACCAAAAAATAACAAAATTACTTAAGAAGAATAAAAAAAACAAATGACAATAGACAGTAAAAAAAATTAAATAAATTTTAAAAAACAATGTTTAGAAACAATTTTAAACTGTCAAAAACACTTAAAAAAGGGCAAAAAGCTTTCAAAAACTGACAAAAACGATACAACAATCTAAAACACTGTCACAAAATTAACAAAAAAATAACAAAAATTAAAACCACTTAAAAACAGTTAAATGACAATAAACAGTGCAAAAAATTAAAATAAATATTTATAAACAATGTTTTAAAACGGTTTTCAACTGTCAAAAACACCTGAAAAAGGCGTCAAGTTGTCAAAAACTGACAAAAATAATACAGAAATATGAAAAACTGACACAAAATTACCAAAAAATAACAAAATTACTTAAGAAGAATAAAAAAACAAAAAAAATAAAAACAACTTTAGAACAAATGACAATAAACAGTAAAAAAATTAAATAAATGAAAAACAATGTTTAGAAACAATTTTAAATTGTCAAAAACACTTAAAAAAGGGCAAAAAGCTGTCAAAAACTAACAAAAAAGATACAACAATCTAAAAACTGTTACAGAGTTATCAAAAAATAACAAAATTACTTAATAAGAGTAAAAAAAATAACAATAAAGTAAAACAATTAAAAATAGCTAAATGACAATAAAAAAATAAAATAAATTTTTTAAAGCAGTGTTAAAAATGGTTTTAAATTGTTCAAACAGCCCAAAGAATGGAAAAAAGTTGTCAAAAACTGACAAAAACGATACAACAATCTAAAACACTGTCACAAAATTTATAAAAAAAATAACAAAAATTAAAACAACTTTAAAACAGTTAAATGACAATAAACAGTACAAAAAATTAAAATAAATAATAAAATTAATAATTAGAAACGGTTTTGAACTGTCAAAAACCCAAAGAATAGCGAAAAACTGTCAAAACCTGACAAAAACGATACAACAATCTAAAAAACTGTTACAAAAGGACCAAAAATATGACAAAATTATTTAATAAAAGTAAAAAATAACAAAAAAATAATTTAATACAGTTAAATGACAATAAACAGTGTAAAAAATTAAAATAAATATTTATAAACGAAGTTCTAAAAAGGTTTTAAACTGTCAAAAACACCTGAAAAAGACGTAAAGTTGTCAAAAACTGACAAAAACAATACGGAAATGTGAAAAACTGACACAAAATTACTAAAAAATAATAAAATTACTTAAGAAGAATAAAAAATTAACAAAAATTAAAACAACTCAAAAACAGTCAAATGACAATAAACAGTAAAAAAAATTTAAATAAATTTTAAAAAACAATGTTTAGAAACTGTTAGAAACACTTAAAAAAAGGGCAAAAAGCTGTCAAAAACTGACAAAAATGATACAACAATCTAAAAAACTGTCACTAAATTATTAAAATATAACAAAATTACTTAATATGAGTAAAAATATTACAAAAAATTAAAACAATTAAAAAGTTAAATTACAATAAACGCTTTAAAAAAGTGATAAAAAATGGTTTTAAACTGTCAAAAACACCTCAAAGAATGGAAAAAAGCTGTCAAAAATTGACATAAACAATACAACAATTTAAAAAACTGTCAAAACTACGAAAAACTAACAAAATTATTTAACAAGGATCAAAAAATAACAATAAACTAAACAACTTAAAAACAGTTAAATGACAATAAACAGTGCAAAAGATTAAAATAAATATTAAAAAATAATGTCAAGAAACGGTTTTTAACTGTCAAAAACACCCAAAGAAGGGCAAAAAGCTGTCAAAAATTGACATAAACAATACAAAAATTTAAAACAATGTCAAAAATTACCAAAAACTAACAAAATTATTTTTTTTGCTTACTCGTTATAATAAAAAATTGATTTACTTCAATTCTGTTTTGTTATCATCACAAATTTGAGTTTCTACAATTTTTTTGTGGGATCTAAGTGATGCAAATGTTTTGCATAAAGTAGGACACGAAAACGGGATATTAGAAGCTACAAATGGCTTTAATACTGTGGCAGCAATTCCGAGAGAAAATGGGAAGTTAAATGCCGGCTTTTGATCCTAGAAGAGGAGATGAAGCATTTATATCTCAAGATTCCAACAAAATAAATTATTTTATCTCTTAAAAACCAACAAAATAATCTTTACAACACTTTAAATAAAACTAAAAAATAATAAAAATTGTTGTTATCTCATTATCCTAAACAAATAAAACTAAAACAATACAAAACAAAAGAGTGAGGGAGTTTAACATTAATAAAATAAGAATTAACCTTGTGATTTGCTAATTTTTAATACAAATGTTATAAAAAATTTGCTTTTATTATTATCAGATTACCGTGTCATGAGTGAACAATCAAAAAAA
The DNA here is from genome assembly GCA_029207805.1 of Tribolium confusum. Taxonomy (NCBI): domain Eukaryota; kingdom Metazoa; phylum Arthropoda; class Insecta; order Coleoptera; family Tenebrionidae; genus Tribolium; species Tribolium confusum. The sequence goes on along the minus strand of JALGAY010000007.1, from coordinate 997,588 downwards.
TGATAAACAAGTAAGTTCCGTTCTAAAATCTATTTTTTTCTTAAAATTAATTTTTTTAGACTTTCAAAATATTTCGTCCTTCTTGTGACAGCTGTCACAATCCTATCAATCATTGGCGTCATAATTTACTTCGTTTTTTATACCGACGACGAGATTTTTCGGGGAGCTGTCGTAACAAACGGCGCGAAATGCGCCAAAATCGGTGCTTCAATTCTTGCCAAAGGCGGTACTGCTGTCGAAGCTGCAATAGCGTCTTTACTTTGTGACGGTGTTTCTGTACCAAACTGTATGGGTGTTGGAGGTGGTTTCTTTATGAATATCTACTCTAGAAAAAGCGGACTTGTTGAATTTCTGGATGCCAGAGAAGTCGCACCTTCTGCCGCTTCGGAAGATATGTTTGGGAGTGATACGAGTCTTGCAGCTAGTGGGGGACTTGCAGTGGCTGTTCCTGGTGAACTTAAAGGGTACTGGGAGGTTTATCAAAAATTTGGAGGACAAGTACCATGGAGGGATTTAGTACAACCAACTATTGATATGTGTAAAGAAGGAATTTTAGTTACTGAATATTTAGAAGAGGTTTTAGCAAGTAAATTTGATCTTATCTCAAATGATAAATTTTTGCGGTTAGTTGATAAGACTTGGTGAGTTTTTAACAAGTTTGGTTGTTACAGAGAAACTTTTATTGATCCAAAAACTAACAAAACTTACGTGAGAAATCAAAAAATAACAAGACCAAGACTTGCCAAAACTTTAGAGCTTGTAGCACAGTTAGGTCCTGATGTTTTATACAACGGAAGTCTTACTGAAGACTTTGTTAAAGATATTCGTGATAAAGGTGGAAATTTAACTAAAGAAGATTTAATTAACTACAAGTATGACAACACGGTTTTGATAATTTTTCTAAATTTGGGTTATTTTAGACCGATTTGGAGACAACCTTTTGAGATCAAAATGCCACAAAATCAGACTCTCTACTCGGCACCATTGCCAGGTTCTGGTGTAATTCTCGGTTTGATTATGAATATTCTTTACAATTTTATTGATAACACTAAGCCTAAATCACTAACAAACTGGCAACGAATCATTGAGAGTTTCAAATTTGGTTTTGCTGAAAGAACAGAACTTGGAGACCCAGATTTTGTTAATATAACTGAAGTAAGTCGGAATCTTTTAGATTAGAAATTAATTTAGCTAAATTCAGTTAATTGATGAGTTGTCCTCGCAAAATTTTGCTGATAGAATCAAAGCCAAAATTTTTGATACCAAAACGTTCCAAAATGTGGAGTACTACGGTCTTCAACCAAATGTGTCTCAACGGTTTGATCATGGTACTGCAAATTTGTGTGTTTTGGCACCAAATGGGGACGCTGTTGTTGTTACAAGTACCATCAATGTTGAGTAATTACAAATCTCAAAATTTCTGAATTCTATCAAGATTTTTTTTGGTAGTTTTGGTGCTGGTTTTATTTCTGGATCAACAGGAATTATATTAAACAATCAAATGGATGATTTTTCATCTCCGACTTTTGCAAATACCTATGGAATGCCACCATCACCAAATAACTATATCATGCCAGGCAAACGACCTGTTTCCTCAATGGTACCTTCTATTGTTATTGATACAGATGGTAATGTTCGGTTGTTGGTGGGTGGTTCTGGTGGACCTAAAATTATAACTGCTGTTGCTTTGGTAACAATGCCAAAATTTTTGATTTTGGGAGTTTTAATCCTGTTTTAGGCAATAATTAAAAATCTGTGGTTTAATTATACAATTGAAGATGCAGTTGCAGAAGCACGGTTGCATCATCAACTTCTTCCAATGAGAATTACTTTCGAAAACAGTTTTAAAAATGTAATTTACTTAAAAAAAATTTTTTTGTGAGAGTCTCTGTTTTAGGATATGGATTTTGTTAATGCTCTTCACAGTTTTGGTCATGAATACGAAATTTTGGATCAAACAAATCCGTTTAATACGGTAACAGCGATTTCGATTCAAAATGGTATCGTAAGAGCTACTTTTGATCCTAGAAGAGGAGGTGATACAGAATTTGTTGCTTAATTTAGTTAAAATAGTCACTCAAATTTGTTTTCTGAAATTGTTTGTAAAGTCTAGAAGTTAATAAAATAAAAAATATAAATAAAAATATATTTTTGAGAGTCGGAAAGGAGAACTATTGTAAATACATTTTATTAATTTTAGAATCTAAAAAAAATGTTTTTTAAATTTGTTTTTAATTTATTATTGACACCAGTTTGGTAATTATTTAAGGCACTGATAATGAGACTTATCTCTCGAAAGTGCTTTGCCACTTTAATGTAGCGATTTATTAGATTAAACTTGTGAGATTGTCTTTATTTCGAATTGTCTTTGTTAGAAAAAAGTCTGCAAAACTTATTAAAACGAAAAGAAAAGGAATAAAAGTGTAAAACCATGGCAAAAGTGTTGCCAACTTCACCGTCAAGTATAATTGAAAGCATTGTAAAATCTCCTTACCGACTGTCGTGAGCAGCGTGAGAGAATATAAAAGCGCTCCACCGAATGTCCAATGAGGCGCTGTTGGATTAGATGCTCCATCTGTTTTGCCCGCTTCGACTACAGCCCTTTCAAATCTCTTCAATTGCTCGGTTACCAATCGGGTCCAATTTTTCTCGTACAAAACATTCAAACGTTCTGAAACAAACAAGAAAAAAAACTTTCTTATCTCTTTAATGTTGCTGAAGACGAGTTTATCGACAGCTCGGTGTAAACACCAATCTTGAATTGAATGAGCGAATATCAAAAGCGTTAAATTTTACGAGCGAGCTTTACGACACGTTTTACCAAAGATCGGACCAATTTGAATAATGAAACAGCCACCGCTGGCTTCACAGCGAAATTAATTACACAGGATGTACGCTGGGATTATTATTACGAAAAAATGATAAGGAACGTGATGAAATTCATTATGCTAAAAGTGACAGATCGGGGCAAAGGACACTGATTTTTAAACAGAAATACTTCGAAATGAAGGCTTGAAAAGCTTTGATCTAACACTAGTCATCCAAAATACAATTTTTTCATTTTTATCTACTCAAATTTGTAATTAAGTCGCTTGTTTTAAGGCTTTGGAGTCTTCTACTTATGAAATCGATATTTTTATAGCAGATTCTGAATTATTTTACCACCAATCGGTCAAACAACTGATAATAAAACGTTTTAAGAAGCTTTTTCTTTAATTAGAAAACTGTGATAGGTCTTGTAGTTATTCTTATAACGTGATTTAGCCTTCTAAGCGGTAAAAAACAATATAAGAAAGTTCCGGATAAATAGTTTGAGAAAATAACAGAAGAATAACGTAAGTCACACGTAATAGACACTCGAGACCGATCGAGAAGACTGAGTCATTGCTTTGCAAAATTCGCGAAAGATTTAAACACATTTTTTAAGAACGTATGGTTGTATAAGGTGTGGAAACATTGACCGATCAGTCAGTCAGTTACTGAAAGCCAGACAAGAGAGTAAAGGAGTAAATTATATTCTCGAAAGCAACGCTATTAAAGTAACAGCAACGTTAATTTTTAAATTTTACTAATATTTTGGACCGAAAGCGACATTTCTCGACAGTTTTTAAGTTAAGAACGGCAAAGACACTATTTTTTTCTATGTTTTGGAAGCTGGAAATAACATTTTACTACTTTTGAGAATAGAAGGAGGTGAAGTTGTACAGATTTTGGAAATCGAAGACAATTACAAATAGTTTTTAATTTTTTTAAATTTAATTTTAAAAACCACAATCAGTATTTTTAATATTGCAATAAACGAGACTGCACGCGCCTTAAGTGGGGGCTTTTTTTCGGGTTTACGATATTTTTTAGATCAACTTTTGGTTTTAGGATTAAAATAAAGAATCAATGTTTTGACAGTAACTGTTATTTGTTGCTTAAATTCATCTCTATAACGAGCTAACAGTTTTGATAAGTCACACTTATGAAGTTTCTCTTTCGATTCCGACAGTCTTGGTATCCAGTGGGTTAAAACCTTGCTTACGCCTATACAAACAGGTAAGATATTATGTACCTAATCCTAGACGTACACTCGTTCTAGAATAGTCTTTCGCCTGTCTTCTTTCAGTAGTTTCTTTACGACAGAATGTTTCTTTCATTTACCGAGGTACTCGAGTGACCACTGCGGGGAGCGTTTTCTAATGATGTTTTACCAGTTTTAAAACAATCGATACAGTACTTTTAGATTTTGCAGACTTACCAAACACCTCTTGTAGATGTTGAATAAATTCTGAATTTTTTACACCCTCTTTCCACAAAAAGAAAATTGTTGTTCTTTGAAATTTAGGCGCGTTTTCGATGGTTCAAAAACAGGGCTACAAAACGCGTCTATATCAGTCGAGTACGTGAATTATACTAAACAATATTGTAAGAGATAGCTGTATAAACATGTCAAGAGTTGTTTGTTACCTATAACATTGCCGATAAGTTTTGTGTTATTTAAGTAGAGCACGATTCCCACAACTTTAGAAACATCACTCGTAACAAAGACAGAGTTGTTATTTTTTTTATAATTTTGGAAATCAACGTCGCTGTTTTACTAATTCCAAAAACACGTACTAAATATTTAAGTAATTTTTGAAGCTGAAAGCTACATTCGTTATTAGTAATTAGATTTTTTAATTAATTACGACAAAGGTGCTATTTTTTACTACGGGTAGGAGTCAAAAATGACATTTTACTAGTAGTTTTACTATTTTTAAGCCGCAGGCGATATTTCTAAATTACTGTAAACAAGGATAGTATTTTTTTGCAATTTTAGAAACTAAAAATAATATTTTAGTAATTTTGAAAGTTGGAAGGTAAAATTTTGCTAGTTGTAGAGGACAGAAGCAATATTTGTTATTAAGTTTTAAATTAAAAACGCAATAAAAGCATTATTTTAAAGTTTTGGAAGCAAAAGGTATATTTGACTAATTTTGTAACTTAGAATTAATATTTTTAAAGTTTTAGACACTTCAGAAAATCCTACAGCAATGTTTAAAGCTAAAAACAACATTTTTTATCAATGTTTATAACAATAAAAACAGAACTGAGTTTTTATAATTTTGGAAATTGGCTGCAACGACGTTTTACTAATTTTAGGAATAAAAGATGATTATTTAAGTAATTTTTAGAGCCAAATGTTACATAATTGTCAAAACTTCTCTGATTCTAATTCATAATAATTAAATAAATAGCAATTTTTTACTACTTTTAAGAGTCGAGGATAACATTTTACTAATTTTGAAAACGTAATATTAAATTTTATTAACTTTAGAAGCTAGATCTTTTATTAAATTTTAAATAATTAGAAATAAGGACGACATTGTTTTTCTATTTTGGAAGCTGGAGGCGTTATTTCATAAATTTTAACTGATAAAGGTGATATTTTACTAATTTTAAACTCAGGAGTTAATATCTAGCTAGATTTGCTGATTGTGCTTTTTAAACGATGTGCTCTTGGGTTACTCTACGGTTTTTCCTTTCTAAAGTTTTTTAAAAAATTAAAACTTCCCCAATTTGTTTTATTTCATAAATTTTAAAAGTTGGAGGCGCTATTTTACTAATTTTTAAAGCTAGAAGCTACATATTTAACTAAATTTGCTGATTATGCTTTTTATAGACTATACTCTTGTGCTACTCTACTGTTTCTCCTTTCTAAAGTCTTCTAAACAATCAGAACTTCCCCAATTTGTTTTTTTTTATTAAATTTTAGAAGTTGGAGGCCCTATTTTACTAATTTTTAAAGCTAGAAGCTACATACTTAACTAGATTTGCTGATTGTGCTTTTAATAGACTATGCTCTTGTGCTACTCCACCTCCTTTTTAAAGTCTTCTAAAGAATCAAAACTTCTCTAATTTGTTTTATTTTATAAATTTTTGAAGATGGAGGTGCTATTTTACTAGTTTTTAAAGCTAGAAGCTACATATTTAACTAGATTTGCTGATTGTGCTTTTTATAGACTATGCCCTTGTGCTACTCCACTGTTTCTCCTTTCTAAAGTCTTCTAGGGAATTAAAACTTCCCCAATTTGTTTTATTTTATAAATTTTAGAAGCTGTAGGCGTTATTTTACTAATTTTTTTTGCTGATTGTGCTTTTTAAAAGCTGCGCTCTTGTGCTATTCCACTGTTTCTCCTTTCTAAAGTCTTCTAAAGAATTAAAACTTCCCCAATTTGTTTTATTTTATAAATTGTAGAAGCTGGAGGCGCTATTTTACTAGTTTTTAAAGCTGAAAGCTATATATTTAACTAGATTTGCTGATTATGCTTTTAATAGACTATGCCCTTGTGCTACTCCACTGTTTCTCTTTTTTAAAGTCTTTTAAGGAATTAAAACTTCCTTAATTTGTTTTATTTTATAAATTGTAGAAACTGGAGGCGCTATTTCACTAACTTTTAAAGCTGAAAGCTATATATTTAACTAGATTTGCTGATTATGCTTTTTATAGACTATGCCTTTGTGTTACTCTACTGTTTCTCCTTTCTAAAGTTTTCTAAAGAATCAGAACTTCCCCAATTTGTTTTATTTTATAAATTTTAGAAGATGGAGACGCTATTTTACTAATTTTTAAAGCTGGAAGCTACATATTTAACTAGATTTGCTAATTGTGCTTTTTAAAGGCTGCGCTCTTGTGCTACTCCACTGTTTCTCCGTTCTAAAGTCTTCTAAACAATCAGAACTTCCCCAATTTGTTTTATTTATTAAATTTTAGAAGTTGGAGGCCCTATTTTACTAGTTTTTAAAGCTAGAAACTACATATTTAACTAGATTTGCTGATTGTGCTTTTTATAGACTATGCCCGTGTGCTACTCTACTGTTTCTCCTTTCTAAAGTCATCTAAAGAATCGAAACTTCTCCAATTTGTTTTATTAATAAAAACCTCGCTTTCGCTCGCTGTTAGGCACGCAAATATTTAATTATTAAATACAATAAACAAGACGCAGTGTAATTAATGCCCCAACTGGGCTCACACCACCCCTAAAGCGAACATAATAATTAGTAAAAGTAACTGGAAACAAGTCAGAATTTTCTCTACCAAATCCAAAGCACTCAAATTAATACAATACTTGAAACACAGGTGGTTAACTGTGTTTTTTGTGTGTTTTTTTAGCAAAGTAAGTGAGGAAAATCACGCTTCGTGTAACATCAAAACCCCGGAGCGAAATCGACGCCTTTTCCAAGTGGTAACATGAGATTTCATGAAATGAAAAAATTCTAATCAAGTCGCGAATGAAAAACTTTACAAGACTTGTATAATTAACTTACTTATCGGGTTATTATGTACTTAGCAATTTGCTAGATTAGGAATTTGATATATGTGGCAACAGTGCGTGAGGTTTACTCACAAATCATTCGTATTGAGGGTGGCAATTAGTGAACGACGTCTAGTGACAAGTTTCGTAAATAATTTGACGTTTCAAATGTCAAATGATAATTGATTTGATTGGACAATCAACGGAAAGGTTGAACTAGGTTAGGTCGCAAAAACAAAAACACTTTACATATTAAAATGGCCGTTTTTATATCATCGAAAACAATAAACAGTAATTGCTATCTTTAGAACAAAATTAGAGGCTTTAAAAAAGGCATAAAAGTAACAATATTAGATTGTTATTATAGCAATGTTGTCATTGCTAAAGAGTTTTTATCTATTGTTTAAATAGGAGATAAATCAAAATTGTTGCTTAAACAAATTACTATTTTTAGAATAGAATAAGAATTTTTTTATTTTGAATGTTTTTAATTTAATTTTTATTTTTTTTAATAAATTGTTGTTAAAATTCATCTGGAAATTGAAACTGTAAGAGAAAATTACCCGAGTAATGGTCTATTCTTTAAATTATTGTTTAATTTCCCAAATCTTAATCGTAATAAACCCCAATCTCTTTAATTTCAATTTTTCTCGGCACACTTAATCTGCAATTAAAACTTTTTGAAAAAGTTTTCCAAGCGTTTACATCCTTTTTGTTTATCAGAGCGAACAAAAAATTAATTGCTTTTATACGAATTTATTTACGAATTATTTTTAAACATAACTTTAGCTTCAACTATCACACACATAATCCTTTTACCAGTTTGTCCATCAAACATGTCACCTCTAACACGCCAAAACCAGCCGTCAACAGGAAATAACAAGATTGCAGTCACGTCAAAACTGCTATTTATCGATTTGTAAATGCCTTTTTTTATAGGACATTTCCATTTCGGCTCAATACTACCAAAAAATGGGTTCCATAATTCCGAATCTGATTGGATTAGTTTACAATATTGTTTTGTAGTAAACGAGTAGAAGTCTTCACAAGTATCCAGATTTTCTTTTGAACGACAACGTTTTATGTTTAAAGTCATCTGAAAATCGAAATTTTACAGTACAAAGACAGTACAGAATTTGACAGTGCAAAATAGAGTAGCTTTACGTCAGAAAAAAAAAGTTTGTCAGACAATACATTTTCCCTAATATCGCTCTAATTTATTTTTAAAATTAGAAAACTGAAAGTTGTCAAAAAGAAAATTAAGATTTGTGTAATTATAGATTTTTAGTTTTTTGTCGATTGTAAAAACTCTCTTAGCGCCTTTGTCACGACTGTTAAGAGTGTCTTTACTAGAGCTGGGCCTAAGACTAGACCTGTCTTTAGGTATCGGGTATCGATACCTGCAAAGTATCGATATTTGCCAAAGTATCGGAAGTATCGAGGTATCGGAGGTATCAACGTTTTGGGGGTATCGAGGTATCAGGAAGTATCGAGGTATCGGAGGTATCGAGGTATCGAAAGTATCGGGTGGCGATAAATAAATATCACATAAAATAGCTTGTGAATTCGTTTGTTTTCATCAAAATAGCTTGTATTTCTAATATCCAAAGTACTCAAAATAGGATATTCATTTATAGCCATTCTTTATAAGGGTATCGCAGGTATCGAAGTATCGGAGATATTGGAAGTATCGGAGGTATCGAGGTATCGGAAGTATTGAGGTATCGGAGGTATCGAAGTATCGTAGGAATTGATATATCGGAGGTATTAAAGTATCGTAAGTATCGAGGTATCGGAGGTATCAAGGTTTTGGGGGTATTCAAGTATCAGGAAGTATCGAGGTATCGGAGGTATCGAGGTATCGAAAGTATCGGGTGGCGATAAATAAATATCGCATAAAATAGCTTGTGAATTCGTTTGTTTTCATTAAAATAGCTTGTATTTTCAACACCCAAAGCACTCTAAATAGGATATTCAATTACAGCCATCCCTTATTAAGGTATCGCAGGTATCGAAGTATCGGAGATATTGGAAGTATCGGAGGTATCGAGGTATCGGAGGTATTAAAGTATCGTAGGAATTGAGGTATCGGAGGTATCAAATTATCGTTGGTATCGAGGTATCGGAGGTATCGATACCTCGATATCTGATCATAGTCTGTATCGGTGTACGATAACTGAGCAGGTATCGATACCTTCTGTAAGTATCGATACTTTTCCCAGCCCTAGTCTTTACATTCTGACGACAGGCCTTAACATCAAAATATTCAAAAATAAAAAATTATATTACTGTTGGAGGGTAGATTATATCTTCTTTAACTGTGATTGTAGCGTTCATGTAGAGTTTATTATCGATGTTTTGTGTTCCATAATAGTTAAATAAAATTTTTATGTTTTTGTAACCGCGGCACATGCCGTCAAAGCGGTCAAAACGTGCTTGTTTCCCCTTAAAAAAACCACAAAAATCAATAAAAAAAAATCATAAACAAGAATAGTTACCCCAATTTGCATTATGTCCCAACATTTGATTAAAATGCTTGTAAATAAAAGAAGTAATAAAATATAGACTTTCATTGCTTACTACTGTCTAATTTCCGTTGTATGTACATTACAAAAATCGAATTTGGTAAGCTATTATTTAAAAACAATTTATTATCAAAGGTGAGTATTATGTTATTATAATGACATTTAAATATTGATGAGACGAGATAAATAAATAAAATTGCACGAGTAGAAAAGAGAAGCGATTTAACAGTCGGCGTGATTTAATAAAGTTGAAACAGGTTTAACAGGCATTGTATATAACGTAATTCAGGAAATACATTTGAAACTCCAATTTCTTAGTTTTAAGGGTGAGCTCCACTCAAATAAACAATAAACAGAGTCATAGAAATTATTACTGTTAGAGCAGTTTTCTAATAAAGCAGTTGCAATTGATTTATGACGGCTACTTTGCACATTAGACAATGAACTTTTAATTTATTTTGAAGATAACAGATTATATTAGATTAAATTAGAAAACACTGATTAGATTATGTAAAGAACAAGGATACCTCTAATTCTGTACTAAAAATAATAATTTTCTAAGATATTAATAGATAACAACTAATTAAAATAATAGTATTGCTTTAATAACAATTTAATATTGTTGCTTTTAAAGCTTATTTATGCCAATTTATTTAAAAAGATTTTTCAATCAGTCAATCTCGTTGTAATCTAACAATTCGGCAAGACCTTTTGGTAAGTCCCACATTCATAATTTTCCACCCTTCTACGCGCTAATTTCCGGTGTGAAATTGGCAGAACCATCGGGATACGTTCCAGCAGGTAAGCACAAGTCACACTCTCCTGACGTTTGTACAGATTTCCCTCAGGATAACAAAGACTCTACTAATCGGCCCTTATATAACTTTGGCTGTCTTTCATAACTATAAAAGGACAATAACCGAGACTAACAGGACTGTCAGGTAATTTTTTGTTCTCTCCCGAATCTCTAAACCTAAACTTGTTAATTTTACATCTTCTGGGACAATGTTTATTCCTCTCAAGGGTTGAAAAGGGTACACATTGTAATTAATTGTGAACAAGTCATAAGACTAAACAAATTTTCAGAGATAATTCATCCCAGATGGGGTAGGAGAAATAGCAGTTGGTTTTGTTCAGACAAAACGAGTTTTATTAGTTGTTTATTATCCAGAGGTTTTTACTAGTTGTGTCCACTTTACCCTACAAGTTACAGGAAAAACACCAATCAAACGTCAGTGAGTTAGTTGCCGTTTTTACTGTGTCCACTTTCCCCTACACTTGTCCTGTTAAATGCGACAATAAACTTGCTGAAACGGCATTTAACCCTTGAAAATTAAAATATTTAAATCCTTTCGTGACATCAGAAAGACTTGAACGCAGTGTTGAGTCGTAAAATACTAACATGACTTACATTGTGGTAATAAAAAACGGGAGGGTCGAGTCAGACGACCGAGAAAAAATAAAATGCCCTCGAGACTAACTCAACATACTTTTTTATTTTTTTAATGGCGAAAAAATGTTCACTTCATATCTCACTACTCCCATGTGAGGTTGTTCACGATGTAATTGTATCATTTCGTTCTGGGTTTTTGATAAATTAAGATGAAAATAAAACTAGTTAATCTAGGAGACTGAGAAACTCATCTTATGATAGCGACTTAATTAAATTTCAATGAGAAAATGAGGGTGTAACAGGGTTAAGACGAGTAATAATATTTTTTTAAAGTTAACTAGGTACAAGGCAAAGCGTTGTAACCCTTTTCATGTTTAATTTTTATTAATTCCAAGGCGCAATGACATTATTTTTAATATTGAATAAGTGAGTGAGTTTACTGAGTTTATTTTAAAATTTTTACATAAAGTCTTTTTAATAAGAAATTGTAGTTAGATGAACCAATTATAAAACTAATTTTGTTATGTCAAAATTAATGAATAGCAATGTTATATTAAAACAAGATTATCTAGGTTATTACTACAAGTTTTTTGCTATTAAACACGAAATAACTTTATTTTATTCACAAAATTTAAAAAATTAATCGAAATTAGTTTATACGCCAAGTAAATAAAACTCAAAATGTAAGTAATATTGTGTTTTTTTGTTAAATTACAGTAAAAATACTGCAGCAATGGTTTTAATGTCTTTATTGATTAATTGACTTTATATTTCTAAACTCGACCGCAAAATTAACCGGACACTAAGTTTTTTGGAAAAATTTCAGTGACGAAAATTTGAATCAAAATAATTTTAATTGAAAATGTGCAATGAAATCAAGATAATTTTGATTAATAATATTCAAAAATAAATATTTATTTACAAATTAAACCAAAATTTGACTTCAAATAACAAAACAAAGCAAAACAAAATTAAGAAAACTGCAAAAAAATGGTTTTAGTAGCGAGTATTTCCTCCTCGCGCTTGAATTACGCTCTCATTCGTCGAGGCATACTTGCAATCAAGTCTGCGTTCCCATCTTGGGCTATTAGCTACCATTCATTCAGTAATGCCTGTTCCAGCTCAATTGTTGTATGAAACTCGCCGTAGTTCTGCCTAATCCTTTTCCCCAGGTTGTTCTATATGTGCTCAATAGGGTTTAGGTCAGGGCTTATGGGTGGCCACCTTAGCACCAAAACATTAACGTCGTGAAGGTACTGACGCGTAATCTGGGCTGTGTGAGGGCGCGCATTGTCGTGCATTAAGAGAAACTCTTCCCTTACAAATAGCGCAAAAGGAACTACATGCTTTTGTAAACACTCCCTAATGTACCAGTCAACGTTAATGCTACCTCTCCGCACCGTTACAAGAGCTGTATGAGCCTCCAAAGAAATCCCTTCCCATACCATTACACCTCCACCACCAAATGCTACTCTAGGCGCAAAGCAACACTGGACATACCGTTTCCCCGGGTGTCTAAATATTCGTTGACGACGATCAGGTGAATACCTAGTGAAACGCGACTCATCCGTAAAGAGAACGGAACCCCATTCGTTCATATTCCAATCAACATGATTTCGCGTAAATTCCAATTGCTGTCTGTGATGCTCTGCATTCAACTTAGAGCCAGTAGCAGGTGGATGTGATGTCAAATTGTTTTCATTCAACCTTCTTAAAACAGCATCAGGAGAAATCATGGTCCCATGAACATCCGCCAGTCTCCTGGCCAAAGCTGTAGCAAGAAGAGTCCGTTTTCGCAGCATTTGTAATAGAAAAAATTGGTCTTCCACTTCATTTATTACTTGTTTTCTGCCTTGTCCAGGTCTTTTGAAATAGGAACCAGTTGCCCTGAACTTTTGTATCGCATCGGATACCGTGCTTTTAGGAAAGCCAAGCACATTTGCAATAAATCGTATGCTGCATCTATCATTGTGTAAAGCAACCGCTTGGGCAGCTTCTTCGGGACTTATTACAATATGAATCGCTTCTACAACAAATCTCTTCCCCAAAAAGCCAAATTAAACAAACCAGAACCAGCTTTCAACACAAATTTGACAGACGTGTTAAACAAACGAAACCTTTCTGATTGGAAGCCGCCTAAGAAAATAGGTCTCACTGTTTCTGATAACTTTATTTCCAAATCTCTTCGCGTTTTTGAGAAAAAAAAATTCAAAATAAAAAACAAATTATAAAAAAACTAAAAAAATATAATACTGTGTTTGTTTCTTATTACAAAACTTGAGTTGTGTTAAATACTTTTGATATATTAAAATGTGAAAAGAGGAAAAGTGCGACACACCCGCATTTTACACGAGGCGTTTAAAACTCTTGATATACTAGCAGCCAATTTCAGTTTCTCTTTCTTGTTTTGTCGGTTAATTTTGCATTGATTAATCCTTAAACAGTTCGCAACTTCTCGCTTTTTAGTTTCTATTAGCGCCTTTCTTGTCAAAGTTTGGTAAGTTTCTAGTAAAGCACATCAGGACTTTCTTAAAAACTGAAATTTTGTAAAACCTTGCTTAATCACTGTGACATCAAATCACAGTACATTTGAATGGGAATTGATCAACTCCGGTGCATTCCTCCAGGTTTGCCTGGAGCAGCTCCTGTCTACTGTACAGGTGTTTGATGGCTTTTCTATCGCTCGAACGTGCGTTTGCTGCGCCTGATTTAAAATGGTAATTTAAAAGCTGCTCGAAACGCTGGAGGCTTGCCGGATAAATCCTATTTTCAAGAGGCGGTTTTTTTTTCAGGGATGAGTTTATACTTAGTTGGAAAAATTACAGATGCAGGTATTACTGAAATAATACAGGGAAATTGATTGTGAATTGATGGTGGAGGAAATTTGCAATTTTTGGGGTAATTGCGACAGGAATTGAAGGATTGAGAGGACAAAGAAAGAGAGAAAACTCTATATTTCAGTACACGTATATGAAAAACAATCTCAAAAAGATATTTATGTTACAGAAACAAATTATTTTTACCAAAAAAATTAAAATAGAATTGATCTATTCGTTAAATTGAGTAAAATTTTTAATTTTTTTAAAACAGAATTAATCATAATGTTAGCGTTTATTCCTGAAAAATTAATTGATTAGCATTCTTCTTTGCTTTAAATTTTTTAGTTAGATATTATTTTAACAGGATTAATTTAATTTAAAATTTTAATTTTACGCAAAGAAAATTTTTTTAGCAAATTTAAAATGCCTAAATTATTAATTAAAAAAATGGTGAAGGCGCCGGGTTAGCGACATTTTTCTTAAAAAAATTATAATTAAATAGTAAAACAATTTGTTATAATTTAAATTTGTTTAAATTGTTATTTTAAGTAACTTATTATTAATTAAAATTTAAATTTTTTGTTAAGATAAAATTATGAGTGTTTTTCGAATGACTAATTTATTAGTAAAATATGGTGGATGCGCCGGGCTAGATTTGTCTATTTAAAAACAATTTTAACAATATTAAATCGTAAAAAATTATTTTTTTATTGTTTATTGCCTCAACTGTTTTGTAAAGATGTAACAAACCACAAAAAGGATTACAACTCCAGATTTCTTCTCACAAGATAAATCAATTTTCCGCTTATCGAACATAAGTTTTCGATTCTTTTCTAAGTTTGTTTGTGCTTTTGCAAACTTCTAAACCTTCTTTAATAATCAATATTTGCTTGAATCTTGTCATAATTCGTACTACACCTCTTTTAACTCAAATTTTAATTAAATCTCCGTTCTATTATACTTTTACGTAAACATCTTTACAGTAAAAATCTGACTTAAGATAAATCCACATTCGCGTTAATGAGATTCCTGAGTGGTTTCACTACAATTATGAATTAAGATAGGATTAAATTAATGTATTTTTTTCCGGAAATAGCTACTTGAAATCGAATTATATTAATTAGAGGTTGTTCCAGTCGTTCATTACTGAAAGTAGCTTATCTGTAGTCTAGGAGTGCGGTCATTTGCGAGTGCTTATCTTGTTATTCCCAGACTCGACATAGTTAGAGTGTATGAACGTTGATTCACTTATACAAAAGTTTAACTGCCGACATGATATCTCTAACGCAGCTTTGAATTTATAATGGTAATAGTCCTAAAGTAATTGAGGAATTACGACGAAAGCTAATGGCTAACAACTCATAACTTTGGATTAGTCAGAGCTGGAACTAACTGACATAACTAAATTTATTTTTATACAGACACAAAACGTGATTTTTGTTTCAGAAATTAATTTATTGACGTGGAAGAAAGTTTAGTTCGTGTTCAAATGCAATTAACACAAAATCACAATTAATAAGTGGTTGAACAGTTGATTTGATGTTTAATACTAAATTAAAAGCACTCACAAATCGGATTGAATTTAATTGTAATTTCAGTTGAATAAAATTTATTGTTTATCAAGTGTTGGCAACGATTCATTACGCAATAATTTATACAACAAGTTAGTTGGTAACAGTTTTTTTATTTTCTTTTTAAAATAGACTACAAATAAACAATTAATAATACAGTTATTTATACATCTATAATTAGTTGAGTTGGCAACACTTTGTAATACATACATTGTTTTCAAGGTTGGTAACAAATAAAACGTCAAATTTGTTTTGTAAAATTTTTTTGTTGAATCAAGTACGTTAAGCAGAAAAATTAGGTGTTTACAACGTTTATTACACAGTAAATTATACATTTATAATCAGGTTAGTTGGCAATACTTTGTTTTTCAAGGTTGGTAACAAATAAAACGTCAAATTCGTTTTGTAAGAATTTTTTGTTAAATTTAGTACGTCAAGCAAAAAATTAAGTGTTTACATCGGTTTATTACACAGTAATAAATACATTTATAATTACGTTAGTTGGCAACACTTTGCAATATTTTGTTTTTTAAGGTTGGTAACAAATAAGACGTCAAATTTGTTTCGTAATGATTTTTTGTTAAATCAATTATGTCAAGCAGAAACATCCGGTGTTTACAACGGTTTATTACACAGTAATTTATACATTTATAATCAGGTTAGTTGGCAACACTTTTGTAATATTAGTTTTTTAAAGTTGGTAACAAATAAAACGTCAAATTTGTTTTTTAAGAATTTTTTATTAAATCAAGTACGCCAAATAGAAAAATCAAGTGTTTACAACGGTTTATTACACAGTAAATTATACATTTATAATCAGGTTAGTTGGCAACACTTTGCAATATTTTGTTTTTTAAGGTTGGTAACAAATAAAACGTCAAATTCGTTTTGTAAGAATTTTTTGTTAAATCTAGTACGTCAAGCAGAAAAATTAGATGTTTATAACGGTTTATTACACAGTAATTTATACATTTATAATTAGGTTAGTTGGCAACACTTTGTAATACGTTGTTTTTTAAGGTTGGTAACAAACAAAACGTCAAATTCGTTTTGTAAGAATTTTTTGTTAAATTTAGTACGTCTAACAGAAAAATCAGGTGTTTATAACGGTTTGTTACACGGTAATTTACATATTTATAATTAGGTTAGTTGGCAACACTTTTGTAATATTAGTTTTTGAAAGTTGGTAACAAAAAAAACGTCAAATTTGTATTGTAGAAATTTTTTGTTAAATTTAGTATGTCAAGCAGAAAAAATTGCCTCTGAAATGAGCAATAATTTAAGGTGCTTGCCAATCAAATTCGATATCTTTCAAGTTTGAAAATTGAATCGAGAGTAAAGTATATCTCTAACAACATTCTCCACTCGACTTTCGCAATTTAATTTGAGTTTTGAAGCTGACACACTGAAAATTTTATACAATTCAACACTTACAATCTATCAATCAAATTTTTTTATTTATTAGTCAATGTTTAATATAGATAATTATAGACTATAATACAACAATTTAGAACAAAATATATATATTGCAGCATGTTATATGCCTAATGTGTTTAAAAAAATGTAGGGTCCTTTAAGTCAGAGGTAGAAAGAAATCGGAAGAGTCTATTTAGAGTAGTTCTTACTTTTGACTTGCAAAAATAAGTATTTAAAGCTTTTTATGTAACAGAATTTGCTACTTGTAAATTAAATTAAAAGTTTTATGGTCCTTCGAGCCGGATTTAGAGATAAATTTGGGTGTAAAATAAGTATAATTTATACAATAAGATGCATATTCTATAGCTTTAATTAGAACTTTGTAAACGCAAACAACAATTTTTTTTAATTTGATTTTATAAACATCACAGACATTTTTTCGAATTCATGTCGCTTTTGACTCTCTAATTATAAATTATAATTTTTTCGAGGCAAAAACAACAGTTTCTTTTAATTTGTTTGTACAAAAAAATTGCAGAATTAATTAATTTTTATAATTGTTGCTCTCTGTTTCTTAATTATAAATTAAATTAGAAATAAATTATAAATCAATTAGAAATTAAAAAATTCTCGGAACGAGCACAATAGTTTTTTTCGATTTGTTTTATAATTATTACAGAACCATTTATGTTTATAATTGTTGTTCTCGGCTTTATTATTACAAATAAAATTAGAAATTAATTAGAAATTAAAAATTTTACGAATTAAACACAACAGTTCCTTTCGGTTTGTTTTAACAAACATTGCAGCATTATTTTTTTAAATGCTTGTTGCTCTCGTTTTTCCAATTACAAATTAAATTATAAATTAATTATAAATTGTAAAATTGTTGAGTCAAAATTAGTGTTAACAGTTGGCGAATGGAGTTGATATTCAGTGTCAATTTGTCTGTAAGAATACGTCAAAAGGCGTAAAACCGCGTCGTGACTTTTTGGATAATAAAAAAATGGCACGTTTGTCGAAAAGGGGTTGTTTACAAAAGAGGGGTGGATTTGCATCGCAAGCACGCGACTCTAAAATCGTGCAGATGGCTGCGTTCCATCACGCACCGCCGCAGATATTGACGACTTGCCAACTTAATATCTAGCTCTAAATAAAAGAAACTAGAGCAACATAACGGAAAAATTGCTACTTCTGTCAAATATCAATGCACTGCTTATTCAATTCAATCCAGAACCAAAAAATAACTACATAAAATGTAGCGGAAAGTCTTTTATGTTCGCTTGAGACGATGCATAGCTCCCAGCGAGAGTTTTTCCTAACGGTTCTTATTTGGAAAGAAAGACGGCGAGTTTTATTATTGAAGAGTTTTCTTTGTTTTTGTATTTAAAAAAATGTTTTTGCTTCAGTTGCAAGATTTTTCAAATAAACCAATATTTGATGTAATTATTCAGAAAAGTGCAGCGTTTGTAATAATTAAACGAAACAGAAAAAAAAATTGAAAAAGCAGAACATTTGTATTTTTCCAGTAGAAAAGCGGTTGTGAGCATATTGCGAAGTTAACTTCATGAATAACCACTTAAATTAAACGAAACCTTGAATAATCAACAATTTCAAAACCAAACATCTGTCCGGCTTCCCATAACACCCCAAGTCTCGTGTTTCTGCAAACACAGCCAACTTTTGGATGTCATGTTTTCTTCTATAATTTATTATTAAGTCTAACTCTATCATTTATACTACGCATTTATTAACAATTAACTGCAGTAAAATTGCAAAATAATTGTTTTTAATATATGATAAAGTCTTTAACTTCAAAAAAATTGCCAAAAATATTGCCTCCAGCTTCTAAAATTATTAAAATATCAAGTGAATTCCTTAAACTGTTTTGAGTTCTTATAATATCTCTGTGTAGTCTAGTTTAAACTATATTTATAATAAGTATTTAATAAGAAAGATTGTTATTTTTTTGCAAAAACCAAAACAAGATAGTTTTGCCTTTATTAATTTAAAAATTGAAATAAATATCACTCTTTGGTTTTTCAAATTATTAAAATAACATCTCCGTTTTTCAAAATTACAAACATGTCGTCTCTGATTTCTTAAATTAAAAAAATACTTTTGTATACTATTCTTCATTTAAAAAAAAGTAAAAAACGTCACTCCCAACTCCTAAATTTAGTAAAATGTCGTTTCTGGCTTTTAATATTACTAATACGTTGCTTTAAATTTCTAAATTTACAAAAACAATGTCAGTTTTGCCACTACTCATTTAAAAATTAATAAAAAAAACTACTGTTTTGGTATTTTGAAACTAGTTAAATGTTGTTTGTGGTTCTCAAAATTACTAAAATTTTGTTCTCGTCACTAACTATAAAAAAATTGTTATATACTAAATAAAAAAATGGTGGTTTTTAGCAATTAAAATGACGTTTCTGTATTTTAAACTTAGTGACTTATTGCTCGTATGTTTAAAAATTAGTAAAATGTTATTAAAATTTAAAAAAAATGTTGTTTGTATTTGTCAAAAAGTAAAAAGCGTAAAAACATTGTATTTGTATCTTAAAATTAGTAAAATATTACTTTCTGCTTAAAAAATTATTTTTTTGGCGTCTTTAATTAGTAAAATAACGTGTTCTTATTTTAAAATTAATAAATTAAAGTTTCTGAGTTTTATAATTATTATTATTTTAGTAGTCGTATAGACAGACACAGTGTGCCATCTAACGAAGAGTGCTGGAAGGTGCGAGAATTGGTATAATAATGTTGGCGGATAACAAAGTTATCTCTTCGGCTCTCGCTCACCCAACCTCCACGATTAGGCAAAAACAACTACTTCGCGGACTAATAATGCCCCGACCGACATTGAATTACATCACCTAATCGCCCAACCAGCAACACCCTGAAAGGCAGTGTAACCAGAACTAGCAAAAGTGTTCCAATCGAACAACAACGTCGAGAAACTGTACACCGGTTTCGGGATTTTTGCCCCTCATCAGTACAGTGTATCCCGGAGCGTTGTGCTCGATTGGAACAGGTGGGAGAACTCGCTTATATCAAGCAAAGTTCGGCTAGTTCGGCCGAGCGAGAGCCGAAGAGATAACTTTGTTATCCGCCAAGATTATTATACCAACTCTCGCACCTTTCAGCACTCTTCGTTAGATGGCACACTGTGTCTGTCTATACGACTACTAGCCGAACTTCGCTTGATATAAGCGAGTTCTCCCACCTGTTCCAATCGAGCACAACGCTCCGCGATACACTGTACTGATGAGGGGCAAAAATCCCGAAACCGGTATACAGTTTCTCGACGTTGTTGCTCGATTGGAACACCTTTGCTATTATTATTTTACTAAAATTAACATAGTTTTATTACTTTTATCTGCTAAAAAATTAAAAATCTAAAAAACATTGTATTTAAATTCTAAAATTAGTAAATTATTGCTTTCTGTTTCTGAAATTAGAGGTAATTAAATCGAAATAACAGTAAGGTCTTTTACTTTCATGTTTTATTATTTAAATGCGCTACATGTTTCGATCACTATTCTGTGGCCATCTTCAGGCTAAAATATCAGTTACACCGCATTGTGTTATTGCACAAAATTCAGTAATAAAATAATGCTTTCCACTTCTAAAATTATACTTTTAATAATTTAAAAGTAAAAAATAGTTGTTTATTAAAAAAAAATATTTGGCTAGTTTGTAAGAGTGAAATGTTGCTTTTAGTTTTTAAATTAGTAAAATATTGTTTCTAATTTCTAAAATTTAACTTGATAAAACGTTACTTCTGGTTTTCAAATTAGTAAAACCTTTTAAAACTAATAAAAAACTGTGATTTTTGCTTTAAAAATTAGTAAAATAAAAATGTTACTTCCAGCTTTCAGAAAGTTTGAAATCTTTGAAGTAAGTTATTGATTTAAAAAAAAAAAACATTGTTTTCGGTTTCTAGATTTCTAAATTAGTAAAATGGCACTCCAACAACACTAAATTTTTTTATTTTTTTTATTATTAAATTTATAGTACAAAAACAATCTCGGGCATTTGAAGAAATACAAAATAAAAATTTTTCTTTGAGTGGCTATAATTTTAGTTCTTAGCTCTAGCTTCTAGATGTTTTCAAAAATTTGTATAAATTAAAACAGTTAATATTTTTTTTTAGAATGTTGTTATACTTACTGTTAAATAAATTCTGTGTGTTATAGACACTAAGTTGCTTGAAAAATAAAATAATTATTGCTATAAAGTTTTAAGTTAAATGATTATTTGACTAGATCAAGCATAAGACACTCTATTTTCGCTCAAACCGACCCAAATCTATCTTATTTCCGTTTTGACGTGACAGCTTTTCCTCTGATCTATAATAGAACGACATGAAGTCGGCAATTTTTCTCACAACTTTAAACTGAAACTCACTTTGTTATTAGTAAATGACAGAGTTTCTCAACTGTGATAGAAACCTATATTACCATAAGATTTACCATTTTGAAACTTCAAATCGCTTGTAAAAATCCACAGTACTTAAGACGGTTCAGCAACCATGATTCGGCCTAAAATTAACTGAGATATTTTTTAAAATAATAGAGGTTTAATCTTGTAGTATTCATAGAATATTAAAACAATAAAAAAATGCCTAAAATAATAAGCTAACAAAAATTTTTTTGTTAGAAACAGGGCTTCATTATTACACACCCAGATTAGTTATTTATTTACCAAAAAATTTTGTTTGTGACTTTGTAAATAAGACACTTTTTTATGTCTTACTATTCTGCTTTTCATTCTTAAATTTTAATAAACAAGTTTTTAATTTGGTTTATATTTACGGTAACTTCAAAGCTTTTTTTATTAAAAATTAATAACAAAAAGCAAGGTGTTAAGACATAAAAAAGTATCTAATTTACAATGACAAAAATCGAAATTTTGTGGTAAATAAATAACAGACCTCTGGGTGTCTAATATTGAAGCCCTAATTTTAACAAAAAAAATTTTGACTGCTTAATATATTAAATTAATTTTTTTAATATTGCATAAACACTACTAGAGCAAACCGTTTTAAATTTTTTTTATTAACTTAGGATTTAAAATTGTTGAGATAGATACTGGGGGTTATATGTTATATCTAGTATTAAAAGGGAGTCTTGATCGAGCTATTGAAGCATTAATAACCTCCCTGATTTATAATTCACGATATTAAACTGGATTTTATCTCTCTAAAGGTCTCTACTAAAATATAATGATCGGCATCAACTCCCAAAAAATATTTTCGGTAAAACTCCTGAAAATTTTATCAAAAAATCGTCCTTAAGTTAATTATATCTTAGAGTGGAGTGGTTGAAAAACGGTATGATATTTCCGGTTTATGTTTCTATAAGCTGAAATTTATTTACTTGCGAGATGAAAGAAATTTCTAATATGATGTTACTGAGAGCTTTCAGGGGATGAAAACATGATGATTGCTATATAAATATGTGGTTATGAAATCGATGTAGCGACTCTATTTCCTCCAAAGATTTTTTAAAAAAATGAACGTTTTATAATTGAATTTAAAGCGAACGGACGCTTCTGATGACAGCGACTCATTATAAAATAGAAGCGTTAGATTATTTACGGCGGAAAGTCGCTCGAGGTGGTATTTTTCATTATCGTTGGGGCTAACTCACTTAGAGAAGAATTAAAATGAAAACTCGACAAGTCTCAGAGGAATTGCTGCATCGATCAACAGATTTTTTTACACAAATCTAATTTTGGGTACAAAATACTTGACAAAACTTACAAACTAGGACAGTTAGGCAACTGAAAAACGTTCTCCAAGGACCTGGAAACCGCAACTTGAATTCTGACAAATATTTAACAAAACTCAAGAGTTTGTTTGAATTTTAACAAGTTTCGGATTTTTAAGAAAAGTTTGTTTAATCAAAAATTTAGGGTAAGGGATGATCTGGCTTACTGACCCTTGAAAGCACCAAGAACTATTGATAAATTTTATTTCGGGGTAACAACAGTTAGAGTAAAACAGTTTTATCTGAATAAGAAAGTTTGGTCTTGTAGTGTTTATATAATATTAAAAAAATAATAAAAAATATAAAACATAATTGTGACTAATATTTCTCAGAATCACGCGTTATTTACCATCAATTAATAAACCAGATGTTGCAAAAACGTATAATTTTCTTTCAAAATCTGACCGAGAATGCATTTCATCTTTGATTCATCCTCCTGTGAATAAGTAAGCATTGTCCAGCTACCGCAATCCTCCCTTACCATTTCTTTCCGGTTCACACAGTCCCATGAATAATTTATGGAATGCGAACACGAATTTCCACGTAACGTGAAGCACAATACCGGCTCTTTACCGTTTAAATTGTACGTTTGCATCACATCCGGCAAAGTGGTTTGTAAATATGCATCCTCCCTAGTCGCCTAAACTCACTCCCTTTAGAAAACACTTTTTACAGATTTCCAAAACTTGTTGAATCGTAACTTTGTAATTTTTACAAACCGGATTTGAAACTGAAACACAATTTTTACAAGATTGTTGACAGAAATACAAACAGAGGATGGAAAGAGTACAAAGAAAAAAGCAATAAATGATAGATAACAATATTATGTGGAAAGACAGTTAATTTTTATTAACAAAAATGACATTTTTTTAGTCTGTAGACATTATAGTCTTACAGTTATTAAAATACCGAAATTAATTTTAGTGAACAACAACAGCAACCGTGGAGCAGTTCACTAAACTTTTAATTATAACAGATATAGCGATTTTTGTGGTTTGTTGCAGAACGGCAATAACTATGTATATTCTTTATTAAATTACTGATTGAGTTTGTCATTTTTTTTCTAAACAATAGTAGAAAGTAATATAAATTATTATTAATTTAATTTAAATAATCTTAACTTAGTAAACTATTGTTTAATTTTCTGTAATTTTCGGTCAATTTCTCTGCTCTCTCATACAACCACATGTTTTTTCAAAATGTGTCAAGATGTTTAGCGATTTTTTACTACTCGTCAAAGCGATGATTAATTCTTCTCGAATCTTGTCAATAAGCATGACGAATATTTCTCAGAATTAGACGTTATAGCAGGATTCATAATTCAGTGTTTGGCAATTTTTTGCATTAGTTCCTAAAAGATTTGTTTTTCTGTTTTATTCCAGCTGTTTATTTTCCTTCCCGCTTCAAATGTCTTCTAACATTGATCACGTCTAATAGATTTATCAGAGCGAGCTTAGGTTTATTCTCTGCTACAGCGATTGCTACTGAAGGGTGTCTCCAAAAGGGTGTACTATGGCGTACACTCAATGTGGTCGGAGAGTTCACAGGTGGGGCACTCAGGCTCGTTGAGAAATGGTATAATTCCCATGGCCTATCGGTAAATCCGAAGAAAACAGGCCATGTTATTTATATCCGAAAACGGTGGGACCATTATGTGGCCCCTCTGCTTTTCGGCGAACAGCTACTTGTAGATCGTAAGGTTAAATATTTGAGGGTTATTTTAGACTCCCGTTTGACCTGGAGATCACACGTAGAAGAATAAATGCGAACAGCTACGAGCACGCTCTAGGCGTGCAGAAGAGCTGTCGACAGAACCTGGGGTCTTACACCCCGGTTATACTTTGGCTCTACAACTATGTTGTAGACCAATGATCACGTACGGCTTCCTTGTCTGGTGAACCATATCGAGTGCGTCCTGGGCCAAAAAGAGTTTGGCACGGGTCCAGCGTTTGGCCTGCTTGACAATTACAGGGGCCTTCCGAACTACACCGACCGCAGCCATAGAGCTCCTTGTGGGGATTCCGCCACTTCATTTTGTTGTGGAAGAGTCTGCTGCAATGGGTTTCCTGCGGCTTCGCGGTACAACTCGGTGGAAAACAGCAACCGGACAGGGTCATCGGACAATATCCACTAGGATGTTGAATTTGGACTCCATTTTTGAGATGGGGGACGACAGTATGACCCCCAGAATTGCTACAAATCACAAGTATCTTGTGAACATTCCACCACGTGGCAACTGTTGTAAAAAAACGAGCAGTTTCAGAACGGGGGACTGGCTCGTCTGCTATACTGACGGTTCGGTTCACCCCAATGGGGCGGGCTCAGGGATATCTATATGTGGGCTTGGTGTTGAAATTTCAATACTTTTGGGCATACATGTTGACGTTTTCTAAGCGGAAATCTTCGCATTGCTAGCTTGTGTGACTGAGTGCGTGCAGAGGGCTTTGTCAAACAGGCGAATCTGCATTTGCACCGACAGTCAGGTTTCGCTGGAGGCCATGCAATCGTGCAGGTACTTATTGAGGCTTGTCTGGGAATGTCACAACAGATTACAGGAACTGGCAAAATGCAACAAAAAGGTTGTACTTTGCTGGGTACCAGAACACTGTGGTCTAACGGGTAACAAGAGGGCTAACGTTCTGGCTCGAGAAGGTTTACAAATGGATTTTATCGAGGCAGAACCGGCTCTTGGCGTTACAGAAAGACACACTTCATAAGTGGATAGAATCTCGCCATCTCTTTGAATGGCAGTTTCAAGATAGCATGCGGCAATCCAGGCTTTTTATTAAAGGACCGGACAAGGCACGCAGTGAAAACCTGATGCGTCTCAATCGTAGAGACCTTCAGTTAGTGGTAGGCATGTACACAGGACATTGCCTACTAAAAAGGCACTTGCACGTCATCAAACTCAGCGAGGACGACATTTGCAGAGATTGTACTGAAAATGAGGAAACTCTTCTTCATATTCTCTGTTACTGCCCTGCATTTGCAGGCATCAGAGATTTATACCTGGGCGGTCAATATATGAAGCCCAGTGCTATCGAGAAGGCTCCTGCAGACAAGGTTTTGAGCTTCATCAGAGGCACAGGGCTGCTGCAGTAGTACTATTCTGAGAGGTAGCACACAATGGGCGTAGGCCTCGGTTTGCGACTCGTGCTTCGGGCCCCTCTTTCAAAAAAAAAAAACATTGATTACGAAGCTTGAAAATCAAATATCGGAAGTTTTATTTGTTAAAATGCGGGTTTGATTCTTGTAATTTACTCTACTTCCAGTTTTTTTGTTTTTGTTACTATCTTATTCACCTTTTTGTCTAGATCTTTTTTTATTTTTGTTTTAAATTATTTCAAATTTAAATATCTGTATTATCAACTTTTTTCTTGGACTTGTAGCACTTTCTCAAATTTTTTTTTTTAGCTCTGGTAGGTCTTTCTGAAAAGCATCTTGTAAAGTATCAAATTTTTTGAAATGACTTCTGTTTTTTTGGTGGAGGTTTTTTAAAATTTTCCAAAGGTTTTTTTGCTTTTTCTATATTACCAGTTGTAGATTTTCTAATCGTTGTCTTTCAAGCTTTTTTAGAATAATCGTTTTTTGTTCTTCTAGAACCTTTTCCAGTTTTTGTTTTTTTTAGTCGCCGTTTTTTAAATTATTCTTTTAACTGTCGTTTTTCATATTTTTTTCTATCAAACGCCGTTTTTCAAGTTTTTTCTAAACTGTTTCTTGCATCTGCAGAACTTTCTCTTGTTGTTCTTCATCTTCTAACCGAAGTCTTTTATCTTTTCTCAAATTTTTTTTAATATTTCATAATTATTTTGCTGTTTGCTGCTGGTGTTCTTCTGTTTGCTGTGATTGCTGTTTAATGTGTTTGCTGTTCTTCTTTTTGTCTTCGTTTTTCTATTATTTCTAAAACTTTTTTTGTTGTTTTTTATCTTCTAACCAACGTCCATCAAGTTTTTACAGATTTTTTTTTGCTTTTCTAATCGTCGTTTCTCATATTTTGTTCTTCTAAATACTCCATCAAGCTCTTTGAAAACTTTTTTTATTTTTGCAGAAAAGTTGCATCTATTTTTTAAACTTTTCTTTGTTTTTCTTTTGCTTCTAAAAGTAGTTTTGCAAAAACATTCAGAATTTTTTTTCTCTTTGTTTTTATTTTTTCATTACTTCTAGAACTTTTTGTTGTTTATTTTTTATTTGTCTTCGGTTTTTTTGTACTTTTTTTTTTGAGTAGTCGCTTCCACTTTATTATTACCGTATTACAAAGGTAGATAACCGTTTTTAACTAAAAATGAATTTATAGAATTGATCTAAATATTCAATTTAATTAATATCTGACTTGTACCGTACTGCCATGACATGACTTTTCAGAAACACATTTTTTTTAAAATGTTTTACTCGAGATAATAAATAATTTATACAAAGTATCTAAATTTGAATTAATTGCTTAATGTTAGAGCAAAGTGAGAAATACCCTAAATGCTTAGAATGTTGGTAGGAGTAGGGTTTAGGTGCGTATGTAATGTTAATCGTTTGGATTAAGATCAACCCTTAACATAGTTGATCCGATCAGAGTGACGTTAAGATATATAAGCACGCATTTGCGTAATACGCCATTAATAATTTATTAGTTTGTGTTTCCTTACCGAACTAAACCTTGATAATCACCTGTAACAACATAAAGACATCAGTAAAAAATTAATCTTAATTAAATTTATTTACGGCACACAATACTGTAAAACCACATTTCCGCACCGGAAATTAAATTCTTGATTTATTACAAAGCAACAATAGATTTTGTGTCTTTTAAATTTTGCAATATCTAAAACATTGTATGATTTCCACTTGAGTCCCGACTCAAGACCCGAATTCTATTTTTATCGTTTCAGGGTAGTTTTCCTAAATTTAAAAATGTATACCCATGTCAAATTGGATACGACACACGACCTATTTCTAATCCAAACCTTGTACACTATGACTGAAACGACAATTCGCCACACCAATCCACTTAGTAGGGTCCTACTGATGATATATTCATAAGGGCGCGTTTAAAGTACGTGCCATTTCAGTAAACTTGTTGCCAACGCACTAAACGCGCTGATTCTAACCTACTCAATATTTAATCGACGGTCTTTTCCAATCAGAAACGAGTTTTACAAGATTGGCAACAAATGAAATGTCATTATTCGTTGTTTATTGCGGAATTAGGACAGTTAGGTAAATTTCTAATGATACTGGTTGTATTTACTGTCCAAAAATTAAAAATTGCGCACTGAATTTAAATTCAAATAGAAGCCCTACGTTGGGTTTAACAAGATGGCGGCAAAATTTGTTGAAATGTGACTGTATGAGTATAATAAAACGGCAATGTGAAAAAAGCATTTATTAGTTTGTTTTTTTGCAGTAAATCATTGTTAAAATTGTAAAATAAATAAAATAAGAGAAGTAAATAAATTGTGAACATTACAGACAAAACAAACTGTACGTAATATACCTAATTATTATAACAAACACTACGAAAAAAACATAAATTAACATTTAAACATTTATTAAAATATAACAAATTTTTTAAATTTCTGAAATAAAATCAAGCAATTTACAGAATTTTTTTTTGCATCCAGCACTTCTGAATCAATAAACCTCCAATCAGCGATTGCCTTTTCCTATTTAAATAGGTCACATCTGTCAGATCCATTTCCGCTTAAAAATCTAAAGTGTTCTAAACTTTTTGAATTAAGTCAAATCTCGTTGATAGATGTAATTCAATTGTCGTTTGATTTTAAAACTTCTGATACCAAAATTCATTCGCTTGCGTTAATTTCTCTTGGGAATTAATACTCAACTATCCACCTCTTAATCAAAACAATAAAACCACTCCTGTTTGGCTTTATCTTAGCACGTTGTTAATTCCACGCGAGTGCTTTTTATTTTTATTTACGAGATTAACTTTAATTAAAACACAGTGATCAACAATAATTGAGTCAGTCCTCAACTGGCACCACATTTGTCATTTTTCCAGTTCAGCGATGACATTAACTGTCCTCTAATTTACACGTTGAGTTCCAATTAAAATGGTGAATTAATTAAAGTTTAATTAGGGGGTGGTTGGGTGGTGATTTTTGGGTCTTATACGATGGAATTGCTTCATTGTTTCAACGGGATCATTGTTGGGTTCTTTTCAAATTTTTTAATTGAGTTTTTCAGGTTTTAAGAAGCAGACAGCTATCGAACTTGATCGAGTGCCTCATTCAGCTTGTTTGGGTGGACAGCAAGGGCAGATTTACACTTTCGATACAGGAAAAACACGCTAAAAGCATATACAGTTTTAACAAAAACCAGAAATCGAAATGCTTTTTAAATAATATTCTTCTATTATTAAAAAATTAGTGCATTTTTAGTGCAGATTTTACTATTTTTTAAACAAAATTTTTACAAATTTCTTAACTACATTTTTTTTCAAATAAATAAACATTTTACAATTTGGAAATCTAAATTAAAAGCAGGTTTGAAAGAAGCAGAATGAAAGGTTTTAGTAATTTTGCTGTTTCAGGTTTTAGTTTTTTTTTCTTTTAAGGGTTTTTGTATTATTTGGGTGTTAATAATTTTTTTTCAGGTATTCCGATTCAGGTTTTAGTAATTTTTTTAGTTTCAGGTTTTAGACATTTATTGTTTTAGCTGTTAACAGTTTTTTTGTTTCGGGTTTTATTACTATTTTTTTGATGCATTGTGTTTTAGGTTATACTGATTATTCTGTTTTAGGTTTCAGTAATTTGTTGTTTCAGGTTTTAATAAAAATTTTTTCAGCTTTAGTATATTTGTGCTTTACGTTTTAATAATTTTCCTGTTTTAGGTTTTAGTATTTTTTTGTTTCAGGCGTTAAAAGTCTTATGATTCAGGTTTTAATTTTTTTTTGAGATATTCATAAACAAAATTTCATGTTTCAGGAATTGTTCAGTTATTATTATTTTCTGTTTCAGGAATTCCATACTCAGACTTTCTTCTAAACCCTGCTCACACGCCAAAATTTTTTAACACAATTTGTAATCTAATATTTAGGCACATCTTCTATTTGTTCATAAATCACCAGCACCAAAAAAATTGTTGCTAGTCCGTCCCAGATTTCATTTTTTTTCCCGCGAGAACTTCTCTTTGTCGACCTCGTCCTTTGAAAAGCAATTGCAGTTTACACTTTTAAAACAGCCGGCGTCACAAAGACCCACTTTAATCTTTTTTTCATTTCCACTCCCAAGTCCGGCCCTGTGTCTCTATCACCCTTCCAAGATCTACACTCATTGAATTTACTCGACGAAGTTTACATTGACGTGAACTTTTTCCGGCCGTGATATTCAAGTTTACTTCACTGACAAAAGTTTTGCCATTTTGTACGCATTATAGCCCCTCTATTCCAGATCGGATCTTTTTGTTTCCAAGTGTGCCTTTTGTATAAACACGGGAAGAAAAATTCATTAATTTCAAATAGAAATTCCGGCACGCTATTGACACCAGGAGGCAAATTTAGTGTGTTTATTAATAACGAAAAGGTCACTAATCATCAAATATTTATAATGCAAAAAGTCGATTTATTCTACAAAATTTTTTGTGGCTCTATCAAATCTATAAATATTCAGACCGGAGCGAAAAAATCATGAATATTTAGGCCCGGTCTTTCTCGTAATTATTCTTTCAATAAAACAAAGGGTTTTTCATCAGCTTCAATGTCAATGTAAAGAATTAAAACCAGCTCTTTTCAGGAAATTGTCGGAAATTTAAATGATTTTCGTCTTGGAAATTGCTTTTAATTTTACATTTTGTTGATTTGTTTTCTTTTTACGACGACTAAGTTTTTTTTAAAAACGTGGTTGATTACTTTAATTTTCTCGGTTCTTTTGCAGGATTTCCAGACTGAGATTGGTTTCAGCTTCTATATACAACTTAAAAATGTAATTTATGTAGTCTTTTTAATAAAAAAAATATACATAAAAGTAATAAACATTATAAATATTAACATAAAATATAATATAATCTTTTAAGACAAGTTTCTTTATTAACGGTTTCAAGCACACCGTTTTGTGTTAAAAATTACACGGAGTAAAAACGCACGCTTTAAGATCATATTTAGTTTATTGTGCTCAAAAAATCTTTTAGTGCTTTTGATAGAAGATAAGCCGTAGTGACTTTAACAATCGACAATTGCGCTTGAAACACAAAAATGAGACTGACAAACAGACTCTTCTTTTAATATACTTAAAAATGTAATTTTAAATAAATCAAGATATTATTTATTATTTTAGAGTTTGTTTCTAATAAATCAAATAGATATAGCACATCAGTTTTATTATAGAGTGGTTCTAGTTAAAGCATAAAAGCTCTTTATTAGTTTCCGTTGCACCTGTTTCCAGCAGATGTTTAAAACCCACTCTTGCATTTGAAACTTTATCATGTGTAAATTAATTCGCTCGAAACTTGTGGGACTTGGAAATTCTTTAGCAATGTGCGGTTAAAGCAATATTTTTAGATTATTTTTAAACTTTAGTTTTACTCTGTATGACATAAATGTAACTTAAACCTGCTCTAAAACTATAAAACAAGCTATCATAAAGTTTTATTATTAAATAAAATGTTCTTTGGTCAACGAGTTTTTAGTTAACTCTAACCTCTGATCGGTGTAATAAGTGTAGGATTAATAACGAATAATTTATTTTTATTATAACAAATACAGACAATAATTACTCGATATTTACACAGTAATAATTACGATTACTGTCACTTTGATTACGAATTACGCTCTTTACTGTGATTCATAATTCTGGAAGTGTCTGTTTTTAAAAGATTATTATTTTTAACTTCTTGCCTTGCTTCTGTCCGTTATAAACTTTTAGACAAATGTTTTGTGGGGTCTTTGAAGTCTTTTTTAGTAACAGCACTCTCTGTTTAGATCTTATCTTTTACTACAGTTAAAACACTTACGCCTTTTGGCCTCTAACAGCTAGAGAGATGAGATAATGCTAGGAAAAAAGCTGTTAGCTTTTTTTTTAGTTCCAGTTGTTTATTTTCGTTGCTACTTTAAATTGTTTTCTACAATTGTAATTAGCTGCAAAGCTTAACCGCCAAATATCGAATGAAATAATTTTTTGTCGATATCTTCTTTTATTCTTCTTTTTTTATTTTCTTTGACTTTTATTTTTCTTTTAGCGACTTTTTTTCGAAATTTTTTTAAACTTTTAGAAACTTCTCGAATTTCTTTTTACGTTTGCTCTAGTACGTTTCTCTGAAAAACGTGTTTTTTCTGGTCTTTGTTTTCTAAAGTTATTTTCAGTTGTAATTTGTTATATATGTTTTTATTCTTTTATAGTTTTTGATTTTTCTACTAGTATTTCCAAGTGTTTTTCTTTAATTGTTGTTTTCGAAGTTTTTTTAAAATCGTTTTTTATCTTCTAGAACCTTCTTAAGCTCTTCTTTTTTTTTCTAATCGTTGAATTATTTTTCGCTTAATTGTCTCTTATATTCTTTTTTTAAACTCTGTTTATTAACCTTTTTAAATTTTCAAAAAAACTGTAATTTGTAATTGTTTTAAGACCATTTTTTATCAATTAACATCAGATTAACAATCAACATTATAACAGTTATGTCTATAATAATATATTTGTCATAATAATACTTATAATTATTTATAATATAGTACTGTAATTAATTTATTAAACCGTTTTCTTCCTGCACTAATAAAAACAGTGAAAAAAACTTTTTTCTCTTTCGAAAAAAATCTAAGTCGTAGTTCATTAAATTTTTAATTTTATTATTTTATTTTTATTTTATTCTTTAGTTAAAATTTTATTATTTATTTACATAACTTGATTTCTATCAATTTCAGGTGTACAAGAATCAAGATTGTTAGACTTGAGAATTTCTAGAGATTTACATAGAATTCACAGGAATTGCCAAGAATTTCAATTTTTTTTTTAGAGACCTAAGACATTCTTAAACATTTTAATTGATCTGCGCATAATTTGAATACTAGAAGTGTAAAAAAAACTAATTCTGTTAGAATATATTATACAAAAGAAGCCACAAAAAATAATAATAATAATTAATTGAATATTTCAAGAAATTTCTAAAAGATTTCTGAAAAATTGTTTTGATCAAGGAGATTTCTAATGTAATTTTTTTTAAAGCGTGTTAATTTCTCTCTATTGTCTATTTAAAGATTTTTTCTATTTATTTAAATAATATCGTTGTTTATTAAAAGTCAATTCTGTTTCAACCTCTTTATGCGGATCTTGCAGACTTTACCTGCTGACTTTTTAGCCGCCCTCCCATAACACAAAGTTATTACTTGCCAGAAGTTTGGTAAAAAATATTTGTAATAAAAGAGAGAATATAACTGCAGAAGATCAAATTAACTAGAAGTTAATAGTTATTTATTGTATAAGTGTTTTAAACAGCGTTTTATCCACGCAAGAATGTTTAAGCGCGAGACGTAGTCAAGCGTTTAATATTTTTAAGTGGATAAAACGCGACTAAAACATGAATTCAATATAACGTTTAGTCTACAATTACAGCGATTTAAAATCAGAATCGCCAAAATTTCATCTCATTTCTTCAAAAAATGATTTGACATTACACTCTCTCAGCGGATGTTACCTCAAAAATCATTAAAAATTACTTAAACATATGGAAGGTGTTGAATCGTTGCTATTTATTTTCGATTGTTTATCGACTCGATTTGTACAAAACGCTGTGCAAGTTGGTGCAAATGGAAGAAAGTGATCCTGTTTCTGAGACAATTCTTGAGGAAGCTGAAGAAGCGACTCGCCAGTTATTGCCTGCGAAGTCTAGGGAACATTATGAAAAAGTATTTTTAGAATTTAATAAATGGAAAGAAGAACGGGGGGTAATGACAATAAATGAGGAAGTTCTGCTATCGTATTTCTTAAATTTGAAGAAGAGGTATGTAATTTCATCCATGTGGTCGAAGTACTCCATGCTGAAGGCTGCTATAAACGTCTATAAAAACATAGACATTAGAAAATATAGTAAGCTCATGGCCTATATGAAGAATCAGTCAAGAGGATACAGGCCGATGAAAGCTGCATTATTGGAAAGGGCACACGTGGAAGAGTGTTTGACAAGGGCTGGCGATAAAGAATATTTGATGATTAAGGTAATCTCTATCATTACATAGACATTGTAGATAATAAATTTTGGAATATTTTAGGTTGAATTAATGATGGGGGTCTCTGGTAGCTGTCGATGCTGTGAGCTGACAAATTTGAAAATCAGTGATGTAGAAGACAAAGGCGCATACCTGATTGTTTCGATACCAGATACCAAAACGGGCGTTTTACAAAAATTTACAATTATAGAAGAAGGATTCTCTATCAACACTGTGGAGAAGTGTAGGAAATACATGTCCTTACGTCCGAAGAAGTTATCTATTGAGAGATTCTTTTTACGATACGCTAATTAAAAATGTACATCGCAACCTGTTGAAATTAACATTTTATCGAAAGTTGCTTCGTTTTTGAATTTGGCGAACGCAGAAGCTTATACCGGTCCTTGTATGAGGCGCACTTCAACAACTTTACTTGCCAATGGAGGTGCTAATCTTACAACAATTAAACGACATGGTGGGTGGAGGAGCCCTGCCATAGCAGAAACTTATATCGAAGATTCTGTATCTAATAAGCTTGATATCGCAAAGAAAATCTAAGGTTTTCCTGGTACTAGTCGTTCCTTACTAGAGGAGACGTCCATTGTTCCTACAACTACTATTCGTTCTGGAACCGATAACAACTACAAGCTTCTTATTAATGGAAACGAAGTGAAATATGATAAAACAAAAAACGAAATGTCTATTAATGTAAATATTAATGTCAATATTAATAATAAATAGAATGTGATTGATTTAAGATTGTATTTTTTAATTATTCTACTAGTGGAATAAAGTGATTTCATTATTCTACTAGTGGATAATGTGTTACTTTATACGGTTTGTAAGTGTGGATAAAACTTCAATTATAAGGTAATTGTGGATAAACATAATTATAGTTGTAATGTTGAACTACAGTTCAAATAAAAATAGTTATTTAACTTTTTTTATGACGTCAACGCTCTGAATAATAGCTGCAGCGCCGCAGTTATATCGTTTTTTAGTAAAATAGATATAATTTACACAAATAACTATGTAAACAAACTTTTATTTTATTGTATTTTGTATCTACATTTGTTTTATAATTTACATTCTTTCTATCTCTGAAAAACGTAAAATTTACTAAATTCTCTGCTTTCAGGCTTGTAATGTTTTACAAAACACAAAACCAAATTTTATTTTTAATTTTTTTTAGCATTTCCGTAAAACTTTGTTTGATTACAACACAACGTATCATAAAAAAACTTTCAGTATCTTAAAAAAAAAATAAAATTTCATCTTTCCCATGATATTCCAGCACCGACTAAAGATATTAAACCTGAAAATACATAACTTTTCTCCTGTTCTTAGTAATTTCGTTATTTTTTATAAGATTCCAATATCAGCCACCGTCTTTCATAATTCAAATATTTCAAATACTTGAAAGCAACAAATTAATTACTTTTCTCTCCACATAACCGGAAACTATTCGAGAGTAGATGACAGTTTCCGCCCCCTAAAACCGTTGTTTTATTCATGGAGGGCGGTATTTCAGGTGTTACATCAGTTTTTGTTCCGAAAAGGCGGTTGTGTCATCTGGAAGCGGACGTTGCAATTCTCTCTTCCACAAGAAAAAAATAACAAATGTAAGCAAATGGCATGTGCTACATTAATTTATGATTAGTTGTTAAAAAAATTTTTTATAGCTTTTTGGATCGGAATAATGAACGTGATAAAAGAAACTGTTCGTGTAGAAACGTATTCATGTCAAAGAAAACGTCTTTTATTCCTATTATTATCGCTCTTTCTCGACTGTTTGGAGTAAAATATCTCGCCTTTCTTTTGATTAGCTGTGAAAAGATCTCTCTTATTGCAGACTCTTTAAGAACTGGATGCTAATTTTAAATATCAAATGAAAGACTAAAGATAGAGGTGTTAAGTTACACGGTTGAGAATTATTTATTTAATTTTATAATTTTGGCAGCATTGTTTATATACCAGCAGCTTCATTGCAAGTAGAAATTACCTTAATACGTCAAGGAAAAAAATACAAACTGTTTATTAAAAACAATTATTGATTGCATACAGTTTTATAGAAAGAGAGCGATAGTTTCTTTAAAAAATAAGAGTCACAAACGACAGTTTTATAAAAATTTAACGACAGTTTTATAAAAATTTAGAACAGTAGGCGACAGTTTTTCTAAAAATAGAAGTCACTAACTACAGTTTTAAAAATTAAAAGCCGCAGGCAACAGTTTCTTAAAAAAATAAAAATTGCAAAAAACAGTTTCTAAGAAAATAAGAGTTTTAAGAGACAGTTTCATAAATATTAAGAGTCGCAAACAGTAGTTTTAAAAAAACTAGAAGTCTCAAGCAACAGTTTTATAAAAATTAACAGTTTGCAACAGTTTGTTAAAGTTAGAGTCTCAAGCAACAGTTTCATGGAAATTGAGAGTCTCAAGCGACAGTTTTATAAAGGGTTTTTCAATAAGGATGGGTTGATGTTGGCTCCCTGTCGCGGCCATGTTTTTTGGTAGTGTCTGTGTAATCTGGTGTTTATTGTTCAGTCACTGATGCCAAATTACCATGGCAAATTACACAATTGAGCAACACGTCCAAATGATAAAACTTTATTATCAAAATGACTGTTCGTTAGATCGAACATTGCGCTCGTTGCGCCCATTTTATGGAAGACACGGTGGTCCTTCAAAATCGACTCTGCGGCGTTTGGTGACCAAATTTAAAACAACGGGTTCGGCAAACAATCAGCCAACACCCCGTCGTCAGAGAAATGCTAGATCGGCCGAAAATATTGCTGCCGTGCGTGAAAGTGTACAGCAAAACCCGAGGCAGTCAATTCCGCGTCGTGCACAAGAACTCGGCCTTTCGCAGACATCAGTTTGGCGAATTTTGCGTCGGGATTTGGGATTACACCCGTACAAAATCCAATTGACTCAGGAGCTTAAAGTTAATGACTATAGACAACGCCGTTTGTTCGCTGACTGGGCTTCGAACCGTTTAGAAGAAGACCCCACATTTGGTCGAAAAATCATCTTTAGTGACGAGGCGCATTTTTAGATGAATGGCTACGTTAACACTCAAAATTGCCGTATATGGGACAACGCTAACCCACACGAGGTTCAGCAAGTTGCAATGCATCCACAAAAAGTTACTGTTTGGTGCGGATTTTGGGTCGGCGGCGCCATTGGTCCATACTTTTTTGAAAATGACGTTGGTGAAGCCATCACCGTCAACGGCGAGCGCTACAGAACGATGCTAACAGATTTCTTTTGCCTTAAATTAAACGATATGGAGGTAGACGACATGTGGTTTCAGCAAGACGGGGCTACGTGCCATACAGCAGACGCCACGCTGGACGTTCTGCATGAAAGATTTGAGGGCAGAGTTATTTCTCGCAAAGGTGACGTGAATTGGCCACCAAGATCGTGCGATTTGACCTCGCTAGATTTTTTTGTGGGGTTTTCTCAAGTCGCAGCTCTATACTAATCAGCTGCAATCGACTGATACCCTTAAAGTCAATATCACCAATGCCATCGGTCAAATTCAGCCAGATCTATGCGAGCGAGTCATTCAAAATCGGTCCACTCGGATCCATGCCACAGTTAGAAATCGCGGCAGACATTTGAACAATGTTATATTTCATAAATAAAGGCATGCATGGACCTTTCATATAAAAAAAGATTTTTTTAAATACCTCACACACAGCTTGTTTTATTTTATTTTAACATCGACCCATCCTTATTGAAAAACCCTTTAAATATTAAAAGTGGCAAACAGTAGTTATAAAAAAATAAGAAATCACAAGATGACAAGCATCAGTTTCTCAAAATAGAAGTAGTAAACAACAGGTTCTTAAAAAATAAGAGTTTTAAAAACAGTTATATAGAAATTGAAAACTCAAACGGGTATTTCATAAAAATTAAAAATTACAGGTAACAGTTTTATAAAAATTGATAACTGCAGACAACAGTTTGTTAAAAATTAGGGTTTTAAGGAACAGTTTTATTAAAATTGGGCGTAACAGGCAACAGTTTTAATAAACAAAAGTCGCAAACAGCAGTTTTTTAAAGAATAAAAGTCAAAAAAAAAAATTGAGATCTGCAAGCAACAGTTTGGTAAAAATTAGAATTTCAAGCAACAGTTTCATTAAAATTGAGAGTCGTAAGCGACAGATTTATAAAAAATAAAAGTCCTAAGCGACCGATTTATAAAAATTGAGTGTAGCAGACAACACTTTTTTAAAAAATTGGAAAGTTTAAAAGACAATTTCATACAAATTGGGAGCTTAAAATTTTTCAAAAAACGATACTTTAAGGCTCCTAATTTCAATTAAATTATTTTATATAAAATTAGAACCGCAAACAACAATTTAATTAAAATTAAAAACGTATAATTTTTTAAAAAACGTATTTTTAAATTTTTATTCAAATAAAACTGTCGTTATCAACTCTCAATTTTAATTATAAACTGTCACATGCGGCTCCTAATTTTTGTAAAAATTGTCGTTTTTAGCTACTAATTTTTATTAAATAAAAAAAATTTAACAGTTGCAGACAACAATTTTATAAAAACTAAAAGCTGTAAGCTACATTTTTATTAAAATTTAAAGCTGTAGACAAGAGTTTTTATAATTTTCTATTCTTATTTTATAAATTGTTTTTTTACAATTTTTAGAATTAACTTTTGATTATTTTATTAATCAATTACGTTAATTTTCTAATAATTGTTTAATTAATTAATTAATTAATTACAAATAAATATAATCTATATATCTACATAAAAAATTGCTTTATACATGTTGCCTAGTGCCCGACTAATAATAGTCGCTCTACTAATAGCCCAATTATTCGCTAATTGTTGGTTGCATAAGCTCTATCAACACTGTAAATCAATGTAGTACTTCAATTAGTGCACTACACATAAATATCAAGCGTTCAAAAAAACCCTACTTAGAGTCATTATTAAAAAATTGCCTTTGACAAGTTTAAACTCTCAAATCTATCAAATGTCAATTATTTAAATCCCTCGCCAGTCTCGTATGTGATGAACGAGTAAAATTATGCATAATAGCAGTATTGATCTGTAATAAACAAGCGGGAAAAGGGTTAATGGGTGAATCTGGTCAAGTGAATGCAACACGCAATAATCAATGTCGATTTATACCTTCGAGTTAATGCATCTGTTTCGGTGTGTCCGTCACGCTTGTTCTAATATGAATTTAAGGTTAAACCACGCTACCCTTCTCAACCTGTTTGATCTTCTTAACCCTGATCTGAATAAACCTAACCGGTCCTTAATCCCTATGCCAGGTGGCAGCCGGAAAGGATACGGTCTATTGACAGAGACAAAGCGATGTTTGACAAGACAAGACATGATTTTAGATCACTTAAATTTGCGAAAACAATGTTTGATTTCAAAGGAATAATATTAATAAAAATTAAATATCTACTGTTACTTACAAATATTCCAAATATTTAGCGAACTTTCTTTACCTGAAACAAACAAAAAATACATTAAAAAATGTATATTCCACATTTCGAGAAACATTTTTCTTTTTTAAATTTCCTTGGAAACTTTTTGAGGAAGCCGTATGTAAATAAAAAAGGCAATCAATTACGTGTCATTCACTCAATAGTTCACACGAAATAAAAAGAGAGAAAATTTCAAAGCCAAAGCTTTAGATTTGCCTTAATAAAAATGTTTGTAGAGAGAAACAAAGATTACTTTGAACTGTTATCTACAAGCAGAAAAAGAATGTAGAGTAACTTTTTGTGGTAAGCCTGTATAAAAGAGGATTTAAACAGGGAAAATCTGTGTGAATTCTTTGTGTTTTAATTAGACGATTTATTTTTAAGTTTTGTTGCATCTAATTAAATTTTTCGTTAAAAATAAAATAAAAACTGTTTCAATTAATCGAACAAAAAATGGTGGATGCGCCGGGTTAACAATGTTTCTCAAATTATTTTGTTATCGCAATCAAAACTATCTAGATATTTAATATAATTTTTAATTATAACAATAAACTAATAACATTGTTTTATATCTAATTTATTAAATAAAAATTTTAAACAAACATTATTTACCAATTAATTTGAAACAAAAATGGTGGATGCGCCGGGTTAGCAATGTTTTACAATTTTTTTAAGCAGATTTTTTATATAAAACTTTGTTTAAATAGTATTTTATAATATTTAATTTAGCTTTGCTTTAAATCATGTTAATTTATTTGCCCATTTTTGCGTTATCAAGTTGTCAAACATGCGACCCCTTGATATAATTTTTTCCAGTGGTGTTATATTTCAATGTCCGAGTGTGTAAAGTTGGTAAGGTGCAAAATTACGACGCCAATTATACCCTCATCTAACTCCTGGAGCATTTTAACGACGCCTCGTGTTTATAGCCCTCTACAATAAACCAGAATTTGTCGGCATTTATCACGCTATTAATATGTATCTTAACAATATTTTTTTATTTAGAGAGTTAAGCATTTGCGTGTCTATCACTCTAATCTAGCTATAAATGTCTTATTTTAAATATTGTATTTAAATAGAATCAGGTAATTAAAAGATAAGAAATGACAAACTAAAATACAGAGAAGATGGAGGAAAAAAACCGAAATGGACTTGATTAAAACCGTCTCTATGTAGTTGAAAGAAGATTAAATTTCGAAACATTGCGTTCTTATGATCGTTAAGTAGAATTATCGCGCACTTTTCCCTGATAAAAATGTCAGAAAATAAGTTTAGAGAAGTTTTTTGTTTCAACTAATTCGATTCAGAGTTCTCTAATGAAAGCTATTTGATTGGTAAAGTTTTTACAGGATTTTGTTCTTTGAAAATTTATTTCGATAAATAAATAACGAAACACGAGTGTAAATACGTCTCTTGATAAAACATCGAGACACATTTTTATTTTCACTATTTATATTTTATGCGATCAATAAAATATCTAGCATTCCTCAATTTCCTCTCTAATCTCTTCACAAAGAAATTTTTGCACTGACCGTAAACACTTGAAATTAATTCGAATTGCTCTAAAGCACGAAAATAGTGTCCCTCCGGTCTTTGTATTAATTATTTAAGCGACATAAAGGCAAATACAATAAACATGGATTTCTTTGATCTTCACATATCTACAAGAATACATATCAGGTAATTCAAAAGTGTCTTTACACTTTTGAATTACCTGATTCAAAAAACAAAAATATTGCTTTCAATATTTTAACTAGAAAACAGCACTTCAAATAATCAAAATCTGCAACAGTAAGTAGATCTAAAAAAAGTTTTTACAATTTTTACATAAAAGTCGTAATCAGAGCCTTGTTGAACTTTCTAAATCTCAGTTTAATAATATTTTGTTACTAACATATTTTTTTATTTAT
This sequence comes from Tribolium confusum, assembly GCA_029207805.1. Taxonomy (NCBI): domain Eukaryota; kingdom Metazoa; phylum Arthropoda; class Insecta; order Coleoptera; family Tenebrionidae; genus Tribolium; species Tribolium confusum. The sequence goes on along the minus strand of JALGAY010000007.1, from coordinate 956,289 downwards.
TGCTAAACTAGCGCTAACATAAAGACACTCTATCTTCTTTTGTACAAACCATTATTGTCACTCCTCAAATTTATTTCAAACCATTACTTAACTTTATCATCCTTCCCGTCTCATTGAATTTAAATGCAAATCTCAACAATAATAATTCCCGACTCAATTATCGTGGTGTGACAATTGACGGTGTGACAAAATTTGATTTAGTAAAAGGTTGTTTATAGTGATAATTAATCTTGACGTAATTATTTTCAACATTAACAATTTTCAACAGTCAGAGAATTTCATTATCAACAGATAAAACATCAAAGTAATGATATTGTGCATCTAGTAAATGTATTTAACTGTTCGATTCGGATGATGTTATTATTTAATAGAACGACATTGGTTGTTATTAAACGTGATTTACGCAAACATTTCAATCGAGATTTGTTTGCTCAGAATCTAGCAGAACTGCAATTAGTAAAGGGAAAATAACGGTTTCACACATGCTATTTGACGCTAGTGATAGCTTGTTTTCATCAAATGAGATGTCAATATATCACTAAAGCTAAATCTATCTAATCAAACAAAATGCGTTTTAATTAGATTTTTTTGACATTATTTTGCATTTTTTTGTAAAGGGTTTTTTTAATAAGGATGGGTCAATGTTAAAATCGAATAAAACAAGCTGTGTGTGAGGTATTTAAAAAAATCTTTTTTTATATGAAAGGCCCATGCATGCTTTTATTTATGGAATATAACATTGTTCAAATGTCCGCCGCGACTTCTAACTGTGGCATGGATCCGAGTGGACCAATTTTGGATGACTCGCTCGCATAGATCTGGCTGAATTTGACCGATGGCATTGGTGATATTGACTTTAAGGGCATCAGTCGATTGCGGCTGATTGGTATAGACCTGCGACTTGAGAAAACCCCACAAAAAAAATCTAGCGGGGTCAAATCGCACGATCTTGTTGGCCAATTCACGAGAAATAACTCTGCCCTCAAATCTTTCATGTAGAACGTCCAGCGTGGCGTCTGCTGTATGGCACGTAGCTCCGTCTTGCTGGAACCACATGTCGTCTACCTCCATATCGTTTAATTTAGGGCAAAAGAAATCTGTTAGCATCGTTCTGTAGTGCTCGCTGGTAACGGTGATGGCGTCACCAACGTCATTTTTAAAAAAGTATGAACCAATGACGCCGCCGGCCCAAAATCCGCACCAAACAGTAACTTTTTGTGGGTGCATTGCAACTTGGTGAACCTCGTGTGGGTAAGCGAGTACGATATACGGCAATTTTGAGTGTTAACGTAGCCATTCATCCAAAAATGCGCCTCGTCACTAATGATGATTTTTCGACCAAATGTGGGGTCTTCTTCTAAACGGTTCGAAGCCCAGTCAGCGAACAAGCGGCGTTGTCTATGGTCATTAACTTTAAGCTCCTGAGTCAATTGGATTTTGTACGGGTGTAATCCCAAATCCTGACACAAAATTTGCCAAACTGATGTCTGCAAAAGGCCGAGTTCTTGTGCACGACGCGGAATTGACTGCCTCGGGTTTTGCTGTACACATTCACGTACGGCAGCAATAGTTTCGGCCGATCTAGCATTTCTTTGACGACGGGGTGTTGGCTGATTGTTTGCCGAACCCGTTGTTTCAAATTTGGTCACCAAACGCTGGAGAGTCGATTTTGAAGGACCATCGTGTCTTCCATAAAATGGGCGCAACGAGAGCAATGTTCGATCTAACGAACAGTCATTTTGATAATAAAGTTTTATCATTTGGACGTGTTACTCAATTGTGTAATTTGCCATGGTAATTTGGCATCAGTGACTGAACAATAAACACCAGATTACACAGACACCACCAAAAAACATGGCCGCGTCAGGGTGCCAACATCAACCCATTCTTATTGAAAAACCAACAAAATCTCTTGCTTTTTTAAAATTGCGAAATTTTAAAAAGCTGTATCTTAAAAATTGTAAAAGCTGTATTAACCGTTTTAATCTTAAAATATCACAAATTTTATTGATTTTAAAAACAAACTAATTAATTCTTCTAGATTAAAACTGACAAAAACTTCTAAAATCAAACAAACTTTCTTAATTTTTGGAAATTACAAAACTTAGTGAAGCTGTTTATTCAAAACTGTAAAAGCTATATTTACCGTTTTGATCTTAAAGTATCACAAATTTTATTAATTTTAAAAACAAAATTACTTATTTTGCCAATGCTTTAAAGTCAAAACTGACACAAACTTTTAAAAACAAACGCAATTTCTAGCTTTTTTTAAAATTGCAAAACTTTGAAAAGCTGTATCTTAAAAACTGTAAAAGCTGTATTAACTGTTTTAATTTTAAAACGTTACATATTTTACTAGCTTAAAAGCAAAATTTATTTATATTTGTCAATGTTATAGAAACTGACAAAAATCTTAAAATCGGGCAAAATTGACTGCTTTTTACAGCCAATAAGTTTTGTACAAATTTTATACAACAGTCGCTCTATAAAACTGAATCAGCCTCATTTTAGTTGTCAAATCTACTATAAATTTCGAAATATAGTTTTAATTTTGTAAATTCCCAATTTGGTTGTGAACCACTGCCATTCCATCGGTGCCATCACCTCGTTTAGGTCATGCCTGTAAAATTGTTTAGTCGTGCGCTTCCCTTACGGGTTTCCCATTGAAATTTAAATTATGCCGTGTTTTAGTGGTCCTAAACCGTCGCTCGGGACCGCTTATTACACTAAATACATAACTAACTGCATTATTAGGTCGTGAGAATTGCGCCGCAATCATAATAAATCTCCGAATTAAATTCTTCGGTTAGAAAAATTCAATTCTGACTTTACCGCTCTATTTGCTTAACGATTCCGTGTGTATACGAAACTCTATTTACCGGATGAAGTAATTACGATCTTTTTATTTACGTTTCGTGAGAGAGACGATCCAGATCCTGTTAAGTTTCAATGTTGTATTGTTACAAACGCTTTGTGCATTGCAAATAGTCGGCTAACATTTCGCACGAATTAATTGTTGCATCGTGAAGCGAAAAGCTTTTGTTTGGAGGCAAGATAAGAGAAGACAGAGGCGGATTAACTAAGTTAGTTTTTAGAAATAAATAAGAATTAAATAATTGTGGTCAAAAAATTACAAATTATATTAGTAGTTCTCGCATTATTGACTGTCAATAACTTTTATCTGAATATTTTTAAATATTTCTAACTGTTTTTTTTTGTTTCTAATTTTGATTAATATCTAGACAACAGTTATATACGTTTTACAGTTTCAGAAGCGAAGCAAAAAAATTTATTTACTCAACTTCCGAAAATAATTTTCTGTCACAAAGTGAAAAATACGAAACCCCATGTAAGCCTCCTTTAAGCACCTTTTATAAGGCCTCGTTTCCCGCGAGACCTCTTCATCCGATTTAATCCAGGAGTGAGTTTCAGGAAGATGAGATGATTCAGGAAAGGGTTGATCTCCACGCAATATTGACATCTTTTATTCTCCACTTGGAGATCTCGGTTAATATTTAGAACCCAACACGTTCTGGTAATAAAATCGCGCTGAAAGAGGTCTCAACACTTCCCGAAAGCTTTATCCAATTAGGGAACGATTGGGATAATCGGGAACGAATTCTATTGGGAGATGGGCAACTTTCTAATTGTTAAACTTTGGCCGAAACCAAAGCTGAGATTCCACTGAAAGACGTGGAGTATTGTTTGAGTTTATGGCAACTGTTTGCAAGGGTTTGGCTAATTGCGAGGCTAATAATTGGTCAGGTGGAAAAAAAATTGAATTAATTAATTCAGCAATACTTATTAGATAAAATTTTTAGAAAAAAATCTATTTATTTAATTAGAATTTTTGTTTACAAGAATGTTTCAGAAAAGAACTTTAATAAAATTTCGGTATTAAAATATACTTGTTGAGCTTTTTAGTCTAACTTAGAAGACAACAAACATTGTTTTTAAACACTTTAATAACCAAAACTAATTATTTTTTTAATACTGAAAAAAATACCAACAAGCTTTGCTACATCTCTGCAGATCCACACCATTGTTTTCAAAATATAATTGCTAGTTTTAGTTTGTTTTTGCGCGATCGGTTGTTTTTATCAGTTTACTGTGCCTGTTTCCACGACGGTAGGTTGCTGTTACTGGTTGCTACGTGTTACAAAACGGTAAGTAATTCACTTACCGTTCAGTGAACGGTAAGCAATTAAATCTAAAAAAAACAATTTTGCAATTTATTTATTAAAATTAAATGTACAATTATTATAATTAATAGTAGTAATACCACTCGCATTTGAGTTTCTAGTGTTAATAGACAATAGTGTTCCGACGTAGAAGTCCCAGGTTGTTGTAATAGTCCACCAACATCGCTGTGTAAAATTTTATGAGCAAATTCAATTTTGTTTTGGAGGGAATCTTCCACGTAACTCTCGGCCACCGTTGATAAACGCTACCCACCATGTCTTTTTAGTCCCAACACATCAACTCCGTTATTCGCCAAAAGTGTAGCCGATGTGCGTCGAAACGAGTGTCCAGTAAAACCTTCAGGGGCTTGCAACTTTAAATACTTTGCAATTTTTGACGGCCAGCCTCCAATTATGCCTTTTTCTGTGACTTGCCTAGTGCATTTGCCATTTCGATAGTTTAGAAATAAATGATCTGACGTTGAGTTGCTTGGTCGAATTCTTATGTATTTTCGAAGTATTTCCAAATAATGAACTGCTTTATTTTCTTTATTAATAACTGTGAACGTTCGCTGAATATTCGTTTTTGTATTTGGAATATTTACTATAAACATTTCTTCACGTTCTTCTATGTCAATCATTTTAATATTGTACAATTCCTCTCGTCTACAAGCGCCCGATACTCCCAATATCATTGTTACCTGCAAATATATTGTTTCCTAAGAACTCAGATGTACCACCTCATCATCTACAACATACCTTTTGAATTAAAAATTGTTCGTCTGGTGCTTCATTCAAGAATTTTTCCATGTCTTTTTTGGTAAAAGTTTTAGCCTTCTTAGGCCGATAACCAATATTTTTTCTCTTAAGATAAACAATTAATGTAGTAAAGTTAGAAATATCGATAGCATCATGGAGAAAAATTGTACTCTTCAGCATAGAATACTCCGCCCATAAACTGCCTGTGGCCTTCAAGTGTCCACTTCTCACCACAAAATACGCTAACAAGCTCTTTTCATTTACAGAAATCTTCTTTGCTTCACGCCATTCCTTAAACAACTTGTATGTCTGTTTATATCGGGTTTTAGATTTTTCTGGAATTATTGCCGAACATCCTTCTTGCCAAGCGTCTTCGAAATCATCCGGTAGATCATCACTATCGCTCATATTTGCTTCGAAAACGGAACCACAAAACAGAACTATGTAGGCATGATTGAATCAAAAAGACAATTTTACTTGTTTGGAACAAAACCATAGCAACCATGGAACAGCCACCCAAAGTTTTCAGTTTCAATCTTGTCGATTATCACAAATGTATTAATATAAATTATTATTATTATTATTCTAGAAACTCCAATCGCGCAAAAAACGTTATAAGCATGTCGAACGTTAAGGATTACCGTTCTCAGACAATAATTGGAGTCGTCGCTTCGCTCCTCCTCCAAACAATTGTCTTCGAACGGTAAGCATTCCTTACCGTTCTTCATACTTAATATACTATAAAATATGTCAATTAAAACAAATAAGCGTTTTTTGTTTTAAATAAAGTCAAAAACTTTTAGAGCAGACTTTAAGAACTCACTTGAGCGTTGGCTAAGCACAAGTAGTTGCCGACAAGAGTTAGTTTTTAAATTTTTTAAATAAATAGAAATTACACGTTTTAAATAACCCTGAAACTAGCTTTAGCTTCTTGTAGGTCTTCAATAAATTCCCGACGTCAGTGACACCACCTGTATTTCTTGGCCACTCACCTTTTTTCTGTAATCGATCGCCTAAATTAACTAAAAACGTGACTCTATATCCCTCTAAGCAAAAACCTTTTCTATGCATACAGTCCCGAATTCGATAGTCATAAACTATCGGCCCGTACAATACCAACGCAAATAAAGTTTTTTACTTTTCGAGATTGAAATTCAATGTTATTTTCCATAAATAACCCGAAGCTTAGTGTGTTTTTTCGTACAAAGAACACAGATGTGGAAAAGTTGATAAATCCGGTTGAGAAATTGATAAATGCGTCTTTTACTCTGTAGATGATACCGTATAAATTTATCTTTTTTTTTATATAAGAAAATATTCATGAGTTGGCGATATTTATGCGGGTCAAGCTTCGAGCTTTCGTCGCATATTTGTACAGTCCCTCTACGTCCATCAAAACACTGAATTTTAGGAACTCAAACAGAGATGATAAATACAATCGCGTGAGCTCCAAATCCCTTCTGCTAAGTGAACAGCTGGCCCTTGAAACTGTGGTCTCGATATTTATGTGAGATCTAAACACAATCCATCACTCTTTCTCATTCTCTCCATTAATACTAATTAAACTAAAATCGTTTTAATTTTTTTGAGCGATAACAAGAGACGATTTACTGTGTGATTAAATTATTTTTGTGTTGTTCGTGTAAATAGTTCGTTATTAAATAAATTTTTAGAAATCAATACAACATATGAGAATGTTTGTCAGATAAATCAATGTTGTGTGAGGTGAAAAAGCCACTGTCTTTTCTTAGCTTAAACAATTAGCAATTTTAAAGCCTTGGTGTAGCATTAATCCCTCGACATCTTCTGTAATGTAGACCTTAATCTGCAGCAACGATATAATGACGCAAACAGATGGCGTTGGTTTTCACAAGTAACACTCATCTGAGAAACGGAATGACAGCCTAAGACATCGGAGCGAAAATGAAATTGTACGCAACGAGAATATTAAACGAATTCACAAAGTTTCTCATTTTAGGAGGCAACCTAATTGACTTGTGTCATCAAAAAGCAACAGTATTTTAAAGCTAGGTTTATGCTAGGAGCAGCAGTGGTCACTTGTAATCAACGAAATGGACTCAGATGCGAATTTGCGGCCACTAAACTTCATTGTGTTCAGATAGAGACCACGCAGTTTAATAACCAAAGTTTTAACAGGTTAACCCTTCTCTCTAACCGCTTCTAACCGGAATTTATTTAATTCGACAACAATTAGCCGCAATTACCGTTTCTTAAGATAAAAGCATCCAATTACTGTTTGACTGAATTTTTTTTTCTCTTAAAACCGAAAAGGCACAGGTGGTTGAACTTTAATCAGAGGGAGAGTTGAGGAATTTGAATGAGTTTGAACAGCTTCCGGTTCCGTATTATGTCTCGCCTATCGAATTAAGCCGGTCATTTGCAACACTCGCCTCTTGATCGATTTTAAACCGATTAACTTTGCATAGACCGCAAGACATTCATCACTAGCCGAAACGAGAAAATTGAGAAAATCAATAAAGGGTTATTTCAAATCGAACTTTTCCGACGATTTTTCACGACAAGGGGTAGTTTGTTAAAGTGTGACGTCGATGGTCTTTTAGAAGGTTTGTCACAGTCAGATAGGATATCATCTAAAGCCTAGATTCAGCAAATAGAAATTTTTGCACGAAATATACTTATAAAATACAAAAACAAATAGAGTTTAACGCAAGAAACAATTTAGTTTTTTAGATTTTTTATTATCTTAAAAAATTTGTTAAATCTATTTTTTAAAACTTGTTTTAAAACTTTTATAAATAAAGGGTTTTTCAATAAGGATGGGTTGATGTTGGCATCTTGTGGCGGCCATGTTTTTTTGGTAGTGTCTGTGTAATCTGGTGTTTATTGTTCAGTCACTGATGCCAAATTACCGTGGCAAATTACACAATTGAGCAATACGTCCAAATGATAAAACTTTATTATCAAAATGACTGTTCGTTAGATCGAACATTGCGCTCGTTGCGGTCATTTTATGGAAGACACGGTGCTCTTTCAAAATCGACTCTGCAGCGTTTGGTGACCAAATTTGAAACAAAGGGTTCGGTAAACAATCAGCCAACACCCCGTCGTCAAAGAAATGCTGGATCGGCCGAAAATATTGCTGCCGTACGTGAATGTGTACAGCAAAACCCGAGGCAGTCAATTCCGCGTCGTGCACAAGAACTCGGCCTTTTGCAGACATCAGTTTGGCGAATTTTGCGTCGGGATTTGGGATTACACCCGTACAAAATCCAATTGACTCAGGAGCTTAAAGTTAATGACCATAGACAACGCCGTTTGTTCGCTCACTGGGCTTCGAACCGTTTAGAAGAAGACTCCACATTTGGTCGAAAAATCATCATTAGTGACGAGGCGCATTTTTGCATGAATGGCTACGTTAACACTCAAAATTGCCGTATATGAGACGACGCTAACCCACACGAGGTTCAGCAAGTTGCAATGCACCCACAAAAAGTTACTGTTTGGTGCGGATTTTGGACCGGCGGCGTCATTGGTTCATACTTTTTTCAAAATGACGTTGGTGATGCCATCTCCGTCAACAGCGAGCCCTACAGAACGATGCTAACAGATTTTTTTTGCCCTAAATTAAACGATATAAAGGTAGACGACATGTGGTTCCAGCAGGACGGGGCTACGTGCCATACAGCAGACGCCACGCTGAACGTTCTGCATGAAAGATTTGAGGGCAGAGTTATTTCTCGTGAATTGGCCACCAAGATCGTGCGATTTGACCCTGCTAGACATTTATTTGTTGGGTTTTTTCAAGTCGCAGATCTATACCAATCAGCCGCAATCGACCGATGCCCTTAAAGTCAATATCACCAATGCCATCGGTCAAATTCAGCTAGATCTATGCGAGCGAGTCATTCAAAATTGGTCCACTCGGATCCATGCCACAGTTAGAAGTCGCGGCGGACATTTGAACGATGTTATATTCCATAAATAAAGGCATGCATGGACCTTTCATATAAAAAAAGATTTTTTTAAATACCTCACACACAGCTTGTTTTATTCCATTTTAACATCGACCCATACTTATTAAAATACCCTTTACTTGTTAAACATAAAAAGGAGCATCTTATAAAGGTTCTACAAGCCTGATTTTAAAATTTCTTTATTTTATTAAGGTTACTTTTAAAGAAGCCTTAACAGCTGCTATAAAACTTGTTTAAAATTTAAAATATTAAAACTCACATAAATTATTACCGCATTTTGTAAAATCTTTTAAAACTATTTATTTTTATAAATTACAAAATGCACAAAACAATTTATAACCGCACTGTTCTTGGCTTTTGTAAAACTTAGTATCCGAGCGAGAACCGAAGAGATAACTTTGTGATCCGCTAACATTATTATACCAATTCTCGCTACCTTTCAGCACTCTTCGTTAGATGGCACACTGTGTCTGTCTATACGACTATTAGCCGTACTTCGCTTGATATAAGCTAGTTCTCCCACCGGTTCCAATCGAGCACAACGTTCCGAAATACGCTGTACTGGGGCAAATACCCCGAAACCGGTATACAGCTTCGTAATGTTGTTGTTCGATTAAAACACCTGCGCTTCCTCCTTTTGTAAAACAATTACAATATTACAGCTGTCCTCAATAGGGTTAACATCGGGGGACAGCAGTGGTAACTTTAAAGAAGGGATCTCGTGAGCTTCAAGTGTTTGCAATTAGCGACATGAAACAAGGGAAGCGCATTGTTGAAATTGTGTTCCACGTAAATACGTGCGGTCATATTACCCTCAAGTACCAATAAGTCGGTACAATCATTAAAACAAATGCCACCCCAAACTGAAATTGAAAGGTGAATTTTATAGACAAGACGATATCTTGGTACCCTTGGCATAGTCTAGACTCGTAAACGACAATTATCAAAATATCGGCTAAACCGGGACTCATCAGTAAAAAGTACGGAGGCCCATTCTTCGCGCCAATAAAGGTGGTCTGTAGCCCATTGCAGTCTTTGCCGTTAATGTTCCGGAGTTAATGAAACAATTCGTAAGAAGCGTCGTACAGTCAGATGAACCTCTCCAAGTCATTTTCAAATTGTTTCTTTTGACATATTAGTTTCTGTGGCATTTAAGAGTCATCTCTTAGCATTTGGCAGGTTCTAAAAGGCTGTCTTTGTGTTGAACCGATCTTGGATTAACGTTGTAGACCGTGGACGTTTAATTCTGGGCTCTCTGCTACAGTTCCTGTCTCGCTATATTGATGAATAAATCGTGAAATGACACTTTCGCTAACATAAAAGTGGTTGGCTACTTGAAGTTGCAGCTGACCTGCTTCAAGTATGCCTACGGCCCTATTTGCTTTGTCAATTCTTAGTTTACATCGAGACATACTGTTATCTATCGCTAGAAAACTTTTAATGAAATTTTTACGCCTTTTGCACCCTCGCACAGTATAACTTGTTTGTCTCAATTTGTCGCATTTTTTTGTTTGTATTTTGTAAATTCATATTTTGCAATATTTAACAGTTTTTTGGTTATTGTTGTTAGTTTTTCACTGCTTTTTAACGGTTTTTTGTTTTTTGTAATTTTATAACAACTGTTCACAGTTTTTGATTGTTTCTTTTTACAATTTTTTAACAAATTTAGCAATTTTCCAAAATTTTGACAGTCTGTTTTAATATTTAACAATTTTCGGCTATTTTGTTATTATTTTTTACCGGTTTTTTTAACGTTTGTTGAAACGTTTTTTGCAGCTTTGACTGTTAGCGTAGCGTTTTTAAATAAACTCAGCACAAGGCTAATTTACGTTTTTTTAAAAAATTGCTTTCTTTCTTCTCATTCTGAATTGTCATTTCAGCGTTTATTAGTTTCATATTTTCTACTTTTCTCGAATAGAGCCGTCACTCCAGCAAAAAACGAGTCGTTGCAAGTGACGTCCAAACATCAATCAAAGATTTTCTTCAGGTAAAATTTTCACCCGTTTTCGCTCGACTTCGTCCCGCTTTTATTGTTTTGCTTCCGCTTTCTGCACTCGGATTTATAAACGCTTAGTTTCTATATAATGTAAATACTTTTGGGAAAAATCCAGCGAATTGTCCGCTCGGTTGGACATTTTTCACGAATTAATTCCCTCTGTGGTTAAATAAACAAAAGCTAAAACACGCTGTCTGTTTTTTTTTCGCCTGACCTCAAAGCAAAAATTTCCACATGAATGTTGTATTACAGTTTTCTGTAATTACAGCTCCTTTTGCGGTTTAAGCCTTGCTGGTCCTTAATGGAGACGGCCAGGTTACATTTCAGAGAGTTAATTTTATAAGAGTCGACCCGAAAGTTACTTGTTACTTTAGGTAGTTGGTAGTACTGGCTTAATTGGGGGTTGTTTACAAACCTACTTGCATAATTTCAACCCTTTTCGATTTTGTGTTTCACGTGACTGGGGATTTTTACGGAAGTATTTAATCGAGCGAGATGCTAATTCCGGATACGGTCTCGACGAGATTGGATTAGACGCCGACGCTTATTCAACAATTCTCCTAAAAGAAAACTTCTGATTGGCTTAAAAATTGACAGATAAGGTTTTTGTATTAGCAAAAATGCCAAAATATATCAAAAAAATTTTAATTTTTAATTAAAACTGTTTAAAACTAAAAAAATCAAGAATTGTTTAAATGAATTAATAAAATACAATAATCAACAAAAAACTTAAAAAATTGACAAACAAAATAGACAAAAACTTACAAAAAAAAAACAAAAAAATGTGTCAAATGTGGTATAAGTAGCAAATAGTATATTAAGTATGGAGAACGGTAAAGAATGCTTACCGTTCGAAGACAATTGTTTGGAGGAGGAGCGAAGCGACGACTTCAATTATTGTCTGAGAACGGTAATCCTTAACGTTCGACATGCTTGTAACGTTTTTTGCGCGATTAGAGTTTCTAGAATAATAATAATAATAATTTATATCAATACATTTGTGATAATCGGGAAGATTGAAACTGAAAACTTTGGGTGGCTGTTCCATGGTTGCTATGGTTTTGTTCCAAACAAATAAAATTGTTTTTTGATACAATCATTCCTACATAGTTCTGTTTTGTGGTTCCGTTTTCGAAGCAAATATGAGCGATAGTGATGATCTACCGGATGATTTAGAAGACGCTTGGCAAGAAGGATGTTCGGCAATAATTCCAGAAAAATCTAAAGCCCGATATGAACAGACATAGTAGTTGTTTAAGGAATGGCGTGAAGCAAAGAAGATTTCTGTAAATGAAAAGAGCTTGTTAGCGTATTTTGTGGTGAGAAGTGGACACTTGAAGGCCCCAGGCAGTTTATGGGCGGAGTATTCTATGCTGAAGACTACAATTTTTCTCCATGATGCTATCGATATTTCTAAGTTTGCTACATTAATTGCTTATCTTAAGAGAAAAAATGTTGGATATCGGCCTAAGAAGGCTAAAATTTTTACCAAAGAAGACATGGAAAAATTCTTGAATGAAGCACCAGACGAACAATTTTTAATTCAAAAGGTATGTTGTAGATGATGAGGTGGTACCTACATCTGAGTTCTAAGGAAACAATATATTTGCAGGTAGCAATGATATTGGGAGTATCGGGCGCTTGTAGACGAGAGGAATTGCACAATATTAAAATGAGTGACATAGAAGAACATGAAGAAATGTTTATAGTAAATATTCCAAATACAAAAACGAATATTCTGCGAACGTTCACAGTTATTAATAAAGAAAATGAAGCAGTTCATTATTTGGAAATACTTCGAAAATACATAAGAATTCGACCAAGCAACCCAACGTCAGATCATTTATTTCTGAACTATCGAAATGGCAAATGCACTAGGCAAGTCACAGGAAAAGGCACAATTGGGGGCTGGCCGTCAAAAATTGCAAAGTATTTAAAGTTGCAAGCCCCTGAAGGTTTTACTGGACACTCGTTTCGAAGCACATCGGCTACACTTTTGGCGAATAACGGAGTTGATGTGTTGGGACTAAAAAGACATGGTAAGTGGCGTTTATCAACGGTGGCCGAGAGTTACGTGGAAGATTCCCTCCAAAACAAAATTGAATTTGCTCATAAAATTTTACACAGCGATGTTGGTGGACTATTACAAGAACCTGGGACTTCTACGTCGGAAAGTTTGTCTATTAACACTAGAAACTCAAATGCGAGTGGTATTACTACTATTAATTATAATAATTGTACATTTAGTTTTAATAAATAAATCGCAAAATTGTTTTTTTTTTAGATTTAATTGCTTACCGTTCATTGAACGGTAAGTGAATTACTTACCGTTTTGTTACACGTAGCAACCAGTAACAGCAACCTACCGTCGCGGAAACAGGCACAGTAAACTGATAAAAACAACCGATCGCGCAAAAAATACTTAATAAATCGTAAATGAAAACAATCAAAACATAAAACTGTTAAAATACTTAAAAAACTACTCGAAAAACAATCAAGATTGTCACTTTAACTACTAAACATTAATTCAAATGTTGCTAATTAGTAATTTCGCAGAACCAAATTTTACCTTTTTAAATAAAAATTTAAATAAAATATAGATTTTCTGTCATCAACACAGTGAAATAATTTCTCTATTTGGGACACTTTTCAAGATGATTATTACGACACGTTTCAAGGTATGCATTTCATGTTTTATGTCTTCTGAAAAACGAAATACTGAAGAACAAAGCCATTTCTCAAGCTGTGAGTTATGGAGCTGTATAAAAAAGTGTGATACGAATATATATTTATTCATCTCTTTTTGCTTTAAATTTGAAACAAGACAATTTAAAATCTTGTGTGATAACGGCAAGGAGATGTTTTACATTAAATCGTTTGATGAATGATAAGCTTTTGCTGCACTGGAAATTGAAAAATTCGAATAACTTAATTTTCTGAAAGTGCACAGATTTCTGTAAAAATGTTTTATTATATTCGGTTTGTGGTAAAAATAGTGTAATAGTGTAAAAAGTGAGTAAAGGCATTTGTTTAATGACTGTTACAAAAAGGTTAAAAACATCAAGCGATTTCCGTGTAATTCACAAAGTGGCAATCAATAATCTATTTCGATTTTGACCTTTTTAGTTTAATTAATGTTTTGTATCAGTTTTTTCAGTTTATTAATCAATTAAAAGATTAAATTAATTTATTTGTGTTTTACACAATTTTTTCTATAGATTAAAGATGGTAGATGCGCTCTGTTTATACATCTATAACAATAGATATCGTAGATAACTTTTAATTACTCCTCTACTGCTTTTGAAATAATTTATTAATTAATTTTCCAAGCTCATTAGTTATATTGTCATCGCTAATTCGTTTTAGAATCGATATCACAATGATCGATGTGAAAACCATTTCGATAGGAGCGATATAAACCAATCAGAGCTAATAATGAACTCATTCTTGTTATTAAAAGGTATTAGTCATTAGGTCCTTCATATCATATAAATTTTGTTTTATATCAGTTATGAATTTGATTTAAAAAAATACTTGATGATTAGAGGTGTTCTATTTCAATTGTTGAGCACTGTAGTTTAAAACATGTATGTAAAACCGCATCTCATTTGTACCTAATTTCCTTCTTTAGTGTTTGTTAAAATCCAGATGAACATATCTAATCTCGTTACTGCAATCATGCGCAGAATTTAGCTTTTAATTAGAACCTCATATGAGTAAAAGTTGTAATAGTTAGTGGGAAGTTTGTTTGATGGGGGTAGTCATAATGTTATATCGCGGTCGAATCGTAAATTTATACAGAGCCCTTTCTGCAAACTAATATTACAGAATTTTGCGGTTGAAAGTTACAAACTGAATTGTTTATGTTTATCCTTCTAAAATCTAGAAAATAAAAACTTGATTTGGCAATGTTTTCACGCTGAGTGGCAATTCGAGTTTTATTTTGATTTTATTGTTCCTGTCGGATAAGAACGGGACTCAATAAAATCCAAAGAATGCCTCTCTCGTAAAATTCGACTTTTATTCGTGTTGATACTGAAAAAGTTGTTTAATTAAGTCGATTTGTCTAGTAATTTTCGCTGTTTTCTCTCGAATCGGATTGATAATTCCGTCTTGAAAGGTCCCAAAGGATTTAAACGGGAGTTTCGTGTTGAACCTCTTTGCTTGTCTCGGTGTTTCTCGATCATTTGTAATTCGGGATCGGGCAGGTTTACGTTTGATCCGAAGATTTATCTTTGCAGGTTTGCGACTGCTTATCTTCTAAGCGGACGCCTCTGGCTATAGTTTTCACATTGAAATCACTCATCTGAGACGAGAAACAAACTTGTCATCATCAATCATTCCACAGGGAAAATCATTGCTCTTAATACAATATGGGCTTAATACAATACGGTTTAAAAGAAAATGGTATGGTATTAATAACAACTAACTGTGTTTGTGTCCAAATAAAAATTGTAAACGTTTATAATTTAAATAATTTTTTATTACATTATTGTTAACTTTAACTTTTAATTTTTAAGTTAATAGTTGGTTGAAGAAATCTAGACCTAAAAAATTGTTTCAATAATGCCTAATTAATTTTTTTTTAGTCTTATTTTTCAAAAATTTAAAACTAAAAGAAACGATTTTTTATAAAAATGAAAAGTGCAATTTGTCATAAAAAATCTAATTTCTTAAAACATTGAACAGAAATGGAAGAAATTACCGATTTTTTTCACATTTCATTAGACTTTCATTATTGCTTTTCTCCATTTTGACATTCCTATTCTACCTAATTTTAAAATTTATTAGTAAAAAATGAGAATTTATTGAAACAAATATTTCAGAGTGTATTTAACGACTTTACTGATTAAAAAAAAATCTGAAGTAATTTTTAGTAAACTTCCTTCTCGTGTTATTACTCAGAAAATAAATATTATGTTTTTGTCAATTAGTTACCTTTCCACAATCAAAACACTCCCATCACCTCAAACCCTCCCCAGATAATTAAAATATCGATTCAACAATAAATCAGAGATAATCTTCGAAGCAGTTAACGCTTCATGGAGTCAGCGATAAGATGACGAAGTCTCTCCTCCAATCTTATAACCCGTCTAATTGCACCAAACGCCCAAATTAATTTCCCTCTCCACAAAATAATAAAAGAACAAAGAAGATATAATTAAACTTAAATGGGCTATTTCCCTGCGTGAAAATTAATTTTTGTTGTCGAACATTTACATTCTCTTAGAGAAAAAAAATTATTTTGTAATTCCCTAATTCGAGAGCTTGTGCCTCAATTACGCGAAGGTGACTTGCTGGGAAGACGAGAGCTTAAGAGGACTAATCGAGTTAGATGTATGGAGAATAGACGTTCCTTCAGGACAACATGTTGCTGCAAGATAACAGGCAGAAGCTGAATTGGGGGAAATATTTGATTAGGTCGGGTGAAATTATGACACACGGTATGTAACGAGCGGGTCACGTGATGAGAAAGTAAACGACCGGCAAAGGGTGCCAACAGAAAATAATAAAAAGACCTGCTGTTTATATGAATAATAATTTAACAAAGAAAAAATTCACTCTAAATCTATTAAACAAGTCAATAACGCAATTCTATTTACTTGAGTAATCGTTACAGAATCTACTATAAATATTTACTAAAATTTTAAATAAAGTTTTTTCTAAGATGCTTTGTTTCACTCGCTTTGCTCGTCGAAATAATTTCTAATTAAAAATATTTTTCTGTGTCACTATTTTAGTTAAATTAGGAAATAAATATCCGAAATGTGTTTCTAAATGTTTCGTCTGTTGATTCGTAATAGCTTCGAGGCAAAAACGGAGCTTAAATTAGGTTTAAATGACCATTAAGCTCTCTAATTTTACGATAAATCAATTAAAATTGTGTGAATAATGAAGCGAGTGAAAGAGATAAGCAAAATGGAAGTTTATAGCCGCAAGAGATGAGAATTCAATCTTATCAAAAGTTAATAGTTTGGTAACAATATCAAGATTAAAGTTTTGTTAACTAAATATTAGATTAACTTTAAAACTAAGTATCCTTAGATCATCATTTTAACGTTCAAGTTTTCAGCGGTTAAGTCAGCAAACAATAGTCAGGTTAACTCAATTAGAAACTCGGTGTTTAGATAACGTAATTATTCACACGAAAGGTATAGAAAAAAATTGCGTGAGTTGATTTAATTTGCGTTAAATGTGTTAACAAATTTGATTTAAATTTTTATAATTGAAGTTTGCTGCTATTTTAGCAGAGAGACCAACAACCTGAGAGAATTACGTTTAAATCGGACTTTTCCGGCCATTTTAAGTTTTTTTTAACGCCCATTGTGTGCTACCTCTCGGAATAGTACTACTGCAGTAGCCCTGTGCCTATAATGAAGCTCAGTACCTTGTCTGCAGGAGCCTTCTCGATAGCACTAGACTTCAGATATCGAGAGCCCAACTATAAATCTTTGATGGCTGCAAATGCAAGGCAGTAAGGGAGAATATGAAGAGGAGTTTCCTCATCTTCAGCACAACCTCTGCAAATCTCGTCCTCGCTGAGTCCGATGACATGCAGGTGTCTTTTTAGTAGGCAATGTCCTGTGTACATGCCTACCACTAACTAAAGGCCTCTACGATTGAGACACATTAGGTTTTCACTGCGTGTCTTGTCCGGTCCTTTAATAAAAAGCCTGGATTGCCGCATGCTTTCTTGAAACTGCCATTCAGTGAAATGGCGAGATTCTATCCACTTATAAAGTGTGTCTTTCTGTCGTCTTTTGGTAACGCCAAGAGCCGGTTCTGTTCCGGTAAAGTCCATTTGTAAACCTTCTCGAGCCAGAACGTTAGCCCTCTCGTTACCCGTTAGACCACAGTGTCCTGGTACTCAGCAAAGTACAACCTTCTTCAGTTGCCACGTGGTGGAATGTTCACAAGATACTTGTGATTTGTAGCAATCCTGGGGGTCATGCTGTCGTTCCCCATTTCAAAAACAGGGTCCAAATTTAACATCCTAGTGGATATTGTTCGATGACCCTTTCCGGTTGCTGTTTTCCACCGATTTGTATCGCGAAGCCGTAGAAAACCCATTGCAGCAGACTCTTCCACAACAAAATGAAGTGGCCGAATCCCCACAATGAGCTCCATGACTGCGGTTGGTGTAGTTCGGAAGGCCCCTGTGATTGTCAAGCAGGTCAAACGCTAGTCCCGTGCCAAACACTTTTTGGCCCAGGACGCACTCGATATGACCACCAGACAAAGAAGCCGTACGTAATCATTGGTCTGACAACATAGTTGTACAGCCAAAGCATAACCCGGGGTGTAAGACTCCAGGTTCTGCCAACAGCTCTTCTGCACGCCCAGAGCGTGCTCGTAGCTGTTTGCATCTTTTCTTCTACGTGTGATCTCCAGGTCAAACAGGAGTCTAAAATAACCCCCAAATCTTTAACCTTATGATCTACACGTAGCTGTTCGCCGAAAAGCAGAGGGGCCACATAATGGTCCCACCGTTTTCGGCTAAAAATAACATGGCCTGTTTTTTTCGGATTTACCGATAGGCCATGGGAATTACACCATTTCTCAACGAGCCTGAGTGCTCCACCTGTGAGCTCTCCGACCACATTGAAAAACTTGCTTTTTACCAGAATAGCTATGTCATCAGCATAGCCCTGGCAGTATATGCCAAGTTCGTTCAACTTATGAATAAGATCGTCTACTGTGAGGTCTCATAACAAAGGAGATAGTACACCCCCTTGGGGGCACCCTTTAGTAGCAATCACTGTAGCAGAGAATGAGCCTATGCTCGCTCTGATAAATCTATTAGACAGCATTGTGCGAACCTATTTGACCAAGGTTGGGTCCGCATTTCGCTTCTCTAATGCGTTACACATAGACTCGAAAGAAGCATTGTCGAATGCTCCCTCAATGTTTAGGAAAGTTCCCGAGACATACAGTTCACTGTCCAGCCCGCCTTCAATTGTAGATACAATCTCATGCAGAGCCGTTTCAGTAGACCGTCCCGTCATATACGCATGTTAGTTGAAGTGCAGCGGATTACTTCCGAGCACTTTCTCCCGTATGTGTTTGTTTCTTAGTTTTTCCATCATCTTTAATAAAAACGGTGTTAGGCTAATTGGTCTAAAACTCTTAGCCTCGGCGTGGCACGTCCTGGCTTTGGAATAAACACTACATTGATCTTTCTCCAGGCCGCTGGTATGTGACCCAGTGCAAGGCATGCTCTGAACAGTCGGGTTATTGGGCTAACAAAATGCTCCCGTCCCTTTTGTAAGAGAGCAGGAACAATCTCATTTACCCCTGTCGACTTATACGGTGCAAATGAGTTCATTGTCTATTTGATCCCATCTGACGTAATCACCTGAGTGGCAAGTCTCCAGGCGCTGCTAGGTGCACTCCTTAGACTTACTTCTAACTCAGAATCCTCTTCGACTTGTAATGAGTCGGGAAATTTGTATATTTTTTTAATATACAAGGTGTTTTTAAATATGTTAAAAATTTGAACAAGAAGTAAATCTTCAAAACAATGTTAAAATTTGTAAAATAAATATAAAAACACTCTGTAAAATATTAAGCTAAATTGCATTTATTGTACTAACAAGTTGACTAATTTTCCAGATAATAAACATTTTTTTGCGCGATTGGTTGTTTTTATCAGTTTACTGTGCCTGTTTCCACGACGGTAGGTTGCTGTTACTGGTTGCTACGTGTAACAAAACGGTAAGTAATTCACTTACCGTTCAGTGAACGGTAAGCAATTAAATCTAAAAAAAAAAACAATTTTGTGATTTATTTATTAAAATTAAATGTACAATTATTATAATTAATAGTAGTAATACCACTCGCATTTGAGTTTCTAGTGTTAATAGACAAACTTTCCGACGTAGAAGTCTCAGAGGTTGTTGTAATAGTCCACCAACATCGCTGTGTAAAATTTTATGAGCAAATTCAATTTTGTTTTGGACACGTAACTCTCGGCCACCGTTGATGAACGCCACCCACCATGTCTTTTTAGTCCCAACACATCAACTCCGTTATTCGCCAAAAGTGTAGCTGATGTGCGTGGAAACAAGTGTCCAGTAAAACCTTCAGGGGCTTGCAACGTTAAATACTTTGCAATTTTTGACGGCCAGCCTCCAATTGTGCCTTTTCCTGTGACTTGCCTAGTGCATTTGCCATTTCGATAGTTCAGAAATAAATGATCTGACGTTGGGTTGCTTGGTCGAATTCTTATGTATTTTCGAAGTATTTCCAAATAATGAACTGCTTCATTTTCTTTATTAATAACTGTGAACGTTCGCTGAATATTCGTTTTTGTATTTGGAATATTTACTATAAACATTTCTTCACGTTCTTCTATGTCACTCATTTTAATATTGTACAATTCCCCTCGTCCACAAGCGCCCGATACTCCCAATAACATTGCTACCT
The DNA here is from genome assembly GCA_029207805.1 of Tribolium confusum. Classification (NCBI taxonomy): domain Eukaryota; kingdom Metazoa; phylum Arthropoda; class Insecta; order Coleoptera; family Tenebrionidae; genus Tribolium; species Tribolium confusum. The sequence goes on along the minus strand of JALGAY010000007.1, from coordinate 935,971 downwards.
GCAAATATATTGTTTCCTTAGAACTTAGATGTACCACCTCATCATCTACAACATACCTTTTGAATTAAAAATTGTTCGTCTGGTGCTTCATTCAAGAATTTTTCCATGTCTTCTTTGGTAAAAATTTTAGCCTTCTTAGGCCGATATCCAATATTTTTTCTCTTAAGATAAGCAATTAATGTAGCCAACTTAGAAATATCGATAGCATCATGGAGAAAAATTGTACCCTTCAGCAAAGAATACTCCGCCCATAAACTGCCTGGGGCCTTCAAGTGTCCACTTCTCACCACAAAATACGCTAACAAGCTCTTTTCATTTACAGAAATCTTCTTTGCTTCACACCATTCCTTAAACAATTTGTATGTCTGTTTATATCGGGCTTTAGATTTTTCTGGAATTATTGCCGAACATCCTTCTTGCCAAGCGTCTTCTAAATCATCCGGTAGATCATCACTATCGCTCATATTTGCTTCGAAAACGGAACCACAAAACAGAACTATGTAGGAATGATTGTATCAAAAAGACAATTTTACCTGTTTGGAACAAAACCATAGCAACCATGGAACAGCCACCCAAAGTTTTCAGTTTCAATCTTCCCAATTATCACAAATGTATTGATATAAATTATTATTATTATTATTCTATAAACTCCAATCGCGCAAAAAACGTTATAAACATGTCGAACGTTAAGAATTACCGTTCTCAGACAATAATTGGAGTCGTCGCTTCGCTCCTCCTCCAAACAATTGTCTTCGAACGGTAAGCATTCCTTACCGTTCTCCATAATTAATATACTATTTTGATTTTCTAACTAGATATTTAAATTTCTTAACCATTCAATGACTTCATATAAATAAATTAAATTTTTTAATATTTTCAGTTTTTTGTGAATTTCCAGGTTGTTGGATGCCCTGTTTAAAGTTTGTACAACAATAAAAGTTTGCCGTTTGTTTGCTTTGTTTCAACGATGTAAAAGCTATCAGTTGACACATGAAACTTTGTATACGAAACTTGTTGCTTAAAGAAAAATACAAAATTTAAAGCAAAAAAATTTAAAAAAGTCAAGTAACATGGTTTAGAGAGTTATTTATAACAAATCAATACACGAACTTGAATATCAATAAATTAGAGAAAATGTCTCGGATATACTAGCGTCAAATAATAAATAAACAAAACTAAAAAAATAAGCTTAATTAATCAATCAGTGTTTATTGAATAATTAATTAAAACTCTCTAATCATGTCCAATTTTAGTAACAATTAAAATCAGAGATTGCCACTAAATGTCATTAAATAAACACTCGTGATAAATAGTTTCAGGTTGTAGTGTTTCACTTTTCATCCTGAAATATTTGCTGAAATGTCAAAGTGTTTTGTTTTTGTGCAGTGTTTCAGAAACAAAAGGAAATTGAAATGAAAACAATCAATAAATGTAGTGAGACTTGTGGTTTCAAATACCAAGAATAGTTGTTTATTTATTTTTCTATTGATTTCCTGAGACGCTAAAATAAAAATTTATTCAGATTTTTCTTTAAATTAAAAGTTATTTCTATACATTTAAGATATTTAAATATTTGATTCTCATTTAAGAAAAAAAAAATAAAAGTCGTAATATTGAATTTGTTTCGTTAAGATCAATATTTAACGTATCATTTTTACTGTTGATTTTTGGTTTTTGCAAACACAATTTTTTACATTATCTTTTTGTAAATTTATTACGTCAAGTTAAAAATCTAAAACAAAAAGAAAAGCAGCTGTAGAAAAGCTTAAATGATAGGCGCTATGATAGACTAGGATATAGACCGAGAATATTTTTTCCAGTGTCTCAACACTTTTAGATAAAGTATCTTCGTTTTATCAAATGCTGACAATCAGGAAAGTGTAGTAAAAAAAATGTAAAACCTAACTGACCTAATTTTAAACAAATGCATCTTTTTAAAAAATATCTTAAAATAAAGCTCACTTTAACTGAAAAAATTTAACCACTGAAATATTCAGTAATTTATTGTTTATAGCATTAACGACACATCGAGTTTGCTACCCAAGAAATCCAGGAACGCTTAAATTGAGTGAGTTCTGGAATAACTGTAAACAGGGAAATGATGTTTGTGGGGTACCTAAGTGAAGACGTGCTGTTGCTGTTGGGTTACTTCTTCAACGCCAAAAAAGATTCGCAGCCTCTTCAATGTGAACGATATACAGCGTGTTAAGATCGACATAACGCTTCACGAAAATACAGATAATTCACAATATGGCAAGTTGATCGCTTTTTTGAAAAACGAATAAAGAAATTACAAGTGCAAAAAATCAAGAATTCTTGAAAGAGAGCATATTCAACAGTTTCTAGCAGAAGCATCTAATAAAAAATATTTGATGTTGAAGGTAGGTCGATTTTGTTACTTATTAGAGAATGAAATCTATTTTTTTTACATTACAGGTTGCACTAATTTTTAGAGTGTCAGGTAAGTGTCGATGTTGTGATCCTTAAAATATTTCTAAGAACAGGTTGTTTTTGTGCTATAGAAATAAAAAATGCAGCCAGTGGAAATAAATAGTCTATCCAAAACACCATCAGTAATAGCTGATTTTTTAAAATTACCAGAATCAGAGTCTTACACAGGATGTAGTATGAGACGCACATCAGCGAGTTTATTGTCCAACGCTGGATTATGATATGGCCCAACGTGTTGGCAGATAGAAGTCGACAACCGTGGCACAAGCGTATGTCGAAGAGTCAATTTTGAGTAAAATAGACATTGCTAAGAAGATACTGGGTGGAAAGTCGGAGCAGAAGGCAATGTTATTGTAAAAACTGGGAAGAAAAAATTGAATGAATGTGGAAACAACATTAAAGTGACAAAAAATGAAGCAAATAAATATTAATGTAAATCTCAACAAATGATTTTATTTGAGATTCCAGTTTCTTATAATTGTAATTTTATGTATTCTATTTTTTGATGTTTAATAAATTGTTCTATTTTCTGTAAACTGTTCAATTATATAAAGACAGTTTTATTATCGATTTATAAAACCACTTGTGTTTTATAGACACTATAATTCAATTCTTATAACGTCATAATAAAGAGGTGTTGGATAAAACTATTTCTAAACGTAGCAACAATTTAAAATAAAATTTAGTAACTTGTTTCTAAAAGATTGTAACTGTCACTTTGCATGTTTTTCTGGCATCAAGTAATGTAGATTTTTAGTTTTAAACAATTTAGAATTTTGACATAATTAACACCTGAACTCTTTATTTCAACTTTGAGAAGCTCTTTTATAAATTATACCAATCAGTGTATCATTGATCAATTTTTTTTAACTGAAACAACTTACTGTTAATAAAGATTATTGACATCTAGAACTAACTCGGTAACAATATTTTTACTTTATATTCCAATCAAAAGAGTAACATTTGTAATTAGCAGTAATTAATCACAGGGAGTTTGTTTGGGAAGCGCTGGATTGTTCCAGATAGTAGGTATTAAATCTGGAATACAATAGAGGAAACAAAGTGCCGGATGGTACAAAGAGAATTATTAATTGATGCGTTAACCGTGAAAAATGTCGGAGAGAATAAGTGTCAACCGATCGCCAAACTTTATGAACAAGAAGTTTGACCTCGAGATTTGAATTAAAAGCGAGGGAAAAGTGATTGATTATAGGTTTCGTAACAAGATTTTGAGAATAAGTTTGATGTTCTTAAAAAAACTCTTTCTGAATTTTTCTATACATATTACGGCGCGTGATTTTGAGAAATATTCGTTACGATCATTGACAGATTATACAAAAAATCGTAGTTATTACTGTGTGAATTTTTAGTTATTTGTGAAAGAGAAGTTTGGCCCTGAGATTTAAATTAAAAGCGAAAAGTGATTATAGTTTAAGTAACGATATTTTGAGAATAAGTTAGCTGTTTTAAACTTTTTACGCAAAACGGATATTTTTTAAATTAAAACTTTGTTATATGAACAAATACACAAAATAACGCGTGATTCTCAGACTACTTCGTCACAGCTATTGATAGAAAACACAAAAAATTCTTGTTATGACTGTGAATATCGTATTATTATTTTGTAGGCTCATGGCTTAGTAGACAACCTTTCTCTACTGTTTTTTATTTAAAGCTTTCTTTACTGTCTATTTGTATCTTCTTTAAGTAGCTGTCCTCTATTTTCTTATCCACTCTGCTTTTGGTCTGTTTTTCTGTCTGTTATGTTCTCGTTTTGTTTCTATTTTTTTTATCTTGTTACGTGGCTTATTCATCTATTTTTTTGTAATTTAACTGCTCTCATTATTTTTGTGTTTTTATACAATGTTTTTAATCTTTTGTTTATTCTTCTAATCTAAGTTTCTTTTACATTTTTTTCTCTAAAAATTTTCTTTAAAACCGTTTTTTCCCATATCTAGCATAGACTAATCTTGTCTTCTTAGTATCCATCCGGTCGTATTATGGTTTATGCTACTACAGTATTATTAACAACTTTTAAACTTAGTATAGAGTGTAATCCATAGACGCTTTCGTTTCCAGCTGCTATTCTTGCATTTATCTCTTTTGTATTTGTTGGTTTTCTTTCTCTTACACGTTTCACATTTTGTTTTGTTTTCTTTTTTATAAATTAGACATAATATTGTCACGGGCTCTGTCTCGTGAGGTAGGGTTGAGATTAAAAACAGGGTTTTAATACAAAAGGAAATTCAATGATGATCGAGATATACATATTAGGTAGTGGAGAGAATACTTAAGAGCTACTTACAGTGACATTCTCACATAATCGAAGGGTCTAGACATATCTCACACTCCACATAACTCAACTCTCTTCGTTAAACTCTACCTACCGATTTTTCGATTAACGCCGCCCGCTAGTTTGCCAACCCCCCAAATGCTGAGCCAGCTATTGCCTCAACCGATGGTGGTTTAGTCGATATCAGCAATAGCCCATCCGCCTCGGATTGGCCTAGCAGGCTAACGAACTTCCGCTTCGTGACAATATTGTTGTTCTCCGTGCTTGTAGTATTTGTTCTTTTATTCATACACTTTTTTATTAAATTATATATCATCTTCATTATTATTTCTTCTTGTATATTGCTTTCTCTTGCACTCTTGTTGTTTTGCTCTTTTTCTATAATATTTTTAACTGTATTATATGTAGAAAGTTCTTTTTCTATTTCTTTTTGTCCGTTTCTGTTGTTCTCTTCATCTTTAATCGACAATTTGTTTAAGACTTCTTCAAAATATTTAGTCCATCTTGTTTATCTCGACTAAAATATGTGTTTAAATTAACATCTTTGATTCTTTTGCATTCTTGATATAAGTTTCTTATATCTTTATTATTGTAATTCTTTTCTATATCTTTTATTGTTCAGCATTGTGCTCTCAGTCCTTCTTTCTGAAATTTTTTTTGTATCTTGTTCTTTGTTTTTTATATTTTATTCTGGTTGTTTTGCGTATTTTTCTAGCATTTTGTCCTTGCTGTGTCTTCCTTCTGTTTATGAGGTCTACAATCTTTAATCTACTATTTTTTTGTTTTCTTTTTATTTTATTTTTTTCCTTAATTAGTTCATTGATTGCTTGTGTTATTTTTATTTGTTGTTTCTTATTTCTCTTCTATTGTTATAGTAGCTTCTTGTTGTTATTACTTTTTTCTATTGCTGTTATATTTTTCTTTGTTAAAAAATATAAATATATTATTAAACCCTCATATAACTAATTTGTCTATATTTCGACTTCACGCAGCTCGTTTGAGATAAATCACTTTGGTAAGATGACACAAAATACGGCAACAATTAAACTTTTAAGCAGCATCTGCGCTGCTATTAAACTTGCAAAGTTAAAACTAGGAAAAGTCGTGAAATATTTAACAATCTCAAAGGAATTGTGTCATTTTCAAACTAATCCTGTCTGAAATTTCCGTGTTTGGTGAGAGACAGTTATGTGGTTTCGTCTGGATTTCAACTCGAAGACTAATCTGATTTCGTGTGGTATAAAGATAATTGGATCGATTTGTAATAAATACAATATGGTTAATAACGGAAAGGATTACTTACTCTCCTAGGAATCGTTACGATATTGAATTCGATTCATTCGCGATTCGATTTGAAATTTTCAATATGTTATGTCATACGTGAGCCATTGTGAATGGCGAGGCTCTATTGATGTGCAACGAAATTGCTAGAGGAGTTACGAAACTTATAATTCTTCTTTACGTTTTTGTAATAAAGACGAAACGAAAACGGAAAATTAGATGTGATGGATTGTTTACACGGAAAATATTTTTTTAGATTGTTTACATAAAACGAAAATATTTTGTTTTGTGTTGGAAATATTTTGATGTAATTTTCTAAAAAGACATTTTACGAAACAATTTTATATTAAAGAGGAAGAAAGTCCAAGTTGAAGTTACTTTGAAAGTAATATTTGACTTCAAATGCCATTCCAGAGGATTGATTATTTCAGACTGAGAATTTTAAATTATAAATACTATCTCAAAAATTTATTTACATTTATCTGAATAAATACATTTTGTTTAATTACTTATTTGCATTAAATAAACATAAATAAAAAAAGAACTTTATATAGTAAGTCAGGTTTAGTGAAGCAGTAAAGCGGATGTATGAAGTGTGACTGCGTTATGTATTGTGTTGTTCGTGTAAATAGTTCGTTGTAAAATAAATTATTTGTTAAAAAATAAAAATATTTGATGAGATATATTTATATGGATTTGCTATGTAATACCAGCTACCACACTTGTTATTATTTTTTTTTTAAATTTGCTTGATTTTGCTTCAGTTTGAGTAATTTAATGGTTCACCAATTTCGCTTTTGGTTTGAAGTCAGTCTTAGAGTAACATTAGAATATGTTTAGAGTCACAAAGAGATAACAGCGTCTTTAACTAATTCATCATCAAGTACCACGATAACGTCTACCATGTAGCCTATTATTCATGAAACACCCGCATTACAAAGCAATTATATAAAGCTACAATCAAAAGCCGGTGCTGAGTGTAGCACCATTTTCAATGTGTAATTGTTGAATAAATAAAGCATCTCGTGCTTTATTAAGCAAAGAAACGAGTGATTTTGGCACCAATTACGCAACTTTCTCAACTTGGTAATAAGAGAGATCACATGTTGCGACTACGTCAGATTGTTGGATATCATATTTGAACTTTATACAAGCTTAAATGTTGTGAACAAAGCTATTAAGACTACGATTATTAGAGTGTCGAAAGGCAAACTCTAGCAACTTGTAACTCGGATGAGATTTCATGTGGGGTTACACACAACCGACGCCAATTTACTAGTTTTACTTCTTGACAAGTTTAATTATCCGAAACAAAAATTTATAGACGAATTTACAAAAAGAGTTAGTAAAATTTTAGATCAAAGAAACTCGTAGCTTGGATATCAATTTATATTTTTACCAAATTTCATTAAAGACGCTCAAATTACTACAAAGTTATTTAAAAAAGTTAAAATAAAATAAATTAAAAAAACGTCAACTGTCTAAAATAATCATAAGATTATTACGAAATAAATATATTAAATTTGTCTTGACATTTTGATAGACTTTGATAAAAAGAAATGTGTTTTATTATTTTCGAGATGTCAATTAAGCTTTGTCACATTCTCTTTTATCTAAATTTATATATTTCTGTTTTCAGCACATAATTTTGCAAAATCAATACTGCAGACTTACCGTATACTAATTTCATGTAAAAAATTAAATAACAATAAATAAAAGTGGAGATATCGTCAGTCTTTAAACTAAGTTTTTTGTTCTTTTTTTCGTCATCGTTTTAAAGTATTTTTCTAAAACGTTTTTTGTAATTTTACAAAATTTTACTTGGGTATTTTTTCTTTTAGTCGACATTTTTTAATTTCTAAAATTTGTTGGTGTTATATTTGGTGTTAGGGAGATCAACGATCGACTAAATTTTTAGTCTGAAAATGATACAGCATAATAGTTATGAACAAAAGCTGCCTCTACATATGTTGTTTATAGACTTTAAAAGGGCCTATGATACAATCGATCGAACAATGATGTACCAGGCAATAAACAACCTAGGAATACCAAATAAGTTGACCAGATTAATAAAAATGACGCTAGAAGGCTCGACGGGCAAGGTGGTAGTGGATGGAAGCGTGACAGAAAAGTTCCCAGTCCGAAAGGGGTTAAGACAGGGCGATCCGCTATCAACAGTTCTGTTCAATTTGGTATTGGAAAAAATTATGAGGGAGAGCCGAATAAGAATAGAGAACGTAATATATTACAGTAAGCAGCAGGTGATTGCGTATGCGGATGATGTGACAATAATTGCAAGAACCACAAAGATGATAAAGGAAATGTTTAAAAATCTGGAAGAGAGTGCGAGAAGGTATGGACTGGAGGTAAATGAAAGCAAGACAAAGTATATGGGAACAAACGAAGGAGAAGTACAAGGAGACCTGGAAGTGATAGCACAAAATGGCAGAAAGTATTGCTTTCAAAGAGTAGACAGATATGAGTATCTAAGGGTTACGATAAATGGAACTAGTGATGAAATAATGGAAATAGAAAAGAGACTAACTAAAGGAACGAAAGCGCTAGGGGCATTAAACACGGTGTTGAGAAGCAAAATAGTGTCGAGAAAAACAAAAATTAGAATATATAGAACTGTAATCCAGCCAGCAGTGCTATATGGATGTGAAATGTGGATCATGACCCAAAGCACCTCGGAAAAGTTGGAAAGGTGGGAGAGAAAAGCACTAAGAAAGGTGTTTGGGGGAGTGAAAGATAAGGAAGGCAACTGGAGAAGAAGAACAAATAAAGAAGTAATGGACATATATGGATACCCAAGCATAACCCAAAAGGTAAAGGGTCAAAGAGTGCGTTGGTTAGGTCACGTAGGGAGGATGGAGTCGCATAGGCATACAAAAAAAGCGCTACTGGGAGGAAAAAGAAGCAAAAGAAAAAGAGGGAGACCGAAAAAGGGATGGCTGGAGATGGTAAAAGACGATCTAAAGGGAGTAGGAGTCCGGGACTGGATGGAAGGGAGCAAGAACAGAAAAAACTGGAGAAAAATTATCGAAAAAATTGAAGGCATGGGCCCGAGGGCCTGAAGAGCTATTGTATATATTTCCCCGAACTTAAATTTTTCTGTAGTGTTTATATTGTAGAATTTTTCAGTGTTTTTTCTATTTCCAGTTGCTTCCAGATGTCTTTCAATTTTTTCTAAAATTTTGTACTGCAATTCTTGTTATACCGATTAATTTTCTTTTCTTAAAATCTTCTTAAAACGTTTTTTACTCTACTACAATTTTACTTTTCTATTTTACCTTTTTTAGACAACGTCTTTTAAATATAACAAATTTTTTTCAGGTCATTTTTTTATTTTTTTAGAAACTCTATTGGTTTTTCTGCGCTTGCTGTTTTTCCAGAATTTTTTTTATTATTTTTTGTTCTTTCCAACAGAAGTTTCTTAATTCTTCTCAAAGCTTTTGTTTTTAAGCTTTTTTTAAAATATCTTCTATCAAATTTTAACCTTTTTCTTCTAGAATTTTTTGTGGTGTATTTTTTATACAATCAAAAATTCTTTTGTGTTTTTCTTTTTCTTTCAGTCTTTTTACAAAATTTTTCTGATCTTTGTTTTTACCGTTTGTTTATGTTTTTCAACTTCTTTTCAAGCTTTTTGCTGTTTATTTACCACAATCTCAAATTCTTCTAGAATTTTTTGTTTTTCAAGTTCTTCTACAATTCGTATTTGAATGATAACTCTTCCTGGCAACCAGGACAACATGGTGTTTCTCAAGGTTCTGTCTTAGGGCCTGAGATTTTTTTATTGTACATTAATGATATTTTTAAGGCTTTTCCCAACGAAAATATTATTTTGTTAGCCGATGATACTTCTTTATTTAAAAATAATAATGACATTAATGTCTTAAATAATGATCTACCGCAAATACAAACTGCCTTATCTCAATGGTTTGCGTCTAATAACTTATCTCTAAATGACTCTAAGACAATTACATTTTACTTCTGTTTAAAACAGATTCTTCTCGATTTTTTCACTCAAGAATCTGACAACTTTCTAGGTCTTCGTTTGGATGTGCATCTTACAAGGCATTGTCATACTGATTATATAATCAGTCATTTTGCAAAAAATACCTTTTCGTTGAAATCCTTGAGCAGATTTGTTTCTAAAACAATTTAATTTCTGTTTACTACGCGTATATCCACGCGCGTTTAAGTTACGGAATTTCGGTTTGACGACATTTTTTTTGCTTCAGAACAATTATTTAAAATGCAGAGAAGAAGAAGTATCAGGAGGATTGTAGGTATTACTTTTCTCAATTGAAAATTCTTACACTTCCATGTGTGTATATTCTTTCTTATTTGCTATATGTTAAGACACACATTGAAGAGTTTACTAAACGGGGAGAACTCCATATTCTCAATTTAAGAGACTTATGGGTTGATTTCAAGTTTAGATAATCCCGGTAGTATCTTCGTTTCTAAGCAAAATTAAAACAATTCGAGGTTGTGATTGGTTGTTGCCATAGAAATGTATTAAAATTTGCGATACTACCGGTATTATCTCAACTTGAAATCAGCCCACAAGAGAATATGTATATTAACTATTATAGACTAAAAAAAGTAGTTTCAGCATCTTCTTTTGGGGTCCAAAATTTTTCAATAAACTCCCTATATTAATAAGGAATCTACCTCTTACTAAGTTTATGACTTGTATTAAATCATTTCTTTTAAAGAAGAGTTTTTACTCGTATGTAGAATTCCTTGAAGATAGCTTAATAGATTTAGTCTACTATTTTCTTTATTTATTTTATTATTATTATTTTTCTTTTTATATGACGTGTGTAAACATTGTATATGTACAAACACAAATAAATATTATTACTATTATTTGAATCTTCTAGAAATTGTTCTTTTTTTTTCTAATTTTTGTCTGATGTTTTGTAGTTGCTCTCAAGAAAATTAATTATTCAGATTTCTATTCAACCTGTAATTGCACTTTTAACAAAACGTTTTTTTACAAAATTGGAGAAACAACGATTGGTAAATAAAGATGACTTCAAAAAATTAAAAACTATTCTAAAAATGTTAAAAAACAATAATTAGAAAAGAAAAATGAGTCAAAAAATTCTAGAAAATCAAAAAGAGCCTTAAAACAGAGATTGGAAAAAGGAACAAAAAACTGCGTCTACAACAAAATAAAAAACTAACAAATGTGAGATGAAAAAAAAAAAGAAAGAATGTTAGGAATGCTTGTCATGTATTTCTGTTACTAAAATTTACAAGCGCAAAAAAGACCGAGATAATGCTGGTCTAAATCCCTGAAATTCGATATTTAACTTTTAAAATATGGGACGTAGAAAATAAACTCGGTAATTGAGCTACTGTACAAAGAATTTGGTCAGGATATCAATAATAGCCGTTGAACATGTTAACTAATTTCAGCCAAAATCCGGTAAGGTATCGGGCGTTCGTCAATAAAATGGTAAGGCGATGCCTGTAATTTAAAAAGGATGTGTGAGCAATCCATCCTATCAATGCAGGAGGTCCCCAATGTGATTGCGCGGTAATTAAACAAAATATTATACAATCCAAAAATAACTGCAATTAATAGCTTGTCCAGTATCAATAAAATTATATTAGTATTTAATTGAGCTCTGTCCAAGTATTAAAGGGGTGAAAAACGCAGCCCGGGCGTTTGACGAACTGTACAAGTCTAATAATGAAGACCATAATTGCGGTCAACCCTTTACCTGCAGATTTCTTACCAGCTTACTTGTCTTAGGGCGCGCAGAATGCCAGTGAAACCACCTCGCGGTTCTGACGTGCAATGAACACGCGTTCTGTCATCCACCACTTGCCCCGAAAGTGCAATGGGTACCAATTCAGTACCTTCCTGCCAGTGGCCTTAAGCCCTTATCGGACAGGACCCCCTGACGTGCAATGGACGGTGTCAGCGGTACCCCACCCAGTTGCCTAATAAATAAAAACATAGAGCAAGCAGCTGGGAGTGCAATGAACCCCTTTTGGCAAACCACTCGGCTGCAAAGTACGTTATGCCCCAAGCGTGCAATGGTTGCCCTCTTCATTGTAGGGTCCAATCCAATCAACCTCTCTACGAAAAACAATAAACATGTATAGAACAGAGCAGCTGGGAGTGCAATAGTTCCCTTTTGACGGACCACTCGGCAGCGAGGTACAAACGTTATGCCCCGAGCGTGCAATGGCCGTCCTCTTCATGGTGTTTTGGGGACTATTCCAAAGAGCAGGCAGCTGGGAGTGCAATGAACCTCTTTTGACAAACCACCCGGCTGCAAGGTACGTTATGCCCCGAGCATGCAATGGTTGTCCTCTTCATAGTGTTGTGGGTCCAATCCAATCAACCTCTCTAAGCAACAACACCGAGATCTGGGAGTGCAATGGCCACATTTTGACACCTCTCTTCCAGCGACTAACCTGCAATTAGCCCTGGACTAACCAGGTCGACTCACCCGGGGCCTTCATGTTGCGCTAGGTCCAAATGTGCAATGGACGGTGTTAGCGATTTTCCATACCTAACCGCCCTAAATAGTACCTAGCGGGCGGAAAAAAAGGGATGGAAAAATAGAAAAATTTACAATAAGATCGGCTAAAATATTGTAAAGAAAAACTGTTCTAAAAAAGACTGAAAAATGACAATAAAAAATGTAGAAAACAAATAGAAATTTGAAAAAACAACTGAAAAGAAAACTACTTCTAGAAAAACAAAAAAAATAAAACATGTTTTATTAAAAAAACGAGCCCGCTTAAAACGGTGGCCTTACGGCCACCCTTTACGCGGGCCCGCGTTTTCGCCCTCCGGGCGAAAGGCGCAAGCGCCTGGGCGCTAATGGCGCCCGCCTTCGGTTGACACCGAAGGCGATATTGCGCTAACAGCGCCGCCTTCGGTTGACACCGAAGGCGATATTGCGCTACTGGCGCCGTTTTCGGTTAAAACCGAAAGCGATACGTTTTTCTGTTATGTCAGTTTCTAGTTATACTTTTAAAAAATTTCTATAAACTTAATTACTTCTGAAACAACTCGAACAGTATTTATCACGTCTTGCAGCTTTAATAATCTCCACATAAACCTCTTTAGCGTGTTATAAACTCTTGGTAAAAGTGCTTAAATGTCCCTAGCGTGTTCTTTTCGAACTGTCCATTAAAACGTTCAAATTTCGTCATATTAGTTCCTTCGACTTAATGGAAGTTGGAAGCAATCCTCCAACAATTACCTTACAGCGACTGATTCTCATTCGACGACTGCCATTACACCAAAACTTTACAGACACATGCATCTAATCGCAGTTTATCGCAAAAATCGCAAAATCACGACTGTTATGCTTTGCTTTAAGTAATTGTACAGTTTTGTGAGATATCAAAAATCAAAATTTAAAAAAATCAAGTAATAAGTTATCGAATATTTTACCTTAGCGTAAAAGAAAGAGCAGTTATTTTTGAGTAAATTAAATTAAATTAAAAATTGAATATAAATTGAAGATTTCTAGCAGATTAGTATCTGCTGGTGTTTCACTTATCACCTCACATAAATCAAGGATAATTAGGGTTTCGCTGATTTAATCAAGTATCATTACATCTGTCCGATTTAGTTAAAAAACTCGAATTAATTAAAGAATTCTTTTTGAGTAAAAATCTCGTCTTGGCCTAACAAAGGTTAAAGAATCGATTAAATTTGATCGTTTTTAGTAACGCGATTGTGAGAGAATTTTCGCATCCTGGAAAATCCTTCACACTACATTACCCTCCAACATAAACTTCCTTACATTGAACGGCTAAAAACGCTCGTTTATTTAGGACGATTTTAATAAATCCCGGTCTGGTATTCAATTATGCAATAACGTCTCGAAAAGCACTTGCACGTGACATGAGAATCTCCATAATCTCGGCAAAAAAATTTGCGATACGACATTATTGAGCCTTAAATTCCGGCCAAGAATTGATTCGATGATAAATCAATTGGTGTCAGATGCAGGACGATACGTGACCGGTTGATTAACACGCAAGCTATTCTATTAAATTAAAAAAGAAGAAATGTGAGGGCGCAAAAAGCTCGACATAAATGTAAAGGCGGTCTTGGTAAAAACGTCTCATTTTTCACTTGATGTATGTTTTATTCGAGGGATGGTTGTCACTAGAAAACGCCACTAACAAGGAGTTGCAGTTTTTAAACACGACTGACACTCACCGAATCCAATTTCGAGCTGACATGTCATTAACTGGGACATTTGTTCATTAATCGGTCACGCTGAGTGATAAACTCAAGACACAAAAAATTTTTGGACAGGATAAAGCTCTAGTTAAATAATACAGAACCCAAATTTTTTATCTAGTTAGAATTATTGCGCTACTTACGACAAAAAACTAAATAACTGTTTAATTATTGTTGTTGTAATAAAGATTTATTAACAGAAAAATCTAAAATTTAATCTTGCTGGTTGCTTCTCTTGTAGGTCAAATCCTGACAAACGCTCTTCCTGCCATGCCCTAGCTACCTCACTGGTTAAATATGTAGCAGTCCTGCAGGTGACACTCGCCTTAAAGTTGTCCCCAAACCGGTAATTAAAATGCAAACTCAAATATTTCTCACACTAATTTGACTTGTCTATGTCCTGTAGTAGTTTGCATGAGAATAGTCAGATTGTGTATACATTGTTTAACATAAATGTTTAATGAATTTAAAAGTTTGTTCAGAGTTTATCTCTCAGTGTATGTGACAGTAGAATTTAATTGAAGTCGTGTCATTTCCTCTTGACTGAAATAAAGTAGTGGATACAAACCTATATAAAATAAATGAGATAAAGAAAACAGTCAGCACCGTATCTATATAAAATGTTGGTTGGTAGCATTGTGCACAAAACAAACACTGTCATTGGATAGAGACGTATTTCCGTGTCTTTTGTTTAACGCCAATCGATCGTCTTGAAAACGAGGCCGACCTATTGTACAAAATAAAAAAAATATAATGCGACTTTTTGTTATTTCTGATTGTTACAGTGTGTCTTGTCCAGGTTCTATTATTGGCAGCACTGACAGGTTCAGGATTTAGCTTTATTAGTGTTTATAACCAAGATAACAACCTCTCCACCAGTCGCCATTAACCCCACAACTAAATCTCTACCCCCCACCCACATTCTTTAACTAATCACTCTTTGAGTAATATCCCCTCTTATTTAATGCAGTGGTAAGACAAGTAAATTTCGCTCCCAACCCACTTTCTTAACCAATCCCTCTTCTAGTTGCATCCCCTCTTTTCATGAGTTGATTAGGGCAGAGTGATTTTTCAGCACAATAGATATACACGAAAAACGGAAAATGTGTTTTTGGGTGAGGCGTGATTGCATCTGCCGCCGCCACCACCAAATACACTCACCAGCTAAATAATGCACTGCCGGACCAAATATTATTTATTATTCAGCCACCGTTTAATTTCCGGCCTCAGTAAACGTCTCTTTGGATTAAAACTCGACTGGTTTTTTACATTCAAATTGTAATTAAAAAAGAAAAATTGGGATTTTGATTAAAGGTCGAGTCGAAGTAGTTCTCTAATCCTTTTATTGTTGTTGAAAACAAAACGTCTCAACTAAGTTGGTCTTATGGGGAAGTATTATTATGGTCAACTCTAAGCCAGAGGGATTTATGAATGGGTACTTTAGTGTAGTTTCTGGTCGTTTAATATTGATATTGAAGCGTAGATAAAATAAAGCTTTGAGAAAGTTTCAATTCTAATTATATTTTTAAACCATTTAGAAACCGGTTTTGTATTCTCAGTCCACTTTCTAAACCGGATTTTTATGTCTAAAACTGGTTTTGTGTTACAATATAATTGAAAAAATAACCAGTTTTGTATTGCTACTCCGACTTCTAGATAGGTTTTATCTTGTTATAATTTTAATTTTAAAAAAACCGGTTTTATATATTTACTTTCTAAACTCGTTTGCACCTCTTCTATCTTATTTTCTTCTCTGACCCCAGTTGAAATTCTTCCGAAATAAGGTTGTTAGAGTCCAGTAGAATTTTTGGCATTTTGTTAAAATTTATTCTCGACTTTAGTCCGTCCAACTATATTGTTTCACTTTATTGAAATTCCTCTTTCGCAAGACTATCGATTAGGCCGTTGTGCGTGAGATGGAGGCTAATGGTTAATCCACTCGACCCGCGACTATAATCCCTGTTTATTTTTAGTCTTTTTGTAAAGTAATTACGGTGAAAATTGAATTTTCCAAGTAAAAAACAGACACTTCCGCTTGGTTTCATTTGTGTAACACGCTGATCATGTTTGTTAGCGAGAACCTGTTGAATTTGAGAAAACAATAGAAGAATGATCTAAAATTTTATTAGACGATATTTTGTTGGTGTTTAGCTCGTTAGCTATAGAAGACAAGAATATAAGAAATATCAAACGAAAATAATCAGGTTGTGAGGCTGCTCGAGGGAATTTTGCTACATATTGCGACAATTTGTCAAAAGAACTCAACGCTTTTTATATCAGGAGCGAATGGACAGGTTAGGATGGAAATAGAGTGTGAATTATATTAGTGACGCTGGATTTTTAGCGGAAATAATGACAAAGTCATAAATCCTGCAGGAAGGCAGCCGGTTAGTTGCTTTTGCTATATAATGGAGATAAACAATATATAGCTCAAAAGAGAAAAAACGAAAATTTGAAACGCTGCAGTAGCCACGGAAAATACTTCGCATTTCGACCTCTAAAACATCTCTTGTATTTATTTTTTAGTTTTAACGGCATTTTATAGTTTTGCACAGCACAAAATTGTAGTTTTTCTGTTTTAAAGTTAGTCTGTTTGTACAAAAAACAAGAAACTTGACTTTAAAATTTAAGACAAAAATGGTGGATGCGCCAGGTTAATAAATTTTTTTTTACCATTTCTGTCAAAACTTTGTATTTTTTTACTATTTTACAGTGTTTCTACAGTTTTACACAGCATAAAATCGTAAATTTTATCATTTGAAATTAGTTTGTTGCTACAGAAAACATAAAATTAGAGTTTTTGTTTGTGGCAAAAATGGTGGATGCGCCGGGCTAATTGAGATTATTTTAAATTATTTTTATTATTGCTGTCAAAATGTTGTATTCTTGTACTTTTTAAAAATTTAATAGTGTTTTAATAAAGTTACGCAGCATAAAACTGTATTTTTCTAATTTAAAATCAGTTAAGTTTTACAAAAACAAAAAATAAATTTTAAAATTAAGAAAAAATGGTGGATGCGCCGGGCTAATTAAAATGATTTTAATACTACTTCTGTAAAAATATTGTTTTCATTGTTTTACACAAGATAAAATTTTTTTCCGCATATAGTATATCAGGTGATTCGTAACGTTATTAAACCAAAAATCTCGCATTATCACGCGATCAAAATTTTTTTTGTTACATTCTCCACGTGTTATCAGCATCCATAAAATCGCCGCTTCTCTCTTCTTTTTTCCCGGAGAAGAATGATAGTGCTTACCATCGCTTGGTAAAGCACGCATGCCGCGTGTGAATAATGGTATTCTCTCAACTTTATCACACCCATCAGCAAACATTAGCTCAGCACGCTATTTGAGAGGTCCTTAAATCGTCGCGTTTTTAATTAAAACGATTCGATCGCAAATGTCATAATCGAGTTTAATGGAACAAATCGATAATCACCGGAATAACACCTTTTTCCGGATGAGCTAGAGTTAGTCGGTATGATTGTTCCGGCGAAAAAGCTCGTAATAGGAGACCTTGATCGGATATATTGTTCTGTTTCGATACGATCGACGCTTTCACGACGGATAATTAAATTAGGATTGGAAAATGGTGGGATAGAGATATATTAATGGACTTTACACCAGCTGCAGTTACGTATTATTTATTAAAAGACATGGCAAAAATTTAATAAAATTTTGTTTTACTCGCCCGGCGCATCCACCATTTTAATCTTAATTATAAAACCTAGCATTATAAATTTTTCAATTTAAGATTAAAAATAACAATGTTATATTGCGTGAAACTGTAAAAACAATGTTAAAAATTTAAAATAATATAAAAATTTTGAGACACAAATATTATATTGCATTTACTTTGAGTATCCCGGCGCATCCACCATTTTTGTCTCAATATTCAAATCTAGTTTTTATTTTTTTGTGCAAACTGACTAATTTCAAATTAAAAAATTACTATTTTATGCTATAAAACACTGTAAAATTACTGTTATTAAAGCAAAAAAATAAAAAAAATTTATAAAAATGTAATAAAATAATTTTGGTTATCCCGGCGCATCCACCATTTTTGTCTCAATTACAAGCCTTAGTTTCTTGTTGAAATAGAGATAGTGTGGCTGTACAAACTGACTAATTCTTGATTAATGTCTTCCATTTCGAATATCTGGAAAGCAGACCGGATTAAGACCTAGATGAACTCAGCTGGTTTGGGAAGAACAAACCTCGCTAACATTTCATAATATTCAAAGAGAAGAGTGACGGAAATCCGAAGTTACATCCACCTTCCAAGGATCGAGAGAATTAATGATGTAGCAGACAAAATTTTACAACATTATAGCTGAACACTGGGGGCCTAAGTAATTGAAGTTTATGTGTTTACAACCTGCAATTCCCTAAATTTGTGTGTTGCTGTTGTTTACATAATTTATAAAGAATGTAGCATTGATTATTCGTTCTGTTGTAAATCCTCAGTGACAATTTCGTTAACAAAACCACAAACTAATGACGCGGTTGATGCAACATCTACATTTCACCAGTTGTGGCTGATTTCACAGATTTATCTCAAACAAATCAAATTTTTTAAAAATTAAACTGATTTATAGATTTGCATTGACGGATTGAATATTGCTTTTTAAATTTTTATTTAAAACTAGCTGAAAAAACAATTTACTTCATGTGAAGACAGCTGAAACATATATTTCAGATTTCAGTAGGTACCAAGTCACCGAGAAGCACAAAGTATATTCATAAACAAGACGCAGAGTATTAAAGACGCAAATAGCTTGAAAAAACAAACACTGGAAATATAAATCCGGGGGTTTACCTTATTTCATCACTCTAAATAAGAGAGGAGATGTATAAAGAGAAAGCTTTCGTGAAAATTACTTAGATAAACAGCTCTTCTTTCAAATTTTTGCAAAAGTTACCGAAGAGCACAAATGTCTTAATAGCTCATATATAACACGCAAAACTCGCCGAAACTTAAGACCAACAGCAACAATTGAAGAGAATTACGTTTGGGAAACACAAAATACTATTGATGTTGTTAAAATACAAAACAAAAATTGCAATTTATTAGAGAACAATTTCCGATAGATTGATAATCTTGTTTTTGCTCGAGTTTGTTGTTGCAACTCAATGCCTTCTTGTTTAGAAGCTGCGGTTTTTGTTGCGTTCAATCCATTATTTTTCAGTATGCAAATGTGTCTTGATTTATTTATAGAATGTTGAGTTCATTTTTCGCTTTTATGCTATTTTTGTATTGAATTTCTATTATATTCAACGCTTTGAGAGGTAACAATATGTTGGAATTTCCTTTGTGAGGTGCAAAACAAGAATCGCTTTTTTGATTGACTTAAATAAATCTAAATTGCTGAGGAAATGTGCATTTTTAAGTTACTTTTTTTACAACACGATACGTAAAGGAGTGCTTTAATAATCATTTCAACTCACAGATATCTCGTTTAATTATTGTCTCTAATGTCAAAGCCGTTTGACTGTTTATCGAACTGGCGTGCATGTGATATCATGGGTTAAGTGGTTGATGGAGTGGTTCAGGTTGCACCACCCAGCCACAACAAGACCATGTTCCATGTAATCACGCCTTGATAACGGGCGTGACGATTCCTCTAAAAATCCTCCTGGCGAATTTGTGAAACGTCCAACGATTTATGTTTAATTCCTGGACCGTAAAGCGAATAACTTGCTAATATTTCGTGTCGCATTCATCATCTCGAGACAGTTTGAGCGTTTATGTAATGAACTTTTGTTAATATATCTCACTTTATACTCATTTGCTTGCATCACAGACTCGAAAACGTTTGATTTACAGGTAAGAAAAGTTTCAAGGGATGATTGATGCGAAGGAAGATACCTCTACGTCTTTAGGTATTCAAAGTGAACTGAAACATCGTACAGACGAAAGAGAAATTTATCAAACGAGGCTGAAATGTCGAATTCTAAAACGCCATTTTCACTTAAAAAACTTCCAACAAAAATAGATTTTTTATAATGGAAGATAATTTAAAATTTCTGATCTGTAAAAAGAAATTACTCAATCGCATATGAGCCACTTCAATGCTTTTTTTTCAGAAGGCCACAAAGTTTTTTATTTTTTTAGAATTTTTGTTCTTTTATTAGACGTTTTACAATTTCTTGTAGAACTTTTTTTTGCTTTTTTTCATCAATTGTTTCCGAAGTTCTTCTTGTCTTTTTAAGACACCACATTTTAAACTCTTCTAGAATTTTTTTTAGTTCTTTAAAGCTGTTTAAATAGTAAACATCAATTAATTTCTCTAGACATGCTGCGAGTTTTTTTTTATTTTGAATTTTGCATCTGCCTCCTAAAAATCAATTAATTGAGCAACAAGTCGGCTTTATTCAGTTTCATATTCAAGAATTTAACCGAATACAATAGGAATAAATAATGTATGAAGCCCCAAGGTATGTATGCATTAGCTCCATTATTCGAGAGGTTATTAATATGGCCGGAGTTTGTGTGGGACGTCTTATTGAATCCCTGATTATTTATGTTGGCAATAGGAAAATCCACAATTTAGCCTCAAAAATCAGGCTCTTAATTTACATTGGTAATACGATAATTTTGAATTAAATCTCAAAAATCATAATCTAATTTTTAATTTATGTTGGTAACATAAAAATCTCTAATTTATCCTTAGAAATCAAGCTCTAATCTTTTAATTTATGTTCGTAATACAAAAATTTCTAATTTAACTTCAAAAATCATGCTGTCATTTTCAATCAAAGACACGCTCTAATCAACTCTTTGCTTTTAATTATCTGCGACTTACGTTCGAGATTTCATGCTAAAAGCTTGTAAATTTCTCCCTTGATGTTTGTCTTGTGTAAAAAGGCAATACGCAATCTTCTACGATTATCATTCTGACGTCGTGTTATTTTTTTATAGGTACATATTTAAACAGTCACTCCCCTTGCTCTGTCATTCATTTTATTGCCTCTACATGTTTTAGAACAATAAATTCACCACTTTAATGAACAGAAAAAAAGCAAATTAATGCAATGTTCAAAGACTCAAAGTGACACTTTTTAGAAATTTATCTAATTAAATTTTTCTGGTTTTGTATATTTGATTGATTTAAAAAAAGGTTTTTATTTAAAATTATGTATCTTAGAGTTGTCAGGGTGAAAAGTAATTTTTCATTGTCAGAGTAAAGTACGAGAGAAATTTGTCTTGCTAAAGTAAATAACTAGAATTTATTTAATAGTTGCATCAACGTTAAAATATACGATAATAAAATAAAAATGCACTACAAGTGTAATAAAGATACTGTTTTATCTTCCTATTTGCGTATTTACCTCATAAAACTCTTAGAGAAATTAATAAAACATACACGACATGTTAGAAATAAAAAGATTAGTAGAAAAGCCTAATTATCTTAATTATAAAGTGTTATTTTTATGTATAAATACATTAAAATAGCAGAAAAAAGATACAAAAAATAAAGAAAAAAATTGTTTTATAAAAAAGAAATTGCTGAAACTACAATTGTTAAAATTTTGCATTTCACTTCTTTTATTTTTCAAAGTTAAAGTATTTGGTTACATGTAAGCGTTTTTTGATATCAGCTGATACGCGTTTTTACTGTTATAACTCATGTGATAATGTTGCAAATCATAAAATACAAATTACTAAATACAAAATAATCTCTTAAATAACAAAAATAGTTTATTTTATACATTTTCTCAATTAATTAGCTTGACAAAGCCTTCAGCAAAACTCGTAACTTGCTACATTTTAAAGTCTAACAGATTAAATCAAGTAAGTGGTTTCATGTAGAGCTTTTAGTTCTCTTCTTGTTTACATCACAATTATTTCATTTGATTTCCTCCCGATTTTGCCTCATCATCCGCAATCTGCATTTTCACATAGTTTCCTTGAAAACGAGGTCAGAATTTTTCCTCAATTTGATAAAGTGAATAGAGAGACCTCCCGAACTAAAATCCATCGATGCAACATAATAGACCTAATGGTAAAGCGAGTAACGTCTTGATAGCATCCCCGAAAGACGATCCATCAATAATATTTTATGACCTGCTATTAGTCGACAATACAGAAGAAAAAATCTAATGAAAATTATGCAGAGAATTTCGTAATTAATGACCGAATTCTTGGCATCGCTGCGGTGGATGTGTATAAGAAAGTCGTCTTACGAAAACGTGGAGGAAAAAGTTGCAAATTATGCAAGAAACGTTCGGTTATTATTGCACCATCAATCCTCAACAACAGCCAATAAACATGCTAATGGGGTGAAATTAAAAGTTTGAGGGAAAGGAGCGACGGAAATTAACGACACATTATTTATTTTTGAGGTGACGGTTTAGCTAATACCAATATTGCAAAGAAAAAGTGTCTAAAATTTTAGTTGCCTTTTAAAAAAACTCTAGACTCTAAATTTAGTAAAATGTCGCCTTCGGTTTCCGAAATTAGCAATATGATGTTTTCTACTTTTAAAATTAGTTAAATTACGTCCTAGAGGTCGCTTCTAATATCTAAAATTAGCAAAATGTTGTTTCCTACTTCTAAAATTAACAAAATTACGTTTCAAAAATAAACTGTTGTCTCTAGCATTTAAAATTAGTAGAATGTCGTTTTCTTCTTTCAAAATTAGCAAAATTAGGTCTTAGAGATCGCTTCTGATATCTAAAAGTAGTAAAATGTTATCTTCTACTACTAAAATTAGCAAAGTTTCATTCTAAAAGTAGCCTCAAGCTTTAAAATTAGCAAAATGTCACTTTTAGCTTTTGAAAACTACACTTGACTGCAAAATTAACCGGACACTAAGTTTTTTTAAAAAATTTCAGTGACGAAAATTTGAATCAAAATAATTTTAATTGAAAATGTGCAATAATAAACATTTAAATTGAAATCAAGATAATTTTGATTAATAATGTTCAAAAATAAATATTTATTTACAAATTAAACAAAAATTTGATTTCAAATAACAAAACAAAGCAAAACAAAATTAAGAAAACTGCAAAAAAAATGGTTTCAGTAGCAAGTATTTCCTCCTCGTGCTTGAATTACAGCTCTCATTTGTCGAGGCATACTTGCAATCAAGTCTGCGATCTCATCTTGGGCTATTTAGCTCCCGCTCATTCAGCAACGCCTGTTCCAGCTCAACTGTTGTATGAAACTCACCCTAGTTCTGCCTAATCTTTTCCCCAGATTGTCTCATATGTGCTCAATGGGGTTTAGGTCAGAGCTAATGGGTGGCCACCTTAACACCTAAACATTAATATCATGAAGGTCTTGATGCGTAATCTGGGCTGTGTGAGGGCGCGCATTGTCGTGCATTAAGAGAAACTCTTCCTCTACAAATGGCGCAAAAGGAACTACATGCTCTTGTAAGCACTTCCTAATGGACCAGTCAGCGTTAATGCTACCTCTCCGCACCGTTACAAGAGCTGTATGAGCCTCCAAAGAAATCTCTCCTTATATCATTACACCTCCACCACCAAATGCTACTCTAGGCGCAAAGCAACACTGGGCATACCGT
The DNA here is from genome assembly GCA_029207805.1 of Tribolium confusum. Taxonomy (NCBI): domain Eukaryota; kingdom Metazoa; phylum Arthropoda; class Insecta; order Coleoptera; family Tenebrionidae; genus Tribolium; species Tribolium confusum. The sequence goes on along the minus strand of JALGAY010000007.1, from coordinate 912,174 downwards.
TCCCCCGGGCGTCTAAATACTCGTTGACGATGATCAGGTGAGTACCTAGTGAAACGCGACTCATCCGTAAAGAGAACGGAGCCCCATTCGTTCATATTCCAATCAACATGATTTCGCGCAAATTCCAGTTGCTGTCTGTGATGCTCTGCGTTTAACTTAGGGCCAGTAGCAGGTGAATGTGATGTCAAATTGTTTTCCTTCAACCTTCTTAAAACAGTATCAGGAGAAATCATAGTCCCATGAACATCCGCCAGTCTCCTGGCCAAAGCTGTAGCAGGAAGAGTCCGTTCTCGCAGCATTTGTAATCGAAGAAATCGGTCTTCTACTTCATTTATTACTCATTTTCTGCTTTGTCCAGGTCTTTTGAAATAGGAACCAGTTGCCCTGAACCTTTGTATCGCATCGGATACCGTGCTTTTAGGAAAGCCAAGCACATTTGCAATAAATCGTTTGCTGCGTCCATCATTGTGTAAAGCAACAGCCTGGGCAGCTTCTTCGGAACTCATTACAATATGAATCGCTTCTACAACAAATCTCTTTCTCAAAAAGCTAAATTAAACAAACCAAAACCAGCTATCGATACAAATTTGACAGACGTGTAAAACAAACAAAACCTTTCTGATTGGAAGCCGCCTAAGAAAATAGGTACAAAAAGTAATCTGCGTGATAGGGTTTAACCCAAACAACCGAAATATTTTAGTTGTTTTTTTGTGTGTAGCTTTATAAAATCAATGTAGAGAGCGTTTTCGCAAATTTACGGGACAAAAATCAAGTGTCCGGTTAATTTTGCGGTTGAGTGTAGTTAAATATTGTTTTCTACTTCTAAAATTAGCAAAATTACGTCCAAAAAGTAGCCTCTAACTTTTAAAATAAGTAAAATGTAGTCTTTGATTACCAAAAATCAGTAAAATGTTTTCTATTTGTAAAATTAGTAAAACCACGTTTTAAAAGTCGTTTTTAATTTGTAAAAAGAGTAAGATGGCGCTCTAAGTTTTTAAAAATTCATAGAATAATGTTTCTTACTTCTAAAAATAGTAAAATTACATTTCAAAAATAAATTGTTGTTTCTAGCTTTCAAAATTGAGTAAAATCATGTTTTCTACTTTTAAAATTAGGAAAATTACGTCTTAGAAGTAGCCTGTTGGTTTTAAAATTGGCAAAACGTTACTTATAGCTTTTAAAAATTAGCAAAATGTTGTTTCTTACTTCTAAAAGTAGCAAAATTACATTTTAAATATAAATTCTCGTCTCTAGCTATGAAATTTAGTATAATAGTGTCTTCAATTTTCGAAATTTAGTAAAAACATGTTTTCTACTTTTACAATTAGCAAAAGTATGTCTTATAAGTAGGTTTTGGCTCTTAAAGTTAGTAAGATGTTGCTTTTAGATACCGAAAATTAGTAAAATGTTGTTTCTTTTTTTGAAAATTAGTAAAATTACGTCTTAGAGATCGTCTCTAAAACTTATCTAAAATTAGTAAAATGTTATTTCCTACTTCTTAAATTAGCAAAATTACGTCTTAAAAGTAGCCCCAAGCTTCTAAAATTAGCAAAATTACTTTCTAGAAGTAGCCTCCAACTTTCAAAATTAGTAAAATATTGTATTTAATTTCTAAAATTAAATAATAGTTGTCTACGGCACCAAAAAACTTTAACAAACATTATTTTTGGATATTTATTCATTTCAAAAACGTAAAAAAGTTTATATCAATTCTCAGAAATTAGTAAAATATTGTTTTTGTTTTTCAAATTAGTAAAATGTCTACTCTGGCTTAAGAAGTATATAAAATGTTGCTTTCAACTTCTAAAATAAGAAAAACAATTTTATGTTTGCTATTATTAATTTAAAACTTAAAAAAAATGTAGTCTAAGGTTTTAAAAGTAGTAAAATTACATCTTTCTGTGTTTCAAAATTAGTAAAATATTATTTCTCTGACTTCAAAATTAATAAAATGTCGACTCTGACTTTTAAAATTAAATAAAATGTTGTTCTCAGGTTTTAAAATTCCAAAAGCTGTCTTTATAGTTATATCTCCTCGACTTATAAAATTAGTAAAATTGCAATTTCTATATTTTAAAATTAGTAAAATGATAGTTTCAGTTTCTAGAAAGCCATCTTTGTACTTATTAATTTAAAAAAAAAATAAAAAACATTGTTTCTGGCTTCAGGTTTTTTTATCTTTTTATAACAAGTGATGTAATATCACAGTTTACACAACTAGTGATGTAATAAGTGTCATTATACTCGTATAATGCTACAAATTGTCGTAAAATTAAACGAAATGAAATCTTAGGTTGGCAATGATTCTAGCTACAGTACTGCAAAGAAAAGTAACTAAATAAACATCTCATGGCTCAGAAGACAAACACAATTGCCGAATCTCCCTCAGAGACAAATATTTATATTCTCTTTGTGTCACCACATCAATATTTACAATTAGTATTAAATCACAAAGCGAATTTTAATCGTAATTAAATTATTCTCAAGTCGACCCTTTCTCAATCGTCATTGTTATCCCCTAAATTGTGCCAAACTTGTTTGCCTTCTGTCTAATTCTGTTAACCTAAGTTAATAGAAGCGACGACGATACTTTTCAACCGCCCTAATCTAATCACAACTCGACCTTGAGTAGATTCTTCTAAAACTGTCTTTTCAAATTAAATTTTAATCACTCAAAAAACCCACATCTCCATCAACCCCAATTTGCTTACCTGTAATCAACCATAATTCTCGAAGACAGTCCTCTCGACTTCGTGAAACATGAGCTGGAATATCGCCGTCGTTACCTCCTTCAAGAGCTTTGAAGAGGAGGGCGCCCACAAACGCGTATCCTGTCATAAGCACCAAGAGGCCGGTGCGGCCGCAGAAGATGGCGGTCGAGCAGCGGCGACCGCCACCCTCATCCATCTAGAAATAAACACAATTTAGCGAGAATTTTTCAAGAATTTCAAAATGGTAGTTTAGAACAGAGGTGCTTCGAGATGTTACAGCCACAGGTTTTCTTAATAATCATTTAAATTAACTTAACTCAACAATTACTAATTTAATAAGCTTAATTAATTTAATACTTAATTATGTATAGAATCACAACTGTTATAATAAAATAGATACTGTCAAGGTCACACTCATGAACTTAAAAAACTATAATTGTAATAAAATATTTTTGTTGTTGTCTCATAAATTTCATTTTAATTTTTACAAATTTACTTATAGTTTTCTGTGTCTTTTAACGCCATCTTTGTTTATTACTATTACTCTCGTCTTTAATAACAGGGCGTGGCTATTGACCAATCTCCTCCTCGCCTCAAAATCCTTGTAATTAATTGGCTACCAGTGCCCTTGACTCTATTCCGATTCGTCTTCATTCCTTTCACTCTCCAATCAAGTCCTTCCTGTCAAAAATCCTCTCTGCTATTATTTAAAACAGTTTCGCTCTTACAACAAGACAAATTCCCTACATTTCTCATCATCAATTTCGCAGTTAGCACAAAAATCCAGGACCGTACCGAAATTCAGAGAGGGTCAGTGCTCTATTGTTTTTCGGTTTTTCAATAGTTTTATAAGGCCATTACCGTTTTTTTTTTTTAAATAAATTACCCGAAATGAATTTTCATAAGCCCTATTTTGTAACGTGCGGGTTTAATTGCCTTAACGGATTTAGAGGGGTGGAAAAATTTGAAAGAGTGGTGGGAATATAAATTAGTGAAATTCACATCGAAACAGGACTTTTTTCCTATTCATTCATTACCAACTTGTACGTCTTAATCAAATTTAGTTAAATGGGAACTAAGTTGGGAGACGGCCTTTAGGGAGTTTGGGAATGCATTTCCATTAAAAGTTTTGCTTTGTTCAGATGTTGGACACTAAATACAGGAAAGGTATAAATTAAAATTTGTGATAATTAAAATATTTAACACAAATAAGTTTTAAGCCTCTTAAAAACGGAAACATTTAGATTAAAGCAAAAAACAGTCAGCTCTAGAAAAGAGATATTTTTTTCTTAAGTTGGCATTATATTGAATTTGACAGAGCTAGTTTTTGAGGTGAAATCAGAAATTGTCAGATTTCAGAAGTGGGATTAAGGCACTATAAAAAGCTCGATTGTGGCCGTTTTATTCAATTAAATTTGTATTTTTATAAATTTTATATCTGTTTCCGTTATCGTGAATCAACTTTCGTGAAATTCCAATGCAGAGAGTGTAGTGTTTGTTCATTAATGCCTCCATTTGGTAGAATTTGCGCATCGCAGGTGCCCTCTAGAGACTCACAGCGCCTCAATGCGCCCCTGTTATGCTATAAAAGACCAATACAAGCATTTCCAAGACCTGACATTGCAGTTTTTAACTTCTGAAATTGCCATAATAGTTTTAAAGCTGTTTCAAAGTTGCATCAATTCTTTTTACTTAGGTCTGGAGCATCGTTTTTCAATTACGAAAGAACAGAAAGTCGAGTTGTTAAATCAGGATGTCTACTAGTAGATAACTAAAAAATAGTTTCTGGGTTATTTGAAAAGTTCATATTTTAGACGAGATAAGCTTGTGGTGGTCTTGTAAGTAATTCCAGGAAAACCGCAACGAATTTATAGTTTGTTGGGAAAAGTTTGAGAGGTTGAGGCGATAGCCAAGAAAATGCTAAGACGGGAAGAAAACAAACAAAAATAAAATAGATAATAAATACTATAATGTTGTAGCGAAGCGATTTTTCATTTAGGAGTTCAGTCAGTTGTTTCTAAATTTAAGAAACTAATTAAAAAAAGTTATTGAAGGGTTTAGCTACGTTTATTACAAAACATATTTGCGTCATTATAAAAAAATTTATTTACTTAAAAAAAGCAGAAATTAAAGAAAAAAGTAACAAATAAAGGTCTAGAATTGTTTAAAAATAAGTCTTTTACTTAAAAAAGCAGAAAATAAATAAAGAAAAATTGAATAAACGTCATTTTAACCAAATTTTCTTTAAAAAGTTTCAAAGAAAAAAGAAGAAAAAGCAAAAATGAATAAACGTTTAGAATCATTTTAAAAAAATTGTTTTTAATTACTCAAAAAAAAACACAGAGTAAGAAAGAAAAAATAAATAAATGTCTAGAATCATTTCAAGAAAACTGTCTCCAGTAACTCAAAAAGAACCAGAGAGTAAGAAAAAAGAAATTAATAAACGTCTAGACGCATTTTACATTTTTTTTTATTTGTTTAACGAAGAGCAGAGAGTAGAAAAATAAATAAATAACCGTCTAGAATTGTTTAAGTACAGTTTTTTACTTAAAAAAAGCAGAGAATATAGAAAGAAGAAATGAATAAACGTCTAGAATTATTTCAAAAAAACTGTCTTCAGTCAGTTCAAAAGAACCAGAAAGTAAGAGTGAAGAAATTAATATTATAGATGATAAGGTAAATTATTTAAATAAATGTTTACTCGAACTTTTTGACAAACATGCCCCGTTAACTATTGTCGAAGGAATTTCTACAAAAAAACGTTAACCGTGGTTTACTGATAATCTGAAACTTCTGAAAAAGTTAAAAAAGAATGCATGGCGTCGTTATTGTTTATCTAGAGCTGACAATCATAAATCATACTATTGTCAAGTCAGAAATTACTACAATTTAGGTCTTAGGCAGGAAAAACGAGCTTATTATGAATTTAATTTTAGAAACAATTTTAGCAAGAATCCGAAACAGTTTTGGAAAAACTTAAAAATCTAATAATAATTGTAAAATCTCTTCTGAGTTTTCTGATCCCAACCAAATTAATAATTATTTTATAGAGTCTATTCCTAAAACGTCATCTTCACCAGTTTTTCGTAAGTACCTTGAGCGCTCAAATTTTCCATCTGACAACAAATTTCAATACTTATTCTTGATTCAAGAGATATAGGGCTCGCCAATTAAGTCGTAAAAGTAAAATAGTTGTAAAAACTATGTCAACAGTGATTAAATATCAATAAAAAACACAGCTGTACTTCTGTGATCAATTAGTAATGAAATGTTGACGTAGTTGTTCAGTTAGACAATGATTAATTATTTTACGCTTTGTTACATCAAAAACAAAGCTGGTCGACTGTATCAAAGCCACGGCTAGTTAGTTTAATGACTTGGTTTTTACGACTTTTTAATTGGCAAGTCCTATATCTTTTGAATTAAGAATACCTGTAGACGTAACGTCAATTAAAAAAATGATTTTAAAAATAGAACCATCAACAATCGGTTATGACGGTATATCAGGTCGCATGCTGCAGCTTTCTTTGCCTTTTGTAGCTGCACCATTAACTCACCTAATTAATACTAGTTTTGAGCAGGGATATGTTCCTGATAACTGGAAAACTTCTTGTGTCACACCAATACCAAAAAAATCTGTTCTTACTTGTCTCAATGTTCTAAGACCCATAAGTATTCAACCAGCTTCTATGTTAATTGCAGAGTCAATAATTTATAACCAACTGAACGATTACGTATGTTCTTTTAATGTCTTACCTTCAGTGCAATCTGGATTTCGCATTGGTACATCAACTGCCCTTTTATCGGTGACCAATGAAATTCTATCAAATATCGACAAAGGAAAAATAACATTTTTAACTCTGTTAGACTTAAGTAAAGCTTTTGATTCAATTGACATAAATTGTTTACTAAAAAAATTAGAGTATTATGGAATTTATAATGATAAATTCAAGTGGTTTAATAGTTATCTACACAATCGTAAGCAGACATGCCGAACAACTTTAGATATATCAGATATTAAAGAAGTTTTAACAGGAATTCTTCTAGGATCGGTGTTAGGCCCACTTCTTTTTTCTATTTTTATTTTAGATATTCAGTACGCAAATAAATTTTGCAAAATACATCTATTTGCAGATGACATTCAACTCTACCTAAGCTTTAACCCTCTAGAAATACGAAATATTGAAAATATAATTAACAGTGACCTTAATGAAATATATAATTGGACCCAATGTAATTCACTATATTTAAATGCAACTAAATGTAAGAACATACTTTTTGGAACAACGAATAAAGCAGAAAATTTAAAACACACCGTTCGGATTAATAATGTAGAGATTCCTTCTCAAAGTACAGTGAAAAATCTTGGTGTCACTATAGATTCACAACTTAATTTTACTAATCATGTTTCCCAGTTATCTAAACATTGTTATTTTAAATTTAAGCAACTTACACAGTTTAAAGAGATTTTAAATCAAAAGATTAAACTAATTTTAATTAACTCACTAGTTTTATCCAATCTGCATTACTGTGATATTGTTTATGGCCCGCGCCTAACTGAAAGTAATAAACAAAAACTTCAAAAAATTCAAAACTACTGTTTACGATTTGTGATTAGTATACCTCACTTTGCACATGTTACTCATCCCTACCTAAGATCTTTAGGATTGCTTAAATTGAATGAGCAACGCTTTGTTTATTATTTATGTTTTTGTTTCAAATTACTAAAGTTAAAAATTCCTGATTATTTGCATGTTAAATTAATCAAACGCTGTGAAACACACTTTAGAAATTTACGTTTATGTTGAAAAGCATTTTCACTTTCCAGCACACAAGACTACTTTATTTCAGACGTCTTTTTCATATATTGTACTATACATATATATTAAGTAACTGCTCTGATCTTCTAACAGTTGACACTTCTGTTTATTTTAAAAAAAAATGTAAAAAACTAATTTTGTCGCAAAAACTTTCAGCAATTGATCTTAGCAAATTTTAATCTGTTGTATTATTTTGTGTTATGTTTATTGTAGGTATATTTATTAGTATTTTATTATGTTTTAACTATTTCTCTAGGTTAAATTATAAAATCAGATTTGTGTCTGCCATTTAATCTTTTGTACATTTTTGTTTTAATGTGCAATAAACTTTATTATTATTAATAAACGTCTAGAACCATTTCAAAAATTTTTTTATTTATTTAAAGAAAAGCAAAGAGTAGAATAAAAATTAATAAACGTCTCAAATAGATTAACAAAAAAGTTTTTTACTTAGAAAAGCAGTGAATAAAGAAAAAATAAAAGAATAAATGTTATTTTAATCCAATTTTTTTTAGTGATTTAAAGAAAAGAATAGAAAAAGAAAAAATGAATAAACGTATGGAATCATTTAAACAAAACTGTCTTCAGTCACTCAAAAAGAACCAGAGAGTAAGAAAGAAGAAATGAATAAAAGTCTTAAAAAAGAGCAGAAACATCTAAAGTCATTTCAAAAACATTTATCATTTACTCAAAGAAAGTATAAACAAAATTTATTAAAGAATAGAGAGCAGAAATAAAAAACAATAAACGTAGTCTCTTCCAGAAGAGCAAAGAGTGAAAAAAATAAATAAATAAACGTTTAGAGTCATTTTAAGAAATCGTTTTTCAGTCATTCAAAGAAGAGTAAAAAGAAAAAAAAGAAGTAAATAAACGTCTAGGGTCATTTAAAAAAAACTTTGTTTATTTACTCAAAAAAATAAAGACTAGAAAATTAGTAGAAAATAGTCAATATTAAAAAAAAATTCAGTCACTTAAAGAAGAGTAGAGAGTAGAAAATAGAAAAATTAATAAACGTCCAAAGTTATTTCAAGAGAACTTTCTTCAGTCTTTCAGAGAAGAGCACAGAGTAGAAAAAGAAGAAATAAATAAAAGTCAAAAGTTAATTTAAAAAAACAATTTAGTTATTCAGAGAAAAATATAGAGTAGAAAAAGGTGAAATAAACAAACGTATAGAGTCATTTAGAAAACTTTCTTTATTCTTTCAGGGAAAAGCAGAGAGTAGAAAAAGAAGAAACAAACTCAATAAACGTCTAGAGTTATTAAAAAAAAAATTCAGTCAGGCAATGATAAGTAGAGAGTAGAAAAAATAAATAAACATTTAGATTCTTTCAAGATTTTTTTTTATTTAATTAAAGAGCAAAAAGTAACAAAAAAAATGTATAAATGTCTAGATGCGTTTCAATACAATTTCTTGGTCTATTTAAAGAAAAGCAGAGAGTAGAAAAAGAAGAACAGAATAAACATCTACAAGAACGAATAAAGATCTTTATAGAATTTAGAGAAAAAAAAAACAAATTAAAGAATGTAAAAAAATAGATTTTAATTACATACGATAAATATAAAAAAATAAAGTAAAAAAAACTAGAAAAACGACAGTAAACGACAAATAAAAATGAACACAATTTGATCAAAGAGAAAAGTTAAAAAGTGCCCAACAAGACCTAGAAAAACCATAAAAATTAGAAAAGTGCCTAAATAATGTAGTGTTTAGAATAAAGAAAAAACAGCAACGTGAAAAGATGGTTTATGGTAGTCGTTTAGCCCTCTACTATGACAGAAACTCGTTGGAATAATAAAACTAGTAGACTAGTAAGTCTAATTGCGTAAATAAAAAAATTGAAAAAAGTAATTGAAAAATTCAGCTAAAGAAGAGAACTCTGAACGTTATTTTCTATAAAAAGTTTGTTAATACAGTATTTACACCGTTCGAAAATGTGTTTGTGAAACTACAAACGTAACAATATATAGAAAAAAAAATTGTAGCTGAAGAAAGACGAATTTCTGGCGTAATTTCTAAAAAAATTGATTTTTGTGTGAAAATATATTTCATTTGACCTAAAGCCATATATTCTCTCTAAAACGTCAAAAGACTAAATTTCCCAATCATAAAAAAACCGAGATTACGTATATCGTAGCTTATTTGACATGTGGTGTGCAATATGTGTCTGAATTAATCTACGTTTTGATTATTTTCTCCCACGTTTCTTCTCGTGAAAATCAAGAAAAATTGCCACTTTTCCTCTAAACTATATTTGTGCGAAATCATCAAACTCCTGAGTGCTTCCATAATTCAAAAACCCGGCCATTCAGACTTTTTTTACTCACTTTCAGCAAATTTCCCGAAGATTTTTTTATCCACTGCACAGAAACATCACTCGATCGGCGTCGCGCCGCTACTACCCACCACGTCGATGCACTTCCAACGCCGCACGTGAAACAACTGACGCTCGGTAGATCAGCGTCGTAATGCGCCGGCGAGACACATTTCTCGACTCTCCCCTATTGTTTGATTTTGACAAAGTTGGCGGAATTTGGGACAGGTGGGGCAAGTTAGTGTGGTTGCTATGACGACCAGTTTGTTGTGATGTGAGGCGTCGTTTGACGTTATGTCGGCCAAACAATTAAAAGCTGAGGATAATAACGAGATTTTACGACTTGACGGCGATAAAGTATTTTTCTAAAAACTAATTTCTGTGTTTTAAGTATTATTTTTTTTTAGATTTGTTTAGAAGTGAGGCCTTTAAGTAAGTTAAGTACGGCAAGTTCAAAGTGTTCGTTATTGACCAAGTTCTACAAACGACCTGTATCAGCAGTGCCTCTGTTAGCTCTTAAAGTAATTTTTTTTAAAAAAGAATTTCAGCAGGAATTTAGTTTTTGTTGTTTAAGGACGATGTAGAGTCAGATTTCAAAAGTAAACGCCCTTTTTCAGCAGATTATCTTCCAAACGGTTACGTTAGAGGACTAAATTCGAGAATCTCAACAAGGGAACAAAGTATTGACAGTTTAGAGAGTATTCCAGGTAATAAACAAAATAATAGCATCTTAAAATCTCATTCTATCACAAAAAAAAAATATATTAAGACACATTTTTTACAAGAAATGTACTTTAAAGCTATGATTCAAGCTAAGAAAGACGTTACTAAAATTCTATAATTATTATAAATTTCTTTTTTTTCTTAATTTTTAGATGAAACTCTATCATCTTCCGACCTCTTCAAAAATCTTCTCTCTGAACCAATCAAATCTTGGCGAAATTACTCAACTCCTAGTTGTAGTAAAACTGATAAAATCCAAGAAGTTGTAACATTTCAAGACGTTCTTCTAACACCTGGAGTTCAATCAAAACCGCCTTTACCCAAGAAAATAGATTCGGCAAAAATTTCGTCAAAAGAAGATCCAGGAGTGAACGCAATTCATGATTACTTGACACTGAAGTACGAGTCAAAAAACAGAAAAGAAGAAGAGAAAGCTCCAAGTGATGATTTTGCAATTAATTTGATTAGTTTGGAAGAAATTGAAGATGGCAAAAATGAAGATCTGGATGTTCAAAAGTTACATATTCAAAACTGGATTGAAGATAAGACTGATAAAAGCGAAATTCCGAATTTGTCTGAAATTGATATTGATGAGCTTTTTAAAGATGAGAATGATAAGAAATTTGATCATTTCTTTCGGACTATTGAAGATAAAAGTCCGAAGAAGAAGCCGAAATCTTCACCAAAACCAAAAGTTAAATTTACACCAACTCCGATTAAATCTGATCCTGATTATGTTGAAAATTCAAAAGAAGATGTAGAGTCTTGGATTTCTAAAAAACCGATAAGTGAAGAAAGAAAATCAATCTTCACTGATTTTTTAAATAATATAGATGAATTAGAAAAATCTGTTTCGTTAAGTGCTGTTGATATTTCTCAAGATCTTCCACAGCATGATTTTGATATTGTTTCACAAAGTCCAACTTATGAAGATATTTCTTCTATTTTAAAAGTTCTAGAAGCAGAAGATAAGAAATCACGTAATTTTGTTTTTTTGTAAAGCGTTTTAGTGTCTTTTTGTTTTAGAATTGAAAATGGAAAGTATGAAACAAGCAGTTTCAGAAATTTCTTCCCAAAGTGATAATAAAATTTCTTCCAAAATTCTTCAAACTGAAGAAAGAGTTGTTGCTTCCAAGCCAGAAATAAAAATAACTAACACAGTCCCAAGCAATTCAAATATCTATTCTTCTTCCAATTACAAGTAATCAAGATTGAGTTATCTTTATTTTTTTAATTTTTGTTGATTTCAGTGATCTTCTTTCTTTTCTTGACGAAGTTGATAAAAGTTGTTCAAAGCCACTAAATGGTGATAAAAAATTGTTTAAGAAGAGTATTACAACAAAATTAAAACTTGATACAATTCCAAAAATTGAAGATTTGATAACTTATTCTAGTGAAGAATTAGCAAATCACGTGATTGATCTTAGTTTAAAATTGAAAGAAAAATCTTCTTCTATTACTCTCCTTCAAAATGAGTTATCTTCTCTAAGAGAAGAAATTGTAACTACAACAAAGAAAACAGATCAAACAATTAAACAAAAATTAAAGATACAAAAAGAAGAATATGAAAGCACAATAAAACGTCATCAGAAATTTATAGACCAGTTAATTAATGATAAGAAATCTTTAAATCAGAAATGTGAGAATTTAGTTTCTGAAATGAAGATTCTCGAAGATCGTTATCAATCTAATATGAAAGCTGTAGAACACAAACATAATGTTGAATTACAGAAAGTAAAAGAAATGGCAGCTGCTGGTGAGAAATTACGTCGAGATCGTTGGATAGATTCAAAAACACAAAAAATTAAAGAACTAACTGTCAAAAGTATAGAACCAGAACTACAAAGTATGGAAAAACGACAACAACAAGAACTTTCTGATCTTCGTTCTCTTCACAAACGAGAAATTGAAGATCTTGAATTAAAAGCAGCGCGAAAAATGCAAGAACAATGTGAAGCACTCCGAGTTCAACTTGTTGAAGAAAGAGAAAAAGCTTTAGCACATGAACGTGAAATAATGCGACAAAGATACGATAAACTTGTAGAATCAGAAGAAAAAGGTTACCAAGAACAAAGAAGAAGATTACTTGCTGATCATGCAGCAAGAATTGCTGAATGTGAACAACGTGAAGCTTCTGCAATCAGTGAGAAAGAGAAAGCAATAAAACAAGCACAAGAAGATTTTGAAGAAAGACTTCAGATTGTTATCAGAAGACACGCAAATGAAATTAAGTTAATTAAAGAAACAGCAAGCTTAGAAATGGAAACGTGGCAAAACAACTATAAGAAACAACAAACTGTAGAACTTTCTGAAAAAGAAGCAAAGATACGAGAACAATGCCGAAAAGAACGAGACAGAGAAATTGAAGCAGTAATAGAACGGCTTGAAAACGAAGCAAGTGAAACGAAAAACCAAATTGAACAGTCAGCAGAAAACAGAATAAAACGCTTGAAAGAAAAGTACGAAAAAGAAATTCAAGATCTTGAAGAGAGTGAACGTGAATGTAAAGAAAAGTATCTTGCAGTAAAAAAGAAACTAGTTGAAAATGAAGATTTGGTAATAAATCTGAGAGCAACAATTGATCACTTACAAAATCAGTTAGAAGTGTCGAGAAATCAAGCTGAGAAATTGCAACAAGAAAGAGAAGAAATTAAAGAAGTGATTAAACAAGAAGTAAGACAAGAAATAGAAGATTTAGAAAAAGAATTGAAGAATGTTAAAGATTCACGAGATAACGAGATTCAACAACTTTATTCGAGAGTGAAGGTCTCGATTGCGAGAAAAGATGAGATTTTAGAAGAGGTCACAAGGGATCAGAAAGCACTGCAGGAAAAGTGTGCCTATTTGGAGAGTATGCTAGAACAACAGAGGAAAGAATATTTGATAAAATAAATATTGTATTTTCTATTTTTTATTTTAAAAATAAATTTTACTCTACTAATTTTTTTTCTAGAGTCTTATATAAACAAGTGTAAGACAGCAAATATTTCGGGCGAATATTCTTCGTGGTAGAAGACTGTTTTAAAAGAAAATGTCCCTTTATTATAATAACAAAATATAGTTACTACATAATACAAATATTCCATTTTAATTATGACGCCTGTTTTAGATGCCTGATTAAAATTTAGCGCGAAGTTTAATTAACGTAATGAGAAATGTGAGTCTATTACCTAATTATTTCGTTATTAATTACGTAATTAATTCTAATTATTCCAGTTGTGTTAGAAATATCAGTAAATCCGTTTTTTTTTATTTAAAATTTCGAGAGAAAACTGTAGTAAAATTCCCATCCAATCAGATATAATTCGCGATTTCATGTTATAAATTTAGAGTTTCGCCTCGAAATTGCAAAATATTAAATTGTTCAATTACGCAGAAAATCTCAATTTAAAATTTTGCCAACAATAACTACATTTAAAAAAAAATCAGTGTTTAAAGAAAGTAAAATTTAATTTTAGAAAAAGCTTTAATGAATATTGAAAAAAACACTCGATAAATCCAGACTATAGAATTGCACGCAAATAGTTAATTTATATAAGTGGATAAAAATTTAATTTATTTAATTGTTATAAAATATTGGGAAAATAACGATTGTTGATGAGTTTCAAGCAATAAATTGTTATTTGTTTGTTTGTTAAATAAACTGTGGTTTAAATTTATAACCAAAACGAAAATTTAATTTGATTTAGACAAAATATTTTGAGGCAAACTGCAAAAAAAAACATTTCAAAAATTAATAAAACTAGCACCCCAGCTTATTACAGTAATATATGTAATATAAATACACAAAAAACTTAATAACTCACTTGTACAGTCTTAAATAATCGCTCAATATACGATAACTACTTGCTCAATTTTGCTAAATCTAACTGCACGGTCAAGTCTCAATGAACGCAAAACAACTTTTAAAAATTCTCAAATTTTCTAATTAAGTTAAACTACTAAAACTCTAATCCTTCGTTTAATAAATTATGAAAAACTGCGTTAAATAGATTATTTCCGCTATCACAAAGCTGCACGCAATTGATAACAAAAAAAATCCGTGATAATAAGCTCGTTTAAAAACAGATTTAAAAATTTGTATTAAGCATATTTCAACAAGATTAACTCGCATAATAGAGACAAACAATTGGGTTAAATAAAAGATAAATTTATTATAGCCCTTGTGAAAACTGTCAAATTAGAAAAATTAAAAAATATCTCTGTAATAAAAGAACAAATCGATAAGAAATGAGGTTGGTTGAAAAAAGACAGAATATAGCTAATAACGTTAATAAAAATTTCAGAGAATCGTAAATCTTCTTTAGCGTTTCAAGCATTATTTTAAAATTTACGATGACATTAACATGACGATTGTTTAGTACATTAACTCAGATTTATTAAATCGAAACTTTGAGAGCGAGTGTAAAACCGTAAATAAATAGAAAAACAATCTATGTATTTTCAATTTTAACAACAAAAAACAAACTTTTTATTTAGTTCTACCTAAGTGAAATATCGATCCCACTTCTGATTTTGAAAATTGTCGAATAATCGTGTATCTGCTACGAAAAAAACTCTCAAAGTTATAATGTTACAATAACACAACAAAGGACACTTTGTGTTTTAAATAAGACAGATTCCAGAAAAGTAATATTTATTTTTAAAATAAAAAATAGATACTATAGTATTTATTTTATTAAGTATTCTTTTCTCTGTTGTTCTAGCATACTCTCCAAATAGGCACACTTTTCCTGCAGTGCTTTCTGATCCCTTGTGACCTTTTTTTTTTCTCGCAATCGAGACCTTCACTCTCGAATAAAGTTGTTGAATCTCGTTATCTCGCGAATCTTTAACTTTCTTCAATTCTTTTTCTAAATCTTCTATTTTGTCTTACTTCTTGTTTAATCACTTCTTTAATTTCTTCTCTTTCTTGTTGCAATTTCTCAGCTTGATTTTTCGACACTTCTAACTGATTTTGTAAGTGATCAATTGTTGCTCTCAGATTTATTACCAAATCTTCATTTTCAACTAGTTTCTTTTTTACTGCAAGATACTTTTCTTTACATTCACGTTCACTCTCTTCAAGATCTTGAATTTCTTTTTCGTACTTTTCTTTCAAGCGTTTTATTCTGTTTTCTGCTGACTGTTCAATTTGGTTTTTCGTTTCACTTGCTTCGTTTTCAAGCCGTTCTATTACTGCTTCAATTTCTCTGTCTCGTTCTTTTCGGCATTGTTCTCGTATCTTTGCTTCTTTTTCAGAAAGTTCTACAGTTTGTTGTTTCTTATAGTTGTTTTGCCACGTTTCCATTTCTAAACTTGCTGTTTCTTTAATTAACTTAATTTCATTTGCGTGTCTTCTAATAATAATCTGAAGTCTTTCTTCAAAATCTTCTTGTGCTTGCTTTATTGCTTTCTCTTTCTCACTGATTGCAGAAGCTTCACGTTGTTCACATTCAGCAATTCTTGCTGCATGATCAGCAAGTAATCTTCTTCTTTGTTCTTGGTAACCTTTTTCTTCTGATTCTACAAGTTTATCGTATCTTTGTCGCATTATTTCACGTTCATGTGCTAAAGCTTTTTCTCTTTCTTCAACAAGTTGAACTCGGAGTGCTTCACATTGTTCTTGCATTTTTCGCGCTGCTTTTAATTCAAGATCTTCAATTTCTCGTTTGTGAAGAGAACGAAGATCAGAAAGTTCTTGTTGTTGACGTTTTTCCATACTTTGTAGTTCTGGTTCTATACTTTTGACAGTTAGTTCTTTAATTTTTTGCGTTTTTGAATTTATCCAACGATCTCGACGTAATTTCTCACCAGCAGCTGCCATTTCTTTTACTTTCTGTAATTCAACATTATGTTTGTGTTCTACAGCTTTCATATTAGATTGATAACGATCTTCGAGAGTCTTCATTTCAGAAACTAAATTCTCACATTTCTGAATTAAAGATTTCTTATCATTAATTAACTGATCTATAAATTTCTGATGACGTTTTATTGTGCTTTCATATTCTTCTTTTTGTATCTTTAATTTTTGTTTAATTGTTTGATCTGTTTTCTTTGTTGTAGTTACAATTTCATCTCTTAGAGAAGATAACTCATTCTGAAGAAGAGTAATAGAAAAAGATTTTTCTTTCAATTTTAAACTAAGATCAATCACGTGATTTGCTAATTCTTCACTAGAATAAGTTATTAAATCTTCAATTTTTGGAATTGTATCAAGTTTTAATTTTGTTGTAATACTCTTCTTAAACAATTTTTTATCACCATTTAGTGGCTTTGAACAACTTTTATCAACTTCGTCAAGAAAAGAAAGAAGATCACTGAAATCAACAAAAATTAAAAAAATAAAGATAACTCAATCTTGATTACTTGTAATTGGAAGAAGAATAGATATTTGAATTGCTTGGGACTGTGTTAGTTATTTTTATTTCTGGCTTGGAAGCAACAACTCTTTCTTCAGTTTGAAGAATTTTGGAAGAAATTTTATTATCACTTTGGGAAGAAATTTCTGAAACTGCTTGTTTCATACTTTCCATTTTCAATTCTAAAACAAAAAGACACTAAAACGCTTTACAAAAATACAAAATTACGTGATTTCTTATCTTCTGCTTCTAGAACTTTTAAAATAGAAGAAATATCTTCATAAGTTGGACTTTGTGAAACAATATCAAAATCATGCTGTGGAAGGTCTTGAGAAATATCAACAGCACTTAACGAAACAGACTTTTCTAACTCATCTATATTATTTAAAAAATCAGTGAAGATTGATTTTCTTTCTTCACTTATCGGTTTTTTAGAAATCCAAGACTCTACATCTTCTTTTGAATTTTCAACATAATCCGGATCAGATTTAATCGGAGTTGGTGTAAATTTAACTTTTGGTTTTGGTGACGATTTCGGCTTCTTCTTCGGACTTTTATCTTCAATAGTCCGAAAGAAATGATCAAATTTCTTATCACTCTCATCTTTAAAGAGCTCATCAATATTAATTTCAGACAAATTCGGAATTTCGCTTTTATCAGACTTATCTTCAATCCAGTTTTGAATATGTAACTTTTGAACATCCAGATCTTCATTTTTGCCATCTTCAATTTCTTCCAAACTAATCAAATTAATTACAGAATCATCACTTGGAGCTTTCTCTTCTTCTTTTCTGTTTTTTGACTCGTATTTGAGTGTCAAGTAATCATGAATTGCGTTCACTCCTGGATCTTCTTTTGACGAAATTTTTGCCGAATCTAATTTCTTGGGTAAAGGCGGTTTTGATTCCGGGTGTCAGAAGAACGTCTTAAGGTGTTACAACTTCTTTGTTTTCTTCAGTTTTACTGCAACTCGGAGCTGAGAAGTTTCGCCAAAATTTAATTGGTTCAAAAAAAGATTAGATAAATTTCTGATATCTTTTAATTGTACATTTATATTTTTCTTTTCGTAGTTGCTTATTTGTTCTTATTTAAATAATATATTAATCCCACTTCTGATTTTGTACCCCAACAATAAAATCATAAATAAAGGACAAGATTAATCAATAAAATCGTGTCTTTACTACGTAAAAATATGTCAGAGTTATAATGTTACAATGACACAATAAAAACACTCTAAACAGCGGATTAATACGCTAACCAAGTAAAAAATATATTAAATAAATCAAATTAATTTATTTAAGACAAATTAGAGCAACATTTTTAGTTTAAAAAAAGATTTTTTAGTCCATTATATAAACTAATTTAGTCACTACAAATTTGTTGTCTTTGGAGATACTTTTCAATGTTATTTTGTGTGTTTTAACAAGGACTTCCAACAGATAAACAAATTAGAAAAACCGTTTATTTATGCAGACTTTTAATAAGTAATCACAAAATTTCAATTAGGATTTCTTCTGATCCATATACTGATTCAGTGGAAACAACTTCGCCCACTCTTCATATCTCTTCTCGTTCAGTTTTTCCCCGATAACTAACTTATTCCCAATTTCTAAGTATTTCTTCGTTTTGGAGTTGTACGGCTCCCATTTTGCATTATCTAGCTTATCACTTGTGTCAGAAGTGGGATTTCTAGAAAAGACAGTCACTAGAAATTCAAGAAAAATTTCAACTTACCCAGTCTTGGCAAAATTCGTCCAAAGCAACGTCATTTTATTAACAGTTTGACTCTCTGGATCTGTATCTTTAAAAATTGGAAACAGCTTCTGGATGTAGAAGAGGTAAATTAAATCGTCATTATGTACAACACCAAATGGAATAGTTCCGTTGCTTGATGGTAGATAAAAATGACTGTAGCGACCTTTGTAGTTAAATTTGTAGTAAAAAACAGAAGCGTTGTTTTTTTCTGATAGCAATTCTGCTGCTCTATTGACACTAAAACCAGTCAAAGCATCTGCATACAGTTGTGTCAATCCAGGTAATGAAGAATTGTCAAGTTTGTCACTGAGATAGAACTTTCTAAGACTGTCACTGACAGTTTTGGATTTATCAGTGTCACGTTCGTAGAGAAAAGCAATTGGTGCAATCTTCTGCCACTCGTCATTCAGCTGTTTTTTCAGAGTTTCATTAGACAAAACATCTGTAAAATCTAGATAAGAAAAAAAAACAAAATTTTTGATAAACCTACTAAAAGCACGTGCGGCAAACTCATCAGTTGTCACACCCAAAAGAACAGGAACTTTAGCAAAATCGTCTTTTTGAATTAACTCAATTGGATGTCCAGTCAAAAATTTTTCCTGACCGAAATCTCCTTCAATTACAGGACTCCAAATAATGACAGGATCATCACCAAATTCTAGTAACTGTCTCTGACTTTCTCCTATCTGACTTGCAGTTTTCGTCTTTAGACACTTTATTATGTTAGCAGAACTGTCGTCATTGCAATCAAGCAGTTTTGCTTGCTTTTTAGCCAAAGTTAGTTGGTTGTGTGGTATTGGGATTTGACCAAGTGCTGATCCACTCATAATCACAGCTTTATGGAAGAGACCCCGAGACATGGGTGAGACTAGATGAAGTGTCACACTAATACCACCAGCACTGTATCCAACTAAAGTAACAGAATCTGCATCACCTCCAAAAGCAGCAATATTATCCTTGACCCATTTCAAGGCAAGAACTTGGTCTTTAAGTCCGTTGTTTCCAGGAGATTCCTTATCACCGGTACTAAGAAAGCCGAGAGAACCTAACCTGTAGTTAAAAGTCACCAAGACAATATCTTGGTCGAGGAGGTATTGAGGACCTAGCCAGTTGCTTGCTGCTCCAGTGCTGTAGAAGCCTCCTGAGTGGATGTAGACAATTACGGGACGTTTAGGCTGGTCGCTTCCTTTTGGCAGCTGGAAATAACAAAATAGAAGCTTTTGAGAGGAGGAAATTGGGGTTTTACTTTTGTGGTGTAGACGTTGAGGAAAAGACAGTCTTCTGCAGTGGGTTCGTCAGTCGGTTGGGGACATAGAGGGCCGTCTTGGGTTGCGTTTAGAATGTTTTCCCATTTTTCAACTGGTACAGGGGGCTGGAAAAATAATCAAAAGTAGAGAAGATTGATTTAACAACATAAAACCAAAATTTTGAAAAAAATTGTTCTAGAAAGACAAAAAAGAAAAACGATTCTAAAAAGCAAGAAAAAATCTAAAATAATTAAAAAAAGAAGAATTTGAAAAGCAACAAATAAGAAAAAAAGAATAGCTAAAGAAGGTTCTAGAAAGACAAAAAAAGATTTTAAAAATGCAAGAAAAAATCAAAAACAATTAAAAGAAAAATAAGTATTTGATAAGCAACGATTAGAGAAAAAAGAAAAGCTAATAAAAATTCTAGAAAGACACAAAGTAATTCTAAAAAAGCTTGAAAAACAGCGATTGGAATAAAAAGAAAAACAAAAAAAGAAAAGAAAGAGTATAAAAGAACTAGAAATTAAAGAGAAACCTTTAAAAAGGTTTAGAAACCGACTATACCATATGGATCGCCTACACCCTTTTAAATTACCTTAAATCTCAGCTCATCAATTGGTGGTTTAGCATATCTGATCCCCCTAAACGAAAAAATCTGTTTTCCGCCCTTTGAAGCCAAAATAGCTCCCTGTACTTGTCCCAATGGTGTTGTAATAATAGGTTTTTCTGTGTTTTTAGTTGCTTTAGGTTCATGATTAGGGTAAGTAAAAGCCGCCCCAAACACCGCTAAAATAACAAACTCGCGTAACATTTTTTTTTAATTCACCGATCTTACATGACACAAGTTAATCGCGAAACTAAAATTTTCTCCACTTAGCTTGCTTTTATAGATTGAAAGGGGAGTTTTAATTGGATAATTTGTAGTAAGAGAAGCGAAATAAAAGTGAGTTTTTATTGGTTGAAGTTGAGGGTGAAATGGTCAAGGACGAAAATGGAGGTTTTAAAAAAGACGGTAAATTGTTACTGACCTATAAAATAAAATAAATTTGAAGAATTTTATTGTTAGGGTGAAGGAAAATTCCCAATTGAATACAACTCGACAAATTAGAAAATTGGCTATTCAAGCCGACATCACAATTTAAATAAATTATATTGATAAAAGTTTCCTATGCATTTAGATTCTGGAACATCCTTTCAGGGATTGTGACTTCAATTATACTGCTATTCTTTTTATATTTAGGGAGTTAATTAGATTAAACACAGTGCCGTACCTAGAATTATTGTAACACATTATCACACAAAAACATAAATTTGAAATACTTTTTTATTGCTACAGACAAAGAATTTAAGAATATAAGATTTTTTGAAATTTTCTAGCATTCCAAAGAACTTAAAAGTTTTTTAAAATGTTATATTTTAACAACGAACTTAAAGATCAAGTTCTTGCCCTAAAATGGGTCAAGGATAACATTGCTGCTTTTGGAGGTGATCCAGATTCTGTTACTTTAGCTGGATACAGTGCTGGTGGTATCAGTGTGACACTTCATCTAGTCTCACCTATTTTCTAAATTTTTTTTTATTTTTAGAATCATCTTTTGTTAGCTTTCCTTGTTTTTCTAATTGTTTCTTTTTAATTTTTTTTTTTTAATTGTTTTAGATTGTTTTTTGCATTCTTAGAATTATTTTTTGTCTTTCTAGAACTTTTTTCTTTTTTTTCTTTATAATTGTTGTTTATTAAATTCTTCTTTTTCTATTAATTGTTTAGAATTGTTTCTTGCTTTTTTAATAATGTTTTTCGTATTTCTAGCACAGTCTTCTCTACTTTTTGTTATTTTTCCAGCTCCCTGTACCAGTTGAAAAACGGGAAAACATTCTAAACGCAACCCAAGACGGCCCTCTATGTCCCCAACCGACTGACGAACCCACTTTAGAAGACTGTCTTTTCCTCAACGTCTACACCACAAAAGTAAAACCTTAATCTCCTCTTCCCAAATACCTCCATTTTGTTATTTCCAACTGCCAAAAGGAAGCGACCAGCCGAAACGTCCCGTAATTGTCTCCATCCACTCAGGAGGCTTCTACAGCATGGGAGCAGCAAGCAACTGGCTAGGTCCTCAGTACCTCCTCGACCAAGACATTGTCTTGGTGACTTTTAACTACCGGTTAGGTTCTCTTGGCTTTCTCAGTACCGGTGATAAGGAATCTCCTAGAAACAACGGACTTAAAGACCAAGTTCTTGCCTTGAAATGGGTCAAGGATAACATTGCTGCTTTTGGAGGTGATCCAGATTCTGTTACTTTAGCTGAACATAGTGCTGGTGGTATCAGTGTGACACTTCATCTAGTCTCACCCATGTCTCGGGGTCTCTTCCATAAAGCTGTGATTATGAGTGGATCAGCACTTGGTCAAATCCCAATACCACACAACCAACTCACTCTAGCTAAGAAGCAAGCAAAACTGCTTGATTGCAATGACGACAGTTCTGCTAACATAATAAAGTGTCTTAAGACAAAGACTGCAAGTCAGATAGGAAAAAGTCAGAGACAGTTACTAGAATTTGATGATGATCCTGTCATTACTTGGAGTCCTGTAATTGAAGGAGATTTCGGTCAGGAAAAATTTTTGACTGGACATCCAATTGAGTTAATTCAAAAAGACGATTTTGCTAAAGTTCCTGTTCTTTTGGGTGTGACAACTGATGAGTTTGCCGCACGTGCTTTTAGTAGGTTTATCAAAAATTTTGCTTTTGGTCTTATCTTGGTTTTCCAGATGTTCTATCAAATGAAACTCTGAAAAAACAGCTGAATGACGAGTGGCAGAAGATTGCACCAATTGCTTTTCTCTACGAACGTGACACTGATAAATCCAAAACTGTCAGTGACAGTCTTAGAAAGTTCTATCTCAGTGACAAACTTGACAATACGTCATTACCTGGATTGACACAACTGTATGCAGATGCTTTGACTGGCTTTAGTGTCAATAGAGCAGCGGAGCTGCTATCAGAAAAAAACAACGCTTCTGTCTTTTACTACAAATTTAACTAGAAATGTTATATTTTATAGAAAAAAACGGAGATGTAATTTTACAACTTTTAGAAACCAGATTCAACATTTTACTATTTTTTGCAACCAGAGGCAATATTTTACTAATTCTGAAATAATTTCAGAAGCTGGTAGCAACATTTTACTTATTTTGAAAGTCTGACTCGAAGCTGAAGACGATATATATATTTTTTAAATAATTAAAACCAATTACCTAATTTTAAAAACACTCTATTACTAAGTCTCAGCTACGTCACTGCTTGAACTTCTCTAAAACTAAAAAGCGCTCCTTCCTAGACAGTTCATTAGAAACATCAGACTGAAAATGAAATTTGCCAAAGTTTTCACATCAAACGCATTTAAATTGTGATTTATTAACGTCTTGAGATGAAGTTTGTTCAAAATGGAGGACCTCTTTTTCTAAAAATCGATGTAGTTTTGTTTAAAATTACACAAATTGCAGCTGAGAGATAAAGCAAAATACTGGACGAATTGATTTAGTTGAATGAAAATTCATTAATCATTACGGTTGGTTCGGTTTTAATCACTCGATATTGATACTGGCAGTATTTTACAATTTAAATTGTCTCAAAAAAATGAGTGTTCGGTGCTCTGTAATTTTTTGCAATACGATTTTAGATATTTTAGGTTGAATGCGGAATTTATTACAACATTTGGCTGTTTTGTCTCTAATAATTGTACTAGTTTGTTAAAAAAAAGTCGCAGCATGTCGTGATATTTAATTTTTATTGCAACGTATGTTAACTTAATTTTGATAATAAAAACAAAGACGATAATGTTTAGAAAACTCTAGAAATTCTATAAAATTCCTAAGAAACCCTTAAAAGTCTTACAGAATTCTAAGACACTTTTATCTACAGCATTAAACAAGTATTTCAATTTCTTGTTATAATGTATTCAACTGAGTAGCAGGAGGAATCAAGTGATTTTTTTAGATTTTACTAATTTTTTTCTTACATGTGATTATTAATTTAAAGCTATTCTTTTGCATTGATTTATCAAAAATAAAAAATGTTTTTTACGTAAAATAAAATAGCCTGTAAAGTAGATAAAGTCCGTAGCATTCCTGTATTGTTAGTTGCATACCAATTTCAACAATTAACCAATCAAAGACGAGTATTTCATAACTGCAAGTAGAAAAAACAGGCCATAATCACTTCTATTTTTTTCTATATGTAAAAAATATAGTGCGTTCAAATAAAACTTCAAAAAAAGGTAATTGAGTCGTTTTTATTTCTTAAATCTAAAGTGGGATTAAATAAAAATCATCACTTTAATAAAAATACGTTATTTAAATAATCATCAAGCTTCCAAAAATTTCAAAAAAAACCTTCAAACTTTCTTAACAATTTGTACAACATCCTCATCACAAAGCACATGCTCTAATCCGACTTTTTGTGGCTGATGTTTCACTGAAGAACCCCAAACCAAAGCACTGAAAGAAAAATTAATAACAAAAAAAAACACAAATTAAAATAAACTTACTATTTAAACTCTTTCGCAATACTTCTATGCAATTTATTACAAAAATCCTCAATTGTTGTGTGATCTGAGTGTAAAACAACCGGAGAATTGTAATCAGGAAGCTGACCTTTTGGTTTTGTGTAACTAAAAATTAAGAAAAATAACACAAAAAAAATAATTAAGCGAAATCAATACATTCTAACTAATTTAAGGTATTCCCACATTTTTTCAAGCAAATCATCGAAATTCCATCTGTGGTGAGCTGAAATAGGGACGCAATGAGGGATTTTGTAAATGACGTCAAGTTCCTCGATACTTATTTGATCTAAAAAAAATTTTTTTTTGTTTTACCACCAATCGTTCTCAAGATTAAAATTTTAAGACAATGCTTTACAACAATTATAAAAACCTGTTGTTACAGTTGCAGTGTTTTAAAAAATTGATGAAAGATAAAACAACACTTCCGTTATCAAAAACACTGATAACTAAGTTTTTTAAATTTTGTATTTCTAGGAAGCCATGGAGCAGATTTTGATCATGCGCTTGCGCAGTCTCAACTAAATGAATATCCTAACCTCAAATTGGCGTTCTGTCAACTGTCATTTTTGACAGATTTTTAAATTCAAAAGCCCCCTTATGACTTGAAACGTACCTATTTTGTTAAGTATATAAATACAAGGAATATAAATCCGATTTCCTTCAATAACGTCAATTAAATCATCACTTGTAGCATCATATTTGAGTGTAACATCAGCATTATGTATTTTATATTCAGATAAAATCGATTTAACAGTATCTGAATCAAGTTCTGATTGAGTCACCATACAATTCAAATTAATCCCTCCTTTATCTTTCTTTTTAAAATAAATATTCGGTGGCTGCTTATTTAACCTCAATCCAAACCCTTCTAACTCATGTTCAATCAATTTTTTATGATGCAACGGCTTCAAAACATCCAAACACAAAAAAATCAACGAACAAGTCCTCGCAACTGCAATCACTTGCCGCCCCCGACCTTTCCCATCTTTCGCCCCCTCGATAATCCCCGGCAAATCAAGCAGCTGGATTTTAGCCCCTTTGTATTTAATACAGCCCGGAACTGTAGTGAGAGTTGTGAATTCGTAAGCGGCCACTTCGGAATACACCCCAGCAAGGTTACTAAGCAGGGTGGATTTACCCACTGAGGGAAATCCTACAAAACCGACACGAGCATCCCCAGTTTTGGCAACATCAAAACCCTCGCCAGTGCCGCCGCCGCCACCTTTCGGGGTGATCAATTCACGCCGGAGTTTCGCCAAACGGGCCTTCAGTAAACCTAAATGGCCAGCAGTGGCTTTGTTTTTTTGAGTACGGGCCATCTAAAAAGTGAGGTTTGGTCACAGTTCATTTAGAAAATTCAAGCAAAAACTTACTTCAGCTTCAATTGCGGCGATTTTTTCCAAAATTGTGCTCATTTTAGATGAATTAACGTAAAATTTCGAAGAGAATTAAGCGGTTTTTAGTATTTAAAACAAGATTGTGGGATACACGTTGATCACAGGCGGCTGTGGAAATTTGACAGATAAAAAAGCGCGAAATTTTAAATCAAATCCAACAAAATTAAAATATTTTTTTTAACAAATAATTAATACAAATTGTAAAAAAAGCAGCTTAATATCTATAACATCAAAAAATTGAGCAATTTTGGGGACTTAAATGAGCGTCAAATTATCTTAAAGACAACACTGACCAAATTTTGTAATTTTTGCCAAAATATCAGCTTTTTATTAAAAAAAATACTCTTTTTAATGAGAAAAACCCTAAAAATTACTTTTTTAAAATAATCAACTTTAGTTTTGTTTCAAAAACGCTTCAGAACTAGTTCAGAACCATTCAGAATCATTCAGATCTGTACTGAGCAGGCGCAACAAACATTTCGGATATTAAAGCTTTACTGCGCATGTGCAGTTTAATTCTAAACCGTTTTAAACTGTTGTAGGAACAAACTTTTTAGCCGTTTTTGCAAAATTAAGTAGTTATTAATGCAATAAGTTGCAAAAAGAGTCTTTTAAGGACGCGACGTAAATCTTTATTTTTGAGCACTAGTGCTTAAAGTCACTTTTTCGCACTTGTGCGTAAAACTACATCATTTAGCAATTAGAATAACAATCAAAAAATTACTGTTATAAAAGACTGGAACAGAAAACATTTTTTATTCAACACCAAATTGAAATCAAACTAAACAAATTATCATTATTTAATTAACATAATACAAAACTTTGAAAATTAAAACAATTTTTTTTTATTTAACACTATATCGAAATCAAACTCAACACATTATTATTATTTAATTAGGTAACTTAACACAGAACTTTGAAATTAAAACCAAATTAAAATTATTTAAGGAAAATAGTTTCCACGTCTTTCTTGCTGCACAGAATTCAAAAATTTGTTCATTATATACTGTTTAGCATCAAATCCTTCATCAAAATACTGAAAATCACTTATTCTGCCCATTTGAGAGTTTTGAGAGTTTTCAAATTCTAGAAAATCAGAATTTGGGACAAAAGTAGTATCTCTTTCTAAATACGACATAGATTCAGGACTGTCGTCAAAATCATTTAATCTTTCATTAACCAAAGAAACATTTTCTTTTTCTCTGAGATAGTTTTCTCGAAATTGCTGAGAAACATAATTTTGTGGATGTCTATAGTCAAAAGGAACGTAATTTGGTTCCATGACACTTCTAATATATCGATAACCGTCAGAATTATCCATCTGACTTCTGTAATAAGAAGGCTCAACTATCTGACTTCTGTGATACGGAGAAGGCTCAATTTGCCTTGGAAAAAAATTACTACAAACTCTTCTTTCAGAAAAATTTGGTCTCAAATTAGGAGCAAATTCACAATTTTGGTAAAAACTCGGATGACTTCTATATCTCATGTCATAGAAATCATTACTTGTATGATCATTTCTTAAAAACATATTTGGTTCTTCAGGTTGGTAATTCTGAGAGAGACACTGATTTGAAAAATTTTGAGAAGTAAAACTCTGATTTTGAAAATTTCTTGGTTCTTCAATATTTTTAAATACTTGAGTCTCGTATCGATTTTCAGGTACATAAAATAGATTCTTCTCTTCATTTGTTCTATTTTCAAAATGTCCTTGTTTATATTTAGTCTCGAATCTATTTTCTGAAACATAAAAGGGATTTTTCTCTTCATTTGTTCTATTTTCGAAATTCTCTCGTTTATACTCAGTCTCGAATCTATTTTCTGGTATATAAAACAGATTTTTCTCTTCATTTATTTTATTTTCGAAATTCTTTCGCTTATACTCTCTTATGTCATTTTCAAAATTTTCCCTTTTATCGTAAAAACTCTCATTAAATTCTCGTGAATTTTCAAAATCCATTACAAGCGAATCAAATGAATCATCAAATGGATTATTAAACGAATTTTTCTCGTTTTTGCTTTTATCACAAGCGAAGTGATTCGAATTTTCATTTTTGTCTTTATTTAAAACACCAGAAAACTCGGAAAAACTTTTTTCAATAAACGAACTTTCCAAATTTTTCGAATTTTGTGAAATTGGCGTTAGATTTTTTGAGATATCCTGAATTTTTTTAAAATTAACTGGCGTCGAATTATATTCGTTAAATTTTTGAGGAAAATGACTCGATTTTTGACTGAAGTACTCCGTCATTTTCGGTTTTTCAAAAATTTCATTGTTTTCACTCAAATACCGATTTTGGTTTTCCAAACTTTTTCCAAAATATCGGCTTTGTCCAGTCTGATTTTTTTGTCCAAAATATTGACTTTGGTCCTCTTCCAATAACTGATTCTTTTGACTAAAACTTCTGTTCTGAACATTTTTTTCTCCCGATTTTTTATCCTTCTGACTGAAGCTTCTATTTAGATCATCTACTAATTTTGGTTTATCAAAAATTTCGCATTTTTGACTTAAACTTCGGTTTGAATCATTCACACTTTCGTCCAATTTTGGTTTTTCCAAAACATTTTTTTGACTCGGCTTTCCAGAAATTTCTGATTCTTGTGACAAAAGCTGATTGTAATGTTCATTTGCTGTCATAACTAGATTTGAATTTTTTTGATTAACTCGTGGCGAAATCAAACCAAAACTTTCCAAAAATGAAGTAGAAACAATATCACCGATTTTATCCAAAATTTCCTTTCGTTTTGTTTCTTGTAAAGAAGAAAACGCTTCATCATCAGTCAATGGAAAATTAACCACTTGAGTTTGTGGTCTTTGGCTTTGATCATTGGAAAAACTTGTCTGATTTGAAACACCCAAACTTCAAGAAATTATTAATTTACAAAAAAAACCAATTTATTTACTTACCATTCATTTCCTCCATTGCTTAAATTCAACCGGTTATGACCAGTTTTTGGCGAAAATTTAACCGGAGGAGAATAGGTTAAAGGTGACCTCCAGGTTATTTTAGTATTATTTTTAGATTTCTCTTCAAAATTTATTTTTTTAGGTGAGGGTTCAACTAAAGATGTATTTAAGGAAGAATTCCAAGAAAATTCTCTTTTGTTATTACTCAATTTTTTTCTTGGTGTATATTGAAATTGTTTTATGTCAAACTCTTCACTTTTTATCTAAATACAAAAAATTATTTTTTTTAAACATTTACATTTATCTTACGTTTGTATTCTTGCTTGTATCACGTGACGGCGTAAAATTATATTTAGGTAAAGCAAGACTTGAGTTATTAAAATCGCTTCTTGTTGTATTCATTTCAGAATCATTTTCTTTATTTAAAAGAATGTTACTGTGAATAACAATTTTATTATTTACGTTTTCTGGTTTTTTGACTTCCGTTTCAGTTTTTTTTCTTTCCTAATTGAGAACAAAAAATTAAATTTTGGGTACTTTCAACTGACAATAATAATACACTGCTCCAATAAATTAACGCAACACTTGAATTTTTTTGAAAATTGAAACATGTATTCGACCAGTTGGTACAAAGTTAAGAAAAATTTAACAAAAACATTTGTTTAAAGTAAATTAATATCTAATGTGTCCAAATATAGAAAAACAAACCGAAAAGAAAATTTTATTAAAGTTACGCCGTTATAAAAGTTACAGAAAACATCTTAATATCGCGTATTTCCACCTCTACTTTGAATAATCGCTGCACATCTTCGTTCCATACTCAAAATTAACGAACTTATGTCTTCTTGATTTAAGTTATTCCAAATTTCATTTAGTTGAGGACCTACCTCTTGAAGATGGACAGGAGGATATGGAAGATTTTTTAAACGTTTCCCAAGAATGTCCCAAACATGCTCAATAGAATTCAGGTCAGGGCTTCGAGCTGGCCAATCCAAAACATTGATTTCTGCCTCATTCAAGTAATCTTTAACAATTCGGGCAGTGTGGGGTTTTGCGTTATCTTGCATTAACAAAAAATTTGGACCAATATAAGGGGCATATGGTACGACATGCTCTTCAAGAATGTCTGTTATGTAACGGTTCGCATTTATAGAGCCATTATTTACAACCACTAACTCCGTGCGAGCTTGTAAGGAATACCACCCCAAACCATTACTGAGCCTCCACCAAACAATGTGGTATTCTGAATGTTACACTGTGCGTACCCCTCATTTGGTCTACGATACACACGAACACGTCTATCGCAATTGTAAAAGCAAAATTTTGACTCATTCGTAAAAAGAACGGACTTCCAATCCTCTCTTTGCCAATTTATGTGCTTTCTAGCAAATTCTAATCGGGCTCTGCGGTGTTCTGCAGTCAAGGCAGGACCACGAGCAGGAATATGGGGTGATAAATTATCCTCCTTAAGTCTTTTTCTAACAGTTTCGGTACTGATTTGAATTCCTTCTACGTCACGGAACTCAGTTTGTAGCTTCCTGGCGGTTACAAAGCGTTCCCTTAGCGCAGATATTCTTAAAAATCTATCCTGGATAGGAGTGGTTTTCCTTTTTCTTCCTTGCCCAGGTCTTCTGAGATGACTTCCTGTCTCTCTGTACCTTTATATCATACGCGAAACTGACGTATGAGATACACCAAACCTTTTACCAATTCTTCTGTAGCTCCATCCTTCCTCCAACAAAACCACAGCTTGGGCGCATTCTTCTCGAGTCAAATTCCTCATAATGTTTTTATTATTGTTTCAAATGATAAAAACTATCCACCGAACGGCAAATTCAAATAACAATAAAACGAAATTACAAATTAACACAATTTAAAAATAAAAATTATTTTAAAATTTCTGCTTAAAAAACTATTAAACTCAAATTTCTGACTTCAATGTCAAAATTTTTATTACAGTGGGTAACTAGATTATAGTTTGATTAAACCTTCTCAACCAAAGTTGTCAAATGTTCATAGTTTTAGTTTTTTTACTTTATTTTCAAGTGGTGCATTAATTTCTTGGAGCAGTGTATATTCAGCAGTAAACAATAGAGAAGCGACACCATTAACTAAATTAATTTTTTTGTAAATATTTAAAACTGCTTTAACTTTAAATAAAACAATAGAAGTGATGTAACATTTATGACAAAACAACCGTTAGAAATTACATCTGTAAATTGCAGTTTTGTCGCTTCTCTATGGTTCTTTCTCGCTCCACAACACTTACCTGTCCAGGTTGTTCATTTTTGCAACAATTCATATACATTTGCATAAAAGTTTGCATATAAGTCAAGCCATCATTTTTAGTTTTTTTACTAACAGGAGTTTTGGTTTTTGGTTCAAGAGTTTTAGGTTTTTGATTTTTTTCGTATTTTGCTGTACAGTCAATACCAACTAAAAAAAAATTAAATTCCTCTATAATTTAACACAGTTAATTACCCCAATCCTCGCTGATAAAATGTGCTTCAATAAACTCTAAATTTGTGTCTTGAAAATTAATAGTTTTGACAACTTCTGGATTTTCAATAAAGTAGGAATGTCTACAATTTTAACACTGTTATATCTAAAATTTCACAATTTTCTACTTACGAATACTTCTCGTAAAGTAAAATATTATTAAACGAGTCACCAACAAGAAGATACATTAATGAATTTCGATTAACAGTCGATCTTGTTTCTAAATCATGTCCATTTAGTAATGAAACAATTAATTTAATTTGAGTTTTAGTCAAAATTTCTAATTTTATTTCATATTTTGGTAGATGTTTAATTTGTTCAAGAATTTTATTACCAGCCGGGGCTTTTTTATTAAGTAACTAAAATTCTAAAATTAGATTTTTAATAACACGAAATTTAGTTTTACCAATTCAATTTCTCGAGGATCACATTCTGATATTAATTGAAAAGTAGTTTTACCAGCATTGACGAATTGAGAAGACATTACGGTACCAATTCCAGGCAATTGTTTACTAACATAAGGCGAATTCTCCCATAATTTAACGTGGAAACATTTTGATAAAATAATTGTACTAAGCAAAGCTTGATAACACTTTTCTTTCGGCTCTAAATACTCAATTAAACCTGAAAAAAATTTTCTAAGAAAGTCAAAAACAATTTTTAAAATATCTACATTTGACAATCCTTTCACCATTTCTCATAATTTTTAAAGTCTCGGTGAGAATTGAGTGGTCACAAATATCCAAGCAGCCTAAAACTGCCTGAATTATACTACAAAAAAAATTTTAAAACGTAAAATAACATTCAGAAAAAAAATTAAAATACCAATTAATTTTCATATCCAAAGTTTTGATTTTTCCATTAAGTGGAAACCTGATAGTTTGTCTATTTCTGCATTTATTTAACAAATTCAAACACTTCTTATCATTAACTCTTAGATACATTTCGGAAAATTCTGAACATTTTGAAATCAATCCCAAAATTTGTTGTAAAATCTCTCCTCCATTAATCTAAATTTCTTTGAATGAAAATCTGAACTATTCCCCGAATTATACGACCTTTACCTGAGTGAACAATTTCATTGTTTCAAAAGCGAGATAATATCTCGCCATTGCTGTTCCTACTGGAGTTGCCTTGAGAAGGACGTCTTGATCTATTGTTATCATTCCTGCATTAATTAATTTATTCAATTCGATTTGACACATCTCTGGAACGAAAACATGTCATTATAAACCGGAAACAAGACTTTCTATTGTATTTTTATCAGAAAATCAAAATGTAACTAAAAATTCAGACCCTAATTCTCTGGGTAAAGTCACGTTTTTATTTTTTGGTAAAAGCAGTAGGTAAAAATACCTAAAAGTCTTCGATCCATTGAAGCAGGCTCGGAGTTTGGTAGACCGTAATGTCGCGGATTTTTCTTTGCACGGATATAGAGAAATGTCGATGAAAGCCAACGCATTGCAACTTCAAGGCTTGTGATGGTCTGAAGAACCACTTCAGCGTTCAAATGTTCAATTAAATGACGATGTAAATTCGATTCGATGGGTTCGATACCGCCAATCATTTTTTCGAATTTTACCTATGGAAAAATCAGTTATGGGAGAGAAACATAAACAATGGTACATTTGTTATACACGCGTTACAATTATTCAACTGTTTATTATAATAATTGAGAGTAATTAATTATAGGTAAAGCAGTGGCGGCGAAGGTACTTATTTCAAAATTATAATATTTTTCATATTTTTATAATTTCTGTATTTATTGCATTTCTATGATTATAACTTTCTACCATCCTGCATTCTATAATTTTTATCCTTCTATATTTCTACATTTCAGCGCTTTTACATATTATACATATTTCTACATTTTCTTTTTTTTTGTATTCTTGTCGTGTCTCCTTTTTTCATAATTTAATTTGTTATATAATTTTTGTAATTTTTTAAATTTAAGTGCTCAAAACAACCCTTTCTAAACAATCTACATTTATAAAACAAATTGTTGCGTTATCATTATTTGTTGAAAATGACATAATCACCATGACATTAGCGTGTCCGACAAGAATTTTGTCAAAATAGTTCCTAAATCGCTATATTTCTGTACTCCTACATTTCTCTATGACCTCAAGGGTCAGAAACACTCTCTAACTGCAGTTTTTAACTAGAAATTAAAGAACTCTTGTACCGCCACTGCCTTCTAACAATTATTACAACTTTGACATCTCGTTGTGTAATACCCAATCCATCTATTTTAAACATGGTCACATCTTCCTACATCTTCGTGAGAATGCTACTGCTCACAAATTCTTCTAATATGCATATAATTGGTTTACTCATCTGTGTGAATAATGATAGTTGCATCGAATTTATAAATTCTAATGAGTTATGAAATATGTCAGAATTTTTATGTGAATCCTAAATCAGTAATAATTCTTCCTACGACTCTAATGACACAATCATTGTGAAATTAAGGGCGTTTATCAAAAAAAAAATTAATAAAGCAAAAGTTTTGTAACTAGAATAGATCCGTAACAAAATTTTGCCAAAACTGTGTGAAAATTCCACCATACTTTCAAACAATTGCATCTTCTAGAGGAGCACAACCTTGGAGACGATTCGAATGGGGTCTCGTATATAACCGCACCGGTGGTAATTCTCATCAGTCAGTTTTGGATTTTTGTATTGTTAAAATGAATTTTTTTATTATTGTTTCTTTAGCTGCTGTGTGTTTTGCTGCACCTCAACAGGGATATGAAGCACCGGCTCCAGTAAGTCACTTAAGTACACTTAAATAAATTTAAAACGGTTTTTAAACCACTTTGAATTTAGTTAAGTCTACAACAATTTTTTTTTCTAGTATGACTTTAATTACAAAGTTGAAAATCCTCCAACAAATACATATTTCGGTCAAAATGAAGTTGGTGACTTGACTGGACGCGTCACTGGATCTTACTATGTTTATCTCCCAGATGGTCGCTTAATGACAGTTGAGTATGTCAGTGATCAAAATGGATACGTCCCGAGAATTTCTTTCTCACATAACGGACATCCAGTCCAAGGCTAAAATACTTACCCTCTTCTATTTATATTTTTTTATACACACGCTTTTTTCAAAATAAATACTCAAAAATACCTTGTCTTTTGCTGTTGTTAGAATAAGTGCTGTCGCTTCTGTATCAAATTGAGGCCGACCAGCTCGTCCAATCATTTGTAAAAGAACTGTTTCTGTATAATCTCTAAAACCACCATTAGTGTAACATTTGGTTGATTTAATAATAACCAAATGAGCTGGAAGATTAACACCCATTGCTAGAGTACTAGTAGTGACTAAAACAGGTAGTTCATTGTTACGAAATAGATTCTCAATAGCACGTCTTGTTTCGGGAAGCATTCCAGCATGATGGTAGCCTACACCATGAACCAGAGTTTCCTTAACTTTAGTATCAGAAATTTGGGAAGATACTTCAATTAAACGTTCTTTTTGCTCAGGTTTTAAACTAATTGTGAGATGTTGCAAGATATGTTTTGCTGTCATTTCAACAAGTTTTCGTGTACTACAAAATATCTACAAGAGGAATTTAAGATATTTTGTTTTAAGTGAGTTATTAAGGTACCAGTGTTGGTTTTCCATGTGAGTACTGCATCATTAACGAATGAAGTCTATAGTTTAGAGCCATATCAAATCTGAAAGGGTTAGATTTTGGTGGTTCTGAATATCCCAAAACAATTTTATTTAATTTAACAGGACGATAATCATCTGAAAATTTAAAAGATTTGGTATTGTTTGATTTCCCTATCCATTCTTCTATATCCTCAATATTAGGTATAGTTGCAGATACTGCAATAAATCGAATTTTATGGCTCGAATCAATTGATGTTTCGATAGTTTTCATTCGACAAACCTTGAAAAAAAAATTGAGTTTAATTTAAAAAAAAAATAGATTGAGTCATACTATTGTTTCAAGAGTTGATCCACGACACTCTTCATTAAGTAGATGAATTTCGTCAATCATAAAAAGTTTAACAATCTCGACTAAATTTATATTTTCACGCCATTTTCGTGTGAGACAGTCCCATTTTTCTGGTGTTGTAATAATAAGATTGTGATTTAGAAGACTTTGGAAATCGATATTATCACTATCACCGGTTACTGAAATACTGTTAATACCAAAATTTGAAAACTTTTTATGCCAGTCTACTACACGTTCTTCACAGAGAGCTTTCATAGGACAAACTAAAAATTTTTTTATTAAAAAAACAAAACTTGGAATTAACATACTGTAGACAATTTTAAATTTTTCAGAAAACTGAACTTGCTGAAAAGCAATCAAAATTCTGACTATAGCCAATTCGAAAATAACTGTTTTTCCTGAACCTGTTGGTGCCGAAACAACCAGAGAATTATCTACAATTTTTAATTAATTCGAATTAAAATATAAGCTGAATTAATGCTGAATTTACCTGTGTAAAAAACATCATCGATTAGTTTTGATTGGATAGGATTAAAACAAGGATATTCGCTGAAAATTTGCTGGTAAGGATGAGGAATTTCTTCGATAGGTCTCAATTCTTCATGACTGAAATTATTAAAATCAAGTTTTTTTTAAAAATAAATTTAAACAAAATGCGTTAATTAAATTAGATGTGCTTTAGACCAAAACGAAACAAACTGTTTTAATACTCGAGAGAAGACGTAAACAAAAACAGTAATGACATTGAAAATCAACATAATTAACTGTTAAATGTGTTTTAAGAAATATTTAAATTAAATAAGAAATTTTTAACATTATTTAACACCTTTATTAAACTAATTAAAACTCTCGTCTCGCGACTCGTACTGCAAAATTGCATAATGTCCACAATAAAAAAATATTTTAAACATCAAGAAAACAAAAATAATAAAATACGTTCAAAAAATAAAGAGTAATTGGAATTTTTTGACTGGAGAAGATGCTGTAAAGATCCAACATGGCAAAATTATGAATTTAAAAATTTAGATAAGCACGCAAATTTGGAAAAATTAGATTATATAGAATTACTTTTTTAATGTTTTTTGTGAGAAGTGACTTAAGAAATTTTGTTGTAAAACATTTTTTTTTAAATTTATTGCTAACAAAATTGACAATTTTTAACAGAATATTTAAAGTTTCTAATTATGACTTTTATGTAAAAATTGAAAAATTTAAAATGGCGGATCAATTAAACTAGACTATAAAAATAAATAATATAATATAATAAATTTTATAAATATATTCTTGTTCTCACTGGTTATAGCACTAGTGGGATAATGTCTATTAAAACACCAAAATAAGTGTTATAATAGGTTTCTTAAAGATGTGAATTATAAAACAGTTATTTGTTATCCGCAAAATTATTTTTTCACATTTTAAAGACAACAAAATATCGATTTTAAGCTAAACGTAATTTATAAATTTATTTCGCGAGCGTTACTACTAGGAAAGGCTTCAAAATTAAATTTTAGTTGCTCAAAAAAAAAGTTTATTTATAAAATAAATTACTTAGAAGACAGTTATAAAACGAAAAATATGTTTAATTAACTTGATTAGTCATAGAACTGAGTTTTTATTACAATTTTTGATGACTTAAATTTATTGATATATAACCGCAACCATATAGTGCGGTAAAAAAATCTATTATTCTACTAATGCCTTAAAAACTGAAATTCAAAAAATAGTCTAAAATGGCACATTATTAAATTATTAATTTTGTTAATAAACAAATTCAGAAATTTTTTTTTTAAGAATATTTCCAAGTTATCTCAGATTTTAAAGCCACATTTTCAACACATAAACAGTTGCTTGAGACAGATATTTAACCAATGACAAAGATTTACTGTACCTAAGGAAGACATAAATAAACTACAGAATTAATAAAATTTTAGAGCTAAAAGAGATAGTCTTGTTTTCTTTTTTAGCATTGCATTAACATAACTATTGTTGTGAATAATATAAACAAATAATAAGTGTCCCATATAACTCCTAAATTGTAATTAAAAATTGTATGGTCCTTCGAGGCGGATATTAAGAAAAATCTGAATATAAAAAGAACAATTTGTAATAGTTTTCACTTCCGACACCTACATATACGTTTTTTTTTTAATGTTTTACTGGAGGTTTAGAACCGGAAGCAATAGTTTCTTTCAACTGTTTTTAATAAACACATTTTGCTTATCATGGGGCTAATTTCAAGTTGAGATAATACCCGTAGTATCTTCGTTTCCATGCAAAACTAAAAGAATTCGAAGTTGTGATTAGTTGTTGCTATAAACATTGATAAAATTTGAATTACTTCCGGTAGTATTAGGATTGCCAACCGTTCTTTATTTCAAAGGATAGTCCTTTAATTTTATATATTGTTCTTTAGTATTTAACATGTACTTAAAGAACACAATTTGTCCTTTTATCTAGTTTTCTTTTACCCAAGAGAAACAAGCAAGCGTAAGAAAGTTGACATACCTATTTTATTTGGAATTGGTTGTATTCAAAAATAAATTGATTGTCTAGACGTCTTTTTAAGTCGCCAAAATAAATTTTAAGTACGTATAAACAAACAAAATTTCTATGCAATGTTCTAAACAATATTTGAAAGAAATAAGAATTTAAAAAAATACTAAAAAAGTTAAAAATACTAAAAAACCAAGAAAAATTGTAGATTAATAAAAAATAATCCTTCAAGCCGAATAATAAAAAAAGGCTTTGGTAGATAGAGAGCAATTACAATAATTTTTGCTTCAACCACCCAAAAATCTCTAATTTAGTTATGTATATTAAAGTTTTTAATAGAATTTAGAATCTGGAGAAGACAGTTTGTACTCTTTTTTTTATAAAAATTGCAGTAAGTTTTTATTTTAGTAATAATTGTCGCCTTGAGCTTCTAAAGTGTATATATTTTATAGTCCTCTTCGAGCCAGATGAAAAGAAACTTATTGTTAGTATAAAAAAACAATTTCTCGCTAGCGTTTATTGCTTTTTTTATAAATACTGCAAAAACATCTTTTATATTAGTTGTTTTTTAGCTCACAAAGTGTGTTTAAACTGTTTAAAGCTGGTATGATCCTTCGAGTAGAATAAAAAAAAAGTTTGAGTATAAAAAAGACATTTTGCAATAATTCTATTTATGACATCCTTTTTTTTTATTTAATTTTTGTTTTTGTTACTTTACTACAAATGTTTCAGAGCTTATTGGCTCTTATAAACATTAAAACATTAAAAAAAACAATATTTTATAAAAAAATAAGAAAAAATACCAAATATAAAACATAGAATTTTAGAACACTTTATATTTTTAATTTTTTTTCTATTTCAATTTAAAAATTATGTTAAAAATTAATGATCTTTCGAGCAAAATATTGAAAAAAGTCTGAGATTAGAAGAAGCAATTTTTAATTGAATTTAGGAACCAAAAATAACAGTTTTTATTTGTTTATAATAAACCTTGTAGAATTATTTATTTTTAGAATAATTACCGCCTTCGGCTCCTAAATATTGTTGCTTGAAAAGCCGGATGTACGAAAAGTCCAAGAATCTACCGAAGAAAAAAGTTCTAAAGACGGTAAAATGGTAAAAAAAATTCAAACTCAGTTCTCCTCGACTTTTATTTTGATTTCGAAAAGTTGGCAACCCTAGGTAGTGTCTCAATTTGAAATTAGCTCATATCACTCTCAAAAATATACACATTTTTTTAAATTTTTAATAATATTTAGAAGCCGAAATTTCTATTTATTTTTAGAAGCATTGAAAACACATTTATTTGTATAATAATTGATGCCTTCGGCTTCTAAATTGTACTTATTTTGGACCTTTAAAAAACCATTTGAACTTATGACAAATTACTAGAGACACCTGTTTTTATAAATTTAGTACTAAAAAATTAATAATTATAATAAAACAATAAATAAAAAAATTATTAGAGTAGCTAAGATGCGTTCAATATTTCTTGTGGTCGTAGGCGGCTGTGGTTTTCTCTTTCTAGCATGTACGTAGTGCCGTTGATAAGTTCATACCCACACGTATGTACACAAACGAGGTTTGACAGCTGTCAAATAATAATGTTTGCAATGTTAACCAAGAGATACGTTCTTTTTGACAATTGCAATTCATAGCCTACTTGACCACAAGAATTATTGAACGCATGATACAAACAAAAAGAAACGTAGCAAACAATGCTTGTTTATGCAACCAACAATACTCCAAATCTTTCTGGCACACTCTTTCGCCAGATCCATTTTTCTGTTTATTCTGTGATTTAGTCAGACAACCTGATTTGATTAAAACTTCAAAAAATAATTAAAAACAATAAAAAACAGTTAAAATAACATTTTTTTATTAGTTTTCTTTAAATAGAATACAAAAAACTTACCTTTTTTCCTCTTCAAAGTTGGAATCACCATCTCTCAAATTCTCCCTCAAAATTTCAAAATTATTACCAAAAACTGAATTTTGGCCAAACATTTTAACTTAATCTAATCACAAAACTCAAAATAAACACAAAATAACATGAATTTTTACATTTTTAACAACAATTCAACACAACAACTAAATCACAAGCGCTTAGCGCTTTTCATTTATTTTTCTTTTTTCTTTTATATTGTTGGTAGCATTGATGCGCAGCTACTTTGATCTACCTCCAAATCTAATTAAAATCAAATTTTATAAACAATTTAGCTTGAATTAAGTTAAATAAATTCGAAAATAATCAATTTTTGTGAAAATTTCAGGTTAAATCGTTTTAAAACGTTAAATTTGACGCCAAATAACCTGAAATAAGTGCGATTGTGCACGATCCGACTTTCACCGAACATTTCCGAATTATTAACGAAGTGTGAGCGGTTTACAATTTTCATTTTCTCATTTAAATATTTGATTATCTTTTCAAGTCTTTATTTTTACGTTTACAATTATTATTTACGTAATTTGAGACCATGAAAACCGTAATTAAAATCGATTCCCAGGAGCAAAAAGTAAGATTGTCTTTGAACAAAAAGTGAGGTTATGTCACGTTTGTTTATAACCGAAAATTTCCAGGAAAATCTGAAAAATACCCGAAAAACACTCAAAGTGTTACAACGAGCAGCTTCAGATAAGGAAAACCTGGCTGGGAGAGTTATTGGTGAAAAGGACAAATCGTCAGTGTAAGTATTCTCTTAGAATAGTGTTTTTGGTATAGAAAATTCAGATCTGGTATTAGGAACGACGCTAAACGCAAAACATTCGAAGATAAAGCTGTACAAACAGGTGAATGTACAATAACCGTCGAGGATTTAACATCAGAAGAGCCTAGTCCTGATTACTGGAAAAAACTCGCAGAGAAACGTGAGCAACAACTAAACGAAAGTTTTGAAGAGAATGAGAGACTTCGACAAGTTGTTGAGTCACTACAGGAAGAAAATAAGGTCTGCAAAAATATGTTGGATGAATCGAGACACTTAATTGAAGTTCTTCAGGTAAATTAAGTGTTTTAAGTTTCTGAGTTGATTTGGTGTGTTTCAGGAGATGATAGATGATGGAGATGACACAACTGAAGTTGCAGAAGAAGCAACTGAAAATAATTAAAAATTACCATGTTTTTTTGCCTTTTAGTACCTATTTTAATATTTTTTAGTGAATAAAGCTTTTTCATTTAATTGTTGTTTTGAATTTAATCAAAGTAGGCTTAATTCAGGTAAGTTACCAACCTACACCAGTTATAAAACAAAAATCACTAAACCAGTTTAAATTTTGATCAAGATGGCGTCAAATACTCCAATTTCAAATACAAATGAACCAACAAACCGAAATTTTGCTGTAAATTAACCCAATTAACAAGTTTTTTAATTATTTTAATTTTTTTCCTCTTCAGGATTCAGTAATAGACGAGAATTATTTTTTCACTGGGACTGTTGAGCGTGTCTTAACTTGGAATCGGATTTTTAAACGTTTTTGCTACTTCGAAGTCATTGGTAATTAATAATCACGTTAAAACTTGTAAAAACGTTCAATTTTAGCTACTGTAAGAGCTCTACATGATGGTCCACAAAGTCAGCAAAAAATTATTCTCCTAAGGGACAAAAAGGGGCCTATACTTCAAGTGATTTATTTTTCGTTGCATAATATCGACGAAAGTGAGATAACTGTTGGTCAAATATTGCGGTAATTGAGTCACTGTTGGAGTTTTTTTTTCTGATAATTTTTTGTAGTTGTGTTGGTTATATGACTGGGGTTAATGCTCTAACTGCTGTTAGTATCAGAAAAGCAACGTCTGATGAAATGGCAACGTTGAAACGGCACTGCTACATTGGGGATTTTACCATTTCGGGAGTTATTAGTGAGAGGGAAAATAATCAGTAAATTGTGGGTTACTGAGACAATTTCCAATTTTGTTGTTGTTCTCTAGAGTTTTGTTATTGTTGTCTACAGTTTTCGTGTTGTTTTCAAGAGTTTTGTTGCCATAAAGTATTGTTTCTACTTTCAGTTTCAGAAAAATTCAAAAATTACAGTTTTCTGTTCTATTTTAAGTAATAACTGGTTGCCTACCTGTTAGGCTAAAGATTTTTGTTGTTTTCTAGAATTTTGTTATTATTTTCTAGAGTTTTGTTGCTGGAAAGAATTATTTCTACTTTTAATTCCTGAAAAATTCAAAAATTACAGTTTTTGGTTCTATTTTAAGTAATAACTGGTTGCCTAACTGTCAGGCATTCAAACCGAATTTAAATTTTCGATTTTGTCGTCCTAAATAAAAATAATAACAATTATTTCCATTTCTTCACACTTAAATTATATTTTTTTAGAATATCTGTCAATAGTTTGACACAAAAAAAAATCAAAATGACGTAAATTACTCAAATATTTCAGTTTGTTATTTGTAATGTTTTCAATTCTTATTTATCTGGCGCAATATTATGAGTTTTAAATACAAAAATAGTTGGATTTTTGAGAATTTCAAGGACAACTGGTGAGTTTGTAACAAGAATTTTGATTTATTATAAGAAAATAACTAAAACAAGAGTTCTCCAAAAATTGCTGTTCAAATTTCGCGCTAATATCGTATTGCTGTTTTATTGGCTAACTAAATAACTGGTGTGTTACGTCATCAGGTTTTTGGCGGAAAATTTAAACCCTACAATACATATATGATATTTAGACATTTTTTTACATAACTTTAGTTTAAAATTAGTAAATTGCTGTCTTTCGTTATCACAAATTACAAAAAAATGTTTTTGTCCTTATCGACTTAAAATTTAATTTTTAGAATTAGAAAATTATGCTTCCGGCTCCTTAAAGTACAAAGAAGGTTGTCTTTATCACCTCCAAAGTTAAAATAA
The DNA here is from genome assembly GCA_029207805.1 of Tribolium confusum. Lineage (NCBI taxonomy): Eukaryota > Metazoa > Arthropoda > Insecta > Coleoptera > Tenebrionidae > Tribolium > Tribolium confusum. The sequence goes on along the minus strand of JALGAY010000007.1, from coordinate 869,576 downwards.
GGCTTCAGGCTTTCAAAATTAATAAAATGTTGCGTCTGCCTTCAAAAATTAGTAAAAAAGTTTCTAATTAAAAAAATGTTGCTTTTCTTTTTATTAATTTAAAAATTGATAAGGATTATCGCTTCTGACTTTCAAAATTAGTAAAATTAAATCTCTTGGTGGGTCGCTCTTACATCAAAACTTTCCATTTAAAAAATTTAATAAACTTACAGTTTTTTCTTTTTGTTTTAGATAAAAAAATAAAGCAAAATCACTTGTTAAAATTTCGTTCATTTATAATAATATTATTATGATTGTGTAGAACGGTATAAATGATAAATAAAAGTTAATCTTCTTTATGACACAATAAACTGGCCTAAGGGTTATTATTACAAAAAAAAATACAAAAGAATCAGTAATGAAATAAAATAATAAAAATCAATTTATTGCGTTTTTTTAGTGAAAAAACAACCAATAAATATCTTAGTAAGCTATTTTAAATTATCAGAAGAAATAATTTTCCACTAACGTCAATAACTTATTTTCATTATCTCAGAAATTTATTATTAAAAAATAATAATAAACAAATTGTTGCTAACAAATAGGCAACCAAAACAGTACCAAAAGTACTCTTCTTGAATAACTAATAACAATTCTTTTAATTTTTAATAAAAAAAATTGTAAAACTAAAAACAAAATTTTTTTGCTAAATAAATAACAGCAGTTCTGGGTGTGTAATACTGAAGCCCTGTTTTCAACAAAAAAAATAGGCAACTTGATATTCCAAACAAAATTTATTACAAAGTATTACTAGACCAAGCCCTTTTTGGCCAAATCATGGATACCAAGCCCCCTTAAAGAGCTACTAAGACGCTACGCACCCTTTGCGTCGTAAAATTAATCTCGTTTATGACTTTTAACGTAAATAACAATTATTTCTATTATGTACAACTAATTGCTTTATTTTGCAACATTTTATCAGAAAACATTTTTATTTTCTAATATTATTTACAAATTTTGAACCGATATGGATAACATTATTACGCTTTTCAGCTGTTATTTCTAGCAGTTTTAAATAATTTTATAACCCATTTCATATATAAAAAACCTGTTATTTATTGTTGTAATATCCGGTTTTTAACAGTCCCAAAAAAATTATTTTAGTGCCTCACTTTCACTATTTTAGGTGGTAGTCCTGTTAATCCAGGTTTGTATGTTCTACCTGTTAAATAATATTAAAAAATATAGACTATTTTGATTGAGTAAAACAGTGTAAATAGATAATTAAATTTTAATCCTTTTTATAACACAATAAACTAATTAAATAATTTTTGGCCCTGAGGGAAATTACAAAAAAAAACAAGTGAATCAGTAATACAATAAAACAATAAATTAATTTATGTAATACTAATAAATATCTTTATAAACAAATTTAAATTATCAATAAGCAATTTATGTATTACCCGAGGAAAAAAAACGAAATTTTTTTTTCTTGAAGCAGACATGCAAAACAGTACAGAAAGTACTCAAAAGTACTAAAAGTCCAACAACTGATAAGAATTCAAGTGATTGTCGTGATAAAACCAGACAGAAAATGACTTTGCAAAAAAATTTCAAATGTTGTAAATGCCGCAAATTAGGACATTACTGTAGTGCGCAATTTATTTATTGATTAATAAACCATAAACAAATGCTTTAATCTAACACTGCGATTTGTTGTTAGAAATTGGTCAAGTCAGAATAACATTTCAGGGCCACAAAGCGGTGTGACAGGAAGTTAAAAATTGCAAAATCCGATTATTAAAATCAGCTTTCTCTACATACCACCTGATCAAAATATTTAACTCGCGTTTATCTCTTAATTAAATAAATTATTTAGGATTAGAACACTTAAACTTATCTCATCATCATCAGATTTAACCGCTTAAAATTTATTATCATTGTAAATTTTTTTTTCTACAATCAAATCGCTGTAAGAACCTCAGTTAGTAATTCGAATTGGTTGCGTTACGTCGCACTATGATTCTCCTGTAAGTTTTGCTTTAACCCGTGTTGCATAACGCATTTTTCCTAACAGGTGTAAAAAATCCGTCCGGTACTTCGTCTACGCGCTCACTGCCCTCCTAATCTTCGCAATTCTGGGCACTGTCATCTATTTCCTGGTGGAGAACAATAAAAGTGAAGACAAACCGCGAGGGGCTGTAGTCACTAACGGACATGATTGTGCCGGTATCGGAGCTTCGATTCTTGATAAGGGCGGATCTGCAGTGGATGCTGCAATTGCCGCTTTGTTCTGTGAGGGTGTTTCCATGCCGCAGAGTATGGGTCTTGGAGGTGGGTTTCTTATGACGATCTACAGCAAAGAGAATGATACTGCGTATTCGTTGAATGCTCGTGAAGTGGCGCCTAGTGGTGCCTCTCAGGATATGTTTAACGGGAATAGTGAACTTGCGACGAAAGGAGGACTTGCAGTGGCGGTTCCAGGAGAGTTAAAAGGATACTGGGAGGCGTATAAGAAATTTGGAGGGAAAGTACCATGGAGGGATTTAGTACAACCGACTATAGATTTGTGTAAAAATGGAATTTTAGTTACGAAATACTTGGAGAGGTTATTTGCAAGTCAATTAGAAAATTTGAAAAAAGATAAATTGTTGGCGTAAGTTAGATGTTTCGGCTTGTTTAATACATCATCAGGCATTATCATTTTGTAGTGAAATTTTTATTGATCCAACTACAGGAAAAACGTATTTAGAAAATCAAAAAATCAAAAGATTAAGACTCGCAAAATCTTTAGAATTAATAGCAGAACAAGGACCTGATGTTTTATATAATGGTAATTTGACAGAACCATTTGTTAATGATATTAAAAATAAAGGAGGGATAATTACAGTCAAGGATTTAAACGATTACAAGTAACTAATTATAATTATTTTTCTCTCACACAGAATTTATTTAAATTTCTTTAGAATTGAATGGCAGGAACCAATTAAAATAACAATGCCTGATAATCAAGTCCTTTATACCTCACCTTTGCCAGGTTCTGGTGTTATTCTCAGTTTTATTATGAACCTTTTAAATGGTTTTTTAAATAATAAAGAACCTCTTTCTGTTACAAATTGGCAACGAATTGTTGAAAGTTTCAAATTTGGATATGGAAAACGAACAGAATTAGGCGATATGAACTTTGTTGAACTTGATGATGTAAGTAAACTTAGATTTTAAATAAACATAACAATAGTTATTATTATATAATATTTAAATAATATTATTAAAATTTAATAGATTTCTATGGCAAATTAGAACGTTTATCTCGCAGTTTAGACCATCTCTATTCTTTCTATGACTCTATGACCATTTGTAGGACATTTTTTTGATTTACTGGTAATTTAGAACATTGACAACACAAATTAAGACGTTTTTATGATTCTATGATAATTTGGAGCGCTTCTAACGCAATTTAAGCCTTTTTAATGATGTTATAACAGATGATGTAATGATTTAATGATGTTTAAAGTAGGACTTTTTTATTTACAGCCACAACATTTCTATGACTATGACAATATACGTTTCTATCGCATTGTTCACTTTGCTATAAATTTGTGGTAATTTTGAAACGTTTTTTGTCAATTTTTCATATTTCTATGTACACTGAGAGCAATTCTCTAGAATCTAGTAGATTTCTATAGCAATTTAGACCATCTCTAACCTTTCTATAACAATTTAGGACAAATCTCTGTCAATACAGAAATTATCTATGATTCTATGACAATTTAGGCTTCTTCTATAGAAGTTTGGATCATTTCTGTGACGATTTGGAACATTTCTATAATTCTATGACAATTTATGAGGTTTCTGTAGACACTTTAAATGTGGTCGAAGTATTGTAAGACATTTATATAATTCAGATATTATTTAGAACGTTTCTATTGTAGTTTAGGCCGTCTCGATGATTCTATGACAATTTAGAATGGTTCTTTGTCAATTTATACCGTTTCTTTGACTTTATGACAATTAAAGTCTTATTTATGGTTATTTAAATATTTTTGTGACAATTTGAGATGTTTATATGAAGATACGTAGAACACTTCTATAACAATTTAGAACGTTTCTACCGCTGTGAATCTCTAGTAAATTTAGAATGTTTATAAAGGAATTTGGAAAGTTTCTGCAAATTTTTGATAATTCTGTGTAAATCGAAAGCATTTCTACAGAATTAAGTAAATTTCTATGACGATTTAGATTACAATTTGGGCCATTTATAAAATTCTGTAACAATTTAGGACAAATCTAAATCAGTGTAGGAATTTTTTATGATTTTGTGTCAATTTGGGTTTTTCTTTCGGTAGTTTGGGACATTTTTGTAACAATTTCGATTGTTTATTATATTTCTATGACACCATATGACAAATTTTTTAATTGTATAGGTATACAGAATTTATGATATTGCTGTAGAAACAGAAATTTAAGCTCTTTGTATGATTCTATGACAATTTAGGAAGTTTTTGTGACTTTATCACAACTCAGGTTTTTTTTATGACATTTAGGATAATTTTGTGACAATTTCATATATTTCTTCCGCAATTTAAGTCTCTCATATAATTCTATGACAATTTAGGATAATGCTATGTCAATTTTAAACTTTTCAGGTCTACTTTGAGAACATTTTGATTATTCTATGGCAATTTAGCATGTTTCTATGGTAACCTACATTATTTTCATCGCACATTGAGACATATCTGTGATTCTAGAGTCATACCGATACAACGCTATGACAATTAAAAATGTTTCTGTGATTCTGTGACAATTAGGACTGGTTTGTGGTATTTATGATGTTTTTGTGGCAATTTGGTACAATTGAATGCGTTTTTATAATTTTGTCAAAATTTAGGACAATTCTATGTCAATTTAAGACATTTTTATGTCTACTTTGACTGCAACCACAACATGGTAAAAAATTTTGATTGTTCTATGACAATTTAGGACTTTTGAATAGCAATTTAAGACGTTTCGACCACAGATTGAAACATTTTTATGATTCAATGACAATTTAGGTTTCTTTTATAGTATTTAAGATATTTTTGTGTTAATTTGAGTCGTTTATATAATTCTGTGACAATTTAGGACAACGCTATGTCGTTTTTAGACGTTTTTATATCTGCTTTGACAGCAATGTAGAACATTTTGATAATTCTATGACAATTTAGAATGTTTATATGGTTATTTATATAATTTTTATCCCACATTGAAACATATCTATGATTCTACAGCCATACAAGACAACGTTATGACAATTTAGAACATTTCTGTTATTCTATGTCAATTTACACTGCAAGATTTTTATATGACTTTGAGACAATTTTGAAACAATGAAACATGACATTTGGATTCAGAAACTAATTTATTATTAGAAAATTAATAATATATCAAGCGATTCTCTTTCTGAATAACACACAAGCTTTAATTTATCTCCAAGATTATTTTTTTTGTGCATTTCATAAACGTTTCAGGCTAATGAATATTGGCGTTTTTGAAATACACTCAAAACAACTTCCAAAAAGTTTTTGTGATATTATGACTGACATTTTTTAAATATAATTATTTTTGATTAATACAAAAATTAACTGATGTTTATGTTTTATTCTGTAGTAAGTCTGTAACAACGCTAGTAACGTGATTTTATTTATTCTTGTTATATCACAAAATTTCTCATAAACTACAAACGCTATTAAATTACTTAAAAGAGCGGCTGGTAGCCTATAAAGACAGATCGATCTAGTATCGAGTTTCATAGCAAAACCCTAATTCAAACCAATTTGCTACCGCAAACCGTAAAATTTGAAATATTTCTAGCCTGAGATTTTTTTCTCTTAACAGATACATTTTTCATTAGTTCAAAGCCCTTGTCATATTTTTTTTAATTTAATACTTATAAATCTATTTAATCTGCAAAGAAAACTGACTAGAGATTTTTGGAGATTACAAAAGGGATTTAATACATAAAACACTTTTTATAAATTATTGTTTTAGTAACAACTGCAGTTGCGATAAGAATTGAAATATTATCAAACAATGACTTTTTAATCAAATTTGCATTAAATGACAAAAAAAGAATTACTTTAATTTTAATTTAATTACAATTTTAGTTAGTTGCAAATCTAACATCTTCGGATTATGCCAAAATAACTCGGACCCACATCTTCGATGACAGAACATTTCAAAACGCGAGTTACTACGGTGCTAAGACTGTACAACCAGAAGATCATGGTACCGCCCATATTTGTGTTTTGGCACCGAATGGTGATGCAGTTTCTGTGACTAGCACCATCAATTTATAGTAATTTTTAATTTGGGTACCAGGACATCCTCAATTAATTTTTTTTTTCAGTTTTGGTGCTGGATTTATGTCTCCTAGTACCGGAATTATTCTAAATGACGAAATGGATGACTTCTCATCACCGAATATGAACAGTAGTTTTAATCTACCACCATCAGAAGCAAATTTTATTAAACCAGGAAAACGACCATTATCATCAATGGTACCAACGGTGATTGTAGGAAATGATAAGGATGTTAGATTAGTTATTGGAGCTGCTGGAGGTACCAAAATTACCACAGCTGTAGCTCAGGTATTTCACATTCTAAATAGAAGTTTTAGTAAAAAAAATTTTTAGATAGCTGTAAAAAATCTCTTTTTTGGGATGGATATCTATGAAGCGGTTTCAGATAAACGGATTCACCATCAGTTGTTTCCTATGCAAGTCGAGTTTGAAGAACCGTTTAATAATGTGAGTTTTAATTTCTTTACGTCACTAGTTACGTAAATATTTTTTTAGGATCTCACGTTAGTTAACCATTTACATAAAATTGGTCACGAATATGTGATAGCTGATGCTGGAAGTGGTTTTTCTGCTGTAACAGCAATTTCTCAAAAAGATGGCAATTTAAAAACTGCATCTGATAAGCGAAGGTCTGGTCAAGAGATTTTTGTTTTTTAATAACTAAAGTTAGGTATTTATTGTAAAAAAATTATTTATTTATAAATAATAAAACTGTTTTTAATTTTTTGTTCTTTTTTTAAGTGTAGATTGCTATCTTATAACAAAAGATTTAATCGGGAAAAACGTCAGAATAAAACATGAAAGTCATCAGTGAACAAAATAAATACAAAAAGCGATTTTATCTCGTTTCCTTCTTCAAATTTAGTAATTATTAAGTTCTTGAATTAATTAGAGATAAATAAAAAATGTGTGACATTCTTTTGCTGTACTTAATTCGGCAGAAAACACGTAGAGAAGGCGTTGCGTAAAGTGCAAAATGGCGCTTGAGTGAGAGACAGTTATTACAGTTATAACAGTTTTTAATATTTGTAAATGCTGTATAAACGGCCTAATATACAAAAAAATGTTTTCTTTTACAATTTCTGTTTCAGTTCTTCCAATCTTTTTTATTACTAAAGAATTTTTTGCGATAATCACACTCAATTAGCATTGTTTATAAAGTAATGCTTGATAAAATATTTCTTGTCACTTAATGCAAATTTGATTAAAAAGTCATTGTTTGATAGTATTTCAATTCTTATCGCAACTGCAGTTGTTACTAAAACAATAATTTATAAAAAGTGTTTTTTGTATTAAATCCCTTTTGTAATCACCAAAAATCTAGTCAGTCTTCTTTGCAGATTAAATAGATTTACGAGTATTAAATTTAAAAAAATTATGACAGAGGCTCTGAACCAATGAAAAATGTGTCTGTTAAGAGAAAAAAATCTCAGGCTAGAAATATTTCAAATTTTACGGTTTATGGTAGCAAATTGGTTATAATTTAGTGTTTTGCTATGAAACTCGATAGCTAGAACGGTCGGTCTTTGTGGGCTACCAGCCGTTCTTTTAAGTAATTTAATAGCGTTTGTAGTTTATGAGAAATTTTGTGATATAACAAGAATAAATAAAATCACGTTACTAGCGTTGTTACAGACTTACTACAGAATAAAACATAAACATCAGTTAATTTTTGTATTAATAAAAAATATTTATATTTAAAAAATGTCAGTTATAATATCACAAAAACTTATTGGAAAAAAACGCCAATATTAATTAGTCTGTGTTAGGGTTTTGGTATTTAAACCACAAAGTTCTTCTGACACCACTTTATTTAAGGAAAATAAAGAACCATTTGATTATGGAACTTTTCGTACAGCGATTTATCTCACAAACAATCTCGAAATCAACTCGAAATCTAACTAACTATAAAATCTGCTCTTAATCCCTTATATTAACTTTCTTATTGGGTTGGGCTAAAACATCCCTCTTTTGTCTTAAGAGATTTCATTGGTTTTTATGTGTGATGTGATTGGTTGGAAATAGCGAAGGGTTTTCCCTTAAAGTTATGATTTACCATATGGTACCAAATGTATCCATACGTTTAAAGTTATACAAAATAGGGATGTTATTCCTAAACATTGCAATTTTAAATATTATCTCTAAAACTTAAAATAATACAAGTGTTTCCAACAGTTGCTTGCGGTTTGTGCAAAGCAGGTGGTTTCTTGTAATATCAATAAATAAGATGTACGGCCTAAACAGTGGTGGTACATAACACACCTCCCCCTATAAAAATTTTGTTAAGGATACAAAAATGCTTGACAAAATTGAATGTAAAATAATAAGAAGAAAAAGCAACAATAAAATTAACTTGAACATCTAATAATATTAAGAAACTAGTGTCAGAATTATCTGAAAAAATCTACAATAAAAGATAAAATACGATATGAAAACTATAAAGATATAAAAAAAAATCATGCATATAATAAAATAATAATAAAACATAAAATAAGTGTTTGAATTAACATAAAACCTAATTAAATGATGAGTATATAAGTAAATAATTCGCACTTTTATGTGAAAGGGCCTAAATAAACAGTCTTTAATGTAGTCTTTGTGTTTGTTTGTTTTTCACACTTCTGGTGTTAGGCACTACACTGATACTTTATTTTAAACTTTTGTGTCACTTTGATTATTTAGAATGACCATAAACACTAACACATTCACAACTGGAAGGGTGCTCGTTTCATCACAGGCGAAGGAGACTTCTTTTCCCTTGGTAGTGGACGTCTAGAACGTGGAATAGAGTCGCATTGAAGATTGGTAGACTCCGTGATTGTACATTCGTTGTTTAATGAGGTTTGTTCGCGTCCTTCAACAATCGACTTTAGGGAACTCATTCGGAGATCTTGTTGCGATCCTACGGCTGGATATATTTTGTTGTTTGCAATTGAATTTTTGCTATTTATGCAGATTTCGAAGATATTGCAATTTAGATTTCTTTTTGGAAGGAATCTTCCGATAATTGGAAGTTTGGAGAAATTGAAGCAATTGCAGCAACAACAGTAACAAAATATAAGCAACGAAGTGACTAATAAGATTCCACATAGAAGACTAAACCATTGGACTTTTTTGCTTATAAAGGGTTTGTTGAGATTATCTTGAATTATAGCATCGAATTGAGCAAGTTTGTCGTGTGCATTTTGCAGTTCTTCTAGATTAAGATTTTTCAGATCGATAGGTTCCATTTCTTCGGATTTGATGATGTCTATCTTCTTAATGCAACAGTCATCTTGGTTGAGGTTGATGTCTGGCATGTAGTTTGTATAATTAGATGAAGAATTACTGTTGGCGATGAGAACAGTTGATCCGGTGTAACAACGACATTTAGGTTGCAGTGTGAGTATGCCGGATTTTTCGATGCGAACTTCAGCAGGGGCAGCTCCGTAGCAGTGGATTGTTGCCATGGTAGGATTAGAGGTTAAAAAGAGCCAGGAATTTTGGGATAGGGTATGCCATATTTCCATGTTGGCTTTGAGAACTTTAATTGGACAATCTTTTGGGACTTTTGTAGTGAGTTTGTTTTTTAGTAGTGTTTCACAAACTGGTTGCTCCGTAGTTAATTGAATAATTGGATCTTTACAAATATATTCACGTGGACTTAAATTTTGACATGAAGACAAATCCTTTAGACGACTGTAATGTATCTTAGTTGTACTCAGTAACAGAAAAGGATAGTCAGGGTCAATAAAACTAAAGGTGTTAGAATTATTAGAAGAAGGGATAGGTAATGAAATAAGATTATAAAGATTATATGATTGTTCATGAACTAAGGGAATTTTTATAGCATAAATTAAGAGACCTTGATTGTAAATAGCATTAATCTGACATATTGAAAAATATTTATATATACTATCATAGTCTGTTAATTCAATTGGAAATTCCATATCAGATCTAAGTTTAACTTTTAATAGTTCATCTCTCAAGTGTTTTGGGGTAATAATAGCTGGATGAAGAATGTTTTGTTTGATAAATAAGATAGAAGATATAATAATGTCAAATTCTTCATTCAACTCGTTTGTTAGTTGGATTAGTAGATTAAGATGATCAGTTATTAACTGGGCATGGCTGAGATCTTTGATTTTCTTGTTATTTCTTTTAGTATAATTGTTGAACTTTTCTATATTATTATTGAGCTTTTCTTCATTTGATTTTAGAAGTTGAGCAGATTGATTGTAATTTGAAATTGCAGAAGACAATATGTTGATTTGTTGTTTTAATAATAATTTAGTTTCATGATTTTGATGAACTAGATCATTGATTGAATCTGTATAAAAAGTTGCGTCTTCGGCATCTGGGGTACCGAATAACCATTTAAAAGCATATGAAACTCCATCAATTAATCCTCTTTTTTGTATGTTACGTTTGCGACCTACTAGATGAGAGATAGTTTCGGATTTTTCCTCAAGATTTGGTATTTGAATTTTTATCAATTTTAGGGATTCTCCACAATGAAATGTGTAAATAGAGACTTCAACATTGATGGGTTCTCCACAAATAATAACGGATTTATCATAAACGTTTTTTATTAGTTGTAGTTTCATATGGTAGAAACTTAAGTTTGTATAAGATAAAAGCGTAAAATAATCGTTAGATATTTTAGCTTGTCCCAAGTCATGATAGAAAATACCGGAATTAGAGTTAATTGTAGTTACGTTGAAATTTTGTCCTAATGTAAGTTTTGTAAAAAATATTAAAAGGAGTGGTGGTAAAAAAAAGGTAAAGGATTTTATATTTTTAATGTTCTTCAGAGGCATTTTCGTCATCAGACGCTGTAGGTGTCTCTGGAATAAAAGGTTTTAAGTTATTTTTATGATATGTAACTTCCTTGTTTTTGATTAAAACTCGGACAGTCTGATTTGAGTTCACTTTAATAATTCGATATGGACCTTTATACTTAGGAGATAGTTTTTTGTTTACACCTGGTTTTGTGCTTTTGTCGGAGACATACACTTGGTCGCCGACTTTGTAACTTACATCTCTAGTGGTTTTATCATATTGATTTTTTGTTCGTACTTTTGAAAATATAAGTTTTTCTCGAGCTAGTTGAAAAGATCTATTTAACTTTAGTTTTAATTGAGAATAATAGTCGTCATAAGTATATTTAAATTCTGGTTTAGAGGTGAGTGACGAAGGTATATTAGCTTTATGTCCGAATAATAATTCGTATGGAGTAAAATGAGTAGCAGCATGGATGTGAGTGTTATAGGCAAACATTGCAGTTGCTATGAATTCATCCCAATTATTTTGAGAATTATTAATGTAATGTTTTAGATAATCTTTTAATGTTGAATGTGATCTTTCTAAAGCCCCATTTGTCATTGGGTGGTAAGGTGAAGATAAAATATGCTTGATTTTAAATAATTTGTTTAATTCTTTGATTAAATTAGAAGTAAAATCAGTTCCATTATCAGTTAAGATAGCTTCAGGTAAGCCAAAGATCATTATGAAGTCAAAAAATTCTTTTGCAATAGTGACAGCTTCGTGATTTTTTATGGGTTTAGCAAATGAATATTTTGTTAGGTCGTCTTGTATTGTCAATATGAACTTGTTATCGTTTTCCGTAATTGGTAAAGGACCTACGATATCTAGAGCTAGCCTTTGAAAAGGTCTGTTTGAGGTAGTTGTTATTTCCATTGGTGCTTTAGTTGGATGTCGGTTTGTTTTATTTATTTGACAAGATTGACAATTTGTTATGAACTTTTTTATGTCTCGCTTCATATTTTCCCAATAATAGTTTTCTTTTATTCTTCGATATGTTCTGTGAAATCCGGAATGACCAGAAATAGACGAAGAATGATTTTCTTTTAATATCGCATTTATTTCATCTTGCGTATTAGGTTTTACTTTTTGTTTGTCGACTAGAATTATTTTAGTCGATGTTTTTGCAAATATATAGTGTATCATACAATTAATAAGTTCTTGTTTGAAACTGCTGTTGTACTCAACTGGGTTTTTTACAAATATTTTGGCAAATCGCTTTTCTTTAATCTTTTGTCTGAGGTTTAATAAAGAGTAAAATAAATCTTTATAAGACATAGTGTCGAAATGATTTAAACGTGTAATAGCTATAAGGGATTCTTGTTTTTTATCGTTTATTAGATCTATTACATCATAAATGTTGATTTCTGATTCAATTTTTTGTAAATCATGTGTGTTTGATAACGAACAGTAATAGGGGTTATTTTCATCTAAATCTTTTGACATAAATAACGCATTAGGAAATTTTAAAAATATGTTTTCTTTTATCTGTTCCATTTCTATAAATTTGTCACATTGATAATAAAATTTTACAAAGTTGTCATATGATTCTGCATCTGCATTTATTGAATTAATTGTGGCTGCTGGATTTCGCGATAATGCGTCTACATTTGAATTTACTCTACCTGGTTTGTATTTTATTTCGTATTCGAATTCTTCGAGAGTTAATCTCCAACGGACAAGTCGGGAGTTTGGATCTTTACAATTAAAAAGCCAGGTTAAAGGTCTGTGATCTGTGATTATAGTGAATTTCCGACCGTATAAGTAAGGTCTAAAATGTTTTGTTCCGAAAATTATAGCCAGAAGTTCTTTTTCCGTGGTAGAATAATTACATTCTGCTTTATTAAGTGTTCGGGATGCGTATGCAATAGGGAGATCTTGTCCTATAGGACCTTGTGATAAAATAGCTCCAACGGCATAGTTAGATGCGTCGGTTGTTAATATAAATTCCTCATCAAAATTAGGAAATTTTAGTAAAGATTGACTCGTAAGAACTTGTTTAAAATGGTTAAAGGCTATTTCTTGTTCATTATTCCAAATAAATGGTACATCCTTTTTTAAAAGATTTGTTAGAGGTTTTGCATGAGCTGAGAAATTTTCGATAAATCTCCTATAATAACCGACTAAGCCTAGAAATTGTTTTATTTCCTTAGTGTTTTTAGGAGGTGGATAGTTTGTGACACATGAAATTTTATCTGGATTAGGCTTTACGCCTTGATCTGTAATAATATGTCCTAAGTAAGCAATTTCTTTATGTAAGAATTCACATTTATCTGGTTGTAGCTTTAGGTTATTTGTTCGCAGTCTTTGGAACACTTCTTCCAATTTTTGTGTATGTTCATCAAGTGAAGAAGCATATACAACGATATCATCTAAGTAAACGAAAGCGTGTGTTCCGGTTAAGCCAGTTAGGACGTTATTCATTAGTCTTTGAAATACGCTGGGTGAATTTTTTAACCCAAAAGGCATTCTTAGGAATTCGTAATGCCCGCTAGGAGTGGAGAAAGCAGTTTTTGCAGCGTCTTCTTTTTTCATAGGTATCTGATGAAAACCAGAGGCAAGATCTAATGTTGTAAAGTATTTTGAGTGACCTAATTGATCCAGAATTGATTCAATGTTGGGCAAAGGATATGAATCTCCAACAGTGACATCGTTTAATTTACGGTAATCTACTACGATGCGCCATTTTCTCTCTCCAGAAGCGTCTATCTTTTTAGGCACAATCCATAAGGGACTATTGTATGGACTTACCGAATTTTTTATGATTCCTTGTTTTAACATTTTTGCGATTTGTTTGTTTAATTCTTGTTCATGGATTTTGGGGAATCGATATATTTTTGTTGTTATTGGTGTTTGATTTGTAGTAATAATTTCATGTTGTATTGAGTTTGTGTGTGTTAAGTCGTCACCCGGTAAATAAAATATATCATTATATTTATTGCAAACGCTTTTGATTGAATTTTCTTCTTCCTTATTTAAATGATTTAATCTTAGATTGTCAAAAAGTAATTTTAACCGATTCGATGAATCAGAGTTTGCATTTATGTTTAGTATTTGATTTAAGTTTTTGATTAGACTTTTCTCTTTGATTTCCTCTAAGTTGACAGAAATGTGATTTACTTTTAATCTGCTATTAGTAGTATTAAGAATAGTAGTAAACGCCTTATTGTTTTCATTGACTTTTAATATTGCTTTTGCTAAATAAACACCTTCTAGTATTGGAATTTCAGGACAGATTCCTTCTTTAATTTCAGGATTTAAGACATTGATTTCGATCACAGTTTCGGATCTAGGATTTATATAATATTCGGGACTTGCGAGAGGATTTGAATTATTATACATTTTTATTGGAAATTCTATTTGATTTAGACGTAATTCATTTTGTTCGAAATTGATACACGAGCAGTTCTTTAAAAAATCGTAACCCAAGAGTCCATCGAACGGGATACCACTTGGTTCTCTCACAATGTGAAATTTGATTGGTATTTCTTTATTGTGAATTTTAAAATTTAATTCAATACTACCTGCACTTTCTGTAATTGCATTGGCTACAAGACCTGTCATTCGAATTTTATCATTTGCATTGTAAGTTAGACCTCCAATTTTTTTTAATTTTTCCGTTTTTATTAAGGAAACGCTTGCACCTGTGTCTAGCAAGAATTTAAAATTTTGATTACGGTATGGGAAGATAACATATGAAATATCGTTATCGCTAACAGAATAAATATGTACAATGTCACTGATATCAGGAATTAAGTTTTTATTAGGATATTTGTTCCTTCTTAGTGATTCTTTAGAATAATTATTTGTGAAAAGTGAATTACAAAATTTGTAATTGTTTTCATTTACTTTCAACGAATCTTCCGGATTATCATTCTCGAGGAATGCGTTACGGGATTTAGAGTTAGAATATTGACTTGTTTGAATCATTTTTATCGAATTTTCCGGATTATCATTCTCGAAGAATGCATTACGGGATTTAGAATTAGAGTTTTGATTTATTTGAATCATTTTTATCGAATTTTCCGGATTATCATTCTCGAAGAATGCATTACGGGATTTGGATTTAAAATTTTGATTTTTTAAGGAATTTTCCGAATTATCATTCTTAAGGAATGCATTTCGGGAGTTGGATGCGTCCTTATTACTTACAAATTGTCGACTTGCTGGACGCTTACAGACGACATTTGGGAGTTTAAATGTACATCGCGTACATTATTGTGATTCGATTTTCTTCTATTTTCATTAGGATTTTGATTTTGATTGCGATTATTGTTGTATTCGCGTTTACGGCACTCGTTTATTAAATGGCCTTGTTTTTTACAATAATTACAAAATTTATTGTATGTGTTTTGAGGTTTTTGTTCATTAGCCTTTGGAATTTGGCTAACGTGAATTCTTTTTTCAAATTGATATTTATTTCGCGTGGAGTTATTTTCTTTGAGCTGGTAACGTTCGCGATATGTATGACCAGTTTTCTTACAATTAGAACATTTTGTGATATTTTGATTTCGAAAAGTATTTTTTCTTTCTATTAAAATACGTTCTTCGCTTTGTGCAAAGTCTAAAGCATCTGAAAGGTTTTCTGGGTTTCGTAATCTGAGAATATGCGAGATTTCTTCCCTTGTATGGAGAACAAGTCTGTTTAAAGCAATATCTCTAATCATTTCTGACCGATATTTACGTTCGACAGGTTTCATGCATGAAAATGTATTTAAAATTCTTGTAAGCAAAGATTGGACCCTATTATAGAATTGCACAACTTTTTCGTCGCGATTTTGGCGAAGAGTGTTTAATTCTTCCATTAGTTGGGATTCGGTTTTCTTTTCGGAAAATAATTGCAGCAAAATTTGTTTAAGTTCGGACCACGAACTGACAGTTTTGTCTTGAATTTGAGCGCTAGCATGACCCGTTATATTTGAGAGAATAAAGCCTAATAGTGGTTCTTTTTGACGGCGAGTGGCGAATCTGTGAGCTGTATCACATATTCTTAAAAACTCTTGTAAATCAGAACGTTTTCCATCAAATGACCGCGTAATCATTCGAAATAACGTGTTGGTACTGATAATCTCGGTTTCAGGTGTTGTACTATTGTCGTCAGATTCCATATCGTCATCGTCAGTATACTCATAATCAGGAAATTTTTTTGAGGATTTTTCAAAGGAAGTATTTCCAAGCGCATTTTTTATGTCATTGACATTAAATGGTTGTTGGGTACTAGTGCCTTGACTTTCAAATTTTGTTTCTGCTAAGTTTTCAGAGCTCATTGTTGATTTGGATATTGTGACGAGTAAGAAAAATGAATAATAAATGAATTAGATTTGAGTGAAGGATTGAGTGAGTGATCGACAATTGAGTACTACTAAGTTACATAAAAAGTCGTACTTACAATTTTCGTAGACAGGGCCAGGACTTGATCCTGTGTAGGAGCCTCAGCTACTTGTTATCAGGATATTGGACGGAAGGGGTTCGTGGAATGCCTTTTGATGATCGTCGACCAGTCTTCAAACTGCAAATTGTCGTTACACCACTTGCACTCGATTGCACTTTAAAGGATTAAAATCCACCGAATTTTCGTTAAAGTATCCCACTTCTGACACCAAATTAATGTTAGGGTTTTGGTATTTAAACCACAAAGTTCTTCTGACACCACTTTATTTAAGGAAAATAAAGAACCATTTGATTATGGAACTTTTCGTACAGCGATTTATCTCACAAACAATCTCGAAATCAACTCGAAATCTAACTAACTATAAAATCTGCTCTTAATCCCTTATATTAACTTTCTTATTGGGTTGGGCTAAAACATCCCTCTTTTGTCTTAAGAGATTTCATTGGTTTTTATGTGTGATGTGATTGGTTGGAAATAGCGAAGGGTTTTCCCTTAAAGTTATGATTTACCATATGGTACCAAATGTATCCATACGTTTAAAGTTATACAAAATAGGGATGTTATTCCTAAACATTGCAATTTTAAATATTATCTCTAAAACTTAAAATAATACAAGTGTTTCCAACAGTTGCTTGCGGTTTGTGCAAAGCAGGTGGTTTCTTGTAATATCAATAAATAAGATGTACGGCCTAAACAGTGGTGGTACATAACACACCTCCCCCTATAAAAATTTTGTTAAGGATACAAAAATGCTTGACAAAATTGAATGTAAAATAATAAGAAGAAAAAGCAACAATAAAATTAACTTGAACATCTAATAATATTAAGAAACTAGTGTCAGAATTATCTGAAAAAATCTACAATAAAAGATAAAATACGATATGAAAACTATAAAGATATAAAAAAAAATCATGCATATAATAAAATAATAATAAAACATAAAATAAGTGTTTGAATTAACATAAAACCTAATTAAATGATGAGTATATAAGTAAATAATTCGCACTTTTATGTGAAAGGGCCTAAATAAACAGTCTTTAATGTAGTCTTTGTGTTTGTTTGTTTTTCACACTTCTGGTGTTAGGCACTACACTGATACTTTATTTTAAACTTTTGTGTCACTTTGATTATTTAGAATGACCATAAACACTAACACATTCACAACTGGAAGGGTGCTCGTTTCATCACAGGCGAAGGAGACTTCTTTTCCCTTGGTAGTGGACGTCTAGAACGTGGAATAGAGTCGCATTGAAGATTGGTAGACTCCGTGATTGTACATTCGTTGTTTAATGAGGTTTGTTCGCGTCCTTCAACAATCGACTTTAGGGAACTCATTCGGAGATCTTGTTGCGATCCTACGGCTGGATATATTTTGTTGTTTGCAATTGAATTTTTGCTATTTATGCAGATTTCGAAGATATTGCAATTTAGATTTCTTTTTGGAAGGAATCTTCCGATAATTGGAAGTTTGGAGAAATTGAAGCAATTGCAGCAACAACAGTAACAAAATATAAGCAACGAAGTGACTAATAAGATTCCACATAGAAGACTAAACCATTGGACTTTTTTGCTTATAAAGGGTTTGTTGAGATTATCTTGAATTATAGCATCGAATTGAGCAAGTTTGTCGTGTGCATTTTGCAGTTCTTCTAGATTAAGATTTTTCAGATCGATAGGTTCCATTTCTTCGGATTTGATGATGTCTATCTTCTTAATGCAACAGTCATCTTGGTTGAGGTTGATGTCTGGCATGTAGTTTGTATAATTAGATGAAGAATTACTGTTGGCGATGAGAACAGTTGATCCGGTGTAACAACGACATTTAGGTTGCAGTGTGAGTATGCCGGATTTTTCGATGCGAACTTCAGCAGGGGCAGCTCCGTAGCAGTGGATTGTTGCCATGGTAGGATTAGAGGTTAAAAAGAGCCAGGAATTTTGGGATAGGGTATGCCATATTTCCATGTTGGCTTTGAGAACTTTAATTGGACAATCTTTTGGGACTTTTGTAGTGAGTTTGTTTTTTAGTAGTGTTTCACAAACTGGTTGCTCCGTAGTTAATTGAATAATTGGATCTTTACAAATATATTCACGTGGACTTAAATTTTGACATGAAGACAAATCCTTTAGACGACTGTAATGTATCTTAGTTGTACTCAGTAACAGAAAAGGATAGTCAGGGTCAATAAAACTAAAGGTGTTAGAATTATTAGAAGAAGGGATAGGTAATGAAATAAGATTATAAAGATTATATGATTGTTCATGAACTAAGGGAATTTTTATAGCATAAATTAAGAGACCTTGATTGTAAATAGCATTAATCTGACATATTGAAAAATATTTATATATACTATCATAGTCTGTTAATTCAATTGGAAATTCCATATCAGATCTAAGTTTAACTTTTAATAGTTCATCTCTCAAGTGTTTTGGGGTAATAATAGCTGGATGAAGAATGTTTTGTTTGATAAATAAGATAGAAGATATAATAATGTCAAATTCTTCATTCAACTCGTTTGTTAGTTGGATTAGTAGATTAAGATGATCAGTTATTAACTGGGCATGGCTGAGATCTTTGATTTTCTTGTTATTTCTTTTAGTATAATTGTTGAACTTTTCTATATTATTATTGAGCTTTTCTTCATTTGATTTTAGAAGTTGAGCAGATTGATTGTAATTTGAAATTGCAGAAGACAATATGTTGATTTGTTGTTTTAATAATAATTTAGTTTCATGATTTTGATGAACTAGATCATTGATTGAATCTGTATAAAAAGTTGCGTCTTCGGCATCTGGGGTACCGAATAACCATTTAAAAGCATATGAAACTCCATCAATTAATCCTCTTTTTTGTATGTTACGTTTGCGACCTACTAGATGAGAGATAGTTTCGGATTTTTCCTCAAGATTTGGTATTTGAATTTTTATCAATTTTAGGGATTCTCCACAATGAAATGTGTAAATAGAGACTTCAACATTGATGGGTTCTCCACAAATAATAACGGATTTATCATAAACGTTTTTTATTAGTTGTAGTTTCATATGGTAGAAACTTAAGTTTGTATAAGATAAAAGCGTAAAATAATCGTTAGATATTTTAGCTTGTCCCAAGTCATGATAGAAAATACCGGAATTAGAGTTAATTGTAGTTACGTTGAAATTTTGTCCTAATGTAAGTTTTGTAAAAAATATTAAAAGGAGTGGTGGTAAAAAAAAGGTAAAGGATTTTATATTTTTAATGTTCTTCAGAGGCATTTTCGTCATCAGACGCTGTAGGTGTCTCTGGAATAAAAGGTTTTAAGTTATTTTTATGATATGTAACTTCCTTGTTTTTGATTAAAACTCGGACAGTCTGATTTGAGTTCACTTTAATAATTCGATATGGACCTTTATACTTAGGAGATAGTTTTTTGTTTACACCTGGTTTTGTGCTTTTGTCGGAGACATACACTTGGTCGCCGACTTTGTAACTTACATCTCTAGTGGTTTTATCATATTGATTTTTTGTTCGTACTTTTGAAAATATAAGTTTTTCTCGAGCTAGTTGAAAAGATCTATTTAACTTTAGTTTTAATTGAGAATAATAGTCGTCATAAGTATATTTAAATTCTGGTTTAGAGGTGAGTGACGAAGGTATATTAGCTTTATGTCCGAATAATAATTCGTATGGAGTAAAATGAGTAGCAGCATGGATGTGAGTGTTATAGGCAAACATTGCAGTTGCTATGAATTCATCCCAATTATTTTGAGAATTATTAATGTAATGTTTTAGATAATCTTTTAATGTTGAATGTGATCTTTCTAAAGCCCCATTTGTCATTGGGTGGTAAGGTGAAGATAAAATATGCTTGATTTTAAATAATTTGTTTAATTCTTTGATTAAATTAGAAGTAAAATCAGTTCCATTATCAGTTAAGATAGCTTCAGGTAAGCCAAAGATCATTATGAAGTCAAAAAATTCTTTTGCAATAGTGACAGCTTCGTGATTTTTTATGGGTTTAGCAAATGAATATTTTGTTAGGTCGTCTTGTATTGTCAATATGAACTTGTTATCGTTTTCCGTAATTGGTAAAGGACCTACGATATCTAGAGCTAGCCTTTGAAAAGGTCTGTTTGAGGTAGTTGTTATTTCCATTGGTGCTTTAGTTGGATGTCGGTTTGTTTTATTTATTTGACAAGATTGACAATTTGTTATGAACTTTTTTATGTCTCGCTTCATATTTTCCCAATAATAGTTTTCTTTTATTCTTCGATATGTTCTGTGAAATCCGGAATGACCAGAAATAGACGAAGAATGATTTTCTTTTAATATCGCATTTATTTCATCTTGCGTATTAGGTTTTACTTTTTGTTTGTCGACTAGAATTATTTTAGTCGATGTTTTTGCAAATATATAGTGTATCATACAATTAATAAGTTCTTGTTTGAAACTGCTGTTGTACTCAACTGGGTTTTTTACAAATATTTTGGCAAATCGCTTTTCTTTAATCTTTTGTCTGAGGTTTAATAAAGAGTAAAATAAATCTTTATAAGACATAGTGTCGAAATGATTTAAACGTGTAATAGCTATAAGGGATTCTTGTTTTTTATCGTTTATTAGATCTATTACATCATAAATGTTGATTTCTGATTCAATTTTTTGTAAATCATGTGTGTTTGATAACGAACAGTAATAGGGGTTATTTTCATCTAAATCTTTTGACATAAATAACGCATTAGGAAATTTTAAAAATATGTTTTCTTTTATCTGTTCCATTTCTATAAATTTGTCACATTGATAATAAAATTTTACAAAGTTGTCATATGATTCTGCATCTGCATTTATTGAATTAATTGTGGCTGCTGGATTTCGCGATAATGCGTCTACATTTGAATTTACTCTACCTGGTTTGTATTTTATTTCGTATTCGAATTCTTCGAGAGTTAATCTCCAACGGACAAGTCGGGAGTTTGGATCTTTACAATTAAAAAGCCAGGTTAAAGGTCTGTGATCTGTGATTATAGTGAATTTCCGACCGTATAAGTAAGGTCTAAAATGTTTTGTTCCGAAAATTATAGCCAGAAGTTCTTTTTCCGTGGTAGAATAATTACATTCTGCTTTATTAAGTGTTCGGGATGCGTATGCAATAGGGAGATCTTGTCCTATAGGACCTTGTGATAAAATAGCTCCAACGGCATAGTTAGATGCGTCGGTTGTTAATATAAATTCCTCATCAAAATTAGGAAATTTTAGTAAAGATTGACTCGTAAGAACTTGTTTAAAATGGTTAAAGGCTATTTCTTGTTCATTATTCCAAATAAATGGTACATCCTTTTTTAAAAGATTTGTTAGAGGTTTTGCATGAGCTGAGAAATTTTCGATAAATCTCCTATAATAACCGACTAAGCCTAGAAATTGTTTTATTTCCTTAGTGTTTTTAGGAGGTGGATAGTTTGTGACACATGAAATTTTATCTGGATTAGGCTTTACGCCTTGATCTGTAATAATATGTCCTAAGTAAGCAATTTCTTTATGTAAGAATTCACATTTATCTGGTTGTAGCTTTAGGTTATTTGTTCGCAGTCTTTGGAACACTTCTTCCAATTTTTGTGTATGTTCATCAAGTGAAGAAGCATATACAACGATATCATCTAAGTAAACGAAAGCGTGTGTTCCGGTTAAGCCAGTTAGGACGTTATTCATTAGTCTTTGAAATACGCTGGGTGAATTTTTTAACCCAAAAGGCATTCTTAGGAATTCGTAATGCCCGCTAGGAGTGGAGAAAGCAGTTTTTGCAGCGTCTTCTTTTTTCATAGGTATCTGATGAAAACCAGAGGCAAGATCTAATGTTGTAAAGTATTTTGAGTGACCTAATTGATCCAGAATTGATTCAATGTTGGGCAAAGGATATGAATCTCCAACAGTGACATCGTTTAATTTACGGTAATCTACTACGATGCGCCATTTTCTCTCTCCAGAAGCGTCTATCTTTTTAGGCACAATCCATAAGGGACTATTGTATGGACTTACCGAATTTTTTATGATTCCTTGTTTTAACATTTTTGCGATTTGTTTGTTTAATTCTTGTTCATGGATTTTGGGGAATCGATATATTTTTGTTGTTATTGGTGTTTGATTTGTAGTAATAATTTCATGTTGTATTGAGTTTGTGTGTGTTAAGTCGTCACCCGGTAAATAAAATATATCATTATATTTATTGCAAACGCTTTTGATTGAATTTTCTTCTTCCTTATTTAAATGATTTAATCTTAGATTGTCAAAAAGTAATTTTAACCGATTCGATGAATCAGAGTTTGCATTTATGTTTAGTATTTGATTTAAGTTTTTGATTAGACTTTTCTCTTTGATTTCCTCTAAGTTGACAGAAATGTGATTTACTTTTAATCTGCTATTAGTAGTATTAAGAATAGTAGTAAACGCCTTATTGTTTTCATTGACTTTTAATATTGCTTTTGCTAAATAAACACCTTCTAGTATTGGAATTTCAGGACAGATTCCTTCTTTAATTTCAGGATTTAAGACATTGATTTCGATCACAGTTTCGGATCTAGGATTTATATAATATTCGGGACTTGCGAGAGGATTTGAATTATTATACATTTTTATTGGAAATTCTATTTGATTTAGACGTAATTCATTTTGTTCGAAATTGATACACGAGCAGTTCTTTAAAAAATCGTAACCCAAGAGTCCATCGAACGGG
Source organism: Tribolium confusum (assembly GCA_029207805.1). Lineage (NCBI taxonomy): Eukaryota > Metazoa > Arthropoda > Insecta > Coleoptera > Tenebrionidae > Tribolium > Tribolium confusum. The sequence goes on along the minus strand of JALGAY010000007.1, from coordinate 846,363 downwards.
ATACCACTTGGTTCTCTCACAATGTGAAATTTGATTGGTATTTCTTTATTGTGAATTTTAAAATTTAATTCAATACTACCTGCACTTTCTGTAATTGCATTGGCTACAAGACCTGTCATTCGAATTTTATCATTTGCATTGTAAGTTAGACCTCCAATTTTTTTTAATTTTTCCGTTTTTATTAAGGAAACGCTTGCACCTGTGTCTAGCAAGAATTTAAAATTTTGATTACGGTATGGGAAGATAACATATGAAATATCGTTATCGCTAACAGAATAAATATGTACAATGTCACTGATATCAGGAATTAAGTTTTTATTAGGATATTTGTTCCTTCTTAGTGATTCTTTAGAATAATTATTTGTGAAAAGTGAATTACAAAATTTGTAATTGTTTTCATTTACTTTCAACGAATCTTCCGGATTATCATTCTCGAGGAATGCGTTACGGGATTTAGAGTTAGAATATTGACTTGTTTGAATCATTTTTATCGAATTTTCCGGATTATCATTCTCGAAGAATGCATTACGGGATTTAGAATTAGAGTTTTGATTTATTTGAATCATTTTTATCGAATTTTCCGGATTATCATTCTCGAAGAATGCATTACGGGATTTGGATTTAAAATTTTGATTTTTTAAGGAATTTTCCGAATTATCATTCTTAAGGAATGCATTTCGGGAGTTGGATGCGTCCTTATTACTTACAAATTGTCGACTTGCTGGACGCTTACAGACGACATTTGGGAGTTTAAATGTACATCGCGTACATTATTGTGATTCGATTTTCTTCTATTTTCATTAGGATTTTGATTTTGATTGCGATTATTGTTGTATTCGCGTTTACGGCACTCGTTTATTAAATGGCCTTGTTTTTTACAATAATTACAAAATTTATTGTATGTGTTTTGAGGTTTTTGTTCATTAGCCTTTGGAATTTGGCTAACGTGAATTCTTTTTTCAAATTGATATTTATTTCGCGTGGAGTTATTTTCTTTGAGCTGGTAACGTTCGCGATATGTATGACCAGTTTTCTTACAATTAGAACATTTTGTGATATTTTGATTTCGAAAAGTATTTTTTCTTTCTATTAAAATACGTTCTTCGCTTTGTGCAAAGTCTAAAGCATCTGAAAGGTTTTCTGGGTTTCGTAATCTGAGAATATGCGAGATTTCTTCCCTTGTATGGAGAACAAGTCTGTTTAAAGCAATATCTCTAATCATTTCTGACCGATATTTACGTTCGACAGGTTTCATGCATGAAAATGTATTTAAAATTCTTGTAAGCAAAGATTGGACCCTATTATAGAATTGCACAACTTTTTCGTCGCGATTTTGGCGAAGAGTGTTTAATTCTTCCATTAGTTGGGATTCGGTTTTCTTTTCGGAAAATAATTGCAGCAAAATTTGTTTAAGTTCGGACCACGAACTGACAGTTTTGTCTTGAATTTGAGCGCTAGCATGACCCGTTATATTTGAGAGAATAAAGCCTAATAGTGGTTCTTTTTGACGGCGAGTGTTATACATAACATCTGATACGTTTATGAAATGCACAAAAAAAATTCTTGGAGATAAATTAAAGCTTGTGTGGTATTCAGAAAGAGAATCGCTTGATATATTATTAATTTTCTAATAATAAATTAGTTTCTGAATCCAAATGTCATGTTTCATTGTTTCAAAATTGTCTCAAAATCATATAAAAGTCTTGCGGTGTAAATTGACATAGAATCACAGAAATGTTCTAAATTGTCATAACGTTGTCTTGGTATGACTGTAGAATCATAGATATGTTTCAATGTGCGATAAAAATGATATAAATAATCATAGAAACATTCTAAATTGCCATAGAATTATCAAAATGTTCTACATTGCTGTCAAAGCAGACATAAAAACGTCTAAAAACGACATAGCATTGTCCTAAATTGTCACGGAATTATATAAACGACTCAAATTAACACAAAAATATCTTAAATACTATAAAAAAAACTTAAATTGTCATAGAATTATAAAAATGTTTTAATTTGTGGTAGAAAGGTCTTAAATTGCTATTCAAAACTCCTAAATTGCCATAGAGTAATCAAAATTTTTTACCATGTTGTGGTTGCAGTTAAAGTCGACATAAAAATGTCTTAAATTGACATGGCATTGTCCTAAATTCTGACAAAATTATATAAACGCATTCAATTGTACCAAAATGTCACAAAAACATTATAAATGCCACAAGCCAGTCCTAAATTGTCATAGAATCACAGAAACATTTTTAATTGTCATAGCGTTGTATCGGTATGACTCTAAAATTATAGATATGTCTCAATGTGCGATGAAAATAATGTAGGTTACCATAGAAACATTCTAAATTGCCATAGAATAATCGAAATGTTCTCAAAGTAGACATGAAAAGTTTAAAATTGACATAGCATTATCCTAAATTGTCATAGAATTATATGAGAGACTTAAATTGCGGAAGAAATATATGAAATTGTCACAAAATTATCCTAAATGTCATAAAAAAAACCTGAGTTGTGATAAAGTCACAAAAACTTCCTAAATTGTCATAGAATCATACAAAGAGCTTAAATTTCTGTTTCTACAGCAATATCATAAATTCTGTATACCTATACAATTAAAAAATATGTCATAAGGTGTCATAGAAATATAATAAACAATCGAAATTGTTACAAAAATGTCCCAAACTACCGTAGGAAAAACCTAATTGACATAAAATCAACAAAAAATCTTACATTGACGTAGATTTGTCTTAAATTGATACAGAATCTTATAAATGGCCAAAATTGTAATCTATACGCTCTAAATTATCATAGAAATTTACTTAATTTTGTAGAAATGCTTTCGATTTACACAGAATTATCAACAATTTGCAGAAACTTTCCAAATTCCTTTATAAACATTCTAAATTTACCAGAGATTCACAGTGGTAGAAACGTTCTAAATTCTCTTAGAAATGTTCTACGTATCTTCATATAAACATCTCAAATTGTCACAAAAGGGTTTAAACAACCATAAATAAGACCTAATTGTCATAAAGTCAAAGAAACGTCATAAATTGACAAAGAACCATTCTAAACTGTCATAGAATCATCGAAACGGCCTACACTACAATAGAAACGTTCTAAATAATATCAGAATTATATAAATGTCTTACAATACTTAGACCACATTTAAAGTGTCTACAGAAACCTCATAAAGTGTCATAGAATTATAAAAATATTCCAAATTGTCACAAAAATGGTCCAAACTTCTATAGAAAAAGCCTAAATTGTCATAAAGTCATAGTTAATTTTTGTATTGACAGAGATTAGTCCCAAATTGTTATAGAAAGCAAATTGTATAACAGCGAATCACAGCCCCAAATTTGTTTATTTTTCTATGGAAACGAAGATATCACCGGTATTATCTCATCTTGAAATCAGCCCATTAGAGTCATAGAAATGTTCTACTTGTTGTGACGTCATTCAAAATATAAATAGAAACGTCCTAAATTGTTATAAAATTATATGAACTCTTAAAAATTTTACCAAAATTTCTAAACAATTATAGACAAAAACAAAATTGGCATAAAGTCATAAAAACGTCGTAAATTGATGTAGAAACGTTCTAAATCGTCACAGAATCACTAAAAATGCTTAAATTGCGTTCGAAGAGCTCCAAATTACTATAAAATCATAAAAATGTCCTACATTGCTATGACCACATTTAAAGTATCTATAGAAGCATTATAAATTGTCATAAAATGATAAATAACTTCGACTTCTAACTAGATTTGTCATAGAATGTTAGAAATGGTCTAAACTGCGATATAAACGTTCTAAATTGTAAAAGAGTCATAGAAATATTTTCTACTCGTCTAAATAAACGTAGATAAGAGCTAAATTGTTATAAAGTCATAGATACGTCCTAAATTGTTATTGAATCATAAAATTGTTTTAATTTGTGGTAGAAACGTCTTAAATTGCTATTCAAATCTCCTAAATTGTCATAGAATAATCAAAAATTTTTACATTGTTGTGGTTGCAGTCAAAGTAGACATAAAAATGTCTAAAATTGGCATAGAATTGTCCTAAATTCTGACAAAATTATATAAACGCATTTAATTGTACCAAAATGTCACAAAAACATCATAAATGCCACAAAACACTCCTAAATTGTCATAGAATCACAGAAACATTTTTAATTGTCGTAGCGTTGTATCGGTATGACTCTAGAATCACAGATATGTCTCAATGTGCGATGAAAATAATGTAGGTTACCATAGAAACATTCTAAATTGCCATAGAATACGTGAAGGGTAGATTTTGATATTTGGAAATTAATTGTCGAATAGTTTTATTTTTATTTATTCATGATAAGATCCGTGAGAATTTTTACAAAAGGAACTGAATCATAAAACAACTAAATTTTGTTAATGAAGCGTGAACAGTGAGAAGACTATAAAAGCATGATTTATAGTTTTGTTGTTTTAAAAAATTAAAGAAACAATTTCAAAAGAATTCTTCCATCAAATAAAAACAAGGTCGCATATGTAATATTGGCAAATTTTTGTGAATCATAGGGAGCAAGTGTACGGAAGAACGTAATGTGACAAAGAAAAAATTACTGTTCTCACACAAAGCTGTCTGGGGTGACACGGAACTTGATGATTTAATTACCATGACGAATTGTTTAATAGCTTTGTTTTCGTCTAGTGGCAAAGAGTTGCCCTTCAATCGGGGTATATATTGCTCTAAATGAGAGGTGACAATTCATTAGAATATCGACAAGTGTCGAAGCTAATAATCAGCGTAAAACTAGTGAAGTATTTTAAGTTAATTAATTATTCAAGTGTCCAGAAAGTGTCTTAGTGTCCCTTGGCAGAAAAGCAGTAAGTGTAACTCAGTTCAATTACGTTCAATTACGCGATGTCATCAATAAAAATTCTTATTTTTATTTTACTTTTCTATGAAATAAGTCGTTAAGAGATTATTTGGGTAGAATTTTATTCCGTTGATAATCTTAGCTATTCGAAAAGGGTTATTGAGTATGTAAATTGTTCTAATTGTTAAATTCGCATCTGAGTGTTGACCTCGTTGAAATTTATTGAAGAATAATATTCCGGCTCGAAGAAAAATTATTATTCTCTTAATATATCGGAAAAGAATGTTTTTATTAGGTAATGGTTTAATTTCGCAGAAATTAAAAGATTTATTGTACTAAAATCGTGTTTAGAGTCATTTATCGAATTGGTGAGACCATTTGAATGTACTTGACAGTCAAATGAAACTTGGTTGTTGTTGCCGATAGTCCGGACATTTTGGAATTCATTTTGCCATTATCGATTTTGAGTGTTTGGAATCTTTATGGGGTTAAATTATGACCTTTGTCAAGACGATAGAGGGTTGGGTAGTCGATATTCTGTATACCTATACATTCAAAAAATATGTCATATGGTGTCATAGAAATATAATAAACAATCCAAATTGTCACAAAAATGTCCCAAACTACCGTAGGAAAAATCTAAATTGACACAAAATCACAAAAAATTCTTACATTGACATAGATTTGTCTTAAATTCTTACAGAATGTTATAAATGGCCCAAATTGTAATCTAAATCGTCATAGAAATTTACTTAATTCTGTAGAAATGCTTTCGATTTACACAGAATTATCAAAAATTTGCAGAAACTTTCTAAACTCCTCTATAAACATTCTAAATTTACCAGAGATTCACAGCAGTAGAAACGTTCTAAATTGTCATAGAAATGTTCTACGTATCGTCATATAAACGTCTCAAATTGTCACAAAAAGATTTAAACAACCATAAGTAAAACCTAAATTGTCATAAAGTCAAAGAAACGTCATAAATTGACAAAGAACCATTCTAAATTGTCATAGAATCATCGAAACTTCCTAAACTACTATAGAAACGATCTAAATTATATCTGAATCATATAAATGTCTTATAATACCTTGACACATTTAAAGTGTCTACAGAAACCTCATAAATAGTCATAGAATTATAGAAATGTTCCAAATTGTCACAAAAATGATCCAAACTCCTACAAAAGAAGTCTAAATTGTCATAAAATCATAGATAATTTCTCTATTGACAGGGAGTTGTCCTAAATTGTTATAGAAAGGTTAGAGATGGTCTAAATTGCTATAGAAATCTACTAAATTCTAGAGAATTGCTCTCAGTGTACATAGAAATACAAAAAATTGAAAAAAACGTTTCAAATTTCTATATAAACGTCCCAAAATTATCACAAATTTATAGCAGAAATAACAATGCGATAAAAACGTAAATTGTCATATGGGCTTTTCCATGACAACAGCGAATCACAGCCCCGAATTTGTTTATTTTTCTATGGAAAAGAAGATACTACCGGTGTTATCTCAATTTGAAATCAACCCATTAGAGACATAGAAAGGTTCTATTTGTTGTGACGTCATTTAAAATATAAATAGAAATGTCCTAAATTGTTATAAAATTATATGAACGCCTAGAAATTATACCAAAATTTTTAAACAATTATAGATAAAAACAAAATTGACATAAAGTCATAGAAACATTGTAAATTGATGTAGAGACATCCTAAATCGTCATAGAATCGTTAAAAATGCTTAAATTGCGTTAGAAGAGCTCCAAATTACTATAGAATCATAAAAATGTCCTACATTACTATGACCACATTTAAAGTATCTATAGAAGCGTTATAAATTGTCATAAAATAATAAATAACTTCGACTTCTAACTAGATTTGTCATAGAATGTTAGAAATGGTCTAAACTGCGATATAGACTTTCTAAATTGTGAAAGAGTCATAGAAATATTTTCTACTCGTCTAAATAAACGTAGATAAGACCTAAATTGTCATAAAATCGTAGAAACATCCTAATCATCAAAACCATACCACCTCTATCATACCATAAAAACTATAAAATCACAGAATAAATGTCTCGATTGCAGTCACGTGGTTTCAAACGAAATTTCACGTGAGAGTACGTTATCAGCTCTGTGCATATTTATCGATTCTCCACTCGAGGGTCCTCAGCTAGGGAGAAACACAATGTTTAAACAAAAAAAATTTTGTTCCTACAAACATTTAGGAAATTTATTTTGAATAGATTTTAACCAAATTTAATTTTTTTGTGAACACTAGAAGCTGCTTAAACTCCAAATAAAACAAAGTTATAATTATCCTCATTGGAATTATTTATTTATTTTGGTTTGAGATATGATTTGACATTGGCAACCCATTATACACTTTAAGATAAGACTGTCGGATGTAAATAAATGCATTACAAATTTATAATATTATTTATAAATTTAACGCGGCATTTTCTATAACTTCAAAGACGTCAGTGACATTTTTATTAGCTTCATTCACTTCCTCTTCAGGCAAAAGGGACGTACAGAGCTTAAGAAACCCAATTCCTTTTATTACTTGGAACTGGACACGTGTTGACCACTTGCCGGCTCCGTTATGCCGGACAGAGGGTCATTTTTACGATTTTAGCACACAAATTCCTATTTGAATGACCTATTTCAGAAAAAAAAAATTGATAAATATAAAGGTGTCAATAGACACTTGATTGATCTGTTGTGAGGATTTTTCCATTCGTGATTTCTTTTATAAATTATCTTTTGACAAATGAGCAATCAGTGTGTTGTAAACATTGCTGGCCATATCAGTATTACTAGCAGTAGCTTAATAAAAAAAAGTATTCATAAGTTTTATTTGGTAATGATAAGCACGTTTTAATAAACCACAATGTTAAATAGTGATAAATTAGCGGAAATTGAAGACGCACATCAAGAGGAAGAAATCAAAGCTCCAGGTTTGTTATCTCACAAAATTTTCAATTTTTTAAATAATTTAAGACTAGCTAGACTGTGTTTTGTTTTTTATTGTTACTACTGCGATAAGGTAGTTGGCAATTAAAATTTTAAAACGTGATAACCTCTAATCCTTGAAAAAGTGCCTAATTTACAAATTTTATTGTCCTCAAGACACCACAGAGTAGCAACAAAGATATATTACATCAAAAAATTCAATCAAGTGGGCCCTGATAACACCCAAACAATGCTCATTAAATTCGCAAGAATTTTATCACCTAAACAACCTTGATTCTAATCATATCAAATTTTTTTTAGCTCGTTGGTATGGCTTCAGACACACTCAAGCCATCCTCTGCTTCCTTCTCTTAGCTATAGCTTACGCCATGCGTGTTAACCTCTCGGTTGCAATTGTTGCAATGACCGACAAAAACACTACATCAAACCCTGATATTCCTGTAAGATTTCACTCCCTTTCAAAAAACCTGAAAAAACAACCCTTTCTAGACCTACAACTGGAACGACAAAAGCGTTGTTCTCTCCTCGTTCTTTTGGGGCTACGTTGTTCTCCAGGTGTTTGCAGGACAGTTCGGGAAGATGTACGGTCCTCGATGGTTTCTGGTGGTTGCAATGACGATAAACGCCATTGTTTGTATGCTTACACCTGTCGTTGCTGATAATTTAGGTTCTAAAGGTGTGATGGGATGTCGGGTGGTTCAAGGATTGTTTCAGGGATTTATCTTTCCTTCGGTTCATAATATTTTAGGGAAGTGGGCACCGACACCTGAGAGGTCACGGATTGGGACTTTTGTCTATTCTGGTACTCTGATTTAAAACACAAAAACAGTTTTAGAAATTTAGGTTTCAGGCTCATCTTTTGGTACAATTATAGCAATGCCTATAACTGGGTTAATATCAGCAAGTTGGGTTGGTTGGCCGGTTAGTTTTTACGTTTTTGGATGTATTGGACTGTTTTGGGTTGTTTTATGGTTGTTTTTGGGTTCGAATAGTCCAGCAGAACATAGAATGATCTCAGATGAAGAAAAATGGTATATTGAAGCGAGTTTAGGGCAACAGGAACATAAAATTGTACCAACACCATGGAAAGCAATTTTTACATCAGGACCAATGTGGGCTATAATAGTAGCAAATTTTGGGCAAAATTGGGGCTACTCAACACTCCTAACAGAAATCCCGAATTACATGGATAAAATTATGCATTTCGATATGAAATCTGTAAGTCAATTAACAAAAATATTTTTACCAAAAAAATTTTACAGAATAGTTTGCTATCAGCCGCTCCTTATTTAGCCCTTTGGATCCTCAGTTTTGTCTTTGGTCCCATCTCAGATTATTTAATTAACCGCGAAATATTATCTCGAGGGACAGTCAGGAAAATATTTAACGCAATTGGTAAAAACCTTCTTAGAATTCCTTAAAAAAAATTTGTTTTTTAGGTACTTGTGGTCCTGCTCTAGCTCTTGTAGCTCTGGGTTTTGTTCCAGACGACCAAACTGACTTATCAGTGACACTTTTAATAATCGTTGTTGGTATAAACGCGGCTGTCTTTTGCGGTTTCCAAGTCAATCACATTGATCTAGCCCCAAATCATGCTGGAACACTTATGGGAATCACAAATGGGTCTTCAAACATTTTTTCAATTATAGCACCTCTAGTTGTACAAGTTGTAGTCTATGATGAGGCAGATAAGGCGCTTTGGAGGATTGTTTTTATTATTGCGGCTTGTTGGTATGTCGCTTCGGCGATTTTTTATATATTTTTTGCGTCCGGAGAGATACAGTACTGGAATTATGAAAGCGAGGGGAAAGAAAGTGGTGAAGAAGGAAGAGAGAGTGCAGAGATGAAGAAGAGGTTTTGAGGATTTGTTGAAATGTTGTTTGCTAGTTTTATAGCAATTTTTTTGTAAATAAATGCTGACTGAAAAACTCTATTTTTTTTAGAAACTGTTAACAGGAGACTGGATAACTTTCAGAGCCAGAATTATCAACAAACAATTGTTATGAGCTTTCTAAAAGTATCTAATATAAACAATCTACAAACAAATATGAGAGTGGTGCCTTTTTTTGAATTTTTTGAAGCACACTCTTGCACTTTGACCTCGAGGTCATTACTTTTACGATCCTTTGTCTGTTTTTTCAAGGAAATAAATTTAGAATTTTATGACGGTCACACTCTTTTTTCAAATTTAATTTATTAGAAGGACTAAATTTCGTCCGAGCCTAATGTTTCTTTAATGAATTTTAAATATGTTCCGAAACTAATTCTCGAAGTCAATTAGTTTTTATTACTTGTACTATAAACAAACACAAAACCCAACCTCATAAATGTTGTGTCATTCTTTTTAAAGCCCTATCGCATTTCTTTTTCTTTTCAATCGGTGATTTTCAGCTTTTTTTGAAACTCATTTATGTGATTTCAGAATTTTTCTTTGTTTTCTTTTTTAGGCTTAATGTTTTAAGTCTTTTTTAATTTTTTATTTGACGTTCTTCAAGTTCGTCGAAAGCATCTTTTGCTCTTTATTTTCTATATCCTTCTAGAATCTTTGTCAAAATTGCCACAAAATAATAATAGATGAAACCAACCCGAATTGTCATACAGTCATAGAGACGTCATAAATTGTCATAAAATCATATAAATGGTCTGAACTGTCACAAAAAAAATACTAAAATGTCATAGAAGAAGATGAATTGTAATAAAATTATAGAGAATTTCTGTATTGACACAGATTTATCCCAAATTATCATAGAATATTAGAGATACTCTAATTTGCAATATAAATGATCTGAATTGCCATACAAACTTCCCAATTTCTGAAAAAATGGACTCAGCGTAGATGAAACTCAAAAAACAGCCAAAAACGATTCCAAATTTCTATATAAACCTCCTAAAATTAGCATATGCTAGCTATAAAAACGAGGCGATAGAAATATTCTAGATTGCCATAGAGTCATAGTAACGTCATAAATTTACATAGAATCGTCCTAAATTATTATAGAAACAGCTTAAATTCTGACAAAAACGCTCTCTGTTACCACAGAATTAAAAAAAAATGTCTTAATTAATTTGAAGTCATAGAAATGTCCCACAATGTTGTAGCTACAATCAAGGTATATATAGCAATGTCATAAATTGTGATAGAGTCATATAAATGGTCTAAATTAATATTAAACTGCCATAGAAAAAGCCTAAATTGTAATAAAATCATAGAATATTTCTGTATTGACACATATTTGTCGGAAATTGTCATAGAATATTAGAGATGGTCTAAATTGAGATATAAACAGTCTAAATTGCCATAAAAATTTCCCAATTTCTATAAAAATGCTCTCGGTGTATATAGAAATATAAAAAATTACCAAAAAATGTTCTAAATTAGTAGTATAGCAATGGGGATTCGAGGCCAAAATCCCATGTATTTTCTTATGGAGGATAAAGTTAGCGTTTCAAGGTCAGTGTCGCTTCTGGACCACAGCGGCTTCTAGGCCGCACATGCTAGTAGTCTTTTATGAGGGAAAAAACAAGATGGCGGCTGCATGTGGAGAAAAAGTACCCTAGGGAAAAACAAGATGGCGGTGATGACGTCATCATAGCTAATAGAAAAAAAAACAAAGATGGCGGCTGTATAATGGGGTAAAGTACTGTTTAATAAAAACAAAAATTTTAAGAACAGAATGAATGACGCTGCTAGCCTCATAGTGGTTAAATTAACACTAACGCTCCCTAAACATTGTAATAACTTAATATACCGTAAAGGTAGAGGAGTGACGAGTGGAGGATGTGGGTGAGTCACCCAGATAGCTGGCATCCGGTAACAATACCCTCTCCCCATATTAGTCCACGCTAGGGCCATTTCAATTTCTAAAAATAAAAAATTAGCAAAGATAAATAGTCCATCTCTAGACATTTTTTCTTACAATCCCACACTTCGTCTCCTTCTTCGGGGAGGCAAGAATGACATCTTCTATGATACCGCCGTCATAGAGCCCTACCTCTTCTACTATGACTGGACGCTCCACCGACCCCCAATCTGGTAAAATGAATGTTCCGCGTGGATATTGAAGGGGTCGGTGGAGGCTTCCATAGACTTGATCTGTTACGTAGGGCCCTATCTCTGCTTGGCACAGCGTGCATATAAAAGATGTACCTGGCTGCTGATGTGTGTGGGACATATGGATCGGGTAGTCGTTCCAGTTTTCAGCGTATGACGCGCATATTATTTTGAAATATGGTATTTCTGTCCCCACATACTCGTCAACAACCGGGTGGTTCAACACCCCCTCGTCGTGGTACATAATCCCTGTTACTGTGATCAGAAACACGAAGTAACGTGTAGGATCTGGAAGTACACAATTATTATTATTTAATTATAATAAAGTTTCAGTATAAAGAACTTACCATCAATACGAGGGATCTCTTCCTCGAATTCTGCAGCCATTTCCACCGCCTCCCCCATATTAGCCCACGCTAGGGCCATTTCAATTTCTACATTAAAATAAATATTTAGCAAAAAATAAAACAAATATAATAAGATAACTTGTCCTGCACTTGCTCATCCCGAACCAAAGCCATTTTGCAAAATGTACTAATTTCGTTAACTTAATAAACTTTCAGATTTTAAAATGACTAAATTAAATTTAAAATTCATCTTTATACTAATTTCAGTGATAAAAAACAGAAATAAAAAATTACCACAAAAATGATAATCGAAATACTGCACGCCGAGTGAAACATGAGTGGTGTGGAAAGGGGGCGGAAACACCACCCCCCTTTGATATCAAGACTTATCAAGACTTATCGCTTTTTGTACCTATATTTAGCTAAATTTCTGAGGTCAAGAATTTATTGTTGTGTATATTCCAAACATCTGGACTATAATCCTGTTAATTTCCTTTAGAAAGAAGGAAGAAGGGTATTACCAGTCTACTAATCCTGACAAGGTTTATGATGTTTGTAATCCTATTAGCCTATTTCATAAAGATCTGAACGGTCATTCAAACTCAGTTAGAGAAACCCGACATTTGTATATTGTCTGTTACGAGAATATTTAAAAAATTATTTTTATAGATTTCTATAATTCCAGATTTCCCTATACCTAAACGTTCTAAAATTGGCATAGAATAATAACTATAAAAACGATGTGATAGAAACGTTCTAAATTGCCATAGACTCATAGAAACGTCATAAATTGCAAGGGAATCCTCCTAAATTATGATAGAATCATCAAAACATCTTAAATTATAACAAAAATGCTCCATCTTACCACAGAATTATAGAAAAAAATGTCTCAATTAATGCCAATTATAAAACTGTTTTATATTTTTGTGACTACATTCAAACGTCCATACGTCATAAATTGTCATAGAATCATACAAATTTGGTCTAGCTTGTTTCGAAAATACACTAAACTACCGTGAAAAAATCCTAAATTGCCTAAATACTTCCTCCATTGACACCGATTTGATTCAAATTGTCATAGAATGTTAGAAATAGTTTAAACTGCAATATAAACGTATTAACTTGCCATAGAAATTTTTAATTCCTGCAGAAGTGCTTTCTGTGTATACAGAAATGTAAAATGTTATTAAAAAACGTTGCAGATTTCCATATAAACGTCCAAAAATTAGCATAGAATGATAGCTATGAAAAAAATGCAATAGAAACGTTCTCAATTGCCATAGAAACGTCATAAATTATCATAGAATCATTAAAACAGTTTAAATTGTAACAGAAACGCTACTTGTTATTATAGAATTATAAAAAAAATGTCTCAAATAATTCCAGTCATAGAAATATCCTTTCATTCTTGTTTTATTTATATATTTTTTATTTATATATAAACGTTTTAAATTTTTATAAAACAGTCTTAAACTGTCATAGAATAAGCCTAAATTGCCATAAAATCATAGATAATTGCTGTATTGACATAGATTTGTTCCAAATTGTCATAGAATGTTACAGATGTTCTGAATTGTAATATAAACGTCCTAGATTGCCATACAAACTTTCTAATTTTTGTAGAAGTTGTGTGGTAGGGTAGAAAAACTACCCTGTTTAAAAGCCTTTAAAATTCATTACATTGTATTGAATTATTTCTAAATATAAAAGCTTCAATGACAACGTCGAGAGAACAAAGAGATGTGTCATGCGGAAGCAACCCAGATTTTTATGAGTCTAACATGGTCAAATTTTTATGAGCTTGTCTAGCTTCTTTGTTTAAATCAAGGATAGTTCACAAAAATAAATTAATGTTTTTGACTCCTCAAAGACAAATGACGAATCCAGCCAAATGATATTCTCGAGTTTTCAAATGATTATTTCGTTACAAATTTATTAAACAATAGTGGATCTAAATTATTGTAATCTTTTAAAGCAGGGAAATTGTTAGAATGCGTGTTGAAACGTTTAAAAACCTTTACATTTGTTTGACAGGAATTGGAAGTAATTTTTAACTGTTATAGATTTTATTATGTTATATTATAGTTTAATTTCAGATTCAAAGATTAATAAATTGTTTAATCTTGTCTTGTTTATAACTAAAGGATTTAATTGAGTTTTATAGTTTTATATTAATATTTAAGATTTTATCAAAAGTTATATCATTATTTTAATTTGTTGTACTAACTAAATATTTTTTAATATATTTAGATTTAAGTTAAAAACTGAGTCCTGCTTTTAAATGATGGTAATGATCTTAGACTGCACCTCTTACCCCTAAAGCACTTGATTCCCGACCCCTGGGTTGGTATTTTTATAATATTAAACCCCAGGGAAGGCCCATAAACTTTGTGGATTAGGAACCGCTAATGGTCTTATTAATAACATCCCTTAAGATTTACCTTTAAATCTTAAATAAAAGAAGAGTAAATTTTTCTTAAAAACAACCCCTACCACAAAGTGCTCTCGGTGTAGACAGAATTCTAAAAAAAATTTCAAAAAAAGTCCTAAAATTCGCATAAAATTTTAGCTATAAAAACGATGCAATGGAAACGTTCCAAATTACCATAGAGACACAGAAACAGCAAGTCTCATAAACATGTCCTACATTTTTGTGACTACAATCTACATAAAAACGTCATAAATTGTCATAGAATCATATAAATGGTCTAAACTGTCATAAAAATACACTAAATTACCATAAAAAAGCCTAATAGTCTAAATAAATTGCCACAAAGTCATAGATAATTCTTGCATTGACACAGATTTGTTCCAAAACTGTCATATAATATTAGAGACGGTCTGAAATGCAATATAAATGTTCTAGATTGCCATACAAACTTTTCAATTTCTGTAGAAGTGCTCTCAGTGTAGAAAAAATTATAAAAAATTAGCAAAAAATGATAACTATAAAAAAATGAAATAAAAACATTCTATATTGCCATAAAGTCATAGAAACGTCATAAATTGCAAAAGAATCGTCTTAAATTATCATAGAACGATCAAGACAGCTTGAATTGTGACAAAATTTTTTACAAAACTGTCCCAATCTGTTTTAAAATAAGCCTAAATTGTCATAAAATCATAGATAATACCTGCATTAACATAGATTTGTTCAAAATTCTCACAGAACATTAGAGATATTCTGAATTGTAACATAAACGTTCTTGATTGCCATACAAACTTCCTAATTTCTGTATAAATGCTCTCGGTGTTGTGGTGGTTTAAGAATTGACAATTTGAGAATTGAGAAAATCCACAACTAGAGTCTAGAGTATATATAAATCCCAAGATGTACGTGCTCCATGTGTTGTTACGCACATTATAAACAATTTACCATGGAAATAAAAATTATGATTTATAGCTGGATTGACACAGTTTCGCAAAATAACCATGACTCTACACAAGTTTCGAAGAGGATTAGATCTACAGTGGTTATTGTTGCTAAAACAAGTCTCCGACTTATTATAAAATCAAGAAATCTATGTGTAAAACAAGTTAGTTTAAAAAACGTCCATAACCTAGTAGAATAATTGTAAAAAACCGTAAGTTTTGGTATAGTTTGCTTTAACAATGTTTTTAGTTAATTTAATTTTCATTTTAATTTAATTTTAATTCCTAATTTTCATATAAACGTCCTAAAATTAGCATAGATTCATAGCTATAAAAGCAATGAGATAGTAACGTTCTGAATTGTCATAGAGCCATATAACTGTTCTACTTGTTGTAGCTCCATTTTAGACATATATAGAAACATCCTAAATTATATCTAAAATTGACACTAAAACATAAATAAAACCTGAATTGTCATAAAGTCATAGAAACATTATAATCTGACAAAAAACGTTCTAAATTATTGTAGAAACAGCCTACATTGTGACAAAAACGCTTTTTGTTACCACAGAATTATAGAAAAAAAGATCTCAATTCATGTCAGTCATAGAACAGTCCCATATTGTTGTGGCTACATTCAAAGTCTATAGGCAATCGTCATAAATTGCCACAGAACCTACAAATGGTCTAACTTGTTACAAAAAAAAAAACACTAAACTACCATGTAAGAGGACTAAATCGTCATAAAATCATAAATAATTTCTGTATTGACACAGATTTGTCCCAAATTGTCATAGAATTATCAAAACAGCTTAAAATGTAACAAAAACGCTCTTTCTTACCATAGAATTGTAGAAAAAATGTCTCAAATAATTTCAGTCATAGAAATGTCCTTCATTCTTGTTTGCTACATTCAATGTCTATGTCGAAACATCATAAATTGTCATAAAATCATACAAATAGTATAACTTGTTATAGAAAACCCTAAACTACCATAGAAGAGACCTGAATTGCCATAAAATCATAGATACTTCTTCTATTAACACAGATTTGATTCAAATTGCCATAGAATGTTTGAGATGATCTGAACTGCAAAGTAAGCGTTCTAAATTGCCATACAAACTTTCTAATTTCTCTAGAAGTGCTTTCGGTAAAAACAAAAGTATAAAATATTATCAAAAAACGTACCATATTTCCATATAAACGTCCTAAAATTAGCATAAAATGATAGCTAAGAAAAATGCGATAGAAATGTTCTCAATTGCCATAGAGTTACAGAAACGTCATAAATTATTATAGACTCATCAATAGAGCTTAAATTGTAACGAAAATGTTCTTTGTTACCACAGAATTATGGAAAAAATGTTTTTAATTATGTCTAAATTATTCGAGTCATAGAAATGTCACACATTCTTAATTGCTACATTCAAAGTCTATATAGAAACGTCATAAATTGTCATAGAATCATTTAAATGGTCTAAACTGTCACAAAAATATACTAAACTGTCATAGAATATTAGAGAAGGACTAAAATGCGATATAAATATTCTAGATTGCCATACAAACTTTCTAATTTCTGTAGAAGTGCTCTCTATGAAAAAAATGCGTTGGAAATGTTATAAATTGTCATGTAGTCATAAAAACGTCATAAAATGCAAAAAAATTGTCCTAAATTATCATAGAATCATCAAAACAGCTTAAATTATAACAAAAATACTCTATATTACTATAAAATTATAAAAAACATATCTCAATTTATGACAATCATAGAAATGTCCCACATTCTTGTTTGCTACATGAGAAACGTCATAAATTGTCATAGAATCATATAAATGTCATAAAATACACTAAATTGTCATCAAAAATGCTTAAATTGCCATAAATTCATAGATAATTTCTGTATTGACACAGATTTCTTCCAAACTGTTATAGAATGTTACAGATGGTCTAAATTACAATATAAACAATCTAAATTGCCATATAAACATCCGAATTTCTGTAGAAATACTCTCGATGTATATAGAAATCTAAAAAATTAGCAAAAATTATTCCAAATTTCAATATAAACATTCTAAAATTAGCATAGAATGATAGCTATAAAAACAATGCGATGGAAACGTTCTCAATTGCCATAGAGTCATAAGAAATTTATGATTTGCCATAGAAATGTCATAAATTGCGAAAGAATCGTCCTAAATTATCATAGACTTATCAAAACAGCTTAAATTTTAACATAGAATTACAAAAAAAATGCCTCGAATAATTACAGTCATAGAAGTGTTCCACATTCTTGTTTGCTACATTAGAAACGTCATAAATTGTCATAGAATCATATAAATGGTTAAAATTCTTACAAAAATAATCTAAACTATCATAGAAAAGCACTAAATTGCCATAAAATCGTAGAAAATTTCTAGACTGACATAGATTTTTCTTAGATTGTTATATAATGTTGGAGATAGTCTAAATTACGATATAAACGTTCTAAATTTCCACAGAAACCTATTAAAGTCTGTAAAAATGCTCTCGATGTTTAATGAATATCAAAAAATAGCAAGACCCGTCCCAATTCTCAATTTTCTTCACAACTTTAAGTAATTCGATGTGCAAAACAATTATTATAATTCAATTACGAAACGTATTGGACGACAGCTCGATCAACAATCCTCTTGCCCAAATTGACCGCTCTTTTTTATTAGCTACGAACTCCCTGGCCTTCTGGAATCACGTGTGACTATGAGATCATCGTGATCTCGATTCCTTTGTTCCCAAAATTATTGCCAAATACGTCAGCTTCTTCAAACACATAAGTAACGCCATGACCTTATTGATACACGTGCCGATCACATCACCAGGCCGGAATTTTTGTAAAACCATCCGGAATTAAATATTGAAATTTCTGTGATCATAAAATTTATTGTTGTGTACATTTTACTACCCTAAAGGACCACCAGATCAAACAAATGCGGTATTTTCAAACATCCATAATCTTGTTAATTCCGTATCGAAAGAAGGAAGAAGGGTATTATCAGTTTACTAATCCAGACAAGTTTTATGAGATTTGTAAATCCATGAAAAGGATAATTTCATTCCAGGTGTGAAGGGTCATTCGGCCTCTAAGAAACCCAACATTAAACCACCACATTTTCTTTTCTCAGAATATTTAAAAATTTATTTTTATAGACAATAAAATAGGGTACAAAGCCGCTTTCGTTATAGTCGGATTGTTGCCTAAGTTGTTGTGTTTTTTTATTAAACCCCATATTTCATTTCTTTGAATTTCTTTCGTCTATTTTTAAAACCAAACAATTTTTATTGCTTCATGCAAGAAATCGCGAGTCCCATTCTAGTAGTTAGTCACCAGTCAGTTGAAGAAGTTCGTAACTCGCCTTTGTTCGCGTTTCAAAGTAAAAAAACTCGGTTTTTTTCTCGGTTCTAAATAAATTCAGTGAGACTCAAATCAGGCCTATAAGATGGGTAAGTGATTATAATTTTTCTTTACAAAAAAACCAAGTCGCGACCTACTCTTAATTATCTAATTACTAAAATTAGAATAATTAAAAAATCCACTCTTTGACCAACCCCTTGTCACGCTTTTGCATAAATTAAATACTTCATGCATTTATTATCTTCACCTGTAGCTTCATTATACGGCTGTTAATTAATTAGACTGACCCTCCCCTATTTCTTATCATGTTGTTTAAAGGACAGGCCGCACCTTATCTGAGCACGTCACAAGGGGTGGTTTACAGATGTCTATTTAATATTTTATAGGTTTTCTAAAGTGAAAAGTGACTGACTTATTATAGCCAGCTATTCTTTCAGCCACCTGCTTTCAAGCAGTTACCCTGAAAAGCGTTTTCTGGCAATAAATTAAAACAGAAACACCCCTAAAGCTGAAACCAAGTGGTCAACACATGTTTGATTTCAACTCTAAACCAAAAGAATCTTGCAAAATTTAAAAAATGATCGGATTGTCATTTGTAAAATTTGTAATCCGGAAATATTTTTAAATTACCCTCCATTTAAACTCTCGGTTTTATTTTTTTAAGAGCAGAATTTACCTATTTAATGTTAGGAAGAAAAGTAAAATTTTTGGCTTTGTAATGTTCTATTTCAGCACTGGGGGTTTTTAATGGTTATTAAAGCACCAAAATGAGTTTTATAAAAGATTTCTTAGACACACAAATGATAAAAAGTTTGATTATGATACGAAAATTCAAAAAATACATTTACCGAACTTTTTTTTCAAAAATAATGTTTGAATTTGTAGTTTTTTGTAAATTTTTGATTTTGTAATACTCTATTTCAGCACTGGTCATTAATAATGGTTATTACAGCACCGAAATGAGTTTTATAACAGATTTCTTAAAGACATAAACTATAAAAAATAAAATTACAGTACCAAAATAGAAAAAATCGTTTTTTAAATAATTTTACCTATTTATTTTAAGTAAAAATGGAGAATTTTGGATTCTATAATATTCTATCTCAGCACTGATCTTCAATGGTTATAATAGTGGTGTTTACCACCCCAGAAAGCGTTGAAACAAGAGTGGAGCCTTTTTCTGAGCTTCTTTGTACTTAGATTCTTCCATTGTTTTTATTTAATTTATATTATAAACAATATTAATTAATTTTTTAAAACGCAACTCCTCTATTTTTTTTCTTTTCATTACACCAGCCAAATTTTAGTTTGAAATTTGAGACCAAGAAGATATGGTTTTACCACCACCAAAATACCGTGGCGCATACCTATCCTAACAATAATTTCTTTAAAAAAAATGTTATTCAGGGACACTCGCTTGCAACATTAAAAAAAATAATCCAGATAAGAATATCTACCATAGGTATGTCTTACATTTAATTTGCAAATCACTCTAGAAGCGGCTAGCTAACGAGTCAGTTGTGCTTGTCGTTGCTGAGTAAAAATTTTTTTTTTTATTATACGGTATAGTGACAAATTTTTTGTTTTGTGTTTTTGTGACTCTTAGGTAAGAATTATTGTTTTACTTTTCTGTTTTTGCAGCGTGAACAAGTCTGGTCGAATTAAAATTGATTTCTATTTAAAAAAAATAAATAGCTAGAAGAACATGTTTTTGGGGTTGAATCACATTAATCCTACTACCCCTTTAAGCATATCTAAAATTTAAATAGGGTGGGGTCAAGTGAGACCTCATTTTAAAGGTTTTTGAACCCTCTTTCTGCTGATTTACTTTTATTTTTGTTTTTTTTTTGAAATTTTCTTCTGAAAATGATCATTTTCATCGGTGGTTAGTATTCTTTAATACTTTTTTTATTTCAAAAAATAGACACAGATGTCTACTTTGGTCTAGAATGTGAGTGCAATCACTCACTCATTTTACCCTCATAAACTCACCCTTAAAATAATTTTATTTGTGATATATTATCATTTGTATCGGGTCAAGTTAAGGGTGAGTTGATGAGGGTACAATGGGTCAGTAATGACACACTCACATCCCAGACCAAACAAGACGTTTTGTCTATTTTTTTAAATAAAAAAAATTGTTTCAAAAACACCAACCGCTCATGAAAATAATCATTTTCAGAAGAAGCTTTCACAGAAAACAAAAATAAAAATACATCAGCAAAAAGAGTTTTCAAAGACCTGTTAAATGAGGTATCACTCGACCCCACCTTATTTAAATTCCAGTGGGGCTCCGCCCTTTGCTCGAAGAGGTGATTTTGCCAAGAAAACAATTCTCCCTAGCAATAAAAATCGACCTATTTTGGTTTTTTTTCAATCGTAATTGGGGTGGACTGTTTTGGAACACACCCCCTGGAATGTCGCTTAGTAGTTTTTTAAGAAAAAAGCTTATTAAAATAAAGTAAATCGGAATTCATTTTCTGATCGTTTCCACGGTCTGTAAAAAATTTAAAAAAATTAAATAGGGCATAACTGTCTTATTGTTTATTGCTCTAACTTAATGTGGGCCTCAAGGGGTCATTTTCAAAGGACAAAAACAACAAAAAACATTTTTATGTTTTCTTCTTCGAATGGTAGAATTTTTATTTCTTATTTATTGTTGTGGGTTTTCTTGCATGCCAAATGTGCAAAAATATTTTTGATTTATTATCCGTGAAGCTAAAAAATTAATAAATATATTGGAATGTGTATCGAGTTCTTGGAAATAATTTCGTAACAGAGAATTGATGCTATTGTTATAAATAAACACATTAATCACTGATCAGTCATCACGCTTCTCAAATTTTTATAATTTATGATTTTTTATTTTATAATTTGTTGTATTCGAGCTTTTCAACAAGCAACCATCTTGTAGGTAAATATAAATCATAAACCAAAAAGTTAAAGATATCTAAATAACATTTTTATAAACAATAAAAAAATCTGTAAATAAAATTATTGCAGACTGTTTTAATTCAAGATTCCCAAATCTTCTGATAATTATTTTGGTCTGTATTTATAGTATTTTAAGTCACTATTTAGTCAGTATTTAAAAAAAACAGTTTTTATATTAAAATTGCTATAAATAATTCAAATTATCAGTAAAATACTGACAAAAAATATATTATTTTACTGACACTTCCGAATTAAAAAATGCTAAAAATTACAGTAAATATTGACAGTCGATTCTAAATAATCCTTTTAAGAAAATGACCAATATTACTGCTATTTATGTAAATTAAGGACTTTTTATGTACAATTTTACAAAAATAATTTTTAAGAGTTTTAACAAAAACTAAAATTTTGGCTCTTTAAAACTACAAAAAGGTACTTTTAAAAATATGTTTAAGACAGCTTGTTCCGAAATTATCCAAAGATTTATCCTTTTTTTTGTCTAATTTTGGTAATCTATAACAGTTAAAAAAATGTGCAAAAAGATAAGTGAAATATCGTGTTTTGTATAGCGACTTGTCTGTGATACTTCTCTTCTGATAATAAATATAATTCTCATGAGAAAACTGTGAGAATTATGATTAACTAATCGTTGTTGTTTGTGTTTGTCTTTAATTCGATAATGGCATATTTAACTTACATAATATTAATCTCGTAATAATTTCATAAAAAGATATGCACATGTAATCATTTTTTATTTAACTCAATAGTAATCTTTGAACCGATTGACTCGAATGAATGCATATAAGTAGAACAAATTTTATTCTAAATATGTAAACTAAGCTGCGGAAAATTTTTGTCGTCTGGAAATGCTGAGAACGACTAAATTATTATTTAAACTAGAGCCTGAAGCAATTCTATCTTTCTTTTATCCATCAGAACAAACATTTTTCTTTACTTTTCTGATAAAACTAATTATATAAGTTCAAAAGGTCACAGATATTTATACTAATCATCAAATTCCAATCAGGAATATCATATAAAAGGGAAACCACTCGAACCGTGTTCAGTGCGTTTCAAATCTCGCGCATAAAACCATGTGCGCGCGCTTTCTCAAATTCGCGCCGTTTTTTAAACAACAAGCAGTGCATCCAACTTACGACTTCACCACCGAAATTACGGATTTTTGCAGAAAAATATTAATTTCAGCTTCAGATACTTCCTGACCGTTTGAGAGAATGCCGCTTTTTATTTTACTGATTTATCCGCAAAAACTAACAAAACTACACAAATCAAGACATTATCAGTTGGCTACCCTTTTTTCTTATTCAATTGTTTTTCAAAGCTTGCGTTGACCGCTGGTCGCGTCCTGTGTGAAAACCGGGATTTTTCAAGTATGTACTTAGAAATTAGGTTAAATTGGGGTGATTTGGGGGTGTGCGTTTCGTGTAATAACCCAAAATTGCGAAATTCGCATTTATAGGTTAAAAATCTGCAATTTGTTTTTTTGCTATTGTGCTTTTCTTGCATTTTAAACGAGTTAAAACTTGCAAACTACGCTAAATACGATCAGTTTATCGTTTTGCGAATTGATAAGTGTTATATTTACTTGAGGAATGCAAAAATTGCAATTCTTGGAAGTGGTAAGCTGTCAAGTCAAGTACCATGAAGGGTAGTTTATTGGGGATGGTTTATCCCCTCTAAGTGACTTTAGGTGTTTGGGTCTCGCTTTTCCTTCGGTGGCGGAACTTCGGGCCTTTTATGTCTAGACTTCAAGGACATTTGGTCATTTGGTCTCCTCTGGAGGTAAGAGAAGCATCTTTGAGGTTATTTATCACGTAGTTTTACTGTTTTTTATGTGTCTCAAGCTCTATTCAAGCGGTAAGTGATAACTTTTGTTATATAAGATATAATACGTGCTTTTCTGTAAGAAAATGTGACTGAAATAGCAACAATGGTATATTGCGCATATTAGCAACGTCACATAATTTTCAACCAATAAATAGCACGGAAATTTGTCTCTGACTGACGTCACGCCACGTTGCCAATGTGCACAATATCATATACGTCTTAAAATAATCGTGCACTCACTGATTATAAGTGATCTATATAAGATAGTGTTTTTCTGTAAGAAAATGTGGCTAAAATTGTCACAAAGGTAGTATTGCGCATATTAGCAATGTCACACAATATTCAACCAATAAAAAGCACGGAATTTTGTCTGAGTGACGTCACACCACGTTGCCAATGTGCACAATATATTATACGTCTTCGTACACTCACTGATTATAAGTGATCTTCGGTTCCAGCCCCAGATTGATGCACTGCACTGATGATGGAGCAACAACTCTGGAACCGGTCTGCAGTTTTCTGGTTGAACCATTTTTTATTGTAATAATACGGAAATACGACATAAAATTTCTAGAATTGTGGCAGGGTTCTAAATAAAACAAGAATATAGCCTTCTAAATGTTTATTGTGCGTGTTTAGTATTTTTATAAGAAAATGAGAAGAAGCGCAGGCGTGATTTTACTAATCTTGGGAGCCGGGGACAACTTTACTATTTTAAGAAGGCAAAGGCAACATTTCTTATCACTTTTGAATTAATACTTACAAAAGTAAAATCTTCTTGAAGTAAAAAAAAATTCAACGATGCCAAATGTAAATATGTGATCTGAAATAGCTGGTAGAAATCACATAAATAAATGTAAATTCAAGGACCAAATTTTTATAGTCCTCGGGATACTTTTTTTTTTCAATATTAGGAGCCGGAGGCGACAATTTTGAAGTCGGGACGGGTAGTATTACTAATTTTAGAAGCTTGAGATGAAATTTCTTATCAATTTTGTGGATTAATAAAGACAAATGCGATGTTTTTTATTTTATTTTAGAAACAGAAGGCGACATTTTACTAATTTTGAAGTCCTTAGAAGTAGTTTTATTAATTTTTAGAAGCGCTAGAGATATTACTTACCAATTTTTGAAATTGATACAGAATTTAGTACCGAAAATAATATTTTTTACTAATTTTTAAATTAATAAATAGTACAAAAGCGACAATTTTTTAATATTTAGAACCGGAAATGACACTACTAATTTTGATTCTGGGAGACGTAATTTTATTAATTTTAAAAGAAGACAAAGGTAATGTTTTACTAATTTTATAAGCCGCACTAATATATTTTTATTATTTTGGCTAAAACAAGGTCCATTGGAAGAAAATGGAACTGCAGCATCTGCAGAATTACATGAAAAATTACATTAAAATGTCACTGTTCTTTCGTTCGCCATATTTGATACGATTGTAGCGCCCTCATCGGTCATTATCCGGACAAATCGTTACTCTGTTATAATTATTTACATCTTTAGTTACATTTTCTTACAGAAATACACCAACTATACTAGAAAATGATAGATAACAATATGGGTGGCCCTAACACTATTCAAAATATTGACTGATAATAGGTCAATGTTCACACGATTTATTTAATTAAGATAATTGATGTCATTTTATGGTTTGACGCATCAAAATATAAATTATTAAATTTCTGTTATATATATAAACAACACAAAGCCGTTATTTAGGGAAAAACAATATTATTTTAGGTCAAAATTCGTCTCAAGAAATAGAGATAATCGGTCACACTGCGAGTTATATTTTCGTCAAAAAATTTTTTTAACCAAAATTGAAACGGCCTTTTTATTTTCAGATTTATTTCGACATTTAGAAGAAAGTTTGGAAAATGAATTATAATAACACTGAACACCATGTTATTAAAATTAAAGGAATTACGTTAAAGCTTGCTAAGGTACAGTAAAACATATTAACAGTGATGTCAGATAATGACAAGCGTTTATACAGTAATTCAAAAACGCTAACATTATACATAAATACTTGTTGTTTTAGATAAGACCGATAAAAGAGATTAACTTTTGCTCAAAGGGACATATAATATTAGCGTTTTTGGATTACTATACTTGAAATGGATTGCCAAATTCCCTAAATAAAGAACAAAAAAAAAGTGATGATACCAATAAAACCCACAAAGATAAATAATTAAACAGATTTCCGCTCTATTTTACCTTTTTTACAGCTTTTTAAATAATTTCTTAACATATATTATTATTATTATTACTTTATCAGAAAATAAGAATTTAATTAAAAAATAAATTAGTCCTATTTCAGGTATTACCACCTAATTACTTATTCAAGAACCATGTTTTGTATTAATCAGAGTTTAATGGCTAATCAATTTTGATAAACGTTTATACAACCCGGCAATAAAAAAAAATCTTTCAATAAAAATTACCTAATCTGACATCACTGCACACAAAATTTTTTTCCCGAGTTTCATTAGAAGCTGAAGTCTAGATTTTCTTTCACTGACCTTGACTAAAGCAATCCTGGGGACACCATACCATGTGCGTTTGTTTATACCGGGATCGTCCCTTTTCGGTTTATTTCGTGCGCAGGCGGCTGAACAAAACAAAGCTTCCTTCCGACCGAAAGACCATTTCTTGATGTTTGTTTCGACATCTCAAGTACCTAGTTTTAGTTTAGTTCCACACGTTGTGGTTTAGTGACGTAATGTTTAGTTTAGCGCGAAAAAATTATAAACTATTTTTAGTAGTGGCCAGTGATTATGGATTTACAACCAAAAGAGGTAAATTTTTTTATGGAATTAAGAGCTTTCTTCATAATAAAATAATTTAAAAGATTTTTTCGCAAAACGAAATGTAGTGTTTGGTGTTAGTTGGTATTTAGTTTTTATTAAATAAACTGATTTTAAAAATATATACTCCGGCATTGTGCGCTATTTTAATTTTATTAACAATTTTCAAGTAATTGAGATTTGTTTAAAAGCTATTTTTTATCAGTTTGGCGCGTTTTTTTTTCTTTCTTGCTTAGTTATTATTTTATATAATTCTAGTAAACTTATTTTGCAGAATTGCATAGTTATTTGATAGTAAATAACGGTTTAAGTTTCTTAGAACACATTGTACTTTTGATATACCTAATAAAATCTGTCTGGTAGTGATAAAAGACGTAATAAATACGTCGTGAATAATCGTAGTAGTATTTAAATTTTATTTTTTCATTCAAGGTATTGGTGATTACATCATTACACACTTAAGTAGTATCACAATCTACTATTTGAGTTTTTGAGACTGTGATATAGTAAATACTACCTAAAAATTACTTAATTTACATCTTTTAAGTGAAAGTAACTTGTGAGCAACTGTTTTTAGTAAAATTTTAGTTATATTTACTGTTTTAAATTACTCGGTTATAAATGTTTTTTTTAAATAAATTTGATAATGTACAATACGTAGAAAAACAGTTGCAATTTACTTTAAAGTTTCCAGAACTTTAAAAGACTATTTAGTAAGTAACGGCGACTGTAGTTTGTTACTTTGAAGTAATATTTGAGGTTCCCGCAACGTATTTATGACTTGAAGTAAGACTTTAAAGTTTTTAGTAATTTATTAACCCGGCGTTGGTACATTATACATTTTTTACATGAATGGTACACTAGGATATCACATACCCAATTGTTATCCAAATATTTTTGCAATTTCTGGTTATTCTAAATGTATTTATTGAGGAAAAACAATATAAAAGGTACTAAAACAAAACATAAATTCTAAAACAGAAGAAATCATAAAATGCCTACTTTATGAATAAAAAAAACACAACTTCTTTCAATAAACAACAAAAAATAGAAACGAAAACCACGCAAATATTTGGCATAATTTTTCCAAAACTAAAAGTCTAATTTATTAAATTCAGCTAGTTACACTTGTTTGGCAGTCATCACAGATAAGATTAGCGTGCTGAAAACACACATAATTTTGGCACTCTAAGCATTGAAAAAATAACTTCCTATCAGATTGTCTGGGGCACAAACGGCATCTACTTTTTCTATTTTGGCGTTTTGGTGGTACTTGGCCATTGCCATTAACTAGAAGGTCCGCATCATGATTTGTTTGGTCTTCGCGTATCGGTTTTGTCACCACATATGTTTGACATGAGTCAGTACCTTTTTTGGACCAAAAAAGAGAAATTGACCGGATGGCGGGTTGGTTTTTCGATCAACTTTGGTGTCTTTTCTTCTTCCCATTCCCGAGTCCTTAGCTCAGTTCGCAAGAGTCTTTACTTGAACAACCACGCGTGAAATAGTAAGCCACATCTCCACAGCCCATTTATCGACGATACACCTCAGCTGTGTATCAACTCCCAAGTGGAATCACTTTCCTGGCCATCCCTTGTCCGATTACCGCTCGCTGCCTTAGTCGCATACATGATTATTGCTAAGGATTTCGTGAATTCTTCTCTTGATGCCTACCTGCATAGTTGGGATACTTTGGCGAATTTTTAGTTGTTCTTCAATTAGTGATAACCCGAACGTCTTGAGATGTTTGCGTCTAGACAGTAAGGTGTTCATATTGTTTGTATTATATTTGCGAGTTCTGGCCGCTTTCGAAGATGGTACTTTATTCCACGTAGTTGTTTGGTCTCTACCCATAAATACATTACGTTGATCTCTAATGGCCTCTGTGTCTTCATTTTCGATATTGCTGTTGAAATCAAAGTCATTTACCTGTTGTTCAGTATCAGAGTTTTCTGATTGTTTACCCGCCATTCAAATCTGAATACAAAATGCCGGCCTCCTGTTCGCTTTCTTCTTCATCTTCTAATTCTTTCCATAACTTCTGTAACCTTTCTTGTTTCTTCTCGTAGCTCATATTCTGTATAACATTTGTGGCATTGAATATAAAATGAATGTTATTAGGTTAGTTCTCAACTTAGTTCTCAATTATTGCACTGTAGAACACATATTATTTCACTGACATAAATGGTATACTGGGGTATGAGATACCCGAAGCACCTTTGAGCACGTGTTTCTCACTCGAAAGTAACAGTAGGAAAAATATTATTCCATGAATGTATTGTCTAAAGTGTTATAGGAAGCTACTGAAATGCATCCTTCGGTACATTTATAGTTATCTATGATACAGAAGGAAAATTAAATAGCTGGGTATCAGATACCCCAGAGTACCATCGCCGGGTTAAGTGAGATTTTGGTCACTACTACTTTACTAAGTTACTTTGAAGTAAAAATAACTTTGATATAAACCAATTACAGTAATAACAAGTTACTTCACAAACCTAAAATATAAGAATTACTACCACAAAAAGTAATTTAATTTTACCAACGCCATTTTAAGTAGCAATATTGTTTTTAATAATCAAAAATAATTGTGTTTTGTATTAATTATTGATGTGTATCTCATTAAATTTTCTCTCTATACTGACAAATATTAATAAAGAAAAAGATTTTTATCCTATTATGAAGTTCCTTTTTAGTAATTTCTGCAATTATGACTGAAAAGCGGCTGTTTCTAGTAAGAGTTTTTCAAAATGTAGCTTCCAAGTTATTAAACTGTCATAAATAAGTCAAAATTACGTCATAAAAATTAGTAAAATTTGCTTTGAAAGTTTCAAAAAATGTTACTTTGGCGTGTTATTCTCTCAATAAAAAAAATTCTCAGCACTTTTGTGGTTTAAATTATTGAAAAAGCCGAGGATCGACCAGTTTTTCTCACGTTCAGGTAGTTTAGGTTTTTGTATTGTTTTGTGATACTCGGTAGGGGTGCTTTTTCAATTTTTTTTTTCTCTACAGGTAGTGAAGAGAGTGGATTATTACCTGTTTATTCTGTTTACGAACACTTTAATTTTTTTACTCAAAAAAAATACTTTCGAATACTATATTTTCTATTGTTAGTTGATAAAAATTGTTAATTTTCAGTCAAACCAAAATTTTGGAAACTCTTGGAAAAATTCGAAATTGAGATAGAGAAATTTAAGATTCTTATTAAACATCGCCATCGTCTAAAAAATTCCAGATTGACTCTAGTTCGGTTTTTTTGCGTATAAAAAATGTTTGATGGAAGTGTTGTAACCGGAAATTGATAAGATCTATCAGGACTCTACTGTTATCAGTTGAAAGAGCATATTCAGCTTTGCTTGTAAATCAAATCTTATAACAATCAATTAAACTGTTTCTGAGATATACCAAGGGGTTGTTAATTTCTTATCGCTTGAGATAACCGATTTTTGATTTATTTTCTTATTTTATTTACAAGTTCTTTAGAGCTAACTCTGATAAAAATAACTACGATTTTGGGGTGGTTTTTTTAATAACTAGAAAACAATAATCTAGTAATCTAGCTTTTAAATAACTGCATTTTTCAAAACTTTTGAAAAGCTTTTGACTAGGGAAAAAGCCGGAAAATATGACTTGAAATTGGAGAAACAAAAATATATAAAAGAATCCACTTAGGGTTACGTAGACTAAACATTTCAGGGGGGGTGTAATTACATTTAAATGGATACGAGATTAATTTTCTTCAGAAATAATTATTATCACTGAAATTGTTAAGATAATGACGTTAATAAAGATAAAAACGAGCGTTTTTAAGATGATTTCGAATTCGGTGTGAACTTTTCACGCAACCAGATAATTCACAACCCCAAGTTATATAACGAAGCAAGATAAGTTTCTTCTAGAGGGTGCCAATATTAAAAAAATTGTTTATCAGCCGAAGCTCAAAAGGCGCTTTCCGGCCCCCAAATTTTAGACAAATTTACTGTTTGTCAAGAGGTCTTTTTCCGTGAACTCAACTGTACATCAAACTAATTTAATTTTTCCAAATTACTAACTTTTAGTTGACTATTAACTTTGAATTATAACTTGACGTTTGACGAATTTTTTTCTTTCTGTAATGTAACTAATTATATTTTTCTGTCGTGTATCACATTTTTTTTTATTCTGCACTGACTTTTTATGTCTTTCCTAACAACCAATTAAGTCTTTTTTTTATTTAATTTATTTCGTATTCTCAGAATGTTTTTGTATATTTGGTTTTTATTTATAAACAATCTAAAACGAAATCATAAAAAAACAACAAAATACTCCCTTCATTACAAATTATAATCGGGAAGTTGTTTTTATCAAACAATTTTTTTGTTAGGGAGTTGTTTATTCAACCGTAAGCTATAAATCTGTCAAACTTTCAAGGACACCAGCACCCTCTAAATTCCTTTCATTCATCCCTAAATAGAAACTACCTGTTACAAAAACCACCCAAAGAGAGTAATTCAAGGATTTAGCTGAGGTTTAAAAAAGTGTTTTTTATTTAAACATTTCTTTCATTTTGTTTATTTTTAATACCTTAAGTACTGTAACGTGTTAGTTCTTTATTTTTATTGCTTTAATTACTTGGAACACTTTATTATTTTATTTATGAAGATAAATAATAAACTAAATGAATTTTTTTCGTCTTAACCTTTTAGGTAATCATCCATAATTTAAATACGTAAAAATCATTTAAAAACATTTGTAAACAAACATTATTTTGATTAAATTTTGTCTACTAAAACAAAATACGTGTTATTACAGTGGAAGTACGTGGTCTAAACTATTTCCGTAATAAGAGACTATATTGTTTTGAGTAGTCTTCACTGAATACATAATTCATACTGCATTGAGGCTTAACATAGACTAGATTATGTAAGACATGGTTTCAGGTAGATTATACATGACGAATTATTAAAAAAAAATATTTTTAAAGCAATTACAACGCGAAAACTATTAGAGATTGAAATATTGCTTCGGGGACTTTTTTTTTACATTTAACCGTTTGTTCAGCGTTTTAAAATCAAACTAGAACTACGCAAATTTTGAAAAAATTCTCGAATTATTATTATTATTTTGATTACAGGGAGTGACCACTGTATTGCTGTTTTTCAGTGTTTATAACTTTCTACATTAGATTTTTAGTTTAGAATTTGGTTTTACATTTATTTCTGAAAATATTAGAATATAAACCTTTCCTTAAGGTTACTTGTTTTTCTCAGCACATCTTTCGGTAGAAACTTACCCTCAAATAAACGCTTTTCAATTTATTTTTTTTTGTAAAAATCAAAAAAATTAAGGAGTAAATATTGATATTTTTGTTTCAGTGGCAGACAGAACCATTTACTAAAAACATATTACGTCAATTGAATGAAGAACTGACAGTAGTAGTGTCAGGTAAAGACGAAAGGTAAAAGAACATTTATTTTTGGAGCAAAAGCTTTTATGACCAAAACTCTATTGTGACACTAAAAGAAAAAATTCTGAATAGATTTTTTTTGTTACAGAACGAAGAAGAAATCAGATGATAATGTTCCAGACTTGTCCTATATTGCAAACTACGTAGAATGTACAACTGAAAACGAGAATACTATTTATTCAACTACTCATACAGTAAATTTACCAGAAGAGGATTTTTTCATTGATTTTGAACCGAATTTGGAAAGTGCTAATGATGAATCAGCTAAAGAAAATGTCGAGAATGAATTACGTAAAATGTTCGAGTCGGATAGTGAAAAAGAAGGTCCGATTAAACCTGTAAAAACATCTTCTATTTACAAAAAACAGTGCAAAAAAAAAAGAAGACATAGAGAACAAATTATTCGACTTTTTGGGACTTCTTTAACTGATGTTGAAATTCCATTACCAACTCCTTCAACTGATGCTGAAATTCCATTACCAACTCCTTTAACTGATGTGGAAATTCCATTACCAACTCCTAAAAAAATCGATTTGAATCGTAGACGTAGTTTACCAGTGTCTATCCCCATTCCAGATACAATTTTTTTAACACCTGTGAAAATTAATAATAAACGAAAAAGTGAACCAGATATACCAATGTCAGTTCCGTGTAAAGTTCAAAAAACAGTGAAAAACTTAAATATTGGAGTGCCGCGAACAGTTAATACCACAGATTATACAGTCTCGCAACTTACTCTACCACCTATATATAAAGAAAAAGGAATTAAGAAAGTTGTAAAAAATTATTGTAATCAAGAAGTTAAGATTATAGACGAACCAATAAACATAATGGAAGACTCTGTAATAATTGCGAATGTTATAGATCTAACATGCGACGATAGCAATGATTATTCAATCGAATTCGAGGAAATTCATCTTGAAATTAAACCAGATATGACAAGACCTGGAGAACAACCATCTATGCCATCATTATCTCCATTGGGATTGACATCACAAGTGTCACATAGCGAAGAGAATCTTGATCCACCACAACTAACTCTCCTTGAGACAACTCCAGTTCAGGATATTGAGGAAAAAGATAAATCTCCACAAGATAATCTTTCACAATCTATGTCAACACAGGTTGTGGAGGAAAACATTAGCTCGTCTCAATCAACTGTCTCACAGGTTGTGGAGACAAATCTTGCTTCTTCTCAATGTATGTTAACAAAGGCTGTGGAGAAAAACCAATCAACTGTCTCACAGAATACACCAATACGAGCTATAGAAACAAATCTTCCTTCTTCTCAATCTACGTCAAAGCAAACACAAACAACTGACTCACGATCTATACCATTGCAGGCAATGGAGAAAACTTTTAACACACCACAGACTGACTTACCACGATGTACTTTTACCCAGTCTACAGTAACGCAAGTTGTGGAGAAAAATTTTTGCCCACCACAACCACTTTTTTCAAAGCTTTCTAATCCAATACAACCTGGGGAGAAATCTAGTTTAACTCTCTCATCTACGTCAGTGAAAAGTGTAGAATCACAGCAAACGCGTAGGCAATCTGTTGAGAAAAATCTTGAGTTATCACAATCGACTCTCCTTCAGGCTGAACTAGTACGACATGCTTTCTCCTATCCTACACCAATACGGGTTATGGAGAAAAATTCTCAACCAATTCAGACTGTGGATAAATCTGGTACAATTCTCCAATCTACGTCAGTTGAGAGTGTGAAACAACAGCCAATACCTAGACAATCAATTGGGAAAAATTTTGGCTTATCACAACCAACAAACCTACAATCTACACCATTGGAAGCTATGGAGAAAACTTTCAGCACACCGCAACCAAATCTTTCTCAGTCTACCTCATTTCAGACTGTGGGGAAAAACTCAGATCTTCCACAATGTACTTTCTACTACTCTACACCCTTGCGAGGTGTGGAGAAAAATTCTGGTTCACTACAATCAACTCCTCTACAAGCTCCTACACCAATGCAGACTTTAGAGAAATCTCAAACTACACCAGTAGAGAATAACTTTGGTCAATCACATTCAACGCCAAGGCAATCTGTTGGGAGAATTTTTAATCCATCTCTTCAAGCTATGGGGCAAAACACGGCTGTGATTAGTACGGAGAAAATTTTTGTTCCTCCTATACAAACAGTGGAGAAAATATTAGTTCCACCGCAACCTCCTCAGCCTACACCAACAC
Source organism: Tribolium confusum (assembly GCA_029207805.1). Classification (NCBI taxonomy): domain Eukaryota; kingdom Metazoa; phylum Arthropoda; class Insecta; order Coleoptera; family Tenebrionidae; genus Tribolium; species Tribolium confusum. The sequence continues at coordinate 812,097 of JALGAY010000007.1, read as the reverse complement.
CGGCTCTAGAACAGATTTTAAGACGACCAAAATTAAATGTTTTACAATCTACGACAACGAATGCATTCTCAACTTGGCGACAAGATAAGACAATGCCAACAGAACCACAAGTTTCTCGGCCAGAAACTGCAGCCCCTCCACATGTACAAAATAACCAAAGTATTTTTTCGAAGCCAAATTCAGTATTAGTTGCTCAATCAACACCAATACAAAATACAACCAATACATTCCGTCCACAAGTGCCAGCTTCTCAGCTAAGATCAGTTGAAGATCTTCATTTTCAACAAGAAATGAATGAGAATTTAAGAATGATACAACAGAGACAGACTGCTGAACAGCTGCCATCAACAAATTCTAATCTGCCTGCATTATCACGACTGACTAATTTTTGCTGTAGTCGAATTATTCCAAATACGTTTTGTGCTGAAAAAATTTTTTCTTATCTTTACAAATTTTTCGTTATTAGAAAAAATTTAAGACCTGTAGTAGATCATAATCATAAGATGCTATCTTTACAGGAATTTAATCAAAATCTCATTTTTATAAATACTTATTTGGAGAGTACAACATTAAGTTTTGGAAAAGGATTTTTGAATGAACTGAATAATATTATAGATGTACAAGGTTTTCATTTGGGTACAATTTTACATTTTGTTTCACAAAAAATGGCAGCTGTTCAATTTGAATCGAGAGTTGTTCCTCTTTGTTATATAATTCACAATATGATAATACATCATGAAGGAACGTGTTTATCACCTTTTAGTAAAAAGTTTTTTAATGCAGTTAAATGTACAGTAAATAGACTTGAAGAACTTTCAAATGAAGGTAAGTTGTAACAAATTAAATACGTTCTTTAAAGTACTTCTTTAAGCGTTTCTAAAACCTAAACTATTAGAGAGATTTTATTTTGTTGTACTTTAGAGAACGTCTCTCTCTAAGAAAATGTTTAAAAAGTATAATTAATTTTATATTTTAGTGTTTACACGTGAACAACTAAATATTCTTGAAAACCAAATCCATCAATACCATTCTGGACAAAATTGGTTGAAGTCACGTAATATACGTTCCAATAATTCATTAAATCGTCGTTCAAAATCACCAAAAAATCCTCCACCACATAAAAAGGCAAGAAAAAATGAATCTGTGATACAAAAAGATCAAATCGGCGGTATTTTACCAAGAATTGACAATGTTGTTGTTTCATCAGCTCAAAATCTTCCACCAAGTTATTCTAGTCTTGTAACATCAGCAAACTTAAAAGATCCACCGCCATATAGTATTCCCAATGTGCCATCATCTAGTGGGCCTTCACGTAGAGGCCCAAAACCAAAAGAAAAACGACAACCGATCAGTGTTATAACGAAACACCCAAATGTTGTAGTTTCAACAAATGGTTCGTGTTCACAGGAAACAAACCTCACGATCTCTCCGCCAACAAATGATTTGTTCTCAAGGCCACAGGAAATGAGCCTCACGAACCCTACGCCAACAAGTGGTTTATCCTCAAGGCCACAGGAAATAAGCCTCACGAACCCTACGCCAACAGGTGGTTTATCCTCAAGGCCACAGGAAATAAGCCTCACGAGCTCTACACCAACAGGTGGTTTGTTCTCAAGACCACAGGAAACGAATCTCACGAACCCTCCGCCAGCAAGTGATTTGTTCTCAAGGCCACAGGAAATAAGCCTCACAAGCCCTACGCCAACAGGTGGTTTATCCTCAAGGCCACAGGAAACAAGTCTCATGAGCCCTACGCCAACAGGTGGTTTATCCTCAAGGCCGCAGGAAATGAGCCTCACGAGCTCTACACCAACAGGTGGTTTGTTCTCAAGGCCACAGGAAACGAGCAACGTTTCGGTTCCATGTGAGACGTCAACAGTTGTTTCAACCAACTCGGAAAGAATAAGTGTTTTGCGTAATATTCGAATACCACCACGAGAAAATGCCGAAATTGAAGTACCTGATTTATCTAATGTGCAATTGAATCAAACCAAAGAAACTGTGCCATGTGAAGAAGCAGAAAAAGAAGTTGATGAAGAAAGTGAAGATGATGTTATTGATTTAACATGGATTGATGTTGATCAGAATGAAATTATTGAGGAAATTCGAGAATGTAAAGAGTTTTTGTTGAAGATTGAGACTACTAAAGATGAAGAAAGAGAAGCTGTGGCGGATAGAGAAGTAATTTTTTTTTAACTTGATTGTATTTTTATTATTACTATTATTATTTTGTAGGTGATTTCACCCGCTGATAGTGGTTTAGGTAGTCCAGTTCAGGTTTGTTTCTTAATTGTTTTTTTTTTCAATTTTTATTTACTAATTTTTTGTTTTAGAGCGACGATAGCTTCACGTGTATTTGTGGAAATCGCGCAATTTACGTTTGTGCTTGTAATACAGCAACGTACTGTAGTAGAGAGTGCCAAGTGAGTATCTAATTTGCAATTTTATAAATTTAACTTTTTTTTTCTAGGAAAAAAACTGGGTCTACCACCAGCAATTATGTAGTAAAATGATGCCCTAATCAGTATTGTTTGTTTTATTTTTTATATTTTATTTTTCATTTTTATACTTATGCGTTACCAATGTTCAATAAAGTTTTTGTATATTTTTATGTTTTTTTTACAGACTGCAAATATAGCTATCCTTTAGCATGCCTCTCGTTCTAATGCATACAGTTTATATGGTTATCGTGATTCTGACGACTATTTTTTAAAAGAATGTTGAAGAGAGTTAGATATACAATTTAGGGAGAATAAAAACTTCTTTTATCACCAAGTTTGATTATACAATCACTTTAACGGAAATAAATTCGTCAAGGTCACAAGTTATCGCTAATTGAAATATGTGTGAGATCTGAAAAAAACCTAAATTATACAAGAATCCAGTTTTTTTTATTAAAAAAAAATAGTTATTTAATAAACGAAGAAATTAATTATTTTAGCAAGACTATTTAAAGAGAGAACGAGCGTTAGCGAGTAAGTGTCTTTAATCATCAACATACGAGTTGAATACAGTGTTTTTTTGACAGTAAACCGTTGAAATAATTACATAAAAAATTTTTAATATGATTCATAAATGTAAAATCATACATTAATATCCACATAAATAAACGATTTCTTGTTGATATCACTGAAAGAATGTTACAAAAAATATACTTTTAATGTAATAAGTTTCTATTTTATTCATCTTTTCTACATAAAGTTTTTCCATGTTTATATTTTATAGTAGGCAAGCACCAGTTTTCTTCTTATTTGTCCTATTTCTTCTTGTTTCTTCTGTACTTTTGTTCAGACTTATCTGTAATAAAAATTTAGATTTTTTAGAATTTAGGAAATTTTGTTTTTAAGAACAATAGAGAAGTCACAAAATTTAGATTTTTTAATTGTTTTGGACTTGGAGCAGCCACAAATTTTCGTTTCTGCTTTATTCAAGACGTAAAATCGTTGTAATAAGACATATTTTGTCTTATATTATCCACAATTAGGTCAGACACGTGTGGAACAAATTCTAAGTAATTATGAAACTAAGATGTAATAAATTTAGTTGTAATAATTCAATAATAAAAACTTGTTCTAGTTATGAGTTTAAAACTATAAATTTATTTATAGATGAATTGATCAAAATATCTTAAGATTTTCAATATGTCAGTCAACTACCAGTCAATCACAATTGTTCTACCAAATATTTTGGTTGCCCTTCAAGCATATTTAAGTTTTTTTTTTTTGCACTTTCGTTACTAAAATTGGTACTTTATATGAGCGACAATCGTGGACGTTATACTGTGTGACTGAGTCAATTTATTGAGTTTTTATACGAAATACAACTTTTGAAATAAAAGAAAACGAGAGTTTTGTTACTAACCGATATTTCTAAGCACTTTATTAAGTCAAAATGCGTAAAAAAAATTTTCAGATTTTTTGAAATGGAGGACAAAGCTATAATGCTGAAAAACACCATTAATTAACTGGTGGAAATGATTTTTTTTGTAGAATTGAGGCTTAAAATGTGTTTGTTACGTCAAAATACAGGAAAAAACACGTTTTTACATTTCAGGTTTTTTAAAATGGCTGCTGAAATACTGAAAACGTCGTTTTGGAAAAAAAAATGTTAGAAACAGGTGAAAACTAGTTATTTTAGTAAAATCAAGTTCGGAAATGGTTTTATCATGTTTACAACTCTGAAAGAACACAATTTTATTTTAAAAAAATTTCAAAATGGCTGCCAAAATGCTATTTTTTGAAAACAACTACAGTAACTGCTGAAAACGGGAATTTTGGGTGGAATTGATGCCTAAAATACATTCATATTATGTTTACAAAACAAAAGAACACGTTTTTACATTTCAGATTTGTCAAAATGGCTGTAAAATACTGAAACGCGATTTTGGTAGAAACCTGTTTATCGCTATAAACAGGTGAAAACGAGCTATTTTAGTAAAATCGAGTTTTGTGATGGTTTTACACGCTAAAAAAATAACAAAAACACATTTTTCAATGTAAAAATTATTCAAAATGGCTGAAAAAAGGCTCAAAAATGTTATTTTTAAAAAGAAACACGATAATTTCGGTGGAATATGAGCCAAAAATGGATTTGTTATGTCAAAATATTTTAAAAAAACATGTTTTTACGGTTTAAATTTTTTAAAATGGCTGCCAAAACACTGAAAACGCCATTTTGAAAAAAAAAATTGTTAGTAACTGGTAAAACGAGATATTTTAGTAAAATCGGGTTAGGAAATGGTTTTGTCATGTCAACACATGAAAGAACACAATTTTCTTTAAGAAAAATTTCAAAATGGCTGCGAAAATGCTGAAAATTTATTTTCGAAAAAAAAAATTGTTAGAAACATATGGAAACGCCCTATTTTGGTAAAATTGAGTTCCGAACTAGTTTTATTACGTCAAAATACATAGAAGAACGTGTTTTTAATTTTAGGATTTTTCAAAATAGCAGTCAAAATGCTGAAAACGCCGTTTTTGGGAAAAAAATTGTTAGGAACAGATGAAAACGAGATATTTCAATGAAATTGAGTCCTGCAATGATTTTATAACATCAAAACTCATAAATGAACACATTTTTACTTTGAAAACTTTTTAAAATGGCTGCCAAAATTTTGAAAAAAGCCATTTTCTGAAAAAAATTCAAGTAACTTGTGAAAACGATAATTTCAGTGGAATCAATGCCTGAAATGACTTAATTACGTCAAGATAAATACATAAAGGAACATGTTTTTACATTTCAGATTTTTCAAAATGGCTGCCGAAATGCTGAAAGCGGCATTTTGGTGGAAAAACGCGTTAAAAACAGGTGAAAACTAAATATTCTAGTAAAATCGAGTTTGGAAACGGTTTTATCATGTTTACAACTCTGAAAGAACACAATTTTATTTTTTTTTAAATTTCAAAATGGCTTAGAACACGTTTTTACATTTCAGATTTTTCAAAATGGCTGTTGAAATGCTGAAACGCCATTTTGGTAAAAAAAAAGCGTTGGAAACAGGTGAAAACAAGATATTTTACTAAAATCGAGTTTTGTGATGTTTTTACGCCTTAAAAAATAATAAAAGAACATTTTTCAATGTAAAAATTTTTCAAAATGGCTGAAAAAAGGCTGAAAAATACTATTTTTGAAAAGAAACTTTAGTAACTGATGAAAACGATAATTTTGGTGGAATATGAGCTAAAAATGGATTTATTATGTCAAAATACGTTAAAAAAACATGTTTTTAGGGTTTAGATTTTTCAAAATGGCTGTCAAAATGCTGAAAACGCAGTTTTGAAGAAAAAAATTGTTAGAAACAGGTGAAAACTAGATATTTTAGTAGAATCAAGTTCGAAAATGATTTTGTTATGTCAACATAAATGAAAAAACACAATTTTCTTTAAGAAAAATTTTAAAATGGCTGTCGAGATACTGAAAATTTATTTTTGGAAAAAAAAAAATTTGGAAACAGATGAAAACGCTTTGTTTTGGTAAAATTGAGTTCTGAACTAGTTTTATTACGTCAAAATACATAAAGGAACATGTTTTTACTGTTAAAATTTTTCAAAATGGCTGCCTAAATGTTAAAAACGCCGTTTTGGGGGAAAAAATCGTTAGAAACAAGTGAAAACGAGATATATTAATAAACTCGAGTCCTGAAATGGTTTTATAACATCAAAACTCATAAATGACGACGTTTTTACTTTGAAAACTTTTCAATATGTCTGCCAAAAGCTGAAAAAAGTCATTTTCTGAAAAGAAAACTGGTGAAAACGATAATTTCAGTGGAATCAATGCTTGAAATGAGTTTATTACGTCAAGATAAATACATAAAGAAACATGTTTTTACATTTCAGATTTTTCAAAATGATTGCTGAAATGCTGTAAGCGCCATTTTGGTAGAAAAAATTGTTAGAAACAGGTCAAACCGAAATATTTTAGTAAAATCAAGTTTGAAAACGGTTTTATCATGTCAACATCTATAAAGTAACACTATTTTACTTAAAAAAAATTTTAAAATGGCTGCCAAACTTTTGAAAAACGCCATTTTTTTAAAAAAGAACTGTACTAACTGGTGTAAACGATAATTTCAGTGAAATCAATGCTCGAAATGGGTTTATGACATTAAAATAAATACATAAAAAAAATGTTTCTACTTTTACGATTTTTCAAAATGGCTGCCGAATTTTTAAGAAACTCGTCTGCGGTTTCCAATTTTAGAAGATACTTAATATTTAGGCATGCTTCAAGACTAAAATTTTGTGACAGCACTTGAACTGACGTTATTACTTGTGTTTTTGTCCTGTCAGTTAGGTCAGTTAGTAGCGTCAGTCCGAGTTTGATTTTTTATTTACCTATTCCCACCAGATTCCCTCTGGATTCTTATCCTCATTACGTATGAACCACTACAATATCTCTATGCCTGTTCTTGAAACACCTCCACAATCCATACCTTGTCTCCCAATCTTCAAAGAACAAATCCGGTTTATTCCACAAGACATGATGTTGAGCATATTTGTATTTAATCTTTAATGGTGGATTTAAATGTGGCGCAAAATTCGCTCTTCTATCAATAATCGTATCTACATAATCATAGAAAACTCCAGCTTTATGTATATAACAAACAAGCGACATTATTGAAACGACAGCAGCATGAAGACGATGAGCATGTGTCATTTGTATATTTTTAGTTTCAAGAGCTGCATCTTGGATTGACATTGCTAAACAAACACCAGCTGCGGCTGTATAAGCACAAGGAATCTCCACTAAGAATAAAACTATAGAAATATAGATATTTTCTAAATGAATCCTGAAAAAAAAAATTGTATACAACACGTGTTTCATAAATATAACTTACTTATGTACTCCATGTCTGATAACAGACTCAACGAAAGTTTTATGAAACAATTCTCGATATCTTTGAAAGAGAAACTTATCAGTAGAACAGTATTGATTCAAGACTATATTGTAGTGGGAATTTCTGAAAAAAATTCGAGGAGTATCGAATTTTATTTTATTGTTATGTCTATCAATCAAATTATGTAAAACTCGATTGCCTAAAAGACTATATAACAAATTTTCAGAAGCAATTAATTTGAGAATAAAAGGAATAACGACTTCAGGCAATGGCTTATTTAATGACCGAGCTGTATATAATGTAGTCACGTGCTCAAGAAGACTTCCAAAATTGAGTAAATTTTCATCAGAGATTTTCTCCGATGTTGTCACATCTAACATCCACCTAATCTACGAAAATTTTAATTTTTTATAAAGAAAAATTGCACATCGGGACATTTTTAACGTGTATGTTGAGCTTTAGGTGCTAAAAAATAGTGAGAGTAACTCCACTCACTAGTAGATGGCGCTTACTGTTGTTAAGTAATTAAATTACTTTTATTGTAATTGAAGCAGTAATTAATTATTTGGTCTTCAATTGTAATTCAATTACTTATTTCGTTACAATTAAAATACTTAAAACTGCTTTTTTTAAAATTTTAAAAATGGCTGCCAAAAGTTTGAGAACCTATTTTCGAAAACAAAATTAACAAAAAGATGCTTAAAATAAGTGTTTTTGAAGCTGTTATTGGCAGTGGTCGTTTTATCAGCGCAAGATACATACAAAATGGCTGGCTAAATACTGATGCCATCTAATAGCGAGTAGCAGTAACAATCTATCTAAAGCTGTGCACACACTAAATTAAAAAACTGTCTAAATTACCATAAACATCAACGATTTTTCACTAAACTGCAAACTCATAGCTCTTAAACACGTCTCTAATCCCTTTTCTAGTGACTCATAATTGTATTCATGATGATTTTCCGGTGTTAAACTCCGGTAGTACATATCTAAAAACCTATCTAAAAGTCGATCATTCATTAATTTCCATTGTAGTGACTCTTCGACATCAAAAAGCACTTGTAGAATCTGTCTTGAAGTCAGAGAGTTAGTCAGAGTTGTATTTTCAATCAAAGCTGAAATAATTAATTTAGAAAAGATCGTTTTTACACACTTTTTTACAGATAATTTCAAGTAAAGAATCCGTTTGTTTTCGCTCTTCTACATGCAGAAATAATCGCTCAAGTAAATTTGAACAGTAATACTCAATATCCCAGATGTTTGCTTCTTCAAAGAATGTGACAATTGATGAGAAAATAATGACGTAATAAGTGGGGACTAAATATGCCATTAAATGGTCAAAGACATTAATTGATTTGCGAGCTTGTTTCCTAAAAAAAAAATTAATTAAAAAAATGAGGAAGTCGTTTGGAGTATTGTCGATGCAATATTTATAAGGCTCGTCTATTAAGTAGTGACCAGCTTTGTTTTCGATGTAACAAAGCGTTAAATAACTAATTATTTCTATTTTTTTTTCTCTTCCTCTGCCTTATACAGGCTGTCACAACAGCCCGAAAAAGCTCTTATAACTTGTACATTTTATTGTATCGCGTATTGCGTATTCTTTGTTTTATATCCTCCGCAGTTGTTGGTCTCAGTTTCTACAATACCTTCTAATCCAGTCCATGATTCCTCCTTCTGATTTAAGCCGCAATAAAAAATGGTGAATACAACTCAGACATGCCCAAACCATATGCATTGCTAATTCTGATCCGATTTTATTAACAGGTGTCAAATTAATTAAAGTTTCTAGAATTTTAAGTCCTTTAAGCCGGTTTAGATGCACTCGATAAGAATCCTGAATGTGAGTCAAACAACACTCAATTAACTGATTTTTGAGTGTCTCAATTTGGACAGTCTTTAACTGTCGGCTTTTTTTACCAAACACACGTCTCAAATCGAAAGTTTTGTGCCGCCTAGCTAAGAAAAACTGTGTAGAAAAGGCTTAAAAAAGGGATGAATTACCATCATGTCGACCGATACCATCACGGGCAAAAACACTAACAATTCGAGCTTCGTAAACTGAGGATTTGATTGATGGTAGATTTGGCTTGCCGGACATTAAGGCATCGGAGATTGATGCCCGACCTGGGTCTGGGAAACTTGCCATAATGGTATTTTCAAAGAGAATTTTTAACCTATTGTCATTTTGCCGAAAGTGTCAACGAAGGAGTTGTCAAAAAGTGGACACTATTGTTCGATTCGCATGTCACAAGGCGATTTTTTTTTAACTATGACACTGTCTCCAAAAGAAGCGGAATGAGAGGATTCGCCACGTATTTTTTGTCTTTGTAATCTTTTACGTTAAAATTATTGATCTCTGCTTTAATTTAGAATTTTTATTCTTTATTCAAATCTAATTAAATCGAAGAATGTTGATATCAAAAATTACATTTACAAACTTGATTGCATTTCTAAAATGAAACGCCAGTGGGTACTGGGTTTAAAAATACAAAACATTCACCAAGCAAGAGATAGAACGTTTCATGAAAACAGCTGATGACAAAGACTATTTATTGGCAAAAGTTGTGCTAATTACTGGAATTTTTGGCGCGTTATGCAGAGATGAAATTACGTTTTTGAAGGTGGAAGATGTAGAAGATTGTACAAGTTTTATTAAAGTGGAGATACCGAAGACTAAGACAAAAATTTCACGAATGTTTACAATAACTGAAGGATTTGTAGATGTAATTAATACGCACAGCTTCGACCTCCTCATACTGAACATCAGAGATTCTTCTTAACTTATAGAAATTCCAGGTGCTGTACGCTACCCGTTGGTATAAATACTATTGGAGGAATGTCTAAAATAATTGCAGAATGTCTCGGCCTTCTAAATGCAAAAGAATATACCGGGCACTGCTTTCGCCGTTGTTCAGCAACACTTTTAGCAGATTCAGGAATAGATATTACATTACTCAAAAGACATGGAGGATAGCGATCAAGTTCTGTTGCGGAAAGTTACATAGAAAACTCTGTTGAAAGTAAAAACGCAATTTCGATAAAAATTATGAGAAAAGAAGAAACTGTATCAAAGAAATGAAAAATCTGTGACAAAAATAGCAAATCTGAAGTGGCGTCTATAAGTACCGTTTCCACTTGTATTGAAGTTCAGGGAAGAAATCTCAAATCTTTAAATGTTCAATTTAGTCACTTAACTAATTGTACTTTTAATGTTTATAATAAATAAATAAAATAAAAAATGTATTTTTTATTTTTGAGTACTAGTGCTTAAAACTATATCACTTTTACGCACTAGTGCGTAAAAGTACGTCATTTAGCAATGACAATGACAATCAAAAAGTCAATGTTATAAAATGCTGAAACAAAATCAATATTAAAGCATTCAAATGAGAGATTTTTTAATTAAAGACGCAAATCAGAAAAAACATTTTTTATTACATAAGAATGTCTGTCTTACAGTCTTATTTATGACAACATAAAAAATCTTTTCGTTTTGAACACAAACAATATAGGCTTAATAAACTTAATATCTGTGATATAAGCTTGCTTCTACTTGGTTTTTGTAACAGTGTACAATAAAAAAATCACTTTTTTCATAACAATACAACAAAACTAATCTAATGAGCTAAATTCAAGTTGTAATAATACCGGTAGTATCTTCGTTTTTATGAAAAATTATAAAAATCCTGGTTTGTGATTGCCATATAAAAGTATTAAAATTTGAGATACTACCGGTAGTATCTCAACTTGGAATTAGCTTATAAAATATCAATAATAAAACAGTTTTTATCATAACAAACAAATAAAACTATTCTAAAATTTCACTACGTGTTCCAACAAAGCAAACATTTCGTTTGCCATTTGTGTTTCTCTGGCCTCATTAAACATTCTGAAAGCAAAAATTACAAAAAATTAGAAAAACCAGTGCTCAAATCACAGCTTCCTAGATCACAAACTGAAAGAAAGGTTTATCCAGAAAAACATCTATTGATATCAACATTATGTATTACTCTCACTGATTAAAAAAAAATACTTTTCTTCAGGCTCATTATTACATCACTTCAAGTTTTATTTAAACTTCAAGCAGATCTACAATTTTGTTAAAATTTACAGTAAAATTTTCGTTTCGATCACAATTGGGATCTTACCCATTATATGGAGCGAGACTAACCGCCAGACGTCAGTCGGAAAGTGGCAACGAGATAAGACAGATAGTAAAGTGCAAACAGTGTGTGACGTGTTAAATAAAAATAGTAAATAGATAAGAGTAAATAAGCATCTTTTTATGATCTAGAAGTCCACAAAAAATGAAAAATACAAACCTTTCATAATCAGGACCAATCTGTTGTTTTTGTATGACCACAATGTTATTATAGACTTCTATTTGGGCTTTTAGCATTTCTAATTGCTGATAAGAAAAAACTATAAAATTCATATTAAATCACAATAATAAAAAATTATACTTACGTCTCTCTTCAGATTCCTGCTTGATTTGTTTATTAACATCTTGTAATATTCGTATTGCCATTCCTGTTTGACAAAATTCCTTTCGATTGTTGAGCATTTTAGTCAAATATTGCAAAACAGATAATGCATCAATCTGTATTTTATATTGTTGCTCAAAATTTACACAAAGAATTTGAAGAAATCGGGTAAAATTAAAATCTTCTACAAGGATCGAAGACAGTTTATCAATAAGACGAAATTCAAGAAGATTTGCATGATTTGCAAAATTATTAGATGTTAGTACAGATTTTAGTAATACAGAAAATTCATCTTCATCCGCTTCTGGTGAAATATTACGAAATTTATTTTGGTAATTTTCCATTGAGAGTTTCATTTCAGTCATTCTGTGGTAACTCAAAATTACTGATAGTATCTTATTTGCACATTCTTCTTCACTGCACAAAGCGAGAACTTTATATCTTTTTGATTGTGCTTCATTCTGGCTCTCTTCAACAGCTGTTTTTTTAGTATTTGTAACACTAGTTTCTGTTTCCCACAAACAATCACTTTTGTAACAATCATCACTACTAATTTCATTTTCCGTAGCAAAACATAAAGGCATATAAATCGGAACATCATCTCTTGTCAAGTCGACTACTTCTTTTACTTCTACCTTTGGAAGAACAACTACTGAATCATATTCTTTCAATGGTTCTGTCATACTAACTGTTGCAACGTCTCCAATAATTTTTTTTTGTCGATTTCTCTTACATTCCATTATTGGTGGTAATGTCTTAAGATTAGCATAACGCAAATTTTTCTGTATTGTCTCCATAACTTTCTTTTCATTGTTCTCTTTCTTTGCGATTTTGTTTTGTTTGTCATCATTTTGTGTAAGTCTACGTTTAGGTGTACTGCGTTTAGTTTGATTACTTTTTTCATTCGTTCCTAATTTGGTTTTATCACTGCTTATTTCAATCTTATCTTGTTGTTTTGCTACGTCTTGCTTTTGTTTAAAAGTACTAGCTTTTGTTTTTATTGGAGCTTTATCAGTTCTGTTTACACTCTCTGATTTTCTTGATATTTTATAATTTGTATCATGTGTATTTTGAGAGATGTTCAAATCAGTTTTGGAATTATTATTTATCATTTCGGTATTGTCATCTTCGAGAACACGTATTAAACGTAATGTATCGTCATCAAATTCAGAAATGTTTTTTTGGTTTGATGTCATTTCGGTTTTGTCACTTTCAATATTTTCTACAAAATTTTTACTGCCAATAGTGGGAATAATAGAGTCATAAATTTTTCCTTTGATCAATATTAGTGATTCGTTGTTGTGTTCTTCTAAAAAATTATCAATTTTTGTAATTATTGGATCGATTTTTGATTGTCTAGAAAAAAATTTCAAATTAAAAATATAGAATAGATATACAAGTATGTCCCCGGACTGATTTTAAAAGAAAAAAGTTTCTTATTTTTGATTTATTAGAAAATTTTACTCTTGTTGATTTGTTCTGCTTGTTTTCAAACCCCCAAAGCAATAGCTATTAATGATTAATGCAATAAGTTGCAAAAAGAAAGTCTTTTAAGCACGCGACGTGAATCTTAACACGTCAAGAGCTTAAAAGACATCGATTTTGCAACGTATTGCATTCAAGATTTTTTGTTACAGCGTTTTATAACAGATTTTTCTTTCAAATATAATGATCTTAATCAAACATTCTCACTGTACCGTATCGGCAGACGGCAAGTTCCTATGAATGTAAATTTCGTTGTTTACTGTTTTTGTAAAATTACAGACTGTCAACTTGGATTCTGTGTTTAAGTTCTGTGATAAAGGAACACAAAAATGAGCGATTCTGAATTTGATTCCGACATTGAAAATGCTGCGAAAGCTGCACTTGCCACGCTAGTTCCCAAAAAATCTAAGAATATTTACAAGGAAACATACAGAAAATATGGTAGTTGTTGAGAGGAAAAAATGTAGCAAGTATTGAAGAAAAAGTACTTTTGGTCTATTTTTCAAAATTATCTTCCATATATAAGCCGTCTACTTTATGGAGTACCTACTCAATGCTAAGAACCATGATATATCTTAACAAAATGTAGATATCAAAAAATTTACAAATTTGATTGTATTTCTAAAAAGAAATACCAGTGGGTACAGAGCTAAAAAATCCAAAATATTCACCAAGCAAGAGATAGAACGTTTCATGAAAACAGCTGATGACAAAGACTATTTATTGGCAAAAGTTGTGCTAATTACTGGGATTTTTGGCGCGTTAAGCAGAGAAGAAATTACATTTTTGAAGGTGGAAGATATAGAAGATTGTACAAGTTTTATTAAAGTGAGGATACCAAACACCAAGACAAAAATTTCACGAATGTTTACCATAACTGAAGGATTTGTAGATGGAATTAGTTTCTACGCACAGCTTCGACCTCCTCATACTGAACATCAGAGATTCTTCTTAACCTGTAGAAATTCCAGGTGCTGTACGCTACCCGTTGGTATAAATACTATTGAAGGTTTGCGTAAAAAATTGCAGAATGTCTCGGAGTTCCAAATTCAAAAGAATATACCGGGCATTGCTTTCGCCGTTGTTCAGCAACACTTTTAGCAGATTCAAGAGCAGATATTACATTACTGAAAAGACATAGAAGATGGCGATCAAGTTCTGTTGCGGAAAGTTACATAGAAAACTCTGTTGAAAGCAAAAACGCAATTTCGATGAAAATTATGGGAGAAGAAGAAACTGTATCAAAGAAAAGAAGAATCTGTGACGAAAATAGCAAATCTGAAGTGGCGTCTATAAGTACCGTTTCCACTTGTATTGAAGTTCAGGGAAGAAATCTCAAATCTTTAAATGTTCAATTTAGTCACTTAACTAATTGCACTTTTCATGTTTATAATAAATAAATAAAATAAAAAATGTATTTTTGATTTTTGAGGATTAGTGCCTAAAACTATGTCACTTTTACGAACTAGTGCGTAAAAGTACGTCATTTAGCAATGACAATGACAATCAAAAAGTCACTGTTATAAAACGCTTTAACAAAAATAAGATTTCATTTAAAAAAAAGCACAATTTTCTAACTATTTCTGACTAAAATCTTAGTACAACGCGTCTTCCTTCTGTTAAACTATAGTATTAAAACTAGAGACCTCGATACTAAACCGAAAATCGAACCGAAACCTATATTTTTTGTGAACTAGAACCGAAACCCGAACGCTGAATTTTATTTTTTTGAACTACCAAACCGGAATCGACATTTTTTTTTCAATGATTTAGAACCGAAACCGTAACAGAATCTTAATTTTATTTGGGTGCAGCCAGCAGATGCCTGCATTACATAGTCAGTCACTATTGATATAAAAATCTTAACAAAATAGATGTCTTACATACCTTTTCTTTAAATTCTGCTACTTTCTAAGTAAAGGCACACAATTAATTGTATTAATTACAGAAGGTTTTTATTAGAACATAAAAATCTTCTAGTTCGATTCACGAAATAAACGAAAATTCGGTAACCATGGGCAACTAAACCCACCGACCAGAGATGACTAGACTATAGTGACCATTGCAATATTACAAATTTTGAATTTAATTATAATACAAATAATTAAAATACACAAAAAACTACGTCATTTTGTACAAATTCCCTCATTTTCTGTAAATGGCCGTCATTGCCAACTTTAAGACAGTTTACACAAAAAAATCCCCAAATTTGTAGTTTGTGACTACATAATTGAACGGATTTGCTTGTTACATCTGAGAAAAACAGCAAATATTTTTTGTAGAGAAAAAACCAAATTTATTTGTAGTAAAATACTAAAGTTTTATTGGAAAAATCTCACAAAAATAAACTGCGGTTTCGTATTAGGGATTTTTGTGTTAGGTTGGTACTGAATGTTATGTATTTTAATAGCACTTCATTTGAATTTAGCAAGATCTTCGTGAGAAAAAATCTTTCTTAAAGCTATTTTTAAAAAAAATTGATGGGAAATTGAAATACGCGACTTTCAGCAGACTTTCAGGACGTGGCAAAAAGCAAATGGCAGGGTCATAATGAAATAGATGTGTTACCTGTTTTGATTTTTTACCATTTCTTGAATAAAACTAACAATTCGTTGTAGGAAGTGCTTAATTAATTAATATTGTATTAATTAAACAAAGTTTTTATTAAAATTTAAAAATCTTTGATTCTCAAAATCAACAAAAATTTGGTAACCATAGGAGATGATAGGAGATAGAAATAGACCACTAGCCTTACTTACCTTGATTTTATCATATTTTCTCTAATAAGCAAGTAACAGAACACACATAGTTTTAAAATTTTTAATTATCTAAATAAATTTGTTAATATTTATAACTAAAACACGTAAAAAACTACACTTTAAAGGAGTCTTTTCAAATAAATTTTCTCACTTCTTGCAAATGGCCGATATTGCCAACCTTTAGACAGTTCACACAAAAAATCCCCAAATTTGTAGTTTGTGACTCCAAACTGAACTGTTTTACTTGTTACACACGAGAAAAAACAAAAAAATTCTTTTAGAAAAAAAATCAAATTTATTTTTGATAAAATAGTAATATTATATTATATAAATTACACAAAAATTAGTTGCGCCCTGGAATTGAAACATTTTTTTTGTTAGGTTGGTGCTGAATATGGCGCGTAATTTGAATTTTAAAGATTTTCGTTAGAAAATTTTTATTAAATGTTATTATAGCGTTTCCAGTGCTCCAATCAAAATGGTCAACAGTAAGTCATCTAATTTTTGATTATCCTTCTGAACTGTGATCAACTACTACAGTTTCTCAAATTTTAGTTTGTGACATTATAATTAATTAAATTTGTACTCTCTAAACCTCCTGTTTAGAATTACAATTTAATTTAAATTGTTACTTTTTCTTCCCTAGACTGTCTAGAGTTTTTCTCTACCAAATATTCTTACTACCAGTTTTAATTATCTGTGTTAAGCACAATTTGCTGCATTACTATACCGCACCGCTCAGAAGAGATCATAAAACAGCCAGTGATACACACGTGTTTACCAAATGAATAAATAAAAACCCAAAATTATCTTATCAAAACTTGTTTTGATTTATTTCCAAATGAATGACCATCACATTTAAAAGTTTCTTCGTGTTGACAAAATGGAAATTAGTTTCAAAGGTAAAAGGGCTCTAGTTACTGGAGCTGCTCAAGGTGAGATTCAATTTTTCTTATTTCTTGTCTAATTAATTTTGCAAAAGGTATTGGTCGAGGGATTTCCCTAAAACTGTCTCAATGTGGTGCTACTATCATCGCTCTAGATCTCTCTTTAACAGCTCTCGAATCTTTGAAAAAAGAAATACCAACTGCTGAAATTCACGCTGTTGATCTTTCTAACTGGAAAGCAACGGCTGAAACTCTAAAAAAAGTTTTTCCTGTTGATCTTCTAGTTAATAATGCTGGTCTTAGTTCGATTGAGCCTTTAACTGAAGTAACAGAAGAACAGTTTGATAAGTAATACTGTCTTTTTTTTGAGTAATTTGGCATTGATTGAGTTGCCTTAGGTTGTTTGCTGTTAATGTCAAAGCCTTGGTAAATGTGACTAAAAACGTAATTAGTGATATGGTTAAAAGAAAAACTCCTGGAGCTATTGTAAATATATCATCTCAAGCCTCCAAAGCTGCTTTAGATATCCACACAATCTACTGTGCTACAAAAGGTGCAGTTGATGCTTTTACCAGAGCTGCAGCTCTAGAATTTGGACCTCATAATATCAGAATAAACTGTGTGAATCCCACTGTTGTTATGACAGAATTAGGGAAAAGAATATGGAGCGATCCGAAAAAGCGAGGCACAATGTTATCAAAAATTCCTTTAAATCGGTTTGTTTTCAGGAGAAAAAAAATATTTTCATGTAAAACTCCGTTTCAGGTTTGCTGAAATTGATGATGTTGTTGATAGTGTGATGTATTTATTGAGTGACAAAGCTAAAATGGTGACAGGAAGTTGTTTAGCCGTGGATGGTGGCTTTTTAGCCTGTTAAAACTGTTTATTTGCCGACGTTTCGTCGCCTGTTTTCGACTTCTTCAAAGACAAATTAATAAATTTGGTGCAACTTCAACCTGCCTCTGAAGAAACCGAAAATAAATAACGAAACGTCGGCAAATAAATAATTTATTTGAAGCTTTATTATTGTTCCTTTCCTTGAATAAATAAAATCTAACTAAAAGACTATTTATTTTTCTCTAAATTTGAAGGACGGAAGCATCATTTTAGTAATTTTATCATCCGAAAACGTAATTTTACAATTTTTAAAAGCCCCTGTAGTGTATGCAACTGATTATTCTCTATACATTAAAAAAGTTATGCAACCAAATATACATTAAATGACAAATATTCAAAAAATGACCATTTTTTGACATTTGTGTCTCAAAATGCTCTTTTTATTTCTCCTTTTTAGCCCCACCCTTGCCACAATTGATTTAAACGCCGAAGAGCTTGAATATTTAGCTGACCATCTACTTCCGGAAGAATGCCGCCGATTGGTTGCAGCCGCGCATTTCAAATCTTACATGATGCCAAACGATTTATGGCTAGCTGGTAATTACCCCAAGCCCTAAACTGTTTCCTAACTAAAATTCACAGAACAGGCAATTCCCAAAGACGAGCCTTGTATTGAGCTACTTTTGCACTGGAATTCAGCTGAAGGAGAAGGTAAAGGTGAAACTCATGAAGTCTTGGAGCATAGACTGAGACAAATGGGACGTTATGACCTCGCTGATTGGCTCGGAAGGACTGTTTTTCACCAACTTGGGGAAGATTTAGAAAACAGTTTACGTGAAGGCTTGAAGGATTTAGCAAATGAGACGACTTCAACGTGATTTTCCTAAATTTTTGTTGTCATAATCTGTTTATTTAGTACCCCAGGAAATATTTCAATGCCTACACTGGTCCCTGTTATTGAGTACAGTGACCCAACTGAATGGTTACCTTCTGATACAATTTGTTTAGCTTTAATTATTTGTTTAATGATTGCAATCCTCGGAATTTGTTGTAAAATGATTTGGATTAGAATTAGCGCCAAATTCAAAAAAAGGTAAACAGATTTTAGCCATAACAGTTTCTGTTATAACAATTTTCCAGGAAATTACGAAAACAAAAGTATTTTGAGTATGAAATGCTTGAAACTGATGTTTCTCATTCTGATTCTGAAGACAAATTTGATATTCGTGAGTATGAAACTAAGGCTTAAAGAAGCAAACAAAGATTGTTTAATATTTATACTTAAGTTATAAAAGTAAAAGTCATTCACATTTATTTCACTTCTTTCACTTGTAGACCTGTAAATACTGTAAAATAGAACAAAATACAAGAAATTAGTGTACAAACCTGGAGGAAGAGATTGTTTGAGTTTCTCTGCCTTTTCTTTGTCAGTAATAACCAAAGTGTAAAGAAACCGTGAACAACGTACTTTAAACTTGGTGTTTTCCGGATTTTTCTTGATTTTAACAGCTAAAAATCAGAAAATTAAACCAAAAACTGACCTAACCTCAAACTTACATTTAGCATCTTTTCGCCTTGCGGTGAGAAGAAATTGCTTAATTTCATGAAGTTCACGGGGCTGTAATTAAAACATTTGTTTATTACTCAGAAAAAGTGGTATTTTTAATAAAAACTTACCATTTTTGTGCTTGACAAGTTCTAACCTAAAAAAAAAACACAAAAGTAAATTACTTAATTCTGTGATTACGAAACGAAAAAATGGTTGTACAAACAAAAAAAAGGAGTAAATTCTGATTATGTGAGTGTTGAAATAAATTAAATTTGCTTAAAGATGATTAAAATATTGATAAATTAAAATTTTGGACTTACCTTCTGTCAACACAAAACGAGAAGAAAGGTTGGTACCTCTGAAATCACTTAATTTGTTGGTGCGACTGACAAGCGGGAAATTCAAACTGAATTTGAACCAAAAACCACAATTTATTAAATAAAAAATATAAAAAACAATTATTTAGTTAAAATCCAATCAGCTACAATACTACCAACATCACGACTTTGTTTTAGTACAAAAGAATGATCAAAGTGACTCATTTGAGTATTAATTTCAGGAATGTCATTTTTTAACTTATCACAGTAATTAGGAGGAGCCCAACCGTCTTTATCACCATATAAAAGTCTAAATTTGTTAGAATTTTCCTTAATAACTGAATTATTTCGTTCTTTAACAAAATCAAGTTCCTCATAAGCCATAAAAAAAACTTTTTCTAAAATACTCGGTTCAATGAAATGAACCAAAGTTCTGAAATGCATTTTAGGCATACAAACTAATTTCATATAAATATACATTAATAGAGATGACAAGAATGAGGGCAAGATTGTATATATCCAAGCTAGAAAAAGAATCAACCAAACTATTGGTTTTATAAAAGTTGTCATAAATTTGCCATTTGGGGTCTCTGCCATGTATTCAACAGTCGGGAAGAGTAAATTAACATCAACGACTTGCTTTTTAATTGATTCTTCTTTGAGTAATTCCAAAATTATATAAGAACCAATAGAGTGTCCAATTAAATGCAATTTTGCGTCTTTAGGGACATAACTTTTGATAAAATCAATCTGAAATAACAAAATAGATGACAGATTTTGTAACAAACACACAACCTTGTGTTCCACTTGTCCCTTAAGCCCAAACAACCCCTCGTTTCCTTTCAAAGCCTGCACTGAACAAATTGGGTTATTCCGGGGAATTTCATGCCCTGCATGACCCACAATCCATACAGGATAGCCTGTTTTCTCATTTAGAGTGTGCATAAACATCTTGTAAAAGCCTGTAACTCCAGGATTTCCAGGAATAACCAGGATTACATCTTTGGGTTCTGTTGGTTTAAAAGACTCTTCTACCCATTTTCCATAAGTTAAAACATTGGTTCTAACACCGTTTATTTCAAGAAATGCACGTTGCATTTTGAAGTGTCACGTCAAAAGCACTTTAATGGGGTACAAAGGGCACGGACTTGAAGTGGGTTTCTAACCTCACACTTTCTACAATTGAGAGATATAGGTGTGTTATTTAATTAAGTATATTATTTAAAGTTTTTTCAAGAAATTTTCTTCATTGTTTGGTAAAAAATAACCTAGTTTAGGTAGAATTTAATTTGTTTTCAGTTGGGTTATTTAAGGTTAAGGTCAAGAGATCAAGTGTGCAAATGCGACCGAAAAGTAATACGAACACAATTCTAGGTATGTGTACCGAAAGTGCACACGACCGAATTTTTTTTTAACTATTTTATTAATAAATTAGTACTAATCGAGAGTTGCAACAAATTAAATAAACAAACAAAAATAAATTTTGAACAAAATTATTTTGTTTTTGCTTTTTTTTGCCAACTCAAAATTTTTGATCTCTGCTGTAACTAAACGCGGGAAATTTGAATTTAAAAAAAATAAAAAAAATTGTATTGTTTATTTATTCAACAAGCTACAAAACCTCCATCAATTGGTAAACAAGTCCCAGTAATCATGCTTGATTTATCACTCAACAAATACAAAACTGCATCAACAACTTCCCGAACTTCCCCAAATCTTCCTAGAGGAATTCTATCCAGCATCGGTTTAGCTACTTTAGGATCAGACCATCCCAATTTTCCCATATCAGTCATAATAACAGTTGGATTAACTGCGTTAACTCTTATATTATGAGGTCCTAATTCAAGAGCAGCAGCTCTGGTAAAAGCATCAACTGCTCCTTTTGAAGCAGCATATACAGAGTGATGCATTAAACCAGCAAGTGATGCTTGAGACGACAAATTAACAATAGCACCAGAAACTTTCCTTGAAATCAAATTTTTTGTAACAATTCTTGTAACATTGATCAGTGCTTTAGTATTGATTGCTAGAACACTAGAAAAGGGTTGTTTTGACAAGACTGGCAGAGATTTACCTGTCGACGTCTTGTTCAGTTATTTCAGTGATGGGTTTAACCCATCCAAGACCAGCATTATTCACAAGAAGATCAATAGGTCCAGTGTTGGCCAAAACAGAATTTGTAGCATTCCAGTCACTCAAATCAGCACAAATTGTTTCAATTCCTGGATTTTCTGTTTTTAAACTGTTTAATTGGTCTTGGTCACGACCAATTGCCACAACTTTAGCACCACATTTTGCGAGTTGTTTGGCAATTTCACGCCCAATACCTGGTTATCAATCAGAATTTTACAAAATCAAAAATTTTTACCTTTTGTAGCTCCTGTTACTAAGGCACGTTTACCACAAAACGAAATTTCCATGTTTTTCAGCTTGAAACAATCTAATAACTGTCATGAAGGTCATCAAGTCATAAACATTGAGATAAGTGTTTGTTTATTAATTCATTTATCAACAAAATAAACAAAAAACAAGTTTCTCTTACTGTCAGAAATTAATTAGATACAAAACCACCATCAATAGGGAGACAAGTCCCTGTAATCATACTAGATCTTTCACTTAGTAAAAATAAAACCGCGTCTACAACTTCGTAGACTTCCCCGAATCGTCCTAAAGGAATTTTATGAAGCATTGTACCAGCTCTTGATGGTTCACTCCACCATTTTCGTCCCATTTCAGTCATTATCACAGTTGGGTTAACTGAGTTAACTCTGATATTATACGAGCCTAATTCAAGAGCACAAGCTCTTGTAAAAGCATCAACACCTCCCTTACTAGTAGAATAAACTGTGTGATTTAAAAGACCTGCTAGAGATGCTTGTGATGAGATATTTACAACAGAACCTGATTTTTTTGTTATCATTTTTTTGGTAATAATCCGAGTAACATTAATTAGTCCTTTAAGATTCAAAGAGAAGATTCTAGAAATGATCAAATGTACTATTTAGGTGTATTTCAGTCAGAAGTGGGATACCGATCAACATCACACTCTTCTAAATCAACCAAAGGCTTAATCATGCCTTCACCAGCATTGTTTACAAGAAAATCAACATGCCCGACTTGACTCAAAGCTTTTTCGGTGCTATTCCAATCAGAGATGTCTAAAACAAGAATTTCAACACCGGGAGTTTCATTTTTGAGTGTTTCTGTAAAGAAATGATAAGTTTTGGAACGGTTTGTGCTTTACTGACCTAAATCAGATTTAGAACGGCCAATTGCAATTACTTTAGCTCCAGATTTAGCCAATTGGGTTACAATAGCACGTCCTATTCCCCGTGAAGCACCAGTAACAAGTGCTCTTTTGCCGTGAAACTCCATTTTGAGACTAATCAGTAATACGGTTTGTTTTGTACTCTTTACTAAACAGCGAGATAACCAAATTCTAGTAATCATATTCGTCTTATCGCTTAACAACAACAAAACCGCACAGACTACTTCTTAGATCTTTCTAAGACTCTGAATTTTAAAGATTTTATAATCAAACTAACTGAGGTAACTCTAATTCAGGAGCTGCAGCTGTAGTAGAAGCGTTAACATATTTTTTTTGACAATATAAAGCCAAAAATAAGATTAAATTAGCAACCATGTGCCTCTAATAAAGCTCAGTACCTGCAGGAGAGCACTTAGGCTTCAATTAGCAGGAACTTAAAGGTAAGTTCTTGCAAATGCAAGACTAGTAAAATGTTGTTTCTTGAAAAAGTTTGTAAAAAATCGCTTTCTGTTTTAATTAGAGAAAAATGTAACATTGAAAAATGACTTCTGAAGCTTCTAAAATTAGTAAAATTTAACGAATTTAAAAAAAAAATAATTTAATTGATAATAAACATCACCTTTGGCTTTTGAAATTAGTAAAATAACGTCTCTGGATTTGAAAATTAGTAAACTAATCAATAAGACACATTTTGCTTGTCACTCTTTATTAAACAGCGAGATAACCGCCATCCACAGGAAGACAAGTCCCCGTTATCATACTCGCCTTATCACTTAACAGAAACAAAACCGCATCAACTACTTCTTGTACCTCCCCGAATCTCCGTAATGGTATTTTCTGTATCATAGGTTCTGCAACTTTCGGATCAGACCAACCCAGTTTTCCCATAGCTGTCATAATAACAGTTGGGTTAACACAGTTAACTCTTATATTATGCGGTCCTAATTCAAGAGCTGCAGCTCTGGTAAAAGCATCAACTGCTCCTTTAGTACTACAGTAGACTGTATGGTTCAAAAGACCCGCCATTGAAGCTTGAGATGAGATATTCACAATTGAACCGGGAACTTTCCGCTTGAGTAATTTCTCAGAGACGAGTTTTGTGATTTGGATGAGTGTTTTGACATTAATTGCAAAAAGTTGATCAATATCAGATTCGGTTATCTCAGTTAAGGGTTTAAGAATTGCAAGACCGGCATTGTTTACCAGAAGATCTGGGTTGATGTTGGTTAAAGCTTGTTGGGTCGCATTCCAATCAGATAAATCACATGAGATAACATCAATTGATGGTACTTCCTGTTTAAGACTCTCTGCAAAAAATTTTTGATTAAAAAAAACAACCAAATATAGATTATTAGGTACACACCCAACAGGTCTGAATTTCGAGCAACTGCAATTACATTTGCCCCACATTGTACCAACTGCTTGACTATATCTCGTCCAATCCCTAAAGACACTAACTTTTTTGTTTTTTCTTCTCAAATTACTTACCTTGACTAGCTCCAGTAACTAGAGCTGTTTTTCCGTTGAAATTAATCTCCATTTTAGTACCACAAGGTCGCGTTATCGACTGAGTTAAAATTAAAACGAAGGTCAGTTCAAAACTAATTTATTATTTAAGCTTGTACATATCCCCCATCTACCAGAAGCGATTCCCCTGTTATCATACTCGCTTTATCACTTAACAGAAATAAAACAGCATCAGTCACTTCACGGACTTCCCCAAACCGTCTTAAAGGAATTTTCTGTTTCAACGGTTCAGCTAGTTTAGAATCAGAATACCCCAATTTACCCATTTCTGTCATTATCACAGTTGGGTTAACACAGTTAATTCTGATTTTATGAGGCCCTAATTCAAGTGCAACACCTCTGGTGAAGGCATCCACTGCTCCTTTAGTACCACAGTAGATTGAGTGACGTTCAAGACCTACTTTAGCAGTTTGGGAAGAAATATTAACAATTGAACCGGGAGATTTTCGGGAGAGGAGGTCTTTGGTGACCATCTGGGTCACGTTTATTAGAGCTTTAACATTTATGTTGAAAATACGGTCAATATCTTGTTCATCAAAATCTGGGACTGGTTTCAAAATAACAATTCCAGCATTATTCACGAGAAGATCTATAGGAAAAACTGGAGATAGAGCAGCTTGAGTGGCTTTCCAGTCGGTTAAATTCACAGAAATTGTTTCAATTGAAGGATTTTCTGATTTTAGTTGAGCTAAAATTGCTAGATTTTATACTTAATTACCCGAAATTTTGACTACTAACCTAGTAACTCTTTATTTCGGGCAACTGCAATGACTTTGGCTCCACATTTTGACAGTTGTACAGCAATATCGCGCCCAATTCCTTGAAAAATGTTTTTAAAAATACAAAAAATAGTTGTTTACTGTTTTTTACCTTGACTTGCTCCAGTGACTAGAGCTCTTTTTCCATGGAAGCTGATTTCCATGATTTCAACTCATGACTGGGTCAAAAGAACACACAAATTTCTTATCAACTGTTTTATTATCAAGCATGTACATAGCCCCCATCAACTAAAAGAGTTTCTCCTGTTATCATACTAGCCTTATCACTCAATAAAAACAAAACAGCGTCGGTCACTTCTCGTACTTCTCCAAATCTTCGTAATGGAATTTTTGCTTTTTTCGCTTCTGCTAGCTTCTGATCGGAATAACCAATTTTGCCCATTTCTGTCATAATAACAGTTGGGTTAACGCAGTTAGCACGGATATTGTAAGGACCGAGTTCTAGAGCAACACATCTGGTGTAAGCATCAACTGCTCCTTTAGTACCGCAATATACAGAGTGTCTTTCAAGACCAACTTTAGATGTTTGGGAAGAAATGTTGACTATAACACCTGGAGTTTCTCTTTTGAGAAGTTGTTTAGTGATGATTTGGGTTAGGTTGATTAGAGATTTGACGTTGGTGTTGAATAATAGATCATAGTCAAGTTCGTTAAATTCTGGGACTTGTTTAAGAATGACAATTCCAGCATTGTTTACCAGAAGATCAATGGGAAAAAATTTTGGTATAGTTTTTTGAGTGAGTTTCCAGTCGGTTAGATCAAGAGAAACTGTTACAATATCTGGGTATTCACGATTTAGGTCATCTAAAATTTGTATTTAAGACACTACAGCAAGAAGAAAAATAAATACGAACCTAGAAGATGTTGGTTTCGGCCAATAGCAATCACTTTAGCTCCGCATTTGTGTAATTGGATAGCAATATCGCGACCAATTCCTAAATTAATTAAATTAGTAGAAAAAAAGAAAGTAGAAGTTATTACCTTGGCTTGCTCCAGTTACCAAAGCTCTTTTTCCCTGGAAGTTGATTTCCATGGTTGAAGAAATTTTCTTTAAATGAAACACCAATAATAATGTGTGCTTTATATTTATTTTGAACTGATATCGTTAATTACCTACAATCCAAATTAACCTATATCGTTTAAATTATAATTGTAGGTTTACAATAAGGTATCGATAACGAAATTTAAATTTGAAAAAGAATAAAATAGTGGACTTAATGGTTTATATCCTTGACATGTATAACAATTTTTAATTCAAGATTTTATAATTCTAGAAGCTAGAATCAATTCTTTTGAAGTTTTAGAAGCCAGGAGCTAGAAGCGTTGGTTTTTAAAACTATTAAAAGCTAAAGAGTCATTTTACTAATTTTTGAAGCAACAATTTTTAAATCTAGAGAAACATTGAAAGCTAAAAACCAAAATTTAGTAATTTTAAGAGCCGATATAATATCTTGAATTAATTTTAAATAATAAAAACAAAAGCAACAATTTTTTTCTAATCTTAGAAGTCTAAATTAACTCTTTACTAATTTCAGATGCTTATAGGCAAGATTTTACAAATTTTAGAAGCTACAAAAATATTTTACTAATTTCTTAAGCCCAAAGCAAGATTTTGTTAATTTTAGAAGAGTTTGACGCAATATTCTGTATCAATTTTTTAATAAAAAAAATAACAATGTTTTTCTAATCTTGACAGCTAGAAGAAACATATAAAGTCAAAAACGTAAAAAAATTTCTAATTTTAAATGCTAGAGAAGCATTTTAATAATTTGGAACGCTTCAAGCATCATTTTACTAAATTTAGAAGATGAATAAGGCAGTTTTTTACACCAATTTTTAAATACAAAAACGACATTTTATTTTAGTATTAAAATTATTATAAAAGCCTGAAGAAGTAAGATTTTGTTATTTCTAAAAGCCAGAAACAAAATTTTACTAATTTAGGAAGTTTTAGGCGACATTTTACTAATTTTAGGGACTTGAAATTGTATTTTAAGTTAATTTTTAAAATAATAATTATAAAGTCATTTTTTCTTTAATATTAGGTGTTGAAAGCAAGATTTAATTAATTTTGAAATCCGAAAATGTAATTTTACTAATTAAATTTGCCAAAATTGTATTTATTATACTAGAGTAATACATTTTAAATTTAAATTTTCCGCGTTTAATTACAGCAGAGAATGAATTCATTCTTGTCATAAAGTCTTGTTTTAGACAATTTTTAAAATAAACTAAAACACTTTAATAACAGAAAAGGCATAAAACAGCTTGTTTTAAAGCTTTCTCAACCAAATATTCTTGCTACCAATTCTCAATTTTTTAATTTATTTGTGTTTTAAACAATGTATTTTGTGAGTTTGAGCTCAATTTAATCTTCTAGATTTTGAGAAGAAGCTTTATTTAGAATATTAAAGTTTAGTCCTTCAAGGACTTTGAACACTTCATTATCCTAATATAAAAATAAGTTAGCTTCTGCCGTTGTCAGGATTAGAATTGTTTTCATCAGGTCGTAATAAAGACTTATGGCTTCATCAAGTGTCTCACCGATATGAATACTAAGTAGTCCCTGCGGCACTTATCCAGTGTCGTCTCAACTTTTTCCCTGAATTAATCAGAAACTAACCAATTAAAAAATCCCAAATTTAGTTTAGCAAACACACAATTAATTATTTTAAATATTAACAATAATTTTAGAAATATTTCTACCAGATTTTTTAAGAAATCTGATAAATTCCGACGACCTGCCACTGCTCTTCAAATTTTTCCCTATATAAGAGCTGGTATCACCTGCGAATTGTTTTCAGTGATGTGGAAACGGTTTTATTTAATTGTGATCGTGTCAATTCCGGTCCTGTCAAAAATCTCACCCGATTATGTCATTACGAAAATTCTGGATAGATTAGGAACAAATCTGGATTATCTCTCCACACACTACAATAAAATTAATGTCGATTGTTTATTTGGGGTTGTTTTAGCCGGGGGTAAGTTATGATTTATCAAAAACGATTCTAATTGTGGTATCACAGCAATTATCGATGATGCAGTCACACAGTCAGGACCGTACCGGGACAAACTCACACAACTCAAAAATAAAACTTCGGGGATTTACATCAAGACTGTTCCTTTGATACAACAAAAGCCGGTGTGGAATTACTGTGAGTGCTTTGTGACGGTAGCTGCGCTGATGACAGTTATATAAAGTTATTCTAATAGCGAAGAAAACAGCGGCCGGAAAAAATTAAAATGTCGCTAAATAAATATTAAAGTTTTTTCAAAATCTCTCATAAATGTTTTGAAAATCTTGAAAAAATATAGAAGGTTTTTGTCACATTAAAATCAGTAAAAAACAACTTTTATTTGTTTAGATTTATTAAGATGGCTGCCGAAATGCTAGAAAATGCATTTTTACAAAAAAATTGTCACTAAAACACTAAAAATCAAGTTATTTCTGTTGAATCTATGCCTGAAACTGCTTTGCCACGTCTTATATTAGTTAATAAAATATGTTTTTACGTTTCAGAATTTTTAAAATTGCTGCCAAAATGTTTAAAAATAGATTTTTATAGAAAACTTGTAATAGAACACTAAAATCTATTTATTTTTGCAGAATCTACGCCTGAAACTGCTTTGTCATGCTGAAATACGTAATTGAATGTTTTTCGTTTCAGGTTTTTTCTAAATGACTGCTAAAATGCTGAAAAACGCAAATTCTTTAAAAAACTTGCCACTAAAGTAGGTACTAAAACCGATTTATTTCTGTAGAATCTATATTTGAAAGTGTTTTAACTTTTGTCACCTTAAAATACGCAATAACATATATTTTTTCGTTTTAGACTTTTCAAAATGGCTACCAAATACTGAAAAATGTGTTTTTATAAAAAACTTGCCTCTAAAGCACTAAAATCTAGTTATTTCTGTAAAATCTATATCTAAAACTCCTTTGTCACGTCAAAATACATAATAATAAAATATGTTTTTACGTTTCAGATCTTTCAAAAGGGCCGCAGATATGCTGAAAAACGCAATTTCTGTAGAAAGCTTGCCACTAAAACATTAAAATCTATTTATTTCGATAGAATATATGCCTGAAAATGCTTTGTCACGCCAAAATACGTAATAAAATATGTCTTTTAGGGTGGGCCAAAAAAATTGATTATTTTTTTTTAACTTCCGACACTGAAAAATTGATTTCCAGGCACCTTTAAAAAATGCTTTTTCAAGATGAACTCTTAATTTTAATAGGAAAGACTCCCTCATCGCAGTTTTTTATTTTTTTTTAGTTTCATATGGTAAAATCCATATCTCGTTATTGCTTAATTGTACAAAAAATTTGTATTTACATTTTTGGTAGGTAATTAAACGTTCTACAAAAAAGTTATTTTACAATTTTTTATATCTCTTACCGTCTAGAAGATATCGGACGTCAAAATTTGATGAATTTAAGAAAAATTCCTTTTCTATTTCTAAATTTTATAACTCAGAGACAAATAAATATTATAAAATGCACAACATATGGCCTTGTAGAAAATTAAACGCTCTATAAAAAAGGTCTCTTGTGGTTAATTGATTATTCTAACCATTTAGAAGATATTCGCATTTTAAAAACCAAAATTTGAAACTAAATTCCCAATTTTTTTTAAATGATTGAAGTAATCGAATAACCAGAAACGACTTTTTTTGTAGAGCGTTTAATTTCCTACAAAACCGTATGTTGCGCACTTTATAATATTTATTTATCTACGAGTTATAAAATTTAGAAGTGAAAAAGAAATTTTTGCTAAATTCTTCAAACTCTGACCTCTGATATCTTCTATACGGTAAAAATTATAAAAAAATTGTAAAATACCTTTTTTATAAAGTTAAATTTCCTAAAATGTAAATAAACTTTTTCCGTACGATCAAGTAGTGACGAGATATTGATTTTACCATATAGAACTGAAAAAAAATGGAAAACTGCGATGAGGGAGTCTTTTCTATTAAAATTAAGAGCTCATCTTGAAAAAGCATTTTTTAAAAGTGCCGAGGAACCAATAGTTTAGTGTCGGAAGTTAAAAAAAATATAATTTTTTTTTTTTGGCTCACCCTAATGTCTTTACGTTTCAAATCTTTCAAGATGGTTACCAAAATACTGAAAAACCAAATTTCTATAAAAAACCTGCCATTAAAGCATTAAAATCGATTTATTTTTGTAAAAATTATGCTTAAAATTGCTTTGTCACGTCAAAATACGTAATAAAAAATATTTTTACGTTTTAGTTTTTTTAAAATGGCGGTCACAATGCTGAAAAACGCAATTTCTATAGAAAACTTGTCATTTAAATACTAATAACTATTTATTTTGTAGAATCTAAGCCTGAAACTGTTTTGCCACGTCAAAATACTCAAAATACATAATAAAATAAGTTTTTACGTTTTCAGATCTTTCAAAATGGCTACCAAAATGCTGAAAAATGCATTTTTATAAAAAACTTGTTGCTAAAACACTAAAATCAATTTATTTTTGTAGAATCTATATTTAAAAATGTTTATTATCCTAAAATACGTAATAAAATATGATTTTACGATTTAAATCTTTTAAAATGGCTGCCAGAATGCTGAAAAACGCAATTTCTATAAAAAAAACTTGGTAATAAAACACTAAATTCTATTTATTTCTGTAGAATCTAAGTCTGAATTGTTATTTTTATTACAAGTCCAGAAACTTGTCGAGGCGAACCCGAGGCCCACAAGTGCGAATCTTCGCGAAGAAGTTTCTGGCCGTGTGAGAAACAACGTTTTTACACCAAAAATTCGCCTAAATTAAAAAATATATATTTTAAAAATTTTGGCGCTAGAGTATTTGTTTTTCTGAAGTTGGTAGCATTTTCATGATAACTAGATTTTAAATTTAAAGTATAATTGACAATAAACAATTATAAATTCTGTCAAATCGTGCTTTGAATACAGAAAACCTCTAGATTTTACTTTAAAGGTGCGTTCGGCTTTGCCACTCGGAGTGCACATACTCTGTCTTTGTTTGTCTCATTCAGGACAGATAAATTCGTCGCATTATTTGAATTTAGGATTTACTAATATAAAGACTGTTTTCATGACAACACACGCTCTTTCTGCCCCATCTAATAACTGGGTGCACAAAGAGCGTGTGTTGTTTTGGATATAGTGTCAAAAAGCATCACGTTTTGGTCATCGGATAGAGATGGTGATATATGGACTCAATGAAGTAGATAAGGAAAGAGGCGGTGCACTCGGAGTGGCAAAGCCGAACGTAGCTTTTCAATGTCCAGACAGTGCAAAATAGTGACAAACGCAAACGAATCTATGTCTAAAAATGCTGTCACATCAAAATACATAATAAAATGTGTCGTTACGTTTTAGATCTTTCAAAATGGCGGTCGAAATGCAATTTTTATAGAAAACTTGTTAGTAAACTACTAAAATCTATTTACTTTTGTAGAATCTGTGTCTGAAAATGTTTTGTCACGCGAAAGTACGTAATAAAATGTGATTTTACGTTTGAAATTTTTCAAAATGGTTGCCAAAATGCTGAAAACGCAATTTCTCTAGAAAACTTGTCACTAAAGCCTAAAGCATTAAAATTGATTTATTTTTGTAAAAACTGTGCCTGAAAATGCTTTGTCACGAGAAAACACACGTTTTTACGTTTTAAACCTATCAAAATAGCTACCAAATGCTGAAAAATGCGTTATTTATTGTAAAAACCTGTAACAGTACTAAATAAAAAAAATCTATGAATTTTCATTTTAATATAAACAAGAAATATTAATTTATTTAGTTTTAAAAAATAGTCAATAATTCAAATTTGACATAATTTGATAAAAAATATTTTTATCCAAGTTTTAGACCTATAGTGACAGCCTCTACTCTTTCGTGAGTGCGCTTCAGGTGTTTGAAATCCGATGCGCTTTGAATTCATGAAGATTGAATTTTTTCTTTTTCCCGCCAGAAAATTGACAATTCTAGAGTCACCCAACAAAAATAACTGACATACTTGTTTGAAAAAGTTATCAGTTATCTTGTTGGCCGACTTTAGAACTGTCAATTTTCTGGCGGAAAAAGAAAAAATTCAATCTTCTCGGATTCAAAGCGCATCGGATTTCAAACGCCCGAAGCGCACCCTCTTTCGTGATTAGAGCGCTTTCTATGATAACACTGCAACGAAATTCAATGGTCCGACTTGATATAACTGTCAATCAACGCAAACACCGCTTTCTAGTTTAGTAATTTATTTTTTCTCAAGTTGCCAGACATGTCGTCGTCCCTGACTTGTGGTCGAAGACAATCCGGTATAAATTTTCGGAATTTCGGATGGCCTATGCAAGGGAAAGTCTAGTCGAGAAGCTTTTCTCGAAGAAAACTTACGAGAATTACAACGAGGGCTTTTCCGATTTATGTCTATCGATAATTGTGAACAGCACTTTAGATTTGACTGGGAAAAAGTGTCATTTAACACCGAAATGTCAGGCGTTTGTTGAAAATTTGGAAAAAGGAGCTGGTTATATCTTGACACACAAGTAAAAGTTGGCAAGCCTGTATAACACACTTATTTATTTTTTTTAAGATTGTTGCTACTGCAAGTTGCTCGAGCACGCAAATGTAAGATGTCGCCCAAAAGCTTGTCGACTGCTATTAGGAAAATCTGCTCAGTGATTTACTCAGAAACTTTAAGTATTGAGTACTTTGTCGGGTTTGATGACGTTTTTGACTTAATGCTTGAGCAAAGTAATTTTTTTTTGGTCAAAAATTTCGATTAATTTTTCTCTTTTAGCGCTTCTTTGTGGTTATGAGGGTTACGCCGATTTTTTGAGATTTGATTGGTTAGAGAAAATTTTGAAAATCCAGCATGGTACTGGCTGTTTTCCTCAGAGTGTGAAGCATATGGTAAAACGGGAAACAAATGTCTGGAATGATGGGTGTGCTGATCATACAACTGGTTTAGGAGCAGCTGTTTTAAGTTTATATCTCAATTATTTAATAAAAAATTCGGATAATGTTGTTCTCACTTCAGAATGGTTTTAATAATGTGCAAACACTTGAATAAATAATAAAATTGATTAGGTGATAACCAGAATGGCTTCTGTTTGTTTCGTTCTGTTTTTATTGGTGTCTTCTAGTTGCGGCCAAATTTGCCAAATTTTTGAAAATTTAAATAGTGTTGCAGATTTTGCGTTAGAACATTACACCGAAATTAATTTCGATGGCCTTCTTGGGTTTGTTATAGCTGAAGGTAAGTAACTGAAATAGAATGTTTCCTAATTTTTCAAAAAGCTCAAATTTTGCAAATTTTTGATCCGAACCAACCCGATTTGGAAATTCTACGGAAAAAATTTGAGAAAATTCGGTTGAAAACACTCCCGATTTTAACCAAAACTCCAAATAAAATGGTCGTTTGTACGAGTTTTTTTTAAATTCTGTAATACATAATAAATAATAATTTTTTTAGTAAAAAAATATTTGTTAAATCCTGAAAATTGGATAAATCAGGTACGTTTCCAAAAATCTTTAACAAATTTTAGAATTTATCAAAATTGGACTATTGATGACATAATTAAAAACAAACACGCATCGTATAAAGGTGTACCAACTGATTTTTGTTTGATGGAAATTTTGGAAAGAAATTGTTTTGTTAGTTCTTTCTGTTACGAAATGATGTTAGCACCAAGAATTGATAAGGGTTATCTATTATCACACAGGTAAGTCCTACAACAGGTACAGACAAACACAATGAATGTTTTTATTTTTTAACTATTATTTTGACGACGCTGTTACCTTTTTTTTAGTTTTGAATTGACAACGCTTTAGAATTAGTTCAAAACTAAACTGAGCATGCTTAATAGAAATTTTGAAGCGCTAAAACGCTTCTGCGCATGTGTAATATACTTTTGAAGTGTTTTTTTAGTTCAAATTTTTCAAAATAACCGCCGAAATGCTGAAAATTTATTTTTCAAAAAAAAACTGTTACTGATATAAAAACGAGTATTTTAGAAAAATGTTTTGCTTAAAATAGGTTTGTTATCTCGAAATATTTAAGACAACATGTGTCACGTTTTAGATCTTACAAAATGGCTGCTGAAATACTGATAAATACATTTTTGTAGATAACTTATAAATAAAGCACTAAAATCAATTTAGTTTTGTAAAATTTATATTTAGAAATGTTTTTTACGTTAAATTACATAATAAAACATGTTTTTGCATTTTAAATCTTTCAAAATGGCTGCCAAAATGCTGAAAAACGCAATTTTTACTGAAAATTTGTTATTAAAACACTAAATTAAATTTCTTAGTGGTGAATCTATGCCTGCAAGTGTTTTCTCACAAAAAAATACAAAATGAGACAGGTTTTTACGTTCAGATTTTTCAAAATGGCTACCGAAATACTAAAAATTCATATTTTTAGAAAACTAGTCACTAAAAGAGTAAAACTAATTTATTTCTCTAGAATCTATGCTTACAAATGCTTTGTCATGCTAAAATGCTAATAACAAAACATGTTTTAACGTTTTAAATTTTTTAAAAATGGCTGTCGGAATGCAAAAATGCATATTTTTAGAAAGCTAGTTATTAAAAAAATAAAATCGATTTAAATCTGTAGGATCTATGTTTGAAAATGCATCATTACGTTAAAATACATAATAAAATACTCTTTTACGTTTCACATCTTTTAAAATGGCTGCTCAAATACTGAAAACGTAATTTTTGGAAAAAACTTGTAACTGAAACAGTGAAACACTGAAATCGATTTATTTTTATAGAATTTACAATTCAAAGTGTTTTGTCATGCTACAATACATAATAAAACATGTTTTTTCACCTGAGAACTTTAAAATGGCTGCCAAAATTCTACAAAATGCATTTCTATAGAAAACGCGTCATGAAAACACTAAAATTGACTTATTTCTGTAGAATCTTTGCCTGAAAATGCTTTGTTTTGCAAAAATACATAATAAAACACTCTTCTACATTTTAGGTTTTTTAAAATGGCTGCTGGAATACTGAAAAACATATTTTTATAAAAAATTTGGCACTTAAAAAGTAAAATTGTGATATTTCTGTAGGATTACTGTCTTAAATTCCTTTGGCACACTTAAATATATAAATAAGTCATGTTTTCTCGTTTTACATTTTTCATAACTAGTTGTCAAATGCTGAAAAAATTAATTTTTAAAAAACAAAAACGGGTAGTAACGAATAAAAACAAAATTCTTGATCTGATTGATTAAAACACATTGAAAATCAATTTATTTTGTATAAAATAACATAATTTCAGACTTTTTTATTTACAAATAATAAGAATAAAACAGTGTCTCTACAACCACCACAGTTTTACCAACTTAACCCAAACATTTTGTTCATTAATGTTGCGTGAAATTCGAACCAACGAACATTTGGGATTCCCAGCTTATGACATTGCATTGGAGCAGAGTAAGTACAATGAATTACACTCGAAAAAAATTAAAAAAATATTTCAGTGGTGTTATGCGGAATTGAAGGCTATTCTGAATTTTTGAATGAAAATTGGAGAAACAAAGTGGTGGAATGGCAATCCGAATTTGGCTGTTTCACAAGTAAAAAAAATTCGAATTTTAAACGGACCAGTAACGTGATTTCATACGGATGTTCAGACCATACTACCGGCCTGGGGGCGGCGGCTTTAGCAATTAATTTACGATTTATGCTTGAAAAAAAAAATTGAAATGTAATAATTATTTATTCTAAGCTCTAAATAATAATAATCGAGTGATGAGAGTTTAGTGTGTTGTCTAGGCTGCTTAGCACAATTTCGAAATTGTGTATTACTTGTTGCCTATATATCGAAAATATTTTTTTGAAAAATAGCAGTGGGTGGGTCCCACGTGAGTCTATAATTAAAATTAGACAGTTTTTGTCCCACTAAATAGCAATTTAACGGTTTTTGCTCTTCTGTTGGATCACAAACATAGTTTCGGTATAAAATTAGGTATAATAACAGTTCCAACTCCCAGCATTTTTTTTTTATTAAATGAATGAAGTCATCACAATTTATTTAACGAATCAGCAATGCGTTACGAAAAAAATTCAAATAACATCTAACTGTCGAGGTCAAGGTAAAACGTTTGTCAAGTCAAAGAATTTCTATTTTTTCTCTATTAAACCGTCCCATAAATTCGTTACGCTGCTGATTCAATTTGTTTATTATATTCTTATCTCATCCCGACGTCAATCGTGACATCACTGCTATGTTATTTACAGTAGAATATCTCTGAAAATAATTCCGAGAGTTTGATTTGAGTAAAATGTAAGAGTCAAGTGAAAGAATCCACAAGTGGGTAAGCAGGTGGTACACATTCCCATTCTCTCACTTCCCATCCATAAATTATTTCCCACACTTAAATCCTGTGAGTCTCTTGAATGAAGTTTTGGTCCTCCCTAAACAACTGTTTTGTATTTTCATCAAGTCTTCAGCGAGGACTTCAAGGTCGGTTTTTCTGCTGGGACAACTCCAAGCCTTGAATACAAACGAAGACAGACTCTTGCCCTCGATGGACGCTTTTGCTTTTAACGGATGATGGGATGAATGTTGCCATTCATGGGTTCGTGCGGTTTAAATAACACCTGCCCAACGGTTTAAACACAAACAAGATTAGACGAGTTTTATATTTGATTTTCTCTTCTTCTTCTTTAGTTTATAAATTTTTAGTTTTTTTATTTTTTCTCTGTGCATTTCCAGTTTTCCATTTCCAATCAGAAGAATCACAAGCAAAGCAGTATATGAAGATGGGCACTTCGGTTATTTAGAAGAATTGTCCTTCTTGAGTTAAACACGTGTAGATTCTCTCTATAAACAAAATTCTAAAAAAAAATATTTAAAATGTCTGCTATAATTCAAGAAACACATTTTTTTCAAAAATTGCTGAAGAAGTCCAAATTAAAAATTTTTGGCGAATTCTGGCAAAGTCAAAAGTGGCTTTTTTGCCTTCAAACACATGTAGATTTACTCTTAAAACATAATTATAAACATATTTTTTTAAAATTGCTGACAGAATTCAAAAAGTACAATTTTTTGAAAAATTTTCGAGAACGTCCAAATTTCACATTTTTGCTGAATTCCGGCAATGTTAAAAGGACTTTCTTGCCTCAAAACACGGGTAGATTTACTCTTCAACAAAATTCTTAAAAGTAATCTTTCAATAGCTGCCAAAATTAAAAAAACAAATTTTTTTGAAAGTTAAGAATATCTAAATTTGAGATTTTTGCTGAATTCTGGTAGTATCAAAAATGTCTCTCTCATTCGTTCTGAACTAATTTAATTAAATTTTTCCACCTGTTCTAAAATTTTTTGGCAAGTGCTTTGAACTTGGCCTGTAGACACACGCTAGACGTTTTAAATTTAGATGGTTGTATTGATCAGCGTCCAGACGTTGCGTCTTCCGGTTGAAAATAAAAACATTCAACTGATTTAAGAAATGCTGTTGTTTGTGATAAGTGATAAATAGTAGAGAGGCGGCGGAAGGAATAACAACGACGATATTCTTCAGATAAAATTAAATTTCAAGCTGAGCCACCACCAAATGCTCTCAAGCGAATAGAAGAATAGATATTTCCAAATAAGGATAAAATTTTGTTACCACTTCCTTTCTCACTTAGATTGTACACTTTCACGTCCATCTGTCTCACTCAATGGGTATGGGTGTGACCCAAAAACGCATACATTGGGTTTAGAATTGTGATTTATGGAGATTTTTATTTGGGTGCTTTAATTGAACGGAGGATGGGTTTATGTCTGAGACAGGGTCGGATTAGGTAAGAAAGTCAGTGTTGCAAGAGTTGCGGAATTTTTAAGGATTCCAGTGGGTTGAAATGGTAACTGTAGGATTTTAGACATGGTCCAAGCCTTATTTGTTGACGGAAATTTGCGAGAATAATTAGATCATGTGTTTAGGTGGGTGAATAAGTGAAAATTAAATATACTTCTGATTAGATATAGCTAAATCAATGTTCTTGAAGAGAAATATTGATTTAAACGAAATAAATACAACAGAAACAGAAGACGAGGAAGAAAATATTTTTTTGAGAAAAAGCAGCAGAATCTTATTCTGTTTCTATACAATATGCACAATAAAAAAACAAAAAGGCTTTAGAAAAACAAATACAGAAAAATTATGAAAGAAACAAAACGAAGGTGGATTCTCTAAAGTAATATTCATGAGCACATTGAAGAAGAAAATGAAGAAGCTCAAAAAACAACTAAGAATGAAAGAAGAACACAAAAATTTTAATAGTATTAAAGATGTTTTTGAAATCATAAAAAAATTGAAATGAATGTTTTAAAGATTTGGTTAAACAAGGGTACTAAGAAAAGAAAGAAATTACTTTTGATTTTTTTGACCGTAATAAGCAAACTTTATCAATAACGTAATTCAAACATTTGTAGCCTCATTATTTCCTTTAACAGAGACACTTTAATAGAGTTAGGGGCCGATTTAGGGGTTGAAATAACAAACAGAAATGAATGAAACTGAAGGGATGAGTCAGAACTCCAATTTCAGCTTTTCTCAGTCTGTTTGTATAAAAGCAAAAGCTGTTATTTGCTGTATTTGTGATAACATCTGTAAAAGTTTTTTTTCTATTGTTTAGTGCATTTTCATTTCTCACATATGTTGTCTCATTCAAATCTGCAAGTTGTTCGCTTTTATTTATATTCAAAGTTTAGAACAGCGATCATTATAAAATAGTTCTAAATAAAAAATGTATAAAATCAATAAAAATAAAATAGTACAAAATGTAAAATGTTTGGTATGTACAGGAGGTCTCAGACATGACCTAACGACCACTAGTGGCCAGGACTGACGTCTCTTCTAAGACACAAGATAGCTGAATTTGATTAATATTTATTTTTGCGATGAAACGTCTTGTCTAATCTCGTAAATAAATAATAATTTACTCAAGAAATAGGTTTATGTGTGAAGGATGATGTTTGTTTGTGATTTGAAGAGAAAATACGCAAAGTTAATTTAAAGAGAGAGATTACTTTTACTTAATACTGTTGATAGTATTTTCATGTAAAAAATTCGCAATTTTCTCTTTTCACAAAGTTTTTTTTTTGGTGAAAACTTCAGACTTTCAACTTGTGTCTGGCAATAAAATAAAATTTGATTTATATCAACCAAAACTTGCCTGAATTTATTATGTAATTAGCTCAGCTGTCGTCTCCAAAAATCTTATCTCAAGCACGTAGAAACATTGTTCTAATCATCAGATACTAAAACCTCGTTAATTATTTAATTACTGGGCTCATTTAAAGAGTTATCTAATTCTCCAATAATGGCATCGTTTTGCACAGCTTGACTCACCAAATCCGTCTCCATATAAGGCCTAACTTAAACCATTTAAAGTTATGTTGGTATTATTACATCGCTACCGATATTGGCGAGGTTTTGCCCTTATTTGTGGTCATGAAATCAAATCGCCTTGTTTGATAACCTGACCCAGATTAGGCCAACAATAGAGGTCAACAATTTATTATAAATGTTCAGGGATAACAGTTCCTTACAAGGAGCTACCTTGAGTCAAGGTTTTGGGGTTGATGAGGAAGTTTGCACAGTAGAGGGGTCCTTGAACTTGGTATTTAGTGTGAAATTATTCCGTTTTTGGAAACGGTGCGTGGAATCTAGACGATTTCAGTTTATTACCGATTAAATAAGTGATTCATTAAATTTCAAAAGAATGACTTACTCATACAAAAATATTTTTAGAATATGCGGTTTTGGCTAGACAGATCTTTCTTGATATTTTGTTGCTCAAAATTTCAGTGAGGACCTTTCTGAGTTAAATGAGTTGTTGGCACGATAGGAGGAGTGGTTTTATCATGAATTAAAATGCATTCCAAAGTTAAAAATGTATAACGAAGTGCACTTGTATTATTTTAGAAAACGTTATATTCAATATACAAAATGCAGCTGGCCAGGAAATGGTTATGACTTCCCTTGACAATACAGGTGCTTAAAAATTATTTCTCTTTGTTCAATTTTTTGCATAACTTGTGTGAGGCTCAGTGATAAGATTGATAAGATCTTGTTAAAAAATCTATACATGATTACAAGTTAAAATTATTTTGTTATTAATTACTTTTGTTTCTTTTAAATTAAATATATATATTTATATAAAATATAAATAAATATATAATAAATAAATATATAAATATAATAAATATATATTTATATAATATATATATATAAAAAATAATTGAATTATATATACTCAGAATTTTCAGCCAAAAATATTTCTGATATGCTATAATCTAATCAGTAAGTTTATAGATAATTAAATTGTATCAATTTATTGAGTCATAACTGATAAAAAAATATTTTTAACATGAACAATACATTTTAAAAA
This sequence comes from Tribolium confusum, assembly GCA_029207805.1. Taxonomy (NCBI): domain Eukaryota; kingdom Metazoa; phylum Arthropoda; class Insecta; order Coleoptera; family Tenebrionidae; genus Tribolium; species Tribolium confusum. The sequence goes on along the minus strand of JALGAY010000007.1, from coordinate 771,470 downwards.
ATTTCTTTTATTAATTAAGAACATAAAGAAATAATAACAGTAAATAAGCACAATTCAAATATAAAAATTAAGAGAGTATATTTTTTAAAAAATTGCTTTTATCGCTAATAAATTTTGCTTTATGAAAACTACAAAAATTAAACAATAGTATCTTATCACAAAAATTGTTATTTTGTTTGATATAATTCGGTTAGAAAATTAGTGGAATTGAAGCTTCTCTTGAAACGTCTGACTTAAGATTGAAGGACAACAGAATATTTCTTGCTCCTAATCCCCAAAAATTTATATTTCAAGGATTTAATGTAATCCAAATTAGTCAGTGCACTCTGGAGTACCTGAAACATCTATTTCTTCAAACGACGTTGTTTAACCTTTTCTAAAATGTTTTTTCATTTTTCTAGAATTTTTATTTGTCTTTTCAGAAACTCCTCTTTTCATTCCAAATCTTTTTTTCTAATTGTCGTTTTTCAGCATTTTTTAGAATTGGTTTTGCTCTTTTAGAATCTTTCATTGCCCTTCTTTCCTTCTCTTCAGTTTCTCTAGAAACTTTTGCTCTACTTTTAATTTTTTTTTGCTTTTTCTATTTCACCAATCCTTCGTGACTAGGCCAGGCTAGTTCAGGTTAGGTCAGGTATTTAAATTCTCTCGCTTTTTTAAGTGCCATTGTTCAAGCTTTTTTAAAAAAAATTTTGCTATCTGTTTAGCTTCTTTCTTCACTCTTTCAGAACTTTACTTTGTCTTTATTCTCTAAACGCCGCTTTCCAAATTTAGCTTGTTTTTTCAAATACCATTTTTTATGAAGCTCTTTTTTACTGAATTAATCGTTTTTTCTCTTTTTTTTCCGCCGTTTTTCAAGCTTCTGTATCCTTCAGATCTTTTGCTTCTAGATTCTTGTCTCTCTTCTAATCGTCGTTTATCAAACTCTTCTAAAATGTTTCAATGGTCGTTTTTCAAAAACGTCTTTCTAGAATTTGTGTTTGCTTTATTTCTTTCTACCAATCGCTGTTTCTTAAATTTTTCCGCTCTTCAATCTTTTCTAGAATCTTCTTCTATTGTTTCAGAATCTTTCTTTGCTCTTCCATAACTTTATCTTATTTTTTTTTCAGTTGAAACGACGTCTTTAAAATTCTGCTAAAAAATTTTAGTTTTTCTTTTTCTACTTTAATTTTTCTGTTTTTTTAAACGTCTAAAATAAATTTCTTTTTTTAGAATTTTCTTTTGGGGTTTCTAGAATTTTAATATCTAATAAAACAAATCAAAAATACATTTCTACAGCCTTAAGTAATAGCTAAAAAAGTGCTCGTAATAATCACTGTCTCTCCTTAAGCTGCCGACCTATTTTTCGCTTTATAGAGTCAACTATTGATAACTATTGTAACTATAAAGATACGATTAAAGCAACAAAAGTTATAAACAAGAAAGTTATAAGAAAAGACTAACTGGATAAGAAATAGAAATAGATTTTTTTGCTTTTCTTTTATCAAAACCTCACAACCCTCTTGATATTTTTTTTTTAATGAACACATTTTATCATTTTATACCCACGAAGTCTATTTATAGCATTTAGGCCTATAATTCTTAAACCATCTCATTATCCAACTCCTCTGACCTTAATAAATAATTGCAATGTAAACTAAACTCTCTAATCTCGTCTGTATTTATTTACACTGACCGTGAATTGTTCAAGGTTTCAAAATTCTCAGATTTCAACACGAAACTAATTAAATTTCCAATCAAGTCAATTTTTCCTCGTCCTACCCCAATCTTGGCAACAATGACTCAGTCCTGACGTGTCCACTTCTTCTATCCCTAGGGCTTTTCTCTCTCAATCGATGATGAATCATTTGTGTTTTGGTAATTAGATTCCAGAGTGGAGTGAGTAAAATTGTAAATAGTAGAATGTGGGAGAAGGAATGTGAACTGAGTAATGGTTGAGCGATGATTAATCTTCCGGTGATTGAGGAAATGAAATTTTAACAAGGAAAAATTACTATCACTGCTTGCGGTTTTACCTACTTTTTGGTAATAATGTATGCTAAAAATAGAAATTGGACACAAATTGAAAAGCACTTAGTTTTGGAAATTTTCAATTTGACAAATTCTCTCTGATTTCTATGTTTATAAAATGCCCATTTGAAGTTCCTTTTATAAATTGTCGCCTAAGACTCCCATTCTTATTAAGAACTTCCAGTTTTGATAACAAAAACTGTAAATATCTTGTGTTGATTTCTATTTTTATAAAATGCCTTTTATGCACTAGAACTTTAATTTTTTTGTTTTAACTAAAAGAGGAATTTTTGTAACATTACAGTTTTTATTTTTATAAATAAAGCCTGTGGCTGTAAGCAATAATATGTCTTCTGTTTATTCCAGTTTTTGTAAAATGTAGTCTACAATATCTAATATATTTTTCTACAAAATGGCTATTGCAGTTTTTATAAAATATCCTCAGCAATAAATGTAGCTTCTGCTTTTAATATAAAAAAGCTATAAAATGCCTTCTATTGATTCCGATTTTTATAAAATGCCTTTTACACTTTCTGATAAGTTTCTTTACTAAAAGACAATTTTTAATTGTAATTTATTTAAAATGCTTATTGTATTTTCTATTTTTATCAATTGTGCTCGTGTGGCTTCATTTGTAATGAATTTTAAAATTTGTAAAACATTTTTTGACAAAAGGACAATTTTTGATTGTGATTTCTATAGAATGCCTCTTGTAATAGTCAAATTTTATAAAATGGAGAGGCATTAAATGCCTTTTTATACTAAATGCATTTTATTGTGACAGGTAATTTTTATAAAGTGAGCTCTACAATTTTACAAAACGCAATTTTTTTTAGCATTTTTAATAAAATGCCTTTTACAGATTCTATTTTAGTAAACTGTTCTCCACTACTCCCAGTTTTTATACCAAAAAACTATAATTTCTGATTATGATTTTGATAAAAAAACCTTCAAAATGTCTCCTGTCTTAGAAACCAATTTCTATAAAATGTGCCCTACAATTTCTAATTTTTGTTTATGTTTTAACTGAAAGACGATTTTTTATAGCATTACAGGTTCCATTCAAAGAAGCAATAAAATGACTTCTGTTTATTCTAATTTTTATAAAATGTCGTCTACAATTTGTAATATATTTTTTTAAAAAGGTTAGTTTTTATAAAATGCCCTTTGCGTGGTTTCTAGTTTTTTATAGAAGGTTTTATCTACGGATTCTGGTTTTGAAATAAAAAAATCTATCAAATGCCTCCTAGTAATTCTAATTTGCAAAATATTTTTTGTAACAACAATTTTTATAAAATGCTTGTATGTTTCATTGCTATAATTAATGCCTGTGTGGCTCCTAAAATTGTTCACAAGCCCTAGGATTTCTAGTATATTTTTCCACAAAAAACAATTTTTAATTCCGATTTTTATAAAATGCCTTTTGTAACAGCAATTTTTATAAAATGATCTCTACAAATTCTAAGTTCTAGTAAACGTTTTTAGACACAAAGACATTTTTGATTTCAATCTTTATAAAATGCCTTTTACAGTTTTCATTTTTATGATTTTTTTACAAAATTTTGCCCTTGTCTTCTGGTTTTAATAAAAAATCTATAAACAAAATGCCTTCTATTGATTCTAATTTTTATAAAATGCCTCTTGTGCCAGCCAATTTTTACGAAATGTGCTCAATAATTTCTCGTGTAGAAAATGCCTCTTGCAGTTTTTATTTTTATAAATTGTCGCTTAAGAATCTCAGTTTTTATAAAATGTCCGCTGTGGCTTTTGGTTTCGATAAAAAAAGCTATAAATCCTGTTTCCTATTGATTTCCATTTTTATAAAATAACAGCTGATTTTTATAAAATGTAATTCAAAATTTCCAGTAATTTAAAATGCCTCTTGCAGTTTTTATTTTTATAAATTGTTGCCTACAGCTTCCATGTCTTATAAAATTTTATCTACGGCTTCCGAGTTTTGATAAAAAAAAGCTATAAAATGACTCTTACATATTGATTGAGCTTTTTATAAAATGCCTCTTGAAACATCCAATTTTTATAACAATTTTTTGTATATTAAAGTGCCTTTTGTAATTCTATTTTTATAAATAGTTGCTTATGTCTCTCACGTTTTATAAAATTTTATATATAGCTTCTAATTTTGATAAAAAAGGAATAAATAAAATGTCTTCTGCTGCTACTAATTTTTATATTAAATGCCTTCAATTGTAATAGCCAATTTTTATAAAATGAGCTCTACAATTTTACGAAAAGACGACATTTTTATAACAATCTTGCCCTCTATAGGTTTTATTTTTATAAATTGTTATAAAAAATTGTTATAACTGTATAACTCCTAATGTTTAACAAAATAATAATAATAATAGCTTTTGATTTTAGTTAAAAAAGCTACAATACACAAAAAAATTCTAAAAACAATTTAGAAAAGCCAGTAATATTATATCGTTTTTGCAAAATTAATTTTAATTTTTTAGTTAAATTTTGGAAAGAAAAACACTGTTTAAAAAGATTTAATTAAATTATTTCTCATTTAAAATATAATAGACATAGTCTCTCCCGCCAAGGAGGTGAGAGATCGTAATCTTACCGAATTTGTCCCTCTTATAACAACAAAATCAACCTATTTTATTATTATATTATTTTAAAATATATTGCAAGTGAAAAAATCGGCAAAAAAGCTAGTGGCCCACCGGGAAATTTTCGGTAAAACCAGTCCGGCTTCTTATCTAATCAGTCAACTGAATCACAGCTTGTAATACTGCAAAATTCTTGTAATTTCTCAGTCTTGTCTTTCCCTGTGAAATTTCCCATTTGACGGAAACTGATAAGCGATAAGGTGAAACGTCTTTTTCCGATAACTGACCACCGTCCAACCAACTTCCTAAGTGTGCCAAAAATTAATTTCCCGTCAAATGAAGCAGCGCTTTCTCACTTACATAAACAACGTGATCATGTATTGTTTTCATTTTCTCGTGACTTACCGACTTTCTTCATCTTACTGTTCTAGTTTGTGCGTTGAAATGCGATTACTATCAGTTTGGGAACGGATTTTTTCGACAATGTGAAACGGAAATGACACCAATCTATACTTACACTCCTACAAAATCTCTAAATCAAAATGTCAAGATTTTCATTTAGCAAATTTGTGCTAATTTGATGACACTTTCAATACTTTTTCGATGCTTTTTTGATAAATATTTGATCAGTGGCGGAGGTGTTGATGATTTATTACGTAAAGTTCTGCTTCTTGTGTGGCATATATCTGATGATTAGTAACAGAAATCTGAAATTTAGATTCAGGACTTGGTTTAGACAGGTTTCAAGTACAGATGATTGAGATTGAGATGATTAAAACAAAGTTTTTTGCCAAGATTTCTCGGTTATAAATTATATTAAGGTAATTTAATTGCGTGATAAATCAAATTTTATTCAATTAGCGACATTATAACTGTTATAACTTATTATATAAAGCAGATGGAGGAATTTTCCTGGAGATTCTAACGTTAAAACAACGCAAAATAGCGTTTTAAATCACATTTATCGAGAATATAGTTATAATTAGGAGCACAGGCCGCCAAACTTAAACCCGAAAGTCGGTTCACTCGTGGATGTATGTGTAAAGAAACGAAAATGAAAAGTTAACAATAATACACATTTTATAAAAAAAAAACACTTTTAGAAGAATAAAAAAAGAAAGAAAAATACAATAAATAAAAAATCTGTTGAATTTCTGGAGAATATCCTCTTATTTTTGTAATCGTTGTTTCTCAAATTTGTCTAAAAGCTTTTTTGTTCTTCTCTTTCTTCCAGTCGTAGTAACTTGATAATCTTTCTGTGTTTATTTAAAATCTTCTTTTGTGTTCCTTTTTTCTATACTGGAACGCTTTGCTGTTTTTCTTCTTCCTGTGATTATAGTGTTTAATCATTCTTCGTTCTTCTAGAATCCTTCTTTTCTCATAATTCTCTCTCCTTTGCTGTTTTTTACGCTCTTTTAAAAACTTTCCCTGTTTATACAGAATCATTTCTGTTTGTTTTTCTCTTCAAAACTTTGTTTGTGAAGCTCTTTCTTCTTTTTACATCGTTGTGTTTTAGCACTCCTTTTTTTTATTTAACTGACGGTAACGTCTTTCAAGTTTTTTTAGAATCTGCTGTTGTTCCTTTCTCTTAAATTCCTCTAGAATTTTAATTTGCTTTTTGACTAGTGAAGCATCTCTCCATTTCTTTACTTCTTTTAGAACTTTATTTTGCTCTGTTTCTACTGAGATTTCTTAAATTGTCATTTCTTAAATCTTATTTTTTTTCTAAGCGGTTCTAGAATCATTTTCTTATATTTTTTCATATATTTTTTTGTTTTTCTATTTCGTTCAAATGACGTCTTCTAAAAATCCTATTTTGCTCTTCTTTTTCTTCTATTTTTTTTTTTTTCATTTTTTCTAATATTAAGATCTGTAGTACTTTATGAATGATTGCACAAGCTGAACATTAACCAAGCAAAATCAAAACTAGTTAAGAAGATAAAGATAGAGAGGCAGATTCGAATACAGATCATATGTTAGTAATTACTAAAGTCAGGCAAGAAATACCAAGAAAGAAGATGAAGAAGGTAAACAGACTGAAAAAATATGACGAAAAGAAAATAAGAACGAGAGAATTGAAAGAGAAGTTTAAAAAGGATTTAGAAAAAAGCTTGGAAGAGCTTGAAAAAACGGAAAGTGTAGAGGTAGAGTGGATAAAGATTGAAAAAGCACTGAGAAAAAATGCAGACAAATGGTTTCAAGGGAAGTCAAGAAGAAAAACAGACAAAGACTGGTTTGATGAAGAGTCTAAGAACGCGCTGAGGAAGAGAAATAAAGCAAGAATAGAAGTAATGAAGAATACAGACGGAAATAAAAAAAATATGAGAAGAAAAGGAAGAATGCTAAATAAGTATGCAGAAAGAAAAAACGTGAATACTAGAAAGGAAGAGTAAGAAAGGTAGAAGACCGAATAGTTAATAAGAAATTTTTACCAAGAAGTAAAGCAAAACACAACCAAGAAAGAAAGACTAGTGTATTGTAGAAGTAAGAAAGGTGAGCTGTTAAAGCAGTTGACGGAGAATAGGGGGAGATGAGTAGAGTACTTCCAAAAACTGTTGAATTAAGGTGGAAATGAAATGCTTATAAGTAGACTAGAAAACGAAAGAAACACAAAAGAAAGAGCATCGGTGGAACACGGTGGGTCATTAAACACGGTGTTGAGAAGAAAAATAGTGTCGAGAAAATCAAAAATTAGAATCTATAGAACTGTAATCCGGCCAGCAGTGCTATATGGATGTGAAACGTGGATCATGACCTAAAGCACCTCGGAAAAGTTGGAAAGGTGAGAGAGAAAAGCACTAAAAAAGGTGTTTGGGGGAGTAAAAGACGAGGAAGGCAACTGGAGAAGAAGAACAAATAAAGAAGTAATAGATATATATAGATAGCCACGCATAATCCAAAAGGTAAAGGATCAAAGAGGGCGGTGGTTGGGACATGTGGCGAAAATGGCATTGAATAGGCACACAAAAAAAGCGCTACTAAGAAGAGAAGGGAATAAAAAAAGAAGAGGGAGACCGAAAAAGAGAAAGTTGGAGATGGTTAAAGACGATGTAAAGGGAGTAGGAGTCCGGGACTGGATGGAAAGGAGCAAGAACAGAAAATAATGGAGGAAAATTGTGGTAAAAATTGAAGCCATGGGCCCGAGGGCCTGAAGATCTATTGTATATATAAGAAGATAAAGAAGAAAAGATAAGACGAATATTGTAGCAAAAATTACTTGAACACGTCAAAAGAAGAGAAAAAGAAAGAATGTTAAAAAAGTGCTAGATTCAAACATTGAAGAAAGAAGACGGAAAAAAATATACACAAAATAAAAGAAAGAATTGAAAGAAGATTAGAGAAAAAAAGCGGAAGAAGTGAGCCTGGAAAAACTATTATTAGAAATTCGTACCAAAATCAACATTCCACAGCTGTGCTATTTTTTCTTATTGAAGAAAATAACTACCTATATCAGAATTTAGTACAAAATATATCTTCACTAATGATATAAAATCCCAAATGTCTCATATTAACGCTCTAATTTGTCCGCATTTCAAAGTTAATTAAAGTCATGTTAAAAATGCAATTAAAATATTGGAGAGAAGGCAACCACCAGACTATGAATCTTGAATATTTTAGCATTGCAACAAGTTTCGTTATATATTTTTAGAAAAATTTCTCTCTCTCTCTTATTTGGAAAAAGTTTGAATACAAGGCCATGGGATAATTGCGCCGCTATAAAGAGCCCCATATGGTAAAACAATTCCGATTCTGACAACTTTGACGCTGATTTATTTCTTCTTCTTCATACTGAACACATATTCACGGTTATGTCAGTTCTTTAACCTGAAGAAAGAACAAGCAGAGCACGGTTTTAGTTTCCTATGAGAGAATAACATGTCTCAGACTTAATTATACCAACGAAATAAAATAAATAAATATTTGTTAGAAAATTGATTGATACATTTACTTTGAATTAAATAATATTACGTAAAATTTAAAAGTAAATATTTATTTATCTGGAAATTTACGGAATGTTGTGAATATATTGACATAAATCGATTTTTTTTATTTATGCAATTTTCCTTTCCTTGTAAATGCCTGATAACAATATTAGCAGTTAACTATAACGGCATTTACCTTTCTAGATAATAATAAAACACAAATTAAATTTAAAACAATAAAAAAATCAAATAACTGTACTACAGAACGGAAATAAGATAGGTATGTGGCCTACAAGACATCCAATAAAAATACCAAACAAGTAGTTGCTGTTTTCCAAATTTTTCAACAAATTTCCGCGTATTCAGGGCCGGACTGAGTCTAAAGGCTTTTTTTAAAATTTCGCAAACATTTTTAATTAAAGTATAACCCTTCTTTTTCAATTTTTTTTATATAATTACAGATTTTTTAATCCGCAAGTTTTACATAAAAAAATTCTTTTCTAAGACTTTTTGAAAATATCACAAAACTGTTTTTAAAAAAATTGACTGTTGGCATCTCTAATCATCAAAATATCCGAAATATAAATTTTCTGATGCAAAAATTCTAAACAATTCAAGTCTGTTTTTATTTTTGTTCTATTCTATCATAATTATTTTTTCGAGATACCGACCAATATTTTCTTTATTATTTCTCAAGTTTGAGATAAGCAGTTTAAATAAAAATCGTGACAGATACACAATGACTTTCAAATGCGAATATTTAGTGTGAACACTTTAAATCTGTCATTAATTTAATTCTGAGACTCGTATTTATACATAATTTTTATCAGGAAAGTATTTTTCAAAAATATAATTGACAACCCTCTGATTCCTCAATTATTCTTAAAATTTATGTCTTCTGACGCAAAAATTCCTGAGAATTCTGAATCTGTAGTCATTTTTGTTCTACAATAAATATTTTTTGAGATATCGACCAATATTCTATTGTTATTCAAATATCAGACAAACTAATAATTAGATTATTATTTAAACAAAAATTCTGACAGTAATCTACATTATAACCTTAAAATATATTTAGGGAGACACAAAATTGTTTGCATATTATAAATCTGTCACTGTTTTTGTTCTGAGACTTGTATTTTTTGAGATATCCACTGATAACAAAATTTTCGTTACAAAAGTGTTTTTCAGAAATTTCTGTTGCAAAGCCTGATTACCAAATTGTGTTAAAATTTACGTCTTCTGACGCAAAAATTTCTGAAAATTCTGAATCTGTACTCATTTTTGTTCTAGAATAAATACTTTTTGAGATATCAGCCAATATTCTATTGTTTCTTAAATATCACACAGACCAATAATTGTATTTTTTAAACAAAAATTCTGACAGTTGGCTATATAATAATCTTGAAATATATTTAGTGAGACACAAAATTGCTAGAATATTATAAATTTGTCACTGTTTCTGTTCTGAGACTTGTATTTTTTGAGATATTCACTGATATAGAAAATTTTTGCCACAAAAGTGTTTTTTAAAAATATCTGTTGGCTAACCTGATTATCGATTTATTTTAAAATTTATGATTTTTGCCACAAAAATTTCTGAGGATTCTGAATCTGTTATCAGTTTTGTCTTACAATAAGTATTTTTTGAGATATCGGCCAATATTCTATTGTATCTCAAATATCAGACAAACGAATAATTGTATTATTTAAACAAAAATTCTGACAGTTAACTATATAATGACCTTGAAATATATTTAGTGAGACACAAAATTGCTAGAATAATATAAATCTGTCACTATTTTTCTTCTGAGACTTGTATTTTTTGAGATATCCATTGATACACAAAATTTTCGTCACAAAAGTGTTTTTCAGAAATTTCTGTTGGCAAGCCTGATTGCCAAATTATGTTAAAATTTACGTCTTCTAACACAAAAATTTCTGAGAATTCTGAATCTGTCGCCATTTTTGTTCTGTGATAATTATTTTCTGAGATATCGACTAATATTCCATATTTCTCAAATATCAGTTAGATCAATTATATTTAAATAAAAATCTTGACAATTAACAACATAATGTCCTTGAAAATTATTAGTACATTTTCAACATTTTAGACTTGTGTTTTTTGAGATACTAAGTCCTGAAGAATGGTCCAAAGAAAAGCGAAAGGTTGGCAGAAATTCAACATTTGTTTTTATTTTTTTAAAAACGATCTAATAATTCTTTATATTGTTGTTAATATAAATCTATAAATTGGTGGGCTTTAGGGACCCCATTTCGTCACTGCTTGTATCCTTGAGGACACACCAGTGACCCATTTAGATAAGCAGTGTGTCACTTAATTGCCCTAAATAGTAATAATTACCATCAATCGATTACCATAATCTCACTAATAAATGGTAAAAAACCGTGATAACATATGGTTAGCGTCTTCTGATCTCTTGATCTCTAAAAGTACCGAAATAGTAATTGGAAGATAGCTGAGATCCAAGGCTTATTTTCCATAAAACACGAAACGGTGTCGGTTTCCTTTTCGAGACATCTACCTAACCATTCTTAACCACTTTCTTTACCATATAAATGAGGTTGAAATTTATTATTTTATACCGATTCAGTTTAAAATATTTGCTAATATGGTGATAACGAGACATTTAGTTTATTTTATTGAAATGGGTTAAATAACACATGGTTATAGACAATTTTTTTATTAAGGAATTATCAGAATTAAAAATTTTCGAAATGTTTGTTTACTTTTAAAGTGTTTTCAAATGTTGCAACATATATTATATTTGCTATTTTTCTAGAATCAGGTCATTTATCTATTGATTGTTTTGTTTTTTAGTTAAATAAGCACAACTTTTTGCCAAAAATCACCACACAATCATGATAAGTCTTTCAACCGAATTGCGGCTTAATAATAATAATTTATTGAAATACAGGAATGACCTACAATTCACAAACAAAAACGAACATTATATACTGACATGACTAGAGTCAAAAACCTCGTAACCAATCTACAGTTTCCTGGTGTTGTGTGATTAAAAAAGTTATAAGAAATTCTGTAGAGATGGAAAAATTATTAGAATTTAAAAGATTGTTATCATTTGTACTATAACATATAGAATATAGATATTTCCCTCATTACACAACTATTGATTTTCCCTATGATTATCTTTTTTTTTTATTTCATTTTCTTATCTGAGTATTGCAAGACAGTCATGTCATATTGATAATACCAACTTCCAACAACATCTGGTTATCATTTATCAATTAAAAATCTTTTGTAAATTACAATTAGTCTCATGATTTAATCTTTTTTTCTTATCTAGAAAGCTGATACTACAATTAATTTATTCTAATTTTAGTTAGACATGATTAAAATGTAATGACACTAACTTTCTTAATTTGTTAATAATTAAATATACTCTAATTTAGGTTAAAAAACGATATTGTGTTGTGTATTTAGTGTTGGTTGCACTGTTTTGTTAAATTTTCGGTTTGAAATGGGCCATCTTAAAGCTACTAGAATAGCACTGAATTACCTGAAAAAACTCACTGAAATACACATAGAAATTTTGATATTCTCTAATACCAACCTAGCAGAAATAATTCCCAATTTTACCAAAAAGATTAAAAAAATATCTTTTAATTAAATTTGTTATGGCCATCTGAGTTATTTTTTTTTATCAGTAAAATTACACAAACAATAGATCATAATAATTCATTGGTCATAATTAGAAATAATGACAGATAAATTATTATTAATAATAATTACATCAATAAATATATTAGGACCTAGATTAAACTTCTAATATTGGATAGAAGTTAAAAATGTTCCACTTTTGCCAACCTGACAAATTTAAAACAAAAAAACTGAAAATTTTGACAGTTCTGAAGCTTTAAATGTACCGTAAAACAAGAACCGACTTCAATGCCGTTTTTTATTAAAAATTAAAAGTTAATAACAAAGAATAGAGTGGTATGACATAAGGAAAAGTGTAAAATTTGGAATACCAAAAACAGAATTCTTCTAGTAATTAAATAACAAATCTAGATGTGTAATACTAGAACCCGGTTTTCAAAAAAAATATGTCAGTTTGATATTGTAAATAACGTTTTTATTTCAATGAATTTTTGTAAAATCTTGCGTATATTGTAAAAGCGACCTAATTATTTTTTTTATCAGTTAAATTATAGGAACAATAGATCGTAATAATTTATTGGTCATGATTAGAACTAATAGCAGATAAAATTACCTAAATTATTAAAAACTACATAAAGACAAAAGAAAATAAAACAACATATTAAAAACAAAAAAAAATCCACAACACTTTTTTGTATCTTTTGCCGTTTCTGTAGCGTTTAATTATAATTTTAGTTATTTAAATAATAGTAGTAATAATAATATTTAGTTTAATTTTAATTATTTTATTTATGTTTCATTACTGTTTAACAACAAACTTATTTAACAGAATTTCATCTTCTTTGCTTTACCACTTTGACCACATTTGTGACGTCACAATGAAGGCCCTCGATCGCTCAATTTTGAATTGAGACTGTCAAATGTTTTAAGTTATTCAAAAACTATTATAAATTTGCTTGTCAAGGTCAGGTACAGTTTATTATTGTCAAAATAATTAAAGCCCACGGTCTATTTTTTACCGAAAAAAAACCAGTAGGCATTGGAAATTTAAAATATTTATTGTGATTGGTTGTTTTGGAAAATAACAAATCAGAATCGAGTTTTTCAAATTTCTTACGCTTACTCTGTTTCTCTGTGCTAAAAAAACAGACTAGTTTTTTTTATCTGAAATTTTGCAGTTATGCCAACTTGACAAGAATAAAACTAATTTAATTGTCGAAAATAGGCCAGGGAAAAACAAGGTTTGTCTATTCAAAATATCACTCTTTACTGTCACAAATAGTAAGCAATTTTGACAGGTCTGAGAATGAGAATGAATCATCATTTTCAGACAGTCACTGTGTCTATCTCTTTCTTCCAAAACCTACTGAGCCTGCATTTCTTTTTGATCACTCGATATTGATTTCAAAAATGTCCAAATCAGTGATAAACTAAAACTGCTTGTCATGGCCGTCTAAATTAACAGTTTTTCATTGATAAAACACATAATACCTAATACATACTTTATTATTTATTACAGACATGCTGCTTAAAGGTCGATATTCAAGGAAAATATTGTATGACTTAAGTAAAAAAATTTATTGAGTCAGCTAAATTGTTTATGTCATTATCTTGTTTATTTTTAGATGTGTTTTGCACATATTTTCATATTATTGATATCTTTTATGTAAATAATGATTATTAAGATAGTTTTTAGTTAAAAAGAGACAAAGATAGTAATGTGCAGATACAGGAAGAAATAAAAAAAATTAAAAAGAATTGATAAAAGGTAAAAATCGATTTTACCACCAGAACCTAACAAGTTGTCAAAATGCTTTTTCAATTTTTTTGGAAAATTATGATTAATTGGAATCAAGATTTCTTATCAGAATTACTTAAAAATTACGTCAAAATTATTTCAGATTAAAAATGATAAAACAATATTGAAAATAAAGTTGTTGAGATCTGAATCTGAGTGATCTCAATTGTTATTTTAAATTGAATTTAAAAAAAAATGTAAAATTCTCAACTTTCCCCCCAATTTTCCTGCGCGCTTTCCCTTTTTCGCTCCTTAAAATTGAATGAATCGTTTAGGTCAAATATGGAGTGAACCTTCAGTATAAAAATATCGAAAGCACGTATGTACCCATGAATAGGAAAGTCAACCCATTAAATCTCGTTGAATCCATGTATAATGCAATACCCATCCCATAAAAACCCCTGAATTGAATCAATCTCGCTTCGTTAGTGCCATTAATGGGCAAAAACGAGTGGTTTTATTAACTGTACCACGTCCCGTTGGACGCCAGCAAGCATCAACCATCTGCCGCCGCCGTCCACGTCCCATCGAACCCCAGTGACATAAGTCCTCAAGGTCGAGAGATTCGAGATGAATCGCCGGCCGGCTACTCAATCTCGAGTTAGGTTAGGCCAAAGCCGGCAGCCAATCACAGCGCTCCGTCCGCTTTATGCCCATATATGGTCACGTTGCTGAATGAAAATGGAGGGGCGGACGAGTCGATTTTCAGGGGAGTCCGGACTCGACCTAGCAACCAAATCAACAATTTCACCCTAATTTTTCAAATTGTGAAAAACGACGTTTCGAGCTCGTCTCAAATTCGATTTTCTCAAAGCATTTACAAGTTTTCACAAACGTAAAACCCAGTTTTCGGTTTAGATTTTCACAGGCAACCCCCGGACGAGTCCATTTTTCTCAAGCCGGCTTCCTTGAAATCGCAACCGGCATTCGTTGGTTGTTCGTTGATTGTTTGTGACGTGTCTTTACAAACGGTAAGTTTTCTTGAATTTTTCTTGCATTTCCGGGGGCTTCAACCACCTGCGAGGGTATTTTTAGGCTTGTGGCAGGTGGTTGGACCGAAATAACCAGCGCTTGGCCCATAGCCAAACGCCGGAATTTTACGACATCAAAGCGGATTTATACACGTAACCCCAACTACTGGAATCCCCAAATTGCGCTATTTTTTTTATTAAATTCACGAATTGATAACGAATTGTGTCAGGGAGGGGAAAGGGGGGGCACCGATGCACAATTCTGCCTTATATGGTAATGTTTGATAGCGATTGGTTATGCGCGCGTCGGGGAGGGGCACTTCATATATACAGCTTCTAGACTCGGAATTTTCAAATTTCACAGTTGAAACTCATTGTGATAGTAGTGTACAGACGTCCACGACGAACTGTGCTTACATTTTTTTATTTTTAAGAAATAACAAAGTAAGTTTTTTGGTGAATTTCAGTGGGTGTGGTCGTGAAAAATTTAACCGTTTTTTTTGAATGTGTGAACTGAAGTTAGCAACGAATTGTGCCAACATTAATATGTCCTAAATTTTCGCGTTGCTTCTATTAACTCGTATTAACGCCCAAAAATAATTCAACTGACTCATCTACGTTTTATTGTGGCTCAAAAACTGATTTCTCCGGATTTTTCCCCAATTTTTTTTCAAAATTTTCCGTTACGTGAAGTTAGCAACACAAGTTGTTACCTTAGCAACAGAACTTAACCTAAAAAATCACTCTGAAATTTGTTAATTTTTCTCGGAATCAAATATTCCGTAAAAAATTGTTTTTCCCGGAATTTCCCGCAAGTTAGCAACGAGTAAGTTTTTCCGTAACTAATATAACATTTCCTGAAAATACAGTCAAAATTGTTGTGATTTTTCTCGAAGTAAATATTCCCATAAGAAGCCATTTTTCCGGATTTATTGCAATTTTCCGTAACAAAAACTTTGCGATAACGCTTATCCCGGATTTGAAATAATTTTGGCCGCCCCAAGTGTTCCCGTGACGTTTGCAGTTCAATTGAAAGATTTAAAAGTCAGTAACCGGTTTTAACGGAGTCGCTTGTACCGGTTTTCATTGATTTGTAGTAATTTTTTTCGTTTTCTTTCAGTAAATACTAATCAAGATGTGTGACGAAGAAGTTGCTGCGTTGGTCGTCGACAATGGTTCTGGTATGTGCAAAGCCGGTTTTGCTGGTGATGATGCTCCCCGTGCTGTGTTTCCATCGATCGTTGGTCGTCCAAGACATCAGGGCGTGATGGTCGGTATGGGTCAGAAGGATTCATACGTTGGAGATGAAGCTCAAAGCAAGAGAGGTATCTTGACTTTGAAATATCCAATTGAGCATGGTATTGTAACGAATTGGGATGATATGGAAAAAATCTGGCATCATACTTTTTACAATGAATTGCGTGTGGCACCTGAAGAGCATCCTGTACTTCTCACCGAAGCTCCCTTGAATCCAAAAGCTAACAGAGAAAAGATGACTCAAATTATGTTTGAAACCTTTAATACACCTGCTATGTATGTAGCTATTCAAGCAGTATTGTCGTTGTATGCCTCTGGTCGTACAACTGGTATTGTATTGGATTCCGGTGATGGTGTGTCTCACACTGTACCAATTTATGAAGGTTATGCTTTGCCTCATGCTATTCTTCGTTTGGATTTGGCTGGTCGTGATTTGACCGATTACCTCATGAAAATTTTGACTGAACGTGGCTACTCTTTTACTACAACAGCTGAAAGAGAAATCGTCCGTGATATCAAAGAGAAACTCTGCTATGTAGCATTAGATTTTGAACAAGAAATGGCTACTGCCGCCAGCTCAAGCTCCTTGGAGAAGAGTTATGAATTACCTGATGGCCAAGTTATTACAATTGGAAATGAAAGGTTCCGTTGTCCTGAAGCATTGTTCCAACCGTCGTTCTTGGGTATGGAAGCTTGTGGTATCCACGAGACTACATACAATTCCATCATGAAATGTGATGTCGATATCCGTAAAGACTTGTACGCTAATACTGTCTTGTCTGGTGGTACTACAATGTACCCCGGAATTGCGGATCGTATGCAGAAGGAAATCACTGCATTAGCTCCTTCAACAATGAAGATCAAAATCATCGCTCCACCAGAAAGGAAATACTCCGTATGGATTGGTGGATCCATCTTAGCATCACTATCTACATTCCAACAGATGTGGATTTCAAAACAAGAATATGATGAATCTGGACCATCCATTGTCCACAGGAAATGCTTCTAATTTTTTTTAAAGGGTTTCAACATTCCATTTATTTATAGTCAGTTTCTTTTTGTATATTAACTGCGATAGGAGGCCTATGGCCTATAAGGAACTGCCATTTGTACCATGTACGGTTTTTCAATTGCACTAGGCCAAAGTATTACTATCTTTAATTTATTCCGTACACACAAGACTCTTTATATTATGTACGTTATTTACTTTAGGCTAACACTTATGGGATAATAAAATAGTTAAAATTTGTAAAATATTCTTGTCTTTTTATTTATAATTTATTCAGTTTTTCTACAATAAATATAAAATACGAAATTATTTTTCAATTATCACTGTTTGACACCCAATAAGTCCTTTGGTGGTGATAATCACTAGTAAACGTAGATTATTGGCTAAAAATCAAGTACAGTGATGTTCAAATAGGAATCAACCTTAAATTGATGCATTTTTGGAAGTAAATTAACGAATTTCAAGCTTTGGTGATACACAAAGATAAGTTAAGATAAATCGATTAACTGTATCATATTGAATTCCCATTGCAGTCTCAACTCTCAAGACTTCCCAATCTGAAGGATTTTTTTAATTGTTGCCTTCAACTGTCAAAACAAATTGATGTCTTTCAAAACGCTTCCGACTCGCAAAAATTTATATTTTAAGTTTGCGTTATTAGAATTTTGGAGTTGCAAGAGACATTTTATCCTCGGAATACCATCGAAAAGTGTATGAAGAACGATGTGAAACCCTGTTGTCTTTAAAATAAATAATATATCAACAAGAAGCTACAGACCGATTTATAGCTCACTGACTCAAAAAGTTTTTGCTTAATTTATTGTTCCCATTTTACAAGAAAAGTCGCCTCTACTTCACAAAATAATTGACAATCTTTCCTTTTTTTGTTTCACCGTAATGTCCACATTTATTACATCACAACGAAAGTCAATGTTTTGACCACAAAAGTTTTTAAATGTAATTACAAAACCTCTAATTTCATGACAAAAACGTTTTTTGTATCAAAAGTTTTGTTACTAGATGAGGGCCGAGTAACAAGAGTTTAATTATGTATAATTTGATGTGTCGCACGCTTAACTGAAAATGGCAATAACAAATTCTGTAAGTTCTTTTAATGTTACAAAATTTTTTGAACAATTTGATTAAAAGTTTTAGCAGAGGGCGACTCTGGTAATTCTTTGACACACGCTTTGCCTAGTAGTGCCCCAACCCTTGGATCTATCGGAAGAACACCCAGAAAAGGCACTTGAGCTAAACCAGCCAACGCTTCACCTCCCCCTTTACTGAAAATATTTGTACACTCTGTACATGACGGGCACACAAATCCGCTCATATTCTCAACTATTCCCAACACCGGAATTTCCGTTTTCTTACAAAACGTAATTTCTTTCCTGACGTCTTCTATTGAGACTTGCTGAGGGGTTGTTACAATTATAGCTCCGTCACATTTTACTGTTTTCAGGGCTTCCATCACGCTTATATGCTCATCTGACGTGCCTAAAACCCTGATATGACAACAAACATTTCGAGTAAAACGTTCAAACTGACCTGGGGGCGTATCTATTAACAAATAATCCAAATCGCCCCAACAAACATCTGTCAAAAACTGTTTTACCATTGCGGTTTTTTTCGGCCCTCGCCACACTACAGCACTATTTCTATCATTTAAAAGGAAACCAATCGACATTACTGCTAGTTTCTGATCACTATCGGCATAGACAGGCACCCAGCTGCAAAATAGGTGAGTCAAGGGGGACATAACCTTAAAACTTTAAAAGTACCCTCCGTCAGCCTGGTGCACATCTTTGCCCTCCAATTGGAGTAAATAAGGTATACTGGGGCCACATAAATCAATATCAAGCAAACCGACCTAAAAAAAACGGGTTTTATTGAAATAATCGTGAAATTTCAAAACCTAACCTTAAAATTTTTCTCTTTCAAAGTCAGAGCCAACTGTGTGCTGACAGTTGATTTTCCAACTCCACCCTTGCCCGAAAGTATTAAAATAATGTGTTTTACACCCTCTAACATTGTTGAAATTACATTAAATTCACTTTTATCACAATTTTATCTTTCTTCAGGGTTGGTGATTTTTGTTTTTAAGTGTTTGTGACAAGTTACGTTGTGGCAGCACTGACTGTCAATTTTGAATTTTCTTTTTGAAAATGCGTGAAAATTCAGAAAAAACACAAAATAATCATTATTACGTTTCTTTAAATTATTAATTGTTGTTACTACCACGTATTTGTTTATAGATATAACAAAATAATGCTTTTTCTTTCAAATTATTGTTGGCATAGCAACCGCACAATACAAACAAGAAGCCCCTTTTTAGAGCAATGGTATTTTCACATTTTTGCACTTAATTTAACACTAATTTTTTAAATTTTGCAGATTTTAAGCAGAGTCAAGCCGGCAATAAGTGCCACAAGTGATTCCAGCACTTCACTTCGTGATACATTTGCAACTAACAATGTCCCAAAATTTGAAGATTACCTTAAAAAACGGGATTATACAGGCGCTATGACGCTCTTAGAAGTAAGAATTACATTTCCTGCACTAATTTAACTTAATACTCACTTTTAGTTTATGCAAATGCAAGAACCCGACCCGAATACAGACCTCTGGATGGGATACTGTGCTTTTCACCAAGGCAACTACAAAAAAGCTCTAACAATCTACGAGAATTTACTAAAATCAAAGCCAGATCTTGATAATCTTTCAGTTAATTTAGCTTGTTGCTATTTCTATCTAGGAATGTATGATGAATCTAAAGAGATTCTCCAAAAGGCAGCTTCAAGTGGTCTCAAAACACGTCTAAGCTTTCATTTATCGCACAAATTACGCGATGAGGCTGCCTTAATGGAGCACCATGAACAATTACAGGATGTTCTTGAAGATCAGTTGAGTCTTGCAGCTATACACTACCTGAGGGCCCACTACCAGGAAGCTATAGATATCTACAAGAGATTGTTGCTCCAAAACCGCAATAATCTCGCTTTGAATGTCTACGTCGCTCTTTGTTACTACAAATTAGATTACTATGACGTGTCTCAAGAAGTGCTAACTTTGTATCTCAACCAGTACCCGGATTCGGTTATTGCAACAAATCTCAAAGTACCTATTTTTCTGTGATTTATTTATTTTGAGATGGTTATTTTCAGGCTTGTAATCACTTCAGATTGTATAAAGGCTCAGTAGCTGAAAACGAACTGAGATCTATTGTTGAACAAAGTGCAAATGTTGGTTTCGGCTATGATTTAGTTAAACATAATTTAGTTGTGTTTCGAGATGGTGAAGGTGCAATGCAGGTGTTTCCTTCATTAGTTGATGTAATCCCTGAAGCTAGACTTAATCTAGTTATTTATTATTTAAGAAATGACGACATTAAGGAAGCTTATGATTTATTACAAGATTTACAACCAGCAGTACCTCAAGAATATATTCTCAAAGGTGTAGTTAATGCAGCTTTAGGACAGGAATTAAATTCGGTATTTTTGCATTCTTTTTGTGTAATTTGGAATATAATTGAGGAGTTTCAGCCGGATCATATTAAAACAGCTGAAGAATGTTTTCAGTTAGTTGGGAGTTCAGCTAGTGAATGTGATACTATAGATGGGAGGCAATGTATGGCTGCTTTTTTCTTTCTAGCAGGACAATTTGAAGAAGTTCTGGTTTATTTATCCTCAATTAAGAGTTTTCTACATGCAGGTAGGTCATAAAAATATGTTTTTGAAGGTTTTGTAGATAGGCAACCAAATATACACTAGTAATTAAATAAATTAATTTTTATTTTAATTAAAATAATTTATCTAGATTCTTGTTTATTTTAATTAAGGAGATGATTTTTATTATTAATTGATTTAATATTTTTATTTTTTACTTAATTAACATTTTTTTATAATTGCACCAAAGGTGTTTGATAATAATTTTAGAGGCCAAATGATAAATATCTATTTTTTTTATGTAATAATTAAACAAGCTTGATTCAGGATATTAAATAATCTCTTAATAGCAATTAAATGCATCAAGACAATTAAAAATGATTATAACTCATTGTTTTTCTTATCCCTAGTAGCAAAAACGTGTAGAAAGTGATAAATTACAACTGATTTACGTAGAAATGTTTATTTTAAAGCATGTAATTTTCGTTTTACGTACTTAATAATTAAAAAAAAAATGTGTATACAAAATAATAAGGATTCTACTTTAGGCAAGACGTGTAGACAGAAGTAGTTCTCGCCAACTTAAATTATAACAGAGAGATCAACAATTTTTGCCAAATGTTTAACTCGATTAACATAAATAAATTAAATTAAAACGTTGTTCATTTTTGTGTAATTTTTCTGTCATAAATGATGGGTGGCAAATTCCCTCCTTCTGCTTCTTTTGGACCTACCTTTAATCCTGAAATTGGTGCTTCTTCTTCTGCTCTATGTAGCGAATCCCCTCTGCTTCTTTCGGACTTACCTTTAATCCAGATTTCCAGCGATGTCCTTGGAAGCCCCAATCCCCAATAAAACGAAAGGAATTTACTTTAAAACGTTTATTTTTTTTAAGGGAAAAGGATGTATAAATCACAAATAAAATTTAGTTTAGTCAATTCTCTTAAGACGTCAGAAGACAGTGCGATGTATCATAACAAAATTAGAAAAAAAACAATATTAAATAAACAACAAATAATTAAGACTCAAATTGTTGCCAACAACTGTTTTTTGAAGTCATTTAGAGGAAATGATCCTTAAAATTATCGATTTTTGATTTAGAATACAGTAGAACTTCAATAACTCCAACTACGACCTGTCATCAAAATTAATTCGAGTTATCTAGGTTCCACTGTATTTAAATAAGTTGTACTTTTTACAAATGTTTGGTTTTATTATTGTTAGATATTTAGTTTTTTTAAAAACACTTTTAATAAACAAAAAAAAAATAGAAAATTGTTGATCTCTCTTTTAATTTATTTAAAAATTTTGATTTTGAAAATGAGTTTAGATTAATAAAATTAAAAAAAAAGTCTGACTTTTATAGAAGGCTTGCATATTCTGGTCTGGACTAGATAATTTCATAATAAACCACCTGAAACTGAAAAAGTAAATTAGTAAAAATATAAATAAACAATAATGAATTTAAGTCATCAAATAATTTATAATAAAACACACTTTTTTTAAAATTTACTTTAAATAATAATTAAGTGCTTTCTAAAATCATGTCACGATTTTAGCAATAAGTAAGTTTTAATGACGTAAATTCATTCGTATGTGGCAGATGGCACATGTTAAAAATTTGCTACAACAATTATAAAACAGAGAAAAATATTTTTATAACAAAATACACAACAATATTAAAATAATCAAGTCTTAATTGGTGGCATCTTTTTCTGCCACTACTGATGGGTGGCGATTCCCCTCCTTCTGCTTCTTTCGGACCTACCTTTAATCCGGATTTCCAGCGATGTCCTTAAAGCCCCACACCCCACCCCAAGAAAATAGAAAAAGTACTTTAAAATCTCTATTTATTTTTAAAAAGGGAGTAGATAGGGACTCTAAATAAAACACGTATTTATTATTACAGCAATTACAAATAATGCAAGTTAAATTGTTTATCTTTGTGTTTAATAATGTTTAAATAATACGTAAAATAAAACAAATTAATAAATTAAAGTACTTATCTTTAGAGCAGTTTGATGTGTTCTCTCCTCGAGTTGGTTCACGACTGACCGAAACAAAAGAAAAATCGTGAAATTTGCCAACTAAAAACACCGATAAAAAATGACCCACGTTATGTCACTTCACATGAGACCACCTTTGTGTCATTTAATAAATGAATCACTGTATTATGTAAAAATAAATACAAAATTGTATTTAAATAAATTTGTTTTAAGTGGTTGTTTAAAAATGATTAAATTGATGAGAGGGTAAATAGAGTTACCCTAAATATTTTTTCACACTGAGAAATTGCTCCGAAAACGCGATAATTAATTAATTTAAATGAATTAGACCGATCTTTAATACGCGATCACTTCCCGATGACTGAACAAAGGAATGCTCGTTAAAATTTTACGTAAAAACAAAAAATTAAATAAAAAAAGTGTTTACAATTTATTAGTGTTTTATTGGGCAGTCCGTGAAACAACAGCGCCCCCTTATCGGAAACAATTTCAAACAAACACTGACAGATAAGATTTTGGCGGGAAAGTTCTTGCAATGAAAAAAATGATTTAATTTAATAGTAATTTTGACTCAAAATCTTGTAAAACAGTTTATTCAGATAACAGAAATTGCTTCAAATTTTCCTTGTAAGATCTAGAAATACAAAAAAACTTAAATAATTGATTTTTGATTAATTAATTACACAAACCCTTTTTCAGACGACACATTTAACTTCAATTTCGCGCAAGCCAAATCCGCTTGTAACCAATTCAAAGAAGCCGAAGAAACGTTTCTTCTAATTGAAGATCCCAAAATTAAAGAAAATCCAATTTATATATCAAACTTAGCTCGTTGTTTTATCATGAATGGTAAACCTGAAATGGCATGGGAGCTTTATTTAAAAATGGAAAGTAGTCCTGAAAGTTTCAATTTGTTACTTTTAATAGCAAATGATTGCTACAAAATGGGACATTTCTGGTATGCAGCTAAAGCATTTGATATGTTGGATAGACTTGATCCAAATCCTGAATTTTGGGAAGGGAAACGAGGAGCAATTGCTGGTGTTTTTCAGGGTGTTGTTGCTAAAAAATTTCCGGTGGATATGTTGGGTGATGTATTGCAATTATTAAGGAGTAGTACGTCCACACAAGCTGATCAAATAGCTAAAGTTATCAGGCAATGGGTTAAGGAAAATAGAGTTACAGTTTCGTAATAACTACTTTTAGTTTAAATAAAAAGTCACGTAATAATAAATAATTTAATAATTTCCTAGAGAAATAAATACATTTTTCAATTAATTACCTAAAACAGACATACAATCACTCAAAATTCTCATTCTTGCGTGTTTACAACAAAATATAAATACATTCAGATTATAACGTTATCATCCTGCTTGTTAATCTCAAACTTGCATGTTTTTACAAAAAAAAATAAACAATGATTGTTTTGTTCTGTGAAATATGAACAATCAAGACTAGTTTTGCTATTCTAAAAAAGGATGATTGTCCAGAGTTGGATTTAGGCCAATTTTAGGCTACCAAACTCTAGTTAAGTTTCTTAGTACACTAAGTAATATAGTCGCTTATAAATAAAAATTATAATACAAAATGACAAAACGGTAAATAATCTCTAGTTTAGTGACTGATTTCAAAGATAAAACTCTTTGAAATAAATAATTTAATAATTTAAGACAGTCAACTAGAGATTTTTGACAAAAAAAATTGCTTAGAGCTATAAATAAATAGGTTTATATCTATCTACACGTTGAATACCAATGGATTAAAATAATTTGAGATTTTAAGGCCCTTTTGTGTTCGATATTGTGCAAAGTCCCAAACTATTTCGATCTAATTACATTTTTTTTTTGTTTATAATCGTTAACCGATTATAATTTTTGTTTTATTGAAAAAATATAACAGAATTTTAACGATTATTATTTTTGCGACATCAACCTAGAGTACCTGAATGTCATTTTGACGTATTTTTTTTTAAAGAGTTCAGATCATTAATATGTGACCTTTGCTGCGTCAAATATTATAGAGTTCGGACACTCAATGTTCGAATTATCGAAATGTCATTCAGGCGGTTTATTTTAGCCAATATGGCTTACATAATCCGAAATAGTTTCTTGATTAACAAACAGAACCTTGGTAATTTGTTATTCTATCTAAGCACGGTTTAGAATACTTGAATGGTGTTCCCTGAATGTCGGTATGTAAAGGTACCGACCAGTCTTTGGTACCACTAATTAAATCAAATAGGGATACTCCGCGAGATATTCTGCAAGTGATGTCGGTAAATCCAATTTAAAGATTTTCACTTTTGACGGATCCCCCAGCTGTTTATTAATAGCCAATCGGGCAAGATGTTTAAGACTTGGAGGTGCCTTATCTTTTCTTAAAGGCCGATCAAGATAAATCGACGAAAGACACTTCCCTTGAGGATCAACCCACACTTGAGTATCCTTCCTCCTCCGCATGTAGTACTGCACTAGCTCAATAACGCCAGGAAACAGCGGCATAGAAGCCTGCAGATGCGGCTGAGCATCCAGCCGAAAATATCCATTGATGTAGAAAAGTCTGACGGATTTAGGCCCGCGATCCGTTTGTACACTCAACGAGAACAAAAAACGCGGATCGGAAGAGTTCCGCACTAGAAAAGTACCCACTTTAGTGTCTTTAAGAAGTTCATCGCTTTTGTCGAATGTGAGGCCTTCGTAATACCAGCCGGATAGGCGCAGAACCCTGACGATGTCCGAGAGACGGGCAAGTTCGGTTTCGGGTTTGGCCTCGGGAGGCGGTTGTGGGGTGCTCCCAAACGGTGGCAGGACAAACGTTAACGGCACGCTGGGAGACACCTGCGGGGACGGACATGGCGAGAGGGGAGGAACGATGCCGCCACCAGAGAGGACGTGCACCGATCTCCGAGAGCAGCATGGCGGCACCGGGGCGCAGCACGTAAACTGGTGCTTGCAATTGGGGCATACGGTGCTACAGCCTAACATTGCAGGCATATGCCATGCCCGGGACAATCAGTCTTCTGAAACAAAAAAAAAATTAGTTTTTAGAAATTTTAACAATTACATGACCCAAAATTTAAGTTTGGAAACAGAATTTTGATGAAAAATTGATAGAGCCAAATTGAAATTCAAAATTCGCGCCGGTTGGTTGTAGCTATGAGAACCAAAGGCGACAGTTCATTTAAAAAAAAATCTTATTCTTTAATCTGTACTTTCAAAAATTGTCAAGTTTTTAGAAATTTGAAAATTTTGACAGTTACATAATCTCAAAGTTTAAGTTTTGGAAGGAAATTTTGAGATTTTAGAGTGGCAATTTTGAAAAACTAATGGCGCCAAATTTGAATTCAAAATTTGCACCGGTTGGTAGTAGCTATAGGAGCCGAAGGCGACAGTTCAGTTTTACAAAATGTATTCTCTGGATTTCAATAAAAATATCTGGTAAAATCTCCCAAAAATTGGGTAAAAAAGGTTCTCTATCTGCTTGAAAAATAATCAATTATTGCACCACAGAGCGATGAGTAATCGTTAGAAATAATTTTTCACACTTTCTAAAACATTATATGGACCAAATCGAGTCAAAGTCCGTCTCGTTCTGTAGGCGTGTCACTCAGCAACTATTCATGGGGCCCCTTTAATTATCAAAATCAGGTAGTCGCAGTTTTTTTTAAATAACAATCGCCGAGATTATTTACTGTTTGCGTTGCGAAACTTTTCGAAAAAAAACAGGTATCTTT
The DNA here is from genome assembly GCA_029207805.1 of Tribolium confusum. Lineage (NCBI taxonomy): Eukaryota > Metazoa > Arthropoda > Insecta > Coleoptera > Tenebrionidae > Tribolium > Tribolium confusum. The sequence continues at coordinate 744,882 of JALGAY010000007.1, read as the reverse complement.
ATTTCTACGAAATAATCAAGAGGATATGCTTGATAATTAGAGTTGTGCGCGACATACAATTCTAGGAAAATCGTTGTCGAGGCATTATAAAAATACTAATTTATTGTAATTGATCTGAGGTTGGATTTTTTTTTTCTCTCAGATTTGTATCTATGTAGTACATGTGAAAGTCGCTGAAGGCGACATTTTTGGAAGGCCGATTTATTTATAGAATTTATTATATCTTAGTAATTTAACACCCTCTAGCTAAATCACATAAAACACTTTACAATTCCCACATGAAACAATTGAGTGGGCTGAAACTTTGACAAAAAAAAAATTATAATTTACGTCATGAGATAAAAACAAAAGATTTATCAGAATGTCGCACGATTTTTTTTATTATTTATTCAGAAACTTTATTGATAAAACAATAAACGGAGGTACTCTCATTCAGGAAAAGTAAATGTAGTAAACCCTGAACTTTAATTCATAAAATATCAGGATTACTGAAAATGTCAGACACCAAAAAGGACCTCTAAACAATAAAAAACATTGTGTAAAACAAACCAAAATAAAAAAGAAATTAGAACAAGGAAAAGTGTTTTTTCCTTCAATTATCTTTTTTTAAAGTTGGCCATGACAACGCTAGTCATCTGTTATTTTCAATTCAAAGCCAACTGGACAAAATTTATGCAACATTTGGTTACTGTAATTCTGAGAATAAAACAAAGACATAAAAAGGTATATAGAATCTGTTATTAGGCGGTCAGTAGCGTCAGTATGAGTTTGTGCATTTAGCTTTAAATAAAGCTCTCCGACATCCATAACACATTATTTTAATAATAAATAGTGAGAATTATTTAAAAAAAAATCATATTAAGTTCTTCTTTAATCAAGTTTATTAAATAACAGATGTATGTAATTTTAACGTCTGATAAAACCTTGTAGTGTATCATATAACATAATACAACATATTCTTTTTGTATAAATAATATTTCTCGAGAATTTTCCCGGAAATATTGAGTATTTCAGCACTTATAACAAAAAGTAATAAAAAAAAATTTTTGATAACACCAAAAATAGCTCACTGATTAATTGAAATAATTTTCTGATGAGTGATATCCCGTTATCAGCCGTGATTCCTCTCTTTGTTAAATTTTTTTTCAAACCTGTTGAATACCTCTGAAACCGCCGAATCTCGTCTAGAAATCGCGTCTAGCATTCAACTCATTTCCTGTGGTTTGAAAAGTTTTGGCGTTTTTGATGCAGGTGTGCTCTTTTTTCTCTTCCCCCTTAAAATGGGTGCGACAGAGACCAGATGCCTTCTTCTGGTTCCTAGAAGTCTGATCCGAGTCTGTTCGCGGAATAATGCAACACACACAAAGCTGCTGTTGGCCAGAAACTTTGTTGCTGGAGAGCGCTGGCTTTGTGAACAGAGAGAAGAGAAGAGAGAAGGTCATCGTCGTCGTTCAACCAGACTCGAATTTCGCAGAAGGTCGCCAGAATGAAGAATACAAGAGTAGGTGGATAGAAAGCACCGGATTCAGGTTATCTATTGAAAGGAAACAGGTCGTTTCCAAGAATGATTAACTCAAACATTGATAATTGGCTTCCTTTCAAGACGTTTTTTACGTAATTTATATAAAAAGTTTGTTATTATAAGGTAGATTTGTGGTGAGGTTCGAAGGGCCAAATTTTAAATAAGATTAAACAATTTTTTAAACAAAAAAAAGAAGTGCAATTGCACTGAACAATAATAAAATGAATCAGAATGTTTGAAATATCATATTACATAACACAACAATTACAAATAATGATAGTAGTGCATGAGTAAATTAAGTTGTGAATAAGCAGGTGTTCCTTCAGGTAAAATTATCTATAGAATTATTATAATACGAATGCGGACCTTTTAAGGAATATCCAAATACGTAGAACAAGTTTTTACTTTAATTAACTGACGTCTAATCGAAAGGGATTACCTCGTCTAATCATAATTAACCACAATGACCGACAATTGTGTAATATAACAAATTTCCAAACAATTGCTTTTATTTAAATAGAGAAAAAAACCCGAAATAAATACATTTCGAGGTCTCTGAAACTCATTGTAAGTCGAATTTGACTGCCCGAGTTCAGGTTAAATATTAGCATAAAAACCGTTTTGGAAGTGTATAACTCTACGTATTTATATCCTGTGATCAAAAAAAAAAAAAAAAACTTTTATAACTTTCAGGATCAAACATTCGCATAATTTTGCTAAAACCCTTATTTACAATTGTAATTACAATGCGTGTTTGATCCCGGAAGTTATTAAAGTTTTTTTGATCACATGATACAACATTGAGTTGTCTGCTTCCGAAACGGTTTTTATAATAGTCAATTATGACCTAAACCTGAACAAAAGCATTAAAATAATTATTTACGCAGTTTTATCACATTTTTAGAGGTTTAGTTCTTCATATAATACCGTATATTAAGATATTTGCTAAAATAAATTAATTTAAGTGATTAAAAAACGCTTAATTATTTAAGTTAATTTACGTAATTGTGAATAAGGCTTAAATCTATTTGCCAAATTCCTTAAATACGTATTTTTGTATAATATAAATGTCAAAAATACAAAAAAAATAAAATATTTGTGCCAACAAAGAACAAAAAAAAATTTAGAAAATTTAGGACGTACCTATTATAAAAAATAAATATGGCGTCTTAAATTTTTGTAAGTAGTGCCCCTATTATCTAATCCTACAGTCACTAAACAAAAACAGTACCGCAATGTCCGTCATATTTGTAGTGAAAATTCAGACGGAAACATTCAAATTTTGAAATATTGTGTTTTATGAGAGATTTCGTAGATTTTTATCGATGTAAAAATTCATAAGATCCTTGGTTAAATCCAGAATTTTAAAATTCAAATATTCCCGCCTAAATTTTTACTCCACATTATGGCGGACGTTGCGGTACTGTTTGTTTATTTAGTAACCTAACCTCAACTGTTATTAGATGCATAAACACACAATTTTAAGGCCTGAAGATGGCGTTATTGTCGAAACAGCTATCGCAACAATAATTATCAAAAATTGTTTTAAATTCCACGAAAATGTAACTAAAAACTCTCAAATTTTTTCCTTTTAACAATGTAAAAGCATTCTCAAAAAGGCGCGATGGGCTACTGCGCATACTCGATGTGACATCATTGTGTAGGAAAAATAACGGATTTTTTAAAAACATAAATTGTCAGAAAATATCAGTTTTTAGCAAAAAAAGTTGTGAAAGTATGTTTTAATTTTTTGTTTAATTATAGAAAAGGTTGTTATGTTAATCTGTTAAGATCTATTTAACTTTTTAGCTGCCATTAGATCTGTGCCAAGCCATTCCAATACAGCGGCAGTTATAAATAAATTAATTGTAACCTTGAGGAGGGTTAAATAAACAAATTAGAAAGCTAGGCGCAAAATACATTTTTATTAAAAAATCCAACATAACCTGAAAATATACAATTTTCTTAAAATTGTTTAAAAAGTTTTTTCTTAAACTGTAGCTGAGACTTCTAATTTTTATTTAAATAATAAAGAGGGACCGCAGACAACAGTTTCTTATAAATTAAAAATCTTATTATCAAATTAGAAAGGCAAGCCGGGAGCGACATTTTAACTAAAATTGGGAGCCGGAGGCGACAAATTCATTAAAATTGGGATCCGCAGGCGACAGTTTCATTAAATTTGGGAACTGCAAGCGACAGTTGCTTAAAAATTGTTAAATAATTACTGTAACAGTACTTTTTTAAAAATGAAATAAAATTTGCATTATTGAGGGAGAAAAACAAAAGTTTCTCCCTCAATAATACGTATTTCGTGGTTGTTGTCAGTAGATCTCAGTTATTATGTATTATTTTTAGGAAACTGTCGCCTACGACTTCCAATTTTAATAAAACTATCGCCTAAGGCACCAAGTTTTTAAGAAATTATATTATTATTGCCTTCTACTTTAAAACCTAAAAACTGTTTTTAAAAAGTACCTTTTTTGTACAAAAAATCAGTTACAATTTATTTATTTATTATTTTTGAGACTGAATCTAATTTAAATTTTTAATTTTAAATGTTTATTTTTCCCAAACTATAAATAATAATTATAAATTCATGCATGATCAATATTCTAAGTAAAACATTAAAATTTAGAAACAATAATTTTATATTAATGCTGGAAATAATTAATAACTACATTAAACCGGCACTTTACTAAATATTACGAAAGTAATGCAATAAAAAAAATGTTTCGCCATAACCTATCCCACAAACTTTTACAAAGTGAAGGTTAACAGTGTTAAATTTTAAATTAACAGTTTTTTAGCGCCTTCTAGATGTCGGTGGTAGTGTTCTCACTGCCCTTCTGTGTTGATTTTGAGAACCACTGGTCTATCGGGATGTCTTTTATATTAAAACAGACTATAGCTAACACGCATTTAATGGCTGTTTATACAATTTTGGACTTTTTTGTAACGCGATATTGTTTAAAGTGGAGGCTAAACATAAAGAAATTTAATATTTATGTGAACTAAAAAAATAATTACGTAAATTTAGTCAAACAAGGCCATAAACGAGGTACTTGAACCGTGTCATATTATCCTAGAGTTGGTTTTGATTTTCTGTCAAAATTACTACAGCCAACACCGAAAATTCATTTTACCGTTGTATAAAAAACCGGAAGGAAGAGTCCAATGAACTTGCAAATTGAGTTTTTCCTGAATGAAGATTTTTTTTTTGGATTTTGCGGCCCGTTATGGAAATAAACGTAATTAGCATTCATCTGGCACTATCACGTCATGAATAATTCATAAAAGAGTGAAACAGATTTTATGTAACACATTTTTGTAAGAAGAAAAAAATCAAGGGATAAAACACCTGTTTTCCAGTCACATATTTCCCCAGAACCCCATAAATAATTCATTTCGTGCAATTTACATGGAAATTCAAATTTAGATGTTTTTCCCGAAAAAACATTCGACCGAAATAGCCTCACGCGAATTGGGTGGGCGTTGAATATTTTCGGGAAGTGGTTAAAGTGACTTTGTTTTGGATTTAAATATAGTGATATATAAGAAGAAAGCTTGTACTAAGAAATTTAAGATAATGATTTCTCATTAAGAAACTCTCTTAAATTCAGGGTCATTTACATCTCGAAAGCATGTGTTTCCGAATTCCAGTGAACTCGAAGGAGTGTCAATTTACCTAATCCTTAAGGACACCATCCGTGGAGGCACATCGTGAATAATCCAAAATTTAAGGAACAAACACTTATCCGCTAGTCCGGTCGTCACAAATCTCACTCAAACACATCTCAGAGCACAATTTTTAGGTTAGGTTTTATTGATCTGTCTCAGTGAACTGCCGTTTACCGAATGCGAGATGTGAAATGCGCGAAGCGCCCCGACCGATGTTTCGGTTGTGTGACGTTTCGAGAGAGAGGACTGGCGGCAAACTAATGTGAAAGAGAGACAGAACGAGTGCAGCCTTCTGAGAATGATAAAACGTGTTTTCACTTCACGCTAAGCAGGCTGGATAGTGGGGCGGCTCTGGCTGGAGTATTTCAGGGAATCCTCAGTTCGGAGAAGGTACGTATATATGTATATATTTAGCCGCGGGTTAGATCCACAACTCGCGTAAATACAGCGGTTCTAAAACGGTTGGCAACATTGCATACAAATGACGTCAATTATGACACGTGTGACGGGGACCGAGCCAAATACTCGCATGAATGATTGCTCGTAATTCTTTATTTACGGCAACTTGGCGAGACTAACACATTTTTGGGACCTGATCAAGATTTTTACCGGTCTAAATACTTAGAAAAAACGTTTGACACATGTAAACAAAACTGTGGTGGAATTTTTGGAAAATGGCGGAAAACTGTGGTGGAATTAATCCGATTTTTGACAGGTCTTGGACAATTTCCTAGCTAAAATTATTCTATACTCAAGTCAAAATATTTATTTTGTGCTATTTGAAACTCTAATTAATTGTTTCATTAGTTTTTTTGTAGATTTAATAACAAAAAAATTAAAATCTGGGATAGCTAGTGGCTCCCTCTTGATAAGTGTTACAGTGTTGCCAAGTCAATGATTAGACGTTGCCAGATTTACACTTTTTTTTACTAATTCGAGTTTTTTTGAGTACAGTAAACGCCATTTTACCGATTCTGCAAGCTAGGGGCCACAGTTCACTAATTTTAAAGTACAGAGACGTAATTTTACTAATGCTAAAAGTTAGAGACAATATTTTGCTTCACTTTTTAAATTAACAAAGAGAGTTTTAATTTTTTTCTGATTTTACAAGTGAGAGGCGACATTTTCGTAATTTTAGAAGCTAAAGGCAATGCTTATTTAATTTTTTTGGGCTTCTGAAAACTGCCTGATGCAGTGCCGTCGCGAAAATATTTAATTAAAAAGTCGTAAAAAACAAAACAAATAACATCAATTAGTGTAATTAGCATTCGTAATGAGTTTTTCTGGTCGTAAATCAGTGAATATATTGAATTTCATTGTGTGTAATGAATTTAAATAATTTATGGATCACACTGTATTTTTAATTCTTTTGAGGGCGTATGATTCAATGGTAAGACGCAAGCAACTTACCAAGAATGTAGGAAGGAATAATTATAAAAGTGCGGTTTTTACTTCAATTATGTTTATTATTTGTACGTCAGGAAGAACAGTGAATGTCGTTTAATTTTTTAAGAGAGAAAAAAATAATACAAGGAAAAAGTTGGGTTTTTTTGTTTTTATCAAATTATCACTTAAATCTTCATCTATTGTTTATAATGTTCTTCACAAATGATTAAATCTTTCAAGGAGAATTATAGATTGGATGAATCTAGCGAGCCGCTTAAAATATTTTATGTCTTCTTGTTCAAAATCTAGAAGAACGCCTAAAATTGTCTTAGAATAATAGAAACGCTCTAAATTCTGACAGAATTATATAAAAAAACTCAAGTTGTCATAAAACGTTTTAATCTATCATGATGGAGGCTCAAAAATTTTTTATAGAATTATAAAGCGGTCTAAATTCCGATTGAAACGTCCTAAAATATATCGTAAATAGTTATAGAAGCATTTTAAATCACCAAACAGTCATAGAAATGCTTGAGTTTATAACGAAAACGATTGAAATCATTATAGAATTTGAGAAATGTTCTCAGATTATCCTAAATTGTCGTAGAATCATAAAAAGTAGCATAAGTTTCGGTAGAAATGCTTTAAACTGCCATAAAACAATTTTTTCTTTCAATAAGATGTCTAAATTACTACAGACGTGCCTGAATTGTCATAAAAACGTCCTAAATTTTAATAGAATTATAAAACGTCTTATATTGCTATGGAAACGTTCTAATTTGTCATAGAATCTAAGAGACGTTTTCAAATAAAATATAATTATCCTGAATGGTCATAGAATCATAAAAAGTAACACAAAGGTCGGTAGAAATGCTTTAAATTGCCATAAAACATCCTTTTTTTTAAATAAGATGCCTAAATTGCTATAGACGCACCTAAATTGTTATAAAAATGTCTTAGAAACGTCCTAAATTTTAATAGAATTATAAAACGTCTTTTAAATTGCTATCGAAACGTCCCAATTTGTCATAGAATGTAAGAAACGTTCTCAAATAACATATAATCATCCTGATTTTTTCCTTAAATAAGGTGCCTAAATTGCTACAGAAGTGCCTAAATTGCCATAAAAACGTCTTAAAATAACATAGAAACATCCTAAATTGTCATAAAATGGTTTAAATTTCTACAGAAACGTCTTAAAATGTAATCTCAAATCTCGAAAAACGTTTGCCAATAACATATAATTATTCTGAATTGTAATAGGGTTATAAAAATGACACAAAGGTCGATAGAAATGTTCAAAATTGTTTAAAAAAATTCCTAAACTATTATTAAGACGCCTAAATTGCTACAGAAGTGCCTTAATTGCTGTAAAAACGTCTTAAAATAACACAGACATGTTCTGAATTTTTAGAGAATTATAAAACGGTTTAAATTCCGATGGAAACATCCTAAAATGCTATCTTAAATTGTCATAGAATCATAAAAAGTAGCATAAATCTCGGTAGAAATGCTTTAAACTGCCATAAAATATTTTTTTCCTTCGATAAGATGCCTAAATTGCTATAAAAATGTGTTAAAAACGTCCTAAATTTTAATAGAATTATAAAACGTCTTAAATTGCTGTGGAAACGTCCCAATTTGTCATAGAATCTAAGAAACGTTCTCAAATAACATATGATCATCCTGAGTTGTCATAGAATCATAAAAGTGGCACAAAGGTAGGTAGAAATGCTTTAAGCTGCCATAAAACATTTTTTTCCCTTAAATAAGATGCCTAAATTGCTACAAAAGTGCCTAAATTGCTATAAAAACATCCTAAATTAACATAGAAACATCCTAAATTGTCATAAAATGGTTTAAATTTCTACAGAAACGTCTTAAAATGTAATCTCAAATTGACACAAAAGTCTTAAATTGTTTAAACGTTTAAAGAATTCGAAAAACGTTCTCCAATAACATATAATTATTCTGAATTGTAATAGGGTCATAAAAATGACACAAAGGTCGATAAGAAATGTTCAAAATTGTTTAAAAAAATTCCTAAACTATTATTAAGACGCCTAAATTGCTACAGAAGTGTCTAAATTGCTGTAAAAACGTCTTAAAATAACACAGAAACGTCCTGAATTTTTAGAGAATTATAAAACGGTCTAAATTGTTATGAAAACGTAGCAAAATGCCATCTTAACAGATCTTAACTGTCATAGAAATTTTTGACAATTTAAGAGATTATCAATAGCAATTTAGGAGAATTTTATAGTTCTATAGCAATTTAGGTCTTTCATATGGCAATTAGAACGTTTATAGACAATTTGGGGCGCATTTATGACCATTTAGGACAATTTTTTGACAATTTAATTCTCTTCTATAACAATAACGGATCTTATTATGAAAATTTAGGACTTTTCTTAATAATTTGAGACATTTCTACAATTTTTTAAGCAACCTGGGTTTCTTCTCTGGGACTCAAGTTTGGTCTCTTATATGTTATGGTAGTTTAGAATGTTTTTGTGACAATTTAGGTTTTTTTTTTGATAATTTAAGAGATTACTAATGGGAATCTTGGACTTTTTTATAGTTCTATGACAATTTAGATTTTTTCTAGAGTAATTAGGAGCACTTTTATGACCATTTAGAACACTTCTATAATTTTATGACAATTTAATCCCTTTCTATAACATTTTGAATTACCATAGAAGCGTTCTACATAATCAAATATCTCTGAATTTGGGATAGCAAAATTTATAGAAGAAGCTTAAATTGCTATAAAAATCATAGAATAGTTGTAAATTGTGCTAGAATTGTTACAAAAAGTCTAAATTGCCACAGAAACACCTCAAATTGTGTAGAAATGTTTTCAGTCATAAAAAAATTTACATTTCTTGGTCTTCTCACTTCTGAGGTTGTTTCTAAAATTAGCAGTACCTTGGAGTGTCTGTTCACTTGTGATTTTGCGAAGTTAGGGGCTGTTAAGTGTAGAGTATTGTGTTTGACCCTTCAGGTACATAATTTTATTGAATTTATAAGAAAGATAAAATATCAGTCATTGACTTAAAGAACCTGACAAAAGGGTTATAAAAATATATTTTCTCCCAATCAAAAGCATAAAAATCGCTGATTTAACAATGCACAACTCGATACAATTAAAAAGCCATTCACATCTGTTGCTATATTTATCACATTTCTTGCGAACAGAATGATTTATCATACATTTACATAAGTTTTTTGTCATAGTTCACGCCGGTTGATTGTTAATTCGTGTTAAAACTATTTAAAAATTTCTTTATTTGTTGAATAAATACAGGACAATTGATAACATTTCTATATTAAAACTACAATCTTTGTGTAAATTACTGTGAAGTCATAAAAAAGATTGAAATTTTCTTTGAATATTAGGAAAGAGTTTTTTAATTTTTGATAAAACGTTGGGAAGGGTCTGTATTTATAAAAAAATTACCAAGAACCAGTGATAACTCAGTGATTAATACGTTATCAATTTCAATCAAAAATCAAATAAATCCCCCATGAATTTTCGAGAATTCTATTTAATGTACCCAATTTTATCTTTTCGTGTTATAAAAGAGTAATTTGCGAAATTCCCAGGAAATAAATTTATCAGTTTTCGGTTTGATGATAAGAGATTGGTTTTATCACTACATTCCCCAAAAAATCTAATCGAAATTCCTGATGTAATAATGATAGTGATTGGATTTGCACACTCATCGGCGTAACAAATTTAAATAAAATTGACAACATAAAAAAACAATTTATTCTCGCGAATTGCTTTGTTTTAAAATGAAATACTTGACTTTTGACATTGCGCAATTTTGCGGCAGAATAATAACAGTTAATCTCACAATTTTGCAATTTTAAATATTTTATAAACAGTAATACCAACTGCCTTGAAAATGTAGAAAATTACAATGACACAAATTTTCGAACAAAAGAAATTTTTTGCGTAATGAAATGACGTGATAAGTAATAAATCTGATGTAATGGTTAGGTTTAAATCATATTTATTTTATTTTTGTGTAAATCTAATAATAACGATTATGGTGTATTGACAGTCATTGAGATTTCCGAAAATTTTTTGAAAACTTATTCATACTTCGCCTTAAATGTTAATTAACAAATTCCTGAAAAGAAAAGAATGATCTCTCAGAAAATTTTGATTCTTTCACTCTTACTAGATGACATACAATTTAGGATTAAATAATAAACTATAGTTTATGACTTTAGTAATGACATTAGTATGAGATACAATAATGAAGAACAGGTAGAACCAATATTGCATCCTACAGAGACGTTTTTTATTCCAAAATCTTAGGATTACCAGAAAACATCTGTATAAACTTCTTAAATTATAAATGGTCATAAATGCTTTCCAAATTGTTTAAAAACGTCCTAATTGCCATGGTAGGAGAGAGTCCTAAAATTGCTACAAATTGCTATAGAGATGTCTATAATTGTCAAAAAATGTCGCAAATTGCTTAGAAGGGACTCAAGTTGTCATAAAATTTAAAAAAATCTTAATTACCACAAGACGATCAATCATTTCTATAGCAGAAGATTGCCATAAATTGCCATAAACTTATAAACGTTCTAAATGGTCATAAATGCTTCTTAAATTGTCTAGTAATCTCTAAATTGTCATAAAAGAGACCTAAATTGCCACAGAACTATAAAAATGTCCTAAAGTGCTACTCGTAATTTTCTAAATTGTTAAAAAAGTTCTAAATTGTCACAAAAATATCCTAAACTATCATACTATATAAAAAACCAAACTTGAGCCCCATGGAAGGAATTCAAGTTGCTCTTAAAATTGTAGAAATCTCCAAAATTGTTCCAAAATTTTAAAATGATCTTAAATTGCTATAAGAGCATCTGCTATTGTTTGAGAAGGAAATCAAAATGCCATAAAATTATAGAAGCGATCTAAATGGTCATAAATGCGCCTCAAATTGTCTATAAACGTCAAAATTGCTATAGAAGAGATCTAAATTGCCACAGAACTATAAAAATGTCATAAATTACTATTGGTAATTATTCAAATTTTTTAAAGAGTCCTAAATGGTCAGAAAGAAATAAACTACCATACCTTAAAAGAAACCACACTTGAGTCCCATAGAAGAGACACAAGGTGTTCATAAAATTGTAGAAATAATCCAAATTGTTTGAAAATTTTGTCCTAAATTGCCACAAAAGGATTTGTTATTGCTATAGAAAGAGATTAAATTATAAAAAAAATTATAATTAGCCATAAAAATATAGAAGCGTCTTTTAATGGTCATAAATGAGCCTCAAATTGTCTATAAACATCCAAATTGACATAGAAGAGACCTAAGTTGTCACAGAACTATAAAAATGCTATTGGTAATTTTCTAAATTGTCAAAAAAGTTCTAAATTGTCATAAAAACATACTAAACTACCATACCATAAAAGACACTAATCTTGGATCTCATATAGGAAACCCAAGTTGCTTTTAAAATTGTAGAAATGTTCAAAAATTTTAAAATGGTGTTAAATTGCTATAAGAGGACCCGTTATTGCATTAGAAGGAAATCAAAAGGCCATAAAATCATAGAAGCGATCTAAATAGTCATATATGCGCTTCAAATTGTCTAGAAACGTTAAAATTGCCATAGAAGAAATTTAAATTGCCATAGAACTATAAAAATATCTTAAATTGCGATATAAATTTCCTAAATTGTCCCATAAACGTCCTAAACTGTTATAAAGAGCTCTAATTTGCTGTGGGAACATGCAGACGTTCTAAATTACTATAGAATTCTAGAAACAGCTCCATTTACGATTGGAACATGACTACATTGGTAAAAAATCAAAGAATTTGGCACAAATTGTCTAAACTGCTCTATAAATTTTTCAAATTTTTATAAAAAGGACCTAAACATTATAGAAATTCTTCAATTTTTATAGAGTTATAGAAAAGTCCCAATTTACGATTGGAACTTTCTAAATTGTCATAGAATTATAGAAATGTTTAAAATTGTTATTTAAGTGTTAAAAATTTTCATAAAAGAAGCCTTAAATGGCTATGTAATCAAAGAAAAGTTTTCTCTGGTCATAGAAGCGTTTTAATTTTTTACAGGACTTATAGAAATGTTTGGCTACACGACTTTAAGGTTCGAAATTGTTACGAAATCGTAGAAATTTCTTAAATTATAATTATATAATGTGTCCCAAATTCTTCTAAAAGAGGCTTAAAATGTCAGAGAGTTACAGACAAGTCCTATATGGCGATAGAAGTGTTTATTACGGAATCATAGAAATGTGTTAAATAATTATATAAGTGTCCCAAACTTCCATAAAAAAGCATAAAATACCATATAGTCATAGAAAGCCTTATATAGGTAAAGAAGCGTTCTAGTTCATCATAGAACCTATAGAAATGTTTCACTATAGGATTGAAACGTTGTAAATTGTTATGAAATTATAGAAATGTTCTAGATTACTTCGTAAATGTCCTAAATTCTTATAAAGTAGTCCTAAAATGCCATATACTTACAGAAGAACTCTATACGGCTATAAAAGCGTTCTTATTTATCATAAGATCAGTAGAAATGTCTGGCTATACGATTGAAACGTTTCTAAGTTGTCATGGAATTATAGAAATGTTCTAAATAATTATGTCAGTGTTTCATATTTTCATAAATAAGGCTTAAGATGTTCTAATTTATTATAGGATCTATAGAAAAGTCTGGTTTCTTGGTTGGAGCGTTCTAAATTGTCTGGAAATTATTGAAATGTTCAAATTATTATATAAGTTTTTCAAATTTTCATTTGAATGTTGTAAATGCTCACGGAATCAAAAAAATATAATAAATAATTATGTAAATGACCCAAATTCTTATAGAAGAGGCCTAAAATGCCATATTGGCATAGAAAAGTTCTGTATAGTCATAGATGCATTTTAGTTCGTTATGGGATCTATAGAAATGTCTTGCTATACGGCTGAAATATTCTAAAATAGCACAGAATGATAGATATGTCTGAAATTATTATGTAAATATTTCATATGTTTATAAAATTGGTTTAAAATATCATATATTTATAGAAGAGCATCTTATATGAGCATAGAAGCATTCTAATTTATCACAGAATCTATAGAGATGTCTGACTATGCAAGTGGAGAGTTTTAAATTGCTTGTTATAGAAATCAAATTAACATGTTTGTGTTCCAAATTTTCAAAAAGAGTCATAGAGCCATATAGTTATAGAAAAATTTTAAATAGCCATAGAAGTGTTCTACTTCATTATAGGATCTTTAGAAATGTCTGGCCAGACAATTGGAATGTTCTAAATTGTCACAGAATCACAGAAATGTCTCAAATTCTTATAGAAGAAGCCAAAAATGTCATATAGTCATAGAAAAGTTTTATATAGCCATAGAAGCGTTCTAATTCACCATAGAATCTATAGAAATGTTTCGCTATTGGTTTAGAACGTTGTAAATTGTCATGAAATTATAAAAAAATGTCTCAAATTGCTTCGCAAGTGTCTTAGATTCTTCTAAAAGAGGCCAAAAATGCCATACAGTTATAGAAAAATTATATACGGCCATAAAAGCGTTTTAATTTATTATAAAATCTGTAGAAATGTTTGGCTATACAATTGAAACGTTTTAAATTGTCATGGAGTCATAAAAATGTTTCAAATTGTTCTGTAAGTGTTCCATACTTTTATAAATAAGGCCTAAAATGACATATTGCCATAGAAAAATTCTAGAACCGTTCTAATTTATTATAGGATCTATAGAAAAGTTTGGTTTTATGATTGGAACATTCTAACTTGTCTCGAAATTATAGAAGTATTCCAATTATTAATATTATGTTTCCCAAATTTTCATAAAAGAGGCCTAAAATGCCATATAGTTTTAGGAAAATTTTATATAGCCGTAGAATCTATAGAAATGTCTGGCTGTATGATTGGAACGTTCTAAATTGTCATGGAATCATAAAAATGTCTTAAACTATTACGGAAGTGTTCCAAAGTCTTCTAAAAGAAGCCTAAAATGCTATAAAGTTACAGAAAAGTTCTAAATGGCGACACAAGTGTTCTAATTTATTATAGAATGTACAGAAATTTATGACTATTTAATTGGAAGTATTGGGACGTTCTAAAGTATAACGAAATCATAGAAATGTCTTAAATAATTATGTAAGTGTCTTAAACTTCAATAAAAAAAAGCCTAAAATACCATATAGTTACAGAAAAGTCTTATACAGCTAAAGAAGCGTTCTAATTCATCATAGAACCTATAGACATGTTTCACTATAGGATTGAAACGTTGTAAATTCTTATGAAATTATAGAAATGTTCTAGATTACTTCGTAAGTGTCCTAAATTCTTATAAAATAGTCCTAAAATGCCATATACTTACAGAAGAACTCTA
This sequence comes from Tribolium confusum, assembly GCA_029207805.1. NCBI lineage: Eukaryota > Metazoa > Arthropoda > Insecta > Coleoptera > Tenebrionidae > Tribolium > Tribolium confusum. The sequence goes on along the minus strand of JALGAY010000007.1, from coordinate 729,876 downwards.
TACGGCTATAAACGCGTTCTTATTTATCATAAGATCAGTAGAAATGTCTGGCTATACGATTGAAACGTTTCTAAGTTGTCATGGAATTATAGAAATGTTCTAAATAATTATGTCAGTGTCTCATATTTTCATAAATAAGGCTTAAAATGTTCTAATTTATTATAGGATCTATAGAAAAGTCTGGTTTCTTGGTTGGAACGTTCTAAATTGTCTGGAAATTATCGAAATGTTCAAATTATTATATAAGTTTTTCAAATTTTCATAAAAAAGGTTAAAATATTACATAGAAAAGTCATATATAGTCATAGAAGTGTTCTAATTTTGTAAAGAAATGTTTGGTTATAAGATTGGAATGTTGTAAATGCTCACGAAAACATAAAAATATAATAAATAATTATGTAAATGTCCCAAATTCTTATAGAAGAGGCCTATAATGCCATATTGGCATAGAAAAGTTCGGTATAGTCATAGATGCATTTTAGTTCGTTATGGGATCTATAGAAATGTCTTGCTATACGGCTGAAATATTCTAAATTATCACAGAATGATAGATATGTCTGAAATTATTATGTAAATATTTTATATGTTTATAAAATAGGTTTAAAATATCATATATTTATAGAAGAGCATCTTATATGAGCATAGAAGCATTCTAATTTATCACAGAGTCTATAGAGATGTCTGACTATGCAAGTGGAGAGTTTTAAATTGCTTGTTATAGAAATCAAATTAATATGTTTGTGTTCCAAATTTTCAAAGAGAGTCATAGAGCCATATAGTTATAGAAAAATTTTAAATAGCCATAGAAGTGTTCTACTTCATTATAGGATCTTTAGAAATGTCTGGCCAGATAATTGGAATGTTCTAAATTGTCACAGAATTACAGAAATGTCTCAAATTCTTATAGAAGAAGCCAAAAATGTCATATAGTCATAGAAAAGTTTTATATAGCCATAGAAGCGTTCTAATTCACCATAGGATCTATAGAAATGTTTCGCTATTAGTTTAGAACGTTGTAAATTGTCATGAAATTATAAAAAAATGTCTCAAATTGCTTCGCAAGTGTCTTAGATTCTTCTAAAAGAGGCCAGAAATGACATATAGTTATAGAAAAATTATATACGGCCATAAAAGCGTTCTAATTTATTATAAAATCTGTAGAAATGTTTGACTGTACGATTGAAACGTTTTAAATTGTTCTGTAAGTATTCTATATTTTTATAAATGAAGCCTTAAAGAAAAATTCTAGAACCATTCTAATTTATCATAGGTTTTGTAGAAAAGAACGTTCTAAATTGTCCAGCAATATTAGAAATGTTTAAATTATTATAAAAGTCTACCAAATTTTTGTAAAAGAGGCCTAAAATGTCATATACTCTTAGAGAAATTTTATAAAATCATAAAAACGTTCTAATTAATCGTAGAATCTATAGAAATGGGCGATTGGAACGTTGTAAATTGTTATGGAATAATAGAAATCATAGAAATTGTCATGGAATCAAAATTATTATATAAATATCCCAAATTTTTATAAAAGAGGCTTAAAATGTCTATATTTAATGATAGATAAATTGAGTTGACAGTGTTTTTTGTTTTCAGATGTTGGTAACAAAAGAAACGTCAAGAAATTGTCTTAATTTGCGTTTATTTAAAGAACTGTTAAATAAAAACATCTTGAGCACAAAATTCCTAATTTTGAAACAAGAAAAAATAGTTTTTTATTTGAAATTACTACCAAAAAGGGCCTCCTTTAATTATTCTTGACGTCACTCACTCACTCAAGTGCTCTTTATCCTTTATCAGCCCGATAATCGATTACATTTGATTCTAACAGATAATTGATTCGTTCCGCGAATCGAGCGATGATGGTCCGTTGGTTTTATAGTCAGGGATGATGGGTCATAAATTCGCCTTTATTAGAATTCTTCGTAACGCATGTAATTAAGGCGACACATTCGACAGTCATTGTGACCTCCAGAGGGCGCCAAACATTTTGATCATCGCTGTTTTAATACCAAAAAAGGACGACATTTTAAATGCGTTTCTCTTCGATTCTTGGTAGATAAACAATAGTTTGATTCATTATAAGAAAATGCGTATTTCGGGTGATTGGTGAACTCGATTTTGATTTATAATAATTAGCGGTAATTATGGGAATGTTGAACAATGGGGGTTTACAGTTATAAGTGTGCTACTTTTTTTTTTAAATAAATAAGTAGAAGCGTTTATTTTATCATTGTTTGATAATAATAACGAGCCGTTCCGGGAATTTTAATTTTTAATTACAGAGTTTCTGTTATCAAGAGAACTACTTTACCGATAATGCCATTTTTGGCGCCATTTATCAATTTTTTAAATTACTCACATTTTTTTCTGGAAATTTTAATCAATGACAAAGTAAGAATTCCAATAATATGTGTCAGAATACTTGTTTTGGTACCGTTATAAGAAATTACTAAGAAAAATATTTTTAAATAGGGTTAAAATCGATTATTATTATTACAACCAACCAACAAGTGGTTCGATATTTCATAAATTACCATTCTTAGAAATCCAATAATAAAACACAAAAACGAAAAGAGGTTAAACATTGCCACTTCCACGAAGAAGCTATTGTACTGTAATTATTTAAAAATCAACTTAACTCCGTTATATTGCGCACATTCAAATCAATCCGCCATTAAATATGTATATAGCTATTCCTCGGATTATTCTATTTATATACAAAATATTAAAATTTAATACCAACCCGAATTTAAACCCCCCCGGATCGATCCGGTTATAAATAGCAATTCCGGGAATTTATTTTTGTGATCCGGGACCACACCTCCAGTGACGTACCACACGATCAATGCTCAGATTTGTGTTAATTGATTTGGTGACGTCACGAAAGTGATTTTTCTAAATATTTACAATGAAACAGGTGCACTCTAGTGATTTTATATTTATGAGATTGGTGACAAATCGAACATTTGGCCGTGAATTTAATAATGTGATTTATCAATGAAGGTAACGAAGGTTATTACCACGAGGACAAAGACGAGGAATGACAATTAAATGCATGAGATGAGATATGGGAGAGATTTCAAAGATGAGGGTATTTGGGACCACCAATGATGAACGGTTTAATAGGAGGGATAATCAAAGGGTTCTAGGCCGGTATTTCGATGCGAAGTGTTCTAAATTACTACAGAAAAGTCCTAATTTACAACTGAAACATTATAAATTCTTACAGAATGATAGAAGAGGCCTATAATGTCATAGTCATACAGTCATAGAAAAATTTTGTATGGCTATAGAAGCGTTCCAGTTTATTATAGAATTTATAAAAATCTATAATAAGTTTTCCAAATTCCTGTAAAAGAGGTCTAAAATGCCATACAGTCATAGAAAAGTTTTATTTTGCCTGTATGGCCATAGAAACGTTCTAATTTATTATAGAATCTATAAAAAAGGGCTAGCTACACGATTGGGATGTTCTAAATGGTCAGAAAATTATAGAAATTTTCTGAATTATTATGCAAATGTTACAGATTCTTGTAAGAAAGGCTTACAATGTTATATGGTTTTAGGTATGTCTTACAAGGCCATAGAAGCGTTCTAATCTATTATAGAATCTATAGAAATGTCTGGCTATACGATTGAAACATTCTAAATTGTCAAAGAAGTAAAGAAATGCCTCAAAATATTACATAAGTGTCCCAAATTTAAAAAAAGCTTTAAATGCCATATTTTGTAATAGAAAAGTTTTTTATAGACATAGAAGGGTTTTAATTTATCATAGAATCTTTAGAAATGTTTGGGTATACGTTTAGAAAATTCTAAATTGTTGCAGAATCATAGAAATAACTCAAATTATTATGTAAGTGCCTCAAATTTTTATAAAAAAAGGCCTAAAATGACATACAGTCATAGAAAAGTTTTACATGTCTATAGAAGCATTCTAATTTATAATGGGATCTATGGAAATGTTTGGCCATACGATTAGAACGTTCGAAATTGTCACGGAATAATAGAAATGTCTTAAATTATTATGTGAGTATCTCAAATTTCTATAGAAGAGGCTTAAAATGCCCATATAGTCATAGAAAAGTCTTCTAGGGCTATAGAAGCGTTCTAATTCATAATAGAAATTATAGAAACATCTGACAACTAAAGTTATTACCACGTGGACAAAGACGAGGAATGACAATTAAGTGCATGAAATGAGATATGAGAGAGATTTCAAAGATGAGGGTATTTGGTATTTGGGACCACCAATGATGAACCGTTTAATAGGAGGGATAATCAAAGGGTTCTAGGCCGGTATTTCGATGCGAAGTGTGTCGAAAAATTTTAAAAAGCTATAGAAGCGTTGTAAATTACGACAGAAAAGTCCCAATTTACAATTGGAGCGTTCGAAATTGTCACAGAATTATATAAAATTCTTAAATTATTATTAAAGTGTTCGAAATTTCTATAGAAGAAGCCTAAAATGTCATAGAAAAGTTCTGTTTAACCATAGAAGCGTTTTAATTTAACACAGAATTTATAAAAATATTTATATATATAATTAGAACTTTCTGAATTGTCACAAAATTATAGTAATGTCTGAAATAATTATGTAACTGACTCAAATTCTTACAAAAGTAACCAAAAATGTCATACAAATATATAAAAGTCTTATATGACTATAGAAGCGTTCTATTTTATTAATTCAAACAAATTCTATAGAAATGTCTGTCCATACGATTGGAACATTCTAAATTGTCACAAAATTATAGAAATTGCTTAAATTATTATGTAAGTATTCCAAATTTTTATAAAAGAGGTCTAAAATGCCATATAGTAATGAAAAAGACTTATATATTCATGGAAGCGTTCTAATTTATTGTAGGATCTCTAGTATTGTCTGGTTATACGGTTAGAACGTTCTAAATTGTCACAGAATTAAGAAATGTCTTAAAATATTATATATGTGTATTAAATTTTTATAAAAGAGGCCTAAAATGCCATATTTAATAATGGAAAAGTTATTTATAGGCACAGAAGCGTTCTAAATTACCTTAGGATCTCTAGAAATGTCTGGCTTTACGGTTATAATATTTTAATTTGTCACATAATTATAAAAATGTCTTACATTACTATGTAATTATTTCAAATTCTCTTAAAAGAGGCTTCAAATGCAATACAGTAATAGAAAAGTCCTATAGTGTCTCTAGAAGCTTCTAATTCATCATAGGATCTATGAAAATGTTGGGCTATACAATTAGAATGTTCTAAATTGTCATGGAATTATAGATATGTTTTAAATTATTATGTAAGTATGTCAAATTTCTATAAAAAAGGCCTTAAATGCCATATTTCCATAGAAATATCTTAGAACCGTTCGAATTTATCATAGGATTTATAGAAAAGTTTGGTTTCTTGATTAGAACGTCCTAAATTGTCTCTAAATTATAGAAATTTTGAAATTATTATAAAAGTTTACTAAATTTCTATAAAAGAGGCTTCAAATCCCAAGTAACACAAGTACGTCCAGTGGACGTCCATTTTACGTCTTTTTTGGTCCGAACGATTGTCCAGGGACCGTCCATTCGGCGTACATGGGACGTCCCGAGTTCACTAATTTGGACCATCCAATGCCGGACGGTCCCTGGACGTCTTATGGACAACTTATGTAGTAATTGGACCAAGTTGTACTCTCGGACGTAAAACGTACGGTTTATGGACCATTAATGGACAACTTATGGATGTCTTTAGAACGTCGAGCCGGATACAACTTCGGACGTTTTATGGACAATTTATGTATGTTCTATGGATGTACTTGGACAAAGTCGTACTATGGGGACGTATAATGGACGGTTTATGGACCATCAATGGACAACGTATGGACGTTTTTAAAACGTCCAGCCGAGGTAAAAACGGACTATTACTATCCGGCGACGGACGTTTTATGGACAACTTATGTATGTTTTATGGATGTACTAGGACAAATTTGGACGTAAAACGGATTGTTTATGGACGTTTAGAAAGCTATAGAAGCGTTCTAATTTATTATACAATCTATAGAAATCTATAGTAAGTTTTTCAATTTTTTATAAAAGAGGTCTAAAATGCCATACAGTCATGGCAAAGTTTTATTTTGCCTATATGACCATAGAAACATTTTAATTTATTACAGAATCTATAAAAAAGGCTTGTTACACGATTGGGATGTTCTAAATGATTAGAAAATTATACAAATGTTTTAAATTATTACCTAAGTGTCTAAAATTTTTATAGGAGTGGCTTAAAATGCTATATAGTTATAGAAAAGTATTATATAGCCGTAGATGCGTTCTGACTTAGTATAGAATCTATAGAAATATTTGTCTATACGATTGAAACGTTCTAAATTGTCATAGAATCGAAGAATTGTTTCAAACTATTATGTAAGTTTCTCAAATTCTCATAAAAGATGAATAAAATGTCATACAGTCATAGAAAAATTTTATATGGTTATAGAAGCGTTCTAATTTATTACACGATCTATAAAAAGGCTGGCTACATGATTGGAATGTTCTAGATTCTTACAGAATTATAGAAATGTCTCCAATTATTATGTAAGTGTTTCAAATTTCCATAAAAGAGGCTTAAAACATCATACGGTTATAGAAAAATTTTATATGGGCATAAATGCGTTCTAATTGACTCTAGGATTTATAAAAATACGATTGAAATGTTATAAATTGTAAGAAAATTATAGAAATTTCTTAAATTATTATGCACAAATGACTCAAATTCTCATAAAATGGGCCTAAAATACTATATAGTCATAGAAAAATTTTAGATGGGCAGAGAAGCGTTCTAATTTATAATAGAATCTATAGAAATGTCTGGCTACATAATTGAATCCTTCTAAGGTTCGCCAAATATAGAAAAGTTCTATATAGCCATAGAAGCGTTCTTATTTATCATAGGATTTACAGAAATGCTTGGGTACACAACTGGAACGTTCTAAATTGTTACAGAATTATAGAAATGTCTCCAATTATTTTGTAATTGTCTCAAATTTCTATAAAAGAGGTCTAAAATGCCATACAGTTATAGAAAAGTTCTATATAGCCATAGAAGTGTTCTAATTTATTATAAAATCTATAGAAATGTTTGGCTTTATGACTAGAACGTGCCAAATTGTCACAGAATCCTAGAAAATTTTCATATTGTTATGTAAGTGTCTCAAATCTTTATAAAAGATGCTTAAAATGCCATTTTTAGTGATGGACAAGATTTTTATAGACACAGAAGCGTTCTAATTTATCATAGGATCTTTAGAAATATCTCACTATATGGTTAGAACTTTCTAAATTGTTACAGAATTATGGAAATGTTTCCAATTAATTGTCTCAAAATTTTATAAAAGAGGTCTAAACTGCCATACAGTTATAGAAAAGTTTCATATGTCTGTAGAAGATTTTAATTCATTATAAAATCTATAGACATGTTTGGCCATACGATTAGAACGTTCTAAGTTGTCATGGAATCACAGAAATGTTTTAAATTAATATATAAGTATTTCAAATTTTCATAAAAGAGGCTTAAAATGCCACATTGCCATAGAAAAATTTTAGAACTGATCTAATTTATTATAGAATCTATAGAAATGCCTGGCTGTGCGATTAGAACGTTCTAAATTGTCACAGAATTATAAAGATGTCTTATTATTATGTAATTGTTTCAAATTTTTATAAAAGAGGTCTGAAATTGCTATGGAGTCATAGAAAAGTTTTATATGTTTATAGAAGCTTCTAATTTATTATAGAATCAATAGAAATGTTTGGCTATATGATTAGAGCGTTCTTAATTGTCACGTAATGATAGAAATGTCTCAAATTATTATTTAAGTATCTCAAATTTCTATAGAAGAGGCTTAAAATGCCCATACAGTCATAAGAAATGTCTTGTATGGCTAAGGAAGCATTTTTAGTGATTATAAGATTTACAGAAATACTGTTTGACAACGAAGTTTGACAACCAAGAGGACAAAGAGAAGGAATTGCAATTACGGTATTTATTATATTACTTATTTTTTATTATTAAGGATAATTATTAAGGACCACCAATGACAAGCGGTCTAATAGGAGGGATAATAAAAACCTTGGAAGCTTGAAGTTTTTCTGATTATAATTTTGATAAATGACAGTTTTTGGAGTCTAACAAAGGACATGAAGGATGAAAAATTGCTTCAAAATGTTTTACTTTATATATTTCAGTTGTAAAAAGGAAATTAAATTATATTAAAATGATTATAAAACAATAAAAAAATATCTCTTTGTTAAACAAGGAAAAAAACAATCTACTTATGATTAATAAAATACGTGAACAGTGAGATATCGGAAGAAAAGGAAAAACAAACCACTAACAATTCAACAAAATCCCATAAAGTTTTGTAAAAAAGATAAGAAGTGATAAGAAATACTTGTAGATAAAAAAATTGATTGATTAAGTGTTAAAATAATAAGAATAATGATTGCACGCACTTCCTTAAATTAACCATAAATTAAGATAGTGATAAACAGGTAGTTATCAAAACCTTGTTTTTGTAGTATAGTTGAATCTGCGTAACTGTACCCCACTGCTGATATACTTATATTAATTTAGTCTATTCTAATCTTAAAAAAAAAATTGAGACACGACGATTAGAAGAAAAACAAGAGCTAAAGAAGGTTCTAGAAGGACAAAAACGATTCTAAAGATGCTTAAAAAAAAAGAAACGATTGGAAAGCAAAGAAAAACACGAAAAAGAAGAACGATGAAAGATTCAAGAAGAGAAAAGGAATAGAATGAGGTATTTAAAAGAAAGAAATAAAAAACTACAATTGTAAATAAAGGAAAAGCAAAAGAAACTTTTAACATTTTGTTTTTTTATGTTGGTATTAAATGAAATGTCAAATTTCTACGTGTATAAATGAGAATTGAGAAAATCTCTTTTGAGCATGGCTACCAACCAACAAAAATTCCCTAGACTTTGTAAATTTTGTTTTAATGCTGAAAAAATCGTGTCTAATGAATATTTAACGAATTCAGTGTATAAAAATCAGGAAAAAAATGTCTAATTTGCTAAATTACTTTAATTATTTCGAAAAATGCATACTTTCACTCCGATAATTACTCCAAGCTGCCACTCAAAAGACATAATTGTCAGCTATAAATCTTTGAAATTGTAAAAATCTGTTCTTTAATTATACTCTATTCGAACAGGGATACCAACACACACCTGCATGAATAAATTAAAAATGAATGCAGCTGAAACAAAACAAAAATTATAGAGATTAGTATGTCAATTCAAACAATTACAAATATGGAATCAAATTGTTTTTAAAACAGTGTGGTGATGATGGTTTTTAATTGCGAAATAATACGGTTTTCGTCAGTTGAGCATTAATAAATGGTTCCAGGAATAAACTATTAGATGATTCGTGATTGAAGCAATATATTTAATTACGTAACTAGATTATGACAGAACGGATTACAATCTGATTATCTCTATAAATAGCTAATTAAATACGAGTAAAGCTGCAAGAGTGGAGGGCCCCCTACTGCATATCTAAAATTGATATTTTAATTGAATTTGTGATTAAAACGGCGCCATGTTTTCAATTTAATGATGAGGTTAGAGGTCGAGAACGGAATTTTTTTGTGTAGCTTTGTTGATAAATTACTTAGATCCAGTAGTAAATTTATGTGCATTGTTTTCGAGATTTGATAAAAGATGGTGACGCAATTTATAGAACGTATTTTTGTCAGAGACGACATTTTCTAAGAAACTTCATTATAAAAATAGATGAAAATTTGCGTTAATCCGGTAACAAAGTCGAAACGGAAATTAATCAATAAAACGGAGGCGATCTTTGATGTATTTTTTGGAGACTATTTTGGAAGCCGGAGGCAACACTTTACTAATTTTGAAATATGCAGATTAGAGTAGGCCAAAAAAATCCAATAATTTTTTCTAACTTTCGACACTGAAAATTGGTTTCTAGGCACCTTTAAAATATGCTTTTTCAAGATAAGCTCATAATTGTAATAGGAAGGACCTTGTCATCTCAGTTTTCTATTTTTTTTAGTTCTATTTGTTAAAATCCATATCTCGTCACTACTTGATCGTACAGAAAAATTTTTATTTACATTTATTGTACAAAATTGAACGCTCTAAAAAAGGTATTTTACAATTTTTTTAAAGCTATTACGGTTTAGAAGATATCAGAGGTCAAAGATTGAAGAATTTAACAAAAAAAAATTTTACTTCTAAATTTTATAACTCGTAGATAAATAAATTTTTGAAAATTCAAAATATACAGTTTTATAGGAAATTGAAGGTTCTACAAAAAAGGTGTCTCATAGTTAATCGATTACTCTAACGATTTAAAAGATATTCGCATTTTAAAAACCAAAATTTGAGACTATATTCTCAATTTTTTTTTAAATCGTTAGAGTAATCAAGTAAACCACAATTTTTTTTGTAGAGCGTTTAATTTCCTACAAAAAATGTAAATAAAATTTTTCTGTACCATGAAGTAGTGAGGAGATATGGATTTTGCCAATAGAACTACAGAAAAAATAGTGAACTGAGATGAGAAGGTCCTTCCTTAAAATTAACAGCTTATTTTTAAAAAGCATATTTCAAAAGAGTTTAGGAACCAATTTTTTAGTGTCGAAAGTTAAAAAAAAAATTGGAAGCGTGAGGCAACACTTTACTAATTTTGAAATATAAAGATGCAATTTACTAATGTTTTAAACCGTTGGCTATCGTTGTTTTTAATATTTCGATCAATAATAGCAAAGGTAACATTTTCAACTTTCACAAATAGCAAGAAACAATTTACTAATTTAAAAAACTGGAGGCGTGGTTTTACTAGTTTTCGAAGCTGAAAGCAACAATTATAAACAATTTTTAAATTAACAGGAAATTAAATTAAACTGAAAAACATTTTTTTTTCTTAATAGAGTAGTCCAAATATTGTGTTTATTGTGTGTATTCTCTTGAGGGAAGATCCTGTGCTTCTAATGAAACTCAGTACCTTATCGATAAAATTGCTTAATTATATATATTATAGACCGACTATAGATCAAATATATTCTAGAAAACTCTATACAGAAGCTTCAGTTAAAAAAAATATGTAAAACTGCATTGTTATTACCTTATAAAATATTCTAGAATATTTGAAACTATCGTTTTCTTAAACCAAAAGATTCTAGATTGTTCAGGATAACCTAGATTCAATAGTGCAGGAACAATGAAAATAATATAAATATATTTTGAAAGATTTGAGAAATTTTAATTTAACAGAAAATGTTTAATTGTTTTGTTATTGCATTATAGAATGTTTTAGAATGCTTGAAACCATCAGTTTGTCACATGAGAATATTCTAGATTGTTCTAGAATGTTTCTAAAAAAATCTATACAGAAGCTTCAATTTTTTAAAAAATGTAAAATTGTTGTTATCGTCTTATAAAATATTCTAGAATATTTGAAATCATCAAAGTTTCTAACACCAAAAAATTCTAGATTGTTTAGGATAACCTAGATTTTATAGTGCGGTAGCGGAAAATATTCTAGAATACTCTAGAAAGTTTAAATAATGTAAATATATTTTGGAAAATCTGAGAAACTCCAATTTAACAGATAATGTTTAAGTGATTTGTTATCGCCTCTAAAATGTTCTAGAAGGCTTGAAACTATTAGTTTTTATACAAGAATATTCTAGATGGTTTATGATAACGTAGATTTGATAGTGCGCTGCGGGAAAATATTCTAGAATGTTTAAAATAATGTAAATATATTATGGAAAATCTGACAAACTCCAATTAAGAGATAATGTTTAAGTGATTTGTTATCGCCTCTAGAATGTTCTAGAAGGCTTGAAACTATTAGTTTTTATACAAGAATATTCTAGATGGTTTATAATAACATAGACTTAATAGTGCAATACATGAAAATATTCTAAAATGTTCTAGAATGATTTGGTTAACGAATATACAAGATATCTTTTAGAAAATTGTATCGTTATCGCCTTACAAAATATTCTAGAATATTTTAAATCATTAAGGTTTCTAACACCAAAAGACTCTAGATTGTTCAGGATATCTCAGATTTTATAGTGAAGTAGCGGAAATTATTCTAGAATGTTTAAAATAATGTAAATATATTTTGGAAGATCTGAGAAACTCTAATTTAACAGATAATGTTTAATTGATTTGTTATCACCTCTAGAATATTCTAGAAGGCTTGAAACATCAGTTTTTTATACGAGAATATTCTAGATTGTTTATGATAACGTAGATTTGATAGTGCGTTGCGGGAAAATATGCTAGAATGTTTAAAATAATGTAAATATATTTTGGAAGATCTGAGAAACTCCAATTTAACAGATAATGTTTAATTGATTTGTAATCACCTCTAGAATATTCTAGAAGGCTTGAAACATCAGTTTTTTTATACGAGAATATTCTAGATTGTTTATGTTAACGTAGATTTGATAGTGCGTTGCGGGAAAATATTCTAGAATGTTTAAAATAATGTAAATATATTTTGGAAGATCTGAGAAACTCCAATTTAACAGATAATGTTTAAGTGATTTGTTATCGCTCCTAGAATGTTCTAGAAAGTTTGAAACTATCAGTTTTTTGTACAAGAATATTCTAGAATGTTTTAGAATATTTTGGTTGACATATATAGAAGATATATTCTAGAAAATTTTATGCAAAGCTTTAATTTTTAAAAAATGTAAAATTGTTGTTATCGTCTTATAAAATATTCTAAAATATTTGAAATTGTCAAGGTTTTTAACACCAAAAGATTCTAGATTGTTCAGGATATCTTAGATTTTATAGTGCGGTAGCGGAAAATATTCTAAATTGTTTGAAATAATGTAAATATATTTTGAAAGATCTGAGAATGTTTTGTTATTGCCTTTAGAATGTTCTAGAAGGCTTGAAGCCATCAGTTTTTTATACGGGAATATTCTAGATTGTTTCTAATAACGTAGATTTCATACTGCGCTACGGGAAAATATTCTAGAGTATTCTAGAATGTTTAGAATATCGTAAATATATTTTGGAAGATTCAACAAGTCCTAATTTATCAGAAATATTGTCTTGTTATCGCTGTATAGAATGTTCTAGAATGTTTTTAACAGAATTTTGCAGCCAAAGAAGCCAAGACACTTTTTTCTAGTTTATTTTTTATAATTATTGCAAAAACATATTTTTTTTTTATATAATTGTCGCTTTCGGATACCAAATATTATTAAAAACTGTTTGGTCATTTTTTGTAGACACGGTAATTGGTTTTACGTATCTACAAATTTATTTGCACGCCCGTTATATTGTTGCAAATTGAAGAATTGTGTTATTCTCGGTCTGATAATTTCAAATCGTGCAAAAACTATGATGTAAACCTCGCGTATAATGTTTGAGTGATGAATGGTTTCCTTCTGCCCCCAATTTTCATATTCAAATATTCTGACTGGGTCACGGCATAAATTTCTTCGGTGTATCTAAAATTAACCCGTCAGTGAAATCCCTCGAAATTGTAATTAAGTAAAATTTTCAGTAAATAATAATTTAAAAGCTTAGATAATAGTGTAGTCCCGAGGTTTAAGTCTTTCACGGAATCGCATAATAACCACTATAATTACAATTCTTATCTTATCGAGTTTACACTAGTTGTTAGCACGCAGAAGGCTTTGCTTTTAAAAATTCATTCTGATGTCTTGACACTTGTTGCGCCCCAACGGCACGCTATCCGAAATTAGACCACGAAATTGCTTCTAGGAAAATAGTTAACCGATCATTACATCCGCCACCTAACACACCTGGTGCTAAAAACAGGTAAAATAGTATTCTGAGAATGGGGACGATGCGGAAGTCACAGCCGTGTTATTAGAGAGTGAGAAATTCTAAAAATAAAATTTTCTTCCAATTTGGAAAAATAATGAAAAGCGAGTGGAACGCTACCCGGAAAAACGCGTTTATCCGGGATTAAATATTGCACACAGCAAATTCGGAGAAATAAAGATACGAGATCACAGTCAAAAGATATTTTTCTTGTTTGATTTCGAGACAAGGACTCTAAGAAACTAGCAAAAATAATTATTTTTTTCTATTTTTAGATTTTACAGTTATGATTAGAGTATTTTAAGATCGAATTTTAATAAGAAGTAACCACAAGAATGTTGGCAAGACTTGTATTCCCTGGTTATGTTTATTTTTCTGTTCGTAGTAGACATAATTTTCGTGTTATTTATTTCTAAGTAGAATTAGAATGGAAATGTAGACATAACTTGAGCAATCAGCAAGAATTTTTGGAATTTTGGCACTTTCTCATTCTAATTTCAGACGTTTTTCAATTTAAAAAACAATTTACAAGACAATAACATGAAGTAAAAACAAAAAAAAAACAATAAAAATTAGTAAAGAAGAATGTTGATTATTTAATTGTTATTTTTGTACTAAAAATAATTTTGAAAGCCAGAGACGACATTTTACTACTTTTGAAAGTCGAATTTTACAACTTTTAAAAACAGGAGATCCAATATCGACATTTTTTTACAATTTTGGGTGTCAGAAGCGACATTTTAGTAATTTTATAAAATAAAAATATTTTTTTAAATTATAATAGACACAATGGGGACATTTTTGGTAGCTGGAAGCGACATTTAAGTAATTTTTACAACTGAAAGCAATATTTAAAATAATAAATACAAAGGCAATATTTTGATTTTCTGATTTTGGACAATTTACTAATTTCAAGAACGGAAATATATTTTTTACCAAGTTCTAAATGTATAAAAGCCCCAACCAATTTTTTTTTAATTTTAGAAGTTATATTGTAAAAGCAAGTCGATGTTTTTGTCATTTCGGAATCCGAAAAGAATATTTTAGGAATTTTTGGGAGTTGAGGCAGAAATTTATTACTTTCAAGAGCGGAAGACCGTATTTTACTAATTTTAGAAGTCACAGAAAACTTGTCAGACAGAGACAACATTTTATTAATTTTAGAAACTGTAGGCAACATTCTTCTTATTACTTTAAGAAGCCAGAAGCAATATGAATGTATAAGTATTGTTTTTCAAATTTTAAGACCCAAAGATGTCTATTTATAAATTTTAAAAGCCGAAAACAATATTTTTTTAGAAATTTTTTTACGAAGTAGCTTTTCGAAGCAATGAATAGACGAGATATTGCTTTCGCTAACAAGTACCTTGCATGCGATCAACAATTTTGGCAAAACGTACTGTGGAGTGACAAATCTAAGATCAACCTCTTTGGATCTGATGGGAAGAAATGGGTTCGACTCACCACTGTTGACCACTGTGACACATGGCGGTGGTTCGGTATTATTGTGAGGATGTTTCTCTGGACATGACATGGGGTCAATACATTTTATAGAGGATAAAATGGACAAGCAAATGTACTTAGATATCTTTCGGAATGTTATGGAACCATTTGCGAATGACTATTTACCTCTTACTTGGCAGTTCCAGCATGACAACAATCCCAAGCACAAGGCAGGTGTTGTCACCAAGTGGTTAAATGACCAAAAAATCACTGTTCTTGAGTGGCCAGCTCAGAGTCCGGATCTCAATCTAATTGAGAACCTTTGGAATGAGCTAAAGGTTCAGTTGCCTACCAAAACTGTCAAAAATAAAGAACAGCTGAAGGTCGAGATTGAAAACATTTGAAGGAATATGCCGATGGATAAGATCAAAAAACTTCTTCAGTCAATGTCCAGAAGATGTCAGGAAATAATAGACAATAAGGGTTTTGCGATACATTATTAATTTTCATAAAGTTTTGGGTTAATTCTTTGATTTCTGAAAAGTTTCTTTAATTTGTCCATCAGTCACAGTCACACCGAGTGTTCCAAGCTTTGCCTTCCATCTTAAAAATTGCACTTTTCTTTAGATTTCAATTTTTTAAAACCTTTTTTTATGATACATTATGACAGAGTGGTAAATTCAGTGAACAAGGAAAGATGGTCGTGTTTCTTATGAACACTCTAATGATTATTTTTACGAAAGAATTGAAACATTTTCAACGAAAGTTAAAACACAGAAATAGCAAGAATTATAAAAGTATTTGATAAAAAAAAAACCGCTAATCATAGTTTTTAGTAATAATTAACAAGATAGGTACCTATTAAAACATTTGAAATAACCATTTCTACAATTTTTCTTATCGCATTTGATGTTGTGTAATAACAAATTCTTGAAACACATTTAAAATAATTATTTCTTAAACAAATAATGACAGATACTTTTTTTTTCGTAAATTAATTTTATAAAACGTAAAGCAAGTTTATAAATGTGATAGTTATATATTATTAATGGGATAGAAGCATCATTACACAGGGTGTGTGTAGATTACGGATAACGAAAGCGTTAGCCCGAGTATCTGTAATATACGAGTTAATTTACAAAACTTAATCTATGACTGCAAAAAAGCACTCACCATGACAACCCCTCACAACTTTTCAAACAAAGCTTAAAATAATCAGTAAAAATTGTGCTTTGTGGTAAAAATAAGAAAATTGTAAACATGAGTGACTCAGATAGTTTACCTTCTGATATTGAAGAAGCGGCGACAAATGCCAGAGAAGTCCAAAGAAAAGTACGAAATGGTTTTTCAACGGTTCAGTTCATGGTGCGACGAGAAAAATGTTAAAAATATTACCCATGAGAAGGTTCTACTTGCATATTTTGATCACTTATTAAAACAGTATAAATCATCGAGTATCTGGGCTTTTTATTATATGATTAGTACATTAATGAAAATGAAGAAGAATGTTGACATCAGTAAATACATGCATTTCTGAAAAGAAATTCTGAAGGATATCGTGCTAAAAAATCGCAAATTTTTACTAAACAAGATAGAAGCAAATTTTTACAAGAAGTAAATGATAATTTCTTGTTAATCAAGGTACTGCACCCTTTTTATGCATAAATTATTCTTACTAAGTAATGTTAATTTTAAGATTGCTTTAATTATTGGAGTTGGTAGAGCTTGTAGGATCCAAGAACTTACCAACATGCTTTTAGAAGATGTCAAAGATTAGAAACAATGCTTCCATGTTCTAATACCAAACACTAAAACAAAAATATTCAGAGAATTTTTTATTACCTCAGGCGGAATTGATGCACTTCGCCCTAATAACGCCAGTAGACGGTTTTTTTAGGATACAGAAACCAGAAGTGTATAAAGTTACCTGTTAGTATAAACACATTTGCTGCTTTTCCCAAGAATATTCCTAAATTTTCTTCAGTTACCTAATCCAGCAGGATTTACGGGACATTGTTATAGGCGCTCATCTACTTTGTTGCTTGCTAATTCGGGAGCTGATTCTTTAACAGTAAAGCGTCA
Source organism: Tribolium confusum (assembly GCA_029207805.1). NCBI lineage: Eukaryota > Metazoa > Arthropoda > Insecta > Coleoptera > Tenebrionidae > Tribolium > Tribolium confusum. Next base: position 712,490 of record JALGAY010000007.1, on the reverse strand, counting down.
TAAGGGCTGCCGAATGCAGTGGTGGCCGGGTACATAGACAGACACAGCAGAAGAAAATAAAAAACAAATTGCTTTAAAAATTCTGAGTGACAAAAGTACTATAACAGTTAGAACTTGCTGTTATCAAAAAAAAAAATGTATCAGAAATAGCGTGTCCTACTATAAATAGGTGTGAAAATGGTGTTATTAATATTTATAACAATAATAGCATGTTATTAAGATTGAGTGTGAAATAAAAACGAATTATTTTAAAGAGTGGATTTCTATTTTATTACTTCACTAGTGAAGTAATATGTCACTTTACTTCACTCAAATATTCAATATAATATGCAGCTATCAAAGCAGTCATAGATAAAACAAAAAATAATATTATTTCCGGGTTTCAAAATTAATAAGATATGTTAATTTTGGCTTTGAGACTTAGTAAAATATTGGCTTTGTCTTTATTAATTTAAAAATTGATAATTATCAGTTTCAGCTTTCAAAATTAGTAAAATTACGTTTCGGAATTTCAAAATTAATGAAATAAAATTTAAACAAGTTTTATTTTTAGTATTTAATCCGTGTAATAAATCCATCTTAGCTGTCTTCTGTCTGAAAATCCCTGTGTGAGGATTTACGTTCCGGACTGTTGATTCAGTCAGTGTCGTAGGCGTGTCCGGTGCCCCCTAAACCGTAAAAAAAGCGCATTGACGCCTATATATCTCTGGCACGGCCAATAATCTACGTAAAAGCCGACGCAAATCCGAATCACGCACTTTCACCATAAAAGTCGCAAAATTCAGTTTACTAGGTCATACGACGACGTTCGAGGAAAACGTAGTAAATTGATCCGGACCCAAATATCTACCTTCAGCAGGTAATTGAGTTCCTGGTACTGGTTGGGGTCTTTTATGTTTCGTGCAAAAGATAATAAACAGGACAATAATTATAATTCTGAGAAATTGGAGGAAAACGGGCGTCGCGACGCCAATTGTGATTTCGGTGCATTCTAAAATTACCAACCATCACTTATAGAATACTCAGAAACACTGAAATACTCTCTTTGCATATATTGATCAAGTTTACGGCGAAACGATCAAAACAAATGACTGTTATTTACGGATTTTTCACAGGGAAAACGATCGAGTGGTAATCAAGCTATTCAGGTTTCTTGTTAGCTGGAATACAACATATTAATAATAAACAAATATGGAGCGATTTTATTGGACGTTCACCTGGATAATATTATCACGTGACACGTGGCATTAATTTAATGTTTTTAATCGTTATAGAAGCATCGAATAATACGTCCAACGACTGGATAAATTCGGCATAATAGTAGGTTAAAAATTTCGTTTAAGCAATTCTGTTAAGAAATTAACGGAATTAACTAAAATTAACAATGTAGGATCTAGCAAAGGTCCAAGTGCTTTAGTTTAAAATGATCGCTTACAATACTACACAGCTCGAGTTCTGGGAGTTTCAAGATGCAGTGTGCAAAGAGTTGTAGAACGTTTTCGGAAAACTGGGGATTACACTAGGAGAGTTGGGTTCGGAAGAAAGCGAAATGATCATTTTCTCAGACTGCAGGTGTTGAGAAATAGAGTCACGACAGCTGTTGCTGCTCGTAGTTTTTTAGAAGAACTAAGAAGCGTAGCAATTATCGAAAGAACAGTAAGAAAGAGACTAAACGAAGAAGAATTCCTTGCAAGAAAACCAGCAAATGGCTCCAAGTTAACCAGAAAGCATCGAATAGAGCGACTACGTTTTGCTCGTGAATATGAGAATTGGAATATTGGTGATTGCAGACGAGTTCTCTTCTCTGATGAGTCGAGATTTTGTCTTCATTTCCAAGATGGACGACAAAGAATCTGGCGAAGAAACTGAATTTTGGAGGAGGTTTTATCATGGTGTGAGATGGTATTAGTTTGGAAGCCTGCACCGAATTAGTCATTGTGGATAGGGGAAGAGTGAACGTTAAGAGGTATATCAGAGACGTTCTGGAACCCCATGTTGTGTCTTATGTACCAACTATTGGGAAAAATTTCATATTCATGCACGATAATGCACGTGCTTACACTACACCTATCGTGAGCACGTATCTCGATTGGGTTGGTATACAGCGTAAGATATGAGTAGCGCGCAGTCCAGACCTAAATCCGATTGAACACCTTTGGGATATAATGGGAAGAAAGATTCGAAGCAGAGTTCCTGCTCCAGTACCTCTGAGAGATCTAAATGTGGCAGTAACCCAAATTTGGTAGTAAATCGGTCAAAAACACTTTGTTGAGGGAATGCCAAGAAGAATGGCAGCTGTAATTCAAGCAAAAGGAGGTGATGTGATACACATTATTAAACTCGAGTTTAGTTTTAAGTGTAGGTTTTCCACTTTGTTAGGTTTTGGTTAGGAATGTGTTACAGAATACCCTTCAATAACTTGCCTCTCAAGAAACAATTTAAAAAACACTAGAATTTATTTTAGTTTTATAAACTGGGCATACCGTTCCTCCGGGCGTCTAAATACTCGTTGACGACGATCAGATGAATACCTAGTGAAACGCGACTCATCCGTAAAGAGAACGGAGCCCCATTCGTCCATATTCCAATCAACATGATTTCGCGCAAATTCCAATCGCTGTCTGCGATGCTCTGCGTTCAACTTAGGGCCAATAGCAGGTGGATGTGATGTCAAATTGTTTTCCTTCAACCTTCTTAAAACAGTATCAGGAGAAATCATGGTCCCATGAACATCCGCCAGTCTCCTGGCCAAAGCTGTAGCAGGAAGAGTCCGTTCTCGCAGCATTTGTAATCGAAGAAATCCGTCTTCCACTTCATTTGTTACTCGTTTTCTGCCTTGTCCAGGTCTTTTGGAATAGGAACCAGTTGCCCTGAACCTTTGTATCGCATCGCATACCGTGCTTTTAGGAAAGCCAAGCAGATTTGCAATAAATCGTATGCTGCGTCTATCATTACGTAAAGCAACAGCCTGGGCAGCTTCTTCGGGACTCATTACCATACGAATTGCTTCTACAACAAATCTCTTCTTCAAAAAGCCAAATTAAACAAACCAGAACCAGCTAGAGACACAAATTTGACATGTGTAAAACAAACAAGACCTTTCAGATTGGAAGCCGCCAAAGAAAATAGGTACAAAAAGTAATCTGCGTGATAGGGGTTAACCCAAAAAACTTAAATATCCTTTCTTTTAGTTGTTTTTTATATGTAGCCATATAAAATCAATGTAGAAAGCGTTTTCGCAAATTTACGGGACAAAAATCAAGTGTCCGGTTAATTTTGCGGTTGAGTGTATTAAAGCAAGCAGGTAGCTGCGAACAACCACCAAAGGATATTTTGTATTAAAACTATTTGATATGTAAGAGCTGAATGAAACCCTTTATGTGCTGTAATATTAATTTTTTGAGACAAAATAAAGTAGTTTTAAAAAACTGGCTTGTAGAACCTTTACAAGGTGGTCATTTTTATGTTTAACAAGTGTTTATAAAAGTTCTGTAGCGATATATTTCACTAACAAGTTTTAAACCAAGAAATATATTTAAGAAGGTTTATTAACAAGATTATTAAAAAATCTAAATTGCTTCTTGGTCTGCATTGTTAATTTTAGCAAATTTTGAACTTACCCGTTATTTTTAACAGAATGTTACAGAATAGGCCTCATTAACTTGTAAATAAATGAGTATTTGGGTTACGACAGACTGAATGTCTGCGTTTGGTGTGTCATATGTAAACCATGTGGTTACACCCCCTCATAAAATTCTTATTTTCGCCCTCTGGTTATAATCCTGAGTCATTTCTAAAGAGTCGTTGTGAACTCATCAAAACAATGAAAACCGCAACGAATCATTAATTTCGCTGTAATTTGCACTATCTGGTATACCATTTGATTTTTTTTTTGTCGCTCCGGGAATCCGGCATGATTGCGATCATGTGCGTTCTCAGTACTCGGTAATAATCTTTCGCTGTTTGATTTATTTCATCTTTTAAAAAAAGATTCTCTATTATTGGAATGTCGATTTGCATGCGAAAGCATGTGTGGTATTTCAAGTTCACTGGCTTTTGCTAGTCTAGCTAGAAAAATTTGTAATGATTGATGGGACTACTACAGCAAGTTCTAAGAATGCATCCGAAGCAGATGGCATGCTTTTGCATCTCATTTTTGCTGGATAACTGTCAAATAATTAATGACCGGATTTTAAATTTCGAAGAATTGATATTTCGAGATAATCAATACGTAAAAACTTATTTGTTCAGTTTTAAATTCAGAGGATTGTTTGTTTCGAGAAGAGGCACCCAACCGTTCCACTGTTCATTCATGCAATACTACCCTGGAATTCGAATTTATAAAAGAAGCTTAATTGTTTCCAAAAATAATTTAAACCAATCAGATTGACGGAGTTCTGGTTGGTATAACTGGCTTCTACATTAGCTAAAGACATTTTATAAAATCTTGAGCTAAAGGCCCTCGCTTTTATAACCGCTGTTCGCTGTAAAATAAATTTTTAGCACTAAATCTAGGGTACTAACACCCTATTTTAATATTACTACTAGGTTTTGAAATTAGTAAATTCAGCTCTTAAAATTTTAGTAAATTACTGTGTTTTTGAATGAATAATTAAAAATTAATAAAAAAAATTACCTCCAGTTTTAAAAATTAGTAAAAAACCGGTATTTTTGGTTTAAAAGTGTCCCGTCCTATTTCAAAATTAATAAAAGCCAAGTTGATTTTATTTACTAATTGATAATAAATATTTTGAAAAATAAACTGACAAAATAAGAAAATCAACATTCGATTATTGTTTCTTAATTTTATTTGATAACAATTGTTACCTTCATCTTCTAAAAATAGCAAAATCCAGGTCTCCAGTTTTTAAAATTAGTAAAGTAGCGCTTCTAATTTGCAAAACTAGAAAACAAACGTTGGATGTTTATTTATTAATTTTATTTAACAATAATAATAACTATTTTTTAAAATCCTCTGATCATGCCTTAGATCTTTAATGTTATTATTATTAATTTAGAAATATTACCAAAATATTTTTTCTGTTTTTATTATTAAAATGATGCTTCTGCTTTTCAAAACAAAAAATTAGTAAAATATTTTCTCTGATTTCCAAAATTAACGTTGTCTCTTTGATATCTCAAACTAATTATCGCAAATTGTAGTTTTTTTTTATTTAAAACGTCAAAAAAAACGTCAAAATCCCCTAAATTTTCGTGTCTGAAAAAAATTGATTGAACTATAATTTCTACAAATTTTAATGATCCATCGTCCATCTGTGGTAAAAAAAATTCGGTAAAAACTCCCCCACCTATTGAAAAACGGAAATGCTCAGCAGTGCGGTAATGCATAATACCGAATTTTGAGAAATGCATTTCGTCGAAGCCACCTTCTTTGGAAAACTTTCTAAATCCATCTCAGGCGGAAAATCGCCGATAGATACCTGTTCCAACCTCTAGTTTGATTATTTCAAGGAAGGCGCGCCAGGACAATTTCGTAAAAGACCGCTCATAAAGCTCCGGTCACTGATTCCGGAAATTAATCAAAGCTATTGCGTGACCAGGACCGTCTCAAGGGGGGCAAAATATGCAAATTATGAATATTCATGCATTTCGAAGAAACCTCATTTGAATAATAATATCATCAAAAATATACAACCAAAGGGGGCCTCATAAATTTTTAATCGAACGACTGCACTCTGACGGCTCAATTTTCAACCAACACTGCGAGGAATTCGCAGAAATTAAATTATGAGGCTTGAGTTACTTCAAAATAAAATAAGATCCTTATCTCGACATATTAATAAATTATGTAGTACATACCTGCAAATAGGGGAGACCCGGCTAAATTGAAAAGAAGAAACAAGAAACTTCATTGCTTAAAAAGATTACAATAATCTCTAGATTTTAAAAAGAAAAACAGAAAAAGTCTCTAGGCATAGCAACTTTAGTTTTTTTTATTTTCAAAGATAGTACAGTTAACATTTAAGTAGAGTTATTGCAAAAATAATTTGCTAATAAATTAAACACTTTAAATACTAAAAGACTTGTCTAACCCTTTCCCATCTTTAAGCGTCTTCAGGGCCTAAACTATTTGAAATAAAAATATTTCTTCGCGGAGTAATACTTGTCAAGAAACGACATTTAAAGCCAAAATTAAAACATCCAAACTTATTGAAAGAATCTTTCGACTAAAAAATCCAAAGCTGACAGCCACTTTAAACTGTCTCATTGATGTGTACTTTGTCGGAAGTTAACAGTCTCTTAATAATTCCATCGGCGCCTCTAAAATTAGAAGCTTCTCCGAATTAATGAATGAAATTAGTTTGTTGTTGCACTCCTCCAAAATAAACAGAGCGCTTTTAGCGAACTATGAAATAAGTCGTTTTGAATGAAAACTTCCGTAATGAGGAAATGACATTTATCATTTTACTAAATACAGTAGAATACACGCAAAGCGACACTATTTAGAAAAACCAACTGTCTATAGTGTCGACACAAACCTCTTTTTTTTGGATTTTATATAAATTACTCTGAAAGTATTTCTGTTTAGTACGACTCTGGTTTAAACGATTAACCGCTTTGAACGACGTAATTTATTAGTAAATCATCAATAAAAAGGCGTACTTTCTCCCTTTCTTTCTCAAAGTAGTAAAAATAATAAGAAAATGTATGAGAAAAGAAACGAAATTGCTGTCATTTTACATTTTGACGTTTCTTTAATTTGGTGGCTCTTGACTAGATTCTACTGTATCTACATGCGAGATAACATTTATCATTTTACTAAATACAGTAGAATCTACACAGAGCGACTTGATTTAGATCAACTAACTGTCTATAGAGTCGACAAACCTCTCTTGTCTTTGGATTTTATATAAATTACTCTGAAAGTATTTCTGTTTAGTACGACTCCGGTTTCAACGACTAACCGCTTTGAGTGACATAATTTATTAGTAAATCATCAATAAAAAGGTGTACTTTTTCCCGTTCTTTCTCTAAGTAGTAAAAATAACAGGAGAATGTATGAGAAAAGAAACCGAATTGCTGTTATTTTACATTTTGACGCTTCTAAGATTCGCGGCTCTTGACTAGATTCTACTGTATCTTAATGCAAAATAACCCTTATTATTTTACTAAATACAGTAGAATCCACTCAGAGCGACTCCATTTAGAACAACCAACTGTCTATAAAGTCGACACAATCCTCTCGTTTTGGGATTTCATATAAATTACTCTAAAAGTACATTTGTTATTAGTACGACTCCGGTTTAAACGACTTACCGTTTTGAGCGACGTAATTTATTAGTAAATCAGCAATCAAAAGCTGTACTTTTTCTCTTTCTTTCTCAAATTAGTAAAACAACAAGAAAATATATGAGAAAAGAGACGAAATTGCTGTCATTTTACATTTTTGCCATTTCTATGATTTTGCGGCTCTTGACTACATTCTACTGTATCTAAATGCGAGATAACTTTTATCATTTTACTAAATGCAGTAGAATCTACACAGAGCGACTTGATTTAGAACAACCAACTGTCTATAGAGTCAATAAACCTCTCTTCTCTTTAGATTTCATATAACTATTTCAAATTACTCTGAAAGTATTTCTGTTCAGTACGACTCCGGTTTAAACGACTTACCGCTTTGAGCGACGTAATTTATTAGTAAATCATCAATAAAAAAGTGTACTTTCTCCCTTTCTTTCTCAAAGTAGTAAAAATAATAAGAAAATGTATGTGAAAAGAAACGAAATTGCTGTTATTTTACATTTTGACGTTTCTTTAATTTGGTGGCTTTTGACTAGATTCTACTGTATCTAAATGCGAGATAACTTTTATTATTTTACTAAATACAGTAGAATCTACACAGAGCGACTTGATTTAGAACAACCAACTGTCTATAGAGTCGACAAACCTTTATTGTCTTTGGATTTCATATAAATTACTCTGAAAGTATTTCTGTTTAGTACGACTCTGGTTTAAACGATTAACCGCTTTCAATGACATAATTTATTAGTAAATCATTAATAAAAAGGTGTACTTTTTCCCGTTCTTTTTCTAAGTAGTAAAAATAACAAGAGAATGTATGAGAAAAGAAACCGAATTGCTCTTATTTTATATTTTGACGCTTCTAAGATTTCGCGGCTCTTGACTAGATTCTACTGTATCTAAATGCAAAATAATCTTTATTATTTTACTAAATACAGTAGAATCCACTTAAAGCGACTCCATTTAGAACAATCAACTGTCTATAAAGTCGACACAATCCTCTCGTTTTGGGATTTCATATAAATTACTCTAAAAGTACATTTGTTATTAGTACGACTCCGGTTTAAACGACTTACCGTTTTGAGCGACGTAATTTATTAGTAAATCAGCAATCAAAAGCTGTACTTTTTCTCTTTCTTTCTCAAATTAGTAAAACAACAAGAAAATATATGAGAAAAGAGACGAAATTGCTGTCATTTTACATTTTTGCCATTTCTATGATTTTGCGGCTCTTGACTACATTCTACTGTATCTAAATGCGAGATAACTTTTATCATTTTACTAAATGCAGTAGAATCTACACAGAGCGACTTGATTTAGAACAACCAACTGTCTATAGAGTCAATAAACCTCTCTTCTCTTTAGATTTCATATAACTATTTCAAATTACTCTGAAAGTATTTCTGTTCAGTACGACTCCGGTTTAAACGACTTACCGCTTTGAGCGACGTAATTTATTAGTAAATCATCAATAAAAAAGTGTACTTTCTCCCTTTCTTTCTCAAAGTAGTAAAAATAATAAGAAAATGTATGTGAAAAGAAACGAAATTGCTGTTATTTTACATTTTGACGTTTCTTTAATTTGGTGGCTTTTGACTAGATTCTACTGTATCTAAATGCGAGATAACTTTTATTATTTTACTAAATACAGTAGAATCTACACAGAGCGACTTGATTTAGAACAACCAACTGTCTATAGAGTCGACAAACCTTTATTGTCTTTGGATTTCATATAAATTACTCTGAAAGTATTTCTGTTTAGTACGACTCTGGTTTAAACGATTAACCGCTTTCAATGACATAATTTATTAGTAAATCATTAATAAAAAGGTGTACTTTTTCCCGTTCTTTTTCTAAGTAGTAAAAATAACAAGAGAATGTATGAGAAAAGAAACCGAATTGCTCTTATTTTATATTTTGACGCTTCTAAGATTTCGCGGCTCTTGACTAGATTCTACTGTATCTAAATGCAAAATAATCTTTATTATTTTACTAAATACAGTAGAATCCACTTAAAGCGACTCCATTTAGAACAATCAACTGTCTATAAAGTCGACACAAACCTCTCGTTTTGGGATTTCATATAAATTACTCTGAAAGTACATTTGTTATTAGTACGACTGTGGTTTAAACAACTTACCGCTTTGAGCGACGTAATTTATTAGTAAATCATCAATAAAAAGGCGTACTTTCTCCCTTTCTTTCTCAAAGTAGTAAAAATAATAAGAAAATGTATGAGAAAAGAAACGAAATTGCTGTCATTTTACATTTTGACGTTTCTTTAATTTGGTGGCTCTTGACTAGATTCTACTGTATCTACATGCGAGATAACATTTATTATTTTACTAAATACAGTAGAGTCTACACAAAGCGACTTGATTTAGAACAACCAACTGTCTATAGAGTCGACAAACCACTCTTGTCTTTGGATTTTATATAAATTACTCTGAAAGTATTTCTGTTTAGTACGACTCTGGTTTAAACGACTAACCGCTTTGAGTGACATAATTTATTAGTAAATCATCAATAAAAAGGTGTACTTTTTCCCGTTCTTTCTCTAAGTAGTAAAAATAACAGGAGAATGTATGAGAAAAGAAACCGAATTGCTGTTATTTTACATTTTGACGCTTCTAAGATTCGCGGCTCTTGACTAGATTCTACTGTATCTTAATGCAAAATAACCCTTATTATTTTACTAAATACAGTAGAATCCACTCAGAGCGACTCCATTTAGAACAACCAACTGTCTATAAAGTCGACACAATCCTCTCGTTTTGGGATTTCATATAAATTACTCTAAAAGTACATTTGTTATTAGTACGACTCCGGTTTAAACGACTTACCGTTTTGAGCGACGTAATTTATTAGTAAATCAGCAATCAAAAGCTGTACTTTTTCTCTTTCTTTCTCAAATTAGTAAAACAACAAGAAAATATATGAGAAAAGAGACGAAATTGCTGTCATTTTACATTTTGACATTTCTATGATTTTGCGGCTCTTGACTAGATTCTACTGTATCTAAATGCGAGATAACAATTATCATTTTACTAAATACAGTAGAATCTACACAGAGCGACTTGATTTAGAACAACCAACTGTCTATAGAGTCGACAAATCTCTCTTGTCTTTGGATTTCATATAATTTACTTTGAAAGTATTTCTGTTTAGTACGACTCTGGTTTAAACGATTAACCGCTGTGAACGACATAATTTATTAGTAAATCAGCAATACAAAGCTGTACTTTCTCTGTATGAGAAAAGTATGAGAAAAGAAACCGAATTGCTGTTATTTTACATTTTGACGCTTCTAAGATTCGCGGCTCTTGATTAGATTCTACTGTATCTTAATGCAAAATAACCCTTATTATTTTACTAAATACAGTAGAATCCACTCAGAGCGACTCCATTTAGAACAACCAACTGTCTATAAAGTCGACACAATCCTCTCGTTTTGGGATTTCATATAAATTACTCTAAAAGTACATTTGTTATTAGTACGACTCCGGTTTAAACGACTTACCGTTTTGAGCGACGTAATTTATTAGTAAATCAGCAATCAAAAGCTGTACTTTTTCTCTTTCTTTCTCAAATTAGTAAAACAACAAGAAAATATATGAGAAAAGAGACGAAATTGCTGTCATTTTACATTTTGACATTTCTATGATTTTGCGGCTCTTGACTAGATTCTACTGTATCTAAATGCGAGATAACAATTATCATTTTACTAAATACAGTAGAATCTACACAGAGCGACTTGATTTAGAACAACCAACTGTCTATAGAGTCGACAAATCTCTCTTGTCTTTGGATTTCATATAATTTACTTTGAAAGTATTTCTGTTTAGTACGACTCTGGTTTAAACGATTAACCGCTGTGAACGACATAATTTATTAGTAAATCAGCAATACAAAGCTGTACTTTCTCTGTATGAGAAAAGTATGAGAAAAGAAACCGAATTGCTGTTATTTTACATTTTGACGCTTCTAAGATTCGCGGCTCTTGATTAGATTCTACTGTATCTTAATGCAAAATAACCCTTATTATTTTACTAAATACAGTAGAATCCACTCAGAGCGACTCCATTTAGAACAACCAGCTGACTATAAAGTCGACACAAACCTCTCGTTTTGGGATTTCATATAAATTACTCTGAAAGTACATTTGTTATTGTACGACTCCGGTTTAAACGACTTACCGCTTTGAGCGACGTAATCTATTAGTAAATCAGCAATTAAATGCTGTACTTTTTCTCTTTCTTTCTCAAATTAGTAAAACAACAAGAAAATGTATGAAAAAAGAAACAAAATTTCTGTCATTTTACATTTTGAAGTTTCTATGATTTCGCGGCTTTTGACTAGATTCTACTGTATCTAAATTCAGTTTCATTCATTGAAAAAATTCTTTCAACACCCACCAGTATTACAGTTACTTGTAAAGCCGCAATTACGTGCTAAATTGTAGTTTACTGCAGCCTTAAATTGCATGCTTTCTCGTAAATGTTAATTGATGGGATTGAGGAAGCTGGTGAAAGTTATTTCGTGGTATTTATGGTGACGACATGACAGTTGTAAAAATTTACAGATGGTTAATTCGTTCATCCTTTTATTTCATTAATTAACTAAAGACTGTAATTATTACGTTGAGTTTTTCTAAGAAAGGTGGTAGCGTTTGGTAATTGTGTAAATTACAAAAATAAATAAACAATAAACAACACTTACATTTTTTAAATTTTAAACAAACAATAATACGTCACTAATTTAATTAATTATTGCAAAAGTGTTAATTTGACCTTTAAAAAACATTCAGTAGCAACAAAAGAATTTTAATTGAAAGTGTTTATGAATAATCAAAAAATATTTTTTTCGTTTTTTGAAAATCACGTACATGTCAATGATATCATGTTATAATTAAAACGATGATTACTAATCCAAAATTAACATTTTTCTCGTAAATACAATCTTTATCAGTGTTATAAACAGATGGTCCATTCAAAACAAAATTGATATCAATGAAATATGTTTTAATCATTAAAACGTCAAGCTGGGGTGTGATTCTGAGAATATTTGCAACACTTTTTCTAAGGTTATCATTTCTTTCTAGTAAATTATTTTTATCATTTAGCGCCACTGTCATCAAACTGATAAGGCAAAAATATGCCGACGTAATAAGAACAAATTCTAAAATTTTTCGAGTGCTTATTTGAAAATTGACTCATCACATTTATGAAAAATCGTTTAGTCTTTCAGATCAGAAAGTTACCAAGCAAATCCAAAAAAATAAGAGGTCAAAAGGGACTAGTAAGCACTACTAGAGAAATGTGCTTATTTGGAAAGAATTCTAGAACAACAAAGAAAAGAATATTTGATAAGATAGTTATTGTACTTTTTAATTTTTATTTTAAAAATAATTTTTACTTTACTAGAAATCTTTGTTTTTGAATTTAACGCTGTATAAAAAAGTGTACGGCAACAATTTTAGTCGAATATTCAAAGCGGTAGAAGTGTGTTGTGTGAGAAAATGTATTAATAATAATTATGAAATAGTTTTTTTATTGTGTTACATCTATGCTCTAGTATTAAACGAGAAAGACAAAGTACTATAACGTAAAACAAGCACAAGATGATTTTGAAGAAAGACTCTAGATTGTTATCAAAAGACATGCACAGAAACAGCAAGTTTAGGGATGAAAAACGTAGCAAATAGTATATTAAGTATGGAGAACGGTAATCCTTAACGTTCGACATGCTTATAATGTTTTATGCGCCATTGGAGTTTCTAGAATAATAATAATAATAATTTATATTAATACATTTGTGATAATCGGGAAGATTGAAACTGAAAACTTTGGAGCGTGGCTGTTCCATGGTTGCTATGGTTTTGTTCCAAACAAGTAAAATTGACTTTTTGATACAATCATTCCTACATAGTTCTGTTTTGTGGTTCCGTTTTCGAAGCAAATATGAGCGATAGTGATGATCTACCGGATGATTTAGAAGACGCTTGGCAAGAAGGATGTTCGGCAATAATTCCAGAAAAATCTAAAGCCCGATATGAACAGACATACAAGTTGTTTAAGGAATGGCGTAAAGCAAAGAAGATTTCTGTAAATGAAAAGAGCTTGTTAGCGTATTTTGTGGTGAGAAGTGGACACTTGAAGGCCCCAGGCAGTTTATGGGCGGAGTATTCTATGCTGAAGAGTACAATTTTTCTCCATGATGCTGTCGATATTTCTAAGTTTGCTACATTAATTGCTTATCTTAAAAGAAAAAATATTGGATATCGGCCTAAGAAGGCTAAAATTTTTACCAAAAAAGACATGGAAAAATTCTTGAATGAAGCACCAGACGAACAATTTTTAATTCAAAAGGTATGTTGTAGATGATGAGGTGGTACATCTGAGTTCTAAGGAAACAATATATTTGCAGGTAGCAATGATATTGGGAGTATCGGGCGCTTGTAGACGAGAGGAATTGTACAATATTAAAATGAGTGACATAGAAGAACATGAAGAAATGTTTATAGTAAATATTCCAAATACAAAAACGAATATTCAGCGAACGTTCACAGTTATTAATAAAGAAAATGAAGCAGTTCATTATTTGGAAATACTTCGAAAATACATAAGAATTCGACCAAGCAATCCAACGTCAGATCATTTATTTCTGAACTATCGAAATGGCAAATGCACTAGACAAGTCACAGGAAATGGCACAATTGGAGGCTGGTCGTCAAAAATTGCAAAGTATTTAAAGTTGCAAGCCCCTGAAGGTTTTACTGGACACTCGTTTCGACGCAAATCGGCTACACTTTTGGCGAATAACGGAGTTGATGTGTTGGGACTAAAAAGACATGGTGGGTGGCGTTCATCAACGGTGGCCGAGAGTTACGTGGAAGATTCCCTCCAAAACAAAATTGAATTTGCTCATAAAATTTTACACTGCGATGTTGGTGGACTATTACAACAACCTGGGACTTCTACGTCTGAAAGTTTGTCTATTAACACTAGAAACTCAAATGCGAGTGGTATTACTACTATTAATTATAATAATTGTACATTTAATTTTAAGAAATAAATCGCAAAATTGTTTTTTTTAGATTTAATTGCTTACTTTCACTGAACGGTAAGTGAATTACTTACCGTTTTGTTACACGTAGCAACCAGTAACAGTAACCTATCGTCATGGAAACAGGCACAGTAAACTGATAAAAACAACCAATCGCGCAAAAACAACTATAAGAAACGACAGAAAGTACAACTCACTGAAAAATAAAGTCGAAAATAGCGAGACAGAGATTAAAGCAGTAAAGGTTGAAGCAAGTGAAGACGAAAAACCAAATTGAACAATCAAGAAAGAGAATAAAACGTTTGAAAAAGAAATACAGAGAGATTAAAGCAATAATAGTTAAGCAAATAAGACAAAAAATCAAATTGAACAATCAAAAAACAGAGTAAAGAAAATAATATTAATAAAATAGCTTGAAATTTATTGCATTAAAAAATAAATATGATTTTCCAAATTTTTGTCAATTTGAGTTTGTAAAAAATACATGCATTTGCGGGATTTTTGTCCGCGAAGTAGTTGTTTTGTTGAACTTCAAAAATACTACCAATACTAGTGATGTATATAAACGTTTATTGTGATAAGTCCTCGCACCTATTCCATTCTATTTTTTTACATAACTAGAAAAAGAGTATTTTTTTAAAAATATGTTTAAATGAAAGTGAAAAACATTCTTCCACTTTAATAAACAAGCCACAAATTTCATTTTTTAGTTAAGTCATAGAAAGTGAAATTTTAGAGCGCCTATAATCCTAATTTGTGTATTATTATTATGATTATATCAAGCTAGACTAGTGGATAAAATTTGCCCCTTGTTATTCCAAATTATACCTCTTTCTTTGCTTTCAGAGAAAACAAACTGCTTGTTATTTATCAAAACAATTTTTTTCTTTAAATTGCATTGAAAAAGATCGCTGGTAAAGGTCACAAACTAGTTCCCAGATGTTCGTTTAGAATTGACTTCCATGAACTAGACCACTTTGTCTAACAAAAGTCCTTTTATGTCCTTCTTATTCAATAGTCAGAGTGTAATAATAGGTCGAGTGTATACAAACGAAAATGGGTTCGCAATAATTTACTGAATTATTATTCTATTCTGTTAAACGAATTATTTAAAATAAATTAGAGTTTTTTTGAATTTAAAACAGAAGGTTAAACAAAAAAAGAAATAAAATAGAAGAGAAAGTGGAGAAGAACTGTTATTTATAATTCGATTTGACATCATCAAACAATCATTCTTTTTAATAGCAGCAATAATCAATGACTATTTTGGTATTACTGCATAATCAGCTATCCGATAAGACTAATAAAAGAGTTATCCTTTATCAATAAATATTTTTTTTAAACAACTGTATATATAAACACAATTTTCTGGAAAATATAAATATTTACAATTAACACAAATAGCCGATTATCATACATTCTTCGAAGGCATTTTTTGTGCAAAAATTCCGTAACCCAATTTTCGAAAATCAATCAAATTTTTTATAATTAAAATGATCGGCGCCGTTCCATTTTCGTCCAGCATCAATCATCACTCGGTGGCATTCAATTTAGCCGAAAGCCGAAAATAGTGCAATCTCATCTCGAGTTAATATCCCAAAGAATGGTTTTTCGAGTCAAGGGTTATTATCCCGTCGAGGAATTCAAGGTTAATTCAGGGACCAGCAGATGATGGTCGTGCTTTTATTCTTGGGCGCATATGTGCGATACACACAGACATATGGTCCTTCTAGGAAAGGCCCCCCCGAGGGGACAATGCGCGCCTCTTCGCAGAACAGCTCAGCAGCTGCACTTTTGGGAAAAATGATTTTAGCGATTTTAAGACTGGATTTTGGAAAATAGATTTTCTTTGTGTTATTCAGTCACGTGTGACAATTTGAAAGTTTTTTCTGTTAATTGATTCTTGGGAATAAAACACAGTTGTGTAAACAATCACATATGTTTTTTATTTATCCAAGTTGGGGGTCACACTCTAGTGGAGGTACCACGGAAACGGAAATTTAAGTTGTTCCGGTTGAGGTGCATTCGGAAAATTTAAATCACCTGTCGGAGGTGAAGAAGCAAGAAATTAATGCCGGAGTAAAGGACTCCACACACTTCTTTATCAGCGGTTTTACTCAAACAGGAAAGGACGTCAGATAAATCGGCTAGTGTGTAGTCCAGTTCTCCTGGCGTTTCACTGCTTAAGTCTCTAAAAACTGTGTTTATTTAGCTGTTTAACCGGAACAGGAAAAACTGTCAAGTAATACGGCTAGTGTGTAATCAAAATGTTCAGTTTTTCTGGCGTTTCACTGCTTAAATCTCTACAACTTTCTTCTTTTAGCAGTTTTGTCTGATCAGCAAAGACAGTCGGGTAAAACGGCTAGTGCAGTCAAAACTTTACAATTTTCCTGGCGTTTTACTGCTTAAATCTCTTTACAAACTTTGTTTCTTTTTTGCAATTTAACTGGTGAGACAAGACCGTAGGGTAAAACGGCTAATGTAATCAGAAATTTACAGTTTTCTAGTCGTTTTACTGCTTAAATTTCTACAAACTTTGTTTTTCAGGAAAGTCAGTAGGATAAAACGGCTAATGTAGTCAAACCAGTTTTCCTGTCGTTTGACTGTTTAAATATTTATAAACTTTGTTTTTTTTTTGGAGTTTTCCCCAAACAGAAAAGACTGTCGGGTACATTCTAGTTCTCTTATCGTTTTACTGCTTAAATTTTTCTAGAAACTTTGTTTTTTAGGAGTTTAACCTGAACAGGGAAAACCGACGGGTAAAACAGCTAGTGCAGTCAGAACGATCTAATTTTCTTGGCGTTTCACTCCTTAAATTCTTACAAACTTCGTTTGTTTTAGTAGTTTTACCCGAGCAGGAAAGACAGTCGGATGAAAAGGCTAGTTTGTAGTCAAAATGTAGCAGTTTTTTTGGCGTTTCACTGCTTAAATCACTACAAACTTTGTTTTTTTTTAGTAGTTTTACACGAACAGGAAAAACCATCGAGTAAAACAGCTAGTGCAGCCAGAAAGTTTTAATTTTTCTGACATTTTATTGCTTAAAACTCTACACACTTTTTTATTTTTTTGCACTTTTACCAAAACTGGAAAGTCAGTCTTGTAAAACGGTTAGTGTGTGATCAAAACGTTCGAGATATTTTGCCATTTTTATGGTTAAATCTTCCTTTTTTAAACTGCTAGGGTATTGTCATAACATAGCAGTTTTTCTGGCGTTTCACTGCTTAAATCTCTTTACAAAATTTGTTTTTTTTAACAGTTTAATTCGTAAAGGAAGTCCATCGAATAAATAAAACGGCTAGTGTAATAAAGAATTTCTAGTTTTTCTGTCGTTTTACTGCTCAAATGTCTACAATTTTGGTGTTTTTAGCGATTTTACCCGAACACGAAAAACTGTCGGGTAAAACAGCTAGGGTAATTACAAAATTTTAGTTTTCTTAACGTTTCACAGCTTAAATTTCTCTAGCAACTTCGTTTTTTAAGAGTTTTAACCCAAACAGAAAAAACGGTCGGGTAAAACGGCTAGTGTAGTGAAAACGTTCCAGTTTTTTGGCATTTTAATTGTTAAATATTTTTTTTAACAGTTTAACCTGAACAAGAAAAATCGTCGGGTAAACCGGCTAGTGTGTAGTGAAAATGGAGCAATTTCTCTGGCGTTTCTCTGCTTAAATCTCTACAACTTTCTTTTTTTTTGACAGTCTGACTTTTCTGACAGTCGGATAAAACAGCTATAGATAAAACGTACCAATTTTCCTAGTGTTTTTTTTGCTTAAATCTCTATACACTTTCTTCTTTTTAGCAGTTATACCTGATCAGAAAAAACAATCGGGTAAAACGGCTAGTGCAGTCAGAAATTTACAGTTTTCTAGTCGTTTTACTGCTTAAATATTTATAAACTTTGTTTGTTTTTTTTTGGAGTTTTCTCCAAACAGAAAAGACTGACGAGTACAGAACATTCTAATCTTCTTATCGTTTTACAGCTTAAATTTCTCTAGAAACTTTGTTTTTTTAGGAGTTTAACCTGAACAGGGAAAACCGACGGGTAAGACGGCTAGTGTATAGTCATAACATAGCAGTTTTTCTGGCGTTTCACTACTTAAAGCTTTTTACAAAATTTGTTTTTTTTAACAGTTTATTTCGCAAAGGAAGTCTATTGGATAAAACGGCTAGTGTAATAAAGAATTTCTAGTTTTTCTGTAGTTTTACTGCTCAAATGTCTACAATTTTGGTGTTTTTAGCGATTTTACTCAAACACGAAAGACTGTCGGGTAAAACAGCTAGTGTAATTACAAAATTTTAGTTTTCTTAACGTTTCACTGCTTAAATTTCTCTAGCAACTTTGTTTTTTAAGAGTTTTAACCCAAACAGGAAAAACGGTCGGGTAAAACGGCGAGTGTAGTGAAAACGTTTCAGTTTTTTTGGCATTTTAATTGTAAAATATTTCTTTTTTACCAGTTTAAGCTGAACAAGAATAATCATCGGGTAAAACGGCTAGTGTGTAGTGTGTAGTCAAAACGGAGCAGTTTTCCTGGCGTTTCACTGTCTAAATTTCTTTACAAACTTTTTTTTATCCGAGCAGGAAAGACAGTCGGGTAAAACGGTTGGTGTAATCAAAACGTTTAGTTTTTCTGGAGTTTTACTGTTTAAATTCCTACAAACTTTGTTTTTTTAGCAGTTTTATTTCAGTAGGAAAGACAGTGGGATAAAATGGCACGAATGCAGTCAAAACATTTTGGTTTTCCTGGCTTTTAAACAGTGAACCGTAAGGAAAACTGCTTAAATTCGTACATAAATACGTTCCTTTTTAGTTTTATCTGAACAGGAAAAACCGTCGAGTAAAACGGCTAGTGTAGTCAGAAAGTTTTAATTTTCCTGGCATTTTATTGCTTAAAACTCTACACACTTTCTTCTTATGTCGCAGTTTTACCCGAACTGGAAAGTCAGTCGGGTAAAACGGGTAGTGTAGTCACTTACTCAGAACGTTCTAATTTTTCTGGCGTTACACTGCTTAAATCTCTTCACACTTCCTTTTTTTAGCAGTTTTGTCCGAACAGGAAAGACAGTCGGGTAAAACAGCTAGTGTAGTCATAACATTCCAGTTTTTGTAACGTTTTACTGTTTAAATTCCTACACAACATCTTCTTTGCTAAAAGTTTAATCCTAAAACAGAAAAAACCGTCGGATAAAACGGTTAGTGTGTAGTCAAAATGTAGCAGATTCTCTGGCATTTTAGTGCTTAAATTTCTACACAGTTTTGTTTTTTAGCCGTTTTACTCGAATAGGAAAAACCGTCGGGTTAAACGGCTAGTGTAGTCAAAACTTTCCAGTTTTCCTGTTGTTTTACCACTTGAATATCTACAAACTCTGTAAAAATGGTCGCGTAAAATAGTCAAAACTTTAAAGTTATTAAAGCTTTATTAAATTTTAAATTAAATTAAAGCTTTTTTAACAGTTTAACCTGATCAGGAAAAATCGTCGGGTAAAATGGGTAGTGTAGTTAGAATGTTCCAATTTATCTCTACATAGGTACTTCTCTTTTTAGCAGTTTTACATCAACGGGAAAGACAGTGGAGTAAAACAGCTAGTCTAGTCAAAATATTCTAGTTTTCCTAACGTTTCACTTCAGCTTCTTCTATTTTAACAGTTTAACAGGAAAAACCGTCGGATAAAACGGCTAGTGTGTAATCAAAACGTTCCAGTTTTCTTGGTGTTTCACTCCTAAACTCTTCGTTTTTTTAGCAGTTTTGAGCAAACAGGAAAGACAGTCGGGTAAAACGGCTAGTGCGTAGTCAAAATCTTCTAATTTTTCTGGCTTTTACTACTTCAATTTCTACATACTTTCTAATTTTTTAACAGTTTAACTCGAACAGGAAAAACCGTCGTGTAAAACGGCTAGTGTAGTCAAAATGTTCAAATTTTTCTAGCATTTTATTGCTTAACACTGTAAACACTGCTTTTTTTAGCAGTTTTACCCAAACAGGAAAGACTGTCGAGTAAAAGGGCTAGTGAGTAGTTAC
Source organism: Tribolium confusum (assembly GCA_029207805.1). Taxonomy (NCBI): domain Eukaryota; kingdom Metazoa; phylum Arthropoda; class Insecta; order Coleoptera; family Tenebrionidae; genus Tribolium; species Tribolium confusum. The sequence goes on along the minus strand of JALGAY010000007.1, from coordinate 692,145 downwards.
AACGATTCAGTTTTCTTGGCGTCTCGCTGTTTAAATCCTTACAAACTTTGTTTTTTCGGCAGTTTAACACGAACACGTTGGTTAAAACGGCTAGTGTGTAATCAGAGCGTTCTAGTTTTCTTGGCGTTTCACTGCTTAAATTTCTACAAACCACGTTTTTGAGCAGTTTTACTCGATCTGGAAAAACCGTCGGGTAAAACAGCTAGTCAGAACGTTCAGTTTTTTACTAAAGAGTGGCTATTTTAATGAATACAAAAGAATTCACAATTTATTTGATGAGATATTTATTTATAGCCACTCTTTAAATTTAAAACAGTTAGTACTGCTACGTTTTGACTATATACTATCCATTTTATCCGACGATTTTTCCTACAATGTGTGGAGTCCTTAAATGTGCGATTTTTCGGCTTGATAATAATGTAGATAGAAGGTTTGAATAAGAATTTCATCACATATTTTAATCGATAGGTGGCTTTGTGTTAAATGTTGCAGAACAATGAATAGAAGTCTTTTATTGTTTCTTTTATTATAATTATCTGTTAGTGAACTTATAAGAGGTGTCTAGGAATTGTTATTGCAATGGAATTTATTTAGCTTCGGAGAAATATACGAATGAAAGGTTTCTCTTTTGCTGCCGTAACAATTGATATGTATCTGATCAAAAATGAATAATTACAATGACATTTTTTTTCAGTGACTTATTATATGCTAACTTTCTCTTTTTTATGTTTACCTGACTTTCTACGGATTTACTAATCTTGTTTGTTTAATAAAAGGACGTCATTTGACTCTTCTGATGATTTAATAATAAAAATTTCTAAAAAATTGATTTTAGTTCTCTTTCTCCCCTCATAACTTTCAAACGAATAGTTTTTGCTTTATGAAATTTACGACAGCTATAGATTTTGAACTGCTCTATCGATTTATAAAAATCGCAGTTACATATTTCTCTTTGTTTTTGAGAAAAAAATTTTCAAAATTGAAAGATAATTTTGATTTTTATAAATTTGTTTCTAAAATTGTCAATTTTTTTCCGATTTCAGATGTAAGGCCAGAAATGGATTCAGAAGACCGAAATTAGCTTAGATAAATTTTTTCAGAATTTTTTGAAAACTTTTTTTAAAATGTCGTTTTTTTTTGGAAAGGACTTGATTTTTCAAAATTTTTCAAATCGGCTGAAAATTACTGAAAAGGTAATATCTGACGTCCTGATTACGAATATGTATCATAAAATGACGTAAAAGGGTCCGAAATAATAAAAATTTTCAAAAAACTGATTTTAGCTCGCCAATTTGTTGTTTTGGATACCGTCGCCTTCCTCCTCTTATAACTTCCAAACGAACCGTATTTGCTCCACAAAATTTACCATACTTACAGATTTTGAACTTCTCTATCTATTTCTGAAAAGCCCAGTCTTATATCTTTTCGGGTTTTTGAGAAAAAAATTTTTAAAATAAAAGAATAGTTTTTTACTTTTATGAATTTGTTCTTAGAGTCGTCATTTCTCCTCTGATCTCTTATTAATAGAATAATTTCATCATTCTTATTTTACTATTATTATCAAACACATACTTATATTATTTTGTTTTTTTAAGGAAGTATATTTAAGTTAGATACAGAAATTGATTATTTCATTTTCTTTGAGTTTGCATTTCTTATCATTTACAAATAGGTACTCATTAAATTTTGTTATTCAGTTTGCTTTGTATGACAACCATGCTTAAACGCTTAAAATTAATAATAAACGAAAAGTAGTTATTGAAGACTGAAGTCTATAACAGAAATTGTTGAATTCCACGCTAAAATTTAGATTAATCTATCAATTTCATTGTACTTTTTATTTTTATAAATTTAAGTGATTCTATTAGATGAAATATCCTAAATTAATTATAACTATCATTTATTAGTCATTTTTCAAATCGACTCGTTCTTGTATTTGCTTATCATTTACGTTATCACAATGGAAGAAAAACGTTTTGGAGTAAAAAATTCACTTATAGAAGAACTGAGATTATTTCAGTTAGCTCTTAAAGCGAAACGCAGGAGTATGCCATTCTCTGTCCTGATTATATGTAATTCTGAAGCAGTGGAAAAAAGTGTCATAGTGCGTAATAAACGAAGAATAACTATAAGACCGATGAATCCTACAATTGAAAATTTTAAATTACTTCGGCAATCACTCATTTTGATGGGAGAGACAGAGTTGATACTGAGAATCAACGATATAATGAATTTTACTATGATATTCACATCGATGCCAGAAAGACTGCGATTTACAGAGCTTTTGGGGGACTTAGATCCAGAGTAAGTGGTTTAGCTGTTGTTTCTGTTTCATAGATTTTGCAATTTTAGGTCAAGTTCTAGTGAATCTGATGAGGATTAAAAAAATCTATAATTTTTAATATATTTTGTTAAATTTGTTTAAATTTCGGCTAATGAAGGGTAAATAAAACATATTTCAGTGTTTTATTGAATACACCTATACAGCAATACAGGATACAGGCTAGAGAAAAGCATTAAGACACTATATAAAGCTCTAACATTGTCTCTGGGCTGACTTGACCAGACTTTACATAGTTGTAATAGTTATTTATTGTATAAGTGTTTTAGACAGCGTTTTATCCACGCAAGAATGTTTAAGCGCGAGACGTAGTCGAGCGTTTAATATTCTCAAGTGGATAAAACGCGACTAAAACACGAATTCAATATAACGTTTTATCTACAATTACAGCGATTTAAAATTAGAATCGCCAAAATTTCATCTAATGTTATAGAAAAAATGATTTGACATTACACTCTGACAGCGGATGTCACCTCAAAAATTATTGAAATTAACTAAAAAACACGAGAAGTGTTGAATCGTTGCTAATTGTTTATGGACTTCATTTGTACAAAACGCTGTGCAAGTTGGTGAAAATGGAAGAAAGTGATACTGTTCTTGAGAGAATTCTTGAGAAAGCTGAAGAAACGACTCCCCAGTTATTGCCTGCGAAGTCTAGGGAACATTATGAAAATGTATTTTCAGAATTTAATGAATGGAAAGAAGAACGGGGGTAAAGACAATAAATGAGGAATTTCTGTTGTCATATTTCTTAAATTTGAAGAAGAGGTATGCAATTTTATTTATACGGCCGAAGTAATCCATGCTGAAGACCTGCATAAAGGTCTATAAAAACATGGACTTTGGAAAATATAGTAAGCTCATGGCCTATCTGAAGAATCAGTCAAGAGAATACAGGCTGGAGAAAGCTGCAGTATTGGAAAGAGCACACGTAGAAGAGATTTTGACAAGTTTTGGGCTTGCGATAAAGAATATTTGATGATCAAGATAATCTCTGTCATTACATAGACATTTTAGAATATTTTAGATTGCATTAATAATGAGAGTGTCTGGTGGCTGTTGATGCTGTGAGCTGACAAATTTGAAAATCAGTGATGTAGAAGGCAGGGGCGCATACCTGATTGCTTAGATACCAGATACCAAGACGGGCGTTTTACGAAAATTTACAATTATAGAAGAAAGATTCTTTATCAACACTGTGGAGAAGTGTAGGAAATAGATACATGTCTTTACGTCCGAAGAAGTTATCCATTGAGAGATTCTTAACGCAAAAGTTCCTAAAGATTGAAAAAATAACTTTTGTGGGCACTGTTTCTTTATAAAAACTCGCGCTTCGCTCTCGTTTTATAAACTTGAATTCGTGCCATAAAGTTGACTTTTCGAAACGCGATCTTTAATATATTATTATATAGCAAGACTTTTAAATAAATCTTTGAGCTACGTCTCATGATTATCTAATTTTCTAATTACCTACAATTACAAAATTATAATTGACATTATCTGTCTCTTATAATGTAAATATTTTCTTCCAGAAAAAACCAATCTGTTTAAACAAAAATCTTCGTTGTTGTTACCCGATCCCTTCATTAAAACTGTAAATTCCTCCCACGATTTCGCTCTCATCAAAGCGTGGGCATTCCTATCACGTGTAATTACCGATTCTCTAATAATTCCTGGCTTCGTAATGGTCTCATTAGACTCTCTTGAAGCTTCTTAAAGCATTTTTCTAACCAAAGTGCAAAGTCGTTTGCATTCATATTAGCTTAAACAGATTTCGTAACATAAATTGAATAGTCTTCTTGGAAGCGCTTTTAATTCCGTTTGGCATTTGAAATCTTCCAAGAAAACAAACTACACGTTATTAGTTATTTCATACTCTCTCGTACGTAAATTTTATGCATGTATGCAGTCACGTGATGAAGGAAACTACCCGGTGGGCCCCTAACAATTCGCCGAATCTGAATTTCAATCATTACTTGCGAAAAATTTCAGATCCGTTTTAGAAATGGAAAGAGAGAGATTTCGGCGAAAAGATTGTGCAAATTTAATCACAAATTTAGAGAAATTTCCATAAACAAATATTATTTTTGGCTTAGGTCAGGTTTTAACTGATAACAGGAATAGATGCGCCATCTTGCGACATCGTTTCTCTCTAAATAAGGATTTCTTCAATATTTAAAAAGAATTTAGGTCTTTTTCCACTAATTTACGTTCAGGAAAATGTATTTTTTTTGAAAACTGTTCTGAAAATGTTTTTTTAAGGGTATTTTTGAAAAAATATGAAAAGCCTAAAAGCTGTATTAAACAATATTTTAGTATTTAAAAACGTAATTCTAGTAAAAATTTATTTTTTTCAATTTATTTTCTACAAAATTCAGCATGTTTTTCAGCAAACTAGGACTGAAACTGAAAACAACCAAACCGAAAAAATAAAGAAAATTTAAAAGCTCTATTATAAACTGTTTTAGTAAAAATAGTAAAAATAAAATCAAAAATTCGTCAATTTTTCAAAATTTGTCAAATTGGAGAGATTATATCTGACGTCTTGATTACAAAAATATACTACAAAATGACGCAAAAAGGTCATAAATAATAAAAATTTCAGAAAAATTGATTGTAGTCCTCTAATTTATGGTTTTGGGTCACTATTGTCTTCCTCCTGTTATAACTTCTAAACAAATTGTATTTGTCCCATGGAATTTACCATACTTATAGATTATAAACCACTCTATCGATTTCTGAAAACCCCACTTACCTATCTTTTCACGTTTTCAAGAAAAAAAATTTCAAAACTATCCTTTTTTCATTTCTGTGAATTTGCTTCTAGAATCATTAATTCGTCTCCGATCCCAGATCTGAGTTCAGAAATAAATTCAGAAAGCCCAAATTAGCTTAGATAAATCCTTTCAGAATTTTTTGAAAATGTCATTTTATTGGTAAGGAAAATTTTGATTTTAAAATTTTTTTCAAATTGGCTAAAAATTGCTAGACAAGTCATATTTAACGCCCTGATTACGAATATGTACCACAAAATAACGCAAAATGTCAGAAATAATTAAAATTTTCAAAAAACTGATTTTAGCCCCCTAATTTGTTGTTTTGGGATACTGTCGTCTTCCTCCCTTTATAACTTTCAAACGAGCTGCATTTACCTCATGAAATTTACTTCACTTATAAATTTTGAACTCTTCTATCGATTTCTGGAAACCCCAATCCTATATCTCTTAGCGTTTTTGAGAAAAAAATTTCAAATTGAAAATATAATTTTTCAGTTTTTTTATCTCTAGAATTCTCAATTCTGCTCTGAACTCAGATCTGAGTACAGAAATGAATTCAGAAGACCTAAATTAGTCTAGATGAATTTTTTTAAAATTTTTTAAAAACTTTTTTAAAATTCATCAATTTTTCAAAATTTTTCAAATTGGCTAAAAATTGCTAACGAAGTCATATTAAACGTCCTGATTACAAATATATACCACAAACTAACGCAAGAAGTTTGGAAATAATAAATTTTTTTAAAAAACTGATTTTAGCCCCTTAATTTGTTGATTTGAGATACTGTTGCTTTCCTCCCTTTATAACTTCTAAACAAGCTGCATTTGTCTCTTGAAATTTACCTCACTTATAGATTTTGAACTGCCCTATTGATTTTTGAAAACCCCAATTCTATATCTCTTCGCGTTTTTGAGAAAAAAATTTCAAAATGAAAATATAGTTTTTTACTCTCATTAATTCATCTCTAGAATTCTCAATTCTGCTCTGAACCGAGATCTGAGTACATAAATCAATTCAGAAGACTGAAATTAACCCAGATAAATTTTTTCAGAATTTTTTAAAGACTTTTTTGAAAACGTCTTTTTTTTTGAAAAGGTAAAATTCGTTGATTTTACAAAATTTTTCAAATTGGCTAAAAATTGGTAGAAAAGTCATATTTAACTTTCTAATTACAAATATGTACTATAAAATAACGCAAAAAGGTCAGAAATAATTAAAATTTTTTTAGCCTCCTAATTTGCTGTTTTGGGATACCGTCGTCTTCTTCCCTTTATAACTTTTAAACGAACTACATTTACCTCATGAAATTTACTACAATTATAGATTTTGAACTGCTCTATCGATTTTTGAAAACCCCAATCCCATATCTCTTCGCGTTTTTGAGAAAAAAATTTTAAATTAAAAATATAATTTTTTATTCTCATTAATTTATCTTTAGAACTCTCAATTCTGTTCCGAACTCAGATCTGAGTACAAAATGGATTCAGAAGGTCCAAATCAGCTTTTAGATGAATATTCACGTTTTCACTGATAACGGGGATAGATGCGCCATCTTGCGACATTGTTTCTCTCTAAATAAGGATTTCTTCAATTTTTAAAATCTCGGAAATCTATTTAAAGCAAAATTGAGGTCTTTTTCCACGAATTTACGTTCAGAAAAATCTAATTTGTCTATTTTAAAAATTGTTTTTTATATATCTATAACAACCCCCATAAAATATCGATCGGTATCAGCTGTTGTTTTCCGCAGAGATTACCCTATCTTTGTAGTTTCCATGGCAAATGTGATAAAAACACAGAATGAATTCTGAAACCCAAAATTCCTCAGGTATTTCTCAAATTTTTTTTGTCTTTAGGCACCCAAAAAAAATTTTTTTAGCTTAGAAATGACTTCTTTAAGCCGGGGCTGTTCATACAGCCCTCACGAATCCTTCGAATATACAGCTTTACAATTTGCTGCGCGAAGAGGTTCTTTGGAACAAGTTCGGTAAATTCTGTTTACTGTCCCTGACTCGTTTTCAATTTTTTTAACTCAGATATCTCATTGAGAGTGGCACTGATCTTGATACAGGACCGGATCCAGCATTACATCTAGCTCTAAGAAAGCAAAATACAGCAATAGCACGTCTTTTACTTCATGCTGGAGCTGATTTCGAAATACGAGATTCAGTAAGCGTCTCTAAGGCCTAAACTACTAGAGAGATAAAAACTGTTTTTTTTTTTGTAGCACGGTGATTACCCGATTCATATAGCTTCAACGTTAGGTCTTTTAGACGTGGTTTATGCTTTATGTGCTTTAGGATGTAGTGTTGAAGTCTTGACAGTCAAAGGACTTTCACCGCTTCATTTAGCTGCAAAAAACGGACATATACACGTAGTTAGGTATCTAAAAAAAAAAACTAAACGTATAATACACAAATTTAATTTAAGGTGTTTATGTGCGTCTGGTTGTAACATCGACATACGTAACTCTGATAATATTCGAGCTGATATAACAGCATTAAAATACGGTCATAATGACATTGCGGAATTACTAGATCGGTTAAGAGTGACTGGTCAAAGAGATACATTAGCTCGTCAGTTAGTACCAACTTCAAGACCTGCTCTTAAATTAAATTTACGTCTTTTGGGACATTGTGGTGTTGGTAAAACATCTTTAATCAAGAGTTTAAGTGCTGGACTTTTCAGTTCTTTATTTCGGAGATCAAGTTCGCTTCAAAGTAACAAATGTAAGTCCTTAAAAAAATTTCTGGAGGGTTGATTCTACGAAATTCTAGCACGACCATCATCTCCTATAAATACCCAAATTGAAATGGATGTTACTTCAAGACAAAATTCTCTAAGTTTTGAAAGTAGTGGCAATTACCAATCGACAAACGGCATTCATGTACAAAACGTAAGTCTCGGATTAATCCTTTTGTGTTTTTTCGAGATTTAAATTTTCTAGATGGATATATCAAATGTTGGTGAAACAACAATTTGGGAATTTTCAGGCCAAGAAAACTATTTTTTTCTTTACCATCACTTTCTTTATCCTTCTTCACATTCTTTAACTTTAATTTTATTTAGTTTAGAAGATTCGCCGTCAATTCAAGTCCAACAAGTTTGTTTTTGGATTAATTTTCTTCTAGCTAGACAACGAGCAGATTTGCCTTTTTGTAAGAACTTTCTTGTGAGTTTTACTTAATTATCAGACTTAATTTCAGCTGAATACGGTCAAATTTTATTAGTTGCAACTCACGTCGATTTAACCCGAGCTGTGAAAACCCAAAATGGAGAATGGATATGTCCTGACGCTCAGAAAACCCTTGAAACTGTCAAAAAATTAATCCCTCATGTACCGAATTTAATGTCGAGTGTTGTAATAATGGATTCGAATGTACCTGCTTCTTATGCTTTTAAGCAATTGAAATCAATAATGGCCGAATTGAAACAAGACTGCCTCCAGGTACTTTTCTTCGGTTTCTTTTATTTCGTTTTATTATTCTTTCTATAAGATTATTTAACTAGTAGAAAGGGGTCGTACAAGGGGTAAACAAGCAGAGTTTTCAAGGTACAAATGGCAGCCAGCGTTGCCAAATTTTTAATATCGAAACTCATTGTTAAAGGACTATCTAGCATTGATATTTAGGGAACGAGGGGAAGAGTCGAGGAGGAATGAGTTTACATTTTTTTACCATTTTACTAATTCTAGAAGAACTGTAGATTCTTGACCAAAGAGAAAAATAGAGAATCACAAAACCAACGATTGTAAAAAACGATAAAGAAGTTGATAACCTCAATTGGGAGGTCCTGGAAGAATAAAGTTCTAGGCGAATTTGAAAAATGATATTTGGAAAAAATAAGAATAAGAAAAACGATTACTAAAGAACACTAAAAAACACTAAAGAAAATTCTAGATTGATAAAGGGATAAGCCTTTGAGCCGGATACTGAAAAAAGTCTTGGTAAATGAGGAGCAATTACAATAATTTTTGCTACAAACACTCAAAATTCTCTATTATAGTTATCTATATTAGAGTTTTTAACAGAATTTAGGAACTGGAGAAGACAGTTTGTACTTCTTTTTTCAAATAAACGGAAATTCCGAACATAAATGATATTTTGGTTCATCAATAGTCTTAAGAACTTTTCTCTTGGGTTGGCTTTTGAACTTTTTTTTAGATCCGGCTTTTCAAGCAACAATTTAGGAGCAGAACGCAATAATTAATTTAGAAACAAATGTTTCTACAAGGTTTATTATAAACAAATAAAAACTGTTTGAATATTTTAGGGTTTATAAGGGCATTATTATTAAACAATTTCAAAATGTCTTGTTTATACTTAATTAATTTTTTTCTAAATCCTGCCCAAAGAACCATACAATTTTAAACACTTTTTGTAAGGCAAAAAAGGTCTTTTGTATACTAACGATAAGACATTCTTTTTTATTTGGCTCGAAAGACTATAAAACATGTAGACTTTGGGAGGTAAAGGCCACAATTATTACAAAAATAAATATTTACTGCAATTTTTATAAAAAGAATACAAACTGTCTTCTCCAGCTCCTAAATCCTGTTAAAAACTTTATTATAGATAGATTTTTGTATGTTTAAACCAAAAATTATTGTATTGCTCCGTATTTACCAAGATTTGTTTCATTTTGAAGAATTTTTTTCTCTTTTTCTTTTTTTCTCTTTTTCCTTTTCTCTTTGTATCCGGCTCGAAGGATCATTCTGTTATTAATTGGAATTTTTCTTGTTTTTCAAAGTCGCCTAGAATTTTGTTCTTCTAGGACCTTCCAGTTGAAGTTATTTACTTTTTAAAACTTTCTTTAGTTGTATTTTCTTCTTCTTTCATTTCAATTGTTGTTTCTGTGATTCTTTATTTTTTTGATAGACCTAGAATCTACAGTACGTTTAGAATTGTCTAAACTACGTTTTTAAAATTTTTTTGTGTGTTTTTTTTATTTTATGTGTACAACATACACATTAATATTTCGTTTTGTCATTAGGTCATTTTTCTTACAAATTTTTATAGACTCTCCTTTTCAATTTTTTTAGAATCTTCTCTTCTTTTTTCATGAGTCGTAATTCTTCTTATTTTTCTTTTTTTTCTACCATTAAATACTCTTTTTTCTGATAAATTGGGTCTTCCAGAATCTTTCAAAATATATTTACGTTATTTAAACAATCTTGAACAATCCAGAATATTTTTTGTATTGCACTATTGAATTTTTGTTTATTCTACATAATCTAGAATAGTTTCGTGTATAAAACTGATGATTTCAAACATTCTAGAACATTCTATGGGATGATAACAAAATAATCTAACAATTTCTGATAAATTGAGGATTCTAGAATCCTTCAAAATATATCTACGTTGTCCTCAACATTCTAGAATAATCTGGAATATTTTCTTGTACTACACTATCGAATTTACGTTGTCCTGAACAATCTAGAATATTTTCATTTAATAAACAGATGGTTTTAAATATTCTAAAACATTCTATGGGGTGATAACAAGATAATCTAACATTTTCTGATAAATTGAGGCTTCTAGAATCCTTCAAAATATATCTACGTTGTCCTAAACATTCTAGAATAATCTAGAATATTCTCTTGTGCTACACTATTGCATTTACGTTGTCCTGAACAATTTAGAATATTCTCATGTAATAAACAGATGGTTTTAAACATTCTAGAACATTCTAAGGGGTGATAACAAGATAATCTAACATTCTCTGATAAATTGAGGCTTCTAGAATCCTTCAAAATATATCTATGTTGTCCTAAACATTCTAGAATAATCTATAATATTCTCTTGTACTACACTATCAAATTTACGTTGTCCTGAACAATCTAGAATATTCTCATGTAATAAACAGATGGTTTTAAACATTCTAGAACATTCTAAGGTGTGATAACAAGATAATCTAACATTTTCTGATAAATTGAGGCTTCTAGAATCTTTGAAAATATATCTACGTTGTCCTAAACAATCTAGAATAATTTCATTTAATAAACAGATGGTTTTAAACATTCTAGAACATTCTACGGGGTGATAACAAAATAATCTTCAAAATAATGCTTCAAAATATATCTACGTTGTCCTAAACATTCTAGAATAATCTAGAATATTCTCTTGTACTACACTATCGCATTTATGTTGTCTTGAACAATCTAGAATATTTTCATTTAATAAACAGATGGTTTTAAACATTCTAGAACATTCTATGGGGTGATAACATGATAATCTAACATTCTCTGATAAATTGAGGCTTCTAAAATTCTTCAAAATATATCTACGTTGTCCTAAACATTCTAGATTAATCTAGAATATTTTCTTGTACTACACTATCAAATTTACGTTGTCCTAAACAATCTAGGATATTTTCAATAATAAACAGATGGTTTTAAACATTCTAGAACATTCTACGGGGTGATAACAAGATAATCTAACATTTTCTGATAAATTGGGGCTTCTAGAATCCTTCAAAATATATCTACGTTGTCCTAAACATTCTAGAATAATCTAGAATATTTTCTTGTACTACACTATCGCATTTATGTTGTCTTGAACAATCTAGAATATTTTCATTTAATAAACAGATGGTTTTAAACATTCTAGAACATTCTATGGGGTGATAACAAAATAATCTAACATTTTCTAGATAGATATACATTAATTTTTCAATTTTTTTGTTATTAGGAATCTTTTTCTCTTCTTCTATTACTACTAGTTTTAGTTCTTTTTATTTTTCTTTTTTCTCTACCATTAAATACCCTATTTATGTAAGTTTAATAACTCAAGTCTGGATAGAACTTTTATATGTTTATAAGTACTTAAAATTTATTTTAGCGACCTAAAAAAACGTTTAGACAATTTTTGAAATCAACCAATTACAAATAGGTTTCTCTTTTGTAAAAGAAAATAGATAAAAGAGACAAATTGTGTTTTTTAATTATATGTTAAAGACTAAAGAACAGTTTATAAAATTAAAGGACTATTCTTTAAAATAAAGAACAGTTGGCGACCCTATTGGCAGCATTGTAATGTCTCTTTTCAATGCTATTCTGACTTGATTTCATTCACCAGTTTAAAGTTTTGTTAAAATACTTTTAAGAGTTATAAAACGTCAAATAATGTTACAAAACCAAAACTTGATCGATCTTTCATTACAAACGTAAAGAAGCTTGTATTGCCAACTCATTCAGTTAATCCCGGTGTAAAACAATGTTTCTTATTCTGTAGCAGACTGTGGGCAGTTGGACTGGTCTCCTTGAAGCAAGTCTAACCTGGCTAAATTCGATTCAAAAAGACTATGAACAGTTTCCAGTGTTGTCGCGTTCAACATTTTCGGAATTGTTGAGATGTCAAGTGAATATTCTCGCATCAGATTGTCATATCCACGAATTGCTTCAACAATTGCACTCGATGGGAGAAGTTTTCTGTGTTCAGGATTTAGTTGTGATTTCTGTGGGTTGGTTAGGATCTCAACTTTTAGGAGATCTCTTCTCTAACGAGTTTTTTCTTCATGCGAGAGTGACAGGAGTTTATACAAGTGAAGATTTTCAAGCTAGTTTTAATCAGTGTGATGCCTTAGGGGCCTTAGATTTACTTGAGGCTTTAGATGTGTGTGTCCAGGTATTTTTTTTTTTGCTAAATTTTTTGTGGGTCTTTACGTAAGATTTTAGTGCGATATTGAGGGAGAAATTGAATACGAATTTCCGATTTATAACCACATGGAGACACTTGAAGGATTGTGGGATTCACAAGACCCAAGATACGCAATTAGTGATTCACAATATGGGGGTTTAAGACTGTATACAGCACCTGGGACTTACCATCTTTTCAAATCAGTTTTTCCACATATTCAAATTGAATTAAGACGTGCTACTCTTGCAAATTATAGTAATAATGACAGTGATACAGATTTATACCAATGGTATTTAGGATCAAAATTATGTAATACTGAACTTGAAAGTCTTATAACACTTGAAGAAGATGAAATGTCTTTACAATTTATCGAAATTAAAATAAGAGGACCAAAAGATTCATCACAATATTGTTTCTATTTTTTAGAACAAATTATAGAAACAATAAATCAAGCTTTGATAAGAGTATCTCCAGGATTACTTATAGAAAAACACGTTTTAAGTCCTTTCGAATTAAAAAAACACTCAGAACCGTTTTGTTATTCCCCTGATGTTGTAACAACAGCAATGTTAGAAGCTGAATCAACTGTTGATGTAGCATTATACAACTCGAATCTTGACATTCACGAAACTATCATCCAATTAATAATGTTTAGTGAGTTGAGCTCACTTCATCTTTTTTCAAAATAATTTTTCTCTTTGAAGATGACGCCGATTTAGCGAGTAATATCCACTGGGGTTGCGCTCTTAAAATCCAAGACCTTTCTCCTCCTGTTAAACTAAAACTTTGTGGCTTACTTGACCCTCCAGAACGTCATGGTAGAGACTGGTGTTTATTAGCACTTCGTTTAGGTCTCTGTCAGGATAAAATCGCTGCTTTAGATTCGCAACATTCCAGCCATACTATGAGACTGTTAACAACAGCTGACTGTTCTATAGGTAAAAGTAGTACCTTCTAGATGTAGATGGTCACCTGGTTTTTCCCACAGGTGCTCTTATAACCAGTTTGCATGAATTAGATCGACTCGATGCAGCTGAAGTCGTTCTACGATCTGCACCTATTTTTAAAATAATAGAGCATGTCAGTGTTTAGTTAGAGAGAAAATGTCCGTATTCTTTAATGGTCCAAGTTAGATGCTTCTACCGTCCTTTTTCACTCCCTAAATTATACTAAAATGATATTAGAAGTGTCACAATTAGAAAAATTAATTTTTTGTACTCTGCACTAGTCCAAACGTTACCAAAAATTTTTTTTGAGTGTAACACTTCTAATATTCCTTCTTTAAAATCAAAACAACGAAGTAGCTTAATTAGTTTAAATATTTAACCAGTTATTACAGGGTTTATTTCAGTATTAATTAAATAAGGAGATTGTGATATTTATGCTCAGTTCTGATGGGAAAATATTTTATTGTAATGTTTTAAATAAATGTGATAACAATTTTTTTTACATTTCTATTTCTTCAATTTGTTCTTGTCTAAATCTTTCCTGTCTATACAAATATTCTCTAACTACATTATAAGATTTAAACATTTTACGACTAATTAACAATGATGGGTGGCGAGGACCCCAATTACTTGTTGATTTAAAAATTTTAAAATTATGATTAAAAGTATTAACAACAATATAAAAAAAACAATAAAATAACATAAAACCTAAACTAAGCCAAATTAAAATAAATCTAAATGTTTTTAGTGAGTAACTTTCAACAGTTTTTTCTCTCGAATAAAAATCATGTAAATTAAAAACTAAAACAGTCACTAAAAAAATTGGATTAAGTATATAAAGAGTGTTCCAATAAAGCGATGATCGTATTCCTAACATAAAATGTATATCATCTCTAAATTTAACAATACCGTAAAAATACATAACTCCAATTAATTGTAAAATATTGAGAAACAAAATTGAGAAATCATTAATAACAATTTCAAGAATTTTAAAAACAAAATAACCGATTTTTGTTGATAAAAAAATAGTTCCACAATAAATCACTAAACAAAATATTAAAACACAAGTTGTGTGTCTTTTCCGTGCTCCTGGTATTGAATTATAAATAATTTCTGTATTTAATGTCATCATAACAATTAGATTTCTGAGTCCTAAAATAGTTTATTAATTACACGTATTTATTTATATATATAGCTACCAGTCATGTAACAATTAGACAACCACATTGTCGTCCAAAACCTCGAACTGTGTTCTAGGAAAAAAACAGCTTCAGGCATTTCCAGTCTTTGCTCCAATAGAAAAAAATCCTCAATCAACATTTGGCTTTGAAAACATAACGAAATTAGAAAATTCTGGATTATAATACTGTATAAAACTGTGAATAACACGGGAATAACGCTCATTATAATCGCTTTGAAATGAAGAGGGCTTCGGAACGTGCTATGGGTACCAAAAGCGATATAAGCACCTAAACCTAAACCTGGACTTGTTAGTGACAGGTTTATTAGCTTTGTCCAGGTTTTAAAATCGGTTAAATTCGTAAAATCGATTTGTGTAAATAAGTAATTTAGTGTAACAAATCCATTTTGGTCTGTGAGTGGTGTAAAAAATAGGATAACAAGCTGTACTGTTGGGACAGCTACTAGAACAATCAGAAATTTTTCGGTGGTTTTCGTCTCTCCATAATTTGCAAAAAAAATTAAAATTACAGTAACAAGTGCGTAAATTAATAATTCGTGTTGAGGGGTTCCTGAAACAGTTCAATTACGGTTCTAGAGTAACAAAATACTAGAATTTTAGATACCTAAACTAGTAGTCTCTTCAATATTCAAAATTCTGTTAAAATAGAACTGTTCAACACTTGATTGCCATTGCATTTTGTCACATTTGTCTTTACCAAATTTCTGGTTACATTCATACCTTCTTGTGTTATTCTCTCGTATTGTGAAGCAATTAATCTTGTTCCATGACTTATTACAAGACTTCCATTGTGGTTCATTCGTGAATGATAAAAACGTAAAACAAAGGGTACAAGTACAAAGGAAATTGTTGTAGATTTGGTAGAGTAGAAACGTGAGACAACTACATAAACCAATTCCTCGCAATAACGGACATAAATCCCAGACTTTTATAACAGCTTTGTTTGAGTATTGACCCAGGGCTAGTTCCATGAACATACAAGGGATTGTCGTGACACACATTATAAAGATCTGGATTGGGATTAAAAGGAGAATCCCGATTTTTGATCGCAGGAACCAAGGACTTGCAAGCTTGGGAATTGTTATTCCAGTTGAATAGCTGAACATTGCTAAATAAAGCTTGAAATTTGAGCTCCAAAAGGTAGTTTCTGGCACAGAAGTCATAGGTTTGACAACTATGACAGTGACAAGCTTTAGACTTAAATAACAATCTAAATAATAAAATACAAATTTTTAAAGAGAATTATATTACAAAAAACCCGAATTTTGGTACATTTTTTACAAAAATAGAAAAAAAAGAATTAACACATGCAACTGTTATTGCTCTACTACTGTTATGTTAGTTGCCTACTTACTACAAAATCAGACAATTTTACATTTTTTGTGTTAATGCAATTTTTATATATTTATTTACGTATTATTTTTAACAGAAATGTTATTTTTGTGTTATTCTTGACACTTTTTACGTTTTATACAAAAATAAAAAACAATAAATTTACACATGCAACTGTTATTGACCCAGTACTGTATTGTCAGTTGCCTACCCACCATAAATTGAAATTTAACTTTACATTTTTCCGTGCTAATACAATTTTTATTTATTTATTTTTGTTGCATTTGTGTTATTTCTATATTATTTTTGACTTTTCTTACGTTTTTTACCACAATAAGAACAATTAATTAACATTGGTAACTGTTGTTGTATTGTTAGTTGCCTGCCTGACATAAAAACAAACATAACCTCACATTTTCTCGTGTCAAATCAATTTTGTTTTTATTTATTTCGGTGTAATTCCCAGTGTTTTAACAATGTTGGACGAACCAACCCTTTCGAATATAACCGACCCGAATTTCGGTCGTCCCCCCGATCAGCAAAACGTGGTAAGTCACACGTGTTTTTTTGAGGTTATGTGCCCCCTCAACCTTCTTTTGCAGCTTTTACAGCAAATAGGGCACCCCCACGTTTCTAGTTTTAACTACATGGTGAATAAGGGCCTGGACCAGGCAATTTCCGATTTAAATCCTGTCGAATTTATGATAAACAATGATAAAATCACACTGGAAATTGTCGAGGCTAGTTTGAGTTGCCCCCTTGTGCCTATGGGCACTGTTGGGGTTAAAAGTGCAAAGGTGTTTCCGTCAGAGTGTCGGCAAAGAGCTGCAACGTATAAAGGGAGGTTTATTGCGAGGGTTAGTTGGGCTATTAATGGGGTACAACAGACGGGTTTTGAGAAGGATATGGGGGAGATACCCATTATGATTAAAGTATTTTAATGTCTCTTATGTTTTTTCTTTTTAAATATTATAAATTTGTAGTCAAATAAGTGTCATTTAAGTCGTATGTCTCCAAAAGAGTTGGTTAAACACGGTGAGCATGAACAGGAATGGGGGGGCTATTTCGTCGTAAAAGGACATGAAAGAATAGTAAGGATGTTGTTAATGACACGTCGGAATTACCCAATTGCTATAAAAAGATCAGGGTGGAAAATGAGAGGGGCACTATTTTCAGATTATGGAATTAGTATTAGATGTGTTAAAGAAGATCAGACTGCTACAGTAAATATTTTTTTTATTTAATTTTTTTGTAATTATTTAATATTTCAGACAAATGTTTTACATTTTGTAACTGATGGAACAGCTAAATTAATGTTCAGTTACAAAAAAACACTGTATTACACTCCCTTAGTACTCATTTTGAAGTGTTTATGTAATTATTGTGATCAGTATATATACCAGAAATTAATTCAGGGCTACCAACATGATTCGTATTATCTTGAGTAAGTACAAGTGATAATTCTCAGATTTAACTGGAGCGTACTAGTAGTTCCTTTTTAAATTGAAATAATTAAATAAATTGTTTCAGCTCTATACAAAACATGTTACGCAACCTCCACGTCGAGAATTTACACACCCATGAAGAATGTAAAGCCTATTTAGGCAAAATGTTCCGTATAAAATTCTACGAATGTCCTGAATGGAACACAGACATTGAAATTGCTGATTTTATCATAAAAAGATGTATTTTAATCCATCTTGATAAACCTGAAGACAAGTTTAATATGTTGGTGTTTATGTGTCAGAAACTCTTTGTTTTTGCTCAAGATAAATGTAAACCTGAGGGTGCTGATGCTGTTATGATGCAAGAGTTACTTCTTGGTGGTCATTTATACCTGCAAATTATTAAAGAGAGATTACAAGGCTGGCTATTTTTTCTCAAATCAAATATTTTGAAACGTATTACAGCCCCTTCAGGACAATTCACTCAAAGTGAAATGTTACAAGCTGCGAAACGTTCAGGTGGTTTAGAACATGCATTTGAGTTGTTTCTAGCAACTGGGAATCTTCAGAGTTCCTCAGGATTGGGTTTAATGCAAGATAAGGGTTTGACTATAGTTGCAGAGAATATCAATAGAATGAGATATATGTCACATTTTAAAGCTGTTCATAGAGGTGCTTTCTTTCAAGAAATGCGGACAACTGAAGTTAGACAGTTGTTACCTGACGCATGGGGATTTATTTGTCCTGTACATACACCAGATGGTTCTCCTTGTGGCTTACTTAATCATTTAACAATGAATTGTTCTGTAACTGATGTTCCCGATGCCAAGAAAGTTGATAATATACCAATAGTGCTGTCAAAATTAGGAATGGTAGCTTTAAAATATGTCACAAATGCTGATTTTAATCAGAATTATATTGTGGTACTTGATGGAAAAGTTCTGGGTTATATTAAAAAAAATATAGCTACAACATTAGTTGAACAATTAAGATTGTATAAAATTAAAGGAGAAGAAGTTCCAAACACGCTTGAAATTGTTTTAGTACCACTTTTGAAAGTTACAGCACAATTTCCAGGACTGTATTTATTTACAGGACCGGCAAGAATGATGAGACCTTTGTTGAATTTAGCAACGAAGGAAGTCGAGTTTGTTGGGACTTTTGAACAAGTTTATATGGATATTTGTATCTCACCTGAGGAGTATTATAAAGGTAGATAAAGAAGACCTCTAGAGTGCTCCAGAATTGCTAAACAATTTAAATATCTTTGTATTTCTTCAAAATCAAAAGTCTTTTGGTTGTTTGTTATCGCACAGTTGTTTAGGAAGAACAATTGTCATTTAAAATAAATGTTTGGTAATTCTAGAGCACCAAAAAAGCGCAAAAATATTCTAGAACATTCTGTGGGGCGATAATAAAATAAAATAACTTTTTCTGATAAATTGAAACTTCTAGAATCTTCTAAAATATATTTATGTTATTGTAAACATTCTAGAATAATTTAGAGTATTTTTCTGACTATACTATTTAGTCTACGTTTATTTTGAACATTTAAGAATATTCTCGTGTAAAAACTAATTGTTTCAAACATTCTAGAACATTCTATGGGGTGACAACAAAACAATAAACATTTTCTGATAAACTAGGGCTTCTAGAATCTTTCAAAATATAGCTACGTTGTCCCAAACATTCTAGAATAATCTAGAATATTTTCTTATACGATGTTATCGAATTTACGTTGTCCTAAACAATCTATGTAATAAACTGATGGTTCTAAACATTCTAGAACACTTTATGGGGTGATAACAAAATACTAAACATTTTCTAATCAACTAGGAGTTCTAGAATGCTTCAAAATTTATTTGCGTTATCATAAACATTCTAGAATAATTTAGAATACTTTCCTGTACGATATTATCGAATATACGTTGTCCTAAACCATCTAGAATATTCCCAAGTAATAAACTGATAGTTTTAAACATTCTAGAACATTCTATAGGGTGATAACAAAACATTAAACATTTTCTGATAAACCAGAACTTCTAGAATCTTTCAAAATATATCTGCATTATCTTAAACATTCTAGAATAATCTAGAATATTTTCCTCTACTACACTATCGAATTTACATTGTCCTAAACAATCTAGAATATTCTTATTTAATAAACTGATGGTTTTAAACATTCTATGCGATGGTAACAAAATAATCTAACTTTTTCTGATAAATTGAGACTTCTGGAATTTTTCAAAATATATTTACGTTATTCTAAACATTCTAGAATATTTTTCTGTGCCGCTCTATTAAACCTAGGTTATTCTGAACAATCTAGAATATTCTCATGTAATAAACTGATGGTTTTAAACATTCTAGAACATTCTAGGAGGTGATAGCAAAACACTAAACATTTTTTGATAAATTAGGGCTTCTAGAATCTTTCAAAATATAGCTACGTTGTCCCAAACAATCTATGTAATAAACTGATGATTTTAAACATTCTAGAACACTTTGTGGGGTGATATCAAAACACTAAACATTTTCTAATCAACTAGGAGTTCTAGAATACTTCAAAATTTATTTGCGTTATCCTAAACATTCTAGAATAATCTAGAATATTTTCCTGTACCACATTATCCAATTCATGTTGTCCTAAACAATCTAGAATATTCTTATGTAATAAATTGATCGTTTTAAACATTCTAGAACATTCTGTGGGATATGAACAAAATAATCTAACATGTTCTGATAAATTGAGACTTCTAGAATCTAAAAATCTATCTACGTTGTCTTAATGTTCTAGAATAATCTAGAATATTCTCTTGTACGATATTATCGAATATACGTTGTCCTAAACTATCTAGAATATTCTCATGTAATAAACTGATGGTTTTAAACATTCTAGAACATTCTATGGGGTGATAACAAAACACTAAACATTTTCTGATAAACTAGAACTTCTAGAATCTTTCAAAATATATCTGCGTTATCTTAAACATTCTAGAATAATCTAGAATATTTTCCTCTACTACACTATCGAATTTACATTGTCCTAAACAATCTAGAATATTCTTATTTAATAAACTGATGGTTTTAAACATTCTATGCGATGGTAACAAAATAATATAACTTTTTCTGATAAATTGAGACTTCTGGAATTTTTCAAAATATATTTACGTTATTCTAAACATTCTAGAATATTTTTCTGTGCCGCTCTATTAAATCTAGGTTATTCTGAACAATCTAGAATATTCTCATGTACTAAACTGATGGTTTTAAACATTCTAGAACATTCTAGGAGGTGACAACAAAACACTAAACATTTTTTGATAAATTAGGGCTTCTAGAATCTTTCAAAATATAGCTACGTTGTCCTAAACAATCTATGTAATAAACTGATGATTTTAAACATTGTAGAACACTTTGTGGGGTGATATCAAAACACTAAACATTTTCTAATCAACTAGGAGTTCTAGAATACTTCAAAATTTATTTGCGTTATCCTAAACAATCTAGAATATTCTTATGTAATAAATTGTTCGTTTTAAACATTCTAAGACATTCTATGGGGTGATAACAAGATAATCTAACATTTTCTGAAAAATTGGGGCTTCTAGAATCCTTCAAAATATATCTACGTTGTCCTAAACATTCTAAAATAATCTAGAATATTCTCTTGTACTACACTATCGAATTTACGTTGTCTTGAACAATCTAGAATATTCTCATGTAATAAAGTGATGGTTTTAAACATTCTAAAACATTCTATGGGGTGATAACAAGATAATCTAACATTTTCTGATAAATTGAGGATTCTAGAATCCTTCAAAATATATCTACGTTGTCCTAAACATTCTAGAATAATCTAGAATATTCTCTTGTACTACACTATCGCATTTACGTTGTCCTGAACAATCTAGAATATTCTCATGTCATAAACTGATGGTTTTAAACATTCTAGAACATTCTACGGGGTGATAACAAAATAATCTATTATTTTCTGATAAATTGGGCCTTCTAGAATGCTTCAAAATATATCTATGTTGTCCTAAACATTCTAGAATAATCTAGAATATTTTTTTGTACTACACTGTCGAATTTACGTTGTCCTGAATAATCTAGAATATTTTCATTTAATAAACAGATGGTTTTAAACATTTTAGAACATTCTATGGGGCGATAATAAAATAATAACCATTCTAGAATAATCTAGAATATTCTGATGTAACAAACTGATTGTTTCAAACATTCTATGGGGTGATAACAAAACAATATATCATTTTTAAATAAATTTCAGGTGTGACAACCCACATGGAGCTATCAAAACTAGCATTTCTCTCAAACTTAGCTCAGCTAATACCTATGCCTGATTGTAATCAATCTCCTCGAAATATGTACCAATGTCAGATGGGTAAACAAACAATGGGTACTCCTTGTCATAACTGGCAATTACAATCCGAAACTAAACTCTATCGATTACAAACACCAGGAACTCCTCTATTTCGTCCAGTTCATCATGATAATATCAAACTTGATGATTTTGCAATGGGTACAAATGCAATTGTTGCTGTTATCAGTTACACTGTAATGACATTAATGCACTCGAGATTTTTTTTTTATCAATTATTTATTTAGGGTTATGATATGGAAGATGCAATGATAATAAATAAAGCAGGAGATGAACGTGGATTTGCTCATGGTTCTATATATAAAACAGAATTTGTTATGTTGGAACATTCCTCTTCTTATTTTTGTCGTGATCCTGAGAAGCCTTTCTTAGCAGAATTTCTAGATACAGATGGTTTACCGTTTATAGGAAGACGAATGAAAGAAGGCGATCCGCTTTATTGTTACTACAGTGTTGATGAATCCCAATATAAAATTTCGAAATTTCATGGAAAAGAAGAATGTTTTGTTGATAATGTCAAGCAGTGTGCTAGTTTTGAAACAACTAATCGGATTGCGTGTATATCATTCCGAATTCCGGTATTTAACACACTTATACCGGGTGTCCCCTACTTGTCTTAATTCATCGGATAAAAATGGTTTTAAGGACACAAGGACACCCGGTGTGTTTTTCATTTTCTGCTACTTGTAATTTCAGCGTAATCCATCAGTTGGTGATAAATTTGCAAGTCGTGCCGGTCAGAAAGGTATATGTTCACAAAAATGGCCAATGGAAGATTTACCATTCACAGAAACTGGTCTAGTACCAGATATTGTTTTTAATCCTCATGGTTTTCCTTCACGTATGACTATAGCTATGATGATTGAAATTATGGCAGGGAAATCAGCAGCTCTTCATGGTTTAGTTCATGACGCTACACCATTTAAATTTACAGAAGAAGATACAGCTATTGATTATTTTGGACAGTTATTAGAAGCAGGAGGTTATAATTATTATGGAACTGAAACAATGTATTCAGGAATTGATGGTAGAGAATTAACAGCGCAGATATTTTTCGGAATTGTACATTATCAGAGATTAAGACATATGGTTTCTGATAAGTGGCAGGTAAACAAACTCGGGCTTAGCCTCGCGGTAAAATACATTTTTTTAAATTAAGGTTCGTTCAACTGGTCCGACTGATATTTTGACGAGACAGCCACTAAAAGGACGTAAACGTGGAGGTGGTGTTAGATTTGGTGAGATGGAACGTGATTCGTTGATAAGTCATGGTGCGTCGTTTTTGTTACAAGATCGGCTGTTGCACTGCTCGGATAAAACAAGTGTAAGTAGCAAGGGCTAGAGAGCGTCTAAACATGGAAAAATGTTGCAATAGTTCGCTTTTTAAAGGCTCTAATTAACTCAAAAACACATTCTATCGCCAGGGGGTTGTTTCTAATAATTGCTGTCTTTCGCTAAGTTGAATTATTTGGTCAGTGGCCTGTCGCTCGCTTAAAGATAAGAGACAAGGTTTGACATGCTATTATTACATTTTGCTTCAGACAGTTGCTACTTTCTTTAAGGAAATGTTACTCAAAATTTTGAATAAAAAAATAATAAATTAAAACAGAGATCAACAATTTTAAGTTATAAACTCTACATAAAGTCTTACTTAAAGCATCTTCTTCTGCCACAACTGTTGGGTGGCGAATCCCTTCCTTCTGCTTCTTTCGAACCTACCTGTAATCCTGAAATTGGTGCTTCTTCTTCTGCCTTATGTGGCGAGTCCCCTCTGCTTCTTTCGGACCTACTTTTAATCCAGATTTCCAGCGATGTCTCCGGTTTTGTCCTATATTTCGTTTAATAATTAATAATAAATAAAGGAACGCATCTTTAAAGCGGCTGTGATGCGTCTTGTTCGAGAGCTGGCACACGACTGATTCCAGACAAAGAAAAATAACAATAAATTTACAAAAGACAACAAAAAATGTCTATTATATCACAGAATGTCGAACCCTCTTTGTTCCTTGAGTAATAAATCATCGTATTATGTAAGCAATTAGTTCAAATAATAAATTAAAAATGTATCTAAATATTTAGCTACATAAACAAAGTGTTTCGCGATTTGTTTTCGATTAATATTTAATCACGAAAATAGCGCCAAATAGACAATAATTAATTTTATTTAAACAAATAAAACTAAACATTGTTTTAAACGGCTACGTCATTACCAATTAAAAAATAAGGTCATAAATCTCTTGACAACATTTTACGCAATCACAAAAAAACTGTTTACATTTTTTAAAGTCTCAGATTATATACAGAATGTACCAATTTTATTTATACATGATTTCATCCCAAGTGTTACAAAGCCACCTTTGGAATTTATTTTTCAAATTCCAAAATTTTGAAAAGAAATATGTCAAAACAAGTCAAACACTGAAACACAATTTTAAATTTTCCCGCGTTTTTATTTTAATAATTGTTAATTTACATAAAACAATAAAAAAAAATAGTATTAACTACATTCTTAAATAGATTTTGAAGTGCACTTTATGCCACTTTCAATAATACTTGAAATATCGTTCGCTAAATAAGTGAAAAAAATTCTCAAAATTTATTTGTCCTTAAAAGCACCAGAAACGTCCTCAGGCTGCCGTATGACGTCATGTGAAAACGCCTAATTAGAGAATTCAAGTGTTTTTTTTTTGTTTTTTTATTAAATATTAAATTTTCTATTATATATCTACGTATTTTCAAAGTTAAGCAGAATTATTTTTCGTTATTTCGGGGTTTACGATTGACCAATGTAGCTTATGCAACCAACAATTATCAAATAATTAAACGTCAGTATTCTAGGAATGCTGCGAGTTTTTGTTTTGTAATAAAAGAGCTTGTATTTTCAAACTACATAATTTAATTAAACAAACTTAATTAAAAATAATTATGTAAAGAAAAAAAAAGAAGACAAAAACACGAAATTAGAATTATTTCATTAATTAATTTTGGCGCCTCCTAGCGTTTATATGAATGAAATAACTTTGCATATCTCTGAAATGTTTCTAGAACATAATGTGTAATATTTATATTGTTTTTTTAGGCATTTATTTGTACTTCTTGTGGTACTTTATTGGGTCCAGTGACTGTAATTACCCGAATTGCAGAAAAACCAAATCAATGCAGTTATAAAGAAACTTGTAGGTTATGTGGTCATGGTAAAGATATAGCGGAAATTCAAATTCCTTACATTTTTAAATTTTTTGTAACACAAATGGCTTCATGTAATATTAATGTCAAGATTTTGACACAACATGTTTGATATTTGGTGTAAGAAAATTTATCAGTGTGACCAACATTGTTTTTTATTGTCCCCTAAATAAAAGTGATGTAATAATTATTTCCGTGAAGTGATCACTGTGACCAATCTTTTCCTTTTTTTTTCCCCTAAAATAAAACACCAACTAACGCGAATAATTTATTTGAATTTGTGTTAACGTGAAACAGATAAAACAAACACAAAAAAAAAAATAATTTATCTAATGCTTACTGTACAGCGTTACAATGAAAATGTCGGTTTAATTTAATAACTTAAGGAGAAAAAATTGGCTAGTTTGTACAAGTATTTCGTTGGATCTGTACACGTGATGACAACTGTACTTCACTAACGAAATTACTACTAATACGAGTGTTTTAAAATCGAAATTACGTCATGTTCTCGGAAGTCGTAATTCCAATTTTATGTAGCTGTTTTACTTAGTTGATTGTTCTAAGTAAGCGATAAGATCTGCCCTTTCTTGTGGTTTCTTCAATCCAGCGAATACCATTTTTGTTCCAGGGATGTACTTTTTGGGGTTTTCGAGGTATTCAAATAGTGTATCTTTGTTCCATGTAATTCCTGAAACAAATTTAGGGTTTTATTTCTACTAGATTGGTATATGTAAGTTGGTAACACCCCCATGAAATGTCAAATTTAAAATTTAAAAAAATGGTGGCTGAGATTGCTGAGACACAGGTGAGTTTTTTACCTTTGGCTTTATTGGCATCAGTGTATGCAAATCCTGATGCTTGTCCTGTTTTCCTGCCGATTAATCCGTGTAAATTCGGGCCGGTCTTATGTTTGCCTCCTGCTTCAACAGTATGGCATTGAGCGCACCTCTGGACAAAGATTTTCTTGCCCTTTTCAGCATCACCAGCTGGTACTCCCATCTTGTCTGTTTAGCTGCAAATAAAACGACTGATAAATGATAAGAAAAACTTTGCTTTAATTAAGTCTGATATCAGGTGATGTAACAGCTAACGCAATCAGTCCACGTGCATTAGAGGTTAGGCAAATTCCACGGATCGTACTTTGGATTCAATGACGTCACACACGTGATTCAGTCTGGGTGAATCTTTGGGATTCACGCTGATAAGAGATAACACTAATGTGTTATAACAGTTTTGGTTAATTGTGGGTTAAGGTGAGGGTTTTTGGACGGTCGCCAAACTTACATAACCAAAAATTTTGAAACGATAAAAAAAATGACACAAAATGAAGTGATGTTACTGTGAAAGTCGAGTTAATGCCACGAGATGTAATAAAAAAACGGCCACAGGTTCAGGGATTACCTAAATTAATTGTTATGTAACCAAAATGTCAATTATCGGGAAATTCGCGAGGAAATTTGGGGGTGTGAAACTTAGTCACGTGATTGCAGATTAGTGGTAATTTTGAGGGTTTTATGAATGGAAAAAATTGTGTAATTATTATAAAATAACGAACCTGAATCACTCAACCTCCCACTTTCGCAAACGAAAATTCACTGAATCGATTTCGATTATTTTCGCCAACTCCCGCGCAGTCAAGTGTCTTAATAGTTAGGTTGTTTGAAGGTAGAGGGCGGTAGAGCACTTCCTGTAACGTCAGGTTTATAACAAAGATGAGTATTGTTGGTTGCATAGCTTCGAAACTTGTTTTGCGAATTAATTTTAAAAACTCATAAATTTCAAAAAAAAAAATGTGAAGAACAAGTTTAATTAATTCAAAATTGAGCACTAAATTTGAATTCGTAGAAACATGAAAAAAATTGTGCTTGATATCGGGGAAAAAGCAGCATTACGTTGTGTTTGACAAGATGGCGGCAAATTTTGTTGAATTGTGACTGAATAAGGGTTTGAGTTGGTTATAATAAAACTACAATACGCCAGGAAATATCTATTTGTTTATTTCTTTTAGTAAGTTGTTTAAACAAATAAAAATAAATCAACTAAAAAAGTATAAAACCAAGTCATACTTTATATGGATCAAAACAGGTACCTACACTGAGAAAAAAGTATTGCTAAAATATGTCTAGTAATAAAAAATTTGGATAAGAATAAAAGTTTTGTTTTTTTAGCCAGAAAGTCGTATATTAGTTTTTTTTTCTTTCAGTGTATAGAATTTTAACTAGTTTTTAAACAATTTAACTAGTCATAGATATAACTCAATTAAATTTAGTAGTTCTGTAAGTAAACTAGTAATTTTATTGTAAAAATAAAATTAGAAAATTAAAATCTGTTATGTAAGACGTTCAAAAATGCGCTCTTTTCTCTCATCAAAAAGGAGAAAGAGTAGCAAACAAGGATATAAAGATAAAAATCAGAGAATATAAGTAAGAACACATTTTGATATTGCACCTTTTAATTGGTTTAGTGAAGAAAGGACTAGATAAAACCTTCCTAAATTGTGTTTGCAAACAAAGCTCATCGATTTTGTGAATAACTACCTCCAAATTATTCTTGTAAAGGATACGTTTGAAAGATATGAGGGGCCTTATAGGCCAAAACGAAATCAAAACTGTTGCACGAAAAGAAATTTTATTTAAATAGCTTCTTATGAGGTAACAGATGTAGAAAATAAAATTTATTTATTTTTTATTTCAGTTTTAATTATTTAGAAATTATAACAGATATTTTCTGAAGGTGCTTTTTGATTTTTTTATACAGAAATTCAAGTAGATAAAACATTCTAATGTTTATTTATTGATTTTTATATAATTATAAATACATAAAGTTGAAATTTAAGACTATAGGGGAAAATAGAATTATTTCAAGAATTTTTGTAATTGAAATTACGTATCTAATAAAGTAACTGCTCGTAAGAACATTTGGTAGATAAAGTTTTGACGTGAAATTTTGGTTACTATCAAATAATAAAGAAAATTTGTTTCCTAGAAGGCTAGGACTTTGTTTCTTTCTACTGCTTTTTACTTTCTTTTATATTTCTCATTTTAATTTACTCTCGTAAATTGATTTACTAATAAATGAGACAGAGAAAAATCCTGAATGGTAAAAGTACTGTAACATCTACGAGTATTCTACTGTTACTTTAGCATTTTCGTCTCTCTCCAATAGATTGACATCTACAATTAAATGATTAAACAAAAACTGTGGAAACTGAAGAAGCAAGAATGCTTGGTAGAGGAAACTTTGACATGCAAAATTGTTTCGTTAGTGTCTGTCTATTTAATGCCTCCAATTTTAATTCTCACTTCTCAAAGATTTATGCAAGTTCTTTAAGCGGTTTTGGATGTTTATTCGTTTTTAGACACGTGTTTTCAGTAAAAATTTCAAAAAACCTATGTATTATCAAATTTTCTGTATAATAGGGTAACAACAAACGTTTCTTGAGGGTTTTACTGTATTTTACCATTCGTAGAGTTGTTAAAATTTCAAACAATTGTCTTAAATAATTATTTAGGTTCCACAAAAACTACAAATCTTGCTAAAAGTCTGTCTTATTACATCTCTCAACTGCTCGTTTAAAAAAACTCTCGTTTAATTTCCAAAAGTAGTGTTTGCAATTTCTTTAAAACATCTCCTGAAATTTTCAAGCTTCATAACACTTCACCCGGAATTTCTAAAACCCTCTTTCTCACCTATAAGATAACACAAGGGTCTGGAGATAACTCGCAAGGAAACCGGACGTGGTCTATGACCTACCGGAAACAACCATATCATTTTTCTTTCGCATCCGTTTTTGATGTAATTTACGCGTTTTCACTACTAGCAGACGTCATCTGGTGTTTAGCTTCATTTCGCTAATTCCTACCATACACAAGAATTAATTGGATGTTGGGTAGTGTTATCGAGTTTTAGTCGCGACAGTGTTACAATGGAACCAAAAAGTCCAAATTACGAAAAACTAACTGATGAAAAATCACCACTTTCACCTGTTTTAAGACCTTTTAGATTGAAATTTCGGAAAATTTTGAGTAGTGGAAATCTGAAAGTTTCTTCCGTACCTGCTAGTCCAAGTACTGAAAAAGAAGAATTTACTTATCACTCAAATTCGGCTGAATCTCTTGTCAGAACCGGGTATTAATTTAAAAAAAAATCTAGTAATAAACATAAAAAAAATTTTTTCTTTTTGTTTCAGAAGTGCAAGTAGTGGCTTTTCTTCACGTCCAAGTTCTTTCAGTTCGTCAGATCGAAGTCCTCTCGCTAAAGAAAATATCAGCGATAGAATCAGGTAAGTGGAAAATTGCTTATTAAGTTAATTACCAATTTCTTGTAATTAAGACAGATTAACTATTTAATTGTTTACGTAAAGTTTAGAGAGTAAAAGTTTGATGTGATAATTACGTTAATGCGTAATCAGTGCTTGTATTGTTGGTATAAATATACAAAAGTGAAGGTTAGCAAAAATTTAAATAAACGACAAATTGAAAAAGTAAATATCGGAGCTTTGTACTCCTTAAATGTCAAAATTTTATATTTTTATTTAAATTAAGTAAAAATCTAATTATCTGCTAAAAGGCATCCTACGTAGATTATTAAAATTAAGTGAAAATTGTGTTTATACATATGCAAGTAGATAATTGTTAATTTTGATCGTTTTAACATCCGTTTGTAACACTTATAACTGCACGATTTTGTTATTAATTCTTGAAAGTAATTTATTATTTATTAGTCTCAAGAAAATCAATAAAAATAATAAGAAACCTGACCTTTTTCCTACGTCTTTCATTAAATAAAAATGTCTTTATTTAATTTATTGATGTCAGTTTGTATAATTTTGGATCGAAGGACCAAAAATTAAAAAACGCGTGTACTGTATTAATTTTGGTTTGCAATTTAAATCGGATTCTAATTCATTAATTTATGAGGGAGACAATGATCCCAATTCCGACGCCTAATGCATGTTAAAATGTTTATATAAAAATGCGTAAGTTATCACTTATCAGAGTTCACAAAAACTGACTTGAACTTGACATTGAAATATTTTCTAATCTACTTAACAAATTCTGTATAATTAATTTCTAAAAAAACTGTGTTACTACAAAAGAATTATTTATTTTGGGTGTTTCTAGAATTTTATGACACTTTAAGATTTTTTTTTAGTCATTTTAAAACGTTTTTATAGCAATTTAAGATATTTCTATCGCAAATTAGAATGTTTTTATTATTCCAATTTTAATATCTTATTCCTATTTAATTTCAAACCTTAATTATTACAATTTTAGACTTTTATGACAATTTTGAATGTTTCTATGCTTTTAAGATAATTTAGCATCTTTTTTTCTGTTATTTTAGGACGTTTTTGTGGCAATTTTAAACGTTTCTATGAATTTTCTGTCATAAATTAGATTGTTTTGATATTTTGGACTTCTTGTTTGTGGCTGTTTGGGACGTTTATACGATTCTATGACTATTTAAGATATTTCTATTGAAAATTAGATTGTTTTTATGATTCTATTCAGTAATTTTGAAAATTTTAGACTTTTATGACAATTTTTGATGTTTCTATGACTTCAGTGGGGTACTTATTTGTCGTTTTAGTAGGTATTTGTGCCAATTTAGGACGTTTCTATAACTTTATGACAATTTATGACTCTTCTATAATCATTTAGGCATATTCTATGGTAGTTTAGGACGCGTTACTGCTATTTGAAACGCTTATATGTTTGTCTTGCAAATTTAAGAAGTTTTTATCACAACTTAGGACGTTTCTATTATTTATTTATTGTATTTTGAACATGATCACAGCAATTTGGGACATCTGTGAAAATTTTGGCAGCTTTCTTTGATTGCATAACCATTTAGCATTCTTCTTTGTTATTTCTAGATGTTTTTATGAAAATTTAGGACGTTTCTATGATTTTACCGCAATTTAGGTCTCATTTATAGCAATTTAGGTCTATTTTGTGGTTTAGGACGTCTTTGGAGCTACGTGGGTAGTTTTTATGACAATTTATGACATTTCTACTGATGTTTTTTGGTTTTGTTTAAATTTAAAACGTTTTTGTTTACATTTTAGGACGTTTCTATATATACTTTGGACAATGGAGACAAAAATTTTGGGCTTATATCACAATTTTGGACGTTTCTATGATTTTATGACAATTTAAGATCTTTCGTTGTTATTTTAGGATGTTTTTATGACAATTTAATACTTTTTTATTACAAATTAGAATGTTTTTTACCACAATTTAGGACGTTTTTTGTATATTTTCAAAATGGTAATAACAAATTTAGAACTTTTGGACTTCTATGACAATTTTGGATGTTTCTATAATTTTATGGCAACTTAGGTCTCTCTGTTTGACTTCTTTTGTGAAAGTTAAGGACGTGATTGTTGCTTTTTGAAACGTTTATATGTTTTATGACAATTTAGCGCAAATGAGGATGTTCTCTATCAAAATTTAAGACGTTTTTTATATACTTTGAACAACGGATACAGCAGTTTTGGACTTCTATGACGATTTCGAATGTTTTTATGACAATTTAGGATTTTTCGTTGTCATTTTAGGGTGTTTTTTTGTTTTTCCTGACGTTTTAGGACGTTTAGATGTATACTTCGAAAATGGTCATACGAGTTATAGAAATTTTGAACATCTATGACAATTTCAAGACGTTTTATACAAATTTAGAATATGTCTATAATTTTATGGCAATTTAGGTCTCTTTTTTACTTCATTTGTGGTAGTTTAGGACGTGTTTGTTGCTGTTAAGACGTCTATATGTTTTTATGACAATTTAGAACGTTCCTACAATAAATTAAGATGTTTTTTTATTAAAATATAAGACGTTTTTACATATACTCGTACTTTGAAAAATGGATACAGCAATTTTTGATTTTATGACAATTTAGCATTCTTTTTTGTCATGTTATATAGTGTTTTAATGAAAATTTAAGGACGTTTTTATGATTTTATGGCAATTTAGGCCTATTCTGTAGTAGTTTAGGACTTTTTTGGGGCTACTTGGAGAGTTTTATGATAATTTAGGACATTTCTATTTCACATGAAGATGTTTTTATGATTTTGTTTAAATTTAGAACGTTTTTAATTATATTTTAGGACGTTTCTAAGTCACTTTACTTTGAACATGGCCATAGCAGTTTTGGAAATTGTGGATTTATATAAAAATTCTGGACGTTTCTATAATTTTATGACAACTTAGGATTCTTAGTTGTCATTTTAGGTTGTTTTTATGGCAATTTAGGACTTCTTTATCATAAATTAGGGTGTTTTTCCTCACAATTTAGGACGTTTGTATGTATACTTTGAAAATAGTCATACCAATTATAGAAATTTTAAACTTCTATGACAATTTTAAGACGTTTTATACAAATTTAGAATATCTATATAATTTTATGGCAATTTAGGTCTCTTTTTTACTTCATTTGTGGTAGTTTAGGACGTGTTTGTTGCTGTTTAAGACGTCTATATGTTTTTATGACAATTTAGAACGTTCCTACAATAACTTAAGATGGTTTTTTTTATTAAAATATAAGAGGTTTTTACGTTTTTACTCATACTTTGAAAAATGGATACATCAATTACTTCAATGACAATTTCGGACGTTTCTATAATTTTGTGGTATTTCTGCAGCAATTTAGGCCTATTCTATGTTAATTTAGGACGTATTTGGGAAGCTTTTATGATTTTATGACAATATAGGTTTCTTCGTTGTCATTCTAGAATATTTTTTTGGCAATGTAGGATGTTTTTATGATTCTGTTTCAATTTTTAAATAATTTTAGTGTTTTTTTTTGAAATAATTGCCAAAAATAATGGCAATAATCTAGTAATCTGGTGTGCCTAATTTTTACTTGTGGCCACTCCTTGTGTTACATATTTGGTATTGTAAAATCAGACAAATAGGTTAGTGTTTATGACCAACTGAGACTCCACTTTTATTTATTTATTGTATTATTTAAAAAGAAAAAATATACCGTGTGGCTAAAAGACTGTTCTTAATTAAATCATTGTCCTTCCTGTTAACATTTAAGTGACATAACACAAAGAAAATAGTTTAAATAGAAAAAAGAATTACTCACCTTATCAATGTTTTAATTAATATCTAATCACAGGATGTTGTATTTATATAATGTTGTTTTCAATGATTTTTTCATTGTTTTACAGTTATTTTAGGTAGGATATTTAATTTGAAATTGTAATTTCCCACTAGAAGATCTTTTTTATTTAATAAGTGTCCCATTAAAATACCTGTACACATAGGTAATAACATTTTAATTAAAATTGTAGGAAGAATTTCCAATGACATGACATAATCGAGATTAATTAGTTTAATCAGTTTGTTTTGCGTGTAGATCTCTTTTTAATTTGGATAAATATAAAAGGTGTGAAATTAATTACTAAAAAAAGAAAGAGAAAAACAGTGGATAACATTTATTTAAAATAAAATCAAAACCACTCACTCAATCATCCTAAAAAACACGATATTTTATGATAATTGTATTATATCACATACGGGTTAACATATTTCTTGTGATAACACAACACATTATGTGAAAAATATAATAGTGTCTTATCTTATCATCAAAGGGGGCGGAAATATTTTATAACACCACCACACACCGTAGAGACCTTTGATGTAATAACATTAACGGTGTTCGACAATTGCAATTTGTTATTAATTAAGAAATTAAAAATTCAAGATGGAAGAACTTTGAACCACCATCATACACTAAGTTTTTATCACAGTACAAGATAAGAGATGTAATGCAGCTAACAATTCCGAGAATGGCACTGAATTCTTCAAGAAGATAACAAAAAAATAAAATACACTATATCCGTCTTTTTTCCACTCGTGAATAAACAAATAAGCGTTAAAGAGAGACAGAAAAAGTTTTCTTTTTGCTGAGTTACTTCTCTATCTTGTACTGTAGATTACATGAATACACTATACTAGATTATTTTTTAATTTTACTAACGGCCATTTGTACGAAAAATTCTTATTTCGGACGTGTTGGAATTTGTTTTTTCATGCATATGGCCGGTGATATTTTCGGTAATTTAACAACTTTGCTTCATTAAAAGATTTGCTAGCTTGAAAAGTCGCCACCAAGCAACGAAAATTGATGTAGTTTCGGGTTGTTGTGGAGGTTGTTGAGATAGTGTCACGTTTGAATCGGTCTTGGAATTTTCTTTCTGGCCGTTGATTGCCGGAGACGTCATTTTTGTACTGAAAGAGGAACAAATAGATAATGTTACTCTCTGTAATATCGGGTTGCTGTTGAATCGCATTCGTGCGGTTAAATTTGTAAATATGCGAGAAAATTTTTAGTTAAATCGAACACAAAAAAATTACTTGGCAGGAGAATAATTTAATAAAAGAAATAATAGAAATTTATTACTGGACGAAATAAATAATTTGATTGAATTAAATGATTATTTTAAAGTGTGATCGCGGTTATAACGACCTTCAAACAATTTGATATTTTGGGTATTTTAAAAAATTATGAACTTAAGAAAGTTAAAAAAACCCAACTACAGAGGGCTGCGGCTTCCAATTTTAATGAAACAGTATTTAGTAATAATTAGAAGTCTAATTAGGCGACAATTCCTTACAAATTGATCTACAATTTAGGATGATTATTGATTATAAGTGTGCTTTGAATATGGCCAGAAAAATTTTAGAATTTTAGAATTTTAGAAATGTCATTTTAGGACATTTCTATAATTTTATGACACTTTAGGTGTCTTCTATAGCAATTTAGGCCTCTTCTATGGTAGTTTAGGACGTGTTTGCCGCTATTTGTGACGCTAATATGATTCTATGACAATTTAAGACATTTCTATCGCAAATTAGAATGTTATATGATTTTGGCTCAATATAAATCATTCTTCATTAGAATTTAGGACATCTCTATGTATATTTTGAACATGGTCACAACAATTTTGGATTTCTATGACAATTTTGGATGTTTTTATGACATTTCTATAAATTTATGGCATTCTAGGTCTTTTCTATAGCAATTTAGGCCTCTTCTATGGTAATTTAGGACGTGTTTGTTGCTATTTAGGATGCTGATATGATTTTATGATAACTTAAGACATTTCTATTGCAAATTAGGATGTTTTTAAGATTTTGATTGAATATAAAACGTTCTTCATTAGAATTTAGGACATTTCTATGTTTTTATGAAAATTGTTCTTTGCCACCTTAATACGTTTTTATACAAATTTATGGCAATTTAATCCTATTTTATGGCAGTTTAGGGCATGTTTGTTGCTATTTAGGACTTATATATGTTTCTATAACAATGTGGAACGTTTCTATCTTAAGTGTAAGATGTTTTCTTATTATTTTCTATTTTTATTTCTATTATTTATTGTACTTTGAACATGGCCACAACAATTTTGAACTTGTGTGATAATTTTGACAATTTTTGACGTTTTTATGGAAATTTAAGACGTTTTGATGATTTTATAACACTTTAGTCTTAATTTTCCTTGTCATTTTAGGACGTTTCTATTGAAATTTAAAACATTTCTATGATTTTATAGCAATTTAGGTCTCTTCTATAGCAATTTATACCTATTCTGTGATGGTTTAGGACATATTTGAAGTTATTTGGAGAGTTTTCATGACGATTTAGGACATTTTTACCCCAAATTAGGATGTTTTTATGATTCTGTTTCAATTTAAAACGTTTTAGATTACATTTTAGAAAGTTTATATGTGTACTTTGAACATGGCCTAGCAGTTTTGAATATTTAAGAGATTTCTATGATTTTATGATAATTTAGGATCCTTCGTTGTCATTTTAGGATGTTTTTATGGCAATTTAGTACTATTTATCACAATTTTGGATGTTTTTATAATTTTATGACGATTTTGGGATTTTCTTTGTTATTTTAAGACGTTTTATACGAATTTAGAATATTTCTATAACTTCAGGGAAATTTAGGTCTCTTTTTGACTTCTTTTGTGGTAGTTTAGGAAATGTCTATTACTGTTTAAGAGGTTTATATGTTTCTATGATAATTTAGGACGTTTCTTTGATTTTATGACAATTCTTCTTTGTCATTTTAGGACTTTTTATGGAAATTGAAGATGTTTCGATGCTTTTATGGCAACTTAACACTTTTTTTTGTCATTTTAGGAAGTTTTTATGGAAATTTATGACTTTTTTAGGACTGTATGACAATTTAGGTTTCTTCAATAGCAATTCAGGCCTATTATCTGGTAGTTTAGGATGTATTACAGAATATTTGGGGAGTTTTTATGAATTTATGGCAATTTAAATAGGATCGTTCGTTGTCATTTTAAGTTCTGTTTTAATTTTTAAATAATTTTAGGACTTTTACATTGAACGTGATCAAATTAAAGCACAATTTAATATATTTTTATAAATAAAGAAAAAATTAAAAATTAGTTTGGGTATTTCATTTGATAAAATTTGCGCTAGGTGTTTAAGGACAAAAATATATTACTACATTTTGAGAGAAAATTCTAGCTAACGCTAATAACTGCCTTTTAAACTGAGATTTTAAGCTTTTACCATTGTATTTTTTTTTATATTTCTAATAACAACAAATGATTTTTTGCAATTTTTGATGTGATTATATAAAAAAATATTATGCAATTATTTAACATTTAAATTTTAATTTTATGCAAAATTATTGCCAAGATGTTGCTTAATGTAAATCATAAATCTTGTTTCAACTATTTGTAATAATTATTTTTATAGAAAATAAATAAAGTAAGTCTATTTTAATGAATTTTATAGACAATAAAATAGTAGTTCACCTCTTTGTTTACAATTTGTTTTTAAACTAAAAATAAATAATTATAATATGAAATTGTTGTCTTAACCAACTTATGTACAAATATTTTATTACATTCGGTGTTTCTTTAAAGCAAAGTCAACAAATAAATGTTGTAAATTATAAAATTTACACTATAAACAATATTTTTTTAAAGAAATTTTAACTTTCTGAATTATTTAAAAAATAAAGTCCAAAAGTATTTTATTTAAGAGAATTTTATTACTTAATTGTTTATTTATTCCAAGTTGTTTATATTTAAATTTTTACCTCATCCTCCTGTGATGTAAAATCTATAAATATTCTTAATTAGATTAAGTAAAAATAAAAACAAAAATAAAGTTTATATTTTGTAATAATAATAATAATAACACCAACATGTGTACACACACATGACCCGATCTGATCTGTATTAAAGATAGTAAAGTGTGGGTTTCTGTATAACTAGACCGACCCAATTTATAAAATTTATTTAAAAAAAAACTAAATGTGCCAAACAACTTTTTTAAAAAATTTCAAAACTGCCACTATTTGACATTTAATAATAACTTTCCTTCAAACACACGACACAGTTATGTAAATAAATTCGCATCGTTTTCTCTAATTCACTTTCACGGATTGCGTCGCGACGCTACTTAATTTCATATAGTAAAAAAATCACTTACGATTTTTTTTTGGGGGGTTGTTTTTGAGTAGAATGTGTGATTTGTTCGATGTCACTCGTTATACTAGCGTCTATTTTCTCGCAGCGAAAGCGCACTGTGTGTATTCGTACAGTACAGGACAGGACTAAAACGTACCACCACTGACAATTCTGACCCACATTTCGTGTTCGTGTATTTCGTCCTTGTTTAGGTGTGCGTTTTCTGACTGAAACTGGCTGAAACTGTATGGTGGAGTGTTTCAAAATCAATAATGCTCAGATATAGTCAGCTGATCGAAATGGACCGACGTAATAATAACGTACTACGAAATTTGAATTTCACTGAAGTGGGAAGAGAATAATTAGGTTCCGGATGATTTAAGTGTAGTGTCAAGGGTACAATAAGTAAATTTGAAATTAGATGGTTCAATAAGAAATAATAATTAATTTTTGGTAATTGGTTTCGTAATTTGAAAGTGAATTAGAATTATACAAATTAATAAAAGTTTGGCAAAATGATGTTTCTACAAAATTTGGGTAATTTCCTGTATTTATAATAATTTTTTGCAATTTATTATCATAAACGATGGATTCTCTGTGGGCTAATTTGCGTTAAATTTTCTAAAAAAGGGCATTTGGTCCAACGCAATATGACTCGATAAAAGGGGGACATCAAATACTCAACAAAATTATGGAGTAAAAAAATGAAATTTATAAGATAATTAATTAGTAATTAAAACAGTTGAAATTAGTTAAAAAGGGACCTCTTGCAGACAATGAAAGGGATCTCTAAAAGGCCATTAATAATATAGCAAAATTATTAAAATAAAAAAATTAAATTTGTTATTAAAGTGACACAATAAATAAATAATTAAGACAGTTGGTGGTTAATAAAATAACACCTTTTTGAGACAATAAAAGGGATCTCTAAAAGGACCATTAAAAATTTAAATTTTTTAATTTGTTCTAATAAAATATTAATTATAATTTTTGTATAATTAAGACGTTTGTGAGGAACAAAATAGGACCTTTCTTGGGGGATTTAAGCTTTTTAAAGTAGATAAAAGGAGCTAGTTTAGAGACTGCAGATGTCAAATATTCTGTAAGATAAAGTCAAAAATCTTTGTAATAATTGGAATAAAAATTTCAAAATTGTTTTCTTTGTTTTATTTTTCTTTAATTTACCAAAGATTTTATACTTTCTAATTTATAAAATGGCAAAAACAGACTAAAACTGCCAAAAATTAATAAAACGCGCTAAAATTGAGAAAAACAATTATCAAAAATTAGAACAAAATGACAAAAGAACAAAAAGTAAAGAAAAGAGTAAAAACGCTGTCAAAAAACTGTCAAGTACCGACAACAATTGATAGAAGCAAAATATAAGAAGAAAAACTAGTCCAAATTAGCAAAAAATGTGCCATTGCTTCTTGTGTGGAGACTAGATTGGCCTATTTAAGACAGCTGTGGATCCACCCCATACTTTGCGCGATTTGTTAGTCTCCTATTTTAAAGTAGTTCTCCATTTTTATAATTTAACCTTCTTAAAGTAAACAAAAAGACATTTTACTAGTTGTTGATTAAATCTTGGAGTAGATGAAGCCAGTGATTCATTTATTTAACCTTCTTGGAGTGGATGATGCTGGCTAGGTATCTACTTGTTTAATCTCCTTGGTGTAGATAAAAAGAGGTAATTTATTGGCAGCTGATAAGGAAAATTCTATAGTATAAAGCCAATTATTTTTGTATTACAGTGCTTTCAGAAATGATTTTAATCCTCGTGATCAATTTTCTCATAAAATCTGACTATATAAAAGCGATTACATTATCCATTTCTTCTTTATCTTTATATAAAAATTGTTTATTATATACATATTTTAATTAGTGCAATAATATTATATTAGCTACTACATAAATGGGAGAACTAATTGTGTTCATTACCTGACAACAAACTAATAGTAATAACATTTGCTTTAACTAAAATTGTTATTTCTATTCAAATTAGCTATTTCCATAATTATTAAATGTAACAAAGGAGGCTAAAATCGATTCTAGAGTCGACTCTAGAGAGAGTGGAATACATTTTCTATTTATTTATTTTTTTTAAACCCAATTATTTTCTCTTCTTTTCGTCTTGTTTTACTGTTTATAAACCCAAAAAACTTATTATTTTACAACATCGTCTAAAGACGGAAACGATTTTTGTTGCACAAACGGAAAGACACCCGAATTTAGGTCAGACTTTAATTTGTGTGGGAACAACATTATTATCAGTGTAATAACAATAAACCAAGTACTCGATAATCCGAACAATAGCAGTAAAAACGAAAAAAAAAAACCTTTTCACAGTTGTTTCATTAGAAGTCATTGTATTGTCAATTTCCGCAACTTTTTGACAATTAATTTAATGGAATTGCTATCGAACGGGTTTCATTTCTAATTAAAAATAAATAGAGCAATTTAGTAAATAGTGATTCATTAAATGAGGGTGGTTTGAGGGGTTTTAAAGAGGAAATGAATGTAATTGTGCAAAGGTTTCATGGATTTAGCTTAACTCACATTTTCTACGTTTTATATTTGGAAAAGAGACGAAGTAGGTCGGATATTGCAAATTCTTGAGGGATCAGAGACTGAGATGAAAAGGATATTGCAAGGAATTAAAATTGACGAAACGTGAAATTTGGAGAATAAAAGAGTCAGTGAAGAAAAAAATTTTAGAAAATACATATATCGGATTTTTTTTCTGAAATTAAGAGAGTGTGTTGCTCCATCTGTTAAAGAATGTCAGGATTAAATTTAATTAAATCTGGAAAAAGTAGCATATTTTGATAATAAAGTGTTTAATTTGTTAATTAGATTTGAATTTTGCAATTAAATGAATTAAATATAATTATTATTTATGAAATTGTAACAACATTGAAGAGTTCTTTAATTAACTGGAAGTTTGACTATGAGATGGCGCAACGATATTCTTGATCGTATTTTACCGCTCATTTTAAACAATTGTTTTCAATATCTTTGATAATTTATTTAAACTATCTACTTGTCATAATAAAATTTAAATTTAACGAACATCACTCTGTGATATTTTCTTGTTTTTCTAGTCATCGTTTTTCCAATTTTTTCTGAATTTTGTTTATTTGCTTTGTTCCAGTTCTATTTCTTTATTAATCTTAAAATTTTCTTTATTTTAATGTACACATAGGTTGTATTGTTCTTCTTTCTTCTCCATTTGCCATACTTAAGGTTTTTTAGAATAGTTTTTCTGTTCTTTTTCTTTGCTAATTTTTCTCGTTTCACCGTCGTTTTCTACGCTCTTCCAGACACTTTTCTTTGGTTTTATAATGTTTATTTTCTCGTTTTTGTCTCCTAATTCTTGTTTTTTTAGTTTCTCCATAGATTTCCTTTATTTTTCTAGAATATTCTTATCGCTCTTCTTTTTAATCGGCGTCTTGTCACTTCAGAATTTTTTTTACTTTTTCGTTATTTTGCCGTTTCTTAAATTTAATTTTTTCTTTCCTAAATGCCCTTTTTCAACTCCTTCTGTTTACTTTTTCAGATTTTTTCTTTATCTTACTAAAACGTATTTTGTTCTCCTTGTACATCTAAAGTCCGTCTTTCTACATTTCTAGATGTTTATTTTGCCTCTCTTTCTTCCATTATTTCTTATTGATTTTAACATTTTTTCTTATGCTTATCATGTCATTGTTTAGGTTTATTTAGAATCATTTTTTGTTCCTTCAGATTCTAGATCCTTCTTATTTTCCCATCTTAACTTCAGCAGACATTTTTTAACTTCTTCTTCTTCCTCTTCAGTTAGGGGTTTTTAATTTATATATTAAACTCCCTTTCTTTTTCTTGAATGTTCCATTCCCCTTCTTTTTTATTCGGTGGAAGTCTTTTAATTTTTTCCCGCGTCTTCAGTTACTTTTTTTACCAAAACTTGTTTCTCCACAAATTCTAGAATAATTTCTTTGCGTTAGTTTTTTTTTCTAGTAGGCGTTTGTCAAAATCTTTTAAATTTTCTTATTCTCTTCTATTTTCAAATTCTTCTAGAAACATTTGTCGACTTTTTTCGAGCTAGGGTGTTTTTACTTCTTCTAGATTTTTTTTTTCTTTTCTCAAATTCTTCTCTTTGTTTTTTCAACAAAGATTGTTAAGATCTACTTAATCTGAAGGTCAACTAATGTAGACCTTTTTTTTATCTTTATGAAAAATTAGACATGAGCAAGTCAAGTCGCATTTATAGAGTTAAGAGAGATAAAACAGTCAGAGAAAATATACAAACAAGAGAACCGGTAGATAAAGAAACAAGTTGAAGTAACTTGT
Source organism: Tribolium confusum (assembly GCA_029207805.1). Lineage (NCBI taxonomy): Eukaryota > Metazoa > Arthropoda > Insecta > Coleoptera > Tenebrionidae > Tribolium > Tribolium confusum. Next base: position 650,076 of record JALGAY010000007.1, on the reverse strand, counting down.
AATGTAAGAAAAAAAAAACAAATTTGGTTATAGAATCAAAATAACACTTAATTATCTTTTAATTTTATTTTTTCATTTAGAGTAGAACTCGCTTAACCATTTTTTAATATTATCAACATGAAACTCCCTTGCTTCAATTACTGATTGAGGATCATCATCATTTGCTCCTCTCAAATCAATATGATGTGCTCCATCTGGAATAACCACTGAAACAATACTCGAGGAGATATTGTTTAAAACACCACCACTTGACCAAGGATCTAACAAACCATTACTGAAAACAATATTACTAGCAGCTTTGATATTTTTTCCTCCATATTCTAAAATAGGTAATTCAGGATGTGTTTGATTTATTCCCCATTTTTTAAAACATTCCATCGAGTATTTTCCATAATCCCAATCAGAATTTTCAAACATATCATTATCAGTTGAACACATCGGCATTATCATTTCAGTACAAGCTTGAAAATACCAAGCATCTTCACCAAGAGTTTCAGCAGTTTGATTTATGTTATTACAAAGAGTTGTTTCAGTAAAATTTGTATAAATTTCTAAAGAATCACCAAGAGACATAACTAAACTTTTATCATCAACAATATTTCCGGTTGTTAATACTGTACAAAAATTTTTAACCGGAAATGCAGGTAAAGGTGCCAAAAAACTCGTGGGATACGGATAATTTACCATTGCAATATTAACAATAATTTCTGAGTACCAATTAATAAGAGTTTCAACATCACTTGATGATTCTAGAGGTGTACATAATTTCCACGCTTCGGAAAGCCAGGATTTTCCTTCATCACTTGCTGCGATATTTCTAAAAAAAATATAAATTTGGGTAGTGTGATTAAAATGCTTAATCACAGTGATCAAAAGTCACCTTACAGCCGTCCATGATCTTTGAATAATATCACTACAATCTTTTTCAACTGAATTTTTATAAACTTCTGTTACAATTTTGTAAAAATCATCACAAGGAATAAGATCCTGGAAGGACCAAATCGGGGCAGAAGCAGCAATTGCACCAATTACAGAAGCTGGATATTTCATTCGAAGCCAAGTTGCTAACATACCGCCATAAGAACCACCAAATGCTACCACAGGTATTGTTTTACCATTTTTGAGGTAATTAATCAAGTCGACGTAATCAGCTAAAGCCTGACTTGATGTAAGATAACCTAATTTATCTGGAGAGTTTAAAGAATCATCACCAAAAGGTAAACTTTCGCCGTAATATCTATGTTCGGAAAAAACTAATAAAGCATTGAAATTTGGTGCAATATCAAACATAAATCCAGAATTATCAGCGAATGTTTCAACAATTCCTTCATTGCCAGTATAGAAAAAAATTGGTCCTTCATTTTTCCAATAAGTGTCGTTAATTAAATATTTTAATTGGAATGTCGCATTATTAGTAAAACTGAAATTTTTTATTTAATTATTTTTTGGCAAAAAATTTGATAAAATATACCTGAAGTGGTCAACAGGAACTTCAAAATATTTTGTTACGTAATCGTAAGACCAAATTTGATGGTAACACAGAAATAACACTAACGTTGCGTATAGTTTCATTGTGATGACTATACTAGACAAGAAAATTATAAAAATTGAGAGATTTCTGATCTTTAACCTTGAGAAATGTGATAATTACAATATAAGTGTGATTTTGTGAAAAACACTTAAGATACAATTGTGTTTTCAAGTTATATAAAAAAAATAAAGAGAGAGTATTTACATTTTAATAGAAGTACATCGGAAAAAAACGATTTTTAAAGCGATATGGAACTGAAAAATAACATTTCAAAATGTATAGTTTTCATATGAAATTATCAATTATTACAAAATACAAAATGCCTCTTTTTTGGCAGTACATGCATTGGTTTTCCAGTCTTGAATTTTTTTGTTTAATTATTTTGATTTTTATAGATTCGTTTCGTGTTATAATTGTTTTTGTTATTCACTTTTTCCACATCATATAGTTTTTCTTATTTTTATTTCCTTTTTAATCGTTGTTTTTTAAATTTTTCTGATTACTTCTTTTGTTCTTAAATGTTCGTTTATTCGTCTTTTTCTTCAAAAAATATGTTGTTTTTCAAGCTTATTTAGAGTCTTTTGTTGTCCTTTAAAATTTACATTCTTTATCTTAGAATTGTCGTTTTCTAAAAATTGTTGTTGTCCTTTTAAGAATATTTTATTTCTCTTACTTTTCATATATTTAGTTGATGATTTTTAACTTATTTAGAATATTTTTGTTTTCTCTTTTTGATAAATCATCGTTTCTGAATTCTTTTCTAAAAGCCGTTTTCTAAGTTCTTTTAGACTTTAGATCAGTTCTTCCAGAGTTGTAGATTAGAAGAAGTAGACTATAATAAAATTTTGGAGGGAGTTTGAAATTGTTGACTGAAAGAAAAAACAACAAAGAAAGGCTTTAGAAGAACAAGCAGAAAGCTTTAAAAACGGCAATTTTTAAAAAAAGTACAAGAATTTAAGAAACAACGATTGGTACAAATAAAAACAACAGAATCTACTGGGACGGAAGAGAAGAGTAGTGTTGAATATTCTAGAAGAATAAAAAACGTTTCTAAAAAAAATTGAAAAACAACGATTGAGGGGATAAGAAAGTTTAATAAGGAAAGTTCTAGTAGCATAAAAAACGATTTTTAAAAAGCTTAACAAACAACGAGCTAAAGAAGATTCTAAGAACAACAAAAGAAAATTCTAGATAAGGCAGGAAAGTTGAGTAAAAAATAATCTAGGAAAGTATAAGAGGATTTTGAAAGAGTATAAAAAAACGTAGTAATAAAAAGCAAATAAAATTACATATAGAAGAAAACAAAGAAAGGTTCATGAAGAACAAAAACTAATTGTGAAAGAACTAAAAAAGAGAGTTAGACAAGACAGTTTCGGTTACTGTCAGTAAGCTCAATCAGAAAGACAAAATACTGTTGGAATAGAAAGAGGATAAGTGCGAAAAACAATGTTTGGAAATAACGAAGAATTTGAAAAATTACGTTTGTAGAAAAAGACCCAAACTAAAAGAAATTGAAGCAAAGGAAGTACTAAAAAACGTTCTACGAGAACAAAAAAAATGCAGAAACTTAAAAAATGACATTAGGCTGAAGAAACCTCAGAAGAACAATACTTGAATAATGCTTAGAAGCAAAAGAACGATAATTTTAAGAAGAATTGAAGAAGAATATGAGCAAAGAAAGATTCTTTATACACGTCTATCTCTATTGTGTTCACTGACTTTTTACGTGACAAAATGACTTTCTTATGTAATCGTGATTTATTATGTAAACTGTTTGTATTGTTTTCTTGTTTTTATATATTTTGCATCTACCAATTGACATTATTCATTAACAACTTGCAAATTTATGATTTTTGTCAAGGTGAACAACAGAAATCATTCAATTTTCTAATTTTTATGTATTTAGTATTGTCTTAAAAATGAAGCTAACCGTTGCGTTAGTGTTACTCTTGTGTCATTCAATTTCTTCTAAGGATTATAAAACAAAATATTTCGAAGTTTCTGTTGACCACTTCAGGTAATAAAATTCTTCAAGTTTTTATCAAAAATTCCAAAAACACAATTTCAGTTTTACTAGTAATGCCACATTTAAATTGAAATATTTAATTAATGATACTTTTTGGAAAGATGATGGACCAATTTTTTTCTATACTGGAAACGAAGCATCTATTGAAAATTTCGCTGATAACACTGGATTTATGTTTGATATTGCACCAAACTTTAATGCTTTAGTGATTTTTGCCGAACATAGATATTATGGCGAGAGTTTACCTTTTGGTAATGATTCGTTTACGTCTCTTGACAAAATTGGGTATCTTAAATCAAATCAAGCTTTGGCTGATTTTGTCAATTTAATTGATTTTCTTAAAAATGGTAAAACAATACCTGTGGTAGCATTTGGTGGTTCTTATGGCGGTATGCTAGCTTTTTGGCTCAGATTGAAATATCCTAGTTCTGTGATTGGTGCAATTGCTTCATCTGCTCCAATTTGGGGATTTCAAGATCTTTCTCCTTGTAATAATTTTTTTAAAAGTCTAACACAAATTTTTGATTCTGTTGAAAAAAATTGTAGTGTTTTTATTAGAAAAACATGGACGGTTTTAAGGTGAGTTTAGCGAGATTTTAGTCACAATGGCAAAATTTGTACGTTTTTTAGAAATATCACAGCAACTGATGAAGGAAAAGAATGGCTTTCAGAAGCTTGGAAATTATGTAAACCTGCTGTTAAATTAAATATGATATACACGTGGTATTCAGCAATTGTAGCGAATTTAGGAATGTTTAATTATCCTTATCCGACAAATACCTTTGTACCTTTACCTGCATTTCCAGTCAAAACTTTTTGTTCTAAATTAACATCTTCAAGTATTGTTGATGATAAAAGTTTAATTTTGGCACTCGGTGATGCATTACAAGTTTACACAAATTTTACGAAAACAACTACTTGTAATGAAATAAATATCAGAAGTGTAATTCCTGAAGAAAAACCTTGGTTATTTCAAGTTTGTACTGAATTGATTTTTCCAAAATGTTCAACTGGTGATGATATTTTTGAAAATTTTGATTGGAACTACAAAATATTTTCGTCGTTTTGTTTTAATTATACGAAAGTGAATCAGACAAATCCTCGATTAGCTGTTTTAGAATATGGAGGAAAGGATATCAAAGCTGCTAGTAATGTTGTTTTCAGTAATGGTTTGTTAGATCCATGGTCAAGTCTTGGTGTTTTAAAGAATATCTCTTCGAGTGTTGTCTCTGTAGTTATTCCAGATGCTGCACATCATCTTGATTTAAGAGCAGCTAATAAGAAAGATCCAAAATCAGTAATTGAAGCAAGACAGTTTCATGTTGATAATATTAAAAAGTGGTTAAGTGAATTTTATTATGAAAATGATTTAGATTATTATAATAAAGTTGAGTTTATAACTAATATTATGTATAAACACAATTATAATTAAAAAAGTGGAAGCAATCAACAAAGTTGTATTGTTTTCCTTGAAATAACCGACTATTCTAGATTATATGTCTTGTCAGAGTTTCATCAGATATTGAAACAAGCATAAGTCATCATTTTTATTTTTGGTTACTGTAAAGACAATATTTTATTCTGTCTTTTGGGAGTTTCGCATTTATTATGCAACGAATTTACCTCTTACTATTTTAGGAGTTCCAAACATTTCTAAATCATTAAAGTTTAATTAATCTCGAAGTTCACAACTTTGTTTTTCTTTGCAAATGTCAATGTATTTTTTTTCTTAAAGCTTGAGCTTGTTATCTCGATTTTGCTCCAGAAACTACTGTTTTGAAGTAAATATAACGAAAATTAACAATATCTTGTTTCCAGTACTTGACTTTGAGAAATAGCTGTTCCGATTCTTGATAACAAATGTAAAATATGATGTTTCTTTATAAGAATTTATTGATCCGACTGAAAAATGAGCCTTCCATTAAATTCACTCGGCTTTCGGAAACCGGAAATTTTCTAGTATTTGTTAGGAAATATCTAAAATATATATATATAATCTAATATATTTTTAGTTTTTCAAAATCAATAAATCTTTCACTGAAAAAGAGTAAAAGTTTAGTCTAACTAAAATGATTTACAAACTGCTTGATGTCATGTCTAAACCGGGAATTACAGTTGCGTGCTTCAATAAATTTTCTTGTATTAATATAAAGCTGTAGTTAATTAAAAGAAATATGAAACATCGTTATGTGGTGTGAAAAAATCTCGCATTTAAAAAACCGTTAAGTTGGCTGGGACGGAAATCATATTTTGGCACAATCTCTCTTTCAATTTCCTGTCTGCAAATAATTGATTCTCATTTTTTGTTTTGTTTTAAATATTCTTTTAATTTTCTGAACGATTTAATTGGGTCGACTGATCATATCTCTACACAAAAAATCATTTTTTCATTATTGTTTTATAAAAACAAAACGGCTGAATTTTCCAGGAGCAGTTTGTTTGATAAATAATTAATTTATTTCAATTCCTCATAAACAAAGAAAAATGTCTACAGGTATTTTTTGCTCTTCTAAAATGTTATTTTGTGCTTCCAGAATATTTTCTTAGTTTTATAGCATCTTTTGCTTTCTCTCCTAATCTTCCATAACTTTAAATTGCTTTTCTCGAAGATATTCTCCTATTTTTCTCGTTATTGTTTATAGATTCTTCTAAAAACTTCTTTTGTTTTTCCATTTTGTTCAGTCGTAGTTTTCTTTTTTTTTGTCATTTCAGAATCTTCTTTTGTTCTTCGCTTTTCTATACGCTAAAAAATGTGTGTATTTTTTCTTGTTTTTCTTTCCTCTCTAATCGTCGTATATTATCCTTGTTTTTCTTTCCTCTCTAATCGTCGTTTATTACGCTCTTCTGGACACTTTCTATTCTATTTTCAATTATATTCACTTTTTTGTTTTTCTAGAATTTCTTTTGCTTGTCTTTTTCTTCAATATGTTGTTTTTTAAGCAGTTTTAGGTCTTCTTGTTCTTCCAATTGTAGATTTCAAGACATTTCTAGAAACTCTTACTGTTTTTATAGAATATTTCTTTGCTTTTATATTTCATCTATCCAACGTCTTTTAATCGTAGTTTTTTAAATTCATCTAGAAACTGTTTTTGCTCTCTAAAAATCTTTTTTCTTAGCCACCGTCTTTCTACTGCTTCTATTTTCTACTAATAGTCGTTTTTTATTTTTTGCAAAAACTGTTTTTAAAGTTCTAGAATCTTCATGTATTTTTTCACAATCGTCGTAGTTTTCCAATTCTTTTCTTTTCTTCCAGCTGTTGTTTTTTTTTAGAATATTATTCAGTTTTTCTAAAATCAATTCTTGTTCTTCAAAATCTTTGTTTTTTTCTAATCAACGTTATAGTTTTATATGCTCTTACTTTTCTTTCATAATTATTTTTTGTGCTTAAAGAATATTCATTTGTGATTTATTTTTCTTTCACAAATAGCTTTAGAGTGTTTCTTTTCTTTTTTAATTAATCGTTGTGTTTAAGCTCTTTCAGAAATTCTTGTTATTCTTGTAGAACATTCATAGTTTTTTTGCACTCAGTTTCCAGTTTCAACTTCTTCAAGTTTTTTTTTTCTTCTTATTATGATAAACGATAATTGTTAAAAATCCTAGAAGAAGTGGGAAGGCAGAGGTTGGAAGAAAAAGGAGACCAAAGAGAATTTTTTGAAGAACAAGTAAAAGCTGTTTTTAAACTTTCCTACAATCTTTTTTTGTTTTTTTAATTATTCTTCTGTTTTCCTTTAGTCGATTTTTCAAAAACTTTTCTATTTTAGATATAGTTTCACATGTTTTTATTTGCTTTTCGTTTTCTTACACGTACATATTATTTTTTCTTGGTTCTCTTTTTTTCTAACCGTCGTTTTTTAAACTTTTTTAGAGATTTTTTTTGATTTCAGCTCAAGTTTTCTACTTATTTAAAAATTTGCTTCACAACATTTTTTTGTACTTCTTTTTCTTCCAGTCTCCGTCTTATCACTTCTTTTAGAATGTTTTTTTTTCTATTAGTTTTTGTTTCTCAATTTTTTTATTTCTAGAAGTAGTTTTTCAAATTCTTTGTCGATTCCTCCAGAATTGTAGTATCTCAAATTCTTTTGGGATCTTTTGTACCTTTAGAATCTTTATTAATCTATATTTTCTGTCTTCTTTTTTCTTTCAAAAGATTTTTTTTTATTTTTCTCTTTTCTTGTGGGATCTTTTCCGAAATGTTTTCTTGATTCCCGGAATTTTCCTTTGTAAATTATTTTGAATTAATTGCAAAATGACTTTTGTAAATAGTTCTCCATATACTTCCATTGCCGTGAGACACTCTGTATATTTATACTTTCTGAAGTAGATATTTTAATCTGAATCAATTTCTGGACCTTAATTATTTTTGTAAATTCCCTTTGATAATTCCATTAGTCTAAAACGAAGCAAATAATCTATATGAGGGCGCCCCTATCTCCCTATCCTACCACCCCTTTGAAAATCCAGTGTTTATCAGACTTCAGGCGCCGCGACGACTAGATCTCTTCGATGTAACTCAGTCAGACACTCAGTCTCCTTTTAAAAAAAGCCCCACGAAACCGTTCTTTTCCATTAACCTCAGCACCAACAGCAGCAGCAGCCACTCGATCCGAATTAAAACTTCCAGTTGCTCTCCTCGACTGATCAGTGTTGCGTATTTTAGTCTCATGCTGTCTTTCGTTCGTGTTGGATCAATGCACCACTAGATTGTTTTAAGTGTCACGTGTTTAGTGCTTAGTGCTAAACAGTTGTTTTGTAATTCCATCACGAGTGAAACGAATTTTTGTAAATTATAAAACGGGATTAAAATGCCGAAATGGTCCTGCAGAATGCCTCGATTACTATTAATCCGCGTAAGGTGAAGCTGCAGGAGGGGTCACCCCAAGTACCGGCCAGAGGACGATTTGTTGCCAGGTTTGTTAGGTTTTTTTTTTGACATGTAGGAGGATTATTATGTCATTGTTTGACCATGAACGTGTTAAATGGATTTTGAAGTTTTTTAACACCTCGTTTCAGGTTTCATAATTTTGTCACATAAACCTACATATTAATTATACAGTTTTTCAGCTTTGTATGGTAATATAGACTGTTCATTAAAAAAAAACTCGCAGGTAGCCATGAGAATCTATTAGTAATTGTCAGTCAATTGTTACTTTTAACAGTCAGTCAATTAATACAATAATAGATAAACAATAATTTTAATTTTTGTTACTCTCATTCAAAAGATAAAATTCAACAGAAATTTGCAGGAATTTGCCAAATCCTGACAAAAATTTTAACATTTTTTGGTTGATTAATCAATATTTTTGATAACAAAAGTGACGTTTTTAAAACTGATTAACATTTCAATTTGATTAGTAGCTAAGTAAAATTATCAGAGACATTCACACTCTAGATTTTTTTTAATGAACTGTTGGTATATTAAAATCATGAAAATGATAAATAGAACTCTTACTTGCCGTTCCTACCTTTCAATTTCGAGATTTTTTCACAATGTACTCATATCTTATGTAATTGAATTATGTTATGTCTTAATTGTTTATACATTCATTAGGAAGTTGATTAAATAAATAAATTACGCTAGATAACATTGAATTGTAATATACAGTATGTACAAGTCAAAATTTATTTTAAATATTTGTTTGGTTTATTATTTTGAATTTTTAAAGTCTTCCTTCTTATTTTGGTGTCAGTATCATGGGTTAATGTCAAGGTTGGAATTGTAAAACCTACCATCTGGACGATTAAGTTTCTTCTTTATTTCCGTTTTGGTGATGTCTAACTCAATATGCAAATTTTATACGAGATTCAACTTTTAAATTATACAATCTCATCGTAACTCTTGTTTTTTTCTTTTAGTCTCAAATCTTTTTCTCTTTTTGCTTTTTTAAATTTGTATTTTTCATTCAAACTAACTACAAATTTATATTGGCATTTTTCTAATTTTTATGGGCGCGTTTATACAGTTGTTTTAAATGTTTTTGATAAATTCATCTACCTCTTTTCAAAATAACACCTCAATATTATGTAAAATTGTTGTAAATCATGTGACAAATGGCAAAAAACTAATCGAATCTTAATATCTTATCACAAAAATAATATTTTATCGAAAAAATTTATTTATTTGGATGCAGAACTAGATCTTATAGATATAGGAGTAGCTAGAATAACTATAGAATGTTCTAAAGCCAATAAAATTGTAAAATTATTGTAAATCACGTGACAAGTGGCAAAAACTAATCGAATCTTAAGTATTTTATTACAGAAATAATATTTAATCATGAATTTTTGTTATTTTGGACACAAAATTAGAACTTATAGACAGAATTTGTAGCTAGAATAACTAGAAAGTGCTGTAGCTAATAATATGTAGAATTGTTTCAGACACGTGGTAAGTGGCAATCTTAAGTATTTTAACACAGAAGTAATATTTTTCCGAATTAGAAAATAATTAGATTTGCTACTATCCTTATTTAATTTAGTAAAAAATAATTGTTGTTACTGTAGTTATTACTTCATATGTTCCAACTTAAAACCCGCACTTCCCGAGGAAATGCGTCATAAATTGATTAAAATCTCACTACCATATGTTTTCTCTAAGAATTTTTCGTATTTAAATACACGATTGTATGTCCAAAATCGGTGTCGAATTTACGTCAACCAATTTCCAAATTTGAATAAATACGTGACATTTTTTTTGTATACTCACTCGCACTTTATAAATAAGATAAAGCAAAGTATTGAACACTTTGTTGTTTTCCTTGTCTTGTCCAGGGCGTTGTTTATTAGCGAGAGTGCGCCATTGCTCCAGCAAAAATCTCTTTGTTTTATTAGACATTTGTATTTATTACCACCATAATAAGGAAGTTTGTTATTGTGAAATGGTTTAGAGAATGTAGGACGAAGCGACAAAATACGATCGAGTATCTTCAAATTCTGAATTTTTTGAAAAAAGTGAGTCAGTTTTAAGCAATGGCTGAACATGAATCATTCATTTCGTCGGGACCTGAATTCGTTATACTCTAGACGATGTCGTTGCCGTTTGTTTTGGTTAAATTATTCAAGTGTGCTTTGACATTTTTTCAGTAAATGGTATAGTCTATCCCACTTCTGAAATTTTAAATTTTTTTAAAATAAAAATTGAGAGAATGAAAATCTTGTGAACAAACAGTATAAATGTAATATTCTCTGACACACACAATATTGTATGAGTTTAGTTCTCTCAAGTTTTGCAAGTTAATTTTCATGCAAATGGTTTGATCTTGCGTCTGTCTGGAATTGCTCCAAATTGGCATGAATTAGTGAGATAGTTCTTTAACCGAGTAACGGAATAAATTTTCCTCTCATTAGAAGTAGCTGTAAGGTTTATTCCTTGCCTTGCCATCGCATCGCATTGCATCGTCGTTGTGACACATAGAGTCGTATACATTCATGCTGGCGGCTTATTACAGCCTCGACTCTTTATTATCAATAACTAAGAACATATAATATATTTTATAATGGAAATAGTTTCCTGAAACAGTCTATAAATGCGATATCATCACGGATAACAAGCTACAACCCTGTTATAATTAATAAACTTATATTACAAAGGGAATAAACCAATGGGATACACCCCCAACAGTCCTTCAGTACGATATTTATTAGTATGGGAGTGCAAAGGTCTTTTGCAATAATAATAAAAATTGTTACGGCCTTGAGCCAACCACGGCGCTGTCTCGAGGCTTTTATTCATATTTTATTGCGAATTTTACCAAATTATATTACAAAGATATTTCTTTAGAAATTTTTAACTGATAATAGCTAAAATGATGGTTAATACACGAAATTGTTTTTAAATTTGGCGCCTTCAGTCCTGACAACCAATGAACACGATTTTGGTTACGACTCTAAATAATTATTGTTAAAATTATTTACAACTAGAACTAGAGCAAGCTTTGGTCTGTTATATTATTAATAGTTTTGCTCAGTCAAGTGACCTAATTCAGCACATTTTCCTTCTCGCCCTAGAAATAAATTTTCTGAATTGAGCACTTTTTCACGCTTGTCTGATTATCAGGACCGGTCTTATTCACAATTAATATTAATAATTTTATTTAGTAATGATATTATTATTAATTATAATTTATAAACCACACTCTGTGTTTTGTTCTTGTGTAAACCGCTCCTGTCACGTGGTACAAAGTATACTCAAAATATCTAAAAGTGGACTGACTTTTTAAGACTATTCTATAAACCAAAGAATAGCTATTGTTCAATTTATGGAGAGGCAAATCACTGTAAGTATGGATCTTGATTTATGACAGTTTCGCACGCAAATATATTTTAGGAACTGTCATAAATAAATCAAGATCCACCCGTACAGTGGTTTGCCTCTCTTTAAATTGAACAATGGCTATTCTTTGGTTTATAGAAGGGTTTTAAAAAGACAGCTCACTTTTAAATATTTTGGGTATACACCATTAAGACTTGCTTATTATGGGTCCTATCTTTATCAATGCTTTCTCCTAAAAAGGTAAAACAGAACTTTAGTGCTATTTATAAATTAGTGAAGCCTTATGGATCTCAAATATCCCACTCTGGCACTGTTTAATACGTTTAGTTTAAAAAAATATGCGATAACGTAACAAAAATTGGGAGATTATTTTGAATGACGGCATTCATATAAACTCTGCGATAAAAAGGCAATTTTTTGAAATTTTATTGTCGCAGCTGTTTCACCATGATCAATATTTCCTGTATGCAAATGTTGATAACCTGAATATTTTATTGCACTTTTTTTTTATAAACTAAATAAACTCTATATTTCACTCTTGAATTAGAAAAGTTTAATTGAACGTAGAAAGCCTCTCCGCCTATATATACTTCACTTCCTGCATCCTTGCACCGCTATCAAATTTATTTTTATGCATAGAGCTACTATATTTTCTCGCAACAAAGCTCTCCCGTTCGTTCCAGATAGATAAAATGCAAGATGCGGAAGAGCAACAATTTTGCAAAAAACCACTCTTGATGGAGTGTCAGAGATTGTATATCTCTGTCGTCTCTCACTTTACCTACCCAGAAATAAGGTAGGCGGTAATTGTGACAGTTCGATTTGGTTTCGTTTCTCTCTTCGACTAGTAGGTATATGCAATAAGTTAATACCGGACAACCTTGGTGCATTCACGTTTCCGGTACAATTCAGGCCCGTTTCTAGCGGGGGTGCAGCGCGTGCACCGCACGCGGGCGGCCAAACGAGGGGGCGGCCGCGCAACAGCGCGGCTTCAAGATTTAAACATTTTAAATTTTTGTATTAGTAGAAAAGCAAAAAGTAATGTGGAAAAAATACCGTTCTTTGCCGGAGGGAGAATATATTTTGTTTATGGTCTGTTTGCCAGATGGTAGAGCGGCTTGGGATTTTTATTAGATACAAATACAAATTGGTACAGGGTGGGAGGTTGGGGTGACGGTCAAACGATACCGAAGATGATACCGAACACAATTCATAGGCGTAGATTTAATTATTCGATCTTTTCATGTATTTTTTTTTAACAAGCGTTGTCTATTTATTCTTACAAACTTTTTATGTTAAATTTTTGTATTAATGACAAACTGGACAACTGATTCAATTTATTATACGCAATTAAAAATTTTAAATTTTAGTTGTTTTAGTACGTCTATAAACTGAGCATTTTACTGAAATTCTCCGAATTTAGTGCCTTTCCGCTCCAGTCTTATTAAATTATGGCAACTAGACAGTGGTTCATTGCGATTTGCATTTGCTGATTTGTGTCCAAATATTACCTCACGAGAGTGTTTTGTGTGCTTCAATCGTTACAAATATAAATAAATAAATAAATAAATAAATCTTTTCACTTGATAATTATTTTGTGCAGATATAAGGCAGTATAACGTAAGAGTTTGAAAACAATATTTGGTAAATATTGATTTATAAATTTTATAACAGATGTCTACAAAGAAAACAAAAAGGCATTCTGGAGCTTTTTATAAAAAAGAACGTGAAAGGAAAAAAGATGAAAAAGCAAAAATGGTAGGTTCTTTAGAAAAATTTCTTCATCCAACCAAAAATTTACACTTGCATCAAATAACCGCAAATGAAGAGATTCTTGAATTTGAACCTCAACCATCTACATCAGGCTCCTCCGTTCTTGTTCCTGTAAATGTACAATCAGGTGTCAGTGTCAGTGAGAACAATTCGGATAGTGACATAAACTCAAATTCTTCAGACATAGATGATAGTGACAGTTTTTGTGATTCTGAAAATTTACTAGGGCCAGATAAATCAATTATTTCGCAATCAAAATGTGACGAAGTTCCAGATGCTTTAGATTTTGATTTATACTCAGTTAAATTCAAATTATAAGTTTCCTTGTGATGATACCGGTAGAAAATTTAGTTTTACTTATTATTACAAATCTTTGGTAAACGGTAAAAAAATAAAACGTGTATGGCTATGTTACTCTATAAAGTTTAATTCCGTATTTTGTTTTCCTTGTAAATTATTTGGCAATGACCCTACGTTAGCAATCGTTAATTCTGGCTATTCAGATTGACGGCATTGTTCAGAATATCTAACTCGACACGAAAATAGTTTACAACATATTATTAGAGCAACTGAAAGATGGTGTGAACTAAAACTAAGATTGCAAAAAAATGTCACTATTGACAAAGATATACAAATGTTTTACAACCGTGAAAAAAATCGTTGGCGTGCTATCAATGATTAGAAAGAATACATTTTTTTATTTAGTTACGTTGTTTTTGTTTTTATTACATTACAATAATTTAAAAGGAATAACTTCGATAAAAATTCAGAGATTTATTTTTCAGGAAAAGGCTTGGACACGTATCTTGTCCTTTTTAACGCACATTTTTTGACAAAAAAATAAATATACAGGATATCCTAAAATCGAGATACGACTTTCAACTTTAAAATTTCAAATAAAAACTCAAATTTTTTTTAGCATATCTAGATTCTACGTATAATTTTGCGTATTTTTTATGTAGCACACACTATATCGATTTTTAGTTGTTTTTGAAAAAGAGGCGTGATCTATTTGAAATAAATAAATTCGATAAAAATTCAGGCATTTATACGTAGAATTCAAATATGCTAAAAAAAAATTGGGGTTTTCATTTGAAACTTTAAAGTTGCGGGTCGTATCTTGATTTTGGGACACCTGTATATCCTTTTTTTTTGTCAAAAAATGAGTGTTGAAAAATAGCAGGATAAGTATCCAAGCGTTTTCCTGAAAAACAGATTCCTGAATTTTTATCATATTTATTCGTTTCAAGTGGTTCACACTGTACATATAAAAAATGTAAATATTGTTTTTTAATTATAAAGGGCGGCAAAATATAAGTAAGCACGCGGGCGGCCATGAAGCTAGAAACGGCTCTGCCGGTACTTATAACTTTTATCTTTACCATATCGAAACCCGTTCGAGCAAATGAGATCGGGTCGGAGTGGCTAATTAAAAAAAATATTGTATTATTGCATGATTACGCAAACCACTCAAGAGGACAAGCAAAGGAGATGGCGATTTCGAGAAAAGACAGCACGAATTCCATGTACAGTAATTACAAAAAGCGAAACATTGAAATTGGAATGAGTTAAATATTTTAGTGGTGGTTTCGCAAAGTATTCGCAAAGATTTTTTGCGAATAATTACTTAATAGGTTGAAGAAGATAGAATGTGACGCTTTAAACTACAATTGAATCTTTAAATTTTGTTAAAATAGTGCGAAATTATTTTTTGGCATATTGTAGAACAGAGACGGACTAGTTACTTAGATTATTAAATTCTTGAATTTAATTTTGGTTATACATATTTCTAGATTTCTAAGCTGTTAAAGTTTTTCGTATTTTCAATTCCTAAATTCCTGAATTCTTATTCTTCTAGATCCTTATATTCTTATATATCCATCGTTTCTTCTAACAGAGAACTTCTGTAATCTCGATGAGTTCCTCGATTTTTTGAAAATAAATAACCTTCTAATTGCTACATTCCTAGATTGTTCAATTCCAAGAAGCTTCTTTTATAACTAAATTCACAGATTCTTAGTTTTTTAGATTGTTTCTTTTTTAAATTTAATAAGAAATCAGTCTTGTTTTTTTATTTTAGATATTTTTATTTCTTAAATTTATAAATTTTTACTTCTGAATATTAATTTTTTAGAATAAAAAGTTTATAGATACTTAGTTTTTTTAGTTCTTTTAGCGCTTCTAATTTTAAATTCGTGGCTTGGCTTATATATACTTAGTTGCTTAGATTGTTAAATTCTTCAATTTAGTTTTGGTTATATTTCTAGATTTCTAAACTGTTAGAAATTCTTTGAATCTTTAATTCTTATTCTTCTAGATTCTTACATTGCTAGATTTCTTTTGTTTTTTATAACAGGGAACTTTGTTTGATGCATGTTACATAATGAGTTGAAAGGAATAGTTTAATATGACGTTTAGTAAGTTGTTGTGTGATAAAATTTACGTGGAATGAAGTCATGACTAACAATCTTAAGAGCTGTATTTTTTCACGGATTAGATTTCCTTAAAATTTTATTTAATTACTAGATAATAGCCAACTTTTTTTACGTAATATAAGCTTCTCTCAAATGCCACTACAATTCCATTTTAGCCATTTTCTCTGTTGAAAATTTGCTCATCTTTTGCTTTAATTACCTTTTCCAGACAAAACGTATAAATTCCTTTCTTGTTACCATCAGAGAGAGTAATATTAATTTTTCGTTTTTAATTAAAATCGTCACCGCTAAGTTTTTTAATCATCAGTCGGCAATTAATTTTATTAAGGCACGGTCTAATGCCCATCCATATTTTCCACACGAAGTAGTCGAGAATGTAGCGAGGAAGTCATCAGAAATGTGGGACAGCAGGAGCTTATACATGCAACATTAAATTTCTTGTTAACTAAACTCTTCTTGTCATAACAGAGAATCAGATTGTTTGTTGAATGGGAAAAAATTAAACAGACATAGTCGTATTCTGATGTCTAGTTAGGAAAAAAAAAACTAATTGTGCGGTCACTTGGATTAATAATGCATCATGGTCTGTCGAGATTGTAAATAGGTTCATTAGGTACTCAACATTTATCTGATTTGAGTCGAGCACTTGTAAATGATCGGAATACGATAAGTCATAAGATGGATCCCGCTGACAGATGTCAAATTAAATGCGACAATGACCGTCATGGGTGGACAAGTTGATGAATTTGTTCCGGGTTTCGGACACAACAAGACATCGTCAGGAAATACCAATATTAAAAAAAAAAGAAACAATGAACAGGCATTGTTGCCACAAGCTGTGGAAAAATATTAAAATGATAGCAAAAATAGCATAACTAAAAATTTAAAAATACTAGGAATTTAATAATAAAATCTTCAAGACTGCTCAAAAATTCTATATTTCTAAATTTAAAAAACTTAGAACCTATGCAGTCAACAATTTAAGATAAAAAATGCTGAAAGTAATAAGGATTTAGATTTCTAGTAAATTTCTTAGAAATTAGCCATTAGAGGATTCTTTTCTAAAAATCTAAGGACTCATTGAGATTACAGAAGTTTCCTGTTATTAAAAAAGATAGAAATTTATCAATGTCAGAATCTAGAAGAATAAGAATTAGGGAATTCTAGAATTGAAGATACGAAAAATTTCTCTAACATTTCAGACTAAATTCAAAAGTCTAGCAATCTAAGCAACTAAGTATCTATGAAGCTAAGAATTCAAGATTAGAAATTCTAAAAGAACTAAAGATGTAGATATTTAGAAAGGTAAAGATTTAATAATGCTGATTAGAAGAATTTATTCTAAAAATTTAAGAAACCATCACGTTCTTAGTTAGAAGAAACTACAAAGATCTGCATCTTTGGATAAAAGTCTCCTAACGGTCCTGTTTCGCTGTTGCTCGCCGCCATAAAAATGCTGAAACTAATAAGGATTTAGATTTCTAGGAAACTTTTTAGAATTTAGCAATCTAGGAATTTGGCAATTAGAGGATTCATTTCTAAAAATCTAAGGACTCTTTGAGATTACAGAAGTTTCCTGTTATTAAAAATGATAGAAATTTATCAATGTAAGAATCAAGAAGAATAAGAATCAAAGAATTCAGGAATTGAAGATACGCTAACAGTTCAGACTAAATTCTAGCAATCTAAGCAACTAAATATCTACGAAGCTAAGAATTGAAGATTCTAAGTTCTAAAAGAAGTAAAGATGTAGATATTTAGAAAAGTAAAAATTTAATAATATAGATTAGAAGAAATAGAAGGATTTGTTCTAAAGATCTAAGAAACCATTACGTTCTTATTTATAAGAAACTACAAAGATCTGCGTCTTTCAGATTTAGAATGGGATAATAGTCTTCTAATGGTCCTGTTTCGCTGTTATTGGCTGACACTTTAATAGGTTCTGTTGGAATTTTCGCAGTTGAGTTTATTTCTGAAAGATTCTTCTTAGGAGACGTATTTTCTCCATGAAGCAATACTATAAAAATCTAGGAATAAAAGCAAAAATTCTAAGGTTCTATATTTTTAAAAGAAGAAGCCAATAATTTGAGATAAAAAGTGTAAAAAAGTATTAAGATTTTAGTGTTTAGGATGCTAAGAATTTAGCAATCTAGGGATTTAGTAATTAGGTTTAAGCACCCATAAAGATTTTAGAAGTTCTCAGTTATAAGAAATTAATCATTCTAAGAGTTTAAAGAATTCAGAAAAACTAAAGATCTAGATAGGAATTTAAAAATCTATATAAGGTTAGGACAGTTGATGAAATCTAGGATAGATTTTTAAGAAACAAGGACTCTATTTATAAGGTATCAAAAAAACAAGAAGCAAATCTTGTAGATGTTACTAGTATTTTTCTCGAGTTTCTCGATTTGGAATAATTGCAGTGATTTAAATTTGAAGATATCGAAAAATTCTTTAAAATCCTGCAATAAATTTCCGTCAAATTCATTGAGAATACCGTACGTTCTTTTTTCCATTTAGGGTTCTCCTCGTCGTGAAATTGGTACATTCCTTAAAGTCGTTGCTCTGATTCAGTGTCTCGCGACATATTATAATGCCCATCTGGATTCTTGTCAGGTCAGGAATACCGTTAATTTTTGATCAGGTATATAGGGACCATCATCACGCAAAAATCGATCGCTATTTTTCACGTCCTTGTAACACGATATAAACATACCAAAGATTGCTTTTTACAGATATATCAATGGCAATGAATGGAAATTTTGCTTTAGGCTAATAATAAGATTAAAATAATAGGATATTTTTAGCTTTTAGACTAACGGTAGAATTTGTCAATGATCCTTAATTGCACTGTAACCGAATCTAATGTTTTACCGTTCCACCCCTCTATTAAAGGGGTAATTTAATTCTATTTGTTTTGTCCAGCTATGATTCAGAAGTGACCAGAAATCCTTTTTTATTCTTTCGCCTCCGACATTGTTATCATTTTGAAGAATGGCCAAATTAAATTATGACTGCATTTTTGTGCGGCTTTGATTTATAGGGAGATAATAAAGGCCTATTCAGATTATACCACACGAGGATGGACAATGCAAGAGGGGTAACACACACAAACACACGACGCCAAATTAGGTCGAAAACGGGACAGGTGTGGGCAGTGTGACTGAAAAAGGGTGAATTTACAACAGATATAAAATTCTATAACGAGACGTTTTACACGCAAGAAAAGGATTTGATAGATTTTTATAGAATAGGACGAGATCACAAATTAATACAACCTACAGAATTCTATTCTAAATTCTAAATCATTTTGTATTTTTTTTTCTTAAATCTACTAAAATAAGTTGTCAAAAGAGCGTTCCCTCTATATCCCTATCCAGATACCAGATGTAGAACAATTAACCGTAGCACATGCCCGAGGGTTGTCAAGGATCATTTCACAATCTAAATGGCTAACCGGCATAAGCCATACCTTTAACAAAAGAATAAGGGAAATTGCGGATTAGCTCTAGAATTACATAAGCAGTCCGTATAGAAAGCCGCGCGTTGTTTAATTTCGCTCCGGTTAGTTACACGCAAGAATGCGTCGTTTCTCATGCAGAAAATGTACATGTGAGTGTATATATACCTCACACTTTTTGTCCTAAAAATTTATTAAGAGTGACACTTCGAAATAGGATTAGATGTGCCCTCGACGGGTCACTTTCTGACGTCATCGATAGATTGCAAACAGTTGCTATGGTTACGATTATAAACCCTTCCGGCTTTCCCCATTAATCTCACGTTGATCTGTCTCACAGAAGGTTCGACTTTGTCATTTGCTTGGACAGGACGAATTAGTTGGAAAATATGAACAAGGGGGGGAAAAAAAATCTGAGATGGGTTTGTGTCGAAGAGAGCTTACAACTGGCAGGATGTCGATTTTTGATATGTTAGACTAAATACAAGAAAATGTTTTGACAGAGATTGTTGAGTTCGCATCTGGAAACATTGACGTTTCCTGAAATGTTCAACAGCAACGAGCGGTAATAGTTATTTGTGTAACAAGCTGGAAAATGCGGTTTTTTACTTCTCAAGAAATATTTTACACACACACAATAGACAAAATGAATTAAATAAAAAAATGGTACCTCTATAAACTAATTAGGGTCCAGAATTAGAAATTTTCTTTAAATTCTCCAAGGATAGAATTGTATAAGTTAAGTTAAGGAGCGGTGTGATCTAGCAAAAAGTTCAGTCAGAAATAGGGGTGCAAAAACTGCAAGACTTTTTTTTAAACAATTTCTATAAATTACAAAAAATAATACAAAAATGATTAAAAGTTTTACTGTCAAATGTTGTTGTTCCTATTTTTTTTTGTTTCTATCTTATTACTTTTTTCTCAAATCTTCTAAATTTTCACTTCAATTTTTTTTTTAGTTTTAGAAGGTTTTTTTAACATCTAGCAAACTATTGAACTCCTTCGTGTAAACGTTTTTCTTGTTCTTCTTTTTCTTCCAAGTCTTTTGTGTTTTCTTTTTTCATAGTCTTTCAAGTTGTGTTAGAATATTATTTTATTCTTCTAAGACTTTATACTTTTCATTTTTCTTTTCAATCGTCCGTTTTCAAATGTTCCTGAAACCCTCTATTGTTTTTTTACATATTTTTTTCTTATTCTTCTTTCTCCTTTAGTAACCATTTTTCGAGCTGTTCTGGTTTTTCTTTTTCGTTTACTCGTCGATTTTCAATTTTTTTGGTAATACTTTAGTTCTTCTTTTTTTTAAATTTATGGGAATATTCTTTTGTTCTTTTCAAATCTTTTCTTGTTCTTTATGCATCTAATTTAACATAAAAGCTTAGTTATTATTTCTGGTTACGTCCATTTTGTTACAAATGTTAGAATGAAACGAAGATGGACAGGACAAAGTAAACAAATAAAAAAATATCAATATTTTAACAAATTACCCAAATTGGACAACTCTGTCTATTTTGAGACAAAAAAACGGTGATTTTTGTGTTGTTTTAGGCAAAGAAAAACAACTTATGTTCTGGTTCTGTTTTTGCTGTTTTTGGGTTTTTGGACAAAACAACCTGGATGTTTTTGAACAACAATTTGGTTCAGTAATTAAAATATAATTTTAACAAAATGTTAAATTTGTGTTTTTGAACAATACAATACATCGGTTTTCAACAATCTATTCTTTTAAATAATTTCTATAAATTACAAAAAATAATACAAAAATAATTAAAAGTTTTACCGTCAAATGTTCTTGTTCCCAATTTTTTTTTGTTTTCTATCTTATTATATTTTCTCAAATCTTCTAGAATTTTCGCTTCAGAACTTCAGATTTCTCTTACAATTTTAGAATGATTTTTTAAAAAAACACATAACAAACTATCGAACTTTTTGATAAAGACGTTTTTTTGTTCTTTTTTTTCCAAGTCATTGTTTCTCTATTTCTTTTAGATTTTTTTCTTATAATTATCGTTTATGTACATCTTTTAGGTTTTCCTTTCTTCTAATAAGTCTTTCAAGTTTTGAAAGAATATTATTTTATTCTTCTAAGATTTTATACTTTTTATTTTTCTTTTCAATCGTCCATTTTCAAGTGTTCCTGAAACTTTCTATTCTTTATATAAAATCTTTCTTTTTTCTAAACGTATTTGTTCTTATTCTTCATTATCTTTAGTCACTCTTTTTTAAACTGTTCTAGTTCTTCTTTTTCGTTTAGTCGTTGATTCTTCTTGTTTTTCTTAAGATTTTGGGAATATTCCTTTGTGCTTCTCAAATCTTTCCTTGTTCTTTATGCCTTTAATTTAACATTAAAGCTTGATTATTACTTCTGGTTACGTCCATTTTGTTATGAATGTTAGAATGAAACGAAGATGGATAGAAAAAGGTAAACAAATACAATATTTTAACAAATTACCAAAATTGGATAACTCTGTCTATTTTGAGACAAGAAAACGGTGATTTTTGTGTTGTTTTAGGCAAAGAAAAACAACTTATGTTCTGGTTCTATTTGGACCATTCGCTGTTTTTGGGTTTTTGGACAAAACAACTTGGATGTGTTTATTAAATTTGTGTTTTTGAACAACACAATAGATTGGTTTTGAACAATCTATTACAATCTTGGCTTTTTTAGTCAGAAAAACAATAAAACAACTTTTTGATTGTTTGTATTTTGACCAAATACCGAAATTGACGAAAATGCTAATTTTTTGGTTGTTTTAGACAATCAGTAATAAAATTTATATGTATTGCACAAAATGCAGATAATAAATGGCAGCTAACCTGATTTTATAATTTAACTAAATGAACTAAAACAATAATAATATAATATTTGTTTCTAAATATTTTTGGAGTTTTTTTAGCAATAAAATTCTGTAAATTTTTGGGAGTAACAAGCCAGGTATGTTTAATTGTTTTCTGGACAAGAATTAAGAACATTTTGAAAAATCAATAAGTTTAAACAGTTTTTTGAGCGTTTTTGAACAAAAAGCATCGATGTTCTAGTTATTTACACAAATAATACGACAATTTTTGTGCGTTTTTGGACAATTAAGCCACAAAAACAATATTTTTGGTTTGTTTTTTGGAAAAATCTGTCTATTTTGAGTGTTTTTAAATATTTGAAGGTAAAAATACTAAAAAATATCTAATTTTTGTAATTCAATAATTTAAGAGTTGTGTATTTAACGTCTTAATAAAGATACTGTGTATAAAGTGTATTTGTAGACTATGAGCAAAATTCCATTTCTAAATTATCTTTTCCTCAATTAAATGAAAATTATTGTAAGACGTGTATCAGTAATATAATTTAATGGAAATGTTGCATGAAACACATTGTTAATTAGACATAGATTAAATTATAAGAGACATTTGAAATATCAAGTAATTGAATTTGTTATATCCAGAAGATTAATTAATCAACATAGTGTCTACTCGTACTCTACTCCAATTTTTTTTTTTTTTTTATTTAATATAACTTGTCAAACAATTCAGCCAACTTCCCACCCTCTCTCTATTGATTAAACCTACCCTGACCCTCACTCCAGTCTAATCAAAGCCGACATTCGTCAAACGGAAATTACCCGGACTCGTACATGTGCAAACATTTCCGGTGACGCCGTTAATTGGTGATCTCTCACTATTTAATAAATCACAAAATGTTTGTTTACCATCAATAGAGAGTGTTACATCAGCGAAAAATTTCGAGAGAGGGTCAAATTCTTTTCTTACCTGAAAAAAAAAATGAGAAAATAATTAGAGGTATTATCCCGTGGATTTAATTATAGGAAGAGTAATTTTTTTCAGACTACCGATTAACTTTATTATAGTAATCTTTTTAATGGTTGCGATAAAAAATTATGTGGGCACACGATACTTTAAGGGTGTTCGCACACGGTGCAAGAACCTCTTCAATCTGATTTGGCCATTAACAATTTTATGGAACAACCAGAATTATAGGGTTTGAAGATGATGCCAAGGCCGGAAAAATATTTTGGCGTCGCGACGATTATCGTTGAGAAATTATATCTATAATCAGTGTTTTAATAACTTTTCTCATTTTCTGGTTAACACGCCAAGTCATAAAGTTGCATCGAGATGAAATTTTATAATTTGCTAGTGACAAATGATCGTGCTCTAGACTCGCAATGATGACGTCGTAAATTCGCTTTTTCAGTGATTGGAACGCGGAGGAATTCTTATCCGACGAATGATAGAAATGCACTTAGTGAGAGAGACGATGATAACTCAATGAACATGCGATTGGTTTTATAAAGGCGAAGGTTAAAAAAAGATTTTTGTTTTAAAAGGTGAAAGTTAGGAAGTGGTTATCACAGCTTTTAAAATTTATTTACGAGGAAACAACATGCAACGAAAATAAAATAGACACAATATTCAGATTTTCGAGGAAAAAGTTTCGTGCTTTTAACATTTTGTGTGTTCCAAATCATATTTCGATTATCTCATCAAATCCAAATGTTTTTTTTTTTTGAATTAAAAAGACAAAATGCGTAGTTTGATTAAATTTTGAAAAGGTCAGGTTTGTGGTAAAATTCACTAGAATTTCATTTTTGTTTGGAAAAATTATTAAGACGATTATTGAGGCACTTTCTGCTTTCCAAATATCAACATATTTTTATAATAATTAATAAATATTAATTAAATAAGAAAAAATGCACGGAAAAGAATTTTGTGATAGGAGACAAGTTGAGCAACTATTATAATTCTAGCTCTATATTTTCACAAACATTTTTTTTTCTACTTTGCGTCGTTAACAGAGACCGATTTGGGTGTCGTACTAGCCAATTTAGCACCCAAATTGCGTACGTAAAGTACTAGTGCAATTTACTTTTGAATTTACTTTTAAATGAAACGTCATTTGTCACGTTTCAGCGTTTATGTCAACGTTAACATTATAATAATTTTATTCGAATAAATTTTGATGATCAATATTCCTCACTAGGGTGTTTTCAATTTCAGCTTTCATTTTTGGGTTAGAACAGCTTTAAAATGAAACAGCCTTTAGCCAATATTTTGACGATTATATTCTACAACCTCCATAGCGTTTGATAATTTACAAGTTATTTGCTGAATGAGTATATATCACTGCTTGGTCTGAAATAACGATGAGAGGAATCGCTAAAAATCGCAATTACTTTGGTAATTTAGGAATAATTTTACAATGTTTTTAGAGATTTTTCTTACTGTGTTTATTAATCAATAACCGATACGGTAGGTAAAAAAGAACCATTTGTGAGTTACTTATACAGAATTTTAGACAAATTTGAAAACATTTCAAAGTTCAATGACTTCATTGACACTTTAATGACATTTTTATTACCAACTGTCTCGTATTAACGCAAAAGTCCCTAAAGATTAAATAATTAACTTTTTTACTTAAAAATCACGTAAAACGCGCAAAGTAGAAAAATAGTATAAAGAACTTGTTTTTCAAAGTCATTGTGGCACTCATTCTTTATAAAAACTCGCGGTTTGCGCTCGTTTTATAAACTTAAATTCGTGCCACAAAGTTGACTTTTCAAAGCGCGTTCTATACTATTTTAACACTCAACCTTTGATAGTTAAATTAAGATGAAACATCTATAGCACATTATTTTATAAACAAATTAAAAAGGTTCTAAGAGATTTGTTTAAACAAGCAAATTGTGACGAAAATTGAATAAGAATAATGTTGATATTCTTCACAGAAAGAAATTTATAGCACTAGAGTTAAAAACACTAGAGTATTTTTGAAATAAATCTTAAAAATTCCACGTATTTAGTTAGTTTTATTTACAAATATTAATATATCGTGTGTTTTTTAAAAAAAAAACTCTAGAGTGCTTTGAAACTAAAAAACAATTGTTTTGTATGTCTGTGATTAATCGTTTACACACTTGTCAAACTGACAGATCTCATAACCTTACTTTTCGACAATTAGAACAAAAATACATTTTTATAAATATATTCATTTATTACCTACAAAAACTGTTGATAGCTGCCCAAACACCTACTTTTTGTGAATGGAGAGGTTCTTCTACAATTTCATAAGGATGTTCTGTTGCCCAAATTCTCATGTTTTGTGAATTCATGTAGCCGGACAGGTAAAACCACGCTTCATCCGTAAAGGAAGTTTTTTGAAGGAGTTCATTATTATTTGCAATGTTATTTAAAAACCACTGACAATACTGCAATCTTCTAGGAAAATCTACGGGTCGTAACTCTCGAACGGCTTGGAGACGATAAGGGTACATATGTAAATCTTCTCGTAGGAGTTTATGACATGTACTAACAGAAAGTTCAACTTGCTGAGACAGATGTCTAATCGACGTTTTTGGATCTTGCTGTAGAATCTCTTGTGCAGCATGAATAACTTCATCTGTTCGTTTAGTTGGTCATCCACTGCCCTCTTTACGTGTAATGGCCCCAATTTCACGGAACAGATTCACACTTCGGTGGAGAGTGTTTTTAAACCCTTCATACACAACAACAACGTCAGGAAAAGCTTCTCGAAACTCCTCCAGGCACGGCAGAATTGAATATTTCCAAACACCGTTAACATTCTCTCCATTTCGGAAGTAACTTTCCAACAAAAAAGTCTTTTGTTCACTGGTATGCACCATGATTACAAATCAAGGAAAACACAAAATTTAGTATTGAAAAATACTGATAAATAAAATAAAAAATGTTTGAAAAACAAAACCACCACGAAGGCAACCACAGAAAAACACACCAAGACCAAGCAAGCTCGCTTTGATGGGAAGAGAAGACATTTTTAGGTTATGGTTAAGATAATTTATGACGGGTAAAATGGCATAGCAGGCAACCAACAATACACGAATAATGTAAATAATAAAAAGTTTGTTGTCATGGAGGTTGTTGTATGGGATCATGTACGACATACGTAACAATGTCATGGCTTGCTACGAGTTTTTTTTAAACGAACACACATTATATTTATTTAACGTAATTGTAAAATGATAAAAATTTCAAACTTTGATCAAAATTGATTAAACATGAAATTAAAAATTAAAATACGTAAATAGCCCACACAAATAAATTGCTATTGAATTATTCTGAATAAATAAATAAAATTATGGTCAGCTATCATTACAGTATTACATAATTGATTTATCTAAACAAGTAGAGATCAATACCCAAAAATTATCTAATAAAATTGAGTAAATTGAAAATTAACCCAAAGAAAGATAAGCTTTTAAATGCATTATAAATTGTGATTAATTAAAAAAAAACAATATTCATTTTTTTCATGTTATCCATCACACTGACTCTTTATATACGAAAAACAAGATTAATAATACAAAAATCTAATTGAAATTATCAAAAAGAATGCGTTTCGTAAAACGAAATCATTTCAAAGGTCATCTGCAGTGAAAGTAGGAAAAAAATAATAAAAAAAACCTGAAATAAATCTTCAAGAACACAAACGTCAAATTGTTAAATTAATTTCCGAGATATTTTTCATGTTTCATAAGTCAGATAAGTTAAATTTCTTATCCCTTTAAAATTTGCAATTTAAATAAATTTATTTCGACAATAGATAAATTGCGTTGTATTTGCTGAATGTAATGAGATTTGACGTCTCAATAGAGCCGGTATTGTTGTGTTTTAATAGACGAAATAGGAAAACTGTCGGTGAGGATTATCTTTAAGGAGTTTAATGTTTCGATTAATAGTGACGGAGATACAATGGGTCTCGCGAGATCAGACTTTATGCTAATGGTTAACGTATATGGTGTGTTTACTGTATATTTATAGAGGGTGTTATTTAAGTAACTTTACAAAATTTAACTGATTGTAATTCTTGTTGAAATAGTGCTAAAAACACAAATAACAGCTGATCGTATTCAACAAGAAACTCAAAATAACGTTTTTGTTTTAGTTTCACAAACATACATAGCTTTTGTGGGATTTGAACCTATCTATATTGGTTTGAGGCCGCTACTGCTGACCCTTACCTATCTCCTTACTTTTAATTAAATTAAATTACGTCAATTGGTTTAGTTTACAAGATATAATTTGTTTAACATATTGTTAAACCTATTTGAATAATTCAATGCAAATGTCTACTTATACGTTGAAAGGATTAAATTAAAATGTAATTAGATTGTAAATTGTAACATTATTAGTAGGTTGAACAAATGATTATTTTCTTTAACAACTGGTAGCATAAAACAAAATAATCTGACAAAACTAATAAAGTCTCGTTTAAGCGAAGCTAAAAAATCAAGGGTATTTCAGTTGAAAAATCTCTTAATTAGTCTCCATACATAGCGATATTCTAGTTTCGAGATTAACAAATACTTAATTTATTATGTTGATGAAAGGAAAGTCGCATAGTTGAAATAATAAAGTTGTATAAATATAAGAGATTTTCTTTAGATTAATTGCTCATTACAAGATTCTCACAGCTTGATACAACACACAAAAAAAAACCAACATTAATCTATTTTTTTCTTGAGGTGTCCCGTTTTCAATTCCGCTAATGTAAATGAGAATCTTATAACGAAAAATAACTAATAAATAACATCGTTTCTGATACACAATAAATCACGCCACCCAAGTTAAATTTCCTTAGAAATTAATCAAAGAGTATAAGATTCGAATTCTAGTATTTTACGTAATAACAAGACAGAAATTCCAGAACGGCCACTGTATTATTTACACGGCGGTACCTTTTATTAGCCATGCAAATAGACAAATGGTATAGAAAGTTTCGCAGCAGGCGTGGTGACGGTAAAACAGTTATACCTTAAAAAGATACTAAGGTACTTCCAGTTTCCGTCATAAATGTACACTAGATGTTTGTTTACGAAAGCAATTCGCATCCCTTTACTACACTATTCGACGTTTAAAATGTAAATTGTAAATTTGTAAGACTGTTCCTGTAATCAAAATGCAAATAGGGCAAGTAGAAACGTACCCATGATGGTATGTATTCCAAAAATTGTTGGATTATTATGTTGGATCACAAAATTGAAATACAAAAATTATTACTGTTACTTCAAGTCTTTAAGAAAGTGGTTGCAACTGATTTACGTCAGCTGCTTTGGATATTTGATATGTTTCTTCGGAATAAAATTAAAATTTCTCGGAACTTGTTGAAAGATCAGAGCAAAAGGATCAAATTATAACACCACAGTCTATTTAAAAAAAATATCATCAAGTGTTTATTATACTCTAATTAAATATTATAACTTAATTTTTTTTTTCTAGTTAAAATAGATTTTGATAGAGTTTTTATTTAAGAACGTGGGCTGTACATGTTTCGGTTTGTTACCAATTTACGCAGCTTATATGGACCAAATAAATGTTATCATCTAATCTGTAATGGGCTGATTTCAAGATGAAATCGCAAATTTTAATACTTTTCCATTACAACAGTCAATAACAGCCTCGAATTTGTTTAATTTTCCATAGAAACGAAGATACTACCGATATTATCTCAACTTGAAATTAGCACAAAAGATTGTTTTTAAATCTAAAATTGACTCCACTTGTCGTCGCCTCGTATTGCAAAGTGCTTTTCCTTGAATAATCTTACAAAAATTTATCATTTTTTCTGTTTGTGTTATACATAATCATTGTGAGACAGCTCTAAAAATTAGCTTTTCTTTATTTGTAACCGTGGGTTACTATATAGAAAAAATTAAAGTTATATTTCTGGTGGCCTACCTAACGTTAGTTTTAATTTTATATCTTAATAATTAGTTTTCATTTTCTATCTTTAGCTGGCCAAAAGAGGCTAACCTTTTTAGAATTGGACAGATCTGAGGGGCTTTTTTACGGAATAATTTATTCTTCTACGCATTTATTTGTTTGTTGTAGATAAATTTGACTTGTAAACCAGAATTTACTTTCTTTTTTTTGCTGATAAGAAACTAGTGATGCTTTGAATCCCAGATAAGAATTTTTCAGGTAAATAATCATGAAATTCAGATGAAGCAGTCCTTTGATATTCTCACATATTGAAATTTTCATGTATCAACTTCCGATTTTATCAAACATTTATTGAAATTTTTTTCGTCGTTCCTTTCGATTTCTGTATAAAACGAAATGAATATTTTATAAAAAAAATTTAACCGTCTTTTACTTTCACTTATTTAATATCAAATTTTAACTCACCACAAACAGTATAACATACAATTTTTTTTAAGATCAGAGAAACTACATATTTGTGAATAAATTACAATCTAAATTGATAAACAATGTGAATTTAGCGCGTAAATGAATACAATTAATTTTTTGATGAATATTTAAACATTGTGAGTTTGTGGGTCGAAAAGTTATTAGTTTTATTATCTTGTTTCTGCTTCATTAACACAATAATTATAAAAAAAATCAAATTCGTGAAAGTCACTCTCCATGCCTTTTGTGTGTTTGACAAGAATCTCCTGGTGCATTTGAGATTTTTTCAAAAAATTATTTTTCCTGAGTGTATATGCGCGTGCCCCGCATTCACTAAATGTCGATACATTCCTCTCGCTTCGTCTCTTTTCCTCTTGAACATGGTTTAAGGCATCGAAGAGAGAGCGCTTCGTCAGGAAGATAGTTTTATCATGATCGATGGTTGTAGCAGGAGGGAATCGCAGCAGTAGCACAGTTGCTTTGTGGGCGGTTTGTTGTGCTTCGTAGTGATTTAAAACTCGCGTTATTTCGTACCTTTAGTGAATGAAAATCTTAAATAAAATAAAATGTGAGGTGATTTTAAAAAAAAAATGTTGAAAATACAGATGCTGGAACAGCTTGTCAGTAATGAAAACACGGGGTGAGTTTAGCAACAGGTGATTTTTAGGTTTCGAGTTAAAACAGTTATCGGACGATTATCGACGACCTCGATGGTTCTTTCTGGGTTAAGAATCTTTGAATTGTTTTGGGTTTTGTCGTCACTAAATCTAGATTAATTAATGTTTATTTATAATTGAAGGTGGTAACAATGGGTGGGCTTTAAATGGTATGTCGTGAAAAATTTATGTTAATTATGTGTGGTGCTAAAATAGTAGCGAGTTTATTTGGAAATGGGTGGAATTAGGGCGGAGAGAGTTAGTCACAAGGGATTCTAATGAAATTTTAAAAGATACGGCAAGGGATGATGGATTTATTATTGTGTGAAGGACCAATTTGACTGGGGGTGCTTTTTTAATTATTTTTTTAACTCTGGAAAATGTAAATAAAGACTTGAAGAAGTCAGTTTTGGACTCCAATGAGTAATTAAATTATCATGAAAAACACATTGAATTAATTATAATTATTATGTTTATTATTTCCGCCAAATTTTTGTGGTTTTAGACAATGACACTTTTTTTAAAACACTAGATCTAGATAATAAATAAACAAATTAAAGTTTTAACTTCCGTAATTTAATTCTTGATGTAAGTTCTTGAGAAAAATTTTAGCGGCTTTTTCCAAATCTTAAAGCTAAAATCTTCTATTGTAATTTTTTTGAGATATATCTAGTAACTTCAAAAGCAATAAAAAATAATTTATAATTATAATTTATTTAAATTTTTTTGTCGGAATAATTTTTCAAATATTCTAAAGCTGAAAAGATAATTTAACACAGTTGTGGGAAATTGAATTTAAATTTATCAATATTAATCAATAAACAATATCAAAAGAAAATTGTATTGTCAAATGAGAGCAATTATGTAGAATCTTTATTAAAAAACAAATTTTAGAGCACATTTGAAGTGAAAAACAAAGACTTTACAAGAGATTTTATCGATTTTTATTGATAGAATTTCATAAAATCCTTCATTATAGTCAGCGTTTTGAAATTCAAGTATTCCCGCCTAAATTTTTACTTTAAATATGGTAGAGTTTGCAGTACTGTTTGTTTATTTAGTGACTGTAAGTTTTTAATGTATATTCTTTTAACAGAGATTTGCTATCAAAAAATAATAATTATGAAAGGGAACAAAAAATTTTGGAAACAAAAAAAGAGAAATAAATTAAATAAATTATTTTTAAAACAATTACTCCACGGACACAACTGACATTGAATTACATCTAGCTGGTACGCTAGTCATTATTATTCTTAACTCTCAGACGCTCTCGCTGCTTTTTAGCAGCTTAAATGATCTAATTTAATGCTATTTAGGGCTTGGAAGTCTACTCGTTTTCACTTTGTGTTGCAAAATCTTTTTTTGGTGAAGAAAATGTACATTAATAACAGGGTGAGAACAAAATTAAAGCTCAATTAGAGTTGGCTGTACTTGATTTACTTGAAAAAAAATATATAAAAATAATAGACCAGAGCCTCCTGGTTCAGTTCATTTTCGTTCGCATGATATAAATTTGGAGAAACAAAAAAAATTGTTATTTAGATATCTAGTGGACTAGAAACAACATTACAGTATTAATATGTGAAGATTGCAGATGACGAAGCAAAGACCGAGTTACTGTGATATGCTTTAGTTCACGTGTGATATACAATATTTTACTTATGGCTGTGATTATAAATATTTTTGCAACTTCATGTCAACTTGGCAATTTGTTTTTGTTTTTTTCTTCTTTTCTTAACGTCATATTGGTCAAGATTTAAAGTTGTTTCACTGCGTATTATTTATTTGTTTTGTTTATTTGTGTTTGGTGCGTATTTTTTATGTTAAGCGGAATTATTTTTCATTGTTTTGGAAAATAAAATTGATCAAACCTAGAATTATGGGCACTTGTGAAGCAGTCAGAACTTTTTTTTTAATTTCTGTTAGTTTTTGGATTGTATGCGAACAAAAATGCGTTGTTTTTAACAATTGGGCACCTTTTTAGGGTATGTTTCACTACATTATAAGCCATTTAGGGGTTTTCATGTGATTTTTTTCCTGTTTTGCTATAATGACCGACACTTCTGGATATGTTTCTTGTTAGTGTTTCATCAATGGTGTGAGAAATGAAGTGAGAAAGACTATTTTTAAAGCAAAATTAGTAAAAGAAACGAGTAACAATCTTGAGAACAACAGAACAGAAAAAGTTTGGTTAGATTTACGTTGCTAGCACAGAAGTTTTTTCTGATTTTGTATTATACTCTACTGGTTTTGAAAGCATTTACCAATTCAATGTTTTTTTTTTGCATTTTTTTCAAGACCAGTCTTGTTTTTGGCTTTGTTCTACAAATTGGGTCGTTGATTCTAAAAGTAAAAGTACTATACGATACCTAACTATTATCTGCTACATGTTTCAATTCTTTTGTATAAATTTCCCTTGACACGTCTATTTTATGGTTCAAAGCATAAATTACATTTTTTTTCTATAAGCTTTTAGAAAATTACCACGACTTACAGATGGTTTCAATTAACAATATCACAAATGCAAATTTGTACTCTACTAAGGTCACTTTGATGAGTAATCGCAATTAAATCACGATTATCTAATTGAAATAAATGTAACAATGACGGAAAGTCATTTATTTAATGATGAAATCGGTGTTTGGGAGCAGTTGCACTTATCGCAATTATGGGAAACAGGAAAAGTAGAAAAAAACTGACACAGAATGGAGACATAAACAGACTCTTGTGGAACACAATAAAATTTTTTTTGGGGGGGAATTTCGTATATGTTAATATCCTGAAGAAGACTTAATAAGAAATGAAAATTTTCATGTAATCATTAAACTTTAAATAATGCTTGCAATTTTAATAAAAATTTAAAAAAAATTACACAGAATTGGTCTAAAAGTGGTCTCTTGTGGAACACTTCAGTAGATCAATAAATGCTCTTTTTATTTCGTAATAAATTTACAGCTATTATCCTTGTATTGTCCTGAGGCATAAAATAAGAAAGTTTGAAGGATAATAAATACGAAATATCAGTTTTTTTGTTGTGTAGTTTTAGTATAATCAGAGCTATTTATCTTACACAAGCGACAACCATTTTTACATATTCTGAGCATAATTAATGACGTTTTTCACTTTGTTATCTAAGATTTTACTGCAAGCGCCAGTAAGGTTATCAAAATATTCAATAACAATAATTCCATTGAATAAAATATTTAAAAAAATGCTTGAATTTTCTTGATTATCTAAGTGAAAGTCAAGGAAAATTTCAAGCAAGCCTTAGGCATTTTCATAACCGAAGTGTTACCTGAAATTTGTTCCTTGTTTGGACCAGTATTTTTTTTTTCCTTCGAAAACTTGATTAATGTCAAGACAAAGCCTCATTATTGTCAACTCTCACACAATACAAACTAGAAAACTCATTATTTCTCCAATCGCTCCAATTACTTTCTTACAATTTTCTCCAACAACAGTAATGTCTGCCATTTCCTTTTGTCCTTGACTAGACCGGAAGTTCATCCAAGTTTAATTAAAATCTCTCATATGACACGTATTAAAACATCAAGTTGGCATATGCAATTACGTCTCGTTGTTTTGTTTTGTTTTTTTCGGTGTTAGTCGATTTAAATGCGAAATGTGCACGCAATGTGTACCAAGATGGGCATGGGACGTATAAGGGATGCGATGACGCATAATGGATTGACTGGATTTGGATTGTGGGACAAGTAATGGAATGAGGGTGTTGAAATTTGATAAAATAGGATAATTAGGGACTTATCGGGACATGTACTTTATAAATGGAGGGAAGAGTGAGAAAAATTAAGTGAGCTAATGAAAGCCTTTCAGATTCTATAATAAATTATGGGATAAGAGGCACGATACAGGATTTTTATTGATTTGAAAAATGTATACAGAATGTTTGGATAATTGCAGGTGAGCCGCTTACAACGTTTTCAAAATATACCAGATCTGTTTTTTTTTTTTGTAGAATTTGAGTTTTTTGAACTTGCAGACTAGTCTAGACCTTCGCCTATAAATTGATATCTTGCTCTTTAGTATTTAATTTATGAATATTTTTGTGTATTTTTAGCATAATATTAAAGATTATTATAGTGTGCGAATTTGTTGAATACCACTCTCACAATCTCACTTAATAATCTAGAAAAAAAAATTAGTTTCCCGATTTGAATAGAGAAACATATAATTTAATTCAGCAAGCAACTAGTGTATGCAATAAAACGGAAATTTTCCGTTTTTCTATTTCCTAATCAAACCTATCATTAGATAATAATAATCGATATTATTTATTTAT
Source organism: Tribolium confusum (assembly GCA_029207805.1). NCBI lineage: Eukaryota > Metazoa > Arthropoda > Insecta > Coleoptera > Tenebrionidae > Tribolium > Tribolium confusum. The sequence continues at coordinate 615,447 of JALGAY010000007.1, read as the reverse complement.
TTTCCTCTTATACGAAAGTGTATCACGACAATTAGCGGAAATAATTACAATTCGTATTGTTGCCTAATTTTTAATAAATAAGGCCATACGAAAATGATTCAAGGCTACAAAATCTTTGAAGATTTTTTTTAAACGTAGGATGCAAAACCTGTAATTGAAATTCGATACCAAATTTTTTTATTCTTGCTTCCAGTTTTAGAAAGCGAATCATAAGATTGTCGAAGAGGAAGCTCAATTTAAACAGTAATTTCATTGTAGAACTTTATTTTGTAACATCGCGTAACGAACATAATGGGCCCGTTCACCCGCGACCCAACACTTAAACAAGCGATTTACTATCGGAACACAGTGGCGGCACTGATGGGCGTGGTCTTTGATCATTTCAGGAAAGGTTTAATCGCTCTAAATTCAATTAAAGTAATTTAATTAAAGAACAGGTGGATAATGAGTAGATTAGTTTTAAGGAGATTGGATGGGTTTGACAGATAGCACGTGACTTATGTAGAACGCCAGTCAAAAAAGAACAAAAAATTAACTGAAGTTTAAATTATTTACACTGGTAGCGTGAATATTTGGTAGAAAGAGCTTTGAAACGAAAGTTTGTTACAGTAGTACCAGCGATTATTGACATTCTTATGAATTATTTCTTTCCTTCTAATTTTATGTAAGATTTATTTAATAATAACAATGTTATTTTAACAATTTTTTCCTTTTATTATAATTTATTTTTTTCTAAAAGTTCATTAATAAACTCAGTAGTGACACCTCTTATCATCCTGGTCTCTTATTTACGGAATTTTCGGAAATAGGGCGAATTTTTGGTGGACAAAGTCTAGACATGAAGAATTGCTTCAATAGTGTCCACTTAATGCTCCCCATCTTAGTTTTCACTCCCCAAAAATACAGATGATAAAGACTTTATTTTCTGTCTTTTCTTTTTCTCCCTAACATGAGTTGTGTTATTATTTAACCACTTCCAAAGCTTTTACAAGACATTATATAGTTTCGGAAATTTTTCTATAGCATTAGTGACTAGGAATTTTATTTAGATACACGATACAAATAACTATTCTTATTATTTTCTAAGTTTTTTGTTTGTTGTACCCACATTTGAAAAATCCAATAAAGCCGTGAGTAGCGTGAACATTCAACAGAGTAAACCAAACACTACTATAGGCCTGCATCCTAGAAAGATTGCTAACACTAAAGGCTCTAAAACAAATCTTTTTCATCTAAAAAAACTCTTCCTAAGTTTTTACAAGATATTTCTGATATTTCATACACACGATACTCTTATTATTAGTATTCTTTAAGTTTTCTGTTTGTTGTACAGTCTGTGACACATATGTGACCGCTTTTGTACAGTTACTGACCCAGTTAACGCTGACAAATATTATAAATCCCGTCATTAAAATCCTTACATCATTGCAAAATCCTGACCTTCATTAATGATTTGTATCATTTCATCTCTTAACGAATCAACTCTAATACTAATTGAGTGAAAACATATTTGTTTTCACTCAATTTCAATTCAATAAAGGTAAAAGAGTCAATTAAGGTGTACCAATTGATTATAAAAGTGATGAATTTATTCCGAGGAGGTGCCCCCAGTTGTAGTGTATCAATAACAATAGTAACGAGTTCGTGTCACTTAATATTCTACTTTCTCCGTGAGTTTGCATTTATGTTGTGTTTTAAAATTGTTTTATTTTTTAAACTTGTCACTAGATTTTTATTACGTGTTAAAACTTTGGAAATGGAAACAATGTGGCCTTGGAAATGAAAATAATAAGTGTGCATTAAGCATAGAATGCGAGGAAAAACAAACTTGTTTCATTTGTTTTTCTTACATATTCATGGTTTTATTTCGCACTCAAGCGATTTAGGTTTTGTTAGCTAAAAAAATTACAAATGAAGTTTTAACTGTTTTACTGGTTGCATTCAAATTGTTTTTATTCAAGCAGTAGAACAATAATTAATTTAAAACAGTTTTACTAATTAAATATTTTAGTTAATTAGTTATTCAAATTAGAGAAGATATACTCCTCGTCATAATAATCGAACTACAACAGTGTTTGATTTTTTATATCGAGCAGTGTATTTTATATACAAAACAAAACACAAAAAAATTGCAATTTTACTTGACCACTAAGATTTTCATGATCACTGAGTATACAAATTCAAAAAAATGTTCTTTTTAAATAGTTATAAATCTAATTAATAACATCTAAACATTTTTTTGCCATTAACGAAAATTTATCAATTAGTGGCAATGTTCATTTACGCCGCCTTTGCATATTTATTTAATCGTAAATCTTGTAGAAACCGAAACATGGACCGTTCATTTGCAATTAACAACATCCAATTATTGTTCGCTGTTGGAAATTTATTGTTAAGGTGATTAAGTGGACGACATAAAAAATGTGAAATTTTTTTTAAAGTGTGATCATTTTTATGTGGATTGTAAGTTTAAATCCGGTGACGTTTATGTCGTTTCTTGCTTTAGTTGGCGAAGAGAGGTGAAATGCGAGGTGCGTTTATTGCCTTTTGTGAGGACGAGGAAATACGCGATGGCATAAATATATAGAAGAGAAATACAACATGAAAGGGCATAAATAACAAACAGATATAAAACTCGAAGAAGAAGAAGAAAAAAATAATGACCTCAGAACTAAAATTGTTCTAGTGCACCCACTGTAATAACCTATTTACAATTTCTTGTTTTTACGTAATTGAACACTCATAAAATATGTGTTAAACCCACTTAAAACGATTTAAAAAAATGCAGTTTTATCGAATTAATGTTGTATATACACGATTATAAAAAATATTAATGGAACTCAACTCCTAATAACCAATAACTGTAGGTGTGTCCATAGAAATGTGTCAGATTTAATAAAGAAATAAATCATTTCAAGGCTGTTTTATCTTAAAATTCAAATTGTTTTAAAGAATTTTTTTAATACCAAACTTTCCTTTATGGAAACTTTCAGCAACTTCGTCTTTATTTTTTTTTATAACTTAAACACCGACATGAAAACTTGAAAACTGTCCCTTAAAGTAAAATTTCAAGTTAATGTGGTCATTTACAGTCAAGTCTGCTCCTATAAAGGGTAAGAAAAGCAAAAAACAACGTTTTTAATTGACTGGAGCTAGATAGTTACAATTAAAATTCAAAGAGGGTCTAAGTGAGCATACAATTCATTTATTTCGGTGTATGCTTTGTAATTAAAGTAGGCGTTTCATAAAGTTAATTTTGTGTTACGAAAGATTGAAATAAATATATAGATGGTGTTTGATTTTACATTTCCGTCTATTTCGTCACGATCTAACCCCACCGCAGTACTAAAAGTGATATAGTTTAAATTGTTAGTAAAACAATTTTTGTACTTCAGATACAGTAGGAAAAAAAAAAACGTGAGAGAATGACGGATCTAAAAATTTATTTTCGAAATATGTAAATATAAATCTAGAATTAAAATTGTTTATTATAATAAAAAAGAAGCTTGTAAAATATCTAGATTTAAAAAAAAAATAGACAATTTGAATCTGGACAATCTAGTAAAGACAATTTATGAGAAGTTTCTAAAAAAGTATAGAATCTGTAGTGTTCAGAAAATCTAAAACTCAAAAAATCCAAAAATGTAGAGTTTAACAAAAAGTTTTTAAAAACGTATAGAATTTGAAGTGTTTAGAATCTAAAACTCAGAAAATCTAAAAAAAATATAGTAAAACTACAAATTTTTGACAATTTGTTGAATCTGGATAATCGAATAATCTCCGATAAATTTTAAATATCTATGCAATTAACAAGAAGTTTTTAGAATGGCTAGAAAATGGAAAACCTAAAAAACCTAAAAAATTAGAAATTCAATTCAATTTTTTGACAATTTGTAACAAGTTGCTGAAAATTTAAAGAATCTAAAGTGTTTAAAAAGTCTAAAACTCAAAGAACTAAGATAATTTGGTGAATTTGAACAATCTATATCTATAATCTACAAAAGTAGAGTTCAAAACATCTAAAGTATGGTAAAGAATTTCAAAATTAAGAAAATCCAACGATTTTAATATTTTTTGTTTAAAAATCAAGATAAAAATTAAATTACTCATCCGAATTATTTTTTAAAATTAATATAATTAAAAAATGATTATAAATACAAGTTCATACATTTTAATTTGATTTTTTAGGTTACACTCTGGTGCATAAGCAATGTCTATGTATAGTTGGTTGTCTAAGTATTGCTACGTTCACCGATCTAGTCATGTTCCAGTGAAAGTACACAACGTATTGTCTTATAAAATCCGATAAAAGATCGATAAGCGAACACACAAATAGCGACTAGAGATCTTGAACATCTTTTCCTCTAAAATAACTATCATGTCGCGTTGTCGTTCGTGTTTCGCATCTTCGGAATCGTCATAAATGGCAGCGACAGGAAAATCGTCCTGTTGCATTCAATCGATTACGTGTAATGTAATAAATATCGATTTAGATTACGTGCTGGGATAGTTGAGCGTTGGCGCAACAGATGGCATTGAAGTGAAAGAAAAATAAAGAGTTACACACGAGTGATTTTTTTAACCCTGAACTAAACGAAATGTAATATGCGAAAATGTTCACAAATAATTAATTTCAGTTTGCGTAACGTCAACCTAACTGTAAATGGTTTATTTATGACCGTATTATGAACAGGAACATCGCTAAATTTATATGAATATGCACATTATTATTTATAATAAATTGTTGATGATATGGCAGGAAGAATAACGGCCAAATTTTTTTTACATGACCTTAGAACAAAATAATATTAGTTAAATATTTTTTCAGTTAAAAATTGGTTATTGTTATTTGAACACGTCTTTTGTCGTTTAGACCTGTACCTCTAATGAAGCTCAGTACCAGAGCAGAAGCTATTTTCGCAGAAATGAGCTTTTCTTTGAGCTGTATATACATTATTATTTGGAGTGTAGTTATATGTGTCTTCATTTGCAAAATTGGTATTAAAATGTAGTGAAAACAAAAAAATTATTAAAGGGTTCAGCTAAAGAAGAGAATTCTGAACGTTATTTTGTAAAACAAGTTGGTTAATAAAGTGTTTGGACCATTCAAAAGTGTGTTTGTAGAAGCTTCAAATGTAATAATTGGTGTCAGAAGTGGGATTGGCAGCCACGACTAATTTATTGTTTATCATGAACAGTTTGTATTTTGACTAAAACCGGTGCTATAAATTGTCGAGAATATTGTGAAGATTTGGAAAACATTTAAATCAGTCTTAAAACAGTTTTTTTTATTGACATTAAGATTAACCTTTTTCTGAAACGTCCATATTCGTCTAAAAACCACGTCTCGTCTGTCTGGTCTTTAAACATATATTTTCGGTACCAGTCATCGGCCCGGTTTTGGACCAGTTCAATTTAAATTTCAAATTTCCGTATTTGTGCAATATAAATAAAATAATAGTCGGCATGATCTAACCGGACTACAATATATTCCGATCGATCGTTGAGATTAGCCCACGATAATGTCCATTTTTCGTCCAATTTCGACAATTAATCGAGACTGAATTTCTCAAGAAAAATAATTCGCAATTTACCGTCCCACGTTATTACTGCCGGTAATGACGTAGTGTCAAAGCATCCTTTGATGTAAACTGATACTCCCCTACAATTATGCATTTCCGTGACGTTGAATAATTCCGGTGATGTCCTCTCGCAGATGGGAATTTGCATCATGAAATAAATATATACAGTGAGATTCAAACAAAACTGTCATTACCATCTAAACCGTTGGTGGTACAATAGAAGGATCATTTATTGTGTCACTGTCTTCATTATATGCGGGAAACAAAAGGTGTGTTTAGATGAACAGATGGGCGTCGCGACGCGCCCTACAAGGACCCCACCAAATCGATTATGACCGGAAAAATTTTACCCTTTTTTTCGGTGACATTTTTTAGTATGTCATTGCCGGCTGTTGCGTTTGGACCGTGTCTTTTCAATCATTTTTGACAGATTTGTCAGTTGGTCGCGTGCGATATGGTCTGGTGATTTTACCAAGAGATGCTTTACCAAATGGTACGACTGATTTATTACCCATAAAACCAACAAAATTGATAACATTGAGACCAAAGCAGATTTTTGAGACTCTCAATAATTGCAATTGATTAGTAGCGGCTGCTTTATATATAAAATTTAGATTTTTTTTGATTAATTTTGGTATTTTCGGAATGTCGATCGGCAAAGTAAATGTCCCTCATGCTGTTGCTGCTTATCTCGGTTCATTAACTTTAATTGCATACGCACCTCTGCACGCCTACTTCTTCCGACATATGTTTTTTCAAAATTCCAATACACTTTGTTTACTTAAAGTCACTCCTAGGTCATTATAATTTTTCCAATTAATGTCTCGTGCCGAATTGGAACAGTTCCGAAACGATGAATATTCAAGAAAATTAAATACATAAAAAAAGAGTAAAGAACGATTCGAGTGCACTTCCTTCCGGTTATTTTCTTTGCGTCCGCCCTCCTCATTATCACAACGATACGTTCTTTTGACCCAATTTGGGGTTTGATGAATTGAGGGTTGAAAAGACGCACAACGACCCAAAAAGGTAATTCCATGAATTTCGATTGAAAATTAACGAGCAATTGTTACCAAATGGAGAGAATTGGATTTGAGGTGACACCTGCTGAAGTGAAAGCTAAAGTTGATTGATTTTGATTTGTTCACTTAATATCTTTACCAAAACGTAAATAAAACGAAAAAAACAACAACATGATAAATCAATTATCGTTAGCAGGTATTATTCAAGTCGTAAGTTTAAAATAAACGGTAAAAAATGCAATTAAAGTATTACAATTTAACAAAATTGCGGATAGGAATTACGGAAGTTATCGTTTCAAAATATGTAAATTATCGTTAATTTATTTATAATTATCGTTGGATACAGAGTTCAGAAAGAACAAAATATAAAATATTAATATTCAAATGTAGTATTGAGTACTGTTCCTTATGAGTCCAAGATAAATTAATTATCGTTAGATTAAATTATCGTTAAAAAAACTGAAATGTATTATAGTTATGTGTTAATTATCGTTAAATGTAAACTCACTGATTAAAGTATTGTTTTAAAATAAATTAATTATTACTGTTTAACGTAAATTTAGAATAATTAGATAATTTTTTTTATTAGAAAAACTTATCGTTATGAGGATAAACAATCGTTTGTTAAAAATATATTTTGTTTTGTTAAAAAATTGTTAATTGTTATCGTTAAATTCATTTCTTCTAGATAAATTAATTATCGTTTGATAAATCCAAAAGATTTAAAAAAAATAAATTGTAAATAATTTTTAGATTAAAAGTAGGATATTTGGCACACTTTAGAAATCAGATATTGCCATAATCTCTTCCTTGAACAATTAGGTGTCCTAGATCAGCATAAATCTCCTCGTAAAAAAGAAAAGATAATTATTGGACAAGCCCGACTTCCTCTTCGACCTCTCCAGCGATCTAATTCCCAACGGAACCATCCAATTCCTTGCAACTACCAATTAAAAGTTCGAAAGGTCATCCTAAAAAAACATCTCGCTATCCATCGTCGATTTATCGTTATTTTCCGCGATAAAATCACAAACAAATTGAGCCACAAACAATCTTAACTGTAAAAAATTTTTCTCTACGACAAATTTCTACAAACCCATTGCATAATCATCGTAAAGAGCGTCGTCCAATTAGTGTCGTTCCGGAAAGTGGTAATGCACAGAACCGAAACGAACCATTTTTTAATTTTATAGCAAACAATGAGTGACGAAGGCGTGGTATAGTTACCACTTTTGATGAATGAAATCGCACACACACACATCTACCCATATATGAGACACTTGATCTCAAGTATTTTCGCGACCTGATTGTCTAATGATTGTGCTAACGTAACGCGTCCTTAATGACCATATTATTTTAATTTTTATAGCCAACCAGGTTTATCTCTGATCAAGCTATTTCGTTAATCGGTCGCTAATCAAGAATGCGAATGTTTCAACGATACGATGACCATCTAGAACGACTCCTAATGAGTTAATCATACGAACACGAAAAATTACTTTCAGCTGATCATTACTCAAAATTCGATGACACAACGGGCATAATATAAAAATGCACAACTTAATAATATTTTCATAAAATTACCGAGCGTTATACGTATCCTACTATAATATAACCTGTCTATATTTGAAAGAATTTTATAGTGCAATAGAGGAATTAACTTTTCGGTCCCTTAACGATAAAGAATCCGCAACCCTTCGGTTCTGTTTGTTTGTTTCCTTCAAAGTTTCATCTATGGACCAGCTGGTAGCTTCGATAACAATTGGGTTCACTTATCTTTACAACCACCCTTAGTAAATCCCTCATAAACTATTTTGTAAGTCAAAACCATAAAATTCTTCCAAGGGCATAATAAAATACTTACTAGTATTACGTTCAGGCGTAATATTCTGTCTTTGAGGGTAGTTGTTTTAACGAAATATTGTGTCAAAGAAAAAAAAATGTGTTATTGTGTTTGTGATATTTAAAAAATTAAGTTTTATTATGCTTGTGCGTTATGTTTTAGATTGTCCTTTCATACACAGTGTACCTATTTAATTCCAAGTTAATTAGGTGAAATATCGTAGAATAGAATAATGTATGAATTTATTGTACACTCGAGACCATTCAGAAGCGTGTTTTCGCACGGTTAACGTTTAAAGGTAACTACAACACCGATATTTCGCTCCAAATAATTGAAATTCGATACGTGATCACGAACTGTCTGCCTCACCGGAACAAGAAGTGAACTAACTGTACAAAACACCTTTTTTGTGTTATGTCTCTCCATTCAGAATTGCTAAATTGGGTATTATAACCTAATAATTTTTTTTCATTCTCTTTCAGAAGATTATTAAGGTAATAAACTGTCTATTATTCGTGTTTTTGTATTCTAACTGTTATTTCGAGATTATATGTTCGATCTGTCTTCAATTACTCTTGAGTAATCTTATACTAGTACTAGAGTTTGTTTCTTTTTTAAAAATTTCTTCGCCTACATGTTTTTAACACATGTGTTTCCGTTTTTGGTTCTCTCATAAGCTTTGTGTTTTATTATTTAGAACAAAATTGAATGATATCTCTTCTCTACTGTCAAACTTTAAATTGAAAGAGGTTGATGCTTGTCTAAAGTTTCTAAATGAAATTTGTACCTTCATCAATGGTAAAATGTCTGAAAATAGGAGTGGTTTGTAGCTAACCAAATATGCAAAAAGCAACAATAAATCAAGTATTTACTAATTTGTTTCGTAATTAATGTACCAAAAACAAGTAGCTTGTTTGAGGTCATTTCCGAACACCTACATAAATAAAATCGAATTTTTCTAAATGAGATCTGTCAAGAATCACATTTCCCCTCTTCAACCAAATAACAATAAATGGGAGTGTGTCCTTCGGACCTAGTATATAAATCAAACTGGTGGGTTGAAATTAATAGGAAAGATCGCAATATTTGCATACACAATGCCTCTCTCTGGCGCGTATCTTTAACTGCGTTATTTATTGCGGCGCACTTGGGAAGTTGTTATTAGACATTTGACACTAGCAAAAATTCATAACGTAGGTGTCGATTATGAAGGTGTGTCTATTGTTAAGAAAATGCATTTTTTTCCGGAAGAACAGAGAGCAAGTTTGAGAGAGAGAATTCACCCTTAGGGAGACAAATTCTAGAACGGGTTGCCGCAAGGTGGATTTTCGAGTATGTGCATTCCACAATCGGTGATTAGATCTACAGAAGAGGAGTCACAGGTCGGTTATGGAGATGATTTTTTTATTGTTGGTTTAGGCAAACTATAATTATGACGAGTTAGTAACTAAAAAGTTATTATCACGCTTTTGAAGAAAACTAAATTGTTAAAGCTGTGAATAATCACTCTTGTGATGTGAGTTGTCATTGCTAAAGGCGCCAAATTTAAATGTATAAAAGCGTTTTTATTTTTTTGGGTTTTCGATAAATGGCAGTACTGATAAAGTGACTTATCGTTTGGTGTTTAAATTAATGTTGTAATACCGTTTAAGACAAGATTAGTTTAAATTCCTTTAGTTTTCCCCCTAAATCCTCCCCTATTTCTCCCATTCCGTAAAACTTTAAACACAAAGAACCGTCGCGCCCATAAACAACGTCGCATCGTCTCACCCCCTCGAATTTCAGGGGTGGCAAACTATCTACTATCCGACATTTATCGAAAGTTACCCTCTGATAACTCTATAGGATCAACCCTCCATGACATTTTCCAATGTGTTCGCGACATTTGGTGACTTTTCAGCAATCTTTTTATTGTCCGCTTTCGGGAATGAATATTTAACAGGATCGTGCTGCTGCTCACTAATGGAATATAAACCGTAAACGTCTCTGAATTTGCATGTTATTATTTTTTTCGTTTTTTTTTTTATAAATAACGAAATTTCTTTCTTCGTGAAACGCTTCATTATTAAACCGTTGAGATAAATCATCGGATTTATCGGATTTCAGAACGAAACGTGCACGAAATCTTTTTGCTCGAATTATAACCTCTACATCTGCATCAAAAACCGCTAGAAATTGAGTCTTTATTTCTCTGATGGAAAGGTATCAATTAAAAATTTTTCGCTTATTAAATGGTCACTGAGAAACTAGTCTGCAATTGTTGAACCCAGACATAACATCATCATTGCACCAAGGAAGAATATCGGCGGTGTGAAAGCTGATGTTTCTCTTTGTTAGAAACGGACGATTCTAATTGCAGGGAGTGAGAGTGGATTAATGTAAGAACGCAAACGAGAAAAAACAACGACTTTTTTTGATTCTTGTTCTTTTAAGCAAGACGATTTTATCGCAGCTCATTTGTAAAGCTTCAAATTTACAAGCAAATCTCTCACCTTTAACATTACAATCAACGAGGAGGTCTGACGAGAATGCCGACCAACAACTAACTCAAAATAAAAGATAAAATTATCGTTAACAAATTAATAAATGTAGTTATTATACACTCATTATCTCTTAAAGTGGCATAACGATAAGTGTCAAAAATAACACATTTATAACGTTTTATAACGATAAACAATAAAACGATAACAACATTTTTTACAGATATAATCATTTTAACGACACAGAACAAGAACATATTTACAAGATACGTACGTCTTGTTTATGCTAATATAAATAAAAACATTATCGTTACAGATTTAGTATAACGATAAAATTATGTAAATGTAACAATATCGTTCATTGCATACCCCTAATTCCTATAATACCATTATCGTTGCAAATATATTTCGACAAATATTCGTATTCTAACGAATTCATTAGCTTTTATAACGATAAATAAATAATATAATCACTTTATCGTTAAAAGTTTAAGATAACGTAACTATAGAATACATCAAGAACATATAAAGGTAATAGTAATAATTTCAATTATCCTAATCGTTGTATTTTGATAAATTGACAACGACAATTATTTGTTTTATTAAAAATGGCAAGTGTAACAACGTCTAGACCATTTATAACTTTAACGATCGCTTCGATAAATCGCTTATCGTTTGTTACAGTCCCCTAATGCCTATAATACTATATCGTCTCGAATATATCTCGACAAATATCCGTATTCTAACGAATTCATTAGCTTCGTTGAAGACAAAGCCTCCCTCAGCATGAATAATTCCTCTTTGGTATATCCCCTTGGTAATTTCGGTAAAGAGCGTGCACCCCATTAGCGATGATTTGTGAGCTAGTTAATTTGTAGCAGCAACGCGGCGACAGATCGGAAAAAGCACTCATCCATCGGTCGGAGCAAAACTTTCCTCAACAAAACTTTACCCTTAAAATAGGGAGCAAAATTGTGGTAACAATCGACAACGAAATTGGATTATACTGTGTCTACGTTTTGTTCGAAGAACTTTACGACATCGATGAGCCTTTTGTGTTGGAGAAAAAGTGGGGGTGGTATTGTTGCCTCCGGTATTAATCCACACGAAAAACTGTTATTAATTTGAAGCCGCCTCCGGAATGCTAGTTCAGCATGCATTTCCTGACACCCTTTATGTATGTCATCGGCCCCAAGGGGGTTTGATTTATGCTGACTGTATAAAAGTGTCACATTGTTTCTTTTATTTGAGTCGAGTGGAGAGGATACTTTATTGGTTTGTGTTTGCTACGGCTATAAAAGCTCTTGATGCAATATGAGCAAATGAAAAGGGGATCCAGCTTTAAAATGCCGATTTTGTTTAAAAAGTAGCTAGAGTTGGCTAACACTAGAGGAAAATAATTCTGTTTAAATACGGTTTATGTCAAATCAGGAAATAAAACAATACTGAGAATGAATAATTTGACCAGTTTGAGTTGTGACTTGCAAGAAATCGATAAGAGTACATTGCCTGAGGCAATTAAATGTGCAAATACCCTGTATTTAAGGTAATAAATATTTGTCTTGATTAAGGTGTTATTAACCCCCCACGCAATTAATTTTTTCTTTTAGTCCTATCAAATTTCAAAGTCTTAATCAAGCCGCGCTAATCAGATCGCAAAGACACGAGTACCATTTAAGATCCTTCATTGTGATAACGCATCCAAGAAATGAAACGTGAACTTTTGCGTTACGTTAGTTTTCATTAGAAGAATCAAGTCTTGACCGCTTGATAAAATCTCGTTAAGCTCCTGTTGAAGTATAAAAATCCTTCACAATTAACACCCGACCTAAAATTAATTAGTTCTCTCTCTTGACAAAGAATCTTGAGCTTCGTTGAGCTCGAATACGAATTATCCTTGATGTTTAAAAAACCCACCCAGCACGGTCCCATAAGCCGAGATTAATGATGAACCAACAATTGACTTGAGCAAAACGAAGAACAAAGAGCGGCTTCTTTGTCATTATAACGACTTAGAAGGGTTGGTGGACCCCTTTTTTCTCTAAGGTGTTAGAAGCAACAATTTTGAGTCCACCTATGGGTCAAGCTTCTTTTGTCCTAAAACTAGAACCTGGATACTATTAACCTAAATAATTTCAATTGAAAGGAAGTACATTGAAATCAACTCAAGCCGTTCAACATTGGCATTATCATTTTTCAATTTGTCGTTACGTAAGAGGCTTTTTTTGATTCTTTTGATCGGTTCTTGCACGTCATCGAACATTCTCACTTACAACATTTTTAACGAGGTTGGAAAGTTAAGGAAGAGTTTGCTGTTGTGAGTGACTTTACTTGTTATCTGAGATCGTAACAACGTGATTGAAGGTTTTATTGTAAATGAGAGTAGATTGTTGTCGACTTAAAATTCTTAACATTTTTTTTACAGCACAGAAATCTTGTTACTAATTGACCCACTCGAAAATTGGCCACACGCAGACATGTTTCATTAAGAAATGCAACTTGTCACTTGGAGAAATTTCATTTTGATTAAACAGAAACAGTTTAATGATAATTTTTTGTTCTGTTAGTGTAGTGGTTTCTTAAAGAAATTGTTTTCTTGTATTTATCGTTATATTTTTCATGTTTTTATTTCTCTAATAATACCTAAAGATTATGGCGATCAAAAGACAGGAACTTAATACTTTACTCTCATTATTAATAGTCGCCTTATCTTTTTCTTTATATTTTGTCGTTAAACGATAATATCTCTGTACAATTCTCCGCACGTTATCTCGGTCTTTATACAAATTAGTTTGACGTTTCTTAACGATAATTTTGAATAAATTTCAAATTTTGCCTTAATATTACCTATAACTTATCGTTACCAAAAGTCAGAAGCTTTATAATACATACAGTTATTGTGCGATAATTGATAAGTAGCTAGAATTGTTATGATATTGCTACTGCACTAAAAATTATCTTGTACGATAAGCTTTTACTTTTTTACATCATTAGTTATTGAACACCGATAAGTCACATTATCTTTGTCTTTACATTTTGTCGTTGAACGATAAAATCTGTTCAGATTTTCGTTTTTTATCGATTAATTTGATAAATATGTGTTTTTTTCTACTGTCTTTGTCGTTGTTTGTCGTTTCCTAACGATAATTTTGAAATCAGTTATTAAACACTAATAAATTGGTTTATATTTGCTTTATATCTTGTCGTTAAACGATAAAATCTCTGAAAAATTTTTCGCATTTTTTCAATTTGATGAAATATGTGTTTCTTCTGTTGCTCGTTCTTTATACAAATTAGTTTGTCGTTTCTTAACGATAATTTTGAATAAATTCTGCATTTTGCCTTAAAAAACCTATAGCTTATCATTACTAAAAGCCAGAAACGTAGGTAGAATTATTATAATATTGTTACTCAACTAAAAATTATTTTATACGATAAGTTTTAATTTTTTCCATCATTAAAATGATGCAATAAGTCGCTTTATCTTTTTCTTTACATCTTGTCGTTAATAAACGATAAAATCTCTGTAGAATTAATTCTGCACTCTTTATCAATTAATTGTTTCTTCTGCTGTCAGTTTATCGTTTATCAGTGTGAATAAATAAAATTTTGTCTTTTTTACGAATTTGTAAACAAACAGAAATTGTTATTCCATCAATACCATGTCTTTATTGCTAATATTTTCTCATAGCACGTGTCCAAACAATAGTATTGTCTGTGTCAAAAATCTGGTGTCGAATAAATTTCGCTTTATTCTTCTTGTGGTTGAGAAATATCTGCACGATGTTGGCTATGTAAAATCAAAATTAATGTAGTTATCTAGAAATTGTGCTTTTGTCATTACGTAATTGTGAGATTCGTGTAGTTGGTTACGGCCTGTTTAACGTAATGAGTTTTGAGTCATCCAATAAGGATTTATTTATATAAAAAGATAGATTTTTCATTCAAGGGTAGCTTAAGTTGAAAATAATAGTACTTATTAAGAGAAATTATGACATTGACCTAATGGCTGTGAGAATAAACATTAATTCAAAAATTCATAATGAACACTGTTAAAAAAATGCTTTTCTTTCTCCGAAGAATCATAATATAAATTTTTTTAGTTAACGGTTATTTTATTCTAATTATTTTAATTAAAATTATTTATTTAATGTGAATGGAGATTTGATTATGTGATGTTATGTTTGATGTCTATTAAATTCGAAGTTTCCATGAATATAAATCGCTCTATTTATTATTTACAAAACTTTCACTTTAAAATTTTTCAAACATTAAAGATTTTATAAACAAATAAACTTTCTAAATTTGATAAAAACCAGATTTTGAATTTATTTTGTTTCACTAGATTTATTTCAATTCGGTAAGTGAAACAGTTCTTTTTTCACTTCTGAAAATATCAAAACTCGTATTGTAACTATTTTGCCAAATTTTACCGCTACTTGTCTAATATATTAAGACATTGGTTCATTAATTAATAAATTATTGATTTTATCTTTATCAAGTTATTAATAATAATTATCAAACGGTTTCAAATTTCAAATTAATTGCGTCTGTTAGAAAATTACCAAAAATCTCAGATTTCCAAGATAAAATAAATCATCTAAATTCCAGCAAAACAAAGCTTTTTCCGAAATTAAATAAATCAATCGAGTTAAAGCTTTAATTCCAGTTATATCGATTCGTTCCATAACTCGGTTTGTTATCACCGCAATATTTTGAAATGTCAGCAAGAACCATATCATTTGTTTTTACATGAAAGCTGTGTAAATTTAATGACGCGTTAAACTACTTGCCATTTTAGTAAAAATTTTAAAAAAATAACGTGAAATTTTTCTATTGTTTCCAAGTACAAAAGATAGGGCGTGTTTGGGAAAATTGCGATGTTTTTTTAAAGGATTTCAGTTATCTCTTGGGCTTTTTAGATAAGTGGGAGTACAGTAATTTAATTAACAACAGGGGGTGATGTGAGATTTAGAGGAATTAACTCATTCAGCTATTAAATTAACATAATAGGATTACTGGGACTGAATATTAAGTACGTGTTTAAACAAGTAAATATGTATGGGGCTTTCAGGTAGAGGTGGACTTTTATATCAATCAGATTTTAATAATTTTTTTGTGTTGTAAAAACACAATTTTTTATCAATAATTTAGAGTTCAAATGTAGAACTACAACTCAACAAATTATTACGATAATACATTCAGAATTATCAGTGATTTGATCGTCTAACGACAGCGTGATTTTCGATAAAGATAAGCAGGTATAGTTATATTACCATCGTTTACAAGAAACTAAAAAAAAAAGAAAAAAACCCCTCTCGTTATAACCGTTTTAATAAACGCAATAAATCAGAAAATTTATGTCATACATTTACAACGATAACTATTAATATAACGATGGTTAGATTGCTTATTAGTTTTAAAGTTGTATAATTATAACGATAAATTTCCATTGTGTTTATGAAAAAATATCAGTGATAGTAACTTATCGTTTAATATTCCTAAAATCGTTGTCTTATTTAAGTCAAGATTGCTCTAATTTTTTTTAGTTTTTCCAGAAATCCTTTTTTTTCTTTCATGATGACTTATTTTTTAACGACAAGCCTGTTGATTTTCAGTAATAAAAAGTGTAATTGTATTATCGTTAACGAGAAAATGAACAAAAAAAATAGAAAAACACGTTTTAATAGCCACAAAATAAGAAAATTGATGTCTTAGATTTATAACGATAATCAGATTATAATAACGATAACAAATCAATAATATCCTAAAGTTAATACCTAACTATTAAACGATAAATCTAAATTTACGTTGTGTTTACAGGGAAATGGAAATAGGATGACTTATCGTTTAATATTCGTAAAATTGTTATCTCATTATCATTTTGTGAAGCTTTAAACACAAAGAACTGTCGCATTTATACAATGTCGTATCGTTTTATCCCTTTGACATTTATTTAACTTATCGTTAAGAAACGATAAGTTAACTCGTTTAAGATAAGATGTTTTTTATTAACAAAAGAATCAATTATTACGATAAAACACTCACTTTATTGTTTAAGACAAAATGGAATTATAGTGTGAACTACTAATAATATACCAAAAATAAAACTTAACAACGATAACTTACCGTTTAGTAGTAGAAACATAGTAAGTAATCATAAAACGACTTGTCGTTTAACGATTTATTCAAAATTAAACTATAGCCGCTTGATATCGTTTATCACAAAATATATAAAAAAGGAAAAAAACACATTTTGTAAGCCGTTCTAAAAAAACAATGTAAATAAGATAATTATAATGATAATTAGTTTATTATCTTTTCCTGATGATAAAATATCGTTAAATTTAATAAACTTAATGATCTACAATTGAACAACAATACGAAATTTTTGTTGTACTTTCAGGAATATGTCTACAGTGATAATAACTTATCGTTTAAAGTTCCGAAAAAAGTTATTTAATTTAAGACAAGATTATAATCCAAATTCCTAGTTTTGATATATAACAACAGTCTAGTTTTCGTAATAATGTTGTAAATTTATAATGGTAATTAGAATATTGTTTTCTGATAATGCATCAATAATAATTTGATGAATTTAATAACCAATTATATTAAGCGATAAGAATAAATTTTCATTGACAACATTGATCATGAATTATCGTTAAATTTTCCTAAAAGAGTTTTTAGTCGATTTCTCTGATAGATTTTTAGGTAATTGCAGAAAAATTGAAGCAAGATCCGACTCGAAGGATTAATATTCAACAAAAAAAGTTTGTATTTTTTAAATATTCTTTTTTTTTGACCAGAAAAAAGTGTTTCCTACAAAGTCAAGTACAAACATGTGGCTTTTATAGTCTTTTTTCAAACCAATTTATATCCATTTCAACTAAATGGAACCGAGAATGCATTTACAACCACCTTTTCAACGCCTGTCAGTGTTTCTCATTTATTTGCTCATGTCAAACATTAAAAGACGTTTTTATTTACTTTGTGTTTTAATATTTTTTCACGCCCTTGAACCGTAACATCACTCCATCAACATTTACCCCGAAATATCAACCACTGACCCTTTAACCTTTTTTTCTTTTTATGTCAACACGCTTCTCCCAAAAATCATTAATATCTCTATTGACTTTACGATATTTCCCCGTTTTATAAAACAATATTGTGTCCTTTTAATCCACGATTCAGATCCGAAAATCGGAGAGGGGAACCAGTGCGGTAAAGGCCACCGGTTCCCCCTTGTAGTTTATTATCCGAGCTTCACATTCTCCTCAATTCATCGCTTTCAGTAGTCGTCGTTCGGGCGTCATGCGAGGAGAAAGCCCCGTTCGTACCGGCTTAAGCCGTTCTCGCACGTGTGCGAAAATGTATCAAGTGCAGTGATGAAATCTAACGGTTTCAAGTGCAAGTGCCAAAAATGAAGTATTTCAGTACTGGACATAAAGAGTCCTATACTTTAATAGCGCGGAAAAGACATGTGAAGAAATTGTAAGTGAAATAGTGCAAAACGTGCAATTTCCTTCATTTCATGTGAAAGCTTCTTCATTGACAAATTGTTTTGTTTTTTCGAGGACTTATTTGCACAAAATTATAATTAACCGAAAAAAAAAATAGAACGGAAGTGGCTTATGTGTGTGATAATCGCAGCTTTTTACGATTCTTCACGAGAGATTTTTTTTTTGAGATATATGTACGTTCTAGGGGGTCTACAGATTCTATCTGACAACTTGTCGATAATAAAAGTACAGTTGAATGTTATTTTATTGTCCGTGTTTCGACGAGACGACATTACAAACGCATTGTATGGATTTTTTAAACATCAATCATCACTTTCCTTCACTGAAATATTCGATGATGCCAAACTCCAAACGAGAATAAATCAGATAAGGAATTTAATTTCAGATTTTTTTTTAATTACAAATATCTAAAAGTCATTAAAACACCTGGGATTTTTATCATAACGAGTGATCAATAAAACAGCAGTTTTTTGGGGCATCCAAAGTGCCTCATAGATTTTTTTAAATGTCAAATCCAAACCTTAAAAGGCATTAAATTCTAATAATTAATTTAAAACTTCTGTATCAGTGTCTCATAGAATTTTTCAAAGTTCAAATTCAGAATTTAAAAGGCAGTGACTAGAATACTTGATATTTGTATTATAACGGGTGATCAGTAAAACAACTGATTAAGGCACATTCGTTTTTGAGACATGTGTCTTAGAAATGTTTAAAATTAACAATTATTTCTGTAGCAAGATATTTTTAAAAAGGACATCAAAACACCCGATATTTTTTATTATAACGGGTGATCAATAAAACACCTAATTAAGGCACATTATTATTTCTTGAATTTTTAATTTTCGAATGTGAATTGTGAAAGCAAAATGAAATCTTGTTATTAATAAACCGAAGTTTATCGTTTTATATCTTGTATCTCCGTGTTAAATAGACTGCTTCAGCTGGAGGTACTAATAAATCTTTTCGAACGTGTAAGAATCAGTTGCATAATTATCAAGTTTCCGCAGTTTCACTGCACCCACAATATTAAATTAATGATAACAATTATGAGTTGATGTCGGTAGAAATGAAGACGTTAATCACTTTCTTATCACTGATAAATTAAATCATACATTTATCATTTTCGTTGCTGTTCTAAATAAAAAAGGAAAAATGTACGGTCAAGGAAATTTCTTGTATATTTGTGCATGTTACTATCTATTTCCGGTGGATAAGGTCAAAGCGATGACAAATTGTGTGCAGATTAGGAATTTTAAGTTTGACCGACTAATAGAAAATGAGTTGGAAATCCGGAATTTTATTCCCGGAAAAAAAGAGAATGCGTGTTTGTGACATCTGTTGTCATGTTTTGATTGTTGAAAGGGAACAATTCTGGTTTGATTCCAGGGTTTTTATTAAAATTTAAAAAAGAAATGTAAAATTAGAGAAATATTTTTTATTTAAGAATAAAAAAAATTGTTTCTTTAAAATCTATATCGATTTTTTTAAATCCTATTCTAAAGAAACCGATAAAAAGGTCATATCAAGTTAAAACATTCTAGTAATTTAACGTGCAATACATAAGAAACATAGGCACTCAAAATCTTGAAGAAAGTGCCTATAATTGTCTAATGAAGGTACAAATAATCAGAAACTTTGCAACGACTGATTATCCAAAAGTTTTTCAAATTTTAAGAGCAGTACAGTAATCAAAACTATAAGGTGCAGTACTTGTCAAACCCATCTAAAAGCACAAAACTATTTGAGGAATTTGCGGGAGCTTGTAGCTTCCAGAGCGACAAAACAATAAATAACTGTAAATTTTGGCTGGACGACAGCTACGATAAGAAACGTTGTTGCTACGCCAACTTTAAACAAATTTAAAAACTCGGGGTCTTCTCAGACCGACCAAAAATAAACTAGATCGATAATGAAAATTAATTTTCTCGATACAAATTTAGGTAGACAACCAGTAATACAGTATTAATTTTCTTTGTATAGTAACCAACGGTTACACATGTTGTTGCTGGTGTCAGTCAATTTGTTTTATTATTTATGACAATTCGAGTGTTATTTTTGACATTTTTGGCTAGTTTCTTAGCTGAAATATTCGTTGAGTGTCAATTTTGACATTCTTTGCGCTTTATAATGTCAAATAACTGTTATTTTGACAAATATTAAGTTATTATAATTAATAAAAATGACCTCTATTGACTAGAGGAAAATAAATAAATAAGTAATTTGCTCTGATAAGATTTATTTCTGGCGAAACGAGAAAATTTCGTAAACTATTTACATTTAAATATAAATACAGAGATAAAAATAAATATTGAAAAAATCGTTAAAAAGCTCAGTAATCGTTGGTTTTTACGCCTACACGCCCGATGTAAATTTTCTTAAAATCCCCATCTCAGTGTTTACTAAAGCATAAATGTAAGTAACAATGATATAATAAGGGGTGAATATTTTAAATAGATGCTTAAAATAAAAATTAGTTTTGAGTGAAAATTGTTACACAAAGAGTTATATAGCGGTTTGCCAAAATAAATTTTCTAGTATCTCCCCTAGTTTAAAACTCAGCGACACCTCAAATCCAGTCTTGATTCAGTCAAATTTATTATAATGAATTCAAATAAGTATTCGGGGTAAAAGAAGACGTTGCAGGTAGTTCATAACCGAATTTTGAAACGTTTGATTCCGAAAAAAGCTTAATTATGTCATTGTGTTCATCTAAAACAAGTATTGAGACATACGGTTGACCATATATGGTGATTGACACGGTTTTTACATTTGTAAAACACTCTCAATTTATTAATTAAGACAATTTCGTACTTTCTCTCCAATTATTTCAAATTGTATGCTGAAATATCTCTTTATTTCGGTATATAACGTGTGGTCAATAAAAAAAAATCTAGTTAGCACAGTAGATATTTTTCTTAGAGAGATAAATATTATTAGATTTGTTTTAAAGGGATAAAAACAAATACAAAAACTTTAGTTGATTTTCGCCGACGTTTTGCTTTTATTTGGGTCAAAACTTCATCAGGGCTTTTAATCCGCAGTTTTTAAACAAGAGAATTTGTTATTCCTAACCACATGTCCTTAATATCTCAAAAAAATACAAATCTGATTGAAATGTCAAACTTTTTTTTTAATTTAAAATTGGCTTAATAGGTAATTGAGAAACGATGGAAGATTGGCCGATATCTCAGAAAGTAATTATCACAGAACAAAAATGGCGACAGATTCAGCATTTTTAGAAATTTCTGCGTCAGAAGACATAAATTTTAGCATAATTTGGTGATCAGGGTTTCCAACGGATGTTTTTGAAAAACACTTATTTTGTCAAGAAAATTTTGTACATATACTGGTGGATATCTCAAAAGATACTTAACACAGAACAAAAATAAAAAATGATTTTATAAGAATCTTCAGTGATTTTTAGGTCAAAAGACATACATTTTAAGCTAATTTGGTGATCAGGGTTGCCAACAGATATTTTTGAAAAACACTTTTGTGATGAAAATTTTATATCTTAGAAAATACTTACCACAGAACAAAAATAAAAATTATTCGGAATCTTCAGTGATTTTTATTTGGGATGTTGTCTTTTTTTTAACGTATTATTGATTTCTTTATTTTTACGTTTTTTCAAGTGGCTGAAGAACACAAAAAGTGGGATGATAATTATACGACACGGCATTTAGCGAGTTTTTTTTTAATGAATAGTCTCTTTGCATAGATTTTTTGTGGGAGCGGATATTTGGGTTTAAGTTTGAGAACAAGTTCCTGAAGACAGGAAATCAGTATTGTTTGTTTGTATAAGTACTAATTGGTAAAATTCTTTTAGTACTGCTAATAATATTGTAATTAGAGGGAGTTTTCTCAGAGGGGCCGGCTGGGAATCCAGTACCCAAATATTACTCACAGTCGTAGATAATACAATTTATTTTGATTTGTCATGAATGGTCTTATCGTTATTTATTAAACGAGAGTACACAGAATCTATCGATAATAAATTTATCGTTTACAGTATTTTTAATTATGCAATTTCGGTTATAAATAGTGTAAAGACGTAAGGAATTAAATATTTAAATTTAATTTTATAAATAGCTGAATTGTTTCAATCATCATCTTGCTAAAAATAGATAAGAAGATCGAAGCCAAGAGATGTTGAGTTCAAATTAAATAGATCACTGTGCAAAGCTTTTGTTGAATGTTGAAATTTTAATCACTTCTAGTTTTTTTTTTTTTTTTGGATGTTGTTTGATATCATCTTACATGAGAGTATACAACGAGTGTGTGTGAAATGTGAATTTATTTCGTTTATATGGCAAAACTGCCGACAAGAAAATGGTAAATATATTTAATATTATCGCAGCTGAGATCTAAATACGGTTTATTGGTATTGTTCCAGTGCTGTAACAACATTGTTGGTGATTCAAAATACAATATTGCTCTAGAAATCGTGGAAAGAAATCAAACTGCCTCTTTTGACAATTTTTGACATGTTAAGTAGTATTTATTACATGTTTTTGACTACTTTTTTTTACATTTTATAAACATTTAAGACGTAGTTGTGTCATTTAGATTAATATCATTATCATTTTTAACATTTCTGCTTACATTATTATCATTAAAAACAATTTTGTGACAAAACACAAAATCAGTTTTGTTATTTTGTCTTTTTTGAGTAAAAACTGTCAAGTATATAAAAAGCTACACTTTCAATACATTTTTGTGTCAAAATTGACATTTTTTGTTATATAAGAGTGTCAGTAAACCGTAATCAATCAACTATTTAGGTTTTAAAGTAGTCATTTTGGTTTATAACTATTTTTTTAACCTATAAAATACAAAATTGAAGTTCTTTTTTGTTATATAATTGTCATTTTTAGATTATTGAGTTTCTAGAGTAAGAACTGTCAAAATTTTTGACATACTTTATAAATGGCTTTCTAGATATAAAACATAATATTTTCTAGCTCTAATCTTATGAATTAGTTTTATTTTGGTTTTCGTGCACATGTTGTCCCGGGACTTTCATTTGTTATCAAGCATTTCGACCTCATTTAGAATCAAATGTCATTTGGGTTTCAAATTGACAATAGAATAGAACCATTTATGTATTTTTATGTAACAAATTAACATTTTTTTATAGCATTAATACACAATTTTATGTCATTTCGTTTAACAAAAATGATGTCCAGCGATAAACTGTAACTTGCAACCACTCCATCATGTTTTTCTCTCATTTAGCAGCTTCTGTTTTATGACCCTTGTCTAAAATCCAATTTATAAAAGATACGAGAGCAGATTAATTAATTTTAAATTAAGTGTGCACCGTCTAAACTAAACTTTTAATACTCGTATAGCTTTAATTAAAGCATCCAAGCTCGTTAATAATTATTTTCATAAACAAAACTAGAAAAAACATTACAAAATCTAATTAGAATAATTAGTCAAAATTTCATCGACATTTTTACCACATAAGTTATGAATTTTTCATTCAATTTTGTAATAAAGGAAGTTGATGGATGCGCCAAAAAAATTACGTAATAACCTCATGCATTAATTCCTAAGCATACTGCACACAGACAACAGTGTTTTGTTTGATCAAATATGAAACACGAGACTTGTGCGAACTAGTCTTTGATTGATCCAACCAACAAGAGACTATAATCAAAGACATTGCCTGTCTACACTTTTTTTCTCTGTTTATTTGAACTACTGAAAGAGTCTGTCGTCGGTTTCAACAAATCCAAAGCAATCAGGACACACACATTCGTTTCATTTCATTGTAATTTATTCAAACTCAACATGGTCTGTGTCATTTACGACATACGTTCCGCTTTTAGGGGTTGAGAGATTTTGTTTACAAATGTTGAAACAGGTTTTTCTCTCTCTGTGTGTGACCCACTTGTTTGTTGATGTAATAAAAAAATATTAATAAGGTTGGTTTTAGAAAAAAAAATTAAAATAAAATTTAAGGTGTAGGTTTTGAATTATGGAAGTAAATTACATCAAATTGGTTAAGAGATTTACAAGAACGATTGCCTTTTATAGAAACATACATTTGTTTTATTACGAGAGTGTGAAATCTGGTGAACCTACTTGAGTTCAAAGCACTTTTATTCATGCCACGGTAGCGTGAATATTCAACTGTGTAATCGTTATCAGGAATTCGTAAGTCCTGATATACCTAATAAAAATCTGGATATTTAGTCTTTCTTTTTTTCAGTCTTCTATTCATCGTTTTGTGTTCTTTTAAAAGATTTTCTGAAATTTATTTCTGTTCTTTCTTTTTAGAGTAGATTCTCCAAATATTTTTTCTCTTTCAGTCGTCGTTTTTAAGTTCATCTGAAGCTTTTTATTTTTATTTTTTTAATTGTATTTTTTCTTGTTAATTCATGTTATATTTAATCGTTATTTTGTGCTCTTGTTTAATTCTGCGTCTAAAATTTGGCGAAACGCCTATAGGGGTGAGCCTATAATTATCAAAATCCTTGAGTTTTTAATTAGTGATTTTATTTTTTTCTTAACTGCTGCATTACCACTACTACAAATCAAAAAACCCTCACTTTCTTTATGTACCATATTGTGCTTAGATCAATAGACTTTTTTCATTATCTAATTAATTAATCAACCAATCTCTACTTTCAAAGTCACTTTCCTTTATGTTCACTCATTCCATCAAAATAAAATAATTAGTACCATCCTCGACGTATGATTTAATAACCAGGAACACTCTATTCGTCTTTATTGTCTTAAAAGACACGACATCAGTTAGACATCTTTAGAAATCATTTGCTGAGTCATAAAATTGCATAATTCTAATTGAAGGGGATGCTGCCATATGTTGTCATGAGTCACGTGTGCTCATTGACCGGAAATATAGATAAATATCTTTATGGTTTAGTTATGATAACATTAAATGTTGTTCCAGGCGCCAGCATCAGAGCAATACTACATGGCACGGAACGACAACATTGCCAGGGGTACAACAACCCCAAATCAAACAGAGCCCGGATAGACTTAGAGGCACAACATGTGACCTTTTTGAACTTTTAGAAAAAGCACAAAGTTCCAGATTAGATGACCAAAGATGTGTATTACCAGCTTATTTCAATCAGGTAAGTCCCAAATGAAATAACTACTTTAGTCAGAGTTTCATTTAGAATTGAATCGACTATATTAAATCTTTAATCAAGTCTGCCAAATACTTAATGTCAGTTGTTACAAAATTTCTTTCAGTTGTACCAACTGCAAATAACTAAACTTTGTGACTTTTCTTTTACGTTTCATTCATTGATTAATTACTCTCCTTCCACCCCAACTTTCTAATTAGAAAAATTAATCACACAATCCCTGAATGGAAATGAAACAGAACTAATCGATGAATATTAAACACACCGCCTACTGTCTTTTATTAAATGAAGTTTTTCTGCATCCTACATATGTAATAATAGCAGGGGGCGCCACTTTTTTTATTACCCCTCTTAATACAGCTTTTTGTGCGCCGCCAAGAGAATTTGATGCGATGTCAAGGTTATGATACAATTTTTCTAATTGGGTACAACTTGCCCACGCTTTACCTTTTTTGTGGGTTGTTTTTATATGAAAATTGCAACGAAATTAAATTGGTCGCGGCTGATGAAAGAATATTGAATTTTTCTGGTATAATTCGAGATTACAATAGATGAGGAAGTGATTGTTTTGTTTTTGTAAATAGATTAACAAGACAAGTAGGAGGCTCAGGCCTTTTAGAGAACTCCATTAAAATGATGTAATGGCGACTTGAAAAAAAAAAATGATAATCCAATGAAACTAATTAAGAGGTTTATGATCAAGTGGGAATTTCCGGGTGGCTAAACTGTAACAATATCGGCCAAGAGCGCAACTAAAAGTGCAGTTTTAGGGCTGAAGCTTCCCCCAAATAAGGAACAAACAATTTTTATAGTAAAACTCCTTCTAATTTTTTTTTTAATACGCTACTGCTATTCAGGGATTATAAATTAGTAATTGTAATTATCATCACTGGCTTTTAAAATTAAGTCAATTCTTTGGATTTCGAAAATAGTAAAATGTGGCCTCTCTATCTCTCTCGTTTACTTATTAAATTAAATGTCGGTAAAATACATTATCTCTGGCTTCTAAAATTAGTAAAAGTCGTGCTTCCCCTACAGCCGCCATTACCCATTTTTTAGTAATTAAAGCTTTGTCTATGACCTCCTCTTCCGTTGCCATTGTTTTTTTATTATCAATAATAAATATTGTTGATTTAAGTTAATTTAAGTAATTGTAAATAAAATCTACTTTGAGAGATTGAACAATCTCTTGTGCCCTTCCAATAAAAAAAAACAATGGCGTTGGGAGGGGTGATCGTAGGGGATGCTTTAATTACCAAAAAAAAGTGCTAATGGCGGCCGTAGGGGAAGCACGAATTTCTCATCATGCCAACTCCATTATAACAAATCGTGCCTGTTTAGACACCAATAAATTTAATTAAAAAATTGGAGTGAATTTTGTTTGGCGTTTTAAGCAATCAAAATCACGTTTGGTATCAATCATCTCTCCCTAACATCAACGAAGGGTGATCTATTGTGATTATCTCTGTGATTTATAAGAGACAACTCGCGGGAAAAAAAATTTACGCCTACATCGACTTTTGTTCTCTGAATGAGTTAAAAGTAATTAATGTGTTGTAATCAAGGTTAGTAATTGCGAGGGAATGTAATGTTATTGTTTGTACACAACCAAATTTAAGGGGTTTCCCCTCCTCTTAATGCTGTCACTTAATCCAGTGTTACCACACTTGTTACATAAAAAATTTCAAGTAGTTTTTTTTTCTAAGAAATGCAAGTCGGGTCAAGATGAGATTCATGTTATAAACGAAGTCGTTATTTGTAAATTATGACGCCTCCGACAGTTATCACTGCGTTAATATACATGAAATGTTGTTCTTTTTTTTATTGTAAATTCCCTGGGATAGATATAACATAAATCCGGTGGAAATACGTAGGAGTTAGTTGAGGAAATTTATTAGGTAACGTGAACTACTCGGAAAAGCATTAAATTATGAGGAGTTGCTGTTTATAGATCCAAGATTTTAATTCGGGAAAGTGCACAACCGAAATCCTTTGGGAAAATCCAGGAGTGGAACGTAGATTTAAGTTTTTCAAATAAATTGTCCCGACTGACAAGTTTCCGCCTGAAAGTTATACAACTAATAAAACACGACGAGTTATGCAACCAGACATACACGAATGTTTGCACAGTAATAGGTTATGCAACTAGATATACACGAAAGTTTTTGGAGTGATAAGTTAGGCAACTAGATATACACCAGTCAAGCACAGACGTAAACCATTGTGACATTAACGTGTTAGAGTTACTCGTTAAGAGATGGCGACACGTTCAAAATTTGTTTATATCTGTGGTAAATATTTGTTTAAAGTTTAATAAATTCATGCAACTTTCGTTTTTTAGTATTTCTGGAATTTCAAGTTTTTTTTTGAAAGGAAAAGTGAAAGTTTAATAATATCGATTAAGGTTTTTTTTTGCTGTCTGAAATCGGAAATTTTTTTTTTTTGTTTTATTAATTTAAGATCATTAACCTGAGGAAAAAACCGTGATATATTTATAATTTAGCGTGTGAAAGGTCACAAACGTGCCGATTTTCGTGTTAGGTAAAGAATGCACTTCCTGCGGATATCGATATGCAGGATGTTGGGGTCCCGTGAGATCATGGATTTAAATTGGATAAAGAAGGTTTCGAGGAGCCGCTGGAGAGTTCTTTGTGAATGGGCACGTTAAAGCCCTTTTTATTGCATACTTCCGACCCAAAACGTTTTGGGCTTTTCACAAAAAAGTACCTATTATTATTCAAATGATTTTATATACAGGTATTTTGCACAGTGAAAGAAGATATCGGAAATGTAATCTGAATATATCGGGTAATCCTTTTTTTTTCTTTTCATTCATATTTTAATTTATTTTAATGTAACTCAATTAGTTTTTTTAAAAAAAGGTGTTTGATTGATTTAGGTTCTTTCGTGATGTTTTGTGTCTCTGGGTGTAGGATGCTCGGCTCATTATTGATCTAACTTACTATATTTGGAGTCTATTAGTGTAAATGGCAATTACTTAGTGACAAGAATTTCATGCATAAATCTAGAGGTCGAGAGAGCAAATCTGTGTACCGTAATGCATTTAAAAAATATGCACATTTGTGTTGTTGTTTATAATCAACTCAAATTTAATCAAAGAAAACAAAAGTTATTTACTTTGTGTCATTTTCTCGCACGAGAGAACGTCCTAATCAAAATACGGTCGCATTATTCAAAATCCAACAAATAGAATTTCCCTCGTTCTTAGTTATTTTCCTTGTTTTGTTGATTTTCTAACTCGACACGCAAATACTGAATTACATTATCAAGTGCTGCTAGAAATATCGAACTTCCGTTTACCACAACAAACGCCTCCGAAATATGCAAAGTGACTCAGCTATTATCTAAAACGCAAAAAACTCCGGAAGTCCAGGTGTATTTCACTAAACTAATTTCCAAGTTTCTAAGGGAGGTAAGTGCTAACCCTAATCGGGTAATGTAAGCTCTCTGTTTGTCACACATCGACTTATCGAACCCCTTCTGGTTCTTGAGACGTGTTATGATTCTCTATCTCCCCTTTCTGATCTAAGTGGAAGCTTGTTTGTGCGAAGGATCCATTAAGAAGGGCTGTCGAGGGATTCACACAACCTTTCTCGATTGAATCGTTGCAATTATTGATGGACCTTTCAAAATTGAAAAACTACATGTCACACAAAACTTATTTGCTCTATTTTTACGTCACCTGCTAATTTATTTATACGAAACTTAACGGAACTCTTTTGTGTATTCAAGTCTTTTATGGTCAGACATATTAAACTTGTATGGTATGATTTCTTGGGAAACGAAAAATCAATTCGTAACGGTTTTTCCTTCCGGAAATCCTCACGGTTTTTGCGACTTTTTGTTGGTAATTAACCAAGACAAAAGTCACTCTACTGTCTACCATCAGCGTGTGAACGCTTGCGGAAAATTCAAGAGTCATTAGAGACTCGCAAATCTTAATTAGAGATATTTAAAATAAAATCGATCAACAAGAATTTATTTTAATATTTATTGAGAATTATAAAGCTTTTACAATGGCTCAAGTAAGATTTTTATTTAGACCACACGAGTAACAGTCAGAGAAAATGGCCGGATTAAAAAAGCCAGATAAAAATATTTCTGTAGACAATTTAGAATAATTTTGGAATAAAATTTAAATAATTACATAATTTAAAAAATGTAAAAGTTAAATAAGAATTTTCATTGTCTACCTGTAATAATATTTTTGCGTAATAATTTCTAGTAAAATTTACATAATCTCGTACTATTATTGGGTCAATGAAAATCAAAAAAATGCAAAAAATTGTTTTGTTTACCTAAACGTTGTGATCCTTCTGTATTTAAAATATTATAAACAAAGTAATAATTTAAGTATAATATCACATTGATGTGACATTAATTTTCCTAAGAAATTTATAACAGGAACTTGAAATCTACGTAAGCTTTACGTATTTCAATTCCACTCATTATAATACCATTAGTTCATTTCACTAATGTAATTGCTTGTTATAAAATAATAAAACAAATTAAAACATAATGCGACCTCAGCAAATTCAACAACAATGCAACATTTTGATTTCAATCTGTTTAATTTTTGTTGAAATGTTAACAACCTCGTTGTTATTAAATATCAATTCCGTTGGATTTTTACGTAATTTCATCCGAGTATCGCTTGGATAGCTAATTGTTTCCATAACTGTACAAGAGAGAACACAATAAACAATTTCGTTGTTGTGGTATTAACTGAAACCGGTGAATGCTAATGAACGAAACAACTCGTTTCCACCGATCCGTCTACAGAAAATTCAATTTTCTCGCCCTAAAAAAAACACACAATTTATAATTAACAAAAACCGGTGATGACATCAATAAAATATGTAGGTAAATTTTTCGAGGTTGGTAACAGATGAAATGTCAATCTCCCTAAAATTCCCTAATTATTTAAATGCGTAGTTAGGTAATTCCGGCAAATCTGTTCGGTAATAAACTTCCAATCTTGTGGTAATAAATTAGATAAGTTCCGTTTTATTTACAAACAAGTCGCCTTTTACTACTTTATTAAGTAAAACAATCGTTCATTATCGTGTTTAGCATACGCTACAATCTCAATGATTCATGTATCACAATATTTTACTTGTAATTCTAGTAGTACATACCTAGTAGCTTTATCTTAAAAACATGCCTCTTTAATAATTATTTTTGTTTGTTTAAACAAACACACTCTTAATCTTAAATGTCTACATTTTTTTTCTTTTAGTGTTTTCCTTGTCTAATTACAGCCAGCAATAAATTTAACAAAGAAACTTTAAACACATAGATTTCAACTCGGTAACAAAGTTTTCGTCGAATCGTAGAACCACACTTTGATGTAAATTTACACATGTTTCTTACGCTCGATAAATCGAAATGAATGCAAAAGCTTGTCACGCTTACCTACTCAGAGAGAAACCAATTTACGTACAGTTTATAGAAAAAAAATAATTATTATCAAAAGCAGAATTTCGGAAATGGTATTTTCTGCTCTGAATACATACAAAATGAACAAATCTTGAATGCATGCTTTTACCTGCACTAATTTAATTTTGATATTTTAAATGGAACTTTACTCTGATGACATGTCATTAAAACGTTTCTTGCTGGAAACTTCGTGAAAATAAAGCAAAAGTACACCCGAGTCTATGAGAAATTTAATTCAAAAGCAAATTCGCTTACACGGATCATTAATTACAAAATTTTTGATTTTAACGAACTGATGTAGACACTTTATTCAAACTTTTCTGATCTAGGGGATTTCGTGAGGATTGGCAATAAAATATGTTTGACGTTTCATTTGTTGCCAACATTAAACAAGAAAAGACACTAAAAATCCAACAAAAAAAACTAATCTAAATACTTGAGTTTTTCGGGTTTTTATCTTTTAACTTGACTAGGTGATTTCTTTTGACGTTTCATTTATTACCAACAGCACAAAGCATCTTCTCATCTTGTAATTTGACGATATATGGGGGATTTTGACATTTCATTTGTTGACAACATCACAGAGCAAAATACACTAAAGCTGAACAGAATGAACTGATTTGAACAATTAATTGAAACTTTTTCTGACTTCTTATCTTGACAATCTAAAGAATTTCGTTTGACGTTTCATTTATTGCCAATATCACAGGGCAAAAGTCACTAGAAAGCAGCTCATCTTTTCTCTTAGAAATAATAAAATAAAACTTGAAAGGTCATTATGTAACACACACCGTTACCCTTAAAGACAATTTCTTGCGGTATTTTTGTATTTCAGCATTCAATTTTAACGCTTTATTCCCCCCAGAATTGGTTTGATTACCTCAATAAACCCACATTCTCCTGGCAATAAATCTTTAATGCCAATAAGAATCCATATCGCATTTCTTCGACGTTTTCGCAACACCTCATGTATTATTATTACATCAGCTGAACTAATCAGCAATATTAAAAAACGTTTTTCAGCTTTAACCCCAAAATTTAAATACAATGACCTCGTCTAATTTTGTTTTTATAATAATCTGATAAGTTCCTCACAGCTCCTTATTAGCCCATTTCTAGTCATAATTTTTGATTAAGAGATTTGGGGTCGGAAAAAATTTCTCACCCCTAAGTGATTCGTGTTGAACATAATTAAATTGATCTAACAAAACACAGATAACGATAATTGGTAGTGTATTACACAAAGTTGTTGCGGAAATACCAGTCAATAAATAATAAATTGCTGAGTGGATTGTTGTACAAACATTTAAATGCCATTTACACTTACAATCGCTGAAAATAACAATTGACACGTACACGGGTGCGAACGGTGAAAGGCATTTCGCTCTCTAATTATAATTATTATCGATTAAAATTAATTTGGTCCTCCCTTTTTTTTTGAGAGAGAGAAACAGCGAAGTTTCCTGCGAGGACCCTCTAGTGGGTAAATTAGCCCAAAAAACGGTATTGTGCTCATGATTGAGGACATTTTTTCCTCTGTAATTTGGTAACATAATTACGTGATAATTCGCTACAGATCATGGCCACGGTTATGGTTTGTTCGTTGGCGTGTAGACATTTTGTAATATTTTGCCGCAAAATGTCGGAATCCATTTAGTAATTTTTGTAACCAAATTTAGGAGATGAAATGAATTAATTGTGGCCATTGGAAAGAAAGTCGAATTTTTCACGATTTAAATTGTATTTTAAAAAAATTATAGATGTATATAGCAGCTATTATGATTTAATAATAGCATTGTTGTGGTATATTAAATCAATTTACTTTATTAAATTTCAACACTTTAATTGAATAGATGAGGAAATAAATGAGGCAAATAATTAAACTTTATTTATTGTTATTTTCAGTCACATACTTTTGATATTTTATTTCAATCGAAACATATATTTAGAAATAAATTTTGTCGTTTTATTGAAGACACAAGGGAGTATTATATACTCACCTAAAAATATTTTTTTACTCAAGTTAGAATTTCTAAAGCTGTTTATTTTCCTACCTGTGACTCTCTAGGGATGTAATGATATACTTACCCACCTTAAATTTACAGAAGAAAGTGTTTGTAACACGAGAAAAATTGTATATAGTGTGTTCTAAAATATTTTTCCAAATATCTATCAGGATCTATTTTGTTTTATTATACAGGAAGTTCCAAAAAGACGGTCCTTTAATAAAAAAATCGAATTTTTAGTAACTTGAAATAACACTACGATTACGACACCTTCAAAAATAGAAATGATTCTTTTCCAATAACTATAATCAAGTCGACGGTAGCCATCATCATCTCTAATTACCTCAAACTGTTAAAATTTTCCCAAAAAAAAAATCCTCATCATTGCAAAATTCATAGAACAGTAACTATTAATTCCGTACCATATGATTTAGATTTAATGGTAAGCCTTGAGGTCTTGGATGCAAAACGAGGCGTGTCTTAGTCGACGATTCGTAAACACGAAAGCAAAATAATTTTGTTTTTTTCTTTTCTATTTTATGTGTAAAGGTGTTCATGCGGGGCGGAGTAGTTTTGTGTGATAGTTGCAGTGTATGATTCCCATGCGTGCATCAGTTACCCCGACTTAGTCGTCCGTCTACCGGAAAGCCGAAACGGATGTGACGGTCGCGCTTAGATGGACACAACACCGACTCGCCAACCAACAATGAAACGGCTCAAGATTATTGCGTGAATAAAAAAATTATGGGTAGGTCGCATTGCTATGTGGTTCCATGGAATTTCAAC
Source organism: Tribolium confusum (assembly GCA_029207805.1). Taxonomy (NCBI): domain Eukaryota; kingdom Metazoa; phylum Arthropoda; class Insecta; order Coleoptera; family Tenebrionidae; genus Tribolium; species Tribolium confusum. Next base: position 581,618 of record JALGAY010000007.1, on the reverse strand, counting down.
GGACGAAAGAAGACAAAAATTAACGAGACTTAACAATGAAAGCGATTAATAGTTGAGATTTGCTTCGCTCATGCAATTGTGTAATCAAGATTTTTAATTATGGAAATATTTTTTTTTTTGAGTTGATTTACTATTTTGCAACCACACAAATAGAGATAAAAAGCAACTTACCACATATTTTCCTTTGTAAATATATGACAAATATTATTGCATTCAGATAAAAATTGTTTGTTTTATGATACTAAAAAAATTTTGTTGGTCTAGATCAAAACTTATCAAGATTTTACAAAATTTGCAAATTATGTAAAACCTACACGACTAGATTATCTCTCAAGAGAAATTGCAAAAAAAAGTTGTTTTACAACATTTGTAAAACACGAATTAAGAAATAGACTTGACTTTTACTTGGAAAAAGTACCGTAAGATCCGAAATTTTTCTCTCTAGATGGCCATTATTTTTTCAGATTTATGTTGGCAGTAAAAGTGACTGTTATTAAGGTTATATTCTTGTTTTATAAACAAAAACGTACAAACTCATTTAAAAATTACCAAAACTCTTAAATTTTCGAAGTTTAAAGCCTTTCTGATTTAGATTTTGATTCATATTTTAGGTTTTACAAGGTTTTGGAATCTGATTCATATTCCAGAATTTGAAATTTCTAAATTCCACAAAAATTCTAGGCTTGGCTTTAGTAGAACAGGATTCAAATAAAAATGGTAGCAAAACCAAAAAAGCAATTTCGTTCTAATTTAAAATTTTTCTACTGTACATACAAATTGTACAAAACATTGATTCTGTTTTTAATTCTAGTCTATATTCTATATTCCGGATTTGGGAGACAAATTTTATACAAATTTACGTACTATTTCTATTTAAAATCCCTAAACCTGGAAGTGACTCTATTTGGGATTCTTATCCACATTCCAGGATTTGAAAGCTTCGAATCCGATTAAAATCGGATTAAGTTGTTTTTGAACAATTAAAATTAATTAATTAAACTGAAATACTTTCTGATTTCAAAGATTTAAATCTTCCAAGCGTAGTTTTAAATTGTGATCCACATTTTAGATTTTACAAGATTCAGATCCGTATAATATTAGAAAAAAAGAATCAAATCTTTACTTTTTGCTTTTAAAATCAGATTTATTTTGAGTTCTGATTCTGATCTTAGATTTTAGAAGTTTCGGATTTAAAAACAAGGTTCTATTTAATAGAAAACCTAATTTTGTGGTTTTAGTTATAACTATTGTAAATCTAAACCTGATTCAGTTTCAAATTGTGATTTGTTTATTAGAAACAACTATCTCAAATCGTTCCTTTTTACTTGGGGAATTTGATTTGAAGTTATAAACATGTTTGTAATTTAGGCATAATTCAATTTTCTGATTTGATCCAGATTTTAGGCTTTAGCCAGATTTGGATTCGAAAAGCAAAACAAAAAATGTCATATTACTATTATTAGAATAGCTAATTTTGTGATTATTAACTATTTTTAACCTAAACCTGATCCAGTTTTGGATTCTGATTCATATTTCAGGTTTCTTGTGTATAAAGAAACAAAATTGCTACATGTTGTAATTCTTAAATTTTTAGAAATTAGAGCTTTTCTAATTTAGGTTCTGATTTACGTTTTAGGCTCTTGATTCTGATTCTTTTCAGGATTTTCTGATTTGATCTAAATTTAAGGTTTTAGAAGATTTGAATTCGAAGATTTTTTAAGATTTTTACTTTTGAAGATTTGAATAGAAAAAATGTTTTATTACGACTATTAGAATACCTCATTTTGTGATTATTAACTATTTTAAACCTTAATCTGATTTCTGTTCCATATTTTAGGTTTCTATTGTGTCTAAACAAATAAAATTGCTGTACATTCGATAACTCCTGATTTAAGGATCAAAATCCCAAGTTTTTAAAGGTTAATGTCTTTCTAAAAAAGAATCTGATTCACATTTTAGGTTTTTGATTCTAATTTATATAAGTAAATCCAAAACAGCAATTTTTTTTATTTTCAATCTTTTTATTTAAGATTATGGAGTTCCGCAATTCCAGGAATTTCAGGATTTGATTCTATTTTGTATTCTTAGCCATATTTCAGGATTCAAAATATTGAGAATCTTTTAAATATTTGTGACTTTTTATTCTTTTATTATGAAGCATTATTAAATATGAAAAATTTTTGTTTTAAGCATGTTGATTACTAAAAAATGCTAAACTATAACTACTGTCAATGTTTACTGTCTCTCCTTCAAGCACCATTGTGTCTTACTTGCAATTCTGTTAGGTATAATAATTTTCGGTGATTTCTGAAAACTTCTAAATCTTGTTTAAGTCGTTTCTGACCTGACAGGACAGGTAAAAACCGTTTCAGACTTATTCTAAACTAAGATCTACAGATTCAATGCTAGTTTTGTGTTCCCCTAATGGATTATTGCGAAAGCAACTTGTATACTTTATGCATTTGGATAAGGGAATTTGACTTAAACCATAAATTATTTTATAAATAGGATTAGTTTAGAGTAATAACTGCTTTATAATATACGGCACTGTCGAGGCGGCCGATCTTTACTATCTGTTGGGTCAGTCGGTCTTTACCTGCCATTCTTCCAGGCGGTCATGGTAAAAACTGACCCAACAGATGGTAAGAACCGGCCGCCTCGAATAAGAATGACAGGTAAAGGCCGACTGACCCAACAAATGCCGTAAATTATAAAGCAATTATTACTCTAAGTAATCCTATTCTTCAAATAATTTATGGTTTAAGTCTCATTCCCTTATCTAAATGCATAAAGTATACTTAGTTTTGATAAGATCTTTCCTTAGTAGATATCGAAATTTAGTGATCTCAAATCCATTAGAAATGACAGTTTACAACAAAATTTTTCCCCTTTGGATCAATAAACGAGCACAAATCAAAACATCGCATTTTAATTACCAACACAGACCTAGATTTCTAAGATTATACGAAAATCCTATTGTTGTGAAAGTTAATCCTTTCAACAATGCCGCTATAAATTACCAGTCTTGTTCCTTTTTCAGGATTGAATTGAATTGAAACCAGTTTTATTGTTTAAATATGATTTTCAGGGATGAACTTGTTTTGAAATTTTTACGGAGACGCTGCTTTTTAATATCAAAATGATTTCGGGTCACACGGGAGGTCTCCGTAACGTATTTTTTTCTCTCTCTCGAGGGAATATATTTCATTGAAAGTGACATTCCAGTTTTCCTACATTTTTCCAACAAGTTATTCACACCTTGACCCTTTATTGTTCAAGATTTTGTCTGGTTTTATCGAGTGACTCGATCAAAATTTTTATTTCGGTAACTTAAAGAGGATCACCGGTAATTCGGGTATCCATTTTTGAAAAATAATCCCTTAAATCAAGCACCAAACAAAGTATTTTCAGAAACATTCATCCACCATCTGTCTTTAGGCACATGCCGTCTGTTTCCGACATCTAGCACCTGCTGTAGGAAGTTTCACGTGTCCAAAGTGCTTCGACCCATATTATAAATAAATATGTCAAAAAGGAGAACCGAAATGCACTACCACAACTTCTTCGTGACCACGTTTCATGTCGATTTTTCAAATAACACGACTAGAACCGACTTTATCCGATTTCCTTACATTCTGAGCTTTCATTGGTTGGTTTATCTGCTGGAAAGGTAACAGCATGCCGTGAACGGTTTAGTTCGCGACTGGCTGTTGTTTTGTTGATGCGTGCTTGTTTCTGAAGTGAACTATGTAGGATTTTGTGCGGTTTTTAATTTTTTTTTTAAACTGGCGAGTTTAGTGATGCGTACTCTCGCGGAAAACGATAGAAATACTTTACCTAGAGGGTGGGTTAGACAAGCTGTGATGGGTGTCTTAAGGTGGAAGGATATTCCAGCTAATAACAACAGAAATGATACTTTACACAAAGGGGCTACCCTACAGGTAAAAAAAAAATCCGAGAATAATACGAAAGTAAATTTGAGCGGAAATACATAGAACGCCTACTATGATCTAGAGATGAAAGCTCGGAACGGAACTATTCGCCTTTGATAAGATTGTTCAATATTTGTTGGCGGGTTCACATAAAACTGTCCTAAATCTCGTTGAAGCGCAATCACTAGAATCAGTGGGGTCATCATTGTTATTTCCAAGTTAATTAGAAGTAAAAAAAAGTCGTGATTCACGTTTTCTGACCTTCGTTGACAATCTCTACCAGAAAATTCATAAATCAAGATGTTTTAAGTCTTCCTATTAAAACATAATAGTAGTGTTACTATTTGAGTCACGTGCCCGACCGTTTCGAGATCTATTTCTCCTAGAATGCCAATGAGGAAGATGTAATTTTTTTTCTTAATTTAGTCTTAAAAAGAAGCTTGCCGTGACTTAGTGCCCGAGCAAACTGGAGCAAACCGCAAGATGAACTGATGGTGCTAAAGAAACTAACTGTAAGAGAGAGTCTGAGCCGTTTTTTACCGACTTATTGGGATGGTCTTCACGTATCTGACCAGACAGACGACTTCCTTCCGGGGATTTTTACGAAATGCAATTTTTAACACGACACCTGTCGATGAATTTTTGCATTTTCCAGAGGAAGAAATGTTCTAAATGCAATTTTGTACGAATTGTTGCTTCTCAAAATGTCTTTCTGACATTTAACTGAATTTTTTTGATCACTCATTATATCTAAATTCCTTTTTTTGTGTGACGCCACCTATCTGTAAATTATTCTACCTACTATATATATTATGGAGAATGTTATAGACGTGTAAAGTCTAGATATAATACCTACTGGTAAAATATTGGTCCTGGGCATTTTATCTACAATACTCTGAATGACAAATAAAGTGAAGTTAGCTAGAGTTGTGTGCTAAGTTATGTATCAACTCTAATTTCTGGTTTAAATCGCCACAATGACCAAATTTCTCAAAATTAAGACACAACAACAACGGAATCAATTCAAATCAACAAAGCCGCTTTGTGGTTATGTCCACTTTATGTAATGTTGTTGGTGTAGATGTCAGTCTCGTGATGCTCACAACCCGGGCCCTATTGTATATTAAAAAATGGATTAAAAGGAACCTTTTTGAAGTTGAAACAAGTATAGAGAGTTCTATATGAATTTGCCGAATTATAGCTTTGATAGGCTTCAGTAACCCCAATAAAAATTTTGTTTGTAAACTAAAAACAGTTTTTTGACCACAACCGCAGACAAATGGGGACATTTTAATAAAACAGATCATAGCTATATAGTTATTGAGCGTCTACCTAAATTAAGAATTTTTTCACTCATCCGTTATTAATTATAATGATTTATCGTTGTTTCTAGACTTTATATTGGGTATATCCCGATATATCTATTGGGAAATTTTTAAAGCACCATCTGATTTTTTTTTTACATTTTATATCAATTAATAACCAGAATACAATTTTTAAAAATCTTTTCTGTATGAGTCAAAACATTTACAGAATTCGCTAACGCATTTCATAGTTGTTACAATGTTTTTCAGTTCCTACCTAGATTAAGAATTTTTTTTATCATTTTTTATCGCTCATGAATTGTTATATTTCAACGTAATAAGCAAAAGATATAGAATCAAAAAAATTATCTTGCTGAATTCACTTAACATACTTATTCTGTGAGATTTCGATTTTATAAACCGACACCTGTTGACGTATTTTTTCTTTTTAGAAATGTCAAAGAGAATCGATTTGTAAAGACTGTAATAAAGATGTATTTCATAGTTTTTAAAAAGATTGTAATTATTTCTAATGTCTCACCTGCGAAACTTGTTTATATTAGTGTCTTGTCTTTATGAAGCATGGATTTTGCGGTTTGCAGATCAGTAAATGTTGTGTTTTTCGGGTTAATAATACGTCTGCGCTTTCCATTGTTAACTAAATGAAGAATCGGACAATTTTGTTGGATCTGGTAATATTAGACTATCAAAAAACACACAAAATTGAAATTTATACTTTTTCCGACTATACTTTTCAAATTTTGAGCTTATTTGGAGAGTCTGCTGTTAAAAAAATGCTAGATCCTGAAAAATTCTGTGATTCTTCTCTTAATTGACAAAGGAAAACGCAGTCGTATGACAAATCACTTTTAATTTTGGTTGTGTTAATTGTTATATTTTGAATACTTTTCAATGCTTTAGTGACGGATTATTCAACAAATTTAAGCACAAAACCAAAATTTTTCTCTAACAACAGAGTGGATCTAGAAGTCTTATCTAAATAAGAATTTTGTTGCTCACTCGGTATACGTTTAATGTAGGTTTGTTTTGTCTTTATGTAATATTCTTGGAGCAGATGCAATTTTTAAAGTACCCCCTGTCGTCAGATTTTTATATTTTTCGAAACGTCAACACGAATATCAATTTTCTTGAAGTTGAGAGATTATATATCTGTATGAAATTAATATCGATGACCATTTGATATGACATTTGAATAGAGAAGTTCGAGCTAAACGATTTTTCATTTAAATTTGACAAAAAAAGAGTGCTTCAACTTATTAGGTTTCATTCATTGGACGTAAAAAAAAAATTAATAAGTCGTCGTATTGTGCTCTGTAATGATTCCTATTTGAAAATAATTAGTTTATTGTTGTTGAAATTTCACTTTACATTTAGATTCGAACTTTAATTAACCCACTTGAAAGTGTTAATGATTTTGACTTTTAAAATAACATTAATCTCAACTACCACAAACACGGTTTAGCCTTTTCCGTGCGAAAATGTATTTTTAGAGTTATGTAAATGAGAGCAGAAATAAAAAATGATGGCTATTTGAGTAAAGCTCGGGTCTCTAATTGAATTCAAAGTGACCTGTCATTTGACTCCCTCTTTTTTGATAAAAGACTATTTTCCTCATGAATCAATAAAACCTTGAAAGTTGGACCATCTCAAAAATGTTTATTGGATTATTTTTCGTCTCAAAAACAAGCTATAAAATCGTATTGCTTTGATAATGAAAAACATCCCCGTTTTGTTTGTTTTCTCTTAAATCTTCGATTTTGGTCACAAGTGAGGACTTAATTAGACTATACCAGCCTTGAAATAACAACCACGCGACCACCATATGAGAAAAACAATTTTATGTAAAACATATAAAATAATTAACTTGTGAACTTAACTGCACGCAATAAATCGCCATCGATTGGCCTTTAACTTCAGACTCGTCCAATAAATAGTAACGTGAGGTCGTTCGGAACGATTTGAATCGATAAGTTAACCCTTGGGGCGAAAATTTCAGTCAAAAATTTCAATTTCAAGGCTAGAATTTAACAGTTCGAAGGACCAAAATGTCATAATCAATATTAAAGCACCTAAATAAGGTTCTTAATGATGTAAAAAGGAGAAACTGTAGTGACCTGGTCTATATTGAAAGAAATTGCGATTTCTCGATTTGTATTTTTATTGTAAGGATGAAAATAGGTTTCTGTTATTAATATCTGAAGAAACCAACAAGATGACTAAGTTTTGAAAGTAATTCCAGATCCTCAATGATGTCATTTCTACAAATCACGCTACTCTCAAATTAAACTAAATTAGTAATAAGATTGAATTGGAAGAAAAGTCGTAATAACAAATCTTAATTCTCTTTGAAAAATTTGTTGTTTGTGGTCAGTTCCTGCTTTTTCCTGTTCATCAATCCGGTCACGATTCGAAGAGAAAGCATCGGTTTTTATTTTCTTAAAACGATTATTTCTAATTACGTAGGGCGTTTCACTTTCGATATTTTGAAAATTAATGATGATTTTCGATTTTACATACATACATTCAACATCTGTTCAACTCAAAAATAAATTAAGCACACGATTTAGAATTCTTCTCAACAACGAACGTTCGATTTGACCTTACAACATGCAACCCTTTAGAGACATCATAAATTTTCAACGATGACATACAATTAAAAGGGGATGAAATGTTTTATTAATATACACTGTAGGTATTTTGCAGACGACGTGCATACAATGCACAGGTCCGGCTTGTAAATCCTCACGTAAAGCAGTAAAATTGTGATTTATGGCTTCCTATGGATGGGAAAAATTTTATGGTGAGAGGGCGGTAATGAGTATATTGCAGCATCCAAACTGTGTTCAAAAAAAAAATCATGTGAACTGATTACTATTCTCTTATTAGTCACGCGGCAATAAAACGGTATTCAGTTATTTTGGGAGGGTGTTCTAGAAAGAGATGATCAGAGATTATGTCAAGTGAAGTGATTCATGTCTTCTTATTGGTCATCGAACTTATGTAAGAGGAAGATAAACAATTTTAAGAAAGATTTAATAAATTTTAAAAATTATGAATGTTACCTGCAATAGATCATCTGTTCAATCATTGAGAAGTAAAACGAACTAAAACTTAACCTCAATCTGCTATAAAAGTAAAATAGTGAAGAATCAAGAAGAAAATTACACAAAATTCTAAGGCGTTAAAGATGTAGACGTAAATAAAGACGTATTACATGTGTACGAGTTTAGAAAGAAAACTTGGAATTTTGACTATCATTTACAGTCTTAAATAATCTGTAGAATATCTAGAAAACGTAAAAAAGAAAGAATATTATTGACCAATTTTCAAATCTATATAAATAAGACAAAAATTTGTTTTTTGTAATTTTTAAAGCTGGAGGCAATATTGGCAATGATACTTGAAGCCGGAGGCGATATTTTACTAATTTTGTTGTTTATTTCGAGTAGATCTCTTTGTTTCTATTATCTTTAGATTCTAGAGAATATTATTTATTTCCTAGATTACACAGATTTTGTCCTGATGAAACTATGGAATCTATAAAGCTAAGTTAGTTAGAATAACCCACAAACACTTTAATAGCTAGAAGTCTCAGTTGATAAATCATTTTTAAATCGTAATTATCGCTTTGTGAAAAGTGAAAAACTGACAGAATTAACTATAAATTACCGAAAACTTCAAAAACAATGTTTACAATCAAAAATTAACACTGATTGTTGAAGAATAAGCGTTTCTTTTATAAATCAGCTGATTGATGCGATAGTGGCGTCCTCATCTTTCATCTCAGTTGCTTATACTACTTTCGGTTATTTTATATATCTTAGAAAGAGATCAGAGATAAAACCACGTGAATTGAACTCTATTTTCTTATTAGAGTACCCGATGTAACAATAAGGATGCCAAACTTAGACTCTATGTGTTTTTAAAGAGGAAGACAAAGATGTGATAGTGAAATTCTGAGGGTTATAATTTTCATTGTAGAGTTTTGTTAAAGGAAAGATAGTATTGCTATTCTTGTATGTAATTTTAGGTCGTGCATTACTAAACTGTTACTTCGACGTTTACTGGTACAGAATTATAATGAAAAACGCATTAAAGCGCTCAGTTGGTATAAGGTTACTAAAAGAGTCCGCTCGAATTCATTGCGCTGTGTCTTGACTGGCAATATCGAATTAACATGAAAGTCCTTGTTGTAGTTTTACAAACTTGAATTTAAAAATAAACCAGTTATTTTTGTAATAAATAAATTGAAAACGTTGTTGTTTATATAAAAACCACCGATTATTTTCATTTGTTTTATTGCTTCACCATTGAGAATGTTGTGAAAAATTTACATAAATTTCATAATAAACACTTCCTTTCTCATGGAATTTTCTTTACCTTTACCTTCGTGTTTTGTTCTTAAATTGATTCAATATTCAAAAACCAATTCTATTGTTACTCTCCGCCTTAGTAGAAATTAAATGTAAATGACAAACTCCGGCGCCTATGGTCCTACCTGCCGATCATCAGGTAAAGGAAAAAAAAATCCATAAATAATAAATTTCGATGCAGAGGCGGGCTATCACGTGGGTGTCCTTTTGTCACGTTTCCGGTACTAACATTTGAAAATATTTCAGTTGTATCTGCAGTCGTTAAAGTTTATTGTTCTGCTTCACATTTCCTTAAACGTGTTTCTTATCTGTTTGTTAACGAGTGTCTTCAGAAGAAAAAAAATACGTTATTAAACTCGTGTACTAAGCCACCACCCACTGAAATCGTTTTGGTCGAGTGGCTCAAATTAAAATTTCATCACGGCCTGTAAGTGTCTTTTTTGGTTTATTTGTCAGGTGGCGAAAATTATGGTGCAATATCTGGGGAAAAATGTAAGGCATTTCTCATATGAGGGCGGTCGTTAACCGCCACCGCTGCCGGACCCCGAGCGATTATCACGTAATGGATAATGTTACCAACTTTATTCGAGATTAATTTTACACTCAGCCACCTCCAGGGTTGTGTTATTGCATTTTTACCGAGTGGATGACATGACTGACAGTGGTCACTCACTATTTTTGATAATTGCCTGTATAGAAAGAGTAAAGAACAGATTGCAGTCAATAAAGTGTTTCGCAGAAGAGTGATAAGCTTTTAAATGAAGAGTAAAGGAATTACTCTTAAGTAGCATTGTAGTTATGACTTTGAAAGATACTCAATACTTGTATTTTATGAGTCCTAACGTTGCCATTATGTGGAAAAGGTCATTCCTATTATGGTATAGAGTAAATATAAGGAAATGTTAAATGACTTGTAATACACTCAGAAGCTTGTCTTGTTGAGTGATAATCATAAATTGATAATTTTGTTCGCTTTTCAATAAATAAAAGGGGAAAGTAACAACACTAGTGATAAGTCAAGTATTTTAACAACTCACTTTAGTGTGTGTTTACTGAAAATTTTTTTGATAAAGTTATCGACAGTACGACAGTTCTTAATTGACAACCAAAGAAAAAAACTTGAACTGCAAAAGGCTTTTCCAATGACACGTGTTGTACATTCTAAATTAATAATTGCACTAATGAGCGGATTTCTCATAGGACGGGAATAAAAAACTCACTTAGATAATCTAACATGTGTAAATTAATTTTTTCAGCAGTTAATTGAATTCAGAATTTTTTTGCTCACTCAATATATGCAAAATCTTGTTTTTTCTGTCGACATCTGTCGGCGAATTATTGCATTTTTGGATAATATATCAAAGATTTATTAAGGATAAAGACAGTAAATGCATAAATTGCTTTGAAAAATGTATTAAAGCTTCGTTTTGAGGTTATAATCTGTCTAAAGTTAAAATAAGTAGCTTAAGTTTTTCATCTAAATTACAAAATTTTCTCGCTTGCTCATTATTAATTTAATGATATATCGCAGTTTCTAGACTTTATAGTAGGTATATCCGTCTATAGATTTTTTTATGAAAAAAGTTATTCTTAAAACGCTACCTGACTATATATTTTTGTGTTTTATAACAAATTAATAACCAAAATGATTTTTTTTTAATTTCTTTCAGTACCTACCCAAAATAATTATTTTTGGTCCCTCATTAGAATGGGTTAACTGACTTGACTCTTTGAGGTTTCAATGTTTATTAAAGCGCTATTTATCGACGTATATTTGTCGGTTTTTTTAAGAGAATATCATTCTAATTATCTTATTATTATTTATATTATTTAATAAATTACGTTGCAACGACATTTGGTAGAAAAAGAGCAAAAAAAATTACTAGAAATGTTAGATTAAATAAAAAGAAGAAATAAAAATGGTTTTAAGAGAAGAAAGCAAAAACTAGGAAAAGTTGAAACACCCATTCCCCCCCCCCCCCCCCCCAAAAAAAAAAACAACTTGACGTTTTTAGAAAAAAAAAGAAAAGCAAAGAAAGATCTTGGAAGAACAGAAGAATATTCTCGAAAAGCTTGGGAAAAAATGGAACGAATGGTAAAAGGGTAACAGAAAATTTTAGAAGAATTCGAAAGATGTCGTCTGTAAGAAATAAAAGAGCAAAAGAAAATTGTTTCAAGAACAAAAGGAGTTTTTAGAAGAACTTGTAATTAAAAAGAAAAAAATTCTCATGCAGTCTCTAGAAAAACAAAAAACGATTCTGGCAATGCTTGAAAGATTCAATTCAATTCAAATTCAAAATATCTGTTCAAAAAGAACAAAAATGAAAGAGAAACTGGAAAAATTAAAATTGTAGTAAAAAGAAGATTCTAGAGGAGCAAAGGGAGCTTCAAATACAACGAAGAAAGAGAAAGAAGAGCCAAGAAAGATTTTAGGAGAATAGAAAAATCTTGAAGAGTTTAAAAAACGACATTTAGAAGAAAAAGAAAAGTTTAAAGAATGTCTGATGATGGAGAAGGTGCAACAAGAAATTTTAAAAAAAATTGAATGGCAATGGCTTGAAACAGAAAAGCGCAAGATGTTTTTTTAGAAGAGTTTCAAAAAGTGACCAAATTAAAAAAAAGAAGCTATGGGAGTCTAGAAAGTTCAAAAGAAGATTTAGAAAGATTTTAGAAGAACAAAAACTGGTTTTAAAAGGGCTTGAAAACAGCAAATTTTTAAAAGAGCAAAAGAAGATTCCAGAGGAACAAGAAGAGCTTAAAATGCAGCGATGGAAGAGAAAGAAGAGTTAAAGGAAGGAAGAATAATGAAGATTCTTAAACAAGCGTGAATAATGACGATTGAAAGAAAATGAAGACCTTAGAAAGATCCTAGAAAAACTAAAAAATATTTGGGATGGAGGAACTAAAGATCTTTAGAAATGCCTCAAGCTAGTTGTCACAATGTTTTTAGTACCTATCCAACATAAGAATTCTTTTGATCGCTCTCACTTTATACGAAAGAAATACAAATAAAAAGTTGTTTTTTTCAGTTCAGTTAATTTTATACGATTTTCATTTTTAAAATACCACCTATTGACGTATTTAGAAATGTCAGTGACATTAGATTTTTTCTCTAAAACAAATAATGTCAATATTAAACATGAATTTTCTTCCTCTTTTTCTTCCAAACGTCGTTTTCAAGTTTTAAAAGAATCTTCTTTTATTCTCTCAGAAACTTTTTTATTTCTTCTTGTTTAAACAAACTCCTTCTAAAACATTTTGTTGCCCTTTTTTTACTTTTCTTGGTCCAGTAGTGGTAGTAGTCACCCTTGCTCCATGATATCATACGCAAATAGAATAGAAAACTCAGTGAAACCACTCACTTTTAATTAATAATAAAATTAAAAAGGCAGTAATTATTCAGAAACAAGACGCTTCTCGATGTCCTAATTGAAACAAAATATATTTTTTTAATAAGACACCTTCGAGTGGTGTGTTGCCATTCGTCATGGATTTAGTTATCCAGTCTTTAGTCGTATATATGCCAAATTATTAACTACAAATTTTGCAGATTTTTAAAAATTTTTTAAATTGTTATTAGATCCCCTAAATGAAATTTGTGAGGTTGGCATCAAACAAATTGTTACAAACTGAAAAAAATTCGAAATACCAATCGCTATTTGCTCTCATTTATTTAGTTCAAGTTCAGAGCCTAGATCAATGTTTCATCAGTTGCGTTCTCCACACACACAACTCATCAATAATTCCCCAAAAAATCCCACTAATCATCAAAATAAAATACCATAGAAAGTGTCCCACTTGCCAAACAATAGACCATCTCTCGTAATGTCGGAATTAGAAACTGGGAAGTGGGTTTCACAGTTATATCGTTTGAATATTGATCACCGAAGTAAGTCATTCGGCCATGTTTGCTCCTCAATATATAATACTATAAACCATCACGCACCTGTCGATCGATTCTAGACCGGGGTCAAGTCTTTCATTTCGATTTTTTTTTCTCTTCCAGGCCCCCTTAACTCAGAGACAACATAGCGTACCAGGGCCGGATCCTAGGGACGAATGTCGTCTCTCAACCAACAACAATGTGAAAATCTCACCAGTAGGGGGATGTACACCTCCTGCTTCACCCCAACAAGCCACACAATCGAGAAGGCTTCTACAGGACACCTTGTCGAGGCCACCACCATATCCTATGATTGCTGTCCCTGAAAAAGGGTATTGGGTTGATGGGACTGATCATGAAATCTCGTATGATCACAGAGGGACACCGATTTTACCCCATCAGACATGGAGAGCTAAAATTGAAACCGACGACACGGGGAAGTGCTATAGGAGGTTCTATGTTGGAAGGGTAAGTGAATTTTTCATGTGTTTGGTTAGGGGAAGTGAAGCCTGAGGGGGACGGAAGTTATTATGTTTACTTAGGTCTATGCGAAATATTCTGTTTATTTAAAAAAGAGAAAAAAATGTCTGAAGGAATTCAGGAAATTCTTCAATTAATCAACCGAAAGAAGGCTTCTTTAGCAAAATTTATCTTCGTTGATTGTAATTCTAGTGTTTATAATTTTTTTAATCTAAACAAACTTCTTGTTGAAAAAAAAAAATGTCAAATCTGGTAAGAACAACCCATTGTTATTTGTGAGAATGTGAAACTTCACACGGGCAACTGCAATTATGTACAAATTAATTGCGTTTCGGTCGGTTGCGATCCGATATTAAATGAGAACGTTCCGGTCAACGGTAAGTCACTGGCGCCCAACATGGAGCCGCCGGCTATAGACACCTACAAGAAGATAGATGCACATCTTCCTACGTTGTCGCGCGTGTTATCTTAAAGAATCTCGCAAAGCCAAGCCTTATACAACAAGGAGGGATTAGCGGACCAAAGAAATCCGTGAATAATTTATCGTACGTTAGCGAAACGAATCAGATAATGTTCATTTTGTTTTAAGTTTTTCTTCTGGCAAAGACAGTGAGACATAACCACCGTTGTTAGGTGTCTTTTGTTCTCTTGCGTAAGTGGAGCGAGTGATTGTTCGGAGATTGAAACGACATGGCCTCGATATGATGCAAAAAAAGTTTAAGCCTTATTTGGGGGAACTAGATTTTTATTTCAGGGATATTTATTTTGTTAACGTTGGCAATAAATGAAATGTCATACATAACATAACCTCAACAGATATTATTTCAGAGTTCTCTGATCGAGTCGTTATCGTCTGTGATACGATCTGTTTCCGTTTCCGTTTTTTTTTCCCCTTTGGATTGTAATGAACAGCTGCTCCCTCTGACGTTAATTCATTGATTTCATTCAGCTGTTTTAGTTATTTTTGTTACGTAATTTAGAAAGGTACCACAAAAAAATATGACAATGAGATTGAGTAAGCGCTAACAGGAATTTTTGTCCATTTTTGATTTATTTTGTAATTATAGAGTTCATTGTCTTAAAGATCGAGGATAAAAGAATGAATAGATGTATAATATTGTTTGTGTTATTCGATATTTGAGTCATAATACGTTTGAAGAGAGGATAAATAAACAGTCCTCAGTTTTCCAATACTGTTGGTAACAATGTGTTGCTATGGATTTAGTGCAATAGAATTTTAATGAATACACATGCTATAACATTGATTTTTTATTAAAATACGAGGGAAAACTCATTAATTGTTACTATTGTATTACGTCAACCTTACCGAAAATATTTTATTTAAAAATTTGAATAATCAAACTTTCATTTCCTTGATTCATGCTGTGTTTCGGTAATTATGAATTAATTGATCTTTTCACAAATTACTAAATGTCAGATTGATATAAATTTCTGAATTTGCAGTTGGTAACATTGTCTGCATCACGTGAACTGCTTGTCATTTTCTTATTGGTCATTCGAGTTATTCAAATGATAATGTAACCAACTTTAGGGCGGAAAACAGCTGTACCAACCGGAAATCCTGTATTCTGATTGGGTGTAACAGTGGAACCAACTGTTATTTTAATTTTCCGTCATTGTTTATCTCAAATTTTACAAAATTTACGACTATTGTTTGGTTACATTATTGGCAACACTGTTCCAAATTACATTCACTCGTCCGAAACTCTTGTAAATCACCACAATCAAAGGAAAAAAACCATCGCACTTTCACTATTCGTGGGTGTGTCTTAAGTACTTTATTATCTAAACGTCGTCATTGTCTATATGCCTGAAGACACACATCTAATTTAATAACTGAGAAAACAAAAAAAAAAAATCTTTTAACACCCAACTGTGAAAATTCTTGGGGGAGTTGTTTCATCCTATATATCTCTCTGTTATTTACATCTTGTCCTCGTTCATTGTTCATCATAATTCTAACAACAATAGAACTCGACAATAATAACGTGTTTGAAATAAGAACGGGGCGTGGGCGTGAAAGTCGGAAAAATAAAACCGGGGGGAGAAAAATCCCTCAAGCCGTGCCTTCAAACACCCACAGTTAAAGACCGTCAAGTTTTCTTAAATTTAAGAAATTTTTGCACACTACAACAAACACAAAGACTAAAATATTGTAACTGAATATTTTTTTTATATAAAATTGTTTCAGAATTAGTATGAAGGCAACAAGGTCAGAGTAAGCTTTATGTATTTTTGACTTGCTGAACACTCGTTATGCCACTAGCAATAATTTATTTTGGGACCTTTATGACTAAATTAGAATATTTCTATGGTCCTATGACAATTTACAATCCTTTTATGACAATTTAGGATTCTTGTATGACAATTTACAATGTTTCTGTGAAAATCTATGATTTTATGTCGAATTTGAAAGATATTTCTGGCATTTCAGGATATTTCTATAACAATTTAGGACGTTTCTAGGATTTTAGGACAATTGAGGTCGATTCTATCAATAATTGAAAACAAATTCTTTCTCAATTTATTATATTTCATTTTTTCTATGACAATTTACGCCCTTCTTATGGTATTTTGGGACTTTTTTGGTATGTTATGGCAATTTAGAACGTCTTAAAAACAATTTCTTTTTGTTTTTGTGGTACTTAGAACATTTTTATGGTAAATCGATTGCCATTGGGGCATTTTTGTGGCAATATAGGACATGACAATATATAAATTTTAAAGTTTCTGTTATTCTCTGAGAATTTAGGATTCTATACCAATTTAGAATAATTCTAGGTCAATTTGGAATATCAATACTTTAAGCCGTTTCTGTAATCCTATAAAAATTCGGAATGAATCTATGGCCATTTTGGAGAATTCTATATCATTTTAATATTTTCCTATAAGTTTATGGCAAATTAGGATCCTTTTTGGTAGTTTCAAACGTTCTAGTGTCAATTTTGGACGTTTTTCTGTAAATTTGGAACAGTTTTGTAGCAATAATTTCATAGTTTTTTTGATTTTATGAAAATTTAGAACAGTTCAAAGATAGTTCTAGTTTAGGACAACTTTATGTCAATTTAGAACATTTGTTTAATAATTTAAGCCTCTTCTACAATTATATGAAAATTTAGGATGGTTCTATGACAACTTGGGTTGTTTCTGTAAGTTTATGGCACTTTAAGTTCTTTCTTGGGACATTTAAATCATATTTATGACCATTTAGAAAGTTTTTATAATAATTTGAGCCATTTCTGTTATTCTCTGACAACTACGACGATTCTATAACATTTTATGACAATTTTATGGCCATTTAGGCTTCTTCTACAGTAATTTAGGACATTTTTGTCATTTTAGGATAGTTTGTGTGTCAATTTTTGACAATTTTAAGGCAATATAAGAAATTTCTATCACAAAAACGTTCTATCATAATTTAAGCCGTTTTTGTGATTCTATGACATTTTAGGACATTCGGTGACAATTTTTGGTTATTTTAGAATTTTTCTAAAAGTTTATGACAATTTAGGCCTTTTAATACTAGTTTCGCTTTTTTTGTGGCAATTTTAAATTTTTGTGGCAATTTAGAACATTTACGTAACATTTTAGAATGTTTTTATCACAATTTAAGTAGTTTCTGTGATTCTACGACAATTTAGGTCTATTAAAGACATTTTTTTATGGCGATTTAGGTTTGTTCTATGGCAGTTTTGGACATTCCTATAATTCTGTTGGAGTTTTGTGTCAATTTAGGCCTTTTCTACTACAATTAGGATATTTATGTGGCAAATTGGGATGCTGCTGTGGCATTTAGGACGTATTTTTACCAATATAGTTTTGTAATATTCTGTGAAAAACTTTAAAAGATTAATAAAAATTGTTATCTTTTGTTTCAGGAACACACATCCCTTATCGGCAACGACGAGAACCTTGGTCCTGTCCTCTTATCAATCAAAACCGAAAACGTAGCCAATCAGGATCACACTAGAATCTTATTAAGGATGCGTACAGGAACAATGCACGAAATTGTCCCATCTTCTTGTATGGGAGAGAGTCCTAGTCCTGCCCGAATGGCAAAACTTCTCAACGAACAACTTAACATCGATAATTTCGTTCCAGTATTACATCCGAAAGCGTCTCAACTTATCGCTAACTACGACGAGCATGTCTTAGTGACAAATTTCAAATTTGGTGTTTTATACCAAAAGTTCGGTCAAACAACTGAAGAAGAGTTGTTTTGTAATAATATTACAAGTCCTGCCTTTGATGATTTTCTGTCGTTGTTGGGTCAGAGAATCCAATTGAAGGATCACAAAGGATATAGAGGAGGTTTGGATATCCAAAACGGGCATACAGGAGATCAAGCAGTTTACGAAGTTTTCAAAGATCGAGAAATTATGTTTCATGTCTCGACATTGCTTCCGTATACTGAAAGTGACCCCCAGCAATTACAAAGAAAGAGGCATATAGGGAATGATATTGTTGCGATTGTTTTTCAAGAGGAGAATACGCCGTTTTCACCTGATATGATAGCATCGCATTTTCTCCATGCGTTTATTGTGGTGCAGGTGGTTGAACCGAATACTCCAAATACGAGGTAAGGAAAGACAGGGTTAGGGGTTGAAAAGGGTGGGAATGAGTCACAAGTGAGTAACGGTCGAATTTAGTCATGTTTTGACCTCGAATGAACGTAACTTATGAATTTTTTATTAATTGAATTGTGGGAAACGTAATAATTATTATCGGTTGTTTTATCACAAAACAAAGAAAGAATTTTTTATAAGAAAAGAACGGATTGTTATCGTCTAACGGGAAATTTAAGTCAAGAGACTTCCTTGGCTTCACCGGATGATACTTGAATAAAAACCAAAATACACGTTTCCGAAATATATTTAATTAAAAAAAGACAGTAATTGGTTGTCGAAATTTCTAAAAATATGTATATATGTTGATTTAAAAATAGCGTTTTAATTTTCAAATCAAAAACCTAATTAATACATGTCAGAACGGAGAAAAGATACTATTAAAGTTGTTTTTTTAAATAAAATTGTTAATTTTTCAGTTTAGTAAAAAGTTGTTTTTGCTCTTTGTTAGTTGATAAAACACTAATTTCCTATTTATAACTACAAAATAAAACAATTGTGGAAATTATTGAAATATATTTTACTAAATGAATTGAAAACCTTAGAAAGTCTCGTGCACTTTCTTCCGGATTTAAAGCGACTTCGTACTTTGTGTAACGTCGCATTGAGTTGTAAAAATTATTACACAAAAAATTAATTATTAAATTCCTATTTTACCCTACCGTTTATTTAAATATTGTATCGAGAGCGTACAGTTTGTTTATAACAATTTTGTTTGTCACTGTCAACTGTGTTACTGTTCAAGCTCAATAAATACTGTTCGACCGTGACGAACTAGACGGAAATTGCAAATGCCAGCGCCATTTAGGCATCTGAAAATTTGATTTTTTTATAAACAATTTTTTGTTGTGAATTTTTAAAACTTTAGAATTTATTTTATTTTTGTATTAAATTAGGACGTTTATATGTCATTTTTGGCCATATTTTTGTCAATTCTGAACTTTTTTACGTTTACTGAGAACATTCGCTTCTATGATTTTATGGAAATTTAATCCTCTTCTATTGCAATCTTTTGTAATAGTTTGAATCTTTTTATGGCATTTTACAACATTTCTATGGCAATTTAGGATATATCTATGACCTTATGGCAATTTATCACGTTTCAACAATAAATTAGGATGTTTTATGGCAAATTAAAACAATTCGGTTTCAAATTTGGTCTTTTCTATGATTTTATGGCAAATTAGAATAATTCATTTCCAACTTAGGACCTTTTTTATGATCTTATGGCATTTTAGAATGTTTAACAATTGATTTTGATGTTTTTATGATTCTATGGCAAATTAAGACGACGCAATTTACGACATTTCTATGATTTTATGGCAATTTAGAATGTTTCAACAATAAATTAAGATGTTTTATGGCAAATTAGATCAATTCGGTTACAAGTTAGGACTTTTCTACGATTTTATGGCAATTTAGGATACCTATGTTTAAAAGATACATTAGAATGGTTTTATGATTCAGTAATTCTATGGCAAATTAGAACAGTGCTTAATGTCAATTTACCACGTTTCTATGATTTTAGGGCGGTTTAGGATGTTTTTATATTTATTTCCTTTGTGGCCAAAGCAATTTATGTTTTTAATGGAGATTTAGGACGTTTCTGTGATTCTATAGCAATTTGGACATTTGTATGACAAACAGGGATACTTATATCATAATTTTAGACATTTACTTGATTCTATGACAATTTAGGACGTTTCTATTGCAAATGAGGATGATTCTTTGTAAAATTAGCATTTCTATGACAATTTAAGATGTTTCAATGATTCTATGACGATTCTATAGTGAGTACAATTATTGTAATAAACACAGATGTCACGTGAACAATATCATATTTTCTCATTGGTAGATTGTTGATTGTAAAAAGAAAACAGCTGTAATAAAAAAAGGGATAGAGGAGGGCATTAAAGTCACGTGAACTGCTTCTTATTTTCTGATTGGTCACGTGCAGGTGTTGATAGAGAAACACAGAAAAAGATGACAATACAGTATTCACGTGTTTTTGAAAAAAGAGAGAGACGGAAAAAATAGACGTCACGTGAACTGTATTTTGCCTCCTTATTGGACGTGTGATTTAAAACGTGTTTTATTTCGATATTTCTTAGAACGTGATATTGAAAATGTTTATTGTTTTTTTTTTTCTTGACTATAGTGTATATTTTTAGAGTTTTGTAACAAATAGTTTCAAGCTGTTTTTGTTGAATGAAAAATATACAAGTGGTTTAGTACAAGAATGTGAAGTTTATACATAATTTTAATTAAAGTGGTGTTGTTCGAGTAGCATCAACATTTAATTAATTTCCATGGTACTTAGTATGCTTTGACGTAATAAACTTGGTGAAACATTATTAAATTTAGTAAAATTTCCTGTTAACAATGTTGATTTAAAGTTAGGAAGTTATTAAAGATTTTAAAACGTGAAAACTTATCCATTTGCAACTGTTTAAAATTAGTCTTAACTCAGATTGTCATTACTTTATTTAATTGGATAAGTTTTACTGTCAAACGATGATCATTAGTGAGTATTTGTTGACTTTTTCCGTTAGTTGAAAAACTTGTTTTAGATTATTTCATTTAATTGATTTTGTCGCACACTTAATTAGCTAATTTCCTCAAGTAAAAGTAATTCATTTTGAATGATGTATAACCAAGTCGTGTTAAAATCTAACGTGAGATGGTCATTTATTAAAACGTTCGGAACCTTACACAAGATTAATACCATAATCGGTTAAAATAACCGACAATTTCGCAATCTCATACTTGTTAATTTACAGAATAAAATCCGGTCTAATCAACTGTTTTCCGTTATTATTAACAGACAGGTTCAAAATTGGGTCGACGACACTGTTTTGTCATTCAGCTGTTTTTACAAGAAATACAATAAAAAAACGACAAGTTTTATTGTTACAAGAAAAATCTTTTTTGTCAAGGTGCCTAATTAGGACACAAAATTTGGTCCTTTTTTTTATTCTTCCCGCACTTTACTTTTACTATCTCTAAGTTCTTTATTGGAAAAGTACTTAAAATGTAATTAACTGTATAAAATTGTTAAATAAAATTTAATTCCTAACAGTTGGCAATGCGAATATACATTTTTAATTAATAATTTATTTTTGGTGACAGAAACAGTTTGAAATGTTAGTTTAATTATTGAAACAGCAAAAACTTTCATTATTGCGACAGTAAATATCATAAATTTAATTAAAACTAGTTCACAGTTATAAATATTTTAAGTTGGCAGAAGTGTTTAAATTACAATTTTTTCAAAAAATTATTTATCAGAGAAAGTACAATTTCTCGAATGAATCAATCTTTACTCTCTAATCACAAATACCAAATTGAAATGCGATTTTCCTGCAATTTCTTTTATAAAAACTTGTCTTTTTTAGTGGAAGAGTTAATGGATTCTTTCACCTTTTACATTTGTAATGATTTTTTTATGTGAAAACTTTACATTGCATCATCGTAAAAAGCTAATTTACAGTTACTGCATATTTTTTTTATAAATCAAACTAGATTTAGTAACATTTATTCAATAATTTTGATTTGAGATATTTGAACTACCAACAATAAAATAATAAAATCTCTAGCAAAATGGACAACCGTAGTGAGAATTAAATTATTTTCAAGTTTTTCGCGTGAAAAAGGAAAAGAACTAGATTTAATAACAATTCTTTTTTAAAAAAAATATTTTAATCTATAAATTAATGTAATTTTAATCCACGTATAATATTTCTATCTCTATTCGGAACATTCAACATAATTTATGATGTTTCTGTAGAAGTTTAGAACGTTTACATGATTCTATGGCAAATTAGAACAATTCTATGTCAATTTATAATGTTTCTATGATTTTATAAAAGTGTAGGCTTCATCTGTAGCAATTTTTTTGTTTTTTTAGGACATTTCTATGGAAATTTAGGATGTTTCTTTAATTATATGACAAATTGGAACAATACTTTGTTAATTTAGAACGTTTTTATAATTTTATGACAATTTAGGTTCCATCTCGAATAATTTAAGACGTTTTCGTTGTATTTTAGGATATTTCTATGGCAATTTAGGACGCCAAATGATTCTATGGCAAATTAGATCAATACTTTGTTGATTTAGGACGTTTTTTTCTGATTTTATGACAATTTCAGCCTCATCTATAGCACTTTAGAGCGTTCTATGGAAATTTAGGGCGTATCTATAATTTGGTGGCAAAATAGAACCCTTCTCAGTTCTCTGTCATTTAAATTCTGTGGTAGTTTGGAATTTTTTTGTGTCAATTTAAGACATTTCTATCATTTTATATCAATTTACGACGTTTATATCGCAAAAACGGACATTTTCTTGTCTCCATCTCCATTTTAAGACATTTTCCATCCGAATATAAATGTTTCTGGCTCTATTTTGAACGTGGCCAAAGCCAATTTAGGACTTTTATAACAATCTAGGACGTTTCTAAGATTCTGTAACAATTTAGTACGTTTAGATGGCAATTTGAGGGACTCATTTTTTTTTCTATCATCTTCTTACTTTTTGTTTCTGTGGCATTTTCCCATGACCAATCAAATGTAAAGGAATTCACGTGACTTAAATGCTTTATCTCTTTTTGACATTTCTGTTTTCTTTCTAGGATAAAGAGCCCGACTTACATATTTTCCCGAGTTAAAAAAGGAACTAAATTTAGTAATATTTCATTTTAAAATTCTAACATATAAATGAACATCATTTTGAACTATGTACCTATGATAAATAGGTGAAATGAAATGTACACATAAATTGCGTTTTGTTGTATTTAGCACCTGTATACATTTCCCAACACAAAATAAATAACCCAAATCACGTCTCTTGTTGAATAATTCTAAAACTGTTTGAATTTTTCCCTCAAAATAAAATATTTAGTAAATATCCTTGACATTTTTGTGTTTTATACTACATAATTTCGTAAATAGACCTCTCCTCGATCTCTCAATTCATTTCAGGTACAAAGTAAGTGTAACGGCGCGCGACGACGTCCCATTCTTTGGTCCGACGCTTCCGACGCCTGCTGTTTTTCGTCACGGTCTTGAATTCAAAGAGTTTCTCTTGACGAAGCTGATCAACGCCGAAAATGCCTGTTACAAAGCTGACAAATTTGCTAAATTGGAATTACGAACGCGAACTTCACTTCTTCAAACACTCACTGATGATCTCAAAGAGAAAACTAACGAGTTTTTAGGCGGAAGTGCTACTGTTATACCCGGAACACCCAAAAGCGATTCCGGACCTGGATCGAGATTCATCGATACTGTCAAAAAAGCATGGAGTGCAAGGGTGAAATCGAGTCAGAGTGTTGATAATAATTTAGCCAATGCGAATGGACATGAACGACTGTCGAAGAAGTCGAGTCAGCCGACTATTTCTGAATCTACACCTTCGGTAAGTATTAATACGAATTGACATTCCGAGAAAAAAAACCTTTTGATGATTTAGAGCGGCCGTTCTCTCTCGAAGAGCTCAATTGTCTCAGGCAAGAAAAGCACTAATTCGTCAACAGCGTCATCCCCTGATCTTACAGCCCACGCTCATCCCGCCCTTTCAGAAGCCAGTGACGACTCATCTCTCACGAGTGAAGACTTAGAAGAGCACCTCGCTGGAGGTTATATTGACAGTGACACCGGCTTGGAAAGCATGTCAAGTGCTGAAACCGCGGCTAAAGCTTGTAGTGTATGTCAAGACCGGCCTATCAGTACAACGGGTCCCAGTACGGAAATGCTGGCTCAAGAAGTGGCGAAACTCAAGTGTGATAAACTAGATTTGTTGAGGCAAAATGTGGTAAGTTGAGTTAAGGGTTTTAGGTAAAGTTTGTGATCATTTGTTTGATTTCAGAGCTGTCAAAGAGACATCAAACGGTTGAGAGAGAAAGAGCTGAGCTTGCAAGGGGATTTAGAAGCGGCCAAAAAGGAAATTATTAGGTTGAGGGAACTCTTGAAGGATTATAGTCCGAATGGTGATAGATCTCCGGTTTAATTGTTGAGTTTTCTTGATTGTTTTAATATTTAAAATAATCATTTATTTTTCTTTAAAATTACATAGATAATATGTAAAACGGTGTCAATTAGATGTTTGCACATTATCAACACAGCATGAAATTGCATCAACACACTAAATACGTATTTCTTCACTGCCTTGTGATACCTGATTCATTTTTCTGGTCCCTTTTTGAGTAAATAGGGGATTTTCGTTTTTTGTTTTTGTTGTGGTACTTAAGTAAACAACGAATTTACTCAATAAGGGAGTCATTGGGTCTTTTTAAGGATTTATTATTTAGTTTAATTATTTATTAATATTCTCTTGTATAGTTATACAACTTTACCAACAAAATGATACCAAAGTTAACATTCCCCAAAAATTCTGTTTCAGAAATTAAATTATTTACTAAGTGTACATAACAAAGTATTTATTAGTTTGTAAGTCGAGCAGAGTTTCCTGAGGATATTGTTATAATGTAGATTTCTATATTTTTACTCTGTTCAATTTTTTTTAAGTTTGTACAACTGCAATATGTATTACTAAAGTTTAGTATCCAATTACATTTTAAGTTTTTATTTTGTACATAAATCTTCTTACTAAGAACTGTAATAGATGTAATCAAAGTCTGGTATTTAAACTCTCCAGACAAATCTATGGCCTTCTTAGGAGCTGAAATGATACAAATATTCACTTTGTATGTTACAAATAATAATTACATAACTTAATTCTTTATTCAAAAGCTTTTTATTTTAAGTACCTATTAAATACGTTATTAAATGTTCTTTGTATATAGGTTATGTAACTCTTTTATGTACCTTGATTTGTCGTTACGACGATGTTTTGCTGCAAATAAATCAATTAAATACATTACAGTTGTTTCACAGCCTTTTTTCCCCGTAATCCCTGTAAAACAAACAAATTTAAATTTAGCGCTTTTCAAGCTCGTCACTTGATTGGCTATTGACTCCCCGACGATATCACGTTACCCAATCATTGATGGAATAGAAGATCACGTGATATAAAATAAACAAAATTGTGGAGTGTTATTAAGAAATATTTTTTAATTATTTAAGGGTGTTTGCACAAGAAAAGACATGTTCGTTATCACTTATCACTTCCTCAGCCAGTAAAATGCTATAATTATCACTATTAAATTACCTGCATTCGTGCATATTTCCAACGGGTTCCATAACCTCACTAAAATTATCAACCACCAAAATTGCATTAAATCGCGAAATTACGGTTCAAATTTTTTGCTAATGAAAAACTGAACACTTAAAACACAAAATACACAACAAATTACACTAGATTTGATAAAAAATACCGTTTTTATGAACAAAAACACTGCGTTTTCACCTCAAAACAAAAGAACCTCGCGGCCATTTCGCGGTGATCAAACAATGTTGCCAACATAATTTCCTAAATCCCCTAGTTTTTACCCATTTTTTTTTATTTTTAAATAATTAAATATGATAAAGAACTACATTTGCTAATGCAATTACAAATGCTAATATCTTGAAATATAGCTTTTGTAGCTAAAATCTATAAAAAAAAGATATGGTGCATTGTTGGTTGCATATTTAAAACTGTCAAAGCTACATAACCTTAAATTCTTAAAACTAATAATAAAAAAATTCTGTTTTATTATAATTACATTAATTACTTTTAATATGGTTGTGTGCAAATTCTTTTTACAAGGAACGTGCAGATTTGGTGAGAATTGTAAATTTGAACATCAGATCAATACAGGTATATTTGAAATTTTTTGTAAATGTGCTTTTGTAATGTTTTATTTTGAATTAGATCATAGTTATGGAGCTTCTTCATCAATTATGGTCCAAAACTATGCAAACAAACCGCCCCAAAATACATCAACAGTCGATACAAATACTTTGATAAAAGCAGTAGTAAACGACATGATATCTGCAGAAAAAGGGGGCCAATGGCTGTTATCATCCTATGCTCCATTCCGAGACAAGCCCCTATTCCCAGGTTTTGAGAATTACAGTACGGAAGAAATCAGATATTTATTTTATGAATCAGTCAAAAATGGAACTCTTGATCAATTCAAACAAAATCTTATAATGCTGTTGCAACAAGCAATGATGAAAATCAAAGCATTACAAAATCCTTCTCCAGACGCTATCAATATGCTTAAAAAAATATACAACTCACCACCATCAAGCTCTTTAAATCAACCGAATCCAATTTTTGGAGGAGCCACCCAGCAACAGAACTCAATTTTTGGCAATGCATCAACCCCGCCAACATCAAGAATTTTTGGTGGCACTGCTCCCACAACGTCAAATCAGTTTTTAGGCGGGACACCAGCCAGCAATCCGATTTTTGCCCCACAACAACCGACCCAAAATCCGTCAATTTTTGGGGCTACAGGGACACAGTCAATTTTTACTAACAAGGCCACAACGCAAAGCACACCATTTGGGCAAAATGCAGCCCCTCAACCAAACATTTTTCACCAACAACTTGGCGGCTCGACTCCACCAGTGAGCCAATTTGGGCCACAACAAACCCAAACTGCGCAATTCACTCCGCAAGCTCAATTTGGGGTTACACAAACGACTAACAGTCAGTTTGGAGGAGGTAATAAGCCTGCATTTCAACATTCTCAAAGTATTTTTGGGAATGTTGGAACGCAACAACAAAATGTGTTAGGAGGGGCTGCGCAGATTAATAAACCGAATGAGGAATTCTATTCAAAACGAGAAGATTTAACTGAAGAAGAGATAAAGTGGTTTGAAAGTGATGATTTGGATGTGTCTAAAATACCCGAAAAACCACCGACCTATGAAATGTGTTTTAAAGTGCAATAATACGACTTGTTCTGTTTGAACAAACCTAATATGTTTAGAAGAGAGATTAAAAGACTAAAACAAGAAAAATTAGGTGTAACATGGCTTCCTATGTAAAAAAAGGCTTTACGATGTATTTTTTCATTAAAAACAAATATAAACTTTCAACAGTTTTACAAATTAGGGTTTTTACATGAAGTTATGCAATCGGGGCCTCCACTAATTTAACAGTTTCTAATTCTTGTTTCGATTTTTCCCACCCTTTATCAAAGTCAAAAACTGTTTCAATTCCAGGTTTATCAACAAGATGAGGTTTCATTTTGAATGTTTCTTGTAAATGGAGTAATTCTTTTTTCTCATCGTAATTGTAGCCAGTTATTGACTTGAATAATTCTTCAGCTGTTAACACATGGGGCACTTTTTTCTTTGAAAAGAACTGAAAAAATTATAATGAATACACAATAGTTATGAAATAATAATAAAAAAAACGTTTTTATGGCAATTTAAATCTAAATTCAATGGTTATTTAGGAAGTTTTTGTGAAAATTAGAACCTTTTTTCCATAATTTTTTTATACTTACATTTATTACATTATTGCAGTCCCTCATAAGAAAAAAGAAGGCATTTTCATGCGTGGGCAAAACAGCCTGACTAACATCAATAAAATAACATTGTCCTTGATGCCACAAGATATTATACTCGGACAAATCAGCATGAATTAACTCAGCTTCAGAAAATAACGTTTTCATAGCTTCAACAACTTGATCATACGCTATTATATAATCAGCTTCATCCATAATTGCATCTTTTAACTTAGGAGCTGGTCGATTATTCTCACCAATAAATGACATTACAAGAACGTGTTTCTTCAAGATGATGACTTCAGGACAAGGAATATTCGCATTTCTTAATCTTTTTAAATTATGCATTTCTTTTTCAGCCCAAAGATGAACAGTTTTCCTGGCTGTTTGGTTTCCCATCCGACCTTTAAATCTATGATCATCTTTGATGTATTTATCGCGTTGTTTAAACTCTGACAGTGTTGTTTTAAAGACTTTAATAGCACACTCAGCCGGAAGAGGAGTTTCATAATTAACATTAGCATCAGCGTGTAAAATCACAGCTTCTTTTCCAATACTGACAACTCCATTAACATTCTCGAGAATTTCCTGTTGGATTATTTTATAGATGAGAAGTCTTGTGAATTCGTCAAGTCCGAATTCCTGAGTGGCACGATCTTCTTTCTTATCACGGATTTTGTGTCTTCTTGCTTCTTCATGTTGGGAGTGACGTTTTAAACTATTGAAGACTTTATTAGAGAGTTTGAGGTCGAAATTTTCACCGTCTCCTGTCTGAAAATTAGGAGGGAAAGATAGAAGCTTGCAGGCGTTTTTCCTGCCACTCATTGTAACATCATGTTTGGTAACCATACTCCCGTTTTCCATTTTGTATCCACAGGGAGGTATTGAGTCAAATTGCCGCTTGAGAGTATCAAACCTGTCCCAATCTCTACGATCTCGAACATCCACAACTTCCTCTTCTTCAGAATCACTCTCAAAATCTACAAAACTCGGTTAGAAAATTACAAACTGAGGCGAGTTTTTACCGAAATTTTGGGGCACCCGGCGGTAGTTTTCAAACGAAACTGATACTTTTGACGCCCCGTTATACTTTTCCTCTGTTCGTTTTAAATTCTCGTCGTATTCTTTGTCGAATTGCATTTGGAGCATCCGGGCTATCACAGCGTCTGACTCGCAGCTGTCGTCGATTACTAGTTCGGGGGACACTTCGGTATCTTGTTGCAATGGGGGCCCGAACATTTCTACGTATTTCTTATCTTCTTTTGCTTGTAATTCACGAGCCACTTGCTCGGACATGATTTCTTCAAAATTGACAGGTTCTACTTGCTCTACTTTAGCCCACGGACACGACATAGTGGCTACTTATCTAAAACTTTTAAACTAAATGAAATAATATCACAATTTACGAATTTATATGACTAAATGAACTAATATTGTGCAATGAAATGAAAATGTTGGGTTTTTGGAAGACTTGACGTTTGACAAGTGACGTAATGTTAAAGTTGCCAACCTGTCACTTCAAAAGTAACTAAAATCAATTAATTTTTTTGAATATATCAGACAAAAAAAATAAAATTTTGTCAAATTTAAGTAGTGTTTTCATTTAAATATTAAACAAAAATCTAAACATTAGTAAATTAACTTAAAAACTAGTTTTAATGTGGTGGTTATTAGGGGATTATTAAAATTGTGTTGGCAGTAGTGATCCGACCGCCGCGAAGTTCGTCCGTAAGGGGTGAAAGACGCCGTCTATTTTTTTACTCATAAAAGTGGTATTTTAATTAAATCAGGTTTAATTTGTTGTTAATTTCACATTTTAAATGTTCGGCTTTTGATTGGAATAAAATTTATACCGTAATTTCGCAATTTAATGTAATTTTAGTGACTGATAATTTTGTGAGGTTATTGAACTCGACGCATCGATTTCAGGTAAGTAAATTTGATAATAACAATTATAGTATTTTAATCACTGATAAGAGTGATGAGTGATAACAAATAGACTTGTTTTTCTTGTAAAAAAATACCCCAAAATAGTTAAAATATACAAAAATATTTCTTACTAAGATACCACCATTTTGTTTGTTGTGTCACGTGCTTCACGCTTCACTATTCCGTCGATGATTGGGTAATACCAGTTTTGTTAGCCAATCACATAACGAGCTTGAAAAGCGCTAAATTTAAATTTGTTTTAAAAAATCAGTCAGGTTTTTTCAAAAAAAGAGCAATCAATAGCGCCAGTCCGAGTTTGGTCTGAATGTGGGGTGTGTTTTTGTAAAGATGACATGCGCGTTGCACATTTAAATGTTTGTATAAGGTCGTATTTGTGTTCAATAGAATCTTAAAAAAAAAATTTTATTATAAGTATTGTTGGTGTTATAAATTTATTATAACAAGTTAGCTTGCTTTAAACGGTTTTAAGTTATTATATAAAGTCAGAAAATAAAATCCTCCTGTAAGTAGGTGAAGCAATAAATTTTTTTAAATCATTTTTCTCAAGTAAAAGAATGCAACTAAACACTCGAAGGTGTCAATTTAATAAGATTACCGTTATTAGAAATCAACTTTGTGTGTATTTACGACTTGTTTAACAAAATCAAAGTCATGTTGTAACATTTCCGTTAATAATATTTATCACTTTATTTAGTGAAAATAAATCAATAAATAATTACGCTCTCAATTAACCTAACATTTTTAGAGAAAGTTGTTGTGTTTCTGAAGTTATTAACGCAACAAATTACCAGAAAATTGCAACAATAAAAGCGAACACGAAAAAACACTATTCGCGCCAAAATAACTGATAAAACAGGTGTACCAATAAAAATTTGAGCAGTTTAGTTGATACACAACAGGTGGACCAACTGTTACTTCAAT
Organism: Tribolium confusum; assembly: GCA_029207805.1. Taxonomy (NCBI): domain Eukaryota; kingdom Metazoa; phylum Arthropoda; class Insecta; order Coleoptera; family Tenebrionidae; genus Tribolium; species Tribolium confusum. The sequence goes on along the minus strand of JALGAY010000007.1, from coordinate 550,705 downwards.
AATTTGATTGGTCATTATCAGAATTTAAATTTTATGGATCTCTGCAGTTGTATCAACTATAATTTCGGTACTCTAGTTGGTTAATTGATTAAAATTTAGAGATTTTGAACGAGAAAGTAGTAGACAAAATGTCTAAAAACTGATGTTTACCTAAGAAAAAGTGTGTAAAAACTTGAATGAACTAGTTGTTTGCTGTTTAAAATCTGTATTAAAAATCATCTATTGACAAATCACCTACACCACTGCTTGTAACCTACTTCTCCATACTTTTTCTTACGGTTAAGAGCATCTGACAGTAGAAACCTCATTTCTCAAGTAAACAGGAGGGTCCGCAGCTTTGGAACAGTTCACCGGTACCTCGCCGTCGGTCAACAGCTCATTCTTGATTTAAAGAAAAAAAAATCTCTCCGCTTAAACCATGCGGTCTCAACAATTTATCAAATTTGAACAAGTGTAAAGATCTGGTGATGTTTCGTCTAATTTTGCTTCTTGTAAGTAGTGATTGTGTCTCGACGGAGGAATTGTTATGTGGGAAAGACTGTATTTACCGTTCACTGAGTGTTGTCTGGGTCTGTAGGCCAGCGATTTTTACGAGAGGATTTTTGCGCGCAAATTAGGCAATTAGCGGTTGCATACATTATTTTTTTATACTTTCTCCGCGTCTATGCACATCCGTTACGTAATTTACATTAGGGATTTTTTGGATTTTTTTTTTGAAATTTTGGGAAGAATAATTAAAATCTTGGCCTTGTATGCAAATTTAAAACGACAAAAGTTTCAAGTGTGTTAGTAGGACGGTCTTGTTTTTATGCATGGGATGCACTATTGCTTTCACATTTCATTAATTTTTGGTTTTGATCAATGATTATACCATTAATTCATTATTTATTCACCGCAAGGCAAGTTTAAAAGCTTCGCAGCTGTGTTTGATTAAAAAACATTGATTGTTATCTTAAATAAATATTTAAGTCTGTAGACTATTTTCTTTTTTTCTTGTTACTTTTTTTAATCTCTCTTGTTTTTCTGATTCTTTTCAAGTAAAAATGTGCAATAAGTTTTAAGGAAGTTGTCCAAAATAAACTGTAAATTGCAAGTAGTTTCCTGTCAAATAACCGAAATGAGTGGATGACCTGTGACCAGGTTTTTGGCAAGATAAACATAAATTTTCATTCTAAAGTTTAGCTTTACTTAACGTTCTTTATATTGAAAAAAATAGATTAATTAAATAATTTATTTAGAATTATTTATGCTTTTATGAAGTTACGGCCTACTAATTTATGAATTTTTTGTTGAAAATGATATAATCGAACGATTTTTACCCGAAAAGCGGCTGTTTGAACGGTGTTTTGCTTTGAAGAAATTGTATAATACTCCATTTTTTATTATATCTCTCTTATTTTTACATCTTTTGTCTTCGACAAAGCTTGAAGAAATATTTTTCTTGCAACTGAATGAAGACAGTCGACCGAATATTTTTTCCGCATGAAGACAGTCGATTGGAGAAAAGATTTTCGCATTTTTAGAAAATCAATGAGATTTTTTTATCACTTCTCAGTTTGGTATTTGTATTAGGACAGACCATTAGATAAAGCAAATTAATTAAAATAATTAAGACAATAATAGAGTAGATAAAAAAAATCTCGCATCTTTAGACAGTTAATTAAAGAAAAAAAAATCAGACATTTTTATAGGCAGAAGCAATTTTGTTAAAAAAATTTCGATCTTTGATAACTCAGCTTATTAAATTAAGATTTTATTTTAACAGTCAATAAGATGAGACATTTTTTCATATCTTTATTAGGGCAGTCGACTAGCTAAAAAGCATTTTTTTCTGGATTTATTAAGCCAGTTTTGATTGGATATTAAAAGAATTTTTTTGTCGTATCTTAATTAAGACAGTCTACTCTGTAATTTTTCCGGCATCTTAATTAAGACAGTCGAGATTTTTTTTTCGAAAACAGTTGATAAGATAAGACATTTTTTTGTATCTTAATAGGATAGTCCACTCGAGAAAGAAAAAAAAAGATATCGTTGAATTAAGGTAGTTAAATTAAGACAGGAAAGAAATCTTTTTGTTATCTTAATGACAGTCAATTATATAACAGTCGACTGTATAATTTTTTTGTGTCTCATCTAGTGGACTGCATAAAAGAATTTTTTCTGAAATTAATTAAGGCGAATTAATATGGAAAGAAATTTTTTGACGTTGTTTGAATAATTGTGACAGTCAAATACATATTTTTTTATTTTCATTCCTGTATCTGAAATTAGGTTAGTCGATTGAAAAAAAAAAATGGAGCATCTTACTAAGACAGTCGATTGGATAATTAATTTTTTTCACAACTTAATTAGGACAGTCAGTTGACTGGAATGACAAACTTTTTCTTGTAACTGTACCAAGCCAGTCCTTGTTTTTACAATTTATCCTTATTCAAAAAATATAAATCCTTTTCTTCTTGTAAAAAAAAAAATAATGTTAATTTAAAAACCCTGTCTAGACTAGAATGATATAATATCTGTCCATTTAGACCCCACAAATCACTCAACTCGCGATAAACTCACAAAAAACATGTTTCAAATAATAAATGTGATTTCACAAAGTGGTGTAATTATTTTTAAATGTATTTGTGATAGCAACAACCCATTAGAAAACCCACAATCACCCGCAGAATTTTCTCTATAACGTAACAATAAAAATTCTTTAACAAATTTTTCTTCATTCATTCATTTCACCTCCGCCAATGAACTTTTAGAGGTCATAAAAAGCGTAAAATGAAGGTCGACGACAACTTTCTTTTCCCTATAGATACTTGCCTATCTAATAACCATCATCATCGCCTTTCCCTTCCGGTCGAAAGAAGTGAAATTTGAATTTCTGTTTTTAGTTGTATGCCTGGCAATGTTCTGCCTACGGTTTCGATTCTGGAGGTGATCAAGGAGCATGTGGGCGACAATACCGCTCAGGAAAAATGCACAGACCACCATGTGACCTCACTTCAGGATACTGTACTTCAGCAGGAACTGCGTATCCTTGGCATGCTGTTAAAAGGTTCGTAAGAGAGAACCAAGGATTAATGAGGAGGATGTACGGGGATCAAAGACACGGACAAGTACTCCAAGCCGAATTAGATGATTTAGATCTTCAAGGGATTGGGAATGAAGGATTCAGGAGTCGTTATGATGACAGGAAAAGTAATTATTTTGCACGAAAAAATTGTTCTAAGTAGATACAGCAACCAAGATACTGTGGACCGGTCTTGGTGCTGTGTCTACCTACAATAAAGGTATGGATCACAATGAAATTTTTTTAGTGTATGCCAAACAAGAGTTTCAATTTAATACCGATAATTCCTTAAATGAGCCTCGATTTCTTCGAGAAGAAGATATAAGTAATGATGATGTCCTTAATACAAAATTTGTTTATTCTGAAGAGCCTTCACTTAGTATAAAACTGTCAGATTTGAGAACAGCTCCTCATTTTCGGCCAACAACTCACAAAACAACTGAAGCTCCTAAAATAACAACACAACCTGAAGAAACAACAACACAAACCGAAACTATAACAACTGAACCAACCACAGAACCTACAACTAACCAAAACACCAAAACTAGTGAAAAAGATGAAAGTGAAACCAATCCTGAAACTGTCCTTTTTCAGGACATGGAAGACACAAAGAACAGCCATAAAATCCAAGTAAATTATCACATGAAAGGGGTGTAAGTACAAATCGTCTGTCACACTAGTGTATTCCTGTTGTATCACTAATTTATTGTAGTAACGCATGTCCTGTTAAAGAAGAAGTCGTAGCTCCTTTCTGGGCGAATAACACTCGAGGTGAAGTCCTGGCACTTCTAAACATGTACCCGTTTGAACAATACGTTCATTGGGAGAAATGTACCCATGAACATCGTCAAATGTACTGCAGAGATGGATGTCGGTGTGAACAACAGTATCGGCTTCATAGACTTTTAGCCTATGATCCTAATAATGAATGTCGAGGAATTTTCTCAGACTGGTTTCGGTTTCCATCGTGCTGCGTTTGTAAATGTTATAGTATACCACCAGCGGAATTTCGGGTCACCTCCAGGAGTCCACGAGCTTATGATGATGTGCCTGATTGGTACAGAAGGAAAAATGAGGCGATTTATTCAGATCATGGATAAAAGATATGACCGGTTGAATTTGTCAAGGCTCGTGTTTTGTAATTTTTATGAATTTTCTTATTTGTACATTTATTTTTTATTAATATGTTAAGATTTGTTGTGTTCTTATGTTTACATAAATACAGTTTTTGAATAACAGAAGTCTATTTAGAGTAGATTAAACTAATGGAGTCTTCAAACTCTTTACCTCACTTAATGCGGTTAAGAGTAAAACTGAAGAACATATATTTAAAAAAAAATTATAAAACAATAAAACTTCTAGATTATAAAAATAAAAGTAAATCATTAATTAAAACCAAATAACATTTTTAAATCTTGCAGAGATAATTTACTACTAATTACTTGTTTGGAGCCAGTAAGCATAGAATTGGCAATTTCAAGTTTCCTTTCTTGTAATGCTTTAATACGTTCTTCAATTGTCTCTTCTGCCATAAACCTTAAAAAAGCTTTTACTGAAAACAAAACAAACAAAAAATGCCAAAAACCTACTTATAAACATAAATCTTTTTCTTTTGTCCCATTCTATAAATTCTATCTTGTGCCTGATTTTCCAACTGTGGATTCCAATGCAAATCAAGCAAAAACAAATGATTGGCACCAACTAAATTTAAACCGACGCCACCTGCTGTCAATGATAGCAATAAAACTTTAGTTCGACTATTTGGATCATTAAAATTATCTACAATTGCCATTCTTTTATTGACGACAATAGAACCGTCTAGACAATCATAAGGTATATATTCTCTTTTCAAATGAAGCGTAATAAGTCTTAAAAGACTTGTCCATTGTGACACAACAATGGCTTTATCATCACCGGAAATTTTCGTTTTAAGTAATTTTATTAAGGCACGAATCTAAAAAAAAATGTTAGTTCTAAACTAATTAAAAGAAAACTAACCTTGCTGCTTTCACGTTCTGACATAAACACTGGGTTTGAAGGGTTTAAGTAACCTTTAGATGCTTCTTTTAGACCTACAGCTGTATCAGCAAGACATGCAGCAACTGCTTCTTCTTCTTCATTTATATTTAACTTATTTAATTGTTCAAGAAGATTCAATTCTTCGGCTTCTTCTTGATCTTCGGCATCTCCTAAATCTTCGTCACCCTGTAACATCTAAAAAAAACATAGGCATTACATAAAACATTATATAAACCACTTACTTCTTTAATTAAGCTGGCATGACAACAGATTTGTCTTAATCTAAGTAACAAAACAAGAATTTCATGTTGTTTTACATCTTTTACTCTATTTAATTTTAATAGTTTATCTCTCATTTTGAAATACTCGTCATTCGGGTTGGCTACAATTAGAAAATTAGATTTTTTTTTAGAAATAATCAAAATTTACTTGTTGCTCCATTTAATTGAAAATCAGATACTTGTTGATTCTTCTCAGCTCTTTGATGTAAAAACTGTGCAAAAAGAGTCCTTGAAAAAATTAAAACTTTCTGATATACATGTGTTTCATCTTTATCCAATTTAATAGGAATTAGTTCCCAAGTTCGTTCCGGTAGACTCTCCAAAACTCCATTTTCCATTAATTCTACTTTAGTTCGTCGCAGCATTAGGGACGAAATAACAGCGTGAAGACGTGCTGCACCTCCTGTACTTTTATCTCCGACCCAATGTTTCCATACCTACAAAAACCTAGTGAGTGCAGTGGGGCTTCGTACCACATCTTTTTTACCTGAAGATTATCAAACGGTGCGCACCGCAAAAATTTAAAAATTGCATACATATCTAATTCTTTATTATGAACTGGTGTTCCAGTTAATGCCCATCGGGATTTTCCTGAAATCGCAAAAACTGCCTCAGATGTACGAGATTTATAATTTCGAATTTGGTGAGCTTCGTCAAGGATAATTCGGCGCCAACGAACACCAAAAATAGCACCGTTTTTGGAAAATTCGTTCAGTATCAAAGCATAAGTTGTTATAACAACATCGTGTTGAGCTAATTTTTTTGGTCTAGTCTCGCGTTTAGTTCCATGGTACACCTCAACTCCTAAGAGTCCTCTTTTGGTTCTTCGTTCAATTTCTCCTGACCATTGGTTCATTAAACTTGCAGGACATACCACTAATGTACCTCCTGGATATTTATCTCTGTAATTCTCCTTGCCAAGATTGTCATCGCCATTAATTTCTTTGGATTTCATTACTAAAGAAATCATTGTTAGAGTTTTACCCAAACCCATATCATCAGCAAGGAGTCCACCAGAAGGTTTTTGTTTTTCTCGCCAGAGTAGCCACGCCAAAGCACGTTTTTGATGAGGCATTAAAGGAATCTTGAGACCTTTAGGGTCTTCAATGATGTCTTCTTCAGTTGGGCATGTTTCAAGAGATTTGTGAAGGGAATCCAGAGTTTCCAAAGCCATGGATTTTTCAGCATTGAACTGGGCAACACCTTAAAAAAAAAAAATCATTTGGTAAAGCGCTTAAAACATGAGTCATACAGCTCCACCTTTTGAGCCCAAACGCAAGCAAACGCTACTAACCGCCTCTTATACTTTTTTTCTAAACAAGTACAACATTATAAATGTGTTTATTTATTATTCACAGCATTTAACAATATTTTTTTGAACAAATTTATTTACGTTTATTGACTTTATCTGTAAAGCTTTCAAATTAAACAAAATAATAAAAAAGGTATAAGAACAATGTGTGTACTTACGCTTAGATGTGTAGGAATCATAGACATTATGAAAAATTTTAATCAATTTATAAACAAAAAATAAAAACGTAACTGTACCGAGAAAAAATGTCACCATATTATTAATAAATTAGTTATAACAGTACAGTTACTTATATAATCTTATTAAACATGAGTTGCGTCATACTGATAAAGATAATATTCTCAGAAACAGCTTTTTTACTTTACGACTTTACGAATTGTAAATAAATCATTGATTAGTTAATAAATAAATAATTAGTTCGGCTGTTTTCCCGCTAGTGTCGCAGGTTTAATTTGAAATGGCAATAAGCAAAAAGGAACCACCAATCAAATTACTTGGACAACAACTAAAAACAATTTTTTACCTTTTTTGCCAAAAGTTCTGGGAGCCACAGCTCCAACTCCTGCTTCAATTTCATCCCAAGCAACTTGAATTTTATTTTGTGTTGGAGGAGGTGGTTCTATCATATTATCTAAAATATTTTTTTGTTGTTGCAGTAGGTTATTCAATGCTTTTTCTGTTTGTAGAAGGGATTTTCCTTTATCTGGTAAATTTTCTAGTTTAATTACCCTTTGTGCATTCTTAGCTCTTAATAAATCAGATTCCATTACCTTAACTTTATTGAGTTGGTATTGATATTGATCATAATCAACTACTTTTTTTTCAGGAGGAGGTGAAGATGTTTCCTGTTTAGGTTGGTTCACAAATGTTGTTATTTTGGTTTGTTTCAGACTCGTTGATGGTTCAAGTTCGTCTGCACTACTCACATCAATGATACTTAATGAATTATCAACAATTTCAGGGCTGTCTTCAGAACTTTCAGAGATATTGTCATTTATTTCATCTTCTTCATCTGTATAAGAAGAAGGACTATCTTTCCATTTTTTATCAACAGTTTCAGTGTTAGTATTTGCAACTATCTTTTCTTCTTCATCATCAGTATAATAAGAAGCATTTGCTTCATTGCCTGAAGAACCTGCCTCATCATCATCTTCACTACTTTGTTGAGGCTCTCTGTAACTTAAATTTGAAGTATTTGCAGCAAGTTTCTTCTTTTCTTTGTCATTATCTTTCTCAACTACCTCTTCTTCTTCCTCATCAGTATAAGAAGAAGCATTTGATTCATTTCTTGAAAAACCTGACTCATTATTACTTTGTTGAGACTCCCTGTAGCTTAAATTTGAAATATTTGAAGCAAGTTTCTTCCTTTCTTTTTCATCATCATTCTCAACATCTGAATCTTCAATAATTTCATTTTCCCTATTTTGAAAACTGGGAAGATCATCACTGTCTTCAGAATCGGAGTCTATTATAGCCCGAACTTTAAATTTTCTTGCTACAATTACAAACAGGTAACAATAACAATAAATAGATTAAATTTATAACAAATACCTCTAAAAGAATCTTCAATATCACTCATTATTGTTAAATTAGTTACACGAGTAAAAACTTTTGAAAACTTTGAAACCGTTACTTCTTCTCATCTGTCAAAATTCGGCAAAAGTTCTGCCAACACACGACAAAAATATCGCTTTTTTAAAAAATTCAACAAATTTTTTACAAATAAATAGTTTGAGTTATACGATTTAATTATGTTGGTTACCTATAAATAAACAATTTTTCATTATTTAAATGTATCAGTATTTTGAAATAACATATTTTGAAATTTTGACAGTTATGCGTTATATTGGCAGCCTTGGTAAACAACCGACATAACCTCATTATAAAAATTCTAGTAAAAAATGAACAAAGACCCCATTGTCTTAAGCTACGACGAAAGCCTTTTACGTAAATCCGACATAGAACTCCTCCAAGGCCCCCATTGGCTTAATGACAACATAATATCCTTCTACTTCGAGTACTTAAAAAACACTTTTAAACATGCCCCCCACATTTTATTTGTACCCCCTGAAGTGACTCAATGTATTAAAATAACTCCGAGCTCACAAATCGGAATTTTCCTTGATCCCTTAAATGCGAAAAGTATGCGATTTATATTTTTTGCTTTGAATGATAACGAGCGGCCCCAAAGTGTTGGGGGTACTCATTGGAGTTTGCTGTTGTTTTCACGGTAGTAGTGTGAATGAGACTAGTTTGGGTGATTTGATGGGTGTGTTTTAGGTCAGATAAAGTGATTTATCATTATGATTCATCCAGAGGGATGAATAGGGATCAAGGCCAGAGTTTTGCAATGAAAATTTTTACGTATTTTGGAATTGTGGGGCGGTTTGAGGAAGAAATGGCGTTACAGCAGAACAATGGGTATGATTGTGGAATTTACTTGATTTGTAATACAGAGCATTTGGCAAGACATGTAATTAGGTATAATTCTCTTGAGAGTTATGGGGTTGATGAGGAGTTGAGAAACAGTGTAAGGACAATGAGGAAACAGATTTTTAATGTAATTGAGAAACTTAAAAGCTAGTCAATAAACAGGAGAAATTTTATTATAAAAATAATCTCATTGTAAATTGTATAAATGATTAAAATAGAACGTGATATACACATACACTTGTGTAGCTTGTAAAAACATTTATAAAATATAGGTTATCCATTGGTACTTTTGAGCTTGGCTCGTATCAGTCGAAACTGTCACAATACTGTCCCTAAACTATCACAATACCAATACTAAAGGCTTCAAGCATCAATTTGTGGAGACACCCAACCACCAAATGCTTTTTCCAATTCCCTTGCAACTGCCAAACATAATCTATCATTTTTAGTATTAGCAACAACTTGTACTCCAATTGGTAGTCCCTCCTGGTTCAATCCCATGGGAATGTTAGTTGCAGGAAATCCCAGTACATTAATAATGGCAGTGTAACTAAAATTGAACGGCTTAATAAGAGGTTCATTATGAAAAGGGGCTGCTGTTGGATGTGTCGGATATAAAAACACTCCATCATCTTCCAAAATCTCCTCCATTTCACGTCGTAACCTCCCACGTTCTTCAACCAGGTAAGTATGTTTATTATCCCCATATTTGCAGCCACCTTTATCAGCCAAAGCTGTTACAATTCCAATAAAAGTATGTTCCGATTGCCCAAAAACCCACTTAACTAACTCCCAATACGGATTAATCGACCCTTGCAAATTCGCTAACTGCTCCTGGAATGAAGGACCATTAGGAGCCTTCATATTTGCAAACCAAATCGGTCCACTTTTCTTAAACCTCTCAATTTGAACCTTTTTCATTTTAATTAAATGCGCTTTCTCTAAATGCAATCCAATCTTTGTAAAAAGTTGTTTAATTTCGGTATTAACCGGTGAAACACCAACTGAACCCCCATCAGAATCCTGATAATAAAATTTAACTTTTTTAATATCAACTGGATCATCAAGCCGTAACTCTGACGCATTCTTCCCAGCAATTATTTTAAGAAGTGGGAGAAGATCTTCAGCACGACGACACATCGGCCCAATTCCTAGAAAACTTGTTTGTTCGGTGGTTATGGGTGCTGGGTATTGACCATTATTTGAGACTATAAATTTGGAGGGTTTGTGACCGAAAATTCCGTTGAAAAATGAAGGCATACGAATTGAACCTCCAATATCTGAACCAATACCAAAAGCTGAACCAGCAGCTCCTTGGAGACAACCTTCACCTCCTGATGAACCACCCACAATGTGGTTGGTGTTGTAGGGGTTGCGGGAACGACCATGGACGGTGTTTGCACTCTCCCACCTTTAAATATCGAGGAATTACTCATTATTTGTTTTTGTGAAGGACGTGACACGACAGTTTTTTATAAATAATACTTGTTTATTATTAGTGATGAGTTGGGGCAAAGTTGTGTGTGTGTATTGTAGGTTGCCTATACGACATATATTATAGACACAATACATTGTGTTAATTGATTACTGATTAGAATGTGTTTACAAATTGACGCACTCTTTATTATTGACATTGGAAATTGCAAATATTGTTTTAAAGTTTATATAACTAAAAATTTATTTTATCTGTTTCCTGTTGGTGTTTTTTTTTTAAATGGCAATGATACGTTATCTCAAAGTCAAATTTTTTTATCAGAGAAATGATGTAACATATACTCATTAATATCGATTATATAAATTCTGTATTTTTTTTTCCAAAAGAAATTAGGGATATCAGTTTTTTAATTTCAGAAATTTATCGATTTCTCCTCTTTGTTTTAGTATTTATTCGGCAAACAAATTTTCGGTTTATTATTTAAAACAGTTCTTTACATAATACGACATTTCATTTATCAAATAATTTTTAATTTAGAATTTTTTTTAATTACAGAGAAAGGTGATGTTACAGTGATATAATAAAGGACACTTCTTGCGGTTTTTTGTTACCCAAATTAATTTTTTTTCGCCCACTTGTTATATGCGAAAATAGAACAATAGAAATCTAAATTGTGTTTTTTATTACTTTGTTGTTTTATATACATTTTTATGCGTTTTACTATGACCTGTATGACTCACTGCTTAAATTATTGATAATAAAAAAACGAAAATTATTTAAAACCACAAAATATTTAGAGTTTATTATCTCTCCTGTAATTACTATTTTTACAGCCGTAGGCAGTAAAAGAAAACAAATAGGTACTAATAATACAATAAAACGAGTTTTTTCAGGTTTTTGTTGAAAGCAATAATGGAAACAAGTTTCAAAACTACTATTTATACATTTGTAGTTTGAACCCCATTATTATTAAATTAAAAATTTTGGTTGCATTAACAGACAAAAATAAACATAAATTAATAATTTTCGTGAAGGAAAACAATAAAAAAATGTAAATCAATACCAGACAAACATTTTTAAAAGCTTCAGAAATGTAAATTGCAAGGCCACTGTCATTTCGTAATGTCTTTAACAGGAAAATATATAATTAAAATTCCAGATCAGCAAAATAAAAAAAAACCGATGACTTGTATCATTATCCTTGCCAATTTTTTATTTTAGCAACAAATTAATTTCTCATTGATCTTTGATCTAGGTGATAATCTCGTATCAGTTCAAAGTTTGCTCAACTTACCACATACAAAGCTCCGAGACGTTAGTTAAAGCAATAGGATAAGCCCCAGCACTTCGAAGTGCGGCAACAGCATCGGCATCTTCTTCAGCAATACAATTTCGTCTCTTAGCTAAACCGGAAGTATGAATCATTCCTGTAAAAAAATGAATAAAACATGTTTAAGTCAAGGTTACTTTGTACCCTTGACTGCGATACAATCTTTCGTCGTAAAAGGGACTCCAAGGAAGGGTTTTTCTCTTGCGAGGGTTTCTTCAGGGATAACACCTGATTTAATAAGATCATCAATCGCACGAGCCTCTTTCCGAGCCTCATCAAACCGTTCAGCAACCACACAATTTAAAAGAGGATTTACTTCTTTAATTCGGTCAATGAAGGATTCAAGCACTTGGAGGCTGGTTATCTAAATAAGTAATAGAGTTATTGATTGGGAATTGTGGGGGCCCGAAGTACGCACTTTTTTGGTCCTGATTTTGTGCGCTATGGAAGTGGCAGATTCGAGCAGGAGTAGGTCTTTGATAGGCGGCATTTTCTGGCCGGAACCACAATAAATCAATTTGAATATATAATGAAAGATAAATTCCAAAAAGGCATGGGTTATCCTTATGGAAGTTCTGGTTAACTGACGCATTGTTATTGTCATATTTTACACGTATTTTAGTTAAAATTTGGAAAAAACTACACACACATTACACCACACACTCAGAACTAGAAGAAATTCCTGCAATTTCTCCTGCTGCTACGCGTAAATTGATATCCCCCACTTCGCTGTCATCGACTCGACTAAATTCGAGGTTATGTCAAGTGTCAAGTGTGACAGTGTGAGGTTATGTTTTTAAAAGTGACTCAAAACTCTTAAAAAACAAGGATTTAACTGTGTTTATGTAATAAACGACGTGTGTTATCACTTAGATAATCAAAATAATTGAAAAAAACGTGAGTTGTATTCATGAAATTACATAAAATCGTAAAAAACACTACTGAAAAAAAGTGAGGTTAGGTGAGCTGTCACACTGGACGAATATATCTGAAAATAACATAATTACAGTCGAAATCAATCCTTGTTTAATTATTCAAGTCATTGATTGGTTTATTTGTGAAATAATTGGCATGAATTCAATGTTTATTTGAGAATCGTGTTAAATTGGGCCCCCATGTGTGAGTGGTCAGTGCGATGAATTCAAAGCCGGGTCCTTCGCGAAATTCAGATTCTCAAAGACCTTTAGTGTCTCCTGTTTTACGTCAAGTGGGGAAACTTGCTGCAGGGGTCGCTTCTGTCAGTACTAATTCCGGGGGTTCTGCAACAGGTAAATAATTTGATTATTTAGTGGCTGGCTGGGTTACAGCTGCTTTTTCCCAAGTATTGATCTTTATTAGAAAAACGCTTGTTTATGCACTGGAAATAGCTTGGTTGAAAATTACGACTTGGTGTTTAGGTAAGGCCAATAAATTGGGTAATTGGATGAATTAACGAGAGTTTAAATGGGGCATTCACGCGCGAACGGAAGCGAGAAAAAAGAGGGGTTTATTTGAGTAACATCAAAGGGATTTAATATGCCCTAATATTGATTATAATAAAAAAAAATATCGATACTATTTGTAAAACTGAGCTGGAGATTCTACAAGTCCGAAGGACGAGTTGACAATTATTTACTTAATTTAAACATTATATATTTATCAAGTGATGAAAATGGGTTTACAGTGTTATTATTCTTTAAGTAATAATTATGTTAATTAATCTTAATTGGTCATAATCAAGACCTTGTAAAACTTGTCTCTGACAGAAATAAATCAGTCTTTAAGGCTTAAAGAGTAACCGAAAACTGCGCTTTTTGTTATAAATCTTCAAAAATACGAATTGGAATCTCTTTGTTTGTTCGCACAAATTTAAACCTTTGAGTGAGCAAATCCGTTTGATACTTTACAATGCGAGGGTTTACTGCTGTTTTATTTTTCGTTAAAGCTTTAGACATGTTATTTGTGGGCGGATTTTCATCGGATTGGTTTTTTTTTTTAATTATACAGGTCATCTTAAATACACTTTTTCAAACTTCTAAATACCGACATATTTTCTTGTTGTGTTTTTTTTTTTTAAACAAGACGTATGTTAATGCCAAATCAGCCAATTATTATTTTTTTACCGGCTATGAATCTATCTGTACTGACCATTGTTGCTATTACTCTGGACGCCATGTGATGTCGCCATTTTGTTTTCTTTTAACAGGCTTTGTTTTTCTTATTACGGTTTTTTATTTGTAGCCTACAAGTCGGTTTTTTTGATTTAAAGAAGGTCCAGGGGGCTGTCTTGTAGTATTTGGGGGCATCAGTCTTGAAAGTGGCTCTGGAACGTCACTGTTGAAATTTTTGACTAAGCTGAGTGTCCAAATTGCTTTAAATCGTGTCCTGGAATGTATTGCAACAATTTATTTAGATTTTTTTATATTGATTATTAGTATATTACGTTTTGGTCGTCAGATTTAATAAAACGTTTTATTACGTCATTGTTTTATTATTTTTATAACATATTCTTCATCCCAGATGACTTGATTTTTTGTTTAACGAAAAAATCAAGTTTGAAAAAGGTTCCTAACGTTTTGTTTGAATTTTGTATAATTTATTTGAAAAAACACGTTCAAAATTTAAATTTGAAAGCTTTTTTTAAAAAAGAATTTGCTCCAAAAACGTTCTGTATTGTTATAGATCATAATAATGTCATAGAAACATCCTAAATTACCATAAAAACATATCGAAAATTGCGTTGGAATCATAGACACGTTCTAAACTGCCTGAATAATATTCTAAATTGTCACAGAACTCCTAAATCCCTATACAATACATTTAAATTTTTAAAAAGTCATAGAAAACACTTCAGGTTGTCATAAAAACGTGTCAAAAAACGTTCTAAGTTGTCATAGATCATAATACCGTGACAGAAACATTTTAAGTCGCAATTGAAACGTTTTCAATGACCATAAAAGTTCTAAATTCTTACACAATAGATTTAAATTGTTAAAGAGTTCTAAAAACGTCCTAAATTGCTAAAAAAAACTTATCGAAAATTGTTTTGGAATTATACAAATGTTCCAAATTGCCTCAAAGCGTACTAAATTGTCATAGATCACAATAAAACACAGGAACATTCTAAGTTACTAGCTGTCATAGAAGTCCTAAATTTTGAATCAATAGACGAATTGATTAAATTGTCAAAAAGTCATAGAAACGTTTTAAATTTCCATAGAAACATCGAAAATTGTCTCAGTATAATAAAAATGTTCTAAATGCCCCTATAACGTTCTAAATTGTCATAGATCACAGTAACATTCTAAGTTACAATAGAGACATTCTCAATTATTGTCATAGAAGTCGTAAATTGTGATGCAATAGACTTAAATTGTCAAAAAGTTAGCGAAACTTACTATATTGTCATAAAAACGTATCAAAAATTGTCTTAGAATCATAAAAATGTTCTAAATTGTTCCAAAAACGTTCCAAATTATGATAGACCATAATAATGTCATAGGAACATCATAAGTTACATTTGAAACATTCTCAATGGCCATAGAAGTCATAAATTCTTATGTAATAGACTTACATTGTCGAAAAGTAATAGACGCGTCTTAAATTGCCATAAAAACGTAATGAAAATTGCTTTGTAATCATAGAATCGTTCTAAATCATTCTGCATCATTGTAACATCACAGGAACATTCTAAGTTGCAATAAAAACGTTTATAAAGTGTCACAGAAGTCCTAAATTCTTGTACAATCGATTTAAATTGTCAAAAAGTAATAGAAATGTTCCAAATTGCCCCAAAAACGTTCTAAATTGTCATAGACCAAAATAACGCAACAGAAAAATTATAACTTGCAATAGAAACGTTCTCAATTGTCATAGAAGTCCTAAATTCCTATAAAATAGATTTCAATTGTCAAAAAGCCTTACACACGTCCTAAATTGCCATAGAAACGCATCAAAAATTGTCTTAGAATCATAAAAATGTTCTAAATTGCTCCAAAAACTTCCCAAATTATCAGAGACCAAAATAATGTCATAGGAACATCATTAGTTGCATTTGAAACGTTTTCAATGGCCATAGAAGTCATAAATTCTTATATAATAGACCTAAATTGTCGAAAAGTAATAGAAGCGTCCTAAATTGCCATAAAAACGTATCGGAAATTGCTTTGGAATCATAGAATCGTTCTAAATTGTCATAGATCATAATAACGCAACAGGAACATTATAATTTGCAATAGAAACGTTCTCAATTGCAAAAAAACGTATCAAACATTGTCTTAGAATCATAGCAATGTTCTAAATTGCTCCAAAAACTTCCAAATTATCATAGATCATAATAACGTCATAGGAACATCATAAGATGCATTCGAAACGTTCTCAAATTGTCAAAGAGTCGTAGAAACGTCATAAATTCCCAGAAAAACGTATCGA
Organism: Tribolium confusum; assembly: GCA_029207805.1. Classification (NCBI taxonomy): domain Eukaryota; kingdom Metazoa; phylum Arthropoda; class Insecta; order Coleoptera; family Tenebrionidae; genus Tribolium; species Tribolium confusum. Next base: position 534,421 of record JALGAY010000007.1, on the reverse strand, counting down.
AAATTGCCTTGGAATCATAGAAATGTTCCAAATTGTTTTAAAAACGTTCTAAACTGTCGTAGATTATAATAACGTCACAGGAACATTCTGAGTCGGAAGAGAAACGTTTTCGCTTGTCATAGAAGTTCTATGCTCTTCTATGAATGTTTTCTGTCGAATCTAGAATCTTTTTATATCAATTCAGGATTCTAAATTTATTTAAAACGTTTCTGTGTTTTGTTTGAATAGAACGTTTCCATGTAATTTAGAATTTTTTCTGATTCATACTATACACAATTTTAATCAACATCTATAACACCTGTACATAAATTAGAATATTTTTGAAATCATGTACGATTACTAATTTTCTCATTAAAATGACTTTAGAGTCACCCCTAGTCGTGTCTGAAATAATATTTACATAAAATTACTTATAAGCTGCAATGTTGGTAAACATGTCCAGTCAATAAGCACTCATCAGTCGAACAAATAAAACAGTTTTCGGGTCAAAATAACAAAATTTTCGTAATGTTTATCACCTCACAAATAATATTTCAGAAAAATTTATTTTGTTAAATCGTCTGTAAAGGAATTGATGTTCGCCTTGTGGAAACTGTTTGACTGCGTTCGCTAATTTAATGTTAGCTGTTTTCGAGATAACGTGAAATAACAATCGAGAAACTTCTATAATATAGCTTTAATGTGTTGACGCAACTAAGAGCTAAAGCTCTTGTAAAGTTGCTTATGAGGATTACACACGCTTTTGTTTTATATTTAATAAATGGCAAGGGTTTTTAACAATTTTTTTGTGTATCTCTGTAGAAACGTTTAAAGTGCCTTTTTGTATTACTTTGTCTCGGCCTTCGCACAGAAAAACTAATTTATACTCTTAATAATATAATCTACTATTTTATGTACTCACGCTTTGTACATAGATATATAGATCGAAAGGTAATTTTACACGAAATACTGTTTCAACATTTCTAAGGCACTTTAACTACTTTCAGTGTTTGCAGACTTTTATCTCTAAGTGCACACGGAAGTCACGAAAGACTTTATATTTTATTTCTATTGTAAAGTAATAACAAGCTGATTGATTTTTTAAGGGTAGAAATAAAAGCAAATTTTTTTGATCAACTAGAATTTTTCTCAGAATGTCATTTATTACGTGACATGTTAAAATTTTAATAAATTTTGTTCTAAACTTAAATCTCTCTTGACTTCTAAAATGAATAATTCTCTGGTATTCCTTTGAGGTCAAGAAGACTAATTAAATAACTTTCGAAAGTCTATCCTTCAATATTGAAGTAAAAAGCATGATAAAAACTCTTCTAACACATTAAAGACATCCACCCTTCATTCACCCCCACTGTAATTACACGTTCGTGGAAGTCATTACGTTGTTGACTCTGGATCTATGTTTACTTTCATATTCTCTTCGCTACTTAACATCCCAACAACATAAAATTAATGAGGGAGGAGTCTCCGAGCTGTGCATTTTATTATATCATGTATGTAGTAAACTTGCACTGACGCCTCATTATATACAACATTGGAGATAAATTAGACGTTATTTTAAATTTAAAACAAGTTTTATGTTGGTTTAATAGGATTTTTTGATGGCAAAATGTTAGAGAGGGGTGACAAAGAGAAAAGAGGAAAGTTGTGCTCTATATAAAATTAATTTGAGCTTTATTATAAGCTTTATTACATCACTAGTTACGTACGAACTAGTCCAGTGAGATGTCTTACACTTCCACTGTACTACACCGTACACTACACCCCGTGATTCTGAGGAATATTCGTCACGGTCTAAAATTGCCTTGGAATCATAGCAACGTCCAAAATTATTCCAGAAACGTCCCAAATTGCCCCAGAAATGCTTTAATTTGCTATAGTATCATAATAAAGTCACAGGAACATCCTAAGTTGCAACAGAAACGTTCCCAATTGTCATAGAAATCCTAGATTTGAATATGATTCATTTGAATTGTCAAAGAATCATAGAAACGTCCTAAATTGCCATAAACACTTATTGAAAATTGCCTTGGATACATAGAAATGTTCCAAATTGCTTCAATAACTTTCTAAATTGTCATAGAAGTCCTAAACTTTTATAAAATAAACATAAGTTGTCAAAGAATCATAGAAATGTTAAAAATTGTTTCAAAAATGTTCTAAATTGTCATAGATCATAATAACGTCACAGGAATATCATAGAGACATCCTAAATTGCTCCAGAAAAGTCACAGAATCATAATAACGGTCACAAATTTCACAGGAACATTGTTAATTACATCCCTAATTGTTATAACAGTCGTAAATTTCTATAGAATGGACATAAATTGTCAAAGAAATATAGAAACGTCCTAAATGTCTATAGAATGTTAAAAACATCCCACATTGTTACAAAGTTATAGAAACGTCCTAAATTGGGATAGAAACGTTTTTTATTGCTACAGAAAAGTCTAGAACAGTTACAGAATAGTCTAAAATTGTCGGAAACATGGAAACGTCTCAAATGGCCACGTTTTATGTATATTCCTTATATTTTGAATGTAATACATAGATAACATGTCGTTCAATTTAAACTCCCGAAAAATTTCGTTTATAAATCTTCCCCTAATCCATGATCCCTTTTATTATCTCTCAAGATAACGTTTTGCTCGTTTGGCACTCATCCAAAACGGTTTTGTAGATTTTTAACTTAACAACTACTAATACGATTATAACAGAATGCCTCCAACCTAAATATTTTTCAATTTTGTTTTACAAAACACTGAAATTTATTCAACTTTTCATATAATATTACAGTAAACCGTTGTCACAAATGACTCGCTATATTTCCATACAGTTAAGTTTATTACATTGAACGAACCATAAAATGATAATTCGGATGTCTACACGGCTGTAAAAATATGAAAATAAAAACATAAAACTACAACTGAAGGAGGTTAATAGTAAATACAGAATTCATGTTTATGATAGTAAAAAATTGAAATTCCTATTTTAGTAATACTGTCTTTATTATCTCTCTCCGTATTTGAAACAAGTCTTAATTAAGCAAACTCGCAGAAACTCATCATAATGTGTATTTTACAGTGTTAATTAACACTTCGAGCGAAAAGTCTCTTGAATTACTTCAAAAAAAAATTGCAATTTCATCCAACCCCTTTTTTAATCTATCCTCCCACTCTTAAATAGGTGTTTATGAACTTAATCCCACATTTTTATACCGGAATTTCGGTTATAAAATTTTATCGGTCCAGTTAGAACCTCGTAAATACACTTTTACGTTTCACCATCAAAAATTTCTAATGACTTATTTCAAGAATCAGAAAAACACCCCGGAAAAATCTCGACAATAATCTAATTTCCTTCGGAAAATGGCTCGTTAACACGAGGAAGAATTAAGCCGGAACAACAGGCACGTCCGTGAGTTTCCGGATAAACACCTCAACTCTGGGACAATAAATTATTTCAAAAACCACTCGTATTGTGTAGCGATTGGTTTAATTCGAAAATTGGTAGTTAGAATGACCGGAAAAGAGGCTATTAACTAATTTAAAGACGAAATGAATTATTTATTGTACAGCTGCTAGTTGATGAATAAAAGTGGGCAGGGATTTTGGTACTTTACAAATTGGTAACAACTGTCATTTTGCTATTTTTTTCTAGTAATTAATATTAATAAAAGATAGGTACACGTATGTAACATGATATTGACAACCACTCTCGGTTATTTGAGCTAAAAAAAAAATAGGTAAAGAATTTGAAGAATTTTTTGTCTTGTAAAAGCTAGAAACGATTTTTCAATTTTACATTTTTTTTTTTGGGGTAATAGTAGTCAGACATTCTAGTGATTTAACTTAGGCCATTTAAAAAACACTGAAAATAAAATTGTTTCTGTATTTAATGCTAGCACTCCTAGCTTCAAAATAATTCTATGATGATTGAGTATGTTTTTAAGGAATTTAGGACGTTGTTATGATTCTATGTCAATGCAGAAAAATTTTATGGCAATAGAACGTTTCTATGATTCTCAGACAATCTTCTTTCTGTGAACAAAGTTGTTCGTTATTTAATTTATTTGATTCTTCGAGGACAGTAACATAAAATTATATTTAGATTTTACTTAGTTTCAAGTAAAATTTAGGAGCCAAAAATTGCGAAATACGAATTATGAGTTAGGAATTTATTGCTTACATCATGGATTTGTAATTTTGTAATTTTTGTTCTAAATTTAAATTAATTATTAACATCTGTATTTTTTGGAAATTAATAGTATTATACTGCTGTTTTATAAAAAAAAACCTTTAGAGTACTATAGAGTTGTCAACTAATTGTTTTGAAGTTTTTTTAAATGGCGTTAGCGCATGGTTTGTGTCTAAACTTAGTAATTTTGACTTTATTATGTTTCTATAACATAATAAAAAGGAGTAAATACAATAAACAACAATAAATAACAGTTGGGTTGTTGCTACAGTCACTACAAACATAAAAACAGCCAGTTAAGAAGTCGAAAGTCGGTAAACAGGATGCTATAAACATTTTTGTTTAAATTCTGGCGTCATTGATTCGATTTGGCTCATGTAAAAACCACAAATTTTTTCCTCTCAAAGAATTAGAATGTTTAAAGATTCCTGTTAATTATGTATAGATGGCGCTAGCGCGTGGGTTGTTGTATAAACTTAGAAATTTTGACTTCATTACGGCTGTATTGCACAATTAACAAGGAGCAAACACAGTAAACAACAATAAACAAGTGTTGAATTGTTGCTACGGTCACTACAAACACAAAAACAGCTAGTTAAGGAGCTGAAAGTCGGTAAAACAGGATGCTATAAGCGTTTTTGTTTAAAATCTGGTGCCGATGAATTTATTCCTTGGCACATTTTTCGGGAAATTCTAAATATTCTTGTCAACTATGTTAGATGGCGCTAGCGCGTGAGTTGTTGTCTAAACTTAGAAATTTTAACTTCAATATGTCCCTAACACAATTTAAAAAGGAGTTAACAACAATAAACAAGTGTTGGGTTGTTGCTACAGTCACTACAAACACAAAAGCAGCTAGTTAAGGAGACAAAAGTCGGTAAAACAGGTTGCTATAAGCGTTTTTGTTTAAATTCTTGTGCCAATGATTTTATTCCTTGGCTTATTTTTCGGGAAATTACATAATTTTCCTTCTCAAAGAAAGTCTAAATATTCTTGCCAACTACGTTAGATGGCGCTAGCGCGTGGGTTGTTGTCTAAGCTTCGAAATTTTAACTTTATTATGGCTTTATAATGCAATAAAAAGAAGTAAACACAGTAAACAACAATAAAAAAGTATTGCGTTGTTGTTACAGTCACTACAAATTCAAAAACAGCCAGTTAAGGAGCCAAGAGTCGGTAAAACAGGATGCTATAAGCGTTTTTGTTTAAATTTTGGCACCATTAATTAATAAACACTTTAAATTGTTTCTGAAATCTATTTAAAGCTATTGAAAACACATTGATTACGTCACGTTTGGAATTACATATAACTTTTTTCGTGTGGCGCCCTCATTAGTCATTTCACTTGCTAATTGATTTAAATTTTTTTTTTTTTTGATATTATATCTTGAAGTGTGTGGCTGTTTTTATCACAGTGCAAATATTTGCATTATTACATTTGTTTAAATATTAACAAATCAGAACAATGTAGTCATAAAATGAGATAAAACGCTTTTGACACTGCCATTATTTGCTTGAAAACAAATTGTAGCAGTAAACAGTTGGACAATTTGCCATTAGCTGTCAGCAACTTTAATTATTCTGAGAAAGATTAATGAATACAAGAGCTTTAATCCAAAATCAAAGTTGAGAGTCTTAAATAAAATCTCAACTCCATTTAACCCTCATTTTTTTTTTCTATCAATACTTGTGAAAATATTTTTTATTATCCTTCGATGGTAATGAGCCGCAAGGGCTCAATTTGCGACCGCCTACGCCAGCATTAAATTCGTACGTGCCGAACCCAGCAACATTCTGCTATGAATTTTCAAGAGCTCTGTTCGATTTTCCCCATTTTTCACAATGCATTTCTAATTACTTTCCTCGGAGGTAAATATTTACACCGGAACAAGCTTACACATGAGAGTAATTGCTAAACTAACGAAGGTATTATTACAGAAAAAATTGACCTAATTTTCGGAATTGACACTATTTTCCGGGGTCTTATCTCTAAATTGACATTCCGCGATGTTCATTTGTAATTTGAACAATGTGTGTTCGAGAATGTGTCAAACGGGAACTCTCTCTTATCTTGCGCTCCTGACATTTACCAGATTTTCATAAAATTGGGTTTTTACCAATTCGGGAATTATCCTTATTTGATTTGAGTCGAATATTCTACGAAAGCTTAATTGACGTAATTTTATAATTAGATTTGTGATAATTTAGTTAATGTAATTGGTAATAATTAGTTTGGGAGAAAGTGAAAATCTGATTTGAACAAAAAGGGGAAAATTTTGTTCAAAATTAGACATTTTAAAGCAGGTATTGATTTCTTTTCCTGCTGATAAAGAACAGTATCTAATAAGAAAATATAATAATAAATAAAAATCTTTTTGTTGGAGAAGATTTAAAGATATTTTTTCAATTGATTTCAGTTGATTGAAAACAATTTTTCAGGAAGTTTTGTAAGAGAAGAATGTCGTAGATTAAATCATACTGAGGTTTTGTTCAATTTTTAGTAGAAATTGTGTTGTTATTGAATTCAGTTTGTTAATAATACAATTTTGTTTGTTTTCTTTTGTACTTTTCATGTTTTCTTTCCCAATAAACAATAAACAAAACAGGATATACATGTTATGTTTAGATTGATATTAACAACAATACAAACAATTATTAGATCGGTTTTAACAAAACAAATGCAATAACTGTTAAATATTTTATCGGCTCGACGTTTCGGTTTTCTTTGGCTCAAAGCTTCTTCAGGGCTTTTAATCATGTGCTCGATAACTCAAAAAATACTAATTTATATAACTGATGACAGGGTTAATATATACTGAAAATTTTCAAGGTCATTAGATAGGTAATTGTCAAAATTTTTGTTTAAAATAAAATTGGTATAACTGGTAATGGATATTGGTCGATATCTCAGAAAATATTTATCACAGAATAAAAATGTAGACAAATTCAGAATTCTAAGAAATTTTTGCGTAAGAAAACGTAAAATTTAAAATAATTTGGTGGTCAGGGTTGCCAACAGATATTTTTAAAAAAACAGATATTTTCTTGTGACCAAAATTTTATATATTGATGGATATCTCAAAAAATACTTGTCATAGAACAAAAATAAAAAGTGATTCAGAATCTCCAGAGATTTTTGGATCAAATGACATATATTTTAATAATACTTGGTGATCAGGGTTGCCAACAGGTATTTTTGAAAAACACTTTTGTGATGAGAAGTTTGTATATCAATTGATATCTCAAAAAATACAAGCCTCAGAACTGAATTAATGACAGATTTTAAATGTTCTAGCGATTTTGTGTCATACTAAATACATTTCAAGGTCATTAGTTAGCTAATTGTCAAAATATTTTTTTTTAATAAAATTGGTATAACTGGTAATTGAGAAATATTGGAATATTGGTCGATATCTCAGAAAATATTTGTCACAGAATAAAAATAGTGACAGATTTAGCATTCTCAGAAATTTCTACGTCAGAAGACAACTTTTATGTTAATTTGGCAATCAGTGTTGCCAACAGTTATGTTTGAAAAAGCAGATATTTTCTTGTGTTCAAAATTCAAAATATTGGTTGATATCTCAAAAAATACTTGTCATAGAACAAAAATAAAAAGTGATTCAGAATCTCCAGAGATTTCCGGATCAAATGACATATTTTTTTAAGAATACTTGGTGATCAGGGTTGCCAACAGATATTTTTGAGATGAAAATTTTGTTTATTGGTAAATATCTCAAAAAATACTTATCATAGAACAGAAATAGATATAAACTCAGAAACCTTAAAGATTTTTGCATCACAAAAATTACATTTTAAGACATTTTCATAATTAGACACGCCAACAGATTTTTTTAAAACAATTTTGTGATAAAAAATTGCATGTCGGCCGATATCTCAAAAATTCATGTCTCAAAATGGAATTCTCTTTTTTAAGAATTGCGGATTGAAAGCCTTGAAGAAGCTTTGGCCCAAATAAAAGCGAAACGTCGGCAAAAAATCTATACAATGAAAATTTTAATTTTTTTGACAATTTAAAATCTATAAATTTAGAAAGAATAATCCCATTGCTAACCTAAAATTCTATTTAGTAGGTCACACTGTATATTACGTTTTAAATGAATATTAATCGCTGTATCACCGTAATTCGGTCTCGTAATGCAATTTATGAAAATATAACCGTATCATCAGGTTAAAAAGTGCTCATATGATGGATACCTCAACCTCATCCATCATCGAACAAACCTGAATCCAATTACGAAATTGCTTTAGCCTCACCTGAAATTTCATTTTTGACATTTCACCCTTCTTTCCTAAATAAAAATCTAAACGTTATCGACAAGAACAGAGTGATAAAATTGGTGATTACAGGAGTCCTCATCATGCACCATTAATTTTCATTGCACTTCATTCTTTCTTTTAAAACACAAAATCCCAGTTAATACAATTTTCGTAAAAAGTATTAAAACTTAAACAAACAAAATTGTTTATTTTTCTTTTATGTTTGTCGAAGTAGAAACTTTTTAAAGTCGAATAATGAAGTTTCACAACAAAAACTTAGGTCGCTCGCTAGACAAATATCCTGATTTCCTTCCCCAAAACAATTTGTTTGTGACTTTTTATTTTACAACAAACTGATTTAATTAATATTTTCCAAGAAAAACAAAGGGTTTAAAAGATAAATTAAATTTGAAAAGTTTGAAATTCTATAAACACTGTTTGAAATTAATTAAATTTACCTGAAAATAAGTTATTTGTTGCTAAATATTGATCTAGAAGCACGTGTACAATCCTCAGGTGTTTATCTCTCTCCTAAATCATTATCAAAAGAATTTCACCGCTTTGTTTGTCTAAAAAAATTGATTTACAACAGTTAAGTAGATGTTTCATCATTAATAATAATTATACAATCGTCAACTAACATTTAACTTTGGATTGCCACAAGTTGAAGGCGAGAAAATGAATGCTTTAACTAATTAAACTTTGTTTGAATCTGTGTAATGAAGAATTCACAGAACGAGGAAATTTACTTCCTTTTACAACGATATTGCGCTTCAGGCTCATCAACAACCAGAGATGAATCGGAGATCAAGTTTTACAACAATTGAAATTCACAAATTTAAGAGGATTGACATATCGTATGTTATTTTAAAATTAGGATCAAAATTGGCGTTGAATGTTACATTTCAAAACAAAAGTAAGAACGGTCAAAGCATAACAATTTTTATCATATTTTTCATTGCGAGTTTGTGACGTTGATACCTCTATTATCAACGTTTTTGGTTTATATCCTGTCATTATTATTTGTCCATGAGCTTCCTTTTATTGCAAACCGACAGATTATATTTCCGTTAAATAAAAACCGATTTTTCGTTCAGAATTAATATTGATAGAAGTTGAGAGCGAATTTTACAGTTTCATCCTTATTCAGCTGAAGGACTCGTGAAATTAACATGCTGAAACTTTTTTCACAGGACAAACTTTATAATTACATTTTTTTTCTTCGGTCCGTGTAAATCGAATATTCCCGCCATTTTGGAGATAAACAAAAAATAGAAATTTTGCCAATCGAAACGACTGAAAAACAGTGACGTTTATTTGTTTTCAGCTTGATTTTGATTGGCGTTTAGTGGAAAAAAGTGATTTGTTTTTTCTCATTGTAGTTTTATTTTGTAAAGAATTGATTAAAACACGTATTTATTGTGGAAAACCATTCGGAAAAACATTTGTGTCACTCAGAGATTCGTTAAAACGAAATTAAATTGATTTCGGCGAAATTCTTGTTTTTCTGAGAGAAAAAACGATTTGAAATTTATTTAACGAGAGATTATTTAACAGAAATATTTAGTTTTTATGTTGATTTATAAAAATTTTATAAACAATAAGCTAAAATAGGGTTTGTCTACTCCAAGAAGCTCAAATAAGAAACTACAGAAATCAATGTATGAAGCCTAGAGAAGGAAACAGGAATATAACTGTCTTTTTCTACTTAAAAAAATTAAAATGTTTAGATCAGCAATCACAAACTAACTGGCTTTGTTTACTTCAAAAATTTTGGAATAAATATCTGCAAAAAAATTGTTTTATCCACTAAAATGACTCTGTTTGTCCACTTTAAGAAACATAAACAAGCAACTACAATCTGTTCATTACAGTAGTATCCGCTCCAATACTCTTAAATTAGTAACGAAAAAAATTACAGGCTTCTTCTACTCCAAGAAGCTTAAATGGTATCTACAAAAATGACTGCATGAAGCTATAAATTAACTGCCTTTATTCACTTTAAGAATTTAGAATGAACACCCACAAAAGTAATTGTTCTTATCCACTCCAAAAAGTTTAAATAAGCAGCAGCTAAAACGATTCTGTTTGCCCACTCTAAGAAGGTAAATAAGCAACTACGGAACGAATTTTTTTGTCTACAAGAAGCTTAAATAAGCAGCAACTGTAATAACTGTCTTTGTCCACTCCAAAACGATTAAATTTAACAAGAATTTTGAATGGACAGCCACAGACATTTTTTGTCTTTTCTATAAAAAGCTTAGACCGGCGGTCTCAAAAATTATAGACTTCATCCACTACAAAAAGCTTAAATAGGCAACTACTACAACTACGAAAATTACTGTCTTTTTGTTTTAAAAAGATTAATTAAGGAACTGTAAAAATTAAAGGCTTTATCTACTCCAATAAGGTTAAGAAAGCACGAAAATCAGGCTTTTTGTCCACTTCAAGAAGGTTAAAGAGGCCATTACAAAAAAAGACTTCTTTCAAGAAGCCTAAATAAGTAAGAAGAAATTTAAAAAATGTTTTTATCTACTCTAAATAGCGCATCAGCCACAAAATGGCTTCATTTTAAATAAGCAGTCACAAAGATACCAGCTCTTATCCACTACAAAAAAAAACTTAAAATTGAAGTTATATCTACTCAAAAATGTTTAAAGAAGCAGCCACTAAAATGATCCTTTTTGTCCACTCCAAAAATCTTGAATAAACAATTACAAAATTTACATAATTATTATAACATTTTTTAATTCCAAAGAGTGCCATCTCGTTACCCAAAAGTATTATTTTTTTGTGGATTATGAGAAATAAATTAGGATATCCATCGTCTTTTTACCAGAGAAAAACCAGTAGGCGTAGATCATTTGAAATATTTATTTGTGATTGGTTAATTTTCGAAATTAACCAATCACAGATTAGTACTCGTATTTCAAATTTCCAACACATACTGATCTCTGTGGTAAAAAAACGTTTTTTTTTTAAATGCTCGATCACTTCTGCTGCGCGTCGTGTTCTAAATAAATTTTGCGACATTTTAAAGCTAGTTCAAATGCCACTTAATTGTTGTTAAGCCACTGTAGTCTCAGGAAACGGCGTCTCCGTCGACATTTGACGGCGCCTCGATGCCGTTTCACCCCGGTGTATAAAATCGCGCTTGCGGCACAACCCTGTTAGTCGGCGGTCGGTGGGCACCGTGTCCGGATCGTCCTTGTTTTCCATGTCTTATCGATCACGCGGCAACGGCGGCGGTAGATGAGTGCAGTAGGATTGGAGTCGATCGCATGGCGCGCAAATTTTCAACGTTTCGCTCGTATTGCTGCTGCACCAGGAGTCAACACGATGAAGATGATGCTGATGATAAGAAACCGGTGGATGATAAGGATGGTGGAGGCGGCGTCGATGAGGATGAAACAGGTTGATATTCAAAAGGGAAATGAATTTGATTAAAGGGGAAAGCACGTGGTTTGGGGGAAGATAAGGGAGTTTTGAATATTTGATAATTTTGATGAGATAAGATTTTTCGGGGAAATTGAAAATGTGGTTTCAATAAATTTTAAAGTACATAAAAAAGTTAAAATTATATTTAGAAAATTAGAGAAATTATTTTTATTATTAAAGGAAGATGCGCCAATTTTTTTTATTTAATTAACAGATTAGTTTAGAAATAGGCTTCTCTTCTACATATACAGGATTTTATTCCTCCTTCGCCTAGGATAATTTGATTTTTTTTTTTGTCTAAAATTATATAAAATATTTGTGATTCAAATTTTGAAGCTGTGATCTGCTTTATTCTTTTCTCACCACAAATAATTTATTCTCTATTTTGCATTTTACAGCTAACAGGCGGAACGGAAGGGGGAATCACTTGGAAGGAAAAAAGTAGATTCTATGTATAACTGCTTCAGTTAATTATAATTTGAATTTTTTTTTAGAGATTTTAGCCTCAAAACAGCCGACTAGTTGGCTCTATTATTTCTACCTATAATTTCCTCAATTTTTGAGTATTTTAGCAATTCTACAGTTAATAATTTTGAAAAGAAAACTTATTTCAGCGATGGAATAGTATATTAAAGAAGGAGTTTCTAATTAGTATATTAATGGACGCGTTTAATAAAATCAGTTTTGTGGCACGAAATGAAGTTTATAAAACGAGGGCGAAGCAGGAGTTTTTTAAAGAATAAATGCCTAAATGACATAAGAAAGAAATTTTTTATATGTAGACTTTTTACAATTTTCACTTTTTTATTATAAAGAAATAATGGATCGTATGGCTCATTCCACTGTGATAGAAATACAAAAACTTTATTTTAAAATAGGTATAGTTATCAGATAAGTATTCTACTGAATTTATAATTGACATAAGGTAAATTTTCATGACCAATGTCCTTAATATTCTGCGTTGAGTCCTACTTGGAACTTCTGTTGAAAATTTCATTCATTTTCTATTCATAATCGTCAGCTTAGTTTCCGTTTACCTTTTAAGTTATTGTTTGCTATTAAGGTAGACCCTCAATGAAACTCTCCCATAGTTACCTAATTAAAACTAATGTATTAAACTCCTGAACCAAAATCTAGAAACCCTTACAGCATTTAGTTTAATATTAATTAGAATAACAACAATTTCAGCTTTACCAAAATTAATTTATTCATACAATCGAATCCTGAATTGACAGTATTCCATTATGTTGAAACAACAATAAAATAATTTTTTTATGTCATTTACACTCGGTTACGAAGAAAAATAAATATTTATGAACCGTTTCAGGTAAAATTTGCATCGTTCAAAGCGATTTTTTCATCTTTCTTTCGATTCGTACACAATTTTTATTTTGCTTTGTCTCAGATAGTTCATACATTATTTATAACTCATTATTTTCATTTTCTTTGGGAATTTCTATGCAATTTTTTTTCCGTACTAAAAGCCAACAAAACGTAATACTCTCTTATAGAATATGTACCGATAGTCAATACCATAAAATTCAAGCATTTCTACACAAATTATAAATGTGATTGGTAATTCGAGCCTAATTACTGGTTCAAGACAATTTAGTTCGTAGTAATTGGACATAATAGGCCTCATTAATTTATTGATCTTTCCAAAATTAAAAAAAATTGTGTCCTCCAGAGACTCCTCTATCAAAATTTCCATTTTTGGAGCAATTTATTAGAAAGTTTGGTTTTTATCTTTGTCAGAAAATCTCAAGAGAGACATAAAATCTAACACACAAATTTAGATTTTTCTTATCTCGAATTGTACTATAACTAGTGTAAAATAATTAATTTTCTTGAATATCTCACTAAAAATTTAATTTTCCCTCTAAATCCGGCTTTTAAACTTTTTATTGATAGTATTACGCCACCTAATCCTGTTTGAATCATCTTTTAATGACAGAAATTTGAATACGAAACTCGAGAAATTGATTAAAAAATCCCACTTCTGACAAACCTTGATTTAATTGTGAATGTTTCAATTCCCTGAGGAAAATTTTTGAGTTTTCCGGTTGCCCGAAAATGTGTCACTTGATATGCAAGTTGAGAGATGTTTGCGGTCAGTGCTTGCCTGCAAGGCGGAATAATTTTTTTTTTTTTGAGGGTAAATTTTGGTTTGTCAAATGCAACAATGGCTTTCATGCAAATAAACATCTCTGAAGTCTGTTTTGTATTACATTTCACTTGTTTATGATCCGAAACTGAAATATATTTATTATTTCGAGCGAGTTTCAACTCAAATGGAACGTTTGCATAATGATAATGGATAAATGATTAGAACGTGGATGAGGGGTTTCAATAATTTTTTTATTTGAGGGAAAACTAAAACATATTGCGGTTTATTGGACCTGAAACTAGGGTGATTAATCAAATAGCAAAAAAATTTAATATTGATCGATTATCGATCATTTTGCCCAACTCTAACCATTACTATTTTTTTATTTCAATCTCAAACATAAATAAACAAAATAATTTAACATTTTCTGATAAATTGGGCCTTCTGGAATCTTTCAAAATATATTAACGTTATTCTAAACATTCTAGAAAAATCTAGAATATTTTTCTGGACTGCAGTATTGAATTTACGTTATTCTGAACAATTTAGAATAATTTCATGTAACATACTGATGGTTTCAATCATTCTAGAACATTCTGTGGGACAATAAAACATTTTCTGATGTATAGAGACTTCTCGAATCTTTCAAAATGTATTTACGTTATTTTAAACAATCTAGAATGTTTTTGTGTAAAAAACTGATAATTTCAAACATTATAGAACATTCTAGAACATTCTATGCGGTGATAATAAACAATATATCATTTTTTGATAAATTGGGACTCTTTGAATATTTTAAAACATATTTACGTTATTCTAAACATTCTAGAATAATCTAGAATGTGTTCTTTGCTGCAATATCGAATTTACGTTATTCTGAATAATCTAGAATGTTTTTGTGTAAAAAACTGATAATTTCAAGCATTCTAGAACATTCTATGTGGTGATAACAAAACAATTTTACAATTTCTGATAAACTGGGACTTCTAAAATTTTTCAAAATATATTTACGTTATCCTAAATATTCCAGATTTATCTAAAATATTTTCCTGTACTGTACTACCGGATTTACGTTTTCCTGAACAATTTAGAATATTCTCATGTAACAAATTGATGATTTTAAACATTCTGGAATATTCTGTGAGGCGGTAACAAAACAATAAAACAGTTCCTGATAAATTGGGACTTCTCGAATCTTCGAAAAATATTTACGTTATTTTAAACATTTTTCCGTACCACACTATCAAATTTACGTTATTCGTAACAATCTAGAATGTTTTTGTGTAAAAAACTGATAATTTCAAACATTCTAGAACATTCTATGGCGTGATAATAAACAATATATCATTTTCTGGTAAATTGGGACTCTTTGAATATTTCAAAATATATTTACGTTATTCTAAACATTCTAGAATAATCTAGAATGTTTTCCTTGCTGCAATATCGAATTTACGTTATTCTGAACAATCTAGAATGTTTTTGTGTAAAAAACTGATAATTTCAAACATTCTAGAACATTCTATGGCGTGATAATAAACAATATATCATTTTCTGGTAAATTGGGACTCTTTGAATATTTCAAAATATATTTACGTTATTCTAAACATTCTAGAATAATCTAGAATGTTTTCCTTGCTGCAATACCGAATTTACGTTATTCTGAATAATCTAGAATATTCTCAGGTAATAAACCGATGGTTTCAAGCATTCTAGAACATTCTATGGGGCGATAACAAAACAATAAAACAGTTTCTGATAAATTGGGATTTCTCGAGTCTTCCGAAATATATTTACGTTATCCTAAACATTCTAGATTAATCTAGAATATTTTCTTGTATTGCACTATCAAATTTACGTTATCCTGAACAATCTAGAATATTCTTGTGTAAGAAATTTAAAGTTTCAAATATTCTAGAACATTTCATTATTATTGTTTTGTTATTGCTCATAGAATGTTCTATAATGTGTGAAACTATTAGTTTGTTGCAATAGAATATTCTAGAATCTAGAATGTTTACGATAACGTGAGTGTATCTTGGAAGATTTGAGAAGTCTCATTTTATCAGAAAATCTTTTATTGTCTTGTTTTTGCTCCACAGAATGTTCTAGAATGTTTAAAAACATCAGTTTAATGCATGAAAATGTTCTAGATTGTTCAAAAAACATAAATTCGATGCTGCGATACAAAAAAAATCTTTATATAGTATGATTGATCCTTTTCTTGAGCAACATATTATTTTAGTATTTTCACACAATTCTAATAAACATTTAGTGATAAAAATAAACCAATTAAAACCTTTAGAAACAAGAATTTTAGTGACAAAAACAAAAAATTTTCTTTTATAAATTCCATTTTTATGTGTGAAAATGTGTAGTAATTTTTTTTCTGGTAACAAGAAAGTAACAAACAACGAAAAATAAAATCCACCTGCCACATGAAATAAAGATAAATGAAAGCGAAGAAAATTCTACCACACGCAAACTAATGAAGAATCCTCACCCCTTTACACACATCCAACTTTAATAAAGTTGAATCGTAACAATAGTTCAAAAAAGAGAACAAGAGTGTCAATCACGGATATAAGACGTTCATCGATAAAAACAAGATTAATGGACTAAACGTCCAGAATGGAAAAATTTGTATTTTTCTAAGATGCTCTCTCCAACTTCTCATCCACTAAATTATTTACGACATTGGAATTTACGACCGAAACATTTTCATCTTGAAATAACACAAGAAATTTTTTTTTCAGAACGTTAATCGCTCGAATATGGACGCTTTCAAGCGTTAATGATGGTGGCAAATCGCAGAATTGGCGTAATTAATTCAAAGCATCCGGTCCTTTTCGAATTTCCGGCTCTACGATGAACGAGTTAATTAGTTTTGTTAAGGGTTGACACCCGCAATGTACAGTTATCTCCCTATAACACAAATATTTTTTCAGATTAAATTATGAATTATAGAGAGACTTGAAAAATTATATATTTTATATAAAAACATGTCGGATTATATTGGAATTTAAAGAAGTTGCAAATACAAATTGATTTTATTGTGACGAGGGTTATCTAAATATAGAATTTGTTTTAGGGCGTAAAGTCGATACAAGTCAATTATTTCAAAGGCATCCCTGTTTACAAATTCCTCAAATTACAATCTTTAGTACAGTAATTTTAGGTTTCAGCTGCTGAAAATTTGTAAAAAAAACAAGATTTTTGAATTTATTACAGCTTCATTTTAATGTTCTAATTAAAACTCGCGTGCTTCTTTTTTTCTAGAATGTTTGTTAACGTCGATAGTGCGGAACAGGAAAATATTCTAGATTATTCTAGAATGTTTAGAATAATGTAAATATATTTTGAAAGATTCAGGAAGTCTCAATTTTTCACAAAATGTTTTATTGTCTTGTTTTCGCTCCATAGAATGTTCTAGAATGTTTGAAACCATCAGTTTGTCACCTGAGAATATTCTAGATTGTTCAGAATAACGTCAACCCAATACTAAATCATTCTAGAATGTTCAGGATAACGGAAATATGTTTTAGAACATTTGACAAGTCTCAATCTATCACAAAATGTCGATAACAAAACTGTAAAATATTTTCTGATAAATTGGGGACTTCTAGAATCTTTCAAAATATATTTACGTTATTCTAAACATTTTAAAACAATCTAGAATCTATTTCTGTACTGCACCATTGAATTTACGGTTATTTTGAACAATCTAGAATATTTTCGTGTAACAACCTGAAGCTTTCAAATATTTTAGAACATTCTATGGGGAAAAAACAAGACAATAAAACATTTTCTGATAAATTAGGACTTTCCTAATCTTTCACAATGTATTTACATTATCTTAAAAACTCTGTAAAAATTTTAAAATATTTTCCTGTACCGCACTATAGAATTTACGTTATCCTAAACAATCTAGAATATTCTCATGTAACAAACTGATGGTTTCAAACATTATAGAACACTTTATGGGGTGATAACAAAACACTAAACATTTTCTAATCAACTAGGAGTTCTAGAATGCTTTAAAATTTATTTGCGTTATCCTAAACATTCTAGAATAATCTAGAATACTTTCCTGTACGATATTATCGAATATACGTTGTCCTAAACCATCTAGAATATTCTCAAGTAATAAACTGATGGTTTTAAACATTCTAGAACATTCTATGGGGTGATAACAAAACACTAAACATTTTCTGATAAACTAGAACTTCTAGAATCTTTAAAAAAATATCTGCGTTATCTTAAACATTCTAGAATAATCTAGAATATTTTCCTCTACTACACTATCGAATTTACATTGCCCTAAACAATCTAGAATATTCTCATTTAATAAACTGATGGTTTTAAACATTCTATGGGATGTAACAAAATAATCTAACTTTTTCTGATAAATTGAGACTTCTGGAATTTTTCAAAATATATTTACGTTATTCTAAACATTCTAGAATATTTTTCTGTGCCGCTCTATTAAATCTAGGTTATTCTGAACAATCTAGAATATTCTCATGTAATAAACTGATGGTTTTAAACATTCTAGAACACTTTATGGGGTGATAACAAAACACTAAACATTTTCCAATCAACTAGGAGTTCTAGAATGCTTCAAAATTTATTTGCGTTATCCTAAACATTCTAGAATAATCTAGAATACTTTCCTGTACGATATTATCGAATATACGTTGTCCTAAACCATCTAGAATATTCTCATGTAATAAACTGATGGTTTTAAACATTCTAGAACATTCTATAGGGTGATAACAAAATAATCTAACATTTTCTGATAAATTGGGTCTTCTAGAATCTTTTAAAATATATCTACGTTGTCCTAAACATTCTAGAATAATCTAGAATATTCTCTTGTACTACACTATCGAATTTACGTTATCCTAAACAATCTAGAATATTCTCATGTAACAAACTGATGGTTTCAAACATTATAGAACATTCTAAGGAGTGGTAACAAAACAATAAAACTATTTCTTATGAATTGGGACTCTTTGAAAACGTATTTATTTTATTTTAAACATTCTAGAATAATCTAGAATATTCTTTGTAACAAACTGATCTATTCAAACATTCTAGAACATTCTATGTGGCCTTACTAAACAATAAAACATTTTTTATTTAAATATTTATTTAAAAAAATGTTTTCTTTGGTTTTATTTTCGTTTTCGTTTATTTGTCATTACTTGAATTTTTTTCTGAGCAGTTTTGATTGACAAGACTTAATTTTAAAGATTTTAAAAATAGTATATAACATACCACGGTAGCGAAGACATTTCAACAGTTACGCGATTGCTTTGCGTGTTGTTGTCTCAACCATGACCTCTTATATATCATTATCTAATAATTTTCCCTTTTAAATAATACCATTCCATTGTACCTTTGTTCAAATCAATTAATATCACGCGATTTCCTCTAAAACAATCGAGCGTAAGCAGCTAATCACATTAAATTAATTAAATGCTAGTGAATAAATTCGTCTCTCATGGTATAATACGTTTAGACAAGTAAATGACAGTTCCAATTATCGCCAGTCTTTGATTATACATTATCACGAAAATAGATCGATTAAAGTGTCACACCAAATTTTTTTTTTGGGTTGAGATCGATAAATACCCCAAATACGTGATGAAATCCTCTAAAAGGGGATTTTTTTTAATCCTGAATTTATCGATTAGGCACGTTTTCAGGTGAAAAAAAAATTGAGGACTAAGGATTAATTAAAGACAGAGAGAAAGCAAAGATCTGGTCTTTCAAGGGTCGAAAAGGGCCTTAATAAACCTACTTGAGGTAACTCGATTAAGTAAAGCACATAATTAATTTCACAGGGGATCGAATAGCGGCTTATTGATTCAATTACAGGACCGGAATCAGGCAGTTTCTTGATAGGAGAAACGAAAACAGATTTTTATAAATCGACAATCAGAAATTTTGTTACTCTCTTTTTAATATTCAATTCAATTTTGTTTCTTTGTATTGAGGCTCTTTTGTTTCGCTTTCAGGTTCTGTAATTGGCTTCGCTCTGTTACAACAAAATCATTCAATTCGAGTTTTATTATTCAACAAATTCATTTTAGATATTATTGGAGGCGAGTTATACCACCAACAATATAAAACGAATGAAATATTATTTAAAATTTTATTTCAGTTATTTGTGCTTGTCAAAGCAAATTTAGTAATTTTCAGAGCAAATAAATTTTGGCCTTGATATAAATTTCAAACAAATTTGGTAAATATTTTTTTTGTTATAAATCAGACTCATAAATAATTCTAATTTCAAATCTCTCTCTCTTAATAATTCCGTTTTACTAATTGATTTTCACTCAGGTAGGATTAGAATTAATAAGTGTTTGGAGTGAACTTAAAATAATTATTTTATAAAACGAAATAAAGGAAAAACACGTTTAATTAATCAAACAATAATTACGAAATTTCAAATTAAAAACAAACAATAATTACTAAATAAAACACAAACATGATTCGAATTAATACTCAAAAGACGATAACAAATTTTTGAGATCCGGAAAAAGTCCGGAGGATAATGAAAGAACAATATTTACATTTAAGTCCAAAAACGAAACAGAGAATCTAAAGAAAACGCAAGTTTTCGAGTTGTTTATTTAGAGAAAAGAATAAATACTTGATTTAGAGTTAAAATGAAGAAATGTTGCGAAATTGGGCTCTTTTTTAGATTTAAAGTGTTGGATTGGACACAACAATAATTTAATAAATAAATAACTCGATAGTCACACAGTAATAACTACTATTCCTGTCGCTCTGTAGATGTCGCTATTTTCGAGTGTTTTTGGTCGAAAACGTAATTTAAGGGCCTGATAACAATCAGAAGACAGCATCGATTGGATTTTATAACTTATACTAGAATTTTTAATACATTTTACTAACTGTTACTAGAGTTTGAAGCTTCTAAATTAGCGAAAAAAGAGTTGAATCGTTAGGAAACACCGCTAACTAACCTTTTTTTTTGTATGTTTAGTGTTTTTGCAAGTCTCATTAATTAAAATCCTCTCGTGTTTGGAAAGCCTCATCCCAGACCGTTCCATAAATCACATCCCGGTAATAATTCTCAAGATAACATTTACCTTGTCAATATTTTCCGCGCCCAATTTGTCTCATCATCGATTGAATCCTAGGCAATCTGTCAAGACGTGATGTATATTCCATCGTTTAACTGGATTAATTAGGTTTTATAAAAGTTGGATAATTATCTCAGTGAAGAAAAACGGTCGGAAAATTCTCGACTGTTCATCGGATTTTCTCTTCTCTGACAGTATCGGTCCGGAATTTCCGGTGTTTCTAAACGTTATGTCAAGTGCAATTTTTTACATTCGACTCTAAATTTAGAAATATCACGATCGAAAAGTTGCGATTCAAAGAAACTTGCTTTAAAAGCTTAGAAAAAGGTTTACTTCCTTGAAACGGAAATATCCCGAGACGGCATCAGTTATTTGGTGAAGGAATGACGAGATACAGTGTTTTCTGATGCTTTTTTAGAAAGTTTCTTTAACTAATAACTAGTACTTCGGATTTTCTTTCTGTTTTTAAAGATTGTTTAAGACAATTTTGGGTTTTTAACATCGTTACAAACATCTTGTATCTCGAGAAATTTTTTGGGGTTTGTTATTAAATTATTTTTCAATAAAGACAGCAGAGTTTTATGGATTGAAATAAATAAGATTTGGTGAAATGAAACGATTCACTTCGAAGCAAAATTGAAAAGGATAAATTGATGGTAATAGCGTTCTATTCAAAACTACTCTTTTGACCTTAAATGTATTCACTGTATTGGCATTTATGATGTATCGAAAGTTTCGAGAGTGATTAAGATGAAATTTCTTAAACGAGCAGTGACAGAAATCAATAACCGCAAAAACGGATTTTTCGAAACTCTAAGAGAAAATTCGTGTTTTTCTAAATGAAATTCTAAAAAAGATTAAAAATCGCTGAATTTCAAATTATCATTTTGTGAAATGCATTCACGTCGATGTTGATGTTGAGTTCATCAAACTGTTGATATTAAAAAAAATAGAACTCTATCATTGATTTGTAATATTTATGTTTAATAAATGAGCTGTAAACTGATTTAGAGTGTTATTAATGACAATAAGCTAGCGTTTAACAAGTGAAGAAGACCTAAAAGAGTATTTGAATAAAAAATGTAAAACTAAAAATCCCGGTCGCATTTGTTAAAAAGAGGAAAAACTGTCTTTAACTTGGAACTGTAGCAATTACTTTAACTTTATTTAGCTTTGGGCGAGGACTTGGTGAACTTAGTCTTGATAGTTACCGACCGGACTTAATTTTGCACGTGACCGGTAATTTATTCCGGGTGCGTTTTGTCCTGTAACAAGGATTACAAAAGCTGAGACGAGAAATTACAAAAACGGACAACTAATGAAATGTTGTTAAAGTCTCGAGGCACAGACCAGATTAATTCAGTTTCTCTAACTAAATATTAGTGACTTTTAGACACAATTTTTCGAAAGAAATATTGATCGTTTCTCTCTTAAAAGAAAATTAAATCTACATAATATAGAAGCAGAGTGCTTTCATGATCTTTTATGTATGTACAGTATGCTTCAAAGTAAACGTGACTGGAAATTCCAAGTTGCATTATTGGTTGCAGATAAATAAATACACCAAGACATGATGAATAAACTCATTTTCTATTCATAGAGGGGAGATTTCAGATTTTTCGATGACATTTTTATTACTAGATCTCAATATGAAACTCTTTTATTGGCGCGAAATTTAAAATTCATTCTATTTCCAGTTTAAATTTGATGAAAACCACTCAACCGAGTTGATGTATCATCAAACAAATATAAATTGTGGCTATTCGGTGTGCGTTTTATGTAAATGTTTGAATAGATGAGCTATCGATTTTAAAATTCATCGACTTGTCCGAGGATTTTACGAATTGACGGACGGAAAACGAGAATGAAATCTGAACTAGGGGTTCCATTGTCCGTTTCTTTACTCTACTTTCAGGCAAAATGACACCCACTTGAATCGATGAAATGGATACCTTTTGCTAGTGTGTCGACTAACATTGCGAATTAAAAGAAAGACGAGATAAATTTGCTCGGGTGTGGGTGGGAAAAACTAAAGTAATTAAAGTTTCACAGCTACACAACAGACAAAAATATTTTTGAGAGAAAAAAGTAGACAAAATCAACAGTTATGGGTTAGTCAAAGCCAAATTTTAACGCTAAATTAGGTTCGTGATTGCAAAATTTTACGAAAAATGGTTTTCGTATTAAAGAGTTGGTTTACTACATTTTTTTCTGACTATCTTATCATTTTTGTATTACTATAATAATAATCTAAACAAAAAAAGGTAAATTAGGTTGGTAATCCTACAATTTTTTGAAAAATGGTTTGTCACTCTTCCAATGTTGGTTTTATAATAATAATAATAATGTAAATAATAGTGCTAAATTGAGTTGTCAATCGCAAAATTTTCTCAAAAATGGTTTTCGTATTAAACTGTTGGTTACACTATGTTTTTCTTCTGTCACTCTTCATCATTTCCGTTTTACAATAACAATAATGCAAATATAAATTAGGTTGGTAATCGCAGAATTTTCTTAAAAATGGTTTTCTTATTAACAAAGAGTTGGTTATCAAAAATCACTAAATCTGGTTACTTTCGTTAGCCGTGAACGCCCTATAGATACTAAAAAGTAAAAAAAAATGCAAAACAAGTGTTTAATAGGGCACTTAGAGCCAATTACTCCTTGATGCATCTCTCGGAGTTATTATTACTAAACTTTGAACTAATTTGGTCACTTCCAGGGAACCTCCGCAACAAATATGCCCTCCCTCCTGGCCATTCACTTATGGATTGGATCCGGTTGGGTTCTTCTGGAAAGGACCTCACCGGAGTGGGACCACAGGCCGGCAATCTTTCGGTAAAAAACGATGAAACATTTTTAAACGTCTCTAAAGACTAAACTATTAGAGAATTTTTTTGTTAATACAGTTATTTATATAGAGAGTATATTGAAAATTTTCTCTTTTTATGTTTCACCGCATTGTCTCGCTTCGATTAAAATTGAATTTCTCAGGTGACACCGACCGAACTCGCCCTGCATAACAAGGAAACGGACGCCTGGTTATGCATCCGAGGGCGAGTGTACAACGTGACCGCATACTTACCATTCCATCCAGGAGGTCCCGACCAATTGATGAAGGGTGCTGGTAAAGACGCTACGAAATTATTCGAAGAAGTCCACCCATGGGTCAATTTCGATCAAATTTTAACCAAATGCTATATTGGCAAATTAAAAGCACACGTCGAATTCGAACCAGAAGAAGTGTTCAAAAGTGAAAAACAGGCAAAACACGCACCAAACGAAGAGACTGGAAAACCAAATGCCATAAACGAACCAATTTTACCCAGATTTGACTGGATACAAAAACTTGATTATATCACGGTTATTTTTTATACAGGGAATTTTTCGAATACGATGCTTGAAATGTGGATACAAGATGAGCAAACACACTGTATTTTTTTAACGTACAATCAAACGGTTTTTGAGAATGAGATTGTTTTTACGAAGAAGGTACATTGGCCTGGAGTGGTTAAAGTCAGTTGTGAGACTGGGAAAGTCGAGATTATTTATAAAAAGTGTGAAGGAAGTGTTTGGGAAAATTTTGGTGTACTTAGACAAAAATCAAAACCAACAAATTCACTTATTGAAGCCAAATTTAAATGTAAAGTCATAAATAAAGTCAAAATTAATTATAATACAGTTCTTATCGAATTAGAAAGAAGTGATAATACGAAAAGTGTAGTTCCTTTAGGTAAACACATCAAGGTTTCAGATACAATCAAAGGTAAATTAATATAATTCATTTCGAAATCATTAAAAATCAAAAGACTTAATTTTGGTCTTTTGATTTGCAAAAGTCGAATGCAATGTTTATAAAAAAATTGTTAAAGCGGGTTTCAAGCATTTGCTGCTCACGTATAACCATGCATACTAGAATGTCATAATTATATATATTTATAACAAATTAGGTTCAAAATAAACATTAGAAAACTGAAATAGAAACCTTTTTTTTAGGGGAGGAAATCGTCCGGAGTTACACTCCCGTTCCAAAATGCCTTTTCAGCAAATTCCGACAACAGAATTACACCACTGATAATATTTGTCTCATGGTAAAGCGTTATCCCGAGGGAAATCTTAGCAAAATACTAGGAGATTGCTTAACTGGTGATACTGTCACAATTTCCAAGCCTTTAGGGTCCTTCAATCTGCAAGATATTGAAAAACGAGAGACTTTTATTATTTTAGCTGCTGGAACTGGAATTACACCCATGTTTTCCATTATTCTCTTCTTATTAGAACGAAGGATAAGAAAATGGTAAAAAAATTATTACACAACAGTTTTTGTTTTTCGAAACTGTTTATAAAACAATTTTTAATAATTATTTTTTAACGTAATAATAGAGTTTTGAAATTAGTGTCGCAATTAAGCAAAATTGTACTTTTTGTTGTAGTCAACATTTACGCCTCCTTTTTTTCAACCGTACCCCTGATGACATCATATTCCGCAACCAATTTGAGGATCTCCAGAACGAAGACCCTCGTTTTAAAGTGTTCCACGTTTTATCCCAACCAAATACCACCTGGTCAGGTCTTAAAGGTCACATAAGTCGGTCTCTTCTCGAAGAGACAATCGCCGATCATTTAAAAGAAACCACATATATTAAAAACGATATCTATTTTATGGTTTGTGGTCCGACGATATTTACGACGTTAACACAACAATTATTTAAAGATTTACAATTTAAAGACGAACAAATACACTTTTTCTTAGGATAGCAGGCCGTTGATCAGTTCGTCTTCAGCATTTTTAATTTAATAGGCCCGAAAAGAGCAATAAAGTCATAGAATGCACGCGCTAATTGAACACAGCCTGGATAGAGGTTTTTTATGTGTTTTTTAAATGTTCTTGTAAATTTGGGTGATTTGGGCCGAATGGGGCACCAAATTTAAAAGAACACTCGATATTGTGATAGAGCGCTTTATGTGAATTGTACATATTTATAAATAAAAGAATATTTTTTAAGATGATTTATTTCAATTCCTTGTATCAAAGGAATTAAAAGTATTTTATTAATTTAAATTTGTAATAAAATAAAAGTGAGGTTATGTTTACTTAAGTTGGAAATACTCAAATTTAAACAAATTATTTATTAACTTACGAGACTTAAAATAGCTCACTGTTGTACTAGATTCTTCATTAGTTCGAATTAAAAACATTTCACTAATTTAAACAATAAAGTAATATTTTTAAAAAAATTGGTGGCTCTCAAGTTGTAAGTTGGCAGCAATGTCAAAATTTGAATTCTTGTGGTTGGCAAAACTTTTTCAAACTAAAGAACGCGTCTTTTTTAGCTTGTGTAATTTACAATTTTAAGCAGTTTTTAAGCTTTTTATTAAGTTATTTTAGTGTTATAATGAGGATTTAGTGGTTTTATTTAATATTGAGTGACTTTTTTCTGCTTTTTTGTATAACTAAGGTTATTTGAGGTAAGTGTTAAATAATTACGTTTTTCTGTTTATTTTTAACTTAATTAAGCAAAAAACTCGATAAAAATAAAAAAAAGAGAGTGTTTATATACAGAATGATCACTCCAAATTTCCACAAATCGCATTTAATAGCCTTGAACAGTGCCGATTGTGTTTTGTTTGTAAAATTTGACATTTCTAAATCTATGACGTCATTAGTTATCATAATTTAACCTTTCTAATTAATTATTTTCGAAATTTGTTCAAAAGTAACGCTCTAGTTACATCCAGAGAGCATTTAAATTTATAGTTTTGATGGCGAGTGAATTACCGGGCTTTAAGTTGGCAGCACTTTACCCCAACGTCTTTCATTTGTTTTCAAGAAAGGACCAAATTTAAATCTGAGTAGTATAAGCATATTTCTCAATAAAACACAATTTTTTAAACAATTTTATTTCAATCCCTTAAAACCCCTCCCTAACAGAAAGATTTCAGTTGAATCTGATCTACTTGAATTCGGTTTTACATTTTTAACCTTCTCGTAGAATCTCTCAAAATCACTTTCTAATTGTTTACTTTGTCCACATTGCCACATTTTCACTAATACAGTGCCCCCAACCTCTGAAATTTGTAGAGCAAACCTCAAGACAGTATAACACAAGTGAATTATATTCTCATTATCTAAGTCTCGAACACCTGTGGCATTTGGGGCCATGTCTGATATTACAACATCGGCTTTTTTACCCCCGAGTGTCTCAATTAATTTATCTTGTGATTTTGGGTCGGTAAAATCCATGTTTCCTAAAACTGTAGCCCCCTTGAAGTGATAAATTAGGTCTGGAGACAATCTGAGCAAGACTCACATTTATTGGAAAAACTTGTTGTTTATCAATCGATACAACAATTCCTTGGGGTTGTTTCGAGTCAGAAAAGTCTGAATTGACCCTTTTAACAGCGACTTGAGTCCACGAACCGGGAGCAGCCCCACAGTCAATAACAGTGTGACCTGGTTGCAAAATTTTAAATCTGTCGTCTATTTCGATTAGTTTAAAAGCACTGCGACACCTTAAATAAATCTAGTGTGAGGGAATTGTTACATAAAAGAGGGTTTTCACCTGTAATTCATCATTTTTGCTTTTTCTACATACGGATCTGTAAGTTGTCTCGAAAGCCATTCATGCGAACTTTTACTTTTCGCATTTTTTAATTTAACAGATTTTAGATGTGGCATTGATGTGCCAAATTTTCTAACTAATTGAATTAAAACCATTTTATTAACTTAAAAAATGAGAATAAGTGAGGTTATGTTTACAAGATTTAAGTTGGTAGCAGTGCAGGAGGTAAAATTTTTAAAAATCTACATAATTAGTCTCTCCGTTTATTAATTAAATTAGAACTGTTTTATTAATTTACTTAAATAAACAGTGAACTAAATTCACACAAATGTGGTTATGTTTTAAAAGTTTGTGGTGGCAGCAGTGTCAAAGTTTCGAAAATTTTGTTTCTTGTGGTTGGCAAAGGTGTGCCAAAGTTTTTTTCAATTTTAACGTCTTTTGGGAATGGTAAATAGTGTACTTTATTATTTTATGTAATTATTGTAGCTTATTTATTTTTTTTAAATATAATATTGTATGAATTTATGTGGTTTTCCTGATTGTAATCACGTTTATAATTATGAAACTCAGAAATATATATTTAAGCTCGTATTTAAGGTAATAACTGTGGAGATAACTGTTAAATAATTACTTTTTGTCTCAATTTTACCTATTAATTGACTAAACATATTAAAACAAGCGAGTGTTTATTTTTCTATTTATATACAGGATGGTTATTATTTATATAATGTCGTTAGTGTTTTGTTTTGAGCATTTAGAAGATTTGACATTTGACAATATAGTCAAAACAATTTTTTTTCAACTGTTTTATTTAAATTAATAATTATTAAAATAAAAACGCGGAAGTGGTTGGCATGCCTGGTTTCTGTTAATTCAAACTTAGAAAATACACTATACATACATCAAAGATTAATTTAAAAAAATCGATGTGAAATGACACTCAAAATTTTAAATAAAAAATTATAAATTAAAACAGATCAACAATTTTAACAAAGTAATGAACTGTACATAAAGTCTTACCTGAAGCATCTTCTTCTGCCACAACTGTTGGGTGGCGAATCCCCTCCTTCTGCTTCTCTCGAACCTACCTTTAATCCTAAAATTGGTGCTTCTTCTTCTGCTTTATGTAGCGAATCCCCTCTGCTTCTTTCGGACTTACTTTTAATCCAGATTTCCAGCGATGTCTCCGGTTTTGTCCTATATTTCGTTTAATAATTAATAATAAATAAAAGAACGCATCTTTAAAGCGGCTGTGATGCGTCCTGTTCGAGAGCTGGCATACGACTGATTCCAAACAAAGAAAAATAACAATAAATTTACAAAAGACAACAAAAAATGTCTATTATATCACCGAGTGTCGAACCCTCTTTGTGTCTTAAGTACTGAATCATCGTATTATGTAAACAATTAGTTCAAATAATAAATCAATAATGTATTTAAATATTTAGGTATTCGAATATAATGTTTCGCGATTTGTTTTCAATTTATATTTAATCACGAAAATAGCGCCAAATAGATAATAAGTAATTTTATTTAAACAAAGAAGACTAAACATTGTTTTAAATGGCTACGTCATTACCAATTAAAAAATGAGGTGATAAATCCCTTGTCAACATTTTATACAATCACAAAAAAAACTGTTTACATTTTCTAAAGTTTCAGTTTATATACGGGGTGTACCAATTTTATTTATACATGATTTTACCTCAAGTGTTACAAAGCCACCTCCGGAAATTATTTTTCAAACTCTCCAAAATCTTGAAAAAAATATGTTAACACAAGTCAACCACTGAAACACAATTTTAAATTTTCCCGCGTTTTTTAATAATTGTTAATTGTTAATAGAAAAAAAATAGTTATAACTACATTCTTAAATAGATTTCGAAGTGCACTTTATGCCACCTTAAATAATAATTTAAATATCGTTCGCTAAATAAGTGAAAAAAATTCTCAAGATTGATTTGCGTTTTTTACGTATTTTATAAAAAATATTTCACAGTATTATGTAAAAACGCCTAATAGTTATTTATGTAAAATTAATTTTCTAAATTATTATTTTTGTAAATGCCGTCAAAAGTAACATTAAATACAGACAGAGAGGATTAAAATTTATTTTCCAGTCTTAATGGACTTTTAGTGTAATTTTGGTAGCACTGTGTTTTACGTTGGCAGCACCGTTTATATTCAAAATTTCATTTTAACTCTTAACGTCTTTCATTTGTTGCAAATTGGATCTTACAAGAACAAGAAAATTAAGGATTACCATCGGATTATCTTTTTGATTACCACCGATTTTCGAAAACTACCAAAGATTTCTACTTAATACTAGTAAATACCTTCAAATATGCTTCAAATTTCTCAGCCTACTAAAGAAAGAAACAGAATACTAGTAGAATACCATTGAGAATACCCATTGATGCAGGCAGATTACCATTTTCAAAATCAGATTATTCGGAATTTACCATTGTATATCATTTTCATTACCACCGTTTTTCAAAAACCAATTTTATTATCTTTATTTCTAAGTTCTAAATTCAATCTTTGATGCCACTGTTTAAAGGTGGCAGCTTTGTTTTTAATTTCTTGTTGTTATTACGAGAGAGAAGTATTTCTGAATTTTGAATGTTTTGTTGATTTTATATCCACAAGGATCTTTAATTTTGATAGTACTGCATTTAATGTTGCCAGCAGTGTTTAAATTTGTAGGAGTACCTACCTCAACTTTACACATATAAAAAGAAATTTTAATTTTTCTGTTTATATACAGGGTGATTTCACCTCCCACTTGTGACATTTAGCAGTCATGGAATGTTGTTCACGTTTTGTTTAAAATGACGTGAGTAATTGTATATTTTTAGTAATTGTTGTAAATCTACCTGTCGAAATATTTTCGTAAATGACGTCAAAAATAAAGCATTGATTACATTACGGAAGTTTTAAAACATGTGTTATTATGTGTACTTTGTTTATATGTACGTGATTCAAAATGGAGGTCGAATCGGACTAGTTTTGATACCTATATATAGCATTTAAAGGTTATAAGATGTAAGGCCTTGATAAAGGTGCAAAAAAAAAATGAGTAGTCTGCTTGTATTTTTTATTGTATACTGGCACAAGTACATAACATGGAAATATTCTGATAATAAATACCTTTTTTTAACTTAAACTAACTTTACATTTGTACCTAACAGTCGAACAAAAGGTTAATCAGTCTAGTAAGGTGGTACCAACAAAAAATATATTGCAGAAATGCGATTAACCTAGTCCTACAAAAATAACTAAAATTAGGTTCCTACTTAGATTAGTAAAATGTGTTGGGAGTGTTGTAATACTGTACTTGAAGCTCCACTCCAATATTAGTTAGTAAAAATAAATTAATAATATATACAAATGACGACAAATTAAAACATTTGCACTTCGATATAGACAATATGTACAAATTAATACCGTTAGAGACTAAAAAAAATCACAAAATATTAACTCTAATTTGGTTTAAACCCGGCTCTGGTACACCCTAGACTAGGACCATCAACCTCATTAGGGTGTGACGCGATTTCTGGGAGTGTTCTTTTATTGTCTTACTGTTTGTTTGTACGTGATTTGGTTTAGTAGCAGTTCACACTTTCAAAGACCCTAAATCTGGAAGAAAAGAGCTTCACCTTCAAGTGTTGTAGTTTCGGGACTTTCAGTCGTCGTGGACGGCATTTCCGTCGTCGTTGTACTTTCCATAATTGTTGTTGTTTCAGTCGACATCATTGTCGTTGTAAAATCTTCAATCGTTGTCATTTCAACATCTTCAGGCTTAAGACCAAGTATTGCAGCAACATCTTCAACCCCAAATTTATCACCATTTCGTTTAACATCAACCTTCACTGTTGTACTTTGATGACTTTTATTAGATGGTGTAACAACAATTGCAACATCACTGTCTTTCTCTTCGGTGAAGTCTCCAAGAATCGGGATATTTAATTGAAGAGGACCATGGGTTGGTGCTTCAGTTGGTTCTTCATAATCCGGAAATTGCGCATTAAGTTTTTGAAGAAGGAAATCAAAATGGACTGATTCGTTAATTTTGATGATTTTCACACACCGTCCCATCATATCTGATTTGTACCCATCAGCACAGGCTGGAAGCAAATCCGGACTGAAAGTTGGAGCAATAAAAACCGATTTTGGGGTGATTCTACGTCGAAGCATCCCTAGATCACTTTGCCGGTTGGTTTGATCGACCAGTAACCATGCTTCCCAAGCTAGTTCAGTTGAACGCTCATTTAGCGGTTTCGATGGGTAACAAAACGAAACGCAAACACAACAAGTGAGGAACACGATGATGGAAGCCGGTTTCATGGTTGCGACGATTGGGAATCAAGTCATCTTCGGACTGGCTCTGCAAAAATATAGATTGTTAGAATATATAAACAGTGAGGGAGGAGTTTGGCAGAATGCCAGCTTTTTCGGATTATAGACAAACTGTCTGAGAGGTTTTGAATAAACAGATTCCCTTTTTAATTTTAATTAAACTTGAAAACATCTGGACGAGATGAATTATGGGCTTGTTTTCGAACGGAAAATATGTGCGCTCATTGCTAATGGCTCATTCATTTGATTAAAGCCAAGAAGATGAGTTTAGATTGCAAAGAACTTTACCGACGGATGCATTACAATCAACTCTTTTATTGACACTATTAAGGTTAAATGTCTTTTGAGAATATAAAATAGCGGTAAATGTAGCACCCTAGTTGGCAAAACTCTTATCTAATTTGATTCTTTGTCTCCATTTTGGTTTTTGCAATTTTTACGTCAAAATCGTACTAGTGATCTAAAAACGCTCCTTATTCGATACAATTTCGTCAAATATTTTCTGATTTGTGTCTTTATAATAACCGATAATAACAGATTTGTCATTATTTTGTCTAATATTGTCCAAAATGTTACCATTTTGACTCTTTATAGTCCGCCATATCAAGCTTGCCATCTTAAATTTCTAATTTTTACATTAAAATCAAAATGGGACATTCCCCCTGATTTTATAAAAAATGTAACGTGACCATCACTTTGTTATTGGTAATTTCTTAATGATAACGTGATCAACTCAACCATTTATTATAGATATCCCGACCATTTTGAATTTTTCAATTGTCACATCAAAATCGTAATTAGCAATCTCCAAAATCCTATATAAAAATTTTTTTTAGCTGTACTAAAGAAAATAAATAGGGAACAATCAGTGACTGAATGAGACAACTGTTTTTTGCTAATAAAAAGAAAAAAAAGATGGGAAAATGTAGTTAATTACGTAGCTGACCACATAATGTAAGAATAAAAAAAAAGAGAAAGGTATTTCGATAATAACCAAGAAAAATGCTGGAGAAATTCCAACCACCAATAAAAATCCCAATTTAATAATCTAAAAGGTTGCGAAAACCTTTGAATCATTCGTGTTTGTCCTAGTTGCCTTTAGTTTGAATTATTAGCCTTTGAGAATGTAATTAGTAATTACATTCACTTTCTTTTATTAATTTTTAAATTTTTGTGCTTTCACCACCCAAGCTGGTGGTGGTACCTCTGATTACCCATAATGATTTAATCGTTTCAATTACATTCAATAATCGTTCAAGGTCCGAGGAAATTTTCTTGGCGTCAGATCATTGAGATGAAAATGTTAACAATCTAGGTCATGCTTTATTTGATATTCAAAAAATTTTCGCACAGAATCCTTGATTAAGGTCACAAAGGGTCCTCCAGAAGGTATTGACCATTGTATGACCCGGATGAAGCGGTGAAAGCATCGATTACTTTCACTTTCATCCTTGGAAGGGCAAAAGAAGATGACAAAGCTTGTTTACCAACAAAGAACGGTTAATTCTGATCTTCAGATTACGCAAGAAGAAGGATGAAGAAGGTACATGAACCGGAGACGGCGCTGATTGCGTTTCCTGGCGCCGCTTTTCTTGCAATAAATTACATAAAGTGAAGTCATTAAATGCGTAATATTCGATCGATTCCAAATCGACTCAGATCTCGGGCGCCGATGGTAAATCTGCCCGTCAAGGCTAACATTCACCTGTTTCATACCTCTTCTGTTTTACTAAAGGTCACCGCTGCCTTATTCTTACTATAAATAGAAACAAGGGACCTGGTGGACAACCTCTACATGATATTTATCACAAACATATCAAAACACCAAAAGTTTTCGCAAAATTTTTACCTCAAATACAATTTCGTGCTTTATTAAATCTCAATGGTAGATTGGTAGATTTACCCTTCCAGAAATTTTTGAAAATGTAGCCATTTTGAGATATTTAGGGATTCAATTAGACTGCAATGATAGAGTAATTCGATATTCAAAAGATTCTTATTAGGTTGCTAAACTAAAATTTTCGGCAACGTTTTGGATGTATTAATGTGTCAACAACTTCAATGTCATTGTCAAATGTAAAATAATAACAAGAATTTAGAATAACACACAGTATATTGTCACGAATCGCCGATTAACATATACCTCCATAGAAACAGTAAAACAGTAATCTTTATTACACTCTAAATACATAAAAAAACGCAATAATCTGATGTAAAATAACAATTTACACTAAATACAATAACATTAACATAAAATGTTTCAATTTTATGGAAGTCGTAATAAGAGAAGTCGATTTTTTTAATACCATTCAAAAGCTTTTGAAAATATTAAAATAAAAAACTAGAAGTTTTTGAATTTTGGCAACCATTTTGAAAAATTTTGAATGTGATAGACATGTTTCTCGATCTATTTTGACGTGACAAAGCCATTTCAGGCTTCAATTCTAAGAAAATAATTCGTTTCCATTTGTTTGATAAATTTTCTCTCTGAAAAAAATGTTTTCAGCATTTTGGTCGCCATTTTGAACAATTGTAAATGTAAAAAATATGTTCCTCGATATATTTTGATGTGATAAAGCAATTTTAAGCTTCGATTCTAAGGAATTATTTCATGGTCATTTGTTTCAGGATTTTTCTCTAAAAATAATATTTTCAGCATTTTGGCAGCCATTTTGAAATGTTTGAAATGAAAAAACATCTTTCTTGATGTTTTTTGACGTGACAAAGCTATTTCAGGCTTCGATTTTAAGGAAATACTTCGTTTTTATTCGTTTCGCACAATTTTTCTCTGAAAGATCATGTTTTCAGCATTTTGGCAGCCATTTTGCAAATTTTTAAATGTGAAACACATGTTTCTTGATATTTTTAACGTGATAAAGTTATTTCAGGCCTCGATTATAAGGAAATACTCCGTTTTTATTTGTTTTACAAAATTTTTGTCTGAAAACGGTGTTTTCAGCATTTCGGTGTCCATTTTGATAAATTCTAAGTACGAAAACGTGCTATTATGATATATTTTAACATGCTAAAGCAATTTTAGACTTCAAATATACGGAAATAATTCGTTTTTCACGCTTTTTCTTTGAAAATAACGTTTTTCAGGATTTTAACCGTCATTTGGAAAATTTTGAAAATCGTACTCCAGAAGTCATTAATTGTAATTATTCAGTAAATAAAACAAATAGTAATTAATGATATTTTACAATGTATTTGTTGTAATTTAAATTATTTAAGTGTATTTCAGAAAAATTTAATTTTTAACTTACAATTGATGTAAGTAATTCTGAAAAAAAATGGAACGTGTTAAACTGGTTTTTTAATTATTATAATCATTCAAATAAAGTTAAAACATTTATTTCCTGAATTACAACTGACGATATCTGAATTACAATGAATTAAACCGAATTATAACTAAAATAATAAAAAATAGGGACAAAATGAATTTTCTATTTATTTTCTTTATAACTTTTTTTAATTGTAATTTCAAAACATTTAATTCTAAAAGTAAAAATTGCAATACAAATTAGTTACTTGTCTTTAAGAAAGTACTAGGTTTATCCAGAAAACGACATTTGTAATTTAAAATTTTTATTTACAATTACAATTGATTTAAACTGAGTTACAACAGAAAATAATGAAGAAGAAAAAATAGAAACAAACACAAAAATTTTCATTTGTCTATTTGTCCTTTACAGCGTTTCCAATTGTAATTCAGGAATAGTTATTTGTAATTCAAAATATAAGATTTGTGATACAGAAAAATATGTTCGAATTAAAACTGCTCTCTTATTAGTGTTAAATCAAATTACCTATTATTGATCTGCTGAAATACAAATCGAATTATAAATTACAATTAATTAATCCGGATTATAACTGTAATAAAATAACAAAAAATAAATTTTTTTATTGATTTTAAAATCGCATTTGAACTGATAAAAACCAGAATTTGTTTAGTGTTATAAACAAAAAAATCTCCGATGGTTTTCTGTTGAATTATAATTGATGATTTCTGAATTACAATTAATTAATCCGAATTACATGTGTAAATTACAAGAACAAATTTTGTATTGATTTTAAAATCGCATTTAAAACGTCAGACACCAGAAAACATTGTTGTTATTATTTACGAAAAAATGGCAAAAAGCTGCACTTTTTGCGTTGATCGGCCGCAAGCATTGAGCGGAAACGCTAAAATCTATTTCGGTCATTCTGGAAATTTTCCTGAGCCATCTTGGACCTAATGAGTATGCAATGTTTTGTCGCTAGTGAAACAATCCTTAACCGGATATCCGCAATTCTTGTACAAAATTCATGGGTCAGTTGTTTCACACAAAACTGACGTGTCAGAGAGGGACTAGGGGTTGTGTACTATCCACTACTTTATTATTTAATCAATACTGTAGCCCTCAAGACAGACTTTTCGAGATCAACGTTCGGTGCGAATTTCATTGATAAAAACAAAGGTCGCATACTTGACTGATAATTTATAACAAATACTTGGCCCACGGCTACCAACAGACAATGACATCAAGTCGAAAGTTTTGCCAATCAGAATGCAATAAGTGAAGTGAGGTTTTGTTTTTGACTTGTATACATGGCGACGATATCACGATCTTATCTACATTATTTATTTATTCCTCGGAAGTTGAAGGGTTATATAATATGAAAAGTAGGGACCTAAATCTTACAAGATTAGATCCAATGGACTACTTTTTTTCTATGTTACTACATAATAATTTATTCGGATTGTGGGGAAAGTACGTGAAGGTGTCTCAAATCAATAAAAGGGTCTAAAACTAGGTTATTAATAATCAAATAATCACGTGATAATATTTAATTGTTTCATTTAGGTCACTTGTAAGATCTCTATTTAATTAAAAAATATTGTCACAGTTGTAAACAAGTGAATGCTTCAAGTCCTTTTCCTCAGAGATCATTGTCCTCGGACGTACTAAGCGATGACGAGGAAAAAAAAATTTTTTTTTCAAAAATCTAAGGAACAAGTAGATTAGGTCAGGTCAAGGAATTATCCTGGGAAGATAAGTCTTTATTTTATTACTAGAACAATAACATTAACCTTCACTTAACTGTATTAAGAGGGAAAAAAAAGTTGCTCTTACTACTTTGTTATCAGAAGCTAACTCATTTTCCGACCTTGGAAAACTGACTAATCTAATTAATTACACAACTTTCCCAAAGTATAGGATCTACGAAAAATCTTTGACTGCTGACATATCAGATGATAAGAGTTTTTCTTGCTGATGTCGTTATTACATTGTTACAAGACATGTGGTAATGACAGAACGAGGTAATACAAGACAAGTAAATTGTTTTTATCGTCTTTGTACTCGTTTATTCTTTGACCTGATCAGAAAACACAATTTAGAAACTTGAAAACCTGAATTTGAACTTTGTACTCGCCCCTTTAAATTTTCATTTATTAATTTCTGTAGTGATATAATAGACTTATAATATCTTACATAAGTAAACTTTCCATTTATTTCCAATTTTGGTTTATCGATTTAACTTGATTGATGCTTATTTTATATAAAAATAAGGCAATATTGTATAAAAAAAATCTTTTACTAATCAATTAGATATGGTCAATAGAACGCATTAGAGGGAGAAGGTCGTCGCCTTAACTTAATGACCAAACACTCTTTAAAAACCAATTATGATAATAGCTTTGTTTTTTTTTTTGACGTTGCGACTACAAAATCCGTGTGCCGCACAAGTCAACTTCAGATCCTTTCCTATTTCTCCCAAACTTTCCACACAACGTTATCATTTTAATATTTTGTGTGATCCACTGACCTTAAACCTTGCTAATTGTGTAATAGACGTGTACTCACCGTGTGGAAAAGTCCTCTTTACTGAACTGAAGAAAAATCCAAAAATGCGCACACAACTGTTTTGGTATATATCGATAAATGGGGGCTTTTTGGGGCTCACTAAAACTCGCGTCAACACAACGATAACAGCAATCGGACTGGGGAGAAGTGGCGACCTCACCGGTATATATCGCTCAAGCGACTGCAAGACACACCAGCAGAACGCGAACAGGTGCTTTCAAGTGGGGATGGGCGAATTTTAAGGGAGAGAATACGCCCTTTGGCCTTTGGCTTTGGGCTGTCTTTTCATAGGTAATGGGATTAATTTGGGGAATTCCTGACGCAGGTAGACAGACAGGAGAATTGTTTACATAAGTGAAATCGGGGTGTCACAGAAAAGTTAGGGTGTTATTTGGGGAAATTTTTTTGATTAAATACAAGACGTGGTTTAGTATTTGATATGGAGTTCACGTGATTACTTATTTACATTAGAAAGTCTCATGTTTTGCGATAATTTAAATTCAATCAAAACAAGACAAAATTTTGATAAAATATCTATAGTCAGTGGAATTTCTACAAGGAAATGTGACTAAAGTTGTAAATAATCATAACAATCACGCTCTGAAAATAATTTAGAAAGAATGTCTTTAATCCGACAGCAAAATTCCGACAGGTAATATTTACTAAAAATTTTTTTATAAAAGCGACTTTGATATTGGGAGCCGGAGGCGACATTTTACTAATTTTGAATCTATAGTCATAGTTAATTTTGCTAATTTTATAACTCAGTGAGACTCTTTTCTTAATAAAGACATATACGATATTGTTTTGGTAGTTTTAAAAGCTGGAAACTTAAATTTACTAATTTTAGAAAACGGAGCTAAGATTTTACTATTTTGCATCTACAGTTGTAGTTAATTTTGCTAATTTCAGAAGTCATAGATTAGAGATGACGTCTCTTATCAATTTTTAAAATTTAATTAATGTTGTTTTTGTAGTTATAGAAGTCCGGGACTGTAATTTACTAATTTATGCAATCCCAGGTTAATGAAAGAAAATGAAACACTAAAGAAGTAAAAACTGAAATAAAAAAAACTAAAACAAGTAATAGAGCAACTCGAATTTGAAGAAAAATTGGAACAATTAAATTAAAAAGCAGAAGAAATAATTTATTGTTGGTGTACAGAATTAGAAACAAATGACCAAACAGATATGAAGAGAAGGTTATATATTTTTTTTTGAGAAGCATAAGTGAGAAAAAATGACAAACAGAAGAAAGTTAATAGAATTTTTTGCATTCGATCTCTAAAATTAGAATTTTGCAAAAAACGTCGAAAAATAAATTTTTAGCGGCCTAGGTCGTTAAAGTTGTTATGGCAACTTTATAGGATTATTATATGTATATAACCTACAAAGAACTGTTTATTTAGATACATAAAAATTCACAGTTTTGAGCAAATTAAAAACTATTGTCGCTAAATGAAAAACCATTTTCTTTCTCATTTACAGCAGCAATTTGATGTGATGAATTGCAAACAGATGATGTTACTGCTAAAATTGAAAAGTCAAATCAAAATACACACATGCAGGTGTACTTACTTTTTCACTAAGATAAGTTGAAATTGCATCTTTATTTACTGTTGTTACTTGCTATTTTTTGCTTTCCACTCACAAAACAAGGTATACTCTTTCTCATATTGTTCACGAGATTTAGCAGAAAGTAAATTCAAAACAATATTTTTTGCTTATTCAGCAATTGCGCTTGGATTCATTTTAATTTTAGTTTTTTTATTTATGATGCCGTAACAGTTAAATGCCAAACTAACTATAATATTTAAAAACGTATTCTATTATGCCGCATGTCAATTATCAATTCTCTTAAGAATCAATTTGGTGATTTAGAGAACTCATGCAAAAAATCTTGTATGCACCACATCCGCAAAATAGTTTTAGGGAACTCATCTCATTAAAGACTCGGCTCCTAAGTCGCCTCGTCTTTAGTTACGATTCCTCCTTTGATAGATAAATAGTTATTAGTGAGTTTGAAGAAAACTTTGAAAAATATAGCAACGAATTTGAAAAACATTTGAAGAACAAACCCAGATTATTATAATTCTTTACAATTTTAGTCCCATTTTCTTATAGAAATGCACTAAGTATAAATCAAGTTTGGTCAGGTAATTTTTTTGTGGTTGTTGCAACAGTTGAAATCAATATTTGTTATTCCAGAAACGTAAAAATATGTTACAATTTTGAAGGCTAAATAGTCTTTCGACATCTTATTATACCGTTGAAGTGCGAACAATAGATAATAGATATTTATTTATTTATTAAGTGAAAGTTTTGAAATATATTTAATACGTCGATGTCATGCTTGTTGGTATTTGAATAAATTAAATTAAGTTTTCAACAAATTTGTTTCAGCCTCCATATTTCTTATTTTGATTTGGGATTATTAAAAAATTTATATAAAGTAAATAAATTATTATCTGTTTTTATCTCTTTCTCTGTGTGTAAGGAATGTTTTAATGTCTTTGACACAATAAATCTGGAAAAACACAATTAAAGGAAAATTTGTAAAAGAGATTTATTTTTATTGACCTAAATAATACACTCAAGATTTTTTTTAAATTTTGAAAAGAGCCAAAGAATCTCTTAATTTATGAGGTGAATCACATTTGTAAATATTTATTTAAGAAAAATAATTTCAAAACTGAAAAAAGAAAATACGAGATATAAATTTTCGCACCATCTAAATATTTACATTAAATAAACATCAAATAAATGTTTAGTTTTGCTAAATTACAGATTTCGACTCTTATTTGCGTCAATTAATTTTATAAACAAATTTGTTAAAGAATGTGGAAACAAGGGAAAAAATTTCAACAAAAAAAACTTAGAACTAACTCAGAAAAGCTGAAAATCGAGTTGAAGAAAAGAACTTTTGATAATAATATGTTCTGTAAAATATTCGGAACAAAATGGCAGCCCGAAGCAAACCCAAACAAACAAAATGTGTCTGCAAATCTTGAAATTAATAAATTATTAGTCTCCATTAGGCTCTAAATAATAAAAAATATTGTCTTCAGAAGTACAAATAAATTTAAAAGTCGGACACGCCATTTTTAAATTAATAAATATGTGTTTGAAGCCAGAGGCAACAGATTACTAATTTTGGAATAAAACAAAATGGGTGACATAGTCGGAAATATTTTATTAATTTTAGAAGTCAGAAGCTGTAATAATGAAGCTGTAATATTACTAATTTCAGAAGCCACAAACAATGATTCTTAATTCTTATCAACTTTTAATTCAGTAGACACTATCAGAAGTTAATTTTTAAGTGATTTCTGATGAATCTTGTAACCTACATTCTCTATTTTTTTTCAGTGAACACAATATTAGTAGAATTACAGTTTTATTTGATGTGGCCACTCTGTATATTCAAATTAATTATCCTTCCTGTGTTACCGCTTAACACATTCCCTTTATTATATCCATAAATTCAAAAGGCGTATGAAACCCGTCCATTACTAAAATTGCCGACGTAATTTCCATCTCCTTTGTTACACCAAGTTGCGCATTAAATTCTCAAACTTTGAAAATTACACAATACCCCCTAAAATTTGAACTCAATTATTATCTTGTATATTACCTACCTTGACATTGATTATTGTGTAAATCCGCACCTGAAAGCTTAGTAAATATTGATCTGTTCCTAAAATCGGATTTAGGACCAGAATGAATCATTTCGGTATTTTATTACTTTCGGAAATACCTATACCTGTAAAATGCCATTGAAAGTGTAACTGGAGGCATTTTCTCTATTGTTAATTGTTGTATTATCAGAAGGTTCAATTATCAAAGAACATGAAGAGAAAATAGAAATTTTTTTTCAATGAATGAACGAGGAAAGAAATTTTTTGATTATTTTTATAGTAGATAAAATCACAGTCTGAACTTTGATCCGAATTTTTCAGCGTCAAAATACGTAATTATACAAACAGATGTCAATTATTGATAAACAAAATATGATTGATAGCGTTTTGGATATGGTCAAGGCATTTTTGCAATCAGTTTTGTAATCCGCATCGTCATTATTATTGTTTTCGTATTTTGCGAAAACATTGATAAGAATTTGTTTTCTAAATCCCAGTTTGGTGATTATCCTCTCATTTAATACTGAAAAATTCAAATCGACAACACAAAGACACAGGTATGACCACCTGTTGACTCATCTTGACCACAAATTTAGCCTTTTCCAGGTAAAATTAATCAGGAGAGTGTTAGAAATATACTACGTTTATATCGAAGAGATTGAACTCAGCTACGATAATTGTGTCAAATTTTAATCTTACTGATTATATTGTTGGTTTGATTTACTCTTAATTCTAGTAAAAAATGAGATTTTGATGGTATTCTGTTTTTTTGAATTTACCAAAAACCTTTCAGACTTTGTGTACACAAATCGTGGGAACTTTTCTGGTGGTAATTGCCGCACAAACATGACCCGATAACAGAAAAAAATCGCATTTTACGATCCCTGTTGTAAATCTCAGGCTCCGAAATTGCACGTTTTTGCATAAATTTCGTCATTTAGGGTACTAAGTCACGTCCGATTTTTTCCGTGAATTATTTCCGGTTTGTAAATGCGTTTTACAGCCTGGGAAACGAAAAATTCAAACACGTGATGTAACAGTTGCATTGATTACGAAATTGTGAATTTATTAATTTATTATTCTATGCGTTGACACGTGATTCGTATTGATTGATTTTTCAAGGTAAATAATACAAGAATTTTATTTAGAAGATCTTCGTTCTTTATTACTGATTATTAATAAATCTTTAAGAGAGACTTTATCAGATTCAGTTGAAAGTTTTCGAGATTCTTGACTGAGACTCTTTCTTTTTAGTTCGTGATCTTTTTGAAAAAGTTTTGACCGTCTTTGCTCTTTATTTTTTTCAATAAGTAAGTCTGAAAATCTTGATTCATTTGTTTTTATATTTGCGGAATCTGTTTCTTTAGTTCCAGGAACCAAAGCATATTTATTTGTTTCCACACTCCCAGAATCTGTTTCTTTTTTTCTCGGGGCCAAAACAGATTTATTTGTTTTTACACTTCCGGAATCTGTTTTTTTAGTTTTAGGAACGAAAAGAGCTTCATTTGTTACCAAACTTCCGGTCTTTACTTCTGGAATTTCTGGAGCTAAAGAAGAAACCGGAACTTCTTTCTTCTCTTCTTCTTGTTCTACAACACCACTCGCACTTAAATTTTCATTTGAGTTAGTGACACTTTCTTTCTTCTCTTCTTCTGATTCTATAGCACTTTCACTTGAATTTTCAATTGAATTTTCAGTTGAGTAAGTGTCACTTCCTGGAGGATCGTGAGTGTGTATACAAAACTCTTTCCAAATTCTGTAAATTGATCGTTCCTTTCTTATTTCAGGAGGTTTTACCGTTTCTTCGATTGTTGTACTTGAGGAATATTCGTCGTTTGGTGCATCTCTTATATGGATACAAAACTCTTCTAGTTTTTTCTTTTTCGGTGGTGATGGTGGTGGCGGTGGTGGTGGTGGTGTTGGTGGTGGCGGCGGCGGTGGTGGTGGTTCTGGTTCTGGCTCCGGTTCCGGTTCTGGTTCTGGCTCCGGTTCTGGTTCAGGTTCCGGCTCTGGTTCAGGTTCAGGTTCTGGCTCTGGTTCAGGTTCTGGCTCTGGTTCAGGTTCTGGCTCTGGTTCAGGTTCCGGTTCTGGCTCTGGTTCATCTGTTTCAATCGTAAAAATCGTGTCTTCAAACTCTTCAAGTTTCTTTAAAGGTTCAGTATCAGGTGGTTTTGGTAATTCTATACTTTCTTCACTTGGGAGATGTTCTTCACTTGGTTCAGACTCGGCTTCAGGTTCAGGTATTATCTTCTCTGAACTTTCCTTTTTAGGAATTTTAGGTTTATCAAAAATATCAGATGGTAAGTCTTGTAGAAGTGGTTGAACGTCGTCGTAAGTTCTTGGAGCTTTAGTTTTTCTTTTATAATGGATCGGGTTAAGATAAAGACGTGACTCATCTTCACGAAGAGGTCTTAAACCAGAATCAATAAATCTTCGAACAGTTGTATCAGTGTAACTTTCATCATAATCTTCTTCTTCTTCTTCATCACTATCAATTTTTTGTAAAACACCACCTTGTTCTGGTTTTGTATCAAATTGACTCATCACTATAAAAGTCGGTTGTCTGTAATCTTCAAAATAAAATTTACTTGTAGGTTTCTCTTCAAAATCTGATTCAAGGGACATTTTAAAATCTTCAAATATTTGAGTTGGGCCAGAATACAGAGTGTTAAAATCCGATCGAAAAATTTCTTCAATTCCATCACCCATATTTAGTGATCCAGCACTTCCAGTTGATATTGTTTCAGTTTCAGTTTTTATAGATTTACTTTTTTCAGAAACTGGATGTATTTCTTCAGCAATCACTTCACCTTTCTCTCCAACTAAACTTACTGTTTTAACAGAAGTTGGTTTATTTGAATCTTGAAAATCTCCACATTCATTCGATTTTTGACTTCGAGGGATATCTTCTTCGTTTTGTAACGTTATTTTCTCACTTTTTGAAATTGTATCTCCGATTTCATACGATTTCTGATATTCCAAATCTGAAACATCTTCAGAAGTAGGAATTCCATCTGTAACATAGGGAGAGAAAGATATCTGTTGTTTTGATTTTGTTCTAGTTTTGTTATCAATAGAATTAGAAGAAGATTCTTTTGAGACACTTTTCGAAGATTTTCTTGGAATTTTAGTAAAAGTTCTTTTTGTTTCAACTTTAGGTTTGCTTCTTCCACTCGAATCTGTCCTACTTCTTTGTGACTTTATTGAAATTTTTGAATGTAATTTCTTGAGTGATTGATTTCGTTGAACTCCCTTTTTGTAAGTTTTGACGAAAACTGGTAT
The DNA here is from genome assembly GCA_029207805.1 of Tribolium confusum. Classification (NCBI taxonomy): domain Eukaryota; kingdom Metazoa; phylum Arthropoda; class Insecta; order Coleoptera; family Tenebrionidae; genus Tribolium; species Tribolium confusum. The sequence goes on along the minus strand of JALGAY010000007.1, from coordinate 489,595 downwards.
TTTCGAAGGGTATTTACCATCAAATTTTTTTTGTGACCTACTACTTATTTACATTTTATACAGAACCAAACCAAAATCACTTTTTACCATTTTTCTTTATCATTTCTTCGTTTTTTTGATGTTCCTGGTTTGGGTATAGGAATTCTTCCAGGTTTTTTACCTTTTCCCTCGCTCATAATTTTAGTGTGTTATTAATGTACCGTTAGAAACATTTTTTCCTTAAACGTGACTATGCAAAATTTAAAATGAAGATTTCCGTTGAAATTTTATTATAATTTAGTTACACTGAAACGCTAAATTTGTAATCGATTTGTCTACAATAATAAATTCTAAAGCTGTAATTTTAACTTTGACAAAAATAGTGTCAAATCATGTCAAAATGTTTAACAAAATAAAAACATAACAATGAACGGAAAATGATAGTTTTGTAACTGTAAATTTTGTTCTGTTATAAAAAAACATTAGCATGTACTGTAATGACTCACTTTCGTGCATTATAATTACCATTCTGACATATAACTACAATTACAGTTTATCTAAATGTTAAAATTATAATTGTATTTTTTTTTATACAAGTGAAAAGTGAGAGAGACATACAACAATTTTTTTTTCTTCAATTTTCTTTATTTTATAATTCATGTAGGCAACCAGTTATACACCTTTACTTGTTTATTAGTTATTTTCGTTTCTTACGTTGGCAACAGAAATTATCGTTTTTAGGGTGAATGGCGCATGTTTACTTCATTCATGTGCAATTTTCGAAATTTTTTACAATACACCTTTTTTTAACACCATAAAAACATAATTCCGCGTTTTAATTAAACATTTATCATGGAAGTAACAAGTTCAAGTGAGTTTTTTCTCGTAATTAAAAAGTAAGGTTATGTCATTGTAAACAACATTTCAGATTTCAAAGAATTACTACCTGAAATTGAGAATGTAATCAACAAATCGACTTTTTTAGCTATTGATTGTGAGTTTTCTGGTCTTAATATTGTTTCAGAAGTGAATGCTTTTGATACGCCTAAACAATATTACGAAAAAGTTCGAAGAAACTGTAAGGAGTTTTTGGTACTTCAGTATGGGATTAGTGCGTTCAGGTTGGGGGGCTGTAGCACTGAAAACATTGTTATAACTTTGTATTTTGTAGATTTGTTCCTGAAGATAAAGGATTCAAACAGCAAAGTTACAATTTTTATATCTTTAGAAGACCAGTTAATAACAATATACCTGACCAGAGATTCTTATGTCAGACTTCTAGTATCAATTTTTTAATGACTCAAGGTTTTGATTTTAATAAATTATTTAAATCTGGAATATCCTACTTGAACATATCAGAAGAAAATGATTACAGACAAAAACTAGAAGGGAGGCAAAAAAGAAATCAAAAAACGTCACAAAATCAGGATGTTGTGCCAATTCCAGAGGATGTAAAACCTGTAATTGATGATGTTATGTAAGTGTGTGTCCTGTGAGCTCAAAAAATGATTAACGGTAAATTGTAGGAAACAATTGAGTGATTTTTTGAATACTGAAGATGATGAATTAGAATTACCTAAATCTAACAGTTTTATAAGAAGATTAGTTTATCAAACAACTGCTCAAAAATTTGAAAATAAAATTGTTTTACACACTAAACAAAATCAAAATAAAGACAGAATTCTAATTGCGTCAAAATGTAAAAGTAAAGAAGAACAAGAAGAGATTGAAAAACGTCATTTTAATGAAGAAATGACAAGTCTCGATGACTTTATTGGATTTACCAAAGTCTTGCGAATTATTGTTGAATCTGTAATTTTTTTTATTATCTAATTCTTGTTGTAACAATTTTTTACAGGGAAAATTAATTGTAGGACATAACATGTGTTTAGATTTTTTACACACACTTGATAAATTTTTAACACCACTTTCAAAAGATTATGACGAATTTAAAGACTGTGCTCATTCGCTTTTTAAAAAGTAAAAATATGTTAGCTTTGCTACAATTTCTGATTTTGAACAGTGTTTTAGATACAAAATTTATGGCAAGTTCTGACGATTTTAAAGATTTAATACCAATAACTGTTTTAAAAAATGTGTTTGAAACAGTGTCTAAAGATCCATTTGAGATGCCATCAGTTGGTAAATGGTTTTTTCTTTTTTAAAAATTGCTGATTGCAGTTTCGATTTCAGAAATTGAGAAAGGGGGTCAAGGATATTGCGCTGAAGATGTTAAAGAACATGAGGCAGGTTATGACGCTTATATAACAGGATTATGTTTTGTTTCAATGTGGAATTATTTAGGTAATTCAAGTGTTTTAATTCAAAAAAAATTAGTTTTGTGTTTTTAGGAAAATTAAAAAAGTTATCAGTTGAAGAAACTTTTCAAAATTTTGGTTTATTACAACCTTTTTTAAATAAGCTTTTCTTAATGTTAAGAGACAGTCAATATATTAATTTAGGAGGGCAAGATCGTAAGGTTTTACTTTTATAGTTCCAGAAATTAACTTAATATTTCAGCAAATCCTTCAAGAGATCACGTTTTCTACCTAACATTCCCTAAAGAGTGGAAACAAAACAATATAATTGAGCTTTTCAGCCCTTTTGGTATTCTTAAGGCCCCTCTTGAGTCACACAAGTTTATAAAATTGTTATAGGTGGCGTTCATGTCGCTTGGATTAACGAAACTTCAGCTTATGTAGGTTTATATAAAAAAGAACAAGCAGCTGTTGCTTTAAGTACATTATCTCAGAGTGACACGTACAGTATTATGACGTATTCAAAAAGACAGTTAGAATTAAGTGGAGCCTTCACAATTCAACCGTCACCAGCACCATCTAACCGCCGAAAAAGAACGATAGAAACGTCACAGAAGTGCAATAAAAAAATGAAAACAGACAAAAAGTTTCGGTAATTATATTATAGTTGTTTTGAATTTATTTAATTGTTTGAATTTAGAGCAAATACCAAATTTCAAACAATACTTGAAGATGTCGAATCGGAAACTGACGAAACACCTAAAAAAACGGCAAAAACTTTCGTCGAGAGTGATGCGTGGGAATAATGTTTTATTTTTTTTTGTAAATTTATTGAAAGTTTAGTTATTTTAACTAAATAAAGTTTTATATTGGGGTTTGGATTTTGAATATAGCGCGTATTTGTAGATAAAGAAGGTAACTTTGTTGTACAGCGCCATCTACTGGTTGACGTTATTTTACATAACTGTCAAAATTGAAATTTGTAAACATTTGTTATTTTATTGTGCTAAATATAGTGGTTTTTAATTAAAATGCAATGTTCAGCTGAAGAAATAGAGAAAAAGCGCTTACAAGCGTTGGAAAAACTAGCAAAGAAAGGGTTAAGTCCACTAAAACCTAACCTCCAAAATGTAGCCCCTCAAGCTTCTATTTTCCGTTTTAAGGACCACAGCCAGTCATTTAAACACAATACAAAGCCCTACGATAAGCCACAACAAACTTTACAATTTTATGGTAAAGATAAAGTAATAACAGGGAAATTTCTGTTAGTGTCAGAAGAGAGATTTGTGGTTGAACTTTCTGGTTTTAGTACTTCTGCAATTGAAATTTTTAAAAGCGTAGCAACACGTAATTACGGTAAGTCTAATTTTGTAATATCAATAATTATAAATAATTATTACAGATGTTAAAACACGAAATTGGGATTTTCACATACGAGATCATGATACGTTAATAACAAAATTACAGACTTTACGTCCAAATTTAATTGTAGAAAGGTTACCAAAATGGGTACTTAATTGTGTAAAAAAACCTAAAACGGATTTATCTAATATTAATTTGAGTAAGTTAGATCCGGAATTGGGGGGCGCTTTAATGTCTTTTCAAGAGGAAGGAGTACGGTAAAGTGACTTACTGTCCTAGTTTTATGTTTTAATGGAAAGTTGCAGCTTTGGAATTGATAAAAATGGAAGATGTTTAATTGCTGATGATATGGGTTTAGGTAAAACATTCCAAGCTTTAGGAATTGCCAATTATTATATTGAGGACTGGCCTTTACTTATCGTCACAACAAGCTCAATGAAGTAAATATCAATGAGGGTAGGCTAAGTGAGGTTCTTATTTAACTGAGAATGCAGCACAGTCTTCCCATATTCTTTCTTTCTATCACAAATTATTTAAATAAAATTTTAGAAACGTCTGGGAGGAGACAATCCATCGTTATCTCCCGAGTGTTCCTCTTATGCAAATTCAGTACATGACAACAGGAAAAGACTACATTGGTGATAGTCGAGTTCTTATTGTAAGTCATGATATGATGTCACGTTACGTCGATAATCTACTAGAGAAACAATTTGGTGTTTTAATAATTGATGAGTCACACAATTTAAAAAATTCGAAAGCAAAATGTACAAAAGCAGCAACAATTTTAGCAAAAAAAGCTCGTCGTGTTATTTTATTAAGTGGTACACCAGCTTTATCACGTCCTAGTGAATTATATTCACAATTATCATTAATTGACGATGGGTTTTTTGGTAATTTTTTTGACTACAGTAAACGGTATTGTGATGGAAGACATACAAATTTCGGATGGGATGCCTCAGGAAAATCAAATTTACAAGAATTAGAGATTATTCTCAATCGGAAATTTATGATTAGAAGAACTAAAGATGAAGTATTAAAAATTTTACCTAACAAAACACAAGAAGTTGTTACTTTAGATGTGAATTTAAATCAGTTTAGTGCTGAAGACAAGAAATGCCTAAATGCTTTAGCTGAAAAATATGCGAATAATAAAAAAGGTAATGAAAAACATGCGATTTTATTAACGTTTTTTTCTGAAACTGCAAAAATTAAAATACCGTCTGTTTGGTAAGTAATATAGAGAGTGTGACTTCTTGTAATAATTTCTTTGTAGTTCTTATATTTTACAAGTTTTGAAAGTTAAACAAAAATTTTTGGTTTTTGCCCATCACCAAATTATGTTAGATGCAGTCTCTAAAGTCCTTGATAAGAAAAATATAAAATATATTAGAATAGATGGAAGCACAACATCAGAACAGAGAAAATATTTTGTTGATAAATTTCAGCTAAATGACGAGTTTTTAGTTGCTGTTTTATCAATTACTGCTGCTAATGCTGGAATTACATTAACAGCAGCTCAGTTAGTGATTTTTGCTGAACTTCACTGGAATCCTAGTGTAAGTAAGCACGTTTTTAAGTAAACAAATAAAATTTATTATTTTAATAGATTTTAAGCCAAGCTGAAAGTCGAGCACACAGAATTGGACAACTAAATCCGGTAGTAATAAAATATTTATTAGCGCCAGGGACAGCAGATGATTCAATTTGGCCAATGTTACAAAACAAACAAAAAATTTTAGAAGAAGTTGGACTTTCACGTGACTCATTTGATAATGTTTCAATTACAAAACAGGAAACTGAGACTGTTAATAGACTTACTGAAAATTTAGATATCAGTTTTAATCGTACAACTGCCAACACTTTAGATATTACAACATATTTTAAAGATACAAAAAATGAAAGTAAAAGTGAAAATAGTTTTGATGAAAGTGATATTTTTGATGATGGACTTGATGATATTTTGGGTAATTTAGATGTGTAAACTTTTCTTTTAAAATAAAATTTATATTTTACAATTACGTAAGTTTATTAATTACAGTCTTTGTACAAAATAAAATATAAATACTAAATAGGTAGTGTATTACTAACTGACCTGGAGAACATTTTGGAAAAAAATGAGACTCCGCTTGTTCCTCCCGGAATATTAGCTATCACAGTCCATAACAAAGTAACGATTTGTCCCACTGCACAAAGTACAGTAAATGGGGTACTTTGTAAATGTAGAGCACAGTAAAGTGTCGCAATTAAAGTGCTTCCGTACGTTATAGTTAAGAGAAGTCGTTCTCTTGAAAACATATGTTTTAAATATGCAAGGGGGCCCCATAAAAAGAAGAAGCTGAAATAAATCACGTCTTACCGTGTTTACTTTTTATGAAAATTTACCTCAATATGAAGAAAAGGCTGCCAAGTGTGAATAATAAAGCGAATTTTCGTGCTTTAAATAACAAAACAGGGATATACATTAGTGATAAAGTGAAACATAAAATACCCATTCCTATGCATAATGCAAAAAGGGTAATTCGTTGAAATCGTGACTGTAATAAATTGGGGTTGTTACGTAAAATTATAAAGGTGGAAATGACTCACCAGACTGGGGCAACACCCCTTTTTTGTTTCCTGAAACCATGAAGTGTCTTCAGGTCGTTCTTCTCTTTTAAACCAATTTGTTAGGTTGGGTTTTTGAATTGTGGGGATTTGTAGTTTGAAGGATTTTTTTTGGTCACTCTGGAGAAGCAAATATTCGTCTAAATCTTTTTTTAAATCAACCATTTTCGATTATTTTCATTGAGCTTTTGTTTGGAACTGTCAGATTTTTTAGGTTAGTTTTTTGACATTTATTCATTTACAGGTTCCTGCATTATCTCATTGTTAAAATTTTGATTTAAATTTAAATAATTTGAATATATTATATGATTTAAAGTGTATTTCATCTTATCAAGCTTTTTACTAGTTGTTTTTATTCAAAATTGTGATAAAAAATATTTGTTTTCGCAGTTGCATAACCTCCTCATCTTTATAAATGATTTTTTTTCCTTAGTATTTATCACAAACATGTTTAAAGTTTATTAAAATAAAAACTATCTTTAATAAACAATTATAATACTCTAATTTTTTTTAAATAATTAAATTTTTAAAATCCATGAAAATTCCCTAGATTTATGTTGGTATCACTTTTGCAATCCGCCATTATAAAAAATTTGTTTTTTCGTGAAAAAATTTTATTTCTTTTAAATCTTACAAATTATTGATAAAATATGAAACAACAATAAAAATAGAAAAGATATTTGCAATAAATCACAGTTAATAAGCATAATTTTAAATTCTAGTGAGTTGAATTGGTGAGGACGACTTTACAAGAAGAAAAAAAGGACCTTCCTGTGCAGGTAAAAATGTGGACGGTACAATTTGGAGCACCCCAGATGGTATATTTTCTAATTCTAGTATCACATAACCCGACCTACAAAAAATTAAAATTTACAGTTTTTCCAGGATTCGCAAATTCCTGCAAACGGTGCGACATCTATCGCTTAAATTCGAAAACGAGATTTTAAGCGCCATCTATCGACATTTTTTTGCACATGTGCAGTAATCACAGTACAAAGTTTTTTTTTACCTGTATGCTCCAGACGATTTTGATCTAAACGGAGCAGTAATTGATTCATCATTTACTTTCAAAATTACAACTTCAATACCAATTTGATACTGTTTGGGGCCCTTTAACTCAATAAAAACTGTATTACTTGACCCTGTATCAATTTCCAATCGGAATTTTGGGTTGTTTTTGAAGGTTAGAGGGTGGTTGGGGCATCCTCCAGCTGTAATACCTCGCCATTCACCTGTTATCTAATTATTTTGTAAAAAAAATATTACACAATTATGAGAAATTTACCTCTTTTTCGTATTTATACGGATCTGATATTTTACGTAATGTAAAAGGGCAAGTTGCGTAAGCCCTTAAAGTATAATAAATAGTAGCAGTTTTTTCATACTGTGATATAACAATAGTGTATTTCGTGCTACTGCCAGGACTTAGGATTATTTTACATAAATAATGGGGGCTGTTGATTTTCACGCCGTCTATATATGGGGGTGGGTCATCTAAAATTAATGTTAGTAATTACAATTCCTCTTCTTCAATATAAAAAAATACCTACAAGGGTAATATACCCGTTTCCCATTATTTTTGTACACCAGGACAGTAATATACTCTTTATTTTCTCTAAAATCATCAATATCTGTAATATGACGGGTGAGGAGTAACCAAACAGCCCCAGAAGTGCTTGATCCAACATCCAATGAGAATTGAGGGTTTGATCCAATTGTGTACAAGTCTTTAACAGGTCCTGTACCGGCATTCCAGGACCTACAAATTTTTTTAAAAGTAGCACCAACAAATTTTTAAGCTCTTACTGGTGTATACAAAACGTATATTTAAACAATTCCGGATTCCAATTCATATAAAAAACATCAAAAAATGCACAAAGACTGTCATAATCAATCCAAAAAACACCATTATCAAACTGAGCAGCACTACTAGGGTCATAATGGAGCTCTTTTTGTAATTCAGAGGTCCATCTTTTTACATCAAGCTCTGAATATCGGCCACGCCATCTTAGATGTGACCAGGGATTTTTTAATTTGAGAAGGCGCACCTAAAAAAGAAATGTATCAAAGTAAAGTTCGTTTTTGTATGTTTAGGTTGGCGGTACTGTACCCCGTTCACAGTCCGGACATCCATAACAGCATAGGCATGAGTGGGAACAAGTCCACTTCTTTCAGCATCAGAATCTGACAATTCTCCTGTAGCTACAGTTACTAAAACATCTCCTTTAGCTAACCGAGATTCCAGTGTTGAAAAAAGGGCATCTCGGTTAAAATCTGGGTCATTTTGACGTATAGCAGTACGTTCAGGGATCCAACCAGTTAATGCATGCAAATCTATATTCTACCAAAAAATTTAATATAACAGGTGTTTATTAAAATTTCGAAAACCCTACGCTGTTACTTCCAGGAAAATCATATCCTCCCATGACTTTCATGTATGCTTTTTCCAGTAAAGAAATCCAGAATTCTCTTTTATTACTCGAGTAGGAACATAGTAATTGTCCGTATCGATTAATTGGTAAGTAATCATCGATTATGATTTTTCGTGCAACTCCATTTACGTGTAATTTAATCATGTATTTACCAAATGGGTTATATCTGGGTTGCTTATCGCGTCCTTGAGGGTATATAATAGCTGTGACTAATTTACGACCAAATTTTTTCTCATAGAGAGCGCTAACAGCAAGACTTGCGACGAAAGAACAGTCAGAGATGACTGTTTGCTTGATATTTAAATAATTAGGAGCTGGACCATCAACAATACAGGGTTCAGAACACAAATCCTGAGGGCGGACCCAACTGGAAAATTCTCGTTTTTGTTTAGGGGAGAGTGCTAAATAACCGTCTTTATCAGTAAAGGGAATTGAATATTGAAATTTTTCAGTTAGGTCTACTGTCATAAATGGAACATATTCACGTCCATTGATATTTGACGTGTGACACAATACAGCTTTTTCTTCAGGAGTGTATGAGTCATCACCGGTAACCTGAAGGTGAGCACTTGATCCTCGATGAAGAGACGCAGGTTTAGCCTTGTTGATAACAGGAGAAGCTTTCTCAATTTTAGCTTCTTGTTTGATTCCTAAAAAAACAGAATTTGAGTGTTATACTCCTCGCAACATATACTTGGTAACCTTTAAGAACTTCAGCTCTATCTAGGGCTTGAAGGGCGAGTTGTTTAAGTTCGCTTTGCATCAAATCAGGGTTTTGTGTTATAAACTCGATTGCTTTAGCATAGAGTTCAATAGCATCGTCTTTATCTCCGGCCTCATCTTCTTCGATAGCTTCTTGTAGAAGAAAGTAGCACTTCTGGACTCGTTGTTTATTAACATCTCCTTCAATAATTTTACTTTGTTGATTTTGTGACTGTAGTTCTTTCGCTCGATTTTTATATTCCTCAGCTTTTGTTTTGAAAGATTGTGCCTTATCCTCTTCAAGGAAATTAGTGGCACGTTCAAGTAGTGTAGCTGCAACTTCATAATAATAAATTGAAGCTTCACTTTGATTTTGTTGATCGAATTGGACGGCTTTTTTTGCTGCTTCGACAGCATCTTCAATTAAAGTTCCTGGACTAGACATTTGTTCTGAAAACAATGACAGATATAAAAGTGAGGTTATATTTGTGAAGCATTTAAAAAGATATAAAAATTGGGATAATTGGGTTTCATAGAGGAAAGTAGTGTAGTTGTGGGCAGAAAAGACATAAAAATCAATTAATGACATACACGAGCTATAAAGATATATGGTTTTATTAGTGGAAGTCACCAGCTGAGTGACATGATATTTTACTTTGGTGTTTTTTTTTTTTTTTCTTATTATTGGAGTGCGGAACCTGCGACAAGGTTTCATGCACTGGGAAGGCTTGAGGACACAAAAATTAATATGTGGATTTGATAAAATATAAAGAAATGGTGTTTTGTTGAGTTGGGTGTGTTCAGTCTGCGGTCCGGTTTGCAAATAAAAATTTGTTTTTATCATTACTTTAACCGTTTTATTGATTTTAATCAATTTTACTACAAATTTGGTTAAAAGTTATTAATAAATGACTTAAAAATATTATTTATTTATTGTTATTTTGTTGATTTGATAAAAAATAATTGTAGAATGGTTCAGTCTGCGGTCTGGTTTGAAAATTAAAATTTGTTTTTTGTTAATAACTAACTGTTTTTATTGATTTTAATGTTAATAAATAACTTCAATTTTTAAAGATTACTATAAAAAATTGTCTTTTTGTAATGAAATGCTTTCTTTCATCAAGTGACTGCGACATATACAGTATGTTCCCGACTTTGAAAGAGAAAAAAAATTCTTATTTTTGATTTCTCAGAGAATTTCACTCTTGTTCATTTGTTCTGCTTGTTTTCAAACTCTCAAAACACTTTTTTACTTGAACGGTTTTCGAGAAAATAACATTTTATTGCTAGAAAATATTTAAATTGGGCTCAAGTTTTATTTAATAAATAGTAAAATAAAAAAAAATTTAAAAAGCTAAACTATTAATTTTCTATTCAAATAATGCTTCTCCTTTTTCTGCACAGACTTAAATGCGAGCTCTAAATTCATTGAAACTGTCTCTTACTTCTTAGATTGATAAGGACTGGTCTGCATTTTGTATTTTATTTTTTAATTGCTCTATATCATTGTCTACTGGTTTACTGTACACATCGACTCTACAAAATCTATCTCTATCCGGTTATCATGGAACTCATCTGTACTGAGCCACTGGCAAACTATGCCGCAATATAATGAGCAGGGCACCTGTGTGCTGGAAAAACATTTCCATTCGGTTGTTTAATGGCAATTCATCTAGTTTATTAATTACGGTTTAATTTTTGATCAAAAAATATAGAACAATAATGCCATAGTGTCAAAAAATCTTGTAGTTTAGATTCGTCTCACTCCAGTACCGGCAATATTGAGGTGAAATGACTCTATTAGTTGAAAAGGATGATTCATCGGAGAACAATTCGTTTATGAAAATTTGAATTTTCTAAAACTCTGTAGACTATTCCAAACAAAAATCCAGACAGTTTCAACTACCCCCTAAAAACTCTGTACTAACAGCAGAATTTTCTGCAATACACTTGGCTTTACACAACCAAGATCTACAAACAACTGCAAACAGAGACATTATTATCTGCACTGACTCGCTTGGATCTTTACATCAGCTACAACAGCTAAACCCTAACAGTCCTCTAGTCAAGAACATTAAAAGCAAGGTCCTTTCCCTTGAACAAATAGGAAAGCCAGTACACTTTGTATGGATCTCGTCACATCTGGGAATCTCAGGCAATGAGCAGGCAGACAGTGCAGCTAAAGAAGCCATACATAGTATAACAGCGAACCAGCAAAGTTGTGTACAAAGACAGGATGCTGTAACAGCAAATTTAAAGCAAATGGCATTCCCAATGGGCTAATGCCAATACAGCTCTTCACAAGTGCAAATCTACCGTAGGCAAGTGGAAGTTCGGCATCCACTCCCGAAAAGATGAAGTTGTTCTCTCTAGACTACGGCTAGGTCACACACGTTTAACCCACCAACAGCTTCTCACTGGAACGGATCCGCCCGTATGTTCCAAATGCTCAGCACCTCTTACAGTCGAACACATTATCCTGGAGTGCCCATTTTATAAAGCCCAAAGAGAATACTTTGGTCTACAAGAGACTATATCCGAAAACCTCAAGAACAATACGCAAAACACAAGAAAAACGCTGCAATACCTAAAATCCATTAGACTGTTCGATTTACTGTAACTAATATCTATATATTGTATATATTCGAAATTTGTTGTTACGGGGAAGTGGACAAGGCAGAAAAAAAACTATTTTATTAGTTGGTACCATGCCAAACAAATTTGACATTTATTATAAGCCTTGAAAAAGAATCAATAAATGATTCGAAACGTTGGCCTTATAAAATAGTTTTTTTTTTCTGCCTTGTCCACTTCCTCGTAACAACAAATTTCAAATGTAAAAAGAATGGACGTAATTCACCAAAATAATTGTATATATTATGTTTTTTGTATATAGTTTCAGGTGCTAATAACCCACGTCGGTTGATGCACCCTAAATAAATAAAAAAAAAAATCCAGACGTCAGGCTTTATCACCATTTCGTAGTTTGCCTAAATTGCGGTTTAAATGATAAAATTTTGTTTTTTTTGTATTGCCTTTTTTATTAAAGACAGCCTTGAAGCTTTTCTTGTGGAATCAACGGCAAGAATTGAAGCAGCATCGTCTTCATTGAACAACTTCTTTGACTTCTTAATGTTTAAAACCGAGCTTATTCTAATGAATTTAGTCAGCAAGTTTTTTGCAGCAGAATTTGAAATCTTAAGTTTCGGGTATTTTTGGTTGAATTTTTTGATAACAACTCGGTAGCACTCTTTCCTAGTTTCGTAACATTGAATTAGATAAATTCTTTGTTGTAAATTCAACTTTACAGCATAAATACTGTTTAAATTTGTCATCTGCTGTCAGTGGTATTCAATGAAATCCGTCTACTAGAATTACTTCTAAAAATTACTAAAAGTCGAAATTTTGAAGAAAAATGATATTATCTCGAGAACCGTTCGGGTTAAATATAAAGGCATTTGTGTTTTGGGGATTTGAAAACAAGCAGGGCAAATCAACAAGAATGATATTTTATGAGTCGATTCGAGGAGATACTGTATATTTATAATTAGTGGGCCTCACTAAGAAATATGTCTCATTGGGCTAGTTCAGCAATGACCACAATCTCGACTTAGCTAAAAGCTAAAATCAAACATGTCTGTTAATTGTTCCAAATTGCAATTGTTTTAATCTTCTGTGACAGAAAATATTGACCACATAGTCCTCGCGTCAACGAAAATCCTCGGTTTAGTCAGGAATTAACGCGGAATGAGCTTTGTTATCTCAATTTCAGCCAGCTTAACCCTATCATAAACCCACGCTCGATACGCTAAAATTTTAATAATTTTCTTTTCGTAAATATTCTTTTAATAATAATGTAAAGGCATGACATAGTAACCCGAACTATCGAAAGGTGTAAAGAGAAACGTCATGGTTGACATTCGGTTCCTTTGATCAATCATTCTTTGTGATGTTATCTTAAGCGAAGCGTGAATTCATCAAATCATAATTAAAGTTCAACTAAGTTTCTACCGGGCAATAATTAGTCGGGCGTTTAGTGTAAACATGTGGATTTTTCTTTAAATATTTTATTGTTAAAAGGATTACCGGACTTGTGATAAGCACGAATTTTCGACGTCTTGCGTGGGTGTATTATAATTGTGCAGTTCTGACGACAGACCTCTTTTAAATATTTCCAAATATCACACTTTCTCGGCCCACGGAAGATCATATTTTAAGCCTTATTCATTTCCTAAAACGTACAAATTTTCTTCACGTGTTTTTTTCATTTAATTATTATGAAAACAGAATCGGATTTTAATTAGCAAATATTCATATAAAAATAAACGTTTAACTAACTGTAATAAAAACGTGAATTCGGTTCTCGGAATTACAGAGATTTTTTTTTCGAAAAGACGAGATAAATCCTTGGCAAATTGCTATAATTCTTATCGGCGTATATCAAGGGTTTTCCCTGATTTCAGCATAATTTGTAATTCAGAGATTCTGAAATACGGAGATGGAAATTTTACAGCCGGAGCAATGACACATTTTAACTCATAAAATAATAATAAAGAAATAATTGTTATTACAACTAAATATAATACAAATAGAAAAAAATAAAATCGATTTTTCTTTGTTGGAATCACTATTATTTTAATAAAAAAAGAGAGTAGCAACTATTCTAAATCTAAATACTAAGCTCTCATGTAAAAATTGAATTAAACGTGTTTACCACATTTGGAATTAGATACAACCAATTCGGGTTATTTGGCTTAAATTAATATTTTTATCCAACACTTCTTTATTATGACGTTATAAAAATGATGTTTTTGATTGAATTATGGAGTCTATAAAACACAAGTGGTTTTATGAATCAATAATACAACTGTTTTTATATAATTGAACAGTTTACAGAAAATAGAACAATTTATTGAACATTAAAAAATAGAGTACATAAAATTACAATTGTAAGAAACACGAATCTCAGATGAAATCATTTGTTGAGATTTGCAATAACATTTATATTAAAAGATATAACTTTATTTGCTTCATTTTTTGTCACTTTAATGTTGTTTCCACATTGATTCGATTTTTGCGTATCAGTATTCACAATAACTTGCCTTCTGTTTCTGAATTTTCACTCAGTATCTTCTTAGCAATGTCTATTTTGCTCATAATTGGCTTCTTGACATACGCTTGTGCCACGGTTGTCGACTTCCATCGACCATGACGTTGGACCATACTAAAATTAGATTAGCAGATTAAGGTCCGTCTCATACTGTGTCTTGTGTAAGACTCTGATTCTTGTAATTTAAAAAAAAATCAGTTACTACTGATGGTATTTTGGATAGACTATTTATTCCCACTGGCTGCATTGTGCATTTCTCATTTCTATAGCACAAAAACAGCTTGCTGTGAGAAATATTCTTAGGTCGGAGAGGCATATATTTTCTACAAATATCTAGCACATTACATGGAAATTCTTCTTTCATAATCGTAAAGCTACGTAAAACATATATTTTTGTATCTGGTATAGATACCAACATACCTATAGGATCCTTTATCTTCTACGTTGTTGACTGACATGTTCAATAATTTACAACATCGACACTTCCGACATCTGACACACCAAAAATTAGTGCGACCTGTAATGTAAAAAAATTAGATATCATTCTCTAATAACAAAATCGACCTACCTTCAACTAGAAATATTTTTTATTGGGTGCTTCTGCTAGAAACTGTTGAATATGCTTTCTTTCAAGAATTTTTGGACTTGAAATTTTTTGATTCGTTCTTCAATAAAGCGATCAACTTTCCATTTTGTGAAATATCTGTATTTTCGTGAAGCTTTAATGTCGATCTTAACATGCTGTATTTCGTACACATTGAAGAGGCTGCGAATGTTTTTTTTGGCGTTGAAGAAGTAACCCAACAGCACGTCTTCACTTAGGTACCCCACAAACATCATTTTCTTGTTTCCAGTTATTCCAGAACTCACTGAATTTAAGCGTTCCTGGGTTTCTTGGGTAGCAAACTCGATGTGACTTCTTCAACATCTTTGGCAATTTTTTCAGCAAGAGAACTACTTCTTTTCATTTCCAACAATGTTACAAGCACCGAAACAGTTTGCAAGATTTTTCTTAAATATAATTTTGTTGTCAACAACAACATGACAACCAAACTACTAATATTTGTAGATATAAAATTTTTGGGTTTTGATGATTTTTTAAGAACTCTTACAGAGAGAGGTGTTGGATAAAACTATGTATTGTACTCATGTCTTAACAGCAAATAAGTCACTTAAGGGAAATTAGGCTACTCGAAGCTCTCATGGCTAAACATTTCTTTCGTGACTTATTTGCCTTATAAAGACACTTGTATAATAAATAGCAATAATTTGTTAGAGGGGTATTTAAGATAATTATGTTTAATCCAACCTTTTTCTCTTCTATTCTCACAAATTTGACACACAGCTACATGTATTGTCACGAAGCGGAAGTTCGTTAGCCTGCTAGGTCAAAGGCCTGCCGATGCGGATAGGCTATTGCTGATATCGACTAAATCACCGTCGGTTGAGGCAATAGCTGGCTCAACATTTGGGGGGTTGGCGAACTAGCGGTTGGTAGAGTTCAACGAAGAGAGTTGAGTTAGGTGGAGTGTGAAATATGTCTAGACCCTTTAATTGTGTGAGAATTTCAATGTAAGTAGCCTTATTGCATTATGTATAACTGAATTTCCGTATCATGTAAACTTTGCAAACATTATTAAATTTCTTTTTCAAATTTTTCTGTCTTGATCATTCTGATTTTTATAGAATGTGGCAGTCAATTTTTATAAAATTCTTTTTACAGGTTTTATTTTTATAAATTGTGACCTGTGTCTCCTAGTTTTGATAAAAAAAGCTTTAAAATATCTCCTGTTTTTTCGGATTTTATAAAATGTTGTCCACAATTTCTAATATATTTAAATAGCTCTTGTTTTTAAGCCTATGGCTTCTGGTTTTGATAAAACAGCTACAAAATGTCTGCTATTGATTCGGATTTTTATAAAACGTGGTTTACAGTTTTATATATTTTTATAAAATGCTTCTTTTAGTTTTCATTTTTATAAATTGTTGTCTATGGCTTCCAGTTTTTATAAAGTTTTATCAATTGATACAAGAAGCTATAAATAAAATATTTCTTATTGACTCTAATTTTTATAAAATGATCTTTCTGATACTCTATTTTAAATAAAATGTTAAATAAGAAAGGCGAATTTAAGCCTTGAGGAAGCTCTAAATAGTATATTAAGTATGGAGATCGGTAAGGAATGCTTACCGTTCGAAGACAATTGTTTGGAGGAGGAGCGAAGCGACGACTCCAATTATTGTCTGAGAACGGTAATCCTTAACGTTCGACATGCTTATAACGTTTTTTGCGCGATTGGAGTTTCTAGAATAATAATAATAATAATTTATATCAATACATTTGTGATAATCGGGAAGATTGAAACTAAAAACTTTGGGTGGCTGTTTCATGGTTGCTATGGTTTTGTTCCAAACAAGTAAAATTGTCTTTTTGATACATTCATTCCTACATAGTTCTGTTTTGTGGTTACGTTTTCGAAGCAAATATGAGCGATAGTGATGATCTACCGGATGATTTAGAAGACGCTTGGCAAGAAGGATATTCGGCAATAATTCCAGAAAAATCTAAAGCCCGATATGAACAGACATACAAGTTGTTTAAGGAATGGCGTGAAGCAAAGAAGATTTCTGTAAATGAAAAGAGCTTGTTAGCGTATTTTGTGGTGAGAAGTGGACATTTGAAGGCCCCAGGCAGTTTATGGGCGGAGTATTCTATGCTGAAGAGTACAATTTTTCTCCATGATCCTATTGATAGTTCTAAGTTTGCTACATTAATTGCTTATCTTAAGAGAAAAAATATTGGATATCGGCCTAAGAAGGCTAAAATTTTTACCAACGAAGACATGGAAAAATTCTTGAATGAAGCACCAGACGAACATTTTTTAATTCAAAAGGTATGTTGTAGATGATGAGGTGGTACATCTGAGTTCTAAGGAAACAATATATTTGCAGGTAGCAATGATATTGGGAGTATCGAGAGCTTGTAGACGAGAGGAATTGTACAATATTAAAATGAGTGACATAGAAGAACATGAAGAAATGTTTATAGTAAATATTCCAAATACAAAAACGAATATTCAGCGAACGTTCACAGTTATTAATAAAGAAAATGAAGCAGTTCATTATTTGGAAATACTTCGAAAATACATAAGAATTCGACCAACCAAGCAACCCAACGTCAGCTCATTTATTTCTGAACTATCGAAATGGCAAATGCACTAGGCAAGTCACAGGAAAAGGCACAATTGGAGGCTGGCCGTCAAAAATTGCAAAGTATTTAAAGTTGCAAGCCCCTGGAGGTTTTACTGGACACTCGTTTCGACGCACATCGGCTACACTTTTGGCGAATAACGGAGTTGATGTGTTGGGACTAAAAAGACATGGTGGGTGGCGTTCATCAACGGTGGCCGAGAGTTACGTGGAAAATTCCCTCCAAAACAAAATTGAATTTGCTCATAAAATTTTACACAGCGATGTTGGTGGACTATTACAACAACCTGGGACTTCTACGTCGGAAAGTTTGTCTATTAACACTAGAAACTCAAATGCGAGTGGTATTAATTATAATAATTGTACATTTAATTTTAATAAATAAATTGCAAAATTGTTTTTTTAGATTTAATTGCTTACCGTTTACTGAACGGTAAGTGAATTACTTACCGTTTTGTTACACGTAGCAACCAGTAACAGCAACCTACCGTCGTGGAAACAGGCACAGTAAACTGATAAAAACAACCAATTGCGCAAAAAAAATAAAGCAAAATTTCTAGTGTTTGCTAGTTACGGTGATATTAGCAACTAAAATGATCAAAGGGGGCGGCACAGTGAGAGGAGTAATAATTTCCAATTTGACATAATCATGACAGTCATTATCTTTTCGCAGTTATCTCTTGTATTTCAGCTTTTTCTTAAGATAATAATAAAATATTTCGTATTCATATCAGTCTGAAAATAAAAAAACTACGTGAAACTTTCCGTCTGCAACAAATAACCAGTTTTCCAAGTTTTCCATCTATAAAGAGATTTATTAAAAAAAGTATAATTCTGTGAAAAGCTGTTTCTAGGTAAATATGTTAAATCATATGTTAAAAATAGAATTTCAATTAAAAGCATAAATAATTAAAATCCTCTTAGTGCCTCCAAAGCTTGAATTTAAAATTGAATAACAATTCGAAAAGCAACCTCATTATTCCTTCACAAAACATATTTTAAAAGAGAATTAATTCCGAGTTGCACACGCACCTTCATACACAACTAATTAACTGGTTTAAATTTCTCATCTAAAAACTTATTTGAACTTGAAATAGTGCAATTGAATGTAAAAGAAACGAGATAAGAATTGCATTTTAAAGCGAATAGAAATTGTCGAGAGTAAGGATCTTAATTGATCGGAGACTCTATTCTCAATCTGCGTAGTTGGTGTTAAGAAATTTCTGATAATGAATTAGATATACGTAAAGTGTTGTCTCGTGATAAATTGATAAAACAGGTGTGAAGGTGGATAAATGATGAGATCGAGGCGACACAATTTGTTTTAATTCTTTTTGAAATTTACGATAATTCAGTTGAAATTTTATAAATGATACTCGGTATTTATTGCGTAGTTAAATAAAATCTAAACTAATTTTAATGTTTTATTTAATTGTAGTTATCAGATGTAATAAAGCATTCCTGCATATTTTTCATTAAACATTGATTTTTGAATTAAACTTTATTAAATTAACTCAAAAACTACAATTTGTTTTGTATTTTTTTTATAACACAGAAAAGCGTAAACAAATTAAAAAACATTATTTACATTGTCACATCATGTTTTTCCTCTTAAAAACTGCAAATTCCAGATTTCATCGCTGTTAAAACGTAGCTGAAATCTCACTGGTATTGTGGCTTAATTAAGCACTTATACGTATAATTCTCTAGAACTAAATTAATTTTAGTTTTATACAAAAAATCTTCTTTAAAAATTAATTTAATGAAAAATAAACGTTTAGAGAATTTCTAAAGCAAATATAAAACCGTCAGTCAACTTCCAAACATTAAACAAATTCAATAAGACCGGACAAAACACACACAATGTATAAAAAGAAATATTTTTTATTCAAGGAAATTCTATAAATATTTTTTATTTTTTTAAAAGTAAACTAGATTTTTTAAAATTTAGTAGAATTAAACAATTAAATAACACACTTTTATTATCTTAAATAAATACTGATGCATTACTAATAAACACTGTCTTTTGCTAGTCTATTTTCCGCTGTCTTGATGGCGCTAAAATTAATATACTAATTTCAAGATGAGTTAATATTTTTGGCATTAAAAAATTTTGGGCTATGATTGCTTGTTGTCATGGAAAAGTATCAAAATTTGCGATACTACTGCTTAAAATTTATTTAGATAAACTGATAATTTAAAAAAAAAAGATATTTGAGTACTACTTCAGCTGGTGGGAAGCAAATAGTGGTTTTTCCTACTGAAAGCAATGACCACCTCTTTTGTCAAATTACAACATTACATCATTTTATTGTTGAACTGTTCTAGAAAACATCTGGAATAGTCTCGTGTCTGATTTTGGCGCCATCTAAACAATAGAGAGTGATTTTTAGCGAGAGACAGTATTATCACAAATCATGCATCAAGTATTAGTGTGCTATTTAATTGTTTAATTGTGTAACTGTTAAATTATTTGTTTAAAAAACTAACTTTAAATTATTATTGACTAATAATAAAAATTTAAGCTTGGCTTTCAGAGATGGTTTTGCATTTTCTAGTTGTAGGCTTAGTATTTATAGCTTTTTGTTTCTTCTTCACCTGTGATTACAGAATTCAGTTTTATTTACTGATTGATATTTTCAAGATATTTCGAAAATTTTATATTTTAATTGTATATAAAAGTATACAAATTTGATGCGTTAGTCGTTTTACAGTGCTCTAATGTGTCTCTTAAACATAGTTGTCGCACTGCAAAATTAAATATACCGCAATGTAATGTAAATATCGAGCGTCTAAAAATAAATGATTTATGATGATAGTTCTACCAACGTAGCGCTTACCTTGGCGTATATAGTAACAAATTTTGACATTATTGGTTTATAAATTGTCATTAATGTCAATTGTTAAATGTGCGCCAGCCAAGCTAAGCCTTATGTTGGCAAGTCTACAGCATACTACGACGTATTCATTTCTGTTTTAATTGAAAGTTATGAAATTTATGGTGATTGTAATATCTTAAAGGATAAGTTTTACTATAACACTACGAAGAATTATTTTTTTTTACTTTCTTTTGTCGGTAGGGAAGTCACTACTTACACAATTTGCTTACTAAACAACAAAGTAAATAATAATAATTTTTGCGCGATTGGTTGTTTTTATCAGTTTACTGTGCCTGTTTCAACGACGGAAGGTTGCTGTTACTGGTTGCTACGTGTAACAAAACGGTAAGTAATTCACTTACCGTTCAGTGAACGGAAAGCAATTAAATCTAAAAAAAAACAATTTTGCGATTTATTTATTAAAATTAAATGTACAATTATTATAATTAATAGTAGTAATACCACTCGCATTTGAGTTTCTAGTGTTAATAGACAAACTTTCCGACGTAGAAGTCCCAGGTTGTTGTAATAGTTCACCAACATCGCTGTGTAAGATTTTATGAGCAAATTCAATTTTGTTTAGGAGGGAATCTTTCACGTAACTCTCGGCCACCGTTGATGAACGCCACCTACCATGTCTTTTTAGTCCCAACACATCAACTCCGTTATTCGCCAAAAGTATAGCCGATGTGCGTCGAAACGAGTGTCCAGTAAAACCTTCAGGAGCTTGCAACTTTAAATACTTTGCAATTTTTGACGGCCAGCCTCCAATTGTGCCTTTTCCTGTGACTTGCCTAGTGCATTTGCCATTTCGATAGTTCAGAAATAAATGATCTGACGTTGGGTTGCTTGGTCGAATTCTTATGTATTTTTGAAGTATTTCCAAATAATGAACTGCTTCATTTTCTTTATTAATAACTGTGAACGTTCGCTGAATATTTGTTTTTGTATTTGGAATATTTACTATAAACATTTCTTCATGTTCTTCTATGTCACTCATTTTAATATTGTACAATTCCTCTCGTCTACAAGCGCCCGATACTCCCAATATCATTGCTACTTGTAAATATATTGTTTTCTTAGATCTCAGATGTACCACCTCATCATCTACAACATACCTTTTGAATTAAAAATTGATCGTCTGGTGCTTCATTCAAGAATTTTTCCATGTCTTCTTTGGTAAAAATTTTAGCCTTCTTAGGCCGATATCCAATATTTTTTCTCTTAAAATAAGCAATTAATGTAGCAAACTTAGAAATATGGATAGCATCATGGAAAAAAATTGAACTCTTCAGCATAGAATACTCCACCCATAAACTGCCTGGGGCCTTCAAGTGTCCACTTCTCACCACAAAATACGCTAACAAGCTCTTTTCATTTACAGAAATCTTCTTTGCTTCACGCCATTCCTTAAACAACTTGTATGTCTGTTCATATCGGGCTTTAGATTTTTCTGGAATTATTGCCGAACATCCTTCTTGCCAAGCGTCTTCTAAATCATCCGGTAGATCATCATTATCGCTCATATTTGCTTCGAAAACGGAACCACAAAACAGAACGATGTAGGAATGATTGCATCAAAAAACAATTTTACTTGTTTGGAACAAAACCATAGCAACCATGGAACAGCCACCCAAAGTTTTCAGTCTCAATCTTCCCGATTATCACAAATGTATTGATATAAATTATTATTATTATTATTATTCTAGAAACTCCAATCGCGCCAAAAACGTTATAAGCATGTCGAACGTTAAGGATTACCGTTCTCAGATAATAATTGGAGTCGTCGCTTCGCTTCTCCTCCAAACAATTGTCTTCGAACGGTAAGCATTCCTTACCGTTCTCCATACTTAATATATTATTGTTGTTCTAAAAGTGTTATAAAAATCAAATGCTTTAGGTTGTTTTATAGTGCTCAAATGTGTGTCTTAAATCAAGTTGTCGTGCTGTAAAATTAAACATACCGCATTGTAATGTAAATAGTCATTACTATAAACTGCTTTAATTGAAAGTAATGAGATTTATGGTGGTTCTAAAATCTTGAAGAATAAGTTTTATTATAACAGCAGGGAAAGTTGGCGATTTTTACTTGCTACTGCTGCTAGAAAAGTCACTTTCTTTACATTTGGCTTACTAAACAACAAAGTAAATAATAGTAATTTATTGTCCAAAAAGTTTTATACAAATCTCAAGCCATAGGTTATTTTACAGTGCTCTAACTTGTGTTTTAAACGTAGTTCTAGACTTACTGCATTGTAATGTAAACAGTTATTGAAAAAGACTGTTTCTAATTAGAGGAATGAGGTTTATGGTGACTACGATTAGTTTTACTATAACGACAGGTAGAATTGTTTTTCTTACCTGCTTTTGCCCGCAGAGAAGTCACTTCTCACACAATTTACTTACTAAAATTTTCAAAATGTTTTGTTACGTACAAAGCTTTAATGGATGTTGATTTCAGAGATTTAACAGAGGTTAGGTATATGTATTTATTACTTTTGTTTTCGTATTTTACTGCAAATAAAACACTATATAATACCTGAACAGTCTTCTATTTTTTTATGTACACAATTTATGTAAACTCTTAGGCTGGTTTGAATTTTAAATGTAAATTAAATTTTGCGCAAAATTTGATATTTATTTTGTTTATTAATTCTTAATACCTCAGAGAACGGAAGTGAGAATAGGTGTTTAATTTAATTACAAAATGTAGTAACTATTCTAGAACTTTGTTATATCAGTTATGAAAGTTTGGTGAGTTTAATTTGGTGAAACAATTAGCAAATTTGAGTACAGGTAAGTGCAATTTTCTATAATTTTTTTACTAGTTTTCTCGGTTTCGTTTCTTGTGTAATTCACGTTGAACGTTTTGCTCTTTCTCTGTTAATTGGTGTATTGAATTTCCGAAAATCGTGTCAAGCTTAACACGATAAAAAGCAAACACTCAACTATATAATAAACGATAGAAAACAAAATTATTTGTCGTGAATGCGATTGCGTATTAGACGAGGTTTAAAAGCAATGGTGGCTCTCAACTCCGTACAGTATACAATCGTATTACCACCTTAAACAAGAACGCAACTCTCGCAGAAACGCGCCATCTTCAAAAAAACTCACTTAACGTAACACATTTTGCGCCAAAATCATGTTTTAAACTTCTCGGTGATAAATTTCCTAAAAAAAAAGGTCATCATGAATCGAATATTGATGGTCGTTTTGGAGTCTTTTCTTGTGGTCGTTCTATTCGAAATGAAAACTGATGGATTTCTGATTGATAGACGCAGTGCAGCTTCCGAAAGAAATTCAGACGATTATCCGGATTATCAACTAGGTGTCAAATATGACGAATATCCGGTAAGATTTATAGCAAATTTGACCTAATTAGGAATTTTTTCGTGAATTGTACATACACCTGTTGCGCTCTAATCTACCAAAAAGGAGTACTTAGGATTTAACTACCACTTTGACTCTTTTAATGTTCTCGCTGTGTGCTCCCATTAAATACACTTTGTCGCTTAAGATCGATCAAATTTAAAAAAAAAAACATTTCCGAGTAATATCCTTACTAGAATTACATATAAGCGACGGAAAGTAATTTCTTAAAAAAACTAGATAAAATTGGTGGATGCGCCGGGATATTTAACTTGAATTTTTAAATTAAGAAAGATTTATAAGAAAGCTTCTTATCAGTGTTTACTTTATAAACTAATAAAAGATATCGATCGAGAAAATTTTGAAATTATTTTAATTAAATTTATTTTGTCTCTAATCATTGTGATGTACACTGACCAGCTTTAGATCGGTTGACAGGTTTTGTTTGAGCGAAAATTGATTAACTTCATTGGTTTACTAAGTTATGTTTTGTTTGAAACTATTCGTGAGATAATGTTAATTTACTAAAACAAATAATTTTATCTCAAGAGTTACAACAAAATAAATATTTTTAGTGTTAATAAGTGTTTTTCAGGAAATGATATATGGTTTTATTTTTAAACTTTCAAGTTTTCACAAATTTAAAGAAAGTATCATTTATCACTCACTTAACTTTTATTTTGTTAAAAATATTTTTTTGAATTTGATGGAAGTATCATTTCTTTTTTAAACTGGGCTGATACAAATAATGAGGGAATTAAAATCGAAATCAAATTTACAAGTTTTGTAAAACAAAATTAGACAAGTTTTAAATAAGTTTTTTCTTTTCTACCACAATCACTAATATTTATAATTAAGCTGTTAATTGCGAAAAAATTCTGAAAAACTTTTTATTGTTTATATATCATTTCAGCAATTTTTTCAATAAATAACTAAAATTTAACTTTTTAAGTCACTCTCTTTAAGAAACTGTACTATAAATTATCAAAGTGGTTAAATTAATTTACTGAAAAGTTCATAAACTTTGACAATAAATTATATCTGAAAATTTTTTTAGAATTTACTAAAAAGCTGTTTTTATGTCCTTACAGCTTCTTTTTTGTTTTTTTCAACATTACTAACTTGTTTTCTTTTATTTTTTCTATTAATAAAGTTCTTTTTATTTTTAGTAATCTTCATTTTGATGATTCTACAGCTCCTTTTTTGTTTCTCTTAACGTTACTAACCTGTTTCCTTTTATTTCTTTCATTAAAGCTTTTTCTATTCTTAGTAATCTTTTTTTTTTGATTCATTTTCTTTTTGACCATCCACTGATTTAATTTGTTCAGCAAAATTAATTTTTAATTAAGATTTTTTATTTTTAACAGTTAGATATACATAAACAAAAGACGGGTTTAGCTATAGGCTCTTCTCTTAGCTTTCTTTTAGCAGAATTATTTATAAACAACCTTGAAGAAAGAATTTTGAAACTTCCCATTTATTTAAAGCTATTTTGTTTTTGGAAATCATCTTTTTGTTTAAAGATACTAAAGTTGAATTTGATTTATTTGTTATTAACTTATTACATAAAAACAATTTAGTGAAGAAACAGAAACAAACTGTTGGCATTCAATTTTTTTTATTTATAATTTAGGCTTATTCTATTGTAGTTTAGGAAGTATTTGTTGCTTTTTAGGACGCTTCTATGTGTCTATAACAATCTAGAACGTTTTTATAATTTATTGTACTCGTAGTTTGAACATAATCACAGCAATTTTGGACTTATATGACAATTTTGGCAGTTTTGTTTGTCGTTTTAGAACGTTTTTATAGAAATTTTGAACGTTTTGACGATTTTGCAGCAATTTAGGTTTTTGTTTATAATAATTTAGGACGTGCTTGTTGTTATTTAGGAAAGTTATATATTTCTATAACAATTTAAAACGTTTTTATTGTAAATTTAAAGGGTTATATTACTGTTTAGGGCCTTTCTATTATTTATTGTATTTTGAAAATGACCACAACAATTTTGGACTTTTTTGAAAATTTTGGAAGATTTTCTTGATTTTATGGCAATTTAGAAATGTTTCTTTGTTATTTGAGGACGTATATAAAAATATTTAAGACATTTCTGTCATTTTATGGCAATTTAGGTTTCCTCTTAGGTCTATTCTATGGTCGTTTAGGACGTTTCTGTTCTTATTTAGAACGCTTATATATTTTTATGACAATTTAGAACAGGACCATAGGAATTTTGGACTTCTTTGACAATTTTTCTTGGTTTTATGATAATCTAGCATTCTTTGTTGTCACATTAATAGATTTTTGTAGAAATTTAGGACGTTTCGATGATTTTATGGCAATTTTAGTCTTATCTACAGCAATTTAGACCTATTCTTTGGTAATTTAGGACGTTTTGAAGCTTTTGGAGAGTTGTTATGACGAATTAGGATATTTCTATCGTACATTAGAATGTTGTTATGATTCTGGTTTAATTTAAAACGTTCTTAAAAATTTTAGGACGTTTTTATGTATATTTTAAACATAGTTATAACAGTTTTGGAAATTCTGGACTTTTACGACAATTTAGGTTTTTTCGTTATTAATTTACTTTGTTTTTATGCCAATTTTGGACATTTTTATCACCAATTAGGATGTTTTCTCTTCACAATTTAGGACGTTTTTATGTATACTTTGAAAGTGCTTTAAATGGCTAAAAATTTTAGAAATTTTGGACTTTTCCGACAATGTTGAAGGTTTTTGTAATTTTATCACGATTTTGTTGTTTTTTTTGTTTTTTTATCATGTTTTATACAAATTTAGAATATTTCTATAACTTCAAGGCATTTTAGGTTTTTTTTAGACCACTTTTTTGGTAGTTTAGGACGTGTTTGTTGCTGTTTAAGAAGTTTGTGTGTCTTTATAACAATTTAGGATGTTTGTTTTTCAAAGTAAGATATTTTTTATAATTATTTAAGACGTTTCAACATGGGCACAGTTATTTCGGAAATTTTGCATTTTTATGATAATTTCGGACGTTTCTATGATTTTATGACAATTCACCATTTTTTCTTGTTATTTTAGGACGTTTTGATGGAAATTTAGGACGTTTCTATGATTTTATGCTAATTTAGTTCTCTTCTACAGCAATTCAGATCTTTTAATTGATAGTTTAGGACGTGTTTGACATTAATTGTGGAGATTTTATGTTTTATAACAATTTAGGATTTCTTATTGTCATTTTAGAATATTTTATGACAATTTAGGATGTATCTATGATTTTGTTTTAATTTTTATATAATTTTGGGACGTTTTATTTTAAACGTGACTAAACTGAATCACACCTTAGTCTATTTCTGTACCAAATTAAGACGTATTTATTTACTACGTAAGCGTCTTATTACATGACATCTAAGAATGTTTTTGTAACCGTTTTAGGCATTTCTATACGTACCATAGTAGAAACAATATTTCCAAATAGCAATCTTTTGTTTTTCTATTTTTTCTTTTAAATTAATCAACAATTATTTTATTAGAAATGAAGTTTTATTCTATCATTAGTACACATTTTTGTTTTTTTCTTTTTCTTTTAAAGTTTTTGTATATTTTTTTTTACATCATTATTTAGGACCTGTTATGTAAAAATTTTGTTTGATTAAATTTGTAGCTTCGACTTGGATTTTAATTCTTTCATTATTTGTATAATTTTTGGAATTTGTTACTTACACGACTGTAAATCTTTTCGTCCATTTTGTAAGAAAATAAAGTTTAGTTTATAAAATATGCAAGTTTAATCTTGTGAGTTTCGACAAACACGAAACATTTATTCTGATTTTGTATAAAATTTCTGTTGTATTTGTTAGATTTGAAATACAATTTTTGATTATATAATTACCAAACTTTAGCACTTAGAAGCTCACTTAGCATCTCTCGGTGACAATACACTTTAATTCAAAGTTAAGCTATTCACCAACTGTACTTTACACTTCTTTAACCTTTAAAAAGCATCAAAAGAACGTTTATTTACTTAACTGTAACTCTCTTCTAATCATAAGTATTTGATTTGACTGAAATGTCAGGAACGAACATTTTTTATCCTAATCAGGACACTCAGCTTGGATCAGATTGCGACAATCACAAATTATGTTTGATGTTGTTGTAAATTTCTTTGTGTTATTTGATAGCTTGTTTTGACTTTGAGGGGTTAATGAGACGAAAATTTCATTTGTTTGTACAGTTTGTTAAATATTAATTACGATTTTAGAGAGATTTATTTAATTAGAATTTATTACAACACAAAATTTTGGCAGAATTTATCATCACGTGCGTTATTAAGGGAAAAACAATAATTAATATACTTTGGTTACATACAACTGAATTGTAATAAAGCAGCATTTATTGTACAGTTTTGGGACTGTGAAATATCGCTTTATTATTGATTAGTTTTTATTTCTTATTTGTTGTTTTATAAATATTATATTGTCATACTTTATTTACTGTAAATAACAGTAACAGTTTTAGCAGCTTCAAAATAACAGTTTGACAATAGCAGTTTAAAAATAACAGTTTGAAAATAGCAGTTTAAGAATAACAGTTTGAAAATAGCCGTTTAAGGATAACAGTTTCAAATTAACAGATTAAAAGTAACAGTTTGAAAATAGCAGTTTAAGAATAACAGTTTGAAAATAGCAGTTTAAGGATAACAGTTTTAAACTAACAGATTAAAAGTAATAGTTTTAAAATAGCAGTTTAAAGACAATTTGAAATTAACAGCTTAAAAATGGCAGTTTAAGAATAACAGTTTCAAATTAACAGGTTAAAAGTAACAGTTTGAAAATAGCAGTTTAAGAATAACAGTTTGAAAGTAACAGTTTGAAAATAGCGGTGTCAGGATAACAGTTTCAAATTAACAGATTAAAAATAACAATGTGAAATTAGCAGTTTAGGAATAACAGTTTGAAAATAGTAGTTTAAGAATAACAGTTTCAAATTAACAAGGTGAAAGTAACGATTTGAAAATAGCAGTTTAAGAATAACAGTTTGAAAATAGCAGTTTAAGGATAACAGTTTTAAACTAACAGATTAAAAGTAATAATTTTAAATTAGCAGTTTAAAGACAATTTGAAATTAACAGCTTAAAAATGGCAGTTTAAGAATAACAGTTTCAAATTAACAGGTGAAAAGTAACAGTTTAAAAATAGCAGTTTAAGAATAACAGTTTGAAAATAACAGTTTGAAAATAGCAGTTTCAGAATAACAGTTTCAAATTAACAGATTAAAAGTAACAATTTGAAAAGAGTCGTTTATGAATAACAGTTTGAAACTAACAGTTTATAAATAATAGATATTTTTTACAGTTACTAAAATATTAAAAAAATAGTTAGCAGTAAAAGACTTGCCGATATTATTGCTTTTTTTAAAAGTGATTAAGCTTTTATGAAAATTATTTTTCTCGGAAAATTCGTTGTCGTAATCGCTTCGCCACTTTTCTTTCTGTAACTTCCCACAACTGATGTCATCGCTGCAATTTTAATTTTCACGTTCAATTATAAATTTTTTCTCAATCAGAAAATGTTAATTAATGACGGCATTCGTCCCGTTCATTGACTTTCAGCTCAATTAAAACCCGCTCAACTAATTAATTGTAAAATCACGATCAAAGCCTTTTCCGGTCTCTTTCTCTCAGTTATCTGAAATTCTATAAACTGTCTAAAAATATACTAACACCCCCCAATGACAGGAGCTTTAACGCAAAACCTTGTAAGTTAAATATGAGAAACAGTTTTAATGCATCAATTCAGTTAAAAGCCGATCGACAAAACACAAGTCCTGCTGAGTATTACATTTACCCCCCTTTGATTTGAAAGAATAGAGCAAAAATGTCGATATTAAATTTTGTGTCTATAATTACGTGTGAACTGGGCATAAAAGCTTCTGTCTGGACCAATCAACACATCCATTAGCGCCGGAATTTTAATAACACTGAGTCTCATCACCGGAACTATTCCGGGTCGGGACGAAAATTTTAAAATTATAATTACACTGTTTTAGATGATTGTGCCAAAAAAGAAGACGGCATTATTAGTGGATAGATTAATGGTTGCTTTACAACAGGCGATCGAAGAAGAGGAAGCTGCTAATAGGATAGATGGACCACCACTGGCCAATTCCTTCTCACTTAGTCCGGAAGAAGTTCGAAAGGTATCAATTTTTCGATTATTTTTTTTTTAATCGAGTTGAGGGCGTAATTAAGATCACATTTCCAATTAGGTGTCTCGTGTACTCTACGTGTCTTTCTCGTTTTTAATCAAGCTGTTATGTAGGCGGGAAATATTACAAAATTGATTTATAAGTCTCTGTATTCAATTGAAATTTAACAAAAAAATTTGAAGTAACCAATCTGCTGGAAAAAAAATCGGTTTTTCGACTAATTGTATAAGCTGATAAATTGACTAATCTAGGGATTTGGACAAAATCAGACGACTGTGTTTATTCATTTAGAACTCTCATTTCATTTAAATAATTCTTCTAATTGAAGTTATTTAAAAGTTTATAACAAGCACAGACAGTTTGGAAATTGTCTGGGTCAAGAAAATTTCATTTTTATTGTCGCTACTCTCAAAGGAATTACTTACGCAGCTAAGACTTCGATTTGTTACAAAATCAGAATTTTTCGTACAAAAGAAACAGATTTGTTATAAATTGTATTTTTGGTGACTTAATTTTTTTAAGTATTGGGTCTAATGGGCAAGTGATGGTGTTTTACATTGTTTAAAACAGATCTATTGCAGGGTGCTCGTAAATTTAAACAAATTGTGATAAATTTGCGTTTAAAGCGGTTCGGTAGCCATGATTTGTTCAAAAGTTAATCACGATTTTAATATAATTAATAGTGCTTAAACAATGTTAGAAAAACAATAAAAAAATCTGTTTTTGATATTGTAAATTAGACATTTTTTTATGTTTTACTTAGAGATGCTTTTTGTTATCAACTTTTAGTTTTTAATAGAAAAAGACTTTAATTATTTCTGTTAAATAGAAACCGCGTTTTAAGGCTTTTTTCAGGGTAAAACAAAATAAAAAAATATTACTTTTTTTGGGCGATTGGTTGTTTTTATAAGTTTACTGTGCCTGTTTCCACGACGGTAGGTTGCTGTTACTGGGTGCTACGTGTAACAAAACAGTAAGTAATTCACTTACCGTTCAGTGAACGGTAAGCAACTGAATTTAAAAAAAAACAATTTTGCGATTTATTTATTAAAATTAAATGTACAATTTTTATAATTAATAGTAGTAATACCACTCGCATTTGAGTTTCTAGTGTTAATAGACTTTCCGACGTAGAAGTCCCAGGTTGTTGTAATAGTCCACCAACATCGCTGTGTACAATTTTATGAGCAAATTCAATTTTGTTTTGGAGGGAATCTTCCACGTAACTCTCGGCCACCGTTGATGAACGCCACCCACCATGTCTTTTTAGTCCCAACACATCAACTCCGTTATTCGCCAAAAGTGTAGCCGATGTGCGTCGAAACGAGTGTCCAGTAAAACTTTCAGGGGCTTGCAACTTTAAATACTTTGCAATTTTTGACGGCCAGCCTCCAATTGTGCCTTTTCCTGTGACTTGCCTAGTGCATTTGCCATTTCGATAGTTCAGAAATAACTGATCTGACGTTGGATTGCTTGGTCGAATTCTTATGTATTTTCGAAGTATTTCCAAATGATGAATTGCTTCATTTTCTTTATTAATAACTGTGAACGTTCGCTGAATATTCGTTTTTGTATTTGGAATATTTACTATAAACATTTCTTCATGTTCTTCTATGTCACTCATTTTAATATTGTACAATTCCTCTCGTCTACAAGCGCCCGATACTCCCAATATCATTGCTACCTGCAAATATATTGTTTCCTTAGAACCCAGATGTACCACCTCATCATCTACAACATACCTTTTGAATTAAAAATTGTTCGTCTGGTGCTTCATTCAAGAATATTTCCATGTCTTCTTTGGTAAAAATTTTAGCCTTCTTAGGCCGATATCCAATATTTTTTCTCTTAAGATAAGCAATTAATGTAGCAAACTTACAAATATCGATAGCATCATGGAGAAAAATTGTACTCTTCAGCATCGAATACTCCGCCCATAAACTGCCTGGGGCCTTCAAGTGTCCACTTCTCACCACAAAATACGCTAACAAGCTCTTTTCATTTACGGAAATCTTCTTTGCTTCACGCCATTCCTTAAACAACTTGTATGTCTGTTCATATCGGGCTTTAGATTTTTCTGGAATTATTGCCGAACATCCTTCTTGCCAAGCGTCTTCTAAATCATCCGGTAGATCATCACTATCGCTCATATTTGCTTCGAAAACGGAACCACAAAACAGAACTATGTAGGAATGATTGTATCAAAAAGACAATTTTACTTGTTTGGAACAAAACCCCAGCAACCATGGAACAGCCACCCAAAGTTTTCAGTTTCAATCTTCCCGATTATCACAAATGTATTGATATAAATTATTATTATTATTATTATTCTAGTAACTCCAATCGCGCAAAAAAACGTTATAAGCATGTCGAACGTTAAGGATTACCGTTCTCAGACAATAATTGGAGTCGTCGCTTCGCTCCTCCTCCAAACAATTGTCTTCGAACTGTAAGTATTCCTTACCGTTCTCCATACTTAATATACTATAACACTGTATATAGACGTTTTGTATATTTTTAGAATATCTGAACTAATTATGCAACAAACAATTATCAAACATTTAGTTTATTAGTCAATTGACTGACTAGATCTAACCAACAATAAAAGTCTAACATTTATAAAAAAAAATGTGGTTAGTTGCAAGTTTTTTTTATGAACAGCGTTTTATTAAGAAAACTGCTATCGATTTCATTCTAGAAAGTTTCAAAGAATATTTTTTATTCCATATGATTGATTTTAAATCAAAGTTTTAATTGAATTGGTGAATCAGAACCTAAGAAAAATAAAAGTATTTATTTTTGTTAAAGAATAATTTTTAATTTTACTTTTTTATTAAATAAAATATAAAAGGTCGTAACTTATTTACGATAAAAGTAGGATCTCAGAAATGTAAATTTATTAGAAAATGCTTTTAAAATATTAGTTTTATGGTAGTGTAACAAGGATAATACATATTTTTGAGCCGAAACTTAATCTCTAGATTGCTGAGATTTAAGGATTTAGACAGGATCGGCACGTGTTCGATTATCTTGGTATTTCTTAAATCCACCTACTGCACTTTCAAAAATATTTTATTTTATTTACGTTTTTAAGGAATTGATTATTGTAATTAAGACAGTTGAAGAAGATAAAATAGGACCTCTTTAGGGACAATAAAAGGGCCATCAACAATTTTACTGTTTTAATAAAGTTAAAAAATTAAAAATACTGTCACAGTAGAAGGATCAAAAGAATCTTCAAAAGAAGACAGTTGAGAAACACAAAATAATATTCCTTTTTTCGCGGAATAACAATAGATTGTTAAATAGTACTAATACTAATAATAATAATACTAATAATAATACTAATAAATAATAATTTTGTACCATTACGATAATTAAAGAAGATAAAATGGCTTTTCTTTCGGGGGAACAAAAACGCCATAAAATATTTATAAAAATTTTGTAATAAAATTAAATTGTTAGAATAGGATTGTGCAGTTGAGACAGTTGAGTAGATAAAAATTGGGTCTCTTTTTGAGGTATTCAATTAAAAAAAATAGTAAAAGGTCCATCAAAATATAAGAATATTGTAAAAAAAATTGTTAAACTGTCACAATAAAAAATTTAAAGAATTTTGTATTATTAAGACAGTTGGGAAAGGCAAAATGACATTATTTTTGGAGAAATAGAGATCTCTAAAAAAGCCATCATAAATATACTAAAATTTTAATAAAATTAATTTGTTAAAAGAGAATTATGGAATTAAGACAGTTAGGAAGATAAAAATTGGGTTCTTAGTGCTTCACTGTTCGTTTTATAAACCTGAACTCGTGCCTCAAAACTGTCTTTATAAAACGTATTGTTTAAAGGCCTTAATCTTCTCAAAATTATAAAGAAAAAACTGTAATTAGCTGTACGTTATGTAACAAATTTAATTAAGTAAAATGAACGAGCTTTGCTAGCTTAAAATCAACAAACATGTCTTATATTCTAATATTTATAATTTGATGTAAAAATAAGTTGCTTCCTACTTTAGTAACGTAATTAAGTAATTAATAATAAATTTGTTTCCGTTAATTAAATCAGCTTTACGTTGCGCAATTTTTGGAAGTTATTTCTGCGTCATCTCTCAAACAACAAATCTATTTTTACTCCTCCTAGATAACACAAAATGACAATAATTATTTAGCGATAGTGTTTCGTGATAGTGTCTTGAAGATGTCGTATCTAAGGGAAGTTTGCGGTTTTGGCGAGATAACAAGCAAAGTGTGGGGGCGGCGAGTAATTACAGGGCGAGTGCACTTGATTATTGTTGCAAATACAAAAGATTTTCCGGACAATGTAAAGTGTTTATTGGTTCGTTGTATAAACATCAATCAATTTTCAGACTTTTTAGGAGAGAGAAAAGTTATTTGGATTTTTCGTGGTATTGTGTTTTGTAAGTTTTGTTAGGAGAGAAAGTTTTCGGATATTCAAGGATTTGAATTAATCTTATTCTGGTAGGAAGAATCACTGGAAGCTCTTTTGTATTGTTGTATGCAAATTGGAGGATTTTGAAAGGTTTTAAACACCTCTTTAAGACTGGTTTAGACAGATATTTATGTTTTGCGGAATGTAAGAGACATTAAAGTTTGTTGATTTATTTTACGTTAATTTTACCACACAACGACGTTACAACAAGTTATATTATAGTGTATTAAGTATGGAGAACGGTAAGGAATGCTTACCGTTCGAAGACAATTGTTTGGAGGAGGAGCGAAGCAACGACTCCAATTATTGTCTGAGAACGGTAATCCTTAACGTTCGACATGCTTATAACGTTTTTTGCGCGATTGGAGTTTCTAGAATAATAATAATAATAATAATAATTTGTATCAATACATTTGTGATAATCGGGAAGATTGAAACTGAAAACTTTGGAACGTGACTGTTCCATGGTTGCTGTGGTTTTGTTCCAAACAAGTAAAATTGTCTTTTTGATACAATCATTCCTACATAGTTCTGTTTTGTGGTTCCGTTTTCGAAGCAAATATGAGCGATAGTGATGATCTACCGGATGATTTAGAAGACGCTTGGCAAGAAGGATGTTCGGCAATAATTCCAGAAAAATCTAAAGACCGATATGAACAGACATACAAGTTATTTAAGGAATGGCGTGAAGCAAAAAAGATTTCTGTAAATGAAAAGAGCTTGTTAGCGTATTTTGTGGTGAGAAGTGGACACTTGAAGGCCCCAGGCAGTTTATGGGCGGAGTATTCTATGCTGAAGAGTACAATTTTTCTCCATGATGCTTTCGATATTTCTAAGTTTGCTACATTAATTGCTTATCTTAAGAGAAAAAATATTGAATATCAGCCTAAGAAGGCTAAAATTTTTACCAAAGAAGACATGGAAAAATTCTTGAATGAAGCACCAGACGAACAATTTTTAATTCAAAAGGTATGTTGTTGATGATGAGGTGGTACATCTGAGTTCTAAGAAAACAATATATTTGCAGGTAGCAATGATATTGGGAGTATCGGGCGCTTGTAGACGAGAGGAATTGTACAATATTAAAATGAGTGACATAGAAGAACATGAAGAAATGTTTATAGTAAATATTTCAAATACAAAAACGAATATTCAGCGAACGTTCACAGTTATTAATAAAGAAAATGAAGCAATTCATTATTTGGAAATACTTTGAAAATACATAAGAATTCGACCAAGCAACCCAACGTCAGATCATTTATTTCTGAACTATCGAAATGGCAAATGCACTAGGCAAGTCACAGGAAAAGGCACAATTGGAGGCTGGCCGTCAAAAATTGCAAAGTATTTAAAGTTGCAAGCCCCTGAAGGTTTTACTGGACACTCGTTTCGACGCACATCGGCTACACTTTTGGCGAATAACGGAGTTGATGTGTTGGGACTAAAAAGACATGGTGAGTGGCGTTCATCAACGGTGGCCGAGAGTTACGTGGAAGATTCCCTCCAAAACAAAATTGAATTTGCTCATAAAATTTTACACAGCGATGTTGGTGGACTATTACAACAACCTGGGACTTCTACGTCGGAAAGTTTGTCTATTACCCTAGAAACTCAAATGCGGGTGGTATTACTACTATTAATTGTAATAATTGTACATTTAATTTTAATAAATAAATCGCAAAATTGTTTTTTTTTAGATTCAGTTGCTTACCGTTCACTGAACGGTAAGTGAATTACTTACCGTTTTGTTACACGTAGCAACCAGTAACAGCAACCTACCGTCGTTAAAACAGGCACAGTAAACTGATAAAAACAACCAATCGCGCAAAAAAATATTTATTTGATATTTTAGTATTATTAGTCACAGCTATCAGATAATTCAAATTTTGTGCCAAATTTATAATTGACATTAGGTAAATTTTCTGCAGTATAAATTCATAACCAATCTCCTCAAAATTTGTTGAATGTATATTAACAAGTTTTCATTTTGTACGTCATGACATTGAGTGGGATTTGTTTTAAATGTTTACTCATAAACTAATTACCTGTTGAGGTAATAATAATTAATAATCGCGTCAAATTATAATAAACTCAAGCTTTAGAATTATTGTTATTATTTTGTTAATTGTTTGTATAATTTTACTTTATGAAAAATCGTTAGTTAATTATTAAATTTCTATTTCGGTTTATGATAGAACCAAACAGGAGAGAGAGTGAAGTAAAAGCAGACATATCTAAAACGTGGAAGAATGAAGAAAAGAAGAAACAAAAAAAAATAAAAAAAACTGCATAAAGTTAGTCTAGTAAGAAGAGAAACGTAAAATGAAGAAATTATAGAAAAACATGAAATATAAAAATAGAGATGACATCAGAAAGTGAAATAATTGAAAAAAGAAAACGATGTACTGAAAAAAAATAGAAGATAAAGTACTAAAGTTGACAAAACAAAAAAAAAACATAAACATAGATAATAATTTATTGAAAAAGAAAAAGGCAAAATAGAATAAAATAGCACACTAGATAAAGAACGTTGAAACTACTATCAGTAAGAATATAGTTGCATAAACAGCGAAAAAACAAAGAAAACGCAAATAAATAACAGGTGAAGAAAGACAGAAAGGAAAATTGTGGAAATAGCTGACAATTAAAGAAAAAAACGGGAGTTTATAAATGAATATAAAACAATAAAAATTGCGCTATATAAAAAAATAAAAAAATTGAAATAACATAAGATCTAAAAACAAAAAAAATCTAGAAAGTTGTAACTTCTTTTTTCCACGTAATTTACGTTTGAAAAACTATTTCACAGTCTTCTAGAGGCAACATTTTTTTGATAAATACAATAAAGGAAATAAACTAAAAATTAAGGAAAAATGCTATAAATGAAATTAATTTATCAAGTGATTCAGAATTTTTCTTAAATAAATAAGTTGGGAGAGTCCTAAG
The DNA here is from genome assembly GCA_029207805.1 of Tribolium confusum. Classification (NCBI taxonomy): domain Eukaryota; kingdom Metazoa; phylum Arthropoda; class Insecta; order Coleoptera; family Tenebrionidae; genus Tribolium; species Tribolium confusum. Next base: position 452,100 of record JALGAY010000007.1, on the reverse strand, counting down.
CGACGGTTTTATTAAAATTTAAAGCCCCAAGGGACAGTTTTTTAAAAATTTAAGGATCTATTCGAGGATTTTATAGGAAATTGTTCCAAATTTGTATAAAACTGTCGTCTACAATTTCTATTTTTTTTTAAAGAAAAAATAGAAACAGCAGACGACAGTTTTATACAAATTACATTTTTTTTGTTAAATAAAAGAGTTGGGAGCCGCAAGCGACAGTTTTATTAAAATTTGGAACCGTGAACGACAGTTCTTTGAAAATTTAAGAATTTATTTTAGGATAAATTTAATATTTTACAGCAAATTGTTATCTATGATTCCAAATTTGTATAAAACTGTCGTCACTAATTTCTGATTTTTGTTTAACAACAACTAAATACTGCTGATGACAATTTTTTACAGATTAAAAATTATTTTATTAAGTTAAAGAGTGAGACCCGCATTCTTATTATTATTCAAATTCGTAGGCGACATTTTTTCTCAATATTTTGGACGTTATTAGAAAAAAATACATAAAAATGTATATTTAGGCGTGTTTTATAGCTACTGATAACGATCTTTAATAAAAATTGAAAAATTAAAATGGCGAAACACCGTGTCGAATGTCTGATAATCACTGGCTTTTTTTCTATAAAATATTACTAGTTTAAAAGGCTTTTTAAGCTTTTATTTGTTTTGATTTACATTTCTTCAAGTTGTAATAATTAAAATCTATTTTTTCCCTTCTCCAAATTTGGAAATCCATTTTCTTCCTTCTTGTTCCACTACCATAACACCACTGCTCACTACATCTTCAGCTTGATCTGAATACGATTTAAACTGACTTACCTACAAAACAAAATTTAAAAAAAATTACTAAGCAATTAATTTTGTACATAATCTTGTGCCAAACAAAGACACATCAAACACAAAACTGTTAGAAATACTTGAAATAAAGTTTTCATTTTGTTGAAAATGACTAAACAAACAATGAAATGCACCGTTTTTATATTGTTATAAAACCGGAAATTGTTGCTTGTTTTAAATAAAATTAGCGTTTTCCTTTGACACTTTTAATTGTGTGTAATTTATGATTAATCTAAAAATTAATTAAAAACGTGCTTTTAATTAAACAGCGATTAATTTCAACCAGACAATTGATTCGAAATCTTCTTGCCAGACAATTTGCATTTCCTGTGGGAATACTCCCAGTAACATTTTCTAGGTTTCTGTAATTATAATCCTGCGACCTCGATTTAAAATGTTATGTTTTTTTTAGATGGATCTGCAAAGGAGAGGTCACGGCAGCATGTCAGGCCAGCAAAAAGGACGAGTTTATTGGAGATGCTATTTCAACGCTGTTACTTGTTTCTAATTCTGGTGGAAATTCTGAAAATGCATTTTTTTTTCTTGATTCAGGCTTTTATTTCAGGGTCTAGAGTGCACAATAATTCAGTTATCCACTCTAGCATTATCTAATTATTTAAATTTTAACTAATGCACCTATTAATGGCAATTTATTCTTGTAAAAATTCTGTTAATAGGATAATGAAGGTTGTACTCTGTATTGAAATCAATACGCTTCGTTGTTGTATAATTTATTTTTTTATCAGGTGGAGTTTACAACATTTTCAAAAAAGTAGTATTAATAAGTTGTAAATAAGTACTGAATTCATACATAATGTATACTGTGTGTAACCGTAATCGATGTAAAAATAAAGCAAATATAAACTCATTCTGATTTATTACGAATTTCATTCCCGGTTATTCTATCCATTTTGGATTCATACAAGTAATTTACTTATTTTTTAAAAAATTTTAATTAAAGGAAAAACTACATAACATTTCTAATTTTACAATTGGAAAACAACGTTTAATTAAATTGTGATAGAACTGTGAGAGTTTCCAATTTTTTTTAAACGTTAATTGCGAATGGGACTTGAATTACGAGTATTCTAAAAAATCTAGTCTGTAATTTGTAAAAAAAATTGTATAATTAAATCATTTAAATAGTTGTTTTCAAATGTTATACTTTGTAATTTTCGTTGTGCTTTGTGGAAAATAAATTTCGTTTCAATGCAAAGAAATATTTGTTTTTATTTATAATAAAAAATTACCAAATTTATTTTCTTTAATTTTACACCAAAAACCTCCTTTTTAGTATAATTAAAAGAGTAGTTTTGTTTTATTTTGAAGAATGTCAAGCTTGTCTAAAGAGATGCCAAACACTTTCAGAATTATAAATCACACTATAACGCCTAATTCTGAGTTATAACCGAGTTGAGTGAGAGCAAGCGGTTTATTGAAACGACAGCAATCGTAGTTATTACTGTGTGAATATCGAGTTATTTATTTATTTATAAAATTATTGTTTGTGAGTATTTGTGTGTACAATAGAAATAAATTATTTCTTATTAAACCAATTCTTAAAATCAGAAGAATTTCGAATTTGGACAAGCATTGAACTGGTGTCAGGTCAGGTTAAATCAGAACTCAAATTGTCTGATTGGAAATAATGAAGGAACAAATGCATTTATTATTGAAAGAGTTTAAACAAAAAAAAAAGAAACGGCAAAGAAAAAATGTAAAAACGAAGACTCTAAGAAAATAAGAAAATTTTGGAAGAACTCGGAAACCTACTTTCAGAAGAAAAAGAATAAAGAAGGTTTTAAAAATGCAAAAAACAATAATTCTAGAAGAACAAAGAAGCTTTTGAAAGAGTTTGATAAACGGCATGGCGTTTGGAAGAAATAAAATATAAGAAACGACGATTAAAGTAATAGAAAATTCTGAAAGAAATTGAAGGACTGCGGTTAGAAGATAAAGAACAATAAAAGAAGGTTTTAAAACTGCTATAAATAATTTTTTAAGACCAAAAAAGATTTTGGAAGAGCTTGAGGAACGGCGTTTGAAGAAAAAGAATATGAGAAACAACAATTTAAAGAAAAGAAATTGGAGAAACGACAAAAAAGATGTGTTCAAGAAACGACAATTTTAATAAAGCTTGAAAAACAACGATTGAAAAGAACAAAGCACAAGAAATAAAAGACTGAAAGAAGATGATGCTACAAGATAAAACAAGAAGGTTGGAAATTGAAGAACAACAAAAGATGATTCTAGAACTGCGAGAAACAATTCTAAAAAAACAAAAGAAGATTTTTAAAGAGCTTGAAAGACAGCGTTTAGAAGAAAAAAATGAGAGACAATAATTAAAAGAAAAAGATGTGTTTGAGAAACAACTATTAGAAAAGACACAAAAATTATAAAAGGTTTTAGAAAAACAAAAAACGATTCTAAAAGAGCCTGAAACACAATGATTGAAGAAGAAAGAAGAACAATAGAGAATGCTGGAAGAGAAAAAGAAGAGTATAAGATAATTTGAAGAAAAATAATATAAAAGACGACAATTAAAAGAAAAGAAGATGATTAGAAGGGCAAAGGGCGATTTTAAAGAAGCTTGAAAACCAACGATTGGAAAATACAATACACAAGAAAAAGAAGACTAAAAAAAGATGATGATGATGATGGAAGAAAAACAGAAAGAATGTTAGAAGTTGAAGAACAACAAAAGATGATACTAGAACTGCAAGATACAATTCTGGAAAAACAAAAACAGATTTTGGAAGAGCTTTGAAAACGGCGTTTAAAAAAAAATGAAATACATTGTTTAAAAAAAAGATGTGTTTGAGAAACGACTATTAAAGGTTCTAGAAGAACAAAAAACGATTATAAAGGAGCTTGAAACACAACGATTTAAAAAGAAAAGAAGATGCTGGAAGAGAAAATGGAAAATATAAGATAATTAGAAGAAAATAGTGAAAAACCACAACTGGGAATAGAAGAAAAACAAAAGAAACTTTAAGAAAGGTTTAGAAACCAGTCTTAGATGTCTTAAAATTCTTATTTACAACTTTGCTTAGAATTTAATCGTACATTTACGTCTGCTATTACATTCTTTACGTCTTTCTAGGTGGGGTTAATAGCTTCTAAGTTACTTTAAGGTAAATTCTTGTCAGGTTTGCTGGTATCGAGATGATTAGATGACTATCTACAAACAAGCTATTCTAATAATGTTGAATCTTCACGAATTAACAGTTTGAACAACGATTTGAAGTAATAAAGAGTTAATGTCAAGCTGGGTTAACACTAAAGAGATTGTAAGCAGTTTTTTAGACAGATTAGTAACAGGATAAGATGAGCAAGTCTTCTATTCAATTTACCTAATCATAAATATTTGTAGTGAGTCTCTAATTTAATACTCATTATTATAAACAATTTTTACGAGTCTCTCAATTTAATCGAATGAAATATTATAACTCTTATCAATAATACATAGTAATAATTACTGCTGGATTAATGTTATTGAGTGATAAGACACATAAATGGAATAAAAAGCTTAAAAAAGCACTTATCTTTAATTCATTATTTTCTTTATCTATGATTTTTATTTTTTTAAGGAACTATTGCTTGCTGTCCTCAATTTTAATGAAACTGTCACTTGCCGCTTTAATTTTTTACGAAGTTTTATTTCCGGTTTCTAATTGATATTTTAAAAAAAGTTTTTAATTTGTAAAGAGCTGTGGCTAAAAAATTTAAATTCTTTAACAGTAGTTTAAAAAACTGTGATTTGTTAATTGATAATTAACAAAAACGCTACGTGCTTTTTGACGAACTATATAAGTAATAGTCACGTGCGTTATTGAGGGAGAAACGTTAACAGGTATAGTAAAATCTGGTTCTAACGTACGGTTTTGGTGGCTCCGTTTTCACTCTTATTTAAAATCTTTAGGAATAATCGAGGACATGAAAGAAAAGTAATTTAAAAAATTTAAGAAATGCCTATCAAGATCACAAACTAAGTGAGAGCTTGCTATCGCTCAGTCAATGGTTTAAACGAAATTCATAACAAACTTCTTAGAATAGTAGAGGCAAAACTTTTTTACTCTTTTTTTACTCTAATCTCTCTTTTTTGTGTCCAAAAGTTGGACCCAAACTGTAGATTATAATTGAATTTTACAGTATTCATTTTTTTTATTGATACCTGTACCTCAAAATTAGCCTTTTAACGTTTCTTTTGTATTTTTCAGTTGTGAAATGAATGAATCTTGTAGATATTTAAAAAAGGAGTATTATTTTGAATTTGTTATTGCCAAATTTATTTAAAAATCCAATTTTAGATACAAATTATTTCCAGTTTGAATTCTGCTGAAAACAACCTGAAACTTTAAAACTTTCCGCAAACTCTTATTTCATCTCCCTATCCTGAAATTCCCTGAAACCTGCTAATCAGCAAATCGTTTAGCTTCATCCATCTGCCACAAGATGTCATGTCGATGATATCCTGAAGCTGAAGGATTTAAATTAATCGTTGTGAGTCTAACCGTTTCCAATTAATTCAGCTAGAGTACACCTTCATCCTGAAAAGTATCACATGTTAGGTGGATGATATCATTAAAGTGCGACTTGAGACGTTGTGAAAATTCCTGAAATTGTATCCAACAACTATTAAATTTTTTTCTTTTATATTCGAATAGTTAGATTTTTCATGCGTTAATACCGCAAAATCGTTTGATGTTAAGTTATGCGAAAAGATCGGAATTTAATCAAAAATTTTCGGCCGCTTAACGATCCAAAATCAATTTTAGTGTTGGTTTTATTTATCACGGGAAGTTTATGAAAAACGAAATGAACTGCGATATCCATCAAATAAATCTCACTTGACAGCTTTATTCGTGTTGAAATCTACCTAACAAATATTTATATAATCTACTATAATAATCGAGATCTATTTAAATGATGAAAGAATTCAAAATACAAGCTAATCCCACAAGCTTAATCAAGATATATTCTTACATAACAGTGACAAAACGCTTTTAAAAGTTATGTCTCATCATCAGTAACTAAATAATAAAAAAAAATGTAGAAAAAGTTAGAAAATAATCAAATAATTACTTCTTTTATGTCACAAATTAAAACATTAATCAGATTTTTGCTCACAAAACAATAAATAATAAAATTATTTATTAAAAACATCAAAAATTACATCTTTAATTTAATTTTCTCCAAACAAATTTTAAAACATTGTAAATGCATTTTTGTGTTTTATAAAATCACTTTTATTAAATTACTTTTTATTATTTTGACACCAACATCATTATTAAATTTTATTTTAAACCAAAATTTGCCAGATTTAAAAAGCCAGTTTTATATATAAAATATTATTTATTTAAATTAACAACAATGTAATGCTGACCTGAAGTAAGAATCTCTAAAGCAAATGAAACTATTTTACTATTTGAACATATTTTTCTAATATTATTTTACCGTTTTGTTCGGATAACACGAATGTTTCAGTGCCTGAAAAGCTCTTTTAAACACTATAAAAGTTTTTAAATGATTGCGTATGTAGTACAAACATTAGATTTATTAAAATCTTTGACATGTGTAAAGAGTCGTTTCACACACTGGTATGTATGCGTAAAATGTAACTTTCAGTGTTTAATAGAGTTGAAATGAAAATAAAGCTAATATTTTTGTTAAAATTCTACTAATTAAGCTTCGAGTTAATAATGAGTCTTAATTAAGACATTATAGTTTATTTCCTAATTAATAGTCAATATGCAAATCAATCCTTTGCACTATTAAGATATTACGTTACTAAAGGTCACTTACACTGGACCACCAACCGCTATAATCCTCTAATTTCGAATCAAACCTATCACAGTTTCTCTCCTAATAATGGTAATTGCATACGTAAGCCTTAATTAGTAAAAGCATTGACTCGATCCCTATCTAAACTAGCATAAGAGAGACTAAGAAATCAAGTGAAAATATGTCCGCCTGGTCGTGGTAGAATACTGTTGAAGGCATTAACTGAAATTAATTTACTCTAGTATTCAGTAGTTGGGGGTCAAATTTAACTGGAGCAAAGTTTCGTAACAACTTTCGAATTAAGTCGCCAGTTGACGTGAAATGCACTTGTAAGATTAATCTGCTTTGTTACTGGCATAACAATTATATCAAAATATTGAAACAGTATAGAAATAAGTTTACAAATCGTTAAATCTATTATCGCAAAGACTGGTTGAAGAAATGAAAGATACAAAAAAGAAATCGACCAATTGGTACAAAATTAAGAAAAATTTAACAAAAACATTTGTTTAAAGTAAATTAATATCTAATGTGACCAAATATAGAAAAACAAACCGAAAATAAAATTTTATTAAAGTTACAGAAAACATCTTAATATCGCGTATTTCCACCTCTACTTTGAATAGCCGCTGCACATCTTCGTTCCATACTCAAAATTAACGAACTTATGTCTTCTTGATTTAAGTTATTCCAAATTTCATTTAGTTGAGGACCTACCTCTTGAAGATGGACAGGAGGATGTGGAAGATTTTTTAAACGTTTCTCGAGAATGTCCCAAACATGCTCAATAGGATTCAGGTCAGGGCTTCGAGCTGGCCAATCCAAAACATTGATTTCTGCCTCATTCAAGTAATCTTTAACAATTCGGGCAGTGGGGGTTTTGCGTTATCTTGCATTAACAAAAAATTTGGACCAATATAAGGGTCATATGGTACGACATGCTCTTCAAGAATGTCTGTTATGTAACGGTTCGCATTTATAGAGCCATTATTTACAACCACTAACTCCGTGCGAGCTTGTAAGGAAATACCACCCCAAACCATTACTGAGCCTCCACCAAACAATGTGGTATTCTGAATGTTACACTGAGCGTACCGCTCATTTGGTCTACGATACACACGAACACGTCTATCGGAATTGTAAAGGCAAAATTTTGACTCATCCGTAAAAAGAACAGACTCCCAATCCTCTCTTTGCCAATTTATGTGCTCTCTAGCAAATTCTAATCGGGCTCTGCGGTGTTCTGCAGCCAATGCAGGATTACGAGCAGGAATATGGGGTGTTAAATTATCCTTCTTAAGTCTTTTTCTAACAGTTTCGGTACTGATTTGAATTCCTTCTACGGAACTCAGTTTGTAGCTTCCTGTCGGTTATAAAGCGTTCCCTTAGCAGCGCAGATATTCTTAAAAATCTATCCTGGATAGGAGTGGTTTTCCTTTTTCTTCCTTGCCCAGGTCTTCTGAGGTGACTTCCTGTCTCTGTACCTTTGTATCACACGCGAAACTGACGTATGAGATACACCAAACCTTTCACCAATTCTTCTGTAGCTCCATCCTTCCTCCAACAAAACCACTGCTTGGGCGCATTCTTCTCGAGTCAAATTCCTCATAATATTTTTATTATTGTTTCAAATGATAAAAACTATCCACAGAACGGCAAAATCAAATAACAATAAAACGAAATTACAAATTAACACAATTTAAAAATGAAAATTATTTTAAAATTTTTGCTTAAAAACTATTAAACCCAAATTTCTGACTTGGGTTAAGTGGTGCGTTAATTTCTTGGAGCAGTGTATGTTGTACTATAACAATTATTTGAATGCTCTTTAGTAACTATTATAACACCTAATGCTATAAATAGGGCTTTATAAAATCCAAAATTTTACAATTTTTATTTAAAATTTACCTAAAATAATTAGCAAATTTTAAAAAAATATTTAAAAAATTTGTTTTATTTATTAGAAATTACAAATATTCCAAATAATTACAACGAAAGTTAGTGTATTTCTTCCACAGCAAATTTAAATTTAAAACTTTGTTTCTCATTTTATAAACTTGGAGTCGTGTTACAAAGCTGTTTTTTTATAAAACACGTTCTCCAATATACTATTAAGCTAAAACTAAATTTTATTTTTATGTCGTTTTGTACACGTGCAAAATATAAAACATTATTTAAATACTATCTATACAAATCGAACTTTATTAAAATATTATAATGCACAAATATGAAATATGTATTTAGATTTGGAATTTGGAATTGAATTCCTTCCGGTGTTGTAAACAAGTTATAACAAAACTTTTTTTTAACACACACACACACTTATTTATAATAATTTTTTGCTTAAGAACAAATTATGCTTTTGATGTAGTCTCGTTTCAGTGTCCACATCTGTCACACGTCTTTTCCTTTGATGTAAATACCGGTTAGGTATCTTGGGATGTCTCTTCTTGAGCCACATATTAACCTCTAATTGGCAATTACCGTATTTATGACGTAATTAAACTCAATAACGATATAAAACACATATAATAAATCCGTCTAAAGGCCATTTAACGCGATCAAAGTCAAACATGACAAATACTTAATCCATTGTTTAATCCACGGATGTACCTACATGTTATTTACTCATCGCAACAAGTGCGAGATTTCCCTCAGAGATTAACGAGAAAAACCGTTCCGCTTGTTATCACCGTGTACGTATTGGAGTTTTCCGAATATAACACTTTTAATTATAGTTTTTTTAGTTATTTTCCGGTCAATTTTCGGTTATTTTTATGGGTTAATTGGGATTTGTTTGTCCCAAGGGACGATTGCAAAAATTACTTTTTTTAATGTTTTAACCTGAAAGCTATATTTTTAAATAAATAAAATTAAGTGAAACACGTAATTGAATTTTACATCTTTTTTTATATTTATATACCTCTTAGGTTCTTCTATTAAGAAACGAAATAAAGTTTTTACAGTAATGTCTTTTTTATTTTTCTTTTATATAATACAATATAAAACAAATACCTGGCGCCGCTAGATGCAGCGGAATTTTCAGCATAAATCATGAAAATTTATGACTGAAACGAATTAAAAAAAACTGCAATATACTGACTGCGACAGAATCGATACCTGAAATCTGAAAATTAATTAAACCGTGTAAAATGCAAGACAGGAGTGATATTTTTTCAGCTTTTAGGGAGATTAGGTTTTTTTGCAAGGACTATAGACGTGGACTCCCCTAAGGAAATGATTTTTTCTGTCACTAACAGGTCTCATTTTTAATATTTTTTTTATTGATATTGTTAACATTTCTATTTTGTACATCGACGTAAACATGTCAACCGATATCAAAATAAAGTCAATTAATATTGTGTTTCCTATTTATGCCGTCATAGACAATGAGTTGTTTATAACATACTTTTTGAAATTTTTACAAGTCAATAAACTCAAGGACGGCTTAAACATTTTTTTTTAATTTAGAGTATTATTTTGCAATTATTTTTGATTTCAGTGTGACGTGTGTTTTGTTTCATAAATTTTCATCTCTAGAACGTTGAAAGTGATTTAAATAAAGCAGCAAACACCTGTAGACATGTAATTTCACGTTTAAATAGTTTAAAAGAGATTTGGATGAATTTTCTGTTAGTTTATTCATGCCAGAAGTAATTTAGTGAAAATTGAAAAAAGTTATAAAAGTAGAATTTAGGTATGAAAGAGAGAAATTCAGGGTATTATGCTGACTAAAATTAGAGTAGTGGGTTTGTGGTGGCTTTGAAATGGAGATTTTGGATAATGAAGCACAACAGTTGACGATTTTTAAAACAAATTTAAAGAAAACAATAACTTTATTCACATTTATTAAACAATATAAAAAAAATAAATTACGTAATTAATCAATGACATAAGAAACTCATTTTTTATACTTACTACATATTTTTAGGTAAGAACAGTAAAATTTTGGATTTTATAGTGCTTTACTTATAGCTCTAGGTGTTATAATGGCTATTAAAGCACTAAAATAAATGTAATAGTATTAAATCTAATTAGTTGGAATATCTCTAATTTAGATTAAACGAAACAAATTTTTTTAAACAATTTATTTTAGGTAGATAATTTCTACGTAAAAATAGTAAAATTCGGAGTCCTATAAAGCCCTATTTATAGCTCTAGGTGTTATAATAGTTATTAAAACATTCAAATAAATGTTAGAGTACAACATAGTTTTTTGTTAATTTTCTATCACAGAGCTACGTTATTTTTAACAATTTTTTAATTAATTTTTAAGAATGAAAATTTAAAGCCAACTATCGGAGATGCTTGCCGATTAGAAAAGTGGTCGAAATGTCTGTTTATTCGACTACTCGGTTTCTACTAGTAGAAACTTCTCTAATTCATAATAAATAAAACAATCTTTCTAAGCTACACACACCAGAATAATCTAGGGATATTGATAATTTTTAAAATGTTTTCAAATGAATTGGAGTTTGTCTCCATAAATTTATTAAATTCAACAAAATAAACAAGTATTTGTACACCAAAAATTTTATAAAATATGAATAATAATAAAAAAATAATAATTTGTGTGACGCAGGAGGTTATTAATTACAGCTCTGCATCGATGTGGCATACTTGTAATGAGATTGTCGATTTCTTGACACGCTGCGTTTGGAGCTGCAAATAACTGTTAACGATTTTCTCGCGGTAATCCCATATGTTGAACTCTTCTTTGAATCGCATCCCAAAAGTGCTCAATTGGGTTCAAGTCGGGGAATTGTGCTGGCCACGGCAAAACAGAAATTTCGTGCTTCTCCAAAAAGTTGGTCACCACTCGAGTAGTGTGTGGGTGGGCATTATCATGCATAAATATAAAATTTTCTCCGTAATAGGGTGGAAAATGAGATCCCTGTATCGAATTGCGCTTAAGAATGGTTCAATCCTAACGAGGTTAGTACTTCGGCCCGTTTGTATTCTTCTTCACACCATGATTGTTCCACCGAGGTGAGAAAGGACTTCTTGAACATGTTGCAAGCGATTTCACCAGGCTCTTTCCAAACACGGATTCTCCTTGAATCCGAGGGGATTCCAAATCGGGACTCGTCGCCTATTGCAATCTCAAACAACATGTTGTCGAGCCCATAGAAGATAAGCTCCACGATTGCCTCGTGTTAGGGCTAAAACTCTCATGACTCTTCAGGAAAAAATGACTTTCTACAACCGATATCGAATTGTATCTGGTCCAACAGTGACTTGGTGCACTTGTTGCAATTGTATTGCCAACTCAGGTGCTGTAATTGTAGCATTTCTGCGAGCAGTCAAACGCAGAAATCGGTCTTGAATTAGGATTGTTATGCAATATCGGCCTGTGTGGCGTTCAGTTACATCATCTGTCTCACGGTAACGGTAACCAAGAAATCACACTTTGTGAGGTACCCAAAGAACGCGCTACTTCACTTTGGGTGGTACTTGATTCGAGCATCCCTATTGCCCTATTCATTTCGTCACGATTTAAATGTCTTTGTGCCATGATGTTTATACACTTATTCAAAACGACTAAAGCCAATAAACATGAATTCTGATAATTTTACCCTGCTTATCAGGACTCAATATATCTGCAACTTTTGTCAAGCAATGATACTCTCTGTAAAACGCGATAAATAGCCTATAAGCGACAAAATAATTATAAAAACTGCTTTATAAAATGGCGGTTTATTCAACTAGTTGGCAGCTACTAGTTGAAACATCTCAAAATTTATAATGAATGAAATTGTTTTTTTAATTACTTTTTTAAAATTTGTCAATTTCTTTAATGTAAAAAATAAAATTTTGAATTCTATAACATCGTATTATAGCACTGGGTAGTATAATGGCTATTAAAGCACTTAAATATGTGAAATTATGATATAAAAGTTATATGCATTAGGAAAAAGGCGCCATAATAAACAGTATTAGAATAAAAAAATTTAAAAGTACTGCAGCTATCAAGGTATTTGGAAAGTCAGGTTAGGTCAGGTCAGGCGAGGTCAAGTCAGGCGAGCTTAGATCAGGAATGCTCCATAAACTTATCTATGGTTTTTTGTGGTGATCTTATTAGTTCCCGTTTGCTCTGGCTGTGAACTTTATCTTCTATAACGACCTTTAATTAGTATTTAACAGAAATTTTCTTTTATTTTTATTGTGAGATTTATACTTAATTTATTGCTAAAATTTGTATAATAAATTTATGTAATTGGAATAAATTGTTAAACATTTAGATTAATTTTAAAACCAAACATTAGTGATAAATGTTATTTTGTCGATTGAAGGAAATTGCAATTTGTCACACCAAATATGCCTCAATGGTTAAAATATCAATCGATGTTTGAAACAGTCCGTTATTGCTTTTTAGAGTAAAACGATTGCCTCCAGTATTTACCTAAACCTGAATGTTTGCTTGTAATCAACAAAATGAATGAAAAATCGGTTTTGTCAATGAACAATCCCCATTTTTAACGCAAGTCATACTTCATCGCAAAATTACTTTTAAAAGCTCTGTCGTATCCAATTGATTTTGAAATAAATCGCAATGCCAAGAAGCTTTCTCCTTTTAAACTCATCTATGACGACATTTTAATTAATTACATTATCACTGCGACATTATAAAATTCACCTCGAAGGAGAACCACCCCTTTCTGATCTGATATCAAAAGCTCGAGAACACTGATAATCAAATTAGTGAGAGAGGTAGCGGCTGTAACTATAGAGCTATTATCCAATCAAATTTAATAATTTAAATTCCAAAAGGGGGCTTATGTAACTTTTGGTTAGATTTTAATTAGAGTGATTTCGTTACGAAGTGAAACACGAAACTCTTATCAATAGTCATTATGAAACACAAGAACTTGAAAATATTTTAATCTGTTGCTTTCTATTGATTGGTCGAAAGTGGAACGACGTCATTTTGGGTATCGCGTATGGTTGGTGGGACGGCGAGCGCCGCGACGTTCATATAAAACTCAAATCATCATCACACTTGCTTCATTGTAGTACGTGCGTCCTCATCTTCGGCTTTTTCAAACCCACCAAAGGTAAGAAATAGCAATTATTACACAAAATTAACTCGCAAAAATGGTGGATGCGCCGGGATAATAAATCTAAAATTTTGTAAATTTGCATACTTTTATTTGAAATTTGTTTTTTAATAACTAGAGTTAATATTTGAACAGAGTTGTAGACACTTTACAAAGTTGTAAAAGTTTTTTTTTGTTTAAATAAATGTTTGGAGTCAAAGTTTATGTCATTACAAATTCACTGAATTAATTACAATTAAAACGCTTACTTCTCTAAATATTATTTTATAATTAAGAGCATGTACGAATTAGGAATTTTAATTAATGGACTTAAACTTGAATTAAATCAAATTAAATAAATAATTTTATTTTAATTAAATTTGTTGATATTTTACAATGTATTTTACTCTTGTTCTAAACGAAATTTAAATTTTATAGCTCCGATTTAAAAGAAAAATAAAAATATTTTTACTGTATTTTTATTTCTTAAAACAAGATGATAGTCACTCGAAATATTTTCTTTTTCGCTCGATGAAATTCCTAATGTTTTTTATTTTTATTTGTTATTTTACGGTCGTTTATTTATTGCTATTTTTATTGTAGTTTTTTAATATCCCCAATCACGAGTTAACTCATATGACTTTCAACATCTTTATTAAACTTAAAGAAGATTCATAATTAATTTGAAAATTAGCATTTTAGGCGGCCTTTTCCAAACTTTATACGCTTGCTGCATAGTTATTTTGATTTTAATTAATTTTTTAAAATTTTATGTACGATAAGTCAAGGGGAAATAGCGTTTTAAAATAAAAATTTAGTTTTAAGACATACAGGGTGACTTAGAATTTGCGGACTAGCAAGTTGACTTTAAAAATTTTGCAAAAAATTAACAAAAAAACAGTGCTTTAAAGCTAAAATCAGTTTCTTAACTTTAATTGGCTGAAAATTATCGAAATTTATTAAAATTGTTGTAGAATCATATAAAGGGCTGTATTAACGTCTAAATTAGCAATAATAACGTCTTCATTTTTTACATAAGTGTACCAAAATCTATCTTATCATAGAGGTATTTTAAATGACTACAGAATTATAAAAATGTCTTAATTTAAATTGGAAACATTCAAAATTGCTACAGAAAAAACCGAAATTGTCTTAAAATTATCGAAAAAATATAATTTGTCATAGAATCGTATAGAAGCCTAGATAAAAGTGCAAATTAGTCATAATAACATCTCAATTTTGTACAAAAATTATCAAAATCTATCTTTAATTACCATAAAATTATAGAAACATTATAATTTGCATTTATAGTTAAGTCTAGGAGAAATAACATTTTAAAATAAAAGTTTAATTTTAAGAGATACAGGGTGTCTTAAAATTTGCGGACTAGCTAGATAGTTAACTTTGAAAATTTTGCAAAACTTTAACAAAAAAACAGTGCTTACAAGCTAAAGTCAGTTTCTTAACTTTACTACAAATAATATTTAAAAGAACTGTTTTACTAATTAATTATTATAAAATATATCTAACTGTTTTACCACCAATCGCTTGAACAGCTAATTTCTTGCACGCAATCTATAGAAATGTTATAAATGTAACTAAAATGTTGACATTTAGAGATTAAATATTGTCAAATAATTTTTAAACAAAATTAACAACAAAATGTTATTGACTAGATGGCTAGATGCTGCAAAAGAACCCGTAATTATTCAGAAGTTTTAAAGCAAATACTCTAAAATTAAAAATATTAGTTTGCAAATTTCGGAAAAGCTTGTAGAATGATGGTTTGTTAGGTATAGTCAGAATTAGTATCGATTAAATAATTTTTCAGAAAAAAAGCAAATTTGAAATTTGCACTAATTTGTATAAAACAAAATAAGTAAGTGGAGAGCTATTATATATATTTTTAGCGGGTTTTTACAAATTTATTGTAACTGTATTCTGCATCCTAACATCCATCTTTTCCTATCTACAGGGTGGGGCATTAAGACCGCCTCATCGGTTCATTACGCAGTTACGGTTTGTTTAATCAAAAGGCGCTTTTTGGCCTCATTTTGAGTGTGCGTGCATGAAAAAGTTTGATATAACCTACAGGCTGTTAAAAAAAATTAACATACTTCGCACTTTAAAATTACCAAAAACTCAAAATTTTTAAATAGGAATCCTGTTATTTTTTGGCGGATTTAAGTAGGCCGTTAAATTACCTTTAATCTGATACTACATTGTCCTCTACTTATTTTGTCTAGTTTTCGATTAAAACAGATTTTTGTGAATTTTGGACAAATAAAAGCATTTTTTGGATACCGTGGTTACAAAACAATTTACAAAAAACGCTAAGAAATAATAACATCTCATAAACGAAACAACAAATTACTCGTTATTAATACACGGTTGAACCCTTTCAGATTTGGATTTATTTTCCTAAAGCCATTTTGAATACGAGTTTTTATGTCGTCTTTAGTTCTTAGCAGCACTTTATAAACTTGTTCTTTAGTCCCATAAAAAATTGTAAGGTTGAGCGCCCTTGGTGGCTACAAACAGAGAGGGCTATGTCGTCCTATCTGTTTTCGAGGAAATGTAGTACTGAAAGCTTCCTTACATGTAGACTTTATAAAAATGCGCGGGTGCACTGTCTAGCTGAAACCATATTCGCCTTCTAATCATTATTGGCACTTCTTCCAATAACGCAAAAAATCTGTTTCCGATAATGTTTTTACATTTCACCGTTTAAATCTCCATCGAAAAGTGAAAGCCTATAACATCTTTTATAGAACTCCACCTCACATATTGAGGGACTATCTATATTGGAGGTTAACTACGGTCTCTAATAAAAAATTGCTTTTGTTTGTCTATAAATCACATAAATCTGATTTAATCGAAAACTAGACGAGATAGGTATAGGACAATTGGTATCAGATTAAAGGTAATTTAACTACCTAATTAAATCCGCCAAAAAATAAAAAGATCCTTTTACTGATTTTTTCCCCTAACGCTTCTCTTGTTGCTTCATTAATGTATCTTACTAAATTATTATACATGTTTTTGCTTGATGAATAGTAAACATCGTTCAGTTTAATGCAAAGCTATTAAATTATGTAAAAACAAAAACTAATATGTATATTATATTATATACAGAGTGTTTTTGAAGTATCTTTCCAAATTTCAATACGTGGCACCTCTTGTAAATTTAAATAAAAACACTATTTTAAGAAGGAAAAAAATGTTTCCACTGAATAATAGAAGTATTGACAGATAAAATAATAATATTGAATTTAACATAACGTCATTGTGTGGTAAAATTTAAATGAAATAAAGTCAGATCCTTTAAGTTTGAAAATAGACAAGATAATAATATTTGGAGAAAAGTTGTGTTTCACCGGAGTTTTCCATCAAAAGTTTCTTTTTCTCTCGAATGTAATTTTATGTTAGCGAATCAATTTACAGATTAAGCTTACATAACGTAAAATTTAAATTTTAAAAGATTATGAATCACAATTAAAATTTTAAGCTCATAAGCTTTAAAGAGAATTTTTGTTTTTTTAAAAAAGGTCTCATAGTTCAGGAAATTTGTAAACCGCAACAATGTATTGGCGGAAAATTTGTTTCAAATATTTGAGTAAGGTAATTACATGGTGACCAACCTAAATTCAATTTTCTCTAATTATTAAATTAAACACAAAAATTAAAAATTTTTGAAACACACAATTATTTTTTATTTTCTTGTTATTGTTTATTTATTAAATTATTTGTTTAAATTTCAATTAAGTCAAATAAATCTCTTAATTTAATCTCATTGCCACCCTAGTCTTGTACAGTTTCCCTAAATTACTGCATTGTGTCTGCTGGTGTTAATTTAAAACTCGAAATCCTTGCCGTTTCAAATTACATAATTTGTCGACTCTTTAAACAAACAAACAGAAATCTATTTGCAACTAAACAAACTAACAATAATCACATTTAATTTATTGTTTTCAGCATATTAAATTCGCTAACAAATCCCAAATTTACACAGTGTAAATATCACAAGACAAAAGCGACTCAACGACAAAAAATTAAAACTTTTTTTTGCAAAATTTCCCAAGAGGATATAAACAAACGAAAAAAATACGATTGAAAATAAATTTTATTTATTTAAGTGAAAGAAAAATCCGAAACTGTAACGATTTAGTTTCCAAGCTCGTGAATAATTTCGCTCCCAAGCGATAAAAGAGGACAATCCGCTCGGAAATACAAAACTACTCGAAGGATTAAAAAATCTGTAACGATTTGTATAATTTTTGTGACTCAAGTCATATTTTTTAGACGCAAAACAAGTAATTGTAACTTTTATTATTTAGGCACTAATGATGAGACATAAATTTTCAAAAGCGCATTGCCTAGCGGTCTGTATAAAGTCTTGAGATAAAGATTCTTATTCTTTTATAGATAAACAGTGACTTGAAATTTTTATTTGACCTTTAAATTTTTTGTTGCGAAACATGTAGTAAAGTAGAATTTTCTCATTTAATAAAAAGCTTCTGTAAAAAACTGTAAGAGTACCTCGAGAAAATTGGCGAGTAATTAAAGCTTCCGTGTGAAGTATTGACACAATTCCGCGTGAAAGTGCAGATGATTAAAGCAATTACATTTCCACTATCGCACATTTTCCCAAGTAATTGATCTTATAGCCGATAAAAAATTAAACGAGTTTTGTTATTCTATAAATTTCAAGACGAGAATTGCTGAATTTTTTATATTAATTTTATTCTCACTCTCTCCTTTGATTGTTATTTATGGACAAAGCTATTAATTTGGCAAGCTTGTTACAGAATAATTAATTTCCATTCAGCAGTAATTCTGTTAGATGGACCCAGTCTTAGGGAGACTTATTACAACAATTACTTCACTTGAAACCGTATTTGTGCATAACAATGAATTTTTTGATTTAATGCTATTAGAAAGAGGAGATTTTGACATTTATAAGACTTGGGCGTTGTACACACACAATTAAAATAAAACAAAACAAAATAAATTTTGTAAAAATCCTTGATCTTTCAAATTTAGATTCTTATAATTAAAAAAAATAGATTCTTTAAAATTTTATTTATTGAACAACGAACTATTTACACGAACAACACACATACAGTTATAGAAGAAATAAAATAAGACGCTTGTATATTATACATAATTTTCGCTATTATGACAGACTTTCAAACCATGTTAGACTATCCTTAAATAAGATTTTTATATATTAGTGGTTTACTAGATTCACGCTTGTATTTCTAGATTTTAACACCACTAATGAAACTCTGTCAAGACATATAACCAGAATTGCTAGTTGTTTTACAGAAACAGGACGTTTTGACGTTAAATTGTCATAAGATTTTTTAATAATATTTTAAAATGCCACAAAAATGTCCCAGATTAAAAAATAAATTTTTTTTATATTTTTTATATTTTTACAAAATTATAGAAACGTCATAGGTTATTATACATAGAATTGTAGAAACAACTAAAATAGAAGTAGGAACTTTTGGAAAACGTAAATGAGGCGTTATAAATTACCATAAAATTAAAGAAATGTTTTAAGGGAATTAGAAGTCGTGTAAATGGCTAAAAAAAACGTCTAAATTACTAATAATATTGTCCCCATTTTATACAGAAATGTATTAAAATCTAAAGTAAATTATTATATAGGCATTCTAAATTAGAATCATAGAAATGTTTTAATTTCAGAGCAAAACGTTTATAATTGCCACAGAAAAGCCTAAATTGCCTTAAAATTATCGAAAATTTTTTAAATGTCATAGAATCATAAAACGAATTGTTTGGACGCTTACAAATTACCAATGAGAACGTTCTATTTTTGTATAAAAATTTATTAAAATCTGATTTAAATTACTGTAGAGGCATTCTAAATTTCTACAAAATTATACATAAATGGCTCAATTTAAAATGGAAAAATTCAAAATTGTTACAGAAGCGGCCCAAATTGCCTTAAAATCATCGATTTTTTTTTAAATTGTTATAGAATCATATAAAGGGCTATAATTGTCTAAATTAACAATAAAAACGTTCCATTTTTGTACAAAAATTTATAAGAATCTAGCTTAAATTACCATAAAAGCATTTTAAGTCAAAGAAATTGTGTTTTAAATGTCATAAAATTATATCCCAAACTGCTACAAAATTAATCAAAAAAAATAATAATAATAATTATAGAAAAAATCTAAATTTGACAAAAAATTATAGAAACGTCCTAGATGGTCATAGAATTCTAGAAATAGCCAAAAAAAACTCTACAGAGGTTTGAGAAACCTATATACGATAGAGATGACTTAAATTATGATATAGACGTTCTAAATTGCTCTAGAATCATTGTAGAGTTCTACATTGCTGTGCTTACTCTTAAAATATACATAAAAACGTCTTAAACTACCACAAAAAGGCTTAAATTGTCATAAAATAATAGACGTGTTTAAAATTGATATAGAAATATTTTAAACTGTAACAAAAAAAATTTAAACTGCTAGATAATAAGCCTAGATTATAATAAAATTAGAAAAATATTCTAAAAATCAAAGAAATGTAAAAAAAAACAGTAGACACGTCCTAATTTTGTAAAATCTACCAGAATGTGAGAAATATCTTTTTACCACAGAATCATAGAAATGATTTAAGCGTTTTAAAGTGCCACAGAATTATAGAAATGTTCTACCACGTTTAAGGCCTATATAAAAGAGTTCTAATTTACGACAGAAAAGGCATAGATTGTTATAAAATAATAAAAGAGTCCTAAATTGTTATAAAAATGTTTTAAATTATAACAAAATGCCTCTAAACTGCGTACAAAGAACTAAATTGCTATCAGAAAAGCCTATCTTAGATATATCTTAAATTACCGTAGAGTCATTGAAATGATTTTATGGGAACGTCTTAAATTGCCATAAGTGTACATAAAAACGTCCTAAATTATTATAAAATTACATAAAAGTTTTAAACTGTCATAAGAACGTTCTAAAACATAGTAGAAGAGGCCTAAATTGCCAAAAAACAGCTGTTTTATAAGAAAGTCGTTTATTCTCAAACTCTTGAGAGTTTTTAAAATTTTAAAAACTTTTAAGTTGATATAAAGAACAATAGAAGAAAGTTTTTGAGCATTTTTTATATTTAAAATATCAATTTTGCAATTAAGAGCTAAATTATAAATATCTGTGGTTGTAGTAAAAAAAAGAGAGGACTAAATTGATATTTATTCTGTTACAAAGATAAAATCGAGCTAAAATTACTAAGTTTGGACTACAACCACGTGTTATAGCACCATCTAACAGAGAAACCTGAAAAAAAATTTGGTTTTATTAGTGAAAAACATTTTTGATTAGATTAGATGCGTGCGAAAGCGAGTGTTGATGAGCAGGGGAAGAATTTTCGATAACAATTTTTTAACGTAATTATGTTCTCTTGAAATTGAATTTTTCACCTGGCTACCTAGATCCTTTCATAAATCTCAAAGTTGAAACACCTTGAATTCTATATTAATTAGGTAAACTGATGACTCGAGAAGGGATTAGTGAAGCTTTTAAGCTTTCATCACATGAAAACGAAAAGATGAGATTATCGCGGCTCTAATCTTGTTTGTGCATTTCAAATGAGATCTCAGACAAATGTGACTTTTGTGGCGTGAGGGTTTATTATCATACGGAGAGATAAATTTTTTATTGACTGGAACTTGCCGAAAGGAACAGTTTTATTAGGTACTTGTACGTGGCAGAAATTTCAAAAATTTTATTTAAAAAAATAAGAGATTAACTCAAATTCTTATTTTACCTGTATTTAAGAAAATTAAATAACAAATTCATCGCTCATAATTAAGAATTCTCTCTCTGGCTAAAAAATAAAATCTAACCTAAAGCTATGAAGAGATAATAAAGACGGAGCAGGTCATATCAATCACTTCAAATAAAAAGTTTTCAGATGTTGAAAGCTCGTTTAAATAAACTTAATTTAAAAGAAATTTTCAGATAAAATAAAAAAATATTTTTAGTTAATAGTAGTGAAACGAGTTTCATTATGAATTCATAAAGATGGAACGAAAATAAAATCGCAGTAAAAGTGTGTTTTTTCCCCCGAATTTTCTTTTTGCTTTTATTCCCAGATTCTAGCTAAATTTTTAATTGGGTAGGTATAGCAAAGAAAAGCAATAATCACAGATTCATATATCAACACTTCAATTATTAATTTGAATGAAATAATTGAAGATATTAGTAAAAAAACCGAATGTATAAAGGTGCTCTGATTAGTAAAAACAAAGAGAGTTGGGAAAACAAAAACCAAACCGTAATAAATAAAAAATTTAAAAATTAATATCCATTATGATTTCAAATCACAAATAAATATTTTAAATTTCTAACACTTCCACTCTGAAAAAAAACCGATCACAGTAAAAAATATTTCTCAACTGTTTTAAAGTTATCGTAAAAAAAATATAAAATCTTTTGCATAGTAAAAGGTTTCTATAATAATTTAAAACATTTTTATGGCGCATTTCTATGTGAATTTAGAAGATTCTACAATTTTGTGGCAACTTGGGCCTCTTCTATTATGTTTTAGGACAGTTTGAAACGTTTATGTGATCCTATGACAATTTAGGACTTTTTTATATATACTTTTAACATGGTATGGCAATTTAACACGTTTCCATAGAATCATTTTTATAACTCTATGATAATTTAAGTTATTATAAAAATTAGGACCTATCTATTACCTTTTTTGACGTTCAATTGTTTTAAAGACATTTTTATGTATTTTTAATAGTACGGGGTTCTTTCATAGCAATTTAGTATTTTTGTACGCAGTTTAGAGACTTTTTGTTATAATTTAGAACATTTTTATAGCAATTTAGGTCTTGCTTTTTATTTTATGACAATTTAGGCGTGTTCTGTGGTACTTTAGGACGATTTTATATGTACTGTGAACGTGGTAAAAAAATTCTATAATTCTACGAGAATTATAGAATTTTTAATTAAATTATTTCTATAATAATCTAAGACATTTTCATCTTCCATCACATTCTGATAGATTTTACAAAATTGGAATTGCCATTTTAGCTGTATATATTATTTATAAGATATTTTTATAATTTTAGAACACTTTATTTAGCCTCTTTTCTAGCAGTTTAGAAATTTTTGCTATAATTTGGAACATATTTATAACAATTTTTTTTTTTTTTTGAACAAGAGGGGCCCGCAGCGCGAGCCGCACACCGAGGCCTACGCCCATTGTATGCAACCTCTCGAAATAGCACTACTGCAGTAGCCCTGTGCCTCTGATGAAACTCAGTACCTTGTCAGCAGGAGCCTTCTCGATAGCACTGGGCTTCAGATATCGGGAGCCCAGGTGTAAATCTCTGATGCTTGCAAAAGCAGGACAGTAACAGAGAATATAAAGAGGAGTTTTCTCATCTTCAGCACAACCTCTACAAATCTCGTTCTCGCTGAGTCCGATGACGTGCAGGTGTCTTTTTAATAGGCAATGTCCTGTGTACATGCCTACCACTAACTGAAGGTCTCTACGGTTGAGACGCATCAGGTTTTCACTGCGTGCCTTGTCCGGTCCTTTAATAAAAAGCCTGGATTGCCGCATGTCTTCTTGAAACTGCTATTCAAAGAGATGGCGAAATTCCATCCACTTATGAAGTGTGTCTTTCTGTCGTCTTTTGGTAACGCCAAGAGCCGGTTTCGCCCCGATAAAGTCCATTTGTGAACCCTCTCGAGCCAGAACGTTAGCCCTCTCATTACCCTTTAGACCACAGTGTCCTGGTACCTAGCTAAGTACGACCTTTTTGTTGCACTCTGCCAGTTCCTGTAATCTGTTGTGACATTCCCAGAGAAGCCTCGATGAGTACCTGCACGATTGCAAGGCCTGCAGCGAAGCCTGACTGTCGGTGCAAATGCAGATTCGCCTATTTGACAAAGCCCTCTGCACGCACTCATGTCACACAAGCGAGCAAAGCGATATAACAATTTAGGACGCGTCTATTATTTTATGACAATTTAGGCTTCTTCTATGACAATTTAAAATGTTTAAATCAAATCATTTTTATGATTCTGTAATAAAAAGAGATTTCTATCACATTCTGGTGGATTTTACAAAATTGGAATATGTCTATTGCTTTTTTTATACATTGGTTTCGTTTTTAGAATATTTTTTTGATTTTATAATAATTTAGGTCTCTTGTACAGCAGTTTAAAACTTTTTTTGTTATAATAGAACATATTTATAACAATTTAAGTCTTTTTTGTAGTGGCTTACGACGTTTATGTATACTTTGAGCGTAATCACAACGATGTAGGACTTTACTATGATTCTATAGAATTTAGAACGCCTCTACCATAATTTATTTAGGTTTTTCAAACTCTCCTACTACTATTTTGGCAAATTAGATCTATTCTATAATTGTTTTTCTTAGAATGATTTTTTAGCAGTTTGGGATATAATTCTATGACTTTTTAAAATCTTTCTTTGTTTACTTTGAACAAAACTACAGTAAACTGAGACATTTATATGATTTAAAATGCATTTATGGTAATTTAAGATAGATTTTGATAGATTTCTGTACAAAAATATAATTCTATGACAATTTAGAATTTTTTTGATAATGTTTAAATAATTTTGGATTCTTCTGTAACAATTTTGAATGTTTTTATTTTAAATTCAGATATTTCTATAATTCTGTAGTTATTTAGAATGCCTCTATGATAATCTAGAATGCCTCTATAATGAGATAGATTTTGATAAATTTCTGTAGAAAATTAGAACGTTCTCATTGCTAATTTAATCATTTATAAATTGTATTTTAGAAAACAAAGACAAAAAAATCAGTACACCATATAATCTAATTACCAGAGATACTAAAAATAAAGTACTTTTAAATAAAATAGGACCCAAAAAATTTGGTTTTGCTTATGATAAGAGAGTTATTCTAGAAAACTTTGATACAATATCATTTTGATAAAAATTAGATAAAAAAGAGCAGTAAGTTTGAGAAGGAATGACTATCTTATAAAACAACTGTTTGATGCGACAGTAGCGGTTTGAATCGTAAATTAGGTCAAGTTAAAGTATCACTCGCCTTTTCTTTCATAAAATTCAACAATTTACCCTTTTTTATTAACTGAAATGTCACATCCATATCGATAAAAATAAAATTATTACGATTTTTACGACAGTAACTAAAAACGGTCATAATCGTATTTTTCTCCGGCTCTAATTGAGCTTTTAAGAGCACCAATGTTTGCCAATTATTTAACTTTTATCTCTTCATAAAGTAACAAATTTATTGTAAATAACGTGTGACGGAATTTTTTTTCTTAGCTGAGGTGTTGAATTTTTTTTCTTGTTTTTCAGGCACCAAACATATCATAAAATGTCCGCGCAAATTCCTTACTACTTAACCAAAACCTTATTCGTCCTCCTCATCAGCACTTTGGTCGTTGCAAATGCACGACCAAATCATTATGGAGATGGAACTCAGGTGAGTGTTTGAGTGTCTACAAAACGCAATAAACGCTACGGTCAAATGTTATTTCTCATGTATGGAGATGACACAATGTAAATTGAGATTTAAGATTTGATCTCGAGAAAATATTACGGAATAGAAAATTGCCGGAGCAAGGAAAATTTTTCTAAATTGGCGAGAATGCCAGAAAATGTAATATTTACATCAGAAGTGCAAGCAAATGAAAATTTATCGAGAATAAACATGTTTTTTTAAGATTTTGTATAGTAGGTGCATTTCTGAAAGAGAATTTGACTAAAATTGCACATTTTCAAGTTTATTTAAACAAATTTGACATAAAAAAGAAAGCTCTAACACTCTTTAAAAACCCAAGTGGCTATAACAAAGTCTTCCACTTAATAACTACTATAATTAATGTATAGATTATAATAATAATAACAACAGCAAGGTAAATCTTAAAAGGATAACGATAGGCGGAGCAAATTTTGTCGATTAATCTTGATAGGAAAAAGGGAAGGTCACATGGTAATTCGTTGTAGTCCAATACGCATTTTTCAAGATCCTTCTACGCCCACCATGATTCTTTTACGATTTATCTTGCAACTACGGCAGTTTTATATGTATAATTTAAGAGCCACATACGACAGTTTAACTAAAATTAAAAATCGAAAGCAACAGTTGTTAGGCAACAAATGTTGTCTAAGAAACTATCGCCAGAGGTTCTAAATTTTTATCTTTAGAGCTTTCGATTTTAAATTATTAATAACTACAAAATAGATGTCGCAAGCAACATTTTTATACAAAATAGGAGGTACACGCAAGCAACTGATTCTTAAAAAGTAAATCCATTTATTATTGAGGAAGACAGTTTATAAAATATTGTCTAAAGTTTAAAATTGTTAAAAAACTATCGCCAGTGGCTTTAAATTTTAATAAACTGTTTCTTACGGCTTGACATTATTAATAATTAAGAAATAGGAGCCGTAGGTAACAGTTTCATTCGAGTTTAAGAAACAAAGGCGAGAGTTTTACTAAAATTAAGAATTAAAAAAGACAGTTACATTAAAAATGGTATCAGCAAGCGACAGTTTTATAAGATGTTGTCTAAGATTTTAAATTTTTAAGAAACTGTCACTATCGGCACTAAATTTTTTATAAATTGTTTCCTAAAGCTTTCAATTTTAGTTAAACTGTCGCTTACAAATTCCAAATTTTTAATAAATAAGAAATGGAAGTCGCTAGCAACAGTTTCATCTAAATTAGGAGACACAAGCAACAGTTTTATAAAAATTAGGAACTGTAGGCGACAGTTTTACTAAAATTAGGAATCGACGACGACATTTATATTAAAATTAGTACCAGAAAGCAACAATTTCTTAAAAATTAATTCAATTTATTATTGAGGAAGACAGTTTTATAAAATGTTGTCCAAAGTTCTCTTAATTTTTATAAACTATTTTTTGCAATTTTTAGTTTTTGTTAAACTGTCGATAACAGCTTTAAATTTAAAAAAATGGAGCCGTAAGCAACAGTTTTATGCAAATTAAAAATCGAAAGCGATAGTTACATTAAAATTAGTAACAGAAAGCAACAGTCTCTCAAAAATTAAACCTATTTGTTATTGAGAAAGACAGTCATAAAATTTTGCTTAAAATTATAAAGTTTTAAGAAACTGTCGCCAGCGTCTAACAATCTTTATTTTTACGACTTCCAATTTTAGTTAAACTATCGCTTAGGACTTTAAATTAATAATAAATGAAAGCCACAAACGACAGTTTTAAATTGTCAAGAAAGAGACTGTCGCCAGCGACTTTAAATATTTATAAACTGTCTTCTACGGCTTCAAATTATTAATAAGTACAAAATAGAAGCTGCAAGCGATAGTTCTATACAATTTAGGAGCAATAGGCGATAGTTTTGCTAAAATTAAGAGTCGAAAGAGATAGCTACCATAAAATTTGTATCAGCGAGCAACAGTTTTATAAAATGTTGTCTAATGCTGAAATTCTAAATCACTACGTTACTCCATAGGAGTAGCGCAAAATTACGCCACCTAATATAAAGAGTATAGTAAAGTTACGACATTGCCTCTAGCAACTCAAATTACACCGGCGTAAATCTGATTTAGAATTAAGTTCTAAAATTTTAAATTGTTAAGCAACTGTCGCCAGAGAATTATCAAATTTAGTCAAAGATTTCAAATTTTTAGAAAACTGTCGCCAAAGAATCTAAATTTTGTTTTTACAGCTTATTCCAATTTTAGTTCAACAGTCGCTTACAACTCTAAATTATTAACAACTACGAAATGGATATCGCAAGCGACAGTTTTATACAACCTAGAAATCACAGTTTTACTGTAATTGTGTATCTGAAAGATGACATGCGACAGTTATATTAAAATTGGTATCATCGAGCAACAGTTTTTTAAAAATGAAACTTCTTTTTTATTGAGAGAGACAGTTTTAGAAATTGTTAAAAAACTGTTGCCAGTCGCTCTAAATTTTCTATAAATTGTGTCTTACGGCATCTAATTTTATTTAAACTGTTACTTACAGCTCCAAATTATTTATAAATAAGAAATTGGAGCTTTAGGCGACAGTTCTAAACAAATTAGGAGCTACAGACGACAGTTTTACTAAAATTAAGAACCAAATATAATAAAAACTCATTTTTTATTGAGGAAGACAGTTTTATAAAATGTTATCTAAGATTTTAAACTGTTAAGAAACTGTCGTCAGCGACTTTAAATTTTTGTTTTTACGGCTTTCAATTTGAGTTAAACTGAAATAATAAATGAAAGTCGCAAACGATAATTTCATACGAATTAAGAGCCAACCGGCAAGAATTTTATTATAATTAATTTAACTCATTTGTTATTGAGGAAGCCTTTTAATTTGTAAAAATTGTCTCTAGCGGCTTCTAATTTAGTTAAACTCTCGCTTTCTGCTTTAAATTATTAATAAATATGAAATAGGAGCTGTAAGTGACAGTTTTAAACAAATCAGTAGCAACAGACAACAGTTTTATTAAAATTAAGAATTGAAGGCGAAGAGTTTTATAAAATGTTGTCTAAGACTTTAAATTTTTAAGAAACTGTTGCTAGCGGCTCTAAATTTTTATTTTTACGGTTTCCAATTTTAGTTAAACTGTCTTACTAAAATAAAGATTTAAAAGTGACAGTTACCTTAAAATTCGTATCAGCAAGCAGTGTTTCTTCAATTCTTCAAACAAATTTAAACCCATTTGTTATTGAGGAAGACAGTTGTTTTATAAAATGTTGTCTAAAGTTTAAGATTGTTAAGAAACTGTCGCCAGTGGCTTTAAATTTTTATAAACTGTCTTTTAAAGCCACCACTTTTAGTTAAACTGTCGCTTACGGCTCTAAATTAATAATAGGTAAAAAATGGGAGCCGCAAGCGACAGTTTCATACAAATTAGAAGCCACAGACGACAGCTGAAAGCGACAGTTTTGTTAAAATTAGTATAAAGAGCAACAATTTCTTAAAAATTAAATCTGTTTGCTATTGGGGAAGACAGTTTTATAATAAAATGTCGTCTAAAATGTTAAATTTTAAAGAAATTGTTGCCAGCAGCTTCCAATTTATATAAACTGTTTTTTAGGGCCTTCAATTTCTATTAAACTGTCGCCTAAGGCTTCAAATTGTTAATAAATAAGAGATGAAAGTCGCAAGCAGCAGTTTTATACAAATTAAGAGCCACAATTGACAGTTTTATATAAATTTGAAACCGCAGGCGACAGTAAAATAAAATTTGAGTGGTTAATGGTAAACCTGATTTTACTAAATTATTTATGTTAGTTATAACAAAATTACGTAACGTCAAATTGTTTTTTTTATGTTGGTAGTATAAGAAACGTTAACTATATAAATAAAAATATTTGATAAATCTGGTGAAATTTCAGGTGGTTGCCGAGCAAGAAGGCAACAACAACTTGTTGGATTCGGGTCTGAAACCGTGGCAGTTGGAGATATTGGCACAGCGACTGTCTGAAATCTCGAGTCAAACAGGTGGTGATTTCGGTTGGGATAAATCAATTCGATCTGCTGAATCAAAACGTCAAAGTCGTTACCGTCAATGCTACTTCAACCCAATCAGCTGCTTCAGGAAATGAACTAGTCAAGACACACGCACTTTTTTCGTTTTTGGAAATAAATCTTGCTGTATTATGTAATATAAAGAAATGATATGGTATAAAAAGTGTTTTAATGTTGCATATTTTTGATCTGGATTAAATTACGTGACGTAGCTCGTAGATTAAATAAAGTCGATTAAAAATTTTCATTTTTGAGCGTTTTATTGGGGGTGGGTTTGGTCGCAAGGGAATAGACTTATTTCTTATCCTGATAATATGGACGCAGCTGAAGGAGATAAGGAAAGGATATCAAGGAGAGACTGAATTGGGTTAAAATATACTCAAGGGGATCTACGAAATATCCCTCAATTACCAAACTTGATTTACTTAATTTTCTTGAAATCGCTAACAAACATTATTTATCCACGACTCGAATTCGAGTTTATTTTGCCACTGAGTTACGTTATTCCTGCAAATAACATTAAATAATACGTCCAAAAGCTGAAAAACTTCCAGTGACTGTATACATTTTTAAAATAAGCCAACAATTTTTTAAATATCGGAACATTCCTCTTCTTCCTTTTCTCTTGTAATGCATAAAACTTACCTACTTAATCGGGCTTTTGACAAACCACACTGTATATGATGAAATACAGTGAAATACTTACCTAAAACAAAACGACTTAAATCTTGTTTTGACGATCAGCTGATTCTTGAAGTAAAACGCTTACACGAAATCAAAAATCAAGGCTCAAATGCCCTCGCAAATCTCAACGTAACAAGCAAAAACAATGCTTCAATGTCTGAAAGCTCAAACTAAATCTTGTGAGTCTCTTTAGACTTGTTACACTTGAATTTTTGTAATAATTAAATTTTTGAATAAAAAATTAACTTAATGCCACTAATTTCACCGCAAAAATACTGGAAATGTTGATCAAAATGGCAGTGCCAGTGGCGCTTTAATTAAATCTTATTAAATCTTTGTACAAAATTAAAACGTTTCTATTGTTAGTGGGGCGTCTGCGTAGTCCGTTTTACGATTTTTAGAATTTTTCGAAGACAGTTTAGACCTCTTCTGTAGCAATTTTGAATGTTTCTTTTTTAAATTGCGACATTTCTATGATTTTATAGCAATTTAAAATACCTCTATAATAATTTAGAATGTCTCTATGATAATTTAAGATAGACTTTAATAAATTTCTGTTTAAAATTGAGACGTTATGATTGCTAATTTGCATTTTTATTTAGCCTTCTATACGATTCTAAAACAATTTTAAATTTGTCAATAATTTTAAGGTAATTTAGGTGTCTTCTATGACAATTTTGGACGTTACCATTTTAAATAGAAACATTTCTATCACTCTATAGTAATTTAGAATGCCTCTATAATAATTTAGATTTAGAATGCCTCTATGGTAATTTAAGACAGATTTTAATAAACTTCTGTACAAAATTAGGACATAAATATTGCTAATTTAGACGTTTATATAGCCCTTTATAGGATTCTATGAGAATTTTAAATTTTTCCAAAATTTTAAGATAATGTAGATTTTTTCTATGCCCATTTTGAACGTTTTCATTTCAAATAAAAACATTTCTATAATTTTATGATAATGTAGATTGCCTCTACGGTACCGAATTTATTACAATGCCTCTATGATAATTTAAGATAGATTTTGATAGATTTCTATTTAAAATTAAAACATTATTGCTAGTTGAGTTTACTTTTGCTAGCTTTTTTTACTATTCTATAACAATTTTAAATTTTTCAATAATTTCAAAGTAATTTAGGTTTCTTCTATAACAATTTTGAACGTGTCCATTTTAAATTGAGACATTTATATGATTCTATTTAATAATTTGGAATGCCTTTATGATCATTTACAATACCTCTATGGTAATTTAAGATAGATTTTGATAAATTTCTGTACGAAATTGGGATGTTATTATTGATAATTGAGACGTTTATCTAGCTCTTTATATGATTATATAACAATTTAGAGTTTTTCGATAATTTTAAAACAATGTAGGCCTCTTCTGTGCAAATTTTGAATGTTTTTATTTAAAATTGAGGCATTTCTATAATTCTTTAGTAATTTAGAATGTCTCTATGATAATTTAAAATGCCTCTATTGTAAGATAGATTCCGACAGATTTCTGTAAAAAATTAGAACGTTTTCGTTGCTAATTTGGATGTTTATATAGTCCTTTATATAATTCAACAACAATTTTTAAAATATTCGATAATTTTTAGAAAATTTAGGTTTTTTCTGTGTCAATTTTAAACGTTTTTTTTTTAAATTGAGATATTTCTATAATTTTATAGTAATTTAGAATGTTTTTATCACAATTTAAAATACTTCTATGCTAAAATAGATTTTTGTAGAAAACTGAAACGTTTTTATTGCTAATTTGGACGTTTGTATAGTTTTTTATAAGATTCTATAAAAAATTACGAAAATTTAGGCCCCTTTTAGGGCAATTTTAAACGTTTTTTTAAATTGAAATTTTCTATAATTCTGTAGTCATTTAAAATGCCTCTAAAATAATTTAAAATGCTTTTACAATAATTTAAAATGCCCTTATGATAATTTGGAATACCTCAATGGTAAGATAAATTTTAATAAATTTTTGTAGAAAATTAGGACGTTTTTATTGCTATTTTAGACGTTTATACAATTTTTTATATGATTCTATGACAATTTTAAAAGATTTCGACAATTTTTAGACAATTTTCTTTAATAATTTTAAATGTTTTCATCTACAGTTGAAAGATTTTTATAATTTTATAGTCATTTAAAATGCCTCTATAACAATTTGCAATGCGTTTATGGTAACACAAATTTTTATAAATATCTGTTACGTTCTGTAGAAAATTAGAACCTTCTCATTGCTAATTTGAACGCTTATCCAACGTCTTATATGATGCCATAACAAATTTAAAAAATTTCGATAATTTTCAAACAATTTAAACCTTCTCTGTAGCATTTTGAACGTTTCCATCTTAAATAAAAACATTTCTATCATTCTATAGTAATTTAGAATGTTTCTATGGTAATTTATTAGATTTTCTTTATGATAATTTAGATTTAGAATGCCTCCATGCTAATTTAAAACAAATTTTGATAAAATTCTATTCAAAATTAGGACGTTATTATGGCTAATTTGCACATTTATCTAGGGCTCTATACAATTCTATGACAATTTATATTTTTCAATAATTTTAAAACAATTTAGGGTTTTTCTGTGGCAATTTTGAATGTTTCCATCTTAAATTAAAACATTTCTGTAATTTTACAGTAATTTAGAATGCCTCTACGACAAGATAGATTTTAATAGATTTTTATAGAAAATTAGGACATTATCATTACTAATTTAAACGTTAATATAGCCATTTATATAATTCTAAGACAATTTTAAAAAATTTCGGTAATTTTCAAGCAATTTAGACCATTTCTGTGCAAATTTTGAATGTTTTTACCTTAAATTGAGACGTTTCTATAATTCTGTGGTCATTTAAAATGTCTCTATGATAATTTAAAATGCTTCTATGGTAAGATAGATTCTGATAGATTTCTGCAGAAAGTACTTTATTATTGCTAATTTTGAAGTTTACATAGTCCTTTATATGATTCTATAACAATTTTAAAAAAATCGATAATTTTTAGAAAATTTAGGTCTTTTCTGTGTCAATTTTAAACATTTCCATTCTAAATTGAGATATTTCTATAATTTTATAGTAATTTATAATGTCTCTATAATAATTTGAAATGCTTCTATGCTAAGATAGATTTCTGTAGAAAATTGAAACGTTTTTATCGCTAATTTGGACGTTTGCATAGTCCTTTTTATAATTATATAAAAATTTAAATAAATTTTGAAAGTTTAGGCTTTTCTAGAGCAATTTTGAGCGTTTTCATTTAAATTGAGACGTTTCTATAATTTTATAGTCATTTAAAATGCCTCTAAAATAATTTAAAATGATTCTATAATAATTTGGAATACCCCTATTGTAAGATAAATTTTGATAAATTTCTGTAAAAAATTAAGACGTTTTTATTGCTACTTTAGATGTTTATATAATTTTTTATATGATTCTATAAAAAATTTCAAAAATTTAGGCCTCTTTTAGAGCAATTTTAAACTTTTTTTTTTAAATTAAAACGTTCCTATAATTCTATAGTCATTTAAAATGTCTCTAAGATAATTTAAAATGCTTCTACAATAATTTAGAATGCCGTTATGATAATTTGGAATACCTTTATGGTAAAATAAATTTTAATAAATTTTTGTAGAAAATTAGGACGTTTTTATTGCTATTTTAGACGTTTATTCAATTTTTTATATGATTCTATAACAATTTTAAAAGATTTCGACAATTTTTAGACAATTTAGGCTTCTTCTTTAATAATTTTGAATGTTTTAATCTACAATTGAAAGATTTTTATAATTTTATAGTAATTTAGAATGCCTCTATAACAATTTGCAATGCGTTTATGGTAACACAAATTTTTATAAATATCTGTTACGTTCTGTAGAAAATTAGAACCTTTTCATTGCTAATTTGAACGCTTATCCAACGTCTTATATGATGCCATAACAAATTTAAAAAATTTCGATAATTTTCAAACAATTTAAACCTTTTCTGTAGCATTTTGAACGTTTCCATCTTAAATAAAAACATTTCTATCATTCTATAGTAATTTAGAATGTTTCTATGGTAATTTATTAGAATTTCTTTATAATAATTTAGATTTAGAATGCCTCTATGCTAATTTAAAACAAATTTTGATAAAATTCTATTCAAAATTGAGACGCTATTATGGCTAATTTGCACATTTATCTAGGGCTCTATACAATTCTATGACAATTTATATTTTTCAATAATTTTAAAACAATTTAGGGTTTTTCTGTGGCAATTTTGAATGTTTCCATCTTAAATTAAAACATTTCTGTAATTTTACAGTAATTTAGAATGCCTCTACGACAAGATAGATTTTAATAGATTTTTATAGAAAATTAGGACATTATCATTACTAATTTAAACGTTAATATAGCCATTTATATAATTCTAAGACAATTTTAAAAAATTTCGGTAATTTTCAAGCAATTTAGACCATTTCTGTGCAAATTTTGAATGTTTTTACCTTAAATTGAGACGTTTCTATAATTCTGTGGTCATTTAAAATGTCTCTATGATAATTTAAAATGCTTCTATGGTAAGATAGATTCTGATAGATTTCTGCAGAAAGTACTTTATTATTGCTAATTTTGAAGTTTACATAGTCCTTTATATGATTCTATAACAATTTTAAAAAAATCGATAATTTTTAGAAAATTTAGGTCTTTTCTGTGTCAATTTTAAACATTTCCATTCTAAATTGAGATATTTCTATAATTTTATAGTAATTTATAATGTCTCTATAATAATTTGAAATGCTTCTATGCTAAGATAGATTTCTGTAGAAAATTGAAACGTTTTTATCGCTAATTTGGACGTTTGCATAGTCCTTTTTATAATTATATAAAAATTTAAATAAATTTTGAAAGTTTAGGCTTTTTTAGAGCAATTTTGAGCGTTTTCATTTAAATTGAGACGTTTCTATAATTTTATAGTCATTTAAAATGCCTCTAAAATAATTTAAAATGATTCTATAATAATTTGGAATACCCCTATTGTAAGATAAATTTTGATAAATTTCTGTAAAAAATTAAGACGTTTTTATTGCTACTTTAGATGTTTATATAATTTTTTATATGATTCTATAAAAAATTTCAAAAATTTAGGCCTCTTTTAGGGCAATTTTAAACTTTTTTTTTTAAATTAAAACGTTCCTATAATTCTATAGTCATTTAAAATGTCTCTAAGATAATTTAAAATGCTTCTACAATAATTTAGAATGCCGTTATGATAATTTGGAATACCTTTATGGTAAAATAAATTTTAATAAATTTTTGTAGAAAATTAGGACGTTTTTATTGCTATTTTAGACGTTTATTCAATTTTTTATATGATTCTATAACAATTTTAAAAGATTTCGACAATTTTTAGACAATTTAGGCTTCTTCTTTAATAATTTTGAATGTTTTAATCTACAATTGAAAGATTTTTATAATTTTATAGTAATTTAGAATGCCTCTATAACAATTTGCAATGCGTTTATGGTAACACAGATTTTTATAAATATCTGTTACGTTCTGTAGAAAATTAGAACGTTTTCATTGCTAATTTGAACGCTTATCCAACGTCTTATATGATTCTATAACTAATTAAAAAAATTTCGATATTTTCAAACAATTTAGACCTTTTCTATAGCATTTTGAACGTTTCCATCTTAAATAAAAACATTTCTATCATTCTATAGTAATTTAGAATGTTTCTATTGTAATTTATTAGAATTTCTTTATAATAATTTAGATTTAGAATGCCTCTATGGGTAATTTAGGACAAATTTTGATAGATTTCTATTCAAAAGTGAGACGTTATTATGGCTAATTTGCACATTTATCTAGGGCTCTATACGATTCTATGACAATTTATATTTTTTAATAATTTTAAAACAATTTAGGGCTTTTTCAGTAACAATTTTAAATACTTCCAACTTCAATTAAAACATTTCTATAATTTTACAGTAATTTAAAATGCCTCTACGACAAGATAGATTTTTGCAGAAAATTAAGACGTTATCATTGCTAATTTAGACGCTAATATAGCCCTTTATATAATTCTAAGACAATTTTAAAAAAATTCGGTAATTTTCAAGGAATTTAGACCATTTCTGTGGCAATTTTGAATGTTTCTACCTTAAATTGAGACGTTTCTATAATTCTATAGTCATTTAGAATGCCTCTATAATAATTTAAAATGCCTCTATTATAAGATAAATTCTGACAGATTTGTGTAGAAAATTAGGACTTTATTATTGCAAATTTAGACGTTTATATAGTCCTTTATATAATTCTACAACAATTTTTAAAATATTCGATAATTTTTAGAAAATTTAGGTCTCTTCTATAGCAATTTTGAACGTTTCTATTTAAAATTGAGGCATTTCTATAATTATTTAGTAATGTAGAATGTTTCTTTGATAATTTGAAATGCTTCGATAGATTTCTGTAGTAAATTGAAACGTTTTTATTGCTAATTTGGGCGTTTATATAGTCCTTTTCATAATTATATAAAAATTTAAATAAATTTCGAAAATCTAGGCCACTTTTAGGGCAATTTTGAGCGTTTTCTTTTTAAATTGAAACGTTTCTATAATTCTATAGTTATTTAAAATGCCCCTAAGATAATTTAAAATGCATCTATATTAATTTAGAATGTCCTTATGATAATTTGGAATACCTCTATGGTAAGATAGATTTTGATAGATTTTTGTAAAAAATTAGAACGTTATCATTGCTAATTTGAACGTTTATATAGACCTTCATATAATTCTAAAACAATTTTTTAAAATTACAATAATTTTTAAACAAATTTAGGTTTCTTCTATGTCAATTTTGAATGTTTCTATTTAAAATTGAGGTATTTCTATGATTTTATAATAATTTAGAATGTCTCTATTATAATTTAAAATGCCTCTATGATAAGATAAATTCTGATGGATTGCTGTAGAAAATTAGGACGTTATCATTGCTAATTTGGACGTTTATTTAGTCCTTTATATATGATTCAATAAAAATTTAAAAAAACTTCGAAAATTTAGGTTTTTTTAGGGCAATTTTAAACGGTTTCGTTTTAAATTAAGAAGTTTCTATAATTCTATAGTTATTTAAAATGCCTCTAACATAATTAAAAATGCTTCTATAATAATTTAGAATGCCCTTATGATAATTTGGATTACTTCTATGGTAAGATAAATTTTGATAGTTTTCTATAAAAAATTAGGACGTTTTTATTGCTACTTTAGACGTTTATATAATTTTTTATATGATTCTATAACAATTTTAAAAAATTTCAACAATTTTTGGACAACTGAGCTTCTTTTGTAGTAATTTTGAGTGTTTTCATCTAAAATTGAAGGATTTTTACAATTTAATAGTAATTTAGAATGCCTCTATAACAATTTGCAATGAGTATATGGTAACACAGATTTTTGTAAATTTCTGTTAAGTTCTAAAGAAAATTAGGACGTTTTCATTGCTAATTTGATCGCTTATCCAACGTTTTATATAATTCCATAACAAATTAAAAAAATTTCGATAATATTCAAACAATTTAGACCTCCTCTGTATCATTTTAAACGTTTCCATCTTAAATAGAAACATTTCTATCATTCTGTAGTAATTTAAAATGTTTCTATAGTAATTTATTAGAATTTCTTTATGATAATTTAGATTTAGAATGCCTCTATGGTAATTTAAGACAAATTTTGATAGATTTATATTCAAAATTGAGACATTATTATCTAGAACTTTTATCTAGGTCTCTATATGATCACGACAACATAATTTTTCGATAATTTTAAGACAAATTAAGTTTTTTCTGTGGCAATTTTGAATATTTCCATCTTAAATTAAAACATTTCTATAATTTTACAGTAAGTTAAAATGCCTCTACAAGATAGATTCTGATAAATTTTTGTAGAAAATTAGGACGTTATCATTGCTAATTTGGACGTTAATATAGCTCTTTATATAATTCTAAGACAATTTTAAAAAATCTTGGTAATTTTCAAGCAATTTAGACTATTTCTGTAGCAATTTTAAATGTTTTTACCTTAAATTGAGACGTTTCTATAATTCTATAGTTATTTAAAATGCCCCTAAGATAATTTAAAATGCTTCTATACTAATTTAAAATGCCCTTATGATAATTTGAAATACCTCTATGCTAAGACAGATTTTGATAAATCTTTGTAGAAAATTAGGACGTTATCATTGCTAATTTGTACGTTAATACAGCTTTTTATATAATTCTATAACAATTTTAAAAAAATT
Organism: Tribolium confusum; assembly: GCA_029207805.1. Lineage (NCBI taxonomy): Eukaryota > Metazoa > Arthropoda > Insecta > Coleoptera > Tenebrionidae > Tribolium > Tribolium confusum. The sequence continues at coordinate 413,903 of JALGAY010000007.1, read as the reverse complement.
CAATAATTTTTAGACCATTTCGGCCTTTTCTGTAGCAATTTTAAATATTTTTATCTTAAATTGAGGCATTTCAACAAAACTTTAGAACGTTTTACAATAATACGAAAATTTAGAACTTTTTATAAAAATTTAAGCCTCTCGTATAGTAGTTTCGAATGTTTTTGTAAAAATTTGGAACTATTTTAAGGCTCTTTAGTACGTTTCTATGTAAATTTGAACGTTAGAAATAATTAGTTTTAGCCATTTCTAGATTTTTTAGCAAAAAGACACAAAACGTTGTACGCGACTCGCCTGCAAAATTTTCGGCTAAAAAACAAATTTCTTGTGCTTGTTACTACTACTTCAGCTGCTAGAAAGCGTCAAAATTATATCAATATTTAATTTTCTGGAACAAAACTCTTATTTGTAAGAGAGTTGGTGACAAATACAAGATTGTCAAGATCGTATCATATCTTTGAAAGATTTCATTTTGCTCTACGAAGTTGTTATACGTGTCACGTATTTATAACGTTTGTGATTTGCCATTTAAGCTCATATCTACAACTTTACACCTCCTTTTATGATGTCTCAAACATACATCTTAGTTTTAAGCACCAAATAAAAATTCTTGTCGCCAGAAATTTATTATTAGAGTTGCAACAAATTAAAAAATTTTTAAAGCTTGAAAGCATAGTCATGAAAGTCACGTCTCAATCAATTTATTAAAGGAAATTAATTTCTCGAGCAATTTTGTCAAGATAATTACTTAAGTTTTATTCTCTTTTTTAGTTTAATTAATAAAAAAGTCATTTTAATTTTAAATTTTCTTTATATAAAAATTATTTCATATGAATAGAAGGTACATAAAACAGAAATTAACAAAATACTGTACAAAATATATCTTAAGTAGAAAGAAATCTATATTTGAAATACCTAATTTACAGAATTTTTGCACAAAACCGTCAAATCTTTGAGCAATACACAGATTTTATTAAATTCGTTGATTATTTATTTATCAAAATACAAAAATTAGGAACTATTCTACGTAAAAATAACATGAGCAGTCAGTCAACAGGCACTGACAATAACAATTTCGTTTGAAAATTCAGGATTCCAGCTCCGCGCGCTCCTCTTTGTACTTTATCCCGGAATATCCTAAGTACAATACAAATAAAATAAATAAAACCGGGGCAATAGACGATCATGACGCTCCACCGGAATCTGATGTGTTTCCGGCAGTGTTTGACGGCTCCGGGGATCCGGCATTGTTATGACAATGAGTGCAGTGCAGACAAACACTACACGAACCGATTTTTTTCGCTAACAGAGAGCGCAGCTTCAATGCAGGACCTAGTTTCATATTCATTGTCGTTGTAAGGTGTTCTTCAGTCAGGAGAGGCAGACCGGAGCCATCTATCCTCTGGTCGCGGAAAGTCTGGAATTTAAACTTTGAATTAGTTGCGGCAGAGGACGTATAAGACAAGGTTTTCAACAATTTTCTCTTATTCTACTAAATACATCGGCTATAACGACCAATGTGGGGGTTAGTCATGAAGTAGGCGGTGAAATTGCAAAAAACAAAAATCAAATGGTGTTAAATCTCGTGTATTCTTTCACGAATTTTTTTTTAATAAATATAGTGACCTTAGTAGGGCCTAGAAAATAAATGATTTAGCTGTAAGGTTTAAAAAAACTTTAACGTAAATAAACTTTATATTGTTATGCTTTAAAATGTTTTATAAGACAGTTTATAGTTCTAACCTGACATTAGGGACACAATAAACACTCTTATTGAAGGGAAAGACCCTTCAATTGATTGTACACACTGTCCTTTTCATTCAGTATGGCCAAGAGGCAATAGTTTCTCAAAGTAGACACTATACCTGGTTTATTGAAAAATTTAGGGCCTTAACCTGACATTAGGGACTCAATTGACACTCTTATTGAAGGTATAGACCCTAGTATTGATTGTACACTCCGGCCTTTTGATTTCGCAAGCCCAAGAGACGATAGTTACAGAAACTAGTCTCTATACTTGGTTAATTAGAGAGTTTATGATTCTAACCTGACATTAGGCTCATTAGGGACTCAATTAACACTCTTTTTAAGCTTATAGGCACCCTTATTGTTTGTACACGCGGTTCTATTGACTCAGCATTCCCAAAAAACAATAGTCTCTTAAAATAAAGTCTATTCTTGGTTTATAAAAGTATTTAGGGTCCTAAACTGACATTAGGGAAAAATTGAAGGTATAGACCTTTCTATTGTACACGCTGTCCTTTTGACTCAGCATGCCAAACAGGCGATAGTTACAGAAACTAGACTCAATGGTTGATTAGTTAGAAAGTTTATAGTCCTAACTTGACATTAGGTACCTCAAAGTAGACTCTATTCTTGGTTTATAAGAGAGCTGATAGTCATAACCTGACATTAGGACCCTACTTGACACTCTTATTAAAGTTATAGCCACTACTATTAATTGTATTTGCAGTCCTATTGACTCAGCATGCCCAAAAGGCAATAGTTACTTAAAATAATGTCTATTCTTGGTTTATAAAAGAATTTAGGGTCCTAAACTGACATTAGGGACTCAATGCACACTCTTATTGAAGGTATAAACCCTTCTATTAATTGTACACGTTGTCTTTCTGACTTAGCATGCCCAAAAAGTGATAGTTACAGAAACTAGACTCTATGGTTGATTAATTAGAGAGGTTATAGTCCTGACTGGACATTAGGTACCTCAAAGTAGACTCTATATTTGGTTTATAAGAGAGTTGATAGTCATAACCTGACATTAGGACCCTACTTGACGCTCTTATTTAAGTTATAGCCACTTCTATTGATTGTATTTGCAGGCCTATTGACTCAGCATGCCCAAAAGGCAATAGTCTCTTAAAATAAAGTCTATTCTTGGTTTATAAAAGAATTTAGGGTCCTAAACTGACATTAGGGACTCAATGAACACATTGAAAGTATAGACCTTTTTATTGTACACGCTGTTTTTTTGACTCAGCATGCCAAACAGGCGATAGTTGCAAAAACTGGACTTTGTAATTGGTTTGTTAAAGAGTTTATAGTTCTAACCTGACATTAGGCGCCAAATTGACATTCTTATTGAGGTGATACTCACTCTTATTGATTGTATTCGCGGCCTTATTAACTCAGCTCAGCATGACTAAGGCGCTATAGTTACTGCAACTAGAGTTCATACTTGGTTTATAAAAAAGTTTATAATCCTAATCTGACATTAGGGACTCAGTTGACACTCTTATTGAGGCTACAAACTAAAATTTGGCTGTTAGATTTCTAGTTAAGTCTTAAAAGCCTAAATAAAATAATAAAAATTTCAAATTTATGCAGTATTGGTTTTATTTTAAAATGATGTGCAAACGGTTAAAGCTATCAAAAAATGTTTAAGAAAAAAGTTGTAGAAAATTAAATTTTGTGTAAGCAAGTCCCCCAAAAATATAGTTATCTGTAATAGTTTAGGTTTTAGAGACGCTTAAAGTCAGCAAAATAACAAACTACCTTGCAAAAATGTTTACTTGCACTTTCTTATTATTTCTGAGTGTCTTAACGCTTAATTAACCTTTTCTTAAGTGATTATATTTGTATTAAAAAATGTAAATAGTGCAGAAGTGGAACGGTTAGTGAACGGCGTGTGCTGGTCTAGTACAGATGCGTGCAAGCCAAACACGCGAACTATTAGAAGGCCCGTGCCACAATGTTCGTGTTGTTCTCGGGCCACCGCACACTCATTTCTACACACACACTATACACTACTTAACATCTAATCTTCTGCCCACTTTATGTTATATCGTTAGATGTATCTCCATTTTGCTTCAAGCAAATTTTTGAATAGACACAAAGACTTTTTTTCTATTTTATTATGTATTGTTGTGTTATTAATCTTGAGGATTTTGACTAGGTCAACAATTTCGCATTTAATTCGTTATCTCTATCACAATTTTTCATTTCTATAAGTACACAAAAATCCACTCAAGCTGACCCACGTGTTATTCTACATTATAAATCGTAATAACACCTGTTTGCTTCTGCATACCACTTATATATTTATATTTACTGTACAATTTTTTTTTTCAGGTAACGGTACTTGTGAAAGATTTCTTCCAATCAATCTCAATCAACTTGTTGAATTGTTATAAAATTCCCTTCTCTTTAATAATTGTTTAAATAAACACTCTGAATGTCACCTCTTCTCAGTTCTTGATTGACCTGTTAGTCCATGACCCTTAAGAAGTGGTTCGAAAATCAGCCGCTGAAAAAATGAACGAATAAACAAGAATCGCGGCAGGTTTATGAGGTACTTAAAATCAACTATGAGATTATCAGATCTGTTTACGGTCGAAACATGTGCGATAATTTATGGGTTCGGATCTCTAAGGGTTTAACAGTGTTTTCTTATTTCACAGAGGTTTACGATCGAAGAGAATTATCTAAAACGTGTTCATTATGTCGGACAATTTGTACGCGATTAAGGCTTGAAATAGTTGTCAAGGAAGTTTAACACAAAAGAGAAGGTTATAAATTATACAGCTAATGAAGACAGTCAAGCGTATTCATTTTTATATCGTTTTCATTTATTTTGATTTACAAAGGTTGGTAGCAATAGACGATAACCAATTAAACCGGTCAGGCTTTGAGAAAATCACACAATTTGCCTCTAAGACAAGCCGAAGACTCACAGGAATAAGAAATCTGGCATCTTATACTGATAAAACCAAAAAGAGGCTGATGCCAACAGATGTTTGTTTTTGGTTTCACCAGTACAAAACTAGAGACGTCATAAATCGTAATAATGTCTAAGTAGAAGATCTTTATCAACAATTTTTAAATGTTAAACCAAATTGACAACAATTAAATCAAAAATTCAATTAATTGACAGCGTGTAGAATCAATAGAAGAGTCTATACTTTCAATAAGAGTGTTATTTAAGTCCTTAATGTCAGGTTAAGACCCTAAATTCTTTTATAAATCAACTATGAAGTCTACATTGAGAAACTATTGCTTTTTGGGCATGCTGAGCCAATAGGACCGCATGTATAGTGAATAGAAAGAACTATAACATCAATAAGAGTGTCAATTAGGTCCCTAATGTCAGGTTAAGACCCTAAACTTTTTTATAAATCAAGTATAAAGTCTACTTTGAGAAAATATCGCTTTTTGGACATACTGAGTCAAAAGGGCTGCATATAAAATTAATAGAAGAGTCTATACCTTCAATAAGAATGTTAATCGGGTCCCTAATGTCAGGTTAAGACTATAAACTCTCTTATAAACTAAATAATAATAAAGAAAGTCTAATTTTGGTAACAATGGCCTCTTTGTTATCCTGAATTAATAGGAGAGCATGCACAATCAATAAAAAAGATTATAATCTTAATAAAAATATCAATTAGGTCCCTAATGTTCAAGTTATGACTATCACCTCTCTTATAAACTAACTATAGAGTCTAATTTTAGTAACTACTGCTTCTTGGGCATGCTGAGTCATAAGGACCGCGGGTACAATCAATAATCAATAGGAAACGCTATAACCTTAATAAGCATGTCAATTCGGTCCCTAATGTCAGGTTAAGACTATAAACTCTCTAATAAACGAAGTATAGCGTCTTGTTTTAGTAACTCTCGCACTTTTGGAATGCTGAACCCGACTACCTTTCTCACTTCATTTTTTTTTAATTGCTATTATCTTTTTAATCTTTGATGAATAAGACCGCAATAAGAGTGACAACAACCTCAATAAAAGTGTCAATTTGGCCCTTAATATCAAGTTAGGACTATAATTTTTTTATAGGCTAATTATAAAGCTAGTTTCTGCAACTATCGCCTCTTTAGCATGCTGAGTTAATAGGACCGCATGTATAGTGCATAGAAAGAACCGTAACATCAATAAGAGTGTCAATTAGGTCCCTAATGTCAGGTTAAGACCCTAAACTTTTTTATAAATGAAGTATAAAGTCTACTTTGAGAAAATATCACTTTTTGGACATACTGAATCAAAAGGGCAGCATATAAAATTAATAGAAGAATCTATACCTTCAATAAGAATGCTAATCGGGTCCCTAATGTCAGGTTAAGACTATAAACTCTCTTATAAACCAAATAATAATAAAGAAAGTCTAATTTTGGTAACAATGGCCTCTTTGTTATTCTGAATTAATAGGAGAGCATGCACAATCAATAAAAAAGATTATAATCTTAATAAAAATATCAATTAGGTCCCTAATGTTCAAGTTATGACTATCACCTCTCTTATAAACTAACTATAGAGTCTAATTTTAGTAACTACTGCCTCTTGGACATGCTGAGTTATAAGGACCACGGGTACAATCAATAGGAAGGGCTATAATCTTAATAAGCATGTCAATTCGGTACCTAATGTCAGGTCAGGTCCTTAATGTCAGGTTAAGACTATAAACTCTCTAATAAACCAAGTATAGCGTCTTGTTTCAGTTACTCTCGCACTTTTGGCATGCTGAATTAATAAGACCGCAATAAGAGTGATTACAACCTCAATAATAGTGTCAAATTGGCCCTTAATACCAAGTTAGGACTAGAATTTTTTTATAAACGAATTTAAAAGCTAGTTTCTGCAACTATCGCCTCTTTGGCATGCTGAGTTAATAGGGCCAGGTGTGCAATCAACAGGAGTGGCTACAACTTTAATCATAATGTCAATTTGGTGCCTAATGTCAAGTTAAGACTACAAACTCTTATAAACCAAGCTATAGAGACTTATAAAGATCTTATAAAGACTATAAACTAAATATAGAGTCTACTTTTGGTAATTATCGCCTCTTAGGCATGCTGAGTCAATAAGACTGCGTATATAATCAATAAGAGTGTCAATTTGGCCACTAATGTCAAGTTTGGACTATAAACTTTTTTAGATACTAAATATAAAGTCTAGTTTTTTGCAACTAGCGCCTCTTTGGCATGCTGGGTTAAAAGGGCCGGGTGTACAATGAATAGCTATGAATACAATGAATGAGCTATAACTTTAATATGAGTGTCAACTAGTTCCCTAATGTCAGGTTAAAACTACAGTTAAAACTATCAACTCTTTTATAAGCCAACTACAGAGTCTAATTTGATTAACTACTGCCTGCTGAGGGCATAGTGAGTCAATAAGACTGCGGATACAATCAATAGGAAAGGCTATTACCTTAATAAGCATGTCAATTCGGTCCCTAATGTCAGGTTAATACTATAAACTCTCTTATTAACTAAATATAGAGTCTAGTTTTAGTAGCTATCATCTCTTAGGCATGCTGGAAGGAATTATAACTTTAATCAGAGTGTCAATTAGGTCCCTAATGTCAAGCTAAGAGTATAAACTCTCTAATAACCAATTAACTACTTTGTTAACATCTTAATATTATTTTAAATAATTTTGATCAAAAATTATTGCCTCAATAATTTTGTTATTACTGCTCTGCTGACTGACATTATCAGTGCCGGACTGGTACACGATTTTATCAGGAATTTGGAGTGGGTTTTGTGGTATTAGGGGCCCCTTGCTTCAGCAAATTTTTCAATTTTTTTTTGCTGGCGCTTTATCTAATTATGCTTTTAAAGCTTCGTCGGAGCTCAAATCAGCAATTCTTAATTAAAAGTATTGCTATTTTTAACCACATGTTCAAAATTTTCATTGTTAAGCCCTGAGGAAGCTTTAAAAACGTAAATTAAACGAAACGTTAGCGAAAATAAAAAATTGTTTTGGAGTGTCATAACAATTAAAAAAAAAAGAAATTTCATTACAGATTTCAGTTTCTATTTATTTAAATTTAGAAGATGTATGTAACAATATTTTTTTTTAAGAGACAGCTGTTAGCAGTAGGAAGATGAGCAAAAAAAAATGTTATTATAAGAACAATTCGATCTTAGAGATAATTTTAATAATGTGTTAAACAAATTGCTGTTTAGTTATGGAACACCCTATATAATTGGCATGCCTCTCTATGTGTCAGCTCCCCCAGTCCGGCTCTGTCCTCATTTACCGAAATTGGTTTAGCGTTGTGATTTAGCATCGAAATCACCAACCACCAGGACCGTAATGAAGTCGTCCCTGGTGACCGGTAGCCGGGTTGGAATGCAGCGTCCGTGGTGCATGAGAGAGCCCGTTCACCGGTGGTCAATACAAGACAGGACAGGTTATTTAGCCGATCTGATCTGGTTCAGGCGGCGAGTGACCTCGCGAGTGCGGGGCGCGGCCCTGCCGAGTGGCTGCAGGTCACAGCCGCGCCCTGAACTCGACTCCCAATGCCCCCTCGATATCACCGCTCCTTGGTGCGTGTGTGTGTATGTATGTGTGCGACCTAGCAAGGGCGTTGAGAGAAATCCGGGAGGTGCCCCCTCAAGATATAATATATAAAAAAAAAGTCAGCGGACAACCGGACGCAATTTATTTTATACGTATTATATATACTATATATATGGCTGCCGATAGCTACACGAGTTTTTATCTCGACACAAGAAGGTCATTCACTTGGTATTGTGTATGACTACGAGTTATCGACAGATTTTATTTTATTCAAAGGTTGGCAATACTGTCGAAAAATTTTTTGGTGGACAGGTTGTTAGATTGGTTATTTATCAGGTGATGGTTATCGCAGAAATGGAAACATTAACTTCGAGAATTTAAGATTCGGAAGATTTTTTTATTTGATAGTTTTTCTCATGTGAAAATGGTTTCTTGACGTGACAAATTAATTCGTAATTGATTGTGAATTTTAAATCAGAAGCTTTATCTCAAGTCGTTTTACTAAAAGTTACTTCTTTATCAAATAAAACCAGTTTTATAGTTCAGGATATTTCGAAAATTATAGAGAGGATTATTAGCAAATTCACAGATATGTTAGAAATAAATTTTGTTATTATAGCAACAAAAAAAAGAATCCGAAAATTTAAATAGTCAGCCAAAAGCCAAAAGCTGTAACTATAACGGGCTAACCGATTCGAGTTTGATAAAGTAAACTTAAAAAAAACACAAAATATTCGGAATGTAATGTAATTTTTATTTCATTTTAAAGATTGATCCTTGCCATTTTTAGTTAAACAAGATATCATTCAAATGTCCTCCACGGGACTTCTTACAGGCCTTGATCCTTTTGAGGTAATTTTCAATGACTTTCCGGCACATTTCGGGCGGTATCTCTGCCATTACATTACGAATATTAGTTTTCAATTCGTCAAGAGTTTGAGGATTGTTTGCGTAAACACGATCTTTCGCGTAGCCTCACAAAAAGAAATCCAAAGGCGTCAAATCGCAGCATCTTGGAAGCCAATTTACATCAGCCAATCGCGAAATCACACGTCCAAGAAATTTCTCTTAAGAAAAAAGCTCGATTTGCTTGTGTTACGTGTCTTGTTGCTCCATCCTGCTGGAACCACATATCGTCAAGATCATAATCTTCGATTTTCGTAAAAAAATAATCGGTTAACATGCGGCCATAACGCTCAGAATTGACGGTTCGTCTTTGATTGTTCTTAAAAAAATACGGCTCAATCTCACCACCAGACCACAACGCGCACCAAACTGTCTTTTTCCGGGTGTAATGGCTTCTCTACAATCAAGTGTGGATTTTCTGAGCCCCAAATTCTACAGTTTTGCTTATTAACGTATCCACCAAGCGAAAAATGAGCTTCATCACTGAAGAAAATTTCGTTCGAAAAATCAACATCGACGGCTTGTTTTTCAAACATCCAATTTGTGTATGTTCTTCGTTGTCCATGATCAGCAGGCTTTAGCTCTTGTGTCAAATGGACTTTATACGGATGAAGATGCAAATCCACAAAATGCGCCATAAGATAGGCCTAAATGTTGAGCTCGACGAGGAATTGACCAATTTTGATCTTCTTTCACACTTTCGGCTATAGAAACGATATTTTCAGCATTGCGAATGTTTCGATGATGCACAGGCCTTACAATATCAGTAACAGATCCAGTTTGATCAAATTTATTCAATATAGTTTGCTTTGTAGGACGATTATTTTTATTGAAATATCGATAATCTACAAAGAACTATTTATTTAGATACATCAAAATGAAATTCACAGTTTTAAGCCTATTGGAAACTATTATCGCTAAATGAAAAACCATTTTCTTTCTCATTTACAGCAGCAATTTGATGTGATGAATTGCAAACAGATGATGTTACTGCTAAAATTGAAAGTCAAAACGAAATACACACATACAGGTGTACTCACTTTTTCATGAAGATAAGTTAAAATTGCATCTTCATTTACTGTTGTTACTTCATTTTTTGCCTTCCACTCACAAAGCAAGGTATACTCTTTCTCATATTGTTCACGAGATTTAGCAGAAAGTAAATTCAAAACAATATTTTTTGCTTTTTCAGCAATTGCGCGTGGATTCATTTTAATTTTAGTTTTTTTATTTATGATGCTGTAACAGTTAAATGCCAAACTAACTGTAATACTTAAAAACGTATTCTATTATGCCGCATATCAATTCTCTTGCACCACGTCCTCAAAATAGTTTTAGGGAACTCATCTCGTACTTGATAGATAGCTATTAAAATTGTTTTTTTAATGCTAGTAAAAATGCTCTTTTCTAAATTGACATTCCAGCAGAAAAACCTTCGATTTAGAACTAATCTTTTGATTAGCAACGAAATTGTGTTTTTGCATATTTCTAATTGGTTTAATTGGTAGTTAAGAAAATAGTTATAAAGTTAACGAATCGTATGAAAGGTTTAAGGTAGTGGAGCAAAAACCTTTCATTATTGAGTAAGTAAATCTCTGTGAAAAAAATTAATGAATAAATAAATTTCAGTCTCATTGAGTAAATAAAAATTTTATAGCAGTTTCTAGTACAGTTAAAGTCTTCAATTTCCAGATGCTACCAACTAATAAAGGTAAAATCTAAACTTAATGAAAATAGTTAATTTTAATTAACTGATATTTCCTTGATTGGGCTGTATCAGATTACATTTGTAGCATCAATGTTGATGTTATCAACTCATCGTAAATTTGGACTTTAATGTTATAATTTACCATTAAAATAAAGTAAAAAGAAGACAGTTTACCATGGCCTGAATCCGTCAATCTTGCAAATTGTGTCGTTCTGTATTTGGTCGTGACATATACCTACCTATCATGGTAATTTCAATTTCACAATCGGAAGGTAAATCAAGAAGAACAACCTTGAGTTTGGGTGACATCAATTAAATAGTTAACTAAACCATTTGTATGCAACTCCGTTAAATGCTTTTAGGATTATTAGACATTAAAAAATCAAAAAACTATTTTCGTTGGAGAGAATGTTTGAAGAATTCTTCAGTCATGCATTAACCTACAAGACTTTGAAAATGTATTGAGTTTCATATAACTGGATTCAAAATTGTGAGCGGCAGCTGTGACATACAGAAATGACAGATATAGAGATGGCATAGTACTACAAATCTAATTTTTTTCTTTGCAACAAGATTTTTAAAATGAATATTATTTAAGACGGTATTCCAAGTCGGAATAGAGCCGTTTTGAAACTTCCTTTCTACCCCGACTTGACCTATATTGAGTTTGGGTGGTGGTACTTACTTAAAAAACCTCTAAACAACAAATTTGTTAAAATTTTTTATTTAAAATAACTAATATTGATAGATAAAAATATTGTTAAGTTTGAAAAGTTTTTTTTTTAATAAACAAAACGAAGTATTTATTGTCGGTGGCAGTTTGCTTCGTATATACAGATTCATTGCCGAAATTGTTCCAAATCAATCTTTGAATAAAGATTACTAAATTAAATAAACATCAGACAGTCAATTTTGTTGAGAAATCTCGATTAAATTTTATTTTCTTAATTAAAATGATAATAAATCAGTGCGATCTTGCATCTGTCTGTCATTCCCGAACTACATGAATTAGCAACAACCGGATTGTAAGTAATTATAAAAGTACTTCTTAGAAGGTGGTTGCACGCAATAGCAGCCTCGAGGGGAACTCCAGCACCGTATTATTATAGAAGCCCCCGGGCACGTGCCGGCTACCTCCACCGACCTCTGACACGCGGCTCTCGAAATGCTTTCTTAACCAAGCGAACCTCCGGTCTCAACTCCAGACAACAGGTAGAAAAATTTATCAGTTGAGTCATATTTAAGCATTTTTAATAAATAATTGAAAATAGTCGACTTTCTAATAGCGCGCAATTAGTGTTTCTCGATCGAACAAGAGTTTCATTCAGTTTGACCAATATTAGCTCTCAATTAGATCTCCATTAAGATTTTCCTTATTTGTTAAACAAGCAAACACCTGTATTCAGACTGATTCAGGACCTTTCTGAAGTAAAAGGCTCGTGCTTGAACAATTACTCTAACACCTAAACTTTTTCTTCCGAGTTTTATAATCGAATCACTGACACTCTCTCGAGAAAAATAAAATGGCCGACGGATATACGCGCATGTTGATTTAAAGCAGCTGCAAGCTCATGATTTTTTCAAATATAATAATATCTCTCAATGCCGGAAGTGACCCAAGAGTAATACTTGGTGCCTTTATAGCTCACTGGATTATTTATTAAGAACCGCAACTTGTCCAGTAGTTAATGCAATATAAAGGTATTTTAGCCTTATAAATACAAACAACTTTACGCTTAATTAATATCTTTATCTGTTTCTGGCATGTTTTAATCATTTCATGCACCTTTTCCTAAGTTAATAGCTGAAAATTTTTTTTATGTAATGCCGTAATTCGACCCATTTTAATGAAAACACGTGACGATATGCTTAATCAAAGGGCGCAATCAGTGTCATGGTCGCGTACGCTATTTTAATCCAGACCATACAGTGTAACCAACGTGATTTATATCAAATTATGGGGAGATACAATTTCTAGATCGTGGGTGGAAACTATTGCAATGATTTTTTATAAAATACTAAGGAATTTGACCACCTGCGAGAGAAGCATCAGATACAGAATTTTATCAAATGTCGTTTTCCAACTTAACTAAATTTTTTTAAATAGAAAATTTTAATTTCGATTATACAGTGTAATGGGCTAATTTCAAGTTGAGATACTACCGGTAGTATCGCGCATTTTAATACTTTTCTATGGCAACAACCAACAACAACTTTGAATTCTTTTAACTTTCTTTGGAAACAAAGATACTACCGGTATTATCTCAACTTGAAATTAGCCTATAAGTCTCACATCTTTTTCAAATATCAATTAATTTAGTTCATTGTTGGCTAAGGAGGCAAAGAACATGAAATATCCAGGTATATAAATCCAAGAAGTGTACAAATTGAACTTGTCTAAGTTTTCAGCAAGTATACAAATACTGAGACTAAATTTGAGCTGATACAAAAGGCTATAGGACTTTGTTCATCAAGATTTCAGTCCCTAAAATTTCGTTAATATCGTCTCTTATCATAGTACAAGTACAGCTACCTATAGTACATGCAGACTTCCAGTCAAAATTTTCTATTAATTATTTCTCATTTTGGAAGCTGCAGGATTCGAAAAATTCTTAATTCCATGTAACTTTGCTATTGAAATTCGAAAAATTTCGAGTATTCTATTATTCCAAGAATGTATTTTTGCTACGAAGCCTTTTTGCCTTTTTTTAATTGACTCAAGCAAGACAAAAACTCAAAAGCGAACGCCATCTATGTCTTTAAAAATTAGCACGGCCACCTAGAGTATTGTATAAAGCTCATCTAACTAATCGTATTTTTTAATTCCAAGATTCTTTCTGCTTCCTAGAGGGAGCTACACTATAGAACGTTATTATCAAAAATTTAAATTTATTGTTTAACACTCGCACTAATTTGATTTTTTGCTGCTAAATACAGAAGTAGAAATTTATTTTTTAAGAGCAATTTCTTAGCAATAGATCATTTTTTTATTGAAAACAGAATAGTACAGTCGCTGTCAAAAAAAAAAACAGAATGTGTAAGAAGCTAGAGCTTTTGAATGATATGGTAAGGTTCCAAAATGGTTTCTACTTTCGTTTATCTGATGTATTTACGACATCAGAAGCTTTTGAGTGAGATTATTTAAAAAAAGTCGTGAGATTTTTGAAGATTTTAGCAGTACCGTGAATAGAATACGCTTTGAAATAATTTTAGGTATATTTAGAAGCTTCGTGTATCTAGATTTTCGAGATTTCTGCTATTTTCTCGATTCGGATCACGAGGTCGCCAAACCACTTTATTAGTATTTTCAATCCGCGCCGCCTTTCTGTCTTAACTAAAGACATTCAGTCATTCTTTCATTTTTCAGTATTCTTGTAATTACTCACTTCTGACATGAAATTATGCTACTTTCGTCAATTTTCAGCATTTCAGGAAGATTTATTATTTAATTTAAGCCTTGCAGGTGCTTAACAAGATCCGCATAATTTTAATTATTTCTTGAAGATTTAAGAATGAATCTCTAGTTAAGTATCAAATGTGATTTTAGTTGTCATTGTGCATCGACCGGAATCGTCAATTCTTTTGTGTTTGAAAGCTCCGGTTACATAAGTCTGGCCGGCGCGTTGTTCCTCAAAAGGCCTTCGGTCACGTTCCGAGCTTCTTTGCCATCACGTACAAGAGTTTACGCGCGAACACATCTGTAGCATTGTGGCAGCGTGAAACCTTCATCCATAAGTTAAGTAAAACTATGATATACATCGAATCGCCTTTACGAAATTGTTAGATGGTCAATTCGTGACGCTATTGTAAAGAATCTCCTCGAAAATATTTCCCACAAAACTCTGCAAAAACTCAATAAAAACCCAATCAAAGTGAGCGGGCAATGGACGCGGCCTACTGGACCGGACCGATGGATGGTCATACAATTGAATTTTAACCGCAACGCCGTTCCGGTCATGGGTTGCACCGATATCTACTATGGGTTATCTTAGGTTTATGAAGTCGACCAGTAAGAGGCGAGCTAACAGACTCGACTGATTACTGGTAATTAATTATCGAGCTTTCAGACAGATGAAAGACAGTGCCGCTACTTGATGGAAATTGTTTACAATTCGACGCTTCTTGTAATGAGGGCATGAAAGTGTAGGGTTAGTCATTTAACAGTAATTGGGAAAGTGAAACAAGTCACGATTTCATTAACTTTTGGTGAACCCTAAATATCTGTTTAAACTGGATCTATCAAAGCAAAAATCTGATATACATGACACAACAAACTCTCTGTATGCACTTACCCTAACCCATACACTAACCCTACCTACATGGTCACGAGTCAAAATAAAAAATAAAACAATACAGGAAATAAAGCATTTGACCAGTTTAGCAAAATAAGTCCTAAACCATTTATTACCTGTGAATTAAAACCAAAATTATCGTTTTGTTGTTTGGAAAGGTACGCCCTTCAGGAGATTCTTAATTTGATGTATTATTTATCGTATCGGCTATTATTTTAATTATTTTTCTTTTATACCAGACAGTTCTATATAAGGAATGTAACTTCACTCTTTCTAATTACTATTTATTTGAATTTTGTTTTCTTATTACGCAAATTTCGTGATGAATTCGATGTTTACGAACAAGAACCAAATTTAAATGAACTAATAAATTTGTTTCTGAAATGCTGAAAACTGAAGAAAGTGTTTGAATAGACCTGAGAAAAAATCGTCTGAAAATTTGAAATATGTGACCTTGTGCCCATTGAATTTTGTGTTTCACCTGCCCAATTATGATAATAGTTGTAATAATGTTGGTATTTTCTGGTATCGTTGAACATACAGGAGCCGAAGTATCATGATTACATATTTAGTCGTACTTTATGATCTACTGTATAAGGATGATTATAGCATTTCACTGAAGCGTAGAGTGAAAGGAGAGTTAATTTAATGATTTGTACGAAGGTGCTAGTTAAAACGTATAAATAATAATGAATCACGGACTGACCCGTAGGGATTTTAATTTGCGGCTTCCTATCGATTTTAACGTTCTGCTGAGAGAGGAGAGACTTGAACGTGAGCGCACGCCACAAACCCCACATTCTTTTCCAAAAAAAATAAATCATATTTAAAGAAAATTTTTGCAACACGTCAAAATTTATAATAAATTAGTGAAGCGTTAATTTTGCACGAAACGTTCACTTCAATTAAAATTTTAATTAGATCAAATTAACTAATTGGAATAATTGAGGCGATGGGTTTAGATTTCGTTCAAATCACTGTTGACGGTATTTCGAGTGAATTATATGGTTTTAAATTAACGTAATGAATAGGAGCGGTGATTGATGACTGGGATGATTAATACCTAAGTAAACAAAAATCAACAGCAATTGCAGCCGCTTCTTATTACATCAACAATTTTTTTTTAATAAAACAAAAAAATTAGTTTGTCATTTACACTTTCAAATCGCATTCAGGCAAATACATTTCACTCAGAGAAATAAATATGGAGTGAAATTGAAGTTTCTCGATTCAAGCAGTGGCGCAGAAAGAAGAGCAACATCAAAGTTATCAAAATACATAAGTCTGTTTTAGTGGACAAATTCGCAACTGTGGAATGGTCCGCTAAAGTTCTAACACCTAGTTTATTACAACTCGAAACAGTAAATTGTTTAAATAACGCTATTATCTGCCTTTTTTCTTCCCCTTTCAGAGATAGAAATGCACGAAATGTCTGTGACCATCTGTCAGTAGATGTCTAATTAGTCAAACCAGAAACTAACTAAAGCAAGAGTAATTTACTCATTTAAGTATTTTGCAAAGAGCGCTCATACGTTAAATGGTCGTTAATGTTTAATCATTTTGTTCTCATCGATAATACGTTAAAATGACATCAAATTTACGTAATTTCAACAAATAAAGTCAAATTAACGTTACAATTACGTTTGTTCAACGTAGTTTATAATGTATATTAGCTATTAGTATGTTAGTACGGCCAAATTAGGGCTGAAACATAACTCTACAACGTTGTGGTAACGTTTTATTAACGTTAAGTATTTTACGTTAATTTTATGTACTATTTTGACTGTATTTTGCCTTAAAAGACTAATTTATACAAAAGTATAGATTGATGTTAAACAATATGTTTCTTTTACGATATATTTTTAATTATTGTAAAACGTTTATATAGAAACGTAAAAATCTCGTTAAAAAACAATTCTAAAACAACTAAATTTTAACAACACTTAGAAAAAGTATAAATAGAAACTTGTTTTGCTAATCTTGCTAGTTTGTTGTTATTTATAACGTTAATATTACGTTAAAAATTACACGTAAACTTAACGTAATTAAGTAAGTATTAATTTACGTTACGATTTCAACGCCTATTCTTAAAAACAACCAATTTTGACTCGTCTGTAAATAAAATATAAAAAAACTCGACTCACCTGAGCATATTCAGCACAAATATCAATACTCGAAACGAAATTACAAACATCATCTACTGTCCAACTGGCAACATCTTCATGAAGTCGTGGACTTTCCGATTGTGCCCTTTTGGAAACTGTACTTGGACTACTCGACGACGACGTTTTCATTCGTGGCCTTTTTAATGGTGGTGCAGCTGCTGATAGATCAAGCGGAGATGAAGCATCTTGTCTTTTAACACTCTTAAGTAATGTCTGAAGTTCAGCTTCTTTGGCCGTCCTCACCATAGCTAGTAATGTCTGTGTCGTTGACATATCAATCAATGGTGGAAACATCGATGTGTTAGAAAAAGGATTAAGGAGTGAGGTAAAGTCGGTTTTCTTCTCAGATTCTTTGGGTAAAGTTGGAAGAAGATTAGGAAAGTTTGACGGCTTGAATCTTGGATCAAGTGGAGGCGGAAAACCGTTTCTTGCCGCACTGAAATAACTACAAAAATTGAGATTAGAAATTGCTTTTACCGCACAAAGTCCTTACTCGTTAGGATTCGCGTTGTTGTATTTCGCTGCAAGACTCCGCATGAAATCACTATAGTTTCTTCCTGAGACTGGAAGAGGATGAGTGTCTGTTGCTGGTGGAGTATCTGATGGATTTGAAGGTGTGACAGAACGGGAACGGCTGGAAATATCCGGTGTTCCTGGACTTAATCGTTCGTTTTTAACATGGTTGTTGTTGTTGTGAAGAGAGTAATCAGTTGATGAAGGACCGTTGTTGTTGGTAATTCGTTCCATTCGACGTTTTCTCACCATCAACTTAGTACCTTGTAATTGTGGATTTGTATCCATTGCTTCCGTTGTGGTCTCGCCTGGAATCAACACCGGGAGATACATGTTAGATGGGCGGGATGGTATCGCCTTTTAATTTATTAGATACTTATAATTATAGGTTCGTAAAGAAAAACTGGATATGATCAAGGACGTGATTGCTATTGAGGAATTTCATTTTAGATGTGATGGGAGCTACTGTAGACACGCCAAATGCTTGTAACCCATAGACAATAAAATAATGACTGACATGGAGGTCTACTACAGATTTTTTTTTTTCACATACTAGAAAGCTTTAAATAAATAGTTTTAGAATTTTTTCTCCAGATTTTTATCTGTTTCTAATTAATAATAATTAATAAATTGTAAATAATAAACAAAAAAACACATGATACTAGTAAAACAAAGCAAAATGAACGTAAGAAATACATACAATAATTAATTCTAAAACAATAAAGTTTTTTGCTAGGAAGCAGAGAAATCAGGTTTCAAAATTGAAAAAACTTTTTTAAAAAAATGGCTAATCAAATGTAGTTTTAACCGAATTCGATGCTCGTTTATTTCGTTGGTTTATGATTTATCAAGTTCTAAAGCCGTCACCTGATCCTTAAAGCCGCTCGCTCCGGTTTTGTTTTGTGAAAGAGTTATTGTCCCATTTGTGGTAACTCGCAGGTAACAAAACGATGTAATTTGTCATGAGGTTGGAACGCAGTAGCTGGCTTTTTAAACGGTTATCATTTTTTTATATTTGTATAGATAATGAGAGCGTTAAAAATAATTAACCTCATTTAAAAATATTAATTAATTCTTAAGTGTAAATCACGATTGTTGGTTCAAGTTTCATGCACTGACATAAAATTGGTTAGCGTAATAATCAGTTTGTGGTTTAGCGACCGGTTTCGGAGGCTTCTGACATCATCAGAGTCACAAAATGTAATTTATAGATCACATAATATTGCGATAGTTGTATTTCTAATTAGAAGTTGTGTTTAACAATGGAAAGATTTCTAATTTTTTATTTAATTTGCTTAGAGTCGTTAAAATTTATATTGTTATAAATATTTCTTTAATTTTTTTTAATGTAATAAATAATCGTCAAACGACACACTTAACACCTTCAGAAAAAAAAATAACTTGGGCTACAGCTATCGGGTTTCAAAATTAGTAAGCGTAGAAATTTTCTAATTTTATATTCAAAATATACAAGATTATAGAGATAATTTGAAAAAATACTAGAACAGTTATAAAATATCGATATTTATAATGTTGATAACGTCAACAATTTGTTGGTAGTCTTCTCTTAGAAATTAGTATTTATAATTTTGCAAACTGGTTAGAAAGTTCACTTAAAATTTTCGTATCCGGTGGTAGTTTGGTCCTTTCTCAGAACGTATCATCCCTATTGACGTTCTAAGAAGGGTGCTGTTGCATTCCATAAAAAAAGAATGCCTGTTGAAGCAGGTAGGTGACCTCAACCCTGAGTGAGAAAACGACACTATTCTCCTGGTTTTATTGCCCAATAACTTGAAATTATTTATATAACGCCCAATAAAATATAGAAGAAGACTTTATTAAAGAACTTTCCGAAAATTTCTTGTGGGAACGGCAATAAATCGATACTCGACCATCAAAAGCAAGATTAATAATCACAAATGCGATGGAATAACCCATGCTGGGCAGAAATCCGCACTTGCGGTGAGAAGAATGGCAGTTATCAATTTTGTGGCGTGAGTATCAGCAGTTAGAGAAAAGGATGATTGACCCAAATTCAAAAAGTGTCTTTTAACTGTTAAATCACGAAATTAACACATAATTTAACACAGAATCTCAATTTGGACAAAGCATTGTTTTACAACCACGCACAACACCAAAACTATTAATTTGTAATAATCAAATGTTATAGCTTAATTCAGTCTCTCTGAATTTCCCAGAAATTTAACCTTTTCTTATCTAAAGAGGGGGTGGACAGGTGAACAAGTTAATCGGCTTTAGGCGTACCTGGATTAGTGATTTTTCGGTGAAAATTTCTTGTGAAAGTTTCAATTCCGGTTTTTCGGGGATTGAGTTTTAACATAAGTTAAGAGGTTTTACTGAGATTGGGACAGTGGGGGGCTGCCAGGTACCATCATTGTTCTTTTAAATATGGATAATAACGTGTCATTTTCGATGGTGGGTATTTATTTTATGGGCGGAAGACAAGAAAAAAAAACTGAGTGTCTTACTTAACGTCAAGGATTACGTTTATTTTTAGACGAAATTTTTAAGAATTTCGGACATTAGGTATTTAAAAATTAATAATTTTCTCGGCAATTTCTAAAATTGATTTTTAAAATGGGAAAAATCTCATCTTTGAATTAAGCGATTTAAAAATTAGTAAAAAATGTTTCTGCTTTTTAAAATTAGTAAAGAAGCGCCTTCGAATACTAATCAAATTGTTTAAATTCTAAAATTTGCAAAATTTGCTCTCCAGGCTTTAGAAATTAATTGTCTTCGCTTCGCCTTCCAATATTAAAAAAACTCTGTCACTTCTGAATTTGATAATTACTCAATATTAGATAAAAATGTTATTTTTGTACTAAATAATTCAAAATTAGTACAAAATGTTTCATTTTTGGTTTCTAAAACAATAAAAATAATGTCGTGTCTTCACTCACTTAGAAATTGTTAACAAACCTCATTTCTATCTTCTAAAATTAGTAAATTAATTCCAAAATTAATAAAATGTTTCTTCTGGTTTCCAGCGTCAAAAAAAAAATGAATTTTGTATTTTTTAATTTACAAATTAAAAAAAATCTCCGGTTTCAAAATAGCTATTTATGATACAAGTGTCTTATAAGGCAAATAAGTCACAAAAGAAATGTTTAGCCACGAGAGCTTGCTTATTAATTAATAACGTAGAAGATAAAGAATCCTATAGGTATGTTAGTATCTGTACCAAATATAAAAACAGATGTTTCACGTAGCTTTACGATTACAAAAGAAGGATTTCCAGGTAATGTGCTAGAATTTGTAGAAAATATATGTCTCTCCGACCTAAGAATATTTCTCACAACAGGTTGTTTTAGTGCTACAGAAATGAGAAATGCACAATACAACCAGTGGAAATAAATAGTCTATCCAAAATACCATCAGTAGTAGCCGATTTTTTGAAATTACCAGAATCAGAGTCTTACACAAGACAGACACAGTATGAGACGCACATCAGCGAATATTGTCCAACGCTGAAGCCGATCTTGGTATAGTCCAACGTCATGGCCGATGGAAGTCGACAACCGTGGCACAAGCGTATGTCGAAGAGTTTATAACGTCATAATAAAGGGGTGTTGGATAAATTAATTAAATATTGCTTCTCTTGCTTAATATTGGTAAAAAAAAATATTAAAACACAGACCTTCTAGTCTTTTCTAGATTTCCCAAATGGTTTTATTTTATTATCATTTCTGAAATTATCAAATTTCAGTTGTAAATTCCAAAATTAGTTAAAGCAACATCTACCGTTCCTAAAATTAGTAAAATATCGCCTCCGACAACCAATATTGTAGGAAAATGTCCCTTCGGTATTTATTAATTTAGTAAAATACCATCTCCAGCGCTAAAATTAGTAAAATTCAGACTTTTGTTTCTAAAACTCTGTAACTACATTTTTTAAATTAGAAGTTGTTAAGAAATATTATTTCTGGCTTCTGAAATTAATAAATTCCGGCTGTCTATACTAATATATGAGAGAAAACTTTTTTTTAAGTAAGTAGCTGCTAGTAAAGATCAAATATGAAACCTAGTGAGTACAATTTCCCAATTCCAAGCCAAATTTCTTATTTTATCAAGTCCTTCACGCTCTATATTTACATCTGGTAGATTATCTAGTTCTTCTTATTATTTTTATCGCTTCTAAATAATATAATGACGTCCTAGCTAAATTAAAATTTTTCGCGCTTTGTTTTTGTTTTGAAAAGAATGTGTTTAATGTCAAATGTTAGTCCGTTAGTTGGGTAGAAACCATGAAATTAGATCACTTTTTTGAACTAGAATCTTGTGGTTTCTTTTAGAATAAACACATTCTTAATTTTTAATAAAAAGTAAAAGACGAAACTAAAAATGCAAATGATAAAAACTCTACCAGAAAACACGCAGAATGTCATAAGAAGGTAATCACGTCACAAATTAGCTATTCTTTTTTGATTTGCTTTAATTAAAATAATCTAATAATCTTTTTGTTAAATTGAAAGAGAGAATTTTGAGAAAATGTAAAACAAACTCAAAATCCTCGATTTAAGAGTCTCTTGATCTTGTTTTTGGCTTTATTTATGTCAATTTGTCTGTTGTAAAAACTCAAATTGCTGATAAAATTTATTTTAGGAAAGTGTTTTTGATCAAAGAACAGTGAATAAGACACTAGTTTATTTATTATTAGGTGCTAGAGTAAAATTATAATTGATAAAACTGTCGTGTTATGATAATAATGATTGGATGTCAGTCTGTATTGGGGCATAAGAAATAAGAATTCAAATATGGTCATCAAACATACTTAACAAATAGTTTTAAGTATCTGTAAGTAGATGATAAAATCTCTAATAACATCCCACATTTCTTGAATAGTAAATAGTGGCAATACAAATTAAAAGAAATTTTTGCAAAATTGCCAATCACTCGTCAAAGTTTATCACCATTTCTCTGAAGATGTAACTATTTAGATATGTCTATAATGAGGCATTGTCTGCATAAGGTGTGAACTCTTGTCTTTGTAACATTCTTGCAGATGTCTTTCAAATTTTTCCCAATAAAAATCGTCGCCATCAAATTCCATCAGGTCGTGTCTTTAGTTATACACTCGTCGAATATTTATTAGCCATCGGTCATGTTGGACACGTCCACAAATGACGTTCTTTGTGACTGATAAAGACGACGGATGGCACGCCAAGGAAGTGGTAGATCGCTACTGTCTGACATTTACAATAACTCGACTCTTTCCAATGTCCGGAGAAGTGTACAACGAATAACAATCGACGAGAGACGTTTTGTAATGTAAACAATACAATCACGCACCTGAAATATTTTTTCAGGATAAACACTCGATGGTTGAGCCTTTCTCGACGAATCAGAAGGGAAGGTTCACATGACCTTTAACACGACATACTATTTTATACAAAGACTCTTTTCAAATTTTTTTTAGTTAGGTATCTTCGCGAAATATTTATCTTAGTCATTGGTTAAACAATTTCGTGGTATAATGTTGGTAATTATGGGTACAAGAGGGCTGGAGTACATTCACTATTAATTAAATTTAACGAATTTTTATACACAATTTATTTATGTTTGCTTTCAGCGACGGTAACTTTTACTAAATGGCGTTAATAAATTTGAGGATGAGGAGTTAATGGCTGTTAATGCCTGTGCTAAATTGATGGAATTAAACTAAACGAGCGAAACTAACATCATATACAAGCTATTTGGAAAAACATATTTTAAGAAAGCTAAAAACTACAAATTGAAATTTTGAAAATTTCTGCTCCATTTTGTTCTTCAGCTTATTATTTTTTATTAATTTAGTAATATTTCTAGTATTTTTAACACCAGTAACCGCCGGGTTAATCGAATGCCAAGACACATATCCAGAATTGTAGGTCGTTTCAAAAAAAAAAAAAAAAATAAGGAGATATGCAGCATGTCTACTGTTCTCGAATTTTTTTCTTCTTTTCTGAAAAAGTAATTGCTTTATTTTGTCTAAGATTTCATTTCATGTTGCATTTACTCTGTTTTTCTTCTATACTTTTCTAATACTGTTCTATACTGTTTCTAAAAGTACGTACAAACATAAACTTCATAACAACACTTATCTAATCCTTCTAATTTCAGAAACAGACTGATAGTAAATGATAATGTAATTCTACTCCCAAAATTGTATGAGGACACAATACAATACGATAAACGATATGTCGAATTCAAAATTTTCTGAAGCCCACTTTCTAGAATAATTCGCGATAAATTGCTGTAAATTTAACTGGACGCCTAGAAGTAGAACAATTGATAAGAAACTCATTCAAACCGGCTAAATCTACAAATTAAATTTATAGAGCACGAAATAGTATTTTGTGTGTCTAGGGCAGAAAGTAGGCATTTACAGTCTGCGAGTATATTATTGCGAGTGTTGCGAAAGCATCAAGAAACACCTAAGAGCTGTAAATGCTTTTCTTTTAGAGTAAGAATTTGTTTTAAAATTTAGCCAGTAAAGTGAAGACTTACTATTTGACATCTATTTGTAAGCATATTTTGACATAAGAAGCCTACAAACGTGTCATTTGTGACAGCAAAGAGTAATAAAACAACTTTTGCACGACAGAAAGTAGAAATGAAGTTTTCGAGTGTCAAAATCGTGATAGAAGTTCAATTTCTCTCCCTGGCGGGCAATATTTGCTCCCGTTGCTAACAATATTGACCCCTTTAGGTTCGCTGTCAACGAAAATAGAATATATACCACAGGAACGAAGTGCGACTATTTCCTGGATGCTTATAGCACTCAAGCTTCGCTCTCAGGCTATAAACGACACCAAAAAATCATGCACTTCTCTCCCTTGATATATAAATAACTATTGACACAAAGGGACATCAAAGACATATTTTATGCCCTCAAAAGCAGTCACTAATACATTTTCTGTTTAGGTAGGCAAAAAAATAATTTACGTAATACAATATTAGTGAAATAACCATTTTAGTTGTTTGTGTAGTACATATTCCACTAAGTTTAAAGTAAGTGCAATACTTAAAATGGTAAAAGTAAAATATATGTATAAGTAAAAGAAGAATAACAACGAATAATAATAAAACTAGAATTAAAAACAACATGCATTAAGAGAAATAAGGTAAAACTGTCCAAAATAATATAAAAAAATAGGAAAAGAAAACAAATAAATACAAAATAAATAGTAAGAATAGATAATAAGCAAACAATAAGCCTCTGTGAGGAGTAAAACTTTTAGTTTTTCCTGTATTCTATTTTATAAATATTAATCCAAATAACAGCTTTCTCATTATAAAATCGCTTCTTTTTAATTACCATTAATCCAATAAAATGAATTTATAAATATGCAAATAAGCAGATAGCTCTAATTATCATATTTATTGATGTTTTCAACTATTTACAATTTAAGCTTTAAGTTTTACAAGTTTTCAAGATTGAAAATAACAAATTTGAAAATTTGGTGGTACAATCGGTCATGAAAATTAAAATAAATTGTGAACGAACCACTAATTTGTCTTAAACTTATCTCACTAACCTCAGATTTTCAATGAGTTTTTTTGAGTACCCACGAACTACGTGATACTCTCCTGTATTCAGTGACGGACTAGCTCAAATTTAGCAGAATTTTTACGTAGACTTACAGCGATGTCTTAAAGATTTTTGCATTTATAACGTGTGATAGAAAAATTAGTCTGAGAATTACTTTTTTGAAAAAATCTGTAAAGTAATAACAGTTTAATAAACAGAAGACATGTTTGTAATTTATAATTTTCGTTAATTCATTTAGCAAAGATTACAAAACATGTAACAAGCTATTACGTCGTTAACTGTCTCTTGTCCATGAAAGGCAACATCCTTAAATTAACCTCCATCTAACACCTTCATGATGTATCACTGCCATCGAAAATCTCCACTCTGTATATATATTTAACTAGTTATAAACTCTGTTCGATATTTTCGCGCGGACATTAACCCCCCGCCTAAAGCCCTTTAGGTGTTCTCTCTGCCGCTGTCCATCTGTCAACGACTATCTGTTTGTTTAACTGTTCAAAATGGAAGTTATTCTCCGAACAGAGAGCGCACAACCAAAATTTTTGATTCCGCAATTGTGCATGCTTCTGAATGAGTTTTTTCATTCAAGATTATGCCTCATCATCCTTTAGCAATATCCAATAACAAAACGTTTGATTGCGAAATGACCCCGAGAGACTCTGCACGATCTTTCAATTGGAAGAAATACTCAACTTCTTCAGTTGCTTGATGACATGAAGCAAAAGAAATCAAAAAATTGAGTGACTTTCTTTGTTTACTCAAGGATTACGACCAAAAATTCTGAAAAAAAAATTAGTTGACACGCTTGTCATTTTCAAATCGAGGTGAAGGCAACGGAGTAATTAGTTTGTTTAAAATAATCTTTCTCTCTCTTGATAATGAGACAACTTAGGTTTTGCGTGATTCAAAAACATTTATGAACAAGTCTTGAATGATATAATGAAGCAGAAAGTTTTGTATTTAGAAGAACCAATAAGAACGCCTCGTGATTACAAATTTCAACCAATCACGACAATATTACAGTAATAAAAGATTTAATTGAGTCGTAATATACAACAAAAAACAACACTTTTTATTAAGTTTCTTAAAATTTAAAAATTAGACTTAATTATAGCAGTTTTGGATAATTAAACACGTGACTGGTACTTTATAGTACCAATTTTGAAAGGAAAAAAACTGTCATAAAAATACGGACTTTTTAAAAGAGAGGTCACTCGTTTCTTAATAATAGAGCCGTAAAGTCATTGTAAAATTTCAAGAAAGTTGACCCCCCAAGTTTACTTTTGTACCTGCTTCAGTAAATAAGAGAGAAATTTTTGAAATTTTGAGTATTACTAGATTATCATTTAGATAAGTATGTAGATGTCATCGAAATTATCACGACCACCTGTCTTGTAGTTTTAATTAAAGACTTCACCAAAAAAAATTTTTTTTGGTAGTAATTAGATCTAACCTGAGTAGCACCAAGAAGGCCAAACAACTGGACTTTCAGTATCCATTTTTGAAGTCTTTTATGTCTTCCACATTTTACACAATTAAAACAACACACACTATTTTTTTGTAAAAAAAAAATGTCACTAGAACAAATCACTAGAATCACAATTTGCGCGATTCACCGATCTTGTGACTCCGCTCCGGCAGGTGTAAGTCAGGTGAGATAGGTGGCCATGGACGGCCTCGGCGCGCACTGATCAAGAGTGCTCTGCTTTGGAATCGTTCGCCACCACTCACCGCGCTGTCATTCACCATAGAGACCAGTAGGAGGCGGCATTGGTTGACGGTGACAACACCCGAATCCTCCCACCACCACCACCAATAGGTACCCGAAAAAAAAGCAGGTACCTGATGGTCCCCATTAAAGGTACGCAGAGTGACCTTTGGCAAAGTCGCAAATGCCGCCGATGTAAAGGATAGATCGAAAACAAACAAAGACAGTAGCTGATTGGTCAACAAAACAGGTACATCGAAGGTAAAAAGAGAGAAAAAACTAGTGCAGGTTGAGAGATGGGAGAAGTGACGATAGAAAACGACGGGAGGTTTTCAATTTGGGATTAGAAAAGACGGACGTTATATCGATCAAGGAGTGGATGGAAAAGAGAAGGAAGGTGAGAGTAGGATAGGTGGGACTAATCAAAATCCGGTACACATTTATTTTCTGATGGAAGATTTGTATGATGGTAATTATTGGAAATTAGAGCGGTTCAGACACGATATACTAAAACAAATAAGATAATCAATTTGAAGTACTTGATAGTACTAATTGAAATAGACAAGGAATAGAAAGCTTATTAATTGATGGGAGGCTACAGGAATTTGAGTGGAGTCAGATCGGGGCAGTCAGCTGGCCACTATCAGAAGATTTCTGCATATTTAATCAATTCAATATAGCTGGTGCATTCCTACGAGAAAATATGACAAAAGTTGTATAATTTATATTTACGAAAAAATGAGAATTCGACTAAAACAGTAAATTAATATTTCAAAGTACCTAACCCAAATAAGGTTATACAATTATGTTGGGTTTAGAGCCCAAAACAACAACTACACTAACCCATCATAAATCGGTGACAACCAGCAGGTAATAATTTTTCAAATAGACAATAGAGAAATGCTATTGAGAAAGCTTCTGTGGGCAAGGTACTCAGCCCTTCTTGTTCGTTTTTCCACTCATAATGTTTCTGTTTTTTTACCTTCAGAATCTTCTTTAGTTCATTTTTATTTTCTATAAATAGATTTTCTTCTTTACATCGTCACTTTTCGATCGAAGTTTTAAGCTTCTTTAAAAGCGTTTTTTACTCATATAAGATCCTCCTTAGCTCTTCTTTTTTTTAATCATCGTTTTTTAAACGTATCTATAAATTTTTTTGTTTTTCTAGAATCTTCATTTGCTCTTCTTTTTCCGCCAATCGTCTTTTCTTAAATTCTTTTGTTTCTTCAAACACCATTGTTCAAGCAAAGGTATTTCAATCGAACAACAACGTCGAGAAACTGTATACCGGTTTCAGAGTTTTTGCCCCTCATCAGTACAGTGTATCCTGGAACGTTTTGCTCGATTGGAACGGGTGGGAGAACTCGCTTATATCAAGCAAAGTTCGGCTAGTAGTCGTATAGACAGACACAGTGTGCCATCTAACAAAGAGTGTTGGAAGGTAGCGAGAGTTGGTATAATCATGTTGGCGGATAACAAAGTTATCTCTTAGGCTCTCGCTCGGCCACCAACATAACCAACCTTCACGATTAAGCAAAAACAACTACTTCGCGGACTAATGCCCCGACCGACATTGAATTACATCACCTAATCGCCCAACCAGCAACACACTGAAAGGCAGTGTAAACCAGAACTAGCAAGGGTGTTCCAATCGAGCACAACGCTCCGAAATACACTGTAGTGATGAAGGGCAAAAACCCCGAAACCGGTATACAGTTTCTGGACGTTGTTGTTCGATTGGAACACCCTTGATAAGATTCTAGTAAATCAAAGAAAAATTCTAGAAGAGCAAAAGAAGAGTCTAGAAAAGCTTGAAAGAAGTTTACAAGAAACAGAAGATATTTAAGAACAAAAATTGGTTAAAAACAAGAACAAAAAAAAGCTTGTGCCTAGAAGAACAACAGACGTTGCTAGAAGAATATGAAAAATAACGATTTGTAGAAGAAAAATAACAGAAAAATCTAGAAAAAGTTGGAAGACATCATCTATGAAAAATAGTACAATGAACGATCTCAAAAGAACTCTCAAATCTAGAGAAAACTGAAAAATAACAATTGGAAAAGAAAGATAATGGAACATTCTACCAAAATAAAAAAGCTTTTGGCAAAAAAACAAGAGCAAAAAAAGATTGTACCTAAAATAACACCAGACGTTCCTAGAAGAATTTTAGAAATAATGATTTGTAGAAGAAAAATAACAGAAAAATCTAGAAGATGTTGGAAGACATTGTCTGTGAGTAAAAAGTGCAATGAACGATGACAAATGAACAAACGATGTAGAAGAAACTGAAAAATGATAACTGGAAAAGAAAAGTGAAACAATGAAACATTCTAGTAGATTAAAAGAAGAGTTAAAACGGCGGTTGTAAGGACAAAGCATAATCGTCAAAAAAAAAATTAAAAACTACGACTGGAAGAAAAGAAATAATAACAAAAATTTGTAGAAAAAAGAAAAATTACAAAAACAATAGCTAGAAGAACAGGAAAATATCGATAAATTTGATAGTTTTTTGCAAAATGATTTAGAGAAAAACATTTTTGAAATAAAGAAGAATTTTTGAAGAGAAGTTTCTGGAAGTTATGGAAGATTTGAAAAAAAGGTTAAAAAACTGGAAACAAAGCAATTTACGAAGAAGAAATATATACGAATTATTGATAAAGACCAAAAATTATTATCGCGATACAAAATTAGATAAGTAAACAGTTTTTTGAGTAACCTATCGGGTGTTTATTTAAATAAGTCATCAAGTTTACTTTAATACGTCAAATCTCTCATGTATTCTTATGAGAGATTTGGCAAGTCGTAGTTCTATTTTTTCTGACCTCTCTTTGTATTGATTTCTCATTTTTTAACAAATTATTATTAAAACAATTCTTTTAGTTTTGTCAAAGCTTGAGGTAGCTGTCATAAATCACACCGATCTATTGCTACATATTATTTTCGAGTCAGACTTTCTTGTAGAAATGCACGACCTAAAGGTAAGAGAAATATTTTTTCGCGTTTTCCTTAAAGTTATAGAGATATTTTCCTTCACACGAATTCAGAAAATGTAAAAAATCTGTCTTATTGAATTATTTATTACACGATTACGTTTCGGGCATTAATTTACGGAATTATTCAAATTGTTGATGGAAAAAATAAATTCCGATTACAAAAGCCAACAATCGTCCAACATCAATTAGACTGTCCGTTCGAATAAAGCCATTCGGTGATTTCTCAAACAGAATTTTTTATATAAATTCAGGTACCAAGCCCTGATTAGTACCATTGGGATTAAGGTCAAGAGATCGAAGAGGCCACAACAGGAACTAACTTAATTTGAAAATAACGGCACTTCTTCCGGATCTATTTTCTATGTGAAAGAGACACGAAAAATTTCAAACACCTGATGAACTAATTACAAAAACGAGTTTTATAAAAATATAAACATTTGCGTTAATAGCGAGTCGTCTGCAATTATAAGTGGTTGACATTGATTTGTTGATTTAATAAACAATAAACAGATTTTTGTTACGCCCTGTATATTTGACACAAAGGTGTGACCTCAATGACATTATATAACACGAGAAAAAGTTATAAATCTGGACTTTCCTGCTTACCTCAAATGACGTCAATTAATTGTTTATAACAAAGTCAAAAAAATAAATATTGATTGTGGCAAATTAATGTCTTAATCTACCTCAGTGATTTATGGCAAATCTCGTATTACAATGATTTTCAATTGATCAAAAATGGATAAACAACAAGATATTCCATCTAACTGTTAGAAATGTAACAGAAGAAGTCGGCGATTGCTTTTAAAACAACTTTTACTGCTATTTTAAATATTTTATTGGTGATATAATTCGAAAAAGCTGTATATTTATAGAGGTGTTGTCAAAAACTAAAGTGACCTCACAAACATCTAACTGTTCTGAATTTGATCAATCAATTTCTTGTTGACAGTTAATTTTATTCGAGTCGTAAAATAATAAAATGAAGTTGTCATTTGAATTCGGTGATTTATTATCAAGACCATGAAATTGTGAATTTTTAAATCGGCTATCAATTGCTCCACTTTCGACATTTCTTAAAATGAAAGTGTTGGTACGACCTGTTCCACCTGCTCGCCTTTGCGTCAAGCAGGCCATGAAATAATCCTAAAAGGTGTCGCGACCCCGCCAAACTTTTTAAAAGTCAAAGATCCGATCGAAGTTTGCATAAGTCTAATTTATTTTAAATGTTCGAATTGATGAAAGTTTTTGAAACGTTTTTCTCGTCAGATTTTGATCCATTAGAATTCTAGTTTTATGCTTCTTTAAATGAGTTTTTAATTTATTGCCGATTGCGACTTGACTATAAATTTTACCACGATACACTACCAACAGGAGAGAAAATGATCACAATGTTTCGGTCTTTAAAACCCACAAAAAAACTTTGGTAGCACAATGTGAAGGTAAAAAGTGTGGGAGCTAAGTTGGCCATCCTGACTTTTGTTCCGTTTAGTGTTTAGTGACATTAGAAAATATAATGGAATTTTTTACGCCTACCTAACATGCAATAAAGATACGAAGCGTGCACAAAAACATCTAATTAGAATCAAACACCTGGCTCAAATTGTTTTGGGGATTTTTTACAAATTAATTCTTTGTTTTAAAATAATTAGAAAAAAGTGTAAGTTTAGGAAAGTTTTATCCGGTCCTTTTAACATTCACACAAGATTTGAAAATTGTAGAAATTTTTATTAATTAAAATCGATTTACAATCTATAATTTTTTTAAAAAATATTTGTAAAATGCCCCTCCATGTTTTCACTTTATATAACGATTATAAAATGTCTCCTGATGATTCCGGTTTTTATAAAATGCTTGTTGTTACAAAATATTTTTATCAAATGAATTTAATAAATGAGTTTTTAAATAATAAGAAATGCCTCTTTTGATTTCCAATTTTATAAGAAATGATTTGTGACTTCCTTTTTTAATTTCAATTTTTATAAAATGCCTTTTGTGGTCAACAATTTTTAGTATATTTTTTTACAAGAAGGCACTTTTTGATTGAAATCTTTACAAAATGCCTCTTGCTGTTTTTATTTTTATAGCTATTATAAAACGTCTCCTGTTGGTTCCCGTTTTTAAAATGCCTTTTGTGGGAACCAGGTTTTCTAAAACTTCTAAATTTCTAATATGTTTTTGCAAAAAACGGCGATTTTTTTCGAATCTTTGTATGCCTCTTCTAATTTCCATTTTTACTAATTGTTGCCTGTGACTTCCAGTTTTTATAAAATATTATGTAAAGCCTCTCATTTTTATATTAAAATAGCTATAGCTAAATTTTTCTCGTTGATTCCTACTTTTAAAAATGCCTTATCTGACTTTAAAATTTCTTATAAACAAAAAGGCAATTTTTAATTGCAATTTTTGAAAAATTCCCCGTGAAGTTTTTATTTTTATAGCAATTAATAAAATGTCTTCTGTTGATTCCCGTTTATAAAATGCCTTTGTAGAAACCTAGTTTTCTAAAACTCCTAGAATTTCTAATATGTTTTTGCGAAAACGCCGACTTATTGGAATCTTTATACGTATAAAATGCCTTTTCTAAATTCCATTTATACTAATTGTTGCCTGTGACTTCCAGTTTTTATAAAATATCTTGTACTGCCTCTCATTTTTATATAAAAACAGCTATAAAAAGTCTATTGTTGATTTCTACTTTATAAAATGCTTTGTGTATCAGCCAATTATTTACAGTCTTTCATTTTCATATAAAAAAACTATAGAATGCCTCTTATTGATTCTGTTTTTATAAAATTTTAATATAAATAGATAAATTTTTGATTTCAATTTTTATAAAACGCCCCTTGAAGCTTTCATTTTTATACATTATCATCTTTGATTTCCCTCCTTAACTGAGATTTTCATAAAATGCCTTTTGTAACAACAATGTTTTAAATATTATTTCCTACAATATTTAATATGTTTCTATAATCTTTATACGTATAAAGTGCCTCTTCTAAATTAAATTGTTGCTTGTGACTCCCAGTTTTTATAAAATGTTACTTACAGTCTCTCATTTTTATATAAAAAGAGCTTTAAAAGATCTCTTCTGGATTCTAATTTATTTAAATGCCTTTTTGTGAATATGCGATTTCTAAAAACGTTTTTAAACAAAAGGCAATTTTTTTAATTGCAATCTCTGTAAAATGCCTCTTGTAGTTTCCATTTTTATACATTATCATCTGTGACTTGCCTCTTCAATTTCGATTTTCATAAAATGCCTTTTGTGACAGCCAATGTTTATCAAACGAATTCTACAATTTCTAATAAACATTTGTAAATATAAAATTATTTTTGATTGCATACTGTATAAAATGTCTTTTTTTATACAATGCCTTTTGTGCCAATTATAAAATGAGCTCTTAAATGAGAATAAGACAGTTGTATTAATTGACTGACTATTAGTAATAAATGTCTAATAAACAACAAATTTCTTCTTTTGTTTTGTAGGTAGTTTTATTTTTTTTAATTGAACAGTTTGTACAATTGTATGAATTAAAAAATACTACATAAAGTCTCAGAATTTTGAAATTTAAATCCCGCGCTGCTAGTTTAAAGAATTTCATTTATGTCATCGGCCGCTTATAAATTATTGTGATTAGCGCAGAGAAATTACTTGCGATAAGATCTTGAACAAGTTATGTCTAGAATCCCGAAAGTGTCCAGTGGGATGAAAAAAAAGTACTGGGAGTGTGGTGCTCCTGCCGTTCGTAACAAACAAACCATAAACAAAATCAGGTGTTATAAATCAAGAAAATGTGCTCGAGGTGCTATTATTCTACTTGCTGTGGCTATTGACCGAACACATTATTATTAAACATGGCAACACAGCAAAATAATACTTTTTTGATTTATTACGTGTAATTTAAGTCAAATGACAATTTGACTACGGGCGGACATAATGCGATTCATGGATATGCTTCGACGGAATTTTATTATACCTAGCAGAGTGGACAAGAAAAAAACAAATTGGGAGCAGATTTTTGGTTTTTGTTAGAGGGAATGACGTCAGTGTGATGATGACCAAACAAGAAAAGCTTGACAAATTTCGGTCACAGGAATTAATAATTCATTTTGGTTTTTTTAACAACAATTTAAAACAAAAAAAATTTATTGTTGTATTATTGTATCAAACAAACGATAATAAAACTAAATGAGTTGTAACCAAAGTTATAAAGATAACAATTCTGTAATAATATAAAAATTATTTTTGACTCCAAACATTTTTTTTCTTTATCACCTCTAACTGTTTTTTCTTTTTTCTCTATAATTTTCAAGATCACGATTATTATACGGTTTAGTTTTGATCAGTAAACGATTACTTTTTAATAATCTTCAGGCACTCCTTAATCAATGATGTTTAAAGTAATTTATGGTAAAAATCAGATCAGTGAGTGACCACCAAAAGTGTTTACTAGGTGGTCACCAAATCCCAAAAATTTTTACCTTCTTTCAACTCAGCTAATAATTCATTTTAACAAGGTAATTAAACCCAATCAAAGATTTGCATTTGAATAGAGCGGCTAATACAGAAGCCTATCATCAAAATCTATGAAAAATTACAAAAGCCTCTTGTAAGTTTTATCTTTGTCGCCCTTAATCTGGTATAAAAACTCGTCATAACTCCAGTGCAAGAACCCAGATGACCTTCCTGTTGAGAGCATGTAAGTAATTAGTGGTTGGTCGTTTGCTGCAAAGAAGAAGAAGAGTGTCCGGCCGGCATCCTGCGGTCGCTGCCTACTAAAAAGAAGCGAGGCCGCACACCGGTCGTCGGTGACCAGAGGCGGTCTTCGCAGCAGTATACGAAGACAGTGGGCAGCGTGACCGAGCTAGATAATGCCCCGCTTCCGGTGACCTGCGTAACTAACAGCAAAACATTTTGCTCTTAGATTTCTACGGTTATAGGTAATATTCGATGATTGTGGTCTAGAGGCCGTCTCACGCCATCTACTAAACTAATTATGTCTCTTGGACTTGCCGGAAGGGCTCAGTACTGATTTTTAACGATAAGGAAATTCTATACTAAGAAAAATTTTTAATAACATGTGGTTAACTACTACAGGACACAGTGCCGTGTTATACTAGGCAAAAAGAGCAATTTACAATCAAAATTGCCCTTTTAAAAAAATATATTAGAAATTGTAGACCATTTTTTTTAAAATTGTCTGTCACAAAAGGCATTTTATGAAATAAAAACTTATTAATAATTGCAGAGATCTTTTTATAAAACTATGTTGTTACAAAAGATATTTTTAATTTTATTATTTTTGACTTTTATTAATTACTATAAAAATGGAAACTGCAAAAGGCATTTTATAAAAAAATCGCCTTTTTTATCTAAAAACGTTTCATACTTGGCTCTTATAAAAGGCATTTTGTAAAAGTAGGCAACAGCAAGAGATATTTTATAACTTTTTTATATCAAAATAAAAAACCGTAGATAACATTTTATAAAAAGTCACAGAGACAGGCAATAATAATTAATAAAAATAAAATTTAAAAAGGCCATTTTATTCGCAAAAAAAATATTAGAAATTGTAGAGCTCTTTTTCTAAAATGTGATTGTCATAAAAGGCTTTATCAAAACCGGAATCAACAGGAAGCATTTTATTAATTGCTATGAAAAAGGTAGCTTCAGAGGGCATTTTATAAAAATTGCAATTATAAATCGCCTTTTTTTAATCTAAAAACGGTTATTAGAACTTGCAAAGCTCATTTCATAGTTTGCTGTCACAAAAGGCATTTTATAAAAGTCAGAATTAGCAAGAGATGTTTTATAGCTTTTTTTATATAAAAATGAGAAGCTGTGATAACATTTTATAAAAATTGACAGTCACAGGCATGAATTAAAAAAAAATAGTAATTTGCAAAAAGCATTTTATAAATACCAATAAAAATATCCCCTTTTTCGTAAAGCTTTTTAAGTTTTTTTTATAAAATTTAGTTGTCACAAAAGGCACTCTAAAAACCGAAATCAACAAAAGGCATTTTATTAATTGCTATAAAAATGGTAAGTCGTCTTTTATTATCTAAAAACCTTTATCAGAACTTGTAGAGCTCCTCTTATAATTGGCTGTCACAAAAGGCATTTTATAAAAATCATAATCAACAACAGAAGACACTTTATAACTTTTTTTATATAGAAATATAAGAAATATTAGAAATTGTAAAGTTTCTTTTATAAAATTTGGTGTTACAAAAGGCATTTTAAACACTGAAATCAATAAAAAACATTTTATAATCGCTATATAATTAAAAACAGCAAAGAGCAGTTTATAAAAATTGCAATAAAATAACGCCTTTTTGTGAAAAAGTATATTAAAAATTGGAAAGCTGATTTTATAAAAATTGGCAATAAAAGATGAGTTATAAAAAATCGGAATTAAAAACACATGTTATGGCTTTTTGTAGATGGAAAACTGGAAGTCACAAATGTTTATAAAAATGGTAATTGTAAGGGAGATTTTGTAAATTTGTCTAAGAAACTTTATTAGAAATTGCAGAGCTTATTTTATAATTGGCTGTCAGAAAAGGCATTTTATAAAAGTAAGAATCAATAAGAGATACTTTATAGCTTTTTTATATAAAAATAAGAAGCCGTAGATAACATTTTAAAAAACAATTAATAAAAATAAAATTAAAACAAGGCATTTTCTACAAATTCTAATAAACAATCGTTTTTTTGCAAAAACAGATTTTAAAATTGTAGAGCTTATTTTATAAAACTTGGTTGTCACACAAGGCATTTTATAAAAATCAAAATTAAGTGAGAAGTTACAGACAGAAATTTATAAAAATCGAAACTACTTTATAGTAAAATGCCTTCTTTCATCAAGTATCTGCAACATATATATTTATAAATTACTGGGCCTCTCTAAGAAATATATCTTGGTGAGCTCTAGATAGCCCAGGCCGGCACTGTTTTAAAGAAACAATAACAATAAACTATATAACATACGTTACTTTGATATGCAAAATGCAAGATATCTCAGTTTTTTTATTATAACATGGTATATATTTTTTTCAACAATATGCAAATAAATTAATTTTGACAACATTTTTTATCTGTAGTTTGTCAGTTGTACAACAAATTTTTATATTCGTTTTTATTGTCATTAATTTGTAATTCATGTTTGTCCCAATTAGATTTTGTTTTGTATTTGTATTTTTCCAGAGTTAAAATTAACGGATTAAAGTCTATTTAAATAAAAAAATATTTAACTTAGCGATCTCTTAAAACCATAAATAAATGCAAGATAATAATTCATCACCTGACATTTTTACCATTTACCGGTAGTTTTTTTTTTTGTTTCAGTTTTCATTTCTCTCATATTGCATAATAATTACAAATATTTATAGCTTGTTATCCACTTTCTTACAACACTTTAAATAAATTGACATAAATTTAGTCTCTACCAACATAATTTAAAATATGCAAAAATCTTTTAATAAGTTTTTTCCTCTCGACAAATTCCTTCAGGTTTTTGCTAAAAATTTCTAAAAAAATTATATTTTCTGGCAGTAATAAAATTTTTATTGGCACTTCTAGCGCTTCTAAATTTTTTGATTAATCAAATCGAGTCGTTCTTGTGAAAGGAATGCCGAATCATAATTACAAAAGAGTTAAAAAAGAGAGTGTTATCTTGCTGTCTCCATACAACCGCTCAATTTATTTTAAAACGCGAAATGTTGGGTCCTGGTCCAGGTCATCTTTTAATGGATCTCCATTAAAAGTCGAAGAACGTTGTAAAGTACAGAGGTTATTTCGGAGGCCATCGAGTCTCATCGAACTGTTCTGGTCCAGATTCTTGATAATATAACAGGTTGGGCCGCCAATTAGGAGATGTCCCCAGGTCACAGACTCCGGACCCCGCGGACCCCTATATGCCCACACAGGAAGTCCAAAAAAGAGAGATTTTGCAACCAGCACCCAGTTATGGACCCTACTAACTAGCTAACTTATTTATAAAAATTGTGTCAGCTGACCGACCCAAAGTTTAACACCCTTACAATGACATTTTACTCTAATTTATAGTACCAACTGTTTTGTTTAAAACAAAATATTTAAAATAGTTAAATTAGATTTTTCCCCACTGGTCAGTAGTTAAAAAATCTGACATTTATGACAAATTGCGTTTATTTTTAATTGAATCTTGGTTGTCATAAATTTCCAGCGATCCAATTAGGTATTTGACTGTATAAGCAGAGTTTCAACGCCATAAACTAACTAATTTACTAATATTATTAATCTTGTGATCTTTTGACCTGAACTGTGGGCATCTTTATCCATCGTCCGATTCGAGAATTTTAGTTATTCGAAATGACATTCGTGGGAACTCAAATCGAATTCAATTTATTAATTAATCAATAAATTCAATAAAATCTCGCACTTATCTCAGTTAAAATCGCCAATAACAAAGTTATTAATTTAGGAAAGAGAAAAAAACCTAATTAACAAAATTACAATTCATATTTTTAATTAAACTTCAGCTAATTACGTTAGAAGAGCGCCGTGATTTAGTCCTCGAGATATTTTAATGCGATCGAAAACCATTAAGTTGGTTTCGATTCGATACCATCTACTGGGTGTTTAATTCCATTGGGAATAATTTAATCGCCTTCCGTAAATCTAGATGGTTCGTTTACATTCAAAGCAAATACGGGGCGGCATTGTTGCTGAGATCTACTTATTTAAAAAAAAAATTCCTTGCAGAAGTCTGTGATAGTTCAAATTTAAGTTGGCAACACAGTTTTTAGTGTCACTTTTTGGCGGGAATTACAAATTTCGATCGATGTTTATATGGCAATACTGTCATAATTTGTATAAAATTTGGTATAACACCAATTTTTTTGTAATTTTGACACTAATGCTACGTTTACAGTGCTATACGGTGGTTGACACAGTTGATAGGTCTACTACAATAACATTCTTTTTAGAACGAACTTTATATTAATTGTAACAGAATGTTAGACTACTGGGTGGTTAGGTCAGGTGTCGATGATTCGTTTATGTTAAAATCAAATACGGAGCTGCATTGTTGCCGTTATCTACTGTACATTTCAAAAAAAATTGTCATGACAGGAGGCTGAGAAAATTCAAATTTAAGTTGGTAACACAGTTTTCACTAGAAGTGTCATTGTTTTGAGGGGAAATTTCGTCGGTGTTTATACTGCAATACTGTCATAATTTTGTATATAAACTGGCATAACCACAATTTTGTTTTGACTTTTGACACTGATGCCACGTTTACAGTGCTATAGAGTCGTTTATACAGTTGACAGGTCTACTACAATGACATTCATTTTAAAACAAACTTTATATTAATTGTAACAGAATTTTCGACTTCAGGGTGGTCAAAAAAAGTACTTTAGTCACTGACGAAATTAAAATCTCGATGGTTCGTTTATGTTAAAAGCAAATACAGAGCAGCATTGTTGCCGTTGTCTACTGTACATTTCAAAAAAATTGTCATTACAGAAGACTGTGAATATTCAAATTTAAGTTGGCAACACAGTTTTCACTAGGTAATTTTTTGGCGGCAATTATAAATTCTGATCATCTGCAATTTTCGTCGGTATTTAAACTGCAATACTGTCGTAATTTTGAATAGAATCTGGTATAACCTCAATTTTGTTTTGATTTTTGACACTAATGCCCGTGTTTAAACTGGTGTAGAGCCTTTTGGACAGCTGACAGGTCTACTACAACGACATCCACTTTGAAATAAACTTTATATTATTTGTAACAAAATCTTTGACTACAGGATGGTCAAAAAAAAAATTTAATCACTGAAAAAATTAAAATCTCGATGGTTCATTTATGTTAAAAGCAAATTGGAAGCAGCATCATTGCCATTATCTACTCTACCTTTAAAAAAATATATTGTCATTACAGGAGGCTGTGAAGGGTGCGCTTCGGGCGCTTGAAATCCGATGCGCTTTGAATCCGAGAAGATTGAATTTTGTCTTTTTCCCGCCAGAAAATTGACAGTTCTAGAGTCTGCCAACAAAAATAACTGATAACTTTTTCGAACAAGTATGTCAATTATTTTTGTTGGTCGACTTTAGAACTGTCAATTTTTTGAGGGGAAAAAAGATAAAATTCAATCTTCTTGGATTCAAAGCGCATCGGATTTCAAACGCCCGAAGAGCATTTGCTGTGAAAATCAAATTTAAGTTGACAACACAGTTTTTACTAGTAGTGTCACTTTTTTGCGAAAATTACAAATTTTTATTGATATTTATATGGCAATACTGTCATAATTTTGTATAAAATTTGGCATAACAGCATTTTTTTTGTAATTTTGTCACTAATGCTACGTTTACAGTGCTATAAAGTGGTTGGCACAGTTGACAAGTCTACTACAATAACATTCATTTTAGAATGAACTTTATATTAATTGTAGTAGAGTGTTAGACTACTGGGTGGTCAGGTCAGGTGTCGATGATTCGTTTATGTTAAAATCAAATACGGAGCAGCATTGTTGCCGTTATCTACTGTACATTTCAAAAAAAATTGTCATTACAGGAAGCTGAGAAAATTCAAATTTAAGTTGGCAACACAGTTTTTACTAGAAGTGTCATTTTTTGGCGGCAATTACAAATTTTGATCATCCGCAATTTTAATCAGTATTTATACTGCAATACTGTCATAATTTTGAATAGAATATGCCATAATCACAATTTTGTTTTGATTTTTGACATTAATGCCACGTTTAAACTGGTGTAGAGCCTTTTAGACAGTTGACAAGTCTACTACAATGACATTCACTTTGAAATAAACTTTATATTAATTGTAACAGAATCTTTGACTACCGGGTGGTCAAAAAAAAATTTAATCACTGAAAAAATTAAAATCTCGGTGGTTCGTTTAGGTTAAAAGCAAATACAGAGCAGCATTGTTGCCGTAATCTACAAAAAAAAATCAATTACAATTATCAAAAATAATTGTAATTACAAGAGACTGTGAAAATTCAATTTTAATTTGACAACATAATTTTTACAAGAAGTGTCATTTATTAGCGGGAATTACAAATTCTGTTTATCTACAATTTTCATCTGTATATATACTGCAAAACTGTCATAATTTTGGATAGAATTTGGCATAATTTCAATTTTGTTTTGCCTTTTGACACTATTGCCACGTTTAGAGTGCTATATGGCTGTTTAGACAGTCGACAGACCTACTACAATGACATACATTTTGAAATAAACTTTATATTTAAACAGAATCTTTGGCTACAGGATGCTCAAAAAATTACTTTATTTAGTGAAGAATATTAAAATCTTGATGGTTCGTTTATGCCTAAAGCAAATACAGAGCAGCATTGTTGCCGTTATCTACTATACATTAAAATAAAAATTGTCATTACAAGATGCTTTCAAAATTCAAATTTAAGTTGGCAACACAGTTGATACTTGTTACGACATTAACTGTCATTTTTTGGCGGGAATTACAAATTCTTATCATGCGCATTTTTTCAAAAATTTTTGTCGGTATTTATACAAGAATACTGTCATAATTGTTACTATAATTTGAGATAACCTCCATTTTGTTTTGACTACTACAATGACATTAATTTTGAAATAAGCTTTATATTAATTGTAACAGAATTTTTGTCTACTGGGTGATCAAAAAAATTATTTTAATCAGTGAAAAAATTAGAGAGTTGTTTATTTTTTTATTCTCGGAGCGTTTACCTCGTAAACAACAAAAATTACGACAAAATCTGTAGTCATAAAATCAAAGATAAATAAATTACCTTCACACCGGTATTTTTATGATTTTCTTTCGACGAATACTTATTTAAAAATTAGTTTGCGTTGACAGTAAAATTGTCATAAATCGATAAAGGTGGCAAAGACATGTTTTTAGGGAAAAATAAAAATTTTTTCAACTCAGATTTATTTTTAGATAGAGATAGAAAGACACCTGTATTTCGTAAATAAATCGTTTGTAGGTTGAGAAAATTAATTTAACATGTTTAAGGTATTTCTAACGGTACAATGTTAAAAAAAAATTGTCAAGGTCGCTAAATTTAACAATAATAAAAGTCAGCTGTACCAACATTAAAAGTGTCGATCAAAATAAACAAACGAAATAAAAATGTTAACTAGTTCTTGTATGCAAGAGCAGCAGCAACAGCATCAGGTTGTGAGCGTTGCAAAACCACCAACAATTTTAATCGCAAGATAATTAGATAGATAAGAACGTTGCTACCAATCAGATAACATAAAAGATTGTGCTAGGTTCATTGTAATGCTGATAGAATTATTGGAGGGAAAAGTTTTGGTGTGTTGCAATTATCAGACTAAGGGATCATTAGTGGTAACGATGGTTTTTCCTTAATTAGGAGCAATTAAGAAAACAGGATGCTTACCATACTTGTCGAAAGCTTCCGCGCTTGATGACTTATCTGAAATGAGAAAACGATGCTTTAATTTACAACAGAATAAAAATTAGGTTATGACAGGTTTTTGTATTGATATCTCATTTAAGAAAACGTATTTACAAGAAATAAAATAAAAAAACGTGTTTTAAATTCAAAATTCGCGCAGTTATCAACAGTTGAGTTGGTAAACTTGGTATATAGTAATGAGAGCGCTGCGCGCTCTAGTTAATTCGTAAAGACTTCTCTTACTGTCAAACTGCAGTGAATCCACTCAAGAAACCATTGTTGTTACTTTATAAAAACACTATTTAAAAAAAATATATATATACAGAATTATCGTGTGTCTAAATAAATTTCTGGCCAAAAAAGCTGTAAGAAAATCATAAAACTCTGCATTTACTAAATCTGTTACAAATGTTCTATTTCGTAGTATAAAATAAACAATTTCTACACAAAATAAAGTATTTAATTAAAAAAATGTGACAGCAGGTATAAATTAAAGTTGACAGCTTCTAGAAATCCTAACAAAAACAAATTTCTCGCCAGAGCACTCTTTACCAGAAATTTATTTATACACGCGTTATAATAAGGCTTAAAAAACAAAAAATATTTAGAGGAACAAAAGAAGAGAAAAGAATTGAAAAAACGTTGTTTAAAAGACTTTAGAAAAATAAAGAGCAGTTGCAATAGAACGTGAAAGAGTTGGCTACAAAAAAAGACAAAATAGGTAAAATGATGATGACTGGAAGAGAAGAAAAACAAGAAACACTAAAAGTAAAACTAAAAAAAATTAAACAAAGTTTAAAAACTACGACTTAGAAAACAAGAACAAGAGAAATAGTGACTAATAGCGAAAAAAAAATAAACATAAGAAAAATTTAAGAAAAAAGTGAAAAATGTCTATTGAGACGTTCTGGAGAAACAAATGAAGATTTTATACAAACATGAAAAACAACGTTTTAAAGAAAAAGAAGAGTAAAGAAAGTAAAACCAATAAAAATTAAAATATATATCTAGAAGAACGCAAGAAGAAGAAAAAAAGGATTTGAACAACGTTGTTTAAATGTTTTTATATAAATAAAAAACGATTGCAATAGAACGTGAAAGAGAACATGATAATGACTGAAAGAAAAAGAAAACAAGAAGCACTACAAGTAAAAGAAATAGATGAAAAAATTTTAAACAAAATTAAAAAACTGCAAACATAAGAATGATCTAAAAAGAAATTGAATAATGTCGATTGGGACGTTCTGGAAAAACAAATAAGGATTTTATACAAGCATGAAAAACAACGTTTGAAAGAAAAAGAAGAATAAAGAAAGTAAAACCAGTAAAAAACAAAAAAAATATCTAGAGGAACGAAAGAAGAAGAGGAAAGAATTTAATAAACGTTTGAAAAGTTCTAAAAAAATAAATAACTATTGCAATAGAACCTGAAAGAGTTAGCTAGAAGAAAATCAAAAACAGGAAACCTGATGATGACTGGAAGAGAAGGAAAACAAGAAACA
Organism: Tribolium confusum; assembly: GCA_029207805.1. NCBI lineage: Eukaryota > Metazoa > Arthropoda > Insecta > Coleoptera > Tenebrionidae > Tribolium > Tribolium confusum. The sequence continues at coordinate 369,852 of JALGAY010000007.1, read as the reverse complement.
CTACAAGTGAAACTAGAAATGTCTAAACAAAGTTTAAAAACTACAACTTAGAAAACGAATTAGAAAGAGAGAAGAAGTGTGACTAGTAGAGAAAAAAAGACAAGAAAAAAAACAAGAACAATCTAAGAAGAAATTGAAAAATGTCGATGTAACCCTCTGGAGAAACAAATAAAGATTTTATACAAGCATAAAAAACAATATTTGAAAGAAACAGAAGAATAAAGAACGTAATAAAATCAGTAAGAAGCAAAAAAGATATCTAGAAGAACGAAAAAAGAAGAGAAAAAATTTAATAAACGTTTGAAAAGTTCTAGAAAAATAAGTAACTACTGCAGTAAAACCTGAAAGAGTTAGCTAGAAGAAAATGAAGAACAGGAAACCTGGTGATGACTGGAAGAGAAGGAACACAAGAAACACTATAAGTAAAATTAGAAATTCAAAGTTTAAAAACTACAACTTAGAGAATAAGAACAAGAAGAATTGTGACTAGTTGGGAAAAAAGACAACAAAAAATATAAAGAAATTTATGAAAAAATTGAAAAATGTCTATTGAGACGTTCTGGAGAAACAAAATAAGGATTCTATACAAACATAAAAAACAACATTTGAAAGAAACAGAAGAATAAAGAACGCAAAACCAGTAAAAAGCAAAAAAAAATAATCTACAATAATAATAACAGGTTATTCTTTCGTAATTGATACGAGTAAAAATCAAAAACATTGCGGCAGAACTTGTTTGGTTGGTTAAAATTAAAATTACTTGTAATAATAAACAACCAAAATATGTATTTTTATGGAATTCAAAGTCCTTAAAAAAGCTTTTAATGTTGAATATTAAAAGAAATCATTCCAAATACGGCTAATCATATGTAAATGTGTAGAAAGTGAAACAAAAAATTGGAGTTGAAATAAAATACGATCTAAACCGTTCATCTAATCCAAAGATTAAGAAAATTCTCTCAAAAGCTTTAATAAGACAAATTAGAAAAATCCAAGTTGATTTAGAACTGGTCTTTAGTAAACAAAACCAGAAGAAAAATGACGAAAAAAAACTTCTATTCATAAGCAAATTTCGGGATTAAGTGGAGTAATTAATCATTTCTTGAATGCCGCAAATCAAACAAAATAAAATTTTTGGTTTGTCCTAAATTGCATTAAATAAATTACCGAATTTTAGTTATTAATTAGACATCCTCGGTGTTTATCCTGTCATTTTAGTGAGTTATCTCACCTGAAACCCCCCTGTTTTAATAATTATCACTTGATGTATCGACTCGAAAATTATTCGTAATTTTTATTAGTAATTAAAAAAATATATTTAATTTTTATTTATGCAGCGATGGGAACGAACTTACGTAATTTAAAAGATGACCATTTAAATTTGTCTCATAAATCATTCTAAATTATGAATATTGCCGCTGTAGTTAGAGTAAAAATTTACATGATCGAGAGGAAAAAAAAATTCAGACGCAGCTGCGAGATCACAGTGATATACAGGGCGGCTATAAACTAACATTATGTATTTTCTAACGCTTAATTAGGAAATTATTTAATCAGGTCTTGAATCTTGATCAAATTCGCTACGATTATGTAAAATCACCTCAGGATTCTAAATATGTTAATAAAATTTCTCTACCAGCTGCAAGTGGGCGAAAACGACTTTCTTTGCAAAATCAAAATAAACTAATTTAGACCGAATTTGATTGGAATGCTGAAACGCCTACGAATTTTTTTAAACCAATTGAGTTGTTTTCAGATATCTACACGTAAAACAACAATTTAATCAAGTTATGGTAATTGAAAAATGCATTTTACATGAATCGGGATTTATAGCCGAATTACATGTTCTTGCCGTTAATTTTAATTAATAATGTTATAAAAAAAAATTTGAGGTGAAAATTCTTCAGAAGTCGATGTAAATAAGAAATCATTTTTCAAGATTCTCTCAAAATCTTAGATCTTTTCAGCTTCTTATTAGAGTAGAAAACAAGAAAAGCAAACAACCAAATTGCCATCCTCAGGTGAGAATCTAATCAGTTCTATGACAACTTTGTTGTCAAAACATGGATTTTATTCGACAGATAAAAAGATTCAACAAATAGATATAAAGCGCAATTTACAAATTGTAGAAGAACCAAAAGAATTTCTATAAAAAAAATGCTCTTCTGGAATTTAGATTCTAAAATTTGATAAAAACCGACTTAAAAAAGAGACTTTAAAAGAACTTGAAAAGCGTCGTTTGGAAGATTCTAGAAAAACAAAATAAAACGTAAAAGAAAGCGACTAGAAATGAATAGAAAGCAGGAGACCATGATGACTAAAATAGAAGAAGTGAAGGCGAATAGGAAACACTACAACTCAAAAAGAAAAATAAAACCAAAATGCGAAAGCAACAAGAACAAGGAGAATTGTGACTAGTAAAGGAAAAAGATTTAAAAAAAGATACGGAGAATTATGAATAATAAAAAAACTGTAAATTTAGAGTACAAAGAAGTTTTAGAAAAAGATTTTAGAAAAATAAAAACAAACGATTTTAAGAGGCGACTGGCAGAAAAACAGAAATAAATTATAAAAAACTACAAAAAGAAGGATTATAAAAATTAGAAAAACATAGTTTAGAAGATTGTAGAAAAAGGATTTTAGATTTCATACGACTGAAAAGAAATATGTTAAACCAGAAAAACAACTGAAGGACAAGAAAGTGTAACGCTACAACCAGAAGAAGGAAAAAAAAACGATAAAGAAAGATGTAAAAGAAAGAAGAAAAACATCCATTCAGAAGTTTTGGAGAAACAAATCGAGATTTTATGCGAATTTGAAAAACAATGTTTAGAAGAAAAAAAACGACTACTAAAAACAGGACAAGTAAGACTAGCAAAAACAAAAAAAAAATTGTGTCACCTCAAAAATCATTGAAATTAACTATAAAACATGCGAGGTGTTAAATCGTTGCTATTTATTGTCACAAAGCGTAAGTTCGTTAGCCTGCTAGGTCGAAGGCCTGCCGATGCGGATGGGCTATTGCTGGCTCAGCATTTGGGGGGTTGGCGAACTAGCGGGTGGCGTTAATCGTGGAGTCGGTTGGTAGAGTTCAACGAAGAGAGTTGAGTTATGTGGAGTGCGAAATATGTCTAGACCTTTCGATTGTGTGAGAATGTCAATGTAAGTAGCCTTATTGTATTATGTATAACTGGATTTCCGTATCATGTAAACTTTGCAAACATTATTAAATTTCCTTTTGTATTAAAACCCTGTTTTTAATCTCAACCCACCTTACGAGGCAGAGCCCGTGACATTATTTTCGATTGTTTATCGACTCGATTTGTACAAAATGCTGTGCAAGTTGGTGAAAATAGAAGAAAGTAATAGGTACTGTTCCTGAGACAATTCTTGAGAAAGCTGAAGAAGCGACTCGCCAGTTATTGCCTGCGAAGTTCAGGGAACATTATGAAAAAGTATTTTCCAAATTTAATAAATGGAAAGAAGAACGGGAAGTAATGACAATAAATAAAGAAGTTCTGCTCTCGTATTACTTAAATTTGAAGAAGAGGTATGCAATTTCATCTATGTGGTCGAAGTACTCCATGCTGAAGGCCGCTATAAAGGTCTATAAAAACATAGACATTGGAAAATATAGTAAGCTCATGGCCTATCTGAAGGATCAGTCAAGAAGATACAGGCCGAAGAAAGCTGCAGTATTGGAAAGAGCACACATGGAAGAGTTTTTGACAAGTTTCAGGCTTGCGATAAAGAATATTTGGTGATTAAGGTAATCTCTGTCATTACCGAGACATTGTAGAAAATAAATTTTGGAATATTTTAGGTTGCATTAATAATGGGGGTGTCTGGTGGCTGTCGATGCTGTGAGCTGACAAATTTGAAAATCAGTGATGTAGAAGACAGGGGCGCATGCATACCTGATTGCTTCGATACCAGATTCCGAGACTGGCGTTTCACTAAAATTTACAATTATGGAAGAAGAATTCTCTATTAACTGGAGAGAAGTGTAGGAAATACATGTCTTTACGTCCGAAGAATTTATCCATTGAGACATTCTTTTTACAATACGCTAATTAAAAATGTTCATCGCAACCTGTTGAAATTAACATTTTATCGAAAGTTGCTTCGTTTTTGAATTTGGCGAACGCAGAAGCTTATACCGGTCATTGTATGAGGCGCACTTCAACAACTTTACTTGCCAATAGAGGTGCTAATCTTACAACAATTAAACGATATGGTGGGTGGAGGAGCTCCGCCATAGCAGAAACTTATATCGAAGATTCTGTATCTAATAAGCTTGATAACGCAAAGAAAATCGAAGATTCTCCTGATACTAGTTGTTCCTTACTAGAGGAGACGCCCATTGTTCCTACAACTACTATTCCTTCTGGAACCGATAACAACTACAAGCTTCTTATTGATAGAAACGAAGTGAAATATGATAAAGCAAAAAACGAAATGTCTTTTAATGTAAATGGAAATAGATTGCGATTGATTTAAGATTGTATTTTTTTATTATTCCTCTAGTGGAATAAAGTAATTTCATTATTTCACTAGTGGATAAACTGTTACTTTATACGGTTCGTAAGTGTGGATAAAACTTCAATTATAAGGTAATTGTAGATAAATATAATTTAGTAGTCAAGAGCGAAAGTTTTCCCCATTTTTTTTTTAAAACATTGCAGAAACAGTTTTACGATAGATAAAGAATCTGAAAAACTGTGAACTGGTTTCAGTTAATTTGCCGTCTAGAGTGTTTAAAATAGGTGTAATGATAAAACAATTATTTAAATTATGAATAAAAAAATATTAAAATGAATTATGAATTCGTAATCATATACATATTGTTATTAATCATTTTCTTCTCTTGTTACTTAACATAATTAATGAAGTATTCTTTTACAATATTGTTTTCTTCATTTTACAAAGATGACATCTTTAGATTATTTGTTCACTAATGAGTCACATTAAATTTAATAAATGAAATAAAGGTAAAGGATTTCAGCATAAAGTCAACCTTTTCGCAAAGATTAGATAATTATTATTAATTTTTCCACTAAACAAAGAAACCTAAATGATTGTGAAAGACAGTTTAGTGACAAAATTAAAATTAAAAAAAATTGTTTAATAATATAAGATCAGTGAAGAAGTTGACTAAGTCAAATTCTAAACCTTGTTTCCGCACTTTGACATTCCATTATATCTATTCTAATATGTAAATTTTTTGCACTATCGACCAACACCTGTAATTACCCCAAGGTCCTCCCGACAAGGATTTATCTTTATCAATGCTCACTTCCTACATTATAATTTCTAATAATAACAGTACCAGAAACAAGCTCAACAATCACTTCGAAATAAAAGCTCTCCACTTACATAATCTCAAGAAGAGTTCATAACTGGTTTCTGTTTTGATCATTATTTTAGAATTCACATGTAAATCACTCTCACTTGCACGAATTGTCACCGGCAAGGCAAAGCACCCAGAGATGATGGGTTTAAAGCACGTTGCTGGGAATTGAGGAGTAGTCGAAAGAACGGAGAACGAGCGCAAAGTGTGAGTAAGCAAACGTTGGTACAAAAGCGGGCTCACGCAGGTCGTAGGTCAGGGCCGGGCCACCAGACCTATAACCTTAACCATATATGACTTATGTGCACTCTCTTTGCTTATTTTTAGGTCATAAGGGGGCTCTGATTACTTCGGAGCAGATATTTCCAGACAGAAATTTTCATGATTTTATCAAATATTTCGCAAACTAAAAATATAATAATTAATACAGTTTTTTTACCAAAACCAATAGCATCTTTTTAACAATTGAACATTTATTGTATTGTTTTTTATATTTTAGTCAATGTGAAGACATCAAATAAATAAATAAATGACTGTGTTTTTAATTTACTAATATATATTTTAGAATTAACAGTAGGAGAAACAAAATTATTGAAGAAAGAATATGTGTTGGTTACGTCTGTTTTTTTGTACTTTTCTATTGTTTTTTATTTTGGCAAATTCTGGTTTCAAATTCTTTGTCCTGACCTTAAAAATCCTTAAAAAAAATCCCTGAAAATACTTAAATCTAACAAGAAATCTTCACAGAAACATAGGAGATCTTTCTTTTTGTACATTAGAAATCCTTATGTGTTTTCGCTTTCTGTCCTTGTGACATAACATACTACTTTTAGCTATAATCGTTTTTTAAAGTATTTTAAGATAAATTTCATTTTATTTACTTCTTCTTCCAATTACTTCTGAATTAATTTTACTCATTGCTGCTCCATCTTATTATGTTTTAGTTTATATAACTACTGTTTTTGAGTAAACAATATTTTCTAATCTACCTCATTTTACTATTTCTAGTTTATTCTAGTTTACTGGCTTTAAGTTTTCTTTCTTAATTTAAAAATAATATTATATTGTTATTACATATTTTACTCTTTCGTTGCGTTTTATTTAACATCTCATTTTACATCTTATATTCTAGTGTATTCTGAAATATACTACTTACTGTTCTTCTTGAATCTTCTTGCATTTACTTGAAAACGCAGCTTTTCTTGTTCTTTTTTTTTCAGTCGTGATTTTAAGTTTTTTCGAATTCTTTTTTTCCTCGAATGCTTCTGAATGTTTTCATTTCTCTACTTAATCGTGTTTTCTTTTCTATTTTTTCTGAACAATGTTTTTCAAGTTTCTTAAAAACATTAGTCCGTTCAGTCAAGTTCTGGTTTTTAGTTTTTGGTTTTAAAGATTTTTAAGATTCCTGAAACCACTCTTCTTGTTCTCTTTTTTCCAGTTGTAGTTTTTTAAGTTTTTTGAAAATATTTCAGTTTTTCCTAAAACTACCTTTGTCTTCTTTTAAACATAATTTTTCATTTGCTTTCAGTCGGAGTTTTCTTGACCCTCTTCTTCTATCAATTGTCAATATTTACGTTTTTCTTTTTAAATATTCTTTATGCAGTTTTTCCTATTCTTCTTTCTCTTTCATCATCTTTAAAGTATTTCTAAATTTTTCTAAGCATTTTTTGTTTTTTTTATTGTATTTTCTTCTTCTATTTCTCTTAAACGTTGTTTTTTAGGTTTTCTAATAACATATTCTTATAAAATTCTTATAAAATACCTAAGCTATATACATTATTAAAATAATAATCAGAAATCAGAATAACATTTCTATCTTCCTACATAAACTGGGACAATCTCGAAAATATATTTGCATAGCTGACTTCAAGTGTTTTCATTAAAATAACTTGAAGAGAATGCAACAATTAAATGTTACAGCGACATTCTGTGAAACGTAATGAAAGATTAAAGCTCTGTATATGGATATGAGGAAGATAATTATGTAATTTCCTCCCGTATACAGTTTTTAATGAGAGAGGAAAATGATGCTATAATTTAGAAGTTAGATCAGTAACTGAAATGAGTTTAAAAAAAAGAATTAATACAAATGAAGAAACACCCTGTATTTTACTAAGAATTCATTTTGCTTTCGTTCACCTAGCATTCTATTTATCTTTATTATTTTAAAATTTAATTTTAAACGAGCAATAATTCATGGATTTGTTAGAAAATAACTTGAAGTTTATAGCGTTACTTAACATATTAATATAGTCTTTTAAAATAATTTTATAAATATTCTTTAATTTGTACCTGTCTAGATACCTAGATCTAATAATAATAAAATTTGAATTATCACCTAATTTCAGATAAAAAATTTTTTTCTTAATGTAAATAAGTGGCCTCTGTGCTGTCCATCTATATTATAATTGCCCAGAAACCTCTAAAAAAAGCAATCGCAAACATCCTTAAAAGTAACAATGCGAAACGCTGGAGGTCATAAGGCCGACCGGCCAGTGAAACAACCCAAGCGAAGTAGCAAGACGTGTAGGTCTTATAATAAGAGCAAAGGGAGGAAGTGGACGCGGATGGACATGTAGAAAGATGGCGATGTTGAGATTAGTTCGCTCTTATTAATACAATCCACCGGTACAAAGTGCCTGCTCACTGATTAGACATTGCCGTAATGACGTGGCAGAGCTCCTGCTGATGCCCTCTAGGACACCTTCTGGCATAAAGAATGCTTTGTTCGCTTCAAGAGAATTGGTACCAATTAAATTAACACTAAGCCAAAAGAATTTTATTGCAATGTCAGATGGTTAATTATTCGACTCTCTTCGTGGCAAAGACAATAAAAAATAACTTAGGAAGAATGACTCTCAAATATTAGTTTCAGTTATTTGGTGGAAAATCAAAATTTGTTATTATTTATTTATTTTTATTTGTTATTTATATTGCATTCTTTTGTCTAAATTTTTCTGAAACGTTTTTTTATTTAATTTTTTTATATATTTTTTTAAATGTTTTTTTATTTTTTTCAGAACGTTATTTATAGTATTTCTATCAAATCTACAATTTCTTTCCTTTTTGAATACAATCTTCCTTGTTTTTTTCTTTCAGTCGTCGATTTTCAAATTCATTAGACACTCTTTTTGTTTTTCAGAATCTTTTTTTGTTTCTTTAAATGTAGGTAGTTAAATGAATACATATTTTTCTTTTTCAGTCTGTTACTGAAAAGAGTTCTGTTCTTTTTCTTCTAAAATTGAAGTTATTTAGAAACATTATTGTGTCTTCTAAAATAGACGTTTCTTCTCATTTTGAAAACTGTCTTTTTTATTCTTTTTCAGTTGTTGATTTTTAAGTTTTTCAGGAACTTACTCTTGTATTTTCAGAAAAAAAATTTTTTTTTTTCAGTCACTGTTATCCAAAACTGTTATCCAAGTTTTTCTAAAACTTCTTCTTTTTTTTTCTTTCCTTCTGAAAGTTGTTTAGAAATATTATTGTATTCTTCTGAAATTTGCATTTCTTTTCCTTTAAAAAACAGTCTTTCTTGTTCTTCGTCTTTCAATCGTGAATTATCAAGTTATTCGAAAATTTGTCTTACAACTGCTTGCTTTCTTCTTATTCTTCTTTCTCTTTTCGTTGCCTTTTTGGAGTTTGTCTAGAATTTTCTTTGACGATAAGCGATCTGGATAGAGAGCCACTTTCCCCTTTGTTTTTATCTAAAATAGTGCATCGACATCTAGTTTTTCTTTAAAAAATTAGTGTAGAACACTTGTTGAATCCCTTAAGGCTTTCAGAGTTAATAACTTGAGAGGCTTGTGTAGCAAAAACAAATATTAGATGTAGTTAATAAAATCTCGTTCGTTGCATTGACCTTGTTAGCACCTCGCCGAAGAGATTAATACATGCGGTGAATCAGGATGTAGTTATTGCAATAATCCGATACAAGGCTGCGTCGTGGCGAGGATTCGCCCACAAACAATCATCTCGCCACGCCTACGATTCGGTGAACTCCGACCTTAAAACAGCACAATTCCATTTCTGGAGGCTGGGGTCGGCTTATGCCAATCACTTTCAAACAGACAAAAAAATCTCTGCGATGACGTTTTCCTCTTGACTGCTTCTTCACTGTCCCATGTCCGGTGTGTCCGGTCGAGATTTTCCCAAGGAAACGGATATTTACGCGCATATCGCACAATTTAATTTACTGTCATTTCGTTATACGAGCTTCATCTAATTGATTCGTTTTTGCTTAAGGGTCGTGGCCTTAAACTTTGCTTTCTATTTCAACACCATCTTTATTAATTGGTATTTTCCTGGGACTAGTTTTTGCTCGTTTTATTGATTGATTTAAATGGAAGCGGTCAAGCAAGAAGGAATGGAATTAGAAACAAAGAAAAACCTGACTATACCTTCTATAAGAAGACATTTTTTTTTATATACATGGCGTAACAAAATTTCGAAAAAATGACCTAATCTTCCTTCAAGCAACGAAAACAAATCGTGTTGTTGTTGCCGCAAGAATCGGATAATCGGTCCGACCTTTGCCAGTTCAGAGGTAACAGGCCGTATAACTCTGACTTGGCCTTAAATATCAAAATCGTGCCACTGACTGTCTGGCTGGCTGACTTTTTCGGGGATACAGGACCGTCTTTACTAGAATGTTATATTTCACAAGACACGTAGGAGGTTAAATATTAGAGAAATAAATTATGCAGTGGCACCAAACGAGTGGTTTTTTCTTGCTAAATAGATGATTAACAATTGTGTAAGTTGAAGATTACAACCAGAAAATATGGTTTTGTGGTTTAGAACTTCGACTAGACAACTTGCGAAAGCCAGACATACTAGAATCTATTTTAACATTTATAAATAATGTTTATCTTAAAATTTAACAGTTTTATTTTGATTTAGAACAACTAACTTAATTTTTCTACTAAAAAAATCTATGGAAATAGCCTCTGGCTTTTTAAAAAAAGCTTCTGAAGCACTTTCGATAGAATATGGACCGGTTTACAGAAAACGATATTAAATTTAATTCTTCTTCTGTAAACCAACCTTAAATGTATTAATCTGTGACTTCAACTGTTTTATTTTGATTTAGAACAAGTGACTATAATTAAATTAATTTATTTTTGCTAAATAAATCAATAGAAATGTCATTTTTTTGATTTTAGCTTTAAAAAACTTGAAAAACAATCATCTTGTTTATTAAACATTTAAAAAATTTAATTATTCATTCCGGAAATCATTTTCTGCATAACAAAACCAAAAAGAACTTCTTGTGTTAAAAACTGTATTTCTCCTGGCATTGCATTCAATTACTTTAAATAAAAATCTGTTAACCGGAGCTGCACTTGCATAGATAACGGACACAAGTTATTTAATGCAAACTAACACGTACAACCATTAGCATAAATATTAGAAGTTTTACAATTGCTTTAAAGATAGTTGATCCAAATGCGGCGCCACTGGCTCAGTGAAAATGATTATTGTGTTTTTCGTTTATTATTATGTAGTTGATTACAATACAAAGTGCATTGACGGTGTTGACATTGTTGAACTATGTGGTGGGTTAAGCGTAAGCAGGTTAAAAAGCACGATTCTGAATGTGCGAGTATTCCTTGAACTACCACCTCTGACCTAAAGGTCTGGCCATGGGTCAGCACGAACAGACTCTTTACTCATGTTATATTAAAGCAAAAAAAAGTAAATTGAATGAGAGAGTTTTCAAAAACACGGTTTATAAACGTACAGCAACCCCAAGAGAAACACAGTGAAATGGTTTATGTGCAAGCAAATATCGGAAATATTTACTTAATTTGTTTGTCTTATTGTGTTACAGTGGTAATATGGGGCAAGGAATCTTAGTAATTTCTATAAAAATCCTAAAGAAAAATCAGATTTCTTAGATTTATTTGACAGAAAAATCAAATTAGCTTTGGTCATTTGTTTCAAATTCAAATAAAACAGTCTTTCGATTAACATTTATTCTATTAAAAATTTAAAAAATCGCACCAAGTTCCCCATCTTGGCCTTCGCTCCCGTGATTTATGATTTACGATTCTCCTCGAAGAATTTCTAATTAATTTACATTTTTATAACAGACCGGAAACGTCTTTACCTTGCTAATAATTCAAAATCTTGTTAGTACGAAATGCTTTCCATTACCGAATCAAGAACACCATAAAGATACGCCCCGGATAAACAGTTTGAAAAATGAGTGCACCCGTTTCTTCTGTATTAATTATGAAAGAAGCGTGCTGGTCTAATTATAATTACACAAATTTTCTTAAAAATTATAATTGTAAATAAAGATGGGCTCGTGGCGGAACGGTTGCGCCTGACCCTCGGTCACAGGTCACCGGTCCACAATGTAATACATCCGCACGTTGATGGTATGAAACCATGAATGAATGAAACAGGAAGAATGAATTAGAACGAACGAAAATGCGCGCTCTTGCTTATTACGAACCTAATTTAACATCAAGATGAGGATTTTCATGACACAGAGATGGTAGAAACGTTATTTTGGCACCTGACTACACTTCAAAGTCATTTATTAGAGTAGGGCCTAACTCATAATTTATTGTTTACATATACAGTATGTTCTTGGATCGACTTTAAAAGAGAAAGAAATTTAGGATTTTAGCAAACTGCTTCACGGTTGCCTTTCTGGTCTATAATAATAAGTTGCAAAAAGAGAGTCTTTTAACACGTCAAGAGCTTAAAAGACATCGATATTTTGCAACGTATTGCATTCAAGATTTTTTGTTGTAGCGTTTTATAACAGATTTTTCTTTCAAAAATAATGATCTCAATCGAACATTTACATCGTACAGTAAGTAGACGGAAGGTTGCTATGGATGTAAATTTCGTTGTTTACTGTTTTTATAAAATTACAGACTGCCAACTTGGGTTCTGTGATAAATGAACACAAAAATGAGCTATTCTGAATTTGATTCCGACATTAAAAATGCTGTGGAAGCTTTACTAGCCACGCTGGTGCCCGAAAAACTTAAGAAAATTTACAAGAAAACATACAGGAAATTTGGTAGTTGGTGTGAGAAAAAAATGTAACAAGTATTGAAGAAAAGGTACTTTTGGCCTATTTTTTGAAATTATTTTTTATGTATAAGCCGTCTACTTTATGGAGTACTTACTCAATGCTTAGAACCATGATATATCTTAACAAGAATGTAGATATCAAAAGATTTACAAACTTGATTGCATTTCTAAAAAAAAAATGCCAGTGGGAACAGGGCTAAAAAATCCAAAATATTCACCAAGCAAGAGATAGAACGTTTCATAAAAACAGCTGATGACAAAGACTATTTATTGGCAAAAATTGTGCTAATTACTGGGATTTTTGGCGCGTTACGCAGAGAAGAAATTACGTTTTTGAAGGTGGAAGATATAGAAGATTGTACAAGTTTTATTAAAGTAAAGATACCGAACACCAAGACAAATTTCACGAATGTTTACAATCACTGGAAGATTTGTAGATTGAATTAGTTTCTTAGAAATTTTCCGCAAATACGCACAGCTTCGACCTCTTCATACTGAACATCAGAGATTCTTCTTAACTTATAGAAATTCCAGGTGCTGTACGCTACCCGTTGGTATAAATACTATTGGAGGTATGCCTAAAAAATTGCAGAATGTCCCGGCCTTCTAAATGCAAAAGAATATACCGGGCACTGCTTTCGCCGTTGTTCAGCAACACTTTTAGCAGATTCAGGAGCAGATATTACATTACTGAAAAGACATGGAAGATGGCGATCTAGTTCTCTTGCGGAAAGTTATATAGAAAACTCTGTTGAAAGCAAAAACGCAATTTCGATGAAAATTATGAGAAAAGAAGAAACTGTATCAAAGAAAAGAAGAATCTGTGACAAAAATAGCAAATCTGAAGTGGCGTCTATAAGTACCGTTTCCACTTGTATTGAAGTTCAGGAAAGAAATCTGAAACCTTCGAATGTTCAATTTAGTCACTTAAGTAATTGTACTTTTCATGTTTATAATAAATATCTAAATAAAATAAAAAATGTATTTTAAATTTTTGAATACTAGTGCTTAAAAGTATGTCACTTTTACCCACTAGTGCGTAAAAGTACGTTATTAAGCAATGAGAATGGCAATCAAAAAGTCACTGTTATAAAACGCTGTGTAACAAAAAAGAATTTTTGCAATTAAAACCGTGTTTCTCACTTTGTTCTTTCACGATTTAAAAACCATCCATTGATTTATGTAAATAGTGTTTGGTTTTTGAGTGTGTGCCGCTATTGTATCGCTTTCTGCACACCATGCTGTGCTATTTGTTTTCGCTGGCTTTATCCTGTCCGAAAGCGGACAATACCAACAACGGCATATGCTAATACGGCAATTATTTTTAGTTATGAAGTACCGTACTACCGATATAATACGACATTGTCTCTACCCTTATTTAATAAAATTCTGTAAAAATTTACAAAAGCTCGCGATAATAACCAAAGTTTTCTCGTAAAAATTCACCAACAATACATCTCGATAGAATGAATCGAACATAGTGGTCGTATTCAAATCTCAATTCATCATACGGCAATCACAACAGTTGGTCATCATAATCATTATCGAGTTGAAAGAAGCGGCTGCCGCTTCCAAAGCTCGAACTGACCCCAACGCTACCTGCCGAGAATCTGCCGAATCATTTCAGGTAATGAGATGTGAGGATATAGCTAGACACAGATGATAAAGAACGCTTTAAGATCATCTTAAAACACTGAAATACATGTTAAGATAGAATCTTAAAACATTTCTATCTTCAAGAGAGCGAAAATCGAGTGTATCTCTACACGAAGTGTAAAAGTGACTTTTTTACCGGAATTACTACTAAAGACTCTGTCAGAAGGCGACACAAACCTAAAAAAATCAACGACGCGTAAAGACTCGCCGGAACATAAGATCAAAATTAGAAAACAAAAGATTCCAGCGGGCATTTTAATCTCTTTATGGCTCACATTTATTTTAGATTAGTTATAAATGCTTTTTATAAGAAAATATGTTGTTTTTTGTAATTCCAAGACAACTAGACGATTAAAACCTGATAAAGAGAATACAATTCTTAAATTATTACAACAACCTTAAATAATTAATCTAGATTTCACTTTGTATCAAGTAATTAAACTAATTTTTTCGTTTTTTCTTTAACGTAATTGTTCTTATTTTTTATTTCTTTTAGTAGTCTTTCTAACTTTCTTTCAGTATGCTTCTAAATCTTGTTTTGGTCTTTCTTTCAATTGCAGTTTTTCTTCTAAATATTGTTATTTAAATGTTTTTAAAATTTTTCTAGAATATAATATTGTTCTTTTCCTCAACATATATTTTTTTATTTCAGTCTTTCTTATTGTTCTTTTTTCCTCGCAAATTCTAAACATTGTCAAGTAAAGGTGTTCCAAACGAACAACAACGTCAAGAAACTATATACCGGTTTCAGGGTTTTTGTCCCTCATCAGTACAGTGTGTCCCGGAGCGTTGGGCTCGATTGGAACGGCAAGTAGTCGTATAGACAGACACAGTGTGCCATCTAACGAAGAGTGCTGAAAGGTAGCGAGAGTTGGTATAATAATGTTGGCGGATAACAAAGTTATCTCGCTTTTTCTCGGCCACCAACATAACCAACCTCCACGATTAGGCAAAAACAAATACTTCGCGGACTAATAACCCGACCGAGCCTCGGCTAAATTTAGCGAGTTGATAGGTTAATAAAATAAACAGTAAAAATCTGTAAAAGCTCTCTGTCTTAATTAACCTTCAGACTCGTAATGAAGATGTTAATTTCGTCATTTAATTTATCGAAATTTCCTCCCAAAAAAATCCCTGATGATGTCTCTCCATTCGATTAATTATCAAAACACCTCACATCAATTTCACTAAGTCCCCAATTTATTATTTAGCTAGTTTTGCATATCGCCGTCATTCATTTTAACAAATTTTAGTAACTTCCGCCTTCCTTAAAAGCGTCTCGATTCCCCTTTGGGTGTCTCTCTCTGTGAAGCGGAACGAAAATCGCTTAATAAATAAAAGATAATATTGAGTTGACGGCTGATTTAGCATGACCATCTTCTGCGGCTGCTGGACGGCTATTGTGGCGGCGCAAATGTAACCAACCGGTGGTACCACTGCAATGTGGAACTTCAAGCCGTCGGCTCAAAGGTACCGCCTACCTGTTCTTGATTTATTCAACGCAGATGCGCTGCTTGCTTCCACTTCGAAGAGAAACTCTTTCTTCGTTGGATCATTGTTTTCAATGACAACGAGAGAAGTTATTTGAAATCGACAAGAATAAATACAAGAAAGACGAGACGGGAAGAAATTAAGAAAAAGAAGAAAAGTAATAGAACAGAATTAAAGTGAATAATGAATAATTATAAAGAAGAAAGAATTAGATAAAGTAAGGTATAAGTAAGAATAATAAACTAAATTTAAATGTAAAACAAAATTCTAGTTTAGAAAATTTTTGATTAATATTAAAAATAAAGATAAATAATCAATAATAGATAAAACAACATAAGAAACAAAAGAAACTAAAAAAAGAAATAAAGCGGAACAGAAAGCACTAAAGCGAAATAAATAACAAAGAACATCATAGAAAAGCAGAACAAATGAAACAAAATAATGCAGTAAAAGAGCCATACAAGACGAAACAAAACTAATAAAAATACTGATTAAAGAGAACAAAGTGAAAAAAAAACAAAAAACAAAGAGAAAAAAGATGTAACGAACTATCCTATATAAAGAAGAAAAAATTAAATACAATAAGAAAATAGAAAAATAAATTAAAATATAAACAAAATGGTTTAGAAGAGTTTTTAGGCAAAACTAACAATAAAAATAGTGAAAATGATATAAACAACAATAAATTAAACAATAGGAACAGAACAGAAACAGAAGATTGCTTATAAAATTAAAGAAAAAAAATTGAAAACAAAATAAAGCAGAACAAAAAGCACAAAAGCAATGTAGATATGATAGAACATTATGGAAAACCAAAAAATATAAAATAAAATATTGCAAAAAAAGAGACAGACAAGACAGAGAGAAATTGATAAAATACTGACTGAACGGAAGTAAATAATGAAACAGAAAAGAAGTGGAGAACTGATCTCTATAAAAAAGAGAAGATTAAATACACTAAGAAAGTAGTAAAATAAATTAGAATATTTTAAAAAAAAATTTAAACAAAACTATCAAAAAAATAGATAGAATGATATAAAACAATAATAGATATAACAATCGAAGCACACTAAAAACAAAGAAAGCACAAAAGCAAAATAAATAAGACAAAACAACATAGAAATAAAAAAATAAGAAATCCTAGAAATTGTCGTAGAAAAGCAAAGAAAATGGAACAGAATAGATATAATAAAGTAATAAGAAAGTCTTAGAAAAAAAAATACTGAGTGAAGAACATAAAACAATCGAAAACGAAGAAAGCACTGGAGCAAAATACTTTTTTTCTTCTTTATTACTATGTTCTACCGTAGCGTAGTAATGGAAGAACATAGATAAGCAGAAAAAAATAGGTTAGAAGAAGAAATAATCAATAAGGACAACACAAAAGCGTCTTAAAAATAGAAGAAATAAAAAAATAAAATAACAAATATCAAAAATTTATTAAATAACAAAAATAAAGTTTGATTTGTTAGTAAACGAGAAACAAGATAGACTGAACAAGAAAGATCAGAAGAAAAATTTGTAGAAAAAAAATCTAGTTGTGTTTTAAAAATAGAAAGTACTAAAACGAAAAAATAAAATTAGTAACAAAATTGTTAAAATAAAAAACACACAGTAATATAAAAATAAGAGGAAATTGAATAAAAATAGATTGAATACATAAAAAAACGTTTCAAACACGTAAATAAAACAGAAAGGAATTATAAAGAATGAAAGAGCAGAAAACAGAAGATGCAATATACAACAAAGAGATTTTTGTTTAAAAAAAATAAAATAAAAATAGAGGGACGCAAAAAATAAAAAACTAGTAAAAGACAAGAAAGGTTACAGCAAATAGCACAAAAATAGAATATTAATTATATTAAAAAGGAGATAAAAATAATGATTAAATATGAAAATGAAATTGATAGAAAATGCTGTTTTTCACCCGAAGAATTGCTAGAATTTTACCTTCAATTTTTAAAACTACTAGATTTAGATTAGAAAAGAAAATACTTTTGTCTCTATTGTGGTAAAAATACAGAAACAATGTTGTTTTTGTTGTTATTAATATAAAATTTAGTAAAAAATATTGTCTCTTATTAATTAAAAAAGAAATTAAATTAGGTATTAGATTCAAGTACCTAAATTATTTTTTCAAGAGATAGAAATATAAGTTTATATTTAAGGGATCAGAGTCGGCTCATAGTGTTCATTTCCGGTTAAAGTTCCGGTCGTCGCGTGCCTTCTGTCATTCATGCTTCTTGAACATGATAAGTATAACCTCGCCATGTCCATCTTGAGTCGTTTCCTGTCTACGTTTCGTATATACTTACATCCTCATCCTTTCACGTCACAAATTTTCGGTTTCTAGACCGTTACAATGATAAAAACTCAACGCAATAATTTATTTTTAATTTAAAAGTCGAAAAGAAACACGACACGATTAAAATCAGATGCGCTTCCTTTAAGAAAAAAATACTTTATTAGGACAACGAGGCTAAATTATGAGACAGATTACGTCACTGGGAAGACATGACGGGAAATTTAATAGATTTGTTATTACGATTTAAACTAAAAGTGTTTGAGATTTTGTTGAGAAATTTATTAAGTAATGATATTCATTGTCAATCGTAAAATAAGAAGGAGAAGATTATTTAGTTTGGTATTTGTTGAAATGTCTGAGATTTGTATAGATTAAATTAATTAATGTCAATTCGTTTAAAACATTTTGATAAATGTATTTAAACAAGTTTGAGAAGAAAAATCTTCTCATGGTAGTGAATCCTGACAAATAGGAAGAAGCATTCGTACAAAACTGGATTTTAAATTAGATTCAAATCAGCGCCGGCGTCACATTTCTAAATTATTTATGATCGTTTTATATTTTATTAACGAAAATAGAATAAAAACTTGAGCCAATTTTGTTTATTGAATATTTTTTAATATTTATAGAGTGATCATTCGCAAATGAAACAACCAAGTTTTTCAGTTTTTTTTAAATATTTCAGTAAAAATTTTTTTGCCATTTTTCATAATTTAATAAATCACATTTAGTCATAAATATTACAGATTTAATTTTCTGGCGAACATTTGAACAAGTGATAAACAAAAAAATAAAATAAAAGTAAAAGAAATACCGAGAAAATAAAAGGAGATTCTAGGACAACTCGAAAAACAGCGTTTAAAAAAATATAAATGCACAGAAGAATCTACAACAAAAAAACTAAAAGTAAAAAAAAATCCGAGAAAAGAAAAGGAGATTCTAGGAAAATTTGAAAAATAACGTTAGTGAAGAAGAAATCTAAAGGCACAGAAAAATCTAGGTCAAAAAAAACTAAAAGTAAAAGAAATTTAGAGGAAACAAAAGAAGCTTCTAAGAAAACCTAAAAAACAACGTTTAGTCTAGACTTCTAAGAGACATAAAAATTCTTCTGCTCTTTTTTTTAAACAACAGCGTTTGATAGAAATAGAAGAATATAATTACCTATATTAGACGCACAAAAAACGTTGTGTATACACCGTCGGCAAAATATATTTGGTGTTTTTGAGACAATCACAAGATAGTTAACTAATTTTGAAAACCAAAACAAAGATTTTACTAATCTTAGAAGAAATTTAAGGTTAAAAAATCATTGTTTTTTAATTTTTCAAGTAGAAGACAAGATTTTACTAATTTTATAACAAGAAATTAAATTTTATTAATTTTAGAAGCTTTCTCGATGTCTTCCCTTCGTTATAAAATAGTTTAAACAATTTTTCTAGGTGTGCTTCGGGCGTTTGAAATCCGATGCGCTTTGAATCCGAGAAGATTGAATTTTTCCTTTTTCCCGCCAGAAAATTGACAGTTCTAGAGTCGGCCAACAAAATAACTGATGTACTTCTTTAAAAAACTATATCAGTTATTTTGTTGGTCGACTCTAGAACTGTCAATTTTCTGGCGGGAAAAAGGAAAAATTCAATCTTCTCGGATTCAAAGCGCATCGTATTTCAAACGTTCCCATTAACAATTCTTTTGATGTTTGACATCTGACATCTGACAGCAGTAAGATCCGATTTTGAAACTGCGTATACGCTGATAGAGGTGGGTGAATGATTTTTGAATTTAAATTTTGTGGGAATAATTAAAAATTTATGAAATCCTTATTAGAAATTACTAATATAAATGATATACTAAATTATTACAAATTTACACATTTATTACAAATACACTCTTTCAAAAATTTTTTGACTATTTTTGTAAAGTTTTGGTATAAACATACCTCTAATTTTATCTCTCTTGATTTATAATAATAAATTATTGACTACTAGCTGAAACAACCTGAAAAAATCAAAATTATTGATTTCTATTTGCATTCTTAAATCCTCGCTTCGCATTTCTATAAATTTTTATCGCGGCATTCTTGCCACTCCTTGCCTTACAGCCACAAAGATATGATTTATAAACGTTATTACAACAGATAAACCAACTAAAAATAATTCTCTAACAGTAATTGTGTTTTTCTCTAAATTCTCTCACGTCTGACACCAAACTTTATGTTTTTCAGATATCTCACTCCCAAAAAAAAAACCCGATGTTATCTCCCCCAAGACACTTACCATTCAGCCCCCGTTGCTGACTTTTCAAATTTTCAATAATATTCGAAAGGCCACTTTTCTTCTTATAATAGTTGTCTTCAATTTTCTGAACGATATACTTCTCGTCAAACACCAAATTGAAGCTTTTCATGATTTCAGACGCTGATCCTGAAAAACAGGACGGTTTCAATGCAACTGAAGTGGAAGTTTTCGCTGAAAAATTTTTTTTTCAGAGGTTAAAGTTAAATCGCATGACCTGATATGACCTCTGGGGCTAAAAATGTACAGTTCAAAATAGCTGACACCTTTCACTGGAAATGAAACATAAATCTGACCGGCCCAGCTTTAAATAGACCGCTATAAAATCAGCATTTTTCTAGTAAAATTGGTTGCATAGCTTTATAAACAAAATAAGGAATTGTTTACTGAGTGACTACACATAAAAAAAATTCAATTTTCTCAACAAATTAAAAAAATAGCGTCTTAAAAAAGAAACAGGAGGAAAAGAAGACAACAATAATTTAAAAAAAACAATAAAAATAGAACAGTGAAAAGATCTAATAAAAAAAAAGTTTTTTAAAGAAAAAATAAACAAAGAAAAATTTTAGAAAAACAAGAAGAACGACGAATGTAAAAGAAAGAAGACGTAGTAGGAAAAGAAGAATAAAAATAAATTCTGAAAAACTTGAAAAGAAAGATTTAAATAATTAAGTAAAATTATTATTTTTTTGTTAGGATGGTTGCATACTTTTATAAACAAAGTCCCAAGTAATTGTTTATAAAATGACTACGTAAAAAATATTGATAACGATAAGGATTGGCGGTGGGTTCAGACAGCGGGTTTTAAGTGTCTCAACCGAGACAAAACTTTAACCTTCTCACAAAGATCGAGTGGTTTACTCATAAAAAAATTAAAATTTACACTGATAAAGCATAATTAGGTCATGCTGAGAAAAAATTGTGAGTTTTATCACTGATATTAAAGCAAACAAGGGAATAAATAATATGCCAAATATTAATAAAGTAAATTTGTTGTGTGGGTTTTATTTATGCACTTGAGAGCGTTATTTATTGATTGGTTTTTGATCAATTCCGTTTTTAGATAACATTTATTATTTTGAGGTAAATCAGGTCTTTATTTAGGACATTTTAGTTTGTTTTAGGGAATTTTATCTAATTTTTTGGAAATGGCGGAAATAGTTATAAAGATAAGACAGTTTTTTAGAAATTTATTCATTAAACAAATTTATAATGATAACGTACCTGTGTCAAAGTTCAGGTAAAATTGACTTTTTGTGTCAGTTTTATAACAAATTATCTTATAACAATAATTACTAAGTACAACAAAAATACAGAAAATGTTAGTAGATAAAAGCCATTAAAGTACATGCAATGGTATCGCTTTTAGTTTTTACAATGCAATTATTTTTAATTTAGATTCCAATTTAACATAATTTTTTTAAATAAAAATATTGATAAATGTCAAATTACTTTTGTCAGAATTTTAATTATTTTAAAGCACTGGAGACACTCCACTTTTACACTAATTCGAGCTGACGCTATTAACAGCCTGTTTTTCTTTGGATAGGAAGAGGTCTACGACTTCACAATTTCGTATAAAAAATTGTTGTTCGACTTAATTGTTAATAACTATAAATTAAGACTTGCGTTTTATAAAATATATGTCTTAAAGAATTTTTCTGTACAACCGTTCAAAAAAGACTTCTTTTACGGTCTTTATAGTACGCTTTTTTGGTCAGGTTAGGTCAGGTCTTGCTCAGTCAGGTCAGGTAATTAGCAATAAAAAATAAAAACAAAGAAATAACGTTTTAGAAAAACGAAAACATATCGTAGAAGAAGGAAAAAATGATTTTAGTAGAATATTAAAAGAAGCGTCTATGAAAGTGAATAAGAAACAAGAAAAACAACGATGACTAAAAGAAAAAAAGAATTAAAAAAACTTTACTAAAAAAATATCAAAAAAAAAACCTCAAAAAACGTTGTTTGGAGGATTTTAGAAGAACCGAAACGATAAGACTTCAGACGAGTAGAGAAACGATACCCTACAAAGTAAAAAGAAGCAAAGAGATTATATATATAAAAAAATTAAAAAAACAAAAAAAAATCGTTGAAAAACTTTAAAATAAAGATTCTATTAGAGCAAAGGCATTTCACCAAGACATGAAAATGAGCAAATTTGAAGAAAAAAAAACAAGAAGAATGACGATGACTGAAATAATAGAAGTTTAACTACTATAAACACCACAACTAAGAAAAAATATTAAAACAAAACTTAAAAAACGTCGTTTGAAATATTTTAAAAGATCAAACGACAACCTAAAAAAGAAACAAAAACAAGAAAAATTACTGGAATTAGTAGGTAGAAGAAATGAGGTCCAATAAAAAAGAAAAATTCTAGAGAAACGAAACAATGAAGTTGAAAAGAAGATTCTGGAAGAACAAAAGACGATTCCAATAGAACATAAAATAAGGTGATTCTGAAAGAGAGTAAGAAACAAGAACGGCAACGACTAAATGTGAAATAGTTTTTAAAATACTGCAACTAGAAAAACAAGAAATCAAATAAAAACTTAAAAAACATTTGGAAGATTTTGGAGAAAACTAAAACAATAATATTTTAGACAAATAAAAAAACAATATCTTAAAAAAAGAAGTACTAAAAAAAATTCTAGAGAAACGAAAGAATATTGTAGAACAACTTAAATAACATCGTTTAAAAGACTAAAACAAAAAATTGTTAAGAAATGTAGAAAAAAGACGACTTAAGAAGAAAAAAGTCCAAGATAAATTATTAAGACTATTAGAGGAAAAGAGGGCAATAACAATATAAAAAAACACACAAAATATTTAGAATAATAAAAATAGTAAAAAATTGTAGATAGAATAAAATTATAAAAAAAAACAAATAGATATTTCACAAAAATTTAAGAAGCGTCCGTTTGGAAGGTTTTGAAAAAACAAAAAGAGTTTTATACAAAGTAAATAAACGACGTTTTAAAAAGAAAGAAAAACAATAATAATTGGGACTATTAGAAATAGTAAAAAATCTAAAATTTTAAATGTTTTTAGAAAAAAGAAAATTAAGAAAGATTTTAGTAAAACAAGAAGAACGACGAGTAAAAGAGACAGATAAATAAGGGGAATTACAACTAAAAGGTTTTTCAATAAGGATGAGTCGATGTTAAAATGGCATAAAACAAGCTGTGTGTGAGGTATTTAAAAAAATCTTTTTTTATATGAAAGGCCCATGCATGCCTTTATTTATGGAATATAAAATCGTTCAAATATCCACCGCGACTTCTAACTGTGGCATAGATCCGAGTGGACCAATTTTGAATGACTCGCTCGCATAGATCTGGCTGAATTTGACCGATGGCATTGGTGATATTGACTTTAAGAGCATCGGTCGATTGTGGCTGATTGGTATAGATCTGTGACTTGAGAAAACCCCACAAAAAAAATCTAGCGGAGCCAATTGACGTCACCTTTGCGAGAAATAACTCTGCCCTCAAATCTTTCATGCAGAACGTCCAGCGTGGCGTCTGCTGTATGGCACGTAGCCCCGTCCTGCTGGAACCACATGTCGTCTACCTCCATATCGTTTAATTTAGGGGAAAAGAAATCAGTTAGCATCGTTCTGTAGCGCTCGCCGTTGACGGTGATAGCTTCACCAACGTCATTTTCAATAAAGTATGGGCCAATGACGCCGCGGGCCCAAATCAGTAACTTTTTGTGGATGCATTGCAACTTGCTGAACCTCGTGTAGGTTAGCGTCGTCCCATATACGGCAATTTTCAGTGTTAACGTTGCCATTCATCCAAAAATGCGCTTCGTCACTAAAGATGATTTTTCGAAAAAATGTGGGGTCTTCTTCTAAACGGTTCGAAGCCCAGTCAGCGAACAAACGACGTTGTCTATGGTTATTAACTTTAAGCTCCTGAGTCAATTGGATTTTGTACGGGTGTAATCCCAAATCCTAACGCGAAATTCGGCAAACTGATGTCTGCAAAAGGCCAAGTTCTTGTGCACGACGCGGAATTGACTGCCTCGGGTTTTGCTGTACACTTTCACGTACGGCAGCAATAGTTTCGGCCGATCTAGCATTTCTTTGACGACGGGGTGTTGGCTGATTGTTTACCGAACCCGTTGTTTCAAATTTGGTCACCAAACGCTGCAGAGTCGATTTTGAGGGACCACCGTGTCTTCCATAAAATGGGCACAACGAGCACAATGTTCGAACGAACGAACAGTCATTTTGATAATAAAGTTTTATCATTTAGACGTGTTGCTCAATTGTGTAATTTGCCACGGTAATTTGGCATCAGTGACTGAACAATAAACACCAGATTACACAGACACTACCAAAAAAACATGGCCGCCACATGTTGTCAACATCAACCCATTCTTATTGAAAAACCCTTTAGTTATAAAACAAGAGTGAGAAAAACTGAAATAAATTCTAGGAACACTCTTTAAAAAAATTTTAAATTTTTACCTGACCTGACATTTTTATTGTAAGCCATATTAACTTCTCCACATTAAATTTTCCAATTTTCACATAAAAATCGTAATTAGCGACCCCAAAAACTCTTGAATTCTGTTGCAAAAATTTCGGTAGAAAGATCCAAATTATAAAATGCAGATTTTAAATCCGAGAGTATCAGAGCCGTACTAAATAAAAGTTCTAAGTTATTTTAATTATTTGAATTAAAGTTGAGACTATTTAGAAAAATTTATTGTTTATAACGTGTAGTTTCAAAAAAAATCATAACTCTAAGATGTTAATTATTAATTTTTGTAGTTATTATAATTTTAAAAAAAATATTTCAAAAGTTATTGATACAAAATGTCAGCATTTTTGGTTAATTAAAGCATCTTGCTTAATTAAAAGCGGTCGGTGCCACCATTATTATCATTCCCCCATATTGGTCAAGTTTAATTTATTAAAAATCAGGAATTACAACAAACATAATTTATTTAAACATGACTAAGACTATAAACAACAAGTAAAGTAACTTAGTAATAAGCACAATAATAAATTACTTACAAAACAAGTGAAGAAACTTAAAAAAATCACTAATAAAGTACTTCCCAAGCAAACTTATTACAATAATAAGTTAATAAAATGCGAACAGTTTATCGCGGTGGCTTTGTTAGACTACAGGTAAGAAGGAAACGCGTTTCTTATCTGGGGTCATACCTTATCTGTAACAACATTGATATCATGTGTCATAAAGCATAAAGGTCACAATTTACGCACCTTTATTTTCCCAACCTAATTAAAGTGCATTTTTATTCAAGCCCCAAGATTTCCCCCAAAAATTAAACGCAAGCGCACCACCTCTACCAGTAGACGAGTCAAATAATCCTCCTGAAACTTGTGATAAATCCCGACGATTCAGCAGGATATCCAACCCCAACTATCGATTCAACCCAGATAAGTGTTTATTTACTAGAAATGTGCGAAAATGAGTGAACAAATCGTTATTTTTTGCAAGGTTTTAATAATTGCAGTGTTTGTTTATCCTTTAGTGCATTACACAATCCTTAATAAAAATCCTGAAGTGAATCCTGTAAATACAACAGAACTTAATGATACTGAAATAACCCCACAACCAGCAATTCGAAAAATCATCCTAGAACAACCCTCGTGTCATATTTCGTACCTACAGGTTATCCTGCAGGACCTCTGTCGTGAATTATTTATCCTGCACGAACAATGCACACCTGAAGATATCGATAATCTCGAAAAACACAAGCTACCGAAAAATCCTGCAAGGAATAACACGACTGGAGAACCAAGAGGGACCATTGTGGGATGTGTTGCTGCAGGACTCCTGCTGACTTCATTAGGAGCGGCTTTTTTAGAATTATATAAAGCAAAGAGTCAGACACCGGTCAAGAATACCAAACCGACAATGAGTAGGAAATGCTCGTTGGCTGATTTAACTGTTTTGAAACATAACAGGAAGGAATTGGTGAGAAGAGAATCCATAATGGAATTACCGGAAAATGGGGGAGCTGGAAAACAACTGGGTAGGAAGGTGTCGAGACCACCTTTGCGTTTAGATTAAGGTAGCGCATTTGGTGGTGTGATTGTTGTGTTTTGAGATATTTTAATCTGTGTATCTATAGTTTGTCTATAACTGTTTGAATCTTCAGAGATTCAGCTGATCACTTCGGTTACGATAGAGCACACTTTTCTTTACAACAACTATTATTAACTACACATAAAGTTCAAGCATTTTTAGACAAACTATAGTAGGATATTTTAGGAATACTCGTTACGCACATTAGAATGTATAAAATATTAATAAATTATTGATTTTTCAGATTGTTGTGCAGTTTTTGTTTGTTTATATTCAGTGGTTCAGTATTGCTTTAAACCATTTTTTTATTAACAATTTAGATTGCTGATTACGATTATGAAATGAAAATTAATATGGCCAACTATACTGTGGTGGTATTTTTAAGAAAACTAAAAAAACAGAATAAAAACGCAAATCTTAGTTGTTTCTACAGTTACTGATCACGAGTTTTGCTACAAAAAATTGTAAAAATCAATGTCGGCACTAAGTTAGGGTATTAAAAATCTGTTTTGCTTTGTTTGTCTTCCTAACTGTCACAAATTCGTGTTTATCCCTCTATTTGCACACTTTTAATCTTCTGCACTTCTGCTTTAACTGTTTATGTATTAACATTCCATCAAACTAACAATTTGTTGGGCAGGTTTTAGACCACCCCCTTTGTATCGAAGATGTTCATTTCCTGTCGGACCAAGTGAGTTGACTTGTGGAAATTCGTATACAACTTATCAAGAGTCTCGTCGATCTTCCATCGAATCTCGCCGACTCTCGATTATAGAAAGTCGAAGAAACTCGATTATCGATTGCAGAAAAGCCTCGATCGATGGTCGAAGAATTTCCATCGATAACGAATCTCCAGAACGTCGCCATTGGTCCAGGCTTGTGCATAGACATTGAAAATATTTTTTTTTTGGAAGAAATGTGCACAAAATTGTATTATTGGCGATTTCGAATGATTTTTAGGAATTTTTGAAAGGTCACCAGGTGGCGGCTTGCTGGCCGAAATCGCCAATTTTGAGAAAAATGTTAAAACAATCAAATGTCTATATAAAAATTAATTTATTTAAAAAAAATGTTTATTTTTTACCTTATTTTAGTGAAATATAATAAATGAAAAAGAAAAAACAAATTTTGAACAAACTAATAATCAATAATCTCTCAGAATCACAAAATATAAGTTTGTTTACTCATTTTTTGCCAGAGGACGTATCACTAGAAAATTTAATTAAACACAGTGAATAGGAATTCTAGGTGAGAAGCAACAAAAAATTTCGGAGAAATACACGCATTCAGGTAATTATCCAATAAATTTACCAGATTCTACTAAAATAAAAACAAATAATTTATTTAATATGCTTAAATTAAATTCTTAAATTACAAATTTTGCTAATAAAAAGCATAATTGCCAATATTTCATGTTCTAATTTAAAAAGTTCGCTACTGACAAAACGCACGGAGTAAATTGAGGTTTAATTGAATTTGTAAACAGCAAACACGTGTATTATTGAGGGAGAAAGTTTTTATTAAAAATTTGAGTTCTCTCCTTTAATAACGCAGCTTTCATCAACTGTACATTATTTAAGATTATCCTGCTAGATGTGGTCATATCATTCATTTTAATTATTTATTTTTTTTTAATAATTTAATTAAAGTAAAAAGTTATGCAACACAAAATACACTTATGTAAACATAGTTGCTAAAATAAACTGCAAGGATATGCAACACAAAATACAACTAAAATGAGTTACAGTCTGCCTACTTACTTTTACAGTTACAGATCATAAATTTAGTTTTTTAATAGATTGGACACATTAATTTTAATTTAGTTTTTAAAGTTACCTTTTGAATTTTTCAAAAACGATTGTAATTTTTAAAATTCTGCTGAAAGTGCGACATCTATCTTCTAAGCTAGAAAACAAGATCTATTGCGCCATCTCTTATCATTTTTAGCAAACTTTTGAAAAAAACGCGCTAAATCTTTTGTTAAAAAAACAAGTTTTTTTTATATTGTAATGCTTCAATGCGTTTTACGTAGTCGATATTCGTTATTACAATATTTTCATTAGTTCGAGTCAGTTATTATTATTATGTAATTTATACATCAATCATTTTCTTTCGCACTTTTTTTTGTGTCTAGTATGTAAAAACGGCAGATTACGTATCAAATTTATTTGTGATAAGACCTCTTTTCAGTCAGTCTAATCAAGCTGTTTAAACAAGACGGATGTGTTGTGATTGCGGTTATAGTTTTATTTCGAAACCAAACCCGTAACCTTAGGGCTTTAACAAAGTTTTAAAACCCTCTCAGATGTCATGTTACCTAATCAAAATCGCAAATCAGGTAAGAAAATTTAAATTAATCTTGAAAAAATATTTTATTTCACCTTTTGACAATTATGTATAAACAATAGACTGGAATGACCATACACACGACATAAAAAATTGTAAATAGACAAAATTTTATAAAAAAAATAATTACAAATCATAATTCTAAGCCTGATAAATCTCAATCTTCTGGTACTTTCCAATTTAAAATTTTCCCACGTTCATATAACTCAGCCAAAGCTTCTCCAACTTTATTTTGAGCTTCTAATTGTTTATATTTCTTGTATAAATGTAGTGCAGCGCGTGCATCTTCAACAGAATCATGTGTTTCTGATTGAATTTTAACACCCAAAAAATGCCATGCTAGAAAACGTAGTGAAACCATTCGGTGATGAGGTAGGTGAAATAAATGTACAGTATCAGCTACTTGTTCAGGAGGTACTACCAAATTAATAACCCTAAAAAAATATATTCCATACAATAATTCCAGCATCTAGATAATTATACCTAAAATCATTTTTTAACCCATGACCCACAAAAATTACACCACTATCTAGTAAAAATCTCAATTTTGTATAAGTTGATTTGAGAGTAGTTAAATGTTTAGAGCTGAAATTTGCATCAAGATCTCCTGGTTTAATTCCTGAAAATTTTGTTAAATAATCAACGACTTGTTCTTGAGTTGAAATATAATCGTCTATAAATGGTACTCCTTCCATTTGACCTGACCTAAATTATAATTTTCTTAATCTATTTCTGTTTTATTTTAATTCTTGTTACCCACCCTCTAATGCATGTAATTCGTGCAACAGACATTTGAGATGGTTTTATCATTGACATTTTGCCATCACTTCTTAATTCAGCTTCTTCTTGATTCAATGTAACAAATTCAGCATCCATTGCAACTAAATCACCTTTCTGAGGAAATTCGTTGTCAGTAAGTGGTGTAAAAGTAATAGCTGAAGTGCCCCAACTTCGTGCAATACAAGCATCTTCAGTAAACACTTCCTATATAGTAATATAACAAAGTTATGAAACCAATTTACTGACTGAACCAATTACCTTTGAAATCGGTGGTGAAATTCCTGATTTTGCATTAATAATTTCTCTTGATGAATAATATAAAACACAAGGAATTTTCCAATCTAAACTAAACCAAACAGCTTCTTGTATAGAAACCGGTGATATACTAAAATCATTAAAAAGAAACCATTTATTTTCGGTTTGAACCGATTCTGATAAATACGAATCTGGTACTTTAATCAATGCTACAATATTACGTTTTTCACTTGAGGATGGATCATTTATATAACAAACAACAGCTGTTAAATCATAAAATTTCTGACAATCATCTTCAGATTTTTCATCTTTATCACCACTTCCATCTTCTTTTTTTTCATCAATTTTCTCAATTAGTAATTCTCCGTCTTTTAAAGATATTGAAATTGAATGCGGTAACCAATTGTTACTGCAGTACGGATTATTAATTGGTGCTGGTGGTGGTACATTATCAAAACTGTGTCTAAAACGACAACCAGGTCTTGAACAATGATCACCATAACGGCATGGTTTTGATGAACTTAAACTAGTTGTTTGAATAGGAATTTGTGGTTCTGAATTTGTGACTTTAGCTACAATTTTATCCATTTGACTTTGCCAGAATTGTTTGTGTTGTGGATTATGTAAACCGGTATTAATTGCTAATAATTTAGGAAGTGACTTAAAAAAAAACTCTATTTATATTTCACTACACCAACAACAATAATTTACCTGTAAAATTCTTGTTTGTTGTGTTGGAGAAAATTTTTTACATTCTTCACACCAAGCTGGTGTTGTTTGTTGTGAACAAAGTGATCTTGTTAATATATCACAAAAACTCCATTCATCTCTTTCTGGTTCATTTGTTGGATAAATCAAATTACAAACCAATAGAATTGATTCTTTTTTTACTTCAAGTTTACATTTTAAACACGAATGTTTTTGTATTTGTTTTGCACCAACTAATTGAATTATTTCACTTTCACTGTCACGTTTTTCTTGTTCCATACATGCATTCGCTTCTGAAGCTATTCACGAATTGCATACTTCATTTTTTCTAACACACATACAAACCTGAACATTTTCTTTTATCATCAATTGCTGGAAAATCTGTAACATTATATGAAAATGGAGTTTTGTTATTTTTTCTTTCCAAATTTTTTTTCTTAGCTTCAGCTAATTCCACATGTAATTGATGAATAATAAAACGGTTCCAAGACTTTAAAAAAATTTATCAGTAATAATCAGAAATGAGATTATACATTTAGCTACCTGAATAAGTGCACCGAGATTTATTTTCGATTTTTGATCTGGTGGAAGATCACTATAAACAAGACTTAAAGCTGAAGCTTCTGGAATTGTACGAAAAGCTCGTAGAAAATTAGCTGGTTGACAAGGTGAAGTATTTGATGATGTTTTCAACATATGAAACAAAAAACCCAATTCACACGATAAACAAAATTCTTTGTTACATAAATGTGATAAAAGAATTCCTCTCACTGGCTCAATATAGTATAAAACCTGTATAACATACATTGTATGTATTTACACCTACAAAATTTTGTTTGCTACGTACTTGAATCATTGCGTTGCAATAAGCATTAGGTAATGTTGCTTCAAGTCCTGTATGTCCTGTTTTATTAAACTGATCAAATTGACATTCATCTGTACCCATTTTATTATATTTAACATCAATTTTTCGGTAACGTTTCGGTATTGCAATAAAACCTTCAGAGTCCTCTAATTTTGAATTAATATGTTTATTAATAAATCGTGTTTTGTTATCAATCTCGTACATTACCTAAAAAAAAAATTTTTTATTACAGAGGGACCAATGAAAAAGCTCCACTCTATTTAAACTTTTATTCTATTTCAAAAAATATCACAAAAACGAGATTCTTTAATACAAAATAAACTAAAACTCTCTCTCTCTCTCAAAAC
The DNA here is from genome assembly GCA_029207805.1 of Tribolium confusum. NCBI lineage: Eukaryota > Metazoa > Arthropoda > Insecta > Coleoptera > Tenebrionidae > Tribolium > Tribolium confusum. The sequence goes on along the minus strand of JALGAY010000007.1, from coordinate 338,337 downwards.
GAAAAAAAATTCCTCAACTTAAGACCGTTTAGGTTTTTTTTAAATTAATAAAAATAAACAGTTGGTAACTTATCAGGTCTCACTTGATTTCTCCTTGTTGTGCGTGGATTTGGTGCGTAACCAATTGGACCTTTCATTTTCATTGTACGTAGAACTTCAGGGTCTATACCAACAGAACGTCTGTAAAAAAAACACGTGCGTTATTGAGGGATTAGTGACAAGTTCCACCGATAGAGTGTGTATAGCTGCTTCCAAAATCTAAGATTCCTGAGTTGTAGAGCCCGCAATAAACCAAATAAACGCCATTGTTGATTCTAATAGTAAACTAATTTTCAGTTATAAGATGTTTATGCAAATTTTACGGTCCCTGCCAATGCCTCAGGTAGGAAACTACTCCGTCCAAATGTTAGCTTATAATTAGATTGAACAGTGGCCATTATTTGGTATATTGTGGGCTTTACAATTTAGAGATCTAAGATTATTGAGAGAGTTATATCTTTTTAACAAAGATTTGGGCATTATAGAAAAGTCAAAATTATACCTGTAGGCCCTTTTAGCTAAATGTTCAGGCCAATCTGATGACAATCCTTCATGACAAATCGGCATGGGAATCACCGATAATGGTGTTTCATAATCATCAATTGCAAAACTTGGATAAGTAACTAATGGATCTCCATGTTCTGTCATTCTTGAATATGAATTAAAAAGTGGTTGTGCTGTTGATGAAAATAATTGAATCGATCCGTTATTATCACCAAAAGCTAGAGCTTGACTTGTTGTACTGATATCAAATGTTAAACAAATTGCTGAAATTTACAAAATCAAAAATTTTTTTTTTTAATTTGTAATTATACCAGGATTATCCATTTGCATAAGACAAAGTCTTGGTTCAGCAAATGCTACAGTATCTAAAATTTGAGCATGACCAAGAGCTGAAACAACAACAAGTCTTGATGAAACTGATGGTAAAAATCTCAGATATAAAGGATCCATTACTGTTTGAATTGGAGTTACAGCTCGCATCATACGTAAATCATAAACCATCAGAAAACGGTCTACAGTTAAAGTACCGTGTCTAAAATACATAAAAATAACGTTTCTAGTAAGATTAGAAAAGTAGATTCCTGTAATAACTACTTAGGGGGAAAAACTGATACGTTACATTAGCATTACCAACCAAATAAAATAAAATTACCTATTACTGAACCCACAAGTCACTAAAAGATTTCCTTGAACATCAAAATCACTCAAACTGCCTTTGTGCGTTTCTAAAGTGTGTTCAGTGTTTAACGTATTAGGATCTCTTAAATCAATCCTTCCTAAAGGATTTCCAGCACAAATAAATCTACTGTGAGGCCTTAACATCACACATCCAGGTTCACCAACATCAATCTAAAATATTGTTATGTAATCTGAATTTGAAGTAATTTTTAACTCACAACTTGCATTTCTTTACACAAATCTATATTAAAATCAATTAATTTACCATGATGGCCCCCCATTAACAATCTCGTATTACCAACTTGTAACATACATTGCATTTCAAACATGTTGGCTGAACTGCAAGACTTTTGTAAAATTTGAGGTTATAAGGGGGCTTTAACCTTACGTGTGTGTAAAAACCGGTATTCCGCGTCTTATTTGATATCTTAGACTGCTTGAAGTTAAACCTAAGATGCCCTCATTTATTGTAAGTACCTGTCTTACATCTTCAGTTGCATGTATTTGAAACGAAGTGTATTTTTGCATAGCACCGGTGTAGTAAGACGTGACGTGGCCCTTGAAATAACACGAATGTTAAAACCTTAAATTGGGGGTTGTTTTACATGACTTACCCCTTGGTTTCCCATCCACAGCAGTTCCTCATATCGGTCAAAAGCAAGGGCACTTACTGCAAAACGATCACCCCCATCTGCTAAAATGCACTGTGTTTGGACGTATTCAGATTCAATTCCCATTAAATCGGGCACGTCAGGGGGCTGTGCAGCCACTGCAAGCTACAAATAGGGGTTATTTTCACTGAGATTTTTATCAAAGAAACTTACTCCACTTTCGTCGTAAAACATTTTTAAAAATTGTATAAAAATAAAAAGAAGAATTAAAAATTACTTTTAAGAGTATTTGGGCTACATAATGACTTAAAAATTACTTTTTGTACATTTCAAACAGGACCAAGAAAATGACAGATTGACAGATACGAAAAAGAAAAAACATGGAGACTATGAAGTCCGGAAAACGCGAAAAAAATAGTTACTATTTATTTATGTTATTATTGCGTTATATACTGGATTAAATAGTAATTTTTGATAATCACACATAACGTCATCTATTTTTAACATAAATTTGATTACCGTACTGTAATTAATGTTTTGTAACACTTGTCTAAATGTAGTCAACCAAACATACATTACTGTATAACTGGTTGCCTACATTTTTAAATTGTTTAAACATTCATTCTATAAATGGCTTGCAGTGAATAAGAATTCTGGGTGAGTAAATACGTAAAATAATACTTTTTTGTTGCATAACTAGATCTCAGAAATAACTCAACTTTAGATGCTTATAAAACTTCTGAGTGTCTCCATTATTGCACTTCCTCTTTGTTTTACAGGTGTTTGCTTTAAAAAATTAAAAGAAAAATGGTTATTTACGTTTATTTATGTAAATTTCGCATGAGTCACAAAAAACATCTTTCATAACCCAATTACATAATAAATTAAGTCCATATTAAAATGTAGACTTACCAACTTAAAAAAACTGTATAACTAATCTAAAAACAATACAAAAGATTATGTTACCATAAATATATGACATAAATGACACCACTAATACTACTGGCAGTATGAATGAAACGTGAGATTGCCGCGTGATCTTACAACTATTAGGTTTTCGATTAAAAAGTAACTAGAGTCACACTAACTTAAGAAGAAAAAAAAAACGCTGAAGAATTGCCTTAAAATATATATAAACAAGAGGATTTCTAAAAAGGGTTAAAAAAAATTTATTCAAAAAAGGGAAGAAGGGAAAGCAATTCTTCAAATATATCACAAAGAAACTATCACAAATAAATAAAACAACTTTCAAAGAGTGATTCTAAAAAAATCAGTCTTTAAAAATGTTTTTATATGGTAATAAGTTGTCCGTTTATACCAAATAATTTTTTGCATATACAAGGATTACTATTACGATTATAAATACAAAAATATGTGTTACATTGCATTACAAACTAATTTATTTATTGTGTTACAACATGAGAGCAAAAAAATTAAAATTTAGGTAAGATTACAACCACTAAATAATTTTTTTTGCTCACTTGTTAGATTCTTATAAACAGTTTAACCAAAATTGTAGGTCTGATGATTATTGAGATCAAAAAAACAATGAGCAAGGAACATCTGAATCAATTTTTTTTAGCACTACCTACAATTTTGTTGCCTGTTGATAGAATAAAAATCAAAACGAACACCTTAACTCTAGTTACGGTTAGAAAACCAGTGATACACGAAATATATAAATAAATTACTTCTAAATATGCACTGAATATCGCTTGAAAAAACGTCAAAGTCCCCAAAAATGTTTGATATTTCAGTGCAAAATTCATTCGTTACCACAGATTCATTACCACAGACACAGTTCATCTACCACAGAATGCTTTCAAAAATTGTCGTGTTGTTGTGAAGATTTGAAAAATTCCAAGTATACCATTCTCATTCACTCCAAAATTGACTTAAAGAACTTCTCTGGTCCAACGTTACCAACTACCAAAAAATCAAAACCGAAAAATTTATCCCATTTTTTTTTAAAAAAATTAAAAGACACGATGGTTAATAAATAACAAACTCTAAGTCCAGTCGAGAAAACAAATTATTTCGTGACAGTCCTCTTTGTATATTCAGTTTTTTTTTTCGAATTGAATGCTTCAAAAAGGTCAGTCCCATCCGTTTTCTTTAATCATATGTGCTAGTTCGATGATGAATTTACCTTCTTTATATTTTTGGCTGGATTCGAATGCATGTTCCTATTTCATATAAAAAAAATTACAATACAATCAAATAAAATTAGGAAAAACACTCAGTATAACAACAATGTTTATTAATTCGACTTACATATTTCCAACCCAAAGTCGTCTTACAACATTCACAGTAAATGTCGGCGACAGCGTGAAGACCAGTTAACAATACCCTTTCCTCGGCCGGACCACAACCCACGTTCACTCTAAAAAAAAAATTCAAAACCACAACTAACTACAAAGCTACACTAACTAAAATTCAAACTTTGTGTCACAAAATGCTTACTCTGTTAAATATTCACGCTACTACTTAATAAATTAATTCTCTTTAAAAATTTTCGTAATTATTGTTTTAAAATTATAAAATTATAAACAAATTAGATTAGAACAAAGAAGATTTACGTGATTATCCAGAGAAAAAATAGAAATGTAAGATGAAACAGTGTTTTTATTATTATCTAATTTTTTTACACCTTTATCAGACACCACCTGTACTAACAATACAAAACCCCCATCGACATTTTTATTCAAACTGAAATTATCATACAATAAATATTGAGTTTCAGTCGTGCAATATACAATTTATTTATAGAAGGACCCTGAAGATAAATAAAACGCATTAAAATTGTGTCGCCTTATCAACCACAGACATACCTACTAAAAAAAAAAGTTTTTAAATTATTAAAACAATTGTATTTGAGTAAGAGAAATTTTTTTATTAATTATAATTTTTTTCTCTTTAGTTTACAAAAACAAGCAAATGAAATTCTGTCGATCTATTTCATAATGAATTTCAGTTACGTCCAAAGTGGCATCTCACCCAAATTTCTCAAGGGGAAAATAAATGTTTTATATTTTAGGTACGCGACTGTCATTTATTCTACCTTATCTTTAAATAACTCTATAAATATATAATCAGATTTACACTTGTAGTAATTTTTTAAAAAAATTAAGACAAAAATAGTGTTATTATATCGACCAAATCCTTTCAAGGATAAGTTGTTGAATTTAAACGCTTCGATCGATAATGTAAATTATTAAATCAGAAATCATTGCTTAAAAACCTTGAATAATTTTATTTGCTTGATTCGAATTGAAAAATAAACAAAACAGGAAATTAGGTTTTGTGTTTAGAATTATAAATATTTGGTTTGTAGTTATAAAAAAGAGTAGATTAATCGTGTTGTAAATTTATTTCACAAATCGATAAAATTCTAACCATATTTATTAATTTTACAAGAGTAAAAATAAAAAACTAATAATAAATAAAGAAGTGACGGCAACACTACTACAGGCTAAATAAAATTTTATAAATTATAGCAAAAAAGACACATCTGTTGCTACAGTGACAACCCCTTTGTAAATCATTATAAGGATGATGGGTCAGTGATAGATTATTTTTAAAGACAATTATCTTTTCAGTCGAATCAAAATTTATTAATTTTACTACTTTCAATACCTTATTAAAATAATTCATTTACTTTATCTGGAAAACTATTAAATAATAGAGAAGAAACACTATTATCAGTGGACCAGCCTGTATAAAAAACAAAAATTTTTTCAATACAATTTCGTATAATAAAAGAAATTTCAAAGCTACAACAATAATTAGAGAAAGATAAGTGATATTTTCCTAAAAAACAGTATTTGATTTCAGTTATTTGAAACGTCTAATTCCTGAAAAAATCATTATTACGCTTTCAGCAGAAAATTCAATTATGAAATTGTTTCTTTTGATGTGTTTCAGTTCCGTTACCAAGAAAATTACATTTGTGTTATTTAAAAAAAAAATTCTTTTACTTCTGGTAAAACTCTAAGACATTTTTTTTTGTAAAAAAATATCTTCCTGGAGACAAAAATACTTACACAGAATTGAACAGATATGCCCGGCCTTGGCTGCCTTGGAATGACTGTAAAAGAAAAACCAACAACTCTAATTATTTTTGCAAAAGGATTTTCTATGTAAAAGCGGGTTAATTCCGAATTAAGAGTGCGTTCAACGAGATAATTTGATTAGAAACCGAGTGGAAGAAAAAAAAATGCAACAGTGCGCTTTACTGGTGGTTAATTAGAGCAAAATAAAAAAAATATTACACAAAGTGATGTAATAATAATAAGAGTGAAATTTTAAATGAGAATTTCATGATTTTGCTACTACTTTATCAAGACTATAAACAGCTTTAACCAAACCCGGATTTATCCTTTGTATACAAACTTGATTTCCTTCGTAACAAGAGGGTTTATAAACGACCCTTCTTGTTTCAACTTTTAATCAATCTTTAAATAAAGTGAGGGATGTTTCTACTTGAAGAAATTTAGAAAAAAATTTAAATAAAAACAAACAAAAAAATCTCGGTTGAAATTTTCACACAATCCTAGAATTTTATTTGTAAAATATTAAATTTTATCTGATTTACAATGTAATTTGCATTTTTAGTCAAGGAAATGCTGAGTTAAAAACATTACAAACATAGCTGCCAGCTACGCAATTTTACCAACGAAAATATTTCATGTTGACTATAATTCTAACATTACAGTAATATGATTTTTAACTTTTATAAAAAATTTAAATCAATCTATTGCTACTAAAACTCTTGGCAAACTTTCATGTAAACAACAAAAATTTGTTTACATGATTTCAGACGAGAAAAACAAAATTTCTAGTCGTAGTTGGATCAACTCATTCATGATTTTTATAAAAATATTTTGCCAAAAAAAGTGACTCAACAGAAAACAATCACGTTTTGTGTCCTTTTCTTCAAATTCTTAGTTTTTTTTTTAGCGAAATTAATCAACCCAACTCCTAACCGCATAAAATATCCGAAAAAGCATCCGTTCCAAGAGCGACCACCAAGCAGTTCAATGCTCCAAGTCCTTGAAAAATCGCCGTCGTTCTTTGTTCGCAAACATATAATTACACTATCATTTGAATGTGATGATCAAAGCAAGCTTATAAATACTATTGAATATGAAGGAAAAAAACAAAAAAAAAACCTTTGAAATGAGCTCGTCGTGATTGGCGAGATGGGCCCGGCAGTGGATGCACGAGTAAGTGCGATGGCATTGTGGTAGATAGGCCTGGAACGTCTTCACCATTGTGTTGCTGCTTGTGGCGGCGGTAGTGCTGCTGGTGCTGCTGCTGCTGTTGCTGGCTGCGACGGCAGGCCATGCGGAGCTGTCACACCTATAACAACAAAGAGAAAAAAAAAACTATCAGAAACAATTATAGTATTAATCGAATTTCAGGTACAAATCAATTTTCACCCATAACCGATTTACTTCCGTGCGTTATTTAATGACATTTAAAAGGGCTTAACGTCTTTTGAATAATTCAATCTTTTCTCTAATCCATTGACAGACGTGTCTAGACACAGCTTAACAACCCACAAAGAGAAAAAAAAAACGCAACCCCCTCATTCCAAACCAGACGATCAATTAAATTCATTTAATTAATACGACATCTCTCTCTCTCTCTCTCTTTTAGCAACCCCTTTTTAAAATGACGAATTAAATTACTTCAATGATAGAACGTCGATGACCGCTACTTCTTCTATTACGGTCACGTTTCAAGGTGATGACAAGACAAAGAAATATTTATCTTTAACCGGAAATAAGACAAGTCTTTGTGACAGTAAAATTGAGAAAAGGAAAACGCCCCCTTCAAGAGAAATGAGTAAATATTTGCGAACTTGGTTTATCCTTTAATCGCGTGTTAATGCACTTTCCTTAGACTTGCAGCTGCATTTATCCGAAATGTCAACGAGTCACGACAATTGACCCGTTATGTGACTAGTTAGGGCTTTGTTTAACTTTCAGAGGCTTAATTGAGCTTAATAAGAGGAAATAATACAAAATTTTGTATTGAAATGTAGATATTTTTCGAATTTAACACCCTAAAAAGTCACAATATTTTAAAAACCAAATATAGACAATAATGTTTCGCACTCAAAACAGATGTTTTGAAAGATCCAAAGTGCAAGGAACGAAAGGTCAAAATAAAGACACAATTTAATAATTTTGTTGTTTTATTTTTTAAGTAAATTGTTAAGACAAAAGTTTCGTAAAGAACTAATATTGTTTTAGATTCAGGTACTTTCTAGGAGTTAATTAGAAAATAAGAAAACACCCAATCGGATCCTTGCACCTTGAACCTGACAAAACATCAGTTTAAGAGTGCAAAACAAGCAATTAATTAACTATTTGTTTTGTTTTTAGACTGCAAGATAAAAAATTTCTCGTAATTGAAACAATCAATGCATCAACCTGTGATATTCAATAAGAGAATCGTAATTTTTTACAATTGTGTGGCTGCTTTTGTTAATTATTATGTTTTTTTAAATAATAAATTCCTTTGAAACTAAATTGTTTATTTAAAATTGGTTTTTATTTAAATTTTTTTGAGATACTTGAAAAAAAATTATATTCACAGAAACTTTTATCCAATTTTCGTGATTAAATCCGACAAAACTGCTACATTGTCTTTATTTTTACCTGCCACACTTTAAACTTTTCAAAACATCTGTTTGGAGTGCAAAAGAAGCGACAAACATCTTAAATATAAATAAACAACATTAAAAAAAAACAAGAAAAATAACGAAAAATGAACAAAAATTAATCCTGAATCTAAAAAATAATTTTTTCGACCATCTGTCCTGTAAGTATATCATTAAACAGAAACAGTAAGCAACTATTTCTGCCTAGAAAATTATTTTCATAGAAACACCGCTGCTTACAAATCTCTAGGAAGGTAAGTAAGAATCTTAGGACTGTAAGCAGATTAATGTCCTCAGGCAAAAGTCAAATTGCAAAAGTTTCTCTTAAAAACAATTTTTTCAACAACTTGTCCCGTAAGAATCTCATTACTGCTACATAAACAGAAACAGTAAACAACCATTACTTCCTAAGAAATTATTACTATAGAAACGACGCTGCTTACAAATCTCTAGGAAGGTAAGTAAGAATCCTAGGACTGTAAGCAGATTAATGTCCTCAGACAAAAGTCAAATTGCAAATATTACCTTTAAAAACAATTTTTTCAACCATCTGCCTCGTAAGAATGTTATTAACGCTACATAAACAGCAACAATAAGCAATAATTACTTCCCACATAGAATTATTACCATAGAAACGAGCTGTTTACAATCCCTTGGACGGTAAGCAAGCGTTCTAGAGCCGTAAGCAAATTAATACCCTCAGACAAAAGTCAAATTGCAAATATTATCCTTAAAAATATTTTTTCCAGCCATCTGTCTCGTAAGAATATCATTAATGCTACATAAACGACAAAAGTAAGCTACAGTTACTACTCATGGAATTATTATCACAGAAAAGACGCTGATTACAATCCCTAGGAAGGTAAGCAAGGATCCTAGGGCCGTAAGCAAATTAATGCCCTCAGACAAATGTCAAATTGCAAACATTACCCATAAAAACAATTTTTTAAACCACATGTCTCGTAAGAATGTCATTAATGCTCCATAAACAGCGACAGTAAGCAACAATTACTGCCTATGGAATTATTATGACAGAAACGAGCTGTTTACAATCCCTTGGAAGGTAACAAAGAGTTCTAGGGCGGTAAGTGCAAGCCGTAAGCAGATTAATGTATTATTGTTATTTCAGATGGTTGAAAAAATAGTTTACAAATTAACCTCGCAATGTAAGCACTTTTCGTAGTATCGACTACAAAAAGTTATGCTTACGACCCTTGAGGTGTAATAACGTGTGGACAACTCTTAAATTATTTAGATTTTTCTCGTTTGACCTTCTTTAAAATTCTAAGAATTCAAACATTTTATTTTTACGACTACCTATATCAGTTCTATCGTCATTTTTATGAATGTATTTGTTGTCTATCCTCTCAACGACATAAATCCTTTATTACATTCATTCTTCTAAGTCTAGGTGATTGGAATTTATGAATGTCTTGCGAAAAAATTCTCTCAAACACGAATCAAATAAAAATTTATTATTAATTCAACAAAAAAAAAAACAACGAATTGAAGAGTGATCTTTTGAATAACAATCGACGTTTTTCCGTTTGACTTAAACTCAATTTGTTTCGTCTACTACGAAAAAAAAAAAAAATTAATTCTCGTGAAATGAGAAATTGTTCAAATAATTTTGATCCGGGTATGACTCGATAAAAAAAATCAATATTTGCTATTTTCTCAACAATTGTCCTTGTAAAAACAATTCAAAAGATCCACTTGAAACAACTTACAGTCTTAACAAAAATAAATAACTTTTGAAGTTATGAAATTTCTAAAATAATCGTTAAAATTTTACGATTTAATCAATCCAAAAATAGTAGAAAAACAAATATTAAAAACCAGAAATAAAAAACTTAGCTTATAGTCTACCTACCCTTTACAAACATTACCGCATGATGCTAGGCCCAAAACAACCTGTAATATTTTAGTGTTAGAACGGCACAATCAATAAAAAAAAATTGGGTAAAAGCAAATAATCGGAAAAACAACATAAATTAGGAAAAAGCGCATTCAAACAAAGCGTGGAAATTTTTTTTCAATATTGCTATTTTTATCCTTAGGGTATATAATTTATTCACGAATATGAGCCGTTATTTTAATAAAGAGGGTCGTCAAACTATATAATACACGGGTTTTTTGGGGTCGTTCACACGATTCTCGGACCGTACAATTTTGACGGAAACGGAAGTTCAAGGACGTGGAAGATAACGACAGTCTTTTCATCAATTGACGTCACGCAAGGACACAAACAAGGACAAACAAGAATTTGAATAGAAAACTAATTTTGCTATAATTATACTAACGTTGCTATTACTAAATTAATAAACATCGATTTAAAAAAAATCTTGGAGACAAGAATTTTAATTTTCTGCGTTTCAAAACAACCTTCAAACTCAATTTTTAATCTGTATTGTCAAGTAAAATTACGAAACATAACTTAAACATCCTAAAATCAATAGATAAGACATTAAATACACGAGTTTAGACATAACCTCGTAAGTTTACAATTTACGAGACCACATATCACCAGTTCCATCTTTTATCTAAATATTCTATTTGACCATTAAACTTCCGCGTATATAAATAAATAATTCAATTCGGTAAAAACTCGTTTTATTTTTCTCTCTACAGATCAAACTTGTGCCAAGTCAAGGAAAACAAAGACTTTAAATGCATTCTTGGAAATTATGAAAAAGAAAAAAAAAATTTACAAAGGCTCAGAATAAAAGGATCTTCATGTATAAGAGCATGTCCTGGAAAGCAACTAGTGTCTGTTTATATAATATCGATCGTTTTAAGTCGAGACTGGATAATTTAATGTTAGACAAGAGTTTGGACCAGACATTGTGTGTTAAGGAAAAAAAGCCAAAATGTCTTATTTTAATTGGTAAAAATGGTGGATGCGCCGGGATATTAACGATTTCTAATTCAAAACTTGTGTAACAAATATAAGTTCAAGGTTTATTGAAAAAATATAGGATAGTAGGTAAAATAACATCTGTTTCAGGAAGTAAAATTATCGATAATTTAATAAATCATTCTCAAAATAGACAGAGGTGACGTCTTTTTTGGTTTAATGTTAGAAGTTCAACAAAATTCTGATAAGAAAATTAATATTTAATTTAATTGATTTATAACAATTTTAAAATTTTTAAAAAAATTGTGAATACAACCAATTAAAATTTCAGATTTTTGATGTTAAAAATAACGGATAAATTTGCATTGCGACTTCAATTTGAAATTACCTAATTAGAATCTACATAAATGTTTATTTATTTACTGTCCTTTAATACAGCATTCAAATGTTTTTCTTTTAATGAATGCATATAATTCTGCATACAGAGTGGCCCACCAAAAAGGTCCCACCCAGATATTCTTTCCGTTATTCACAAAAAAATTGCTTAGACAGATCGATTTTGTTTGCGAGAGGAACACTTAACTGTAGTAAAAGTACGATAAAAAAACACTCATGTAGCCAAGGTGACAACAACCCCTTCGTAAATCATTATAGAGAATATGGGTTAAAGAAATCCGTTTTTCAGTCGTATCAAAATTTTTTGATGAGATATAAGCATCAAAACAGGGAAATATTTTTTTTAAATTTTGTTAAAGAAAAAGAAACTTTAAAAAAAAAATTGAGTAGACCACCTGTATTTTCCCTGAATGCAATTAAAAATTTTCATTAAATATTGCATAAAAGTTATTAGTTTTTCATCGATGAAAAGTTTCGAGGAAATATAATTTTGATTGTCAGCTTATTACGAATTCTGTGGTAAATTTCTCCGTTTCATTTAATTAACAATTTCAATACAAAATGCAAGAGAATCGAATTCGGGAATTTCTGGGAAATGTGAGCTTGATAGAAAGGTTAAAGTCAGGTTTGAATTAAATTATTTACTGTTTCAAAGTGTAATCGAAAACGGGAATTGCCAAATTAAGTAAACAAAGTACTCCAAAATTGATAAACATTGCTAAAATTGTAGTTAATTCAGATAAATTACACAAAAAATAAATCTGATTAATATCGGTATAAATTAAGTAAATAAACAAAATACTCGAAAAAAATCTAACCCAATTATAACACTAATCTCCCAAAAATTTAAAAGACTTCATTATACAGAATTTCTGTCAATCTAAAAACAGTTAAGTGTATTTAGTGTAGGCAACGAATTAATTTACACTCTGTCGAACACATTTACTTAATTACTAATTTCCCCTCAACGGATAATTGATTTCCCAGTAATGCGTTGACTGACATTCAAACTTGATTAAAACACATTTAGAAAAAAATAAATCTACTTCGAAGAACCAAAAAAAAATTCAATAAACGTGTTTAATGTAAATAGAAATCGAATAAAACGTCCTTCAACTTAAAACTGTATAATAGGAATAAAACACTTTGCGTGATCGACCATATACATTTATTATACAGGGTGAATCAAGTTTTATCCGCACCCAATGGTCGCATGACAATTTTCACCATTTTGAATGAAAAATCTAGGATTATTTCGTCATAATTCATAAGAAGATAAATGCTTCAAAACTTGATTTAATCGGTGCAAAAAGTGTTTCCTCTCAAAAACTAACCAAAATTACAAAAATCTGATAAAACACTTAAGATTTTAATCTTTTGACTATATAAATCAAAAAGAAATTTACTCGATTCAGTTGCGCTAAAAAATGAAGCCTTACATAGTGTTTATTTTTGCTCTAATCTCTCCTTCATTTTCAAAAAATCCTATTCTTTCCGATGAATTTATAAACAAAATTAATCAAAAACAATCAACATGGATTGCTGGTCGTAATTTCCCTGAAGACACACCAATGGAAAAACTAAAACTACTAAATGGAGTTATTGGAAATCCTGAAATTTTTAATCACACCAATACAAGAACAATCCACGTAATTCCAGAAGCTATCCCTGAAACTTTCGATGGTAGAACACACTGGAGTAATTGTCCTTCACTTAAAAATATCCGAAATCAAGGAAGTTGTGGATCGTGCTGGGTACGTCTTATATTTTCACTTTTTTTTTTCTAACAAAATATTTGAAGGCTTTTGGAGCTGTTGAAGCAATGAGTGATAGACTCTGTATTGCTACAAACGGTGCTAAGAATTTTGAATTTTCCGCTGATGATCTTTTAGCTTGTTGTACAACTTGTGGAAATGGATGTGAAGGTGGGTTCCCTTATAAAGCATGGGAATGGTGGGTAGCTAAAGGAATTGTTTCGGGAGGAGATTACAGCTCAAATAAAGTAACTATTTCCTAAATATAACACAGAAAATAATAATTTTATGTAGGGCTGCCAACCGTATGAAGAAAGTGCTTTCAAAAATGCTATAACACCACAATGTTCAACTAAATGCTTAAACACTAATTACCAAGTATCATACAGTAATGATAAGCGTTATGGTGTTGATTTTCTTTATTTAACCAGTGGAAATGTGGAAGAGATTCAAACAGAAATTATGACAAATGGACCAGTTGAAGCCCATATGGATGTCTTTGAAGATTTCTATTCGTATAAATCCGGTGTTTACCAACATACAACAGGAAAAAATGTAGGAGGACATGCTATTAAAATTTTGGGATGGGGTACCGAAAATGGAGTACCTTATTGGCTTGTTGCTAATTCTTGGGGATCAGATTGGGCTGATTTAGATGGTTTTTATAAAATTTTAAGAGGTTCAAATCATTGTAAAATTGAAGCGTACATTTATGGAGGTACTCCTCATGTATAATATAACCTTGACCAAATAAAGTCTGACCTCAATTTTTTGACCACAATTATACCTTCTTTTACCCTATAAATTCAAAACAATTTTTTTTCAAGCCAGTACTTAAAAAAATGACACCCATCCAAGTTCTTGTGTTTCTCCAATTTTTATTTTCGTTTTGTGCCCCTAAAACCCTAATTCTGTCCCAAAAATTCATCAATGAAATCAACGAAAAACACCCATCATGGTTTGCCGGTCCTAATTTCTCTCCTAACATCTCCCAAACACATTTAAAAAATCTTAATGGAGATTTCGAAGATCTAGTTTTATTTAGTGAACTCGAAATAAAAAATCATACAATTCCTGAAACAATTCCTGAAAATTTTGACGCTCGAAATGCTTGGCCTAGATGTGAATCAATTCGGAAAATTCGAAATCAAGGATCTTGTGGCTCTTGTTGGGTAAAAAATTACTACAAAAAATTATTTTTCCAAATTTAAATTTCAGGCTTTTGGAGCTGTTGAATCAATGACTGATCGACTTTGTATAGCTTCAAATGGGACTGAAAAATTCGAATTTTCAGCACAAGATCTCTTAGCATGTTGTACTGATTGCGGTAATGGATGTCGTGGTGGATATTCAAGTCGAGCTTGGAAATATTGGGTTATAAATGGTATTGTATCTGGAGGAGACTTTAATTCAAGTTATGTAAGTTCAGCAAAAATTTTGCATTTTTTATTGAAATTCCTTGTAGGGTTGCCAACCATACTCAATCCACGCTTTTAAGCACAGTAAAACACCAAACTGTTCAAATTTTTGTTCAAATTCTGATTACAAATCTGGTTATAGTAACGACAAACGTTACGGTTCTAATAACTACAGAATTGCTCAAAATACTCAACAAATACAAGTTGAAATTATGAAAAATGGTCCCGTCCAAGCTAGTTATACAGTTTATGAAGATTTCTACAGTTATCAAAACGGTGTTTACCATCATGTTTTAGGTAATTATTCTGGTCGACATTCAGTAAAAATTCTGGGTTGGGGTACAGAAAACGGTACAGATTATTGGTTAATTGCAAATTCATGGGGAACAAATTGGGGTCGTTTAGGAGGTTTTTTTAAATTTCTAAGAGGCGAGAATCACTGTGACATCGAAAGCAACATTCTTGGAGGTGATCCAAAACCGTCATCTAACGACAATTCGATAATAACAAAATAAATAAAATTTAAAAAACTCTGTTTCTGTTTGTCTAGACATCAAACGACACTATTGACAATTCAAATCAATAAATAAAATTGCGTTTTATTTATTTTTTCCAAGAATTGATTACAATAATGTCCTTTACCTTTCTTAATCTTGTTTTCATTGTTTATTTTTATATAATAATATAAATAGAAATAATCTATAAGACGATTATAAAACGGTACAATTTCATTTGTAGTTTTAGATTGATTCAACGGTCAGTGAACTAACCAATCACAAAACAAGAAAACTTAAAACCAGACATGGCGTGTGTGTGTGTGTTTTACAATCAGATTTCGATTCGTTTCAACTCTAGATATTGTAAAATATGACAAACAAAAAACTGATTTAATTCTTGTTATGCCAACATTTCTAATAATAAAAATAAAGATGCATTTCTTAAAATAACTTTTGCAAGTTTACACTGTGTTAATTACAAGAATTTTATTGAGTGACGATAGGTTAGTTTTAAGCTAGTGATGGAAATAGAGTGACATAAAAAATAATAGATATTTTAAGAAAATTGAAATGAACGCATACAGTCAAGGGCAACGATCGGAACTACTGCCAAAACTATACTTAGAAAGAAAATGTGTTGATGGCGACAGTTACAAGTCAACGGTCAACAAAACAACAAAAAATATAAGTAAATATTATAAAAAACGTTTTTAGAGAAAAAAAGAAAGTGTTATTATCTGTAATATGAAAAAAAGTGATACTTTAATTCGTTAAAGCTTCAAATTAGTCACAAAACCCTAATTGTTCTTTCTCTAAAAAATTTTTTTCACTAAATCAAAATTAACCTTCCCAACTTCTCGCTCAATTACCTCCAAACCGTAAAATTTAAGTACCAAAATAACTTCCCAATTCCCACCCGACTTAGCTTGTATAAATACATCTTAATTATCACGAAAAACTCGTATTTCTTCGGAAAACACTTTTCAAATCCTTCCGGGGTAAAAGATGGTGGATGCGCCGGGAAAATTCCAAAAATAAACTCGAGACGGTATAAAAATCCAGAGAATAGAAAAACTGGTAGTATAACATCGTCTGCTTATCATTCTTTACGTTTAAAAAACGTTCCACAGGTGTTTTTCTCTCCCCTCAATTACTGTCATATAGACGAAATAATCGAGAGTTAAACTACCTTCACACAACTAATGAAACCGGAGAAAAGACGCAATACATAAAAATACAAAGAAGTCTGAAATGTGTAGTTATAAATATCTTGAAAAGAAAGGAAAAATTTCCTAAATAAAAATTATCAACAGGTCAATAATGACGTCTGAAAGGATTCAGACTTTTATTGATTTCCTTTCGATGTGACAAAGGATTCAATTTTATGTTTCGAAGAATTGGTTAGGACAAAAGAGAAATGACAGCAATTCGTGAAATAAGTGAAACAATCAACTTGAATTTCGAACTTTAATCACTAAAAACGAGAGAGTTAAATACAGAAACGAAATTATTTCGTCTGAAAAACACTTTTTTACTTCTACCAAAAATAACAAAATATTGTTTTATGTGTCTTCAAATTTAGTTATTTCCGTGTTAAATGTCCTGTCAACTATCTCAGAGCCAAATATAAACTTCGTTACTACTATATAGAGTTGTTCAAAAGTATAGAACCAAGCGATTTTCGGCTAAACTATAAAAAAATTTAAAACAATAAAATATGAAAATTGAATGGCTATAAAATGCAAATTTATTAACATATTTAAATAGCTATTAATGCAATAAATTGCAAACAGAGAGTCTTTTAAGCACGAGAAGTGAATCCAACACGTCAAGAACTTAAAAAACATCGATTTTGCAACGTATTGCATTCAAGATTTTTTGTTACAGCGTTTTATAACAGATTTTTCTTTCAAAAGTAATAATCTCAATCGAACATTTACATTGTACAGTAGGCAGAAAGCAGGTTGCTATGGATGTAAATTTTGTTGTTTACTGTTTTTATAAAATTATAGACTGTCAACTTGAGTTCTGTGATAAAGGAACACAAAAATGAGCGATTCTAAATTTGATTCCAACATTGAAAATGCTTGCAGAAGTTGCACTAGCCACGCTAGTGTCCGAAAAATCTAAGAAAATTTACAAGGAAACATACAGAAAATTTGGTAGTAGGTGTAAGGAAAAAATGAAACAAGTACTGAAGAAAAGATACTTTTGGCCTATTTTTCGAAATTATCTGCCATGTATGAGTCGTCTACTCAATGCTAAGAACCATAATATATCTTAACAAGAATGTAGATACCAAAAAATTTGCAAACTTGATTCCATTTTTAAAAAGAAATGGCAGTAAGTCCAGGGGTAAAAAATCCAAAATATTCACCAAGCAAAAGATAGAACGTTTCATGAAAACAGCTGATGACAAAGACTATTTAATGGCAAAAGTTGTGCTAATTACTGAGATTTTTGGCGCATTACGCAGAGAAGAAAGTACGTTTTTGAAGGTGGAAAATATAGAAGATTGTATAAGTTTTATTAAAGTAAAGATACCGAACACCAAAACAAAAATTTCACGAATGTTTACAATAACTGAAAGATTTGTAGGTAGAATTAGTTTCTTAGAAATTTTCCGCAAATACGCACAGCTTCGACCTCTTCATACTGAACATCAGAGAGTCTTTCTAACCTATAGAAATTCCAGGTGCTGTACACTACCCGTTGGTATAAATACTATTGGAGGTATGTCTAAAAAACTTGCAGAATGTCTCGGAGTTCTAAATGCAAAAGAATATACCGAGCACTGCTTTCGACGTTGTTCAGCAACACTATTAGCAGATTCAGAAGCAGATATTACATTACTCAAAAGACATAGAGGATGGCGATCAAGTTCTGTTGCGAAAAGTTACATAGAAAACTCTGTTAAAAGCAAAAATACAATTTCGATAAAAATTATGAGAAAAGAAAAAAACTGTATCAAAGAAAAAAAGAATCTGTGACGGAAAATAGCAAATCTGAAGTGGCGTCTATAAATGCCGTTTCCACTTGTATTGTAGTTGTTAAGTTAGCTTTTTGTAATAAAAAAATAAAAAAATTTAAATAATACAAGTTCAGTAATGTTCTCTGTATATTTTCTCTTGTAATTCTCCAAACCTTATCAAATGTATTATTAACTTAATGTCTAGACCATTACACCGGAATCTTGACAAATCCGGACAATACAAGCGTCAGCTGCAGTGTAGATGAGACAAACCTTGAACTTGGATCGCCATCAATCAATGGAACAATGATCCTGATTATAGTGTTCACAAAAAATCGTGAAAGTAGGATTTTTCTCCCCGGAAATAATACCTGAGAATAGTTTACTTCTCCTTCTTTTAATCTTGTTCGTTTCCAAGTCAAACAATAAGTTCACTTACAATCCGATATCTGATTAAACCTAATACGAAACTGGGAAGCGGCAAATTGTTCAATGACAAAAATTGAAAAGTTTTCTCAATGGAGATGAAAAAGTTCAAACAAATAAACCTATAAATGCGCAGTTATAGCAGCGATATTTGTTTGTTGAGATAAAAATCAACCTAGTTTTAAGAGAGAAATGTTCAGGTGATAAGAACCTAGATTGATTATAAATAAAAATCAAAACAACTTTGTTTATTGAGGAAGTAAATCTTGAATTTAACAATAAATTTTAATTAAATTCAAATCGTCTAACAAACTCGCTAAAATCCGTAAAAATAAATACAATTTTCAAATCAAACGGAAATTACCGTTCCAAATTGTTTTTCCGTTTTGTTTGTATTTAAACAGAAAAAAAATCCGTCTCTCTCACAACACCGAGTGCATAAAACGACCTTCTCTTTGCCCTGTATACAACATTAAAATTGATTTATGTTAATGAAGGTTTTAATGTGTTAAAACCGGTGGCAATGAAAGTGATAATAACATTTTTTTTTGTAAAAAAGATGCACAAAATGTTACAATAAAAAATCATAAATTACGTAAAGTAAAAATATTTGTTTGGCACTTTTCCGTGTTATTTTCGTAACGATTCGAATTATTTCAAATACTGGCCATGTGTATTTTTTTACTGTTTAACTAATAGTTAAAAATAAATTTTCAACGAGGTGTTAATTGTAATTCATGTGATTGACCTATAATAACGGTATACAAACTACGACTTTTTTTTTTCGGCAAGGTCTGCGACCGGAAGAATCCAGAAAAGAATTCAAGATTCTTAAATTTAAACAAATTACAATTTCAAGTCGTAATTTAACGACACTTTAATTGCGATTATATAACACTAAAACAACAATGAAAAGACAGAATAACGGATTTTTGACAATTCGAGGTGAATGTTTTCGGCAATATTTCACTTTTATTTTATAGTATAGTTAGCCTGATTTTAACGTTTTTTTCTGACCCACTTTCCCCATTTTTTTTGCAAATTTCAACAAAGAAACTTGATAAAAATGTAAAAAATGAATTGTAAATTTTTGTGATTCATTATTACATGGAAAACTGACGCACCGGTCATCGATCCATCACTAAATATACAAAAGAAATAAATTCAGAGAAAAATCAACAAAATATTAAAAAATTACACTTTAACATGCAACTAAATGTTACAATTATGTTTGTTAATATAATTATAAATAGAAAATAATCTAATAAGTTTGAAAAAACGTTAATAAGATAATCCATTTTGAGATCAAGTCCATTTCAAATCGTTACACAAACATCAATTTATCATAACTGATCAGGTCCTGTCCTAAATAACACCTCACATTTCATTCATAAATATTATCCATCATCGATTGTGATAAGTTTTCAATGTCAAGGTTACCAAGCCCTAGTAACATTAAATTTCAAATTATTCATTCCCCAAGTTCATTAAACTTCAAATCATTAATTACAATTTTTGATAATTTCCGGAGGAAAATTCCAATTCCGGGAATGTTGACACAACATAGATGACATTTTGCATAGTAGATAAATGACCGAGAATTGCAATTTCAGACCTTAATGTTGATTTAGAGAATAATAAAGATGAGTAAATAAATTATGTGAAAGAAAGAAAAGTCAAAGAGCTGTTTCATGTCTCTATAATCAATAAATCTTGATGTCTTATCGTTTGTGAATGGCATGCGAAACCATCATTCATATAACTTATTTAATTAACGTGAAAAAAAGAATAAGAATGATTAGCGAGTGAGTTTTTCAAAACGTAATTAACAGACTACATTGCGATAAAATCAACTCTATAAATTTTCGCGTAATGCGATTTAGTTTCTATTAATAAATGGAAGTTTTACGATTCAATTCTTTGTTTCGAGGAGACTTTCCAATGTGTGAAATATGTAGGTGCAAAAATGTAAACATAATAGACTTTTTATTAATTATGCAATTACCTAACGTATTTAAAAAAAATATTTCCCGCATGAGTACTTTATTAATTATACAATTACCTAATCTATTCGGGAAATAAAATTTCTCGCATAAAAACTTTGTTTGCAGCACGAACGAAAAGAGTGCAAAAAATTTCTTCCCGAAATATACATAAATAATTGTCTTTTAGTTTAGTCTTTAAGTTTCCCTCTTTAGAATAGTATTTTTGGGTACGAAAAGTCTCCTTAAAAATGCAAATAAAGGTCCAGATACGAAATATGTAAATCTCTAAAGTCCACTTCATCTCCTTATATACCATTTTTAACGTATTCCTTGTAGGATTTCTTAGAAATTAGCCCTATACTTCACAGTTTTTTCTGCCATCTTCAACTGATTACAATTTTGAGATGAAAATTAACAAATTGAAAATGAATTAAGTATGATTGGATATAAAGAATAAAAATAGCAATTTTTCGAACAATACTAGACTAAATTATTCACTTGATATTTGTTGTTAAAAAAACCACTGTGGTGCAAATAATGACCCCCTAAATTTAATTTCCTTTATTAAAAGCATTACGTTACCATAGAAACAATAACAAGGTCGCATTTATTTGCACCATGGTGGCTTCTTAATAAATGAAAAAACCATAAGTGTCTTAAATTCCTGATAACGACTGTACAATAAAAATTAAAAAGTTTCAAATAGCGCATTTAATGTGGTCGACTCCATTTCTAATATTTTAAAAAATACTAAACAAAATAACATAAAACTGTACACTTAGATGTTTTTAAGATCACTGATAACGATGTCAATGTGAGAATTTTATCAAATACTTTACAAACTTTACAGTCAGCTATATTAGATTAGCCTTTAAAAAATTTCTATTTTTTACATAGAAATTATACAATTTGATAGTCATCAATTTTTTACTTAATCATGAATGATATAATAAGCCTGTAAAGTTCATTTTACGGATGATTTAAGAGACAATATTTAATTTTTTAAAAAAATAAACTTGAACTTCACAATCTTGACATTTCTTTCATTATTGTTTTATTTGTTTACAAACTAAACCACAAACATTATTATCACTCATATCACTACAACTTTTTATCAAAAAAATACGTTAAATAAATATTTCAAAACAAAAAAATTAAATCATCCAATTAAAAACATTTTTAAGTTTATTCCGTCTGTTTTCGTCGCAATATAAAAATACTGCGCCATTCACTAAAATCCCTATCCAAATAAATAAGATTCGTTATCACCTTATCTTTCGTCATTTTTTCAGGTCATCGTCTTTTTTTTTTCGTACTATTTTTATCGAGTTCAATAGTTTATTGGCTCAATCGACCGAATCGTGTTACATTTACTCGAATTAATCTTTGTTTTATTAATAAAACGTTTTTTCTTTGAAAGAGTGCTGACCTTCAATGATGCTTTGGTCGTGCTCCAACACACACCTTCCATGCCAAAAACACAATCAACCAATAAATTTTTTTATAACAAAAATATGAATTCAATCTTGTTACAAACTTTTCTAATTTTAGGAAACACGATCAAGAGATTTAATTTTTTTTAAAAAAAAGCACGGAAGCCTAACTGAAATTTAAGTGTCTTGATCTTATACAAAACAGTTTCAAGTTTCTAATTAAAGTCTTTTTTTTGTATAAAAACAGCTGATTTTATCTTAAAAGTGTGCGTCTGATAGTCTGAAACAAATCAAACAAAAATAATAACAAGTGTCACTATTGACGTTTCAAAGATAACCGGAAGTCAATACACTCGTGATTGGTTCATAACAGAAAAACTCTCTTATCGTATTTGAAACTTTATTTCAGTTGTTGTTTTAATACAAAAATAAAAGAAAGTAAAATATAAATGACATCCTGTGCTTGCGAAACATTATAAAAACAAATAAAAAGGAAAATTTCGGGAGTTTTATATCTAGAAATATACTCAAAAATCAACAATTCTACAAAAAAATCTACCTAAAACAAACAAAACTAAAAATACGAGATTCAGAAATAACGGAAATTGACCGGCGCCAACCAAATTTTAGAAAAACATTAAAGACTCTTAATTCAATTAATATCGAGCTCAGTTCAAACAATTCAACGTCATTCAAACTAGCAACCATTATCGATTATAACGTCACAAACTCATAAATAAAACACATTTCTCCTAAATAAAGTGCACTTTAATTCGATAAAGAATGACAGGTTTGTTTAACATTGTTTGTTACTAATTTAAGCAATTGTGTGGTTAAATATTAATTAAGCTTTTATTTTTATCAAGTAACGAATTAAACCAAGCTACTGACTGTTTTAATTTAACCAGAGTTTTTGAGAGGTTTTCTCCGGGTGTTGAAACAGTAACTTCAAAGGTAATTACAGTAATTCAGTAATTACACGGTTTCAAAACAAATATAAGACTACAAGAGAAAACACAGTAGTGCCAACCGCTACAAATAAAATAAATAACATTTTACTCTTGTAAAGGGACGAAACATCACTTTATCAAATATAATTAAAACAATGTTGGTTTATTTTGAAATAAACGATGCGAAATAACACAAAGAAAGTCGTTTTGATTGTTTGATATAAACACAAAAAAAAACTCTTATTAAAATCCAACAAAATTTTTGTTAGACTATGTACGACACGACGTCAGCTGTTGATTGCTTCGATAAAAAAAATATAAAAACAAACATTTTCGCATTTTAATCAGAACAAGCGAAAATCGATTTTAACAAACAACTCGGTAAACAGAATACCCTCAGAATTTAGATGGATGTATATAAAAAAAACAATCACAATAACAGAAAAAAAAACAATACTTTGTAGACAAGTGAAAGACGTTTTACCTTGAAAAACAACCGTTTGCTTTTTATTTAACGAGTATTATAATAATTACCTGTGTCACTCACGCATACAAAATAAAATCTAAAAATATGTATAATACGCAGTGGTGATGGTTTAAGAGGACCATGAACTCGACCCCAAACAAAAAAATATCTGCATTTGAAAAGTTTTCATATTTTAAGAAATTACAGTTTAAAAAAATTTAAGTTGGTAACATTTGAAGTTAAACTGTGATGGATATGCCAATTTGTTACAGTTAAAAAATATATTTGACGTTTCATTTGACATCAGTATATTTCTAACAACAAAATTGAAATAGCTATTTACATTAGAATGAGATAAGTCTAATTTCACAGTTCGACAACTTTGTTTAAAGCACAAGACCCTAAGGTGCGTACTTTATTAATACAAGAAGGTTGGAGCAGTGTAAAATAACCTAACGCATTTTTTCAAATTAAAATTTACGTTATTTTAGGTTTTAAACATACAAATAAATAGCGCAGAAGCGTTAAAAAACATATTTAGACGTTTTATTCACTGCAAAAGAAAGCTAGATTATTTAAAACAACCAAAAAAAAAGTTCATTTAAATTTTATATTTAATAAAACACAAATTAAATAAGTATTTAAAAAAATCCTCTTGTTCTTGTTTCTTCCTTTTTATTTTAGGAAAAAATACAAAGAAAAGCAAGTAATAAAAGCAGGAATCTACGATATGACGTTTCATTAAAAAACAAAATGTTACTAAGTTTATTTAAAACATAAAAAGATTTTTTAGCTAATTTTTTAATAACAACATAAAAAAAATTGTTTCTCTCTTTTTACTTCAGGAAAAAATACAAAGAAGATGCAAATACTTGCACAAAGAAGATGCAAGTAATAAAAACAGAAATCTACGTCGTTATGACGTTTCATTTGTTGCCAACATAAAAAACAAAATGTTACTAATTTTGTTTAAAACACAAAAACTCCCTTTGATGTCTGACATTTTGTTTGTAACCAATAGGAAGAAAAAAAATCTTACTAAATACGTATAAAAAAATTAAATTTTATTAGAAACACAAATTAATCGAGTTTTAAAACGTTTTTGTTGTGATTGTCTTATATTTTCGTAATTGGAAAACCTGACTTTTCAACTTTTGTCGCTTGATTTACTACCAACATGACAAACAAAATAATCTCTACATTTCTTTTTTTTGTTGTAAATTTAAAGCGTCTCGACGCTCGTTTTTCCGTCTCTTCCATTGTTCAATTGTTTGGCGCTTGTACAATTCATCTCGTCTCATTTCCACCAACAAAAGAGCAATTAGGTACCGATTCGGAACCTCTTGGTTTGTGCAGAAAGAAAAAAAAAAGACCAAGTTCGATGGTCCCCTATATATATTCGAACTTTTGAGGTCAACAATCTACCTCAAATCTCCTCTCTTCCTATAAAAGCAGACCCGTACACCACGATAGCACTCTTTCGACTCAAATGCGCAGATCTTGCAACGAAATAAGTAATCAATCATCGACTTACGTTTACTAATTCACATCGTATAACAAAACAAGAAAACATGAAAACGTAACGCGTAACTTATACGTGAACTAAAACAGCTGACTGCCATAACAAAGACTTGGCAAAGCTGGCTCGAACTGATCAATCAATGAACAACAATGACTTTGTTGAAATTCACACGAAATTTATTAATTTCATTAAGAGAAATGTAAATTACAGAGTTTTAATCAAGGAGGAAATATAAGGTGTATGTAGCATACCTAGAGGCTTTAATCAACACAAATAATACTAAAAATTTATAAAAAAAAAAACAACAAAAATAAACATGAAAATGCAGGTCAGGGCTGGCTCAAGTGCCAAAATAGCAATTAGAGCCGAAAATAAATAAACTGCATGGGGTAAAATGGCAGCCTGTGAGCGCTGCACACAAACAAAGAAAATCATCGAAAGCATACGAAAAATTTACTTTTTGACTTACTTTTGAAATCATGCGTATGCAAAACGATGAGATTTACACGTTGACACTGAATTAAATGTAAATCACTTAAAGTTTTTCTCAATAATTCACTAAATACGACGCTGTAATTTTCGAAATGTTATCTGTCACTACATTACACTGACAGGCGCACACTAGATGTTTCGTTTCTAGCACTGCCGTTTAATAACAAGAGGGCGCTACTAGCGATTGTGCGCAATATAAACAAATCGACTATGAAAGAACAAACGGGATTTTATTTTTATACTGTGTGTTTATTATTATTAAACAGTCATTTTACACAATGATAGATTATTAATGTTGGTTTAATCTCGATTTCTTGCTAGGTTTTTCGGCTTTATCAAAGGATTGAACGGACAGGACCGGAGTGGCCCGATTTCATTTTTTTTTTTTATGGGGCATCTGGAACTATATTTATACGGGTTTCTACTTTTATTTCCGTTATGTAACCTTCCGGGTTTTATTACATCATTTCAAAATTTTATTTTATTGGCAAAATAACTAAATGGACTAGTGTGGCATTGAAATGTAATACTTCTAAAGTAAACACTCTAAAAACAGAAAATTATTGTAAATAATACTCGACTAAAAGTTTAGTCGTAGAAGGTTTGTTTTAATTAAATTATATAAAGAAATATTTGTTAATTATTCAAAACTTTATTTTTTTTTCTTTATGAAACTGTTTTAATTATTATTGTAATAAAATAATAATGTTAATAAAAAATGAACATAACAAGATAACGAAACTGAATGTACACTTACAAATCTAATTATACAAGCTTCAATTAATTTCCTTTTTTTCTGATTAAAAGAACATTGTGTAAGATGTTATTGTAAATGTTGACATCTTCTTAAATAAACTTCCTGAAATTACAAATATTACATTTTCTGATTTTTTAACCTTTTTCAGGAGCAAATAATTGCTGCAACCAACAATACACATTTCTATTTTTAGACTGTAAGAAGCTCTTCTAATAGCTATTAATGCAATAAAATACAAAAAGAGAGTCTTCTAAGCACGCAACGTGAATTTTCAACACGTCAAGAGCTTAAAAGACATCGATTTTGCAACGTATTACATTCAAGATTTTTTGTTACAGCGTTTTATAACAGATTTTTCTTTAAAAAATAATTATCTCAACCGAACATTCACATTGTTCAGTAGGCAGACGTAAATAGATGTAAATTTCGTTGTTTACTGTTCTTATAAAATTACAGACTGTCAACTTGGGTTCTGTGTTTTAAGTTCTGTGATAAAACCACACAAATATGAGCGATTCTGAATTTGATTCCGACATTGAAAATGCTGTGGAAGATGCACTTGCAACGCCAGTGCCCAAAAAATCTAAGAAAATTTACAAGGAAGCATTCAGGAAACTTGGTAGTTGATGTGAAGAAAAAAATGTAACGAGTATTGAAGAAAAGGTACTTTTGGCCTATTTTTCGACATTATCTTTCATGTATAAGCCGTCTACTTTATGACGTACCTACTCAATGCTAAGAACCATAATATATCTTAACAAGAATGTAGATATCAAAAAATTTACAAACTTGATTGCATTTCTAAAAAGAAATGCCAGTAAGTGCAGAGCTAAAAAATTTAAAATATTCACCAAGCAAGAGATAGAACGTTTCATGAAAACAGCTGATGACAAAGACTATTTATTGGCAAAAGTTGTGGTAATTACTGGGATTTTTGGCGCGTTACACAGAAAAGAAATTACGTTTTTGAAGGTGGAAGATATAGAAGATTGTACAAGTTTTATTAAAATGAAGATACCGAACTTTAAGACAAAAATTTCACGAATCTTTACAATAAATGAAGGATTTGTAGATGGAATAAGTTTCTTAGAAATATTCCGCAAATACGCACAGCTCGAATTCTTCGAGCTTCGACCTCTATCACATTTTTTACAGATCTACAGAAAATAGGAGACAAGGGTGTCGAGATACTGTTTTTGCGGTATTGAGTGTCTTGGCTTTAAAAACTTTTTTTCCTTATGTAATAACGGTTTACGCAACTGTGGCATGATTAAAAACACGACAAAAAATCGTATAATTTATGTAAATTATTTCACAGGCAGTGAACTTAACTTACACTAGGTTTTTTCAAGTCTCAATTACTTGACCTGCATTTACTAATCTAAATAATTAAACATCAACGTTTCGTAATTTTACAGCTTCCTCAATCCTGTTAAACAATGTATTTCCTGGTTGTATTAATTACGTTATTTTAAATAAGAAATCTTAAAGAATATTAATTAGGAATCCGGTCCTGAAACACTCTTAATTCTGTTTATAATGTATTTTGTTGATAAGATTGTAACAATTTGTTTAAATTAGATATCACTCATCTAGTTTACATAAATAACTTACAACACAACACTACACACATTACATAAATTAAAGCAAGAAAACAGAATTTACACAATCACAGAATTACATTATTTCAGATCGTTTTGTACCCCATTTTTATGTTCACTACGATCCATATGTTGTCTTTGATGTAATAATAAATGATTTTTTTGAAAAAAGCCCTTATTACAAATATTACAAACATGTGATCTCAAAGCACAGCTTCCATCTGGATGTTTTTTATTATGTTGTTGTAATCCGTGTTTAGCACTGTACGTTTTAGAACAGTGTTGACAAACAAATTTTGATTTTTTTGTAAAATTTGTATTTAAAACATTTAAATCACTAACTGTTGATAAATCACCAGAATGAAGTTTTACATGTAAAGCTAAAGCTTCAGAAGTATTAAAAACACAACCACAATTTTTACAAATTTGTGATTGATTGGAATGTGATTTAATGTGATTGGTTAAATCAGTTTTAATTTGAAATGATTCACCACATTTTGAACATGAAAATGAACAACCACTACTATGACACCTCATATGTGCTACAAGAGTTCGTTTTTGAAAAAATTCTTTATTACAAATAACACAACTGTGAGGCTGTTTTCCGTGAAGTCTTCCATGATTAACCAATTCAAATTTTCGGGTAAAAGTAGCTCCACAATCACTACAAACAAACGAATTGAGAGATCCATGAAAACGTGAATGCATAACAAGATGGTCTTTTTGAGCAAACGACTCGCCACAATCCTCACAAATAAACGGTCTTTCACCAGCATGGAATTTACTGTGAGTTGTTAAATGACGTTTAACTGGAAAAGCTTGACCACATTCTGTACAAACAAACGGTTTTTCACGACTGTGAACCTAAAATTACACGTTAGGAAAACATTGTTTCAGTCTCTAAAACTCACTTTACTGTGCGTAATCAAATGATGTTTCAACGTAAAACTCTTTTTACACTCTAAACACTGATACGGCCTATCACTCGAATGTAACAACAAATGTGTATTTAAACAATGTTTATGTGTAAAACTCTTCCCACAATGACTACAAACATGCGGCCGAATCCCTGTATGAGTCCTTAAATGTGTCGTTAAATGATGTTTTAGCAAAAACGATTTGCCACATTCTTCACAAAAGTAGGGACGTGCTTTACCCGGTTTTTGCTGTACCGGTAATTCTTGTTTTGGTATATTATTAAAGAAAAACACTGACTGACGTAGAAATTTACTTTTAGAACTGTCAGGTATAAAATTTGTATAATCAGGAGGCTCAACTGCAGGCCAGTATGTAAAACTCGACATTTCTAACCTAAAAGTGTGACACCTGTTTGTATCAATGGAAAACAACCATAACAATAAAATACGAGTTTTAGTACACTAAAAGTGACACAAAAACAATTATTTTACTAATTAGACGCAATAATAACAATTAAAACTTGTTTTGACAGGTGTCAAATGTCATTTTTTTTATTTTGACTACGGTGGCGCCACCTAGACGTGTGTTAGATCACTTACAAACAGAAACGTATATAGAGTTGCATAACTTCGACAAAAATTTAACAATTTTTTTTTATTAATAATTATTAATTGTTATAAGTAACTCGTCAGTTTTTTTATTATTTTATTAAATTTGTAATTTTTTGTGTGTAAGAAACATTTAGTATTTGTTTTGTTGGGGGTGTTTTTGAGTCAACCACTTGTTGCTTGCACCCCTAAACCTTTTTCATCTTCTATACTCCTAATAAAAATCTTGGGGTGATGTCTTTGAGGGATGTAACTAAAGGGATGCACCCCATTTTGCTCCGCCTTAACTTTAAGGGGTAGATTTATCGTCTTGCGCTATTCTAAACAATGTTTGAAGGTTGTCGGAATACTTTTCCTTTAATCTTTCAATTTGTTTATCTAATTCGTATAAATAATCATATTTGTATAGACGTGTATATCTAAAAGCATCAACAGATAACTAATTTTAACATTTCTATTTAACATATGTAATTTTCTCTTATTTAAAGTGTGCAAAATATTCACTTATTACATAAAATAATAAACTTGTTAAACGGTTAAATAACTTGAAATTTTTGAATCGTTTCCAAATGTTTCCTCCCACGTGACTAAACAAATGTGTTTAACAAACGGCCGTTTATCAAGATTTGGGGGCCCACAATCAATTTTCCACAAAACATAAAATGTTAAACTTGTAGTACCCCACCTGTAATTACACATTTAGGATGCTTGACGTTTTCTTGTATGTTTTTTTTTTCTTTGTCATCAACATTTACACCACACTATATATTTTAATTTACAAAGGACCGCGATAGGTTTAAGTCTGACAGTTGATCCGCCCCTTTAGTTTCTATTGTTGGAGGTCTCTTCAAAAAGTATACCTGGGAATTGTGTGTAATTGTTACCACTAAGTATTCACATCGAGTTCTTTAAGACACTCAAAATAGAGTTATTTACATACCAGAAAACGGGAATTTATATTTTAGGGATTTTTTGTATGTACACATTGATTACAAATTACTTTTCAATTTTACCGTTTTTCTTCTTAGTTTTTAGAATTTCTAAAAATAACTAGTTGCGAATACTAATTGCATACCTGATACGTGCTTTATTTCTGAATCATTGTGGGTTCGGTTTTTTATACCTCCGATCAAGAATCTCTCAAAGATTTTAAAAAAAAATCTATATAGGACGATATAATTAGTTTAACGACGATAAAGTTTATAACAGCATTAAGTAACAATCAGGTGCTGCATGTAATAAGCTTTTTATGAAGTTATAAGATACTGAAAAATTACTAAATTATTTTAAGCCAAAGTAAATGTTTTTCTTTTTATTAAATTTATATTCTCTACAAGGTTACAAATAGTACAAAAATAAAATCTTTTTTACTTTGTTTATTTGTGTTCCACTTAGGATTAGTGTTTATAGACATTGTATTTGTGTTAGTTTATTTTTCTTTTTTATGATTAACTAGTTTTTCTCAAATTTACAAAGAGATTACATTAAATAATTAACTCAAAACATTATGTACGTTTTTAATTTTAGATAATATTTGTTTACACTTCCTCAATGTCTTGGAATTTATTAAATTTTAATTAAATGTTAAATTTGTGTAATAAACTGTTTTTAATGATAGATACCGTAACCACAATTTGCTACTTTAAAATATTTACATTTGTAAAATAGATAATTAACACAAAACAATAAAATAAACAGTGGAATATCTTCTAGGTAAATTTCTAATTGCTTACAAGTATAGAAAAAAAAAATTAATTTAATTTTTGATTTCTAGGTACTTATGAAATCTTAAACAAATGTGATATAACGCTTAATTAAGAGAAAAATAAAAATAGAGTAAGAAAAAAGACTCAAAAATACAACTAATATTGTTTCTGCATAAAAATATCAGAAAGTATAAATCACAGCGTTGCTAAAAGACGCAGAAACACATCTGAAATCTCCAAATAGTATCCAAAAGCGGCTAGGTTCAGATCTTTTGTTGTCCCATAAATCTTCTTTTTGTTGCTTCATTTTTATGTTAATTTATCGATTTGTCCCTAATTTTTTCTAACATAAGACATAATACAGAGTGTTTCGCGAGTGATAATGAGCCTGCGAAACTGAAAATACAACCAGCAATACAATTCAAAAGGTAACGTAGTTATTTTTTTTTTGTTTACAAATACATTAAATAAAAAATAATTTAATCTTTCGGGTAACTGAAGACAAACTAATGCCACTTGCTTGTGAAATCATTCTTTGACTTACATGTGAATAGGACCAGTAGCTGTTCTTGTTTTTGGCTTTTTCAAAGGTGGTCAATTTTGTCAGCAAGAGTTCTTCTCTATCCGGAAAACGTTGTCTGTACAAACTCATCGCGGTAGAGGCATTTTTTTTCATATATCATCATCATGTCGGTTTTTTCATCATTTGAATACATTTTTTTTATCGATGACAGATTTTGACAAATAAAATTTGAAATCAATATCATCCTCGGTAACTCTGGAATTGTTTTGCTGGTTGTATTTTCAGCTTCGCAGGCTCATTATTACTCATAAAACAGTCTGTATACATATAACCAATTGAAAATAATAATTATATGTATATACAATAAAAAAAATCATGAATAATAAATATATAATTTTATCAGTGCTTTATTCTCTCTAACGTAATAATAAAAAAAAGAATAGGAGCTACTGTATGCAGTGATATCTAAATCAAGTCTTAAAATAAAATAAAATTAGTGAAATATTTATTTAAAAAAAGAAAAAAAAAGCTAATTCTGTTGGTACACGACTAATTACATAATGTAAATGCACTTGAAATATAAACAATTAAATAAAAAATGTCGATATATTGAATAAAAATATATTAAAAAGACAAAAGTAATTATTTATTTGCTAATAAGTTGCATCATATGAGTATTTTTACAATTTTATGATTAGTAATGAAATTATTGTATTACCTACCTTGCAAAAAGAAAGGAAGTTTGAAATACATCATTTAAAAAAAATAAAAATGAGTAGGTATCAATTTTTAAAAATGATTTTGCAGAATAAACAATTATCAGAATTTTTATTAAATTACTTAATATTTTAAACTCAATAAATAACGATATTATAGAGTCCAGAATAAAATAAGAAAAAACAGTTTTATCAGATATAAAAAAGGAAGTTTTGCTGTTATATTAATAATATTGCTTAATATTAAAAAAATAAATGTAATAAGAAGCAGATAAATATAAGAAAGCGTAATAAACAAAAATATAGAAAATATTATTGATATAGTTTGTCTACAAATTCTTGAATCTTATAAAGCAATAAAAGTAAATAATTTTTTGGTCAGTTTATTCAAGACTGTTGTAACAGTCTAGCTGACAATTCTCTTTAAAACCACCCCTATTAAATTCCTCACAAACTTCTTTGTAAGTCAAAATTATAAAATTCAAACATTTCTAGATAAATTGTATCTACTGCAATTTTCAATAAAGCAGTTACAGTTGACAATTAAAGTCCAAAAAATACAAAAAAATATTTTTAAAAATTTTTAAGTAATAAATCTATTTCTTCTAAATGTTGTTTAAAGTAGAGTTAAGCAATGTTTAGTCTCAGGTTTTAAACACTTTTTATAACTTAATTCGTTTAACAAAAACTAAATGTTCTCTAATAAAATCACACAGAAGAACATAGATGATAAATTTATTTTAAAACCTTATCTATTTACAGGTCTCTTCAAGAGTTTACAGAATAATTTGTATAAAGCAATTTTGACTTTATTTTACTACCAATCGGTGAACACAAGCACTCAACCTTTAGAAATCTTAATTAATAAGACGAAAATAATAAAGTTTAAAAAATTATACTGTAAAATTATATGTTAAACAAAATTAACAATATAAAAGACACATTTTTTTTAAATGTCAAAATTGTTATGTTTGGAACTTTGTATTTTGAATTTTTGCTGGTGCTACTTTCAATCTAAGCATAAAACTAAAAGGACCAAAGTTATTGTTGAGTATACAAGGCAGTCGCCATAAATCACGCATAACCGCTTTATTGAAGTATTGTAAACACTTCAAAAGTCATCCCTCTGAATTGTAAGCTTCTAGAAATTGCAAGTTTATTTGTATCGACTACTTAAATGGAT
This sequence comes from Tribolium confusum, assembly GCA_029207805.1. Lineage (NCBI taxonomy): Eukaryota > Metazoa > Arthropoda > Insecta > Coleoptera > Tenebrionidae > Tribolium > Tribolium confusum. Next base: position 304,656 of record JALGAY010000007.1, on the reverse strand, counting down.
TATTTCAGCAAATACAAATCTACCAACAGAAATATATTTTTCAATAAATTCTGAAAACTTATGTTACTCACTCTTCAAATCTTTTTATCTTATCAATCTCGAAAATTCTATCAATTAAAACCCCTCCATTTCTCAGTATCACCTCATGCGCTCATCGAAATCGCCACTAAAAAGGACGAGAAACCCCCGAAAAGTCCTTTCCTTTGCGCTTATAACGTTTAGTTCTTTGGTTGCATCGAAAGTCTAGCCGGCAGTATCAACGCACACGAGCCAAGAACAAGACGGTTTATAAAAGTATCGCGTGTCAATTAACAGCGTGCGTGAATTAATCATCGACATACACTTATTATTATAAAAGCTCAGCCAAAAAAATTTTTTCACAGAGATGTAATTTTTACTAGTCAATGTGGAAGTTTAAAGAGACTAGAAACCCCAGGTGTTTTTGCCACCTCCTGGTGGTAATTGTGTTTTTGGCAAGTTTTGGATATTGTAAAGAAATTCAAAATTTTATTGCTAGTAATATTTTACCAGATGGTGAAGTTGAAACGAGGATTTATTATCGTGGAGTTAGTGCTAAAGAAATTACAGTCGGAAAACGGTAAGATTTTTACAATTTTGTTACCATTACATGTTAAACTAATGGCTTTTGTGGGTGTTTGTTGGTTTCTGCAAGTACGAGTTTTTTCAATTTCTACTACCAGTTCTATATGGCAGGTTATATGTTTTAAAGATTTTTATTAAAACCGTAAAAGGCAAGCGAAAAAAAATTATTCTGACTTTTCAGATGAATTGTTCTACTTTTTAAAGCTACACCTACATTTTCTTGTTATTGTTGATTGTAAAATGACATATTATTCACTGAAAGGAGTGTTAATAAAAAATTGATTCGTGTTTAATGTTGATATAAATGACGTAAGTTTAAGGATTAACATTTAACGGAAAGCTTTGTTCTTTAATCAGTTTGAGTGACATCAAAATTGATGCCATTTGAATAAAAGTTGTTAAAAATTAACTATTGTTCTTTTTACTACATGTATAAAAAAATATAGGGTGTTCTTAGAAAACCTGGAAAAATAAGCTCAAATAAAAAAATGACAAATTTTTGATATCTTCAATTCAAATATATATATTTGTTAATATTTATATAAGCAAGGTATAAATCAAAGCTATTTTTTTTTAATAAAACACCCTATATTTTACACATTACACACTCTGAAAGGCACTTGACGTTGATTAAGGTGATTTGTAGTGTCATGGTCATGGGTCTGTCATGGGTGTAATATGAGTTACAAGTTACTCCTATTTTATATCTAACAATTGTGCACATTCAAAAATTAATAAAATAAATAATCATGAAAACACAGTTATTATTGTTTATTCTAAATTTTTTGCAAGAAATGCTAATTCTCTAAATTTGTGTCTTAATAATAATTAATAAATTTTCCAAGTTATATAAAAATGAGAAGGTAATTACAAAATAAACAAATACCTAAGTAAATAAGTAAATATAAATAAAAAAAAATTAAATAAACAAAATTGTCACAGCTTAAGTACACAAAGTTGGATAAAAATAAATAAAAAAATTCCTTTTTAAATAGTAATTATTCAAAATCGACAAAAAAATTAAAGCGCAGCACAATTTTTAATAAATAAATATTTTTTTTGTGTTTCAGAATATTACAGTATTAATTAATTTAAAAAAAAATGATTTTCTAAGCTGACTAGAGCAAAGTCTAATCAGAGTCTTCCGATTTTTAATTTCCTACATTTTTATCAACTATCTTGCTCAATAATAATAAAAATAGAATCACAAAAAAATTTGATTGTGAACAGTAGATTAGTCCTAAAAAAATACACAAAATGTATTATTATCTCAAGAAATTAATAGTGAAGTTATCAAGATAAAGAAATGTGTTTAGTCAAAATCAAAATTTAGCAGATTAATTAAATAATTTCTTTTTGAAAAAATCCAAAAAAATTCACTGTAATAATTATATTCGCTCCGTGCGCTTACTAGTAAATACCTCTGTAAACTAAAATATGAAATATTAAGGCGCCATTCTCTACACAGTTTTTTGTTCTTCTTTTCTTATCCTGGTTTTTAATTAACATTATAATAAAATAAATTTTTGATCATTTAAAAATAATTCCAAATCTAGCAATTCCTAATGCAAATACTACTACTATACCTATATAGATATAGACAACATCTAAATCTCCAATTGAAGGTTAAAAAGACGCCTAAAACTGCAAGTGGGACTATAAACAGGACTATGTAGCGTAATTTGAGACTATAAAAACACCTACTTGCCGCTACAAAACTATTTTTACAGTTACTACGGCAGCTTTATATCTAGATGCGCTGTAGATTTGCATAAAAAAAATTTTCTAAAATGTTTGTGTTGTATCAAGAAAATTAACCATTTCATCTATTAAATGTCATGTTACACACTGAATTATGATCTATACATGATTTGTAGTGTAGAATATACTTTGCGTTGTGCTTTAAACCCGTTACTCGAGCTTTATTAAAGACTTGTAGATATACAGCTTTTTTCCTGAAGAAATTCTCAAGAATTCAGTTAATTTTTCATTTCTGACAGGACTACAACTTTGTATCTATTTTTTTCAAATAATTATTGAATAAAACATAAATTTTCTAATATTCGAAGAATTTTATGTGTAACGGGTGTTATAATTACATGTGTTGCGTTTATACATTTGAACTACTTGCTAGATTTGTTTATATTTTGCTAATATCAATTAACTTTCAAGCAAGTTCAAGAGTGAGGTTAAACAGAAGTGTTTTAAATGTATTGCATCAATATTTACTAACATTGCAGTTACAAGATGTAAAATAAAATTCTGTTTATTTTATTAAAAAAAAATCTAATTGAAATTTATTAATTTAATAATAATTATTTGATGAGGATTTTCTTAAATAATCATTTTGATTTCTTATTAAACAAATATTTTAATTACGACTACAATATACATTCTGTAATACTAGTAGTCATTAGAAATTTGAAATACCATTTTGTAATTGGTTAATTTCGAAAATTAATCAATCACAAATAAGTATTTTAAATTTCTAACTCTTACTGGTTTCTTCAAATCTTAGTAACCCTTAGTAACAACACAATTTATTTAAAAAATAATTACTCTTTTAAATAACCAAACTTTGCGTATTTTCTGACATTGAACACTTTAAGAACTGTATATTTTTCCACAATTTCCAAAATAAAAATAAAAATTCACCGAAATATTCAAAATCCGGCTTTTGATTTATTTATAAACAATCATTTCCCATCATTTCATCTCTTCCAAAAAAATAAATCAAACAAATCTATTTTAATCTTTAAATCTCAATTTATTTTTTCTTCTACCTCATTTTATCTAGGGTGTTTCCGTTCCTCCCTAATCACATTCCAACTTCCAACATTTTAATTCCAATTAAATTAAGTATTTTCATTTGTATTTCACATTTCTAAGACATTAATTTAAGCGAGAAAAAAATATCTTCTGTTAAAAATAATGTGTAAACGTCCTTTTATACTTGTAGTAAAGAGTACTTGTCCACTACTCCTGGACTGGAATTGATGGTCTTATTTTATTGCGCCATTTGAAACAATGCTAGTCGAGTGGAGCTATCAAAGGGGGCTGCACAAGCAACGAGTAAAAAGGCTCAAGTAATGATCGAGGGACTAAGCCTACTGTTAACCCACATAAAGACAGATTTTTCGCAAAGTTGACATAGGAATCCTGCTGAAGGTGTGTCCTCGTAGCGGCGACATTAATTATTAATAGAACAGGGTCGGATTAAGTCAGAAAAAATTTAATATAAGACATAAATCGCAACAAATGTAAATATAAACTGTGTAATAAGAAAAAAATTTCTTAGACTACAATAATTGTTATCAATGGTGGTTGTCACAACTGTCACGTTATTTCAAGTCAAATCTCAAGTTTTAAGTAAACACCTGATATATACGACTTTTTTTGAATTAACTTTAACAGCTTACACCTGGTGAGAATCGTAACAACTACTCAAGTGTACCAAGTAGTTCAATTTGCTATAAAACTCAAACTGGTAACAATTTGCATAACAAGTCTAGTAAAAACAGTACAGTTTTCTTGAATTTTAATCCAAAACCAATATTCATTAAAAAAATTAAAACGAAAGTGGTTATAGAATTTAAATAGACAACAAAACAACAGTTGTTTTAAAGAGAAAGTTTATTTTCTATTGTATCAGTTTTACCCTACCTTCCTCTACTTATCAATTTTAAGTACACTTTAAAGATTAACAATTACCATTTTCTGTTTTTATGATCAATAACTCGCTTCGTTTAAAAGCCGACTTAATCAAATAATACTGCAAGAAAAATTTTTTTCTTATTTTTTTTAAATTAAGAATATCAAGCTGCTAAAACACGTGTTACCAGTCTTTGTAAAACTCGTTTACTAATATCGTAATTAAACAAAGCTTATCTTTAAGAAACTCGCTTATTTATTTTTGGCATTGGCCATTTAATTAACCTTAAAACCCTACAATTTGTGTAGTCACGCATTTCCAATAAAATTCCAAAAAAACGCCCACTGTTTTTTTTTAAAGATAGATGGCACTGTTGTTTTTAAATGTAACTTCGCCTACTTGATACTTACTTTATATGCGCTATTGTATTTACTTGTAGTTTAAAGACTTGTAATTATTGTTTTATATACAAGAGACCTCACCCATCAATGTGTTGTCGATTTTTTATTTTCGAAAAAATTTCACGCCTCACACACCTCAAAATAACAAAAATAGCACGACTCGGATTTCATTTATAATCGAATCATCTTGTGACTCACTTCGAGTTTTGATCTGTGAAGCTTAACGCCCTTAATATCAACCCCTAAATTGTACAAATTCTATCAAACATTCGGTTTTTTTTACATAATTTTTATTAGAGGGTTGAGAGACACGTGATACCCTTGTAAAAGGGTTGGGATTGTAATAATTAATCATTGAGTGTTCCTTTGGGCCAAGAAATGTCACTCCTAATTAAGGGGAAATGATTGTGTTGTGCCGCTGACAATTTTTTTTTAATTTTTAATTAATTAAGAAACAGGTTATAAGGTCTTTTGATAAGTTTTTTATTATTTTGAGCGACTGTGATAAGAGGATTCTAAGTAGTGCTAAACTCAATAATAGTAATAAAATATAAATGTACTTAGAATTGAGTGGTGTGACACTTGATGACTGTCAAAATTAGGTAATTTAATCTTTTCGAGATTTTTCCTGATTTATAATCATGATTATGTCAAACAATTTTATCAGAAGAGAATCTTTCTATTTGTTGTCATTGGAATTTCAGTGAGAACAAAATTAAATTAAATTAATTCATCTGAAGGTGAGATAGACAAAGAAAAATGGTACCTGTTATATACATTTTGTTTAGTAAGAGGTGGAATAGAGATTTTATTTAGAAATTATGAATGGATGAACTTTAGAATTTCATGGTATGATGCGTAATTTTATCTTATCTTTATACTCCATCTTAGAACGTGAAGATAGTTAAATAATCGTTTCTTATATTATTATTTCTGTTCCTAAAAATTCGTAAATCTCTGAATAAGTTGTTTGAACTCTCGCTTTCGCTCCGTATATCACCATCCGATTAAATCTAACTTCCCGAAAAAGCCAGTTAATTGTTTCGAAACTGTTGTACTTCTTTCAAACAACAAGTCTGTAGATCTTTGTAAAGACAAATGTTGAGTTTTAAAATCAGATCAGGGTCCCCGCTTACAAACAATTCTTCGATCAATCACGACACGAATTATTTCATTAAAAATATTTTAGATATTTAGATAAAATTGTCGCAGGCTGATCGATAAAAATTCTTTTATAACAGTACCGGACTTGCTTTCTTTTTTCTCTCTCTCTGCGTAATTTCTGATCACGTTGCGTGTCTGTACTCTATACCGGATGACTCGACTCCGATTCTTCAAGTCAAGAGATCGAGAGGGTTTTCGAAAGCACTCTTTTCTCTCTCCCTAAACCACTTCACAATCCGGCCCATTGTGGTCGACTCACTTGCCCATTCCCGGATTTGCGCCGACCAAGTTGAAACCCCCTTCAAACAGTTATTTATTTTTATTTATACATACATCTGTGATAAGCAACACACCGGAATATGTGGGAAAAAAGGGTAAACTACCTGCTAGATTTCCATAATTTTAACTAAACGCTTATGTTTAAGTATATTTGGACATCTGGAAAGAATTTTAATGTTTGTATATTATTGTATGTAAAGTTAACTGCTAAAAGTTGAGATTTAAAAGGGTTTCAAGAGTTTCAACTAAGAACTAGAGGAATACTAATTTTATTAAAGCAGCTACAACGGTTGCTCTACATATCATTATAACGAGTATTTGAAATTTATTATTGCAAAAAGCTAAAACAGGTACAGAGAAATTAATTAAATGTTTTGATTTGATCAAAACCGCAACGAATCAAGAATACAATCAGAATAACTACCTAGAATAAGAAACAAAACATTTAAAATTAAATGCTCGTTTTTGAAGGGGAAAAATTCAAATTTCTCCCTCAATAATGCACGTGTCAATTAGTACAAAATTTCATCGATAGAGCACCTTATTGTAACCGCAACGAGTTAAGAATACAATCAGAATGCTACTATTAAAACTAGCTACTAATTACTAGAACAAAAATCAAATAATTTAAATGAAATACCTATTCCCAATAAAACATTTAAAATTAATCAACATCCGAATTAGTAAAGGAGAAAAACTCAAATTTCTCCCTCAATAAAGCACGTGATTATAAAATTTAATCAATTTTTTTTCTTGTTTCAGATCACTTACTGACATCAAATTTCGTCAGCTAGCAACTAGAAAACATCTAATTCAATTAATCTACAATAATGAAGATCTAAAAGACTGTGAAATAGTCCATCAACGTGACCAAGTAACAAAGTTCCTACAAATCTTTAAAAATGACTTAAATAATCTCATATCTACCTCAAATATCACAATCGAATCTTTAGATAATAAAAAACTACCAACAGAAATAATCCCATGGTTCAATTTTACAATTTTAAAAAATAAATGTGAGAAACTACACCATCAGATGAAAAACGAAATTTTAGAAATAAAACATCATCAATCAGAAAGGTAATAAACAATCTTGAATAGATTTTATAATTTGCTACATGTTTCGCATATTTTAGACATCTTCAAGTGCACTTTTTCAAAATTAGAAAGTCTGAAGATGATTTAACAAGAAAAAGGCGAAACATGTACCATTTTTTTGCTTCTGTCCTTGTCTTGTGTTAAAATCGTGTTGTGTCTGGCAAAAGCTTAAAATATTTTAAAATTTTTTAACAAATTTAAACTTAGGCAAAGACGTTCTCTTCTAATTGCTCCTGGTACCTTTTGGTGTGGCCCATCTCAATCAGCTAAAAAATACACCCAATTGGGTCCTATGTTCTCAACTGATAAATAGGGCTGGGCGATACCTGTTTTTAGGTATCGGGTATCGATACCTACAAGGTATCGATACTTGCCAAAGTATCGTAAGTATCGAGGTATCGGGAAGTATCGAGGTATCGGAGGTATCGCGGTATCGAGGTATCGGAGGTATCGAGGTATCGGAGGTATCGGGAAGTATCGAGGTATCGGGAAGTATCGAGGTATCGGGAAGTATCGAGGTATCGGGAAGTATCGAGGTATCGGGAAGTATCGAGGTATCGGAGGTATCGCGGTATCGAGGTATCGGGAGGTATCGAGGTATCGGGAAGTATCGAGGTATCGGCGGTATCGCGGTATCGGAGTTATTTGAAGTATCGAGGTATCGGAGAAATAGCAAATTAATTCAAATATTTAAGTATCGAAGGTATCACAAGTATTAAAAATAATAGGTAAGTTTAAAAAACCTGAAAACACATTGTCTAAGCTGATTAGCTAAATACAATTTTCGGTAATAAAATGCTAAACATAGATAGATTATACAAATAAACGCTAGGATATGAGGTATAAGTGAAATAAATTATCATAAAAAATGTAAAAAAGTTTATTAGACAAAATAAAAATAAATCCTTAAAAAAAATAACAAAATCAAAATAATAATAAAATTAAAAAACATAATATTGTATAAAACCTATAAGTATCTAAAAAAAATACAGATTTACAGATTGTTATGTGTATTAATTTTTTGGCACCAGTTTTTTATTCATCGATAAAAAAATTAATTGTTCTGCATGCTCTGCCGTAAGAGAGGCACGATTATCGGTTACCACATTACCACCGCAACTGAATACACGTTCAGAGGCTGTACTTGTGCCTTGCCCAATTAAAAATTTTTTGGCAAATTCTTTTAAAATGGGAAATGTATCTTTGTGTAATTTCCACCACACAAGAGGATCATCTCCAAATTGTACGTTTTCTATTGCCTCATATTTTTTAAATTCTTGTTCTAATTTTTCTTCTTTTGTGAGAGAAGAATAAGTGTTTGTTGAAGTACTTCCTAAAAGGGCAGCAATACCACTGGTATCTTTTCTTTGGACTAAAATTTCTTCCGTAAAACAGTCCAAAATTAAGCTATTTGTAGATTCTTGTAATTTATTTTTTATCATCTGCACATCTTCAGATGATAAAAAATTCGTTTTAAATCTGGGATCTATATAACAACAAATTTTCAAAAAAATTTTTGTATTATCATCAGCGTATTTTAAATTAATATATTCTAAAATAGTATTTTCAATTTCGACAGCAATATTAATTTTTTCTGTTTCTAAAATATCCTCTTCAAATATGTCTTCAGATTCATTTTTTGGCATATGTGTAACTTTGTTTGAATTGAGTTTAGATAATAGTGGAATAATCACGCTACTTGTGACATATGTTTCTCCCGAAAGATGTGTTGAAAATTCTTCATATTTACTTAGGTTTTTAATTAAAATTTCAATAATGTCTAAATCGTCTAAAGTTATATTTAAATTTCGATATTTATTTTTACCTTTGCTACTTTCACTAAACAACGTATTTATTGCCTGATAATTTTTAAAAATAGATTTTATTAAATTAAGTAGTGACCACCATCGTGTGGGCGAGGCAGATGGAATTTTATTAGGAGCTAACTGTAGTCTGTTCTGAATTTTTTCTAAATTTGCTGTAAGGACATAGCTGTGATTAATGGCATTTTGAATAGACTTTATTTTAGAAATTATACTTTCAAAGCGAGAAAGTGCAAATACTTTATTCACCGCATTATTTACGACATGCCCAAAACAACATAATCTATTCCAATTTAATAATTTTATTGCCGAAATTATGTTAGCCCCATTATCAGTTGTACAAACTGAAATGTTTTCCGATTTGATTCCCCAAATTTCTACTGAATGATACAGGTAGGTTTTTAAATTTTCGCCTGTGTGACTGTCATTAAGTTTTTTGCAGTCAAGAGTTAAAGTTTCAAATTGCCAATCATCATTAATGACATGAGCTGTTAAAGATATATACGGTTCCATAGAGACAGAAGTCCAACAATCAGTTGTGAGAGCAACATATCTATTTTTAATTTTTTTTTCAATTAAGCTACGCGTCTTATCATACAAAATTGGAATTTTGGTGTTAGAAATAGTCTTTCGACTAGGGATATTATAATTAGGTTGCAAAGTCTTTACGAAATACTTGAAACCTTCTTTTTCTACTATTGAATATGGCATCATTTCTGTGGAAATAAAATAACAAAGGGCAGACGTCATTTTTTCTTCTGTCTTCTTTGGTAACGCCTTTAATACAAAACTGTCCAACGGTTGACATGCAGTTTTGGAAGATTTAGGTGTAGAAGCAGTACTTGTGGATGCAGATGTTTGGGGCTCAATTTCCATAGCTTCATCTCCTGATTCTGTACGAACTTTGACACTGCAACAATATTTAAACAAAGTTTAAAGATGTTTAGTAATAGATGAGTAGTTTATGTAAACTGTAGTATTCAGCTTATTCAAAAGTAGTTAATAATATTTAAACTTCAAATACATACAAAATAGAGCCGTTTGCAGTTTGCACGAATATTATTTTGCATTAAAGTAAGTAATTCGAGAGTTATAATAATTATTAAAACCTGCAAACTATTATTTTTTAGTCGTACTTGATTTTAAAATCAAAAAAATATCAAAAACTAATTTCCTGAGAGTTTCGAAACTGATGGTTGATTTTTTTCTGTTTATTCCTTAAATACGAGTATTTTTTATTCAAAATTGTAAAAAAATTGTCTCGCGCAAAAAGCACTTTTTTATAATTCTATAATGTAATACGTTATCATAAATTTTCCTCTGGCAGAATCCAAATTTTATCTCCGTGCTTGCCCGTATTATCACGAAAAAATATATTTGACTATACTCCGTTTTTCTAATGTAATGCCCTTGTCTATTTCTGTTTAACACATAATCTATATGACATAGCAACATATACAACAATGTGATGAAAAGAGACAGATAACAACAAGTAAATAAAAAACGGAGTACATTTTCCTCAAAAATAAAAATAAAACATTTTTTTGTTAACAACCAATAACAACGAATTTTAGTTAAATAACCACGGGTGATATATTCATTTGATTATATAATTCATAATATAATAAGCCAATAGGAATATTTCATTTACCGTAGTTAGTTACCACATATAGACTAGCGATTTAACCCTTGACAACGCGATATAACCGTTTTGGTCATTCGCGAGGTCCCACAATAAAAAATATTCAATCTAGTGTCATGATTATGAAAACCGTTGCCATAGCATTGTCGTTGTTATTTTGATAATTTGTCAAAAACTTGATAATTTTTTTAATACTGCAGTATTAGAACTCATTTGACAATTAATTTTTTTCGAACAAAACTGTTGTCAATAAATCACCTTAAATACCAATTCAATGCTATTGTGATGACCGTGAAATAACGTGTAAAAATTAAAAAAAGTCACTAAAAAAAATAGTTATTTGTGTGTCAAGGCCAAAAAGTAGTTTTTTTTTCGGCCAAGTGTTTTTTAAGAGCTGAGGCGAAGCCGAAGCTAGAAAGCAGGCGAGGAAGAAAAAAACTTTTTGGCCGTGGCACACACAAGATTTTTTAGTCGATCTTAACAAAAAAATTGAATTTTTATCAGTTAACATAGGTTAACTTTTTGACAGATACGCCGGAAATTTTTCTTTTGTGACAGCTGTGTGAAAAAGTTAGCCTACAAATACTAGTAAAAATTTATTTATTTGTTAAAGCCGACTAAAACTTTTTGTGTGCACCACTGCCAAAAAATGTTACCTTTGTCCTCGTCTGATTTCTCGACTCGTCTTCGAGTCGGTCATTAAAAGTCGGACAAACAAAAATTACTTTTTGGTCATGATACACAAATAACTATTTAAATATTTTAATAATCTTAAATAATCTTCCAAAATACCCCTCGTGTATTACGGAATTTTCGATAATTTCATATGAACTCGGGATATTATTAGTGAAAATGCAATAAGTATCTACTAGAAACTTCAAGTCTGAATATCTTAAAGTATGATTTAATAGATCTTCAGTTTGTCGTAACTTGTCAACGATTAAATAATAATTATTAAGCCTTAATTTAATCTTATGCCATTTCATATTTTTGAGATGGGGGCTGATGGGGCGAGCGGGTTAGTGCGATAGAGTCAAATTAAGAGTTAAAAGTTGTGCCCTTTCAATCAAAAATTGATCCGTTTTAAAATTTCGAAAAAAATTAAACAACTCCTTTTAAATGAGACACAACATATATTTGACAATGGCAAATTGTAGAACGATTATTTCTGACGAATCTTAATAGATGGTGTTTTTTTCAAAAGTAAACAAACTGTATTAACATTATCAAGTGCGAAAACAAAAAAGAGTGAAGAATGTAACTCTTTCCCCTCCCTTTTCAGGTCACATGATAATCGGCATTTTTTCTATTGTTAATTTTTAAACACTAACTGATTTTTTATTATTAAATTTATTTTTATTATTTTTTTTTGTTTATTTATTTTATTGTACACATTTTTACAAGCTGTTGTAGCTTTTTATAATTTTATTATAATATGATATTTCCACTTAATCAGAGTTTAATGGTTCCTCAAGTTTGATTGACGTTTGTGTAACCGGGGGTAAATCAAATAAAATTTTAATAACATTTGAAAACTAGATTATACGTATAATTATATTACATTATAATTGTCAACACAAATATTTTAAGTACCCAAGGAAAATAATTTGTAAACACCTTGATTACCTCTATTCTTTGTAAATTCATAAACAACAAAAAAATTAAAAATATGTATATTATAGGTACAGGGTAAAAATCTTGATGAGTTAAAGATGTAACACAAATTACAAAGTTGAAAAAAATTTTGCTTGAATAATAAAAAATATAGAACTTAGACAATTTTGTGTTAAAATACTCGTATTCGTAGTCCAAGTCTTTAATCAGAATATTATGTAAATTTTCTGAAAATACAGCTCATTCGTTATTACTAAAGATTTTAATAAATAAATATATAAAAAAATAAATAAATATTATGTTTAAATCTTACTATCTAAAATGCCAAGAAGTATCAGTAAATTTAAACATTAATTTTTAATTTAAAACCAAAGAAAAAATCTACTTTACAAAATGTATCTTGTGTTGCACTTCGGAAAATGAAATTACCAATCATTGTCATCATCTTATCTATACGAATAACCCTGTGGTAAAATTTTTATATATATTGTATAATTGTTTTCGTACAATTGTATTGTGCAAAAAATATAATATACAGTGAGAACCATTTGTGTGGAATAATTTCGATAAAAATTCAGAGATATGTTTTTCAGGAAAACGCTTGAACACGTATTCTGTTATTTTTTAACGCGCATTTTTTGAGAAAAAAAAATGGGTTTACAGGGTATCTCTTAATCGAGATACGACTCTCAACTTTCAAATTTCAAATGAAAACTTAAATTTTTTTTAGCATATCTTAATTCTATGTATAGTTTTGCGTGTAGTAATTTTTTATGTATGACACACTATGTCGATTTTCAGTTGTTTTTGAAAAAAAAAATCTTGATTTATTTGAAATAAATAAATTTGATAAAAATTCGGGAACTTATACGTAGAATTCAGATATGTTAAAAAAAAACTGGGGTTCTCAATTAAAATTTCAAAGTTGAGGGTCGTATCTTGATTTTGGGACATCCTATATAGCCAATTTTTTTGTCAAAAAATGCGCATTAAAAAATAACAGGAACGTGTTCAAGCGTTTTTTTGAAAAACAAATTCCTGAATTTTTATCGAAGTCATTCCATACAAATGGTTCACACTGTATACCTACATACCTAGTATCTATATTATACAAGAGTACAATATTAAGCTTTTTTAAAAAGGGTGATCCGTACGAATTCGTTTTTTTTAATTACAAAGTAACGAAAATAATATAAACTTACCTTGTTGAGGTTGACTCTTCGTCAGTAAGATCCTCTTCCTGAAGAGACGATGCTTTCGTATTCATGGTAATTACTCTAAAAATAAGTGGGTGGTGTACCATCAAATGTTTTTTCATATTTGAGGTGTTGCCCGAAAACTTTAATTGTCTTTTACATTTTAAACACACAACTTCTTCTCCAGAACTTCCTCTCTTAAAATATGTCCACACTGCACTTTTCTTTGGCGCTTGCATTTTGAAAATATGTATTTGTAAAAATAATAGAAGATAGCTGCACAAGTAACTATGTACATATACTTGAGATCTCCACCCGATACTGAAGTTTTGTTAAAATGCCATCGTTGAATTTGTTAGCCTTCACTGAAGTACCCACCCTCCTTAGTTCCACAAATTGACAGAATTATATTGCAGTTATATAACCCCAATATACGAACCTAACCAGTGGTTATTTTAAATTCAGTTTATAGAGACTGTTCAAATTTTTTTTAGATTAACTCTTGCTCTGCAATTTGATTTGGCAGATTTTTATTGTCTTTGATAGGTTTCAATCGGCTTTCCTGGCGTTTGATTCGTCAAAATCGGTCAAAGTTGACCAGTCAAACGTCAAAAAAGCCGATTTAATCCCGAATTAAAAGTTATTCATTAAATATTTAAATCACTTTCTGTAAATCGGATCTTATTATTTTTGTAGGTTTTGTAATTTCTCAGATTCGTGTGAACTAATCCTACAGAATATAACATACGTTTGAAATTTCATAGCAAGAGTTGATCTAAAAATATTTTGAACGATCTGTATAAAAGTTATCTACTAGCCGTGGTTAAATTTGGCGTATATAACAAAGGTTATGTAACAGATAGACAACTGTTACATACATTGTGCAACAGGGCGTATGTTAGATTTAGTTCATATGTCGGTTATCTAACCATGGTTATGACTGGCCTATATATCAAAGGTTATACATATATAACTATTATGTGTTACGCAATATAGCGTACGCTGGATTCAGTTAATATTCCAATTTTCTAACCACGGTTATTTTTTGATATACAGCGTGAGTAAAAAGAACAGAAACTAACGATTCACTTTTAAAAAAATTGTATTTGGTAAAAATCCTGAACACTTAGTTTTTTATTTAAAAAAATGCACAATTAGAGGCGTTCAGTTTTTTTAAATCATTCTTCTTCTTTTTTCCACAGCCAACTTTGAAATTTTTTTAAATGGCACCATACCTTTTTTTATACCTTAAATGAAAGCTTATTAATAAGCAACTTGTTTGTGGAATTAGTTTTCAAATTGAATAGTTTTCACAAAAAAAATTATTTTTTTTAAAAAAGTTAAAAAAATGTTTTAACTAATTATTTTAATTGTTTAACAAAATGTCACTTGCTTTTTAACCTTTTTAAACAATAATATTTTATTATAAAGAAAACAAATGTCATAAACAATCAGTAAATGAAATATTTGTGAAATTTACTACAAACAGTGAAAAAACTTAAACAAAACACTTTTATTAATTTACTAAAATGCTTAAAAACAAAATAAGAAAATATTTTAATTAATTAAATGTTCAAATGAGCGCCGTTAACTTATTGACAATGGACAAGACGTTGTTTAAACCTTCGAGTACAGTTATTAAATGTGTCCAGTGGTAGACTATCAAGTTCTTCTTAAATTCTTTGTTGAAAAAATCCACAAGTTTAAATTTGAATAAATTAGTTTTTCCCGAGGTTTTTCCGGTTTAACTGATTTTTTTCAAATAGAACAATAGTGACTCACTTGACTTTTTAAAATATAGTTTTCTTTGGCAATCCAAAGATACCAAAATTTTAAAAATCTATTTAGTAGTTTTTGTAATATTGTATTTACAAAAATATTTTGGAAAAATTTCTCAAAGTTTACTCAAATGATGATATTCAAGCAGGCTGTAAAACAAAAAAAAATGTAACAAATTATGTTTACTAGCTGTCTATTTTATTTTCTTGTTAAAATGCTAGCTTGTTTGAAATTTTTCTTCAAAATAAAAATTTTTTCAGGTTTTTAAAAAACTATTTAAAATTCAAAGTTATAGTCGTTTCCGGTAAAAGCGGAAGTAATAAAAAGTTCATTTTTTACTCAATTATTGGGGATTGTCTAACATAATAAATTCTCCAAGTTTCGTTTATTTATTTAAGAAAATACTACATATTAAAAAAAGGCGTGAGTCTAATTTCGTTTACACCCGTGCAACCCGGTTGTAATATATATTACAGGTATATATAATATATACCTATATATTTTGTAAATAAATTTTGAACTCAAATTTTAAGTTAGAAGATTTTTCTGATCTAGGGACTTTTTAGTTACATGGTTGATTTTTTTTAGTTTGCTAAAGGTATTGCTAAACACCTAGTCACAACAACCAAGTGCATAATGTTATCCATAATTTATTTTATTTTATTGTTTATCGTGCAAGAATGAAAATTCTGTTTTTAACTGCCTATATTTTTTATTTTTTTACGGAACATCAACACAACATAAAACATAACCAAAGTTCTAATTTATATTTTATTTTTTAAACATATGTTTTTATTATGAATTTTCTTTAATCATTATAAATTTTCACTTACAAATAAATAAACCAGCGGTTTATTTTTGACATTTGAAGACATGTTACATTGTTACAGTATAATGATTTTAATTGCTTGTTGCCTTGGCATTCCTATTTTAGCAAGTTGTTATTTTCAAAACAGAATTGGGGTGCAATTTTAAGGTTTATTTGTTTATTATTATTGCGTCTTTGAAATACATCGCCGCCAAGGCTAACTACCCCATCTGGTTGGAATTTGCTACAATAGATTGCCGATCGGACGGACCCGCAAAAAAGTATTTATGGTTTTATTGTTTTTTTTTTAATGTTTGGAAATCTGGTTTAGTTATAAATTATAACAAAAGATAAAGTAATTGCAAATACGTCACGTTAATTATTATTTTTTTATTATAATTGATTGTTGTCACCCCTTTCAAAATGTTGACCACTATTATAGTTTTAAAATTTAAAAATTGTGGTCAACTTGTCCGACAAAAATCATGCTGCGTATGGAGTGTCCACCACCACGAAGATGTCGGTATGAAGGCATTCGAAACAAAGCAGCGCCGAAAGTTTCCCATTAGATAAGTTTGTCGGACTCGTTGCAAGAAAGGCACTCACAAAGTTTTGCATTTGTATGTATATAAAAAAAAATTAAGGACATTGTATTGGGGAGTATATCGGTTATGTAACATTTCCATTTGAACTTAACCATGGTTATATAACGGTTAGATTAAAAAAACGTCACATCTATGAGCTGATGATTACATTAAATAGTTATATAGTCTTTATACATCTGTGCTACTAGAGCACTGTCTAATCTAAACAAGGGTTCCAACAAAAAATTTTTTTTAGAGATTTGTTTTTTAAAATATTTGTATATTTTTTCTCACTAGTGTTTACAGCGTAGTACATAACTTCTTTCGTCAGAGTTCTCAAGAGGGCATGATTTGTTTTTCGGCACTTTCGTTTATACCGAGAACAATTAATAGTTTTCTCAATCAATTAACATATTAATTAATTAATTTAAAAAGGTAAAATAATCTACATATTCCTTAAATTTTTAACTTAAAGTTAACTTTATAATTAAATAATTTATTAATTACCGATATTATTTTTTATTTAGTTTCTATGAAAAAGGTATCGAGGTATCGGAAGTATCGTGGTATCGGGAAGTATCGAGGTATCGGGAAGTATCGAGGTATCGGGAAGTATCGAGGTATCGGGAAGTATCGAGGTATCGGAGGTATCGCGGTATCGAGGTATCGAGAAGTATCGAGGTATCGGGAAGTATCGAGGTATCGGAGGTATCGCGGTATCGAGGTATCGGGAAGTATCGAGGTATCGGCAAGTATCGAGGTATCGGAAAGCATCGAGGTATCGGAGGTATCGCGGTATCGAGGTATCGGAGGTATCGAGGTATCGGAGGTATCGAGGTATCGGAAGTATCGATACTTCGATACCTGATTGCATTCGGTATCGGTGTACGATACCTGAGGAGGTATCGATACCTTCTGTAAGTATCGATACTTTTCCCAGCCCTACTGATAAATGCTGTCGTCGTCATGACCATTGCAATCGAAACATTCCAGCATTCACCACCAAGTATCATTATCATAACTACTCACCTTTTACCCTTTCGCATTGTCATTGCGATTCAAGGTAGGTTACAAAAAAAGAAATGTAAATTAAAAGAAAAATAATAGTAAATTACGACTTAAATTATAAATTTAAAAACAATCCTTTTTGAGACAGACTTTAAACATCTCTTTTGAGTTTTTAAGTCAAAATTCACTGTTATTTTTCCTCCAGTAAGCCTCTCTTCGCTCGTGCTACAAATATATCTTCCCGAATACGTTAGATAAAATATTAATTTCCACCTGATTGCGTCAAAACAAATTCTCAGCCATCAAATCGATTAATTTTTCCCTTCTTCGTGCACCGGACACAACACGAGACATTGTAAAAAAATTTTTTGTTACTCCATGCTTGTTAAATTCCTCAGGCAGAAACGCGATGTTTCCGATTTGTTACGAGTACCGGGAACAAAATGGTGCGGTAAGGGATATTCTGCTGATAAATATACAAGACTGGGAGGATTTTCTCGAACGGATAAATGTTGTAGAAGACATGATTTATCTTGTAGATTTTGGATTGGGGCCTTTGAAACTAAATATGGACTATTCAATTGGAGAATTAATACCATCATGCATTGTAGCTGCGACGAACGGTAATTATTTTAGGATGAGAGTAGGTAAATAAGAGCTTGTTAGCATGCTTGAACGGTTTGTTAAGAGGTGAAACGACAAATATACAGTAGATATATCTATAAAAATTTTGATAGGTTTAAAGAGAAAATTAGAAATGTGTTCCAACATTTGAAAAAAATGTTGTATGCACTACTTGCATTTAATTTGTGCATGTCTTAATGGAAGTAATTGTGAAAATGGCCCGCCGACTCTAATCTCTTCCTTGTTAGACACCTCTTAAAATATTCATTTCTCGTACCTTAAAAGACATTTAATTATTCGGAAAGTGCTCCCGAAGATGGTTTTTTTTAACATCCGTTACGTAATTTTAAACGCTTCTCTTTAACACTTGATTTTCTTTTCTAAATATTTGCATTTTCGGAGCCAACACAAATATTTAAACATTTATCGAAAGTGACAATCTTACCTCCGAAAATATTACCTGAATATCCCTCATCTCATATTACCTACTATTTTTATCAGATCTTTGTGATAATAACCCGACTTAATATAATTATATTCGATAATTAACAATTTTTTTCCTTGAGGGGTTGTTATATGTCAGTATGGATTAAGTTGGTCAGTAAACTGTAATTCTGTCGACACTTAAGGGTGCCTTTTCAAGTCTATTGTATGAGAGATATGTAGGGTGCAGTAGGGGGTCCTTCTGAAAATTTACAAAATTATCGAGAGGGTCGTTTGTGGACACCGAAACATTTGTCTACAATAGGACAGGTGGGGTAGAAAGGATGATTGTTTAGACATGAATAACGAAAATCTAGGAAACGGCCAAATTTTGTACAGTTGTGACTAAATAAATCAGTTACACACTCATCTTCGCCTCGTTAATCAATTGTTGTGTTAAAATTTTAATTGTTCTAATTATACTTCTAATTAGTTAATAGCCTCATATGACTACAATAATTCTGTGAATTCTGTCTGCAATTTTGAAATTCAATTTGATTTCTTATTAAAATTCGTAAAAACATCTTTTGTTTTAAACAATTTTATGGTCAGTAAATCACTCACACCTGCTATTATACCTTATACGAGTCATCAATATTTAAACGATGTCGATAAAAAAGTGATCTGTTTTCTTCCGAAAAAAAAGTGAATATTCACATTGTTATTTTATCACGTACTTCCGGTCGAATGCCATCTAAAAGTTCTTGTTTATGACCACCCCTTGCATTTGGAAAAATTTACAAACTACCCTTGTGTCAAATATAAATCATTAGATATGAGGGAGGGTGAAGAAAAAAAATCAAGATTTTTGAATATCTATTAAATTAACGAATATTTATTGATTAATACAGTCCTGAGAAAATATTGGGGTATCGTTAAATGATGTGCGTGAGTTCTACTCAAGCAGAAACTCAAAATGACTAACGTGCATTTGTTACAGGACCGGACCGACTTTATAAATATCAAAAAAAAAATTATAATTTCGACTCAATTAATCAAGTAACACACAATTAAAAATTCTGTTTATTATTTTACCGCAAGTTATTTATTTTATTACATGTTACAAGATGTAAAATTTGACTGTTTTTATAATACGGTCCTGAAATTGGAATCCCAATACCGCGTTGACACACAAGCAAGAGGCGGCAAAGAAATGACCCGAACGAGTATTATCTGATTGAGAAGTATCTTCACAGTTGGCCGCGCCTTTTCTGCGCCTGTCAATTGTTAGACACGGCCTACTGTCTCATTGCCGCCACCGAACCACCACATCTCTTATTTTACGATCGGTACGAGGGGGTTGTTCCTTTGTGTCTCCTTTATTCATTTTCAGTATATAATTAACTAAGATTACAACAAGAAAATTATTTTTTACACAATGAAACACTTATTTATTAAAAAAAACTCTTCTTTGATAAATTTACCTGCCTACCTATCAAAATAAAATAGTAGAAATTTACATTCATAACAAAAAAAAAATTGTAAAAAGTAGGACTCATTTATTGTTAGTTCTTCGGCCTAGAAATCCGTATAGTATCCTGATTTTATTAAGTACTTATCTCTTATCATCCCTCCACTGCCCACACTACAATTTTCAAATCTCAATACATCGCTTGCCGTTAAAATTTAACGACCCCACTTGACAGATTTTATTTAACACTGAGATGAAAGAAATATAATCCGTTTTAACGATCAACAAGTTTATTTGTTTTATTACTAGAATAATTTTAATAGCAACAAGAATTTTTTCGTCTTTTTTCACCCTTAAATTGCGACACTTGTTATATCGTTTCCGGTCGACTTACCCCGATCAGTGTCAATTATTTCTAACAATTGCTTTTGTGTCGCCTTTTTTTTTCCTGAGATTAGCTCAATCCGTGGTTTAAACGAAGCCGATCATTAGAGAGTTGGGAAAAGCTTCTTAGGAGTTTTCCGACGCGAAAATTGCCGTTTTATGTCAATTAGAAGTGCCTTAGGTTAACCACCAGATTGATTTCAGACAAATTATAAATTTGTGCGATTTTTTTTTTTTGGATAAAAGTTCAAGAACAAGAGCAATTGACAAGTGACATTTAGTACACTACAATTTTAGATGAGATTTCTATATACGGTAAATCAATTTAGTTGAGTCTTTCATATCTAGCCAAAAGGTATCTTAAATCACTTTTTATATTAATAATAAATTATACTGAGTGATAATTTATGTTGGGACCATGAAAAATTTTTGTTGAAAGTTAAATAAAAAATGGTCAAAACTGATTGATCGTGTTTCTTAGACGATAATTGATTTTCTAAGAAGTGTCTAAAAACTTAAACTTTAAGTATACTTTAGTTACAATAGAGCGTTACTTGAGTACTTAAATATTTACACACTATTTCTAATTGAACCTATCTTTGGTTTAAATTACCATAAGAAGTTTTCACGGGAGTTCGCTAACAATAGGAAATTCTTGAGACTTTTTAATGTTTTAAATTGAAAAGAAAATTGGAAAAGATTTAGAAATTTGTTTCGAGATATTTTTAGGGACGTTATAAAGGAAAATAAATTATGAGATATTTATGAGAAATGTAATGATTCAGACAGTGAATGAAGCCAGACGTAAAAATCTAACTATCGTAAAATAGAAAATTATTTTTAGAAAGATTCCGTAATATTTAAGACTATTTTATTTTCGAATTTTTTAACATTAATCAATTTAATTTTTAATATAAGTAATTGATGTCTATAATCGTTCCAAAAATAAAAATTAATAAAGTGATTTATTGCAAGGTAAAAGAAAATTATTGTCTGTCTTATTAATAATAATCGTTTAAATCAAGTAAATCACTACCTGCTGTATTAAATTTGCATATTTATTAAATAAAATTATATTAAAAAATTTGATTTAATTTATTTTATCAAAAAAAAAATGTTTAAATTAATGCTGGCTGGAAGGTGACAAATTTATGTGTTGTATTATTGCAGTAAAATAGATCAATAAAATGTAATTTATAACAAATGTTTTTATATTTACAAAAATAATACTCAAAAGTCTTATTTTACACTACTTGGACACACAAATCATCTATAGAAACTTATTATGATCTAATTTCAAGTTGAGATAATACAGGTAGTACCTATATTTAATTGGAAAAATTAAAAGAATTCAGTGTTGTGATTCGTTGTTACAAAAAAGTATTAAAATTTTCAATACTACCGGTAGTATCTCAACTTGAAATTAGTCTATTACAGAGCTACATAAAAAACCTTTTAGGCTCATGACTTGGTGGGCGATTTTTCTCCATTTTTTCTTATTTAGAGCTTACTTATTCCACTACTTTATTTGTAACTTTTGGAGATCGTCCTCTACTTCTTTTTTCTACTCTGTCCTTAGTCTGCCTCTTCGTCTGTTAGGTTCTAGTATTCTCCTACTACTTTTTCCATATGCTTTTCCATTTTCACATATTGTCTTGTCTTTTTTTCTATGAATTAGACACAATATTGCTGTATAAGCTCTCTATGCTTGCGGCATTTGTTCTTTTACCATATATTTTTAATTAAATCATATATCATCTTCATTTATCCTCCATACTATATCATTTCTTCTTGTATGTTGCCCTCTACACGACTCTTGTTGTTTTTCTGTTTTGCTTTAATATTTTAAACTTCATTATATGTGGGAAGCTCTTCTTCTCTTACTTCTTGTCTGTTTCTGTTGTTCTTCTCCTGTCTGTTCTTCTTTTGGTCGACGATTTTATTAAGTATTCTTTGCTTCCCACTAATTTGCAATGTTTATCTCAACAAAATATGATTTTAGGGGTTGAAATCCTTGTTTAATTCTCTTGTATCCTTGACAAAAGTTTCTTATATCCTTATTTTTGTAATTCTCTTCAATATCTTGTATTTTTTTAACAATGTGCTCTCGTTTCTTTTTTCTGCATTTTTTTGTATTCTGCTTATTGTTTTTTTATATTCTTTCTGGTTGTTCTACGTATTTTCTTCCCGAAGCTTTTTTCTTGCTGTGTATTTCTTCTGTTCTTGAAATCGACAATCTTCATCGTACCATTCTTTTGTTTTCTTTTTATTTATCTCCTTAATTTGTTCTTTGATTATTTTTTACTTAGTTTTTCTATTGCCTCCTATCTTCTGTTGTTCTAGTAGCTTTTTGTTGATTTTTTCTATCGCTATTATATATTTTCTTTGTTGATTTGTTCGTTGTATTTCATACGATATTGTCTAGTTGCCATATTTTTCAGATTGATATTTGTATGAGCTGGTAAAATTTGCTTTAATTTTATTCCTATCATAAAATGATCAGAATCTACATTTGCCTCTATAGAATCTTAAGATTTAAACGCATTTTTCAGTTTGTATCTCTATCAGTAAGATTTATAACTGTTAAGATAAAGAGCCACTCTTTAATTTTATACGTAAATAGTGATACTAACACTACAATAAATTTCCCTGATTCTAAATAAATAAATAAATTGCGTAATATACTAACAAAATTATTTACTAACAGTGTAAAATTAATTTTAAATTATCTCAATTTTCAAAAAAACATTCAATAGTTCCGCACACGTGCGATAAACCCAAACACCACAGTTTAAATATATCCAAACCACTTTGCCTCAACTCCAAAGTGCAACAATTCTCATTTATATTCGAAAACCTTCTGTTTTATTTTTATTCTAAACAAATCAATCTTTGATATATAACATATGTGGATAAAATTATGCATCTCTCTTATATAAATTTCAGCTGTAATTTCTTAATCCACCCAAAAATCTTACTGCACTAAACTGTCAGCAAAATGCAACTTTAAGACCCTATAAAGACCCTCGTCGATGGCCCTAAAACTTGGCGCGATTACCTCTCGAACTGCACTGTCCGAGATATGTTTATTGGCATGAATTACGGCCGAATTAAGAGATTATTGTACTTGGCTGTCACATGAACGACACCAGCCAATAATCTCCTACATTTAATTTGTCTAGAAATATTTGAATCTTATCATGCAATTGTAGTTTCTAAAATTCACGCATTTCTGCACAAATTATAAATGATAACTGTTTTTTTCAGTTTTCGCGCCTGTTTAAAGATGGTTGATTCCAGTGATGCAAATCTGGTTGGTAAGCTGTTTTTTAATGTCGTCCAAACGAAATGTTTCGTTATTAAACCGAGAAAAGTATGTGTTCGAAGCACCTGGTGGGGCCAATGTGAGAAATTCAAACACATTAAGCAGGCAATTCTTAGAGACAATCTACCATATTAGTGTGATTTTAGTGAGATTTTATGTGATTTGATGTTTAAATTTTATTTTTGTATATAAATTGAAAATTTTTGTGCCAAATTAGGTTTAGAAAAAAACGGTTTTTCTGTGGTATCTCTCTCTACTTAAAATAAGATGACAATATTTAGGGCACTCTTTCTTCACGTACTAAAACTATTTGATTATTGTAATTTAAATTTAAGGCAATATTGTAATTTATTTGAAATGTGAATGTGTAATAAGCAATAACTTGAATAAAATTCATTGTTACATTTTATCGATTGTTTATTGTTTTTGTAATGAAGCTTCAACATAAATTAGTTAAAAGATTGATAAAAGAACTAATTATTAATAATTTTTAGATTATCTGAGAGTCATAACCATTTAATTTAGTTATGAATGAATCGATGAAAGTCTATTGCTCGTAATTTACAATTATTGTTGATGGGAACACCCATGGTCATTGAAATTATTGTTGCCTCTTATCCATCAAAGATTTATAAAGAAATAATGACTTGAGGTACAAGGTTAAATAAAAGAAGAAACACATATCTATTGTCAAGGTCAAGAAATTCATTTAAACAATTAAAATGATAACACCTAAATGTCGTTAAACAAATAAGGCAATATATCTATCGAGTGACCATTAAATAAACCATTCAGACCTAATATAAGTGTATTATACTATAATCAGGCCCCAAATTTTGATTGTTCAACAAGTTTTCAAATTTTGGCGACCTCTAGCTTCCAAACGGAACAACGTGGTGGAACAGCCTGTACAATCATCAACAACAAATCAGTGATCAAATTCTGACCACTCCTTGATTGAGAACTTTAATTTGAAAAGTAAGTTCCTCAATTAAGATAAAATTTGATAAAAGCTGGGCTTTTTTATGCTCTCAGGTGTTTTTTGAGATACAAAATAAACCTGACCTGACCTGACCTGACCTGACCTGACCACTCCTTGATTGAGAACTGTAATTTGAGAAGTAAGTTCCTCAATTAAGATAAAATTTGATAAAAGCTGGGCTTTTTTATGCCCTCAGGTGTTTTTTGAGATACGAAATAAACCTAACCTGACCTGACCTGACCTGACCTGACCTGACCTGACGACTCCTTGATTGAGAACTGTAGTTTGAAAAGTGAGTTTCTCAATTAAGGTAAAATTTGTTAAAAACTAAGGCTCTCAGGTGTCTTTTGAGATACAAAATAAAAAACTTACCAAAATATTGCTACTTTATTATTCTACTTTCCCCACATTTTCATACTACTTTTACACAACACTTTTCAAAAGAAAAACATTAAAAATACAGAAAAACATCTAAAAAAGACGTTTTTACTTGAAAATTCATTTTTTTTTTGTATTTGACAGTTAAGTTGACAGCTTTTGAAGTGAAGTGGCGCTTCAATCGCTAACCGCCAAATTTAAATTTAAAAAATAAAAATGCGGAAAGAAGATAAACTTACACCAAAAAGTATTTTGTTAAATATTACACAACACTTTGTTGCTTACTTTTACCACGCAAAACGTTAAATGTACATAAAAACACTTAAAAAACATATTTATACAAAAAGCTTTTTTTTATTTTGACAGTTGACACATTATGAAATCAAGCGGCGCCAAAATCGCTAACCGCGAAATTCAAATTCAAAATTAAATATTTTCAGACCAGAATTCTACGTAGGGGTGCAGATTTCGTCCCCCGACTCTTCGAAACCGCTCTCGTGGGTACTTTACTTGCAGGAGTGGTCTGATTCAAAACTACTGCTTCCAAAACCGCCCTAATCATGCCCCGAATATGCTTATTTTGCTCCAATAAAACCTTCTTTTCCTGTTTCATTCCCCGAAAATCCAAATCGACTCTATTAAAAATCTCCCAAAACTTCTCTAAACACTCCATCAAAGCAAACTCCTTATCAATCAAATCTTCGTAAGACTTTGGCGAAGTACAAGGCGACTTTACACTAATCACAATTTTCTTCACTTCTTCAGGAGCTGACGTCTCACTTTTTGCTGAAGATCGCCGTTTAATTTCTTCCTGTTCTTCTGCATCAAGACTTAGATGAATTGAAGGAGCGTGAGGTAACCATTTAGAGATTTTCTCAAAATCTGTTTCGAATTTCTGACAAGTCATCATCAGAGTTATAATCTGTTCACCTTTAGTTTGAATTTTTTGAAGGAATTCTATACTTTTGTTAGAAATGTGAGTTAAGAAAATTAATTTCTTCTCATCTTTTGTGACTTTCTTTCGAAATTGTTTCCGAACAGAAAAGAATTTATCAGTTTTTTCAGTTAGAGTAGATTTCAGATTTTTAATAATTTCAGTCTGTTTCAGAGTTAGATTTTCAAATTGTTGGTTTAAATTTTTAATTTCTTCCTGAAATTGTTTTTTTTTCAGAAGATTTACGAAATTAGAGTATTTTACCTCCTGGAAATTTATGCGTTCCTTATTCAGGACTATTTCAGCAGCGCTTTCAGTATCTAGACGTTTCAGTTCTGCAAAATGGAGACGTCTTGTGTCTGTTTGAGTAACGTGAGATTTTATTATTGTGGCTATTTGTTTCCAAAGGGCCTTACATTGACCTTCACGGTGTTTTCTATACGAATCTAATTTAATCCGGAACTGAAAAAAGGGCCAATTTACAAAAAAAAGAATCAACCCGCAATACACCGTATTGTATTGTGAGTTGCATAGTTATTTATTAATATATTATTTTTATTTTTTTATCTATTTTTATTACTGTTTTTTTTTCAATTCTTATCTAATCAGATTTTAAATTACTGACGTCACAGCTCATCTAATGACGCATTTCCTCAAGTGTTTGCATGCAAAACGCGATTATATCATGACAAAAAGTACGGAAATCAATTTTCAAGAACACTGAATACAACCTGATTGACAAATTGGTTCTGTAACTATTAACAATTCAACTCTTTTGTTGATGATTTGCAATAATTTGGCATAGATCCTATCATTGAAATAATGAGAACACAAACAGAAGATTTTAATATAAAAGTAGACCTAAACACAGATTTATTTTCAATCAAATTGTTGTTAAAGCAAGATTAAAAATGCGCATTATAACTCTTATTTCTCTGATTATATACAGTGTCCAAGTAAACTTTAAAAAAATGTTTTTACGAAATTAAAAATCTGTTTTTTAGGCTCTTGATTGTGGCATACATATTACAAAAAATGACGCTCTTAAAACAACAATAAATAAATGTATTTCAAGCAACAAAACACTTGAAGACTTATGGGACATGGCCCCTATGTCATCAGAATCTGACTCATCAAGTTCTGATGAGGTTGAACCCCCAGTTGGTAAGTCTTCACGTTTTCTTCCCGCTTTTCTAAATCAAGATTTCAGACGGAAAAATGCTTCAAAACTTCCGAATTAAACGAGCTAATAACGAAACAGAACCCGAGTCATCAACAACTGAAAATTGTATAATCCAGTGCATTTTTGATAATTTAAAAATGACAGATTTAACCGGTTATCCTGTCCACACCCGAATCCTCGACGGTCTTTTAAAAAACTCAACAAACCGCGAATTACGTGATTTTCTACAAGACACAACCGACGACTGCTTCCAACAAATGGATAAAGAAGACACAATGGACCCCTGTTCGTACTCAAATAAATTAGTTACGTGTTTGGCCGAAAAAGGGCGCTCGAATTGCGCTGATTGGCCAGTCGGGGATTTACCCTTCACGCCGTAATTTTGTAAAAATTTTGTTAAACTAGTTAAATAAAGAAGAGCATACAGTGCTTGTGACTTCTTCTTTTTTCTTCAAGTGACGTTCAAAATCGGCTTTTGCAACCTGTTGGGATTTGGAATTTTGACCGAAAATGATTGTTTGGAGATGCTCATGATGAGAGATACTTGATTGAGTTATCTCAGCGTTTTCTTTCGCACTTGTTTCTAGTAAATCCTCCAAATCTTTCTGGAATTGTTCTTCCATTAAAGACATATACTTCTCGTGTGATACTAAAATCAATAATTAAAAAACTGGCGGTTGAAAGTCACTAACAACCAATTATTTGGTCGATGTGAGTCACATGAGACTGGAAATTATAACTGTATTGCTCTTCAGCCATTTCTAATTCTTCTAAAAGCTTAGAAATTGTGCGATTTTTGTACTCTAAGACTCGGTCAATGTAGTATTTCATGTGCTGAAAGTTTTTTAAAGAATTTTATTACCCAGAATTTTCACTTACTTCAACATCTTCTCTCATTTCTTTGCATTTATTCAAACGTAAAATTTTGTGCCAGTTTTGATTTATTTTAGCTAAATTTAGTCTCGAAAATCCATCTTCTCGTTTAATTTTGTGCTAAAATTTTAAAGCAATTACGAAAATTCTAATTTTATTTAAATACCTTCATAAAAATTGCAATTAGTTGTTCTTTACGTCTTCTTGCTTCTTCTTCAATATCAGCTTTATGTTGAAGATATCTAGCTCTTTCATCATCACTCATTCGAGCTAAACGATTAGCCAGAGATTTCTTCTTAGCACCCATTTTGAATGCTTCTTCGAGACTAGTTTCAGAAAATCAAGTTTTCAGTTGTTTCTATGGAAGTTGTTGACAGTTATTGATCTGTTTTCAGTTATCAAAGTGTAAATTTCAGCATTTAAAAATGAGAGAGAAAAGTAAAATTAATTTTCAAGATGATAAAGAAGAGTATGAAAATTCTTCATACGAATACTATCTACAAAGAGAAAGAATTATTAAAATATTTGATGAAACAATCACTAAGCTTGTTCTTCTGGTAATTTAGTACAAAATAATTTTTAAAATCTTTTATTGAAATTTTAGAGTCATTTACCTCATTTGACTGAAAACGATGGCGAAGTTTTGCGAAAATTTCTTTCAGACACTGACTCAGATTTTATTACTTTGGTTTTTCAAGATGAACAACCATTTACAAGACAACTGATTGAAAATCGGTCAGATTTACAAGTTGTTTGTGATAAACTGGAACGAATAAATATGAATGAAAAAAAAGTAACTCAAATTCTGTAAGATTTAAATCAAAAAAAAAATTTTAGGGTGCTAATTTACGAAAAGGGAAAATAGTACCAAGTGCTGAACAGTTTGATATTTATATAGCATACTGTATTGACACTATTTTTAAATCAGAAGAATTAGTTAAATATTTAAAATCACTCGAACTCCACCCTACTTCTATAATGGAGTCTTTTATTGATTCAATAGCTCAATTAAAAAAAATAATTGAAGAAAAACTAAGCATTTCAGCACTTGAAGAAATTCAGAAAGAAAATGATTTAAAAACGGCATACAGATCAAGCATGATTTTATCACATAATATTCAAGGTTTGTATAGCTACTGGCAGCTACGTAATTAACAATTTTTTTTAAAGAAATGGAAGAGTTGTTAGAGAAGCAGCGACAGGAATTGGGTCAAGAACACGAATATAAAGAACAAATAATACAAGAATTGCTTGAAAAAATTGAGGCTCTTCGAGAAAAATCTAAAAAAGACATAAACCGTGTTGTTTACGAATCAGAAATTGTAATGATGAAAGATTACAACAAAAGTATAGATATACAAGAAGAATTAGCAGACGAAGCAAAAAGTGTTACAAAAGAGTATGAAGTACTCCTTGAAGACCACTTACAACATGAAAAAGCTTTAAGAGTTAAAAGACTAAAAATTGAAACGCAATTAGCAAGTTGGGTTGCAAAATATGATTATGATATTGGAGAAAAACAATCAGAATTTGATGAATTAGATGCAGTGTAATTTAATTTTACTTGATTTCTTGTTTTTGATTTTATATTTGTAGTTTTAATAAAGAAAAAGAAGAGTATGATGAGTTACAAGAAAAATTTGAAGACCAAGCTGAGGAGTACTGTATTCTTATGAGAGAAAAAGAAGAAGAAGAGCAAAGAATTTATGAAGAAAAAGCTTGGATCTTTTTACAAAATCGGTCTGCGCGAAGAATACAAAAAGCTTGGAGGGCTTACAAAGCGCGCAAATTAGCTAGAAGAAAAGCACGGAAATGTGAATATATTTTGAGTTTTTGATTTAATAATAAATTTGTGTTTTAGCTAAAAAGAAAGGTGGCAGTGCTGGCAAAAAAGGGAAAAAGAGTCCGAAAGGTACAGATGAGAATTAACCGAAATTAAATTTCTATCGATTTCAGATAAAAAGAAGAAAACTAAAAAGGAACCAACGCCAATACTAAAACCAGAAGAAGATCCAAACGCTTTGCTTGAAGGCAAATTCCGTGGCTCAATTCTTGGTGAAATGAAATCAACTGAAGGTTTTGACAAGAAAGAAATGGTCGTGGATTTAATAAATGACTAAAATTTTATTTGAAAGCTTGTTATAAAATTAGTAAAAGCTTAATAAATGGAATGTTTGTTCAGTCTCTAGTTTTTTGGGCGTCTGAGAGTTGCAGCTCGGACTTGTAGTAAAACTGGGCGTTCTTTCGTACTGGGCATAAACGAGTGTGCTCTTCGGACACGATCTCCTTCTGGAGCGACTTGATATAATTGAGCTTCGAGTAACTCGCGATAATCTTCGGAATGTTTAATTTTGTCGTGGGCTACTTTCAACTGAACATCTAAAGTTTCTCGCTCTTTTTCAAGCTGAATTAAACGAGACTCAGCTTCTGAAATAACACAATCATATTTACGAATTAATTTCTTAAAAACTCACCTCTTAATTGCTTCTCTTTTTCACTCTGTAACTCTTCAAATTCTTTTCTTTTGCCTCTCTCCTCTTCAAGTAAGACTCTTTGTTCTTCTTGTAGACGTTCTAATTCCTCTCTTTTTTCCCACTCTTCTGCTAAAACTCTCGCTTGTAATGCTCTTACAATCTCTTCATCTCTTTTCGCTTGTGTTTCTTCTTCAAGTAACCGTTCTAATTTCGCTCTAATTTGTTCTAAATCTGTTAATTTCCGTGCTTCTTCTTTAACTACAGCTTCTAATTCTTTTGCTTGTCCTTCGGCAGCTTGCCTTGCACTTCTTTCTTGTTGAAGTTGTGCTCGTGCTCGTATCATTTCTTGAATTCTTCCTGCTCTTTGCATTTTTCTTCTAGCTGCTTGAAGCCGTTGGTAACTCTGTCCACTTCCAGAATGATCAGCTGCAAGTTGTAGAGCTGAAATCCATTGAACTCGAGTCATATGATCGGTTGTTCCAAGTTCGAAACTACGTTCAGGTGTGTGAAGAATAATCCTATAGCCTGATTTAGCTTCAACACGACTTCCTGGTTCTATAGGGAGTGATCCACATCGGTCTTTTTCTGACCGAGTTTTGTAATAACTAAGTTCTGAAGGTCGAAGAACGAACCAATATTCACGCATCGTTGGAAAAATGTAGCCTTTTTTGGTCAAGTAACCTTTCTTGATGACATCGTCGACGAGTGTTTGGTAGATATCAGTGACGGCTTCGGAAATTGCAAATGTGTCCTTGACTCCGACGAGGCAACGAGATTCCAAAACGGCAATAAATGGGGTCAAACGGAAACTTCCCATTGAAATTGTTAAATTAGTGAAATCTTCGTCATCCCAAGGACATCCTAATGAGTTAGCAAGGGTTTGAGCAATATTGTAGACTTCAGAAGGGTGTAATAACACTTGATAAGTGTCTTCATTGTGACTATCATGTATTAAATCAGCTAACAAGCAAAAAATTCGAAAAATTTGAAAAAGAGACTCGTCACTGAAATATTTAGTTTCTCGTTGAAGAAATTTCTTCCGACAGACTAACCAACAAACTTCAGCAATTCGTGATTCATAATCGCGGAGTTCTGGTAAAGGAAGTTTGTTAGGGAGTGATGAAAAAACTTCTTTTTGTAGATAGAATTTATACTGGTCGAAATTTAAAGTTGGGGTACTTCGAAAATGTTCAAGACCTCTCTCAACCCCATACAAATCCAAAATTGTACCAATATTTGCCGTCAAAACCTAATGAATCACAATATCAACCTTGACATACACACAATCTCGCCTTATATGGTCAACTCGACCACATGTTGCGGCTTAAGTCACTTTCGCTGACTTACCTTAAGTTTAGATTTGTGGACGTATCCCGATTTATCCTGTTGAAGTGCATCAAAAGCTTGCCACACACAATTTGTTATATTTTCGAGAAGAACAGCCATTCTGGATTGATTCTAACATGAGTGTGAGTCACTTTAGAAGGCGTTTACCGATATGTGGGATTATTTCCTGTGGGATAAAAATCGGGTTTTGAATGATTTATCGCACAATGAACTGATTTAGAAGGAGTGAATGATCGGACTTAACTGAGATATACAATGATCGGAGTTAAGAGGGGGCTAATTGTGTCAATAACTAAAGGTAAAGGAAATTACGCCAGGGTTATCTTATCGAGGTGCGGGGCTTAACGTTGGTTGATATTTACAAATTTTTATTGTGTCTGAAATGAGGAAAAATATTTATTACATTTTTAGTTAAGTAAAAAATTTAGAAAAATATAAATTTAAAGGAAAAAAAAAATTTAAGCGAATTTTGCGCTCACCCAATTATTGGAAATCCTAATCGTTTGAAATTCAAATATAAACTATTAAGTAAAGAATTTGGAGTACCACTTATATTATAAATAAATAAACTAACAATTATATCAACAAAAAACGTAAGCAGAAACAGCGTGGGTATTTAAACTTTGATCTTATTAAATTTTATTAGAGAGGGGACTACCATTAAGCATGAGTAAAGCAACGCCTAAAGGTAGACAACCAAATATAACGAAATCGACGATTGCGGACAAACAGTCGAGTTAAAAATTAAAATCTGTAAATATAATAAAAGAGAAAAGACCAAAAAAATAATAAAAAACTCAAAATAACTCCAAAAAATTTTTTTCTTTGTTCATTTGTTACTGTACTTCAGAAAGTTATGTACCAGCCTTAGATGTCTTAACGTCCTTATTTACAATGTCGCTCAAAATTCAATTTGACAGCTGCGGCTGTTAAGACATTTTTTACTACTTAGGTATGTGTTTCTACATATATTACATCAATTTATTATACAATTTTAAATCTTAATTTGTTACAAACGTTATCACAGCAAAAATTTCGTTACATCATAAGAATTACACTTTGTTTTCTACATTTTTAGAAATTTGATAAACATCTTCTTCACTTTTTTTATTATTCCACTCTTGTACTTCTCCACTTCCGCAGAAAATAAAAACAATATCACTTATAACATAAATAACTGAAGAAACTCCAAAGACCAATTGCCATTGAGCTGTGTCTTTCTAAAATTTTGAGTAAAACAATTTTTTTTGTAAATTTAAAATCTTCTTACCCCATCTGTTACAACAATCTGTACAAAAAGCGGTGCAAGTAACGAACAAATATTTGAAATACAATTTGTAATTCCCATTAAAGTCCCAGAATGGTTCGGTGAAATATCCATATGGTTAACATTAAAACCGGAATAAATCGCTGAATTCATCCCGACTGCAATTACCAAAAGAGCAATTGCGAGATTTTTATGTCCTTCATCCATAAAACCTAGAAAAACTAACGCAATTGCTGGGACTATCAGTCCAATTGAATTAAAAATTTTTCTTGCGGTTCCTATTGAAGTATATTTCTTAATAATTAAATAATCGGCAATTGCACTGAAAACAAAACTGAGAATCCACAAGACGAAATAAGGTAAAGCACTCAGATAACTATTCTGAAAAAAAATCTGTAAAAAAAATAGTTTTTTAAGTCAAAGACTTACAGATTTAATTTGGAAATTCATAACTTCACTCATGTAAGACGGAATTTCTGTTATGAGTGTCCAGAAGCCCCAGTTTTGTCCACAGTGAGCTACAAGAATTGCCCAGACGGGTAGAGATGTCAAAATGTTTTTCCAAGGTGTTGGTAAAGGCTGAAATAACGTGTTACTCCCTGGTTGTAATTTAAAAAATAAAATAACACACTTTCTGATTGGCTGAGTGTCCTAAACTCGTCTCAATATAACTTCGTTCTTCATCTGAAATTATTTTGCTTTCGCACGGTTTATTTGATCCTAAAATAGCCATTGCTATTGACCAAACAATTCCTAAGATTCCATAAACGTAAAAAATTAAAGGCCAACCGTACCAACTCGCTGAAATAATTCCTGAAATTATCAACGAGACTACAGTACCTAAAGGACCTCCTACAATTAACTAATTAGTAGTACCTATTTAAGTAATTGGTGTTTTATTTTTTTACCAGCATAAACAAAAGTTCCTAATCTTGACCGTTCAGAAATTGGTACCCAATAACTCAACAAATTATGAATTGACGGAAAAATAAATCCTTGACAGAACCCTTGTAAGGCTCGTGATATCATCACACCTTCCGAACCCATAATTTCGGCCATTATTGGTAACAAAACACTAAATATAGAACAGATAAACATAGTACAGACTAAAAACCATTTTGGGCCGAATTTTTTTGCTAGTTGACCGGCCCCAATTTGAGGAATTATATAACCCCAGAAAAATGAAGAGAGGATTATACTTTTATTGTGCCAATCAAAAATCTAAAAAAATTTTTTTATTTTTTGTTATTATTAAATATAAAATAGGTACAGGAATATCAGGATTTTCGCTTGCTTGAGTTGTCATTGCGACAATTCCGACTGAAAGATTGACTCGAATTCCATAAGCTATGAATGTTAGGAGAAATTGAAGAAAGACTTGCACATGTCTGACTCCACAAAAAGATTCTGAAATTGAAATTTTTAATTAAAAATGTAATTTTTATTAAAATATTTATATTACAAAAAAATAAAATTTTTCTAAATTTTTAGTCTAGAAAGCTGTGATTATAAAATGCCTTTTAGCAATGTAAATTAGATAGAAAAGAACAAAGCAGTGCCGGGTTGAGACCCACCAAGATATATTTCTTAAAAAAGCACACAAATTTACTAATATATAATCTTTATAAAATGCCCATTGCAGTCTATGACTCCTTGTTTAAAAAAAATATCTATGACTTCTGCTTTTGATAAAAAAAGGTGTAAATAAAATGTCTCTTATGAAAGGCAATTTTGATAAAATAACTCTTGTAACAGCCAATTTTTTATAGCTTATTTAGGTTGTGATCTATAACTTCTAGTAGATATATTAAAATGCCTCTTGTAGTTTCCATTTTTATAAATTGTCTATTTGAAATTCATAGATAACATTTTATAAATACGTTTATTTAAATTCTCGTCTGACTTCTATTTTTGTTAAAAAAATATAATTTTTTATTTTGGTAAAAAGAAGGTACTTTTAAATGTCTCTTCTTGTTGATCCCAATTTTTATAAAATGCCTCTTATAACTACCAATTTTTATAGAATGTTGTCTATAATTTCTAGTTTTTTAAAATGCCTGTTGTAATTACATTTTTAAAAATTATGCCTATGCCTTCCAGATTTTATAAAACTTTCCTATAGTACTTGCTTTTGATAAGAAAAAGCTATAAACAAAATGTCTCCTGCTGATATAATTTTTTATATTAAATGCCTTTTATTGCAACAGCTATTTTTTATAAAATAATCTCTATAATTTCTAATAGGTTTCTTTTATATTGTTGCTTACAACTCCCACTTTTATTTAAAAAAATAATTTTGATAAAAAAGCTACAAAATGTTTCCTGTTGTTCCCGATATTTACAAAATGCCAACCAATTTTTATAAAATGTCTCTTGTAACAGCCAATTTTTTATAGTTTATTTAGAATGTGATCTATAATTTCTAGCAAATATATTAAAATGCCTCTTGTCTCTTAGACAGATATTAAAATGTCTCTTGTTGATCTCAGTTTTTATAAAATGCCTTTTATGTTTATGGCAGCCAACTTTTATAGAATGTGATATATAATTTCTAGTATTTTAAAATGCCTTTTGCAGTTTATATTTTTATAGATTGTTGCCCATGCTTCCCAGTTTTTATAAAATTTTTCTTTTGGTTTTGATAAAAAAAGCTGTAAACAAGATGTCTCCTGCTGATACCAATTTCTACATTAAATGCCTTTTATTGTGACAGCCAATTTCTATAAAATAAGCTTTACAGTTTCTAACAGTTTTTTTTAATTGTAGCCTATTACTTCCATTATTATAAAAAACTATAATTTCGGATTTTGATTTAAAACAGTTACATATCTCCTGATGATTCCAGTTTTTTAAAATGTAAAACAAGAATTACGATTTTAAACCCTAAAAGTTTTATAAACATAATAAAGCTCTCGTTGTTATAAATCTAAAAAAAAATATTTCGAGTTTGAAATATAATTTCTCAATAAATAAAATCTCCAATACCAAAAGACCTACCAGAAAATTTCTGAAAAAGTCATAACATTTTAGAGAATTTTTTAAATCATATTGTAGTTGTTTTTGGAAAAAATTTTGGTGAAAAAACACTGATATAATAGAAGAAGAATTTAAGAAAAACTTTCTAAAGCTATTTTCAAAAATCTTGCTTTAGGATTAGCCTTGAATTTTTTTTATTTTTACTTACAAATAATTTATGTTATTTGTTGT
Source organism: Tribolium confusum (assembly GCA_029207805.1). Taxonomy (NCBI): domain Eukaryota; kingdom Metazoa; phylum Arthropoda; class Insecta; order Coleoptera; family Tenebrionidae; genus Tribolium; species Tribolium confusum. The sequence goes on along the minus strand of JALGAY010000007.1, from coordinate 268,133 downwards.
AGTTTTGTATTGTTTGGAATGTTAAATTATTCGGTTGAGAGATAAATATCAAAAGAAAGGGAAAAATTCTGTTTTTTTTGCCGAATTTGCAATTAATATTCTTTCACCTTATTGATCTAAATTAAAAAATAGGTAGATAAAATATTGACTTTTGATTAATTTTTGAAAAGTATGTCAAGTAATTGATGTCACCATTTACGTTATCAACAAAATAATTAGTTATTTTCGAAGTGGAAATTGTAAAGTTTCAAGAAACCAATAAATAACAAACAAACTATAATAAAGAAAATTTTCCTTTCCTCTCGATTCGTAGATAATCCAAAGTCACATCTGTAATTGACCGTAAAAATAAATACATCTTTCGAACACAGAACAACTAATAATTTTTTTATTCAGGAAATTAAATTAAATTCCTGCTTAAAACCACTATACCAGGAATTTAATTATCTTGATATTTATTCAACCAAAACGCGATTTTTTCAACTTTTTTTAAGCTAAGCCAGAACTTAATTACTTGCCAATGTTAACAATTTACAAAATCGGAAATGAAAAAACTTACTTGGTGCTTCCGTTTCATTTTTCTGACTTTCACTCTTCTTCTCCAAATCGGCCAATTCTAGTGTTTCTTTCGACATTTTTCTCAAAAATTTGAATTAAAGGGTTCACCTACGACCCGAATGGTTGGCCGCACGATTAAAACTGTGGTCAAATCAGTTTGGTAAGTACTCAGTGCACCACTACATGACCTCTAATGTCTATTACGTGTGTTGACACTTTTTAAACAATTTTTCCCACACTGTTTTATTATGTCTTCACAGTCAAAACAATGTAAAAAATCACAAAAATTAATGCCTTTTTTAAAAATCTAGGTTTTTTGAGTTATCAATCGGAGAATTTCTGGTAATTCTCTTGATAAACTTTAACCCAAATCAATTACAAAATTTAAAATAAATTAGACGATAAGTGATTGGAGGCAAATGTCATTGTATTGAGTTTATGTAGATTAGAAATTGTAACCTTAAGGTATGTAAAATTTGTGATAAGGTTGCCAATGTCAAAATTATGGGTTGATGTAACCGGAAATATTTACATTTCAGTATGATGGACAAGGTGACAGTTTGTGACTTAAATGTATGTCTATTTTACGTGTTCTGATATTGTAATTAGTTGAGAATTTAAATTATGCAACGTAAATGTGTGATTCCCTAAATAATAATAATAATTTATAAATAGAAGTGTGGAAAAACCAATTTTACATTCTTAAAAAAAATACAGAATTGATGGTATTTCTTTTTTATCCAAACTATTTTTTTAATTAATAATATTTGTCAGGAGCTCTAAGAGCGACTAGATAGCTGATAGCTTTCTAAAAATTGTTTAAATTTTGACAAAACCAATTACTGAAAATTATTAACGACCATTTCTTTAAGTTTCTATAGCAATTTGATTTTTTACGCACGATTTTCAACAAAATTATTTAATTTAGAACAACAAAAAATTATTGTAAAATAATGTATAAATGAGACTATTTTATTATGCGCAATTAGTCTTTTAATTGTTATTAATACATTCAGTACTGATATTAATAGAATAACTTTATCAAAATGGACTTTATTTAAATAGCAATATTTACAATAAAAAAATATAAAATGATTAAATTAATGAGATTAGTCAAAAAGTCAACATTTATTACCTCATTAATTGCCATTATATTTACACAACTTTTAAAACAAAATTGGTAACAGAATTACATAACAATTACTCAGCTAGTAAAAGAAAAAAACTAAATTGGCATCTACAGAGTACATACAAATATATTAGTTTTTTATTTAAAATTGTATCTAAAAATAAGAAGGAAGAAATGGTGGAATAAGGAATGCGGCAAACTAAAGAAAGAAGCTTGCAGTAAACTTAAAAAATGGAAAGAAGGAAAAGCTACAAAAGCAGAGACAATATCTAGAAACAAGAAAAAAGTACAAAGCAACGTGCGAAGAAAGGAAAATAAAAGAAATAAAAACAGAAGCAGAAGTATGGAAATTTATAAACGAAGAAAGAAAAAGAAAAGAAAAAATAAGTAAGAACATAAGTATGGATAAATAGAGGGAACACTTTATGGAGGTTTTAGAAGGAAGTAACAATAAAAATAATTCGTCAAGACATAAGGATTTTCAAGTAGAAATAAATAATCTTTCTAAAGAGGAAATTGAGAAACAAATGTTTAGGTTAAAGAAAAAGAAAGTACCCGGAGAAGATGGAATTCCAAATGAAGCGCTGTTGTTTCGTACAAAAAAGCTATGGAAAAGAGTATGGGAAGTGCTAAATGCAGTGTGGATGAGAGGAGGCTTTCCTATGGAGTGGAGATACATAAAAAAGGAGATAAAGATAAAACTGAAAACTACCGTGGCATATCCTTACTTAATACGACCTACAAAATATATGCGATGGTGCTAGAGGAAAGATTGAGAAAAGAAATGGACGAAAAAAGTATGTTGCCAGACCGACAAGCAGGTTTCAGACAAGAAAGAGGAGCCATAGACAATGTGTACATTTTGAGACATCTGGCGAAGAAAAAATAGACAAGGCGGGAGGACGTATGTATGCTTTGTTCATGGACTTCAAAAAAGCTTTTGACAGTGTAGATAGGAAAAAATTATGGTAGTATCATAGAGAGAAAGGGGTGTGTAAGTGGTTGGTAAGCAAGATGGAGGAACTTTACGAAGAAACTATTAACCAAGTAAAAGTGGGCGAAGAAGTAAGTGACTGTTTTTGGACAAATAAAGGAATAAGACAAAACTGTCCATTAAGTCCTGCACTATTCTTAGCATATATGGGAGATGTGGATGAAGTTTTAAGTAGAGCGCAAGTAGGAGCGATAGTTGTATGCAGAGAGAAAGTGTGGTCCCTGGCGTTTGCAGATGATTTAGTAATTGTAGCAAAGAGCAAGAATAAAATAAAAGAAATGATAAAAGTTATGAAAAGATATATAAAAAACAAAAAACTCCAATTTAATGTAGATAAAACCAAAAAGGTAATGTTTGGAAAGAAAGTAATAATCGAAAAAGAAGATGAATGGAAATGAGAAGGAAAAAATATAGAACAAGTAAAAGAGTTGAAATAGTATGACAGACAAAGGACAAGTAAAGAAAGTAGTCAAAAATCAAACAAAGTAATGGGAAGTGTCTGGAGTTTGGGAGAACGTAAATTTGGTAAAAATTTTAAGAGGAGAATGACGATGTTTGACAGTTTGGTGAAAAGCATCGTAATGTATGGGGATGGAAGGAATATGAAGAAATTGAGCGTGTACAAGAAAAGTATATAAAATAAGTTTTAGGTTTAAATAAACAAACGCCAGGATACATCGTAAGAGAGAAAAGTTGAGAGTAGAAACAGGAAAAAGAGCTGTGAGATTTGAGGAAAATTTAAGAATGCGAGAATGCAAAATACTGCGACAATGCTGGGCTGAAATTAAAAGAGCAATGTTAGGTGGATAGAACGAGTTGACTACTATGAAAAAAAGGTGTATGCGTGTGCAGAAATTGAAAGAATAAGAGAAGGAAGAAGAACAATGGAAGAAGAACTAAAACAAAGAGATGCTGACATAGATAAACAGAAAAGAATTGCGGGTATATAAAAATTAAGGTGTAATCCCAAATATGCCCTAATTGTTACCATCAAACTACCAAAATATCTCCATAAAATAAAAAGTAAAAATAAAAAAATGGTTGCAAGATTCAGATGCGAGAATAAAGAAAGGGAAAATGGGTTTTGGAGAGAAGATTGGGAAAGAATGTGCAGATTATGTAGAGAAGAAAGCGAGACGATAGAGCATTGTTTGTCAGAGTGTGCAGAGTTAAGAATGTGTGAGTTTGGATGGATAAAAGTTCTAAGCGAAAATGGAGAAGGGAATAAATGGATGAATGAAGTTATGTGTGATAGGAGAAGAATGGAGAAGAATTAAATGTTTATTTATTTTATAAATTTGATAATTTGTGTAAATTTTTGCTTTTTGTTTGTTGTACCTATGTAGGATTGTAAAACCAATTAAGCAATAAAGATATTAAACAGTAAGTATTATTTATTTATTTTTAAATTTCGCGCTTTTGTACAAACAAATTTAACAAATCTGTTGCAGATAGGGTTGCCAACTGTCCTTAATAACAACTGATAGAGTAAAGATAGATTTTAAATAAATTTATTGTTACAAAAGTAATATTACAAACAGCAATATTTTTTTTAATAGTTACAGTTGTTATCTAGTATTTAGTTTTTCTTTCACCTTTTTCTACTTCCGTTTCATCTTCTTTTACATTATTCCAGCTTTGAACTTCAGCAGAAGAAAACACAACATAAAACAGTCCACAACTTGTATAAATTCCTGTTGCAAGAAGAAATACTTTTCTCCATAAAATTGGATTTTCCTGAAATATTCTCTATTTAAAAGTTTCTAAATTTCTTTTTATTTTACTTTATTATCACCAAAAAGTCCGACAGTTAGGGTTCCTAAAATGGAAAAACAGTTTCCTACAGCATTCATAATTCCCATAAGAGTTCCTGAATGATTTGGTGCTATATCAACGATATTTACAATATATCCAGAATAAATAAAAGACGAAAAACTAACAGCAATTACTAGAAGAGTTGTTACAACAATATCAGTAAAATTTTCAAGAAATGAAAGAATAATTAAAGCAATTGCAGGTATAAAAGTTGCAAGACCGTTAAAGACTTTTCTTACTGTTGTAATTGTACAAATTTTTTTTGTAACAAGCCAGTCAGCAAGTGGTGAAACACCAAGACCCAAAAAGTAGTTACCTAAATAAGGCAAAGCTGCCAGTTCTGTACGCTAAAAAAAATTATTAATAACATAACTTGAATTTCAGATTAATTACAGAATTAATATCAAATTTGAGCATTTTACTCATATAAGTTGGCATTTCTGTCATTAAAGTAAACCAGCCATAACACTGAGCAATCGATGCAAATAAAATCGCCCAAACTGGTAACGACGTCAAGATTTTTCTCCAAGGAGTTGGTACTCTTATCTTTTTTTGATTGATATAATTACAATTTTCAATATACATTCTTTCATTTTGTGATATTCTTTTATGATCTCCTGGTGAGTTTTCAGCAAAAATTCCAAAAATTACAGCCCATAGAATACCCAAAGCTCCGAAAGTGTAAAAAGCAGCAGGCCATCCAAAGCTTGATCCTGCTATAACTCCAGTCAAAGGCATAGCAGCAGCCATTCCTAAACTATTACCTCCATAAACAAAATTCGAGATACGGGCTCTTTCAGAAAGAGGAGTCCAATGACTGATTAAATTCATAATTGAAGGATATAAAAAACCTTGAGCTAGACCTTGAATTACTCGACATGCTATAACTCCTCCAGAGCCCCAAATTGCAGCTAGAGGTGGTATAGCAATGTTAGCAACTGATCCAAGGACTAAAGTCGTGAAAAGAAACCATTTAGGTCCGAAGAATTCGCTCATTTGACCTGCTATTATTTGAGTGATTATGTAGCCCCAAAAAAATGAAGACAGGATTACTTCAGTGTTTGTCCATTCCGGATATGTCTAAAAGAAAGGAATAATTAGAAAAAAAAATATTTTTTGTTGTTGCGACTTACTGGAATATCGGAATTTGATTTTTCTGTTGTCATTGAAATTATTGAAACTGATAAAGAAGTTCTAATTGCAAATGATATGAAAATTGTGAAAAACATTAAAACGAATTGAAAATGTCTGACTCCCAAACGCTAAAAATAAAAATTTAGTTTTGGTAAAAAAATAACTAGATTTCAGTCCAACCATTGCTGGTTTTGCTGAAATCACTACCAAGATAATTCTATATGATTTGAATTATCTAATCGTTTTATTGTTGGTATCTTCACAAATCCGTTTACAATGTTTTATCTAGAATTTACTCCAAACAATTTTTTAAATTTTTCATTTTTTAAACAATAGGAAAAGTACCAATAAACCACTTGTTTCAGTTAATAAACACATCAATCATTTTTTTAAAACAATTTTATTTAATAATCTCAATGATACAAAGTACAATTTAAAACTTTGTAACGATTTCAGTCTTTTCTTTCTTAATTTCTTCAGATTCTTTTAAATTATTCCAGGTCTGTACTTCAGCTGAAGCAAAAGCACAATAAAAAATTCCACAACCGAGATAAATTCCAGCCGAAAGCAAAAAAACATTTCTCCACAAAATTGGATCTTTCTAAAACCAAAAACTAAAATTTTTAATTAAAAATTATGATTTTTACCTTATTTGTACCAAAAAATGACACACTTAAAGGTGCCAACATAGAAAAAATATTATTAATTCCGTTTACAATACCAAAAAGTGTTCCAGAATGATTTGGTGCTACATCTACTACATTTATTAAATAACCAGATTGAGCAAAAGTTGAAGTACTAACAGCTACTATCAACAAAACTGTCACAAGTGTTTTATCAAAATTTTGCAAAAATGCTAAATATATTAATGCAGCAGCTGGTAGAACTGAAGCTAGTGAATTAAAAATTCTTCTTGAAGTACTTAGAGAGACAAAATTTCGTTTTGCTATTAAATCAGCTAAAGGAGAGACAGCTAGGCCTAAGAAAAATTGGATAACGTATGGAAGTGCTGATAATTGACTGTTCTAAAAATAATTAGAATTAAATTAGAATCAGAACTAGAATTTAAATAAATTACTGCATTGATGTCGTAATTCATTATCCCATCCATATAAGCTGGTATTTCTGTAATTAAAGTAAAACTACCAAAACACTGAGCAATTCCAGCAACAACAATTGCCCATACTGGTAAAGACCTCACAATTGATAACCAAGGTGTTGGTACTTTCTGTTAAAATTTTCGTTTTAAAACTTTTTTTTTATTGTTGTTGTTACCTTTTCAACATTTACTGAATTACTACACTCTATATAATTCCTCTCTTCTTCTGAAATCCCTCTATGTGTTGATGGTGAATTTTCGGCAAAAATTGCAAAAATTATAGCAAATGCGACTCCCAATCCTCCATAAGCATAAAACGAAACAGGCCATCCCCATTTTGACCCACAAATCGCCCCAGTTACTGGCATACAAACCGCAGTTCCCAAAACCTCACCTCCGTAAACAAAATTTGCGACTCTTGACCGTTCAAAAAGAGGTGACCAGCGACTTATCAAATGGTGCACCGACGGGTATAAAACACTCTGGAAGAGGCCTTGGAAAAGGCGGCAGATTATAACTCCTGTTGATCCCAAAACAGCAGCCATTGGTGGAATTGCGATGTTAAAAATCGAACTTAGAATCATTGTACTGACTAGGAACCATTTCGGGCCGAAATATTCACTGAGTTGGCCGGCAAAGACTTGAGGAATGACGTAGCTCCAGAAAAACGATGATTGGATTGTGTCGGTGTTGTCCCATTCGGGGTACGTCTGGAAAATGGTGTTAAAAACGCATTGGGTGTGTTGGTACTTACAGGAATGCTAGGATCTGGAGGTGAGTTGTCAGTCATTGAGATAATTGCAACGGAAAGTGCCATTCTCATTCCGAAATAAATTAAAAGAGAAAGAAAAAGTAAAAGAAATTGTAAATGTCTCACACCAAAAATTTTTGCTGCAAAAAAATTTTTGTTAAAGAAGATTTTGTTAAGTTTTTTATTATTTACAAGGCCTTGGCGAGTCCTCAATTTTTACTTTAATTTCTGACATTTTTTGATTAATTTAGAAACACTTAATTAGTTCAACTGATGAATTTTGTCTGTTATTGTCTTTTAAATCAATCGTGGGATTTAAGATATATCTAATCACTTCAAAATTCGAAATTATGTATTTGTTTTTTTATCAAAAGTACTTAAAAAGTATCTAAGTGGATTAGTCAAGGTCATAACAAAAATTTCCGTAATAAAAAATATTTTTTAAATTAATTAAATTCTGTTTAAAAACTGAAAGAAACTGAGGTCTCTATAACAAACACAAAATTGGTTTTTGCGGCCGTTGTCAATAAAACTCAGTTTTCTGTTATGTTTATGTATGTCTGATATCAAAGATACTATCAGTGGTAAAAGTTCAATGATAAAAAGCAAAACAACAAAATTTTTGGTTGCTATTATAATGACCAAAAATGCTCAGATATTATAGCTTCTGTAGTGACCACAAAATTCGTTTATACGGCCGTTGTCAATAGTAACGGCCACAAAATTTGTTTCCGTTTTTTGACGTCATTGATAATATCACCAGTAAAAGGCTAATGATAAAAAAAACAAATTTTTCTATTAATTTTATTCTTATCTAAAAATTGTTTTTTTTTACAGTTTTTTGATCTTTTTTCTTTTTCTTCAGGTTTCTTTGGTCTTTTTCAGATTGTAAATAAAACAAAAAAACATTTTTTAGTAAATGAAATTGTACTTAAAGATGTACTGAAGCCTCTATAACAAACACAAAATTGGTTTTTGCGGCCGTTGCCAGTAGTAATTAAACTCGTTTTTATTTTATGTTTATGTATGTCTGATATCAAAGGTATTATCAGTGGTAAAACAACAAAAATTGGTGCTACAATTTGCTGTTGTAACGACCTAAAAAGGTCTGAGATTGAGGCTTCAAAACGGCCACAAAATTAGTTTATACGGCCGTTGTCAATAGTAGCGGTCAGGTCAAGACAAGTCAGGTCAACTCAGCTCAGCTCAGATCACTTTTTTGATCTTTTTTCCTTTTCTTCAGGTCAGGTGTAGTGCTCACAAGCGCTCCCTGAAGAAGTGATGATACTAGTAAATAAAATCATGAAAAAAAGAGTTTTTCCAACATGCTGGAAGATGGCCAGACTAGTACTTCTCCCGAAAAAAGGAACGGAAAATTACCGTCCTCTTTGCATGTTAGATACTCTTAGAAAGTTCTTTGAGCAGTTAGTGTTTGCCCGGCTTAAAGACCACCTCAACAAAACAGAGAGCCTCCACCGTAGACAATTTGGCTTCAGAAGTGGCAAGTTCACATTAGATGCTGTGGATTGCATTAAACAAGAAGTAAGCAAAGCTAGGAAAGGTGCACAGCAGCATAAAAAACTATGCTTACTGGTCTCACTGGACGCGCAAAATGCGTTCAATACAGCCAGATGAGAGCACATAATGGAGGCGTTAAGACAGAGGAATGTACCTATCTACTTAAGGAAAATAGGTAGCTATCTTAAAGAGAGACGACTAGTCGTGGGAAATACCGAGAGGAAGGTAACATGCAGGGTTCCACAGAGGTCAGTAATGGGCCCAACTCTGTGGAACGTCATGGACGACGATGTGCTTAGACTAAAATTGCCAGAAGGAGTCACCACTGTTGCATTTGCTGACGATCTAGCCATCGTCAGTGTGGCGAAAAACAAAGAAAAACTAGAAAGGATTACCAATGCAGCAATTGAAATAGTCAAAAAATGGATGGAAGAAAGAGGGTTGAAACTCGCCCCGCATAAAACCGAGGCTGTGATTTTGAAAGGTAGAAGAAAATTTACAAAGGCAAAAATAAAAGTCGGGGAAACCCAAGTAAAAACAGCGGAGGGCATTATCTATTTGGGGGTTACTTCCGAAAGAGGATGTAGATTTCAAGAGCACATTAAAAGTGTTGTCCATAAAGGCCAAAAGAGAGCTATGAAAATCTCCAGGCTCCTTCCAAACACTAGAGGAGCAACAGCTACAAGAAGAAGAATAATTATGGGAGTGGTAACGTCCACGGTGGCTATATGTTGCACCCATATGGATAGACGAGTTAGAATATAAGAAATATAAGGAACACCTTCAAAAAGCCCAAAGAAGGGTAGTTCTGAGAATATGTGCAGCCTACAGGACAGCGCCAACAGAGACTCTGTTAGTTTTAGCTGGAGTCGCTCCAGGCTTTTCGCAGCTGAAAGGCAATTTAAAACGGAAAAAAGTGACAAAAACAAAAAAAGAGCTGAAACAATAAAAGAGTGGCAAAAACGGTGAGACGATGGAACAGAAAAGAAAATGCTGCCTGGACAAAAACATTAATCAAAGATGTAGGAAGCTGGGTAGACAGAAAGATTTGGGAGAAAAACAGACAGATGCTGGTACTGTGGAGACCAAAAAACCTGGTAGAACAAATGCTGGAAAGCAAAGAAAAATGGAAAGTAGTGGCTAAGACAATATACGAAATACCCAGCAAGAAGATGAGGGAAGAGTGAAAAGGAGGCCCACCCCCGAAGAAATACTAAATAAGTGATCCGGGGGGGGGGAGGGTCCTAACAGTGGTAGGAGGTTTTTTAGTAGGTCAGGTCAGGTCAGGTCAGGTCAGGTCAGGTCAGGTCAGGTCAGGTCAGGTCAAGAGACAAGAGTCCGACTCAACTCCACACTATTTTACTGCCTAAAATCAAAAAGTCAATTGCTATAAACGCGAGTTTTTCCCCTATCGCTATAAAAAATTAGAAAAAATAGGTAAGGTCAGGTCAGATCAATAGCATCATTAATATTGGGTAAAAAAAACAATAAAATTTTTATCTAAATTTTAATTTTTTGTCAGTTTTTCAGTCTTCTTTTCTCTTTCAGATCCTTCTTTTTCGTCTTCATTGTTATTCCAGGGTTGGACTTCCGCTGAGGTAAAAATCACGTAAAAAGTCCCACAAACAACATAAAGTCCTGCAGCTAACAAAAAAACTTTTCTCCACAAAAGTGGATCTCTCTGCAAAAAATTCGTAAATTTTGGTTTTCTAATTGTTTCATTACTTTATCACTGCCAAGAAATCCAACAGTCAGGGGTGCTAATATTGAAAAAATATTGCTAACGCCATTAACAATTCCAAGAAGTGTTCCAGAATGATTTGGGGCAACATCAATCAGATTTATCCAATAACCAGATTGGCTGAAAGCTGCTGTACTAACTGTTATTACCAAAAGTGTTAAAACTAAATCAGTTGTAAAATTTTCCAAAAATGCTAGATATATCAAAGCTGCAGCTGGTATATACGAAGAGAGAGAATTAAAAATTTTTCGTGATGTTGTAAGAGAGACATAATTTTTAGCAGCTATTAAATCAGCTAAAGGAGAGACAATTAAACTTATAAAAAATTGAGCAAAATAAGGTATTGCCGATAATTGACTATTCTAAAAAATGTAACATCAGAAAAGGTTTATTTTAAGCGATTGGTACTCACTGAATTGATATCAAAATTTAACATACTATTCATATAAGTTGGTATTTCTGTCAGTAAAGTAAAACAACCCCAACACTGTGAAATTCCAGCAATTAACATTGCATGAACTGGCAAAGACGTCAAAATTTTTCCCCACGGTGTTTTAACTTTTTTTTCTGAATTTGAATCGCTGTTATAATCCTCAATATAATTTTTTTCTTCTTCTGTTATTTTTGTACTTGTTGATGGTGAATTCTCTCCCCATATTGCAAAAATCCCAGCTGTTACAACCCCAAATCCTCCAAAAACATAAAACGAAACAGGCCACCCTAAATCCGAGCCTGCAATAGCCCCAGTCACTGGCATACACACAGCAATACCTAAAGTAGCACCTCCATAAACAAAATTAGCTACTATTGATCTCTCAAAAATTGGAGTCCATCGACTTAAAAGATTATGAATCGAAGGATACATAAAAGCTTGACTTAGACCTTGGAGAAATCGACAAATTATTACTCCAGTTGATCCTAAAGCTGCAGCCATTGCTGGGACAGTAAAATTGACAAGAGAGCCTGTTATCATTGTGATAACGAGAAACCATTTAGGGCCGTAATACTCGCTGAGTTGACCTGCAGCGACTTGGGGGATTGTGTAGCCCCAGAAAAATGAAGAGAGAATTGTGTCGGTGTTATCCCATTCTGGATATGTCTGGAGAAAAAAAACTCGCTGAATATCTTAACAGGTCAGTCATGTGATTTATACTTACGGGAATATCTGGACTTGGAGGTGATTTTTCCGTCATTGAGATAATAGCAACAGAAGGAGATATTCGCATTCCGAAAAATACAAAAAGAACAAAAAATAATAAAACGAATTGAAAATGTCTTTCACCAATTAACTTTTCTGAAAAATATAATCTGGTTTTTGAGTTTTTTAATGTTTAAATTGATGTTACTTGGTTTTAGTGGTTCGGTTAAGCCAATTTTGATTTTAGTTTCTGACATTTTGAATTTTTAACATAGAATGCACTCACTTGAACTAGTGATTACATTTCTAGCGGTTTCTTATATGTCATTGCATGATAATATCTAATCGTTATAAAAGTGTGCAATTTGCATCAGAATTGGTTTTTTATTGTGTTTTGTACTTTATTGGAGTGGTCAAGATCATAATCAAGTCAAGGAAAAATTTTAGGAAACAAGATCTTAATTTACTATTTGTTGATAGGTAAAAGTGCAATATTTTTTATTAAAAATATTGTTACGAAGTAGCAGAGACGTAAGAAAGTTCTGGAAGATTTCGAAAAATTGCATTTAGGAAGAAAAGAAAAACAAAAAAAGTTCTCAAAAAGCAAGAAACAATTCTGAAAGAACAAAAAAGGATTTTGGTGTTTGGAAGAATGAGAAACTAAAAATGAAAAACGATGATTACAGGAGCAAACAAAAATGATTAAAAAGATTAAAAAGAGTTGAAAAACGTTGGTTAGTTATAAGTAATGTTAATTTCTCGCAAAATTTAAATTTTAATTAAATATAAGCTTAGTGCAGTAGTGTAACGACAAAAAATTGTAACCAAAAATGCTATTTTAAAAAACCTTTGTGTCAAAGTCTTTTCTCCCAAGTGTTTTTGCTTACAGTTAAAAAAACAATATTTGTATTATATAAAAACATTTATTATATCTTTTCAACAATAACAATACATAAATTATTTAACAATAAATAACAGATTCAAGCACAGTTTAAAAAACTTCTTTTTTTAATTTTTTTTCTTTTGTTTCGTTTGTTTCTGTTTTTTCTATTTCATAATTCCATGGTTGTACTTCACCCGAAGCAAATATCACATATAAAATATCAGCTGCAACGTAAATTGCAGCTGATATACAAAAAACATATCTCCATAAAATTGGATCAGTCTTTAAAACAAAAAAACAATTATAAAGTAACAAAAAAATTGTTTATACCTGTTTGTATGGAATCGAATCTAAAGCTTGTGGAGCTACAATTGAGAAAATATTTGAAAGACTGTTAGTAATTCCCATAAGAATTCCAGCATGATTAGGAGACAAATCAATATGATTTACATTAAAACCACTAAAAACTGCTGCATTAAAACCTACAGCAACTATCAGTAAAACTAGTGCTAGGTCTTTTTGAGATGAATCAACAAAAGCGAGACCTACTAAAGCAATAGCAGGGATAATTAAACCTAGAAAAAAATTGTGAAATTAAGTAGAAGAACTGTAAGTCTTACCAATGGTATTAAACAGTTTGCGAACATTTCCAATTGATAAATAACGACGTACAATCAAAAAATCAGCAAGAGGACTAAATACAAAACTTAGAATCCAAAGAACCAGATAAGGAAGAGCCGACAAAAGTCCGTTCTGTTTTTAAAATTTAATAACAATCAATAAATTAAAATTACTTACATCTTGTATATCGTATTTCATAATATTGCTCATATAAGTCGGAATTTCTGTGAGTAAAGTCCAAAATCCCCAATTTTGTCCTGAATGTGCTATTAAAACAGCAATAAACGGCATTGAAGTAACAATTTTAAACCACGGTGTTTCCAATTGTTTCTTTTCTTCAGTTGCAACACTTCCTTCAATATACTCTCTTTCTTCTTTTGAAATTCTTCCGAATTTTCTCGGACTATCAGCACCGATTAAGACCCAAACAACAGTCCATGCTAATCCCAAACCTCCATAAAGATAAAACGCACTAGGCCAGCCCCAAGCCGAGTCTGATAAAGCTCCAGTTACTGGAAATGCAATAACAGTTCCTAACGGACCTCCAGTGTAGACAAAACTCGCCATTTTGGAACGTTCTGCAAGTGGAGTCCATTTTGCCATAAGAGTGTGAAGCGAAGGAAAGAGAAAGCCTTGGTTTAAGCCTTGAATTACCCGACATGCTATAACTCCACCTTCGCCGAAATTTGCAGCGAAAAGTGGGATTAGGAGTGTAAAAATTGAGTTGATGGTCATGGTTACTGCAAGAAACCATTTCGGGCCGAAGCGTTTGACGATTTCGCCGGCGCCGATTTGGGGAATTACGTAGCCCCAGAAGAATGATGAGAGGATTTGATTTTTCATTGTCCAGTCAGGATAAGTCTGAAATATTCAGTTAGACTAATTTTTTTAAATTAAATAATTTGAAGAAGGTACTGGAATATCTGGATTTGATGGATTATCATCCATCATTGAAATAAGACCAAGAGACATGTTTGTTCGAATTCCATAAGCAACAATTGTGGAAAAAAATAATATTACGAATTGGATATGTCGGACCCCAAACCATTTTTCTAAAAGTTTTGATTATAATTTTGTTTTTTTTAATTATTTGTAGTGAACTTACCAGGTTTTGGAAATTGTGTTTTAGTCCCATTTTCTAAATCTGTTGTCATGTTTGATGACTTTTTAACTGAAACACTCCACAATCTGTTTTTTATAAAGAGACAAAATACTTGAAGATAATAAAGTAATCTGTGCCAATACCAACATTTTTGCAACTATATATTCGAGTGCTATGCCATTGCCATTTGTTTTATGGAGTAACATGTGGGAAAAAATGATTTTGATAGAGTAAGTATTGTTTGATAAGTAAAAAGGAGTGTCAGGTGATGAATTTCATATTTCAAAAGAAAAACTCACTACTATTACTAACTAAAACTAATTTCTAATCAAAAGTTTATTCAAGTAGGACAGTTTCATTATCGGTAAGTACTAATGAATAAACAATGTTTATCTATTTTGTGATAAAATACTTTTATTATGACTTTAGGTAAATTATTTTATGAATTCTAAGTTGTAGAGTGTGCTCAACTTAAAAGCAGAACGAGTTTAACTTTTAGTCTCATTATTAATTTTATTAACACCACAAAAAGTCCCAAATTAAGTTTTTCTAAGTCAGTTTTAATTTTAAAACATTGTAAAACAATAAAAATAAAGTTAGTCAATCTAAGACCGCCAAAGATTGAAGAAAAATAGGTAAAATATTCTATAAATTCTATATTCTAAAGTGTGTTCAAATTATCATAAACAAACGTTCTGCCCTGCAAAGCCGTTTCTATTAGCAAAACTGTGGCTTACTCCTGCTGTTTTTGTGCTCTCTATAATTTCTGCTAGCTCAAAAATCGTCTGACACTGAACTCAGTTTTGGTCAGTTTCTAAGACATTTTATACGGTTGAATTGGCAATTCCGTTGTGGTTTTGCATCGAAATAATGTCCTTCTATTTTTAATTAATCTCAAATTAAACTGTACTTCAAAAAAATCTACTCTAATTTACAATTTAAATCCAGAAAGAGTTTAATTTTAAGTCTCAATATTAATTTATTTAACGAAACTACAAAAAATCTCAAATCAAGTCAGTTGTGATTCTAAAACATTGTAAAAATAATAAAAAAAAATCAATCAGTCTAAAACCGCCAAAGATTGTAGAAAAATGCTAATATTTTTTTTATCAATCTATAATTTTGTTTCCCGGTTTTATCTAGATTTAAATTATACAAATCGTCTCACTATCATTAAATTCTTACTGTACTATCAAAGATTGATTAATAATTTATAATTTTTAATTTTTATATTCTTTTGTTGCTTTCTAAATATACGTTATTTAATCCTCTTCCTTTTTCATATAACGTATGATAAAATAAATTATTATTTAATTATTGTTGTACATTTTGTAGTGTATTTACAGTATTTAAGTACTAGAACTATTGTAAGTGTATTTGAGTGTCAATATTTAATTCCGTGTAAGCGTTTTTTCTTAAAATCAGCTGATTTTACTCTCACAAAGTCAAATAAAAGATTTGAGAGTTTATATTACGTTTATTAATTTTTTTAATACAAAATTATCTGATTACGTCACTATTTCAGATCTGGTTTTATTATTTTCAGTTCTGTCTTCTTTAATATTCCAACTTTGTACTTCAGCAGAAGAAAAAATTATATAAAATATTTCACAGCTAATATAAATTCCAGCAGCTAAAAGAAAAACATTTCTCCATAAAACAGGATCATCCTGAAATAATTCTAATCAAAATTTTGGTTTATAAATTGTGTGGTTTACTTTATTATCACCGAAAAGACCAACTGTGATAGGTCCCAAAATCGAAAAACAATTTCCGATTGAATTTATAACACCTGTTATAGTACCTGAATGATTTGGTGCTATATCTATAATGTTTACAATATGACCAGAATAGATAAAAGACGAAAAACTAACAGCAATTACTAGAAGAGTTGTTACAACAATTTCAGTAAAATTTTGAAGAAATGCAAGAATAATTAGAATAAAAGCAGGTACAAATGCTGCTAGAGCATCAAAACTTTTTCTTACTGTTGTAATTGTACAAATTTTTCTTGTAACAAGCCAATCAGCAAGTGGCGAAACACCAAGACCCAAAAGAAAATTTCCCAAAAATGGTAAAGTTGCCAGTTCTGTACGCTAAAAAAACAGTTAAATTTACAAATCAGAAATTTCTGCTTAACTTACTGAATTGATATCGAATTTAAGCATGTGACTCATGTAAGTTGGCATTTCTGTCATTAAAGTAAACAAAGCAAAACAATGAGCAATTGTTACAATTAAAATTGCCCAAACTGGTAGTGACGTCACTATTTTTCGCCAGGGTGTTGGTACTTTAATTTTTGTTGTAAAACTGTAAGTCTGAATGTAAATTTTTTCTTCTTGTGAAATTTTTTTATAATCTTCTGGTGAATTTTCGGCATAAATTCCAAAAATAATTGCCCATAAAATTCCTAAAGCTCCATAAACGTAAAAAACAGCAGGCCAGCCATACTTAGAACCGGAAATTAACCCAGTGATGGGCACAGCAACTGCCATTCCTAAACTCATACCACCACAAACAAAATTCGAGATTCTAGCTCGTTCAAAAATCGGACACCAACGACTGAGTAAATTAAAAATTGAAGGATATAAAATTCCTTGAGTTAGGCCTTGAATTACTCGACATGTTATAACTCCTCCAGAGCCCCAAATTGCGGCTAGAGGCGGTATAGCAATGTTAGCAACTGATCCGAGAATTAAGCTAGTGAAAAGAAACCATTTAGGGCCGAAAAATTCGCTTAGTTGGCCGGCACAAATTTGGGGAATGACGTAGCCCCAAAAAAATGAGGATAGGATTATATCAACGTTTGACCATTCTGGATATGACTAGAAAATTCTTCCTAAAAAAAGAAATTTTCTGAAATTGATACTTACAGGAATTTCAGGATTTAAAGGTGTTTTTGCTGTCATTGAAATGATGGAAACAGATAAAGACACTCTAAAACCGAATGAAATGAAAATTGTGAAAAACATTAAAATGAATTGAAAGTGTCTAACTCCAAACACATTTTCTGGAAATTAGTTTATTAATAAAAATAAAAAAATACGAATATTTACTTGGTTTTAGCGAAGAATTTATTCTTATGTGAAGTTTTGGTTCTGTCATTGCTGCTACAATTGTGCCTTTTATCTAATTGTTTTATAATTGTTGTTAGTTTTTTTAAAGAACAAAGCAAATCCGTTTATCTAAATTTTATTTAGCAGACAGTAGAAAAATAAACATTATTTACAAAACTAAATCCTAGTCTAGTTGCAGATACTATTTCCTTTGCAGAACGACAATACAATAACAAAAAATTTATAATACAGTTGTAGGAAATTGAATTTAGTAAAAATCCCGCTTAAAAAATATTTTTTCTAAAATTGGTTGAGTGACTCGTTCAAAAACCACTTTAGAGGCTCGTAAAATCCCATTTGTATGTATTTTGAGTTAAAAAAGACGACTCTGAAATCAGATCCAGGATCGAAAGAGGTGAAAGTGAAAAACTTTTCTTTTACTTTGAGAATTTTTTTCTCAATAACGCAAAAATATATGAGACTGAAATATTCAGAAATCAATAAAGCGGTTTACAGTCTATAAGTGTAGTAAATTTCATAGGGCAAATGCCGTTTGTTCGGAAGTTATGAAGAAAGGAAAACGATGGTGTGTCCCTCCAAAAAGATAGAAGCTAAAACCAGTTTTTAAAAAATTTCAATTATTTCTGACCCACTTATATCATTTTATAATACATATTTGTAATCAGGGGTTCATATATGACCTTATCAGCAATTTTAAGCTAATTTGAAAAATTTTGAAAAATCGACAAATTTTGAGAATTTACAAATTTACAAAAAAATGACATTTATAAAAAAGTTTTCAAAAAATTCTGAAAAAATTCATCTAAGCTAATTTGGGCATTCTGAATTCGTTTCTACACTCAGATTTAAGATCGGAGAAAAATTGACGATTCTAGAGACCAATTCATAAAAGTAAAAATCTATTCTTTCATTTCAAAATTTTTTTTCTCAAAAACGCAAAGTGATATAAGAATGTTGTTTTTAGAAATCGATAAAGCAGTTCTAAATCTACAAATGTGGTAAATTTCATAAAGCAAATGCAGTTCGTTTCGAGGTTATAAAGAGCGAAAGACGACGGTGTCCCAAAACAACAAATTGGGGGCTAACACGAGTTTTTTAAGAATTTTTGTTATTTCTAACCCTTTTATATCATTTTAATATACAAATTTGTAATTAGGACGTCAAATATTCTCAGCGTTTTCAGCTAATTTAAATTTTTTAAAAAAATCGACTAATTTTCAAGAAAAAAAATTTTCAAAAAATTCTGAAAAAAAATATCTAAGCTAATTTGAGCCTTTTGCATCCATTTCTAGACTCAGATCTGACATCGGAAAAAAATTGACGGTTCTAGACGCAAATTCATAAAAGTGAAAAAATATTTTTTTACTAAGTAATTTTTTTTCTGTAAAACCCAAAGAAATATAAAACTGCAATTTTCAAAAATCGATAGAGTGGTCCAAAGCCTATAAATATGGTAAATTTTATAGAGCAAATGCAGTTTGTTTGAAAGTTATAAAGAGAAGAAGGCAACGGTGTCCCAAATCATCAAATTAAGAAGCTAAAATTAGTTTTTTGAAAATTTTAATTACTTCTGACCCACTTACGTCATATTGTTGTACACATTCGTATATAGGACGACAGATACAACTTTTTCAGCAATTTTCAGCCAATTTGAAGAATTTTGAAAAATCGCCGAAGTTTGAGTTCAAAAAAAAATTACATTTTTAAAAATGACTGAAAAATTTCGAAAAAAATTATCTAAGATAATTTGGGTATTCTAAATCCTTTCTGTACTCAGACCTAGAATCAGAGAAGAATTAACGATTCTAGAAACAAGTTCATAGAAACGAAAAAATATTCTTTAAATTTGAGGATTTTTTTCTCAAAACCGCAAGAAGATATAAAACTGAAGTTTCCAGAAGTAGATAGACTGGTTCATAGTCTATAAGTATAGTAAATTTCATAAGCCAAGTGTGGTTTGTTCAAAAGTTATGAGAGAAAGAGCACAATGATCTTCAAAAAAAAATTATAGCTTGGTAAAACTAGTTTAGTTAATTAAAATTGTTTTTTTAGCTTCTTGTAGTTTTTTCTTAAAACAGCATCTTCATTTTTGTCCATTTCAGATGATTTCGGTATTACATTTCGTTTCTTATTTCATGAAAACTTTTTCTCTTTTAACTGGTCCCTTTTATATTTTTTTCTTTATAAATTCATTTTTACTACGTTTTCATATCAATTTGCAAATTTAGAAACAACTAACTAGACTTCTAAAGGTAAACTTGCCACAATATTAATTAATAATAATCTTTGAATTAAATATGTTAATAAATAAAGTAGAAAATCTTTCTCTTTATCAAATTAATAAGAGCGCTCGTGTTCTTTTATTATATTTTGTCTGATCTAAGACACATAATAAAAAGATTAAAAAGAAGATAATATAAGTAACAAAAATGTTTGTTTAACTTCTGTCATTTCTATAAGCCAGAGATGAAACATAAGCCATTTTTTGGACAAAGCTGATACAGCACTTTTCTGTACTTTCATTTAAAAAAAAACGTTGCCACTATAATTGTCAAAAACTTTTATTCAAATTTGACTATTTCGTAAATTTAAAATTACTATTCTATAACATTTTTTTTATTATATTTTAAATTAGCAAAGTATAAACTAAAATCTTTTTATTTGTTAAGACGGGCATTTTTTTATTGTATTTTATCCTTGCTGTAATACATATAATAAAAAGATTAAACAGATGATATAATATCATTTTTAGTCAAAAAAAAAGTTTAGTCGTGATTTCAGAAAAGAAAATAATGGCAGACTTAAAATTAGAAACTTGTGATTCATTACCAAAATCGAGTAAAAATTTTCAAAATTTCTAAACTTTTATTAATTTAAACAAATTTTCAGAAAACATTTTCGGTGTCAGACACTTCCAATTCATTTTAATGTTTTTCACAATTTTTATTTCATTCGGATTTCGAGTTTCTTTATCTGTTTCTATAATTTCAATGACTGCCAAAACATCTTCAAACCCTGACATTCCTGTAAGTATCACTCTTAGAAAAAACCCATTTTACGTAAATTTTTTTAGACATATCCTGAATGGACAAACGTTGATATAATCCTCTCCTCATTTTTCTGGGGCTACGTAATTCCCCAAATCGGTGCCGGTCAATTAAGTGAATTTTTCGGCCCGAAATGGTTTCTTGTTATTACTTTAGTCATCGGATCTGTTGCTAACATTGCTATACCACCTCTAGCCGCAATTTGGGGCTCTGGAGGAGTTATAGCATGTCGAGTAATTCAAGGTCTAACTCAAGGCTTTTTATATCCTTCAGTTCTAAATTTACTCAGTCGTTGGACTCCACTTTTTGAACGAGCTAGAATCTCGAATTTTGTTTTAAATGGAATGAGTGTTGGAATGGCAGCGGCTATGCCAATCACTGGCTTAATTTCCGGTTCAAAATTTGGTTGGCCTGCAGTTTTTTACGTTTATGGAACTTTGGGACTTTTCTGGGCTCTGATTTTTGGAATTTTTGCTAAAAACTCGCCAGCAGATCATAAAAATATAACACAAGATGAGAAAAATTATATTGAAAGTAGCAATTTTGTTACTGTAAGGGTAAAAGTACCAACACCTTGGAAAGAAATAATAACGTCATTACCGGTTTGGTCTATTTTAATTGTAACATGTGCCCAGTGTTTTGGTTTATTTATGTTAATGACAGAAATGCCAACTTATATGAGTCACATGCTTAAATTTGATATCAATTCTGTAATTACAAAAAAATGTATTAAATGACAAATTTAATTACTAAAAATTTTTTAGCGCACAGAACTGGCAGCTTTACCATATCTAGGAAATTTCTTTTTGGGTCTTGCTGTGTCACCACTTGCTGATTGGCTTGTTACAAGAAAAATCTGTACAATTACAACAGTAAGAAAAAGTTTTGCTGTTTTAGCAGCTTTTGTACCTGCAACAGCTTTAATTATTCTTGCTTTTCTTCAAAGTTTCACTGAAGTTGTTGTAACTACTTTTCTTGTAATTGCAATTAGTTTTGTGTCTTTTATTTATTCTAGTCATATTATTAATATAATAGATATTGCACCAAATCATTCTGGGACAATAATAGGAATAACAAATGCAATAGGAAATTGTTTCTCAATTTTAGGACCTTTGACTGTTGGTCTTTTTGGTGATGATAAAGTAAAACAAAAATAAGACAAAAAAAAAGAAAAAATCTAATTCAAAAATTATTGTAGGATGATCCAATTCTATGGAGAAAAGTATTTCTTTTAGCTGCTGGAATTTATATTGGTTGTTGTCTATTTTACGTAATTTTTTCTTCAGCAAATGTACAAAGTTGGAATGATGTTGAAGAAAATGACGAAAAAGATCAAAATCATAAAGCTTAATTTTTATTATTAATAAATTATAATTAATTATATTGTTTATAAATACAAATAAGTCACATTTTAAATATTTTTTATTTCTTGCAATAAAAATAAGATTGAGACACTCTGTATATATACTGAAACTTTAAAAAATGTAAACAGTTTTTTTGTGGTTGCGTAAAATGTTGGCAAAAGATTTTTGACCTCCACCTTTAAATTAGTAATAATTTAGCCGTTTAAAATAATGTTTAGTCTCATTTGTTTAAATAAAATTAATTATTGCTTTTTCGGTGCTTTTTTCGTGATTAAATATAAATTGAAATCAAAATTCGAAACATCTTGTTTCTCTGTCTAAATATTTAAAATAAATGCATTATTGATTATTATTTGAACTAATTGCTTACATAAATACAATGATTCAGTACTCAAAGACACAAAGGCGTTTCGACATTCGGTGATATAATAGAAATTTCTTGTTGTGTTTTGCATATTTATCGACATTTCGTTTTGTTTGAATCAGTCGAGCACCAGCTCTCGAACAGAGCGGATCACAGCCCCTCTAAATCTGCGTTCTTTTATTTATTATCAATTATTAAACAAAATATCTGGCAATTTTGTTTAAACAAATATATTCTTGCATTTTCAAATTTCAAAATAACACAAATATAAACAATTTTAAATACTATTTTTGTTTGTAAGTGTTTTAATAATAAATTCACGCGTTTTATTTAATATTCGTTTCCACCCACCTAAAAAATAAATAAACGATTCAAAGTAAATTCCTTTTAGTTTATTGAAAGAAGCAGAAGGAGGAGTTTCGCCAACCATCAGTTGTGTCAGAAGGAAATACTGTAATTAAGACTTTATGTACAGTTCATGAGTTTGTTAAAACTGTTTTATTTTTTTATCTGATAAAACCTCTGTTTTAATTTATAATTTTTTATTAAAAATTTTGAGTTTCATTTGATCGTTTTAAGAACTTTTCTGTTTCAGGTTTTCTTAATTTTCCTACTAATTTTTCTGTTTTAGTTTTTCGTAATTTTTCTATTTCAGATATTAACTCACAGTTATTCTGTTATTCGTTTTTAAATAATAAATTTTTTACTACTTTCTAATTTAAAATTTCAAAAATGGCACCACCAAAATGTTGCTATGGCAACTAGTGACATTTAGTCATATTGTGTTGGTACCTACTGTCAATTTGACATTTTATTGACAAATGTCATTCATTTTGTAAATAATGAAAATAAACGAAAAAAATTTATGTGCTTATGCCATTTCGGCAACCCCTGTTGATAGGGAAGGTTATTTAAATAAAAGAGGTGAAGTAAATCGTAATTTTCAACGTCGTTACTTTGTACTAAAAGGTAACCTATTGTTTTATTTTGACAAGAAGGGTGATAAAGAACCTGTGGGGGTAATAATCCTCGAGGGATGCACAATTGGTAAATAAACCTCTTTTTAGAATATAATATAATCAAGTTTTAACAGAATTAGAAGAAGACGATGAGCAATTCACGTTTAAAATCGTATTTCATGGAGCTAATAATCGCAGTTACATTTTGGGGGCTGAATCCCAAGAATCTATGGAACAGTGGATGAAAGCCTTAGCATGCGCTGGATACGACTACATGAAACTAATGGTAGCTGAATTGCAACGTCAATTAGATGACATTGAAGGTATCATTTTTATCTTATCAGTATGAATTTTGCAGAAATTGAGAATTATGAAGTTGGACAAAGTAAATTTTACGTTGTTTTAGAAACACCTTTGCCTTTACCGCAAACGGTGAGTTCACCAGTACCACCACCAAGGCAACGACATAATCCATTTAATAAACCAGAAAGTACACCCCATCAAAGGTCACACAGTGTTAGATCCAGCAATAATTCAAGTAAGGAAAATAATAAATTGTAAGGGAGGTTTGTTTAAATAATTTTTGTAGTTCGAGTGGAAGAATCACGAATTCCTGATTCAATTCCTCCAACTAAAATCAGTATTACATTTCGGGAATTACACAATGCCTATGGAAGGCCAATTTTACGCGATTTTAATTTTTGGAAAAATGAACAAAAACAATTATTGGAAAAGTCACAAACTGTTGATAATTTAATAAGTTTTTGAGGATTAAAGATAATGTGGGTGAGAAATTTTTTAATTACTTTAGGCGTTTTAATTTATTGAAAAAATTAAAAATGGGTAATTATACTCATGGAGCGATTTATTAATAATACCTAATTATATGTATATAATTATTTATAAAGTTATTAACATTTTATGTGTATTTACTATTTCAACTAATGTCAATAAAATATTTACAAATTTATTTAACTATAAATCCCAATTCCCTAAAATTGACATATTCTTATACAACAGTAGCTATTTATGTACAGTACAAATGTTGAACGTTTCTATTTGAACAATTAACAGTCCTATACCGTTCATAATAAAAATATATTATGTAAAATTAAATAAGTATATAAATAATAAGAAATAGCAGGTAAGTAAAAAGATGAATCGCCAAAAAATTATATAAAATACTGTTTTAGTACAAATTTTTTAGATTACCGACTCCACAGAGCAACCAAAATCACAGTATGGTAAAAAAAAAGAAACAAAAAGGACATTGAAAACAAAAATATCATTACCAACATACGCTTAGTGAGATCTTTTTTTTAATAAGTACGTTGGTAAGACTTGTCCATTATTACGACAGTAAATGCTACAACTAAATAGGTAACGAAAATCATGCACAGGCCGTCAAAACATTTCTTTCAAAAAACACCCGAGTTGTGAACCATTTAGTGATAACCTCTGAGGCAAGTTTTAATAAGATACGTTTAAACCATTGGCCCCAGTATTTTTTTTTAAATACATATTTTATTACATTCAATATACGTACATCGGTTAATAACATTTTGCTAGGACTATTGTAAAATGTAGCAAATTGACAGAAATTTTTTTTTTGATTAAGTATTTCTTATGTACAAATTGTCCTAAAATGTTTTTCTTTTTTACGTTCTTTATGTACATAGACACGATTGTACCCAAAGTTCTATCTTCATCTGTCTTTGGCAAACTTAGTTTGATTATTTACCAACAAATGTCGATTAGTGGTCTACATAAAATTTTGATAGTTAATTTGCCTATTATCAGTCTAAGTATCTCGGTTTCATTTTTTTAAATCTTTTGTACATGTTTATATACAACAACAGAAAAATAAATTATTTCTTGTACATAATTTACAACTTTACAATATTCAAAAATTTTTAAAATCGCAAAATTAACAACAAATAAAACAACAACCTATATAACACACTTTGCAAAACACTGAAGTAACTGGCAGTTAATTAAAAAATTTTCGGCGTTTTATTGGATTTTTACTCTTAAAAATAACCTCTAAATATCACAATTTCTTTTTGTTTGTACACTTAATTAAAAAGGGATATTATTGGCATTGTTACACAATTAAAAAAAATATCTATTACGTCACGATGAGTATTTTTTGTGTCACGACTTAAAAAAAAACTTAACAAGGTGTAGAATATAAAAAACGATATTCAGAGTCAACAACTAGACGAATAATTATGGGATTTAAAAAAATATAATAATAAATTAAAGCACCAACTATTTCAGTGGTTTACAAAAGCGCTGCTGTAGTATGATATAACTGGACTAAAACCTGCATATGAACAGGCAAACAAGATAATCGGTCCTTTGTATTCGAATCCAGCGCTAGCCAAGACAGAGCGTTGTAGCCTTCAAGTACGTATCTGTAACAAAACATATTTTTTTAAATTTTTTAACGCCCTACTTGTGGTAAAATAAACTCGGCTTAGCCTCTCTTATTGAATTTTGATTTCGTTTAAAAAAACTTGTTAGTTCTGTTTACCCAAAACACAATGAAATTTAAGATATTTGTGATAACAAACTCGACTTAGTCTTTATTGTTAAAACTACTTGCCTTAATACATCAGTAGTATACTGCGAATCCAAAGGATGTGATGTAACCGTAGCTTGTTGAAACAAATCATCTGAACTCTGTTGTATACTCGGACTGTGTAAATGCAGTGCATTTTTCAAAAACGCCGGACAGATCCCTTCCAAATGTGGACATGACGCCCAAAACCATTTAGGCATTCTTCCAGTCGGTGCTGTTGATACATAATACCCCAATGCTAATGGTTGTTGTAATAACGTCCCTACTTCTTCCATGACTTCATTCCCTTTTGAATTCGTTGCACCACAATGAAATGGACTCCCTTGTCTACCATTATTTACTCCACAATTTGGACTTCCAGGTCTTGATTCTTCACGACGAGGACTTCCTGTTGGACTTTGTCCACCTCCAGGTCCCGTTTCAGTCCAATTGAAAATATCACTAAAGTCATTCATTCCATCAATGCCTTCAGTCATATCTTCAGCTGTTAAAGCACTAAATAATTCATCATCACCAAGTTCTGAAGTTATATGTTGTTCTTGGAAAGTTGTTTGTGAAGATTGTGTTGTTGCACTTGTTGGAAATACAAGAATGTGAGTACAACTGACATCTTGTGGTGTTGATAATTGTGAATTTACACTAACTTGACTGAACCGTTCATCAGGTGTAAATTGATCAGGCATTAATCTTAAAACTGAATCCGGTTCAAGACTTACAAGACAAGCACTTAGAATACAAGGAACTGAACTTGGGTACATCAACGAACATTGATTACAAACTTCTTTGAGATTTTTACTAGCATTTAATAAATTCTTTTTGCTAAGTAACCAACTCCAACCTTTGAGTTCACCATGACCAATACGACCTAAACGACCCACAACTAATCTCCAAGGTCTTACACTTTGTGACATCACACCCAATATAAAGTTCATAAGTTTTTCAAGGCCAATACGACGTGCTGATGCTTTTTTCCGACGACTTCGATTCGGTATATCGATATTTATAGTAACAGTTTCGAAGATTTCACCACGTTCGTCTGTTGCAACAGCTAAAAGCCAACTTTGATCTTCTGATAGACAATAGCTGAGGTAAAGGACGGAAGCTTGATCACCGCTACCTTTACCAAACGATTCTACAGCTTCGACTTTTTCTCGCATTGGAGCAAGGATATACGGTGGGGTATATAATTTATAGGCAGCGCGGTTTTTGTCCTAGAATAACTCACAAAATTAACAACAAATTCAATTTGGTGATAAATTATCTTACATCTTTGCTCTTTAAGAAAAGATCGGCCATTGCAGCCGTGCCAAATCCAGTCAATGATTTGACATTATTTGTATGTACTAAAAGACGCCGACATTGGCTGAAAATATTTAAAGAGAGTGCTCTCATATGATCACTGAGGCGTGTTCGATCTCTGGCTCGGCCTAATTCAACAATACTCTCCAAAGATATAATCTAAAAATTTTAATTAAAATCTATAATAGGTGTTATAAAAAGTACAAACCTGTACACTAATGTTATTTCGGATATTTTCAGGTACTGCAGTAAGTACCGAATGAAAACAACGTAAAAGTGCAAGACATGCAAGTCTTTGAAGTTCCGGTTGATCAGAACCTAAAGAGAAAGGTTCAACGAGATAAACTACGACAGAGGGTACTTCGCGTTCGTCATCGTCGTAAGGATTTTCAGTGATTGTGCTTGTTTGAGGTGTAGCGTCTTTCATGCCGTCTGTATCTATTTAAATATCAGTATTACAAAAACCTATATTTTGAAAAATTAAAAATTTCTTACCTTGTTCACTTTTCGGCGTACTAGGTGCCTTTTCCGATGCACCACCAGCACTATCAGGTGTACTTGGAGGTGGCATTGGACTTGGTGTCGGCCTATCACTTGTTTCCTGAGGCGGATCTAATAAAGTCTTATCCATAGGCACCTGTTGCAAATGTGGAGCTAGATGATGCTTGCATACTTGAGCATACAACTTCAACATATCTGTAATTTCTCCTTCTCCTAACAACGTAAACCATTCTTCTACAGGTTCATTTCCAATTTTTGCTTTAGCTGTTTTTCCAACCCGTAAAATACCATCTCTTAAAACTTTTGTAATAGGACTATGTCGACCTAATTTACACATTTCATATGCTGTTGATAACTCTTTAAAGAAAGAACGAACTCGAGGAAGTATCGCATCGTTATCTGGTGCTACAACAATGTAAGCAACATCGCGAGAAAATGAGTACGGTTCGAGAAGAAGACTTTCCCAATGTTGGATAGCATAGGGAGAGACTGAAAGCCAGTCTTTTTCATGTCCAACAACTACAGAAGGTATTGGTTGAGGCTCACAACGATCATCAGTACCTCGTCCTGCAAGTCGATGGAATTGCCGCCAAGTAAGAGGTCCTTTTACTGCAGAAGGAGCTTCCCAAAGTCGAGTTTGACATTTCTTCTGTATAGCTTCTTGAAGAAGTGGTTGAAGAGAACGCATAACCCGGACAATATCCTGGTTGCATTGTGGGCCATTAGCACGCAAGAACGGCCATCGATGAACAGCATAACCTGCAGTTTTTGATTTCTCCTCCAATTTACATACAGCTAAGTTATCAAAAGAGTTTTTGCTTTGTTCTAGAGCAATTATTGTGACTTCGTTACTATCAGAGTATTCGAGAACATGAATATTATTTAAAAAGTTCGGTTTAGTTGAAACGTATCGTGCAGCTCGACATAAAGCATTCGCAGTGTTAGGAATCACAACGCATTGTTCCCGAATTAAATCCAGAATACTATGAGGAAGAGCATCAACTTGATCCCGATCTATTCCAGGATCCATTTTAATTGAATTTGTAGCAACCAGAAACGATAATAATGATGATTTTTTCTTTTCACCTGGATCTTCAGCAATTCCTGTAATTTCCATCTCGTCTTCATAGAATAACCCACTTCCATGAGCTAATCTACGATTTACCACTGCCGAAAAACCACAACTACACCTGATACTATCCTCATCGACAAGCATTTGCTGTTGATGATGAGGCGGTGATAACATTCCTCCATATGGCGGCGGTTGGCCCAAACAAGCACCAGGAAACGGACTATTCGGCTGTTGAACACCACCGTGCGTTTTATCACAGGACGAACTAATCAAATACACTCCCGCATCAGCTCCACGTATATTCCCGACAACTCTTCCTCCGGCATTGCACACACATAACGTACAACTATCGAAATTATGATCACGGAAAATATTTGACGCGGTATCAGTCAATAAAATATTCAAAGCTAAAGAATTAGCTTCGGGCGTCCTTTGCACACTTGGCGTTGGCACCGGCTCGACCGAATTTAAGTTTTTATTAAGGTAGGAACTGGCAGTTGATGTCGCCGGACTGGGGAGTTCATAAGGTGGTGGCGGTTGACGAAAACCTCCATGAAGTGGACTTGAAGGAAACGAATTTTGATGAAGATTATTCGGGATTGGTTGAGACGTCGTCGTTGAAATTTGTTGAAGAGGTTTCTCGGCGTGTTGTATCCATGATGGTTTGTAAACACAGTAAGTAGGGAGAGATACTACCGGAAGGCTCTGGCTTGGTAAATTCGTCAAAGGAGCGTATTTACTTGAACCGACCATCTTACAAATTCCTGGTGGTTTAAACACATAACTCCAATCGTCTGAAACAGGTTGTTATAATTCAAGTGTTTTATTTGGTTTTATTATAGATTGTACCTATATGTTCTTCTGGAGGACTTCCCATATTTGGATAAATCTCCTGTTTGACCCTGATTCCTAAATCTGTATAATCTGGCAGTGGTAGATCCATTTGTCCACAAGGTGATGCAATTGGATTGTGTTCGAGACTGGGGGGTGTTGGAAACATTTTACTTAGTTCTTCTGGTCTTAAACAACCCATATTTGGACATCCTCCATGTCCTGATAGTCTTTTATTATCTTCATGATGATTCAAAGTTGTTGAACCTGGAGGTGTTTGGACTTGTATCTGGAAATTATAAAATTCAAATAACAAAAACAAATTATTGATTACATTGACTTACAGTTTCGTCACTGCTTGTATCATCTGAATTGTTATCAAAAATCTGATCAAGATCTTTGTAACTTGGTTGAAGACCTTCAGGAGTAAATAAGTTTCCTGTAGTGCCTTTTTTCAAATCTTTTGGTTCTTCTTTGACTACAACAGCTTGACCTCTTTTAAAACCGTCTATACAAGCAGATCCTGCACCTTCTTCATCAAATTCATAAGGATCTCCAGGTCTTTTAATTCCATGAATTTGGATTGGTCCAAGAGGTGTCGTTGCTTCAGTTTCAGTCAATTCTTGTTTAATCTCCTGTTTGATAAATTGATTTTTGGTATTAAAATTGTTCGTTACATCGTTGTTATTTACAGTAACTCCATTATGGTTGTACAATGAATAAATATCAACTTTCCCTATTCTGTTTCTTTTGTTTTCCTTTCCATCCGGTTTGAACCTTTTAACCGGATGATTCAACCTAAAAACAAAACATTTAACCACGATTTTCTTTTACTTTCAAATGAAATTACCAAGCTTCTAGTGTTGAATAATCATACAACATTTCTAAAGTCTGTTCTTCCTCCCCTAATGAACTTTCATATTCTTTTATACTTAGTACCGGTCTTTTAAGCACAGGAACACTTGCAACGTTCGTCACTTGTTCGTTTTTTGCATCGACTGGATTAGTGGGACTATTAGCCGTACTTTCGGCGCTTTTTGGTGGTTGATCAGGTGTATGTGTCTTTTCGGTTGGTGACGGAAGTAATGTGGGCGGATGGGGTGAAAGCATGGGCATAGTTTGATCACCGGGTGGCACTGAAGCCGGCTGGGAGTGAGGATTAGGCAACGGAGAGGGCGCAACAGATGGAGGACTTCCCACCGATGGGATAGCGACCGACTCTTGAGTGCGAGGATACGACGGTGGACCTCCTTGAGGTGTATAAGAGCCAGAGCATCTGAAAATATCAAAATTTGTAAAAATTGAAATGACAAAATAATAAAATGATCAATCATGCCAGTGGATATTAATCTACCTACGATTACCTGAGAGAGAACCTATGTTTTTGTTAGATGAAAATTTGTTATAAATGGTAAGTGTTGGGACGTTAGCTGAAAAATTATGACAGTTTTGGAAAGAAAAAATTTGTGATTTCTTATCATGAAATTAAAAAAAAAAATAAAAATATGACACCGGCAGTGTAAGCCCGTCACCCATGAAGCGAGTGACCAACCTGTCGGACTCTGCAGGTACGGGGGAGCGCCTGTGGAAAGGAACACGGCCCCGTACTGCCTTGGAAGGCCGGGGTGAATTCGTCGTCTTCGTGTTGCCTCCACTGCTCCATTTATTGCTCGTCATGCTGCCCACGTACTTTCTACACCTGCAATGTCGCATCGTGCACTAACAACTCTTACTAATTATAAAACTACCACAATATACCCACAGTCTCTCTTCAACCAAAAAAAAAAAAAAAAATACACAAAACTACCAATACATGCACCTTAAATATGAGAAAATAGGGTAAAAACCCACAAAGTAATCAAATCGCAAAATTAGCAATCTCTGCTAAAAACAGTATATTACAAAAAAATTTGCAAAAATTTATAAATTTGCGATTTTGTCCCACATTCCCTTTAACATCTAAATTAAATTATTTTGTGTAGATTCATATCACGTGACTCACTTAGAACAGGTACAATTGGCGCGTTTGATTGGATCAACGAAATCCCATTGGCCGGTGAATTCGTGTGGTTGATTGGAAGTTGGCTGATTACATCCTGGAGGACCTCCATGAATGCATTCTTGCCATACCCTCTCGGGCAGTACGGTAGCGGCAGTTTCGTCACGTGACATGGATAAAAGATGCTCAACAGATACCGAATATGGACCAGGTTGTGGTACCCTACTGTTGATTTGAACCGGTGAAGGAGGTGGTGTTTGGCTCAAAATTGGTGAACCTAACATACAAACACACAAAAAAAATTTTTTTTTTTGTTAAATTCAATTTAACCACGCTGTCAAATACAAAACGTGACTTGACTATTGGGAGATTTAATTACGCTGTCAGGCCGAATACATGAGTAAATGGTGGTTAATTAGCTTGCAAAGGGGTGTTTGGCGTATTTAACCAACAAAATAATTTTACGCTTTGTATATTCAAGTGGATTTACTGTAAAATTAAATATCTAATTTAACAAACAACACAATTTGACTAACCGAGATTTTTAAATAAAGAGTGTTCTTTTAAATTTGGTGTCAAAGTTAATCATAGAAATTTTAGGTTGAAACATTGTGACAGGTGTCAGACATTGCAAATTATTCAAATTCAATTATCGAGGAAATATTTCATAAACCTTGGGACATTAATACACCTAATAAATTATTTTTTATGAGTCGTGACATTTTGTGAACCGCACTCCAACAGGTCGTTTCCAAAAAAGCTTTTGTCATTTCAAATTGTCATAAATTATGACAAGCTTTTGACGTTTCATTTATTGCCAACATTTAAAAAAACAAAACTTACTTATACCATTCTTGATAATCCCATTTGGTGGATTAATTCCTGTACAATTCAGCACCGACGAATTGATATTTTCATCCAAATCAGTCACAAGAACATAACAAGAAGGATACTTTAATTTAACACCACCAACAACAACTTCCACTACACTACTATCTGTCAAACTGCTACTTTTATCCAATGGATAAAAATGACTCCAGTCTTCAAGTAATCTTGATGTTTGATCTGAAGACTTGAAACTTTGACCGGTTAGAGTACCGGCGAGTCCATACGGAGCTAAAATGACTAAAACAAAAACAGTAGAAGACATGCTATTATTTTTTTTATATTATTTTACCTTTGAGACCCGATGTTGAAGATTGAGCTTGTTGCAGATGTAACCTGGTAAGTCTTCGAACTGGTGGATGTTGCCGTACATCAACACTTGCACAAACAGAACTCTCTCCATGAACGAAAAATGCCAAAGAGAACGACAGATGAGTCATGGTAAAATCGTTCTTTTTTGGACCTTCATAAGGTTGAACAAACCATTTTCCCAATCTGATGAAATCACGAGAGAGAAGACAACGTTCAATCAGGTTATGCAAGGCTTTGAAGAGTAAAGATCGACATTCATAGGATAAACCACTCTCCCACGAACCCTGCTCGCAATCTAAAATAGAAAAAACAAAATTTAATAATTTATTTTAAACAAATATCCCGGTTTGCCTTGGTCAAATCCATGGGCGTACAATTGATCAAAAAAAAGAGAAAATTCAACGTGTGATTCCTGCCGCGTGCCTACTGCTAATAAAGTACACTCCGTGCGAAAAGTATCAGAGATAAGACACGCGCCAAACTGTTTACAAAACAAATCCCAAAACACGACTTGGCACCTTTTGTCACGACGAGGATTAACGGAGATAGTGCCCACACGAAAATGATGTAAAGAAAAAAAAATTGAAATTTTTTCTTTTTCATTCATGAATCAAATACGTTTTGAAGGTCAGAGGCGGAGAGGTGAAGTGGATTTTATTCCTTTTACAGAGAGTGAATTGCACAAAGAGTATTTTAAGTATTTTATCAAAGAACAGTTGCAGGTTTATCGCTGTAAAACCATTCCTGGATGAGTATTTTTAGATTGGTTCTTTTGTTTCTACTGAAGGTAGATAATAACATTTCCGATAACAAAATTAATTAGATAAAATATTATTTTTAAATAAAATATTTCTGAGCGACGTGTTAAATACTTTTTAGACTACAAAACAAATCTATTTAAATACGCAAACAAAATCAATAATAAAGACACGTATAAAGGTGTTCTACATTGAGCAATCTGAAATTTTTGAGGGAAAAATAAATAATTTAGTTACATCATTTTAAAACTAGAGAGTGTACAGTATTATTTTCGATTTTTCAGACTTCTGTCAGAATTACATTATCTGGTGTAAAGTTTTGATAGATAATTTGAAAAATACGTATCTAGTCATTATAATTTTAGCTCTAAAAAATTGAGACCACTTTTTGTTTGTTGAAACAAATAATTTGAAAAAAAAAACTATTACTATTGTCAGTAATAGATGACCTTCTTTGTCTATTTTTTTACACAATAGTCCTAAAAAAATCTGCACAATCTTTTATCTCTCTTCAACTAATATTAACTGCTAGGGTTGCCAACTTTTTGATATCGAAATAAAGGACATTGTCGAAGGAGTACCTAGGATTGTTTTTAAAATTATTGTAATTGCTCCTTTTCTCAGTATCCGACTCAAAAGATTATTCATTTATTAATCTAGAATTTTTCTTGGCGCTTTTTTTGAAAGTTTCTATTCTTAGCTTTACGTTTTTTTAGTAGTCGTTTTTCTTATTCATAATTTTTCTCCCATATATTGATTTTCAAACTCGCCTACAATTTTATTCCTCCACGACCTCCCAATTGACATTTTCAACTTCTTAAATCTTCCTCTATCGTTTGTTTTAATTGTATTTTATTCTTCTTCGCTTTTAATTGTTGCTTTTTTGATTCTTTATTTTTTTCTATAAGCCTAGAACCTACAGTTCTTTTAGAATTGTCAAAACTCGTTTTTAAAATTATTCTTTGTTTTTTTTTTCCTAGTACAACATACGTATCCGAGTTTTTTTTTGTCATTAGGTCACTTTTTTTTACAAATTTTCATAAAATCTACTTTTTCAAATTCTTCTGGAATCTACTTTTATTTTCTTTATTGTTCTTTTCTCTCTACCATTAGATACCCTATTTACGTAGGTTTCATAACTCAAGTCTGGATAGAACTTTTGTTTGTTTATACGTACTTAAAATTTATTTTGGTGACTTAAAAGGACGTCTAGTCAATTAATTTATTTTTGAAATCAACCAATTTCAACCAATTACAAATAGGTTTGTCAATTTTCTAACGCTTGCTCTTTTACTTTGGTAAAAAAAATAGATAAAAAGACAAATTGTGTCCTTTAAGTACATGTTAAA
Source organism: Tribolium confusum (assembly GCA_029207805.1). NCBI lineage: Eukaryota > Metazoa > Arthropoda > Insecta > Coleoptera > Tenebrionidae > Tribolium > Tribolium confusum. The sequence goes on along the minus strand of JALGAY010000007.1, from coordinate 233,249 downwards.
AACTAAAAAACAGTTTATAAAATTAAAAGACTGTCCTTTGAAATAAGGGACGGTTGGCAACTCTATTAAGTGCTTAAAATTAAAAATAAAATTAAAAAATTCATTTAAAAAGTTGTGAAATCCGAAAAAGTCTCAGAGAAATTTTATAAGCTTCTAATATTGTTAAAATTTATTTAAATAAGACCCCGAAACCAAGCGAAGGTAAAAGTACAAATATTGGCTAAAAGTGAAACTAGAGCATTCCAAAACTCGAATAATTCCAATGAAATACCTCATTTAAAATCTCTCCACACCGTCCAAAATGTAAATGAAACGATTTAAATTAGCAAAAACGCGAAAATAAATTTTTTTGCTTCCACAAATTAATTAAAAATTCACGTATTTATAATCAGTTAAATAATAATGATAAATTAGCTACGTGTCTTAAACCACATCGACGTTACTGAACCAAATCAAATAAAAAAAAAACAAAAACCAAGACCAATCTTGTGAGAATCATCGTTACAGTTATCATTGATAATAAAAACAATGTAAAAGGGGTTCCCTAATCCTGAGGGCATTTCGCAAAAATTTAATTACAAGGACCGACCGGTGAGATGGAATCGTTTACGACCTTCAACATTTGCGCATTGTAGATCAGTAGGTCGCCTTGTGGCGTTCATGACGGAACCGATTCACAACACTTGGCCATTGTTAGTACTTATATTTCACACCTGGGATTGGTAAGCTAGCATTTACGTCCTAGTACAACAACAAAAAAATTGTAGAATCTTTATTAAAATAAAAATACTACACACAATACTAAATACGACTCTTTTTATTAAAAAAATATTATATTAAAAACCCCTTAATTTTCTCCACCACTGGTCTTAGATATGCCCACTATGGCAACATTGTAAAATGATTTGGGCACGTGGGTTCGGCTCCGTTGATCGACGACGATGCGGTGCACATGTGCCCGATACCGCTTCCCACGCGACAACACCACCCCGCAGCAGAAGTAGCAATCGATGGACTACCTAAAAGAGAGTGGGGTTGCGTGGTGGATGCGTCGATTGCCGTCACTGCTACACAACACACCAACGCCAACGACCCTTTTTTTCTCTCCTATTTCTTTTATGCAAACACGAATTTCGCGATAAATGATCGCGAAATTGCGTCACACTACGTTCGACATACTTTAAACTAATTTTCTTTCTACATTCACTCTAACTACACGCAGAGGTTTTCATTTTCTCAACACGTGACCCGGAAGTTACCCCCTTTATTTTTATAAATTGTTAGTTGCGTGATGGAATTTTTTCCTTTAAAAAGTTTTCAAAAAAAGAAACCAGTTGAATTGTCACCTGTTGATTCACAATTAATGAAAAAAAATATATATATAGAAAAACAAAAGTTTTTTTGACGGTTGGAAGGGAAGTACTGTAACCACATAATTTTCTCTTTTGTTACGAAATCATTTATTATTTCCCTAAATACTAATCCAAATTATGATTATTTAAAATCGGATACGTTGTCCCGGACCTTACTTAACTTAAAAGAATGTCAGGTTTTGAGGACAACATGTTCTTGAAAATCCATCACACAACTTCCAGACGACAACAGAACTCGACTACCTTATCACATTCCTTTACTCAGCTGAATCTTTTGTTGTACCGGACGTTTACAAAAGCAACGAATTCTAAGGACAAAAATGGACTAGACGACATTTGATAAACGAAAGACGGTTTAGTGAGTTTCCTACGTCGAAAAAATAGACCAGACAGAGTCAAAACCTAATTTTTTTACACTTTTTCTCCTCAAAAAATTTAAATGATTGCTTAATAATTTAAAAACATCGTGTTGATAAATTTGATTATTGATTTCAGCGTAATTGACACCTCGACAAGTCCGAAATTAAAAATCCATTAATCATTTTATAAGATACAGTCTCGACAATTCACTTCTCCAATATTTTTGTTTATAGAGTCTAGAATTTGTTTATTGCTAATTAAAAAAAAGTTTAGAATGTCATATTTTAATTCTACAATAAAAGTATCTATGAAAATATGAAGACGACGTCCTAAATAACCGGTGCACCACGTATACATGAGAAGTCTGACTAGTTCGATGAACCTGTATGCATCGTTGCTACCTGGGCCGGCAACTTTATATTAGCTTTTTAAATTGCAGATCCAGAGTATTAGGAAAAAATAAAAAACAAGTATGATACTCGTGTATGCGCGCGCGCTACTTCTCTACCTCAACTTTATCCATCAAATATAAATATTCATAACCCTGAGATTGATTAAACTTATCGAAAAATAACAGGAAGCTCGTCAAAAATCGATAATGTATCAGTTATGCAGGTGGGTGACAATTACAAAAAAAAAATGTATTTTATTTTCCCGCCTTTGTGTAGACAATAATTTTTTCAGGGAGGTACCTAACATACTAGTTACAGTGTTGCCACTAGTTGTCTGTACACCGGCCGGTAAATTCATTGACCTTTCTCTCTTCTTTTCGGGACAGATGTGTGCTACAACACACTCGAGGGGGAACTCACTTCACATGGTATGCGCGCGCTAAACACGAAGGAGGAGCCCCCGACAATTATTACGTGACGTATGTTTATGACGTCACGTGACGTCATTGGTAAAGAAAGGGGCAAAACGTGGGCATTCAACATCCGAACGGATGAATTTCCCACCGACAACAATAAGTCGGTAAAACAGAATACTGTTGCTAGATTTTTCTTTAAAATAAATTTACAAGAAATTATTGTTTGTGAATAATAATAACCTTGACGGTATAAAATAGCGTGAAAGTACATGTTAAGACTCGTTTACGATTTAAGCGGAACATAAATATTTGAGGAGATTCCGTTAACGTAACGTAACGTTCCAATTTTGAACGAAAAAATTACACAGACTACTTGATCCCCAAGCTACATTTTTATTACCTACTAACTGTCTGTTTACAACTTCATAAAACGATTAAACTACTTTTAAACTGCCGTAAATGTGAAAACCAATAAATTATATTATTACCTGCTGGACTACAAAATTACTTGTGAAAAAAAGGGTATTTTGTAAACCAAGATTCTTAAAAAAAAAAACTGCTTTATTAGAAAATTCAATATTTGTAAGAGAAAGTTGTTTAGTTAGACTTGAAGTGCCAAATATTTGATTTCAGGAATTAATTTATAGATATATAATAATTAAAATTTGTTTTAACAAATATAAATAATATTATAATGTAGTAATAACAATCTCCAATCATGATTATGTACATTGAAATTATGTAAATCAGAATTACAACGATGACAACAACATATTTGCTATAATCTTAGAAATAGGTATATAATTAGTTAAACTCTTGAAATAGAAAATTATAAAACAAATAAAACGCAAAAACTATACTTCCGATAACCAGGAAAAGTTGACATTGTTTCTAATTTTATGATCGGTGAAACTAACTTTGATAATATACTCGTACTTGCGTTGTAATAAGTAACATTATATGTATACGTTTTGACCTCATTATCTACTTCTTTGTTAATAAAAACAATTTGCTTGTACAAGTTTGACTCGGAAAAAACAAACTAAATCACAATATCTAGAAAAAACGACATTTTACAACTCTATTAACATTCCAACTTTCTAAAAAAAATGCAATAAATAATCAACCCTTATAATATGTTCCGCCACTGTTTTCGATCACTAAACGTGCTTTTGCTCTTTCTCCCATCGATAAGGTCTTTGTGCCTTCTGCTTCGAGATGCCGTCGTCATGACAACAACGACGACGCCTCGTTTCTCTTACGTTTGTAGACCACAACAAAGCGAAAAATTTTTCTTCCAAGGAAAAAAAAATCGAAAAATCGACTTATAACCGCCTACTTCTCAACCCTCGACATTTTCATTGTATTTTTTTTTCTCTCTTTCTCTTGTCATCTCGCATATATATTCACCATCTGCAGCCGATTTGGTCGACGGCCGCGCGTGTATTGATCATGGGAGGGAAAGCAGCGCGACGTCCGCCTCCTCACAGTACAGCGTCGGTTTGCCTATCCCGGCGTCGGTGTGTGTTCAACAAACCGACGAAAAACCGGGCATCGGCTTCCCGACTTCTCTACATACGGGAATGTACAGGCGCCACCCAATACAAGGTACAACAAAGACAAAATATATTATTGAAAATACTGCCGTCTTCTATGCAAAAAAATTATTTCGATCGACCCTTTTAAAGGTTATTTAAGGACGAAAGTCACAAAGAAATAGATATAAAGAGGTCAAAATCGATCTTTAATTAAAACGTTATAGAGTTTTTCTTGTAAATATACAAAAGCTTGTTATAGAGAAGTTTTTAGTAAAACCGGAAAGACAGGTAATTTTAATTTTACATGGGTCAGATGGGATAAGACTTGTTTGGCAAAAGGATTGAAGGATTAGGACAGGTAAATTGAATTTTGACCACTTTAAAGAGCTTGTTTAGCTTCTCACAACTATAATATTTAAAATATAGAAGTTTTAAATTTAGATAATATTCCCCACCCTCTCTTATAAATGTACTTAAAATATCTTACCGGGAGTGTTAAGTTCCGGTGCGATAAGAACTCCAAGATCTGGTTCTTCACCATACCAAAATATCCATAATTCTTTCGATGTTGAAAGACTAAGTGGTGGTGGTGGCGGCGGTCCTGGTTCAAACATATCAGCTGTTGATCTTGGTGTTGAAACACGCCGCCACACACACAATATATCAGCAGCAAGACACCGAGAATAACTTCGTAATACTGGATCTTCAAGAGGTTCGCTGCCGCCTCCGCCACAATGGCCAGAGACGGCACCACCTCCCAATTCACAATAGACCAGTTTACGCCATTTGATGCCAGAAAGTTCTGTCTGAAATAGAAGAAGAAAAAAAAAAATACAAATTAGTTGATAAGCTTGCTTGACCAACCGACTATAATCATCAGCTGGTGTGTGGATTAGTAGCGGGTTGTTAGACTCGGAAAAGGGAGAGGCCGGAGTCGGAGAGTTGGTTGAGACCAACCTGTTGCTGGAGAGATTGTTGGCACGGCCCAGCCTACTGCCATTACACATATCTCTCATCTAACATCGAAATGCAATGTTGCCACATTGGAGAACAACGTAAGAGTTTTTCCGAAAATCAGTCACGTGATAAATGGCATTTTTTTACAACTTGAGAGTAGAAAGAGTTAGTAAATTTCTCCAAATGGTTTGACACGTGTGTAATGTAAACAATGTTAATGTGAATGTGTACTGCTTTGGATATAGTCGATGTCACTTGATACGAGGAACGTGTAAAGTGGTTATTGGCGTGTGGTAATTGTTTTGATTCAATAAAATGTCACAATATACAGCCAACCATAAAATAAGTAGTTTAATTACTTTTATAACGTAAAAATTTTCTTTGTCTATTGATCTTTTAATAAAAGTAGGTCTTTTCGGTTTGTTTTATTTGCATAGTAAGCAAATATAAATTCAATGAATTATAGAGAATGCACTTTAACGGCCTGTTAAGTAATTGGTGTAAGCACAAATAAGTGATCTAATTCCGACAAAAAAGACACTTTTTTTCTGTTTATTGTCACACCTATATAATAACAATTGAATTAATTTTTAAAAGACGTCATGTAAAAAAAACATTCAGCTCTAGTCTAGAAATTAAAAATTTGACCCACTTTTCCTTGTTTCTTTATTAGTAAACACTCTTCGTCCATTCACGAATCGATCAGTCATTACGTAACAAGCCGATTAATCGTCTTTCGTTAATAATGAGTAACTTTCCGTGTCACAAAAATTTGTTAACATTACATTAAATAATTTTATTTAATGCATAAGAAGCAGAAATAAAAAAAAATATTAAAATTGACACCCTTTTGTCCACTTTCCAAATTTTTCATAAATAATGTGCAAATTTACGCCCTCTCAAAACAAAAAATTACAAATTTCACCAACTATTGGCAAACATTTTTCCGCTTCATTGCTCAAATTCCCAGCTTTGATATGTAGTTAGTTAATGATCTACTTTCCGCCCGCTTGACATTCCCTATTAAAATTCGTGAGTGTCGAAAAGGTTGTCATTGTTATTTTTAACGACAGTAATAAAACGATTAGCGAGATTGCGATAATTTTATTACCGCATTGTAAAACTGCTACCGGTGATAGTGAAAGTGAATACAACACAATCCAAATAAAAGCATGCTTGTTGAGGTCACACACTTTTTTTTTCTTTTTTTCTCAACCACTTGTCTCGCGTGGTCAATAAATAATCGAATCATCATCATCGTTGTGGAAGAAGAAGAAGAGGAGATTTGGTGCGTGATTTTCTGAAAGCAATAGCTTCGTCATCATTGAGCACGTGGTCGAGAAGGTCGGTCGATCGACACCACGTTGTTGTTATCATCATCTCTTGAGAGATGCAAGAGTAACCGGGAATGTACACACCGTAGCGGCGGGGTTGTGCGGTCGAAGGGGTGTGCATGGGGTGCGAGACACCCTTGCGCGATGCCCGGGTATTGATTGACGGCAGCGGTGTGGTCGGATTTCTGCTGAATATGTTTCGTCGTTGGTCTTTTTTTTTTTTTCATAAAATTCGAGTTTTTTTTTTTCCGAAAACATTTGTTAAGAGAATACAGACAAGTTTATTTGGGAAGTCTAAGAACTGTTGAGTTGAGTAAATGAAACGCTTATCTTTTATTTGGGGGACGTTTACGACAGGGATTTATAGCACGCCGGATTTTTTTTAAAGCCAAAAATTTAACCCTTGTGTCACTTTTTTAATTTAAAATATATAAAAAATCAAATGAGATTAATGTAGGGAATACGACATTTTTACTGCAACGACCAGCAACAGGTAATTTTAGGGTTCAAAAGAACTAACGCAACTAACTAACCCCAAAGATATAATCGTTAAATTTTGGTTAATAAACAGCCTTTATAACAGATTTAATGACACTAAATTTTCTAGTACTATATCGTGTGTTCATTTAAAAAGTATATTCATAAAACGCCACAATAATTTACACAATTTAACACGCAAATGCCAATTTTTTTTTATTACAAAATATATTAAGCAAGAGTAACTAATTGTGTAATAAAAATTCTTTTCTATAGAGCAGTGTCATGTGACTTCATAGTCCCCAGGCAACTATCTTTTTTAAACACATGTTGACAGTGTTCTATTGTAGTATTTAGTTTTCAATGTAATTTTGTTAGCAAAAATACCGAAAAAAAAATATGAGTGTATAAAAAAGACCACCACGTTCAAAAGTAACGTTATTGATAAGCACTTATAAAGACATTATCTACTGTGTTTGAAAAGATTATGACGGTGATCAACAAACTGTCAGTATACATAAGTCTGTCCCTGATTAGTTATAACAATTCTACCTATGAAACTACTAAACGTAAATTACCGCTTTTTAGTAAAGTAAAAAAATTTACTACACTCGTAAAAATATTTTAATTTTTTCCATTTATAAAAATTATTATTTAATTGAAAATGATATCATAACAAACTACAAAAACGTTCTCATTTATTACATAAAAGCTTTGCACTTTACTTCCTTGTTTTCTCATTACCTTTTTTTCCACTAGAGCGGAAATGTATACACGGATACACGATTGATGTAAGTGGCCAATAACAATGTTTATTTATTCATTCACGCTTGATTCTAGAACTTAAAAGGGCCACTTATGTATAGTGTAAAGAAAATATAAACAAAACTTGAAATACGATCCTTCAAAAATTATAAAAGTTATAACGAAACTGAAAAATGTTACATTAACAAAGTGTGTCTTTAACACAGTACCTAATGTAGTCAAAAATTGTTTATAAAAATCTATTGAATTTTTATAATCTGAGTATTGTAACAATTTATATTTCCGGGATATCTTAAAAGTCTCTGTTTCTTGTGTGTCGTCGCATTGGGTTGTAAACCTCTAACGTTAATTTTAAGCTTTTGTCTTTCTCGTTATTGCCTAAATTCTGCTCTTTGATTATAAAATTGGATTTTAATTTTCTACCATTTATCTATCAATTGGCTGAACTTTAAATACTGCACAAACTCCACCACAGGAGTTAGAGCGTAACGAAATAGACGGAAAAACAAATGCAAGCCTCATTTAAACATCTGCAAATTTAAGTTTTTTATTAAAAGCTTTTCGTTGTAAATTTTAGTGCTTTAAAATTAGAATAAAATATAGAATTCACTTTCGTCACGTGGCTATTGTAGCAACATTACTTTCTTTTAGCTTGCTCTATACATCTGATAAACAGATTGAATAATTATTAAATAATTTTTTAATCAATTACTTTTTTTTATAAGTATATTTGTAATCAAACTACTAAACATATTGTTGTAATTGCCTCCCCCTCAATGCACTACTATCCCTCTCAGTTAACCTTTACGTTGATCATAGGGTCGTCGTCTTCAACCCTCGAAACTTTTCTGACTTTATTGATTGTTGTACGATTTGTTGGGGGTTTGGTGTATGTATTGATGCTGGCCGAATCCGAAGAGCATGTAGAAGAGAGTAGAGAGTGTGGTGGCGGCGGTGTTTGCACGATCGATACACACGCACACACTCCTTGACCCGCAAACTGTGTCACGGTGGACTCAAAGACCGGTCCTCTCTATATACTTCTCTCATATAAATATACAACAACATAATCATGATCGAATATGTGCCAAGTGCAAGAGGCCATACAACAATTTAATAATTCGATTGTAACAAATGACTTTCATCAAATCATGATGGATTGATTACACCATATAACACGTGCTCAATTGGAATGTAACAAGACTTTTATCTTGACATTAAACGAGTAGTTTTACAAGAAGAAGAACAGACGGTTATTGAATGGCGGATTTTAAGGCAGGTAGAGAGTCAAGCCAGGAGGGTGTCCCGGCTTCTTGTCGAGACTATACCCAAATATAAACCGATAAATGGTTGTCAAAGTTTGTAGAGTACACATCGGAACAAAAGTGTGTCAATATTTCAATTCCTTTTAATTTAATAAAAACTACCGACGCATATTTTTTTTTATATTTATATTTAATTCAATTGTTATTTTTTTTAAGTAAAATAAATTCGCCTATTCGTTTTATAAAAAAAATATATAAATAAATGTGTTATATATTGTATTAACACTTTTTATTAATTAGTAAAAAGTCTTACTTAACCATTAAAAAATAAATGTTAATTATGTAATTAAATTCAGAAGAAAAGTAGGTCAAATTATTACAGAAAATATGTTTTATATTCTGTGAACTGTATATTGCACTAATTTATTTTATTTACATATCTAAAAGCTCTAAGTTTCCACTAAAAAAATAAACAAATATATATACAGTGCTTGTCAATTGTCAATGTATCAAAACTGTGGTAAAGTAAAATCATGAGAAATAAGATATGCTACTATGCACGACCAATTCATTACAAATGTAATCAAGTTTTTCTCATATTGAAGACAGCATTGACTAAGTGGAAAATCGGAGAGAATGCATTTGACCATTCCCATGGTTTAAACAAAATTTTATTGATAAAGAAAGGTATAAAAAATGCAGATAACCAACACCAAAATAACAAAAAATACTGTCAACACGCTTAAAAAATAAATATTTTGATGTAAATTTTCTTCAAACCAGGTTTAGAATGACACAAGCCAAAATAAGAAGTAAAGCAATACTGGAAATAAAACAACTGACCCGTTTGACTGAACTCTATGCTACCTGTAGAAAAAAATTTGTTGATTTAATTTAATTTTGACGAATTGTTTTGAGTACCTATCTTTATGTTTATTTACGTATCATGTCTATTTTGTTTTTCCTATTAGAACAGTTTATAATTTAACACCAGAGATCAGCTAATTTGCTGATTTTGTTATATCATATATAGTTTCGTAATTGCACCGAAATAAGATATTCAAGAGAAGCAAAAGATAGATTCGAAAAATTTCCTTGATACTCACCACTTCCAATACAAATTACATAAAAGAGGGTGAAATACCTTACATTTATCTACTTTAAATTTGCTTTTATTCTACGAAGTTACAAACAACAAATTGACAAGCTTAAATTTAATTAAGAATTATTGTATTTTATTGTTAATTTTTTTTGTCGCTTTGATCTGTATGCAGGCGTCTCAAACTTCGCAAACTAACTTGTTGATATGTTATCAATTAATGTCCAAAAAACACGGGAAAAATGTTTAAAAGAAATCTTAAAAAGTTTTAAAAAAATCAAAAACCTTATAGCAAAAATTTCTTTCAAATATAAAAACAAAAATAAGCAAAAATATATGTTTGGGACCTGGAAAAAAGCTGTTCTTTTTTTCTGGAGTTCTCCTAATCCTAAGAAAATGCGTGTAATAGGACAAACGGTATACTACGGTTACAATCTTGCCTTTTTAAGTAGTTTACAACGACCTAACCACAATCCGTAGTAAAAAGCAATAAACCAATAATAAGAGTCTGTTAAAGGCCGATTAAGTTGTAATCGCACGAAAACGTTGATGCCACTATACCATTTCGTTAGTTTCGTGAATTTTGAGACTGCCTGTATAAATCTACAGCTGTGCAAAAAAAATACAGATGCACTTAAATAGATATTTACAAAACAAGCAACGTTACGATGCTTTTTACATCACGAAACTGAATTTTTTAAATTTTCGTGTAATATAAACAAATAACACTTGTTTTTTCAACCAACCAATTTTTTATATAGATGTTTATTTTTTTATTGTGGTTTGAATATTTCAAATATTGTGTCCCTTATCAAAACAAACAAATTTTTTTACGAAACCACAATTTTCATTTTTTTCTGATTACAGAAACAAATAGAAAATTCAGTCGTACTGACCCACTTTTGATTTAAAGGTCGTAATATGATTATTGCAATTTTTTTTATGTTCGACATTTTCCATACATATAACTCTAAAAGGTATGCAATGTGATATTAAAAGCTGAATTTACGAACAAGCTCTAATAAAAGTCACAAGGAGAGCATAAAGTTAGCACTCAATGTAGTAAATATTAATTTATCGAAAATGGTTGTAAAAGATTTATGATTGCGTGTTTATAATACACTCGTTCAACACTATTTTTTTGCAAAAATCAAGGCGTCAAGACGGCACTTTTGTGTTTTTTCCAACATAAATATTTATCTACTTAAATTTGTAATAATCCGTCAAGGAAAAAATCGTAAAGTTTAATATCAAACGCATGTAACAATAAAATTTGTAAATTCGAGTTTTACTAATTTGTTTGTATGTAACTAAATTTAATTAGTAACTTTTTATTCATCTGGAATCCTTGACAGTTACAAATTAAACTAAAGAATAAGAGAAATACTGGTGTGAGTGCAACAGGTGGAAATTTAGAATCACCGAAAAAATTCTTAATTTTCTCTTGATCAATTAATTTCTAAAAAATATTGAAATAGCGGAAATGTCGCATTCTTGTCACTCAATACAATAAAAAAAATTTGCGCTCATTCAAGAAACCGATTCATCCGAGTATTTCAAATCACTTCCTCTCATTTATTTACGTTTTCTTTCCGGAATCAGCACGACATAATTACATTTCAAAATGCTTGAAATATTTACATTAACGTCTCCATTTATCTTATTACACCTAACTGAACTTGACAAGGTATAAAAATACCGCTTATCAATGACGTATTCGGAATTAAATAGAGATTTTCCCTCTCTGCACCGATTCCAGAGTATAATCAAGGTCATAATTTTCCTTTTTAGTGTCACTCTTATCTAGCTTATTTACCAACAAGTTTATAATATAAAAAAAAGGAAAGTGCAATCTCGATAACCTAATAAATTTTATATACGGGGTTTAAGAGTACGGAATTATAGACCACTTGTAGATTTCTTACTCCCACACATCATCTGAATGCATTCATGATAAGATAGGAAAATTATCTATGACGTAACAGTACGGAATCTTTCGCAATTTAAAATTTTAATCTTGAAAAATTTAATAAACAAAGTGAGTGTTGTTTACACATCACACACACCGGTTAGGAATTGATAAGAAACTAGTCTAGTAATACAATAAACATTTTTTTTTCTCTCTTAGTTTACGTTCAAATATGTAAAGTGATAGTTTTCTTGTTAGTTAGTGACGCAACAAAATAAAATATTTTGTTTATTTAGTTCAATATATTGCAAAGTTTCTGAAGCAGAGTGTTTGAAACAAAGTCTTGCGATAATAATACGATAAGCTCAAGGTCGATGTGTTTAACCTCTTGTCTAACGAGGATATCGACAACAAGAAACCAGGGGCGTAGTTAAATTTTTTTGAAAAAACAAAATTTTGGCGCGAAAAATTAAACAATTAGGTTATGTTAGAATAACAAACTGTAATTAATCAGTGATTTCTTCAGCTATTAAGTAAACTTTCTAAAAGTAAAGCGGAACTGATTGCTACAAAACAAACAAATTCAAAGTGGGTTATCAGCAAAGTTCGATATTTTTTTTTTATTTCTGGATTAAAATGAGCAAAGTGTAAATAGTCCAGGGTATTATTAAAATGTTGCAGTAAATGTAGGCTGGCCTCTTAATCAGCTGCGTTTATACCATAGACTGTACGCCTGTCACTAGCCGCTTCGTCGCGACGTTGCCACTTTTCAGCCCACATACGTCAATGTCAAATATCTTTAACCGAAGGCATGCGGAACATGCCCGTGGTAGGTCTGGAATAAATAGGACGTTCTGGATGTTATAATAGAAGAAAAATCGCACGATCTAGTTATTCAACGAAGAGAAACATTCTCGAATCTCAACCGTTACGTGTCAAATCGGCAACACCGCTTCGCGTTCGTTCACACGAAATCGTCGAACACCCGCAATGTAAAACAATTTCGAATCGGGAATTTTAGGGAAATTTTAGGTAAAACATTGACGACTTGTGGGGAATTTAGTGTAAAAATGTTGGTAGAGGGGAGAGGAGTTTGTTGATAATTATGTCATTGGTTGATTGTTTAGAGAGTGTTATTGGGGCTGTTTGGGGGCTTACCAAAGCAAAGAAATTCGTGTGGCAATCCTCTAAACTGGCCCCGTTTGTTTGAAAATTTGGGTGCGTCATGCCTGATCCATTCTCGATTTGTTGTTATCCACGACACAAGAACTTGTCACAGCACTTGGTGGCGCGTCTCGACCGCACTTAAACCACCATTTACCTCGCTTTTCACCTTTCGATCGCAATGCAAAATGGCGGATAGGAAACAACAAGCCACACTAATTCAGCGCTTCCAATCGGAGGAAAGCAAGAGCCGAGACATTTCACAGTTTCACCGTTCGCTGCAATCGCCGACACACGTCGTTACTCCGACCACTTCACGGAGAACACCGACGACAACAAGGAGGTCTTAGCGCGCCGACTCGCGACGATCTAGTCGACTGCGATGGCGGCGCTGATGAGGCATGGCGTGCTGTGGATGCGGCGACCGGTGGCGGCTGTCGCCGTCCCCGACACCAAACATCACCAAACCTATGCCACCAAGGCTGAGAAGAAGAAGGGCATTGATAGAAAACGGCCGCCAACAATCGATGACAACAAACAATCTCTCGCGGCAAAAGGGTGTGTATACAAGGCTAGTTCGAATTAGACTGGAACCGTTCATTACTACTACACCAGAGGACACCACAAGACGCTCGATAAATTCGATACTGCGCGGAATACGAATTTTCTAAATATTTTATTTATTTTAGATTTTTGAGGCCCTATGATTCTTATACGCCACCACAAGACCTGGATGTTAAACTAGATGACATTTTTAAAAAAATACGAGGAACGGTTGAACCTAACACGAAATTTGAGAACCTAGGACAAAAATTCGATCTTTGCATGGCATGTGCCAAGGAATTTGATAGAGCAATTCCCAATTCTGTTTTACATAACATTGAAACTCTAAATGATGTTAAAAACTTTTACCAAACTCCTGTTGATAATGTTACGCCTTTAGATAAAATGCGAAACATGGAGTTGCCGGAAAATTTACATGTACAATTTGAATATCATCGATTCCACCCGGGTATAAACAACAAATTCACTTATTTACTTTCTAAAACTAATTATTTCTATTTACAGAAACTGATACAAAGTTTAAAGGACAAACTGCGTTTAACAGAGAATCTACATTAGTTACAGGATTGAAATATAAAGGAAAATACAAAGGGCATACACAAAGTCAAACTTGGCCTTTCACCTTTTAAAAATTATTTGTAGTTTTTGTTTGAAAATAAATAATTCAAAAATAAATACTTGGTTACATATGCAACCAGTAATACAACATTGACATTTCGTGCCATCAGTGGCGTAACAATAATTTGGAAACAATATTGGCTATTACTTTTTTGAGTTCTCTCTACTTTAGTCATTTGAAATCAAGGGTTATTTAGGTTATGATATTGGTCAAAGACAACCATCATCAGCTCTCAAAGAAACATAACAAAAAGTGATCATTATGGTTATCAAGTGTCCAATACAATGAGGTAAATCTTAAGAGAATGAAAATACGTGCAGCAAAATAGTGCGTTAATACCAGAGTGAAGAGTTTTTTAAATTCCTTGTCACTTTGTAATCTCTCTCTAGATATTGTGATAATCTCGGAGAATATTGCTAATGAAATGGTGTTCTTGTGGCAGTCAAGACGTATTCTCAAAGGTAAGTAATAAATAAAAGATCTATTATATAACAAATAAATTTAATTTTAAAGCATCACATTTACGTATAAATAGAATAAATAATTCACTTACGTAGAAAACGTTGATTAAGCGTAACAACTACTCCATTTATAGAAAAATAAATATAACAAAACTAAAATTTATTTAGTTTTCGTCATTTTCCAAATTTAAATACCCCTCCAACCCCTTTTCTAATACTTTTATTTTCCGGTGCCTAAAACAATCACTTAAAAAAACACAAAAATTCACCAAAATCTTATTACATGTCTTGCCCCAAATAACATCCGAGCTTTATCTTCCTCTTGAGGTGAAGAACTTTCATCCATAGAACCAGTGTTTCGTTTAATTTGTAATTTTTGTTTGATTGCCTAAAACAAATATTTTTCTTTCTAAAATTATGTTTTTTACATAATTACTTGTGAGAAAATAACTCGTTTAGTATCATTTCTAATCGCCATTAAAAAATCAAGCCAAGTCCACGTCATATTATGATACTCCAAAGTGGGAATAACAAGTGAAACATCTCTTAAATCTTCAAGATTCTTTTCTTTATTTCCTTTATAACTGACTTTCACAGGAACTTCCGGTATTTTTATATAAACAAAAAGTTTGTTTTTTTCAGCACGTTCTTTCATTTTTTCAACATCATCAATCAAAACGTAAAAATTTGAATCACGATTACGTTTCGGCGCTTTTAATTTCTTCTTTGGTTCATTGCCATCATCACTAACTCGATCTGAATAATCAACATTCTCACTTTCTCGTTCAGGAAAACAAAACTTCATCATTGTGCTGTAAAATTTTTTTGTCATACCGATCGTTAGAGGTACAAGATTGATTTCAAAATGTTCTTTGACTGAAATACCTCCAACAGGTTGTTTTTCACGACAAAAAATACGCAATACTTTCTAGAAACGTATAAAATGTATTCTCTAATTCACTCTAATAGTATTACTCACCTTATATTCAATAGGCATTCCATGTTGAATTTCACTGGGACATAACACTTCTTTATAAATTTCATTAGGTAAAAGATTCGTCATTCTTAAATATCCCAATTCAAGTAAATGCTCAACAGAATCATCATTTTTTGAATTTTTTGTATACAAAAAATTACTTAAAACTAAATCTGCAATTCCGATTTGTCCATCAGCTTCAGTAAGTCGCCATTGTGCATGTTTAAAACAAATTTCATTGGCTCTGACTATAGTCAAGGGTTTATCATTTCGAGTAGTTGCAAGTCTACTATTAGTTAAAAGTTGTGTCTCTTTATAACACGATAACATCATATCCAATTCTTCACTTTGTCCATTTAATTGATTTTTACATTCATAAACAGATTTTTCCAACCGATCCATTTCTTGTATCAATTCCAAATCATTAGGATTTTCAGCCAAAGCTTTACTTACAAGATACGTTTCTTTTTCAAGTCTTCGTAATTTACTAACAGTTGTCCGAACTAAAGTTTGTTGATTCTGAATTGGTCTTCTTTGATCTTCAACACTATATAATTGTTGAAAACGCATTCTTGCTAATTTTTCTAAAGCTTCTTTCCGATGAGGTTCAACATATAGTAATAAATTATTAACAATATCAAGCAACATTGCATATTGTAATGAATTTGTACAAACATCTAAATCATGATGCATTAATGTAAATGCATTCACTGCATTTTGTCTACGATCCCAAGGACCAACATCTTCTTGAGGTGGTGGTGGTACTTCACCTACAGCTTCAGGATCAACACTAATATCACCATAACCAGCATAAAAAAATTCACATTTGCAACGTGATACAATTCTTTGCAACTAAAAATGAAAGAAAGAATGTGACTTAAGTAATTTAAAACCACGGCCACCTAGATTACAGTAGCTTAGTTCCAGGCCTTTCTATAGAATAGTTTTCGTAGTATAATCTAGGATGCCGTGTTTATAATCAACACACCTGCCTTGAAGTACTTGGCCCAACTGTATCACTAACAACAGCACCAACTGAAACACCACTACCAACCATATTTGGTACTTCTGATGGTTCAGAAATATTCGTTGATTCTTTTTCTTGTATATTATCAACAGTTAACCACATTATATTTTCATTAACTGAATCATTTTCACCTGCATTAACAGTTGCATAATACTGCATACATTCTAAAATTCCTGTCCAAGTAGTTTTCGATACTAAAGTTCGATCTTTCCATACTGGTCTATGTATTCTTTGTATAATTTCAGCTTTAGCTGAACTTAAAATCACATAACCTTTTGTTTCACAACCTTTAAGTAATACTTGAGCATTAACAAGTGCAATTTGCCAGTTTTTATGTTGAACATCATCTTCTTGACATGCTTGTAATCCTTGAAGATGTTGTTGACGTGTTACTGTTGATAAATCATCACTATATACAACAGATTTATTATCAGCTTCTGCTATTAATTGTTGAAGCATATTTGCAGCATGTCCTGATTGTAATTTAGTACTTGGTGAATGTGCATCTTGTGTTGATGTTGAAGCTTGTAGTGTTGATATAGATGAATTTGGTGGTGTTCCTGGTGCATCAATATTACGTTTTTTTAATGGTGTTGTATTACTATCTTTACGAAATGCTTTTAAAGCTTCAGTTGATAAATTCTTTTTCATTTGTTTGTTTTTCATAAATGTATCAAATAAAGCAAAAGCAACATTTCGATTACTTTTTGTCCAAGCACCTCGTAAATCATACACAACTAATCTATGTGTTGGTGTATCTTTATTACGTTCACAAGTATTATGTTCACGTGTTGGTATCACTGTTTCACGACCATAAGAAACTTTAGCTACAGAAAGACAATAACATTTTTCAACTGGTTGTCTTAGTGACATTGCTTCAATTTCAGAATCTTCTTGAAGAGCACTTTTAAGCCAAATTTCTGAATCGTTAAGTTCAGAATTCATATAAACAATTGACCATTCAGCTTTAGGACGATGAGTTAAACCATCATCAATTGAAACAAGAGATAACATATGTTCTAATAAAATAATATCGGAAACATTTTAAACATGTCAAAAATTAAAAATCTTACCAGCACTTGATGATAATCGTCCACCAATTAATTCACATCCTCTTTGCATTGCAAAAGACATCCAATAACAAACTTGAAATTTATGTAATCCCATTAAAAGATGTACTTTTTTGTAATGTCGACTCAATTGAATTTTTCTTGGTCGTACGTTATTAAAAATTTTACCTCTTTTTGTTGGTCTTGTAACACCAGATAAAATCAATTTTAAATTCTCAATCCATCTTAGTGTACTTCCATAAAGTAAGAGCATGGGATAATCAAAATTTGATTGATTTGAAACAGGTTTTGTCTCTAGTACTATACTCAAATTGACATTTTGTGATCGAAAAGCACGAAATGAATCATGTACTTGATTACTTGAATATTCTGGGATTTTATCAGGAGCACATTGAATAACATTATGATGATCATTAGGATCACCAAGACAAACCCATTGAATACCCAAAATTAATTTCAAATTAGGTAAATGTAACAACTGACAATCGTCATATTTTGATGCAGTTCGTACAAAAATATTTAAATCTCCTTTATATACAAATTTGGCTTAAATAATTTTTTTTGTTATGTATTAATATAGTTATTGTATTATACCATTAGTCCAATCCATAACTACTTGACTCCAAGTCAATTCCATTTCTTCAGTGGTATTATATGGATCTAGAGATGCGTGTAGTAACACAGTTAATTGTTGAACAACCATTGTTAAACGTCCATGTAATAACAATCTCATTTTATCCCAGAAAGACAGTGGTGGAGATGGATCTCTTGAAGGTGCTACAATTTTTTCAAAACCTACCCAGATTTTTATTTCATAACATCTCTATATACTTACTTAAATTACATTGTGCTATTACAGGTTCCCAACATGGTCCAAAAGCATAACTGTATGACTCAATTTCGCAGTTAAAATCATGGTAAAATTTTAGTGGTAACATTCCTCTTTCAACTGTAAAAGCATCAAACGGTTCGCCCAAATTTACAATAACGCTTCGTACAGCTTGAAAAAATAATTCAATTAAAAATTAATGAGAATTTGATTGCAATTATTATGTTTACGGAAATAGAAAAATGTATCCTGTCGTGTTATTTATAAGAGAGGAACAAACGGCATTGGGTGTGATTTTTAGAAATGGGTACTAAAGAGAAGTTTGTCAGTTTTGTTGTGATTTTGGTGATTTTTAATTTGGTTGAAGGGCAATTATGGTTCCCTCCATCACAAGTAAGTCAGTTACATCATAGAAAAAATTTTATACATTTTTTGTAGATTCATTATTCTTCAAGAATGCCAGGAGCGAAATCACCCGAAGAAATTATGGAAAAAGTAAATTCAAAACTTGAAAAAGCAGAATCTAAAGTTACACAAGCTGCTGAAAAAGTATCTGAAAAAGTTTCACCGTATTTGCAATAATTTTTTATTGAATATCTAATAATTAAAATCTGATGCATTATAAACTGTTTTATTTTTTAAATCCGTTTCACTAAAATAAAAAATATTATGTAGAAAATACATTCAAGAACAAAATACCTATAAAAACGTGTTTATATATTTTTTTTAAATAAATTGTTAAAATAAAAATGTTTAAACTATCTTCCACTTTATCAAAGTCTATGTTCTTTTCTTTTTTTTTAATTCTTTATAGTTTAGTTAAAAAATTCCCAACTTTTGGCCCATCTATATAGACTTAAAAGACAAGCTCTACTAGAGATATTTCAGCGAAAGCTATTAAATTAGTCCGACAAGCAGTAAAACTAAACATTATGAGAATAAATTTGTGAGACACCCTATATATTGAAATATTTAAAACTTGTTTAAATTCTTTGTAAAATAAATTTTAAAATTACATAGTTTTTAGCAAATATTTTGTAAAAAAAATTAACAAATTACACAATAGAACATTAAAGAGGTTACATTATATTATACGTAACAAAATAAAACATTTAAGCAATATCTATTATTATGAATCATTAAAAAAATAAATATATTATCAGATAAAAAAAATTACGCCAACATCCTGGATAAACATAAAAACACAATAGCAGATTTCAGAATTTATAAATCAGACAAAACCTGTAGTTCAAGCAAATGAAAAAAAAAAAAAATGTCCAGATTTAAAATAACACTGTTTTTTGCCCTTTTTGCTGTACTAACAATTGGTTTAACAAATGGCCAAAAAAACCAAAACCGAAAAGTAAGTAATTAAATTTTTTTCAGCAGTTTTTCTTGAAAAAAAATTTAGTCTTTTAATATGGCCAATACAGAGCAACTCGCCCAAACCGTAATGTCCAAAGCATCTCGAATCCGTGAAAAAATCGAAAGTACAGCTGATATAATCACTGGAATTCTCTCTACAATTATACAACAAAGTAAATAAACAAATTCCAATCGCAAAACTGTTTTTTTAAGGCAAAATCACCAATCCAAAACGCACAAAAGATGAGCTTCACTGACGACATCGTCGATATGATTCTCGGCTTTATTTTTGATTTAGTGGATACTTTTCAAGGAGTAATGGATATGTTTGGTGCAGTCGGTCGTAAGAAACGCTCGATTTTGTCACAAACACTCAAAGTTTAAATAAAATTTTTATTTACCTCGTCTTGGTGCTACTTGTTCTGCCCCAACTAATTGTCCACAAATGTAACATTGTCTAATATCGAGAAGTGGTTGTGGAAAATCACGTAATTGAAATTTCCATTCTTTACAACGTAGAGATACAACTCGACACCACAATGTCGTAAATTCGAGCTGTTCTTCAGGCCAAGGACTGTCAGAATCTATTTCTTTAATTATTTTTATAACGTTATCAGTACCATGAATTGACGGATCGGCTAAAATCTAAGAAACAATTAACAAAACACTGAGAATATATCCTACCATTATCTCAACATTTGTCATATTCCAAGCAAAAAGTCTTGTCCGAGGTGGGACAGCTCTTAACATCTGTTTTGATCTCTGTATATAAATCTCAGCGTTTTTCTTTTTTAAATTATTGTATAATTCTTCAACTTTCCCAGCTGGTAAATGTAAATGTGTTTTACATAATTCTCCTACTTTTTCTTTCAACATTTTTAATCGTTTTAAACTTTCATTATATTCATCTTCTAATAATTCAAAATTATCTCTTAATTTCACCTCAAACGGATCATCACTCATTTCAAATAAAAATTCTTTCACATTTATTAATAAATCACTAGGAAGTGGCATTGATACCGATTCTTTTTTATAATTGTGTACAATTTTAAGCCATTTAAAAACCGAAATAAACTCATTTTGTACAGCATCTGCATAATTATGTTCATAAGGAAAAACAGCTTTAAATAAATCAATATTAAGACCCCAAGTCTTATTCCAAGCAACTTGAAAATTTTCATTATCTAAACGTTCGTCTCTGATTAATTTACTGTCTTTAATTCGATGCAAATGAAAACCTTTGATCGTGAAAATATCAGCATTTTCAATTGAAATTAAACAAGTGTTGTTTTGTACAGTCAAATCTTGACAAGTCTTTAATAAATTTAATGAATCAACTGAAATTTTTCCTGAATATTTTTCCGAAATTTTTATATGAAATGCAAAAACTCCCATTATTGTACAAGTATAAATATTATCACTCTCAGAGTTATCTCTCAATTTCAAATTAAACTCATCTTTAAGTTCATTCAAAAACTCCATTATATCTCTACTCAAAAGAAGTGTTTTATAATGAAAATTTGTTGACCAATAAACAATAATTTCTTCTAAGAGACTTATACTGTACTTATTATTTTTACAATCAAGTTGTGCTTGCTTTACAAACACTTTATAATTTGAAATATCTTCAGTACGAATACAACAATAATACGCTCCTGTATTATGCATTGTAAATATTTTAAATTCCTCAAATTGAATATTCATCGATTCCAAACTTTTCATTAAATCAACAGAACTTAACTGAACGACAAAATATTCTATAAAAAAAAGTGTTAAACACAAGAATTTTTCTAACACCTGACTTACCGGTATTTTGCGATTGGAAAAAACAATTAAAGTGATTAATACCAACATTTATGTAAATTTGAGGTCTCGAAGAGTTTTTACAAAGTCGTTTATCTGATATTTTTGGTGTATCCAAACCGTATTGTTTCAAACATCTACAAAATTAAATTGTTAATTAAATCCGGTGAAAGTACTAATATTTTTGATAAAAACTAAAACAATTACTATAAAAAACAACAAAAAACTTACTTAATAGCTAAAAGAACGCAATCAGCTAATTCCAACGACCATTCTAGCTGTACCATATCCAAAAATGATACAACTTCCATTTCGTAATTCTCATGTGTCCATACTCTTACCAAAACTTTAACAAAATAAACAGGTGTGCCCCAAATATGCATTTTTTTCGATACATTAGTGTCTTGATTCCATTCTTTAAAACTCCACCAAAATGACTCAATCAAACATTCAGTTTGCCAATGACGATCAAGTAACAATAAATTAAAAAAATATGAATTATAATTAGG
Organism: Tribolium confusum; assembly: GCA_029207805.1. NCBI lineage: Eukaryota > Metazoa > Arthropoda > Insecta > Coleoptera > Tenebrionidae > Tribolium > Tribolium confusum. Next base: position 210,977 of record JALGAY010000007.1, on the reverse strand, counting down.
TCCACGATATTTTTGTGCTTGTTCTAACATAAGTTTGACATGATTAAAACCCATTGAAGAATTGTGACCACTTAATTTCATCGTTGCAGAAACTTGACTAAATTCAGCACAAATATTTATAACTAATTTTTTAATAATGTTTTCAATCATTGTATTTATAGGTGAAGTTATTAATTCGTTATTTTTTTGTACAGAAATTTGACGATTTTTTAGGAAATTTGTATAGACCCAGTGATGAATTACATCATGACTGTATGTAATCAAAAAACTGTTCATTTGAAAATAAATATTGACAATTTCGTGTTTTAATTTAGCATCAACAGTGAGTGATTTTAAAGAAAGAAGTTTATCACGACTATTCTGTAATTGAAGATCTGATATTGCAAAATTAAATGAAACAAATGGAGGATTTGAATTGTCAGATTTTGAAGATCTGTAGGTTAAAGACAATTTTTTCAGTGAAGAATTATATTCAATCTGACTATTTTCTTTAACTCCTTTTAACGAAGTGTCATCTATTTGAATAAAACAAACTTTAGGAATTAAAGGCAAAATTTTTTGCAGTAAATCATCCTCAATTTTGTTATTTTGTCTTTTCGTAATTTTATTACTCTGAGCTAAACTATAAAAACTATCATTAATTATTGAACTTGTTTGTGACATTTTAAAGTTGAGTTTCTGAAAATTACAATTATATTTAACCAAAACTTAAATCTGAGATACCTCAACTGATAGTGGTCCTTGAGCAATTAATATAACATCCATTGAGACACCAAAACGAAATTCAGCTAGACAAGTCTGTTTTGATTGATTTTCTTGATGTCTTAGAACTTTAATACAGGCGTCAATTAGATTTAGGGTGACTAATAGAAGTTTTGCATTCTTTAAAATACTACCATCAAGACGTAGTTCAGAGGCAGTTGCATGAGTGAGACAACCTGGAGTTTCAGACCGTAATAACATTGCTGAGATATTGTAAACATGTACAGCCATAAACTAGAATCACTGTTACCATTGAAATTTCAAAAAAACGTAAACTTACTTGTGCAAAAGTATTGATAAAATGAGGAATTTTCTTATCTCTGAAATCAAATGAATTCGTGTTTTCGGTAATAAAATCAGAATTTTGGCCAATATCTTTATTAACCCGAACATCTTTTACGACTAAAGTAACTAATTTTGTAAGTTCAGAGTTTAAAAAACTACTTTTAATACCGATTTCATCAATGTGCTACAAAAACTCAATTATGTAATAATTAATGAAAATAAAAGTGTCTCACTATATTAAAACCATTTTTTGATATTTGAATATCACATAATTTCAAATAAGGTAATTTAATGCTTCCTATTTTAAGTAAAATATTGTATTTTCGGCGAAACAGCCATGATATAATGTTCCTGAACCCCCTTGAGAAAAACTCGGTTAATACTTGTTTTAACCTCTTGAAATTTCTTACCATAAAATAATCGAAATTAGGAGAGAAAACACTGCAATAAAAATTAGGAATCCTCCCATATTTTCCGAAAAAAATCAAAATTTTCTCTACACCACCCACATCACAGCTATATATTTATTTACAAAAAAATCATCTGTCAAAAAATTCCCTAAAAACAAAATTCCCTAGATCAACTGTCAAACGTCACACTGCTACCTAGCAACCATCATGTAAACAAAACATATCAAAAATGACACTTTATTTTGAAAATCCCGTCAGTTTTCCTGAGCCGGGCTCAATTTCCCTTAATGGTTTGTGGCACCCCAATTCTGCTCTTCTCGCTGTTGCTAGTTTTTCGCAAGATCGGGGTGGTTACGTTACAATTTTCGACGAATTGGTAAAGGTTAATGAACTGTCTTTCACCGACTAAACAAACTTGTAGGGAGAGCCCCTCAGCGATGTTAATTATCCAGTCCATCGCAGTTTTCAAGTAACAGCACTTGCTTGGCACCCTGAAAAGAATATCCTAGCTACTGGGTGGGAAAACGGCGAGTTTAAAATCTGGAATGGGGAGAAAGATTTTGTGGTTATTGGGGGCCCTCACAAGGCTCCAATTACATTGTTGGAGTTTAGTGAAAAAGGGGGACGGCTTGTGTCTTGTGATTCGGTGAGTTGTTTAAGTTTTAGAGTGTTTTTATTTAAATTTAAGGCAGGGTCTTTAGTTGGTTGGAAAGTTGTGGATAATCAAGCTCAGACTGTTATGGTGTTTCATTTGGATTTAAAAGAATCAATTACGCATTTAACCTTCAGAATTACGATAAAACCACATCCGGATTTTGATGTTGAAGGATTGGCAAAAGCTGCAGTGAATGGAGATGAACGCGCACTTGATATTTTCAGTACTTGGCGCCCTAAAACTACTGCAAGGAAATTTCGAGTACAGGATGGCACTGATAATTTATCATTTTACGTAGGGACACAAGTTGGTTCAATTTATTACGTTAACAATGCAGGAACTTGTATTGAAGTTCTTAATACTGAAGGAGTACCACTTTCTTATATAGTTCATCATCCAAGTAAAGATGCTTTGATTGTTATGATGGAAGGTTTAACTGTTGGACATTTCTCAATTGATAGTCAAGGTCATTTAAATGAACTAGCTAAAGTTAAATTAAGTGGAAGGTTACAAACTCGAGGTGTTGGTAATCAAGGACTAGTCTGGTGTAGTCCTTCAAGTCTTGCTATTTTAACAGGAGATTTAGTAGTTCGAATTTGGGATATTGAAACAAATGATAATTATGTATTACCAACTTCGTTAAAATTCTACACTTCTGAGGACAGAAACAGGACTGTAACTGAAATTTTTACTTGTTTGGCATTTTCTAAATTAAATCAAACACTTTGTGCTGGTACAAATATTGGCCGGATTTATTTCTGGTCAAAAAATGCAAGTAAAGTGTTAAATGAAAATCCGGAAGATTGTTGGGAATTAAATAATGTTAATACAGTTAGTGGAACAGTTAAACAATTAATGTGGGGTTCAGTTCAGTTAAGATTGCCTTTATTGAGTGTTAATTGTGTTACTTCAGTTTATATTATGAAAGAACAAACGATTTGTACTTGTTTTTCTGATGATATTTGGTGTACACAAAAAACAGCAAATCAGGTGTTAGTTGAAAGTCCCAAAAGTAATTTTTTGCTTCAATTACAAACACAAGTTACTGATATGAGTGTTAATGATACTTATGCTATATTTACAAATGGGAGAAAGATTCTAGTACATGAAATTCTATGGGATAATACTGATGCCGAAAAATTTGAACTTAATACAAATTTAAGTAAAACAAGTGAAAGTACAACTGATTTTTCGGTTAAATTATTAACTACATTTTCATGTGATAATGAGAAGATTTTGTTATACAAAAAAATAATTTTTGTGATGACTCCAAAATCTGTTACATTGAGACAATTAAACGGTTCGGTTATAACTAATTTAATCTCACCGTCACATGAAGGCGAACCAATTGGGATTGATATAACCGGAAATTTTTTAACAATTTTCACAATTGAAGGTTTTGTGAAAGTCTATGAATTGAATGAAAATGATCCAAAGTTAGTAATTCCTGCTAGAAATTTGTACGATATGTGTACAGATTTTGGTGAAATAATTCAAGCAAAATGTAATTGTTCTGGTAATAAAATTGCGATGACTTTAGCTGCAGCTAATTTAATTCCTGATGGTCGTCTTTATGTCTGGGATGTGGAAACTGATGATTTCTTATCGTATGATTTCCACAAATACGGAAATTTTGGTGATATACCAACACCAGACGAGTTTAGTATTGAAGAAAAATTTTCTGAGGAAAATTTAGATGAGAAAGTTGAAATTGATGAAGCTAAAGCTGCCTTTGATGAAATTTGTGCAAATCGTATTCCTTTGCATTTATTTTGGGATAATAATGATTCAAGATTGTTAGTTTGTGATGCGAAAAAAGTAAAATTAAATCATGAGAAAAAAAGAAATGTTTTAATACGTTCAAGGAGTGATACTAAAACTTCATTAAAAGATGAAGATCATATTGTTATTACAATGTTTGTGTCATCAGAACATGGAATTAAAATGCATGATATTAGAGCTGTTGATCCTGAAGCAAGACTTTTAGCTGTTGCAACACCTTATATTATCCTATTAGAGAAATTAATTATAATAAGAGAAGTAATGAGTGATTTTAATGGTCTTGAAAATTGTACTAAAGATACAAGAGATGCAGTTTTAAATTTTTCTTATAATCTGAGTTTGGGAAATATGGATGAAGCTTTTAAAGCTATAAAATTAGTACAAAATCCAGGTGTTTGGAATAGTTTAGCACGAATGTGTGTTAAAACACGAAGATTAGATGTTGCAGGAGTTTGTTTAGGACATATGGGTAATGCTCGTGCTGCTATGGCTTTAAGAGTAGCTATGGCTGATGTTAGTTTACCACACGAGGCGAAATTAGCTGTTTTAGCTGTACATTTAGGAATGCTTGTAAGTTAATGCCTTAACTGTATGAGATAACAGAATTTTTTTAAGGACGAAGCTGAGCAATTATATCACCAATGTAAACGTTACGACCTTTTAAATAAATTATTACGAAGTCGTAATAAATTTGATGCGGCTCATGCAATTGCTGAAAGTCAGGACCGGATTCATTTAAAAAATACTGATCATTCATGGGCTAAATCTCTTGAACAGTCTGGTGATTTTAAAGAGGCTGCAATTAGATATGAAAAAGCCAATACTCATAAATTTGATGTTCCCAGAATGTTATTAGAACAGCCTCAACAACTTGAAAGTTATATGGCAAAAACTAAAGATCCGTAAGTTGAAAGAAGATCTTTATTTTTGTGATCATATTTTTTTTATTTAGTGATTTATTAAAATGGTGGGGACAGTATATTGAATCACAGGGTGAAATGCAAACAGCTTTAAAAATTTATAATAGTGCTGGTGATATTTATTCTCAAGTTAGAGTTTTATGTTTTTTGGGTGAAGAAAGTAAAGCAGCTGAATTGGCACGTAATGGTCGTGATAAAGCTGCTTTTTATCATATGGCAAGGTTTTATGAAACTACTGGTAATTCTGAAGAAGCTGTTAATTTTTTTACTAAAGCTAATGCATATAGTGAGTCACGAGTTACGTATTTAATTTTTTGTATTACAAAAAATTTTTAGGTAATGCTGTACGACTCTGTAAAGAAAATCATATGAGTGAAGAATTGTGGAATATTGGATCAGTTGCCGGAACTCGTGAAAAATTAGAATGTGCGAGATATTTTGAAGATTGTGGAAATCTTGATAAAGCTGTTATTTTATATCATAGAGCTGGATTACTTCATAAAGCTTTAGATTTAGCATTTAAAGCACAACAATATGATATTTTACAACAAATTGCTACAGATTTAGATGCAGATAGTGATCCTGCTTTAGTACAAAAATGTGCTGATTATTTTGTTACAAATGAACAGTTTGATAAAGCTGTTGATTTACTAGCAATTGCTAAAAAATATAAAGAAGCAATTACGATTTGTTTAACTCATAATGTACAACTGACTGATGATTTAGCTGAGAAGTTAACACCAGAAAAAGATCAGTTAGAAGAAGACGACAGAATTTCTGTTTTACAAACTTTAGCTGAAAGTTTAATGTTACAAGGGAATTATCATTTGGCAACAAAAAAATTTACACAAGCTGGAGATAAAGTAACAGAAAAAAAATTCATTTAAATTGTTTAAATATTTTATTTTTAGATTCGTGCAATGAAAGCTTTATTGAAATCAGGCGATACAGATAAAATAATTTTCTTTGCTGGTGTTTCACGTCAAAGAGAGATTTATATAATGGCAGCAAATTATTTACAATCTCTAGATTGGCAAAATAATCCTGAAATTTTACGAAATATAATTAATTTTTATTCAAAAGGAAAAGCTTTGGATCTTTTAGCAAATTTTTATGTAGCTTGTGCTCAAGTTGAAATTGATGAATTTAAAAATTACGAAAAAGCTTATGGAGCTTTAACTGAAGCTTCACGTTGTTTAGCTAAAATTAGCAATCCTAGAGATTTAAGTCAACATCAAAGAGCAACTGAAATTGTTCAACAAAGACTTACAATGATTAAAAGATTTGTTGATATTAGAAGATTGTTTGAACGGGGAGACCCACAAGCTGGTAAAAATAAATTTGTTTAGTAATTATTGTTGATTTATTTGTTACAGGAATTGCGCAATGTCGTCAATTGTTAATAACTGGAGGTAAAGAATTGGAAGAGTCAATTCGAAGAGGTGATATTTATGCTTTAATGATACAAGAATATATAAAAATGGGACATTTTACTGAAGCTAAACAACTCTTAGGGGAGTTAAAACAAATGTTGAGTGTTGGGAGTACCCCAATTACTTATTATTTAAATAAGGAGACAATTGAGGCTTTAGCTGCCGGTTTAAGTGTCCCAATTTCGTCTCTAATTCCCGCAAAATTGACATTAGATGATGAAGAAACTGACGAATTTGTTGAAGAAGCAATTGAAGATTAATTTTTAAGTTTTAAAATATGTAATAGTTCCGTCCAATTGAATAAAGTTTCTTTGTTCTTGTGATTTGAATTTGGCGCGTGAGTTACCGACTGAGATTTTAAGTGGGCGGTGCTTATTGATAGTAGTGGGGGTAGATAATTTAAATTTGCGAATTAAATTTACGTTCTAGGGGGGTGTTTGGGGTACCTCACCTGTCTCGTATGAAAATTAACATAAATTTGGTTTGTTTTCACGTGAAATTATGTTTTTTTTAAAGAAATATCCTTTGTTTATGTTATGACGCATCAGTTTGGATTCACTCTCGGCCATGTTGATTCTCTCTGTTTATTGTTTGAGGCGCCCCTCGACCGTTTCTGTCTTGAATGAAAATTTTTCGTGTTTTCGGACGAAATGTGATTGATAAAGTTGACATGAACGATGTATGTGATATTACGACAACTTTGTGCTAAATCTTGTGGGTCTTGTGAGCGTTTCGTGGTCTAAAATTGAAAAAATTACTTCTCGGTTTTGTAATGGCTACCTCTCGCGTCCCCCCGTTCTTGTGTAGACAATGACAGTGAAAATTTTCACGTGATATTTTCAAAAATCGGCTTCGAGGGGTTTTATTTGAATGGAAAGTGAGATTTTAGTGAGTTGGATATACTCAAGAAATGAATACCAATGATCCAAATGGACTTACGGGGGCTCACGGACCTGAAGCTTCAGAGGTAAGCTTGCTTTTAGGTCGCGGCAGGATGCATTGTTTATGTGCCGGACTATTACGCTGTTTTATGTAACGTTTTATTACTTAAAAGATTGATATTATACAAGACATGTTTTTTTAGTAATCGTGGAAAATCAGAGTTGTAAGCATTAGATTTTATGTTTTTGACCTACCTTAAATTTATCTTATCTAAATAACCAAAAAAAAGTCGCATGGTGTTAAAACAACACACTTTTCATTGTTTTAAAATACTGTCAAAAAACTGTCATTTAATTGTCATTTTTTGACGTTTTTGCACGCCTACTTGATGTCCTTTAAAAAAATAATTTAATTAAGAGATATGCCATAATTACATACAAAGTATTAATTAAATTTCCATTTAATGCGCATTTCTCAAATTCCATTTATGACATTCCAGAATACCTAATTTTCATGTTTCAACCCTTTTTTATATAAATGGCCCTAGATTATATCATTTTAGTAAGGAAATACAAAACCCTTGTACAAAAAAACTTGTTACATTGTCACTGAGACAGGTTACACCGTTAATGTAATTACCCGACAATTTCATTTCCGAACCCTCAAGCTACACAAGGGTGAATTCAAATCGTAGATTAACCCAACAATGGGTGTCTAATCAAATAGAAAGCACATTTATAAGATTCTTGGTGTGTAAATTTAAAAAATGACAACGTGGATAAGTTATTTACCAATATATTGCCTGACATGAGTCTACTTGTTTTTTTTTTTTAATACACTAGACAACAATTGATTTTGTTTATTGTCTGTAAAAAAATATGTTTATTCACATCTGAATTGTTTACTCAGAGTTAAAAATACGTATACATGTCAGGTGCTTGAGTTATAAAGGGTGTTTGTGTCAAAAAAATGACACTAATGAGCTGACTTGATTTTATCACCTATTTATAAAACTGTCAAATTTTGACAACTGGAATGTACCTGTTTCAACATAAATAGATCTCACTAATAACCTGTTATATTTTTTTTGAACTTTAACTGTCTTACATAAGTTTGATTTAAAAAATGTAACAATTATATACTGATTTTTTGTGATGTCATTACATCTTCTGAAAGTATTTTAAACTTGGCCTTGATAAATGTCAAGGACATGGAAAGGTGTGGCAAGAGCTGGTAATCTACGTGTGTTATGCTCATACAATACTTTCCAAAGCCAACTCGATCACGAATCTTTTTATTACTATTATTTTGAATTGTGATTATTCATGTTTTGTTTTTTACTTTTTTTTAGCTAGTTTTTTGTTCTGAATTTATTGGTTTTAATTATGAATGACAATTTATTATTATTGTGGATATCAATACGTTTAAATATACAGAGTACATCAATAACATTGTTAATACGATTCCTGTTTGTTTCATTAATTAATAGTTCATGATTTAAAGCAATGACCTGTCTTGAATAAAACATCAAAAACACAACAACAGATCAATTATACAATAATCATATCTCATTAAAAAATAATAATTGCAATTTGTGTTTGTTTTTTTAATATTATTTAATAAAATGATGAATATTTAATACGGTTTTGTATTCTATTAATAAACAAATACGTAGATTTGTAACATTGAACTTGAATTATAAAAATATCATTAATGTTGAGTATGTAATTTAAAAAATCCGAAGAAAAATAAATCGTATAAATCAATAACGGTAACGGACTATTAAGACATTTTATTTTTGATTGCTTACTGCAAGAAGGCCTGGATAAAACCTTCCTAAACTATCTACACAAGGAAAACTGAAACATGTTTTGCATTTGAAATCTACCACATGGTTACTTGATCGAGCTCTTGATAGTAAGAAGTAACATCATCAATCAAATCAATGAAGCTACAAATATTAAAAAAAATAATAATTGGACACTGATTCTGAAAGTGAATCATCCGTGAAGTGAAATAGCCCTCAAAATATTTTTAATTTTTTTTCTTCAATTTAAATTTGATATATTTTTGAGAAAATCAATTTAAAGTGGCATTTTTGTCTATAACCATCAAGATAACAATAATTTTCAAACACCCGTTATGTTCTTGGAAATTATCACACGCCTTTTAATAAATTTCTTTGTCCACAAATTCTAAATAAATAAACTGCGTGTCAAAACTCACAATAAATGTTTTTTGGCACCATTCAACCAAAATAATTAGTATAAAAACTCTAAAACGCGCAATCACCTGTTACATTTCATATTATACTATCCATCAGTGCTGTTGCATGTCAAAGAAAAAAAGTGCGAGTGCATGTCTGTACCTCATAATATTTCTCTGGATATTAAAATCATTAGTATGTTAATTTCCAGGCCACCACCCAGCGTCCACCTCCAACCACATCAATTCCTACTGATCTTCGTGTGAATACGACAGCTCTTAACGCTGTCGCTCTTAGTAGCGTGGCGAAATACTGGGTATTAACAAATCTTCTCCCCGGACCTATTCCCCAGGTCAGCGTTTATGGCTTACCGGGGTCTGCTGGTCGCGGGGATAATCAAACGAAAATATCCCAGGTCTGTCAACGATTAATTTCAATACAAATTTGTGTAGCTGTTTTTATAAATAGGAGGCTATGTTGGGGCAACATGCAGGATTATTACCAGCTGATCCTTTACTGCTTCAACAGCATTCCCAAATTCCGGTCAGTATTTCAACCTCACAAGGTGTTACAAATCTGTCGATACCTACAGGAAGTATGCATTTGGAAGGTAATCATCAGAATCATGGTGGAATGGGAGGACATCAAGGAGATCCGTTAAATCAGAATCAAATGAGTAGAGATGTAAGTATTAAAACTGTATTAATGAGGAGCAGAAATGATTTTTTTTTTTGCTCTTCAGATGAGTCATCAACAACAAAACCATAACAATCAACAAAATATGGTACAGGTTCAAGTTCAGGATAATTTAGTTTCAGTTATTGAAGATAGTAAGGAACAAAAAGATATCATTGCGGCTCAATTAGCTCATGCTCAGATTCAATTAAATGATAATCAACATCTGAATCAACAAGCTTTAACAGTACAACAATTACAACATCTTCAAGTACAACAAGTTTTAGATAATGTGGTGAGTTATAATTAGTAGTTCTCAAAAACTTTTAAATCTCTAATAACAAAAAAATTAGGTTCGGATGGAAAACTCTGTTGAAAACACTCAAAATCAAACAAATACCGACCAAAATCAACTTTCAGACAACATCCAAATCATAAAAGACGAGAAAAATTTACAAAATTGTAAATTACTATCTGGTGCTCAATTCGGTTTACAAGACCATAAAGGTAATCTTATGGATGTTCGAACTGCTGATGGTAGTATTGTAAAGATTTCTACAAATTTACAAGAACAAGATTTAGCGAAAACTTTGGGTGTTGAAATGGTTCAAAACATGTATAAAGTTAATGTTGATGACTTGAATCAACTTTTAGCTTATCATGAAGTCTTTGGTAAACTTCAAGGAGAAATTACAACTAATCAAAATATTGTACAAAATACAACAACAAATGTTAATCTTCAACAAAACACAAATAATATTGCAATTGTTACAAAAGACGAACAAGAACCATCTACCAGTACTCTTCCGAATGATAACACAGCAACTGTTATTACAGGAAACCATGTCTGTGATTTATGCGGGAAAATGTTCCAGTTTCGTTACCAGTTAATTGTTCATAGACGTTACCACACTGAACGTAAACCTTTTACATGTCAAGTCTGTGGTAAAGCATTCACAAATTCACAAGAACTAACACGACATGGAAAATGCCATCTTGGTGGTAGTATGTTTACTTGTGCTACATGTTTTCATGTATTTGCAAATGCAGCATCTTTAGAACGTCATATGAAACGACATTCAACTGATAAACCATATAATTGTACAATTTGTGGTAAATCTTTTGCACGAAAAGAACATTTAGATAATCATACAAGATGTCATACAGGTGAAACACCTTATAGATGTCAGTATTGTGCCAAGACTTTTACACGTAAAGAACATATGGTAAATCATGTAAGGAAACATACAGGTGAAACACCTCATAGATGTGAAATTTGTAAAAAGAGTTTTACTCGAAAAGAACATTTTATGAATCACGTAATGTGGCATACGGGTGAAACTCCACATCATTGTAATATCTGTGGAAAAAAATATACACGAAAAGAACATTTAGCTAATCATATGAGGTCACATACAAATGACACACCTTTCCGATGTGAAATTTGTGGAAAGAGTTTTACACGAAAAGAACATTTTACGAATCACATCATGTGGCATACAGGTGAAACACCTCATAGATGTGATTTTTGTTCTAAAACTTTTACTCGCAAAGAACATTTATTAAATCATGTGAGACAACATACAGGTGAATCACCACATCGTTGTGGTTTTTGTTCCAAATCTTTCACTCGAAAAGAACATTTAATAAATCATGTGAGACAACATACAGGTGAAACTCCTTTTAGATGTAATTATTGTCCTAAAGCTTTTACCCGCAAGGATCATTTAGTTAATCACGTGAGACAACATACAGGAGAATCTCCACATAAGTGTACTTTCTGTACAAAATCTTTTACTCGAAAAGAACATTTAAATAATCACGTGAGACAGCATACAGGTGAATCTCCACATAGATGTCACTTTTGTTCAAAATCCTTCACTCGAAAAGAACATTTAACGAATCACGTGAGAATACATACAGGTGAATCTCCACATAGGTGTGAATTCTGTCAAAAGACTTTTACACGAAAAGAACACTTATCAAATCATTTAAGACAACATACAGGTGAAACCCAACATTGTTGTAACGTTTGTTCAAAACCATTCACAAGAAAAGAACATTTAATAAATCATATGAGGTCACATACAGGTGAAAGACCTTTTACGTGTACAGAATGCGGTAAATCGTTTCCTTTAAAAGGCAATTTATTGTTTCATCAAAGGTCTCATAATAAAGGCGCAACAGCTGATAGACCTTTCAGGTGTGATCTTTGTGAGAAAGATTTTATGTGTAAAGGTCATTTAGTGTCTCATCGAAGATCACATAGTGGTGAAAGACCTCATGCGTGTCCAGATTGTGGTAAAACATTTGTTGAAAAAGGAAATATGTTACGACATTTAAGAAAACATACTGTTGAAAATGGACAAGCGACTGAACAACAAATCGGGCAAGTGCAAACACAACCACAAACATCAAATGCAAATTTACAAATACCCCAAGTAAGTCAGACGCAAACACAGTCACAAATGCCAATGCATCCACCGAGTAATCATCCCGTTGTTGTGCCTACCGCCAACGGAAATGTCTTGGCTAGTTATTAGTTGCCATATAGTATTCCCTCCTAAGGGAATGGTATCACCTTATTACATGAAATATCTTGACAAACCACGCCTATAAAGGTGTGGCGTGTCAACGTGTTGAAAACTAAAGGTGGTGTCATTCTGTGTGATGATATTCTAAAGTTTGCCATGACGATTTGGAATCCCAGTTATTGATGTTGTATATAGATTTTAATATCAACCGAGGCCAGTTGAGTTTTGTACTTATTTTAGCAGCTTAGAACGTGAAATTTTATCTATAAATGTGATAAACGAGGTTTTATAGTGTAATAAGCGGGCCTATTTTTTGTGTATTCACGACCAATTTTTAGAGTTAGAGTGTCACTTGATTTTTTTTTTCTGATATTTTTTTGGTGCTATAATAACGGACTGATGTGTTGAGACACTTTTTAATTTTTTGCACAGATCTGAGTTTTTTTTTTTTTCAATTCAAGTGACAAATTTTATGTATTATAAAGCTTGATATTTGTACATAAATATAGGAGAATTATGGTATAATGTAAATTTGTTATTAGATAATGTAACAATTATTTGTTAATTGTTACTAGATGTTTTGACTTAGTTACATTGTAGAACAATTATTATAATTACAAATGCTTTTTGTACATAAATATTATGTAATATAATACTATACAGAAAAGTATTTGTAGTTGTAAATTTCTGAGAGTAATTATAAATTTATAGAAACTATATATTATTGTATACATAATTATATACACTTTAGTTAATATTTTTTAGATTATTTTGTAATACAACCAACATGTATGTTTCTTTTTTAATAAAAATAGTTGTATTGGAGAGTTAGTTACTCAAAAAAGTAACTTTTTCCTATCAAAAACACACCGTGGGTTTAAGAAAAATCGTTTGTCATTTATCTTAAAATTTTGGCGCGATTACGACACGATATTTATAAAGTCGGTGCAGTAAACGCATCATTAATCCCTGAAAAATGAACCAAAATGAGGATTTATAGGCGCGGAACGGCGAAGATTAGTGGTCGGTTTGAACGGAGAGGATTAAATTTGTGAAAGGGCGGAAAGTGATATATTATCATTTAAGAATGATTAAAAAATAACATTCTAAAAACCCGATATTGGAAAATAATAAACGATAAAAATGAGTTTTTTTACATCAAATCTAGTTACATGTGATTTAATTAAATCGTTATTTGCAAAATTTTTATAGGGACGATGTTTTAAATGATACTTTTATTAGTTTCGCGTAAAAAAGTCGATTAAATCTATTAAGTTCTCGAAATTGGACGTTAAATAACACTAAAGTTCTGTTACAACACCAAATTGCTATTAAAAGATTGTTTATTAGCTTTATTTGGGTTTTTGTAATAATGAAAAAGCTGTTACACTAAAATGTTTCGAAAATTCTAAAAAATCTGCTTTTTTTTGTTTTTTGACGTTTGGTTTTTTGCCAACTGTGAAAAACAAAATAAACCAAACTCGCAATAAAAAAATCTGCAACCATTTATACACTTTGCAATGTTGGTTGCATTCCAAAATTTCCTTTCCAAATTCAAAAATGTATCCAAAAATCTATCTTTTAATCTCACATCTCCGGATCAATACCCGAATTTTTGCATTCGTTCCGGAATGCAAGCCTGTGCCGTTCGTAGCATTTCCCTCACCAGAACTCCAGAAACATTAGAGGGTTGTCCATTTCTCCCACTTGTTGAATAAAATTCCTGACCCTCTCACTGAATTCTCTTTTACCAGGACGCCAGATCCATCATCTTCCCCAAAATTACACAACTCTGATCCATCTTTGACACGTCTTAATCCATGTCGTCCTTATTACAAAACTGGGGGGCTACCTCACAATCCACTGAGGGCGGAGCGAGTTAGCAGGCGCTCAGAGCACACTCCTTCAGTAAATTTCAGTCATGTGCTGAAAGTCGGCGGGTGTGGGTGTGCGCTGGATCGGTGCGAACACGCGGATAAATAAACAAAAACTACACGTGATTTTCAGTGCTGAAAAAGAAAAATTATGGATGGGAAGTTTCAGGTAGGGATCAAGCCGTTTAATACGGGAATTTAAACTATATTTAAAAATCTATTTAAATAAGTCATTTTCGAGTAATAGACTTGAGGGTCTTGAGGTGGGTCTATAAGGGACTGACCATTGATTATTTCCTGTTTTTGCGTATTTGGGGCCTCTGATTATTTAAGAAAACATTGTCTTTGACCTTGATGACTTAAGTAAATAATATAATTATCAGTCAGACTGATATGCGCAAGGAGCTACTTGTATTTTGTTAACAAACACGAGTTACTTTTTTTTTAAATTTAATTTATGTATATGTCTAATTAGAAATTAATTAGATAAAAAAAGAATACACGGGCTAATTAAAAGGACCGTAAAACAGAACAGACTGTAGTTTCTCATCATGATAATTACATGCCCGGTTAGTAAAAGCATTCAAGCAACAATTTATGTCTAATATTAAATTTTAAAGACTTATTTTAGCATTAATAAATATTAAAGTCAGAGATAATTTTAATTGGTTCAAAAAATCACATGACAACAAATAATTTGTAAAAACAATTATTACCAATAAGTCGTATTCTGTTCTGATTGGTCCCGAACTAAATTTGCAATAATCTAATTGGTTGAATTTATTTATGACACTCGTGTCCGATAAATTCTTTTATCGTTGTTTATTAGTATCTGTTAATATTTATTTAGCGTGTTTAATGTGCTAATTTTTGAACTTGACAAGGTCACTCTGGACATAATTATAATTTAATTGCAGTTTTTCTTTTTTTAATGTAATAATTGCAAGAGAAATTAGATAATCTTTCTATTGTTTGGAACGGTTTTGCGGCTTCCTGGCTTTATTTATCAAATTTAAGAAATATTATTTTCCGGAAATTGCGCTTTACTTTATAAACACATTAAAGCAAAAAATAATATTTATGATATGTTAAAATAGGAACAATCTGTTTGATTCAACTAGTAGATTGATTTTTATGTAGCCTGTAATGAATGATTTAGTGTCATTTTACGACAATAGTTTTCCGGTGTGATTGTATTTTGTTACACACATGTAATTTCGGGTTGGGAGTTTATTTTAGGGAACATAAACGAGGGTTTGTTAAATTTTGGTTATGGGTGAGGGTGTAGAAGACTGAAAGTCAACAGATTTGCAAGAAATGATCGGATTAAGATAAATAAAAGTCGAGTAATTTGGTTTGTAAATATTTTTACGAAGGGAATTTAAAACTAAATTAAATTCTTATTTAAGTTTAAGCTGAATAAAAAAATTCATCAAAACAAGCGTCAAACTTTGAACTAAATAAAATATTTCTGTTTGGTATTTTATTTTAATAAACTACAATTAAGAGAGAAATGTCATGGATACAAAATACGGTAGCACATTTCTGATTTTTTTTTATTCTTAATTGTTTGTTATTCGAGTTAGATAGAAAGTGATTGATCAAATTAATCAATCAAGGTGAGTAGGTAGTGCTGGTACTGGTGTTATTGATACTGGTAGTATGTGATACAAGCCCCTATTATTTAATTTGTATTTTTTACTACTTCCTTTAATTTTAATAAGTAAATGAAAGGTCAAATAACTGCACAAAATAAAACCCATTTTCTGGTTCTTTTTACTACTTTTATTTTTTGAGATTGGTAGTAAATGAAATGTCAAAAAAAAATACGTCTTTGTTGGCGGCCTCTTATGTCAAAACTGTTTTCTCGCTCCCTCTTCTTTCACAAATAACAGTTTTGTGAGCCTCTGATGTCAAAATTTGCTGACATCAAACTATTTCAAAGTAAAAATGTCAAAAAGCAAACTTAATGTATTCTTTCTTAATAGAAGCAATTCTTATGTTCTAAAAAGACTTGCCTTTTTGTTTGAGTAGATTAAAGATGGATTACAGACAGAATCAATTTGAAGGATATCTGTGTTGATAAATGACAACGAAACCATATTACAGCAAAACTTACAAAAATAAAATGAAGATTGAAATAAAACACATCTTAATAAATAATAACAAACAATTGATATTTGTTGTAAAAGTTTCCTGCAAGATATTAGAATAAAAAATTGTAGATTTCAGTTATTTTTTAAACGAAATAAAAAAATTGTTTTTAATAATTAATATCTGTGTTTACTTTATAAAGCTCCGAAATTTAATTACTGTAAAACCTCCTTGGAGTCGATTTGTGCCTTTTGTAAAGTCTGGCTTTGAAAAGAAGCGTCAGTTTTTTGTTCAGTAAGCGAAAAATTCGCGGACCTCCATAAAAATATACAATGGAATTAAGTCAGCAAGAAAATCGATTGAAGAAAATCGAGTTTCAGCTTGAGTCTGTGAAATCTAACCATCTGGCTGTATATTATAAAAATTCGTCTGCGTGAATCCAAGTTATCACCGGTGCCTAACAGTACCATCAACCTAAAAAAATAAATTTAGACCTGTTGCACGGCAAAGGTCAGCGATTCTCTATTTATAAAATCCAGCTAAAAAATTCGTAAAGGAAACACCAGTATCTATACCTTAAAATGTCGTTTCCGGCCGATCTAATCACAGCATAAGTTTTTCTCTTAGACAAGAAAGAAGTTATTATCAGACACTTCCGTTCAACATTACTCGAGCCTATCTTCAAACATTTATTATACGAGAAGAGCTATTTCCGCACATATAATTTCTCTTATTACAATTAAAACGAGTAGGTATGGTGTATGCAAAATAGGTGTAATAACAATCTGAAAAATAGGTTTTATTGTTTACATGAAAATTGGAAGGTTTGTGCCAATTGGATGCATGTGTGCTTGCTTGATGCACTCGGATTGAGCAATTTGCTAAATAGTTAATGACGTGAGTTCGGTGGCCAATAAAATGACGTTTTGTGTACGTGAGAAGTGCCAACATTTTAAGATTTACAAAATAATGGAAACGTTCAGAAATACTACTATTTTTAACGAGATCAAATTACACTGGGGGTGGTAACAAAAATGTTTCTATTTATATGTAATAACCTAGTTCTGCTTTATATTTTTACGTTGGTAACAAATAAAACGTCAAATTATAAATTAATAGTTTTACAGAAGAAATAATAACAAAAATGTTTCTATTTTTATTGTTTTAATTTTTAAAGTTGGTAACAAATAAAACGTCAAATTATAAATTGTTTTACTCTGGAAATGGTTCTATTTATATGCATCATACTAATCTAGTAGTGTTTTAATTTTTTAAGTTGGTAACAAATGAAACGTCAAATTTGGAGTTAATAGTTAAAAAATAAAATGTTGTCCTGTTGTGGCTTCCATAAGGGCAATTAATCGTTTGCTGTCTTCTAACCGAGTGCGCGACCTGATTTACAACCCATTCAGTGAAACATGTCTAACATCGTAATTATAAACATTAATGAAGCCATAACTCAAACAGGGTGATGTGTGCCACTGTATATATTCAGAAATTTTGTTCATAAAGTAAATGTCGTGACATTGATGGAGTTCCGTCGATTTGATTTATATCCAAACTTCGACTTTTGAATAACCAAACACATACGTGATTTACATTATCGTCTATAGAAAGCATTTTTTTTCTCTCCTCTCTATATAGGTACATTCTAAATCAATTAATGCAGCACGATGCGTTGGAAATTATAGTTAATAACGTCAAGGTCTGCTAATTATAAAATATCTATTATCAGAGGCATAACTGATTTTTAATGAACTATATTAAATCTTCCGTTTTGTCATAATTCGACTAAGAATTTTAAGTTGTGTTATCCAAATTCTAATTAACTGAATTTGATAGTGAAAGTGTCAAAATCTTTGAAACAGAAAACAATTAATCTCGCAATTAAAATAATTAACACAGATTTATTATATAATAGCAAACAAATTCACTTTTGTCGCTTAATGACAGCTATCCACGCAATGTCATCCAAATCTAAAACCACTAAAGTAATTTGGTGTGTTCACTTTTTTTTGAATTTTTGAAGATTGGAGACAGGAAGTAAATTTCGTTCTTTGCTTTAACATGCAAACTAGTGATTTAAATTAAGAGGGTGTGATGATTTATTAGCAGGATTAACCTCGAGTGTCGTCTTAAGTAAGCTCACTTTTACGTTGAGTTATCCTGTTATCGATTTTCTTGCATATTTTAAAAGTTTCAACTTGGTTTATAATATTTAGCGAGATTTTTAAAATTTATTTACGTTATCTTTAGGTATTTATTTGAGTTTTGGTGTATTTGAATTGTTTTAGGAATGTTATCTTTGTCGGGTTCTAAGAATTTGAACACCTTGAATTTTTTGCATTTAAATTGTTTGAAATTAACGATTAGGTCATAAACAAAACAAGGATAAAGTAACATAAACGGGTCAACTCAAGTCTCAGACAGAAAATTTCTTTTGTAAAAGGAGATCACGATATTAAAGACGGGTTGAAATGCCTAAGGGACTTTCAAAAAGTTTTTTAAAGAAGAAAATAGAAAGAAAAATTTTAGGAAAATAAGAAGAACGACGAATGAAAAAGAAAAAAGTCAAGGAGAATTTCAAGTAGTAGGAATAGAAGATCAGAAATAGATTTTAGAAGAAGAGGATTTTTCAAAAGTTATAAAAAGGCTATATACAGACAAAGGAAACCGCTGATGTGAAAAAGAGGAAAAAACAAAGAGAAATTTTAAAGAAACATAAGTACATTCAAGAAAAATTTGAAAAACGTACTTAAGAAGATTCTAGAAGAACTGAAGATGAGATACTATGAAAAACAAGGGGCTTAAGAAGAAGTTGAAAATTGCGAGGTGTTAGAGAAAAAATGAAGACTTTAGGTGAATTTAAAAAACAATGTTTAGACGAAATAGAAGAGCCAAAAAAAATCTACTAAAACAAAAAAGTACAAAGAAAGTTAAGACCTGTAAAAAATGTATTATAACAATAAAAAAGTGATCCTTTCAAAAAAAGTTTATTAGCAAACTATTTTTTTCTTAGTTATTTATATCGTGCTACTAGACTGCTATCTTACATCATTACCAATAATACCAACCTAGAAACAACACAAAACTCTACTGACTTAGCATCAGATTTGACAAATTTTTGCGGTCATGTTACACCAATAAACTTGACTTCATTGATGGGTTAATGATCTCCCGTTTTGTACGTTTTAAATTGTAGTTATTTTTCAATTAATTAGTGTCTTAACACAATCTCAAGATGCGTCTTTTAATTTTCCAATGTCAGAGATAATCTAGCAAAAAATTTAAAGTTAATTTAATAAAGTTGTCTGCCTGGGGACTTTGACGTCATTATAACAGTGCTTTATTGCGGTTTTTGTGCTTTTTTTTCTTAAATAAAGCATTATTTCTTCCTTAAGTGTGTTTTTTTTGGACACTTGTTACTTTAATTAAAATTTTGGCAAGTGTGAGTGCTTGAAAATAATCTCAATGGCTCTATTCATTGAACACAACGTAACAAATTGAAAGAAAAACGAAGAATAATCTTGACCGCATAGTCTTGAAGCGTAAAAGAGTGCCACCGCATTATAACACAGACATTTGGACAGGTGTGTCGAATCACCGTAGAAAGAATAAAAGAACAATTTGTTGAATTTTATGAGAACCGTTCTTTGATATTTCCATAAATCCTTTTTCTATCATCTCCAATTTATGATAAATTTCTCAAAGCTATCCTTTTTGATATGAATATTCCACGATTTCAAGGAAAAAGTCAAGAATTTTATTTTGTAAAAAAAACCTTTCTTTCTAATTTATAAATTACAAGTTTTCATAAATAAGAAAAAGAGTTTTGTAATTGCAATTTCCTTGCAGCACTACTCCAGTCATCTGCACAAGTTTGTAATTTACTCGTCCTCCCACAATAAACAGCCGGCAAATTTTAATTTAACGACTTAATTACAAATAGCCTGCGAAAAATCAATTCTTTTCCAATTAGCCCGAAAAGCCTGCGATTCAACGATAAAACTCACAAAGTGCTATAAACTCGCCACAGAGAATTAGCAAATGACAAATTTCGTGACAGAAGTTGTAAGATTATCGTCGACTTTTCTTGATTTTCCTTGTGATAAATTTTAATGTTGCAGTGACGAGCAATGAGGGGGAAATAACACTCAAACTTTGATCTTAATACCGAAAAAAAAAAAAAGAAAAACACCCATAAAATTGAAACAGATAAGAAAAAAGCTCGGAGAGACACTTGACTTAATCGACTGAAAGAAACATCTAATATAAATTAAAAGAGAATTTTTAAAACGTTTTAACATTTTATAAAGGCCTAATTGTTGTCGTGTGATAAATTAGGGATGTAGGGACTAATCAGATTAGAAGTTTAAACAGAAAATTAAAATTAAAAATCAACAGTTCCTATTTTCATTGTTAGAGCGGCTAGGATAACTCTTCACTGCTATTATTGTAATAGAAAAAATAAAGTATGGCATTTTTTGTTAAAATAATATTCCATAACCCCGTAGTCCCTGTTTAATAAAGCCACTTTCGTATTTTTTGCTGTTCAATTTGGTCGCAAAAAGCGTTATTAATCCCTCTTGGCCGAAATTAATTGTAAATTTATTTTCCTTTATGTGTGAAAAATGGTTTTAAGGAAAAAAATCATTGTTCATGACGTAATAATAAATTTACGAGGGTTGTATCCCGGTAAATTACCTCTTAATACGAAATAAATTTTGATGAAAAATTGGATTAAATGCGGTTTAGTTATGCCAAATTCAATTTCTATTGTGTGTAAAATCACGCCCTCTACCCTCTCTATTCTTGTTCAATAAACCGACATACAATAGATTTGCACAATACTTGCTAACATCTAAGTTAATTTATCCACGTGACCCTGACAGATTATATGACATGACATGAGATCTACTTAACTCGCTCGTCACACACGGCCGTCCGCATAATTCACTTCCGGAATAATTACAACAGCGCAACTATCAATTTGGGATATCTAAGTGGAGAATTTGATGACAGAGACGAAATTTTGACAGTACTTAACGTTTTTTTGAGGATTTTTACGTTTTTTTTAGATAAATAAAATGAATACAACACCAGGAAACTGTCTTTGATCCTCATCACTGTGCTAGTTTAGAGGTCAGGGGGAGAAGAAAAATTTGGTCACCTAATTGATTTTTGACATCAAGAAAAGTGCTCATTTCTACAGGTCATCTATAGATCATCTATTTTTTTATTGATAAACAATTGATAAACTCACACTGAAATAAATAAATGATATGCGTCCAACCTCAGGTTGAGGCTTTACGTAAACTTGAATCTCAAAATAAAACCTTTAACTGGGCAAAGTAAAACTCGAACTTGTTATGAGCAACGTTCAAAGATTTGAGAAAACAAGGACGCTTCAACAGTCTCAATCAAATAGACTTGAGATGCATAGCCGAGATCTCGACGTCACAATCTTAACTTTAGGTAACTTCATCAATAGTTTATTTGAGCAAAAACCGAAATTGAGATACCAGATGACGTCAGAAGAATTCTCAATCAGAAAGACGTAAAAACGAACTTAAACCACAAAACAACCTAGTTAAAATGTTCCAAAAGCATGAAAATGGCAGAATTATGTCGTTGAGCATTGGTAAAATAATCGTACCTACGAATCTCAAAAGAACCAACAGTTTCAACACGAAAAATGAAGATGATAAGAAAGTCTTTCATGTCTTTTCGACGTCTCACAATCATATTTTGCAACAGTTCTTTGTTTATCAATTAGATAAACATTCTTTTTACCTCGGAAAACCTTTTAAAACGGCTCAAAAAATTTAAAAAAAATCAGTGGGATATTTTTTGATTTTTTGACAACCAAAATTTGTTTAATAGAGTTTTAAAATATTTTCATAACAAACAAAATTTCATTGTATTTTTTCTAACGTGAAGCACAGACATTTTTCAAATTTTTCATTTTGTTGAGAGCCTTCTTTTTTAGTAAATTCCTGTCCGGCAGCCTCATAATGTTTTTCTTATTAGAAAATTTATAACATTTTCCAGAAAGTTTTGTTCGCAATCTGCGAATTGAGTGTAACATCTTTGTCAGAGCGAAACCCAACGTTTCAATTTTTCATACTCTCTGCACAGTTTAACATCTACAAATAGATCGCGGAGAAATAAATACTCTCGTGTAAGAGAGAGAAATCTATTTTTATTCAACGTCCCCTATTTTGGTGTTTTAACATTTTTCCTCAACGCTCTACAGATAAAGAATACGCAGACACAATAATAAAAACTTCCCGAGTTTTACAAACGACAAGAAAAAAAGCACACAACGACCATTGTTTCAGACAGATGCAGTGACCGTTTTATATCGGAATTTCACAACGGCTGAAGGAAAATCAGCAACGGTTATGGAAATAGACTTTCAGGAGTGAATAAAATATACAGCAAGTTATAGATGGAATAGGTTTTGAAAAAAGGAATTAGTGAGAGTTACTTGTGATTGTGTCAGTAATTGTTTTTGAAGTTATTCGTCGATCGTATCGCTTGAAAATATTGCGAATGAATTTTTAAATGGATGTGGTGTGAACTTGTCTCTTGGGAATTACCGAATCGAGGTAACCACAACTCGAGAAAACGAGATTTTAAATCGATGGGTCCGTGTTATACATAGCGAACTTTATTTACAACACCTTATATTTTTTACTTGTAAACGTACTTTTAAAGTAAAAGTCGTTAAAACTACTGTACGACTGAAAAAGAACTAAAACTCTGCTTATTTCGGGAACTAAAACAAAATTCAATTTTTTTTATTCGATTTAATGGAAATATAGTGTAAGAGGAATTACGTTTTAAATGGTACGAAAACTCGGAAATGATGAGAGACGAATATTCAAAAAGAAGTGCTGAAAGGAGTTGATTATTCGGGATAAAAGACTTGATGAAAGTTTTTTGAGGGAGAATTACACAATTGAAAAAAGTTACGAATTTGCTGTCTGAAGTAATTACAGTTGAGAATTTTTAAATAAATTATTCGATGACTGAAATGAGACACAAACTTGAAACGAACAAGGATTGTGAGATTTTTTATTTAGAAAAATTAATGCTTATTTAGAAACTTTAAAAAATTTTTGTATGAGAAAAATTCTGAAAAAGGTGCGCCATCTATTAACTGAGACAATCTCGTAAGTTTCTGTATAAAATCTAGCAGATGTTGCGACATCTATCACTTTACTTACAAAACAGAAAGTCAAGGGGAGTTTTGACGTTATCTATTAACTGTTTCGAACTGAAAAATAAAAAAAAGAATAAAAAGACAAATAATCGGTTTTTTGAAAAATTTGGAGAATTTTCACAACAGAAAACTCAAAATTTTAATTGTCCTTGCTCGATTTAATAATAAAAATGCATTGATAGATTGTACTTATTATTAAATTTGGCCTGTTTCAGGTTTGAATCTAAAATTATTTATTTCAGACAAAGAAAATGATCTCAATCACGATTCTAGTTTTTAAAATAATTGACCAATTTTGTAACGAAAAAATTTAAATATTGATCTTCTAGTACTTCTTGTCAAAAAAAAATAAAATAAAATGGTCCGAAGTAGGTTAAAAATTTGAATCTACTGTTTTTGGGATTAGAATTGCATATTTAGTTTAATAATTATCAAATTGTATTTATCTTGTTTAAATTTACAATTTTTCAAGAAAATTAAAAAGAAAAAAGTTGGTCACACCCGGATTTGGACCTATTTTTTTGGAATTTTGTCTAGAATTACTTCTTAGTGAGCTACAAAATAGCAGTTTTTGACCTAAAAGCATGAGATTTTTTGCTTTCTAAACGCATAGTTTTTATTTGTTTATGTTTTATCTTCATTAGGCAATTTTAACTAACAAATAATATTATACTGTCATCAATTTATTTCGCTTATTATAATACCAGGAACTGATTCAAATTTGATTTGCGAAATTCCAAACAGAGAGACAGATAGACAGACGATAAAGCAAGTTAAATAAAAAAATCTTTACAAAATAAATACGTCAAAGACAAGCAAGCCATAAAAATGATTCCTTCGGTATAAATTTTGGTTTCTTAAATTATAAGTTAATATTGATTGAGACATTTGAGTACTCAATTTAGATTGACATTAAATCGATTCCCTCATCGCTTGAGAAATTTTTAATGAATTACATTACTTGCTGGCATAATTTCGTTAAGAATTTCGAATGAGAAATGTAAGAGAGTGCGGTTTTACACCGTCGCCGTCGTCGCTAAAATCCCAACGACAATCCTCTCGAGAAAAGCAACAAAGAAGTAGAGCAGATGGTAAACGTCTGGAAGTGCATTAAACGCCAATTACAAAAAAATTTAAGTGCAATTGAAAGCAACAAGACTTGCTCCACGAAGCAATAAACTGGAACTGCCTTTTTCTAGTGACTGTGTCAAAAATTAGAAGACACTTTCTAGAATAATTGATTTCGTGCATTAAATGGACCATCTTTAAGGTCAATGCTAATTAATAGAACACGAACCATTAAAAATCGCTGCACTTGAGATTTCACGTAATTAATAATTCCCAGTCACGCGAAATTAGATTGGTGGATGCGCCGGTTTTTTTTCTAACAAGAATTGTTATCGTTCTCTGTTAAAAATTGAGGTTTATTGATCAAATAAACTGAAACAGCGTTTAAGCGCAATTGTAACTGCAGAGCAGCCTTTAATTCCATTAATTTGATGTATGCGAACTACAATTTAGGGAGGATTTTTTTTGGAGCGTTTGACAGTTAGATAACTAATTTTTTTAAACGAGACTACGCCCACAAAGAAAAATGGTGGAATAATGGGTGAAAAATGTCATTCATAAAAACGGGAAGTGACGCATCATCATAACATCTCTACTTTAATGTGCAGTGATTTGTCAGATGCAGGAATAACATTTATTATGACTAAAATGTACACACTCCGGTTATTACCGTAATTGATTTATATTACATTATGTGGCCGAGGTCATGAAGCATTTTTGATTAGTTGTCAAGTTTGGATTTTAGTCACGCAACTGTCAAGATATCAATGTCAATGTCATAATTTTTAATGCATTTTTATGCAAAATGCAACACTGTTATTATATTTTTCATGCAAAAAGTATTTATAAAATAATCAACAATTTTTTCTAAGTTGGTTACATTATTTTATGTTTAGTTTTTTGAAGTTGGTAACTTTTTAAATGTTAAATACAGTCAAACATTATTATTCAACAAATCTTTGTAAACATTGTCTCTATAACTATGATCTTGATAAGATTGTCTTCAAAGCTGTGTACAAACACAGTTATAGAGAACAAGGATTTGATATTTACTATTTTGAGAACACTGCAATTACCATAAAACGTATCATTTCTCAGATTGAAAAATCTTGGAGGAAATAAGGCGTGACTTGAGAAATTCTGTCATTTTAAAATTGAAAACTAAAATAAAATAAATATTTAATTTGTTGTCGCGAAAATTTATTGATTTTATTCCAAGTTCAAAAGTCATAAATGTGGGTCAGACTCATTCTTATACTGCACATGTCTGGTAAACCTTCACTACAATAGACAATTGGAATTTGTAATTACTCGCAGAATTATATTCAAAAGAATACAAAAAAAAAATTTTAATGAGAGTATTTACTTTTTAATCCTTTTCCATTTATTTGATAACATTACAACAATAGTAAAACGATCAATTAATAGCTTCAAGTGCTTTTCGAAACCTATTCTCCTAGAATAATCAACAACACAAATCAAATCAGCAATTGTAGGGATTTATTTATGTTGTATTTGAATTTGCTGTGACATAGATAAATTGCTTATAGTTATGACAGACTGGATTAATTACATTTTTTTTTAAATATTTATAAGAGGAATGTTTTTTAAAAAATCTGCTATCAGTACTTAATGATCGCCCTTCAGCTCTATAAATCACTACATCCGATTTACTTTCATTTTCAGTTTGGCTCAAGAACGGATTTTCAGAATTCTCAACGTAATACCTATCGAGTCCTGGCTTTTCCGCTTTTTTTCTCTTCGACATTATATTCGGGCGTTTTGTCGTGTTAATAGATTTATCGACGATTCTGGAACGGAAGATAATGCCAACTCTAATCGAATTATTTTACGACGACCAACACACTAAAATCTATATTTTATTGCGGATGGCTAAACCTATCAAGCCATAACAATTCCAGAAATCGAACAGGTTTCACACTCGAACCATTTGCCATATTTCAATTGACGTTTTATATGCAACCAACCTAAAAAAACAAAATGTTACTAAACGTAACAAGAGTTACTAGTCTCTGAATATTGTTTCTGCTTTGTTGAGGAAATCAGCAGCTTATTAAGCTATAACAGTTCCCGAAATCGAACGGGTTTCAAACTGGAGCTATTTTTTCAGTATTTCAGTTGACATTTTTTATGTAGCCAACTTAAAAAAACATAATGTTACTAAATGCGACTAACAAAATTGCTAGATTTTGAATATCGTTCTGTTTTGTTAAGGAAATCAGTGTAAGTCCCCCATCAAGCTGTTAACAATTCCCAAAATCAAACTGGAGCCATTTGCAATATTTCAATTGACGTTTCATATGCAACCAACTTAAAAAAACATAATGTCACTAAACGTAACAAGCAGAAGTTACTAGCCTCTGAAAGTGTTCTTGTTTTGTTGAGAAAATCAGTGCAAGCCGCTTATCAAGTTATAAAAAATCCCGAAATCGAACAGGTTTCAAACTGGAACCATTTGCAATACTTCAGTTGACGTTTTATATGTAACCAACTTAGAAAAACATAATGTTACCAAATGCGATAAACAGAAATTACTAGATTATGAATATTGTTTCTGTTTTGTTGAGGAAATCTGTGCAAGTCGCTCATCAAGCTATAACAATTCCCAAAATCAAACTGGAGCTGTTTGCAATATTTCAGTTGACGTTTGATACGTAGCCAACAAAACAAAACGTTACTATGAGAAACAAAAGTAACTAGATTCTGAATATTGTTTTTGTTTTGTTGATGAAATCAGTGCAAGCCGCTTTGTAAGATCTTCAAACAAAATTAATTATGATAAGATTAGTTAATAGAGTGTCATTTTCAAGGCCAATTACTTATTAATCTTACTAAATATCATCGGAATAAAAAGAATAGTCGATTTGATTGATTTATTAAGATAAACGGCTTAAAATTGTAATTTTTCGGCTGGAAATTGATTCATCGAAACGACAGGAAGAAGAGTGTCATTTGAAAAAGTGTTCATTGATTTTTATTGAATGTACACATCAAATTTTATTTAGTTTAGTGTGTTGAATCTGATCACGCAGAGTCTGCTATCGGTTTCAATCACAGTCGTGGTGTCACTTCTTTCTTTCTGTTAAATGGAATGGAAATACAATTGAGAGAAGAATTGAATAGGATAGGCTATTATCAACGTGAAGCTTATTCACAGATCTTTTTTAATAAAAATTGAAGATTTGAATATAACAATCTCAATTTCGAGATTTTGAAGGGATTAGGTCAGGTCTTGGAATTTGGATATGCTTTAATTATTACAAATTCAATTTTACGCTCATGCATAATGCAATTATCGGCCGGATTTATTTAGAGCGGTTTCAACGTAATTAATTATGTAACTAATGGCCGTTTTTGATTGCAATTAACAATGTGAGAGAACAGTTTTCTGCTGGTTGAAATAATGAGATTTTACCAAGTTTTGATCATGCATAACTTAATCAATAATTTATCAAAAGAAGACGATTCGAGTTGTAAAACTTATTTACAAAACTAGTAACACAATCTGGGATAAGTTTCGTTTAGTTTTGCTCAAGTTTAAAAAGAGAATCGATTTACAAATCAACACTAGAGACGAGTTGAAAAGCGACTTTGAAGCTAGATTATAATGGCACTGTATTAGTTATTTTACTATAATAAGATTTGTAAGGCTTACCAACGTACAATATGGTTATTGATCTAAAAGCTAATTTGCAAAGATGCGACATAAACTAATATTAAAGCCTCATTTTAATCCGGAAATCATATCAAACTTGAAAGCTTTAAACTAGCTAAAATCAAGACAGATTAGTTAGAATTTTAATTAAACATTTTGTTTTTGTTTTAGTTATTAAAAAAAGTTAAAAATAAATAAAGTAATTGAAAATACACCTAATACTTTAATTACATGTTTTGCCCACTATCTTATCAGTAGTAACAGTCATCATTTTATTACTTTATCGAATTTATTTCATGCTAATTTATAAATTTTCTCTAAATAAACATTAACAAATTTAATTTTGATGCGAATCCAAGGATATTATCTATTATACTTCCACGATTTTCTTACTAAATCAAAATTTCACTTGAAGCAATAAAATTCTTAAATGATCTAAATCAATTGATAATACTGATCTATGTAATCTCTTTTTTTTTCAGGAGTGCTTCCGGTAGCATCTAACCTGGAGCCACCCCCCAACCGTGGGCTGCCATGTGCAATCGGCGCCCTTCAACCCTCAACATTCCACTCCCAAAAGACTGTTTCAAAATTTACTCCCGAAGGTTACATCCACGAGCATTACAGTCCCAAAAGCGGCCGAAAATTTCCCCCTACGATTGATGACTCCCCTCTTAAATACCGCTCCAAAGATTTGTCCAAGCTTTTGAAAAGTCTGAATCAATCAACAATCAATCACTTAGATAACAACCCGACTCAAATAGCGACGAAACCTCACACCGAATCAGTACTGAAAAGCAAGCTCAAACACTCGCCACCGCCTGAGCAACGACCACCTGAGTTGCAGTGGCGTGCCAATATGTTTCGCGGTGGGATGAAATTGAAAGAACGGGTTATTGTGGGAGTTAGTGTAGCTGCAGTGCTTTTTACTTTTTTACTTGTGGTGGATATACAAATGGATTTGGGGATGTCGGGACATCATTTAGTGCCGTCACATGGACGGGTTAAGTATGTCCAGGAGGAGGGTGTTGGGTCGGCATATAACAGCTTCAGGAAGAGGTTTCTTCAAAAGACACATAGGTATTGATTTTGTTGGTATTTTTTTTTCAAAAAAGGGGGGAAGTTAGAGTTTCGTTGAGACTCTAGTTAAATTAAGTTTGTAATATAATGCATATGTTGCTTTCAATTTGAAATGAAAGGAGGGAATAAACACGAGCTTGTGTCGCCTGATGGAAGTTTAGATGCTTTCCCACTTGAGACGAATAAAAGTTGGGATATTTTTGAAGAGTGCTGAACATGGTGACTATCCATTCAAACCATATTTATATGGAAGATTGTTATTTATAGAAATTTTTAAGATAAATATCTTATTGTATATGATAAGTGTGATAAACATCCCATTGAAAAAAAAAAGATGCAATAAAAAATTATCCAAAAGTTATTATTTTTAATTTTTATTTAGAAATAATAAACATTCTTAGTAAGAAAATATGCGGAAATTTTAACAGGACATGTTGTAATAAAATTTGCTTCCGTTGCAATATTAATACATTGATTCTAAGAAATATTTATGTTTGGTGACGACAAACTATGAAGAAATAAATTTCAAATTGAATTTTGCATTGTTTTTATTGCAAATTTCTACATTAAAAAATAGGAGATACAGCAATTAATTTTTGAAGGTTTTTTATTTGTTTATTTAGTGAGATAAATCAAAGAGGTCAATGTCATTAAGTTCAATTAACAATTTTTGTTCTTGTTTACAATAATCATCAAAAAATAATTGGTTTCACATAAAATTTAGTAAATTTTATGTTTTGAAGATGGCAGCATTGCTTTTGTCGTTTAACATTGGTCTTGCGAGATCACTAACAATTTTTGCTTTTTACAATAAACAAATACCAACCTGCTTGTTGGATTTTGCACTTTTAAGGGGAGAGGCATGAATTTGAGGTGTTTTTTCGGGTGCTATAAATAAAAAACAAAACATATTTTTAGTATCCATTTTTTGACAAGATATTTATTAATGTTTTAAGAATACACTAAAAAATAAAAAATGTCAAAAAATTAAAAACTCAAAATGTTATAAGTTGTTGAAGTAGGGGATTTAAAAAAAAATGGCGCGCCAAGTTTGTCACGATTGCAACCCTTGTAATGATCCGAAACAAAAAAATAACAAAGATTATTAATTTAGATGAATGCTGCTATCGTATCAACTAATAAAAAGTGAAAAAAATTTTTTTTTGTTAAATTCCGGCTGTCCGAAAAAAAGAAAAATTTTTGTCCTATTTTTTGCCTTTTCGGAATTTTTTAATAATAGTAAAAATTATTATTTTGTTATAATAATAGTTAGGACGATAGAGACATGTATTGAGAACACTCACACCAAGTTTAAGTAAATCGGTTAAGTAGAAACTGAGAAATCGTGACAAACTCTGAAAAATGTAGTTTTGAGAAAAACGCGTTTAAAGTTTCGGGTAAAATTGGTTCGATTTGTTCCGTTCTAAAATGACTATATCTCTGAAAATAATTAAAATTTTAACAAATCTTTTTAAGGACATATTCTTGCTAGGTTAAGCTTTGAAAATACAAAAAAAAATGTTTTTTTCAGATTTCTACACCAGAATTAAGTTGGCTAACATCTCTTTTGAAGTTAGATATTCTCAATAAGTTCTACATTTAGTCTTTTTTTTAAGTAGACTATTAGAAATATCTGACAAATTTTATTTTTATATGTTGGCTACATTTGTATTTAGTGTATTTTATATTCTGAGATTGGCAGATTGACATTTTGGCGTGACATTGTTACACAAAATTAGCCAAAAATTTTTGTACTCACACCCATTTAACACTGATATTGCTTCTAAAAAAATATTATAAACAAAGAAAACTTCCTGGAGGACCAATAAACGTTCAATATCGTTGTCTGTCTCTCTTATTTTGTATCAAATTTGTTACAAGACTTACATGTGTGAAGCAGACTTTAGACAAAATAAATAATTGCCTTTTACACGATTTGGTAACATTTATTTTGAAATATGGCATTGCTATTGAGTTGTAATCATTTTTTTCTGTTAAATAAAATAAAAATATTTAATAATTTATTAGATAAACCCTTTTTTAATACAATTTTTGACTCATTTGATTTTTTTCGGTCAATAAAACGGCCAAACTTAAGTCATTCTGTCTAAATTACAATTAGAAATAGTGTAATTTTAAAAATTCTAAAGGATTTTATATAGATATTGTTGGATATGTAATATTTAATGTATTTTGTATTTGTAAGTTGGCAAATATAAATTTAGGGAATTTCTGTTTTCTCAATTGGATAAATAATTGAAATGTCTAGTGACAACAACCTCAACTCCTTGTTCGGATCTAGTCTAGACCAAACATTTTTTATTAAATATTCAATAGCTCCACAATTGTCAATGTCAATGTCATATATGACGTAAACCAAATACTTATTATCTAATTATTTAAATAAGCGTCGCATTAAATTGAACGCACTTATATCACCATTAAATAATTATCTGATCAAGTTTTTCTTTTAACTTTCTCGTTTTATTTAAAATTAACAAGCCTAAAGAGCGTTAAATATAAATTCGCTTCGATCCTTTTAAAAAAATCCTCCTATTTTTAAATATTTCCGCATGATTAACTTACAGAGTATATAAGTATATACAAATTGCGCAGGTGAAGTCTTAATTAATGCTATTCAAAGCATCAGATGTCGCAAGAAAATAGGTTACGTTATTTATAGTTGCATTGTTGAAATCGCAATTGCATTATTTTTTTTCTTTAATTAATTTATACACTGTTGCAAATTATGAGGTTATCATTTGATTAGATACAAGCAAACACGAGATTGAATATTATCCAAATCAACAATTACTGTTAATTTGAACGACAAATCAAATTTGAGCAATTATGTAATGACTGAACAATTGCTTTTCAGGTAAGTTTAAGAGGAAGAGAATCGATTGTTTACAGCTGTGTAGCAAATTTTAGTATTCTGAAGTTGGCAGAATGAAACGACAAAAATAAAAAAACTGCGTTATATTCCCTAGCAAAGTGATTTAGCAAAGCAATGTTTGGCTACCAACCACTAAAAAATTCTCTAAATTCCAAAATTGTGATCAGTAGGCAATATTCTCGTTATCGATCTATAAAAAAATTTCTAAATATTGCAATTAAAAAATTGTGTTGGCAAGACAAGTGGTAGAAAAAATTTTGCACAAGGTGCTGTATAAAAAATAAATTTTTCGTGAATTTTAAATTGTGTATAATCTATTGTTTGGGACATTTAATTAAATTAAACATTTGTTTTGGAAATGTGTAGATAAAATAATTAATTTCGTGCTGTCTATATCCAATTATTCTTGTTTATTTCATTGTGAATCGATTCAATGAAGTTTTAATATTTGACATCAAATTTGAATTAATTTCAAAATTTCACAATAGATATCTTGTTCTTGCTGTTTTGAATATTACCAATTTTAAAACATTTTTCCCTTCTTTGTTATACAAACAATTGGTAACAACTACCGGTATATCTTTTGAACTTTCATTGAGAAAATCATACAGTGGCGCAGTTATTTTCTTAAACACCTGGATTTATTTATTTCCGTATGTCTACAATTTATAACACTCAAGTATGGGTAATTGTAGGTCATGCGGTTGTTAAACCTCCGGTAAATTTTAATTTGTTTAAATCAATATTGAATAACAGAACAAAGGAAAGTAAATATTGTTTCATCTGTTTTATCGCTAATGACAAATCTTTTTGTTATTAAAAAATGATTTTTTTTAAAAAATCACAAACTTTACTATTAGATACGGAACATCAAAATATATTTAATTCGAAAATTAATAACTGTTTTTATCTATAATTTTTTGAATGCAGTTAGTTTATTAATGATAATAAATTACTGTTGTCAATGATAAAAACATGAAGAATCATTTATTCTTATCTCGAAAATCTGACACTAATTACTATTTTAGGTAATTTTACTTGATAACGTTGGTAATTAAACACAAGGTTTCCTCATTTGGTTATAACTAAAACGAATTTTTACCAACTTAGTGCGTTTATTTTTATTGCTTTTCTCGTGTTATAGTTATCGTACGAAGGGAGTTAAAAGCTGTTACCAACTTATGGTCATTGCAAACTTCCTTAAGCCCATAAAAGTGATACACTTAGTGGTGCTTTAAGTTTGCTTTTCTTGTTAAGAGGACTTTTAGGGGAATTACTGTTTGCTCGAAAAAATTGGTCATTTTATATCCGATTCTTAGGTAAATTTATTCGGAGTATTGACTTTGCTTGACAGTTATTTAAATATTTCCAGTTGAGTGATAATTTTGATTGTTTTATGTCATGTCAATATGAAATGGAATTTCGAAGCTAAATAAATAATTGTATAAAGTTAGAATTTTTTTTTATAGAGATACAGACAAGAAAAATGTCTCTTAATTAGATAACAATAGAAGAAAAAAATTGTTTCACAGTACGCCACGGGAAATAGTAGTTTTCCCATAGATTGTATTTCAGATTATTATTTTTTTACTTTCTATGAATGAACTGTTTGTTATAAATTACGTTTTTTATACTTTCAAATAAAGTTATA
This sequence comes from Tribolium confusum, assembly GCA_029207805.1. Taxonomy (NCBI): domain Eukaryota; kingdom Metazoa; phylum Arthropoda; class Insecta; order Coleoptera; family Tenebrionidae; genus Tribolium; species Tribolium confusum. Next base: position 176,866 of record JALGAY010000007.1, on the reverse strand, counting down.
AATAAATAAAAACAAATGAACTAGAATGTCACTAGTGTTTTGTAGTCGTAATTATGAATACATTTAAAAAATAATTAAGTAAAAAAAAACAATTCCAAAAATGACAGGAAAAGTAAAATAAAAGAACTAATGACCCTATAATTATCCTTTTTATGAAAAGAATTTTTGATTGACTTATATTACAATCTAACAGTTATATAACTCTAGACATAGAGAATTTACATGAAATTATTTGTTATTCATTATCCGTCTACAGGAAGTAAACCAATCGTTACAAACTATGCCAGCCATGCTTACTAATTCAGTTCAACAAAATTTTTCTTTTAATAAATGTCACACCTTTCAAGAAATCGAACGTGCAGTGGTGTAAACTCGCGAGATTTTCCTCGCCCATCTGAAACGTGCTTCTCAGATACATCTCTTACTCAATTCTAGCCTTGGCATAACACACATGAAACGATAAATACAAGAGAAATTCTGTGTGAAATTATTTTTGTAAAAAGTGAATTGTTCTCACAATTTAAATGAAACGAAAGTAGACCAATTAAGAAATTTTATTACGTAAACACTTATCGGAGATTCACCCCAATACTGATAAGAGTTTTTTAAAAATAACTAGTCAAAGCAACAGATAAATAAAACAAGATTTTTTTGGAATTGTAAATTGTATTACTGGTTGCCTGCTTGTTTTATATTCGGGTGTTATAAATAAAAAACAAAAAATATTTTTACTATCCATTTTTTGACAAGATATTTATTAATATTTTAAAAATATATAAAAAAATAAAAAATATCAAAAAATTAAAAACTCTAAATGTTATGAGTAGTTGAAGTAGGTCGTTGAAAAAAAATGGCGTGCCAAGTTTGTCACGATTGCAACGCTTCTAATGACCCGAAACAAAAAAATAAAAAAGATTATTAATTTAGTAAATGCTGATACCGTACTAATTAAGAAAAGGTGGAAGAAAAATTTGTTTTTGCTAAATTCTGGCTGTCCGAAAAAAAGAAAAATTTTTGTTCTATTTTTTTGTCTTTTCGGAATTTTTTAAAAATAGTAAACATTTTTATTTTGTTATAATAATAGTTAGTACGGTAGAGACATGTACTGAAAACACTCACACCAAATTTCAAGTAAATCGGTTAAGTAGAACCTGAGAAATCATGACAAACTCTTTGAAAAATATAATTTTGAGAAAAACGCGTTTAAAGTTTCGGGTAAAATTGGTTCGATTCGTTCCGGTCTAAAATGACTATATCTCTGAAAATTATTAAAATTTTAACAAATCTTTTTAAGGATATATTCTTGAAAGGTTAAGCTTTGAAAACATCAAAAAAAAAATGTTTTTTTTTTCAAATTTCTACACCAGAATACCCTTTTAAATTTAGTGTTTTTTTTTTCAGTGCCAGTAGCACAAATGCGTCTAAAGAAAGCCTTCCAGTTGAGACAGCCTCCAACACTCTAAAAGAACTTCCTGAAAAGAAATCAGTTCCTAGTAAAGAAACGAAAGAAAAACATGATGATTTCAGCGATCTTATGGATTATATGATGTTGGACAGCACTGAAAGAGAAAAGCATAGAGTCGAAATTGATAGAGTGCATCCAGTTATTCAGAAAAGTATGGAAGGAGATCTTATCAAAGTTGGTAATCCTACAATTGCTGACTTGAGAAAGGTCGCTATAAGGTACGTAAATTTATTCTTAAACACGGAACGTGTTAAATGACTTGGACTATATTACTGCTATTTTTCGAGTGATTTATTACAGTGTGATTCATTAAAACGTAAATTTATGACGCTGCTTTGTATTTTTGGAATTTTATTTAGCGTCATCTAGTGGCGAGTAGATGTATTTCGCTACCTAAAGCTGTCCATCTATTCTCCAAAAAATCTCGTCTGTGCTATTTCTTAGACTTATTTTTCTCATATCCCTTGTTTGCTTCTTGATTTTGGTGAGTGTCTCGCGGCATATTTAAGTGGTTTTTGGTGTTGTGAGACTTAGTACAGAAAACAGGCACCCCTACTCGATAACATGTAAAATTTCGAGGAGGAATAATGGCGTTAATGTGACGCGGAAACACTCGACTTGAAATTATTTGACGCGGGTGGATTTCGAAAGCATCTGATGTGAACATTTCCTCCACCGATAATGTTTACTAGAGGTAGCATATGACGTCATTCCTTGCACGTTTCTACTGTATACTGATTAAAACGTTTTAGACAAAGTGACAGCGAGATTAAGACTTTGGTTTTCAATTAAATTCGTAAAAAGCTCTCATACCGCAAATAAATTAATTAATTTAAGATTGTTTGGACGCGGTTTTTGATAAGAAACAATCTGAAAGTTATTTAATTTTATTATTCAGGAGTATTAACCACTTTTTCACCTTTTATTTAAACACTTCCACCACACGTATACATTATCCCATTGTTCGATCAACCATCACATATAAATCACGTTTAATTCTCCTCGCCGCGAAAATAATCATGTCATTTCCACACACCGTGTTTTTCGCCACTAATTCCCCGAATGATTGGCGGCAGTGGTGGTTCGATCACCGATTTTATGCCACCACCACCAAGTTGTAACAGCCTTGTAAAGCACTCAAAGCTTTAAGCGGTGCCCAGAGTGCTGACAAGTACTCCCTACCGACAGATTTCGGTATCCAAATGCGGGCCACATAATAGGGGTGGAGGTGGTGGTCAAGAGGTCGATAAATGCACTTGCTGTACTACATGTCACGCCACAGATGCAATTTGTTCGTGCGATGACGTAAAGAGCTGAAACTTCCGCTGCGGACGAGATTTAATCGAAATAGGCATTTTCGAACGGAGAAATGGGGCAAGAGGGGATGTACTTAACAGTAATGCAAAGAGGAAAACATTTGAATTTTGATTTTTATTAAAAATACAGTCTAGCTAGTTTCTTCGTAAATCAAGCAATTGTAAACAAATTATAACAACAGAGAAATAACTATTTTGATATTCTAATCGAGTGGACGTTGTAAGACGTGCCAGTTCTTTTTTGCCCTTGAATGAAATATGCCCATTTGGTCTGTGTGTTATCAGTAGGTAAGACAGTGCGGTAATATCGGAAATATATTCTCGTATTACAGCCAATTCGTATGCATGACCCTCTCTAGCTGTCTCTTTTGCTCGCCGTTGGTTTTACTGCCCTTTACCGGATATTTGAATATTCGGGGAGTAAAGGACAGGGAATCGGTGCGGATTTTCTCATCTTAAAAGGTTTATGTTGACCATTTACTGGCTGTATCTATAATAAATTTCAGATTCGTTTCCGAACCCATCTTATGAAATATTAGCGTGTTTTGGTTTCTTGTCGAATACTAGATCCAATATTGCAAATGTCGCACAGAAACGATGTGGGAAAAGATTGCGTTTTATAGAACAAGAATAAATGCATTATTTTCTAATAAAATTTGCATTTAAGAAAGTATTTTTTTCAAAGTCTGAAACTCTTCACCACAAACAGAAGTAGAAAGGTAATAAGCTTACATCCCTATAGACTTCAAAGCTTTAAATCTTCACATTGTTCCGAATTTCCGTTTCTAAACTTTACAGTATTATGTCTTTGTATGCTTTCCTAATCTTTATTCCTTGTCTTGAAACAATTGCAATGTTTTTTCCCTTTCTCGTAATGCATTTCCTAAAAGCTAAATACTATAATAAAATATTTCGCAACTCCCTATACTCTCAAGCTTAAACATCCAATTTCGTAGTTATTGCTATAGTACACTTGGGAGTCTTAAAACTAGTTTGAGCGTTGAATCAATAATGAGAAGATGTTTGTACCATTGTACAAAATATTTCACATTAAAAACCTTTCTAATTAACTTTGTTATTATTAGTTTGTTGACTGAGAGTAACGTAAATGCACTCTAATTGCAGGCTATACATTGCATGACAGATCAAAGCACTGTTGTGTATAAACATTAATTTTGTAACGAGCGCCTACTGACACCAATTTTTTGCTTTAATAAACCCTAATGAATATTCTACAACTTGTAATGTAATGACGTTTTTCTGCACTTGTCAGTCGGCTCGTAAAATCCTAAACCAGTCACTGGTTTTTACGATTTGGTCTCAAGTTTTATTGCTAACTGCTAACAGGGATAACTGTTATTTATTGATTTTTTTTTAAAAGACTCGATATTCCTTCTTCAAAGAAAAATAAAACACAAGCACTTTACTGTGAACGTCTTCTATCATAATATCTCGTATACCTAGCCACAAACAAAACAACATACGACTATATTGCAGCTGAAATATAGCTCTTCTCTTCCAATTTTAAAATACTAAAGAAACTAATTTGTTGGCGGCAAATTAAAGAGGACGTTTCATTTCAACTAAGCTATTTTTCTTACAAATGCAACAGAATTTTAATTTTAAATACGCTTTTTCTAGTTGCTTGTTATTTCTATTTATTTTTTATTAATACATAATTGCTTTTTTCCAAGAGTAAACAATAATGTTTTCTTGTTTTCCACCTTATGATTTTTTATTTGTGCAATTTCACCTAATTATCTGCTTGGCTTTCTCGCAGTGGGAAGATTTTTTTTCTCGTTTCATTACTTTCTTTAATATTTTATAATCACATAGCGACCTTATTACATTGTTTTGTCGAGCGTTATTACGTTTTTGATTTATTCATGTATATTACTGTTTCTTTTATTGTTTTTTTAACACATAACAGCTATTTTTAAACACATAAAACTCTAAAAATTGAAATAATGAAGAATACAAAATTTGACAAAACTGGTGAATGCGCCGGGTTATTGCCAAATTTGACAATACTGTTTTAATTTTTATCCGACTTTAAATATTATTTTTTACAAGAATTTGTGTAGATCTTGCCCTTAATAAACCACAACTTTGTTCCAGTTTCTTAATAATAATTAAATAATTTTTCATTTCTGAAATTAAGTGTAGAGGGTTGTACCTGTTAATTTAAAGGAGACTAGGGATAGCCTGTGTGAAATTTCGGTTTTCACACCACCCTCTTGACAGGTCTTAGAGGGTGGTGTGTAAAATACGAGATTCCTTTGCGGCCATATGTCAACCCTTAGTTTCTGCAGTGGCGGCTTCATTAACACATTACAAGGTCTTTGGCCAGACAGAGTTTTCAGGGAATATCAATTTTTGAAAATTAGATTTAAATAAATTGAAGGTTTAATTTCCGGAGTTTAAATCAGGGAACGGTTAAGATGATTTAGAAGGTTTATAAGAGAAATATAAAATTAGTTATTATTAGAATTTGTAAAAATTGGTTTGATTGGTTTGCATTGATTGGAAAGCATTGGAAAAAATCCTCCAATTTTCAGAAATTTCTTTCTTCTTTGATCCAATAACAGACTTCAATTTTCTGATATCAACACCTTTTATTCGCCAATACTATTAAATTTGTCAACAATGTCGCTTCAAATCAATACACTTTCTACGCTCAATCACACAAAATCAACCACGTCTAAATGATTCTTTATCTCACACATTTGAAGTGATCGAAACCTCATTAAATTCTGTTAAATAATCAATTGCAATAACAATCCGGAAAGGGTAACACAAATTGGTAGATTCTAGGCTTTTAACAATTCAAATGATAATTTATGTATTGGAATCAATGCCTGAAAGTTTATTACAGCAATCGATTTCTGGAAAAGTGTCGACGATACAGTCAAAACTCGATTCGGAGTTGACCCGAAGTTGTACCTTTTGCTCTCATATTTTAAGTTGGGACGGTTTGAGTAAAGGATGGCTGACCTGGTGTAGGCCACCCTCAGCAGGACGAACATAATTCAGTGGGACAATGTCGAGGAGAAGACAAACGGGGAGTGGAAGATTAAGGGCAAAGCCAATCATTCTAGTTAAAAATATTTACTGTGATAAGTTATTAATCCATTTTATAAAATAACAAAACTTTGTATTATTATTTGATGTTACAAAAACAGGACACAATCATAATAAACGTTAAATGGATTAAATTAAATCAAAATTTAATAAAACAATTTCAGATTTAATAAAATCAAAACAAATTAAATTTTGTTGTCTTAAAAATTGGAATTTCTACTAAAAATTTATATTCGATTGTTATAAAATAAATCATTTTTAACAACCACTTTTGTAAGTTCATAAAATCTGTTGTAACTTTCCCTTAATAAATCTGTCGTAAGTGAAACGTGAAAAACCAAATAATTCTCTTGCTAATTAACTAGGTCTAATAAATAACCCTAAAAGTGCGTGTACAGCCACCGTGTCGTGTTTTGTAGCAAAAAAAAATGTTAAACGGAAACGTAAAACACAATACAATTCAGTGTAAAAAATGTCATTTTTTCTTCTTTATGATAAAGCATTTGAAGATTGAATTTCATTTCCTGCCACAATGAACAAACGTTTTAAATAACGTCACTTAATCTGTCCACGATAAAAATTCTCTCTCTCACCTGAAACATCTTCTCGAAAACTCATTTAATTTGTTGAAAATTCGCGTCCGACGTAATTATACTTTCAACGTCTCTTATTATGTGATAAAGCTGAAGTAATTTCGTCAATTTATGCAAGTGTAAGGAAGGGGGACAAAGTCGTGAAATTTTATCGTCACCACCAAAAGAAATTTAATGCTTCGTTATCACATCGTATTTTTTTAAATGGAGACATTTCGGCTATTACTCAGTATTAAAAGTAAAATATTTAACGGCGAGAGGTATAAAATATCATTAAAATGAGCAATCGCTTCTTTTATGGCTTCTGACATAAATTTCATTCGGATCTTCAATCAACACAAAGAAAACAGATGGATGATAACAACGATTTTTAAATTATTAGAAATATCATCATGGGTTTTATTTTAAAGACTATTTTTAAACTACTAGAAGTACTAGAAAACGCTAGAATGCTTTTCTAAAGTCGAAGAGGATCCTGAGTTAGAAGTAAGTCTAAGGACTGCACCTAGCAGCGCCTGGAGATTTGCCACTCAGGTGATCACGCCAGATGGGATCAAATGGGCAATGGACTCATTTGCACCGTATAAGTCAGCGGGGGTAAATGGGATTGTTCCTGCTCTCTTACAAAAGGGACGGGAGCATCTTGTTGGCTCAATGACTCGACTGTTCAGAGCCTGCCTCGCACTGGGTCACATACCAGCGGCAGGTACTCATCGAGGCTTGTCTGGGAATGTCACAACAGATTACAGGAACTGGCAGAGTGCAACAAAAAGGTCGTACTTAGCTAGGTACCAGGACACTGTGGTCTAACGGGTAACGAGAGGGCTAACGTTCTGGCTGGAGAGTGTTCACAAATGGACTTTATCGGGGCAGAACCGGCTCTTGGCGTTACTAAAAGACGACAGAAAGACACACTTTATAAATGGATAGAATTTCGCCATCTCTCTGAATAGCAGTTTCAAGATGACATGCGGCAATCCAGGCTTTTTATTAAAGGACCGGACAAGGCACGTAGTGAAAACCTGATGCGTCTCAATCGTAGAGACTTTAGTGGTAGGCATGTACACAGGACATTGCCTACTAAAAAGGCACTTGCACGTCATCAGACTCAGCGAGGACGAGATTTGCAGAGGTTGTGCTGAAGATAAGGAAACTCCTCTTCATAGTCTCTGTTACTGCCCTGCATTTACAGGCATCAGAGATTTATACCTGGACTCTCGATATCTGAAGCCCAGTGCTATCAAGAACACTTCTGCAGACAAGGTACTGAGCTTCATCAGAGGCACAGGGCTACTGCAGTAGTACTATTCCGAGAGGTAGCACACAATGAGCGTAAGACTCGGTGTGCGGCTTGCGCTTCGGGCCCCTCTCGTCTAAAAAAAAATGCTTTTCTCAGTCCAATCTAGCCATTACAATCCGGAATGATTTTAAACTGGATCTGGTACTCGTTCCAAGATATTTTTCTCGTAAAGAAGCTGTGTTTTAGTACCAATCAAGAATTTTCAAAAGAGAATTATTAACAGAATACATAGCCTGAATCTCTTAGAATTTATTTTTTAGAATTGCAATTTCTTTCTTTATGTTTTACATTCTTTAATTTTGTTTCTTACTTCACTATTTTTCGGCGAAAATTTTTTTTGTTCTTTCCTAAATTCTACAAACATCTTCATTTGTTCTTCTAGAAGTTTATTCTGTTCTTCTTTTTCTATTCTCTGCTGTTCTTTGAGCAAATTTGAAATTGATTGGAAAAAAGATTTTCTATCAATAATGCAATCATTTTTTGTAATAAATCTTCGATATTGGTACCTTTTCTGCAATCCGCAGATATACAACAAAAAGATTTTTGGCATTTACACTGTTCAAAAAAAATATCGATGATTTTGTAGCTGAGCCTCATTGAATCCATGAGCTAACGTTACTTTTCCCGCGGAATTTCAAACAGATTTTTTTTCATGGCTTTCAATCCCACTCCTGATATCAATTGTTACGTTTGAAAATTATACAAAAAAAGTTTTGAGTGGTCGAAACACTTGACTAACTAAAATAAGGGTCAGAGTTCAAAGTTGTGTAGCTAAATTATTTAATAACGTTCTCTAATTAATTTGTTTACTTCATTTTCACGTGAATCTGCGAATTTAGAAACAACTAACTAGACTCCTAAATATTAATAATTTAAGAGAAAAAATATATCAATAAAAAACCAACTTTTAAAAATAGTTTATTCAATAAATATCCAATTATATGTCGTTAACGTGCAAATTTTATATAAGATAATGACAGTTGAGTAAATAAAAAATGTAGTTAGACAGTTATCAACGCCCAACAATATAATAACAAACTCGAACAAAGAAAGAAAAGTTAAACAAATTCTTAATCGAACTAAGTAGAACTAATGGTTTGACCTGAATTGCAATTACAAATAATTTATTTATGTTTATTGAAAATGTGTACGCATTAACAGTTTAAAACGTTCGAACTAATCAAAGCCTATTCAGAAATTAATTACAACATAATACAAAATTAAATGAGTACATTTTGAGGATTATTTAACTGTGAATAAATCAATTCATGGTCAGATTAATAAATATCAAAAAATTGTAAAAATAACAGCAGTGAATTATTAATGAACATTTGCAAATATTGATGAGAGCAATAATGAACACATAAAGACCAAAATTATTTATTGATGAGTTTGTTTTGTTGACAAAGAGATAATGTAATTAACTGTGGAAGCTACCTAAATATGATAAACCGTCAAAACGTGAGTTGTAGCAATTTTAATTCAAGTTGTAATTGACGTTGTCTATATATTTTTTTATAAAGCTATTCCGAATACTATCTAAAATCCAATTTTTGATAACCGCTTCGTAAAATAATCTAATCCGAAAGAAAGAAAATACGATTCTAGAAATGACATTTCAAAAGCAGAAATTAATTCAAAACTAAATAATAGAGATGAGGTCGTGCGGCATCTGACACCTCGCATACAATTATTTGAATGTTGAAAATTAGAAGCGGCAAAGTTAATCAACTGCGGCTAAAATCGGATTAAGAGTATAATCAAATATCAATTAGGTCGTGAAAGAGAGAGCCAGGAATCAGTTGAAGGACGTCATGACGTTATCCTCATTGTGTTGGACGCCATATTCAAATTTAATTTATTATTCCATTATTTTTAAGTCGATTCGGTAATTTATTTAGTACAAGACCAAAGTTTCTCATTTAAGTTTTAATTGTTTGATTCTGATCCGGTAATTTTTCGGACGCTTCCGGTAATGACTTTGTGAATGTACAAAACGAGAGGAAAATAATTAAAAGGCTTAATTATTCATGAAATTGTTTTTCAAACAATGGACAAGGTGAGAAATATACAAAATTGGAATTTTATATTATGGTGGAGGCGCCGGGTAAATAAAATTATGGTGGAGGCGCCGGGAAATAAATGTTGAATCAAACTCTAATAATTTAAGTATATTATTGTAAAAAATCGTAAAAATTTCGTTTTTATTTTTCACGTAATGCTGGTATAAAGTCGTGGTAAATCCCGCTCCAATTATTTTTCTCTAACATTTCTATTATTTTACTATCCAGAGACTTGCAATGTTTTATTTCCGTACCTCAACAAATACGAAATGCTTCAGTTGTAACATCTCGTGATTGCCTTCTTGCATTCAGAATACCAATGCTTATAATTCTCCGGTTTCATCCACCATTAGGCCTTCTGTTCATGAACAACCGTCACGTTTTGAAATTTGTTTACTTAACCTTTAAACCTTCTTTTTCCTTCCACCAACAAAATCCACTTTCGCTTAACTCCGAAATAATTTTATGCGATTTTCGTGTGTCGTGAACGCAAACCACCAATCAATCATTTAATATCGATGATGTCGCCAGTTTGTATGCTAATGCTAAGCCAATGTTATTACCTAATTTGATGCTTTCATTAAAATATCGAGAGCACTCTTGAAATATTCATCGTTTACTTAGCTTTAAGACAAGTTTTAATTTAAAGCGGTATTGAGAGACTTAATTTTTTTACAGAGAAAATGCGACTGCTTTAGAAAAGTTCCATCTGCAAATTTCACAACATGAATTGTATCCAGCTGACAGCGAACTGGTAGATGAGCTTATACACGGAATGGCAACAGAGACCATTCTACATGTCTGTAAGTACAGCTTTTCTCTCTAATGGTTCCTATACAGGGTGGAATTTTAAACATTTATATACAAATGAAGATTTACAAACATGAAAGAAGACTTTCAGGATATGGTAGAAGCAAATTTATAATTTCAGACAATGTTTAACGACTAAGAAAAATATTAAGAAGACTGTTTACTACAAATTTAAATAATTTAACAATTAAAAAAAACTGAAACTTGTAACGATTTGTAGAAAAAGTTTTAATAAAAACATTTCTCATTTTTTATGTGTGCAAATTTAATAAAAATTTATGATTTATTCATTTTCTCTTACGTTTGCATTACTCTGTTTTTTATTTCTGTGTTTTCATGTATTTACATGAAAAAGAAAATCGGATTTTTGTGATTTATTATTTATTTCTTCTAACATGAAATTATGTACTTATAAAAACTTAATTACAAGTTAAATTAAAAGCGATTAATTGATGTATACATAATTTAAAATTTGACCTTATTTTCTTTCTTCTGTGTCTTTAATCAATTTCTTGTTGGTTTATTGACCCTATATTTGAAATAGCTATTAATTAGTGTCGGTTACTGCCTGCTACTTAGTGGTTTGTCTATTTATTTTTAAAAAACTCTTTATGACAATTACAAAAATAATAAAAAATAGAAACAATGATAAATCGTGTCATGTTTGTTGATTTTGCTTACAAATATGAGTGAATTCCCTTTAGTATTTCAATCACCTCTCTCCATTTCCTTCATCTTTCAACTCGCTTGAATAATTCAAGTGAAAAGTTAACCGCCTAATAAATCTCCTCTCTTCCCTAAATTGAAGTGTTAACCTTATGATGTATACCGTGCCATCTTTCTAATAAAAACTAATTAAATTCATGGGTGAAAACTCGTCTCTTAAACTAAAATTGATCTAAAATAATAAGCTCTCCTGTTGAACTCTAAACGCTTCTAATAACATTACCCCAAACAATTTTCATTTGATGTTACCTCCATATATTCCATCTCGGAATTCATATGCGTGAAATAAGATTTCTGAGCGATGTTATAACATCTTGACATTTTAGAAAATTAATGAAACGTTGACGAATGGTGTGTGGGTGGTTAAAATTCCAAACCGTAACCAAATAACAGTACTGTGATGGCCCCAATGTTCAATATGATAGTCGTCAATATTGGTTTAACTCCAGACTAAGTTTACCCGTATAATTAGCGAAATATTAGTTTAGTAAATAGGGGTATTATTTCGTAATGAAGCGAACGTTCTTAACCCTCTTTTCGACACACTTTATGACTTAATTATAGTTTCGAGGATAGTTTTTCAATGTAAACTAACACCTGTTTGAAATATGATGAAAGGAGAGATCCCTTGATGTTACCGAAATTATTTGTATTATGTTGAAGTGAAGCTTTGTGTTGGTATAAAGAGATTTATAATTAAATGTTTTAGAAGTGAAAAATTATTTTTTTGGTGAGTTCTAGAAGGAAATTTATTGTTTTACCTGCAGCGAATGCTCCTGTTTAATTAAAGACAAGACTCGAGGAAATATTCCGATTATTACATAATAACTTAAATTCCGGAAATAATCCGCTAATTCCGGAAGCTGACTATTTATTTTCCAGATGTGTTCAGTACTTTTATAAAAACTCATAAAGAAACATTATTTCAATTACGTTCTTTTATTGTAAAAAAAAAGAATAAATAAAAGTAATAACCCGGCGCATCCACCATTTTTATAAAATGAAATAGAAAATTATTGATAGTTATACTCAAAATTTGAAGGCTATTTATGGAAAAACTTTAGCAATCATTCAAATGTTGCTAAATTACAATAAATTACAAAAGAGATGAGAAAATCTAAATTAGTAACAAATTTTTTATTTGCAATTCTCATGAAACCCAAAATTACTGGATCTAGACCTTGACAGTGTTCAACGTTGTTACCAGCAGCTGATTGTTTACTTGGTTTACTTGGATATTTAAAGAATAATGATAAAACCGGTAATGATGCTCAAGGTCAGAAAAAATCGTCTTCTGGTTTCAAAAATCACAAAAACAATATCGCCTTCACCGTTACTGATTTAAAGAGTAGAGAAATATTACTTCTACATTTTAAAATTAGTACAATGTTACTTTTAACTTCCAAAATTTGTAAAATGTAATTTCTGACACCGCATCTTATTTAAACAAATATTATTTTCGTATTTACTAAATAAAAAAAGGGAAAAAAATCCGGTTTTTAGAATTAGTAAAATGACACTTCTGGGTACAAAATAAGTAAAATACGTGGCTTTCTGCTTCCAAAAGCATATTTTTATTGATTTAAAAATTGATAATATCGTCTCGGGCTTATCAAATTAGTAAAATTACGTCTTTTTATTTTAAAATTAGTAAATTATTACTGCCAAAATTAATAAAATGTCATGTTTGTATTTAAATTTGGGGTAAAAATATTTGTTTTGATTTTTAAATAAAAAAAATTAGTTTTGCCTTTACTGAATTAAAAAAAACACCTACACTTTTAAAAATTGTATCTTCGTGCTTTGAAATTAGTAAAATGTTTCTTCTGACTTTCAAAATTAGTAAAATATAGTTTCTTGCTTTCAAAACTTGAAAAAAATCAATTTTGTATATTTATTAATTAAAAAAAAGTGATAAACGTACCCTCCGGCTTCTAAAATTAGTAAAATGACAAGTCTGTTGTACAAATTTAATAAAATGTTGATTTCGGCTTATGTCACCTTTGCAAAAACTATTAAACCATTTTTAAAAAATTAGAAGATTTATTTCCGAAATTTCACAATTAGTATCATTATTATTGGTGACTCCCAAATTTGTAAAATATTGCATCGGGCTTTAAAAATTAGTGAAATATTGCCTGTGACACCGAAAATTAAAACAAACGTTATCTTTGTGTATTTTTTAATTTAAAAAATACCACTTCAAAAATCTGGTTTTCAAACGAGGAAAATGTTGCTTCCGGTTTTTAAAATTACAAAAACAATGTTTTCTTTGTCTTTATACTTCTTCCGTTTATAAAATTAGTAAAATAACATCTCTGTATTTTAAAATTAGTTAAATGGCACTTTCAACTTCCAGAAAAATAATCTTTGTAGTTTCAAAATTAGTAAAATGTTACCTAGCGGTAGCGTAATTAAAAACTGACAGAGTATTTTACATTTCTTAAAACAGCAAGAAAAAAGAAAAAACTATCAATACAGGATTTTAGATTTTTTTGTTATTAAATTCATACCACAACAGCAATGAATTGGATAGTATATAGGCATTAGAAGGGTCACAAAATAAATATCTTGTCTTAAGTAGCAATAATTCTAGATGCGGTACTAGTTGACAAAATTAAAATTATTTTGACCTGTAGTACAGTACGTTATATACTATACTCTAACGATCCTTCAAATTCATGTTTTTATAATTTAAAAAATTAGATTTTTAACGAATAATTTGTTAAACAATGAATTATTTATATCATCAGCACAACTCGATAAATACATAACTCAAGAATGCTGCTTTTGCCTGAATTTTAACTGTCCGGTTATAGCTCTTTCGTCGCTCTATTGCTGTAAATCAATGAACAAGAATTCGACGAATACAGACAATGGCTGTGATTAATACTTTCCAGAAATACGAGCTCTAAGATGTCAGAGTACGATGCGATGTCATTTTTCTGGAAACTCACTGAGTAATAGTTGTTACAATATGTATAAACAAGAAAACGTAAATGAAATTTGTTTGTTTGTTAATGCCAAAATAACAAAGGTTAATTAAAAAATAATTAAAATTAAAATAATATATTTTGTTATACCAACTACATATATACGTTTCAAAATACAAAGAGAAAATCATGTATGAATGAGAGCAAAAATGAAAGAAATGTGGAACATTTTGTTTTGTTGTTTTAAATCGATTTAATAACTTTTTCTCGTACTAAATATAAATCTCAAACTTCTTTCTTCTTGGTAATTTAATAATAATGATAGTAATTGTAATATTACGGTAAAACAACCGGAATAATTTCATAAATACAAATGTTCTTGCAAATTCCTTGATTCTTATTATACTCCAAAAAAAAGCAGAAAACTACAATTTAAATATAGAGTAAAATGACAATTTTATTTCCCTTTTGGAAACTCAATTACTGTTATTAGTTAACATCATGTTGAAGCTAACAACTCACGCAGATTACTAATTATAGAGGCATAAATTTATCAATTAATTAAAGTAATCAAATGTTACTAAACAGTTCCTGTTAGATATTATAATATAAACAAACTAGGAAATGTGAATTTTATCCTGTCTATGTTCCATAATTCACAACAATGTCCACCGACGACAGTGTTTCATGTTAAAAACCTGTTTGATTTCGCACCTAACGTGTCGGTTATTCGTCATCAATCAAAGAGCAAAACGCGAAAACCGTCAAGTTCCAATGAAAAATGAGCTTAACGACCGAGATTATTTGTTGTACAAATCGAGAATTATTCGAATAAAAATATCTGTAAAAGAAAATCCAAGTTTTAGCCACCTGTGTTCTCCTAATTATCATGTCGACAAAGTTAATTGCATTATAGATCATTTGTGGAGCGCCGAGCTTTTCATCCTCTTAATCGCACTCTACCAATTTAAGCATCGATTGTATGTCGACGATGGGTTTGTTAATGATTTCATTTGGGACATTATTGTGACAAGAGCGAACAAGAGCAGGTTTTCATGGAGGGAATACTCGATGAGAGCTCAAGTGAATCGAATCGGGTTACAAAAGGTGGAGGATTGCACGAAATTTAACCATTTTACTACAAGAAATTTTTGAAAGTAAAACACTTTGGTAAAAAATTCTGAATTTACGGATCTTAACTAAAACTTTTTTTATAAAAGGTTTTTATATTTTTAATAGAAAATCCTGTAAAATTTGATGAAAAAAATATTAATTAAGGTAATTGGGATAATAGGAATTGACTAGCAAGAATTCAAGACAGAAAAAAAAAGATTTCTAAGAAACTTTTATCTTTGAAAAGTTTGCCTTGAAATCTGGTCTAGAAATTTCTAATTTTATATAAGTTTTAGGTCATTTAAGTCAGATCAATACCCATTTTTTGATGAAAATTCCCATAAATCCTCAATCATAAAATGAATTTTTCTCTCCCTTCAATTTTAATCCGAATTTTTGTTTCGTAAACAAAATTCGAAATCCCGCACACGCATCCAACTTTTAATCCACTCAACTTATCAATTTTTTACCCCCATGTCATGTAAATGTGCACAGCACTGCACCAAAAAACTTTGCCCATTTTCTTCGCAAATTTTTTACATAAAACAATAATTATTTAAATGTGTACATCCGCGAATTAACTTTTTTCTTTTTAATATGAGTTTTTTTATGTTTCAGCACAAAAAAGCGGCGGCACTCAACTCAAGCTTGTGATAGATTACCCTAACAATCTTCAGGCGTTGTTTAAGCCGATGAGGTGAGTTCAATTTTTTGTTAGTAAAGGCTATTGATTTTTTTTGTGTGGCGCTTCCGGATGAAATGAGACTATTTATGGGAGGAAGTTAAGACGTTCTATTTTCATATTTTTAAAATGCGCCAAGTGAAATTTTAGCTAGTGTGAAATATTACGGCGGTTTCATTGACTTGAGTATTGTGAGTTATTGCACCGGGAAGAGCCGAATGAGATTTTTGATTCAGGAAATTATACCGGAATTTTATGGTAATAGATAAAAAAATCATTTTAATATTTCATTTCAATGGAAAATATGGAAAATATTTATTGATTTTTTAACAAATGCAGTCAGATAAGTATTATAATACAGTTTATAACAATGTCCATTAAATCAGGGTTTAACTGTGCTGCCCTCTTAAATTATTTCAGTTTCCAATACTTTTGTTTCTTTTAATTTAAAAAACTTTTAAAAGCTACTTGTGACACTAATTTTAATTAACGTCCGAGAGAGAACTTCTGTTGAATGATAAACTTTAAACACATTTAGTAATTTTTCTTGTAAAATTAACAATTCGTGACACTTTTCCCTGCCTAGGGAATTTACGTCTGCTAAGTTGCAGTAGTTGTAAGGAATTTAATCACAAGTGAACTTTAGCAAATGCACTAGACAAGTAAAATTTTGTTAAATAATTGTTGACCTTTTTACGCAGCTTACTTTCCCAGCTTTGTACATCCGTAAAAATCAGGAAAAAGGATCTGGGACTAAGTTAACGGGATCTACAAAGCCCCCAAAATCCAAGTAAAGTAATCCTAATGATAATCACAGAGAAAGCATAGTGTTAAGTTACTGGACTTTATCCCTGAAAATAATTCAATTACAGGAGGATTTCATCCGTTTTCGGGAAAAATTGCTACACCACGTGTTGACTCTGGGGGATTTAAATTTGTTTCAGGACAATTAAAAGCATCTGTATTTTTCGTATTGAGGTAGCAATGTAACTACAGGATTTTTTTTTGATGGGAATTTGATGGCGCACTTGGTGTCTTTTTTAATCTGCACAGCTGACGCTGGATATAATGGCGATGGCAGGAGAGGAAGAGCTCTCGGGAATTTCCTTATCCTGTGCTTCCTGCAGGATTGAATTAAATTTCGGGATATGTATATGCGAGTGCACAAATTTTGCAATCTGGACTTAATTATGTCTCTTAACTCATCCCCAAACTTTCAAAGTTCTTTCTCAATTGCAAAATTCATGTCGTTTCTCCTCTCTGTTGGTCTGGTTATTAGAACTAGGTGCGATATGTAAATTGTCCCTTTTGCAAACTGGACACGTACGTCTCAGCTCGATTCGTTATCTTGACTCATCCAGTGGCGCACGTCATACCACAAAAACATAATGTTCCATTCCCATCTCGCGTATAAAATCACATTTTAAATTACCTAAGGGAATTAAAAGACACAAGTCTTTAAAAAGAAATTGCCAAGATTTGAAATAATGCGGAAATCGAAAATGACACCTTGTCTGACTTGAATCTCATTTAGATTTTCCCTTTGAGAAATATTTTACAATACAAAACCAAAGCGAGACAAGGAAATTAATTTTAGACAAGTTAATCGTTTTACCTGAAACATTTCGAGAATAGTTTTAGTTTATTGATTGTGTCAAGAACGTGCTTTTAACTTATGACAAGTTGTTAAATGGCGGGTGACTATACGAATGCAACAGACATTTTGATACGTTGCTTCAACAACTTACAGTTAATCGGATTTTACTAAATAAAAAACGAATAATAATTTGAAGCAGGTAATTAGAAATTTTACCTTATTATATTATAACGCTTCTTGCAGAAAATATCGCGTAAATTGTTATTGTTATATATTTTACAAGAAAATGTCATTTTAACGAAATAATTGTCACTTTATAGCAGAAATAACTACATACTAAACAGCTATTTTGTTGAAAGTCATGACCATTTTAGTAAAAATTGACATTTTACGGAAAGATGTGTTTTACAAATTCAGAACAATTACCATCATTTTATTTAAAAAATGCAATTTTACATCTGGCATTTTAAAAAAATTAAAATTAGAATCCTGTAGTAAGAGAAAATTACACAGTTACACTGCTAAAAAGGTAATTGTGTCTCAATAACTTTTGATTTTTTAGATAATGTTTTATTGACTTTATGATTTATATAATTTTAAAGCAAAAAACAGACACTTTACAGAAAAAAACCTAATATTTGAATTAAAAAACAAGTTTGTTTTAAAAAAAAGTCATTTTACAATTTTACAACAACCTCTGGTTATCCTGAGATAATCGTAATTTTACACAAAGGGTATTATTATGTAGACATGTAATTTTACAATTTCTACCTAATAACCTTGCTTTCAGATTTTGCAATTTTACATTTTACTGTTAGCTAACAGAAAAACTGGTGTGATTCTCCTCTTAAAAGAGATATGTTATTTTACAGACTAGACTGTCATATTTTACAGAAATATACTGCGAAATATGTAACTTTATCTCCACAAACATGTCATTTTACAAACAAAAATCAACAGTTGTAGCGATTATGCTGAAAAGTTTATAATTTTACAAAGAGGATGTCATTTTACAGCTTGACATACAGAATGACGTCATCTCACAGTAAGGCATGTCAATTTTTTATTGACAATTGACGTCATTTTACAACGAATTGTCATTTTATTGGAATAACAGTTGTCTATGACAGAGATGTCAGTATGGGCTGTCATTTTATTAAAACCAACTCTGTTTATAGTATTTCATAAGTAGTCATTTTACACGGAAATGCCATTTTACTTCCAAAAGGTTCTTTTAGCTGTCAAATAAACAAAAAACAATTTTTTTCTTTATTTGTAATGAAAATTAATCGCAGCAGTCCTAAAATTGTGACAGAAATGTGTATGTATGTATGTGTATTTTCCGCTCTTGGGTAGAAAATTTCATTTCAGCCTAAGTTATGTTCTAAATGCACTAATCTAAATAACAGTTTCATGTCAGAGTCTTTTTAATAAAAATAAAAAAATCTGGTGTATTTAATCTTTCCCCTTAAGCGTCTTATTAAGTTATCCGTATTTGATTAAGACTGTTTTTTTTCCTCCTCCTCTCCGTTTGAGTCCCTCGAGTCTCGACTAATTGGACAGGACATTGGTTGTTTTGATTGTATTAGAGACGATTTGTGGTTGTTCCGGGGATAACTGTCGATACCTCCGGATTAACGCATTGTCAACTGTTGGTAGATAAACAAAGCTCTTGTTTATCTCTTAGTGTGTTTGAAAATTTCTCCCTTACTTATTTACATAAAACGATAAAAGTTTCCATCTATTTCAACCACGAGTAATTACGATGTTGAAACTTTTTGTAAAGAGTGGTGTCAGAGAGGTAACGTGTTTAATCTATGTCACATCACGATGACGGTGAATTTCTTAACGACAAAAGAATGGAATGTTGCTTTCATCATTATAGTGTAATAACCGACTCAAAGGATTCTATAGAACTTACCAAGGATTCACCGCCTTGTACTTATTACGTTTAATTTATTACCCAGAAGATTAGTTTCTACGAAAATGATTATTTACAAAAAGAGCTTTCATAGAATGCTTTGTAGTTTCATCAACACTAATAGATACAGAAAATTAGTTTTCATCAACTTTAAAAATCGATTTCTTTTTTTTTTAATTGTTAAATAGGAATTTATAACCCGGCGCATCCACCAATTTTTCAATTATATATAAAGACTGACCTCTATATTATAAACTAGATATTTGGTAATAATCTCATTGCGTGCAAAGCAAATAATGATAATTCTGAATGATAATACATCCAATTTTGCTTTTAGTGACTTGTAAACAAGCAATAATGAAAGACAAGCTTTCTTCACAAAAAAAGAATTACTATATAACATGTGATAAACCAATAAACTGTATTAGATTAATAAATTTTAGATTAGATTCCAAAGCAAAGTATTTTATCAAACATGTCAATTTCGATAAAACAAAATTACTTCATTCACCCTATAAAAAACTGTATAAAAACTATTTTTTCTTCTGTCTTTCTCTCAGAAAGTAATTAACAAAGGGATGTAATTAAAATTGTGTCAGGATTAAGGTTCATGGGAAACCTCCAACTGGTTGTAAAATCCAGACCAATTTGTCAGGTAACAATACACTTAAAACTCTGGCCATGTCTCGTCAAAAAATAAACGCTATGTCGACGATCGTAAAACACACGTAAAACAGAGAGAGGATGTCTTGGAGGACAAGGGTTGCTATATCAAAGTTGCATGATGATGATCGCACATAAAACGGGACTCGATCAAAGTGAGATTTTGACTCTGACCGAAATGACTTTAAACCACTTGATAAACACTAATCAGTGTTTCTAATTTTTGGCGAATGGCATAAATGACTGTCCGGTGCGGCAACAAACGGTAAAAGTGCTGTTTTAATTTTTAAACTAAAACCAGCCGCTATTTTATAAATCCAATTTATTAATTTTTTTTTTTTACAATAAAACTTATATTTTTGATAGTTTGGTAGTTTAATTGTGATTCAGTGCATGTCGTAGTATAGCCTTTACCTAGTCGTTTGGCACTTTGGTATTCCCTCGATTCGCAACCGAACACAATTCACTTGATTCTTTTTGTTGGCACCCCTTGAACGTAATCAGGCAAATCTTGGTAGCGGTCTAAGAGAACGTTTGTTTATTCACTTGTGGCTTCCTGGTGTGCCGTTTAAACGTGACACACAAGTCTTTTTTTGTTACAGGTTCCCAAGGGAGCAGCAAACCCTTCCCAATCACTTTTACTTCACGGACTACGAACGCCACAATGCAGAGATTGCCGCCTTCCACTTGGACAGGTAAGAAATTTCGATATTTTTTTGAAGTTTAATAAGAGCGTTGTACGCACGTATGAAGATGCAGCAAGTAAATTCGCTAGAAAACCAACTAAATTTAGATTTGAGAGATTCGAAAAGTGGTGGATCCTCCAGGAAAATTATCTCAAAAATTAATCAGTAGACAAAGTTTGTTAAAAATCTGGATTTTTTGGAAGTTAATAGGAGAGTAGTATCCAAGTATGAAAATCAGAGCAAATAAAATTAACAGAAAACTAACTAAAGTTATATTTAAAACAGATTTAAAAATGGTGGATGCGCCGGGTTAATTCTTGAGTTGGCCCGGCGCATTCATCATTTTTGCCAATTCTCTCACTCAAACTATTTGAAAAATTAATTAGAAGTCAAAGTTTATTAATTGTTTTTGCGATAAAACGTAATTTACTTTCAGAATCAAAATCAAATCTCTGAATTAAAAACTATCCAGACATAGCTTAGTGTTCTCGAAAAAGCTTTCTTGTTTCAACTTTTATACGATATGATTTGTTTTCCGTCGACTTTATCTGACATAATCCAACCTCTTTTTTCGACCCTTGTCTCTTCTGTGACCTTAATTCAGTTTGTCGTGATTGAAAAAAAAATTTCAAAAATGATATTTTTTATTTTTACTACATTATTGTAACTCCTTTGAGTGCTTTATTCTGAAATTTTTGATGTTTCAATTTTTGTTTTTATTATTTATATAACATGATATGAGTCGATACTTCCCAGACATGCTCTAGACTGTGTAATCCAGCTTTAGGTGAATAATTTTTCAATTAAAATGTAAATACGGATCTCATATATCGACCTACTCCCAGCTGGCAATTTCTTCAATAATAAATCAGGCGTAATATAAAAAAATTCAAACACAAAAGAAATCCAGACAATAGATGTATTGTCAATACACGGCTTTATCTAAGAATTTTGTAAAATATTAAGCGACATATTGGAAGTTTTAACGAGTTTTTCCTCATGAAAAATAAATTCCTGTGATTTGTTTGGGGTTTTATTAAGAGCATCTAACTTTTCACGAGCGCATTTCCTGTCTAATGACACCATGAATGCGAAACTAGAAAAGGTCGAATAAAATATAAATAAATAATCATGCGGATAAGTTTAAAACACACTTTTAAAAACGAAACTAAAAGTTGTAAAGACGGGAACACTTCCAGAATTCAAGACACGATTCCCAATGACAAATTACTGGAACTGGTACTAAGTTAGGATGATGAATAGGGGCGATTTTTCCTAGTAATTAATATTGGAGATGTCTTAAAGGGGGCTTTAAGGGCTTCTAAAGGACCAAAACTGATCAGACAATGGTTTAACTGAATTTAGTGGGACAAAAAACAACTAAAACTGTTATAACAAGCGGTTAATTAAACAAAAATAATTTCTTGTAACCCTTGTCCCCTGGTAAGCACAATCCTTATGAATGCGCTGTACTGATGAGATGAATTTGTGGAAAATTTTGGATGTTTTATTTTTAGGCTTTTGGGCTTCCGTAGAGCCATGCCTGTGACCGGCCGTTTGCTCAATATGACCACCGACTTATATCAAAAAGCCGAGGGGGATTTACTCAAGACGTTTTTCGTGTCGCCGTCCGATAACCTGTGCTTTCATGGCAAGTGTACCTATTATTGTGATACTTCACACGCCATCTGCGGAAATCCCGACAGTTTGGAAGGAAGCTTTGCCGCCTTCCTGCCTTCCAACGAGATCGCTGCCAGGAAGGTAACTTGTAGTTATCATAACACACAAAAATGACTTTTTAATGACAAAAATAAATATTTTTCAATTGGGATTTGAATAAATAAAGCCGTCTTTAAATCACTACTTAATCCTCTTTTTTTCCGATATCCGAAAAATGTATTAATCTCTCTCCGAATTATTATCTCTCGTTGATACTAATAAATAAGAATAAAAACGGATTTAACCCAAATTACATCGTTCCTATCTTGTAATGAAATCTGTTCTCATTTTTTTCTCATTTCTGATATGATCTTTTCCCAGGTATGGAGGCATCCGTGGAGGAGATCTTACCATAAACGAAGGAAAGCCCAGTGGGAGACTGACGATAATTATTGTTCGTTGGTTAGAGAGATCCCACCTTATGACAAGGGAAGGAGGCTTTACGATCTCATGGATATGGCCGTCTTGGACTTCTTAATGGGTAATATGGATAGACACCATTATGAGACATTTAGGTTAGTGTATTTTTAATTAAAACGGGATTTTGGGGATTAATTGTGAAGGGTTTTGGCAGATTATTCGGAAATGACACGTTTCCGCTACATTTAGACCACGGAAGAGGGTTTGGACGACCATTTCATGACGAATTGTCGATTCTTGCACCGATTTTACAGTGCTGTATGCTCAGGCAATCTACACTACAAACGCTGGTCACGTAAGTATACAAAATTATTTAATATAACAATCTTGAAATTGTTTTGTTTTAAATTTTAAAATTAACGAAATAAAAATAGTTGAGATACTTTAGAAGTCACAGCAAATATCTCTAAAGTTTTCTATTGTGAATCGTGCAGTTGTGCAAACACAACCAACTCTTTTAAGAGAATTTTTTTTATTTTGTGTGTCTAAACCTTGCTGAAATTGATCTTTGTTGAGAAATCCATCAAGTATTAACTCGTGACTAGAAACAGCCCCTATTTAAATTAACAATGGCACCGCTTTAACCCTATAGGTCTCTGGAAATCTGTTATTTATATTTAAATCGGTCTCACGTCAGTCTAGATTCAATTTACCCGTCTTGATAATTTCGATTTCGTTGTTAAACACGCGCTCGAACATACCAAAAAATATATATAGACGAAACTTGAAGAAAAAGCAATTAAAGTTTAGTTCGGACGTGTAAATCTCGAGAGTTTCAGTCTAGATTTTTAATTATAGTCTCATAGAACCGTGTTAAGTTTATGTGAAAATGAGAATAACGAGAGAGTTTTGACTGGCTTCGAGCTATCTCTTGAGAATCGACCGACGTTTAATAGAAAAGCGTAGTTTGAGATTCGCGTGTAACGATAGCCATTTAAGCTAATTGTGTTCGGAAGAAAGAACTTGGATGGGTAAAATGAACGTCGAAAAGGACAGTGGGAGAAGTTTAGTGGTCGTAAACCAGCCAAAAAGGACAATTTACTAATTTAGACACGTCGCAAGTTAGTGATAATTTCCAAAAAATATTTCTGTTATGTCTGAGAGTGATGTTATCTGGTTTTTAAAGAAAAAGCGGCACAAATTGTAAAACTAATGAAAATTGTCGAAAAACACATCGTCTGCGCTGATGACAGTTATACAAAGTCATTCCAATATTTGAAAAGCATGTATTTAGAAAAAATAAGAAGTATTGCTAGATGGCCTCATCTGACGAATTGTAGAAACCTGAAATGATACTATAGATGACTGAGATATCAATAGATGACTGATTATTGTGAAATTCAATGAATTTTAAGAGTTTTATAACAAATGACAATGATTTAATGTGAAAATCTGTCAATTTCAACAGTTTTTGTAATAAGAGGTTTTTATATAAAACTTTTATTTGTAATAGCATTGAAATAGGTCAAAAGAAATTGAAATATTAATTTTTGAATGTGTATTTCAGAGATTTTTAGTCTATTTTATTGAGAATACTCTTCTAAATCTACCGAAAATTGTCCCAAAGTAAACGCAACTTTGTAATTACTATTTACATAAAATAGTTCTTGAGTTATTGACCTTCAGCAATATAACAGTTCTGACAACCACCACTGTCTCTAACAGCAGTCAAATTTAACTAACAAATACTTCAAAATATTGTTTATTTATCGCAAAAGAAGTTTGAAATTTTTTTGACGACGTTTTGCAATATTTATTGTTTCATCATCAGGTCTTACAATTGTTGCTAAAAACACTTTTTATAGAAAATAAAAAGTACGTGAAGTAAATGTGCTGAAATAACAATTCTCTTCTAATCAGTGTACATAAAAAGTACTTGAAATGTCTGAAGGGCCAGTGTGAAGATGTAATGGGGCAGAGTGACTGTCTCGACGCCCCATGCATTACTCAGCAGCACAGATTGGCTACTGTAATATGCACAAACCATCAATATTAATACTTTATCTCCCAGGTAAGATCCTCTTTAAGCCGTGTTGTTGTTTCCAACGTTTCCTCCCTGGGGGGCGCCAGATATTACTTCCTCGATACGAAACCGACATTCTTAACGCAAACATATTGTCTGAGTGCGGCTTGATGCTTAATCGCGGATTATTATAATAAAGAAATGCGGATTAATGGAGCAAATCCACACGAAATGCTTCAGGGGGATAAAAGAGAAATACAAGCCATACAAAAATCAACATTTTTTCTAATTAATGTAGCTTTTTAAGACTTCTTACTTTTCCTTAAAAGTAATTAAATTAACGTTCCCTAAAAGACAACAGCGAAAATTGTATCTCGAAACTTTCAATTATGAATTTTCGTCAATTAACTAAATCAAAGCTTAACTTGTTCATCTAAAATTTTCTTAAAACTCAATTATTTGTTTTAAGTTAATTTTTGGAATTTCTGTAAAGATGAATCTCGGTCCCTCATAAATCACTTGTTAATAAACCAACCTCGATACCATCTCCGGGAGAGTATTTCTACGTCCCGTCATAAATCTCTCGATTGGCTCCTCCCGATCGCGATTGAACAAGAAAATTTCGATGTCATGCCATTCTACCGTTTGATCAAATGGATGGAGAGTTTTATGCAGAATGTGATGCGTGCAACACGCGATACTGATCTCCATTCATTCGCTTTTGAATCGTGTAACCGCATCCGAAATGAGCAGCACAAGATTACTTTTTACTGGCCGAGTCCAACTCTTGGATATAATAGACACCAGTCACGAAAATAAGAATTGTTGCGCCACTGAAATCGACTCGGAGAAAAAAAATCTCAAACGCAAACAAGATGTTAACAGAGATGGCGGGCTATAATAGAGAATAACGGGGTAATTTCATTGAGAATTTATTATTCAACAGGTTTGAGGGTAGGATTTTTTAATCATTTGCTTTTGTATTTTTTACTTTCTTGTGATTTTGACTGACTTTTTTCGGAAACTGCTCTATTTCAATGCTTCTACAAATAAAACTTTTATTTTTAAGAGTTAGATTGCATTTTTTTCTCGTTTTCTTTCCTCAATTGTAAGGGCCATCTTCTCTAACGTGTGTTTATTGAAATTTAAGCAGTTCTTCGATTGTATAATTCAACAGCTAATGGAAAAGAAATGTGGCTATTTCGAGCTTTCTTAAAAGGGAGAAGTTCTTTTAAGTGTCACTTCACAAACACTTAGCAAAACTTTTGTACGTTTCTTCTATCTAAAAATTGGCAAAAGCCTGATTTACAATTAGAAATGGACATAAATTGATCGAATCCGGAATTATTCACAAATTACAAAGTTGAAAGAGGCGCTCGGTAATTCAATATCGCCACATCCTGAAAAGTTTAACTTTTCATTAAATTTGTGGAAATTGAACAACTTTTCCCGTTTAATTACATTGCAATAATATTAATTAATGAAATGGAAACAAAAAAGAAATTTAGAGAAAAAGGAATAATGGATTTGTGTGTCCTTGGGGCTTTATTTCATGACGGTATTTTCATTAACTTATGACGGGAATTAATACCGCACAATTAAACCAGGCAGTCATAATAATTTCGTTAAATAATAAATAAGTTTTGGGGGAGAGTTGGCAGCTTTGGGGAGGTCAGTTGGGTTCAGGTGGAATTAGCTAGTCCTCAAACAAATTCCCAAGCTTTAAAGGATTTAATCACAAAACAAAATAAATTAATTTTTATTTTTTTATTAAAATTAATCCAAGCAAACAGGAAATTGACTTTAACAAAACGGTTCAGTGTTTATTCAACCCTTGAGCGGCTTATGTTCCTCTCTTTTGAGACAATTATTTCAGTCGTAAATAAATTGCGATACGTTGTATGAGAAGCGTTAAAAGCTGGAGGCGAGAGGCTCCTCCTCGAAAACTATTATAAATGGTTTAAGATAAGCTCCAGGAAAAAGATGAAAAGAAGACGCGTACAACTTTTATACCGGTGTTGGATTTTTGACCTTTTTTTTCTTAAAGCTTGCTTAGGGTTTGTTTGAGCGGGAAAAATTCGATCGTGTCGGATGGATAACATCAAAAGGTCAATGCGGGAAAGGAGCTTTCAATCTCTTGCGAGTTAAGGTTCAATTATTTAAGCAAGGATTTAATCCGACGGAAAATTCCGGATGGAAATCTGAGGGATTTCGGTTGGCAAAACGCCACTGTAGATAGCTAGAACACTGACAAAATACATTTATTGAAATTAGCATTTTTTGCGGAAATAGGTTACAAGAAGAAATGGCACAATAAAACAATGACAAACTACTCTATTAAAAATACTAAAAAAGTGACAAGAAAAGAATTAAAGGAATAAGCAAAATTGATAGAAATAAGTAGTCAAGAGTGTTCTGAAATAACATGACTATGTGGATCAAACAGAGATTGGTTTTTATAATTTGTCTGATTAATAATCAAAAACTCTTCTATTTTTTTAAATAACGTTTTGAAACAACAAACATGGAAGTATTTGACCGTGAATTTGAGAATTTTTTGTAGAAAAATTGTGTTATTATTGTCACTTTTGCAATTACAAAACTATTTTTTATACGTGATGATTTCTGTTGTATGAGTCAATCAGGCACATGTTTTTTACATTAATTTTTAATACCAAAGATAAGATTATTGCGTTTTTGTTAAAAATTCGGGGTGTATCCATATAAATCAATCAAAGACTAGATTTTTGTATAGTTTAGAGACTGTTTTCTCTTTCTAACTTTCTGTAGATATGTCGAGTTTTTAAAAATATAAAGTGAGAAAAAATTTGTAAGTGTGTCGTGTTTATTATGCAATTAAATAACAATTAATGTGTATTTCTTGAAATTAAATTACGGCAGTCCTTGCTATTCAAATCCAGACAAATAATGAACAGTAGGAGATGATGGTTTAATTTAAATGCTACGAACAGCTTGAGTACTTGGAATATTTTAACTTGTTTTTCATAAATGAAAGATATGGAAGGCGTGGAGGGGTTTTTCTTATTAAATTAAGAAAACGCTTCAGGGATATAAAGCGGTTCTATGGTTACAATAGAGAAAATTAATTGTTATTCCAGACCTGTTATTCATTTAATAAAGAAAACCGGGATTTCACTATAATTTTTAGAAAGTTTTCAAAGAAATATCACTAAATCGATGTATTCTAAAAGCTACACCGCGCCGCTAAACAAAAAGTATTTCTCTTTACGAAACTTTATAAAAAATAAATCACCAGTCATTACGTCCAAACCGTTGACAATTTAACGATGGCTCTGTTCGATAATAATCAAATATTAAGTCCCCTCTTTCGTTCAGTTAGTAAAATTTTGGCGAATACAGAATAACAATCAATATTTTAACAGATTTTAAATAAAATATTTAAATAATTTTGTGTCTTTTTTATGTTGTGGTTTGTAGCAAATAAAATATAAATATTTTTTAAATTTCAGGTTCCATAACGGGCCGAAGAAACTCAGTGTATCCCTTCGTGAAAGTTTAGCCAAAGACCCTGTAGCTCCTGTACTGTGGGAGCCCCATTTGGCGGCACTTGACCGTCGTGTTGAGATTATCCTTCGGGGAATCAGGGACTGTCTCCAGAAAGGAGAAGATTTAGGTTCAGAACCAGGAGATGAAGACACGTAGTAATGACAAAAGTGTGTACTTGTACAATAATGTAAAAACTTGTGTATAAAATCATTGCTGTGACAGCCCCCTCCTTGTAAATATTTAATACGTTACCAAAAATATGTTTTAGTCACTTTTTAAACCAAATATAGTTTTCGTTTTATTAAATGTACATAATTATTGTAAATTACTTGTATAAATATTTTGATAAGGGTATCGAATATTGTACGATTTTATTCTTAGTAATTGTTAAGGTTATCAGAGCTTGACACGTGTTGGAACATGTGTGGCAAGCTCAAAAAATATACCAAAGCTGACTGTATTTGCAATGTGATGAATAAAGTTACATAAGATCTTAAATTGTGTTTGATTTATTGACTATTAGGTGAATTTGATTCGATTATAACGAGATAATTAAACGTCACAAGAGAAATTAGATGGTGACATTTCTAGAAATTGATCACTAAGCAAGAATGGAAAAGTCTAATGAGGTGATCACAGAACGTAAATTTGCCACTCAATCAACATCTCAACAAGTTTCAATACTCCAAACGGAGATCCAATCACGAAGTTGGACGCGTTTTGAAAGTTTTAGAGGAAAATTTAACAAAAAACAAATCCGAAAGCACCAAAAATATAAAACAAAAAAGGACATTATGATATTGTGGGAAATTTACACTTAGGAGTCTAGTTAGTGGTTCTTAAATTTGAAAATTAGCATTGAAACGTAGCAAATAAATTATTTAAAACGTTATTAAAGAGTTTAACTAAAATTTGGTAAAACAAGTAGGTTAATAAAGTGTTTGAACCGTTCAAGAATGTATTTATAGAAGCTTCAAACGTAACAAAATAAAAAAAAAACAGATATTATTATCCATGAAGCTCAGGATAAAAAATATTTTATTATAGTTTTTTACAAAGCATAGTCATGTTTGACACTTAATTTTTTAAATTATTTACTTCCAAATCTTTTAGTTCCACTACTTTTAGTTATTTTTGGGCAAATTTGATGGCTATTAAAACTTTCAAATCTTGTTCTTTAAATCCTCTTCTTGCATCCTATGAATTTTACCTTGCATTTATTCCTTCATGTCCTGCGGGATCCGGTGTCAATAGCTTTAATTAAGTCCCCGAATGTTTTAAAATAATCCTTTAATTAAACCGGAACAAGAGACTTAATAAACGTTTGTTTTCAGTTTTGATAGAGAGCATCTAGTTTTGGTATTGTTAGTTAGGTGTTGGCGAAAGCAACCCACAAAAGGTGATAATAACTTACGTAAATTACAATTTTATGTCTTTGTAAAATTTATCTGTTTATTGGTGGTTGTTTTGCGGTAATTTTACAACCAAACTTGCCAAATTTCCACCAGATGTTTGCCGTAATTAAATTTTTCTATTAATTTTTGCCGTCCCCTGAAGGAATAAAGTCGAACTGTGGGTCATAATTAAAATATTAACATCGGATTCGGCCGACCTAAAACTTGAATAAATACTGAGAAACTGGTAAAATCAACAAAACCCTCATATGCAAACATTTAAAATTAGATAAGTTTACATTTCTCGCCTGTGTATCGATTGAGTCGGAAATTAATTTGGAATTTATTGGGTGATATAAAATGTTATTAAGGAAGAATATAAACACGTTTTTGATGGAATTATAGAAGACAGTCGTGAGTTGATTTGTGTGATCGAAGAGAGAAAAATTGGAATGCATCGTGAATACAGGGAGAGTTAATAACGGGGAGCGAAAAATCTAATTTAGACTCTTGCATGTTTTTCAACTAATAAAATATTCTCGTCAACACGAGCATAACTGAAGACTACTTTTTAACTTTGAAACTAGATCCAACTTCAGGATATTCTTAATCAAATCTAAAGGCAGTGGCTGACTGCAAAGTGAATTTCGGACCATTGCGAGAATAGGTAATGGGGATTTTTCAGACGGGATACGGACCTGAAACGTATGCAACGAAATTACCTCTTTATTTTTATAAATTCACAAAAAAATCTCACTTAAAAACTCTCAAAAAATGATTCAAACCCCTCTTCTCACATTTTTAAAATTTATAATAAAAAATAAATACAATTTAGTTTATCTGCTTTTGCTAGATAGTTAAAGTTATCTAGAGAATATTTAATAAATAAATAATTTAAATTTATTATAAATAAGATAAAATCAAAGTGATTAACACCAATAAAAGATTAGTTTCAAATTCTGTGTTAGTCATCTCTATAAAGTTTACTCTATAAAGTACAGAAAATCCTTTTAGATAAGCGGAAAAGTATATTCAAAAAAATATTTTTTCAAGAAGTAACATGTGAAAATTATAAACAGCTTTTCTAAGAAGTTAGCCCAAATAAAACCAACTGTTACAAATAATAATTACCTAGAAATAACTATTTTAATTATTTTTTCATTAGAAAACTGTTCAATAATAAAATAATATAACTCTTACCCTGCTTAAAAAAATTAGTAATATTGCGAAGATCCTCGCAGTTACATAAGAATGAATTTTTGTCATTAAAAAAATTATAAGTCTATTGTTATAAATTCAAAACATTCAGAGGGTTAAAAAAAAATTTCAGCTCAACAAATTATAATTTTATTTAGGTGATAAAAACATAAACAAGTTACGTGACTTGATATATTGTTGTCAAGTGCTCGTTAATTCTTTACGGTCATAATAATTTTCTAAATGAAATATTACAGAGCATTTTAACACCAAAGCACTTTAAAAATAAGAGAAAAACACGAACGAATCGAGAAAAACAATTTGTGTATCATTAGCTGTGTTAGACAACCAATTATTCAATGCTGAAAAATTTGATAAATTGGTTTTTATTTATTTTATTATTCAGCATTTACCTGAAAATTGTGATTTATTTTAGTTATAAATATTTATCTAAAAAGTTAAATTTTAATAAAACCACATTGTTCACAATTTATCAAAATATTTATGACTCCAATATGTTACTACCACATTAACAGTTTATGTTAAGCTGAAATCAATCAATATTTGAAATAATTTATTAGTGAAAATCATGAATTCAGGTCTAAATGAATTAAACAACAGAAATATCAATAATAAATAAATAAATAATTTCAACCGCAAAACTTATTTTTGCCGAATTCTCAAGGTCTTTAATAATTTCAGAAGTACCGAGTTCTTTTATAATTGAGCCTAAAATAGTACATATTTTTGTTGTTTTAAATTTATTATTATTAGATTTAATTTCAGAGAATAACATTGTTATTTTTCTGATTGATATCTGTAAGAAGAATTATAAAATTAAAGAGTAAAATCCCTCAATTTCTATTTAGAAAAATTTATTAATATCATATTTAGTCTAGACAAACTTAATAAATTTTACTTTCGAATAAAATTTGTGATAATATTGTTGACTTCGTCTTTTCATCTATTCATCCTTGTTTTGTAGTTTGTGTTTTTGTCTCGATTAGGTTACAATTCACCCCAGGATCAGATTAAACAAGTTGAGAAGTAAAAGCCACGTAATACTGGCAATTATGTGTGTTGGAAGCAAGTTATATAATATCACGACATACTTTACCTACACAAGAACTTCATTTGACTAGAAATAACGCTCTATATCTCGGCTATTCCGGCAGATGACCTGTGAACTACGAGACATTTAACTTCTTTATCTGTACCGCACCAGATTCCTCGGCTTTTTGCTACTTAATAACATAAATTACTGAAGGTAATTTAAGTACATTGTTTAACTAACAAAATGAGTTATTACGGCAAGCTTACCGCAATGATTATGAGTCAGAAGTGGGATAATTCCTCCAGAAATAAAATATAATATCTCAATTTTGCAAACACATTTTTTGTTAATTGAAAAATCCCTTGATAATCTCTCCATATGTGAAAAACAATAATTTTTGATAAATCTTTCGTGGAAATAGCTTGTATCTAAACAAATAAAACTCTTGTTAATCCTACAATAGGAAAAAAATTGCTTCATAAGAGAGGCAATAATCTTACAGGACCCGGGAGGTTTCCAGTCGTTTAAAGAATTGCCATTCAGATTGGCTCTCCTCGTCGAGAGAATGAAAGTATTGCTTCAAGCGATTTCTTTCAGACATATTCTTACTGCATCTCATCATTCTTACTTCAACCCAATGACGATTCATGCTGAGATGTTTTGTTTTATGGGGAGTGATGGGTAAAGTGTGGCTATCTTATCGGAAAATCGAATTTTCTTAAACAGAGACGAAATGAACACTTTTTATACAAATATACAGCAAAAAATATTGTCACAAAAAAATAAAATAAATTTATAAGACGTACTGATGTGTCAATTTTGATTTATTCAACAGAAATAGATAAAATCGTAAACGCACCGCGAATGTCATACTATCTTTAAATGTCTTAAAATTCAAAATGACATCTGCGGCTGTTATAATGTTATTTGAAACATCCTAGGATATGTTAGTAAATCTGTTTTTTCATCAAAAAAAAACCAGTTAACGTTAGAAATTTTAAATACTTATTTGTACATGAGGATAAACTCGAAAATTAACCAATCACATAACAGATTTTTAAATTTTCAACCCTTTACTGGTAAGAAAAACAGGTCTTAGTAATAATAATTTGTTAGCACTCTGCTGAACATTTTAGTAACTTTATTTACTTCGTTTCCATGCTAATTTGTGGAAAAAGTCGATTTTTACACACATCAAATTTATATCTTAAAGAATATATTAAGTAACAAGAACGTTAAGAACGTTTTACCGATCGAAAACAATTGATTGAAATGAATTACTGTCTGAGTTTGTTAAAATGTTTCTTACGCTCGTGATGCTTGAAAACAATTATTGAATTAATTTTACTTACTATTCTAGAACGGTAAGTAATGCTTACCATCAGGTTTTTATTTGCAACAAGATCAGTTTCCGTTAGCTACAAGTAGATAATCCTAAAACAATTTAAATAATTTGAAAACACAAAAAATATGTAATTACTTTTTTTAAATACAGTTTAAACAAATTTTAATTGCAACTATGACGGCAATTCCGTAAATATTATTGATAGCATATCTAGGTATTTGTAAAAAAATAAATTTTAATTTTTGATGAGTTTAACAGAAAATTTGCAACATTTTTGTAATTTTACTTTAAGAATTGTTTATTACATCCTAGAACTGACCTAACAGATGTTTGTATATTAATTTATTATTTAATTTATTGAGACATTTGTATATAAACAAAATATCTAATGCATCACGTTCTTAAAATCACAAAACGCACCTTGTACTCGAAGAAAAACTATTAATTTTCTAACATTTAATTAGGTAAATTAATTAATTTTATTGTCAATAAAAATGACATTTTATACATTAAGATGACTTTGAATTTTAATTGTAATTTTCCTAATAATTTAAAAAAAATAAATTACAGTAATTTAAAAAAAAAACTTTTGTAAGGGTAGATAACAGAAATTTGTACACATTTCTCTCTAAAAACTTTACAAGACAGGTGCGGTTTTTATATCAGAAAAATCATTAATAACAAAAATGCAGTTAATAATCATTTATCTTCGAGGATTACATATTTTACGACTCATACCAACAATAAAAATTTAAACAAATCACGAAATATCTACACGTGTTATTAATTTTTCTTTTTGTTTATTTACAAATGAGAATTAAATAAAGTGTGTTGGAGTATCCCATTGGTATCTTTTAGAAAAACCCCACCAAAAGTCTACAAATAACAATTATCGCAAATTCAATATTTTTATTTCACGTCGATGAGGAAAATGAAGAGTTATAAAAGATGAGAAGATGAAGCAGGTTTTAATCAGTTACAAGTCAGTGATAAGTGAAACAACGAAAGAAGAATATAAATAATATAAAGGTAAAAAAAATTGTTATTTTTATGGTCTAGACATGAATAATAAATACATAATTAAATTTATTATAAACAGTGAATAAAATAAATATTATATAATAATTACGTAACCGGTCCCGTAATTGTCTAGAATTAAAAATTGCATAGAAACATCACGTTTGATTATAAAAAATTGATTCAAGAATGTAACTACATTAGCATTTATCAATTAGAAAAACGTGGCCTAAATGACATATATTTCAAGGTCAACCAAAAACTGAATTCTAATTTAAAAAACTGAAAATAAAACTCATCTCTGATTTCTCTCTCTCTCTAGTCGCGTACAACCACAGACACAAGAACTATCACCAGTTAGAATTTCCGCAATCAAAACAAAACACAGTGATTATAAGTTTGCAACAAATTAAAGAAAAAAAAAGTGATTGCAACATCAATGTAGACACTGGATGTTTAAAACAATTCTCTCAAGTTAGTTGTGTTTGGGTGGATGTCTGAATATCAACAATAGGTTTCAATGTGAGTCGGCTAATTAATTATATTTAATTTAATTGCACTTCCTCGTTATTAATGATGATTCCTTGAAATGTTTTAATGACGCAAAACAGGACCAATAAAATTTTATATGAAAGTAATGAGAAAGTGTACCAACCGATTTGTTATGGTAAAATAATTGTGAGTTTTTTGTACAATACTCGCTTATTTTGAAAGTAATTAATCGGAAAATTATGTCACACGAAATTATTTTAATAATCAACAATCACAATTATTGTCTTAATTTGTTATTAAGTCTTGTTGTTTTTTTTTCAATTTGTTAACAGTCTGTTATGGAAATTTTAGAACTGGTTGTTAATGATATTTAAGATTTGCCTCTTTTTTATATTGCAGCACGTGTAACGGATGCTAGTTATAAATAATTGTGATCTGTACTCAAAAAATTAATTATAAAAAAATTACAGAATTTAATTTCGCAACTAATTAAAAAATCTTCAATTCATAGTTTATTATTATTAAAGAGACGCGTTCAGACGAGGCCGCAACCTGCTAAGCCAGCGCTTAAACAAACTGTATAATTTGTCATTATTTATAAAAAAAATGACATACAGGGTTGTTCTATAAAAATAATAAAAAAAATGCTGCACTTCACTATGACAACCTGAAATTTGCTTTTAATTTTTTAAAACACTTTTAATTGCAAATTACGCGAAATAAACGTTTTTACAATTGTCCACAAACGCCCTGACCTTCACTTAATGTAAAAACATTGTTTTTTATCAAATAATTTTCTTTATTTCTCATTTTGAAAGTAACTAGTCTAACTCTTATGTCCCAATGAACTGTTTGAAGTTTTTTCTTTTAATAATTTGTTTAATTGACAAAACTTTTTCCCAATCTTTACCATTATGTGATAGTCAAGTCTATTGTCAAGGAGAATTACTTGATAAAATCCAAATGGCACAACTTTTTGACGATTCTAAAAGTTTCGTTGACATGTCCCAAAAAAATCCATCAGAAATAACTCTTGACAATTTCCAAAAATTACTTCAAGAAACTGATAATAATCCAAGTAAAGACGATTTGAAAAAATTCCTTGATAAAAATTTTGAAAATCAAGAAGAATTGCAAGAATGGATTCCTGAAGACTACACTGAAAGTCCCTCATTTTTAACAAAAATTCAAGATGAAGATATTAAACAATTCGCTCAGGATTTAGTAAAACAGTGGCCAAAATTTGGTAGAAAAATCAAAGAAGAAATCAAAGAAAAATCAGACCAACACTCATTAATCCCAGTCAAAAACGGTTTTATTGTTCCAGGAGGACGTTTCAACGAGTTTTATTATTGGGACACTTTCTGGATAATTAATGGTCTCTTATTGTGTGAAATGTACGATACAGTTCGAGGTATTTTCGAAAACTTTTTTGAAATTGTTGAGAAATACAGTTTTATACCAAATGGTGCTCGAGTTTACTATTTAAACCGGTCACAACCACCACTTTTGACCTTAATGGTACAAAAATATTACGAGTTTACAGGTGACACTGAATTTTTACAACAAAACATCAAAACCTTGAATACTGAATTAAAATTTTGGCTGAAAAATCGTAAAATTGAGGTTGATTTAGGTGATAAGACTTATTCCCTATTTCATTATAATTCCCAAAGTGGAACACCACGTCCTGAATCGTATTTTGAGGACGTCCAAACTGCTAGTGCTTTTCAAAATGAAGACCAGAAATCAGAGTTGTATTCAGAATTGAAAAGTGCAGCTGAAAGTGGGTGGGATTTTTCTTCTAGGTGGATGGTTAACAAAAATAGTAATAATGAAGGTAATTTAACAGATGCCCATACTACACAAATAATCCCAGTCGATTTAAATTCCTTCCTGTGTCAAGCTTTTACAATCATGAGCAAATTCTATTCATTACTCAACAAGCCAAAAAAATCTCTTTTCTGGCTCAAAAAATCCGAAAATTTAAAATCAGCAATAAAAGACGTTTTTTTCGATGAAAATGATGGTGTTTGGTATGATTTTAATTACAAATTATCTCAAAAAAGAAAAAACTTTTATCCCAGTAATTTAACACCTTTGTGGTCTGAAATTAATCATGAAATTGAAACTGAAAAAATTGTGAATTATTTAAACCCAGTTTTGAGTTACAATGGTGGTATTCCTGCGTCTTTGAAAAATACAGGACAACAGTGGGACTTACCTGCAGCTTGGCCACCTCTTCAAGAGATCGTAATTAATGCATTATTGAAATCAGGAAATAACGAACTCGCATATCAACTCGCTGAAAAATGGATTAAATCAAATATGGAGGCTTTTAATAAATATGGTGCCATGTTTGAGAAATACGATGCTGAAAATCCGGGTGAATCAGGCGGAGGTGGAGAATACGAAGTCCAGAAAGGTTTTGGTTGGACAAACGGTGTGGCTTTGATGTTGATAAACGAATTTTTTCTGAAATAAATTCTTTCTGATATTCATACCTTGTTCTATTTTTGTGTAAAAAAACTGAGATATGCAAGACACTAATTAGTAAAACGTAATTTCCCAGATACGTTAGTATGTCAGCTATCTCGGATTTATTTTAATCTGTTATTATGTATCAGAGGTGATGATAACAACGTCCGATGTTTTACATATAAATTCGAAAAAATTAAAGTAAATTAAAATTTGTGTTACAAACTGTAAGTATTTTAGAAACGTTTCTAGTGTCAGTGACCCAAAACGATATAAATAAAACGAAAAAAAAAAAATGATTCAAGTAGTATTCCGTTGTGATAATGACACGAGAAATTGTAGTTGAATTGTGCTTGACACGAATTATTTTGCAATCTGAAAATCACAATTATCTTTTTATAAGATTTGATAATAATTTTGTTTTTATTCTTGGTGAGTTTGTTTTTCAAAATAATTGCAACAAATAGTTTTCTTCGTAATAATTTTTGATTACGAAATACAGTATAATCGCCCTAATCCGAACCGATTAAGATGTGTTCAAATTATCAATTTGTTGAGTCTCTTTGAGCTTTAATTACGTTTAAAAAAATGACTAAATCCTGAAATAAAATTGCATTACTTTAGTTGTTTTTTGCTGTAATTAATTACTTAATACTGCGGTCTAGCTAAAACACCCTGTATTTATCCCAAAACTTTGACCTTGACGATAACACACTATTATTGGATCAACAATCACACGCCAATTTCCTGATAACTGATAAGAGATAAAAAATCTCTTAAAAGTCCCTCTAATGTCTCATTTAAAATCAACCCTTACTAGACTTAGGTACAAGTTTTAAAAAAATTTTTAATGTATTAGTGTCAAATTTTTTCAGACAATGCTCCAACTCCAACTTCTTGCCCTAACATTTCTCGCTCTTCGAGTTTCAACCCAAAGTTTACCATCATGTGACAGCAAGATTTTCTGCCAAGGAAACCTTCTACATACTATACAAATGGCCCGAATTTTCAACGACTCCAAAACTTTTGTTGATATGAAACTCATCAATGATGAAAAGACAACTCTGACAAACTTTGACAAGTTTTGGAATGACACAAATCAAAAACCAAGCAAAGATCAAGTGAAGAAATTTGTTGATGACAATTTTGAATCATACAATGAATTTGAAGATTGGGTCCCAACTGATTTTACAGATAATCCTGAAATTTTATCGAAGATTGAAGATGAAGAAATTCGACAATTCACTCAAGATTTAGTAAAGATTTGGCCAAAACTAGCTCGGAAAATTAAATCAGAAGTTAAAACACAACCAGAATTATTTACTTTATTACCAGTAGATAACGGATTTGTGATTCCTGGAGGACGCTTCAAAGAGTTTTACTATTGGGACTCTTACTGGATTATTAAAGGATTACTTGTAAGTGAAATGTATGAAACAGTTAAAGGAATGCTTGAGAATTTCTTATCAATTGTTGAAAAATACGGATTTTTACCAAATGGTGCTCGGATATACTACCTCAACCGTTCTCAACCACCTCTCTTAAATCTCATGGTAGCATCATACATTGATATTACAAACGATACAGAATGGTTAAAAGCCAACATTAAAATACTAGACAAAGAGTTACGTTACTGGCTTAAAAACAAACTTATTGAAGTAACCAAAAACGGTGTGAAATACACTTTAGCCCATTATGATTCTGAAAGTGGTTCACCACGTCCTGAATCCTACTACGAAGACGTCACAACAGCAAGTTCTCTCCCTACAGAAGACGCAAAAAAACAACTTTATGCAGAATTAAAAAGTGGTGCCGAAAGTGGTTGGGATTTCTCCACTAGATGGATACTTGACGAGAAAGGAGGAACCAACGCTAATCTAACTTCGCTTCATGTCAGGCGAATTATCCCTGTTGATCTCAACTCGTTCCTGTGTCAAGCATTCAGAAAACTCGCCGAATTCTATGTGATTTTACACGATTATGAAAATGCGATTTTCTGGTATGAAAAATCATTCCTCTGGCAGAAAACTATAGACGAAGTGTTTTACAACGAAGAAGACGGGATATGGTACGACTGGGATAACGAGTTAGGCCAACACAGAAAACTGTTTTTCCCATCAAATTTCGCACCGTTGTGGTCAGAAGCTTACGATTTATCTAAAGCTGAAATTTTGGGTCAGAAAGCAGCAGAGTATTTTATCAATCAGAAATTGTATGATTACCCAGGAGGTATCCCGGCATCGTTAACCCGAAGTG
Source organism: Tribolium confusum (assembly GCA_029207805.1). Taxonomy (NCBI): domain Eukaryota; kingdom Metazoa; phylum Arthropoda; class Insecta; order Coleoptera; family Tenebrionidae; genus Tribolium; species Tribolium confusum. The sequence continues at coordinate 137,054 of JALGAY010000007.1, read as the reverse complement.
GGGAACAATGGGATTACCCCAATGCGTGGCCACCTCTACAAAGTATTGTTATTATGGGCTTAGATCGAAGTGGGAATTGTAAAGCGAAAGAAGTAGCGAAAGAGTTTGCCCAGAGATGGGTTACAGCGAATTTGATTGGATTTAATCAGACTAATGAAATGTTTGAAAAGTATGATGCTGAAGTACCGGGACAGTATGGAGGAGGAGGCGAGTATGTTATTCAAAGTGGATTTGGGTGGACGAATGGTGTCGCCCTGGAATTTATTGAAAGGTTTTATACAGTATCGGAGAAAAAACAATAACTGTTTTTGTTTCTGACAAATTGTGATATTGTTAGATTTATAAATAAATTATTTTTAAGTCAAGCGTGTTTTTTCTGACGTGATTAAAGTAAATGGAATTTTTATCACAGTAGTGTTTGACTTAATGATAAGTAATTAGTTAAAAACTTCCACTGGAAACATCTCAGGCTTGTCAGTATTAGGTAGATTCTTGATGGAAAATCTACAATTTTGAGGTTTTAAGGCGTTATTTCAAATGTAAGTTTCCAATTAATAAATTTTTCTTTAATTAAAAACAACTGTTAAAAAAATTAATTATAACAAGTTCAAAGACACAAAGATTGTAAGATAAAAAAAATGTTTTGTAAAATTATTTTAATTTTGATTTGTGATAGTGCCCTCATAAAATCATTTAAAAGATTTCTGGTTATCAGTTTTAAAAATCTGCAAATGCTTTTGTTATCAAAATATTTATTAAATCTCTAAATCTATATTTAAACAAACAATAATTTAAAAATCTGTCACAGATAACCCTTTTTAATTCTTTGCCGCTTTCTTTATCAATTATTTTCTCGCATCTTGCGAAATATCTGACTCACTTCTCGTATTATTACATCATTCTTGAAATAAAAATTCGTTTCAGATTTTGCAAAATGTGGCCCCTTTTTCTTATCACTCTTATCATCAAAATTTCATCACAAACCGAATCCTGCGATAGTAAAATCTACTGTCAAGGCCCTTTACTCCACCTCGTCCAAACTACACGAGTTTTCGACGATTCAAAAATTTTTGTCGACATGAAAATGATAAACACTGAAAAAACAACTCTTGAAAACTTCGAAATGCTTCTGAAAAAAACACAAAAACCAGACCGAAAACAAATAAAAAAATTCGTCAATTCACATTTTAAACATTTCGAAGAGTTTGAAAATTGGACACCGGGTGATTACAATCCAGAACCGGAGTTTCTAAACCGGATTCGAGACCCGGAAATACGGAATTTCGCATCGGAAATTGTTAAAATCTGGCCGGAATTGTCGAGAAAAATCAAAAAAGAGGTTGTGGAGTCACCGGAATTTTTTTCTTTGTTACCAGTACCAAATGGATTTATTGTACCTGGAGGACGATTTCGAGAGTTTTACTATTGGGACTCCTACTGGATTATTAAAGGACTACTTTTGAGTGAAATGTATGAAACTGTAAGAGGAATGTTAGATAATTTTGTTTTCATTATAAAAAAATACGGGTTTTTACCTAATGGAGCAAGAGTTTATTATTTAAATAGATCTCAACCTCCACTTTTAAATCTGATGGTAGCTGAATATATACAAGTGACAAACGATACTAAATGGTTGGAAAACAATATTGGTGTTTTAGAAAGAGAGATGCTTTATTTTTTAGAAAATAAATTAATAACTGTAGTTAAAAATAACGTTAAATATGAGTTAGCTCATTACGTATCTAAAAGTAACACTCCACGTCCTGAATCGTATTTTGAAGATATAAAAGCTGCAAAATTTTTAAAAGAAAAATCAGAATTGTGGATAGATTTAAAAAGTGCAGCTGAAAGTGGTTGGGACTTTTCTTCAAGATGGATGATTGATGAAACTGGTAGCACTAATACAAATTTAAGTCATACTCAAACTCGTCGAATAATTCCTGTAGATCTTAATTCGTTTCTTTGTCAAGCATTTAAAACATTATCACAGTTTTATGCCATTTTGGGAGATAAAAAAAATTCTGTTTTCTGGCTTCAGAAATCAAATTCTTGGCGTCAAAATATAGAAGAAGTTTTTTTTGATAAAAATGATGGTGTCTGGTACGACTGGGATAACGTTTTAAATAAGCCTCGAAAATTTTTTTATGTTAGTAATTTAACACCTTTATGGACAAATTGTTATAGTCAAGATTCAGATTATTTAGGGCACAAAGCAGTTGAGTATTTGAGACAAAAAAAAATTTTGGAATTTGAAGGAGGAATTCCAGCTTCGTTGGTAAATACTGGAGAACAATGGGACTTTCCAAATGCTTGGCCGCCTCTACAAAGTATTGTAATTGGAGGTCTTTATAATAGTGGTAATTCAGAAGCTCAAAAAATTGCTCAAAAATTAGCTGAAAAATGGATAAACTCAAATTTGATCGGTTTTTATGAGACTGGTCAGTTTTTTGAAAAATATGACGTTCAGTCTAGTGGTCAGAAAGGGGAAGGAGGAGAATATGAGGTTCAACCTGGATTTGGGTGGACAAATGGAGTACTTTTAGAATTGATAGAAAAATTTTACACATGACGTTTTGTCATGTGTCAATATCGAAAAAAATGTTGGTGCTAAAATTCATGTGTAATAATGCTAAATGAATGTTTTGTACTTTTGTTTAATAGTTTTTAATTTAATATCAGTGATTAAAAGTCAAGCAACAACATGTAAAAGTCCGATTTTTTGTCAGGGTGATTTGTTACGCGTTGTACAAATGTCTGGAATCTTCAAAGACTCCAAAACTTTTGTTGACATGAGTCTTACTCGAACTATTGAAAAAACAATGAAAAATTTCGATAATATGATGACAAAAACAGCAGGAATGCCAAGTAAAAACGACGTCATGGAGTTCCTTCATAAGAATTTTCAAGCATCACATAATGAACTCGAAAACTGGTTCCCCACAGACTACCAAGTTAACCCACCATTCTTACGAAAAATTAAAGATGTTAAAGTACGAACAATCGCAAAGCTATTACAAGATATTTGGCCAAACTTAGGACGGAAAGTCAAACCTGAAGTGATTCAAAACCCTTTTAAATATTCAATTATTCCAATTCCCAATGGATTTGTTGTACCTGGAGGCCGTTTCAGAGAAATCTACTACTGGGACTCTTACTGGATCATGAAAGGTTTACTCATTTGTGATATGAAACATACAGTTAAAGGTATGATTGAAAACTTTTTTAAAATTATTGAACAATACGGATTTATACCAAATGGTGGTCGAATTTATTATCTTGATCGTTCTCAACCTCCTCTTCTTACTCTTATGGTATACGAATTCATGGAAGTTTCAAAAGAAGTCTTGTGGTTAAAAAACAATATAAAATATCTCGAAAAAGAATTAAAATACTGGCTGACTTATAAAACAATCTTATTTGACAGAAAAGGACAAAAATATCGTTTAGCCCGTTATAGATCAAATGAAGATTCTCCTCGTCCTGAATCCTACATAGAAGACATTCATACCGCTTCTAGATACCGCACAGAAGAAGAAAAACGTCTATGTTACTTAAATATCAGAACAGGAGCTGAAACAGGTTGGGATTTCTCCAGTCGCTGGTTTTTTGATAATCAAGGTGGAAACAGAGCTGATTTAAGTACAATTAATCCAACAAGAATCATTCCTGTCGATCTTAACGCATTTCTCTGCCGTTCCTTCAAAATCATCTCAGGTTATTACAAAAAATTCAGAAATCGTGAACGTGCCAATTTCTGGCTTCAAAGATACAACGAATGGAATAAAGCGATCCAAGACGTCCTTTACAACCCTGAAGATGGTATTTGGTACGACTACGACATCGAATTACGTGTTCAACGTAAACATTTCTACCCGAGTAACTTTGCGCCGCTTTGGACTGAATCGTATGATATGAAAGAGAAAGAAAGTTATGGACATAATGCCACAAATTATTTGATTAAAAAAGGTATTTTGAAGTATGAAGGAGGTATTCCGACATCACTTGATGAGACTGGAGAACAGTGGGATTTGCCAAATGCTTGGGCTCCAACACAGGCAATTGTAATTTTTGGATTGGATAAAACTGGGGATCCTTCAGCAGTGGATGTGGCGCGTAATTTAGCTCGGAAATGGATTGATTCGTTGATTAAGGTTGCAGAAGAAACGCATGAGATGTTTGAGAAATATAATGCGATGTTTAAAGGAATGTATGGGGGTGGAGGAGAGTATGAAGTTCAGACGGGGTTCGGGTGGACGAATGGAGTTATGTTGGAGCTTATTGAACATTATTATATTAAGTTTAGGCACAACGAAACCGAAGGATAATAAATCTGATTTTTGTACAAGTTGTGTTTTAATTTTGAAAAAATACGGTTAGAATGACAGGATTTTCGAAAAAAAATATTAAATGAAAATAATTTAAGAATTTTCTATAGTGTAACAGTAAAAAAACAGGTGTAATTATAATTAAATTATTTAATTAAAGATTTGTTGCATAAAATATAGAAAACTTACCAAACTTGGCGAAAAAAATTGTACGGGTGGCAACACTGTTTTATTTTACCTGAACACCACGAAACCAAAACACAGCAAATTTCTTAATAACTCAAAAATTAATTTTACACTAAAAAAACTGTCTTGTAAGAATATCATTTTTATATAAATTTTGTCTTGCATAAAATATCGTGATGTTGGTAGCAGTGCCAATATAAAAAATTTGAAAAAATAACAAAGACAAACTTATGTAATAATTAATAAGCTAATAAAAAAGTGATATCACATTTTTATTATTTTCAATTAATTATCCCCTGCAATAAATTTTAAAAAAAGTCTAGGATTGTTATGCAAAAATAAAGCAAATTTTTAGAACCTGAAAAACACATTTTTTATAAATAAAAAATAAAATTTATCCAGATTTAAAAAAAAGTTTTGTCTCAAAATTATTTTTTTTTACTTTTTTATTTTCTTTTATTTCTATGTACACATTTGTTATCTTATGCAACATTTCCACTAATTTAATTGTTTTTTTATCGTAGTCACTTATCTCAATTGCTTTATTGTCTTTTAAAAGCGATAACTAGATCAATATCGCACTTAAAAAAATATCTATAAGTGTTTTTTGTTTGCCATGTTTTTACTTTTATCATGACTCTGTTACCAAGAACAATAAAAAACTATTTATTTTCTTAAAGAAATAAAAGACAATTTGCGACATATTTGTTTTATTAAAAATGAACGCTTGTCAAGCATCTTTGGTACAATATTATCTGAATGAAACAATGTGCAATAACAATAAGGCTATCTATTGTATTTATTTAATAATAAAACAGTATTGCGGAATAAAGGCTAATTACTTTATACCTAGAAGACTGATATAAACTATTACTAAAAAAATAATTAAAATAAATAAAATTCTAATAAATTTTTAAACAAACTATCTTATAATTTATAATTTTTAAACAAACTGTTGTTACATACTGTCAATTAGATACTTTTAAACAAAAACTTCGTTATTTACACGAGGTAAAAAATATAATACTGTAAAAAATTTAGAGTTATTTAATAACAAAGACCATAACCAAAAAAAAAAAAAAACAACAAGAAAACTGATTTAAGGCGTTAATACTTTATTTTCAGTCTGTGACGAACTTTTCCTACTTTGTACCTTACTACTATCTTTAGGAACCTCTCTTTCATTTTCTATTCTAACTCCTTGACTTGAAGCATGACTACTTGACCTTGAATGACTCCCACCAATTGGAGTCTGAACTTGTGGAGTTGGTGGATTTTTAGCTCCAGGAGTTACTCCACTCATTTGCATATGATACTTGTATATATTTTCAGTCGATTCAACTACACCTTGAGTTAAATTTAAACTCCGACCTCTAACACCTGTTTCTTTTGTTTTTGGAGACCACCAATTTACAAAAGTACCAACAACAGGAACATGTCGTAAAATGCCTTCTTGCCATAAACGCTCCTCATTTTCTTTCTGCAAATCAAGGGTCGCTGTCTCAATACCTTTTTTCACAATTTCACTCATTGAATCTAGAACTCTACAAAAAATAATTGATTTATAAAACGTCAAAAAAAAAATGTTAAAATACCTAGAATTTTCTTCAACCGATTGTCCAACTCTAATAACTAAATTAAGTAACTCTTCAACATCAGATTGTGGGGTTAACATCCCAAATCTAACACACATCAACCCATCAGTTCCTTCACCCAATGAAAATGCTGAATCTGTTGATCTTAGTGAATCCACAAGTGCCATATTCAAATTATTAAGTTCTTCTTTAGCCTGATCGGTTAAAAGTTGTTCCCATCCTTCAGGAGCGTATCTCACACCTCCTAATCCTGCCCAATCAGGTAAATCAACAATTTTCAAAACTGGTGATTCCGAAACTAACTTAATGAAAGTTTCTTTATGTTGAATTGTAGCTCGAAGAATTACTAATTGTTGTTCTAAACATTGAACAAAAGATTGAATTTCTTCAATTGTGGGTTGTTGGCCTGAAGAATTTTCAAAAGGACAAAAACGTAAAACCACACCGACATTTTCTAATTCACAAATGTCGATAGGAACTTGAGGAGCATCAAGTTGCAGAATTTGACCCAACCAAGAATTTAATTTGTCATAATATGGAGGCACTTTTGTAAGGACTTCGCCTTCAGTTAGTTCAGGGGTGAATTGGAAGACTACGCAACAAGCGGTTGATTCAAATAAGAGCTGTTAAATAAATAAAAAAGTGAGGTTATAAGATAGGTATTTACTGCTAAAATTCTATTTCCGTAACCAACAGTATTATCAAATTAAAATGAACACACGCAATTTTTTATTCTGACATGCAACCAACAATACACCAGTGATAAACGTGTTGCTTGATAATAATTTTTTTGAGGTTATGTATAGTTTTTACCAAGACGTTTTTGAAGCTATAAATTGTAAATATAAATAAAAAATACCTACATTTATATTGGCAGGCTTAGAAATAAGCTCGGAGACTGTATAACTCCCACTCTCCCCACCTGGTTTTTGACTCTACAAAAAAGATATTGAAGGTCCTCTTAAAATTTAATTTATGAATTTACCAAAACCCGAACATGACGATACCGATCTAAAGCAGCCCAAAGTCTTTCACTTGATAAAAAATCATCTCTTATTCTAGAATGTACCCCATCTCGACCTAAACCTTGTAAAGCAGCCCATAATGGTAAGGCAAGTATACGACGCCCTTGGTGGTCATTATTAAGACCAGCTAAGAATGGTAAAGTACTTTCTCGAGTGGCCCCTACTTGTTTATTGCGATTAACATTAGAAGTAGACTCCCAAAGACGATACAAAGTCTGATTAAATTATTAAAGAATGTTTTCCAAATTCTGACAAGTGTTTTATTTTATTTTTTAAAGGATACAACCATCGGTAGGCCTGGAATTCCTAACCAACTTCCAAGAGATAAAGTGTAACTATCAGCAACTGGGGGAATATGACCATTTCTCTGATAATTAGGCAATGCTAAAGCAGCTAAACTGTGTCCCCTTAAATGCAACCAAGCATCGTGTAATCTACACAACTCTTTAATTCTTGTAATATTATCAACATGCCCAGTTATAGGGGTTCCTGCATCAGCTATAACTACTAGAGGAGTCCGTCCTGCACTTACATCATCAGCTAACATTTTTTGTAATGATGCAACATCCATTGTATACTGTGATCCTAAAACATAATATCTCAACACCTCTAAAAATTATATTAAAAAAATTACCAAAATGTGTATTAACAGGTACAGGTCTAACACAAGCTAGAGGCAGCCCCAATTGTCGACACAAATGCTGTACTACAACTAATGGACTTGCCACACTACTATAAATTGTAGGTAGAGAAGAAGTTAAAGCCAAAGCTCCATCTTCAAGATAACGAGGGTACTTGTAATGTAGCATCATTCTGGTAACCCTCACTAGGCCTTCGAGGTGGTCATCGTGGTAAAATGACGATGAATCGAGAAAACTTTAAGGGATTTACAATTTGACAAGTTTTTAGCAATGACTTACCCAAAAATCTGACTTATCCATCGTGTGGCATCTGTAGTAAACCTTGTACTTAATTTCTGCATGATTGGCCGCTCAAGGCCGCTACAATACGCCCCAATACTGTGCGAAATCATCACTAATTTAGCCACATTATCTAAACTGTGAAAACTAAGAGGTTCCCCATCTTCGTCAACACTTATCAACCCTTGAATGATTTGAACAATTTCTTCAGTCCGTTTCTGTTCCAATCCCAGGAAAACTGTCGGTTGGTTGTAAGCCGCATCAGCAAGGTTTGTTCCTTCAACAACTTGTTCCAATCTACTTACAATTTCTGATGCTTCTATTGCAATTTCACCCAACTGATTCTAAGACAAGTGGTTACAACGTGGACTTGGAAATTTAAAAAAACTTACGTTTTTGGTTAATGGGGGCTGCATATTTGTTTTTGTTATGTCTACATTTACTGAAACTTCGTTTTTTAATGTGTTTTTATCTTTCGGCGAAGAAGCCATCGTGGCAGGTGAATACAAAATGTCAAAATTTTTAAAACATACGTTATTGATAAAATAATTTCTAGGAATTATAGGATTAGGAGATAAGAGATATTGAAGTATGTCTGAGATTGGTGCAGGTCTTTTATTTTTAAAAACAGCTGATAACAATACCACCAATTACGAAGAAAAAACCCTACTTTAAATAATTTAATTTTAAATAAACTACGATGAAATAATCAATGAAAGTCGAAATATTTTCGGATTTTATATTAAACTGCGTTCTTATTTTACAATTTTTTTTAACGCAATTGTTGGGTGAAACACTTTAAATAACAATGTTGTATTATTGTTAGGTTGGCAATAATGTAAAATTACAAAATATAATTTAAGTTTATAAACATTTATTTAATTACAAATAGTAGAGTTATAGAAATGTCAAGCACAAAACGAGTGTTAGTTTAAAAAAAAAAAAATAAACAAGTAGTGTAGATCAATTTTAATCAAAATTTCTTGTCTAACACTGTTGCCAACAAAATATGGTTTGTTGCTCACTTCACTGACGTAAATGTGTCAGTGTCACTCTTGTAAATAAATATAAATCGGACGTAAATTCTATTTTTTCAAAAAAAAATTAGAATTTTTTAATACAAAATGAGTTTATTGGGATGCCAACATTTACAATCCTATAAAAAAACGAATAAAAACAAGAATACATTTAAATGGATTCATGCTGTCTTTGTGGTTACTTCGACCCCAAATAGTTTGAAAATTAAGGTACGTGAACATCCTATAGAGCTTGTCTTTTAAATGATGAGACAATTTGTAGTTGGGTAATAGTCGATGTCGTGTGTGTAAAAAACGAGGTCCTTATCTTCATGCCTGTCTCGAATGTGTATTTTTTGGGTGTCACAGACACGTTCGAGAACATGCAAGAAACCAGAAACATTCTTTATCAATGGACTTGACTTACGGCCAGATATATTGCTTTCAATGCCGTGATTACGTATACGATTCTGAAATAGATGCAATCGCAATGGAGAATAAAATGAAATCTAAAACGTTTAAAAAACGTCTTTTTGAGATAGATTCTTGGAATCCGACCACAGATGAACGTGACTACTTGAAAAGCAAAACGAAAAAAGTTTGTATCACACCTGATTCAACTATAGGTTTAAGAGGTTTGGTGAATTTGGGGAATACGTGTTTTATGAATTGTATAGTTCAAGCACTTGTACATACTCCTTTATTACGTGACTATTTCTTAGCTGAGAGACATAAATGTAAAGGGGTACCAGGCAAGTGTCTGGCTTGTGAAATGTCAAAACTTTTTCAGGTAACTTTCAAAATAACAGTTAACTTAAATTTGAGATTATTTCGTTTTTAGGAATTTTATAACGGAACTCGGGTCCCTTTAGCTCTACATGAAATTTTACATTTAATCTGGACAAATGCACGACATTTAGCAGGATATGAACAACAAGATGCTCATGAATTTTTTATAGCAACTCTTGATGTCTTACATCGGCATTGTTTAGAAACAATGCCAAATTTAAAAATAGGAAAAATCACAAGATGTCCGTGTATTATTGATCAGATATTTACAGGAAGATTACAGAGTGATGTGGTTTGTCAGAAATGCAAGTGAGTGTTGTAATTCAGGGGTTTAGACAAGTGTTTATATTATTGTCTTAGAGGGGTTTCTACAACAATTGATCCAATTTCGGATTTTTCGTTAGATTTAGGACCAGTTACTGCAGGTGGTAGAGCACCTACTTCACTTATTGATTGTTTGGAAAGATTTACAAGAGCTGAACATTTAGGAGAACATGCAAAAATTATGTGTTCAAATTGTCAGTCTTATGAAGAATCCACGAAACAATTATCAATGAATACGCTTCCTATTGTTATCAGTTTTCATTTGAAACGATTTCAGCACCAAAAGGAGGAAATCACACAAAATAAAAAAGTTAAACAGAAAAATAATAGTGTACCGTTGAGGGGGAAAAAAATTTCGACTTTTATATCGTTTCCTGAAATGTTAGATATGACACCGTTTATGAGTAGATCTAAAAACGAGTCACCTTTTCCAGCAGATAACAGATATTCGTTATTTGCTGTTATTAATCATTCAGGGTCTTCAACAGATGTAGGGCATTATACAGCTTATGTAAGACAGTTACAAGATTATTGGTATAGTTGTGCTGATCATGTAATTACAAGAGCAACACTTAAAGAAGTTTTAGATTCAGAAGGGTAAGTATAAAAGTATATAATGTTCTTTGATTTTAATTGATTTTTTTTTCAGTTATTTATTATTTTATCATAAACATGTCCTTGAATATGACTAAAGGAGTAACAGAGACCTGTTGAAAGTAAAGTTAATTTGTGATTTTATTTTTATTGCATCTTTTGTGTCAAATCTTGATGAATTAATAGCTACATGTAATAAAACTTACCTTAAAAAAATTTAAGGTTGACGTATTAGTTATCCTACATTTACACTTATCCAAAACTTCCAAATTCTACCACTAGAGCACGTATCCTTTCTTGTTAGTTGACAATAATATAATTAATATAGCATTACTAAAAGTACGTACCTAACATAAAGATGGAAATAAATGGCAGTCGTCTGTAATTTAATGCTTTAAACATTCTTGAATATTAAATGGCATTTAAGTAAAGACCTTTTAAAAAAGATTTGAAATTTGACATTTCGTTTGTAGTACAATAAAAGTCCAATAGAGGTCAGCAGATCACTTTGTTTACTTCCTGTTAAACTTTAAAAGTTAATGTCAGTTCAGAAACATTGATTTGGGTAAGTTGTAATTAATTAATTTAGTTAATTTTACCTAATTAAATTCATAGTTTAATAGGAATTTCAATTTAAAAAAGTATATCTTCAAAAATGGCATATTGCCAAACTGAAGAAAAAAAAATTGTTGATTATATTATTGAGCATGATGCCTTTCATAGAATAAAAGGCGATAAATTATGGAAGGAAATGGAGGCATCTGAAATAATATTAAAACGGTCATGGCAAAGTCTAAAAGAACATTTTCGTAAACATATCATCTATGATCTTCATCTACCACGTTATAATTTAGACGAGAAGAATCTCCAATTATTTAGAGAATATTTCTATCGTCAGTCAGTAAAAAGGGGTAAAAATAAGACACAAAATAATGTAACTTACGAATGTACCCTACCATCGTCATCAGATGATGATGATACCTCAGTGATAACCAATTAATGTTTAATAATTTTACTCTATATACTTATCATTGTATTTTATAAGAATAAAGTTTTTATTTTTTGTTTACAATGCCTTGACAGGTCAAAGTGAGGTTAGAAAATGGATGCCTTGACGCTAGGTTCCCAGAGGTAATTCTCTTATTTCTCCTTTAAAACACTAATATTTTTCAATTAGGTTAATCCACCTTGACCTGAAGGGAGCTCCTCCCAAATTAAGTTACTTTGAAAAAGTAAAATTCATATATTCATCCTAACCACACTTATAAACGTCACTCAAATTTTAGTTTTTTACTATTATCAAAGATTTGGGGGCGACAGGAATTTTATTAGAATGGGAAGATACGTTTCCTTATACGAAAGAATTGTTACCAATTGGAGGCCTTTCAAACAGTGCACAAGTCAGTGGGGCCCCTTATACTATAGAAGAGGCACGGCAGTTACTTGATATGGGTTTGATATTTACTTTTGTAATTCTTTTAATGTGAAAAAATAGCCGCAGACTGTAACTTGACTGTAATACCGTTGGTACAAATTTTTGGTCATATGGAATACGTTTTAAAACATGAACAATGGAGGCATTTGAGAGAAGTTGAGGCTTATCCAAGCTCAATGTGTCCTAGTAATAGTGATACGATGCCGTTAGTTCGTAGTTTAGTTAAACAGATTATTAATTTTCATTCCGGGATTCAGTATATTCATATAGGAGCAGATGAAGTTTGGTATATGGGTTTGTGTTCGTCATGCTCTAAAAGAGCAACAGGTAAATATGGAAAGCCAGGTCTTTACTTAGATTATGTCACAGCAGTTGCACAATACATCAAAGAAATTTATCCTAATTTAAAAATAATTATTTGGGATGATATGTTAAGATCAGTTGATAACCAAATATTACAAGGTAATTCTTTAAGATTTTTTTTTGTGATAATGTCTAACCCGAAAAATAGCTTATTATTTAGGAACTTTAGTTGAGCCAATGGTTTGGCATTACAATTCAGCTGAAACATTTCAATTAGGCCCCAATTTATGGGATAAATACAGTAATATATTTACAAATATTTGGGTGGCTTCTGCATTCAAAGGGGCCACTTCTAGTTGCCAAATCCTTCCAATTAATAAATTTCATGTTAGTAATCACGAAGCATGGCTTTCTGAATTAGGATTACATGCTGGAAAAATTCTTAATTTTAGAGGAATTGCATTTACTGGATGGTCAAGGTAGAAAATTTTTTTTACATTTAAAAAATTTCATAAAAATTGTAGATATGACCATTATGCAACTCTATGTGAATTGTTACCTTCAGCAGTTCCTTCTTTAAGTCTCTGTTTGAAAACTTGGCTAAATGGGGGTTATAACCAGGAGTTACATAAGTATTTTTACAAAAACAAAATTCTGTTAAGTAACTAAAGTTTTTTAGTTCTGTGGGAAAAATGTTGGGTTATAATGAAAACACACCAAATTTTGGAAGTCCCATAAGAACACCAGTGTTACCAACTTTAAATTTCCCAGGTTGGCAAATTTTTGTAGGATTTGAATGGTTTCTTAATTTTAAGAGTAAATACCGGAATGTTATAGACAGTGATCAGTAAGTTTCTGATTTGTTGTTACTCTAATTTCTGTTTTATTATTAATAGAATACATTCCTGGTTCAACGAATGGCAAGTTTTAAATAATTACACCAATCCAATGCAAGTTGATACAATACTTCCAGTTATTAATGAGTATTTTTTTAATTAATTACTTTATTTGTGATTAATTATTGTTTTTTAGTTTACTAAATGAACTTTTATCACTTGAAACGTACCTGAAAACGCACCTAGAACCCGTATACTATCCTCACACAATTGAAGAACTTTTAGGCACATTAATTGAACCAATCAAAAAACATTTGAAACAAATTCGAAGTGATTGTGAGACTCAACTGTCTTTAGGATGTCGTGTCAGGGGTCAGAGAAAATTGAATATGTAGTTTTTCAGTACCTACTTTATACTTTGTGATATTTAGATGATAAGTTCTATTTTTGTGTGGTATGAAATAAATATTTTCTATTTTATTCTCTTCTACAATTACTGTGTTTTATTTCATCTTACAATTTTTAACATTGTCTTAGTTGTAATTGGTTTTTAAAAGTTGCGCTTTAGTTTGTGATTGGTTAATTTCTAAAATACAATTTAAATTTAGTAAAATAGATGTATTTTTATAATTTTATCAAGTAACTCCCAGTCATTAAAATTAAATGTCAAAAATTCTCATTTCGATGTCTCGTTTAAATTATAAAGGCGAATGCCTGAATCAATATTTTTGTTGATTTATCAGAAAAAAAAGTGAGTGAAAATTGTGTGCACCGTTTCACTGGAAAACAAGCGACATGAATGATGATGTACAAAGTGAATTATTAGACAAAGAATTTCGTCAAATTTTAATTGCTATTAAACCCTACATCAATCACATAGATGATCATTATCATTTAGAATATTATCGAATTTGGTTGGAACGTTTAAGCAATGCTCATTACCGTGAAAAAGTAGAACGCAACAAATATCTTCTCGAATTAGCCAATCAGATTCAAGACAATATCTTAGAACCACCTTTTACGTATCACCCACCGAAAGGACTCCTCCCACGTATGAAAAACTACCATCGGATCCAACTTGAAGACGATCCAGCTCAAATTTCAGAACCTTTTTTTCAAAAAGATCAAAATCAATGGCCTTTTACACCAAAAACTTCTTCAGATCAAAAGAGCAAATCAAATACATGGCCTCAAAAACGAAACAATAAGCCAATCAAAACAAAGATGATTCGTCCGTTTCAAAAACTAGGAATTGTCGGACAAGGAGAAGAAACTAAAAATGAAGAAAGCAATTCTTGGGATGACTTAACTGAAAGTGCTTCACACGGTGATACAGATTTAGAAGATAACGAGAAAAAAATTGTAGGAACACAACATAGACTAGAAGGATTGAAAACACGTGAAGAATTTGCAAAGAAATACGAAGAAGAGCAAAGTAAAAAATCACAACAAAGTAGTTTTGATGTTCAGAAGTTTTTAAGTGAAGAGAAACCAAGTCGCAAACCAACTCCTCAAGAACTTGATGCTTTGAAAATGAGAATGAAAGATTTGCTTGAAGTTAAAAATGCTCTTAGAGATACTCATTGTTTGACTGAAGACAGAAAGAAAACTATAGAAAAGCTTGAAAGAAAACTAGCAGAGGTAGAGCGAGAAAAGGAGGAGCTTCAAGTATTGTTAGAAGCGCAGAAAAAGAAGTTTATTGAGTTGGATAAAATTAAAAATAAAGTGAGAAGTGTTACATTTAAAATATTATTAAACGTGAGTTATTTCGTAGGAAATTGGTGACTTTAAGGATAGATTTGGACTTTTGAGGAAAAAAGAAGTAGAATATTTGAAGAAGTATCACAAAGAAGAAGTGATAAGTTTAGAAAAGAGCTACAGTGTGAAAATAATTGAATTGCAAGGGCAGATTAATAATTTAAAGCGAGATTATGAGGAAAGAATAAAAAATTTGAGTGAATCAAATGTGTGTTTGTTAAGAGAAAAAGAAAAAAAAATTCAGGAGTGAGTAAATATGTTTTTTTTATTTATATTCTTTTTTTTTAAGATTGCAGAATGAACTGAAGATGAAAGAGAGTCAATCAGTGCGTTCAGCAAATGCCGAACAAGTATTGAATTTAAAAAAATGTCTTTCTAAACTAGATAAAGTTCTTCATCGTAATGAAAAGGATTACAATAAAAAAATTGAGATTTTAAAACAGGAACTTGATATGAAAGAAGTAACAAGCAAGGTGCTTATTACTTTTAATTTCTGCCGATAAAATGTTTTTTTAAGGTACAATTACAAGCTCAAAAAGCTGATATAATAGTACGTACATCAGCTGCAAAACAAGAAGAATTAAGAAACGCTCTAAACAGTCTTGAAGGCAAGTACAAAAAAATGTTGGAGTGTGTTCAAAGTCACGCGTCGCAAATGAAAAAACAAGATGAGAAATTAATTGAAGAACTTAAAGATCTTTTACATCGCAATAATATTGTATTTTAAATAAGTGAATAAATTACAGTCTTTTTAAATTTTTACCGCCAGTTTTTAGTTTGTGTTAGATGTCGCTTGTATCGTTTAATTGAAAAATGGCGTTGTGTGTGAGTAGTGCGTGATGTGTTGACAAAAATCTCTAAATTTGAAAATGTCCAACGCTCCATTGAGTCGTCGAAATGGTGCACAAAAAATCCGATTGACGAGTAAGTAAAATTTCAGCGAGTTTTCTTCTTTAAAACTATATAAAAAAAGACCGCATTGTGCAACTGTCAAACAATATGGCCTCATTGGGAGACCTCCCAAGTTAATAAAATTGTGATGTAACCTTTGGTTTTTTCAGTTCTTTGTGCGAGGAATTTGGTCCGGAAGGAACTGTTCCGTGAGTTTGTGTTAAAATTGGTGTTGGGGTTGTGTAGTGAGTGTGATTTTTTTCTAGGTAATCCTGATCCTTTTGCGAAGATCTCTGTGGATGGAAGTGGACAATGCCATTCGACTGAGTTTGTTAAAAACACATTAGAACCGAAATGGAATTCGCATTATGATTTATATATCGGACGGAATGATTCTATAACAATTTCGGTGTGGAATCATCGCAAAGTTATTAAGAAACAAGGAAGTGGTTTCTTGGGTTGCGTTCGAATTGTCAACTCACATATCCAGAGGCTTAGAGACACCGGATGTAAGTACAATAGCGAAATTTGACCCTAAACAAGTAGATAAATGATAATTTTTTTCATTTTCTCTAATTATCTTAAAGTGTGCTATTGTTTGCACTCATTGAAATTTTCTTCAACATCTGTTGTCATAAACCCATTAAAGATAATTCCAACTAAATTAAAATTTAATTGAGAAAGTATTGTAGAGTCGCCGCTTAATTCTGCATGTCCCGGCTAGAGAGTCTCTGTATTTGACCTTTTGATGTGTTTAATGAAAAATTAAAGGTAAAATTGCGATTCAGGCCGATTTTAAATATTAAATGTGCATTGATTTGTCGAAGGTAAAATCTACTTATTAAACAGACACAAAATCGATGTAGTAAAAAACTTGGTGTTAGTCGGCCGTAACGACTCGATTTCCATTCAATGTCACTCCGGAAATGGATTTTAATAAAACTAAATTACTTTCGATTCGATGCGTGTCATATAAGTGAGTAACGGGTTTTATAACTATTACATAAAAACTATTTTTTCAAGCACAATCAAAACAATTGTGTGAAATAATTGATGTTACAAGTCATTTTTTTATGATTTAATGATGATAAATTTGATGAAAAGAAAAATTCAAATAATGTTTTATTTATTAGACTGTTACAAGTATTAAACTTGGATTCTTGTCATCAACAGGAAGTGTATAAATCAAGTCAATCCATCAATTCCAAATCCATATTAGGCAACATCGGCTGATATATAGGGGGTTTGATTAATACAAATATTTAGGTCATCAGGAAATTCAATCATAGAAAAATTATTTTAAGCTAACAAGCGAACGAAAAAATTCTTAATTTCTATAGGCACTAAAAAGCGCTGTGTGATGAATGCTTGTTATAATCTTACAAAATTTTATTTTCTATTATCAAGCACTCTATTTTTATTCAATTTTGGATTACAAGTAAATCTTATCTTGGTAATTGTTATATCAGAATTATCTTTCAAGTGAATTTATTTTACAGGGTGCACCAGAAAAAAATATTTAGTCTTTTGTAAAATTCTCGAATCTTTTCTAAATTTCGAGAAAAAAGTTATTTAATAAATTTATCTTATCTACTAAATTACCAACCAACTTAAATTGTGATAAAACTATCGTGTGCTCATAAAAAAAAATCGTATTGTTGTGAAATTGTCAAACAATTGTTCTGTGTATATCTTACATTAAAGCATATTATCTTGAAAAATTGTCTTTTGAAAATGTATTAAGTAGATAGATAAGAGGGACAACTTTTAAAGGATTCGTAATACACAGAAAAAAAAATCATTACTGTTACGATAGGCCTCCAATAAAGCGGCTGAATAGTAACTTATGGTCACTTCTTTACACATTCAAGAATGACGTTGGTTTTTCGTTCTCATTTTTTTTTTTTATAAACCATTGTTTTCTCATAGCACTCTAAAGAACATTTTTAAGTAAACACGTAAAAATTGATTATTTTACGATTTTTTTAGATTTTCTATATTTATTATTTACAATTTAGTTAATAAAACAAACAACGAATTATTTGCACCGTCTGTTGTAATTTTTTATTTTATCACCTATTTCTGAATAACGAATTATATGTTAATATGATAATATAATTTATCACAAAACAGATGACATTTTAGATAAAGTTGTTTGCAAAGCTGTAATTTTATTTAGGCCAAATTGCAATTTTTTTTAAAAATAGCAATTTTGTACTCAATTCTATCATAAAACATTTTTTTTATATTATGAAAAGAATAACAGTAATAAATAATACGTTACAAGTAATTAAATAACCAGTAACAGGTGTTTTTGTATCACCTGCCATCTGTGATTTATGATTAATTTTTTAAATTAACGTATGGCAATGATTTTATGGTTTCGGTAAGCCTAAAAAAAAGAGAATGATCTAACCGACAAATGTTTATTCGTGACGTCAAATTGGCGTTTAATTTAAACAAACAAGTATGTAATTAGGTTTTGCCAATAAAAAAATATTTATAAGGAATTTTAATCTGAAATTAGGACGTCGGTCAATAAATCCATATTTTGGTTAACATTGAATCAGAATTGTGTAATAAATCAACGACAAAGAATTTTTTAAATGTAAAATGAGCACAAGTACAAAACTCTTGTAAATAATTTAAAAGTAATGTCATTTTGCGTGACATTATTCGTGTCTGATTATATGAATCATAGATTATTCATTAAAATACAAGACAAGCAAAAAAATAATAACATCCTAGCACGTGTGTCACAAAATATGAATAATTTGTTTCATTACAACACGGAAATTGATCTGATTTATATCCATTTCTGGATTTAGTAAAAAATTTTGCATTTCCGTTCACTTTCCACTGTTGTAAATGTCGCATCGTGGCCATCAACCGTAACAAAACAACTCATTTAAAAAAAAAAGATAGTACACTCTTTAACGCTTTTATTTTTCTCATACAATTGGATATTTTTTTTTCTAGACCAATGTCTGGATCTGGGAAAGGCATCTCAAGATGATACTGAACCGGTCAGAGGTCAAATAATCATCTCATTATTATCCCGCGACGGTCCTTGTAGTGGTACGCCTCTAGCTGTCGTAGGTCCTCAAGGAGAGCTTCGCGGTCCAAGTGATCGTGATTCCTCCCCGTCAAACAATGATGATTTACCACCTGGATGGGAAGAACGAAGAACCAATAACGGACGTCCATACTACGTTAATCACATTACGCGATCCACCCAATGGATCAAACCCCAATCAACAAATAAAACACGCCGACGTTCAACTAATCAGAACGATAATAATAATACGAATAATATTGATAATGCCCCAGTGGGTGTAGTTAATACTCCTGAAATTTTAAATAATAATACTGGTGAAACATTAAGTCCTAGTTCAAGTACAACACCGACATCACCAGTAGTAAGTCCTCAGAAAACACAGACAACACCATCGACTCCTGATAATCGGAATTTTATAACATTATCACCAACATCGACGTCGGTAATTCCCGCACCAAATAATATTAGTTGTAATGCGGGAAGTAATGGAGAAAGTCCACAGAGGGCAGTGGTAAGGAATGAAAGAAGGAGACAGGAAGAAAGGAGAGATGGGAGTAGTAGAAGAAGGTCTGGGAGGAGTAATAGGAATTCAGGAACGGGACAAGGGAATACATCAGCGAATAATAATAATAGCAAGTTGGATTTGCCTCCCGGTTATGGTAAGGAAATTGTTAATTAAGTTAATGATTATGTGTAATCACATGGTTAGGAGACAGGATAATTGTGGGTGTTTCCGGTCAGGGGGTGGGATTTCAAGGAACACTAATGATTAAATAATTAAAGAATTGTTTAAATTCTCACAGAATAGTTAGTATATAAATTATATATTTTTAAATCTATACATGTGAAAACAAAAAGCTTTGTGAGTGTGAGATATATTTATTTTTTTGTAGAGTTGAGGACAACTCAGCAGGGACAGGTCTATTTTTTCCACATCCCTACAGGCGTTTCAACATGGCACGACCCTCGCATTCCCAAGGACTTAGCCCCTTTAAGTCTTGCTTTGGACCATTTGGGTCCTCTTCCTCCCGGTTGGGAAATGCGACAAACAGCATCAGGACGGGTATAACATCAATCTCCAAAACTTTTCCAAAAATTATTTTTTTTTCTCTCTCTTGATAGATTTATTTTGTTGATCACAATAATCGTACAACACAATTTACGGACCCTCGACTCAACTCCCAAATACTCAACAATATCCTCCGTCGAGCTAGTTCCACAACTACTACAACGACAATAACAACAACAAGTACGAAACCTACAACAACAACTACTACCACTACAAGTACAACAACAGCATCAACTTCGGCAACAACTGTAACGACACCATCTACGACAACAACAACAACAGCAGCACCTCAAAATCCGGCACCACTTTCACCAAGATCTCGCGTACCTGAAGACCTTCCTCAAGGCTTGCTTAATGATTGTGAACATCTTCCGAAATATCGGCGTGATTTAGTCGCGAAATTAAAAACGTTACGGGCGGAATTAACAGCTCTGCAGCCACAAAGTGGCCATTGTAGACTGGAAGTGTCGCGAAGTGAAGTTTTTGAAGAGAGTTATAGACTTATAATGAAAATGCGGCCGAAAGATATGCGGAAAAGATTGATGGTGAAGTTTAAAGGGGAGGAAGGGTTGGATTATGGGGGTGTTGCACGCGAGTGGTTACATCTATTGTCACGGGAAATGCTTAATCCGCAATATGGGTTGTTTCAATATAGTCGGGATGATCATTATACGTTGCAAATTAATCCAGATTCAGCTATAAATCCGGAACATTTATCGTATTTTCATTTTGTTGGAAGGATTTTGGGGATTGCGGTTTTTCATAATCATCAGTTAGAGGGAGGGTTTACGTTGCCGTTTTACAAACAGTTATTAAATAAACCAATTACGTTGCAAGATATTGAAGGTGTGGATCCTGAGTTGCATAGCAGTCTGACATGGATGCTGTAAGTATTTCTAAATAAAAAGTACAGCAGAGGGACTAATCAAATTAATTTTATTTCAAGTGAAAACAACATTGACGGCGTTCTTGACATAACCTTTTCCGTTGAAAATAACAGTTTCGGTATTATTAAAGTCCACGAATTGAAACCCAACGGCTCTAGCATTCCAGTAACTGAAGACAACAAACGTGAATACGTCAAACTTTACGTAAACTACCGATTTATGCGCGGTATCGAACAACAATTTCTTGCTTTACAAAAAGGCTTTACTGAACTTATCCCTCCACTTCTTCTTCGACCTTTTGATGAACGTGAATTAGAACTTGTCATCAGTGGTATTGGCTCAATTGATATCGCTGATTGGAGAAGTCACACACGTCTTAAACATTGTACACCTGAAACACCTGTAGTTCAATGGTTTTGGCAAGTGGTGGAATCTTACTCAGAGGAGATGCGTGCCAGACTCTTGCAATTTGTTACAGGATCATCACGGGTGCCTTTACAAGGTTTTAAAGCGTTACAAGGAAGTACAGGAGCTGCTGGACCTCGGTTGTTTACAATACATTGTATAGATTGTTCGCCTCAGAATTTACCGAAAGCACATACGTGTTTTAATAGAATTGATATTCCGCCCTATGATAATTATCAGGTGTTAGCTGATAAATTAACCCAAGCTGTGGAAGAAACGTGCGGGTTTGCTGTTGAGTGATTTCATATCAAGACTGAAGAGTGCCTTGCATGTTAGCTCTCACGGTTTCTAAGTGCCTATGCTAGTCATTTCACGCTCAGCACTTGGGTAGGGTAATGTTCTTGCATGACATTTTCATTATTTTTAAACTGTTTTGAAATAAATAAATAATTGCAAACTAATGGTAACTTAGTAAAGGGAAAAACTCAATTGAAAAACGTGAAAACAGTTTCAAATTTTAATTTGTATGGTTTCAAACATTTGTTATACTTCTTTTATCAGAAAATAAGAATGTGACTTAAGTTATAAATTATTTAACAAAGTAACGTACTTAAGATCTCAGTATGTAGTTCTGACTACAACCTTTCAATTTATGTCTCTTTTTTTACTAAGATCAGGTAAAAAAAAAATTGGTTAGGAGCTGATTTTTGAATGGCGTTGCCTGTATGGTCGGTCATTTATTATTTTTAGTTTAAACCCATCAGCTTAAATACGACTGCATTGTTGAAAACAGATGGGTGTTTGAACTGTATAAACCAAAAACATCAAAATGTCATACAAGAACTTTAGATAAGGCCTTGTAATACCAAACTTGCTTCACTTTTGCCTACTGAATCGTCGGTGATAGAAAATGCCTGAATTTATGGCCAAAAAGTGCTTTAAAACAATAAAGAAGTTATTGTATTGTTAATTCTATGATGTTTATTGAGGAAAAAAAAAGACAAATATATTTTTACATATTTCCTCAAGTTAGAGGAAAAAGTATTTGTTTTGTGATTGTTTCTTTTTCTGTAAATACGAACTGATTTGTATGATTTTTTCTGATTAGGTTTAAATGATTTGATAAGCGGTATTGTGATTTTTTCTTGTAATTTATCGAGATGTAAATATTCTAATTCTTTTGCACTTTTTGTTATTTAATTGTAATATTTTTTCTTTTATTTTTTAATATAAGAATACACAAAGCAATATTGTAATGTTATAGTGATGAGGTTTTTTAATTGCACTTGTATCACATAAATAAAGCATTTTTTTTGTAATATTTGTTAAATTACTATTTTAATTAGATTTTACCGATAATGGTGTTACATGATCACTACGAAAATACTCTTAATGTACATAAATGTTCTGTTTGGTTTTGTTCACTTTCTACAATACGTCATTGTTCAGTTTTTAGTGATAATTTTTTGTGGTGTTTATGTTAAGATTTATTTGTATATTATTTGTATTCAGATGAAGTATATTTTAAACTATTTTATAAAAGAAATTTTTATTTATTAAAGTCCATTTTATTTAAAAAAAAAACTACAAATAAAGTTTATACTCGGAGCATTACATTTGCTGCAACAACACCAGTTCTTAAATAAAAAAACACCTAAAATAAACTTTTCGCTTCAAGCTAAAGCTATTCATTCCTAGTTCTTACTTTTTTTGACAATATTTTTCAGGCTTTTTTTAAAGAAAATTTTTGAACTGCGCAAGAAATTTAAAGAAAAAAAAGTAGAGAAAAAAACGGTAACTATGACCAGCCGCATCAACAACCTTTTTGCTAAACTACAAATACAATTTCTCATGATTCATGTCTCCTCTCATTCTAATACATTCAGTTCATATGGTGGTGTATAACTGGTTGCATATCAGCGATTACAGTTTGTGGCCACAGCTAAGTCTAAATTTATTCACCATGAAAATAAAAAAGGAAATTTAAATTAGTTGTACTCGTATAATAAGAAAACCAATAAATAAGTATTTTCAAAATTTAATTAGTGGTCATGCAAGTTGCTGCTATTTGCTATCTCAGGGAAATCGCTTTTTTTGGAATGAGCTTATTGATATTTAAATTTAGTGTGATTAATGAATTGACCTTTTTCCTTATTCTTAATTTCCTACCGCATGCGCGAACGAGCCATTTCTTTGACAGAACATATGATATTTTTTTCCATTGACCTTACAATATTTATAGATGGCTTGCTGGCAGAAAAGTTCGAGACAGATCGTCAGGTGGACGTTTTGATTTCTTTACTATTATTGTTAAAGAATAGTGGCTGAGGTAACTCTTAGGTTGATTCAATTTATATTATAATTAATATTACTTTATTTCTTAAGTTGGATGGGCTCTCTATACTTTTTATAATTCAGTGAACTTAATGCCGCGGCGCATGCGGTAACAAAAATGACTTTAATAAGGAAAAAGGTTAATTAATAATGATGCAAACGTAATTCCTCTTGTTACTACCAACTCACAAATTGGTAGTTATACCAACTGGACATTGAATAAAAAAAATATTACTAAATATTTTATTTGTTAAGATTAAACAGTTTTAATGGCTTTGGTAACTAAAGAAAACAACTATACAACAATATAACACAGTATTAATAATAATTAATACAAAAAACAGTCTGGAATAAATTTAAAATCAAAAATTCTACATTTAAAATTGGCGTCAAATGACTAAATTTTAAAATTTTATATGGCTAATGACTAATTATTAATTATATTGCACCTATTCTACATATTACAATACAATAAATTTCTATTTACACTGACTTGTTTTTTTTATCGTTTCGCAACCAAAAAACTTAAAATAACAGTAAAAAAACTACTTCCAAATTTCCAAGCACTTGATTTAACAATTTTTACTGGATTTGTTGTTGTTGTCGTTGACGTAATTTGGTGTTCAGACTCAGTTTGTGGTTCCGGTTTAGGTTCTGAAGTCGTACTTTGACTTTCATTCTTAAACATTCTATCATTTCTATTCGAATCATAACTAAACTTATTATCATCAAACAAATAACTTTTTCCACCTACGTAAGACGTTATCAATCTAAAATTATACTCATTTAAATTAAATTGATTATAAATAAACCTATTCATTCTATTCATAAGCACAGTTAAGTTTCCTCTACTATCAAAAGTCAAAGAATTTGGCCATTCGAGATGTTTACTATCACGTGCAATTAATACCTGACCGGATTGAAAAGACGTATGACTGTCCCATTTTCCTACAGCGTTATTACCCAAAAGAGTATAGTAAAGTATTCCTTGATTATCCATAATCATACCAACAGACTGGGATGATTTCGTACCCAAATCTTTGATAGTAGAATTATAGGAAGTCAGATTCGGGTTGCGTAAAACTGATGTGTTGATTGAGAAAAGATGAAGACTTGAAATCGGACTAAAATACACTTCTCGATCTTCGTTAACAACAACTCTGTCATTGCTAGTGTGGATTTTAGGACCCAATGCAATACCAGCAATGTTAATGGGGACGGAAATTTGGATACCATTGACGGTGAAATCCGAGGCTGAGGGGTCAGCAATCATTGTGTGCGATTGAATCTTCCACGATCTGTTTTCTTTTACAGAAAACACTATGATTCCTGAAAAAAAAAATATATATGGAGAGTTGAATTTTGGCGGCATTTAATTCAAATTTCAACGTCTTATCCAATATGTATCTACTAAAATTCCCTAGATTTAAAAAAATTGTGAAAGTGTGCTATAATTTCGAAACCTTTTGCAAGATTTTAATTGAGATATACCAGAGTTAAATGGGCGTACAAATTTGTTGCAGATAAGCATTTCTATAAAAATATAAAGTGGCACTCCTACCAACCGTTTATAAAATATGAATGGAATAATATTATATAATAAATATTAATATTTGTTGTACTCTTGTAGTAGGTGTGGTTTTGTAATAAACTGTGGTTTTTGAAGGCGGAAAAAAAGTGTGAATTTAACTCGAGATTTCTTCATACTTTGTTATTTAATTACGATTGTTTTACACGTTTTTTTTCTTTACTTGTTTAGTCATACAAAAAAAACACATTGTCAGCTGAAATTTTTGTTTACGACTTATTGTTTATGTTTTAAAATTGTAAAGGAAAAAATAAGAGAAACAATAAATAATAAAACTATGAGAAAAATAAAAAATGACAACGCTTATTTTATAAATAAAGTGTTGTTTGTTTATTTTTTTAATATTTTAACGATTGGCAAAACTGTAACTTGAACTACATCTTTAGAATATTAAGTACCGGAATTTCTGAGTTCCATAATTTATGTTTTACCGTTAAAAAATTTCTGATTTATTTAGATATGACAGTTATACTTTCCCATAAAAGATACTGTAGTGGTCAAAATGATAGCAACTTTTAAATAAATTTAAATATAAATATTAATTTAGTATTGTGACTACCCAAATATAAATCAATAAATTTATAAATAATATAAATCCTATAAATTTTTTTCACATAAAAGCTAGAATCAGCACCTGAGATAAGATATCTTTCAGTTCTTGTAAAAACAATTTGGTTTTTGTTGTTTTTACATTGATTAAAAAAGATAGCAACTCCGATGTTTCAGACGAACGAATAAGTCTCAGTTGTAGTATTGGTACACACATTGCTATATCGGCTGATATTAATTAATGAATTGACTATGGGCCGTAATAAAACAGTGTCTAAACCCCTAAGGAACATCATAGTACAACGGTATCGAGACGGAGAAAAGCAAGTGGAAAATGCAAGAAGTCCTCGACTTTGCAAGTCTATGGTGTCCCCAATTATTAAGTAATTTCGCAGTACGGGAGAAGTTTTAGCTCGGAAGAGTTCAGGGAGACCACGGAAAACCACAAAAAGAATGGACCTACAAATACAAAATCTTTCTAAGCAGCAACCATTATTATCATCTTTTAAGATTTGTGGACAATTAGCAGAGTCTGAAGATGCACAAGTGAGTGCACGAATAATTAGGAGAAGGTTAGTAGAGGCTGGTTTATTTGGCCGCCGTCCTGCTAAAAAAACGCTACTTTCTAAGCGAAATATAAAAGCGCGACTTCAGTTTGCTCAAGAGCATTTACAGTAGACGATGAATGATTGGAAATAAAATGTATTTAGCAATGAGTCTAAATTCAATCTTTATCCAAGTGATGGGGCCCAATATGTAAGACGCCTTCGAGGTAAAAGACTGGACAAAAAGTATGTGGCAACTACAATTAAACATGGTGGCGGTTCTGTGATAGTTTGGGGATGCTTTTCTTCATACGGTATAAGTCCCATCTGAAGAATATACTGCAAGATGGACAGATTTACGTACAGAGACATATTATGGAACAACTTAGTACCCTATCTCGACGACGTCATGCCTATTCTTTGCCAATTTCAGCAAGATAACGATTCCAAGCTTGTTGCTAATTGGTTTAAAGAGGAAAAAATTGACGTTATGAAATGGTCTTCGCAATCGCCTGATCTTAACCCAATCGAAAACCTTTGGGCTCAACTGGACGAAGCTATCAAGTCCCAAAACTACAGATGTTATTAGGGCGAAAGGTTATTAGACCAAATATTGATGTAGTAGCGTCTGGGTTAATAAATGAAAGAAAATGGACGCTGTTCTAAATTTGTTGCTATCTTTTTGTCCATCCTATGTACACAAATTTCTCAATTTAGTTTGGGGAATGTAATATATGGATTGAAATAATACAAAAACTTACTGCCTATTACGCAATCTCTAGCTCCCTAAACTAGTATTTTGCCTTGTTACGTTTTAGAATATTTTATTTATAAAATAATGATAGTTGCTAACTTTTTGGCCACTACTGTAGTTAATTAATAATATTTGACTGTTTCAATTTTACTCTACCAGTAATTTTGACATTTTTTGACTTTTCATTTGCAAAACTTTTTAATTTGTTAAAGTTTAATAATAAAATTGCGTACAAGTTTATCTTTAATAAGTATTTTAACCTTTGTAAAACTGTACTTGAGCTACATCTTTGGAATATTAAATACCTGAATTTCTGATTATTTCAGTTTTATCAGATTCACATCCATTTAATTTAATTTTTGAGTTGACATTTACGCAATTTGATTAATTTAGATATAACAGTTACATCATTACTTTTTAACAAAAAATAATAATTAGTTAAATTTAAAAAATAGGTACTGGTTTTGTTTAAGAAAAATTACATCAATTACCGCTATTTTCTGCCATGTACTTCTTTAATTAGTGATTAATTTCAGACGTAATTATGATATAATTATTCAAAGTTTTTACACCATTTCGTGTTTACTATTTTCCAGTAATTCCAGTTGTAATTAATATTTTTACTTTACCTTTTTACTATAATTGCAGTTTTAAGATTAGATTTAACGTATTTTGTATCATTTTTACACATTTGATTTACAAAATTAACTCTTCTAATTGTGTTAAAACAATTATCTCATTTTTTAATTTATTAGTTTGTTTATTTCTAATTATAAAATGATTCTAATTAAAAATAACGAGTTTAATTGTTTGAAACACAATAATTTTCAAGGTTGACATTTTTTGACATTTCATCTGCTGCCAACATAAAAATCAAACCGTGACTACAACTTTTAAAAAACATTTTTTTACCTGGACTTGTGGCACTATTATCTGTAATATAAACAAATCCTCCTTCGCTATCATCCACCACTAAATCATACAAAAAACTTGAATTTTTCGCCGCCACTTCTTCTGGAAAATTATACACTAATGTCACCCTTTTTTCCCTTAACCCATACACCACTAATTTCGGCGCACACTTCACCACCGGCTCCTTCAAAGTCTCAACCCTCCCAACATCCAAAATCCACACTTGTCCTTTAGTATCAATCTCGATATTTTGCACATTTTGAAAATTATTACAGTCCCCAATTTCGTTCATCCCCCAGGTGGGAAACGGCTCTAAATGCGGTGCAGTATCCTGTGTTGGTCCTGCAGGTATCCTTGCAAGTGTGGCCGGTACTCCTTTTTTCATCCGAGGTAATGTGAGGTAGAAATAATCCTCGAAGTACTTAATCCCGGATATGACAGTGTTTTCCGGGATGTAAAGACCGGTAGCTGTGGCGGTCTTAAGGGTGTCTTCATCAGGCCAGGTGAAATTTATGTATTTCCATTGACGGATTACGTAGAATTTGGTAGTTTGGGCCTGGATTGAGGAGTATATTAAGGTAAAAAGGATGAGAGTGAGAGTGTTCATGGTTTTACGAGTCAAGTTCAACTAAGAGTTTGCTTTGGCGGGGTTTTGGTT
The DNA here is from genome assembly GCA_029207805.1 of Tribolium confusum. Taxonomy (NCBI): domain Eukaryota; kingdom Metazoa; phylum Arthropoda; class Insecta; order Coleoptera; family Tenebrionidae; genus Tribolium; species Tribolium confusum. Next base: position 108,298 of record JALGAY010000007.1, on the reverse strand, counting down.
TTATAAGAGGAGGAGTTGCTAATAGGTGAGTCAGGAGAGGACTTAGTGACGAATTTTATGACCGGTGGTTTATGACAAGAATAAACAAAAAGAACAAGATTTTTATTGTTGTTTTATTTTTATTACATGATTTAGTAGTCATTGGAAAAAAAATCCGAGATGACAGTTTGGGAAATTTTCAAATTTGACATTTTATTTGTTACCAACCTAAACAAGCAAAACTCCACTATATTCAAAAAAAATTTTGAAAGGGGAAAATTTGTTGGGTGTGTTTCTGCACGATTAGTATCAAACGTGATTAGAAAATTGTATTTATGTTATTAATTATTTAACAATACGTAACATCATCTTGAAACTGGTTTTGTGTTGTTTTATTTATTACGCTTGAGTTAGTTAGGTAGTTGTTTATAAAGTGGAAAGTTTGAAAATTTTTCTTAAGGCTATCTCTTTGTTGTTGTATAAGAATGCTCTACTAGTATCGTTTTATCAGTCAATAGATCATTGTAGAATACTTGATAGACCACTTTCCAACAGTGAGAGGAATTAAGGAAGTTGGGATTTATGAAATTTTCAAATTTTGGCATAAATTTTAACAGAAAAAAAATTGGTTGAGAATAAATTACTCACAACCTTGTGTTTTTCCTTACCTAACACACAAAACATCTTTAATTTGTTTAACAAGGAATGAAATATTTACTTATTGGTGTTAAATATTGATGAAACGTGTATGTCAATTAGAAATGTTATCATAATTATTCCAGGAGTGTCATCGGAAAAATAAAATTTTGAACAACAAACAGGAAACCATTTTGTTTTGAAATAATATCAAAATTATAGATTTCCTATTTTACATGATTTTGCTCTCATTTATTATTAGTAAACAGAGCAGAAACTCAAGGTCTTTCAAAAATTTCGCTTTTCTTCTCAACAAACATTTATCTTTCTCTCTTAGGTCATGCAGATGGTTATGTCCTTGTCGTTTATGTTATTGTCTATTTTTAAATGCATATTAATTCAACAACCTTCATTGTTTCGGACATTTTATTGAGAGGTTGAATCTATCATTAAACTTGACTTAGTTTTTGCAAAAGAAAATTTCTGAAAGTAAACTTTTGTTTATAAATAAACGTGAGTCAGGAAAAACTGAATTAAATAATGATGAGTCAAGGTGACAATAAACTACGAATATTAATTTTACACTTATTTATTTTGCAATAAAATAAATGATTAATACAGGTGTGTCTCTAAATAAAAACTCCCTATTTTTGTAAGATACTAATAAATAAAATTTTTGACAGTAATATCTCTTTATCTAAATTTTGCGTTGGTGTATGGCAACTTTGGGTACTTTAGCGCCAGTCAATCATAGATAAAAACTCTAGAATACGTAACAATCTTAAGAAGTTTGTGTAGGAAGAACAATAAATGTATAGGTCACGTTGAAAATTGTTATTTATAAAGGTTGTTCCATATAAAGGGAAATTGGACGTTGAACTTCAAGTAAAAGTACTTTTGTCATGGTTAAGTGGGTACTCTGAGTTTAGATAAACTCAATTGTTGTTAAATGATTACAGTAATTAGCGAATGTTTATTTGAAGTTTTATTATTATGAAATAATTATTTGCTTTAATACGGTGGGAAGGTTACTGGACAGATATTGAATGGCACACGTTATATTTTTTTTAAAGTAAAGCAAATTAATTAATATTCAAAGTAAAATTTATTTTGAAAGCTTATTTTAACTTGTTTTTATCACATTTTTACGGACCACAAAATGTTGGATTTATCACAAAATTAAAAAAAAAAGCAAAAGAGCAAACTGAAATATAACAATAATTATAAAATTTTAAAATTATTGTTATATCAGTAGCTATACAACACACAATACACTTTAATTTAATTTGTTATTATCACAATATAAATAAATTATTGTTTTATACCGAGTGTTACTGAAAAACTTGCCTAAAAATTGGAAATGACAAAAATTACAAATAATGCTCATCAGATGTAGCGCAGTATAGCTTTTTCTCGCTTAAAAGTTTTCAAAATATAATAAATCACACAACCAATATTGAATATTGTTAACTTGAAGCCGACAGAAAAGGGAAAACAAGCATTTACTGAAAGATAGCTTGACATTAGCATATTTCCAGCCTTTTACCAGAGTTTTACAAATTGTAAAATCTATGATCGGCAGGATAAAATAAAAAAATACGTCGCAGTACTTATAGCAGAGTCCATTATTCTTAACTGATTGTACAATTTGTAAGTCCCTGTTATAATTCGGATTTAAGAGGGTATTCTGGTGTAGAAATTTGAAAAAAAATTGGTGTGAGTGTTCTCAATACATGTCTCTATCATGCTAACTATGATTATACAAAATAAAAAATTTTACTATTTTTAAAAAATTCCGAAAAGACAAAAAAATAGGACAAAAATTTTTCTTTTTTTCGGATAGCCGTAATTTAACAAAAAAAAAATTTTTCCACTTTTTCTTAGTTAGTACGATAGCAGCATTCATCTAAATTAATAATCTTTTTTATTTTTTTGTTTCAGATCATTAAAAGGGTTGCGATCGTGACAAACTTGGCGCGCCACTTTAATTTTTTGAAATTTTTTAATTTTTTATGTATTACCTACTAAAATATTAATAAATATCTTGTCAAAAAATGGATAGTAAAAATATTTTTTGTTTTTTATTTATAGCACCCGAAAACACACCTCAAATTTATGCCTCTACACCAGAATACTTCCTTAATAAGAAAGAATAATGAATCTATTGTTGTACTGAATTGTTATTCTTCAAAAAAAATTAAAGCGACATTATTTTGGTAATTTTGTAAGCCGAAAGCGTAATTTTTTATCAATTATTAGCTCAATAACGAGAAAGGCAACAATGATCTTATCATTTTAAAAACCGAAGGCAACATTTTATTAATTTTGGAATTGAAAAACGCAATTTTATAAAATTTTTAGTTAAATAAAGACATGTTTTTGTTGTTTTTGAATCTAAATTAACCAATCACAAACGAGAATTTGAAATTTCTCAACTCTAGTTTCTCACAGACGTTTGATATAATATCATTGTCTTTTTTTTTAAATTATTTTAATGTGAAATGAGATACGAATTTGCGAATTGTACTTAAAAATGTCTCATTTTTTTATCATTTAAAAAAATATTGTTGTATATGTTATCTACCAAATGTAATCAAAACTCGTCCCACATTTTGACAAGGTTATTTCAAATATTCCCCACGGTAAACCTGCATCATTCGCCAACGTTCCTGCATACATTTCCCAGTTAGAAATCGGTAAAACTTCAATTTCCTAACTTTCTGTCCTAGATTTGCCCTCATTTTACTACAAACCTGCACAAATAAATCACCTGCAGTTAAAAATTATTCCTAATAAACACGCAATGCGCAATTAAATATTACAATTCCTGCTGAGCTTAACTGGTTGCCTATCTCGCATTTGCAAATTCCTGCAACAATTTTGGCCTTAACTGAGTCAAAAAAATGTACGAAATTGTGCTAAATAAAATAATAATAATATATAAATGAATGTGATAATACTCTTAATAAAATCTTGCATAATCTGATGATTCATTCACCTTCTTGGGAGTCAATCGTTGGATTACCGTTAAAAAACGTTAAGGATTTCCACAATGATCCATTATAGCCTTTAGGCGACCATTGATGGTCGTTTCATGGTACGCGATGACGTCACATATGTAATGCTGCTGCAAAAGTTGGTGGCTGTAGAGGTGGCCACCACGTTTTCTGCTCCTATACTTAGCAAATATCCAGCAGTTGTGACACAGACAACGTTCTGCTTTCGCGCTCTTTGGCGGTTATCCAAACTCGATTAAGTGAGTGTTAGTGCCCTTAATTAACAAAATGATTTATTATAATCAATGGATTTGTATCAAGTACTTGAAAAAGTACCAGTGAGTTTTAAGTTTTTTTTAAGTTCTTGAAGGGTGAAACCTTTGAAGAAAAAAAATTGTGGTAAGAAAAAAATTTAAGGAAGTCTATTGTCGTTACGTTTAAGGAAGTTGTTAGTCATAATCAAACCCAAATTTTGAATTACTTCCTTATTAAACTCAATCCAAATATTTACAAGAATCCTTTTTAAAAGTTTAAATATTTTGATTGAAATTTCTTTGTGATGTCTCAGCGACATTTTATTTTTAATTTGATTAGTTTTTCTTAGAATGAACTTTGTAATTCAGGTTCGGATTTAATAAATTTGCGTAATTTTGAAATGATTGAATCTTCTAAAAACACTCTATTTAATGAAGTTGTAAAATTACAAATTTATAGATGATCAAGTCCAGATTTACGCAATCAAAAAATTTATTTGTAATTTGATATTGTGAAAGGGAATAAATAAGGCGGTGTATTCCGGATTTAACACGTTTTGAACCTTGTATTTTTTCTCTGGAATTTGCAGGGATTGGTAGAAGAATTAATGATTGGGAAAAATTACAAGTCCGGTTCTGTTTCATTTATTTTTGGAGTCATTGTCAAATTAAATTTATCACGGGACAAAAAACTAGTTACTTTATTTATTTTTATATGGTAAAATCAGTAAATAAATACTGACAACTGATTAGATATACTGATAAGTTATATCAATGACACCATTTAACTTAATTTAGCTATAGGTATTAAGTTATTTCAAGATTTATAATTTATTGTATTTCCTCTTTTATCTGTGACGGTTTTTTCACAGAATTTGACGCTAGAGCTTATATTTTCTAGTAAAAAATAAATTTGTCATGATGACAAACTATGTATTTTCTCTTCTGTTAAATAATAAAAAATATTTGTTTATTAATAATTGTTTAAATGAAATAAAAACACTTAATTTTGAGAAATTTTTATGCTACCGTTTCAATTTTTTTGAACAACTTGTTTATCTTTTTCTCTCGCCCTGTTATCAACTCTGTGTCATCTGCATAGACAATTAACTGAGACATTATAAAATTATCCTTTCTGTATTTACTGCACTTCCTCAACATAGATCAGCAATCGTAAAGAAGATCGCAAGACTTGGAAGCGTACTAGCAAGATTTCGGAGTGGGGAGACATATACAATCGTTTAAAGTTTTTGATAATAATTGTACAAGATGTTTTCTCTGCTATTTTAATAGCATTTATTACTCTTCTGCTTCTGCCTGTTTTATTATGGTCATCTTAAACATTAGGCAATTAGCTTTTTGAGCTTTTAGGGATAATGAAACCGCAATCATTTCAAGCTGGTCGCTTCTCTTTACAACAACTTTTAATAAATCAACAAATTCAAGTATTTTTAGACAAATTATAAACAAAGGAACGAGCAGTATGGCGATCTTTTGGTGCCTAAGTCCTAAAGAATGCATTTGATTACTTCCAGAAATATTTTTTATTTGAATTTTTTTTTGAAATTCGATAATTTTTGGTTTATTTATGTATCCTCTTGTGGTTTCCAATGCAACCGATTTGTGGCGAGATCTGGATCTAAATTAACATCCTGATTAAATTACAGACACGTGTAGACATCATGAGACCAATTACGTGATATAATCATAGAGTAAATTCACAAAATCATGTGAAAAAAAATTACAAAAGCTGAAGTCATTTCCGACACGTTTCAAAAAACAAAAAAAAAACTGAAATTATCTCCAGACATAAACATATAATAAAAACTTTTATTAAATTTAACACAGTAATAAACTGCAGCTTGCATCACCTTGAATCATCTCTGCAAATTCAAAATTTTCTCTTTTTTTCAATACGCGCATGCTGTTGTCAACCGGTGGTCACATGCCAACTTCCGGTTGCTAAAACCCACCGGAAATCGTCCCCTATCATTAGTAAAAATTTAGCAGAAATCGAAATTTAAATAACAATCCTACAAAACTATGTCATTTCCCTCAATGATAGCGTGACTCCAAGTTGGCGCCACTGATTGCAATTCCTGCAACACACGACACATTGCAGGTAGCATTCCTTATACCTGCTGCTGGAATAATCGATAGGGGCCAAGCAACTTTTGATTGATGGAAATTACAAATGAAAAATTTAATTTTCAGACCGGTTATGAAAGGGAAAACTGGTTTTATATAAGAGGGATTTAGAGGATTGTTAATACTGGTTGAAGGTGATAATTAAAGTAAATAAATGTGGGGAAAGACTGATTAAAATTGGAATGACATAGAAAGGTTATCAAGAAGGGGCTTCAAGGATTGTCATAGATTAAATTTATTATTACAGGTTTTTAGACTTAAATCCAGTGAGTAATGCAAATAATTCAACATTTTCAAGAGGTTATTAACCAATCAAGAAATTTGAAAATGACTGTTGCTAAACAACGTATATAAAGATCCTTGTTTTCTTCACTGCTCACTGCTCGTAAATTTTCAAAAAGAAATTGTTCTACTTTACAACAGTTATTTTAATAAAAGTTATGTTGCAAAAACAGGATTTTGCAATATTTTGCAAGAAGAGATAAATTCGTTTAAATGTTTATTAATAAAATTGCAAGAAATGTAATTGATTATGAAGTAATGAGTAATTTTTACAATTCGTTAGAAAAAATTGAATTTCTAAGAATAAATATAGTTTGTTGATTTATTTAAGTATAGAAAATGGAAGTTATATATCTTATAAAAATTAAACTCTAACGCAATATTTAATAAGAGATTACATTTTGGAATTTGCTCTCAATTATCAATGAATTTCACGTTCTAGTTTTGTGACAAATATTACAGTAAATTCGTTAAAAATCTCTTGACTCTTTGTTATTTTCAGTGTTAAAACTCAAATTTTATTGTCAGAAATCTTTCAAATTTTAAGAGAATTATTAATAAACAGTTTTAAAAATTAATTTTTTATTTTTATTAATTGCCGACTGGTTTCGAGCCAATGATTATCTTCGGGGCATTTAACTACAAAGGTATTACATTTATTGAACTTTTTTAGATATCGTAAGAACGTTAAAATTACTAGAAATACCGTAAAAAGTTGTGTTGACAAGATGGATCTAAGTTTTTCCGTCAAGGCTCCGTATTGGTACAATGCGGATGACAACCATTGATAACAGTGGCAGCTGAGTCTTAATAACTAAAAAATAAATTTTCTGTATTTTATTTTAATATTAAATTCGATTTATGTTATGAAATATCTGTTATACATAAATAATTTTTATAAAGTTATTTTTAAAGTAATTTTTTTATTATTTAATAAACTAAAAAACTGCGGTTACCATTTTGATTGTAAAATTTTGGCAGTTGGTAAAAAAAATAGAAAGTAATACGATCTGATCGCTTATTAACAACAAACTTATTACAAAACTTTATTTAAGAGAAAGTAAAAAAACGTAGAAACAATAATAACAAAATGCAGTGATTGGCTCATGTAATACATGACCTAACAACTACTGGTAGCCGAAACCGACGGCTTAACGTCTCCAGCAGTAGCTTTTACTTTTAAAAATATAATTATGAATTTTGAGATTATTTGTAAAAACGATATTTAAATATGAGGTTCTTTATTTTTAACCTAAAATGATATTCAAAAAATTTATAATGAATTTGCTTAAAAATATAATCTCAAACATAAAGAAAAAGATAATGACATAATCTTCCAATTGTTAAAGAATTAAGTGAAAGAAAAATAAACATTTTCTGATCTCAAGTAATTTAGATAATTTTTTTTAGTAATTTTCTGTTCAGTGATTCTAGAATTTGTTTTAAATTTAAAAAAAATAAAAACATTATTTTGCAATTTTGATAAAGATTTGTTATAAATATTTTTTATTTTGCAATTTTTTCTAATTAAGACTGAGATACGTTAACCTAAATTACCCATTGTATCTGATTATTTAATTAAAATTACATTCTATGTAGACCATGACTTTTATCTAAGAAAAAATAGTGAAAAAACATCTTATACATTGAATTGACATCACCGAAATGAAATCACCGAGAAAATCAAATATTTCTGAAGGTAACTCGAAAAAGCGTCTATCTAATAACGCAAATACTTGATTAATTGTTGAAAAAAAATCACAAGAGATCATTAAAAACAATATATTAGTCATAATTTTTAATGAATTCACAACTCACGATTCCGACAAGCTTTGATGTAATTTATTCTACGAATGATCAAGTTTTACTAGTGATTGAGAAACTCATTCAAGAATCAAGGTTTCTTCCGTAAAAATTTCAAAATTTGGCAATAAATTCGTTCATTGTTATAAAAACCACTAACCGTGTCAGGAGGTTAAGGGTATTTATTCTGGATGCACCTTTTCAAAAACAAAAATATCTCATTCTGACGTAAAATTCCAAAAATAGAAAATTACGTGCTTATCATTTGCAATTTTTTGAAATTATGACTCACTGTCTGGAAGAAATGAAGACTTTGCGAAATTTGATTCTCAAAGAAAAATTATTAGTCGAGGTAAACATTTCGTTTTTTTGAGTGATGTATTTGCTAAACAGATTTTCGAAATTTATTGGTTATCTCACTGTATTTTTAGTTGAAATGGAAACTTTACAAAAAAAATTTAGTACCTACGTAGTACATGTCTAATTGTTTAACCTATATTTTAAATATAGGGAAACTAAAATAATTTTCTTTTCAATAAAAATAGTATTGTTTAGTGTAATTAGGAGATTTAGGTAAACCAAAGTTTTAAATAAATCCACGTGTAGAAAGCTTAGTGAAAATCTAAGTGGAAAGTTTGTTTAAAATCCAGTAATTAAGTATCTAAACAAGAATTCGCAAAAATGTGATTTCAAATAAAAAATTTATTCCACAAATACCAAGTAATGTGATAACAAAAAAATTCGCAATTTGAGTGAATGGTCAAAGATGAATAAAAGTGTTTGTAATAGCAACGTCCTTAAATTTTTTATATAAGACTGTAGTTACAAAACATGTCTACCAACTTTATTGCTTTGATATGAAAAATCTTTTTTTTTTGTTTCAGGTACAAAAAATAAAAATGTTCCTGAAACCAAACAAAGTGTGATATTAGCGTAGCTCTTAGCTTAAGTTATTTTAAGACAGTATTGACCGCATCAGTTTTATCCTCAAAATGGCCCTCAAGCAATGACGAACAATAACAAAGTAATGCTCGACCAAGTCAGAATCGAGAATGAGACCAAAGTCCAATCGGAACAACTTGAAAAACTTCTCAGAAGCTCAACTGTACCAACAGTAGTTCCAGCACAACTTCCACTTCCAAATCACATCGATAGAAGAAAATCAGAAAGTAGTATTTTAGGCTCACTTAATAGAATTCGACTCTCTATTGGAAACGCATCCAAGGATGCACCTAATGGACACGTTTTCAGCAGGTATTTTGACCTAATTACTAGATTTTTTGAAATAGAGCCAACCAAAAAAATACAAGCTGGTCTTAAAACTAGCACATTTTTTACAAAACCTTTCTTAAAACAATAGTCTATTTGGACTTGTTCCAATTCAGATGAGTGTCCAGATCCGGACTAACTTCAGTTTTACTGATTTTGCGGTAAGTTAGTCGCACATGATTTGAATACAATAAATTACGGAATTGTGACGTATTTTGAGAATACCTTGAAGAAGGTAAAAAAAATTGTAGTCGTGTGCGTGTAGGTCACTGTGTCATTGCAGTTGTTCGGTAATAAATTTTAATCGAAGTAGAGTGTGGACCACGCAAGTTCAAAGATTATTTCGGGGACTTTTTTAGTCAAATTCAGAGGCGGTATAATTTGTGACGTCACCTAATTTTCAAGGAATTTCACTAAAATTTCTCAACGAAGTGAGTCTAACTCAAGAAAGTATCTTTGTGGCATTAAAGGCACTCTTTAAGCGTCGTGTCTTAAACAAATTACTACCTTGATTGTAATCTAGATTTAACGTGACACTGAATTTGCAAAACCTTGATCTCTTAATTGACCCACACCACAGCCAACCTCTTTAAAAAAAAATCAAAAAAAGCCAGTCCAGTCTGTCCAACCTAATGAAAATAGAATTTGCAATCTGCGCCAAATTCTCTCGTGCCTGAATTGTGTCGTTAAATATTTTCAGTTGAGGTGATTCGACTGCGACACAAACTCTTCTTGCATTTACTAAATTAAAAATGTTGTTTTGATAAATTTTAATCGGGGAAAAAAGGATCGAAAAAGTTAGAATATGTGATTTTGTCGCAGTTAGTGTGTGATATTGTGATGTGAGTTGTTTATACTTGATTTTTAAAGACTCGTAACCAAAATTAGGCAAATATTCTAGTTTTATTTTTGGTCTGGTGTTTACTATAAGGTTTTAAATAGACAAGAACTGTGTCAATTTTTTTTATTGATAAACAAAAGTGCATTATATTGGCCTTAAGTAATTGCAAGATAATTGTGTGGGAGGTTAATGGTTGTAATGATAGTTTAGATGAGATGAAAAAGTCGGGAATTGATTGAGATGATAGACGTTGAACTGTTTCCAATATTTTTTATAGTTTTATTGAACTTTAAAGTAAACTTTTATCAGTTCGAACTGGTTTGTTGTTGTTTTCTGATTCATAAAACGGAAAATTGCTTTTTGAATACATTCTGATTACAACAAATAATTTGTTATGGCTTTTTGCCACTTTTTTGACGAATTATTTACTTCACAAATTTTTGTTATGACTTTTAGATAAATGTAGTTTGACATTGGCAATCCTTTACAATTCTGGAATATTCTATATACTTTGAATACTATTTTAGTTATTTTAAAAATTAATATAACTATTATGTACACTGCTCACTATAAAAACAAACTCTCTTACAAAATGCTAGTGGTTTTTGGATCGTGCAGTGTATGCTTCAATTTTTTTGAAACAACTAAATTGTTATATCTGATTTAAATAATCTTTTTTGTTTAAATTCGGCCATATTTAATTTCCACATTGCGTGATATCTAAATTTGCCAAATCACGAATTAATTTTAAAATTCTTCAGTTTTGCATTAAATTAAGCATTAAGTAACCTTGTAAGACGCCACAATGTCTGTTTTTTTTTCTGAGAAAATTTATTTTATTTGTCCATCAAAATCAGTCATCATGTAGGTAAATCCGGAAGCTGTCAACAGGTTATGAAACATAACAATTCACCTTGATATAAGCAAGAAATTCGAGAAAATCTATACAAAGTCGTAAAGATAACAACAAAGAAAGTTTATGAGTAATAAAACTGAAAACAATTGATAACATTAACGAGGTTTTTAATTTCTTTGAAAATGGGAAGTTATAACTTTGGCAAAAAAATTACTTGTGTTGTGACATGAAGGGTATTTACAACGACTTGGCAAGGTTTATTTATTTTTACGTATTTTAGAAATAAAAATAAAGTGGAATTTGTTCCTTAAAATTTAGATTCTATGAGAAATTCTATAACCAAAGAAACGAAATAAATGAAACCTAAAAAAATTTTTTTTTAAACATTAAAGTAGAGGAAATGTTTTGTTGGAAAGGAACCCATAATTTCCTGGTAGTGCTGGACTTAAATCAGCTAAAACCCTTCCAAATTTCTTTTCGTAAAAACTATTGAATTATTTATTTTTTCTTTTTCAACTGTGAAATTGATAAATTTTTGAAGTTTTTTTATTTAACTAGACACATTTTCATGTTGTGTTTTCCAGTCTATCTACGTTATAAATTTAATTGCTTGCTTGTTATAATAAGTAGAATATTTGACAATTTTGTTTTATTGATTTGACAGAATTATTAAATTCTTTAATTATTTTTTACAAATTAGATATTTTTGTTTAATCCTTGTTTCCTAAAAATTCGGTTTAAAGCTCAACGAGCAGTAAGATATCAAAGCTTAATAATGATTAATTAATTTTTGAAATTCAGACACTAAACAGGTTCTTAAATCTTCAATAAATTGGCATCGTCGTGCCCCTTTCAGTTCAATCACCGTAAAATTATAGCAATTTAAAATCAGGTGATTGCTTTCTCTCTGAAAAAATTCTTTGCACCATTAACTTCCCAAAAAGTAAATCAAAAAACCCGACTCATATCACAATTTTAATCCTCAGATTAATCCCTTGTGACAGCGTTCCAGTGTAAGACACCTTGTGATAATATGATTTCAATATCGTCAATAAATAATCCATCTAAAGACGGTCTTTTATCTAATCATCAGTGGTGTGGTATTAATAAATTGGTGGTGTTCGTCTCCAATAAACTTAATCTAATGTTTGGCGTTAAATTAATAGACTTGTGAATTGATATCGAGTTGTTTTTTGTGGTGTTTCAACGAGGAAAAAGGGGGCAATATGGGGAGTATGGCGGGATTAAAACGATGCCTCTCGCAGGTTTCGATGATGGCGGTTAAGGCTTCGACTTCGGGAGAGGAAGCCTGGCTGCATGCTTGGCACAGGTGTGATTTTTTTCCTCTAGAATTTACAACAAAATTTATATGCAGAGATTGTTATTCACTAGAATTGAACAATAAAGACGTGCCGGATGTTAGAGATGCAATCTTTACTTTTTGTCTAAATAAACTTTCATTCATAAATATTTAAAAAAATACATTTTTTTTCAAAAGAGTCATTAATTTTTCCAAGATTTATTTCGTCGTAAATTTTATTATTGGGCTTCAAAGGTTTTAACTCAAAAATAATTTTCTAAAAATAATTGCTTTTTCTATTATTAAAATGAAATGCAAATACAATTTTATTTTGAATTATTTACTATCGGAAATGGTGGAGTGGTATGCAATTTTGTTTTTGGAATGAAAATAATTCTGGAATAAATAATAAATAATAATTTCTATCTTCATTCAAATAATTTCATTCTTTTTTTTTACTTCTGTTTTTATTAATTCTTGTTTATATTGCAGTCTTCTATTACCTGTTATATTCCTCTTTCTATTATTATTTTTATTATAATTTATATTAATTAAATTAAATATTACTGAAACAAAAAACAAAATATTGAATAAATAACAGGAAGACATTTAAATTAATTTTAAATTTATATATTTACTTATATTTATAAATTATCTTTCTTACCTTTATCATATGATAATTTACTATTGTATAATAGTTTTTCAATGCTTTTTCCTTGAACATCTCTTAACACAAGTTTTATATTCGTTATTACAAATTAATCTAGAATCATCTTCTATTAAACCCAAATATTTTTTTTTATTTTTAAATACGTAGCTGCCAAATTTTAATTAAATTAAAATACGTTGCTAAACTATTTTTAATAACGAATTTGACGTTTTATATCTAAATAAATCTCATGTACTGAAAGCAAGCCAAAATATTTAAAGCACTTTACAACCATGCAGATAATAAAAAAATAATTATTACTAGGTTTTTGCTTAAACTAGTTGAACTAATTTTTATATATGTATTAAAGGAATAATTTTACTCTAATAAACAGTTATTCGATACTAAATTGTCAAAATAGTTATCTATGTATTAAGGGAATTATAAAGATGTTAATGACCGTGGGCAATGCGGTAACGGACCCGAAATTCATTCAGCAAAATAGGCATTTATTCTTTGGTAATTTTTCTAAAAAAACATTTGTAAGAGTTAAAAATTTATGAAAATTACTGTAACTATAATGTATAAGGCAATATTTAACTGTAATTGTTTAGTTGGAAATAAATAAGTTTTTAATTATTTTTAGCAAACGCCACGGTCGTGGGTAAGTTAAATATTTATTGTAGAAAAATTAAGTGCACAAATTAATAGCTTTCCACCACTTTATTTATATCAAATATAGCTGGCAACAACAATAATAGGAATTTATTTATAATTTAAACAAAAACATTGATTAATAATAATCATTTTGAGATAAACACGGAAAAAAATTTCCGTCTGATGGAAATCTCCACACGAGGAGAACAAAAAACATTTTGTAGTGACTTCTTTGAACCTTGAATCGAAGATCTTTGAACGTTGTTTCTACCGTTAGCTATTGGAAATTAATTAGCATGCTATAGCACACAGTTCACATTCAACATTTTTTCTCACAACAACCCTTTCGCAATTGCAAATTTTTTCACCCAAATCCTGCTTTGTTCATTCAATCACAAAATCCTGACCAGGTGTCCCATTGAAAACTAGTTATGACGCAATATGAATAATATCAAAGGGGACAAACAACAAAAATAACGTTGTTTTTTAAAAAAAAACAAATATTTCTTTTGTTACAAACGTTCTAAAGAAATTCTCAGATTTTTTTTATTGATACATTGTTTTTATAAATTTTTAGATATAAGCAGAGCCGTTTCAACGCCCGCCGCATCCGCAAACGCGTCGTCTTCAAGCATGGCGACTGTAATGTGGTGCAGGCAAATGTGGCAAAACGCCGTCGAAAATACCTGCAGGACATCTTCACGACATTGGTTGACGCTCAATGGCGTTGGACTCTCCTCGTATTTGCTTTCAATTTCCTCGGTTCATGGCTTGTTTTCGCTGTGGTGTGGTGGCTGATTGCTTACACCCATGGCGATCTTCTTGAAGAGCACATTGTGAGTCAGTTGACTCACTTCAACTCTTCTTAACTTCTGTGATTATAGAACGGAACAGAACCGTGGACTCCTTGCATTACCAATATTTACGGCTTTACATCTTGTTTCCTGTTCAGCGTTGAAACTCAGCATACGATCGGATACGGCGGTCGGACTACCACAGAGGAGTGTCCTGAAGCCATCTTTGTGATGTGTCTACAGAGCATTGGGGGTGTGATGATTCAGGCGTTTATGGTCGGTGTGGTGTTTGCTAAACTCTCACGACCTAAGAAACGTACCCAGACATTGTTGTTTTCGAGAAATGCGGTTATCTCACATCGGGATGGTGTTCCATGTCTTATGTTTAGGGTAGGTGATATGAGGAAAAGTCATATTATTGAAGCACATGTCAGAGCACAACTTATCAAACATAAAGTTACCAAAGAAGGGGAGAATTTACCATTCTTCCAGACGGAATTGAAGGTATGGGTAAGGATCATTAAATTTTGATGTTTAGGGCAAATAATTTTCGGAAATATTTAGGTTGGAGGTGATGGTGAAGAAGATAAAATCTTTTTTATTTGGCCGACAATGATTGTACATAAAATTGATAAAAATTCACCACTTTATAATATGTCAGCAACTGATCTTCTAAGAGAGAGATTCGAGATTGTTGTGATTTTGGAAGGTGTTATTGAATCGACAGGGATGACTACACAAGCTAGATCAAGTTATCTTCCATCTGAGATTTTGTGGGGACATCGGTTTCAATCTTTAATTACTTTTAAAAAAGATTCAGGAGAATATGAAGTTGATTATGCTCTATTTAACAATACGGTTGAAGTAGACACACCATTGTGTAGTGCTAAACAGTTAGATGAGTACAGAGCAATGTCCAGTAATGAGTGTGTTGGTAAGTTCTTTTATATTTTCTCTTTTTTTATTTTTATTTCTGAATTTTTAGATCACTTGAGAACTGGTTTATTCCCATCCGTCCGTACCCATTCTAGTGATACTCTTTGTAGCATGGATTCACTATCAATAGACGAACATATAGTAATGAAAGTCCCAACAAGTCCAATTCCAGTGACAGTTACCGCTCCTGACGAGACTACACCTTTAACAAATGGGTCCATACCAAAAGCTACTTTACCAGTTCCAGTTTAATGCCAGTTTTTAACTTAATTTGATACGCTTATTATAGGTTAGAATATCGCTGGTACGATATTATAGAATCCTCAGAAATCTTTGAAGAATTCACATTTTGTTGTGTCAATCTACATAAATGTGAATTCTTCATTTCGTTTTTAGTTTTGATCTCCCATATCGAAAAATTTCCAGCTTGTATTATGTATAAACGATACGTAAACAGATGTAGAAACAGAAAATCATTGTAAGAAAAATACTAGGTTTAGTTTTCTTTGTGTTTGATGTTAGATTATGTGCGACCTTTTTATGCTTTTAATTTTATAACTGTAGTCATTTTATTTTTCATTTTTATATTTTTGCTCCAAGTTTGTGTTCACGATCATTTTTTTGTTGTTCTTAATTCACTCAACTTTTTTTTATTTATTTTTATACAGAGTACTTAATGTAATTGTAGTACCCAATTGTCTAAATTCTAGGATAGGATTAAGGTTCAATTGTAAATAGTCAGTGCCATACACTCCTATAAGGAATTTTTCTACAACGTAAAGTCAATAAATTATTTTAAAACTGGAATGCTATTTTATTTATTAAAAAAAACGAAGCGACCAGACTGTTATAAAATACAGTAAAAATACTTACATTCAATAATAAATGGGGAGAGAGCAGAAAGTAAAGATTAAAAGAACAAATAATCTTTAAAAATCTATAAAAAATGTTGCCTTCAGTTTCCAGCAGTTAAATTATCACTTCCGGTCTTCAATATTGGTAAAATATTTTTTCTGGTTTTAAAAATTAGGAAAATATCATTTCCTGCTTAAAAAATTACAAAAATATTGTCTTCTTCTTCATTTATATAAATGTAGGTAAGAATTATTGTCTCTAGCTTCTAAACTTTGTAAAATTACCTCCTCACGTTTCATAATTAGTAAAATAGCATCTACAATTTGTAAAATCTTCCAAAATTTGAATAATGTTGTCAACTAGAGCCGCAAGTAGAAGGAGCAAATAGTATCTAAATCTAATTTTTTTTTTCAATTTTGCATCTGTTCTAAATAACAAAGTTTAAACAATCGCTAAAAATCAACACCACCTGTTTACCCTAAACAAGATAACAAATCACGTTACTCTTCACTTACTCAACTTTTCTTAATTTATAATTAACCCAGTTGCTATATCTAATCAATTTAAAAATGAATTAGTGATAAAATGATGCCGGAAACGCGTGAACGCAAATCTCTTCTAACAACAGGCCAACAAACCTTCCAACAACATGGATTTGGTCCTGGAATGTTTCAATATCCCGGATTTCCCCAAATTGGAAGGTAATTAAAAGTCAAACTTAAAACTATTTTCACGCAAAATTTTAGAAAAATTTTTAAATTTATCAAGCCACACAAAAACAAAAACCGCGCAATTTTTAAAAACGGCGACTGTAACATCTACTACAAAGGACTGGCTAAACTCGGCATTAGATATCTTCACGACATCTTTACTTCTCTTGTCGATATCAGCTGGAGATGGTGTTTGATGATTTTTGCTTTGGCTTATTTCGTTTCTTGGCTTTTTTTCGCCCTAATTTGGTGGTTAATTATGTTTACACACGGAGATCTAGAAGACGAGCATCTTCCTCAAAATCAAGCAGAATCAAACTGGATTCCTTGTGTACTTAACATTCACAATTTTACTTCTTGCTACCTTTTCAGTATTGAAACACAATACACGATTGGGTACGGGGTTAGAACAACGACAGAAGAATGTCCTCAAGCTATTTTTATTATGTCAATGCAGAGTATTATCGGAATGACAATCGATGCTTTTTTCCTTGGAATTGTTTTTGCAAAAATGACACGACCTAAACTGCGAACTCAAACAATTTTATTTTCAAAAAATGGAGTTGTGAGTCGACAAGATGGTGATTTGTGTTTGATGTTTAGAGTTGGTGATATGAGAAAAAATCCGTTAATTGGAGCTGCGGTAAGAGCACAAGTTGTTAAACCTACTCAAACAAAAGAAGGCGAATTTATTAAAAATTATACAACTGAAATTGATTTAAATGTAGATGGGGGTGATAACAATATTTTTTTCTTATGGCCAATGACTGTAGTACATAAAATAAACGAAGACTCGCCATTTTACAAACTTTCAGCTAGTGATATGTTAAAAGAAGAGTTCGAGATTCTTGTGGTGTTAGAAGCAACAGTTGAGAGTACAGGACAATCAATTCAAGCAAGGACAAGTTATGTAGGACGTGAAATTTTGTGGGGGTACAGATTTGAACCAGTCGTTGATCATTTAAAACGCGAAAATGCTTACGATGTTAATTACTCGAAATTTAACAGTATTTATCCAGTTGATACACCACTCTGTTCAGCAGCTGAATTAGAAGCTTTTGAACAGGCCCAACAAGTTCCAGGTTTGTTGTTAAAATCCTGAATTTATTTAAAAAAAAATCTTTTAGAACCGATGAGATTGCCAGAACCTCACTCTTTTGATGATTCAGATGAAGAAGACAATGCAAGAGGTCCAGCACCACCTCAACCGCCTCCAGTACCCAGATCTAGAAGTAGAAGTATTCAAAGAAATGGAAGATCTTATGGAGGGTATGATGAAGATCCGTTACTACAAATAACTTCGAGTTATGTATAACTTTTTTGACTTTTTATTAATAAGTCACAATTAAGGTTTTAAAGGATAATAAAGAGACTGAAACTTATTTAACAATTTGTTTTATTTAATAGCACTAAGTAGTGCTAGGAGGTCAAGGCAAAAATTTTAATTTTCGCTTTTCAAAAAACTTAATTTCTATAAATTTATTAATATTTTGGAAGCTGAAAACAACATTGTCTTTTAATATTAAGAATCCGAAACAATTTTACATGAGTTTCTATCATTTGTAAAGCAAAAAGCAATATTTTTTGAGAGTAGAAATCAAAAACTTGTATAGATTTTATGTTAAGTACC
Source organism: Tribolium confusum (assembly GCA_029207805.1). Lineage (NCBI taxonomy): Eukaryota > Metazoa > Arthropoda > Insecta > Coleoptera > Tenebrionidae > Tribolium > Tribolium confusum. Next base: position 89,703 of record JALGAY010000007.1, on the reverse strand, counting down.
CTTGAGGCCATAAAGCTACAGGATTGACAATATGCACTGTATTACAAATTCCTTTATCTGCTGCTTCTATTTTCTGGTTATCTTCTCTGATGTTTTTCTCGATAAATAACTTATCTACTAAAGTTATCTTTTCAGCACAGCTTTTAGGTGATAGAAAATCAAAACATTTTTTTAATTCTTTCTTTATCAAAAAATTGGAGGTCAATTTAAATTTATCAAGAAATAAATTTGTTACAATTTTTTATATTCTCTTTTGACAAATTACTAATAAATTTTTATTAGGTGCCAATCTGTTTCTTTTTTAATTTACAACCACATAAAACCTACTTAATTTACATAAATTAGTAAAACAAACACTAAAATTTTATAGCCGGCAATAAAACTCGTATTAAATATCCATAAACTAACTTCTGTTTTCACTAGTACATATTTATATTTGGTCCAGATCCGATAACCTCTACCCTCTGACCTTTGACGGAACTAAACTCTTCTTCCTCCACGCGAAAAATAACCTCAGGAAACACTCATCCAATCAAAAAACCTCAATTATTTTTTCCGCCTGTTAATTCTCTATTATTTCGTCCTTAACACCGTTACCAATTCGCGATTCTCAATTATTAAAAAAATTGTCACCGTAACTAATTAAAATACGTTATAATAACATTGTTGAAGCAAAGAAATATCCGTTTCCGGATACTTTAATTGGGAGGTATCACGATGACCACAACTCGTGACCACAACTCCCATCAACATTCAAGACAGAGCATTGAAAGTGTTATCTCCAGGTGAAACAGCTCGGGGATTTCACTTAAGTTAAACAAATACAATGAGATAAAGTGTGTGACATGCCGGGACAGAAATTGTTCGCCAAAACTATTGAAGAATCAGAAGAAGATGAATTTGGAAAAACAGATGATGTTAAGTTTAAGATTGGAGGTGATTCGCCCTTACTTACAAGAGATTTAAGTCGGATTTCTGGAGGGGTTGCAAGTCTAGCGAGAATTTCAACATGCAATAGTTCCTTGACGTATGTGGGAGTGAAACATGATGGGTCCAGGTAAAATAATTTTTATTTATGTTAATGATAATTGTATTGTAATTTTTATGCGTTTATTGTTTTATTTTTTTGACGTATTTACACGTAATGATGAAAATTAACAAAAAAAAATTTAAATAAATCTTTCGAGTAATTAAATAATTACTTAAACAACAAGAGTATTAATGACATCGATTACTAATCAAGTAATCATAGAAGTCAATATGATTGATCGCAGCTGGTTAAAATATTTTTTCTTTGATTGCACCTTAGTAAATTCAAAAAAAAAAATATGATTGGTATTAACAGATTATTAAAAAGATGTTTAACGAACTCTTTAAAGTACGTTAATGAATTTTATATCTAAAATAATAGATTTATTATCTGACTTTTCTAAAAAAGAAATAAATACTGTATAAACATATAATAACAATTTAAATTTAAATTGTTATTCCTACATTTGTATCTATTAAAAAACAAGTTAACTAGGGTTAGGATTACTTGTTTTGAAGCAAACTCGGCGGTAAGTATTTCGTTTACTTGCTGACAACCGAAAAGAACGGTAAACATTACTTACCGATCTATTGAAAATTAAATTTATTTTGTAATAATTAAATATATAATAATGTAAAAATTAATACGCAAAAAATGTCATAATATTTCTATTACGAATGTTATTAAAATGAATAAAAGTGAAATACAGATGGAGTCGTATCACTCTGTCACCAAATAATTGTCTTTGATCGGTCGTAAAATGTCCTTACCGTTCTATAATAATGAAAAGACACCCGATATATGTATTACGTATGATCTAATCGTCGATTATGGTTTATTTTTAGACTAATACAGTACTAAAAGAAATTGAAAGCAAGATCAAGTCATGAAATTTTTGAAATGACTAAATTAAGTAATTAATTTTAAAATCGATATGTTAACAGAATAAACTGATTTAAAATTCTAATTTTAATTTTTTTAAATTTTTATGCAAAAATCTGACCTATATTGATCTACTTAGATTTCCATCTGATAACTGGAACAACCTGTAAAAAGCAAACGAAGTCAAGATCAAACATTTAATAAAAATTGTTATCTCATAGAAATTTTCTTAAAAACATTGCAAAACTGACTCCTCTCTCTAAACTGACGTAAATTAATTACAAGAAAATATAAATATAATCACATTGTTTATACCTGAACCCTCAGAAAACAATAATTTAACAATTTAAAGATATTTAAGGTAAAGGTCACTTTCATATGACATAATCATGTGCAAATTTTAATTTTATTAAATTTTCGTTAACTTGACCTTAATTTAAAATTTTCAAACACCCTGTAGCAATTCAATTGCTCACTTAGTGCAATGAGCATTATTGAATAATTTGTGTATTATTAAACCTAATCTAGTCTTCCTCTGAGAACTATTCAAACCCAAATTTTAAAAACTGTTATCATTTTTATAATCTTTATCAGTCTGTAATTGGCTTTCCTTGATTTACACTCTGATTCATTTTAGTTTATTTACTGAAAATTGGAAAAACTTTTCAGGAATGTTTTCTATAGTTTTATGTAGTTTTCTAGATGATGTGTTGATAGCAAATAATATATCACCTCCTTAACCTAACAAGATAACAAATCACGTTACTCCGTCTCTCCTAATAGGGAGTACCTACCTCAGTTTTTAATTTACAATTAATTCGTCTGCCGGTGCTAATTGTTGATGGCAAATCATAACAATTGTAACTAAATTTGTTCAATTAATTAACACTTTTGAATGTTTATAATGGGATTACATACAACTAAATAAATCAGTTAAGTGAAGTGCACTATGGATTCGCCGACGGATGCTAACGATAAAAAATCACTTATACCGACCACGGGCCAGTATCAAAATCCGGAATTAAGTCCGGGGATTTACTATTATCCGAGAACACCAACATCACCTACGCCTAGCAGGTACTTTTCAATTATTTTATTTCAAATGTTGCATTAAACTATTTTGGGAAATTTTCGTTGTTTAAAATTTGAATTATCACGTTTTTGAAAAGATTAGATTAGTTATTTATATTTCTATTTTTTTTTTTTTTTCAAAAAATTATTTTAGATTTGATTCAGGCACATATTTATTTATAGTTTATTTAAATTTATTTTTAATTATTTATGACGGATCTCATGTGTTTACACTTTTTGACAGATATTGTATTTTAATTACTTTGATAAAGTTCTGAAAAAATTCTATGAAATGACAACAAAACACAACGGGAAAAATTAATAAAAAATTTTTTACACTGATTTAATAAAAATGTGAATTACAAATTGTTTAAAAAAAATTAATGTTACTCTACTATTATAGAATGGTAATGCAAAAAGTCGCGAATTTTAAGAAAACGAGAGAGGCGGTTTCCGGGTTTAGTATCTACGATTTTTGTATCACTTTCTGTAGAAATAAGAAAGGCTAGCGATGACTAAAACCGAATTAACCAATAATGAGTTCACAGAGCAGCAGCAGAAATTGATTACAGCTTCATAGTAAAAAGCGAAAATAATGGAACCAATTTTATTTAAATTTTGCACTACACTTGTTTTTATTAGAGCTGCCCTGACGTTACAATTATCACCCCTTGTGCTAATCAATCTTGACAAATCAGTAATTTACTAATCAATTATCACCTCCCAAACCTTGACTCTGTTTCATCTCAATTTGCAGAAAATCATTCCGACCTGGAGCTGTTCGAAAAATTCGTCGACGTGCAGTATTCAAAAACGGTGATTGCAACGTTCTCCAATCCCGTATTTCAAAACGCGGACTTCGTTTCCTTCAGGACATTTTTACAACTCTTGTTGACATTCAATGGCGTTGGACGTTAATAATCTTCGCTCTTGCTTTCTTTGTTTCATGGCTTGCTTTCGCTTTGATTTGGTGGTTAATTATGTTCACACATGGAGATTTAGAAGACGAACATCTTCCTCAAAATCAAGCTGAATCAAATTGGACTCCTTGTGTTCTCAATATTCATTCTTTTACGTCTTGTTATTTATTTAGTATTGAAACTCAACATACAATTGGGTATGGTGTAAGAACAACAACAGAAGAGTGTCCTGAAGCGATTTTTATCATGTCAATGCAGAGTATTATCGGAATGATGATACAAGCGTTTATGGTTGGAATTGTTTTTGCAAAAATGACACGGCCTAAATTACGAACACAAACACTTTTATTTTCAAGAAATGCTGTAATTTGTCAAAGAGAAGGACATTTGTGTTTAATGTTTCGTGTAGGAGATATGAGAAAAAGTCATATTATTGGAGCAAGTATCCGAGCACAATTGATAAGAGCCAGAAAAACGAAAGAAGGAGAAGTTTTAAGTAATTATCAGACTGAATTAACTGTATCAGCTGATGGATGTGATAACAATCTATTTTTCATTTGGCCAATGAATATTTCACATACAATTGATGAAGAATCACCACTTTTTCACTTATCAGCAAGTGATATGTTGCAGGATAAGTTTGAAATTGTCGTGATTTTAGAAGGGACAGTTGAAAGTACCGGACAGACAACACAAGCAAGATCGAGTTACCTAGCTACAGAGATTCTTTGGGGTCACCGTTTCGAGCCCGTGGTCTCGTATAATAAAGACCGCCAAGGCTACGAAGTTAATTATTCAAAATTTGATAACACTTATCCTGTAGATACGCCTCTTTGTTCTGGTGCTGAATTAGCAGAATTTTATAAATTACAAGATGTACCTGGTAAGTTTTATTTTTAGTCGTAACTACAAGTTTTTACTAACTCAATTTACAGAATCTGGAGATAGTGATCCAATAGATGTTCCAGTTTAGCTTTTGTGCAATTTTTCTACTAATTGATTTATTATTGTGTTTGTTAAGCTACGTGTTGTGATATATTGTGTGTATATTTTTTTATAATAAATATTTATGAGCTATGTTTAGTTGGGGTGTTGTAATTTTTTTTATAGAGCCGTTGAGATTGACTGAAAAAAGAGTGGAGGATAGAGTTTTAAGACCGCCTCCACCAATTAATCATCATGAGGATCAAGCGAGAACCAATTTTTCGTTTGATGGGTACGAGGAGGAACCAATGGGGCATATTAACTCGAGTTATGTTTAATTAATTAACGATATTAACTTGTAAATTATGTAAATTAAAGAAAAATGTTATTTTTTCTGTATATATTACATAATTTTAAGGTTTCTTTATGTATATGTACGCCCACAAGAGAGACAATAGAAACAGCTTCCACCACTAGAATCATCAAAAAATATTTTCCAGAAAAGTTTTATCTACTAACTAGATGAAACTGAATCTATAAATTATTGGCAAATTAGCTTAGACTCAGATTAGTTTATTGAAAGAATAATTTCAGACACGGGTTTGCTGAATAGCAAAACAAGTAAATGACTTTATTAAATTCTTGGTAATTTAATATATGTGATAACTTTAAATTTAAAAGTACTTAAAAATTTGGATTAGTTTACCGTGAGTCACAGTATCGTTCTGGTCGTTGTTCATAGTAAAATTTATACTTTTATTTTCATTAACTAACGCAGTGTGAGTTTGTTGTTTTCTTTTTAATTTTCGAAATGTATAAGCTTGAGCAAATTTTTAAATAAAGTTATACTGATGCGAAAGATAAAACTAGAAAAAAACATAAAGTTAGTGACGATTTAAAAATGGAAGTGCCAGGTATGTACATCTAAGAATTTAGATGTATATCTACTAAGTATAAGTAAGATTACGAGTACCATCTTCTCATTTACAAAAATTGATTTGAATATTGGGAAGTATATAGATACATTCAACCATAAATTGACCAATTCGAAAAAAATACAATTATTAAAAAAATCGAGAGACATATAAAGCATTTATACAAAATTTAATTACACCATTTGATTCTACTAAAAATTTAAATATTTAATTTACTTAAATAGATGTTTCTATAAATTTAAGCTTATTTATTTATATGTATTTTAGTTAAAAAAATAAAATAAAAACTAAATAACTAAACTGTTAAAATTTATTTCCGTTGATCCAGACCAAATGCATTGTGATGCTTCATGATGTATAGCGGTGGTCGTAAAAAAGTGAGCCACTTTTACAAAAAAAGGCATTTTGACTTTGTTAATTTGCTTTTAAATTGTGGCATTTTTACGAATGGCACAACTATGTATTGTTTAGAATCACACTGACAATAATGATCTTAATAAAGATTATTATTATTTAAATGCTGGGATTTTTAAAATTTTGAAAAAACTTTTGCCACCATTCAATGTCCCACTTTTTTATGACTTGAAAAAGTACAAATTTGGTGAAATTACCGGCTAGCGGGCTAATCCTGCAATAAAATTTTTGGGTAATTAAGGTTTATTTAAGTGATAAATATATCAAAAATGATTACTTTTAAAGAAAGAAATGATTGATTTTTAAATAGTACTCAAATAATAAAAAATTTAGAGTAAAACAGAAATAATTAATTTTAAATAAAATTTGAAGCAAAGAATGCTGATTGTTCCCCACGCAGTGAAAGTTAAATTGTGATTTTAACATAGAGAAACTGGTGAGAGTAAAAAATTATAATAATCTTTTGTGTTGATTTTGATCAATCCACAATTGGGCATTTCAAATTTCCAACGTTTACTAGTTTCGCTTTAGTAATTTATTCAGGACCTTAGCGATATATTATACAACCAAATATATCAACTAAAAACCTCTAAACAATGTTGTTTTATGCAACTAAATATACAAATAGTAGTAACAAAAAAAAACACTATCTCCCATAATTGGAATTTGATAAAAAACGAGTTAGTAGTAAGAAATTAATTTATTTTGTTACAAATGTGTGTTACAATTTAATATTAAGTAAAAATTAAATAATACACAAAAAATACCTAAAAACACATCAGACAATACTCAAATTACATCCCTTTTTCCTACTACTCATATGAGCTTCAGCAATTTTAGCAAAAGCATCTTTCTTTAACAATCTATAAGAGTTTCCTAAAAACTGTGCAATTGTAGAATTTAAACTATCAATACCATGAAATAATAACTCCCATCCTAGTTTAACACCTGTACCAAAATCACATTCATCTAAAGCTATACTTGCATATGTTAAAACTGGCTGTAAGTCAGATAAAAATTTCGCTTTTTGTTCCGGAATTGCTTTTTCTAACTTATTTAAAAGATTCATTAAATCCTTGTCGTTCATTGCCAGTTCGCGATAGCCCAATTGAGTCCTAAAATATATGTCAGTAATAGTATTTTTACGTTAAATTGTACAAAAACCTTACTTCTTGTTATAAGGAACTACAAGTCCGATTTTATTAAACGTTCTTGCTACAACTTTATTCTCCCTTTTCCTCATATTCTCACTTTTCCCAATTTTTAATTTCAATTTTTCTGCTTTTTCTTTAATTGACGTGAGTAATTTCCCCACATGCATTTTTTTAAACGGATCTCCGGTTTTTTTCAATTCCTCTAAATAAAAACTACACTACAATTACCAACATCTCTTTACACAAACTATTATACTTTACCTAACAGCTGCAAAAATATTATCCCCCATTTTTGTAAAAACCCCATCTTTAAGACCATAATTGCTAAGTAATAACGAAGGTGGTTCATCAGGAGAGTCATAAAAATAGCCAATATGATACCCAGTCTTGTCGTCACCTTTAAGTACAGTTAAAAATTCTGGAGGGTCGTAATAATAACGCCAGTGTTTTAAATAATCTTCTTGTGGCTTTTTGACGTGTTTAAATTTACCAGCAAGGACATCGTAAGGACCAACAAGTTGTAAATTAACTTCTTTTAAGGCGTTACTGGGATCAGTTGGCTTGAGTGTTTTACAAAATTCCCAAAAGTCATAAAAATCACTTGGAAGTTCAAGCAAAAATCGTGACTTAATAAAGACCTTAGGGTCAAAAAGGCCTGTTTTATTATCTGTTTCTTCAGTTTTATCAGAGTTTTCTTCAGTTGTATCAATTTGGGAAGATTTTTGTTCTGTTTCAGTATTGTTATCATCCTGTTCTGATCCACTGGGTGATATACACTCTTTAATATTTTCAGTATCATTGTCTTCCTGTTCTGACCCACTCGGTGATATACATTCTTTCATTTTTACTTCTTTTTCTTTTGAATGTTCCTCATTCTCTTCTATTTTACTAGAACTTGAGTTAGTTTCATCATCCAACCTAATTTTTTTTGAATGAATTATTTTAGTATTCTGCTGTAAAAAATTAGTAAATAATAATATATAACTAGTAAAATTACTCTTTTTTACCTTTCGTTTAGAGTTTTTAGGAGGATGTTTATATTTATTAAGATGTTCAGTATTTTTTTGATAACACTTTACCCCATACCTGCAGGGAGTTCTAGGATCATTTTCATATTTTTTTAATTGAGAATCAAGTCTGTTGGACATACTATTTTATTGTTAAAACAATTTACAAATAAACAGTAAAAAAGCGCCAAAATATATTAACGAACTTCTAATTTGTAGGTTATTCAAATGTCAAAAAAGTAAGATCCTTGAGTGTCGGCAACCAGTAAAACACGGTTTATTTATACAGCGTGTTCTAAAATTAGTTAACACAACAACAAAATTTTATTTGAAATTAAAAGTTACTAATTTTTAAATATAAATATACGGAGTGGTGGTTAAAATTAAGTAAATTTTACACAACTTTAAATAAGCCCTCTATATTTTATTTTATTATTTTTATTATTTTATATATTATCACATTATTTTGCATATTTAAATATTCCTATTTATTCTCAGAAAAAAACGTTTCATCTACTTTATACAAACAAATAACTATTTTATAATTACTGACACTGATAAGAAATAAATCAAGTGTTGCATTTTTTATTGATAAAATCACTAAGAATTATCAGTATCTTTGCAAATCTTTCCTCTTCCTAAAAAAAAAATTCTTCCATTACATGCCTACAACATAATCAGCAATCACCTTGACAACTATAATTATCTAATATCATCTAAAAGTAAAAACATCTTTACATAAAATTAAATAAATATTGAATATTACTGATTTTAATTTAGCAGAAAAATATTAATCACAATAACATTATAATTGAGCATTTAAAGTCGTTGTTTTTTATTATAACGAGAACGCATTCAACAAAAATCTTGATTTACGTAATTAAATTTCCTATAAAATCAAACGTACACGCAATAATTGATATTTATTTAACGTAAATGCTACAAAAAGATTATTTTTGTTTTTATCAGTGACGTAATTAAAAAAAATATACCACAACAACGCCTTATTATGATTTTTATGTTTATTTAGCCACTTAGATTGAGATTATTTTTGAGGATTCCGTATTAGATATATACCAGAAAAATTTACGTTAAAAATTCTGGTAGATAAGAACAATGCAAACTAATAAATCTTCTTACGAAATACAACTACTAATTTTATGACTGAAATAAAGATTAAAGAGGTTTATTTTAATAACTTCTGTAATTTGAACTCTACTTAAAATCGCATTGTTTTACCAATTTGTTGTATTTATAAAATATAAACTCTATTTTTACAACAAACCAACGTCATAAACTTAGTTACCTCACATGATTTTTTTTCTGATAAGAAATTATACTATTAGCATAAAAATTAAATTAGGTACATCTTTAGAATTCAGTATGGAGTCACAGACCGACAATAAACAGCATTATCTCACAACACTTGACACAAAAAAGTAGGTAAATAAATAATTTTTGTCTCAAATCAAATTTTTTTTTAAGATATTCTTTTTTCTGCAAATCTCGACGCAGACTAGTCCTTAAAAATGGTAACTGTAACATCCATCGCCCTGCATCAAAACGTCAAAAATTCGCATTTTTGCAATTTACCAAACTCGTTGATTCTTCGTGGACTTTTACAATATTGGTATTTCTCGCAACTTTGTTATCATCTTGGTTACTTTTTGCTGGAATTTGGTGGTTGATTTGCTACACTCATGGTGACTTCGAACTTGATCATTTACCACACGTCCAGAAAAAAAATAATTTTACTCCTTGTGTTTACCACATCAACAATTTCGGTTCTTGTTTACTTTTTAGTATTGAAACTCAACATACAGTCGGTTATGGTATTAAAGCAACAACTGATGAATGCCCTGAAGCAATTTTTGTTAATGCCCTCCAGTGTATAATCGGATTTATAATGCAAGGAATAATGGCAGTGGTAATTTTCTCAAAAATGACTCTTCCAAAACTTCGATCACAAACTTTACTCTTTTCAAAAAAAGCTGTAATTTGTTCAAGAAATAATAAACTCTGTTTGATGTTTCGAATGGGAGATATGAGAAAAAATCATATAATTGATGCCAAAGTACGAGCTTTTTACATCCGGTCAGAAAAAACAATCGAAGGCCAAATTTTAGAACACAACCAAATTGAACTTCCGGTGAATGTAGACAATTGTAAAACTGGTCTTTTCTTTAATTGGCCGCTGATTGTCTATCACAAAATTACAAAAAGCTCGCCATTATATTATTTGGCACCGAGTGATTTGTACCAAAACCGATTTGAAATTGTGGTATTACTTGAAGGAACAACACAAAGTACCGGTCAAATGACACAAGCTAAAACTAGCTATTTACCAAAGGAGATAATGTGGGGGAAAAAATTTCAAAGCTTGTTAGATTTTAATTATGATAGAAGAGAGTATGAAGCTGATTTTTCGAAATTTGATGAGCTGCTTTCGATTAGTACTCCATTGTGTTCTGCTGCATATATTGACGAATACAACCAAATGCAATCAGGTAAGCTTAGTTCACAAATCTGTGTAAAGATCCGGTTCCTTTACATGTAAAAGAGAGCCAAATTTCAGTGTTTGTTAGCGGACTTTTTTCGTGAACCAAGCTATACTTTTATTGGTAGAACTGAACACATGTCTTTTGTCCAATTTCCATTCTAATCGTTGGTTAATAATTATTTTTTTTAGAATTGACTTCGCCATATCTTCATTTAGATTTCACCCCAAGACAAAGTTTGAACGAAACTATTTTAGAAAAGTATAATAATCAGATTTTAAGTATTCATAACAGTGAAAGTGACAGTGAAAATGATAAAACAAAAGCATGGTTAAAAAGATTATGACATTATAACTGTTTAAATAAAATTATCTTTTTATTACAATTTGTCTTATTTAATACAATACCAAATATTTTTTTTAGATACCTAAGTGAAATGTCATACGAAAAATCGTTTTGGTATTTGGGGTGATCGCAACGATTAATAGGAACTCAGTCTAGTAATTTTATGACCTCATACCAAAGCCAAACAGATCGTACCATCGTACCAACGTCATTTACCAAAATCTATTAAACAAATTTTTGCTAATTTAGCTTATCAGTACTAATAAAGCTTAACTACTCATAAAAATAAAACAGAATTTCTAAATTTTAATTTTCTTTGTCACGTGTAAAATCAAAATTGATTTCGTGACAATTTATAAATTAAATAATTATATGTTCACTATTGTTCACTCATATACTCACTACAGTGAGAACTGTCATAAATAAAATCCATCGTCAGTGAATTTAATAAAAACTATTTCTTCGCAGGCAAATCAGCTCACTTATAATTGATACAACAATACAACTGTACAATGTATGTACATACACCTTTCTTAAAAATGAAGTAAGTGTAAAAATTAGAAAGTAAAAAAACAATTTTTAACTCATCAAAAATGTAATTGCAAAATGATAAAACCGAAACGCCAATAATTTAAAGAAAACAAAGAGTAAAAAATTACGCAAAATGCACATTTTAAATAAAATTGTATATAAAAAATTTTTTGTAATAATTGTAAGGATTGCAATAAATTTTATACCGGATGTGAATACTCTTTATCTTATCTACTATTATTGTAACTTTAGCACTTTTATAGCAGAGTATTGTTTTAATTAAATCTATTATTGTCTTAAAAAACACATTTTGATACAAATTAACACGTGTTATTTATTAAATGATCAAAATGGCAATAGCAGTTTACCCAATTACTACAAAATTAATTATAATCATAAACATTTTAATCAAAAATAAATTTACAAAAATACTTTTACGATTTGTTGATTAATTATTACAAATTGCACATTTATTTAGGTACTAACAGGTATTTAAATGACGAACAATACTAATAGTTCTTGCAAAATTAATCTGACTAATCAGTTGTTGTTTGATTGATATTGCTGAAAATGGTCATGGTTTTGTTTAAGAAATACTCCTATCAACTTTTGAAAAATGGTGAGTTTTTAGTCTAATCAATTTTAGAAAAGTTTATTTTTTAATAAATTTAGTAAATGTTTAATGCGTCGTTTATTTCTTGCTCTAGAAATAAATTGGGAAACAATAAAACAAACTTGACTAGACGTCTACATTTTTCTTATTCTTAAGATTAAAACAAACATATTAAATCTATGCGAAAAGCAAACAAAACATTTTTATTATCCAAAATTAGATTAAAAAATTGTTTAAGTGTCCTTTAAGTACTTAAATATGTAACTTAAAATCTACTTGATTTAAATGAGGCATTGATAAAATAATCATAGCACGTACCATAGATGATAGTAACATGTTTTAATATTATATTAAGAAGACTTTGGAATCTAATGATTATGTTTAATTTTTTTTATTAAAGCAACATCTGTAGACAAACCTTTTTTTATGCTTTCTCCTCATTTTAAATTAATTTTAACCACACCTACGTTGATTGCCAAAAAACTGACAAGTGTCACAAACAAATTAAAATGTGATCCACCATTTCATTTTTATAAATTATGTGTTTCGGAAATGGGCAAAATGCATCAAAATTTTAAAAAAATATTTAAGATTTTGACTTGAATTAACCTGTCAAGTACCTACAATCTCAGTCTTAGATAAAACTTCTCAAATTCTGATTAGATCATATCAAAACTGACTTATATTGAAAAATTCTTAATAATGTCTCAGTACAACAATTTCCAGTTGATCTGAAAGTCAAGATGTCTGAAATGAAGCTCCCTATATGCTCCGAAGAAGAAGTTCCTCAACCAAGTACGCTCTCAATTTTTTTTAAAACCATTTCTCTAATTTTTTGTTTTAGAAAGTTGTCTCGGTATTCGTCATTCGCAATTTTTCCTTATGTCGTTCTCTTTAGTAATTTTTTTCGGAATGAGAACTGCACTCTCAGTGGGAATTATTGCAATGACTGAAGAACATCCACCAGATTCTAGTATTCCAGTAAGTAAACCCAAAATTAATTTATCATAACTAAATTCTTCTAGACTTATCCTGAATGGAGCGACACAGACACGGATACTATTCTCTCTTCCTTCTTCTGGGGCTACCTTCTGACTCAAATCGTGGCTGGTCAACTCAGCGAATACTTCGGCCCTAAATGGTTTCTCGTTGGCACCATGCTCCTAGGATCTATCTTCAATCTTCTAATTCCTATTATGGCATCTTGTTGGGGCTGTACAGGAGTAATTCTTTGTCGGGTCGTACAAGGTCTAGCTCAAGGTTTTCTCTATCCTTGCATTTTAAACCTTGTGAGTAAATGGACACCAGCTTTTGAACGTTCGCGAGTGTCTAGTTTTGTCTACGGAGGTGCTTCTGTGGGTATTGTCACTTCAATGCCTCTTACTGGAGCAATAGCAGGCTCGACTTGGGGTTGGACAATCGCATGTTACCTTTATGGAGGATTAGGGATTGTTTGGAGTGGAATTTTTGCACTACTTGCTGCAGATTCTCCAAGTGATCATAAATGTATTTCGAAAAATGAAAAATTGTTTATTGAAGCTACAACATGTCTTAATAACAGTCAATGTACAAAAGTGAGTACAAATCATTATTAGAATTTTTAGTAATTGAGTTTTAGAAAGTACCAACACCGTGGAAGTCAATTTTTACATCAATGCCCATGTGGGCAATTTTTATGGCAAGTTGTGGATCGAGTTGGGGTTCATTTACACTTCTCACAGAAATTCCAAGTTACATGGCAAATATTATGAATTTCAAAATACGTGAAGTACGTTTTTTTAAATCTAAACTTTGTTAAACCAATTTTGGATTGTAGAACAGTCAATTATCAGCGCTACCTTACGTAGCTCTTCTTCTTACTGGTCTTCTAGGAGCACCAATAGCCGATCGTTTAATTACGAAAAAAATTCTCAGTATTAATGCTACTCGAAGACTTTTTACTTCACTTGGTTCTTTTATTCCAGCGGGAGCTTTAATCTATTTAGGATTTATTGAAAGTGATCAAAGAGATCTAGCTACAGGTCTTTTAGTTGTAGCTGTTGGGACTAGTGCTTTTACCCAGTGTGGGTACTTGGTAAATCCCATTGATATTTCACCGAATCATGCTGGAACAATTACGGGAATTGTGAATTGTTTTTCAACGATTTTTTCGATTTTGGGACCGCTTTCTGTAGATTTTTTCGGTAGTGATAAAGTAAGTAAAGAAAAAATATTTAATTTTTTTCTAATTAAATTATGTATGCAGAAAGACACGACTTTGTGGTGGAATGTATTCAGACTCGCAGCAGGAATTTATATTTTTTGTGGAATTTTCTACGCTGTGTTTTCATCAGGAACTATACAAACCTGGAACGATAGTAAAGAAGTAGAAGACAAAAGTAAGACAAACAAAAACAAACAAAAATTATAAAAATTGTTTTAGGATTTTCTGAAAAAGAGAATAAGACTGAAGTGTATGTTATTGATAGTTAGTAATATATAAATGTTTTATATTTATTTAGTTTATTTTTTATATGTATTTATTTAAAGAAAAAATAAAATTTTAAAACTTAACACAAGTGTTTTTTTAGAGAATTGCTTAAGAAATTATAAAGTTAAATTAAATGTAACAAACAAATTAAGAATTACTCAATTTGAGTTATACGCAATTTGCGTCAGTTTTAAAAATATTTTTGTAGTGCCTACTTCATTATTTCTAATATCATTGTGTAAAAATTGTTTACTGGCAAATTGTTCTCTTATCTGATTGCCTTTTCTAATATAATGAAAGATAAGAAACAAATTAAAACACTTGAAAATCTAATTTTATTACTACCATATGTTGGTCCTTTGTTTTTTCTAATTTCTAAATAATTGACTAACACTTAAAATTTTATTTAAATTTTGTATTTTGAGTTTTTTATTTCTTGCAAAATTGTTAAAATCTCATTAATTTTTTCTTATCAAAATAACAATAAGTGCACTGTCACTTGATATAAAGACAAAAAAAATTCTTTTGTACTTTGCTTTATTAATCTACTTGAGATAAGAGAACGGAAGTAGAACAAAATGTCATTCTTTAGAATCTACAGAGTTCGAAAATCCAAAAAAATAAATTAAACGCTGCAACGTTTATTATTTGATTTTTTTTAAATTATTATTACACAATTATAATTATACATTCACATATCTTATTGCTCGAAAAGAGTCATTCTAGACCAAAAATTAAATTTTTATTATTGAAAGTTTAATTTTTGTAAAAAAAAATTCATTAGATAAAGTGATGAAAATAAAATTCTTTGATAAACTGCCAACGTTTCAACGATTTTAATTTTGTTTTTGACAATCAAATTGTAAAAAATGTTTTCTTGAAGTGTTCGCAATCTCAAAATTTTCTAAAAATTTCTTTATGTTATAAACCAGTTATTCCCATTCCATTCCCATTTATTTTCTGTAAAGTCAGAAATTTGTAGATTATAAAAATAAAAATATAATTTTTTTGAAAATGTCTAAATTGTTTATTTTCAAGATATAAAAAAAATAACAAATTGGTTCTCAAATGAACAAAAAGATACGAAAATTTTATTTGCTAGGGCAATTGCCAAGCAGCAACAGAGAAATCGAATCATGCATATAAAATAATTATTATTAAGCAAATAAACTAAATTGAAAGCAAAAAATTTGACTCATTCCCAAAAAAAACACTTTTTTAGTTTTATTGAAATAGTAATTAAAAAATTACAATTTTAGAAGGAACAAATGTTATTGTGTTATTTATAAACACTCTGTATAATTATGTATTTAGATAATCGAAGATTCGTTATTTAAAGGAGTATTATTTAAAAAAATAAGTATGCAACTAACAATACCATTTTTTAACAAATACAAAAAAGAATAAAGATTAGATAAATATAAAAAAATGACATATACAACGGTTTACATAACATTTATTATTAAGAATAAATACTATTTAGTTTTATGTATGAGATTTAATTGTGTTTTTAAGAAAAACAAAAAACGCTTTTTTTCGTGAGAGAGATGGCTTGTCTACGAGCTGCGTAAGCAGTGAGTGAGACAATCTCACGAACAAAAAAACCGTATTTTACGTCAAGTAGTAAATATAATTTTTTTAACGATACTGAAATGCAAATTTTATCTTCGAAATTCACAATTATGTCATGTTACTGCAACTTTATTTCATTTTTTACTAGTTTTCTTAGTAATATGCATTTTCACCCCTAGATAAAAAAAAATGGATTTTCAGATAAAATTTATAGTAGCAAAGATGCGTACTTTCATATGTTTGAAAAAAAACACTTTTTATTTATACAAAATTCTTTTTTTTAATATTATTTTGATCAGATTCTTTTTCTTCCTCTTCTACATCATTCCATTTCTGCAAATCTCCTGAACAAAAAATTGCAAAAAATATGCCGCAAGCAGCATAAATTCCAGCTGCTAACCAAAACACTTTTCTCCATAAAATTGGATCAGTCTGTAATTCAAAAATTAATATCTAATATTTTCAAATTTCAAAAAGTAAATACTTTATCACTGCCTAAAAATTCAACAGAAAGTGGTCCCAAAATAGAAAATATCGTTGACGTTCCATTGGTAATCCCTAATAAAGTTCCAGCATGATTTGGTGCTAAATCTATAAGATTTACTAAACTTCCTGAATGGACAAGACCAGAAGTACCAACAGCTAAAACGAGTAAAGTCGTAGCTAAATCTTTTTGTGAAGTATCGACTAAACCAAGACTAAATAAAGCAGTAGCGGGTAATAAAGTACCCAAAAGAGTATAAATTCTTCGAGTTGTTTGAATTGAGAGTATTTTATTCGAAATTAATTTATCGGCAATTGGAGCCCCAGCAATTATCATAAAAAACATCACGACGTAGGGTAAAGCCGATAATTGACTATTCTATAACTCTAAATTAGTAAAATCAAAAAATAAGTTTTTCGGACTTACAGAATTAATATCAAATTTCATAACATTACTCATATAACTAGGAATTTCAGTTAAAAGAGTAAAACCACCCCAATTTTGACCACAAGATGCTATTAAAATAGCCCAAACAGGTAACGATGTCAAAATTGATAACCACGGAGTTGGTATCTTCTAAAAAAATATTTTTACAAAATAAAAACTTTTATTTTAGTTTAAATACCTTTTTTTCATCAGTATTGCATGAATTGCTACTTTCAATATACTCCTTTTCCTCATTTGTTATTCCTTTATGAAGTGAGGGTGAATTAGCTCCGAAAATAACAAAAATTCCTGCCCAAACAATTCCACAAATTCCATAGATATAAAACGCCCAAGGCCACCCCCAACTTGATCCCGAAATCATCCCAGTAAAAATCATAGATAATACAATACCAATATTAGACCCCCCAAAAATAAAACCGGAAACTCTTGATCTCTCATACAATGGACTCCACTTACTTATCAAATTATTTGTCGAAGGGTACAAAAATCCCTGATTAAGACCTTGAACCACTCGACATATTATCACTCCTGTTTGTCCAAAATTTGCCGCCATTGTTGGTATTAAAATATTAAAAATTGAACCAATTGTCATAGTTGTAAAAAGAAACCATTTCGGGCCGAAATGTTCGCCTAATTGACCAGCACCGATTTGGGGAACAATGTACCCCCAGAAAAATGATGATAAAATTGTATCAGTAGTTTTCCAACTGGGATAAGTCTAAGAAAAAATTGTTAAATTTGTTAGGGGAGTTGTTTAGGGATACTTACAGGTATGGAAGGATCAGGAGGACGTTCCTCAGTCATTGCTATAACAGCTACTGACATACAGGTTCTCTGGCCGTAGAAAATCACAATTGAGATAAACATTAAAACGAATTGAATGTGTCTAACACCAAAAAATTTTCTTGAAACTGAATTTGTGTCATTTTGATAAATTTGAAGTTTAGTGTTAGACATTTTTTTAGCAATTGCGAAAATTTATCTCAAGACAATTCTTTTATTACAAATTTTGAGATTTAATCTAATCACAAAAAACTGGGATTTGGATTGAATTTGACTGATTCTTGTATCTTTAAAAGTATCTAAACAAGAGTACAATATGTACTTGAGTTAATTGGCTTTGATTGTTACTCCGAAGTACAAAAATTTGTAAACAATTTGTATACACAAATTAATAACAAACAATTTTGTCAATTTCTTAATATACAAAATAAATTTAAAATTTTTGGAAAAAAATGATTTTTTTCGGTTTAGAATAATACCAGAGGAGCAAAATACCTAAAAATGTTTAATAATTGAACCAAAAAGTTACTAGACTAGTTACAGTCTGATAAGTCATTTTTTGATAGATCAAGTGTTTCATCAGTAATCAACAATTAACACTTTAGAAGTTAGAGTATTTTTTATGACACAACAAATTACTTTATAACATTTATGACACGCCAATGCAAATTTTATGTACTAGAGATTAGATTATATCATAATATAAAATACAAAAATTTAAGTACCAATACAAAATTGCAATATTCATTATTTATTTATTGAAATATTTCTTCTTCAAAACTTATTGAAATCAAAGTATATTTTGGCTTATTCTTTCAACAAGTTCAGGCGATAGAATAAAAACAAAAAGAGAGTATACTCTTTAGTTTTCATGTAATAGGAATGAAATTGGAACATTCTGTATATAAACTAAGACTTGTAATAGAAATAAAATTGTGATACCTGTATATAAACGGAGACTTAAGAAAATGTAAACATTTTTTTTTGTGATTGCGTAAAATGTTGACATGAGATTTATAACCTCACCATTCAATTAGTAATAATGTAGCCGTTTAAAACAATGTTTAGTCTTATTTGTTTAAATAAAATTAATTATTGTCTATTTGGCGCTCGTTTCGTGATTGAAATATAAATTGAAAACAAATCGCGAAACATTTTGTTTAAATACTTAAATACATTTTTGGTTTATTATTTGAACTAATTGCTTACATAATACGATGATTTATTACTCAAAAAAGACACAAAGGCGCTTCGACATTCGGTGATATAATATACATTTTTTGTTGTCTTTTGCAAATTTATGGATATTTTTCTTTATTTGAGCCAGTAGTGCACCAGCTCTCCAACGAGGCGCATCACAGCTGCTCTAAAGCTGAGTATTTTTATTTATTATTAATTATTAAACGGAATATATCACTATTTTGTTTAAACAAATACATTTTTGCAAATTTTAAAACAACACAGAGATAAATAATTTTTAAAATAAATTAAATAAGAAATTAACATTTCTTTTTATTTATTAATTAGGACAGAAAACGAAAATCAAACAGTAATTAAACATGACACTAAAATAAAGATAAAACAGTTTTATAATTTATATTGTATGTTAATAACAAGAATAGGCCGAAATAAAGTTACACTTTTCAAAATTAAATTAAATTTTAACATTTATTCTTGAAATTTATCTGATTATTTGCGCGCAGTATTCATTAGACGTTTTAATAGAAACATAAATTTGCTTTGTATACATAAATTTATTTTTGTTCTGTTTATCTTTTTCCCTACTTTTAAAATATAAGGTTTCAAGAACATTGCTGGAAATCTGGATTAAAGGTAGGTCCAAAAGAAGCAGAGGGGACTCGCCACATAGGGCAGAAAAAGAAGTACCAATTTCAGGATTAAAGGTAGGTTCGAAAGAAGCAGAAGGAGGGGATTCGCCACCCAACAGTTGTGGCAGAAGAAGATGCTTTAAGTAAGTCTTTATGTACAGTTTATGACTTTGTTAAAATTGTTAATTCTGTTTTAATTTATAATTTTTTATTGAAAATTTTGAGTTTTATTTCATATCGATTTTTTTTTATTCATCTTTTGTGTAGTGTATTTTAACAACTTTTAGCAACAAATTTCTCTTACACAATTTTACCCCAAAGAGTTACAAAACCACCTCTAGAACTTATTTATCAAACTCTTCAAAATCTTGAAAAGAAATATATCAAAAACAAGTCAAACACTAAAAGACAGTAAATTTATAATTTTTTCCGCGCTTTTATTTTAATAATTATCAATTTACATTAAACTGTTGAAAGCGCACTTTATGCCACCTTAACTAATAATTTGAATATCGTTCGCTATATCCTGAGGCTGCTGCATGTCGTCATTTGAAAATGCCTAATAAAGCAAACTGCAATCGGTAGTATGCAACCAGTTATACTATACCGTAATTTTTCTAAAAATTTTACGTCACACTTGCGTATGTATTTAGAACAGCCTATATATACAGAGTAGCCAACATGACGCGTCTAAATTTCACTAGTTGCCATAGTAACGTCAATGTTGACATTTTTGAAATTGTGTCAAAATGCCACTGTTTGGTAATAGATTTGCCCCAAAACAACCCCCATTAAGAAAATTTGCAAGCGCTGCGAGTGTTGAATTAGATGATTTGGTTTTGGGTCAAAGAAATGTACAATTACGGTTGGGAAATCAAGAATTGGTGTTTGAAAATGGTGACTGGATTCCGGGTAAGACTAAAAAATAAGAATTACGTAATTTATTTGGGAATTTTAGAGAATGGAGAGAGTGGAACGGCACATAAATCAAATCAGAAATTAAGAAAGAAAATTCAGGAATTACAAGAAGAGAATAATATGCTAAGATTGAAATATGCAATTATGCTCAACATGGTAATTGTTTTTTTTTTCAACTTTAGTACATTTTTGAGTTTTTTTTTTATCTGTAGTTGACTCAGAGTACGGCCGAAGGACATTTACAAGAAAAAGAATTGGAAAGGTTGAGAAAAAAATAATTTAGTAAGTCAACAAATTATTAAAAATGTTTATTACTGTACAAAAGAGTTAATTAGGACATTTTGTTTTTGTATGACCCTCTTGTTTACATTTTCCACATTTTCGTTTTGCTCGAGTTTGTTTATTATAAGGTGCATCACGATTATTTTTTGTTTTGGTGGCTTTCCAAGTTCCACCTGGACCTGGACCAGCACCACCACCACCACCACCACCACCTCCTCCTCCTCCATCATTGCCGCCACTTCCACCATTATCATCATCCTAAAATAAATATACAATAAACATGTTTTAAAAAAATTATAATAGTTCCTACTTCATCAGCCCATTTGAAAAACCCACAACTTTGCGCCATTGGTTTTGCACAACAATAAAACGGACGGCCTTTATTTGGTCCCTCTTTAGAAACAGTACGTCTCGTCGCTGGTACATTACAATTACATTGAACTGCATCATTTTGTACATTATTAACTGTTGTATTGTTGGGCTCATCAGAAGCCCATAGGAAAAAGTCACAAGTTGAATTTTTACATTTATAAAATTTTCGTCCTTTATTTGGACCTTCTTTCCGTACAGTTAATTGTACAGGTTCTAAATTACAAGCACAAACAATATCGTTGTTTATGCTTATGTTTGATATTGAAGGACCTGCAGTTGCATTAAATGAATTGTTTAAAGGTAAACTATCACGACGGGGAACTATCGGATCGTGTGCATTATTTATGTTGTTGTTTCTATTATTATTTGAAACTGTTTGGGCTTGATTGTTGTTTCTATTATTATTATTATTTGTAGTTGTTTGAGCTTGATTGTTGTTTCTATTATTTGGAATTGTTTGGGCTTGATTGTTGTTTCGTAAAGTAATATTATTTCTTCTAACGGAAGATAGATTGATATCCAAAGTTTCTAAAACGTTTAGGTCACAGCCTCCAATACAAAGAATATTGGGGTTAGGTTCTCCAACAAAAAGGTTTTGTTTGAATTTCATTTTAAGTTTCTTGACGTTCGGACCACACTAAATAAAAATTAGAATAAAATGTACAACTTAAACTAAGTTCTCACCTGCTGACAACTCTCATCTAAAACTTCTACATTTTCTACAGTTTGTGGTAACCAAACCGCATTCTTACAACCTGGAAAACCTACACAAGAAATAAACTTCCCCGTGTCATTTTTCTTATTTCTTAGAATCATATCAGATCCACATTTTGGACATTTCAAAACTGATTTAATTTGAATATTTTCATAACGTGGCTCTTCAACAACTTGAGGCCTGTCATCTAATCTATTCGCTAAAGATTCATCAATTTGTCTCATTTTCTCAACAACAGTTTCAAAAACTGCTCGATATTTTTGAATTTGTTCCCTTCTGACAACTTCTGGGTCTTTCAATCCGTCACAAATTAATTTCAAGTCTTTTTCGAATTCTGCTCTTAAAATTGGCTTTGCAAGACTGACTTCAAGTCCTATGTTATTGTACCCTTCTACTAACCCCATTCCAAGTGTTCCAGGGACAAAATAAATATTTTCATGCAACCCGACATATTCTCGTGATTTGATAGTATCGATATGTTCTGCATGTGTAGCATCGGTTCCAATTCCGTGCTTTTCCATCAATGCGATAAGATCGGCTTCAGTTAATAGTTTTGGTGGTGCTGTAGAGCCCTCGTGTAAATCCAAAACAGAAGGAGTGAAAGTGTCTCCTTGTTGATAACTATGTATTTCTTTAGCATTCCATTTTTCGTAAATATAAACATCGAGATAATTTTTTTCTAAAATTATTAATCCTTTTGCAATGAATTTTTCACCTGCAATATCTGCAGTTACTACAGTTTCGAAGCCTTGTGCATCCTTGTGGACACAAGCTAAGAAATGTCTCACAATATATTCATAAACTTTTTGTTCATTTCCAGTTAAGTTGTTTGAGTATTTTGTTGGATGTATGGGAGGATGAGCCTGATCAGATTTTTTACCTTGTCGGGGTGTAGGCCCTCCTTCGTTTATTATTCGGTGTGCAAAAGCACCCCAACGCTGATCTTCCTGTTGTTGGGTTACTAAATTTACAAGATTAAGTTCTTTCGGGAAAATGTTTGTTTCAGTTCTTGGATAACTGATAAGACCTTGAGTGTATAATCTTTCAGCAATTTTCATTGTGTCTTTTGCTGTAATTTTAAGCTTTCTTGAAACAGTTTTTTCCATTTCAACAGTGTCAAGAGGGACAGGTCGCCATTTACTTTTTGGTTTACCTTCAACTTTTTCAATAGTTGCTGTTGGGGATTCTTTACAAATGTCTAAAATAGCCTCACAAGAGTTTTTGTCAAAGAGGCGGTCACGTTTCCAAGAAAATTCTGTCGTTATTTCATTTACTGTGTGATTCACTAAGAGAAAAAACCAATAAGATAATTAAAATAATATTTGATAGAAGTGTTCCACTCACTTTTAATTTTCCAAAATGGTTCTGGAATAAAATCCTCAATAGCTTGATATCTTTCAACTACAAATCCTAGTGTGGGAAACTGACAGGACCCATAACTTATCAATTTGTCTGCAAGTTTTTGTGGAAACACCCTTTGAAGTCTTAAGGTTTGTAATCTGGTAAAAGCAGCCCCTATTTGTTAGATTTTCATGATTTAAACATTTTTTCACTGTAAACAACTGACCTGTCCTTAAATCCAACTCCTGTCTGACATCAACTGCATCACTCACTCTTTTATCTGGTTGTCCTAAAGTATTTAAAGCTCTGAATATTGATTGAGCTGTAATTTCGGAAAATTTTGCACGATAAATTCTCAAATTTGGTTTAACATCACTACAAACTTTAATTATTTCAAAACCAATATTTTCACCTTCACGATCACAATCAGTCCAAATAATTAAGCCTTGACAAGATCTTATTTCACGTTCTAGAGTCCTCTAAATTTGAAATTAGTTATAGTTTTGACAATTTTTTAAAATAATAAACCTTAATTTTTTGATAATCTTCCGGGCATGATTTATTCACCGGAGCGTCAAAAAGTGCAACAGGATTACACGATTGCCAATTACGAAAAGTTGCACTAAATTCGTAATTTAATAAATGACCTGAAACTGAAGTCATTACCATGTGAGCTTGTTGTCCCATCACAGTTGTATCAAATTCATAAATTTTATTGTAAGGGGAAAAACCTTCACGCTGAAATATGTCTTAATTAAATAGGATTCCATTTGGTGTTTACCTACTCTTTGAGAGGCCCCCCGAGATAAAATAGCGGCAATATTCTTAGCGGCATCATTTTTTTCAGCCACATTTAAGTATCTCATTACGATTGGACTTGCCCTAGTACTACAAAATCTTACGCTTAGATGTAAAATTGACGAAAATAATAAAAATCCCATGTAATATAAGAATAATTGTTTACATTACAGATTTTATTTCAATTTCACAAAAAAGTGAGGTTATATTTTGTTTTTCAGGTATGCCAACTAAATCCCCTACTGTCAATAATTAAAATACATAATAAAAATAAATAATAACACTCGAATAACGCAAATTATACCCAATAACCCAAAACTATATTATACATACAACTGAAATTAAATACATTATTTATAAATAATATTTAAACTTGTCAGAAAAATAGAAGATTTTTGTCTTGCGGTTGGCAGCGCATCTTTAAATTTTGACATGCAAAAATTACAAATTAAATAAATTTTAAAAAATCCTAGACAAAACAGTCATTTTTTGTATTACCCAAAAACGTTGAATAAAAATTTAACCATTTTTGATAGGTTGATGTCAATACAGAATTGATACCACATGTTTACTGAGATTTTTTTTCTTATTCGCGGGGAAAGTCATCCCATCGATCTTGTTCTTGTACCAACCTGTTTTCCCAAAATATAAAAAACCCCAAAAACCTCTAAAATCCCCTAGAAATGCCAAATTAGTTGTAACATGAAACTTTTTTAACCTGTTGCATTCTCAAATTAAATTCTTCAGATAATTTTTAATATCAATTTTTTATCATTGATAAGAGCATTCAGATTAAAATAAGTGAATCATCTGTGAGTAAATTACGTTAATTTATAAACAAATCATCGCCAGCCCTAAATAAACAAAATATGGATAAACTACGTCGAGTACTTGGTGGCAATGATTCTCCAGATGAAGAAAGTGGAATAATGTCACAATTAAACGAGACAACAACCCTAAGTTGGTCAACAAGACTGAAAGCATTTCTTTTTTGTTTTATCTTAGGAATACTTTTGTCCTTCCTTGGATCTTTTGCTTTGTTTTTAAGTAGAGGTTTGTCAGTTTTTGCAGTATTTTATACGTTGGGTAATATCCTATCAATGGCAAGTACATGTTTTCTTATGGGACCTTTTAATCAAATCAAGAAAATGTTTGCCTCAACTAGAGCTATTGCCACAGTTCTTGTCATTGCCTCTTTTATTTTAACTCTAGTCGCAGCTCTTGTTGTAAGTATTTATTATTGTTACTAATCTTTTGTCTTATTGCAATTTTTTTTCAGTTACATAATGCATTACTGGCCCTTATTTTTATAATAATACAGTCATTGGCAATGACTTGGTATTCTTTGTCTTACATTCCTTATGCAAGGGATGCAGTAAAAAAGACTTTCATAGCATGTGTTGGATAATTAGTCAATTAAAAGATTATTCTGGAATTTGGAAAGTATTTACAATTTTTTATAATGTATAATCTTTGTGTCAATTGGACCCATCCACTATTTATTTTTATAATATTTACAAGATGTATAAATTTTTAAATGTTATTAATTTAAGTATTTAATGTATAAATATAGAAATCAAGTGTTTGAAAAAGGAAATACTATTTTATTTAATTATTTTGATCGATCACCTGTTGATCTCAAATTCAGATTCCAACAAACAATCGGTACAAAAATTCTTTGATAAATCATACATTCCGAAAAACACGTAGCCTCCAAGAGTTATAGTCAAAACTCGAGGCATAAAACCTGCAAAAAGCCTAAAAACGAAAATTAGCAAAAAAATACAAATGGTCCTACAAGCGTGTCGTAATTTATAAAAAAAAACACCTTTGCCTTGAAAACAAAAACAATCTTTTAAAAGTACTAAAACTCTTGTTTTTTTTAATTTTTTTTTGGTATGCGAATGGTTATCATGACAGCACTTGTAGGATGAATTTTATTATTTTTTTTACCCTTTAAATCCTCGTTCTCGATAAATTTGTTTCAAAACTGTCCTAACTTGCATTTTCATTGCTGTTTCTTTATCAGCTAACATAATTCGAGTTTTGGCAACATCTAAAGGTGTTGTAATAGCTGCTGCAACCCCTCCAGCAACAGCACCACAACTTGCAACTTCCCACGATTCTAACATAATATTATTTTTAAATTTGGTTCGATAAATTGATTTCAAATACTCAAGAATGGGAAATTGAATAAACGAAAATGGAATTTCTCGAATTATCGTTGATCCAAAACCTCGATACAACCCTTTTATAACCCCTTCAGATTTAATTGCATGTTTTAAAATTCTCCAAGATGTGTGTTTATGATTTGTGCTAGTTTGGCGCCTTTGTTTTACTACTTCCATGGGGACACGTACAAGACAAGCAACCTGAAATAATTCCTTGAATTTTTTAATAATTTGCGGGGGTAAAAAAAAACTTACAACTTCACTAATTGAAGCCCCAGTCATGTAAACTAAAGGCAAAGTATGTGAATTAGCGAGAGGCTCCAGATAATATTTAAAACTTTCATAAGTAAGGAAAAAAAAGGCAGCTTGAGGGGCACTACCTATAGCTTGTGGGCCTATACCTTTGTAAATTCCTGAAAATCCTCCTGACTTTATAAAACCGAGCCCTGATTGTAGGCGGGTTTTTAGTGTATCGAGAGGAAAAAGTACAATATCGACTACCAACCCTCCAACTGCACCACCCTGTATATGATATTAGTGTATTGTTAGTTGCATAATCTACTTACAAATAATGACGAAAAATAAACATTTTTTTCTTCTATGCTCAACATTATGTATAAAATGATAATAAAACTGAAAATAATTAATTACTTTTTTTAAATTTAAATGGAAAAAAAGTCTTAATATTCACTTACAAGTTCTTGTTGTATTAACTATTACCTAATAACCTTTGGTCTAATTTCTTCAACTAAACAGATAACGCAAAGCTTTTTTTATTATTATTCAACCTTCTTACGTTATATATTTACAAAATTTGAACGATTTGGAAACGTCAGATTATGTAACATAACCTTAAATTTTTCTAACCTAAAAATGTAAACAAAAGATAACAAATTACCAATCACCAAATCATAATTTGGCAAAAATGGGGCGAAATATACTTAAAAGTAGTGTCCAGAATGCATCATTCAGCATAATTTTTCAAGTATTTATTAATTATGAAATTTTAAATGAATTTCAAATAACCCTAAATTTGTAGATCCTTTTTCGGTGTATAACTTTTATTCTTAATGCTTTTATAATACGAACTGTAGGCCAAGAAGTGTTGGGAATAATGAACGTACGATTACTTCTCCTCGAGTCAACAATCCTTTTCTTGTCACGTGAACCTCTAATGAAAGCTTGTCTTACAGACACTAAATCGCACAATTGGGCACAAGTTATAAATCAAATTTGGCTCTCGTAAGTCACATAAATATAAAACAAGGTTTTAAATGGATTTTTTAGTGTACCAATTTCTGCCTCTTTGAGTTTAGTTTTGGTATATGTTTGGGTAAATATTTTGAGCCCCACTGGTGATATTTACTCAAACCAGTATAAACTTGGGTGTTATGCAATTGCTTTGTCTTGTATTATAGAGCAAATGACCCAAAGTGTAGTCCTAGTAGCTCAAAGTTATTGTTTTATTAAATTAAAAGTGGTCTTAGAGACAATTTATATTGTTTCACGTACCCTTATTTTTGTTGTGACAGTTTTAAGATATCCAAACGATGCTATTAATGCGTTTTCAATTGCACAACTTGCTTCAGCTGTAATTCTATGTCTGACATATTACGGATTTTTTTATTGGTATATTTCCAAACTCAGTATAATCAAAAAAGGGACTATTGCAAAAAATAGCATTTTTGCTGATATGAACGACTTTCCTTTTACTTCAGTCACGGATTTTTTCCCCGGAATTATGGAAAATAACGAAAGGATATTAAATACAGACTTGTGTGTATTAACAATGAGTTTTGCTAAACAATCAATTATTAAACAAGTTCTGACTGAAGGAGAACGTTATGTAATGACTGTCTCTCCAGTCCTGACTTTCAGTCAACAGTCAATGTATGATATTGTAAATAATTTAGGCAGTTTAGCTGCGAGATTTATTTTTCGACCAATTGAAGAGAGTGCATACTTTTATTTTACACAAATGATAAAAAGAGATGAACTTTTGGATAAACAAGACCAAGTAATTAATTTAATTTCAATTGAATTTGATTTAATTTTTTTTTTTTTTTAGAGAAATATTTCAGAATCTGCTAATGTTTTAAACCAATTGTGCAATATTGTTACTAGTATTGGACTTATTGTTGTCGTTTTTGGACAAAGTTATAGTTACACATTACTTTATCTATATGGAGGCCAAAAATTAGTTGACAATGGCCTCCCTGTCACATTGTTACGTTTTCACAGCTTCGCTATTGTTTTACTTGCCATAAATGGGGTCACAGAAGGATATGTTTTTGCCACAATGAATAACAAACAATTAGATAAGTAAGTAGATAATAAATAAAACTTTCTATAATTTTTTTTCTTATAGGTACAATTATATTATGGTGATATTTTCTATAAGCTTTCTGCTTATTTCTTATATCCTGACAAATATTCTAGGACCAGTTGGTTTTATTTTAGCAAATTGCATAAATATGTTAGCGCGAATTACGCATAGTTTAATTTATATAAGTCAAAAATACAAAGGAACTACTTACAACCCTCTTGAAGGATTACGCCCCACAAAAAAATTCGTCACAATTTTATTTATATCACTAGTGACGACTAAGATATCAGAAGCGGTTATTTCATCTACAATAATACATATTTTAATAGGGGCTGTATTTTTTGTGTTAAGTGTTACAATTTGGGCTCTTGATAACAAATCAATCCTAAAGTTGGGTTATGACAAATACAAACGGCGAATGTCAACAAAAAGTGATTAAATTTAATAAAAAATACCACTTAGTTTGTTTTATTCTTATAAATAGCAGCAGTGATGGTCCCTTGTCTCTGTACAATGCAGGCTTTGTTATCACTTTCAAGTCGCACGATAGGTGCCCCATTATGGGGTTCAAGTTTGGCAGCTTGTTCAGCAAGTGCTGCAATAAGACCGGCACTGTCAGTTGAGGCATTGCCCTTAGCACCTAAACATAACCCTTGATGGTCGACAAAGACACAACCGAAGACACCTGGTTTGCTCACCCTACAAATGAGCATCAAAAATTTACAAAGGATGCTGTTTTATTACTTACACTTCTTCCATCACCCTATCTAAGTGTTTTTCCATTATTTTTAATAAAAATTAAAAAATTTTTTTTATAAAAAATGACAGTTTATGATACCAACTTTAATATTTGACACTTTGACAGCCAAAATCCCTAAATTATTTTTTTCAAATTTATTCATTTATCATAATTGCATTTAGAAAATCAACAATATTTTGGGCTTGTTTTACGGTTGGCATATCAATCATCTGGCCCTTATATTCAAATGCCCCCTAAAAATCTAAATTAATAAAATATATTTGCGGGGAAAAAAATTGTACTTTGCCCTCTTTTTGATGCTCATAAAACGCCTTTAAAATAGCTTTAGCCCACTCAACTTGTTGAGACGTGGGCATAAATGCCTTTTGAGTGATTTCTATTTGATCAGGGTGTATCACTTGTTTTCCCGAATAGCCAAACTGGGATCCTTGTTCTGCCTGTTTTTTTAGACCTTCAGAATCCTTATAATTAATATAAACCATATCAATTGCTTGTAGGTGAAAGGCTTTTGCCACAGTTACAAGTTTTTGACGTGCATAAGTCACCTCAAATGAGGATTCAGTCCTTTTAGCAGCTGACAAAAATTATTTAAAATTGGGAATAAAATTTGTTAAAATTTACCAATGCTTGCTAAAAAATCATCACTTCCAAATAAAAGTGCAACAGGAATAAATTTTGAAGTTTTAGACATTTGTATAGCGGTTTTACAAATATCGACCAAATTGATTAAGGAAAAAGCTGATTCAATTCCCACAATTAAACCAACTTTGCTTTTACTTTTAATATATTCATTTAAATAGTCTGAAAACTAGATTTTTGTTATTTCAAACAATGCAAAATCATTTTTTACCAGCTTTAAATGTTCTTCACATTCAACTTTTGGAAAATAAATTGTATTTGGTAAATTTTTTCCTGTTAGTATTACACTCATATCATCTTTAATCATATCAGAAGCAATTGAATTAACCCGAACAGCAAGTTCATAAGGACGTTTTCTGGGGGGCTTGCCTCTATCAAGCAATTCTCTTATATTCATACGAGCTTGCACCTATAACAAGTTCTATTAAATCTGTCCAAAATTTTAAAAAAATACTTTTTTATTAAGTGCTACGCCATCCTCACAGTCTAAAACAATACAATCGGCGTCTAAAGTAAATGCCTTTTGGACTTTTTTAAAATCATCCCCTGGAACATACATTAATGCCCTCCGGGGTGTATAATGTCGAATGGGGCCCTACAAAAAAAACTTTAAAAAAATTTTTTCATTTAAAAAAGTTTTCACCTTAATTGCTTCAATTAAAGCTGATTTTAGAAGTGGTTTTGCGTAATTTCGTAACATTTTTTAAAAAAATTATAGGTTACGTTAGTCGGTAAAAAAGCAATTGCTATTACCGACATTGCAACGGCCATTTTGTCAATAATATTTGTGAAGTTTAAAAAAATCTGTTACACATTTTATAAGCTATTGTAAGTGTTTATTGGTTTAATTAATAAATTTTTTGTTGTAATTATATTAATTGTGAATGCCTGATTACGTAGGACAAGTTTTCTTTAAAAAATAATTAGGTCGATGACTCATATTTACCTAAGTTGACAAGGTTATAAATTTTCGCGAAAATATCGATAATAAACTTATGACATTGCTTCAAACCCTAAAATTAATATATTTTATTAGTTCCAGGTGATGACTGTTTGATGTGATACTTTATTTCTTTAAAAAAATTCTACAAAATGAATAATAAAGGTGACCAACCTACTTTTGATAACAAAGATGAAGAGGTGGAGTATTGGAAGAACTTGGCGACGCAATACTTGGAAGAGTACGTTTCAGTCTCCTTTTTTATGTAGTTTTCAATACCAAATATATAAATTTCAGTATTGATCGAATACAGAAAGAATCAGATGAGTTTGTGAGTGAATCCCAGCAATTAGAACGCGAATATGAGGCAACAATTGAGCAAAACGAAAAGAAAATCAAAGAACTAACTCTGGCAAATAATCGGGCTTTTAATGAAATAGAATCACTTAGAGTGGGTTTTGCAAATTAACACAAATAGTTGAATAAAAAATTTATATTTTTAGGTAAAATTAGATCAAAGCAATAAACAAAACTTGAATTACCAAACCGAAATTGAAAATATGACCAAAGAAAAAGCGGATTTGAACCGTTATATTCGCGAAATCGAACAGAAAAACGACGATCTTGAACGTTCACGACGGATCATTGAGGAATCAATTGCGGGTATAGAAACGGCGTTCCACAACGCTATTGAACGAAACGCAATCCTTGAATCCGAAATTGACGAAAAAGAGGGTCTCAAAGAGAAACTCCAGCGATTAGCTGATGAAACCAGAGGTATAAGATCTCTTAAAAATGTTAAAACTTTGTTTTAAAACAACATTTTAGATCTCAAACAGGAACTACTAGTTAAAGAGAAATGTCAAGAGAACGAACGACCCATCAACGGATATAGATCAGTGCCTATAGTTGACTCAAACAGACTTAAAGAAATCGAAACCCAAACAACTCCAGTTAAAAGTAAGACAAATCGTTTGAGTAAAGCTTTCCGTTTGCTTATGTGCCGTATACGTAAAAAGAAATAATTTAATTACTAATTAAGTGCACTTAATTGACGACAATTATCATTAATTACTAATTTTTATTCATTCACGATAGTAACAAGACTCAAATGTGATTGACTGATTAATGTATTGTTATAAGTTAAAATAAATTATTTTTTAGAATGTGATGACGATTTTTATTTATTATGATTTTTTTTTTGAGTCTTGTTACATATTTGTTTGCTTGTTACAGATTTCCATTTTTTATTAAAAAATAAATAAATTACAAGGTTAACAGTTGAAAGTAATTTCACGGAAAAATTGTCATCAGAAAAACAAGGACGTTCATGATTCAAGTACTATTTTTATTGGCTAAACAAATGAAAATCAATAAATAACGGTTGTCAAGGGAAACGTGTTTTTTAAGTACCGAATCTTCAAATAAAAAACGACGTAATGTGCTATAAATTTGGAAACATACTATGATGTAGCTTTGCACTTGTTTGAATTAAACTTGTTGAACGTTTTATTCATATTTTTCATACTTGCGTAATATAATGACCCAGAAAGTCGGAGAAAAATGGCAACACTCCATTTGAGATTGTTTAAGTCAAATAGGTGATATGTATATAACAGATGACGTATATTTCAATTCGGTAAAGAA
The DNA here is from genome assembly GCA_029207805.1 of Tribolium confusum. NCBI lineage: Eukaryota > Metazoa > Arthropoda > Insecta > Coleoptera > Tenebrionidae > Tribolium > Tribolium confusum. The sequence continues at coordinate 56,885 of JALGAY010000007.1, read as the reverse complement.
AAGATTAAAAAAGAGAAATGACTTTCAAAAAAAAAAGGCTTAGGTGAAAGAGGAGTTGGAAAAACCTTTTATTTTCCGGACAAAAATCATTCATTGGTCGCTCTCATATACTTAAAACAAATGAAAATTGTTATTTAACTGTGTAAATAGTTGTTATGTGACCCTTAGATGGCGCTTTGAAGATTTTTCCCATACAGTAACTAGATAAATTTATCTAGTTATGTACTGTATTTTCCCAAGCCGGAATAAAAACGTGTAGGGAATCCCCAATGTTAATTAATTTTTTGTTTTCATCCAACTAACCAACCAATCATTGGTCGCTTGTTGTTTTATTTCCAGAAGACCAGCTACCCTATCAAGCTCCTATAACACCAGCGTCTCGCGTAATGGCCTTGAATATCGTCAGTGATCTAATCCGAAAAGTCGGGGTAAGTTCGGAAAAGATATCATTGAAAAGTAGACGGGTTTTAGTTCGCTTCGCGGATTTTGGGTTAGGTCATTTTGTTTTTTTGATTCTGTTGGTAGACTGCATGTGTTTGCACGTTTCTGTGTTGCTTCCAGCTGTCTCGTTTCCTTTGTTCACAATGTGGTCGGTATAAATGTACAAATTGTGCGACATCGACCGTTAATGCAGCCAATAACACACCGAGGTGCGTTTAAAATTGCTTAATTGGGGGTCAAGGGGGGAAACACTTTAAAATTTAAAAGATGTTTACAAAAGATAATTGATTTTTAGGGTCTAGAACGCAGATTGGAAAAGAGCCGATACGACTACAGGGACATAGGATCCAATGATTTAAGGTATGAGTAAAAAATATTCGTATGTTACTCATTTAAAAAAATAATTTTAGAAGTCGTCATTCGGCCAAAAACAGTCCAGCGCCAAGCATTCAAGGTTTATCAAAATGAGAAGTAGCTGTATGTTTCTACTAGTTTCGCATTAGGGCGAAGAAAATCGGTGTTTTAGGTACGTCTGGCTTAAAAAAAAAAAAACTCTCTTTGTCCAGTATTATCTGTTTTGTTTTAATTTATTAAATATATTTAAAAAAAAAGGTGATTCTCATTACTTGGTGATATTATTTTAAGTCAGGAGTTCCTTTAACATGATGTAAATAATTTTTTGGTGATAATTTTGCTAGTTAGGTCATATTTTTTTCTGCTTGGTTACAATTCCTTTAATATGAAATGTAAATATTATTGCGAATAAGTAAGTGTGTGACTGGTTTTGTCTCCCTTAATTTTTAAAACTTGTTTACGTCTAGAAATGACGTAAATTAAGATTTTTTTTTTCAAAATATATATTTTTTCACTTAGTTAATAATTACGTAGTTTAATTTTTAAAAAACGGGTTTTGCGTTTTATCAATTGTTAATTTATTCAACCACTAATTAGGTACAAATTTTATATTTTTAATGCATATTCCATAATTTAAGGTGCAAATATTTATTATTACTGTATAACAGGAAATAAATCATTTAAAGTAAAACACCGGTGAATATTTTACTCCATGATAAACCTGTCTTTGATTTTTTTGTTTCAGGAGCAAAAGTTTGAAAACTTTTTAAAAGGGACAACATTTTTAAATGTGCTTCTAGTGTCACAATTCCATCTTTAGATTTTTTCCATTTCATACAAACAGGACCTGAAAATTACTTAATCAGAAAACAATCAACAATTTTTTAATCAATAACCTGACATTTTAGGCGATTTGAGGACCCACAAAATAAAAATATAAAATGGAAAACATTGTAATAAATATCGAATCCGAAGAAGAATTTCTTCAACAACCATTATTGCTAACCTGAACTAAATGAAACAAAATAAGTCGGATAAAAAAAATATTTGACTCACTATCACAAAAACCGTGTAATACAGTGTTGTAGTTGGAAGAAGAAATAAAAATACTGTAAATCCTAAAGTACCAATAAATAATTGGTGTTGGGAATACTGATAAGAGTCGACTCTAGCTCGTAAGGGGTTGTATTTTCTTCCAATAAAAAGCCTCCAAAGTGATAACAAACCTTTCAGTTGTAAATAGATCAATCTAAAAGATTTTTATTAAGAAATCTCATGTCTGAATAAATTGGGTAATACTCTTACCTAGCTGCATAAACGTAAATGCAATAAACATGAAACGTAGCAATTGAGATAAGGTCTGAAAGCATTGCGATTTGGTATGAAAAACCGAAAGCTCCAGGAAAAACTAACAATTTGAAATATTCTTTGATAAAAGGTTGCATTGCTAATAAGAAAACCCTCCAAAGTGAAATGTGATAAAAGAAAAAAGTCCCCAACGATTTATTAAAAGCATAATTCAGTTTTAAACCAATAGGAGATCCCATAAGATATACCAACAAGTGGCGAAAATTAAAAATAATGGTCTCCCGAACACTTTCAATAAATTCAATAATAAAATCTTCATTTCTTATAAAAATTCTCAACAGTATTATACCCAAAGCTAAATCTAACAATTTTGCTAAAATAAAATTACCAATTTTCGGCGTTACTCTTTTCTCTTTAAGAACTTGAGCAAAAAACCACCGAAATTCTGATAAATTATCACAAAAATGTGAAATTGTTGCTGAGTATGTCCACAACAACTTAAATTTATTAAAAAATGATAACAGCCAATCTAACATGAAAATAAACAAAGTAAAGACATTCCCCCGACCGTTTTCTTCATTTTTGTATCTTCTTTTCCTCAAATGTTCGCTTAAAAATTTAAAATGGGCCCCATACACTTCCTCATTTTCCAAATCGTCACAATCCCGAAAAGCCTTAAAATCGTACACTATTCTTACTAAATTAGGATTAGCAAAGGCCCCATAATTCAATAAAGTTATTTTTGAATTTGTATCGATAAAAACAGCTTTAGTGTCAAAATTTTTCACTTTGGACACATCACTTCCCAAAAAGCCCACAACATTTCCAGTTTGTTTAATCGTGATGTCATTTGTCACGTAATAAGCTTCACAGTCCTCACATTCTTTCCAAAAACCCTCCAAATAGCCACTTTTATTCAAATTAAGCGAATTTGGTATAAAAATAAGAATGTTTTTAACCATTGCAGTTCATGACATAACCTCAAAACAATACTGTTGAACACGTGACGTGACTGTGCACGTGGTTTAGGAAGGTGAGTTGTGATTGGTTAAAATTTTAGCTTTGACAGCTGTTTGACAGTTCAGATTGTCACAATTTTTTTTTAGTTTTTTCTAACAAATAATGAATTCCACTAATTATTATTTATCATTATTTATTGTAGATGACTCATCTCGTAATCAAATTGGGACATAGAAAGAATTATAATGCGCGTTAATTTCTAGTCAGTATGGGGGACAATCATGGGGATGAAATTCGAGCTACCAGATTTAGGGTAAGTTGTAAAATTTAGGAAAAATTATAATAACATGGGGGCTTTTTAGAACTTGCCATCAGTTAACTCACTCAGTCAAGAGGAATTGATTGTTACAGAACCCGAAAATACAGAATTATTGTCGTCAATTAGGAGGAGGGTACAAACTAGTTCAGAGAAAATTGAAACCGGGTCTTTAAATGTGTTATCAGCGAAATATGAAGTAATTTAGAAATTTTTTATGAGTTTATGATTTTATTTGAAATTTTGTAGAGTCTTGATTATGACACTTGTGAGAATTATTTATTATTAGATGAGGAACGAAAAAAGGGTTATAGATTTATTGTAAGGAAAAGTATAGCAAGATGGTTTATTTTTCTCTTAATTGGAATGATTACTGCATTAATTGCTTGTGCTATAGATATTTCAATTGAAGAATTATCACAATTGAAATATCATTCATTAAGCAAATGTATTCTTTTTGAATACAAGTATTTAAAATTACCAGTTATTTTTTTAGATGTTGACGAATATGTAACTCAAGGTAAACTTCACATACCTTATTTTTTCTGGGTTTTATACAACGTAATTCCGGTTTTAATCGGTTCAGCCCTAGTGGCTTACGTTGAGCCAATTGCAGCTGGTAGTGGTATCCCCCAAGTCAAATGTTATTTAAATGGGGTTAAAATACCTCGAGTAGTGCGAATAAAAACTTTATTTGTTAAAAGTGTAGGTGTTGTGTGTTCAGTTGTTGGAGGACTTGCTGGTGGAAAAGTAATTTCTTAACAAAAATTAAAAATAAAATATTACTAGTGTGTTTTAGGAAGGGCCAATGATACATTCTGGAGCTGTGGTAGCAGCTGGAATCTCACAAGGAAAAAGTACAACATTTCGAAGAGATTGTAATATTTTAAAATACTTTAGAGAGGATCATGAAAAACGAGATTTTGTATCGGGAGGTGCTGCTGCAGGTGTTTCGGCAGCTTTTGGGGCACCTGTTGGTTAGTAATGTGGTTATATTTACAACTCAAATTTTTCTCTTATCATTATTAGTTTATTTAATGAATTACGTAAACTGATCTTTGCTCTAATTATTAATTAATTTTATCAAAATTGAAAAAAATAGCATCATATGACGAAATTTATGTAATCTTGTACCTAAGAAAAATTTGTTTTAGGTGGAGTTCTTTTCAGTTTAGAAGAGGGTACAAGTTTTTGGAATCAAAGCTTAACATGGCGCACTTTTTTTGCATCTGTGATCAGTACTTTCACTCTTAATGTAGTTTTATCAACTTATCATGGAGTTCCGGGTGATTTAAGCTATCCTGGACTTTTAAATTTAGGCAAATTTGAAAATTTCAATTATAAAGTTTACGAATTACCAATTTTTGTATTAATGGGAGCTTTAGGAGGACTATCTGGAGCTCTATGGAATCGTATTAATTATAGATTAGCAGTTTTCCGAATGAGGTACTTCAAAACTCTTTTTTAAAAAAGTTATTGTAATCTAATTTTTTATAGATATATACGAATGCGTTGGTTGAAAGTAATTGAAGCTTGTCTAGTAGCGGCCATAACTGCAACTTTAGGTTTTTTAATGATGTTTTTTTTGAATGATTGTAAACCTCTAGGACAAGATCCAACAAAATACCCTACTCAGTTGTATTGTCAAGACGGCCAATACAATGTCCTTGCAAGTATTTGGTTTCAAACACCAGAGGCGTCCGTTAGATCTCTTTTTCACGATCCTCCAAACACGCACAATGCTACATCTCTTGCTACTTTCGTCCTTGTGTATTTCCTTCTATCTTCCTGGACATTTGGATTATCCACTTCCAATGGCCTTTTCATTCCGACTCTTCTCACAGGAGCGGCTTGGGGCCGACTGATTTCCGTTGGTTTATACCGGGTGATCCCCGACGCTGTTTTAATCCATCCAGGAAAGTATGCGCTGATTGGTGCAGCGGCTCAATTAGGGGGTGTTGTTCGAATGACAATTAGTTTAACTGTTATTATTATGGAAACAACTGGAAATATTTCTTTTGCTTTGCCTTTGATTTTAACATTAATTGCGGCAAAATGGACGGGAGATTTCTTTAATGAAGGAATTTATGATACTCTTATACAACTAAGTGGCGTGCCCTTACTTCCTTGGGAGCCACCACCACTTGTACATAATATCTATGCTAGTGAAGTGATGTCACATCCAGTTGTGACATTAAAATGTGTGGAAAATGTAGGACATATTGTTGAGTTGTTGAAATTGACAACTTATAATGGATTCCCCGTGGTTGATCCGCCACTGACTGATCAGACGGAAGTTACGACGTACGGCCGGATTAGAGGATTGATTTTGAGGTCACAGTTAATTGTTATTTTGAAAAAGAAAATTTTTAATGAAAATTCTGATTTTTGGGAGGATATTAATGTGGGTATTTTTAGAGATGAGTATCCGAGGTATCCTACAATAGAGGTATCAATTCTTTTTTATTGTTCTTATTAATTATTGGTTTTTTTAAAGCAAGTGGATGTTTCTGAAATTGAAAAAACGTATTCTATTGATTTGAGACCGTTTATGAATCCGTCTCCATACACTGTTCTTCATGTGAGTTAAAAAAATTACAATTTATTTATTTTATTCTTTTTTTCAGTCTGCTTCACTTCCTCGAATGTTTAGATTATTCCGAGCTCTCGGCTTAAGACATTTACCGATTGTTAATGACACAAATGAAGTTATTGGAATGGTGACAAGAAAAGATTTAGCGAGATATCGAGTTTGGAGACATAGAGGGCGCATGGGGGTTGAAGAATTGTTAATTTCCAAAGAAATCTGATCATTGTACAGTATTATAAAGTAATTATATCATTATATTGTCGGCTTGACTAAAGAGATTTTATTTATTGTTATGAATAAAGAGATTTGATTTTGCAATTAATTTATTTCACTCAGCTTATTTAAGATGTGCTAATGCATACTTTCTGTCTTCACTACGTAATATATTATTTTTATGTGAATATATAAAAAAACCAAAATTGCGGTATCTATTTTATTAATAAAAATAATATAAACTACATAAAATAAAACAAGATTATGCTAAACCTACTGTAAATAATACAAATGGCTTCCATATTTATATGGTTATTTTAAAGCTACTCTGTAACTTCTGATAAGCACCAAAATATAAAACTCACTCTGGTGTATATAATTTTTATAAAAAATATAAATATTTTAAAAAACTCTATAATTCCTGCCCTAATATTGACCCGCCATAATCGGACACCCCGCATTCACATGTTCCATCACTTCCAATTTAAGCATACCCACATGTTCCTTCAACTGATTAACCACTGAAGCCAATTCCACATTTTCGTTCTTCAACAATTTTACTTTATCCTCTAATTTCGAGATTCTTTCCAATTTTCTTGACCGGCATTTAGATGCTGCAAGACGATTTCTCTGTCGTTTCCGTTCCAATTTCATTCTTTCCTGATATTCCATATCAACTGGGGACATTGGGGGCGTATTACTCACATTAGGAACAGTTTGAGGCTCTTCTTTAATCACCGGCATAAAATTCTGTTCGTTGTAAACTGTACTGGTGTTACTATCTGAACCTTGTTGGGAATTTCCATTATGTAAATAATTGAGCGCTTCCACAAAGCCCCCCGCAAATTTTTCCTGTTCAACTGTGACGTCACGGGGGAATATCAGTGACGGGGAAGGAGTATGTGTAATATTGTTTGTTAGAATAAAATTTTCGATAGTGGGAGTGTCGATTTTTGGGAGGTCGGAAGTATCTACTTTAAGGAGGTCTGGAGTATCAACGGTTTTTAGAACGTCGGGGGTTAAAGCCAAACTCATGTTTAGTTTGGATTGATTGAGGTCTAAAGTGAGGTTTTTCTTCATGTTTGTTAAGTTTTTCTGATTGTCGAAATTGGGGCCACTCATTTTAATTGTTTTTGTATAATTCCCAACCAAGCCACGACCAAAGATTGAAAAATAAGTATACGGGAAGTACGACAAGGGTTAATAAAGAATAATAAACGGAATCAGATATTTCCATAAAACCTGAAAAAAAAAAAGAAAAAGTTAGGTTAGAAATTATGTCAAGATCAAACAAAAGAAAATCTAAATAGATCTTAAAGATGGGAACAATAAATGTCAAGGTATCTTCTAAGTAATTAGGCGTGCCTCGACCATTATTTGAATTTAACAAAGTAATAATAAAATCCTAATAAATTAAGTAACTTACTTTAAACACTGCTTATTAAAAGTGATGTGATTTTGTTTATTATGAGTCACTTGTTATACTTTATACACAACAGCAGATTTTCATGAATGTAATACTTTTAAACTTGTGTAGTATTTGTTCTTGAAGTACTATGAAATACTAACAAATACGACGTAATAACTTTCAATATGAGTCATCCCTTTCACGGATTTTCAGAATTAAAATGACGTCATTTTGGAATATTCCAGAAAAGCGCCATCTAGAGACTTTAATCAAAACTTACAGTGTGGATTGTAGAATAGTTATCTGCTCATTCTATTAGTGTATTATTGGTTGCATAAAGATATAAATTTCTCATTTTTAAATCTATTTTGCCGTTGCCGTTTTTATAATAATAAAATAAGCACTATTTATGAGGAAATACATAAATAAAAAGCTCTGTTTCATTGCATAACAAAAAATAATTGATTAGTGATACTGATTACATTCTTATTATAAGACAAAGAAACAAAAGACATGACATGAATGATATGTTAATATGTTTGTTTTTATTACATCTTGAATTTATCAGTTTTAAAACAAGATAATTGTTATTTTTAGAAGAAAACAAAAACAAAAATAAATTATATTAATTATCTAACAAAGCATTTTATTTAGAAAATCGTTATAAAAAAAATGTGATCCGAATAATCAATATAAATTTCTTGCCCTAATTTTTCCAAGTAGGAACCTATTTATGCCTAGGGTAAACACAGTTCCCTTGACCTTAATAAGATAATGCATTTAAATTGAATCTATCCGATTATAAAACTTCCACAAATGCATCTAACTGCATTCATAAAGAATAAAAAAAATCAAATTTTATTATAATTGCTCAGCATGAAGAACAGTGGCGACACGAGTACTTGTGGCAAAAAAATGAATCACAGCGGAAGCGGAAGGATATTTACGGCTATTTGTTCAAAATTTCAAATGAAATACGTAGTGTTTGACTGAATTCAAAAGCAAAAACTTATAATTATAAAACCTGCTGAATTTGGATGCTTTCTATTGCAAAACTATTACTTTGGCCATCTTTTGCTTTTATCAATACTTATCTTAACTTTTAAGAAAATATCATACGCAAACTTTTGCCTTTATTTAGTCACGTGGCTTAAAATTATTTCTGAAGACACTGTATGTACATGAGTGAAGAGATTGTAAACAACCGAATCAACTTCTCTTTTTTTAATATTATAATTACCGTTTTTTTATTTTAATTATGTGAGTTTATTACGTTTAAGAAAGTTAGTCGGTACTAAATATATTTATATACAAATCTGTATTGTAATTATGGCCATGATTCAGTACAATATCGTCGTAGAAAATTAGATAAAACACAAAATTAAAAAGTACTGAATGATGGCCGCTGCTATAATATACTACACAAATAAATTTTATCTGCAAATTGCAATTCTTCTTGTTTAGGACTTTCCGGTATCTTGCCTTCGCAAAACGGAAAAATAGATGGTGTTATCCAACGTGTTATTTCATCAATTGCAACAAATTCGGACGGATATAGCGAATTATCCAATTGTGTTGAAACGGTTTTGTAATACTAATTAGGATGATAAATTAAAGGGTAGACGAGACTTTGCTAAATTCAAAACTAGCATTATTAACAAAAATAAGCGCAATTTAGTTCCTCTAGAATTAAAGCTACTTCAGATAGAAATACTATAAGAATCAAACTTATATCTTCCATTGTACATTTTTTAATAAAGCATTAATTTTCAAAACAATTTTTTAAATAAAGTATTACTAATATGCAATAGGCTCCAAAAAATTGGAAAACCAGCTTGTTATTGACAACTTTTCTCAAACGTAGAACACATTTTATGAATCTTTCCGTTAGGATCAAGGTTTCGCGCAGGCCCTATTTGAAGCTGCATTCAGTCTTCATATTGAACTCAAACGGAACAATTCGTGTTCATCAAATCTAATTTTATTTAAATTAAATTAATAGTTTTTATTCAAATTTTTCACAAATAAACCAATAATGAGCCATTTACAATACATTATTGGATTATCTTTTCTCCTTGTTTTGATATGTTTCAAATCAAGTAAGTACAAAAAACTTTTTCATTCTCCTCAAATCAAATTTTATTAAACTTCTTTTAATTTAATTATTTATCAACACTGCAAAATGCTTTTTTAAAACTTGCGGTGATTACATAATCAGGACGAGACTAAGCGATCTTTTTTTTTAATCAAATCTTTCTCAATTTTTTTTGTTATTTTGCAACAATTTTTCATGCAAATTTTTGCAATTACAAATTTCGGATTTGTTCTCAAATACATTAACAATAATTAATTTAAAAAAGAAAGATATGTACGCATGCGCAATTTTGTTTCAAAGATCAATAAGCTGTACCATTTGGGAATAATAAAGAAGATCATTGAAAAGTTAGGAAATGTGAATAAAACGATTTGTTTGTTTCAGATAAAAATTCTATTTTTGGAATAAAAAACTATCAATTTTATTAAATAAAAATTATTTTCACTGCTTTGTTTGGTCTGAAAAAAATATTTGTCCCGTTTATTGGTTTTAAAAAATCTTTTTTTTTTTCAGGTAATGCTATCCGATGTTACCAATGTAACAGTTATGACGATAAGCGATGTAGCGACACTGATATTGAGAAGTACAAAACGGATTTGGAGATGGAGTGCCCTAGTTCGTCGCCCCCTGGCAGTGAGCCCGGGACAAGATACAAATTGTGCAGGAAAATCAAGCAAGTTATTGATTTCGAAGTAAATGGATGTAAGTTTTTTCCAAAATAGTATATATTTTTTTAATGTTTTTTTTAAATTTTAGTACAACCTGAAAGTCGAATTATTCGGACGTGTGGTTGGGATGATACCACTTACAAGAACAAGTGTTACCAACGGTCAGGTTTTGGAGGCCGTCAAGAAGTGTGCGCTTGTGAACAAGACGGATGTAATAGTAGCAGGGCACTTTACGCTTCCGTTGTGTTACTAATGGGCCTATTAATTGTCCATCTGTGAAGTGTTGAAGATAATTTTTTTGCTCATTGGTCTTAACAATAACAATTTTTTTTATAATAAATGTAATTAATGATCAGTTTGCTAAATGCTCGAAATGTTTGTGTGGAATTGGATTTTTTAATTAAATTAGAGTTTTTTTTAAAGCACAACGTTAACATGCAACAATATCATTGTAGTAGGAATTTAAATCTTGTTATTAGAGACATACTAGAATGATTTAAAATTTAATAACTAGGAATAAGGTCGCAGTTTGGGTGATATTCTCATTTTCATCTTCCCTGACTGTTGAATAACCGTTTCAAGATTTTGAAAACCGAATCGGTTTTGTGTAGATAATTGTCTGATTTGTTTATAATTTGTTGCTTCAACGGACGTTAGATGTAAATAATTTACTGCCAAAAATATATATATATATATATAAATCATTTGACAAGATTGTTAATCATAATAGACTAACATTACTGTTATATTATTTTTAGATGCACAACTATAATCTTAAAATAATAAAACCATTGATTTTGAACCGGTTCCCAAACGTCGTTTTTCTTCCAATTTTATCTTTTTTATTAAAAAAATATATTACACGCATTTTCTAAAAAAATACCAGATATGTTTTTTTGTTTCAACAATTATATCGCCATCAAAATATCATCAGATTTAGTGAAATTTCATCAGGCCTCCAATAGGATTAATCAAGATTCCAGTTGCATTTTGTTCTCTCCTTTTTCGTGTTCAGTTTTTGTTCCTTTTTACATAATGTGACAATTCTAACATTTCTGACAACTATCACTGACAGTACGGCAGCCGAATTTAACAAAGAAATACTTCAAAATGTTTTTGTTTTGTCATGGCACTCTTGACAACTTTTTTAAATGAACACTTGTTATAAGTTTAAAAATGTTTTGTTTATTAAAAAAAAATCCAGTGTGCAATGGAAAACAGGATATCACGTTACTATGGCAACGCCAATCTATCAAAACAAACAAATTTTTTCGTACGTCAAATTTGTTTTTGAAATGTTGTAAAAAACGTTATTTAAGAATTAATTAGTGCGATTTCATGTAAGTATTACAACTTTATATAATATTGTATTTAAATAAATTAGTAAAAGTTTAAAAAAACGAGTTTTGTGTTAGTTGTTTTTGAAAAAGACATAACTGGACAAGACTTGTCACAGAATAATTTTATTAGAATAGTATTTGATTAGAAGCAACAATCTAAAAAATAATTGTTTTTATTAAAATTTCTTTGTCATTTATTTTTCTTCCAGACCTATATCCAAGTAAAATGGATCAAAACCGTCCTGACGTGAATGGGAATCACCAACAAAATGTTCATTTACACATGCACCATGTTTGCGCTTGTCAGAGTCTTTATCCGACAACTTACTATCCCCCAATTAGCTACCGCACTCCTTTAATACCATACGCAACCCCTCAAACTGTCGGCCGTCCTTATTTACAACACTACCAATACACACAATTCAACGTCGGTAGTCAATACAATATGCCCATGACACAATTATCGTCAAGTTTTGGAGGCGGAGCCACTCATCAAGCGTCAGATTCTACTGTGGCTTTGCCTACTCGCGATCGGGATCGACGTGAAAGAGGTGATTCCCAAGAGAGCGTTCCCGATCCTGAACGAACCCCTCCTGATCCACCCGAGTTTGAATTTGCTGCTGGACCAGTTATACCACCAGTGAACGAGCTTTTTTTCATGGTAAATTTTGAGGAATTTTTAAGTACAGTTGGCAATAGTGATATTATTTAGAATAACACGGAGGACTTTCAAATGAATACCGATGGGTTTATAAAGTTTTTGGAGCGGAGTTGTTTGACAGCTGAACAAATTGCTTATAGAAATCGCAATAGACCGTGTTTTCGAAATATTCAAAATTTGTGTATTCGTACAAGATCTGAGATTCTTAAACCGAGAACTACTATTTCGAATATACATTCACAAGGAATTCCCTGGGCGACAAAAGATTTTATTTATGCTTTTGTCAGGCTTACTAACTGTTGGCATATTTTGAAAGGTTATTGGGAAAATCGTGAAGGTTCAGCTTTAGGAAAAATTGAAAAAGAATTAACACCCGGTTTTAAAGCTTGCTATGTAAGATGGGAAAAAGAAACTGTCGAATTAGCTACAGAACTGACTCGGATTTTTTATAATCTAGACGTAAATCAAAGCACTCCAGGACCAAATGTTAATGTTCATACAGCAAATAATTTAATTCCTTCTCAGGTAATTATCCTTAAAATTTTAATCCCAAATCCTTTATCCTAGATCCTATAAGGTGAGTCTTCTAAAAGCTCCAGATAATAAGAAAACTACTACAAATAGTGAGACTACAACAACACCAACTTTGACTAATACTACATCAAATTCGAGTAAGAATGTTCGCGGAATACTTCATTTACCTTCAACAATGTCTACAGAAACTGTAGATCAAGGAAATCAAACGTGTTCAGGAGATTTTTGTACAAAATCAGATGAAAATGATTCAGACGAAGAAAATGCAGTGGTTTATATGAAACCGGGTAGTTACCGAGTACCAAAAAAATATAAAAAAAAGGAAATCAATATAAACAAAAACAGTCCCCGAATTATTGAATTTTTAGAAACGGCACAAAATGTTACAAAAGGACTTGAAGCAGCAAATGATAAGTATTGGGTTAAAGTTAAAACTTCTGTTGTTAAAAAACTAGAAGCATCTAAATCAGAAATTGATGAACCAATAGATAACGAGGTACCTAAACATTTTAACTTTTGTAATATATAGTTTTTTTCTGTTTTGTTCTATTTACTATTCACAATATTTTTTATTTTATTTTTTTATTTTATGTGCTATGTATAGTAGATACCTACTAGTTACAATATTTTTAGTTTTTTAAGATTGATAAAACCAACATCACTTTTTATTATCAACATAAAAATTTATAAACTGTTTTAGTTGAATTCTGAGGTTTTCTTCAACGTACACGAATGGCTGTCTAATAGCAATTTTTCGGATTATGGTGACCGTTCGAGTAGTTCGACATCGCCCCCCAAACCTGCTCAATTTTTGTCCGACACTATGGACAGTCGAGATGACGCTTCATCTAACATTGAATCAGATACGGTAAAAAACTTTTTACTTCTAATTTTTCAAATAAAAATAAAGTCATGAGTCTAAACAATTGGATTTGTCAAACAGATCGCGTCACGTACTTATAGAAGAAAACCAGAAACTCTAAATATTATGGTATACGAAATGAAAAGTGGTGGTCTCACCAAAAAAGCTAAAATGATTCTGGAAAAAATTCTCTATGAATTGAAAGGAACAGAGTTGGCAGCATTGTTAGCCGAATGCGTTATGGTAAAACCCGACCAAAAATTTCGATTTTAAAGTAACTTGGAGTTTTAGGACGGGCCGAATCTTGATATGATCCAAAAAAATTTAAACAGGGATTGCTATAGATATGTAAATGAGTTTGTACGTGATTTACGACATTTAATAAACAGCGCAAGTCAACATTTTAAAGTAAGTAGAGGAGGGGGTATTGTTCAAAATCATTAGATTTTTTGCAGAAGTGTGAACACACTGAAGATAAATTAAAAATGTTTTCGAAGAAATTAGAAACGTCACTTGCCGAATATTTCCCAAATTATGATTTTGGGGCAATAAATGGGCATAGAGGCGAAAAAGTTGGCAAATTAAAATTTAAAAATTGTCTTTTTGATGGTGATGGTGATCATTTAAAAAATTGATAAAGATAAGAAAAAAATTCCGATAAGGATAAGTACAAATTGGGCAATTTTTGTACCTCAAAGATTACCTAACAAAAAAGTTAAATTTTAGGTGCGTGTAAAATTGTTTTAAGTAAATTTTTTTGTTTCAAATTTGTTAAAACTTTCCAAAAAAGTCTGTTTTATAGTTTTTAGTTGTTGCTTGTTGCTTATACCTATTTGTTTGGTAGAAATTGTCGTTTTGATTAAACCTCCCAATCTGAACAAAAGCTGTTTTTAATTGAGAGAATAAAAAATACATTTATCAAATTTGTGTGCTCTCTTGATTCACTTCATCCATCATTGCAAGCTTATCTCGTTCTTTGGCGTCCTGTTCCTGTTGATCCTGCATTTGGCGATCTCTCTCAGTTTCCCACAAGTAAGGATCTTTTTTCAATGTGATACAAAGAAAAGCGCTCGCTAACATTCCCAAAATTACGAACAAGATCAAAATACTAAACCCGATGACAAAAGTTATTGTATTGTCTGATATCTGGAAAGTGTCATGCGCTGTACCGTTGATCAGGGATGAATTGGGTGCCGGCTCCATGACTGAAAACAAAACTTAATTAGGGTTTGAAGCGTAATTAAAAAATAATTAGAAAGAGTAGAAAAAAAGAGAAGAGTAAAATTAAATTAATTAGTATGCAAATAACAAATAATTAGAAGGCGATTATTACAATCATGTCATTTGATAAAAAAAGTTTATATTAAACATAATTAGTTATTTAAACTAATAAATAAACATATTGTGATAGAAAATTAATATTTGCGTAATTTCAACAAAATTATATTAAATAATAATTATTGTAATAATAAGTAATTATAATAGAAAACAACAAAACGTTAATTAAAAAATATTAAAAATAATATATTGTGTAATATAGAGTATAATAAACAATAATAAAAATATACATAAATAAAAAACGGCTACATTCATTTTAAATTTGTGATTACATTACATCTAATTTAAAGATTCAAGTAATAAGATTTTATTTCATTTTGTTTAAAATATTTTACCAATTTTCTTTTAAAAAAATGATTATTTAAAATTTTACTTCTTAAAATTTATTCATGCTTATAAATTCTTAAAAAGTATCAGCACCTGCTCCAAACTCAATAATCTGTAACCGACCCAAGCAATAAAAAATCTCTTTTGTGAATTTCCTGGCGACGGCTTCCATTTCCATAGCCTGAGCGAGACAAATTAGGTAGACAAAGCTTTTAAAACAATTTAATTATCTACCATTTCAGTTAAATACGATCTTTGAGTAACCTTGTGGTCATCCCATTATCACCAACACACTACCGTTGTCAAGACCTTTTTGTAAATAAATAGGACAGGTTTTGATGCAGGCTAGTACGTGTTTTTGCTTTAAATGTGTTTATTTTTACTTTGTGCACCTGCCAGGTTAATTATAAACAAGGCCAAAAAAAAAAAAAAGAAATAAAAATTGCAATTGCTCTAGAGACAAAATTTAATGATAAAAAATAGAATATGAAATGTGGATAGGTCGGACTCTTGGGTTTTGTCTAAAAGTTACTTACGTCTCATCTTTCTCGTTATTTTCAAGTTTCTGCTTGTAATGAGATTAAAGAAAATTAAAGTTCCGAGAAATTGTGCGTTTCCTTATTTCTTCAAACCTTTTTTTCTAAAATTGGTGAATGTACCAAGATAATTATTTTTTAATAACGTATTAATTATTTTTTTAATTAATATTATTATGTTTTACTATTAATTACAGACAGTACAGATTTATTATAGAAATATTAATTGGAAAAAAATGGTGGATGCGCCGGGATACCTTACGTGAAATATTAATTAAACGCAAACAAAGCTTTGAAGTAAATAACTCTTTTTAAAAGTATATTTAAACCAAAAAAGTGTCATTAGATTTTTAGATTACAAAAAAAATTAAATTCTTCCGGGCTTATTCTCATGCCAATACTAGCTTTGACAATAAAATCCTCTCCTCTTCCACTTGAAATAATTTGATATATTGCTCGCAGACACTTGACCTTTTTATCATTTAAAAGTGTCTTCTATAACACAATCAAATTTTATTAAAACGTTACATAATTTTATACTCTGGGGTTATATAACTAATTTTATTTTATAATGACAAGTGGGAAAGTAAATATGTAGTAAATATGTATATCTAGCAGAAAAGTTCAATGTTGAATTGTAAAAATTAAATTGTGGAATTAATGATTTATCTCAGAAACGGTTATTGTTTTTCAAAATTTTTAACAACTTTTTTGTTGCAATCCTTAGTTGTTGATGCAATAAGCGACTAGAACTTCTTAGGTTTTTATAACAACATTGTGTCCTATTTCTGCACATTGCAAAAGTGTCTTTAATATTAAAATCAAACCAGTTGTTTCGAATTTTCAAATTAGACTTTGAATAATTATCAGTTGGAATTTATTTCGCAAAAAATACACATAAATTTCGTATAGTTTTTAAAACAAACTATTTAAATTATTTTTAAAACGTCTATTTTCATAATATGTTTGAATAATTTGAAGTTGTTCTTCAACAGTAAGACATTGCATAATTAAATTTACATTATTGTATAAAGAATATAGAATATAGGAATTAAAAATGACGTTAAATTTAAATACCGAAGTTAAAGTTAGGATACCCTTCTACCAAGAAGAAACTATTAGTTGAAAATTTAAAATATTCATTTTTAATTAGTTAATATTCAGAATGAATCAAGTACAAATAAATATTTCAAAGTGATGATTTTTCTTGATAAAAACAGATCCTAGAAGAGTTATCATTATAAATCAATAACAATAAATTTAAATAAAGAATTGATAATTTTTTTAAAGTGTTAATGTTGTTAATAAAAAAATGTACAGTGTAAAAAATATGTTAAGTGGGAAAATATCAATTTACGAAAGGCTGACGATAACTAATTAGTTAAAACGTACCCGAATTTTTTTTTTTTAAGAAATTCGCATTTTTCTATTTCTATTTGTGTTATTATATTATTACATTAAACGTTTATCTATAGTAATACAATAAAAACTTAAAATGTTTATATTATTTTTGAACACTTTTTTATTTTTAATGCCATAACAATGAAATTAAGCTATAACAAAGCCATTTGCTTCCAGAAATGAAATTCTTGTCTCGTATAAACAGTTTAATGTGTCTTTTATGAGAGTCTAAAGAGAGTGCTATCAGATGTGTTAGCTAGAATATCAAATATTGTGGGTATTTTGTACTTTAAGAAAAGAATTAAGAGAGTTTTTTCTTTTTCCACAATAATAAACTGATTTTTAAACTTTAGAGATGAGGTTTTAAAACTACATAGTATCTTACTGGTCACAGGTAAGCATATTAAACCTAAACTACGAGTACTTAAATAATAAATAGAATAAAATTAATATTAAAATTATAATAAAATTTAGACACATTTTTTTTAATTAATTTTTTTAATGAAAGAACACTAGTAATTAGTTTAGTATCATAATTGTTTGTCTAATCTAAAAATATTTTTTTTTCATTAATTAATTTCAAATTTAAATTCCACCACTATAAAAGGCAAAATTAATTCATTAATAATCAATTTTTTTTGTAAAAAAACAAGCTTACCTGCATTTTTTATTAAAAGAAAGATTTTTAAAAAAACACACCGACGCGACGGTAATTTGAAAGCGTCGTGAAGCAACTGAACGTCGCTCTTTACAAAACATAAAGCCAGGAAACGTGCGAATGCGCAAAAATCTCATATTTATAAATTTACAGAACTCGAAATAATAAATTCTATTTAATTCTAGATTGCATTAAATATTTTATACATTGGTTTTAATAACATTCTGAATTATCAGAGTTAAAATTTCGCGCTTTGGTTTAGTGGCAAAGTGTTGCCAACCTAAAACCAAAAAAAAATTGTTATGCGTTGTGTAAAATGTTTGACTTAAAACATGGCATTATCGTATTTTGAAATAAAAACTGAAATATACAATATAATTTTTTTTAAATTTGCGTAATGATTTAAAATTAGCGGTTTTATTTAGTACTAAAACTTCGCCATGTTCACCAACCTGCAATCTTAAAAGCACACTAACCATTGACAGGTGCCAGTTAAGTGTCAGTCTGAAATTCACATTTTTATTCCATACTAGTGGGATGTCCCGGTTTTAAATATCCTCTATCTTTTATAATTCCTTTAATTTAGCAATGGCAGATGCTGCATTTAATCGTTATGAAATAATAAGTTTAGTTGTGAGGTTAACCTTGGTTTCTGCTGTAACATTTATTAGCATAAAATGGCTAATGAATCAAGTGGACCCAACTAACAAAAGCAAAAAGAAGGCCCGGAAAAAGGCCCAGGAACAACTTAAGAGGTATCTAAAGCTTTGTCTCGCTTAGAAATTTTATTACATAATTTTTAGGTTAGCTGGAACTGGGCATGCCCCTTTAGTCATCGAAAACTTATCCGATTACGAAATGATGATAGCGGCACATTTAATACACCCAGAGGATATCAATGTATCTTGGGGTAACATTGCGGGCTTGGATCACATGATACAAGAACTCCGAGAAACCGTTATACTTCCAATTCAGAGAAAAGAGCTGTTTGCAGATTCACAACTGACTACAGCACCTAGAGGTGTGTTGTTACATGGTCCTCCTGGATGTGGTAAGACTCTTATTGCAAAAGCAACCGCCAAAGAAGCTGGTACTCAATTTATTAATCTGGATTTGTCAATTTTGACTGATAAGTGGTATGGTGAAAGCCAGAAACTAGCAGCAGCTGTTTTTACTCTTGCCGTTAAGCTTCAACCTTGCATAATTTTTATTGATGAGATTGATTCATTCCTGAGAGCAAGAAATACAACAGATCATGAAGCTACAGCAATGATGAAAGCACAATTTATGTCACTTTGGGATGGGTTGATAACTGATCCGAATTGCACGGTTATTGTCATGGGTGCTACAAATCGTCCTCAAGATTTGGACCGTGCGATTTTACGCCGAATGCCTGCAACTTTTCATATTCCTATGCCTAATGCTGTCCAAAGGAAGAAAATACTAGAATTGACTTTGGAAAATGAACCAGTGGCACAAGATGTAGACATAGAGAGGTTGGCAAGGCTGACTGACGGGTTTTCTGGATCTGATTTGAGGGAATTATGCCGGAATGGGTCAGTATATAGAGTGAGGGATTACATGAAGACTCACAGCGATACAATTCTGGATTCTTCAGAGGATGAATTTCAAGATGCTTTGAGACCGATAACAATGGACGATTTAATGGTTTCTCTCAATAAAATGAAAGAATCTAAAATGCATTGTGGCTCGTTACCTGTTAATAGAATCGAGTTGGATTAGCAGCCGTGGTTTCAGTACTTAGCACCTATCTTAGATAATTTTGACCATACTGTAGAAATTTTCCAGAATTTTTCAGATGATTTTAAACATTGTGTTAATTATCAAAGAAAGCTTTAGTTTTATTTTGCGTCAGAGGCTGTGCCTCGAGTTTTTTTTTTTTTGTAAATATATAGTAGATAGAATAATTGAAGCTTCAAGTATTTTGAATTTGATGCAATATTGCTCTTTATTCTCATCAATATTGCGTTATTTAAATGTACAAACCGCACGTCGTATTCATTATTTGACTTTTTATGTGTTAGGAATTTTATTTGAGGAATATGATCGACGGATTTTTCTCATTGTTGAAATTATGCCTCACTCTGGATTTTTTTGAAACGGTTTATTGTGTTTTTTTTTATTATTTTTTTTTATTTGAAATAAATAAAAATTATGAGCGTTAAACTGTATTTCTTATAAATATTTTATTATAATAGTTATTATATAGAGGTATTATAAGTATTTTATTGTCATTATAAATATACAAACATATAAAAAATGTCGAGGACAATACTACTTCGGTACGGCATCACCAGGCGCGTTTTACAACATATTATAACACATATTATTATAATGTGAGTTTAAAGAATAAAATTTGTAATTCTTTTATTTAGAAAAATACAAAAACAGGTGTGTTTAATTCTGACGCAATTGGCTTCAAACATAATGTCATTATTTGGCACATAATTTTTTTATAATTAGATGTCCTACTAATAGGGCTTTACAACTATGCTAATTATTTTGCATGTGTATAAACCGAAACAAGAAAAAAGTATTTTAATTATAAAGTAACGCTTAAAATTTATAATTCTTTTATTTTTCCGAAATAAAAAAACCAAACACAAGTAATTAGGCAATTCAAGAGAGTTAAGGTCTGACGTAATTGGATCACTTGTAATAGTCAATAAGGCGACGCTGTGACATATCTGTAACAAATTTCTTATCAGCCTACTATCTAATGTTCGTGATTTTCAGTTAAAATTTTGGTGATATCTCTGATGATAATGTTCCGGAAATGCAAAATATGACGTATATACCTCAGGAATTAATCCCTCGAGTGATTTGGAGTAAATTTAATAATGGGACTACTAGGCAAGGAAATTTATAAAACTGTAAAAATAAAACTATTAATAATATTTATTTAGAAAACAATTTTTTTTCAGTCATTTCTTAATTATAAGGAATATGAATAGTACCTAAATAATTAATTATTTAATTATTATTCAATTAACCGCCGTAACTGAGTTTATTACAATTTTAATATGTAATAGCATTAATAATTATTATTAATTTATGGGATAGTTGATAAATGAACTTCAATAACTCTCAAAATGTTCTGGACAATATAAGCTTCTCGGGAGCACCTCTTCTCTTGAATGTCGTCTTCTAACACATGTTTCAGTTCTGTTAAAATAATTTTTGATTCTTCTTTAGCATAACTAAGAAAATTTTTCCCAATAATATCATTAAGAATAAACAAGTAACTTAGAAAATTTTCAATAACATATTCATTAGTTTCGTCCGAATTTTGTTTCGGATTCTCATAATGTCTCTTGACTTCTTGCGTCAATAGTTTAACTGTCATTGTACAAAAAACTGAAGATTTACCAAACTCCGTAATCATTATCTTCATAATGTTGAACAAATGAAACTGAAAATGAAAAAGAGTGAATCATGAAATACATTTTATTCTAAACACACCTTTTGCTCGTACCAATCAACAGTTAACTCTTTAATATTCTTAATTAACTTCTCTACAAACATTATCATAATTTCATCGAATTTTTTATTATCCCACGTGGAGTATTTTCGAAATTTAAAAATAAAAAATTGTAACTGATTAAAATCGTGAAGAATTTCAGCCGCATCTTCACTATTACAACGCTCTAATTTAATGACGATATAATTCAAAAGTTTTATTAAAAGTGAATTGACTTTTTGTGGAACTTGCATTTGAGTAAGTATTTTCCAAATTTTTGTGTTTGAAACAAAAGCATTTTGCGGAAATTCAGAATTTTCATTGAGGGATAATTTCGAAAAAATTTTACTCGTACAACAAAACCTCCGTTCGTTTGCTTCTTCCATAATTGTTGTAAAATTTTTTAATTGATTTATAATTTCTTGGAAGGTTTTGGTTGGAAATGGGTCAATACACAGGTTTGCCAAAGCTTGGATTAAGAGGATTTTTTTATCATCAGACATTTCTCTAAAATATTAAATTTGAAAATTATAAAAATCTCTGTATAAAATACGTGTGCCAAAAACACATTTTTATCATTAATAAACATGAATTACTAGTTACCACTATAGTTAAAATTGTAGAACAGCGGGTTCTTCCCTCTTAAAATTGTAGAAAACACAAAAATATACTGCGTCCGGAAATGAGTTTTTTTAGGTTGGTACTTTATTTGAATTTTTTAGGTTAAGTTGCAATTTCGAAACATAATGGGCATTAATATTTAAGTTGCATTATTTTTTTTTTAGTTTTTCAATACGTCATTTTAAACATGATATAAAATATTCTTTTTTGAGGAGATAAACAAAACTTAACATACGTACACAATTTAGAAAAAATAATAATAAAACGTTTATTAATCAATGGCGCCAGAATTTAAATGAAAAAGCTTACAGCGTCCTGATTTACCAACTGATCACTTTATTTCCACCTTAACAGGGTTGTGTTTTATTGGTGTAGTGACTATAAAATAGAGACAACTCAATAATAGGTGATTAATGTTAATCTATTTACTGTGTTTTTTTGCTTTTTACAAAGTTACGTAGACAAAAAGAGGTTAAAATTAAACTACGCGCTAGCGCCATCTAACATTCTTGGAAAGAGTACTTGTCAAGTAGCAAAATCTATTATTATTTTTTTTTAGAAACATTACTTCATTACTTAATTTTGGGACAAATAGTTTTAACATACGTCTTTTACATGAGCCAAAGAATCGCATTTATTTTTTAAGATATTGTGATAGTGGTAGTTGTGAATAATAACAAGAAAATTAGGAAAACATACATGCAACATGTGAATAAGGGGGATTAAAATTACAATTTACAACCATATGTATTTTTTTCAGGACCTGTGGTTTGCTTTACCACTTTTTCCTTTTCTTAACTTGCTTTATCAAAATTATAGTCCTTTTTCTCAGGTAATGGTCGTTGGCTTCTCAATATTTTTTCGACTTGTTTTTTCCAAATTTCTTAGTAAATTTATGATAATTACTATCCATACTTTTTGGCGAGTAAAAAATTCAGCATTTTCTTTTTCTTTTTTTTAAATGTTAATTACAAACATCCACGCTTTTCAAATCCCAATAAAAAATGTACTTAATCTAGAGTTTTTTTTTGATTCCTGAAATTACTTACCAAATACGAAGAAAAATATCATATAACTTAATAATGCTTAATGATGTCATTTTTATTTTTGCAGTAAGTGAGCAATAAAAAAAATATGACAAAAATGTAATTTTTATTATATTACAATAAAGAGAGTATAATTTTCAAGCAATTACCAAATGAGTCAATCAATGAAATATTGGTATGGATTTAGTAGTGTTATCTCATGACTTAATGTATAATTTTAATAACATCTACAGTGTGAATAATTTATGAACAATAATTATTTTGTCTGTTGCTAGGTGTCATAATGTCTATCATTTATTCTTTATTTACTTATTAGATGAGCACTTATCCACAGAAAAAAATTATCAATATTTGCTTTTTGATAACGCTTCTGGAAATAGCGTACAATTTCCGGGAACTATTGAATTCCCACGTGACTTCTTGATGCCACTCTGTATATAGTTATATACAGAGTATAAACATTAAAACAATTGTTTGTAAAGTGGACATTCATCTGTAGTTTCAAAGGCTTCAATATGTTATTCACAACAATTTGTAGTTTTAAATAGAAAATTAGGATTTTTTTTTATTAAATTACAAAATTGGCGGTTCTCTGAGCGCGCCATCTGGCGGTGTTCTATGTATCCGTCGACGCGATGTAGTTGTCTGCACTGAATCTGTGTCGAGTGAACGAATAGTGCCGTAAAAAAGACAAAGACGTTGGTGAAAATTGTGTAAATTTGGTGTGAAATCATCTTGAAATTCTTCGTTGAACTTTCTTCCCCCATGCAAAAGATGGGGGCGACTTTGTGAAAGGCGACGGCTGCGCAACGCATGTGCTTCGTCGGTACACCGGAGTCAGCGACGTTTAAAGGGCCCCGTGGGGCTACGTCCAGGGGTTGAGCCTCTTGGATTATCCCCATGTTCTCGACATCGGTTACAGCGCTTCGTACAGACTTTTCGCCGACTCTACTTGACAGGATTTTATGGGGCTGTGCTCCAGCTGCGGCAAATCCAAGGACCGATTTAAAGGTAAGCCCCCTAAAGTATAAAAAAAGTGCACTCCAGTGACATAATATCGACGAGATAACGTTACCTTGAAGGTCGCAATATGTAAATAGTTCCGCTTGGAAACGTGGAAATATTAGACTTAAGTTTAGGGCTGCAAAGAGACAAAGGGTAGTTAACTATCCCCTTTTTTCGGTCGAATACCCACTCGGATGGTTAGCATTTCGTTAAAGTTAGAATAGCATAAGTTTTGGAGACACAATTTGGCAACCCCGAACACAGTTCATGGCCTTCTTCTAACATTAAATCGGTACGATGTTGTCACATTGTATAAAAATCACCGAAACCATGATTTTTACTACCGGAAATGTTATAAATCACGTGACTTGACTGATTTTTGTCAAGTCTATTACGCAATATTGTCAAGAACTTGAATAGTTTTAAGTTTTGTTTATCTTCTTCCGGTTTTGATATTTAGGTCACCATTGATTTTTTTATCAATTAATGAGAAACGTGAACCTTTTTTTAAAATTCTTTTCATTAATTGATTCAAAAACTGATCGAAAAATTTTTGGTCATGCACTTTAAAATTTTATTTCTCATAATACATCAGGTACCTATATTAAAATTTCGAATCTGCTGATGCAACATTAACCAATAAGATTTTCTATAAAACAGTTTAGTGTTTTAATTTGATATTTGAGCATACTACATATGTAGATATTATGTACTTCAGTATTTACTGAATTATGCACTTAGACTACATCAAAAATTGAATAATATCATTTATATTTTCACGCAAAATTGTTAATTAAATGAATATTATCTCGTAAATCTTATCTTCCGCCTCTCTTATCTATGATTGTGCTATAAACTTAGCTGAAGATAATTGACTATTACATTATATACTGTGTGTTTTTTTTAAGTTTAAAGTTGACCTTAAATATCTCAAATAAAAATGTAGAAATTTAAAAGAAAATTTTTTTTCAACCTCGGCTTTGCCTCGACTGCAAAATTATATAGATACAAACATGACATTAGTCACGTATGATGTCCAAATATTTACACAAATAAAATTCTTTTTGTTTCCAATAATACATTATCATTATCTTATTGGTGGCGAACGTCGACTTATTTCGGAAACCATGAAAATCTCCCAAACTATTGCATAATTTCTTGGACGAATTGTAATAAAATCCGACAAGATTGACACAAGGATAATAAAACAATAATGATAAGATAAAAAAGACTTGGTAGGGGTACTTTACATAAGATTAGATTTGCAACTGATAGTTAAGTAGTATTGCATTTTGTGTGTGTGAAATTTATGAAATTTTCTGTTTACAGATAAATCGTCGAAAATATGTGGCCAATTGCATTCGGTTGTTACACCTCTTCATGTATCACATGAACCAACAAGTTCCAACAATTTAAATGGGCATTTGCCTATTCAAAATTACGTTCATTCAACGAGACCATACTCGACAAGTATGGCAACGTCATTTCCAAATATGAATATTACCAACCCTATAAGAGGGTTGGTTAGCAAGAGGAGGATCCGGTATAAACAAGATGGGTTTAATCTTGACCTTACATGTATCCTTTTTATGATTAAAAATCAAATACAAGCTAGCAATTAGTAGAACCAATTTTTTTTTACAAATGTTATTTCATCAAACTTGAAATGATTGTATAAATATTTATTTAATTATTTTTTGGGAACCACTTTAATAGAATATCAAGTGTTTTAATTTGATATAATTTTTTTCAATTTATGAAGTGTAATTAAATAAAAAATAATTAATTCAAAAAAATTATTTTAAAATTAACGTTTCTGTAACGTTATCTTTTTGACCAATTGATATTTTTTCGTATTTAGAAAAACCATTCCTTAATTTGTAAAAGACATAACCGACAACATAATTGCGATGGGTTACCCTGCCTCAAACATCGAAGGCGTGTACCGCAACCACATCGATGACGTAGTAAAGCTCCTGGACTCGAAACACAACAACCACTACTTCATCTACAACTTATGTTCGGAACGAACTTACGATACCTCCAAGTTTCACAATCGCGTGAAAACCTTCCCTTTTGACGACCACAATCCTCCAAAAATCGAACTAATTCAGCCGTTTTGCCGAAGTGTCCACGAGTGGTTATCGCGGCATCCGGAGAACGTCGCCGTAGTGCATTGCAAAGCTGGTAAAGGACGCACCGGTACTATGATTTGCTGTTACCTCCTGCACAGCGGTGCATTCACTACTGCCGATGGGGCACTAGACCACTACGGCCAGGCGCGCACTCAGGACCATAAAGGTGTCACCATACCCAGTCAGGTGCGATATATCCGCTATTATGAAACACTCCTTCGGGAGAAACTCAAGTATGAGCCAGTGCCAATGTCCGTAAAACAGATTTTCCTGCAACCGGTGCCGAACTTTGCAGGAGGACAAGGTTATGTCTGCTTTGCTATCTCACAACAAATTGAAGGAGCTGATGATCAGCAGAAGTGTACCAAAGTGTTCAAGAGTGGCGTATATGAAGTTAAGAAGGGAGAAAGGGAACGACTTGTTATTACGATGGATTTGTGTTCGGTGCTATGGGGGGATGTTAAGGTCGAGTTTTATATTAAGTCCAAGATTGGACGGAAGGAAAGGGTGTTTCAATTTTGGTTTAATACGTTCTTTGTGGGGAATCAAGGGGATAGTGCGAACGGGTATATTGAACAAAATGGAAGTGCCGGGTTAGATCAGACTTACGTCTTAACGTTAAAAAAGGACGAACTTGATATTGTTAATAAAAAAGACAAACAGAATAAAGTGTTCAGTGCTGACTTTGAGGTAAGTTTTTTGTTTTTTGCGCTGTTATAAAAAGTCAAAGCAATATTCCTATTAAAATTTTGATTTTTCTTTAATTATTCAACAGAACTACTAGTCTTGTCACCGCTGTGATGTTTTGCTGGTTAATATCAAGTCATGGCATTTTTTAATGGCAAATATTTAAAAAAAACTGTTTTATTTCATATTAAACAACAAAGTCTATAATAATAATTCCTTTCAATAATTTTTTGTCTACGATTTAAGTTTATCATTCGATTAATTGCAACTTTTTTCTCAGTAACGTAAAACTTAGATAAGATAAATATTTATAATTGTTGGTATTGGTACATAATCATGAAATTTTATTCTATCCTCTTTTTAATTGCTAACCTGTTCTTTTTTATAAATTTAAAGTATTACCTTTGAAAAAATGTAATCGATGGGTGGCATTGACCTATATTTTTCATGGCCAACTTTAAAATCTTACATTTATAAATAAGGAAAAAGAATTAATATTATTATCATCGTTTTTAAAGATCATGATATAACTGACACATGATTGATTGGATGGAGTAAATGATGTCGTGTCAGGTCACTTGATAATATCTTAAAATATAATGCACAAAATTAGTTATTACTAAAAGAGGGATTCCATTGGAGTTTCAAAGTTGATTATGTTGTACATATACAGGATGATTTACGTAACAATACAAGCTTGACAAACTTTAAGAGGGCTCCCTAGTCACCAAATTAACTTAGAAAAAATCGTACAGACGCATAAAGAATATATTATGTTGGATAATACCGTGGCCCCGTGGCCGCAATATGCAACCAGTTATACCATACTATATAATAAACTGTATGCATTTGAATGAGGGACATGATAAAGAATTTGCAGTTTGGCGTTGATTTGCTGAACTTATTTGTAAAATGAAATTTTTGTGGATGATTTTTTAATTGATTAATATCACACAATTATATATATTAGCCTTAAATTCTGTTTCTATGTTCCTTCAGTCCATCATAAAATTTTTATGATTTCTTAAGGGGGTATTCTGGTGTAGAGGCATGAATTTGAGGTGTTCTTTCGGGTGTTATAAATTAAAAAAAAAATTGACTATCCATTTTTTGACAAGATCTTTATTAATATTTCAAGAATACATAAAAAAAATATCAAAACATTAAAAACTCAAAATGTTAAAAGTTGTTGAAGTAGGGGATTGAAAAAAAATGGCGCGCCATGTTTGTCACGATTGCTACCCTTCTAATGATCCGAAACAAAAAAATAAAAAAGATTATTAATTTAGATGAATGCTGCTATCGTACTTTAGTAAAAAAAATTTTTTTATTAAATTCCGGCTATCCGAATAAAAGAAAAATTTTTGTCTTATGTTTTTGCCATTTCGGAATTTTTTAAAATTAGTAATTTTTTTTATTTTGTTATAATAATAGTACGATAGACATGTATGGAGAATACTCACACCAAATTTCAAGTAAATCAATTAAGTAGAACCTGAAAAATCCTGACAAACTCTTTGAAAAATGTAGTTTTGAGAAAAACGCGTTTAAAGTTTCGGGTAAAATTAGGTAGACAGGTGATCCCTACGTCTTTTGTTCGATTCGTTCCGGTCTAAAATGACTATATCTCTGAAAATAATTACAATTTTAACGAATCCTTTTAAGGACATATTCTTGAAAGGTTAAACTTTGAAAATACACAAAAAATTTGATTTTTTTAAATTTCTACACCAGAATACCCCCTTAAAAACCACAGTGGTTAGCTTGTTATTAGTGAATATTTATTTATTAGAGCTTAAAGACAACCCAACAAACCGGGCGTTTTTTCGATTTATAAAGTTTAGTTTGTCAAAGGGACTTTGGTTTACTAAACACTAGTTTTGCAAGCGAAAAGAACCCTAATAACATGTTTTGTGACAAACTGCCAAGTGAATAAACACATTAGAGATGGTTTCCTAAGTTGCATTAAACATATGTATTGTTTTTAAAAGCCCATTAAGTCTTAGAATGAACCGAAGGAACGTAGAAATATTATACCAACGTTAGTTAAGGCAGATTTGATATGTTCTAATTGAGCGCAATCTTGAAGGATGTGGTGCATTGATTGATAAGGTGTAAAAAAAAAACTAGAAAGCAAACTACATATTTGCTTGTTTTCATTACTTGGGAAAAATTGTTTTGTTATTAAAGGCATGCAAAGAATTATCATTTTAAACCTTTTGCAACTCGTAAATTTAATTTTTTTCTAGTTGACCATATTCCTGCAGAAGGTTCCAAAACAAAATTCAAATCGGCAGGAAATTCCCCGGTGGCCTCAACATACACCTAGTGAAAGTTCCGAAGCTGAATCGTCAGAAGTAGAGTCGGGCGAAGAAGGCTGGGAAAGCGGTGAGTACACGACACTTGTCCGACAACCCGTCCAAACACAAAATTAAACGAAATTAAAAAAAGAAAACCAGTGATGTTACTTAATATGTGTCATTGTTGCTGTTTGAAGGAAACAAAAAAAAAAAAAACTGTAAAAAAAACAGAAAAGTATTTATTTCATTAGGAAATTGTTGTATAGTCGAGAAAAGTGTTATGTGTAAGCTAAGAAAATTTGGCTTTGTAATGATCTGTTTTGGTTTAAACCCCAAAAGATTTTTGTTTTTTTTTATTTTTTATTTAATCGAAGTACAACGCTTGCGCAAACCATTTCATTCATTTCGTGTTTTTATTTTTATTTTAATTAACACTTCAATCATCTGCATGTCTATACTAATATATGTTTGGGGTTAATCTCATGCAGTCCTGGATGGCGAAACGATGGATCCTCGAGGTGTCGGCTACCGAATCTTGTCAGAATGCGAGTTAGCTTCGCAACTAACATCAAGCAGCGACCAACAACCGGAATTGTTGACTGCGTAACTCCATGATTGTTATAACAGTGTACCAGTATTTCTAGATTCGTTTTTGTTTTCTTCTAGGCGTTCCTCAAACGGCTCGCATAATAAAATTTCAGTACAAAATCTACAGTTTTTTAAATTTGGTGTGTCAGGGTTAGGGAACAGTGCCGTCTACCTCAAAATTTTTTCGTATCTACATTATACTAAAAAATATTATAAATACTGTAGGACAATCACGTTTGCTTAATAATTTTTTTGTGTAAGCTCAAAATGTATTTTCCTTTAATGACAAAATTAAATAATAATTCCCTAGTTGGTCTATTTTTCGTGTTGCCTTCAAACAAAAGCGGATTTCAGGTAATTATTTTGTTGTTGTGCTTGTGCCTTGTGTTGTGTGTACAATGTTGGGAAATCAGTCTTACTTAAATTTATTTCTAGGGGAGTCCACGTACCTGTGAATTGGGAGGCTCGAAGGGCATGCATCGTACAAAAAATAAACTGTAAATATTGCATGTGAGGAGGGATTGTGTCATTTACTTTTTTTTAATCATCCATTCATCTGCTTGCTTTTTAAAATCAGTCAAACTTTTTTGTTTAATTATGAGAGTACAAATGCTTTTTTGATCTCATTTCATTTTATCTTGCCAATGTTAGTACTTTGGTTACCGGTTGTTATAAGATTTTGCCATTCTCCCCCTAACCATCTCCCTAGTTTTTTTAGGGAAATTTAGAAATGATATTTATTAACCGATTGTTTGCCAGTACAATGCGAAGACTGAATGAAGAATTTTTGTTAAAAACTCCCCCACCCCCCACAAAAATGCAAAATGTGTATACGATTTTTTTGTTCAGGCTTCAATTCTAATTTTCCCTAATTTTAAATAATTGATTGTAAATTTTCTCTCTTCCCTAGAAAAGGCTGTTAAATTATTTTGTTAAGACCAATTTGTATGCTCGAATTTAGTGTATAGTTTGTTTTTTTTTTCTCAATGTATTTTTTTTTACATTAGGAGACCTTTTGTAAGTTAAGAACTTGTTTTTATTTTTTGTGTTTCAGTAATAGAAACAGGATAGTACTTACGACGCCAAATTTTGTTAATGTTTGAACTGATTTTATTAAAAACCCAGTGTATCATCTTCAAAAAAAATTTTTTTTAAATACTTAACATTGTACCAACCAGTTTTATAATATAAAAAATTGTATTATAAGGTATAAAAAAACATAAAATTATGTGACTACTTCATTATTTAAGCAAATTGAACGAAAAATAAAGTAAACCACTATTTTTATATATAAATACATAATTGTATGGTTATTATAGTTTTTATATTGATATTGCTTATTGTGATTGTGATCCAAGATTAATATTATATTTTTTAAGTTAGATCTGAGAGCACTGCTGAATGGACAACGTTGGTAGTGTCATATTAAAAAAAATGAAATAAAAGCTTTACAAGTGTTTCTTTAGCGTGCCCTGCCTCTTCCTCGTTGAAAATTTCCCCGTCCTCGTCCTCCAGAATTTCCTTTACCTTTTGGAGGAGGGCTTTTGGGTCTTAGGGCCTCAATTCTTTCAGTACAGCCCGTTGTAATATTATTATTCAAAAAATAACTCGCATATAAATCCGCATTAAAATTTGAATTTGTCAATTCGGGACCTATTGTTAACCAGCCAGGTCGGATCGTGCTGTCTCGACCAAAAATGTGAAGCCTTCGGCGTCCCAAACAAAAATGTTCAATTATATGGAAAATCTCAACGGGCTTTTCTAGACTTCCATACTCGTTTTCTTCAGAAATTATTAAATCTATATCAACGTTAGCATGAATAAAATCACCATCAGTGGAGCGCCGAACTGTGCCTTTAATTCCCATAAGACAATGTTCTTTAGTTCTTTGAAAAACAGCTTTGGGATCTAAATTTTTAGAATGACCAGGATTTTTAATATTGGTTCTAATCCAACAAATATCTTCACACCTGTGATTGAATTAGTAAAAATCATATTTTTGGAGTTAAATTGGAGAACAACATACCTACGAAAACCCCATTTCCGGAGACAAACTCTTCCCATGTCTAGTCCATCAGAGCTGCCACACCACAAAAATACAAAACTGCGTTGTGCAGCCACTTCCCCGATATCCAAGTTCATAATTTGATCCCATGACCAAAACTGCATATTTGTAGCTCCCATAGTTCTCTGGTATTCTTCTAAAGGAGGTTCGATCAAAATAACATCAAATTTGCTATTTAAATTTTTTAAGTCGTATGTGGCGAGGTCACACTTGAGGTACATAGGGGGATTAGCAGTTTGTGCGATAAGTTCATCTTTTAATTTAATTAATTCTCGGAGTTTGGGATACTCTTCAAATCGGTCGGCAAGTCCTACATCGCGAATGAAATTTTGGGGCCTCTGCCCTGTATCGACGAAATGTTGACAGTAATCGTTATGGGGGTTTGACGATTGTGTTCCTTTGAGAAATGTTGAAGAATCACGATACACCAACTCATTTGGGGTGTCTTTCTTGTAATCATATTTATCATTTTCGTTGTTGGTGGAGGCGGGACGTCTTTTAGGGGTTTCAGATGTTGTAGTACCAAGGACTTGTCTGAGTTCTTCAGGGTTGGAAACACCAAGCTAAAAAAATTGTTACAACAACATAACCTCACTTTTTCTGTATATACCGTTTGTGCAAGAAGTTGCTTGCGTTTTCGCGACTTTTCACGCAGCTGCTTCATAACTTCACCCATTTTTAGGTTTTTTGAAGTAACATCAACTCATTTTTTTATTTATTTTAACCGGTTTATGAAAATATGTAGAAAATGGAATTAGAAAGTGGCGCCAGTGAGCGCTAAAGTGGTGGGAAATTTTGGAATAGGAAATGACAGGGCGCCAAATTTCAAATTGTCATTTTTACAATAAAGGTCTTTGCAGATTGTAAAAATTTACAAACGATTGACGAACACACAAGTTTTGTTTTTTATTTTGAGTTTTTAATATGTCACTAACACACCACAGATTAATCCGTAGTATAACAAAAAATTAATTTACGTAATTGAATTTTCACAAAAAAAATTGTTACTTGATTGGGACAAATAAAATGTATCTTAAATATCTAATTTGTTTCATTATTTTAACATCCATAAATATTAAAATATGGCGCTATATTCAAATTGTGATAAGGAGGTGTAAAAAGTTCTTTTAAAAATGTAGTAAAAACTTTTCTCTTCATTTATCTCGTCAGTCGCGCAAATCTTGAAAAATAGTCACCTACACGTGTCCGACCCTTAAAACGTGTTAAAATCAAATTTAGGTGACAATTATTCAATGGTTGATAACAAATTTGACTAAAAATTAAAAAAAAATGGCTTGTAATTATTTAACACCTCGTGGAATCGAGGTAAAAAATTCCGACACGTTATCAGAAGTATCCGAAAGCGGCACAGCCACTTCAAGTTACAACTCAAACTGGGGCTCCCGAGAGGAATTAAGGGACTTTGTTGCAAAACACGGACTTAAAGATATTTCGGACTTGTGTCAGGACAGGTTCAGGGTCGACCGAAAGAAACTTGAGCAGATGCTCAGTGGTAAGTATTCAAAACTTATTAATTTCTAATTATTATAAGGGCTATAAAAGGGGACAACGACGCGCTAATTCCTGCTGACGTTTTCTTTGCGAAAATTATGGAAGACACTGACACTTATATAACATGGCCCAACAAACTCAAATTGGGGGCTAAATCGAAAAAGGATCCACATGTGAGGATTGCCGGCAAACAAGAGGACGTTCAAGCTGCTAAGGATAGAATTATGACGATTTTATATACCAGATGCAATCGCGTGACTATGAAGATGGATATTAGCTATACTGATCATTCACATATTATAGGAAAAGGAGGGCTGAGTATTAAACGAGTTATGGAAGAAACGCAATGTCACGTGCATTTTCCCGATTCGAATCGTTCAAATCCGATGGAAAAAAGCAACCAAGTTTCAATTTCCGGAGATTTGGAAGGGGTAGAAAATGCTAGAAGTCGAGTTAGGGTAAGTTTGAGGTATCGGAACAAACCTAGCAGTACCTATTAAAATTTTAGGAGCTAATTCCACTTATTTTTGGTTTCGAACCACCAATTATGGCACAAAACATTGATAACACATGTCCTTACGTTGTTAAAATTCAAGAACAATATAAAGTTCAAGTCATGTTTAAAACTAGGTCTAAATTACATGCTACTATAGTACTAGTCAAGGGAGTAGAGTGGGAAGTTGATCAAGTTAAGCAAGCCACGATTTTACTTATGGAATACATGTGTGAAAGTTTGGCGGTAATTAGAAAATCTCAGTGTTTGGTGTTTCCCCGCATTTAGGGATTTTTGTTTTAGAACCAAATTCCGGTACAAATGTCAATTCAAATATCTCCACAGCACCACCAAATTGTATTAGGGAAAAACCATTCGAATTTAAAAGCTATAATGCATTTCACCAAATGTCAAATAATGTTTCCTGATGCTCAAGACCAAAATATTCCTAGTTTGAAAAAAAGTAATGTCAATATTTCCGGAAATATACATAATGTTTACACCGCTCGTCAATTGTTAATTGGAAGCTTACCACTTTTGATTATTTTTGATTTACCCGAAGACACTACAAATTTGAAAACTCGGTCGGAACAAATCGCTGAAATTCAAAATTCTTGTGACGTCATAATTAATATAAGACAAAAGACAAAACAAATGATCAAAGCTTGTATCATCAAAGGAATCGAACGGCATGCAAGTAAGAATTTTTTTTAAATTTTGGTACCAAATATAAATGTGTTTTATTAGCAAATATCTACAAGGCGCGAAATTTGATTTTGGGAATTGATGAACCAGCTATCCAGGCTGATATTCCTCGCCATTACCACATCCCCAACATTCCTCCTACTTCACCTTTCTCACCAAACCATGATTTGCTGGCTACTCCCACAAACTTAAACTCCTCCTCAATTTCGCCTTTGCTGAGTCCGATGTTTGCATGGCAGTATCCTCCTGGTCAAACACCGCCCTTTGGGGTAGTTCAAAAGCCCCAATTTATGTACAACGTAATGCAGCAATCGACCAATAGTAGCGGTTTTCAATCGTTTCAATCGGAAACAAAAGCTGATACGAGTCTGCTGTCGAGTATTTCGAGTAACAGCAGTAATTATGTACCCAGTCCTCGAGGGTCATTGTCCCCCCAAAATGAGATTCCAACAACATCCGATTATCAGTCAATGAATGAGAAAAAAACCTCAAGTTTTGATTATGAAAATAAGCGTTTGGCTGGATTTAAAGCGATGCAAGCTCGACCGAATCCAGGGGTTTATCGGATTCCCACAAGTGGTTGGGCAGGATATGGGATAAGTCACACTAGTCCGGCTGGGTTTGTACATACATACCTTAAACATTTCGAAAAAAAAAAAAACAAATACGAAAATGTAAGTACATATAAAAGTAATTATTATTTCAGGATGTTGAAAAAAGATGAAGACATTTGGAAATCACCAGAAGCGTTTCCATCAACTTCGGGATTTCACAACACGAGTAACATTCTGGATCACACTCCGACTCATTTGATAAATCGCGTCACAACAAATCAATGGTCGGACTTACCTTCCCTTTTAAATTCCTTGGATTTGGACCGCTATGTTAGTCTTTTCGTTCAACAGGAAGTGGATTTGCCAACATTTGCTACTCTTTCCGACAAAGATTTAATGACTATTGGTGTGACAGCATTTGGAAGTCGTCGTAAAATGCTATTGGCTATTTCAGAATTAAATAAAAGGACGCGCTCATTTTCGGCCGCTCCAGGGGCCGAACGTAAGACTTCTTCAACAAATTCACCTCCAAGTCATGACAACAGTCCCAGAGAAAATTGGTAGTTTTAAATAGGGTACCAATAAACATCCTCTTGTAATGATGTTTGTGACACTTGTTTAATATTGAATGTTTTTTTTTATGTTGTGTTTTTGATTGGTCAATTTTGGTTGTTATGATGATTGTTAACGACTCCTGTTTTGAATGATTGAAAATTATTTCGTAAAGATTTGGCGGCTTGAATGTTTTATGGAAATAATTTTGCATTTGAAGCGAATGGGCAGGAGTTTTATGTGTTTTATATAAAAGTCGATTGTGATATTTTATGAGTACTGCGCAACTTAAATTAACATTATATTTATGTAGTTTTATCTAGAATATTTTTAAGGAGAGATTTGTAAGCAAAAGTTTTAATTTGCTTGATTTTGATTATTTGATTCAAATATTTATATTTTTTATGAGATAAATTAAAACTTTTGTACTTTTGTGATATGTAAACTTTATTATATTATTTATTTGTTATTATTATTATATTTATAACTACTTATATCGTTACAAATGCTTAAAGCAATTATTACAATGCATTAAATTACGACTTTTATTGCAAACCCCGTAATAAATTCCTGTAAGATACGAGTATCACATACGTCAATTTGTAATCCAAAACAAAACTAAAGGAGGCACTTCTTCGAGAGACAGTAATCGTTGACAGTTTTGAAAATTGGGCATTTTTCAGTAATCAAACTTTTTTTTTTTTGATTATTTGTTTCAACAATTACTCAATTGTCCTGAATTTGTAAAAATGAGTGAGGTTTTCCAAACAGCAATTTATACTTTTACTCGTATAAATGATTTATACCAAACTGATTTATGAGACAAAGCAATATTTATGTAATAACTATTTTAAGACACAAAATAATGAATTCCACTTTTAAATCCCGCCAAAATATTTCGTCTCTCACTCCATACCAAATTTTCTCCAACAGGGGCGTCGTTATTTCGCGGGTTTTTTAATTTAAATATTGAATTAAAATTGTTCCAGTGTTGGTTGTATACCCTGGTAGTGATAAACAGTATCAGTTATGTACTTTGTTTTATTTTATTTACAAAGCAGAACAATACAAGCATTGTATGTATACTACAAATTACTAAACGTGATTTAATAAGTCTGTTGTAAATCGGTAAAACACTATTTTGTGAATATTTAAAAACAACATGAACTGAATAAAAGGTGATATCATTTACATGAAAACTTTCTACCGATTTGCAATTTGTTGTCTACTTTAATTAAAATTGTTTTTGTAAGTTGAAAAATTAAAGTATTTCTAATTGAGAAGTTATTTACATTATCCATCATTTAAAAAGAGAGAGGAATAAAAATGTTCTCAATAAATTATTTAAAAAATAAAATAAATAAAAAAAAATCGTTACTAACTACACAACTCTTCTCTATCTTAAGTTTAGTTTTCTTTTAGAAGTCTTTGCACATTCACGGTTTAATCACAATAAAAAATTAAGATAAAACAAAAGGTAGGACACCAGAGGCGTTCCCACATTGCACAAATAAATAAAAAGGAAATTTAATGTTTTAAAAACACAACAAAAATAACAAAATCCATCTATAAAATTCACTAATTGTCATTTTTTACAATTTCTTTTGGATCGGATGTTCACAAGTACATAAAGTTATTGTAATTGTTTTCACTAGTTTTTCATAATTTGGTTTCAAATTATGTAAACAATTTGATGTTCCTACCTTAATTTCAAAATGGTTATAGTCACTAATTCTATGTATATGTCTAAAACTATAAAATTTGAAAAAGAGCAAAAATAAGTTAAAAACATACCTCAATAGAAAAAGTATTGCATTTGAAAAAAGAAAATAAATAATAAAAACAAAGTCTGCCAATAATAATTATAATAACTAGATACTACCTAATATTTATTATTTTCTTACACATTTATTACTAATTTGTATTTTTAATGCAAAAATGAACGAACTGAATGATTGTCTAAAATGACGTTCCATCAAACAATGCTTTGTATATTATCTGAATTTGCTAATTTCTTGCAAAAATACGTTGCTTAAATCTTTTATTAAATAATAAAAGTAAAAAATAAAATAAAATACAAATTAGTCTTAAGTTATCATATCACACATACTGATTAAGGATATATAAAGTTTCTGGTTGATAGAAAAAAGGGACCCGTGTGTAGTCTTATATACTCACTGTCATCAATACCAAACACAGCTCACTATTATACTCTTTGTCTGTTGGTTTTTGTTGGTATCTACTTAATTGTGGGCTTTATCATTAATATTTTCAATAATATAATAAGTTTAGACTAGCTGAAATTGCAACTTGTGCTTCATATCCCAAATCCTGAAAAGAAAAACACTATTTATTTCACAAATTATAAAAGAAACAATAACATAAAAACTCATGATGCAATATCATACTTCTTAGCTCATATAAAATTGATTTTACCTTAAAAAAAAAACAACATTACGTCGAAGGGCAATAAAATCAAATAAATATTAAAGTTGGACGCGAAGATCGCTTTTATTATTATTGTTACTTCTTTGTCTGAAATTCTTTCATGTCATAAAGCATACACATTATTTAAAAAAGCAACGACAAAAAGCTTTGTATTCAAGATGAATGAAATAAAAAAATAAAAAATTAAATATTTATTCTGAATATATATATTTTTTTCTTTAATACCATTATTTTAATTTTATAATTTCTGGTAAATTTCTTGTAAATTTTATTTGAATTTCTGTATCTTGACTACTACTACTTTACCCAACTCACCTTTTCTACCGCATTGAATCTGTCCCATTTGGCTCGATTGAATTCGACGCAGGACTTGGTTGTGAACTTGAAGCGCCTCTTCCACGCGAACTTTCATACTCCATAACTTCTTGGTAGATAAGTTCTTTCCATTGTTCGACGGTGTGTTCTCTTTCGTCGACGCTGTGGTCATAAGGACCGGGCGCCGGCTATTAAAAAACATATTTTTTTTGTCTTAAAGACGTCTCAAAAATTATTATTTATATGGAATAAATCAAAAGGATTCTGACACTCGATGTTTATTAATTAGAAAATTTTTACAGCAATGTTTATAGCATTATTTTCCCTGTTTCAGGCTATTTAATTATATGTACACAGTGACTAGAATTTATGTGATTTATTAAATATAAATCTAATCTTCACAAACGTAACCATAGTAATTACTTTTTCATTACTTACAGCGTTCACTTCTTGTTCGTCGTACCATACATTGATGTAAGGATGAAGAAGAGCATCGTCGACCGATATCCTACGTTCTGGATCAATGACGAGCATCCTCGAGAGCAAATCTCGCGCTTGGCTAGCCTTCAGTCGATTGTGTTCACTACTGTCAGAAGGAAATAGCACATCGGGGAAGAGCTTATCAAAAGGAAAGCCAGTGAAACGGGGCCGATTCTCGACATAATTGCGTACAGTGGGCTGAAGCCGGACCATAAATTGTTGCGACGGCGTACCCAATTGCTCTAAGCAAAACATCAAGTATAAAGACAATAATATAAAAAATTATTACAGATTTTTTGTTTTGCTTACCTATAATTTTATTCCACTGGTCTATATGATCAGTTCCAGGGAAAAGAACTCCTCCTCTGATCATTTCTCCCATGATACACCCTACACTCCAAATATCCACATTTTCCGTATATCCCATACCTAAGATGACTTCAGGTGCCCTATAATATCTAGTGACTACGTATGGTGTCATCATGAAAGTTGTACCAGCAGTACGTGCAAGACCAAAGTCGAGAATTTTCAATGTACAATCTGATTTAACTACAATATTGCTTGGTTTAAGATCCTAAAATACAACAATTACATTTTTATTTTATTTTTTGATTAGGAATGATACAATTTACCCTATGTATAATACCAGCTGAATGTAAATGTTTAATCCCACAAAGCATTTGATAAAGAAGATAACTCATCCTTTCATGATCTAAATCCATTTGTATGACTTGACAAAGATTTGCGTCCATTAATTCCATCACTAAATAAACGTCTTGGAAGTCTTCTAAAGATCTTTGAGGCGTGAAAGCATTCAAAAGTCCGATAATCTACCAAAATATATGTATATATAAATTAAAGAAATTCAGAAACTTACATTTTTATGATTAACTAATTTCATCAGCTTAAATTCACGATACGCCCTTTTGGCATGGGTCACATTTTGAAATGGCCTACTCAATTTCTTAATCGCTACATTTTGTTGTGTTTCTGTATCGACAGCGGCGCTAAAAATCAAAATTTTAATATTTAAATAACATTGTTTTTTTTGAAAATCCAAAAAAATTAATCCATGCACATGCTGGTTGTTAAAAAAAAAGTGAGGAATGATTGTGGGAAGGTACCCACTTACCAAACTAACCCTTGCGCCCCACCGCCTTTGGGTTCCAAATTAATGTAATGATCCGGAACCCAAAATTCTGTATCTCCGAAAATGTGCTGTGTAAATCCGGGTCTCACCGACTCCATCGTGCACTAATTTAAATTTTTAAATAAAACACGACAAAAAATAAATAAAAACCGATATTAAAGGCATGGATAAGATAGCAAGCAGGGAAACAATTCAACTAAAAGAGAAAACAAATCAAACAAAAATTCTACTCAGGCAAACTAAATTTCGGAATATGAAACTTACCAGACAATTCCTTGTGCACCGGATCCAATCGGTTTCAGGTTTTGGTACCTCTTCAAAATAGTAAATTTGGTGTCACCCACCTCGACGGTGTAGAATTGAGACAGACGGGACATCTTATAGCGCCAGTCCCAATAATTCGACGCCGTCGTCTGAAAAAATAACCTGCTAGATGCGTGTTAGAAAATACGAATAATTTTTATAGAGTGGCTCGGTTAGTCTGCACCCCAAAAAAATTAAGATATTAATTTTAAGTATTAAGAGAATAATTCAAACAGTCTCATGATTTTTGGGTTATACCAACCGAAATATCCCAAGCTTAAGACACATAATGATTTCATATACCTAATATAATGTATTTGTAGTATAGGATATTCCAGAATTATTTGACACAAATTTAATCACAATTACCATAGACCAATAAAAAATAAAAACCGGTGAAATTATTGTTCTGCAGCGCTTGTGTAAAATTGACAATTTAAAAAAAAATTAACATCTCAGTAAATTTTTTAGCTATCGCAATGAAATCTGGGCAGCTTGATAAGACAGATATTTGAGCTAAATTTCATTAAATTTGTTTAACTGGTTCATTAGTTTTTGCTATGATTTTACGATTTTTGTATAAAGAATTTAATTTAGAAACTTTTTTGGCTCTTGGTAAATTTTTATAAAATACACTATTTTTTACAGAATATAGAAACGGTACAGAACAATAATATTACGGCTCTTTATCTTCTACTGGTCTAGAGTCACTGTGGTTAAATTTTTGCCAAATAATTCTGTACCTACAATAAGACGTAACTTAAATGTAACTAGAGTACCTATATGTATAATGATTTATATAGGTAAAAATAAATCAAAGTAATATATAGGTACTCTAGATGTAATATGTTTAGGAATAATAATATTAGTCTGCATCGGTGGAAGTTGTGCAACAAAAAACATAAACACGCCACTCGCAACAAAGTTGAATTTTGACATCCTACTATTTTTGTTTATACATAATTCGGAATGTCAGACCGAATAAGAAAAGATAAATCGAAAAATTGCAACTGTATTTAAATCTGAATGTAACCGCACTACGTGAATTTGAACTTCAGTAAATATATACTAAAATATTTTTACTTGAAAGATAAACTCAATTGATTTCTGGTAGAAATCTATTTTAAGTCAGTGCTTCATCGAATTGTCCACTTAGCTTGTTGGAATATAAAATTAAATTGATATTTCATATTACTGTCACGTAGTTAAAAAACAAAACTAATAATTCGAAAAATAAAGTTTCGTAAAGATTCTGGTAAAAGTTTTAGCCGGTATTTTAAACTTTTTCCACAGCTTGTTCTCGATGATAATTTATCGACATTGAGATTAACCAATTGTTACCGAAATTTTAGCTTTAAAAAAACTAATCAGTATTCCAAAAGCTTTTCTAAATTAGGAACATACATTAATTATGTTTTTTTAAAGGTGATTTTTCTTTGTTGGCTAGCGTCAAGGTAATTCTTGTTTTACTTGGATAACAGCCAATGTTTATCTAGACATTGAGGAATTCACCTTACATTTTATAACAGCTTGAGTAAAAATAGACAAATTACATAAAGACGAATTTCGGCCAAAAATTCAAAGAATGAAAGTCAAACCAAAAAAAATTAGGATTAATAAGTTAGGCCACTCAAGGAAATTTGAAAAATACTCACCAAGAACGATCCATTTTAGAAGAGAGTAAAAGGACGGTACCAAGCAAAAGGCTCTGAAAAAATGGAGAAAAATTATTAGAAAAGTTCTTTAAAAAAATACTAATTTATTAGTTTAAATAAAATTCTTTTTTCTTTCATTTAACTTCAACAAGGTTTAAAGCATTCTAAACTTTTCCATTTTGTGTTTACCTCCATTTAATTAAAACATTATTAGAATTTATCTGGATATTTTTAGGCATGAAATTCCTTTCTTACTTTCAGCAATATTATTTTATTTAATTTATTCTGGTATTTTCTTTTGCTGATTTTGTCTTTATTGCTTTCCAGATTCTGTCATAATTAAAACCAAAATAATACAAACCTCGTAACTACATGCAAAAAACTTTTCTAAGAATTCTATGTCACGCTTGTTGAGTCAATTTAATTAATTCCAGTTTTAAAGTTTTTTCTCTCTTTTGAAAAACTAGCGATTTTACTCTCGTTTTTTTCCAAACCCACTCCGTCATATTTACTGAGTATGAGCAAAAGAGGGACCAAATACTGCCGTATTTTGTAATATTTAAATTTCATTTTTTTTGTGTGAAAAAACCAACGAGAATTTTGCAAAACGATAAATATACTTTTGTTTTTTTCTTCTCTCTGTCTACACAATTGCGGTCGTAAAACACAATTTGTACAATATTTTGATTTTCATTTATTTTTCAAGTGAATTTGTTGTTCATCATTTGTGGTGGTATTGTATTTCAGATCAAAATTGTGTCACATAATTTTGAATCTCTCTATATATTATCTCGATTAAAAAGCTGTTTATCTAATTCCCAATATAATATCTATTTGAGACTTTTCTCCCTGGGATTGTACTGAAATGACTTGCAAATATCCCTCAAGAGGGTGTGATTAATCGCCTGAAATGCAGGAATTTTCTTCTAGTTCCGGATTTAAAATCTGATAAGTTTCTTCTTTAATTTTCTTGTATTTGGTTTGTACTGAAAAATTTTGTTTTGTGAAACAAAACCCACTTTAAAAAGTGCTTTTAAAGTAAGTGGATTAGAGTTGAACGTTAAAAAAATAAGCTTCAATTTCAAAAAAGCTAAATTTTGCATAATTAAAAAAATTAAAATATTTTTTCCCAATCTTTTGATGTAAAACCTTCAAGAGAATTCTTTCATTTGAAAAACACACACCAATGGGGCTACAAAAAAGTTATTAAATAAAATACTCCCTGTGGATAACTTTTTTCACAGAAACAATAATTCTGAATATGGTCTGGGAAGAATCAAAGAAAGAAGCTTTAAACTCTCAAGTTTGAGTTGGATAAGTTTTGATAACGATTCGGAATATTTACAGGAAGAAAATAAAAATTGTCATAACATGATAACGTTGCGAAAAGAAAGCTTTCTGCAAAATTCTTTTAAACTTTATTCCAAGATGACGTCAGGCATTTCGAGATTTGTGTTACCAAAACACGGAAAAATAATTTGTGATTTTTAAATACTTTTAGTTATTAATGTAAAAAAATAATAATACATATTATTGAATAGAAACACACTGAATAGAAAGAAAGCATTGACACCAGAATGTGTACAAGAAATAGTAACATATTTGTGCTAAATCTCATAAAAATCAATAAAGTGGTTAAAAAGCCATTCATAAAAAATAAATCTTAATTTCTAACGTCTAGCTCCTAAACGGTGTAACTTGATATACAGCAGGTAAGTTTTGATGTCAAATATCTCATGTTGCCTGTCTGGAATACCTATATAATTAAAAATCGAGCTATAGACCACTTGAAAGTGTTATTCCAAATAATGAAGCTGCCACTAAATACTAGCGAGTTCTTTGTAATAATTTAATAAATAAAGAAGTCAAAAACTAAGGGATCCAACTCGTTTTTTGTTCAAAATTTGTTTTGTGTATTGTCATGAAGTAGAAGATCTCTTCAAATAAAAGTTTATGTGTACTTATATCGTTTTTTTTTTCGTAATAGCAACAAGCTTTTTTTTCTTTCACATTAAAAAAAACCTCACCGGTTTATTCTTACAATTTACCCAAATGCAAATGTACGCCACTGGCCCAAGTCAGATTCACAAAGCATAAATGTCGGACAAATAACCATAACGACAAAAATTAAAATTGTCACCGCAACAATTAAGCTTGATAGTTGTAGAGTAATTCTAAAAATCTAATTTAAATATAAACGAAAAAAAATTATCGAAAATTCGAGGTTCATAGTAAATCTAAAAATTGCAAATTTAGTAAATTTTCCGATATATCATTCACCAATTCGGCATATATTTATTTGCACGCTTCATCGCTGGCAAATCCCTGTCATAGCAACCCCCCATCAAACTCGGTCATTCTTCCATCGAAAAATTTCGAAGCGATTATCTCGTCAAATGTTAAATTAATTACACGTATCTCAAT
Source organism: Tribolium confusum (assembly GCA_029207805.1). Lineage (NCBI taxonomy): Eukaryota > Metazoa > Arthropoda > Insecta > Coleoptera > Tenebrionidae > Tribolium > Tribolium confusum. The sequence goes on along the minus strand of JALGAY010000007.1, from coordinate 12,356 downwards.
AAAAAACTCAGCTTTTCACTCAATTTTATTCCGCAATTTGTTGGGGTATGTCATGATTAATCGACCATAAATCGTCAACTAAATTGTGGTCAAATCAAAATTGGTGGATGCGCCAGGTCTGAGGTCCACTTACTCCACTTGGGTTTCGAATTCTGAACTTATAATCGATACGAGAGTGACTCTAATATGTAGCTCTGTGACGTCCGCAGTACGATTTTTAATACGATTAGGAAACACTGACTAAATATGTATTTAGTTACTTTAATAGTCAAAATCAATTATTAATAAACGTAAACCAATTAAGCATCCCCTTCGATGATTTCTTATACTTTTGGTTAAAAACTTGCATTTTACACATTCAACCAAGATAGTTATTTTTTTTCCCCAAGAAGGAATAATTAAGACGTCTTGACAGCTTTAACGCTTCCACAATAAGTTGCGTCTTTAATAACTCGGCTCTAAATAAATTTATTTATTATTCACGCTTTTATTACATTACCAGCGGCTTTAATAGCTGCGTGTTAATTAACGTTTGTTCATTTACACCGGTGGTTTAATTTTTTTTTATTTTATCCTGTAACGTAACCATGTTAATAACACCTTGACAACGAGTTGCGTTAAAATTCCTATAAAAGTAACAGTACTAGTGTCGTTATAAAAGAATACATCATTTAATTAGGTTAAAATAAAAAATGACCTTAGTTCATGATTAACGTTTTCCTTTGCAAAAATGTCATAAAATTATTTTTTTTCTAAGCACAAAATGTTAAAAGGTGCTTTGTTCTATTCAAAATAGTAGTATTAATACGTAAGGGTAGATAAAGTGATACTTTTTTCATTTATTCCCCGTGTATGTATAAAATTTTTTTCACTACCTTAATTGAAAAATGACAAAAATATTAATACACCGATGTGTTATTTAGTATTGCTATGGTAATCAACTAAGTGGTTAGAAAAAATAAATAATGACACTTGTCTGAAATTGTTTAAGAATATTGAGAACAATGCGTTTTTCTGAAATGGAATTAATCTAAGTGACAATGGTCACCAAATGACAAAATTAAACTCCACACCTACTTCTTTGTGGAAAATTCAAAAGCAATGTTTTTAAAGTGAAAAAGTATATACAAAACAAAGGGAAGAATTTAGATGCTTGTTAATAAAGAAGAAATTAAGCCTTTCTTAATGTTTTAATTTTTTTTTGTAATATTGTGGGCAATCTATGTGTTGAAGCATGGCGTGCCGACGAATTTATGAATAAGATTTGTAGGTATCAGAATTAAAACACATTGTTCTAAACAATGTCTCGTATTGTTTTAGTCTAAAAAAAAATTGATTTGTAAAATGTAGGAAGTATATATTTTACTTCCCAAGAGAAATAAGTACATTGTCATGAAAACGATACCAATTTTTGAAAATTGTTCATACACCACTTAAAATTTGCCATTGTAAGGAACATATACAAGAAAAGTAGTAAAAAAAAAATTAAAAACATAAAGTGGGTGTGTTTTTAGTGGTAAGAATAAAAAAAATTCGAACCGCTAAAAATAACTTCACACCCGTAATATAAACAACGTTTTTTTCTAATACTTTTGCGATTTTTTTATCTCTATTTTGACCAAAACAATGCAGGAAGTAGCTACTTCATCACTATTACATATAAATTTTTTTTCTTACTATGAAAAAAAAAATTCACACACAATGAAATCAGTAAAAAAATCATCTTTATTTATCAATTGTAGAAAAATGTTAATTTTCGATAAAAAAAACAAAGACATTTAGAAAAAAAAAAGAAAAACAAACATAATAATGGTTTTTCATTAAACTTTAATCTCTTGAAAAATTCAATTATACTTCTTTGATAGAATTCAATTCCAGTGTTAATTCAATCAAAGCAGATGTTAATTTTAAGGGAATTACAAGAAGTCTGACCCAGTTTGGCAATTTAAAAACGTAAGAAATTTTTCTCTTTATATTTTTAATGTAACTTGGTTGAAAAAAACTAATACAAAAATCTTTGCTCTGAATCCTTCTCAGGTTGTAGTGGTACTTCAATAAAATTTTCTCAAAAAGTCGCTTAGATAAGAAAAATTGATAGTAGAAAGGATAGTAAGAAAGAGAGTTAAATTAACTTTAATTTTCAATTTTAAAATCAGATATACATATAGGTAGATATACCTATTTGTTGAGACAGACAACAAACAGAAATATTTTAATTTTGCTCGCTAATTTGCATAATATTATCGACAAGTTTGGGTATAGCTACTGTGGGCCTTGTTTCATGCTTTTCATATTACCTGTTTTGAAAAATCTATCTATTATAAACAATTCGCTTGTAATAAAATCGTCATACGTTCGATATCGAGAGTGGCCATTTTCTAGTTTTCTATCAATCCGTTACAGCCATTACAACCAACGTATCTTGTTTAGTTGTAAAACACATTCAAAAATAACAAAAACCAAATAATTTATCACTGTTTAGAAAAATTCCGTAACACTATTTCCTTCAGGAATGTATCATACAATTACACCAAAAAAGCCAAAGAAATGCAGGTCACGTGTTTTGCACACGTCGATTAATCGTTGGAAAATGTCTTAGCGCCTTCGCCAATTCTTCACCCTTTGGTAGCGAATCTCGTTGTGTGATGTCACCCCCATAGATGGGTTCCGGTTCAGTAACCGCGGAAGTACAGCACGCACGCGCCACCCGGTGGTCGATATCTACCAACTTCACCAGATCTAATACCGAAATGGACGCGATGAAATTGGGGAAATTGCAAACGGTGTAAACATGGGAAAGGATTGAGACCAATGCAGAGCCTTGGAGTAAAACAAAAAATCTTTAACAATTATTTTGGATACTTTTTTGATAACAACATATACAAAGAATTCCAATTTTAATTTTAGAGCAATTTTCTCTGTCATTATGACAGAGAAATTATAATGTCATTATTATAATGACATTATACATTTATTTCCAGAGCACTTTCGAAAAATTTTCTCCAACATACCTAGATGGGTTAAAGAAAAATCTTGTCGTGGAAAAGAATGTATTCATAAACTGTATAAAAAATAATAAATACATAATCATTAAAGTTAAAAACATAACGTTATCTCACTGATAAGCGTAGTATGAGTATAAATAAATCTGTAATATTATATATTTTATTTGGATTTTTGTCATCAGAATTAAACCTCCGCTAGTCCTAAAACAGCTACTCATCTAATATTTTTTCTGTAATTATTTAAATACATATAGGTAAAATTGTCGAAAATCCTACATGGCTAATTCATCATACGACAACCTTATCATCCCCCTTGGCTTAAATCTACACACACATTTCAACGTAAACCCCTGAATTAATTTCTCTTTAAGCTCTACATCTCACTGAAATCTCGCAATTTCAATAGCTTATCACAAATTTTTCTCAACAAATTTATAAGTTTTTCAGCTACAAAAAAGCGACTCAATTTATTATCTGAGATGACACAATTTTCGACTAACGTAAATATGTCACTATATTGAGATTGAATATTTGTTGGAGGTGAATGGAAGAGACCTTTTGACATCATGGGCCAAGGCGAGTTTTCACTCAATAATAGCTAAAACAAATACTTAAAAAAACATTTCTTTATAACTGTAAGACTTACTCGACAAACTGAGTAAATATTATGGTCGCTCAAAGAATTACTACAAATTTCCTCCTCGCTATAAATAAACTCCTCCTCGGGGAAAAAACGGCTGTAATGGATTGTGTGATTGTCAGAGATTGTTTTTTCTTGTAAAATAACATTTTCTAAGTCGATAAAAGTCACTTTAAAGTTGTCATCAATTACAATATTGTCGGGAGAAATGTCTGTTAGGTAAATTTTGAAATGTTCGTGATTTTGGGTAAAAGCAATCGCAGCTTCTAATAATTGTAAAGCTAGAAATGCTCGTACTTCCCAAGAATAGTGTTCAAAATAATTCAGTGAAACTCCCTTAAATTCCTCGACAATCACAAACCCACAACTTCCATAAAACTCCGGAACAGGCCATCCTTTTTGTAAAATTGTCAAAATTAGTGGTTCAGCATTAACTTGCAAAATTGTCCAAATTTCCTCCAATTCAAATCCTTTCATATTTTTTATAAAAATTTTCGAAACATTCCGATTACAAGTTTTCAAACCTTTTGATGAACTACCATCATCCAAATAATTCAATAGAAATTCCTCATCGATTGTTTGTGATTTGGTAATTTGTTTTAATTCGCTGTCGTGTCCTAATTTTTTCAACACTACAGCTTTTCTATCAAATTCAGCAAAAAATATATTTTTTACGCTTAATAAATTGTTAAAAATTGAAGTAAAAGTATTATATTGTAGAGTTATTCTTACAACATCCTTGCATAAATTAGTGCCGTAACAAAATGGACATTGGGTTGAATCGAATAAATTCGTTTTTTGGCGGCGAAAAATGTCGATGTAAATTCCGATCAGGATTGAAATTATTAAGAGGAATAAAATACCAAAATTCATGTTTCATCATCCAACAACTAGAAATTAAAAATAATACTGTTATAGTAGCCGTCTATAGCAAGATTAAAATCTTGTAATTATTTTTTTCTGAATAGTTAAATGTAAAAAAAAAATTAAATAGATCAGATTGAATCAAGTGTTACTGTATTTAGTAGCTATCACAAAATTCTCTAAATCGTCAAATTATTATGTTCTTTTAATGGGGGAGAGAAAGTAAATAAAGCCATAAATAAGTTTCTATAAATTTAATAAAAACTGAATCAAACCCATTAATAGAATTTTTTCGATTTTTCAACAATCTGTTTCGACAAATTTAACAAAAAGGTTTGACATTGTATATAGAAAAACGTTGTTGAATAATGTGGGGTGATTCAAAAGTATGGAGCAAAATTCTAGCGTGACATCCATCATCATAAGTAATAAAAATCTGCAAAAAATTATACTGAATAAGCTTTTTTGGACGACTTTTTTAAGAACAATTTTAATTAATTTTTATGTCTAAGATGTGTTTTTGACTAATGTCAATCATTGTTTTTTAAAGCAATTTTCATAAAAATAGTTGACAAACAAATTTCTTTAGTTTTATTTTTTAATTTATTAATCGATTTTAAAAATAAATATTTTAGAGATACGTAATTAACTAAACCTAAATCCTATGGACACAAAAACAATAATAGCATGCTATTCAAAAATAATGTATAATTATAACGTAGCATTTGTTTGGTACATCTCGTACGTATTATTAAAAATATTTTCCTGAAAAGTACCCTAGTTTAAACTTATACAGAATTATCCAAAAGTATGGAATAAAATTTATGTCTTTTTAATACGTCACTTTAGTAGAAAACACTCAAATAGGTGGTGTTATTTAGTAATTAATAGGCTAATTTCAATTTGAGATAGTGCTGGTAGTGTCTTCGTTTCCGTGGAAAATTAAAATAATTCGGTGTTCTGATTGGTTGTTGCCACAGAAAAGTATTAAAATTTGCGATAATACAGGTAGTATTTCCACTTTAAATTAGCCAATAAATGTTCGAGCGTTTACTGCCAAAAAGATCAAAAAGATAAAAATTTTATTTCATCTTTTTGGTATAAAGTCTATAAAATATCAAAATTTTAATTCAGCTACAGAAGACGTAAGCTAAGCTAAACTAGCCTGTATACTCTGGCTGTATGACACAACGTTTTCATTTTATCTAAGAAATGTATCATTAATTATTCAAAAAATGCTTACCTTTATCAATAATATTATTTACGCTTATTGGGAAGCGCTATTATTTCATCTGAAACACAGAGAAAAAAAAATGTGGGAAATTAAAGTGAAGTTACATTGTGACTCGATGAATAAATCTTTCTTATCTTGGAACAAATTGCGACGTTAATACGTGTGGTAAGTATAGTTTTACTGTACACTGACCGTTTTGTGATTATTGGTAAATCACCACAGAATAAACTCCTATTTCGCGTTTAAATAATTTCAAGAGTTTTTTTGGACATTTTAAGAAACGGTGTTACTCCTCCTAGATTATTAATTGGAGTACGTGCCGTGCACATCATCAACCCTTTCCTGACTATCAAAATGTCACTTTACCATTCCGCTCCTTTTCGAAAGAGATTACGAGTTATTACGGTAATGGAAGGCAGATTCTGAGTTATTTAAATGAAAACGTAGACGACGGATCGATCCCGACCTTTTTAATGACTATTAAAATTACACCGCAAATATACATATCAATGTAAAAATTGGCGCTCAACATGGGGCGCATCTGAAACATGGATACGATTATTTGCTATCTCTGTCCTGATAAACGAAGACTTTTCGATTTGCCTTGACTTCGTCTGGTGTTACATGAATGAAGCAAAATTCGATGCCAAAAAATGTTCTAAATCAGGCGTCGGAATTTTATATGAATGGAATTAAAATTCTTCTGCCAAAATTATTTTTATTGTAAAGATGATGGTGACAAGTTTCATTGAAAAAAAAATAAGAGACTTTTATTTAAGAATTGATGAAAAGTTAAGGAATTGACGATTTTAACGTATGAGGAAAAATAGTATACCTTTGTAAAAGTAAAACAAAAAAATTCAAATGTAGCAACAAACTTCATAACTAATCAAAAATTCATCTTTAACGTTAAGAAAAGCTGTAAATAATATTGAAAAAAAAAAGAGTTATTTAGTAACTACAGAATTTTTAAAGGACATCGAAATAGCAGTTTATGTTAGTGTATCGGAAAAGAATATTGAATCTCATAAGCACATGTGCTATTATGTAGAGATACTTGAGAAGTCATGAGACTAATAATGAACACCCAAATATGGAAAGACAATTTTAGGCTCAGATTTGATGGTTACAAGATACATTATTGTTATAATCTTTATTCCAAAATTGTAGATACATAACGATGCTTAAAAGTATGTGGTTTTGTAATAGCTATTTACACTAGAATGTGGTAGGCCTAATTTTAGGGTGCGTCTCGTAAAACAGTAGTTGGAGCACTGTAACATACATAACCTATCGCATGAGGTTTGTATAAAATTCTAAGTGTGGTAGCCGCCCCCGTCAAGATGGTAAAGTATCAGTGATATACATTAGCCTAGGTCTAGCTATTTGTCTCCCTCCTAAACAAAATGGATTTATTCGAGAGTTTTTCGAAAAAATAAATGATATTAATATTAAACTTTCGTGCTTCGTTTTCGAAAGTTCACCTGTATGTATGTATGTACATACGAGTAAATGTAACTACTAAAAGATTTTATAACTTGCTCCAATTCTAATCCGGTAATAAAATTTTAAGAGAAAAGCATACTCTACTCCAATAGAACCTGTCACTGAACAAAATTAAAAATTTAGAAGGTATAATAATAATCCCATGTTAGGTTTTTACTGGAATCGTACCTGCCTATATGGAAAGTAAAGTCTCAAGAAAATCTTTCATTATGTTAGAACGTTAATAAAGTATATCCTACATACATACATACATAGGTACACAGTGGTTACCTCTTTATTTATGAAATGAAACTATGGATAGTGGGCGGGCGTGGTTTATTTATCGATCTCGGAGCATTCCCTCATTGAGAATACAGCAAGCAGCAGAAACAGAATACAGCCTTTGGGTGAAATGGCACACCGCCGAAAAAACAACCGGTGTCAAATTTATCTTTCTTGAATCAATACCGCGATGTTTACCTTTGCGGCACGTGTTTCTTTGGTTTAAGTTCAGATGATAACGAGAAAAAGTGGTGGTGATTCATTGTGAATCATTTAGAGTCAAATACATATAATGCCTAACAGGTATCCAAAGACACTCCGACAAAATGGGGACAACTGAAGATTTCTCTACCTCCCTGATTTGTTTGTATGTAATTTCGCGAAAAATACTTGGACATATTTATTGATTGAAAGCTGAAATTTCTTGTCGACTGGATGAGATCTAGGCGATTGGAACTTGGCCAAAACCACTACAACTCCTCAATGAAATTTTGCGCAGTTTTCGAATACCAACACGGGGTTTATAATGCTCTACTGTTGTTGCACCACCACTAGTGGACCACTTTTGACTTAAATTTAGGGCGTGATTAGGCTAATAAATCGACTTAACCTATAAAAATTGACAGCCGTTTTCGACAAACATTTATTTATTTATTTCAACGATAGGTACATGGCGCATTGTCAAATTTTTCAAAGATTTTTCACGAATTTTCCAAAACAAGAGTGTCATCAGCAGACGAGGGCTCAACAAAACGAACAGCAGAGCAGCACCACATACTACCACCACAATCGATTTCGTAGGAGAGACAGACAGACACGCAGGGAAAAATATATTTTGTAAAACGAACAGACACTTACATCTTTTATGGCAATATTAGAGGGTGAATGTTTCACTTTGTGTGCAAAATAAACACCAAACTAAAGTTAATTCCAACACAAAACATGAAGTAAACGAGAAAATTTACAACACACAACACATTTCATCCGGAAAGTCAAGAGACGACTTCAATGGATTCGTGAAATTTGCCGGAAAAGCGCACGCGTCCCTTGATCATTAGTTACTTCTAAACGCCAACACTACGGTGTGGCACTACCAATTGGAAACGAGGTATGGAGGGATATAGAACTTGATGGCGATCTGTAATTTTTGCATTTTAATAAGTCTTTATATTATTCCCAGATGGCAGCACATGCGAAAGTGTGCATGGCCGACTGAGATTTAAATCTGTGAGGTGACGACTGACACCACCGACAGACACCTCTGTGACGTTCGTCTGATATACTGTGGAACTATCGTATGTGGGCCCCCCTCCATCCAAAAGATAAACATACAATTATAGTAAAATACTATTTCATTCATTAAAAATACTACTATTACTACTACTACTACCACCACTACTATTATTATTTTATTTGTAACATATTAATGAATTAGTAAGGAGCCCTAAAACTATCCTATGAAGGCCCATCTACAAAGATAAATATACAATTAGAGTAGACTACTATTTCAATAGTTACATAGTAATACTCTTAGTGTATTTGTGATAGTAGTTACTTTACTCTCTATCAATTATTGTTATTAGTCTTTAATAACAACAAGGGGGCTACATTCATATTGTACATTAATCATCATTTTTTATACATCAAAAAGAAGACAAATTATTATTATTATTATTACGATTAGAAGATTACTACATTTATTACGATGATTATTACAACAATTTTTGTAGATTTATAGAATTATTTATAATAACAATTTCAACAAAAAATTCATTTGTATAATGGGTTGCCGATTCACTTGAGTAACAAATTGTATTTTCCCATCACTATTCGCTTTGTTGTGGTTTCTTAACCTCACTTTTGTGACATATGACAGTTGTATTACGAAATTGTTGATTTTATCTAAAATAGCAACAATAATACTCGATTTATGCTTTTATTTCATACAAGAGAAGAAGATTTACAACAATTGCAAGTTATATTAACAACAATTATAAATAAAATTACATTTGTATAATGGGAATGGGTTGCCTGCCTATTCCCTACCCCGTATCTCTTACTACTTTCTTAACCTCACTTTTCTGACGACATATATGACAATTTTACTAGAATAAACAACAAAAAATACGTATTTTATGCGTTTTTTTTTTAACAGACTTCACTAAGAACAAAAATAATTACACAAACAATTCAAGAATAACCACTGGAGACTGAAGTTTGAAGAAATTCATGATATGGAAATATACAACTTGATCAAATTGTGTAATTTGTGTCTCCTATTTACAACAAAATTGGTTATTTTATGTTAGTTATTTGTAGTTATTCAAGACAACAAAGAAAACATTATACAACACCAATTTAATTGGACTTTCCATAAGATAGTAATGGGCTACAGAAGCCGTGACGTAAAAAATGCGCGAAATTTTGAAACACTGTCATTCGATAAAAATACCTTGAAAAAGTCGACCTTATCGCACATGTAAATAAGGTTGATTTTATAAAGATCAAATTTTATGCGATGAATAAATACACTAAATAAAATAAATAAGACCTAAAAATGTCGACATTCGATAGCCTAAACATTTCATTTATTGATAAGTCACGAATTAAAACAAATTTACACTTAATAAAGAATTTAATGGAAAATAAAATGTTCGATGCACATATTTCCTTCATTTCTAAGCTTTAACGCAGGTCCAATATGAACGAATTCCAGCGAACCATGCCGAATGCGAGCAAATCCCCTCCGATTTGCCGCGCATCTTGTTATTTGTATGTACTCGGCCATCTTCGGTAGTTGGTTTACAGCTGTTCGGGTAAGTTTGACGGCACGAAGCATGTACAGTAATTACTATTTTCGATTAATTTCTTAAATATGCGAGAATTGTTTGTAACTTGTGTCTGGATTAAAACTAGAATGTCTAGAGTATTGGAGTTGAGTGTTTTTATGCCTTATTTGTGTTTCCATATGTGATTTTTATTCGGTCAAAGTTTAGCTGTTATAATTTCAACCTTATGTATTAGTGCAATAAGGGCGACTTTTTTAAGGTATGTTTTCAGAATGACAGTGCTTCAAACGTTCACGCTAAAATTACGACACACTTCTCCAGCCCATAGTTGGAGGAAACTTGGAAAATATATTGTTTCAAAACAAGTGTTTTACTTTATTACAAGTTTAAATACACAATAAATTACAACTATTTATGACTTTTTCTCAAATTTATAATAAAAACTACAAAGTTATGTTTTGTTGTTTTTTTTTTAGAAGAGAGACAATAATTGCTATGTTTTTTTTACATTTTTCACTATTTTTCTTTCAATTATTCATGTTTTTTCATTAATTTCTTTACAGAAATTTGGTTTTTTGCTCATTTTTCACATTATTTTTGTGTTTTTTACAGTATTTCTACAGTTTTTTGGCTTTTATTACAATTTTTCTCTTTTTTGCTACATTTTTTACTATTTTGTTTTTTTTTACTTTTTTTCTTTCTATTTTTCACACTTACTTTACTTTTTTTATACATTTTTTTAAAATATTTTTTGCCTTTTTTACAGTAGCTTCAAATTTTTTTATTTTTTGCTGTTTTTTTCACTACATTTTACTATTTTTCACATTTATTTTACACATTTTCACAATTTATTTTACACATTTTCACAATTTTTAACAGTTTTTTGGGTTTTTACTACTTTCGTCAATTCTTTACACTTTTTTACATTTTTTCTTTTTTTTTTTGGTTTTTTTCATATTTTTTTTTCGGATAATTGGACTAATTTCGTCATTTTTTGCTTTTTTTCTACTTTTTTTTTTCGAAATTTTTGCGTTTTTTTTGCTATTTTTTACAATTTTTTACATTTTTCGACAATTTTTTTTTTGGTGTTTTTGGGAATTATTCGCTATTTTCCACATATTTTTTCTTTTTTACTTTTTTTTTTGTTATTTTTATTATGTTTTCACTTTATTTTATTTTTTTTCCCTCAATTTTTTACTATTTTTTTGTGATTTTTTACACTTTTTGTACATTTTTTTTCACTTTTTTTCAGTTTTTAGGGGAAATTTTTACTAATTTTGAAAATTTTTTTAATATTTTTTACAGTTTTTTTTTAAATTTTCTTATTTTTTCGGTTTTGCTAAATTTTTTACAATTTTGTTTTTTTTTTAATTTTTTTTACTATTTTTTACAGAATTTTTACTTTTTTTTTACAATTTTTTACATTTTTGAGAAATTTTCTCATTTTTTTACTTTTTTCTATTTTTCTTTTTTTTATTGTTTTTTTTTTGTATTTTTGGGATTTTAGCATTGATTTGGACTAAATTTATTATGTTATTTTTGCTGTTTCTGACAATTTTTTACTATTTTTCAATTTTTTGTTTTTTTTTCACAATTTTTTTACTGTTTTTTAGAAATTTTGATTTTTTTTTGCTTTTTCTCATTTTCCTCAAATTTTTTTGGAATTTTGCTTTTTTTTTTCACATTTTTTACAATTTTTTTCACTATTTTTTACACTTTTTTACAAATTTTGTCGTTTTTTAGAAATTTTTACAAATTTTGTTGTTTTTCTTCCATTTTTTGACTATTTTTCACAGTTTTTTGACTATTTTTTTACTATTTTTTCACAATTTTTGACTAATTTTCATTTTTTTACTACTTTTTTCAGTTTTTTACAAATTTTGCAATTTTTTGTTTTTTTTTTGTTTTTTTTGCCTGTTTTTTCACATTTTTTACGATTTTTTAAACAATTTTTTACACTTCTCTACAAATTTTGTCATTTTTTTGTTTTTTTCTGATTTTTTTCAAATTTTGCTGTTTTTTTTCTCATTTTTTGCCTACTTTTTACAGTTTTTTAA